>CM066049.1:76956212-79418738 GCA_033557465.1 Ichthyophis bannanicus | reverse complement strand
TGGAAATAATTTGGGACCACAACCTGTGCCTGGAGCTGGGGAGTCTTGTAGCCTCTGGGATGGATGGGAGCTGAAGAGTTTCGGATCATCCCAATGACCTTAGAATTATCAGGATGTTTCTCAGAAAAAAGAGTCCTGCCACTGATGTGTCACAGTGGGGTAATAGGTAGGTGTGTCCGACCTGCGGGGACCCTGCCACCCTCAATGGGGCTTTCAGAGAGTGTCAGTCTCCTGGGTGATGCATGGAGGAAGGTGTCAAATTGTCTGACATCTAGGGCCCCTCACCCAGAAAGTATCTTCCACTGGGTCCCCAGACTTCGCTGAGCCCCTGTCCTGTTGCGGCCGAATCTGTTGCTGCCTTGGCCCTTTCCCCTTTTGTCTTTCTCTCCCAGCTCGGTTCTCCTGGCTCTGGACATGGTTGTTCCCTGGCCTTGTCCAACTTACGTAGAGCTGTGCGAGGAAGCCATTCAGATCAAATCTATCCCGGGCACTACACAGGCTGTAGGTCCTCTTTTCTTAACGGTTTAGGACTTTCCTGTATCACGGGTTATGGGGGGACTGCACATCTGGTGATGTGCCAATGTCTTGGCTCTTCCTGTGAGGTTGCCTGTCAAGTAAAGGACATTGACCCCTTGAGACTAGCTCTTTCAATTGTAGGTAGTGTTCCTGTTGCAGAGTCACCGATCTTTACAGAAAACCGGAGTGCTCATCTAGGAAGTCACCAGTGCCCTTTGTGCATTGCCTCTTGCTCTGGTTACAGTGTGGGAACCTCATTTATCTGCCCAGTAGGATCATGAATGGAGCTGTCAGTTCCTACGTTTTTGTCTTGCGGGGAGTTATGTGCTTGCAAGGTCTCCAGTTTCCAGGTATTGTCAAAACCAGGCTTTTTCTTCCAGTTCCGTTCTGTGGAGTGAAACGCTGATTCCCAGAGCGTGCTTAGACCCAGATGACTGGTTATTCTGGGGTGGCCTGGGAGGATTCTGTGGAACAGAAGGAGAAGCGTTATTTTCTAACGAAAGAGTGGATTTTACAGCACTAACACACTGTTTTGGGCTCTCTCTGGCCTTGCTGGGAGCCCTTACTGTGCTGCCAGTATTGTTGGTTGCTCTCATGTTGGGAACAGCTTCCCAAATCCACTCAGCATGTTCTATCACACGTGACAGGGTTCGTGACGCTTGTCAGTACATATAAGGTTTGATAGATGGAAGGAGCAACTGACAGTAAAGATTACGAAACTCCTGATGGTGTTCTATGTTTCCCAGGAAGGGTCACTCTGGAAGAAAGTCTGCCTAAGTCTGTAAGCAAACTCTCGGGGAGTTTCATTTTCCCTATGAGTCATACTAAATGCTGCCTGCTTTTCGCTGCAATATCATCAGGGTATGGCCCATAAATGTTTCTTTAGTGCCTGTTCAAAATGACAATGTCCTTCTTTTCATCATCTGCCATGGCCCGAATAAATTGCTGGCAAGGCACATCAAAAGACCATGGAAGATACAAAACCATGTCCTCCCCCCTGGTAATATTCAGTGCCCGAAAGGCATCTTTGAACAGCAGCTAAATGTTCATTTATGGTGGCATGACCCAGTTTTTCCTCAAAAGGAGTGACCATGCTCCGCAAGGTCTTGATAATTTGTAATTGTGCGACAGATGCATCTTCATTTGTGTGTTTCCCTTGCAGGACACGGGAGCATAAGGAATTTTGTCGTCCCTTCAGCTCCCTCTGGTGGTCGCTGCTGGTACAGTGTGCCATCACCAGGGAGACTTCTCACCCCCCCCTCCACCGCTCCCTGTATGGGGAGGGGTCGAGAGTAGGGTGTTTCACTCCGCCCAGTTTCTCTCCTGTGCTCATGCGCTGATGGGAGAGAACTGACTCTGTTCTGGAAAAGCTGCCGTTCTACACTGGGCAGGGTTTCCAGTGGCAACCTGTCGTCATCTACCCTCTGGTACTTCGAGAAGCCGAGAGGGCTGAAATTCTCCCTGTACTCTGTCTCATTACTTTGAGAAGTGGACATGCACGCTAATTCAAAACAGTCAGCTCTTAACTGCTGGATTTCGAGGTTAACTCTCTGTATTTCCTGCCCACATTCCTGACGTGCAGCAGCAAGCTGTCTTTGCAGATCGGCTGTATGCCGTCTCTCAGCACTGAGAGCAGACTCTGTGGCCTCGAGCTCAGCCATCAAAGCACTCTCTCGTTGCTCAAAAAGAGAAGCGTCCGCTTTTAACCTCTTGGTTTGGGCGGCTAATTCAGTTCTACAAACTGTCAGAAACTGCAATTCCTTTTGATCCTGTTCACCCCGCTTTTTGAGAGCGGAAACCTGAGCCACTAGCTCTTGGCATCGCAGACACCACAGGCTAGAAGTACCTGGTGAAAAAAAACTATGGCTAGCCCGTCTGGTCGCCTCAGCCTGAAGTCCGTCAACTTGATGACGTAACTCAGCACTCTGCTTTTCACACTGGTTAGCTGTCTCCTTAGCACACTGTATCTGGCTGTGAGCTGTCCGTAGATCAGACTCTAGCGATTCAGATTTAGTTTGCAGGTGACATAATGCCTTCTGCAGTTTGTCAGTGAAAATATGCAGCACACAGGCATGTTCGGCTACCATATCCACCGGTAATTTAGCCTTATGAGCAAGAAGCTGGTCTAGGAACTCACTGAAAAAGCTATCAGCCCTAACAAGCTCTTGCATATCTGTTGTAAGGCACTTAGAAATTCTTTCAATGTGGTCGGCAGTGGTATCTTTCGACCAACACAGGGAAGCTAGTTTCTGGAATGCCAAATCAACCTTATCTGCGTGAGCCATCGTAAATCTGTAAAAACAAACACAGGGCACTGCTAGAGAAGTCTCTAAGTCAGAGAGCCTGTAATCTGGGTTCTGTCGTCTGTCTCACGGACAATGCTCTCTGGCTTCAAAAACCGTAGCATAAACAGAAAGATTACACAAATTCTGAGAGGCACATTCAGAAATACTCATCCCGGACGAGCCCCCATATGTCGGGTATATTCGTAGCACAAAAATAAGTTAGACTCTGTTGTTGTCTAGGGGAGATAGCTACTAATATACAGCCCAAGGTTCGGAAGTTATTCTGGCAATGAGCCACGAAAGAATTCTGTTCTGCAGATATATATTAGACTTTATTATAGGCAACCAAATAGAAAAATATACATACACATATATGGCTAATTAGAAACATAAAGTAACAATTTGTTATTGTACAGATATACAATTGGACAACGCAATAAATCACAGACTAGTAAACCAGACGTCACTGATTCGCTCTGCACTTAGGAAAAGTAAGAAATATATTGCTAACCCCTTTGCCCTTCCAGGAGAGGAGAGATAAGCCGGTACCTTAGCTCCGTCGGTAGAGACAGCTTCGTCCAAGGATGCAGCTGTTAGCTAATGCCGGCTCCAGCCCCTTCAGAGGCGAGCCGCAGTAAGTCCGAACCGGAGGGATCAGTGAAAGTCTTATCTCAGACCTGTGAAGGACGGCCTAGCCCACACGTCTGGGAAAGGCTCAGGGCTCAGGAATCAGGTACGCAGTGCACAGCAGCAGGACTGGTGCAGAAGTCTATGTCCAGGTGGGGAGAAAAACCCCCAACTCCTTCTCTCACCGCTACTTAGAACTTGAACTTTTCCAGCGCAGAATGCAGAATTCTGTGTGTGAATCCTCCGTCATAGGTCCGATGATTGGTTGGCAGCAGTCAGTCTGAGGTGTTCTCAGCGAATCAGAAGGTAGATGATGCGCAGCGTCTTGCAAACAAAGGAGCCATGGTAAAAGTCAGGCAGAAGCAACAGTATGTAACTTCTGGGCATGTACAAGTGTCCAAGGCCAGCCACGGACAATAGCCTCTGTATGCATGCACACTTAGAAACGCTGTGCAAGCAGTTGCATGAAGGACAGGCTTATAGCTGAACACAGCAAAAGTGAAGTGTAGAATCCATCTTGTCTTGTGCAGTTTGGTTCAGGCCTGAGTTGCTGAGCAGGCCAGAGATTTGCATGTAGAATTGCAGGGGTACCAGCCCTACAGGGCCCCCTTTCAACCATTGTTGCCCCAAGCAACCCTCACAACAGATGCCTCCCAAACAGGTTGGGGAGCTCATCTTCAAGATCTCTCCACTCAGGGCACTTGGTCTCCACAGGAGACCGCCCTTCATATCAACCACTTGGAACTTCGAGCAATCTTTCTAGCTCTCAGAGTTTTTTCATACCCTCCTCAGCAACATGACGGTCCCTTATTCATACGGACAATCAAGTAGCCATGTTTTACATAAACAAACAAGGAGGGACTGGCTCTCTGTCACTTTGCAACGAAGCTCTAAGATTATGGGCCTTCGTCAGAGAGCATCAAAATCCATCTCCTGGCAGTATATCTTCCAGGAATCCAAAACTCTTGGGCAGACAGACTCAGTCGAGTTCTGCTTCCACACGAATGGTCCCTACACATGGATCAGGTACTCAGAATCTTCCAGAAATGGGGGACCCCGGACATAGACCTCTTTGCAAGTCCGTGGAATGCCAAACTTCCCCGGTTCTGTTCCAGGATTCCGTGTCAGGGAGTTCAGGCCAAGGACGCCTTCCTCTTTCTTGGGGTCAGGGCTTCCTATATGCCTTTCCACCCATTCCTTTGATTCCCAAGACTCTGTTCAAACTTCAAAGGGATCAAGGGTCCATGATCCTCATAGCTCCACGCTGGCCACGCCAAGTGTGGTACCCTCTACTTCTGCATCTCTCCCAAGCCCCCTCCCTGGACTTGGGAGCGGCTCCAGACCTTCTGTCTCGGGAGGAGGGGACTTTGTGGCACCCAAACCCCAAGTCCCTTCACCTCAGAGCTTGGTTACTGAAGGCCTAGACCTTCAACACTTCAATCTTTCGCAGCAAGTGAAGGATATCCTCCATGCCTCTAGGAAAACTTCCACTAGGCATTCCTATGCTTTTAAATGGAAAAGATTTTCCATTTGGTGTGCTCAACAGGGTCTTAACCCTCTAGCACTTCCTTTGAATTCTCTTTTGGAATATCTCCTGCATCTCTCCAATGCAGGACTCAAAACGAATTCAGTAAGACTCCATTTGAGTGCTATTGCAGCATCCCTTAAGCCCATCAGTGGACAACCTGTTTCCTCTCATCCTCTTATTGCAAGATTCATGAGAGGCCTAACCTTAACTAAACCTCCCATTCGACCTCCTCCGGTGGCATGGAACTTAAACTTGGTTCTTGGTCAGCTTATGAAGCCACCCTTAGCCACTACCTCCTTGAAATTTCTTTCCTGGAAGGTTATTTTCCTTATTGCAGTCGCCTCAGCTCGCCGTATCAGTGAACTGCAAGCTCTAGTGGCTAATCCACCTTATACAAGGTTCCATCATGATAAGGTGGTCCTTAGGACCAATCCCCACTTTATGCCTAAAGTGGTCTCCCCTCCTTTTCATCTTAATCAAGAGGTATATTTACCTGTCTTTTTTCCAGCTCCTCATGCATCCAGTGCAGAGAGGAACCTTCATACTATATATGTTTAAAGAGCTCTTGCCTTTTACCTCCACAGGACACAGCAACATCGAAAGTCTTCTCAGCTTTTTGTTGCTTTTGATCCTTCTCATTTAGGACTTCCAGTCTCTAAAAGAACACTGTCCAATTGGATTGCTCAGTGTATCTCTTTTGCTTACCAGAGTAAGAACCTTTTCTCTGGAGGGCCATGTCACCGCTCACAATATGAGGGCCATGGCCACCTCTATGGCTCATCTAAACTCTGTGTCCATTGACCAGATCTGTCGAGCAGCCACCTGGGCCTCGGTTCATACCTTTACAGCCCATTACTGTTTGGACAAGGACTCCCGCCGGGATGCCTTGTTTGGTCAGGCTGTCCTCAGACACCTGTTCCATTCTTGAACAACTCCAGCCCACCTTCCCTGAATGGATGCCTGAGATCCATAGGAAGATGAGGAACCTTTCAGGGTCTCATACCCTTCAGGGGATCTCCTGGGCATCTCAGCTAGGGAGTCCCCATATGTGAGGACTTATTCCTGCTTGTTCCTGGAGATAGCACAGTTACTTACCTGTAACAGGTGATCTCTGGGAACAGCAGGAATAAGTCTTCACAACCCACCCACCTCCCCTAGGAGTTGTATCTCTCTTTCTCTTTCCTTTCCTCTCTCTATTGTCTCAGCTTTAAACTCGAACTGAGGAGAGTTGGTCAGGAAGGCAGTGGGAGGCCCCAAAAGCTTTCCTTCTGGGAAGCTGGGGAGCTTTCCCGCGCAGGCTCCGTCGGTACCGACGTACCCATATGTGAGGACTAATTCCTGCTGTTCCCAGAGATCACCTGTTACAGGTAAGTAACTGTGCTCTATTATTGGATGAATTTTTTTCCCATCACATTCCCCATGTGAATGTTTTTCTGTGGCTCGGTTGCAGGCATGTATTTTTAAAATTATTTTCCTGTATGTATGTGTCCTGTGCATACATGTTTTTATACCCTGGGTGGGCATCAGCCACCCCGTCTCTATCTATACATATATCTATCTACATTTCTATATTTAAATATATATATCACGCTTGTCTAGGCATATATATATTCTCATATGTATAGATATGTATGTCTTTCCATATATATATATATATATGTGTGCATATTGGGAGATGTCCATAGCACCCTATGTCTAACCTATCTCCCTGACTGTCGGTGCTTAGGTTTTTATTTTCTTATGGGGTCCAGACAGTAAACTGCCTATTATCATACGGCTCAGTAACTGGGACTGGTTATACTAACAATTACTGCTGTGACGTCAACAGCTTCTATTTTTGTTATACATCTCCCTTTCTATGCAGTCTCAAACTTCAATGTCTTCCTATCTCTTACCAGCTAGGAAAGACAGTGTACATCTTCAGTATTCCTGGGTACACTTCTGTTCTCCTTGGGAATAGGGGCTTTTCCATACCCTCTCTTCCCTTCCGGACTGGGCTAATTTTCCAGATCGGTCAGTTTTCTTCTTTTAGTCCTCAATGTTTATGACTCTGTACCTAAAAGAGTTCTCAGCTTTCCCATAAGCTTTTCATTGGAGGCCTGCCGATCTTCTCCTGCCCCGGTTGACACCTGGGTCACCTGCCCATTCCAGATTGGAACTTCTTCCTCACTGCTGTGGAGTTACCTCGAAGATTCCGCTACTGCATCTACTGTCTACTTCCTACAATCCAGTAGGTAAGCTCTATATTGTGCTAGTTCATTAAATATTTTACTGGTACTTGACATACATTCTAAAGACTTTTTCCCTGTAGTCTTTAGATTCGCTGTTCCTCTGCAGCTCTGCTCTATTCAACTCCTACCTCCCATCCCCCCGGGGATGCCGGAGATCCAAGTTTGGGAAATGCCATCCTGTTCCAGGGATGCGCATTTTATGGGATCTCCCTTGGCACCCGCAGCTAGGGAGTCCCCATGTGTGAAGACTCATTCCTGCTTGTTCCTGGAGATAGCACAGTTACTTACCTGTAACAGGTGATCTCCGGAACAGCAGGAATTAGTCTTCACAACCCACCCACCTCCCCTAGGAGTTGTATCTATCTATTTCCTTTCCTCTTTCTCTCCTTCTGTCTCAGCTATGAAACTCAACTGAGGAGAGGCAGTGGGAAAGGCGGGAAGTCATCGCGCAGGCGCGAGGGGATGCTCCCAAAGGCTTTCTGATTGGATGCTGGGGAGCATTCCCGTGTGGGCTCCGTCGGCGCCGACGTACCCATGTGTGAAGACTAATTCCTGCTGTTCCGGAGATCATCTGTTACAGGTAAGTAACTGTGCTTACTCGTGCCGCTTTCAACAATGTAAAACCGGACTGGTCATGGAGTACACATTATAAACCTTGCTGTTCGTGCCAAAATGGGAGGAGCTAAAAGTGGGCAGAGTAAACGAAGCGTGAACAATTTGAAGTAAGAAACAAAAATAAGCCAACTTAAAGCTAATTTCATAAATGACTAGAGTGAAATAACATTAAAGGAATAAAATATACCTCAACAAGCAGCTTTAGAAGTTCTGGCAAATACACTGATACAAAGACCTAGACCTGTGCGTATACCCACTGCTTTCTTGGTACAGCTAGCTACGTTAGCAATGACAGAGAACTACTTTAAGTTTCGAGGCCTCTACTATAAACAAATCAAAGGGGTGGCCATGGGGTCCTCCATGGCCCCTGATGTGGCCAACTTATATGTGGCTAATTTTGAGTTACAATATCTGACATCTCACCCCTATAAGGTGAATATTTTACTATGGAAAAGATACATTGACGATGTATTGCTAATATGGGATGGATCAGAATTTTTGCTGCAAGAATGCTTTTTGTGGCTTAATTCTCTAGATATCAACCTACAGTTTGAGGGGACTTTCAGTGCAGATAAGGTTTCCTATCTAGATATCATGATTAAAAAAGACCATCACGCCTTCACAACTGATCTCTATAGAAAACCTACCGATCGTAACACCTTACTCAATTATGAAAGCTGTCATAACAAGTCCTTTAAAAATAATCTTCCCATCAGTCAATTTTTGAGGATTAGGCAATTATGCACAACAGACAGAGATTTTGAGCGGCATTCAGTTGATATGCATAGTAGATTTAAAAAATGAGGTTATCCAGAAGAATGTATAAAAAACGCCTATTTAAGAGCTTGCACCACAGAGCGGTCTACTTTATTACAAAAGAAAAATAAACCAAAGCACACAGACAAAATAGTCTGCGCCTTGACCTTCTCTCAGCATTCCAAATCCATAGTTAACATTTTGAAACAAGAATGGCACCTCCTCTCCTCCATACCTGCTTTCAACACTAAACAGCTTATGATTGCATACAAAAGAAACACAAATTTGGCAAATATATTAGTGCCTTCAGCTTTAACAAAATTTCAAGCACACCCTAAAGTTAGGGGCCACTATAGCTGTGGGAACTGTTCGGTTTGTCTGCATACCATCATTACTAAAAACAGTTTCACTAATCCCAAATCAGGACATAAAGTGTATCTCCAAGACTATACCAATTGTAGAACATCAAATGTTATATATTTAATACAGTGTCCGTGTAATTCAGTATATATAGGTAAAACCACAAGGGAAGTCCGCACGCGGATCATAGAACATAGAAGCTGTATTCAGCGGAAAATCCCCAACAAACCCCTGGTGGCACACTGGATTTCGGCGAATCACACAATCAGTGACTTGAAATATTTGGTAATCAAAATGGTGAGACCACATTGGAGAGGAGGGGACACCAATAAGGCTTTGTTAAAGCTTGAACAGAGGTATATTTATGAATTTAAAAGCAAAGAACCAGAAGGTTTAAATCAAGAAATTGACCTCTCAGTCTTTCTCTGAGTAGCCTCTTTATAACAGGATATAAGTAAGTTTTGACTCAAAAATTTTATTCCTTTTGTTATTTCACTCTAGTCATTTATGAAATTAGCTTTAAGTTGGCTTATTTTTGTTTCTTACTTCAAATTGTTCACGCTTCTAGTTTACTCCGCCCACTTTTAGCTCCTCCCATTTTGGCACGAACAGCAAGGTTTTTAATGTGTACTCCATGACCAGTCCGGTTTTACATTGTTGAAAGCGGCACGAGTAAAAGTGTTTCCTGCAATCTAAAGGTAATCTCTACTTTTTAATAGATGAAGCATAGTTTAAAAAGAAGCATTTCAACCACAACGCCATGGTTGTTTCTATCTTAGCAGCATTCAATAAGAGAAGAATGTTACCATACGTGTCCAGCACAATGCCAGGATATCATCCGCCCTCGATCCATCATTAGCATACAGTTTTGGATAAGCAGTATGGCGAACAAATTACTCGTGACAGATATTCTTGTTAAACACACTATAGCTACCATTATAAATACAGTTAAGGAGTTTTAATATGACATAGGCCACTTAGCACAATATTTTGGCGCGAACCTCACCCACTCTGCAGAGTTATTAGGTGGTGCGGGGAGGCCGATCACTTACACTCAAATACATACCGGGTCCCAAGTTTTTAATATAGTATATGCATACAGACAAGTTGCGCGTTACCAGTTTAACAGATGTTGGGGCAGCGCAGCATTAGCTTTATTCCTGCAATATTAACTTTCACTGCCTAGGTCCATATCAGCGGAATTTCTAAGAAGATAGTTCTCTTACTCAAAGATTTCTCATTTGTATATGTACACACATTCTTAACTTTTTTTAAAACATTGTACCTTTACTCCACAACATTGTAGCATAACAGTTTTATGTTACCCTGGAATCGCGGACAATTTATTTATAGTTTCTACCGTACATCTTTAGTCTTCAAGTTTGTATCCAAATTGACAACAGTATGAAACTACATGGGATTAGAATAATCTGTAAGTTTCCGCTCTTTTAAGTAGAAAAGATCTTTTAATAGTTTTTGATACGTCATCCCAATGAGTTTATAGAATGGATTACATTTATCTACCGTTCTCCTCATACTCCACGTGATATCGAGCATTAAGTCCAAACCCGTAGTCTCTATCACAACATCATATTCCTTGGCATACATAGAGTAATAATATTACAACTATTTTATCATTTAGTTTAATAAAAGGTTTGCTAGAAAGGGTCACTATACTTTCTTTCATATACACTTTCTTTCATCACATGTGACTATTTACAGCATCACGCAGTGAGTTTTCTTCCATTGTCTACACAGTACAGAATAATGGCAGATACTACTACATACCTTTGCTTTTCTAGATTACTATATTCTTTTCTGGTATTTTAAAGGCAGAGACTGTTGTTAAGTTTTTATTTGTCTATTTCCATGATTACTAGTACAACATTGCATAACTCAACCGTCCCCTCTTTTTCATTAGTTTTAAAGAGTATATATGTCTCGTTTTTACTAACTTTTACTACATTAAGATGTTCTCCCTGTTGAGGTTCTACAGCTGTAGCCATGCCGCAGTAGCATCGCTAAACTAAGGTTGTTTATTTGAACTTTTTTACTTAGTCTCTTTTAGAAGATACAATATGATTACACAATACATGGTCCTTGTTTGTTACGTTCTTCACTTTACACATCGCGTATTTCAATAACATTTATTTTAAGGATAATCATTTGATTTTGATGATATAATTGCTTTTTATGAATTATTTTATGAGCCATTTTATATAATTAAATCAAGCATGTTCTAATACTAACGATATGATCCTTTACAGTTATGAATTTCATTCCTTTACAAATAATCCAAAGTATAAGTTTGTTTGTTTTATTTTATAGCCTGATATCATCCATTACCTCTGATACACTAGGCAATTTAACTTTGATCTACTGTGAGTATTCATGTAAATATATTGTTTTGTCTGTTATTTTATATCTTTGGTTGTCTATCTTTTGGATATTAAGTTATTGTTATTTATATAATTATATTTTTTAGATACATATTCTTTAGATAATTTTTAGTGCTATTTATTAAGAATGCCTATGTCTATTTATATGTATTTGATGAGCCTTGTTCCATATGACATTTTGGATTTAACCAATCTCATTTTAAAGTCCATTTATATGTATTTTTATATGTATTGATTTGAAGTCCCCTTATTTATATATATTAATGTTTGCACACATTGATCTTGTTCAGTATTTATTATTGTTTGTAAGCCCTTTATGCTTGATGTTTTAGTTGTTACTCCCTGAGGAAGGCATTGTTTGCTGAAACGCATCGGGGACGACCCTAATAAAGAACTTTTGAATTCATCCTGACGGTCTTCCACTCTTGCTCCTTGTGTACCCGAAGGTGTGGGCAGTGACAGGCACCCATGGGCAGTTGTTCAAGCTTGAGGCCATGGAATGGGATTTGGTACGCCATTTACTTTATGGTGCTTAAGAAAGAAGCAACGTTTCAAATGATTTTGTAGCTACCTCATTTCTACATGGAGACCTTGCAGTCTGTCATAGTAACAGTGAAGCAGAGTTTTTGACCTCCTGGAACATGTCAAAGGTGTATCTGTGCATTCCCATATGTCCAAATCAGTGGTTCCTGTGATTTGCAGTTTCCATGGACGCTTTTTAGTTTTGAGTCTTGCTACAGCCCCCCAGGACATCCAAAGTAAAGGTGGTTGTTGCAGCACAAGGACAGTGTATTGGTTCACCTCTATCTAGATGACTGGCTTGTCAGAGAAAAGTCTTCTCAGGGAGAGTCACTTGATTATGCAGTGGGTGAGGTATCTGCTTCAGAAGATGGTCTGGATCTTCAATTTTTTCAAGAGCAAGCTGGAACAGACTTAGTCCTGGGGGCTCTAGTGTTGCTGACACAGAAGAAGTTGCAGACTCAGTTGATATCCCCATGTGTGGAATTATCTGCAGGTCCTGGGGTCCATAGTGGTTACCTTGAAGTTGGTACTGTGGGCCTGAGGTACAGATTCCATTCCAGAGGGCATTGTTGTCCAAATGGTAGGCTCAAAACAAATTTTGTGACAGGTTGCTGTTATGGGGAAGAAGCCAGAGTGAGAGTCTTTGCTGATGGATGAACCCTGACAAGCTTTGGGGAGAAGAATGCTAAGACTAGGTAGTGATCACAACTGATGCTAGTTTGAGCGATTAGGGGCATGTACTGTCAGGCCTAAGTGGCTCAGAGGACATGGTCCCTAGAGGAGAGGAGTTGGTCCAGTAATCTGTTGGAGTATGAGCAGTCTTTCTGGTGCTCAAAGCCTTTCAAGCCTCTGGTCCCCAATACAAGGTGGCGCAAATCCTGTCGGATAATGTGACCACAGTGCCATACATCAATTGTCAGGGGAGCACTGACAGCCTCGTTTTGGCCAAAGAGGTGATCCCATTGCTGGAAGGGCAGAGATCCATCTGCTGGCTTTAGCAGCAGCTCATATGACAGGAAAGGAAAATGTGCAAGCGGATCATCTCAGCCAAAATCTTTTGAACGCAGAGAAATGGTCTCTCACAGGGTTGGTCTTTTCAGTAGATTGGGGACCACTGGAGGTTCCCAGATTATAACATAAGAAATGTTATATTGAGTCAGACCAAAGTCCATCAAGCCCAGTATTCCGTTTCCAACAGTAGCCAATCCAGGTCACCAGTATCTCGCAGGTTCCCAAAAAGGTACATCGGTCCCACAATGCTTGTCATGGGGTAAGCAGCGGATTTCCCAGCTCCTCTTTAATAATGGTTCCTGGCACAAAGGTCCATAAGCTTGTCCAAACCTTTTTTTAAGCCCAACTACACTAACCGCTTTTACCACATCCTCCAGTAACAAATTCCAGAGTTTGTGTTGTGTGAAAATATATTTTCTCTTATTAGTCTTAAATGGGTTACATTGTAGCTTCATTGGTTGTTCACGCCATCAAACAATAGAAAGAGCAGAGGACATGCATTCTACATTTACCTGTTCCATTCCATTCATTAATTTATGGACTTTTATCATATCTCCCCTCAGCTGTCTTTTTCCCAAGTTGAAGAGCCCTAACCTTTTAAGCCTTTTCTCGTAGAGATATCCTTCCATTCCTTTTACCATTGTGGTGGCTCTTCTTTATACCTTTTTTAATTTTGCTATATTTTGTAAGACAGGACGACCAGAATTGCACACAGTATTCAAGGTGCAGTTGCACTATGGAACGATACAGAGGCATTATAAATATCCTTAGTTGTATTCTCCATTCCTTTCCTTACAATTCCTAGCATTGTTTGCTTTCTTGGCTAAGCTACACACCAGGCAGAGGGATTCAACTTATTCTCCAGGACCAAGCAGGAAGTCAGTCCTCACTTATGGGTGACATCGGCGCCGATGGAGCCCCCGTGCGGAGTATTTCCCCAGCTTTCTATGAAAGCCTTTGGGAATACCACACACGTGCAGTCCCCTTCCCGCCTAAAAGGTGCCATCTTGCTCAGTCTCTCTTTTTCCGTGGAGCCCTTCGGACGTTCGTCCTAGTCACCCGGGAAAAGTTGATTTTTTCTTGAAGATTTCTTCGAGTTGACACCGGTTCCCCTTCCCGCCGGGTTTGGTACACCGGTATCAAGCCTGTTCTCTATTTTTTTGTTTTTGCCCTTCGTAGCTGGCGTTCGTGCCCTTTTTTCTGTTTTTCCCTGGAAGGCCGGTCTTTTGACCTCACGGGGGCTCTTTTTTCCCCGATGGCTTCCAGTGGTTTCAAGAAGTGTGATTGGTGCAAGAAACTAATGTCTCTCACCGACACCCACGACTGCTGCCTTTGGTGTCTCGGCCCAGATCATGACCCCATGATCTGTGGCCCGTGTGGTAAAATGTCCACCAAGGCACTTCGAAGCTGTCAGCACCAGAAGGAAAGGATTTTTTTGGACTCTGCCTCTGGCCGGGCCCGGACCTCGTCTGAAGCCTCGACATCTCGGGAGTCTGATCCCGAGCATCGCTGGGGTTCCTCGGACAGGGGGTCCCCCGACTGGGAACGCAAGAGGAAGAAACGGCTTGCGAGGGTGGCGTTGGAAGAGGTCCCTGGTTCCTCGAGGGCCAAGTCTAAGACCCCCGACCGCCATCCCGGGCCTTTGGAGCAGGAGAAGCCATCCAAAGTACCTCATGTAGAGCCGGAGACCGCCGGACACATAAGTCCTGTAGTCCTCGTGGACTCTCCTCCGAGGGGGCTGGCGCCCGAGTTGGTAGCTGCTGAGTCTCCTGAGCTTGGACTCAAGCTGACAGACTTGGAGTGCAGATTGTCTGCCTTCATGGAGCAGCAGCGGGTACTGATGGCCAGCCTCGCTGGTGCATCTGCCCCGACCACCAGGACGTCGAAGTTGACCCGGAGTCCGAGCCGATACTCGAGGCCATCAAGGCTCAAGGTTGTCCTCAGTCAAGGTCTCCCTCGACCTCCCGCTCGGAACCGAGGGTGTCGATGCAGGTGCCACCTTGACCCATGCGGTCAGAGCCCCTCGACTCCTCTTCCGATGAGTCAGCTTGGGAGACGGAGGATGAGGAGTCCCCCAATACCTTCCGGACTCGGTGCATCCCATCGGACTCACCGCAGTCCGAGCCCCAGAGTAGGTCCCCTCCGGAGGACACCCGGTTCTCGGAGTTCGTGCGGGACATGGCCAAGGCCTTGGCGATTCCCGCCGACCCCGAGGAGGAGCCTCGAGCCGAGGAGCTCGAGGCCCTCCAGTATGACTCTCCTCCGAAGGAGGCTTTTACTGTGCTGGTTCCTCCGATGCTGGAACGGCTCCTCTTCCGGATGTGGGAGGCACCAGCCTTGAGCAAGCGGGTCGATTCCATTTATCGACGCCGTAAGAGCCCTGGCTTCCAAAAGGCGCAGCTGCCACACCATTCCATGGTGGTGGAATCGGCCATGCATCGACTGAAGAGCCAGAAGATGCACTCCGCGGTGCCCCCCCAGTAGGGAGGCCCGCAACCTGGATGCTTTCGGCAGTAAGTGTTTCCAGGGCTCGATGCTTGCTTGCCGTGTCCAGTCATACCAGCTAACACTAAAGCACAATCACCACGTACTATAATACAAACCAGTCCAAAACCATGGAGATGAATGGAAGAATGGTCTTTATTATTCAATCAAAAGCCACTAGCCTGACACAGGCCGTGTTTCGCTGCCTTCATCAGGGGCAAAAGATGGCTAATACTTAAAAACATAAATAAATAAATACATTAATGCAATCAAGGGAAACAAAAACATATAGACCTTAAAATGATACATAATACCAATACATCGTTATCCATATATATAAACAAAATAAAAACAACCTATATTGGAAGTCAGAATACTTAATAAATAAATAAAATAATAAATAATTAAAACATTAAAAATGTACATATTATATTGACAATAAAAAGACAAACAAAATTAGAAACATTAATTTATAATGAGGTTTATACATTCTTATTAGGGACAAAGAAGAAGATAGATATGTATGTATGTATAAACCTCATTATAAATTAGACATATCCCCTTTAAATATGCATTATTTGTTAGAAAATTAATAACAAAACTAAAAAAACTAAAGAAAAAGAAAACCGTATGGTGATAATCAATTTATTTGAAATCCTCGGTTTTTGCTATCACCATACGGTTTTCTTTTTCCTTTTAGTTTAAGTTTTGTTATTAATTTTCTAACAAATAGACACATCCCCTTTAAATATGCATTAATTTATAATGAGGTTTATACATACATATCTTCTTCTTTGTCCCTATAAGAAACATAGAAAGTCACAAAAGCACAAGAATAATACAGAGGTATGTTTCTAATTTTGTTTGTCTTTTTATTGTCAATATAATATGTACATTTTTAATGTTTTAATTATTTATAAAATTTATTTATTTATTAAGTATTCTGACTTCCAATATAGGTGTGTTTTCGTTTTGTTTATATATATATGGATAATGATGTATTATTGGTTATGTATCATTTTAAAGGTCTATATGTTTTTTCTAAATATACATAATAATTATTATTATTTTTTATTGTTTCCCTTGATTGTATTAATGTATTTATTTGTTATTAAGTATTAGCCATCTTTTGCCCCTGATGAAGGCAGCGAAACACGGCCTGTGTCGGGCCAGTGGCTTTTGATTGAATAATAAAGACCATTCTTCCATTCATCTCCACGGTTTTGGACTGGTTTGTATTCAGTCATACCAGCTATACATGAGCATGTTTCTCTGAGACCTGGCAAAGGAGCTTGCCAGGTTCTCTGCTGGTCTCTCCGGGGAACCTTTGCAGAGGTTCCAGTCTTTGTCTTCAGGTATCCAGGACTGTTCGAAATTCATGTCCCGAGTGGCCTACGATGGCTTCGAGGCTTCGGCTCGTGTGGCGGCTGCCAGCATTGCGGCCCGACGCCAGGCATGGCTGCAGTCATCGGACCTCGAGCCTTGGGTTCAGGACAAGTTGGTCAATGTCCCTTGCCGAGGTGAGAACCTTTTTGGCAAACCCATGGCCGAGAAGGCTGCTGAGCTCGAGACCGAGCACCTGACCAGGACTAGGTTGTCCAGAAAGACATCTGCCCCTTCTCACAAAAAGAAGGGCTCGGTTAAAAAGTCCTTCTACCCGAGAAAGGTGTCTGCCTACAAACCTTTCCCTCAATACCAGGCCTCCCCAGCTCCCCCTCAGGGGCAGCAGGCTAAGGGGCAGGGACATGGGCCCCGTAGGCAGAAGACCCCCAAGCCTCCGGCTCCTGCTCCTACCCAGCAGGGAGGGGGTTTTTGACTCCCAAGGAATAGCCTCTCCGTCCCTGCTGTCCCATCCCTGCACAGGAGGTCGCTTGGCCCTGTTTGCCCACCGGTGGCCACCCATTACGGGGAATGCTTGGGTCTTAAGCATCATTCACCAAGGCTATATGCTTCATTTCCAACAGCTACCTCCTGTCTATTTTCCAGGAGAACCTCCGAGGCCTCTTCTGCACACCACCCTCCTCCTCCAAGAACTTCAGGGTCTGCTCCTGGACAAGGCGGTGGAGCCGGTACCTCCTCGCCTACAAGGGCACGGGTTCTACTCCAGGTATTTTCTGGTGCCAAAGAGAACAGGAGGCCTAAGGCCTATCCTAGACCTCAGAAACCGCAACAAGTTCTTGGAGAAAGAGAAGTTCAAGATGCTTACTCTTGGAAAACTTCTGCCCTACCTCCAGCAGGGAGATTGGCTATGCTCCTTAGATCTAAAGGATGCGTACACTCACATCCTCATTCATCCAGACCACAGAAAGTACCTCAGGTTCGTGGTGGGAGGAAACCATTACCAGTACAGGGTGCTGCCTTTTGGCCTATCTTCCACCCCACGGGTCTTTACAAAGTGCCTAGCTGTGGTGGCGGCCTACTTGAGGACTTAGGGGATATTTGTCTTCCCCTATCTGGACGACTGGCTCATCCGGAGTCAGACCTACCAGGAGGCCAGGCAGGCCATCTTCAGGACTGTCACACTCCTTCAAGACCTAGGCATTGTCATAAACTTCAAAGTCCACTTTGCTTCCCTCCCAGAACCTCGAGTTCATAGGAGCACGGTTGGACTCTCTGCAAGCAAGGGCTTACTTGCCAGAAGACAGGAGCTCAAAGGCTCATGGAGTTGGCATCCCGGTTTCTCAGCCTGTCGAGGGTTCCTGCCAGGCTCTGTCTACAGCTCCTGGGACACATGGCATCGACTGTGCATGTGACCCCCAATGCCCGCCTCCACATGAGGCCTGCACAGTGGTGCCTCAAAATTCAGTGGAAGCAGGCCACAGGGAGCCTAGCGGACAAAGTAAGGGTATCCAAACCTTTACTGGATTCTCTTCAGTGGTGGCTACATCCCCCCAACTTGCTGCAGGGAGTGCCTTTTCAGGTAGCTGCCCCCACAGTGGTGTTGACAACCGATGCCTCCTTGAAGGGCTGGGGTGCACACTCAAGGGAGCTGCACCCAAGGCCTCTGGTCCCCATGGGAAGCCCTGCAACAGATCAACCTACTGGAACTGTGGGCTATTCACTTAGCCCTCAAGGCTTTTTCTCACTCCTTGGTCCACCAGTCTGTTCTAGTTCAGACGGACAACCAAGTGGCCATGTTCTATGTGAACAAATAGGGCAGCACTGGTTCCAGACCTCTCTGCCTGGAAGCACAGGCCCTTTGCTCTTTTGCCCTCAGGCACCAGATGTTGCTGAGGGCTGTGTATCTTCCTGGCCAGGAGAACTTTCTGGCAGACCGCTTAAGCAGAATTCTGCAGCCCCACAAGTGGAAACTGCACCCTTTGGTGGTTCAACAAATTTTCCTAAAATGGCAAATTTTCCTAAAATGGCAAATGGCCAGTCCCCTGAATCACCAACTGCCCAGGTTTTGTTCCAGGCAACCGCATCCCCTAAGGGTGGCGGCAGATGCCTTCCTGATTTCTTGGTCCCAGGGCCTGCTCTATGCGTTTCCTCCCACGCCTCTGGTGGCCCGAACCTTGTTCAAGATTCTCAGGGACAAGGCCTCAGTACTTCTGGTTGCACTCAGGTGGCCGAGGCAGCCCTGGTTCCCCCTGCTACTTCAACTGGAAGTGGAGACACTCATGCCTCTGGGATTCCAGCCCGACCTTCTATCTCAGGATCAGGGTTCCCTTCTGCATCCCAATCTCAAATCTCTCCATCTGATGGCCTGGAGGCTGCAAGGGTGGTCTTGGCTCCCTGGGGCCTACCTCAGGAAGTGGAAGAGGTGGTCTTGGCTTCTAGGAAGCAATCCACCAGGAAAACATTTGCCCTAAAGTGGCGGAGGTTCTCCTTGTGGTGTCAGCAACGCAAGGAAGATCCTTTCACCTGCACTGTACCAGTAGTGCTCCAGTACCTCCTGCACTTGTCCAATCAGGGCCTTAAGTCCAATTCTGGTTAGGTCCACCTCTCTGCTCTGGCAGCTCATCACTCTCTGGTGGAGGGACATTGTCAGTTCACTCCTTGGTGTCCAGATTTCTCAGAGGCTTACTATTGCTCAAGCCTCCTCTCCGTCCACCGGCTCCAGAGTGGGAGTTGAATGTGGTCTTGCAGCAACTTACTCGCCCACCTTTTGAACCAATGGCAACATGTCCTTTACGCTTCCTATCCTGGAAGACTCTATTCCTAGTGGCCTTGACCTCGGCCAGGTGAGTGAGTGAACTTCAAACCCTGGTCTGTGACAGGCCATACACTCGCTTCTATAGGACCAGGGTAGTTCTTAGGACTCATCCTAAGTTCCTCCCCAAGGTTGTCTCCTCTTTCCATCTCAACCAGGAGGTGGTTCTTCCAACATTCTTCCCTAGGCCCCATGCCAGCCAGGCTGAGACAGTCCTGCAGACTGTAGGAGGGGCTTATCCTTCTACCTTGAGCATACGCAGGGGCATAGAAGGGCTACTCAGCTCTTCGTATCTTTTGACCCTAATAACTTGGGGGTACCTGTGTCCAAGCGTACCTTGTCCAACTGGGTGGCTGACTGTATCACCTGGGCTTACAGGGCAGCTGACCTTCCTTTGCAGGGTCAGGTCACGGCCTGGCCCACCATGTCAGGGCAATGGCTGCCTCAGTAGCTCATCCTCTGCTCTGTACCGTTGGCAGACATCTGCAGGGCTGCAACTTGGTCCTCAAGCCAGACTTTTGCGGCCCATTACTGCCTGGAGAGGGAGTCCCGCAGGGACAGTGCTTTCGGTCAGGCATTGCTCCGGAATCTCTTTGAGGTTTAGGCAACTCCTACCCTCCAACCCTCTGGTTGGGCCACCAGTGGAGGTATGTTTTCAGTGAAATCCTTTCTCTGATGCTGAGGCTAGAGGGAGCTCATTTTTCAGCTCTGGGTCCCCAGTAGCCTGAAGCTTGGGAGTTCCATAAGTGAGAACTGACTTCCTGCTTGGTCCTGGAGAAATAGTTACTCACCTGTAACAGGTGTTCTCCAGGAGCAGCAGGAATCAGTCCTCACCACCCTCCCTCCTCCCCTGGGAGTTGCAGTTGTACATAGTTAATTTTTTCATTTTTGTGTGCTCTTTTTTTAGCTATGTCATTTGACTGAGCAAGATGGCGCCTTTAGGCGGGAAGGGGACCACGCATGCGTGTGGTATTCCCAAAGGCTTTCATAGAAAGCTGGGGAAATGCTCCGCACGGGGGCTCCATCGGCACCGATGTCACCCATAAGTGAGGACTGATTCCTGCTGCTCCTGGAGAACACCTGTTACAGGTGAGTAACTACTCTTTATCCACAATGATACCTAAATCTTTTTCCTGGCTGGTGTCGCTAATGTGGAACCTTGCATTGTGTAATTGTTGGGTTGTTTTTTCCTAGGTGCATAAAATTTTAGACTTGTCCACATTAAATTTCATCTGCCATTTGGACATCCAGTCTTCCAGTTTATCTAGGTCCTCTTGTAATTTTTCACAACTTTGAATATTTGTGTGTCATAGGCATTTGGGTCTGGTGATACCAGATTTGCCTCAGAGGCCATGGAACTAGTCAGTCTTGTAATGGAGGATCCATTTCTGTAATAAGATGCACACTCTTGTGTCTCAGGGTCCAGTTTTCATCCCAGAAGAACATCAGTTCTTGCTTAGCTCTTGAGAAGACATGGCTGTGAAAGTAGGGCTATGCTTTCCAAGCCAAAGACTCTGCTTAAGGCACGAACATTCTACATTTCTGGCATATGTGTGGGTATGGTGACTTTTTCAGAGTTGGTGTGAGGAAAGGGCTGTTTTTGGTCTAGGTGTTGCTGCTTGAGGGATTTCTTTTGAATTTCTCACTGAGGCTTCGGTGAAGGATTTGATGTTGAAGACAGTTTTCCTAGTGGCTGTTTGGCATATGGAATCTCTGAACTATAAGCTTATCACAAGCTGTTTCTTTTGATTTCCAAGAAGAAGGTGGTCCTTTGGCTGGTGCTCTCTTCTTCATTGTAAATCAGATGGCTGTTTTACTGGTATTTGTGAATTCAGGTGGGTACATAATCTCAGGCCTTGCATAGGTTAGGCATGAGTCATGTTAGGTAGTAGTTGAAGAGGACAGAGGAGCTTTGGCATATGGATCTCTTTGTGCTGTTTGGGGAGCCATTTAAGGGTGAAGTGTCCTTTAGAGCACCAGTTGCCTGTTGTATGAAGGAAGCAATTGCATCTGCCTATTTGTTTAAAGGGTGAACAGTTCCAGTTGACCGTACAGCACCTTCTATTCTGGCTAAGGTGTCATCCTGGGCAGAAAATGCATGGTGCTGCTACTAGAGGTTTGTAAGGCAGCGATGTGGTCTTCCCTTCATCCTTTTATGCATCATCTTCTAGATGTTCAGATGCAGAGTTTAGAGCAATAGCCAGGCCTGCAAATTCTTCCCTCTCCCCCATCAGTAGGCATTGCTTTGGTACATTCCATGCATCTGGACTAGATTAGAGGGATGAGGAAAATAAAATTAGACCTTACCATCTAGTTTTCTTTCCTTGAATCCCTCCAATCAAGGACCACCCTGTCAGTTGGGTTGTTGTCTGGTTGGGGGAAGATTGGTCTGAATGCCTTAAGTTGGCAAGACCTTTCAGGGAGTTTTCTTGGGCTTTTCTGTTTGGCTCCACTGTTGTTGTTCCTTTTCTTTCACTGCTGTGTAAAATTTGAGGTCTGGAGATGATGGGCTCTGAGGAGAGGCTGGAAATAGTTAATTTCGGGTAATGGAACAGATTGATCCAATAACTGTTGTTAGTGAAGTCTGCCTTTTACAGAAGCACTGATGAGAGGTTGGCTACATATGCTTCTTATATCAAAACCAGTGGTTTTTAGTTGCTGTCGGCTGGTACTAAGGCATAATACCCCCACATCTGGCAGTACTCAAGGAAAGAAAATTAGTACATAAAGCCTAATTTCCCTATGTGTTTTCTGTTCTGCGTATGACTGGAGGAATGCCTGGCAGTTGAGTTTTAATACAGAGACATGCAGCAATCCAAAAGAGCTACATCCAAAGGGGGCTATTTTATTTATTTAATAATTCTTATATACTGCACTATTTGTTATCAGTGCGGTTTACATTTAACAAAGAATACTCGGATCAGAGAAAACTGAGTTTACATTATAACAGGGATAGAACATGGGTAACTATTTACATATTGACGTATTTCAGGATAGATGCAGAATACATGAAACTATATACATAAAGATATGGCATAATAGATGATACTTGATCTGAAAGTACGTAAGATGCTTCCAGGCTGGCGAGAGAATGCTTGGGACTTGAGCATTATGATGTGTAGGGGGCTCTAGTAGGGGATGGGGGATGGTTTCTTGGAGTTGGGGTAGCAGCTTGAGAGAAATGGAGCAGAAAGAGGTGGTGTTTTATTGCTTTCCGGAGGGAGGTCGTTCCAACATTTCGGTGCGTAGTGGGCAAAGGTTCTTCTCCTGGTTGTTTGTGAGCACTTTATGGAGTCTTTAGGGATAGTTAGAGTGTTGTCTGTTGCTGTCCTTCTGGCTCTGGTTTTTGGAGTAGGTGTGATAAGTTCCTTGAGAGAATTGGGAGCGATGTTGTTGATAATCTTGAATGTTATTAGCAGAATCTTATATGTTAGCCTGGA
This sequence comes from Ichthyophis bannanicus, assembly GCA_033557465.1. Lineage (NCBI taxonomy): Eukaryota > Metazoa > Chordata > Amphibia > Gymnophiona > Ichthyophiidae > Ichthyophis > Ichthyophis bannanicus. The sequence goes on along the minus strand of CM066049.1, from coordinate 79,395,811 downwards.
GTATATCGGTAACTAATGGAGATCCTTAAGTATTGGTGTGATATGGTCTGATCTGGCTAGACTGCAGAGGACACGGGCGGCAGCGTTCATAGTTTGTTGGAGAGGATTGAGAGTGTTCTTTGGTAGGCCATACAAGATTAAGTTTGAGTAATCTAAATGTGGTAGTATGAGGGCCTGGAAGATGGTTCGGAAGTCATCAGCAGATAGCATAGGTTTGAGATGTCTCAGTGTTCTAATTTTGTTGTAGATGGACCTGGTGATGTTTATGTGTTCCTTGAAATAGAGATGCTGGTCCAGACTAATGCTGAGATAGCGTATGGCATTACGGCTTGGAAGCTCCGCATCTCTTACTCTTAGGATGGAGGGAGGGGAGAAGCTTTTGTTCCTTGATATGAAGAGTACTTCTGTTTTCTTGAAATTAATGTGGAGGTTTTGGGTAGTTAGCCAGTCTGTGATTGCGTTGAAGCAGTTGACAAGGTTGGTGAATTCCGGGTGTTTGACTTTGAACGGGGTAAATAGCAAAACATCATCGGCGTAGATTAGGGTAGAAATATTGAAAGATCGGATGATGTTGCATATCGGCTGCATATAGATATTAAACAGCAGAGCCAATACGGAGGAACCTTGTGGGACACCTTGTTGTTGGTGGAATGGTGCCGAAGTTTTAGAACCAACCCGGACTTGTTGCCAGCGATCAGATAGGTAAGATTTACACCACTCCCAGGCAAGGCTGTGAATGCCCTTTTCCAGGATGCAGGTAAGTAGCTGGTTGTGATTGACGGAATTGAAGGCAGCTGAGATATCCAGGAAGATGAGGGCGAAACCATTTTCTGCGTTATTAATTCCTCTATTCAGGGTGTTGGTGAGAAGTGTTTCTATTCCATGCGATTCTCTAAAACCATGCTGGCAGGGGTCGAGAGGGGCTGCTATGTCTATATGTTGTTGGATTTGTCTGTAGACGACTTTCTCGATTATTTTAGCAAGTAGAGGAATGCTCGAGATGGGTCGGTAAGATTCTGTCTTTGCTGGGTTGAGTCTGCAGTTCTTTAGGAGGGGTCTTATTGAAGTTTGCTTGAGTAAAGAGGAGAATGAGCTGGTTGCAAAAGATAGACGGATAATGTTTAGTAGAATTGGGCTGAGTTCAACTCAAAGGGTCCTGATCCAGTGTGCTGGGCAGGGGTCATTTGGGGCTGTTGAGGTGTTGATGCTGGCAATGAGGTCTTGGATATTCTTCTCAGCAGGAGGGGTAAAATGTGTGAGTGATGTTTGTGAGGTGGGAGTTTGGTAGGGAGGGGACACTGTTGGTGCTGGCTGATTACTTGCTGTGAGGGATTTGGATTGTAGGAAGTCGGCATATGACGGGTGGGGGGGGTTCCTTGATTAGGGATGTCTCTAGGTTTATTGATTGAGCGTTGAAGGAGCTGGGTGTGGTATTCATTCATGCTCAGGTATATCCTCTCACGGTGAGACTTCAGGAGTTCAAGGTAGGCTAATTTGTGGGTTTGGGATCAGGAGCTTCTCCACTTCCTCTCGTGCTTCCTGAGTTCGATGAGGGAGGTGCGGAGTTCTGCTGAAAACCATGGAGCATGTTGTCTTCTACTTTTACATCTGATGTGGGTTTCTGAGTTATTGGAGGATGTTGGATGGGCAAATTCTTTCAATGTGTTGTTCCAGTTGGTGATTGCTTCTTCAAGGTTGGCAGACTTCTGATGTAGGGTCGGAAGAACCTTTTTGGAGAACTCTTCTATGGCAAGAGGTCTGGGGCATGGTGTGACTGAGGGTCTAGTGGCATCACTATGTGGTGCCGGAACATGTTGCAAGGGTATTTGGAAAGTAATGAGGTTATGGTCGGACCAAGGGACAGGACTGATTGAAATGTTGAAGTCCAATTTGTGGCTAACTGCAGTGCTAGGGGCAAAGATTAGGTCTAATAGGTTTCCTTTTTGGTGTGTTGGAGCCATCACCAATTGTTTGAATTGTAAATCTTGCATTGAATCCAGGAAGGCCGCTGGTTGGTCGGACCAGGGTAAAGTCCATGCAGTTCTAGTATCTAATGATCTTCAGGTAGCAAAATACTATGCTTAGATGGTAGGCTACACCATGAGAGATAGATAAAATAAATTAACCCCCCCCCCCCCCTGTTTATTGGCAAAGCTGCATTTAGAATGCTGTGAGTCTCCCAAAGAGAACAATCTCAGGACAGATGCAAGGAGTGGTATAAAGGAACACAAAAGGGTCTGGGACAGAAGAAATAAGATGAGACAACCTAGATATCTATACCCTTCAGAAGAGGGACAAGGGGGAGACCGATGCTTATAGCTTCCCCTCCTTTGGGAAAAGTTCACTTGAGCATTTAGAGCTAGGGGACAGATACAGAACTGCATGGAGCAACATCAGGATCCGATCTCCCTCCCCTGCCGTGAAATGATGGGTATGGTTAGAATATTGTCTTTAAAGTGGCATAGTACAGACAAAAGGGGGGGGGGATGGATGGATACATACACAGGATAGAAACCAAGCATTGAGCACTACAGCTGCAAAGCAGCAGCAAAATGACTTTCAGCAGAGAGGGTAATTCAACTCTAATAATCTTAGGCCTTGATGCAGTAAGCACTGTAAATGTCAGCACAAAATGCCTTAACACACTGATGAAAGAAGAAGCTACAGGGTAAACTATTTAAGACTAATAAGAGAAAATATTTTTTCACTCAACGTGTAATCAAACTCTGGAATTTGTTACTGGAGGATGTAGTAAAGGCTGTTAGTGTAGCTGGGTTTAAAAAAGGTTTGGACAAGTTCCTGGAGGAAAGGTCCATAACCCCTTATTAAGAAGGGACCCAGGATATCAATGCTTGACCCAGTACAAGCATTGTGGAACCTGTGTCTCTTGGGGAAACTGCTAGGTATGTATGACCTAGACTGGCCACTGTTGGAAACAGGATACTGGGCTTGATGGACCTTGGTCTGACCCAGTATGGCATATCTTATGTTTACTCCTGCTATAGTAAAACTAATGCCATGCAGATTACCAGTACATTAAGAAGAATGAGCACATAATAAAAAATACAGCTATGGTAATTTTACTCATGAAGAAGTAAACAGCTACATATCTCCCTTCCTAGCAGTGGTTGAGCAGCAATGGACTCGCACAGCAGGCAGGGAGATATTAAAACCCAGGCCTGACTTCCTGGAGCTCCACCAACACATCCAAAGTTCACTGTTGACCCCAGACCAACCCATGGCTATGTGGTCCAGAGGCCCCTAGTCCAATGAGGGCACTGCTGAGTCAGACACAGTTCCAAGCATTGGAAGACGGGTGTGGTAGTTACATGCTCCTGTTTCTGCCATCTCACAGTGGCAGCGCCTCACCCTGAGCAGTGCATCATGATAAACTGCTAGGGGTCAATCAAAGCAGGCAATACTTCCCTTCCATTGCCCTTTTTTGGCAGGTGATCTCTAACAGTGCAGTGATGCTCTCCTAATAATCAAGCATCACCATTTTGAAGGTGGCAGTGGAGCCATTACTCCTGTCTTCTACTATTTGCATGGGTAGTCATTCAGGCCATCAGACATATTAAATGAAAATGGAGCACTTCACTACGGATCAGAGTATTCCCATGCTGCATCTTTCATGCCAACTTGAGCTAGTGTAGAGATTCAGCGCCACATGAGTAGAAAATTGCTCAATTTTAGCATAGGGGTTTTTTTTTTTAATACAGCAAGAGCAATTTAAATTCATGCAGTTTGCATGTTTATGAGGCTATGCTGTAGCGGTAGTAATAGCATGGGAAAATCATGAGTAAACTGCTGTCTGCTGGAAGGTAAACCATTTTAAATGATTTTTATAAAAAGATAAAGCAGTTACTTACCTGTAACAGGTGATCACTGGGAACAGCAGGAATAAGTCTTCACATATGGGTACGTCGGTACCAACAGAGCCTGCGTGGGAACGCTCCCTAGCTTCCCAAAAAGGAAAGCTTTTGGGAGCATCCCACAGCGCCTGCGTGCTGCCTTCCCTAACCGCCTCTCCCCAGTTCGAGTTTTAAAGCTGAGACAAAGAGAGAGAGGAAAGGAAAAATAGATAGCGAGATACAACTCCTAGGGGAGGTGGGTGGGTTGTGAAGACTTATTCCTGCTGTTCCCAGAGATCACCTGTTACAGGTAAGTAACTGTGCTATCTCCAGGAACAAGCAGGAATGAGTCTTCACATATGGGGACTCCCTAGCTAGAGATGCCTGGGAGATCCCCAAGGTTATGAGACCTTGGGAAGGGCTCTATCTCCTCCTATGGATCTCGGGCATCCATCCAGGGAAGGAGGGCAGGAGTTGATTAAGCATGGAACAGGTGTTTGAGAACAGCCTGACCAAACAAGGCATCCCAGCGGGAGTCCTTGTCCAAACAGTAATGGGCTGTGAAGGTATGAACCGAGGCCCAGGTGGCCGCTCGACAGATCTGGTCGATGGACACAGAATTTAGATGAGCCATAGAGGTGGCCATGGCCCTCACATTATGAGCTGTGACATGGCCCTCCAGAGAAAGGTTCTTACTCTGGTAGGCGAAAGAAATACACTGAGCAATCCAATTGGACAGTGTCCTCTTAGAGACTGGAAGTCCCAAATGAGAGGGATCAAAGGCAAAAAAGAGTTGAGAAGACTTTCTATGTTGCTGTGTCCTTTGTAAGTAAAAGGCAAGAGCTCACTTACAATCCAGGGTATGAAGATTCCTCTCTGCACTTGATGCATGAGGACCTGGAAAAAAGATAGGTAAATATACCTCTTGATTAAGATGAAAAGGTGAGACCACTTTAGGCATAAAGTGTGGATTGGTCCTAATGACTACCTTATCATGATGGAACCTTGTATAAGGTGGATTAGCCACTAAGGCCTGCAGTTCACTGATGCGGCAAGCTGAGGTGACTAATGAGGAAAATAACCTTCCAGGAAAGAAATTTCAAGGAGGTGGTGGCTAAAGGTGGCTTCATAAACTGACCAAGAACCAAAATGTAAGTCCCATGCCACCGGAGGAGGCCTAATGGGAGGTTTAGTTAAAGTTAGGCCTCATGAATCTTGCAATAAGAGGATGAGAGGAGATAGGCTGTCCATTGATAGGCTTAAGGGATGCTGCAATAGCACTCAAATGGACCCTTACTGAATTCATCTTAAGGCCTGCATTGGAGAGATGCAGGAGATATTCCAATAGAGAATTCAAAGGTAGTGCTAGAGGGTCAAGACCCTTCTCCATACACCAAATGGAAAACCTTTTCCATTTAAAAGCATAGGAACGTCTAGTAGAAGGTTTTCTAGAAGCATGGAGGATATCCTTCACCAGCTGAGAAAGATTCCAACCCTGAAGGTCTAGGCCTTCAGCAACCAAGCTCTGAGGTGAAGGGACTTGGGGTTTGGGTGCCACAAAGTCCCCTCCTCCTGGGACAGAAGGTCTGGAGCAGCTCCCAAGTCTAGGGAGGGAGCTTGAGAGAGATGTAGAAGTAGAGGGTACCACACTTGGTGTGGAGCTATGAGGATCATGGATCCTTGATCCCTCTGGAGCTTGAGCAGAGTCTTGGGAATTAAGGGAATGGGTGGAAAGGCATACAGGAAGTCTTGACCCCAGTGAAGGAGGAAGGCATCCTTGCCCTGAACTCCCTGACACTGAATTCTGGAACAGAACCGGGGAAGTTTGGCATTCCACGGACTTGCAGAGGTCTATGTCCAGGGTTCTCCACTCTTGAAAGAATCTGAGTACTTGGTCCATGTGCAGGGACAATTCGTGTGGAAGCAGAACTCAACTGAGTCTGTCTGCCTAAGAGTTTTGCATTCCTGGAAGGTATACGGCCAGGAGATGGATTTGATGCTCTCTGGCGAAGGCCCACAATCTTAAAGCTTCGTTGCAAAGCAACAGAGAGCCAGTTCCTCCTTGCTTGTTTATGTAAAACATGGCTACCTGATTGTCCGTATGAATGAGGACTGTCTTGTAGCTGAGCAGGGTATGGAAGACCTTGAGAGGTAGAAAAACTGCTCGGAGCTCCAAGTGGTTGATATGTAGAGAGGTCTCCTGTGGAGACCAAGTGCCCTGAGTGGAGAGATCTTGTAGATGAGCTCCCCAACCTGTTTGGGAGGCATCTGTTGTGAGGGTTGCCTGGGGCAACAACTTTTGGAAGGGGGACCCCAGCAACAGATTTTGGGTGGACATCCACCACTGGAGAGACCAAAAGAGGTGCCTGGAGGTTGCTATTTGGTCTGAGAGAGCCCCTGATGCTTGAGTCCACTGGGTGGACAAAGTCCATTGAGCTGCTCTCATGGGAAGGCGAGCATAGGGTACCACATGCACTGTGGATGCCATGTGGCCTAGCAGTTGAAGCATCTCCCGGGCAGTTAAATGGCTCTTTGACTGAATCTGGGAGGCTAACTGCACTAGGCGTAGGCAACGGGCCTGAGGAAGATAGTCCCTAGAGTTCATAGGGGCCTAGCTGGATACTACCACTGCAAGGGCCTGAGTAGGGGTGAGCTGGGACTTTGGGAGGTTTACCACAAGTCCCAGATACTGCAGAATGCACCTTGTGCAGTCCAAGGAAGTCTGGGCCTCTGACTGAGATGGAGCTCGGATGAGCCAGTCGTCCAGGTATAGGAATACAAATATTCCCAGAAATGCAGCTACTACTGCCATGCATTTGGTGAACACTCTTGGAGCAGAGGCCAGACCGAAAGGAAGCACCCTGTATTGGTAATGCTTTCCTTGGAAAAGAAAACGGAGGAACCTTCTGTGAGATGGATGGATGAAGACATGTGTGTACGCATCCTTGAGATCTAGAGAACAAAGCCAATCCTGACTCTGAAGGTATGGAAGGAGAGTGCCCAGAGAAAGCATCTTGAATTTCTTCTTGCATAGAAATTTGTTCAATTCTGAGATCTAATATGGGTCTGTAGCCCCCTGTTTTCTTTGGGATCAGAAAGTAGGGGGAGTAAAACCCTGACCCTTGTTGAAGAGGTACTTCTTCTATTGCCCCTTGGGCAAGAAGGGCAGCCACCTCCTGACCTAGAAGGTCGAGGAGAGATGTTGGAGAATTGAAATGTCTCACCATGGTGTGAGGAGGAAGGTTTGAGAAATGAAGCTTGTAGCCCTCTATGATGGAGAGGGTCCACTGCTCTGCTGTAATTTGCTCCCATCTGGGAGCAAAATGAGCTAACCTTCCTGGAATGGTGAGAGGCTTTGGCTGTTTCAGAGCCAGAAAGGCTAAGTTCTCTAGCATCAAGTCAAAAACCCTGAGGAGGCTGGGTCTGCTGAGTTGCAACAGCCCCTGTAGGCTTAGGCCTGGCCTGTTTAGGTTGCTGATGCTTAGCAGCAAAAACGACCTGTAGATGATTGTTGGCCAGAAGCAGGATGGAATCTGCCTTTCTTGAAAAAAAAAAAAAGACTTCTTGAAAGGTTTTTTCTTGGCAGGAATGGAGGTTGACTTTGAAAGTCTATCCAAAGCAGAATTTTCTGCATCCATTTGAGTGGCTTTTATTTGCCAATCTTTGCCAAACAAGCTTTCTCCTGTACAGGGAAGATTTCCCAAGCCATCCTGGACCCAAGATTCTAGATCAGAAGCTTGGAGCCAAGCAATTCTGCGTGCAGCAATGGCCGAAGCCCTGCTGGCACCCTCAAAGGAGTCAAAAGCTGCACGGTTGGAAAACTTTGAAATATCTTGAGTATGCTTAACCCAAATAAGAAATTCTTCCCTTTTATCCTCTGGAAGAAAAGGGAGGAAAGTGTGCAGCTTATCTGCAACTTCTTTCAGAAACATACCCATATAAAGACTATAGGAGTTGATTCTGGCAATGAGCATACTGGCTTGGAAGATTTTCCTACCAAAAAGCATCCAAGGTCCTGCATTCTCTTCCTGGAGGAGCAGAGGAGTGTCTTTTTGCACTCTATCTTTTTCATAGCTGACTCCACCACAATAGAATGGTGAGGAAGCTGTGTTTTATGAAATCCAGGACAAGGAGGGACACAGTACATAGTGTCCAATCTACGAGAATGAGGAGAGATAGTGAGAGGAGTCTCCCATAAGTCAATCATGTGATCATAAAGAATCTCATGAATTGACAAGGTGACTGCCTCCTTAGGAGCCTTAGAATAACTTAAAATATCCAATTTTTTAGCTCTAGGCTCTGATTCAGAGGTTACTGAAATAGAAAGCCGTTTAGCCACTTCTCTTATGAAGTCTTGAAAGGACAAGTCCTCTAGAGGAGACATTCTTCTTTTTGGAGAAGGCGGCTCTTCAGGAAGGGCTATGGATACTTCAGCAGACTCTGATGCATCAGAATCTTCGGAGGAATCAAAGAATCGACTGTCAGGGTGCTCTTCCAAAGCTCGATAACGCGTATCGAGCGGTATCAACATCGGGCGTGTTCGGTACCGATGGGCATCCCTGGACAGGGAACCGCTGCAGTCGGCATCCTGGTCGATGTCGATGCAGTCGGTACCGGTACCGACACTGGTGCCGGTACCGGAGCTGATACTGACAACAGAGTTTGTTATGGTATCAGCGGCGTCGCAGCTTGAATGAAGGCCGTGATAGCCTGCTGCATGGATAGAACATTCTGATCCATCGATGCCATGAATGCCTGGAATTCGGTACCGGAAGGTTGCGCCGGTACCCCAGAGCATTCTAACAGGTGATCGGTCGAGGCCGTGCCATCGATGTCAACCTGTAACCCCATAGGTGGAGCTTTGGAAGCCGGAGTTTCCCGCCGGGGTTGTTTTGCCGGTGCGAGATCCTCGAGGGCAAGCCCAGAGGCATCTCGATGCTTGGAAGGAGATCTACCCTTCGAGGACCGGCTGGATTTATGTTTGGTTACCTGAGATCCATGGGAGGAAGTAGAAGCCCTGGAAGACGTCGATGCCACTGAAGCTGCATCAGAGGGAAACAGCACATGGAGCTTAGCTGCTCGGTTCTGTAAACCTCGTTTAGACATCAAGGAGCAGGACGAACAATCCAAAATGGAGTGGTCAGGACCCAAACATTTAAGACACCATTCATGGGTGTCGGTGACAGAAATAGTACCGCTGCACTTAGTGCATTTTTTAAACCCGGAGGCTGGTTTTTCCATGAGGAAAATTTCTCGTGAGGCCTAAGGCCCAAAAGAGGAAAAACACACTAAGTGAGGGAAAAATATGTTTGTTTGTTTGTTTTTTATAAGAAAAGGACTGGCCGTACTGGTCTGACGTCAGGGAAGGCAGATGCGCGACCAAAGAAATAAAATAAAACAAAGAACTTCTTCAGCGGTGACAGGAACATGACCTGCTGGCTCTGTGGAAAAGAAGAACTGGGGAGAGGCGGTTAGGAAAGGCGGGAAGGCAGCGCGCAGGTGCTCTGGGATGCTCCCAAAAGCTTTCCTTTTTGGGAAGCTGGGGAGCGTTCGCGCGCAGGCTCCATCGGTACCGACGTACCCATATGTGAAGACTCATTCCTGCTTGTTCCTGGAGATTATAGAAAATTTGTATAAATAGTGCAGCTTACTGCATGAGCCCCTTAGTAGGGAGATTAGGGGAAGCCTTTGTGGGCAAGTGAGCACAATTTTGTAAGTTTTGGTGACTTAGTGTGGTGCAAAAGATTATGGACTTATTTTGAATATTTCATATTTTAAATTCTTTAAAACTGTAAATTAGTTATTAACATGGCTTAAAGGTTTAGAATTAGTTTGCTCTAATATGTAGTTAGGCCTTTTAGTGTTTTAAAACAAACAGGTAGTTAATAGTTACCCACCCCAGTCACACCCTTTAATTTACACAGCTTTCAGAAAGTGAAATTTGTTATCACAGGATATTTTAATCAGCCAGTGATTAACTCTAAATATAGAAGGAACAATCCAAACTATGGTATCAAGATGCCACCTTAAAAACCACCACCCAGGAAAAAGATTTAGGCGTCATCATGGATAACTTGTTGAAATCCTCTGCCTAGTGTGTAGCAGCGGCCAAGAAAGCAAACAAAATGCTAGGAGTCATAAGGAAAGGAATGACGAATAAAAAAGAAGGATATTATAATGCCTATGTAGTGTTCCATGGTGTGACCACACCTTGAATATTCTGTGCAATTCTGGTCACCATATCTTAAAAAAAGGATATAGCAGAATTAGAAAAAAAAGTTACAGGGAAGAGTGACAAATGGTAAAGGGGAAGGAAGGATACCCCTAAGAGGAGAGGCTTAAAAAGGTTAGGGCTCTTCAACTTGGAAAAGACAAATAAGGGGGTATATGATAGAGGTCTATAAATTAATGACTAGAGTGGAACTGTCAACTTCGATTGGTTGTTTGCACCATCAAAAAGTAGAAAGACTAGAGGACACACAATGAAGCTACAATGCAACTTATTTAAGATTAGTATGAGAGAATATTTTTTCACTCAACTTGTATTGTAACCAAACTCTGCAATTAGTTACTGGAGGATGTAGTAAGAGCTGTTAGTGTAGCCGGGTTTAAAAAAAAGTTTGGACAAGTTCCTGGAGCAAAGGTCCATAAACCATTGTTAAAAAGGTGGAAGAGTGGCCTAGTGGTTGGGGCAAGGTACCTCAGGCCAGAAGGTCGGGGGTTCAAATCCCACTAGAGGACTGCAACCTGGGGCTGGAAGGACTGGGGTTTCTAGTCCCACAGGTGCTCCTTGTGGTCTTGGGCAAACCACTTAACCCTCCATTGTCCATGTTCCCTGTAAATAGTTATCTCCAAGTTATAATGCCCTGTTCAATGTAATTTCAGTTTGTTCAATGTAAACTGCCTTGATATCATGAAAGGCAGTATATAAGAAATGTTAAATAAAAAGAGGTCCCAGGAATTCCACTGCTTACCCTGGGACAAGCATTGTGGAACTTGTGTGCCTTTTTGGGAACTTGCCATGTACTTGTGACCTAGATTGGCCACTGTTGCAGAACAGGATACTGGGCTTGATGGACCTTGGTCTGACCCAGTATAGCATTTCTTAGGTTCTTATGTTCATATAAGAACACAATTTCATTTGCAAATAAGCAGAGGCCATACTATGAAAGGAATTAAAACAGGGGGTACAAGCTTGTATTGCAACCTATAATATCAGGACCCAATGCAGTTTAAAAGACTTCCTCAGTCTGGCTTGTTTGTTTGTTTTATTTAACTTGATATATCGCCCTTCATTACACCAGGGCGGTTTACAAAATATTACAGGAATGGGTACAAGCCCTCATTGCAAGAAAGGAAATACATAGCTAGACAGGAAAGAGAAAGAGTACGTAGGAAGGACAAAACAGAGGGAAGACATGTATAAACCAGGTCAGCTGGATGCGGCTGGGAGATTAAAAGCAGAGACAAAGATGAGTTTTTAGTAGTGACCGGAAAGTAATATAGTTTTCTTCCAAACGAAGAGGAGTAGGTAAAGAATTCCACAAGGCTGGACCATAGAAAAAGAAGGCAGAATGTCGGGTGGATTGTAAATGTGCACAAGACGGTGGGGGAAGATGAAGCCGGTTGAACTGGAGAGCGCGAAGACTGTGTGGGAGTGGTAAAATGGAGAAGATCAATAAGATACTGGGGTGTATGCATGTATAGGGTGCAATGAACAAGAGTCAAGATCTTAAATTTGATGCAATGGTCAACCGGGAGCCAATGAAGATGAAGCAATAGGGGGGTAACATGATCAAAGCGGTGGGAGGAGTGACAGATAAGTCGAGCTGCAGTGTTTTGTATGAGTTGTGGTCTATGAAGTTGGACTTTGGTGATACCAGCAAAAAACAGAGTTGCAATAATCCAGCTGCGATAAGACTGTAGCCAATGTGAGGGTGGTCAGGGCTGAGGGGGATAGAAAGGGGCAGATAGATCGAATTTGCCGGAGAAAAAAATACGATGTCTTAGCCAGGTGTGATATGTGTTCTTTGAAAGTGAGGTTTGAGTCAAGAAGAATGTCAAGGTATTTAAAAGAAGAGGTGATAGGAATTGTGGAGTGGTCAAGGATTGGGGCGAGAGGGGGGGGGGGTAGGGGCTTCCAAACATGAACCAGATGGCTGAAGTTTTAGTGACATTGAGATGAAGACAATTGGAGGATAACCAATTAGAGACAAGGGTAAGACAGGCATTCAAAGGTGTGAGGTCTGGAGACAGTAGATTAGTGTGGTGAATGTTAATTATGTCGTCAGCATAATAAAAAGGCAGACAGGCCAGTCTGTTGAATACAAAAGTGCCAGTGGTGTGAGGAAAAGATTGAATAATAGAGGGGCGAGAACCGAGCCTTGGGGAACACCACAGGGAAGGGGAAGAGCAGTTGAAGGAGGGTGCGAAGCTGCAGCAGAAACTATGGAGAAAGAACGAGAAGATAAGTAGGAGTGAAACCAGCGAAGAACAGTACCACGGAGGCCTGCATCCCCCAACCGAGAGAGGAGAAGAGATTGATCAACAAGGTCAAAGGCAGAAGAAAGATCAAGGGAGACCACCACCGAGATATCACCCCAATCATGTGAAGTGTGAAGGTCATTGAGAAGGGCAGTCAAAGTTGTTTCTACACTATGTCCCTGACGGAAACCAGATTGCCGGGGGTGAAGATAATTAACAGAGTGAAGATGTTGTGAGAGCTGATCAAAAACAAAAATTTTTCCAAGACTCACTAGTTCTTTCCCCCCTCCGGCTTCCTCTCTTGATGGTTCACCGTTTTCCCTGGTGTCCTCACTTAAATACTTCTGTGTTATTCTAGATCGTGGCCTCTCCTTCCACAAACAGGTTAGTACAATGGTTAAACATTCCTTCTATACCCTCCATCAGATCCACTCTTTGTTCCCTTTCCAACTATCACCACTTTGCTCCTCACTCTTGTCATTTCACAGTTAGACTACTGAAGTATTATCTATTTTGGTGTGCCACTTCATCACATCAAATGTTTATAAACTGTCCAAAACCCTGTTATTCGTCTTCATCATATTTCTCAATTTGACCACATTTCCCCTGTTTCTTTTTTAAATCTCATTGGCTCACCATCTCTTTTCAAATCTTGCCTATCTTTCTTTACACATTATTCCACATGCCCCCCCTCGTCTTCTCCGCTTTGTCCATGCTAACCAGCTTCACCTCCCTTCACCTTCTCACGCTCGCTATGAGTCTACTAGGCACATAGCTTTCTATTTTCTTGGCCCCTGCTTGTGGAATTCTGTCCTCCCACATTTGATTAGAAAACGCTTACCCCAAAATTCAAGACCTCTTTCAGTTGGTTTTCTCTCTCCTATCCAAGGTATAAGTTTCTGCACCTCTCCCTCCCTCTTTCCTACTTCTCTTTTCCTATTTCATTTTTCTAGATGTTTTATTATTGTATACTGCTCTGCTTTTTCTGAAGGGCAGTATAGAAAGTTTGTAATAAACCATAATTAAAACTGGGGTGATGATCATATTTACACAGACCCTTAATTTTAGCAGCAACCACACCAGTTCTTTTCCTGGAAGCACTAACAGCAACAACCACCTTGTTACAGATGCTAGCTTCCCTTCTTAAAGATAGGGTCATAGCATTCAAAGCATCTGCAATGTCACAGACAGACTTAATCAATATGGCCATGAAAACTCCGAGGTATCCAACATACCTCTAAATTGCAGGATGATTCAGGCAACCCTAGAGAATGCCCCTAGATCCCACATAGGGAATAACCTCAATATTCCACCCAAAAGACAACCATCAAAAGTGTCTTGTAAAGTCAAAATCCTCCAACAGATAACGTTGTCAACATTTAAACATTTTCAAAAGGGAGACTACAATAAAATATGGAAAATGGTTAGGAAAAAAACAAAAACTAAGGAGAAGCTGGTTCAAGAGTTTACATCAGGAATAGACATGGATTAAAAATACAAATCATGAAAGTCCAGAGCAGATGTATTGCATGCATTAAAGGCAGGCAGAAGAAAAGCCAAATTAAAAGGAGAGGTGAGCAGCTTTCAACATGTTAGCTATTAAAGCCAAAAACTAGAAAGCAGCGTAAGCACTGACAAGTTAAATGCAAGGCACTGATAAGGTTAAAAAGATCATTTGTGTGAATTTAGCTCTGACAAGCTTCTCTTCAAACATTTTCAGGGACATTCAAAGCAAGAAGCTTGGAAAGGAGCGAGTTAGACCATTAGATGATCAAGGGCTAAAAGGGGCACTCAGAACAAGATCATACCTGAGAGCTTAAATGAATTCTTTGCTTTGGTCTTTACTGAGGAAGGGAGGGGGGAGCTATCCATGCCAGAAAGAATATTTAATGGTGACATGTCAGAAGAGCTGGAAGATGAAGTAGAAGACATTGAAAAAACTGAAGAGCAGCAATTTACCAGATCGTATATACCCCAGACTGCTGAGACCGTTATTAGTGATTTTTACTCTAATATGCAGAGCTATTATTAAAATTATCTTCTAATCTGATATTGACAACCTGTTTTTAAAGAGGGCTCCAGGGATGATCTGGGAAACTACCGACCAGTAAGCCTAATGCTGGGGCCAAGCAACATAGTGGAAACCATTAAGAACAAATTAGATAACTGGATTTAGCCTAGGGAAGCCTTGACTTATCAATCTGCTCCATTTATTTGAAGGTGCATACTGTATAAGCATGTGGATAAAGGTGAGCTAGTTGATATATTTAGACTTTCAGAAAGTCTTTGAAAATCCATCAGGGACTCCTGAGGAAATGAAAAAGTCATGGTACATGAGGCAATGTCCTATTGTAGGCTGGAAATTGGTTGAGAGAGAAAAACAGAGAAGGGACGAATGGGCAATTTTCTCAGTGGAGGAAGGTGAATAGTAGAATATCCCACAATCTGTACTTATTTCTGTTGTTTTTGTTGTTAAGTGCCGTCAAGTCTGTGTCAACTCATGGTGACCCTCTGGATAGTTGTCCTAAACTGTGTTCAGTCTTCAGTCAGGCATCTCATTGTTGACAGAGTGGCACCCATAACTGCTGTTATTGTATCGATCCATCTCATTGCTGGCCTCTTTTGCGTTGACCTACATTGCCAAGCATGATGTCTTTCTTTAAAAGATCATGATGTGTCCAAAGTATGAAAGTCAAAGTCTTGTCATGTAAGCTTCTAATGAAAATGTAGGTTTGATCTCTAGTACTGACTGGTTTGTTCTTCGGGCAGTCCACTGTATACACAGTATTCGTCCCCAGCACCATAATTCAAAGGCATCATTTTTCTTCCTGTCTATCTTTTCCACGGTCCAACTTTTGCATCCATATGATGTAACTGAAAATACCATGGCTTGAAGTCGTCAAATCTTTGTATGGAGAGAGAGAGACATCTCTGCTCTTGAAAATCTTGTCTTGGTCCTTCTGCCAAGAGCAATGCATCTGATTTCTTGACTGCTTGTTGTTTCTAACTCCAGGAACAAGCAGGAATGTAGTCTTCACATATGGGTATCGTCGGAACGCTTTTGGGAGCATCCCACAGCACCTGCGTGCTGCCTTCCCACCTTTCCCCACTGTCCCTCTTCACTACTTCATTTTCCGCAGAGCTGACAGGTCGCATACCCTGTCACTGCAGAAAGTTCCTTCTTTATTCGTTGTGGTCGCATCTGCCTTTGTTCGACACCTACCGGTACCACCGGTGGGGGTTTTTTGGGGGGGTTTTTTGAGAAAAGAGAAAAAAAATTATATAGTTTGAGGTATTTTTCTTCAGAAACTTTTCCCCTCTGTGCTAGGTGCCATTTTGGGCACTAGGCCCATTTTCCTTAAAAATGGAAAAACCAGCTACTGGTTTTAAAAAAAATGTTCTAAGTGTGGCGGTACCCTATCCGTCATCGGACACCCATGACTGGTGTCTTAAATGTTTAGGCCCTGACCATTCTCCATCAGAGTGCCTCTCCTGTAGGAAGACGACTAAAAGGGGCCTGCAGAACAGAGCTGCAAAACTCGGTACCCTTTTTGCCTCAACGTCTTCCAGAGCCTCATATTCCTCCCATGGATCTCAGGTAACTAAACATAAGTCTAGCCTGTCCTTAAAGGGTAGATCTTCTAGGCATCAAGAGGCCATTGGCATTGCCCTTGAGGAAACCTCACCGCTGAAACAGCCCCGGCAGGAGGTTTTGGCTTCCAAAGCACTAACGGGGCTCCAGGATGCTCTCGAGGCCTCCACCTCGGCAGAACTACTGGTGCCATGCTCTGGGGTTCCACCGCTTCTACTGGTACTGACACCCAAGCATCGGCAGTGTCGATAGATCAGAGGTTTCTCGCTATCGAACTCAGTCTGGCAGCTCTTCTCATGGCTTTGGTACCATTGAGACTGCTACAGAGTGTTCAGACGGCACCAGCCTCTGTGGATATATCCCCCATGCCGAGTCTTGAGTCTATCTCTGGCATTGACAGATCGGTACCGGGACACTGATACCGACTTTGATCGATACCGGTAGTGTGCTCTGCATGAACATCGGGATCGGAGATATTTCAAATCTTTCTATTCCAATGATTCTGATGACTCTGCCGATACCAGAGTATTTCTTCTGGAGGAACCATCTTCTTCTTCTGAACATAGGATGTCTCCTCCAGAGGATATGTCTTTATAGGATTTTATTCATGATGTGGCTCGAGGCCTTGCAATCACGATAACTCCTGAAAAGGAACCTAGGGCACAAGAATTAGAAATCCTTCAATACCCTAAGGCTCCCAAGGAAGCAGCTACTCTGCCTATTCATCAGATCCTACATGATCTTATGCTGAGGATGTGGGAAACACCTTTAACCACATCTCACTCACTCTCGGAGACTCGATACAATGAGGAACATTCCCAGGACAAGGTGGAACTTGATACAAAGAGGTCTCAGGAGACTTGGAGCTTATGAGCCCCCTTCTTCCTGATGATAAACGACAAGACTTACTCTTGTCAGACATGCTCTGAATGTTTCCAAGTTTGTAAACCATGCATCCTTTGACTGAATGCATCAGCAAAACTTCTGCTACTGCCATTGGTGCACATCGGATTGCCTGGCTTTAGGCATCCAACTTGGAACTTTGGGTACAAGATAAATTGGGAAATATCCCTTGCACAGGAGAAAATCTCTTTGGCAGGAAAAGGCTAATGAAATAGATGCTGACAATATCACCCTGGATAGATTGTCAAAATCTACAGCCAACCCAGCCAAAAAGAAATCCTATAAAAACCCTTTTTTCAGTAAAAAAAAAAAAATAAATAAAAAAGGAAGTTTTATCCTTCTTATGCCCAGCAGGGGCACGGTCCAGTTCAGGCTACCCAAAAGGGACAACAGCAACAAACTAGACAACAAAAGAAGCCAAGAGGGCCAAAAGCTCAGCCAGCTTCGCAAGCTCGGCCTCCTCAGGGACTTTGACTCCTACCTAGAGAACTTAGCCTTCCTGCCCCTGAACGGTCCAGAACCCTTAGCCATCCCTGGCAGGTTGTGTCATTTTGCCAACAGATGGCACCAAATAACAGCAGAAAATTGGACTCAGTCCATTGTATGAGAGGGGTACAAGCTTCATTTTCACAGCATGCCCCCTCCTACAGTTGTAAGACAGTTCATGTCTCAGACCCCTGTCAACAATCTCTTAGGTCAGGAGGTCACAACACGCCTTGCTCAAGGAGCAATAGAAGAAGTACCCATTCTACAACAGGGTACAGGGTTCTACTCCCCCTATATTCTTATCCCAAAGAAAACAGGAGGACACAAACCCATTTTAGACCTCAGAGAATTGAGCAAATATCTGTTCCAAGAGAAATTCAAAATGATCTGTCTAGGAACTCTTCTGCCATATCTTCAAAGTCAGGATTGGCTTTGTTCTCTAGATCTAAGGGATGCATATACTCACTCATTCTCATCCATCCAGATCACAGGAAATTCCTGCGGTTCCTTTTCCAGGGAAAACACACTTCCAATATAAAGTTCTTCCCTTTGGTCTGGCTTTGGCACCAAGAGTATTCACGAAATGCATGGTGGTAGTAGCTGCATTTCTGCGCACTCTAGGGATATTTGTCTTCCCTTACTTAGATGACTGGCTCATTCGAGCCCCCACGGCTCCAGAAGCCAGCTCTGCTCTGTCTCGCACAATGCAAATCCTTCAATATTTGGGATTGGTCATAAACCTCCCAAAATCCCATCTTACTCCTACTCAGTCCCTAGCATTCATAGGAACTCGTCTAGATACCAGACAGTCAAGGGCTTTCCCTCCACAGCCCCGCTGTCTGTGGATAGTGCAGCTAGCTTCCCAAGCAACAGTGAAGACTTACCTGACTGCTTGATAAATGCTCCAACTACTGGGACATATGGCATCCACTGTACTTGTGGCTACCTATGCTCGCCTCCACATGCAAGCAGCCCAGTGGACCCTATCCACTCAGTGGGCACAGGCCACAGGTCGCCTGTCGGACAAAATAAACTCACAATGTCTTGTTTTGTCCCTCCAATGGTGGCAAATCACTGGAGAACCTTCTGGTGGGGTCTCCTTTCCAGCAACCCCTATTCCAAGCCACTCTAACAGATGCATCACAGGTGGGATGGGGGGCCCACCTGCACGATCTCTCTACCCAGGGTACCTGGACTCCACAGGAGGCTTGTCTTCACATAAACCTCCTGGAACTCAGAGCAATCTTCCTTGCTCTTCGAGTATTCCAAGCCCAGTTCAGCTACAAGACAGTCCTAGTCTAGACAGACAATCGAGTAGCCATGTTCTACGTGAACAAGCAGGGTGGAACCGGCTCTGTCATTATCCAACAAGCATCAAATTCACCACCTCATGGTATATAGTCCAGGCATTCAAAACCTTTGGGCAGACAAACTCAGCCGAGTACTGCTGCCACACGAATGGTCTCTCCACTCAGACCCGGTTGCCCAAATATTTCAAATCTGGGGAACCCCAGACAGACCTCTTTGCAAGTCCACTGAATGCCAAACTTCCCCAGTTCTGTTCCAGAACTCCAGCTCAAGATTGTCAGGCAAGGGATGCCTTCCTCCTTCACTGGGTTCAAGACTTCCTCTATGCCTTCCCACCCATTCCACTCATCCCCAAAACACTGTTCAAGCTTCAGAGAGACAGAGGTCGTATGATTCTCATAGTTCCATGTTGGCTACGGCAACGTGGTATCCTCTGCTTCTACATCTCTCTCAAGCTGCACCTTGGGAGTTGGGGTGTGCTCCAGATCTTCTCTCCCAAGAGAACGGGACGCTATGGCACCCAAATCCCCAGTCCCTGCATTTCAGGGCCTGGTTGCTGAAAGCCTAGATCTTCAGGATCTCAACCTCTCTCAACAGGTAAAAGATATCCTACAGGCTTCTAGAAAACCTTCCACAAGACGATCATACACCTTTAAATGGAAACAGTTTACCATATGGTGTTCTCAAAAGGTATTTAACCCCCTTGCGATACCTCTGGAATTGTTAACAAAACCTCCCATTAGACCCCCACTGGTAGCATGGGATTTGAATCTTGTTCTCAGGCAGCTCATGAAACCACCCTTTGAGCCTTTAGCCACTACATCTCTGAAATTCCTTTCCTGGAAAGTCATCTTCATAATTGCATTCACCTCCACACGCCGCATTAGTGAATTGCAAGCTCTAGTGGCTGATCCTCCTTATACAAGATTTCACCATGATAAGGTCATTCTTAGGACTCATCCACACTTTATGCCAAAAGTGGTTTCCCCTTTCCATTTAAACCAAGTCGTTTACCTTCCTGTATTCATTCCGAGGCCTCATGCCTCCAATACAGAAAGAAACCTTCATGCCTTGGACTATAAAAGAGCTTTAGCTTTTTACCTACAAAGAACATAGCAACATAGAAAGTCTTCTCAACTCTTCGTTGCTTTTGATTCTAGTCATTTGGGACTTCCAGTTTCCAAAATAACTCTGTCTAACTGGATTGCACAATGCATATCCTTTGCCTATGAGAGTAAGGGTCTTCCTCTTGAAGGCCATGTCACAGCTCACAGTGTGAGAGCCATGGCAGCCTCTATGGCTAACAACCTTCACTGTATCTAATCGACGACATCTGTTGAGCAGCCACCTGGGCTTCGGTACATACCTTTACAGCCCACTTAGACAAGGACTCCTGCCGGGATGCCTTGTTTGGCCAGGCTGTTCTTCAACATCTCTTTCAGACTTAATTCAACTCCTATCCACCATCCCTGGTGGGATGTCAGAGATCCATGGGAGGAAGCATGGCCTATCTCACAATGGGTTGCAGCTTCCTGGGGCCATCTCCCTGGCATCTTCAGCTAGGGAGTCCTCATATGTGAAGACTACATGCCTGCTTGTTCCTGGGAGATAGTGTAATTACTCACCTGTAACAGGTGATCTCCGGGAACAGCAGGAAATTGGTCTTCACAACCCACCCACCCTCCCTCCCCTAGGAGTTGTCTCTTCCTCTCTCTCCCCTTTGTCTCAGCTACAAACTCAACTGAAGAGGGACAGTAGGAAAGGCAGCACGCAGGCGCTGTGGGATGCTCCCAAAAGCATTCCTATTGGACGCTGGGGAGCGTTCCCGCACGGGCTCCGTCGGTACCGACAAGACCCATATGTGAAGACTAAATTCCTGCTGTTCCTGGAGATCACCTGTTACAGGTGAGTAACTACGCTTTATTGATATTTGATCCAAGAAGGTTAACGTTGTCCACTATTTCAATTTCTTCTCCATTAATGATGAACATTCATTTTGCCAGTTGTCACATTAAGGGGCATGGCCAATTTTAAAACAGATGGTCTTCACTTTCAGCCAGTAATGGGGTGGTATCGGCATAGCTAAGGCTGGGATGAGTCTCCCACCAATCTTCACACAGTCCTGCATATAAATTAAATAGGTTGGGGGGGGGGGGTATGTAGCCTTATCATACACCTTTGCCGATTTTAAACCATTCTGTTTCTCCTTGTTCTGTTTGAACTTTGCTTCTTGATCAATGTAAAGGTTGTGCAAGAGAACGAGCAGGTGTTCTGGTATGCCAATACTACTTAATGTGGCCAAGAGTTTCTCATGGTTTAGTCAATAAAACAGATATCCTTTTGGTATTCTTTAGCCTTTTCAAAGGAGCTCTCTCACATCCAATGTCACCTCTTGTTCCTCAACCCTGCTTGCACGTCAGTCAGTTTTCGTTCCAGGTATGATTATAGTCTTTGCTGAATAATCTTCAGCAGAATCTTGCTGGCATGTGGGATTAGAGCAATTGTGCTATAATTTCCAGAGTCAGTTGGATCATCTTTCTTTAGTATTGATATAACACACATTTTCCAATCAGTTGGCCATGTTGTCGTCTTCCAAATTTCCTGGCAGAGCCTTGTAAGTATGGTAACAGCTGCATCAGATTGCTGTAATACATCAATGGGAATGCCATCAATGCCTGGTGCTCTGTTCTTTGATAAGGCTTTCCGTGCTGCTTTGACTTTTCTTCATCACCAATGGTTCCTGATCATAAGATACAGGTTGAAATATATGATAAAGATCAAATAGACCAACAACTAACTACTCTGTATGATCTTTCCACATTTTTTTTTTATTTCCTCAGCATCATTCAACATGGATCCTTGAGCATCTTGTGACATTCCAATTTGAGGCTGGAATTTTTTCTTTAACTCTTGTAGCTTTAGGAAAGCTGATCTTGTTCTTCCTCTAATAGTTCCTGCTTCTATTTCCTTGCATGTGTCATTGTAGTACTTTTCCTTGTCATGTCTTGCTGCATGTTGGAAATCTGTTGAGTTCTATGATTGCCTCTCTCTCTCTAGCTTTAGCTCCTCTGTGTTTCTGGGCAATTAGAGTTTCTTCGGTCATCCATTTTGGCCCTTTTTTTGCTTTTTCACCTTTTCTAGAGAGATCTCACAGCATAATCTTCCTGATGTCATTCCATAACTCTTCTGGAGCTCTGTCATATGTATCTAAAGCAGCAAATTGATTTTGCAGGCAGTCTTTATTCCACTGGAATTTATTCTCAAGGTCATATTTTGCTATGTTCTGAGTGGCTTGTTCTTTTTCAACTTTAGCTTAAGTTTGCATACTAGTAGTTGGTGATCTGTACCACAGTCAGCTCCAGGTTTTTTCTTTGTTGATCCTAGAGCTTTTCCATCATTGACTTCCACCAATGTAGTCAATACGATTTTTGTACAATCCACTGGGTGAAATCCATGTGTACAGTCGCCGCTTGGTTTGCTGCAAGGTGTTTGAAATGAATAGATTGTTGGTCTTGCAGAATTTGTTTTTCTCCAGCTTAATTTTTGTTGCCAAGTCTGTATTTTCCAACTATTTTGCCACCTTCTTTGTTGCCAACGTTTGCGTTCCAGTCACCCATGACAAGCAGGATATCTGTTTGCATGTTCGGTCAATTTCAACTTATACTTGTTCATAGAATTATCAACTTCATCTGCAGCTGTTGTTGGGGCATATACTTGAATTATAGTTGTATTGATGGGCATTCCTTGAAGACTAATAGAAATTAAGCATTCACTGATTGCACTGTATTTCATCACAGTTCTTGCAAGTTTCTTAATTATAAATGCAACACCATTTCTTCTTTGTCTTTCATTTCCAGCATCGAAGACCATGTGATCATCAGATGCAAAGTGTCTGATACCAGTCCATGTCAGTTTGCTGACACCAAACAGATCCAGTTGTACACATTCCATTTCATTCTTGACCACTTCCAACTTCCCTTGGTACATGCTTCATATGTTCCATGTCCTAATCTGTAAGACATCTTTGCAACTTCTAACTCATTTCATGCGCAGCTACATCAGCAGTCAGACATCCCAAGAGCTTTGATCCAACTACGTCATAAATGCTGGTTTTACTCTGAAAAGTTGTCAGCTCCTCAGCAGTAGCCAAGCGCGTGCCTTATGACCTGGGGGTCTCAACTTCCAGCACTATAGTGTAATTTATTTTGTTGGGACTATCCATTGGGTTTTCGTGGCAAGATATGGAAGTAGATTGCCAGGCCATTCTTCTGTGCAGTTTAATTTAGTGTTGTTGCCTTTGTCACAGAAATGTGATCCTTTGCCACCAACACTGTCCCATTCTGCTGCTGCTGCCCAGATGGGTGGCTTGTCTTGGTCTGGCACCTCAGCTGAGACACATCCATCTTGGGAAACCCCGCTAGTAGTTAAGCTACCAATAGCTTAGCCCTCAGCATAACTGATGCACATAAGGCCTCACAGCACCACAAGCTGCAAAGCTATTTCTAAAGATCTGGAATTGGGAACAAGCAAGGTGATTAATTTGGTGTCATCTGCAAATATATCCAAAGCTGTTAAATTGCAAGCAGATTGTGAGAAATTGCGGAGGACACTGGGAGAGTGGGCATCCAACTGGCAGATGAAATTTAATGTGGACAAGGGCAAGATAATGCATGTGCGGATGAATAAGCCCAACTATCTAGATACACAAAGCTAGGCTTCACAATAGGAATCACCAGCTAGGAAAAAGGATCTGGGTAAAATCGTAGACAATACATTGAAATCTTCTGTCCAGTGAGCAGCAGCTGCCAAAAAAGCAGATGTTAGGAATCGTTACAAAAGGAATACAAATTATAATGTCTCTATTGCTCCATAGTGTGACCATACCTTCAGCATTGTGTGCAGTTTGTCTCCACATCTCAAAAAAATTAAAAAAAATAGCAGCATTAGAAAAGGCTCCGAGAAGGGCAGCACAATGATTAAGTGGATCGAAAGGCTAAAGTGGTTGGGGTTCTTCAACCTGGAGAAGACACGGCTGAGGGGTAATACAACAGAGGCCTATAAAGGCCTGAGTGGAATGGGTAGCCACAAATCAATTGTTTAGTCTTTAAAAAATTACAAGGATTAGAGGATACCATGAAAACCACAAAAGTAGTATATTTAAAAACAAAGAAAGTTATTTTTCTCAACATATAAATTAGTCTATGGAACTCATTCCCAGAGGACATGGTAAAAGCAGGTAGTATAGCAAGGGTTAAAAAATTTGGACAAATTCTTGGAGGGAAAGTCCATAAATTCTTGAAGTAGTCCAAGAGAAACTACTGCTTATCCATGGGGATAAGTAGCCTGGAACTGGTTACTTTTCGGATAAAGCAGATACTTGTGACCTGGATTGGCCACTACTGGAAATAGGACACTGGGCTTGATGGACCTCTGGTCCGATACAGTATGGCAACAGGGCCTGCCTGTCCACTAGGCAGCTACGGCCTTGAGTGACAGATCTCTGTGGGTGGCTATTTGCTTCAGTACATATGGCCTGCCGCTTCTGACCCACTGAGTTTGTTTCTGGGAGGCGGGTGTCAGAAGCGGCAGGCAATGTGTGCTGAAGCACATGGTATGCTGCTGCCACCAAGCCACCCCCACCCCCCCCAAATCAGCAGTAGTGGGTGGCGACGGCATGGCCTGGGCTTCTGCCTGGGGCAGCACAAACCTTTGTGTTGGTCCTGTATGGCAGTTGTGGTGTTCTAGATGGATAATTTCAGTCTTTGTGTACTATCCATCTACTTGGAATGCCCTCCTGGTTGAGGTCAAAACCAGTAAATTCAAAAAAGGCATGGGACAAACACAGAAGATCCCTATATCTATCAGGGGGGGGGGGGGGTTCTCAACCCAGTCCTTGGAGCACACCTAGCCAGTAGGGTTTAGGAATCACCACAATGAATATGCATGAGAGAAATTTACATGCACTGCCTCCATTGTATGCAAATCTCTCAGGCATATTCATTGTGGTTAGCCTGAAAATCACACAGGCTAGGTGTATCTAGGGCAGGTGTGGGTAATTCTGGTCCCGGAGGGCCGCAGACCAGTCAGGTTTTCATGATGTCCCTAATGAATATTCATGGACCTATTTCCATAGGATGGAAGGCAGTGGATGCAAATAGATCTCATGAATATTTGTTAGGGATATCATGAAAACCTGACTGGTCTGCGGCCCTCCAGGACTGGAATTGCCCACCCCTGGTCTAGGGGAATGGGTTGAGAACCCCTGCTATATAGCAAGAGGATAGAATCAAAATAAGAGCATTTTCACTTAAAAAAAATTAGATATAGATATATATAAAGTCAGGTAAGGGGGTGTTAAACCTCAGAGCTGCAGACACTCTTCTGTACCTTTGTTTAGTGTTGTAACCTGCACAGGGCAGCAAGAACTGCCTTGGCCACCTTACTGGGCAGACCAGAAGGCCCCGATGATAGTTATCTGCCATTGTTTGCTTTGCTACTTAAGAGTTCTCACCTTCCTCTTAGGTCATTTGTATTGTAGAATGTAGAACTATATGGAAAAGCATTGGTAAAAACAAAAGTAATTCTCTGTGGAGTGCAGTATTTGAAGAATATAGACAGCACATTTAGACAGTTTTTTTGTATACCGCCTTATCCTTCAATCAAAGCGGTCACAACACAATTGGGGGATACATTTAACATGCGGGGATATGAGACACACACACTAATACTTACAGGGAACATGGGCTATGGAAGGTTAAGTGGCTTGCCCAAGACCACAAGGAGCATCTGTGGGACTAGAAACCCCAGTCCTTCCGGCCCAAGGTTGCTGTCCTCTAGTGGGATTTGAACCCCCGACCTTCCGGCCTGAAGTACCTTGCCCCAACCACTAGGCTACTCCTCCCTGCCTTATCCTCTTACCAAGTCTGTTTTAAATAGTTTTAAGTCACTTGTGTGTATATCTCCTGAATGCTTGCAGGCAGCCATGCTCGGAGCAGAATCACTATGTTAAAATACATACAGGGTGCATTGTGAATGGTTTATGCTGCTAAAACACAGTTTGAAATTTTGACGAAATGAGGCTATAAAGGAGGAAGTTGTCACCAAATCTTCCTGGAAATTTTGAAGACGATTTATGGAAGAAGCTACTAAAACAAAATGTGCATGTATCTTACAAGTTCTCTGCACCAAGTGGCAGGTGCACCTACTCCTGCCATCTTACTGGGCAGACTAGATGGACCATACTGGTCTTTATCTGCCATCATTTACTATGCTACTGAATTATTGTAAGAGCATTTAGTTTTGCTACCTGTACAGTATCTTTACATATGGCTTTGACAGCAGTAGGGTGCCAAGATTAGTTCAGCTTTGGGCCATACTTGAGGAAAAGAACAGGATCTGCTTCTGGGGAAACATTGAGAGAGGAGAAATGTCTTTAATCATGTTTGATGTCTCCATTTATGGTTGATAAATAGAAAAGAAAAAAGACAGAGATACTTTCTTATTAGACTTAGTATGTTTTTGGACTAGCTTTCACGGATTAGGACAGTATGAGCAAACTATGACAAAATACCACAATATATAAGTGAATCATAAAAACATGCAAGTGATAGTATCAAGGGAGAAAGATCTGATGGGGAGGGGGAACAGTGAGGGAGAGTGATGAGTGATCAGGTGGGGGACAAAAGCAGTTAAAAAAATTATGGTTTAACACATCATTGGAAGGATCTGAACACAATCTGGGATTTCCTGACTGACCAGAAGGATTTCATTTTTTTTTTTTCACTTCAAAAGTGTTTTGTTCATGGATTGTTTGAAATGTCCTCTAAAGATTTTTCACTATAGAGTCACTGATGCAGCTTTCTGGTCCTGAAAAAGGTTTCCCCAGAGGTGTCACCTTGGTCTGCTTTGGTGTCCAATATTGCATCTGTGTGATTTGATTCTTGTCTACCGTCTAGCTTGTCTCCACGATGTAGCATCCTTCACCACATTTTGGGGTACATTTATTAAAATTGCACTAGCGGTTACATGTAGGGTTTAATCACACCTACAGCAACCACTAGCACATGCTTAAAAACCCCACACTAACTGCCTGGCACAGGTTGGGGTGCGTTAGGGGCAGCGTGCGAGTATGGGCATCAGGAGACAAGTAACCGAAGCTCCAGCCACTCTGAAAACCTGCATTCACAAAAGAGATCTTTGAATGTGAATCCCTCCCCCTACACAAAGATCTACCACTAAAGCAGCAAACGCAGAGGCCACGCCCTACACCCAAGTACAGCTGAGCTCCCCTAGAGGGTCGAGATCGCGTACTTCACCTCCTCCACAGAACTTCAAGCACAGCAAGTATACCCTTCACAAACTTTACCCAGCTGACTTTTCCCCTTTATTAACTTTCTTACATTACTGTTGTCAGTAGCAGCTGTCAGTAACAGTCTCATATTACTGTTACCAATCAGCCATTACATGTATAATACTGTAGAAATACTGTCGCCAGTAGCTGTCTCATTTATATTTCATGTATAAAACTGTAGAAATACTGTTGCCAGTAGCTATTTCATTTATAAAACTGTTTCCAGGTTCTCAGACTATCACTAACAGCAATTAATCAGTATAATACTGTAGAAATACTGTTGTCAGTATAATACTGTAGAAATACTGTTGCCAGTAGCTATCTCATTTATAAAACTGTTTCCAGGTTTTCAGACTATCACTAACAGCAATCAATCACACATTGTATTATTACTAGTAGCTAATTGTTAACAGTAACTAGTTCTCTCACCCTCCTCTCGGATATTGATACATTGTTATATTGTCATCTGTAGCACATATACTATTGTATTGTTATTTGTAACCCAGTAGCTACAACACTATAGAGTGTATCCTATTAGTCATCTACTATTGCCAGTAGTCACCCAGTACATCGAAAACTGTCACAGACAGCTATATACCATTAATACACAGACACTTCCACGAGTCCCCATTCCCAGAGCCCCGTTCTCAGAGTTCCTTTGCCCACCAAAATATATACACAATGTCTCCCACAAGACAGGTAAACCTCCCACTCACTCTCATTCTAATAACTCTCCTAACTCAACACATATACTCATACAAAACCAATCAAAACCCCTATAATCATATCCCCATCATACATAATCGTTACAGAAACCCATATAACAACATTATCACTACCCACAATCCTCACCAAAACACACCACACTGTTCAACCTTTACACACCCACAATAATTACTCAAGCAATGACTCAAACAGACACCATCGCAGACTCATCCAAATAAAACACCAGCCACACACTGGTTTAAGCGACAACACAACCAAAATAGATACCCAAACAAAGCTCATCTTAATAAACGTTAGATCCATACGAAATAAAATACCAATCAACGACATGATAAAAGACACAAACCCGGAAATCATCTGCATTACTGAAACATGGCTCACTCCCACAGACACCGTACTACTAAACCAGTTAACATCACATCAATATGATACATTCAGCTGCCATCGGGATGCAAAAAGAGGAGGTGGCGCTCTCATACTCGCCAAAAAAGACCTACAATTCACCTTAACATGCTTAAACAATATAGATGGAATAGACATCATCAACATAGAAAATAGAACCCTTGCACTAACTCTCATATATAGACCCCCTTCAACTGATCAAAAAAACCTCTCCTCCATCTTAGAACTTGCATGCACAGCATCACCAAACAAACCTCTCATAATCCTAGGTGATTTGAATCTCCCTTCCCTGAATAACTCTCAATCAGACAATTTCATGGATGCTATGACACAAATGGGTTACACTCAGATAATACATGCTCCCACCCACATAAAAGGCAACACCTTAGATCTCATCTTCCTTCCCTCCTCCCTTCTTAATAACCAACACCAACATACCCCTCCAACAATAACAGAGGTACCATGGTCTGATCACTACCTTATCACACTCCACCTCCCAGCTCAAGCAACACTAAACACAACAAACTCATCACCCCACATATCACGTTTTACACACTTTGACAAAGCTAATTTCCTTGACAAAGTATTACCCATACTCAACACAAACCTCCCAGACATCGAATCCGCTGTAAACCATTGGAATCAAACAGTCCAGAAAGCAGCTACCCCCACACATACCATGCATAAACAAGTAAAAAAGACAGAAAAATGGTTCACGAGAGAACTAGCAAATATAAAAAAACAATTGAGGAAACAAGAAAGGAAATGGAGGAAAACTAAATCTGACGAAAACAAATCCCAATATATGACCACCCTCAACAATTACAAAAATTCAATTAACAAGTCAAAAAAAGATTACCACTCCAAAGTAATAAACATGGCTATCAACCGCCCCAGAGAACTATTCGCAATCGTAAAAACTTTGACAAAAGCTAAAAACCAAGAGCCAAAACAGTCGGCTATAAGCATACAGACCTTAGCAACCCACTTTGCAGAAAAACTAAAGTGCAAATCCAACACCATACCAATGACACTACCTACAAACACTGAATCTAATAACACATGGACCTCCTTCCACACGATAGATCAAAAACACCTTCTTAGGATCATAACACTTATCAACACCACAACTTCTCCACTTGACCCATGTCCTGTGTCATGGATCAAATGCACAAAGGAAGAACTCGCTGAAAACATCCAACAAATGGTGAACCAATCCCTTGTCCAGGGCATCATGCCCAACGCCCTAAAACTCACAACGCTTCGACCAATAATAAAAAACAATAAACTTGACCCAAAAGACCCAAACTCTTACCGACCGATAGCCAGCATTCCATTTATAGCTAAAATAATAGAAAAAAACATCCAATTACAATTACAAGACCATATCGATGAACACAAACCCTTAGACTCTCACCAGTTTGGCTTCCGCCCCTATCACGGTGTAGAAACCCTTCTAACTACACTGATAGACTTCCTCATCAAAGGCACAGATGATAGCAGTCAAGGCTTCCTACTCCTCTTCATAGACATCTCTGCCGCCTTTGACAACATCAACCACCTTACTTTGATCAATAGACTAGAAAATCTAGGAATAGGTTGGACAGTACTCAATTGGTTTAAGTCTTACATCACAAACAGACTAATACGTGTTCAAATAGACCAGGAAGTGTCAGAAACCTTCCCCCAAGGACAAGGAATACCCCAGGGATCTGCCCTTTCTGCCCTCCTTTTCAACCTGTACCTCCAACCCATTACAAAAATATTCAGAAAACACAAAATTAGTCACTTTATCTATGCTGATGACATCATGCTTGCTCTCCCCATATCCACCAAAAATCCTACCTACGATGCCCTATCAAAATGCATGGTGGAGACCACCTCCTGGTTGGAATCTAACTACCTTAGCATCAACCTAAAAAAAACTGAGGCAATGTTCGTAACAAGATCACCCGTGACTGAGGACATCTATCCAACATCAATCTCAATCATAAATACAACTATACCCGTCAAAAAAGAGGTAAAATACCTAGGGGTAATAGACCATACACTCACCATGCTACCACATATAAAACAGACGGTAAAAACCATATTCTACAAACTCAAAACCATACAACATCTAAGACCCCTTCTTGACACCCATGACTTTAGATCAGTTGTTAACACACTCATCACCCCACACTTTGACTATTGTAATAGTCTCTTAATTGGCCTACCACAAAAAAGTACATACCTACTTCAAAGAGCCCAGAACATCTGTGCCAAAGTAGTCACAAAAGCCCGCCTAGTAGACCACGTAACCCCAATAATGCTGGAACTGCATTGGCTCCCTATAAACAGCAGAATCAGATATAAATCCTCCTAATCACATTCAAGCTCCTGAACAACATCGCCCCATCATATCTATCCATGCTATTACATGCCCCATCAGAATCAAGAACGCGCAGACTAAACGCAACACACTCACTTGAAATACCAAACTCATTCAAAAAACTAAAAAAATCCACCAGCACCAGAGCCTTCTCATTCACTGCCCCCATGCTCTGGAATAATCTCCCAATAAACCTTCGGATCATAAAAGACCTCACCCAATTTAGAAAGGAACTCAAGACATACCTTTTCTCCGAACACTATGAAATCCCAGACCCCCTAGTCCAACCACACACCATCCCCAAACACTCAAACACAAAGCCCTAAAACCACACTCAACTACCCACACACATACACCCACCACATACACCCCAAAATACTCCCAAGAGATGAAAAAAGGAAATAAATTCCTCCACACACACATATAAAAAGGTAGAAAACTCTGACTACCTATAAAAAGGTAGAAAAAAAAACTCTGATCAACACTACGATACAGAAACTTATTAATGTATATAAAATGTAAATAGTTTTGACAATTAATGCACAGTTATTTGTATAAAGTTACAATGTTATAAATCTCTGTTAACAACTATTATCTGTATAAAGTTAAAAAAAAAATCTGTTTCATGTAATGTATACATTAGTATACAAATTTGTTTACTTGTTACATGTAAACCGCCCCTGATCTCTGGAAGGGGCGGTATAGAAGAAATAGCTAAATAAATAAATAAATAAATAAATAAATAAAAAGAAAGATAATGTCCCTGTTCACGTGAGTACACTAAACCACCTCAATGGAGTATCAGTAAGTACCTGCAGCAACTGCATAAGCACAGGGGTGATGCTGGAACTGCAGGGGGACCAACTGTGCATGCTGCCATTCATTAGCTGGGGGTGAAGAGTGTCCAGTGCCACCTTTATGCTAAGTTTTGGAGCTGACCATATGGTAAACTACTGCATTTTAGTAAGTATGCACCTGTCTGCACTGAATGAATATATACACACACACTATATCAGAAGGCAGCATGCATAGGATCCCTTTAAACAGGGTTATTTGCATACAGGTAACTGAGGGTCCTGTGATTATAAACTTGCAAATTATGCCAGCACCTATTATGGAGGATTTATGCCAATCTCGAGGGGGTGGGTTCTGATGTGAGCTTGTTTTGCACTAATTTTTGCTTCAGATTAGGTGGTTGACAGAAGCCCATTATATTAGTTTTATGGCATAGCACCATTTGAAATAGGGAGGAGTTTGAGAGAGAAAAAAAAACCCCACCCACAACAGATGTCAGTGTTTGTCACCCTCTCTCATGGTTTGTATTTGCTCTGTGTTTGGGTTGTTTTGTGCAGCTTGCATGGTTTGTTTCAGAGAATCTTATTCTCCATCAGTTGATCTATAGAGAAGTCACTTGCACCTCTGTGCTTTATCCTGAGAAAGGTCGTGCTCTTCCTCCTAGTGTACCCTCTAGCTCTACCTATCATTTCTGCAACCTCTATTAAATGTAAGAACATTCTGTACTCAGACCACATTGATCTGGTACAATCTTAAACTTAACCAATTTAGGCTGTCAGAACATGCAGATCTAAAAACTGTTCAGTTATGGGTGTTTATACTTGAAATTGTAAATAAAAGAGCCGTTTTAGAAAGTCTACTTTCCGCTCCAACTTTTCATAAAGGTGGTGTGGTTTTGCCTCTGTGTTTAGCCTAATTGTTAAAGCAGGGAGTTGAGAAACATGGAAACCGGCGTCAAATCCCACGGCCCTTGTGATCTTGGACAAGGTCACTTAACCCTCCCTTCCCTCAGGTGCAAAACGTAGATTGTAAGCCCTATGGGGCTAGATAAAAATACCTACTTGACATGCCTGTAACTTCTTTATTTGATGTAAACCATCCTAGTGCTCATGTTTGGGTGGTATAACAAGCACTGCTGCTGTGAGAACAAAAGGAATGGTAAAATAAGAGGACAGGATAGAAAGAAATCAATCATACTGGAGAGAAGAGGAAGAAGGTGGGTCAAAGGCAACGTGAAAAAGATGGGTTTGTAGCAGGACTTTAAATTTTGGGAAGGCAGGCGGGGGGGGGGGGGGGGGGAGGACTAGACAGACATGTAGATTCCAGGTGAGCCTGCGAGGGAAGAAGTAGATGGTTGGAGTGAATGGGTCATAGAAGGTGGTGAGGAGTGTAGACTGACAAGGTCAGAGAGGTCCTGCAGGATGAAAAAGTGTAGATGGCCCTGTGGACTAGGGAGATTACCTTGAATTGAATCCTGTATTTGACAGGGAGCCTGTGATGTTCTATGAGCAGAGGGGTAATATGACCAGATCATGGAGGTGTGAGTGAGGACCTGAGCTGCAGTGTACAATAATGCATACATGTGATAATCAGGGAAAGCAGCACTATGACCAGAGACAGGGGGGTGGGGGGGGGGAGATAGGGACAGGAAGGGGCGAACCGCACAGATCTAACCCAGAGAGCAGAAGGTACAATGGATGAATAATGAAAGTTCTCATGTAGTGACAGGGAAGAGTTCAATATGACACAGAAATACCAGAGGGAGTGCACAATTGGGATTGGGGATTGTGATGGGGGGCATTGAGGGACAAGGGCCACCAAAGATGAACCAAGTGGTTGATGTTTTGAAGGCATTAAGATGAAGGTAATTTGGAGTGCATTCAGGAACTTATGAGCGAGACAAGAATTCAGGGGGGCAGAGTCAGGGGCAGAAGGACTGGGGCCATGTAAAAGAATATCATCATCAGTGTAATATGCTGAAATACTATGCTGTTTGATAAGGCGGCTCAAAGGGGCCAAGAAAGCATTGACTAGTAGGGGGGCCAGGACAGAACCTTGCAGGACACCACAGGGAAGAAGTGATAGGAGGAGGAGGATGAGCCAGAAAGGACAGAAAAAAGGACCCAATAGAGGAAAGAGCAGAACCAATTGCATTACAGTACCACGGACCCTGAAATCCTGAAGTTGAGAGAGTGGAATGGTTATCCAAGTTGAAAGCTGAAGACAGGTCTAGACAGCCAGCCAGAGACATGTCACCATGATCATGCACAACATATAATTCATTAAAAAAAGGAGACAAGGATAGTTTTTGTGCTGTGACCAGGTCTGAATCTGGTTTGGCAGGGGTAGAGGGCGTGACTAGCGTCAAGATAGGAGGATAATTGTGTGAAAACTAGCGTTTCCAGGATTTGGAAGAGAAAAAAAAAAAAAGAAAGATTCAATATGGGGTGCCAGGACAGAGGGATCCAGTGTGGGTTTAAGAAGGTGGACCACAACATGTTTCCAGGAGGAAGGAAGAGAACCCGAGGAAAGGCTGGTGTTAAACATGGTGAGTATGTAAGGAAGAAGAGCAAGGGAGGGTTCTGAAAACCCATGAGGGGGAAATGAGGTTGGAGGGCAGGTGATCTTATGCGAGGAAGAGAGGGCCTGACAATTTGACAGATGATATGGAGTGGAAGGAGGACCAACTCTGTGATAGGGAGGGAGTTGATGTAGGGGGGGGGGGGGGAGAAAAAAAAAGTGAAATTGCTTTGATTTACCTTATCTGTGAAAAAGGAGGCTAGTAAAGCTGGATCAGGAGAGGCAGAGGAGGTAGCCACAGATGGGGAGGTACAAGGAGCAGAGAGGGAGCGAAGAACAGAGTATAGTTGATGAGAGGAATTAGAAGGAGGAGATCAGATTGGAGTAGTAGAATTGCTTAGCTGCATGGATCAGGGAATAAGTGGTGGTGAGTGGTGGAAATTAAGGAGAGAATCCAGGGAAGGGCACTTATGTCAGCAATGCTCAGCATGACAAAGGTGCGATCGAGAAGGCCAGAATGATACCAGGGATGGTGAACGGAAGAATGTGAGGCCATGACTGGGCGAAGAGGCCAGCTGGTCCAGTGCAGTGGCCAGAACAGTGTTCCAGGTCTGGGCCTGAAGACTGGATGAGAGGGAAGTGAAGTCTGATGGAAAGAGGGAGTCAGAAGGAACTGTTGAAGCATAGATAGTGTGATCCAGCAGGATAACTGGGCCAGAGTTGGCAGGGAGTGGGGATGTAGAATCAAGCAGCAATGAGAAGAATAGACACAGGTGATCCGACCAAGGAAGTGGGAAGGTAGAGGGCAGTGAGAATAAAGGGTGAGGCAGAGGGTGTAATGAGCAAGGCTAAGGTGTGTCCAGTAGCATGGGTGGGGCAGTGGATGTGCTGATGTAAAGAAAGGTCTTTAAGGTGAGTGAAGAGCTATCCTGGGATCTGGAAGGGAGAGTTAAGCATGTTGAAATCACCAAGTGGGGGTATAAGAGAGGGGCCTCAAAGTGTGCAACAGTCCTATTGCTGTGAACGAAGAGAGGGAGGGGAGTAGAGGAGAAGACAAAAAGGTGGAGAGGAAATCTAACCGAAGCAGAAGAGCTTCAGGGAAATGGAGAGCTGGGGACTAAACTTCCGAGAACAGTGCAAGCTAAATTCAAGTTCCCGTATCTGCTTTTTGCTTCATGACAATAGAAAGTGGTTACAACCCATAACAGCTGCAGTACAATAAAATAGTCCTTTAACAATACAGCCCAAAACTCAGCTCTGTTCCCATCATTACTACTTCCTCTGTAAAATCACCATGTCTAAGGCTTTTGAAACTGTAAATAAAATTTGACAGCTCTTTCATCTCCTTGGAGGTGGAGTATGTTAGTATCCTGGAATCTGTCCTGCAAATGAAATTTGAGGTGTTTTTTTGCCTATGCCTTCAGCCTCACCGTCAAACTATGTCCGACTCAAAATCGCCGGTTGTGTGTTGGTATATGTTTCTGCAGCTTGTTACTTAAGCTAGCCCCATCCTATGATAATGCTCTATATGCTAAAAAGAAATTCAGTCCTAATTTGCAATGCCACTGGAGATCAGTATAGTGCCAACAATGAGGTTGCTCTCCTATGGTGCTTTTCATGTGACCGTAAGATCTTGAATCCTTTGCATCCTTAAACCAAATGTCAAGAGAATGGATGGCATGTTAGCCAGGATCTAGACCTTAACTCAATGTAAGCTCACTGATGGGAGCTAATCTTATAAGTCATTCCTGTGTATACGTGGCCATGTAGGCACACAGGTTACCTCTTAAAATACCAACTTGCATAGAAGCAGCTGTTGCGATATGAAGGTATGCACTTTATAGGTAGACTTAACTGGGGGCATAGTCTTCACTGAGGTTTCACAAGCATGCATTGAGGCATTTCATAATCTAGTACATGCATGAAGTATATGCAACCATTTGCACCTGCTCTTAGCAGATGTAAGCTATTGCGGCCCCATCCCAGGTGCATTCTCTGCCACATATGCCAGTGCATCATCTCTGAGCTAGTGTCTACAATAGTGCCATGTAATATAATTACCTCCTATGAGGGTAATTTTATAAAAAGAGTCACTTCATTTAACATGTATTGGCATGCAGGTATTTTATGGTGACATAAGTGGTAAGATACATGTGCCAAATCTAGGCCTGATCACTTACAGCCGCCCTAGACTTTAGCTAAAATGCCCACACCTAGCTTTCTGGAAGATATGTAAGCTAACTTATGCATGTAAGTCAGGGTGGAGTGTATGCAGAGCCTAAATAAAGTATGTTAGCCAGGATCTAGAATAAAATATGCAATAAAATATTTGGGAGTTACCCTGGACCAACATCTAGACATGAAACGCCACATAAGCAGCGTAGTCAAAGCCATCTACTTCAAAATCCGCTCCCTCAAACATCTACGCTCCCTGCTGGACCCAGACGATTTCCGTACCATATATCAAGCGCTGATCCTGCCGCATTTTGACTTTGCAAATGCCATCTTACAAGGTCTCCCCCAATCCACACTAACCCCATTACAGTTGGCCATGAATGCCGCAGCTAGGGTCCTCTACGGTGCATCCAGAAACGACCACGTGACTCCTATTCTCAAACAACTGCACTGGCTACCAATTCACGGGAGAATCACCTTCAAATCCCTTTTATTAGCATTTCAGGCAATCAAAGGCACCTCATCCCTCTCACTCACGAATCTAATCCACATGGTCCCACCCAATAGATCAAGAAGAACATCAGCTGTAAACTTGCTAGCTATACCAAAGGCTTCGACAAAGTCCAACACGAACACCACAAACAGGGCATTCAGTTTTTATGTCCCAAAATGCTGGAACACCCTACCCCCCAACATTAGAACCATTACCAATCTATATCAGTTCAGGAAGGCTCTCAAAACATACCTTTTCTGCCAATATTTCCCAGACAGCAACTGAACTAGATATCCCCTCCAAGAATTGACCCAATCTAGAAATGCCCTCACACTGCATTGTAGATAGATTATGTATATAGTTAACCCAGTTATCCAAGTTTGTACTCCTGTTCAATGTAAAACCTGACAGTTTGTCGTTATGGTCGTTGTTGTTATGATGTAAACCGCGCTGATTCTAAATAGCGCGGTATATAAGAAACTGTAATAAATAAATAAATAAATGTCATGACCCTGAATCATATACCTACAGAATAGTACTTAAACTATGCACACAGGTTATTCAAAATAAGCGACGTGTGTTGATTGTGCATAAACAGATTATAAGATTACCTCCATAGTGCGTAAAAGATTCTCTTCTTGCTATTGCCAGCAAGCCTACCACTGTAGCTTGTGATGCCATGTATTTTTCGTAAGTGACATGTGTGTTAGCCATACCTGTACCTGCCATATCCATACCAAAAGAATCTAGATGAATGAGTTATAGACATCTGCCAGCAGATGGAGCCAGAGGGGCAAAGGGAAAAAAAAAAAAAAAAAAGCGCTTAGAGCTGACATTACTCCCCTGGGGGAGGGGCTGCTGCCTTCAGCTCTTCAGTATTTCTCTGGCTTCAGCAGAGCAAGATTCCTACTGGAACATAGACAATGTAGGGGATGCTCTGAGCAACAGTCTTGAGGTTCTTTAACCACACTTTTCTAAGGGAGGTGGGCAATCACCTGTAACAGGTTTTCTCCGGGAACAGCAGGAATCAGTCCTCATATGGGCATCGACAGAGTCCACACAGTAACTTTGCCCATGTTTCAAAGAAAGCCTTTGCGAGATCCACCACACATACATGACTTTCCTGCCCAGGGGTGCCATTTAACCCCATTATGACATAGCTCAAGATGGCAAAATGAGAAAAGCAACTCCACGGGGAAGAGGGAGGGTTGCGAGGACAGATTCCTGCTGTTCCCAGAGAACACCTGTTGCAGATGAGTAACCATGCTTTCTCCAGGAACAAAGCAGGAAGTCAGTCCTCACATATGGGACTCCAGAGCTACAGGCTGCTGAAAAAAACCCTGTAAGCCACGGGCGACCTATAAAACAAACTGAGGAATAGCAGAGTAGAGTTCAGTTGCAAAACCTCAGTAGTGACCCTAGTATCGACTAGGGAAACCAGTGGTAGCCAGGACACACAAAAGGGCCAGAGGGCAGGAGTTGCCTCAAACCCCAAAACAGATGGAGTACTGCCTGGCCAAAGACACTGTCTCATTGGGATGACTCCTCCAGGTAGTAATGCGCTGTGAAGTTGTGAACTGAACTGAGGACCAGGTGGCAGCCTGGCATATCTCCATCAAGGGAGCAGAGTGGAGGTTCACCACAAAAGCTGCCATGGCCCAGATGCTGTGTGCTGTAATGGGATGGTCCAGTGAAGAGATCGGCCACCCATGTGGACAGAATCAGGCTTATTCTCTCCCGGACATAGATCCCCTCTGTACATCCAGTCTGAGCTGGATGTAGAGGGGATCGTGATTCTGATCCTGCGGGGCACGTCTGGCCCTGCTGGATCAGAATCGCATACAGTCCTGTACATGCAAGCTGGGACTATTCAGCCAGGCCTGCACGTACAGGACTATCCCCGGCTAATTCAGTCAAGGCTTTTCTATGGATCCGTGGCACCATGGTGTCATGTTACCATAGCTCCATTGAAGAGCTATGATGCTGGCTGCCAGTCTTCATGGACTCATTCCTTGCAGCCCGATTCCTGATCGGGCCTCCTAAGGCCAGAGTTGGGCTGCGGAGAATGACATGGGGGGGCCCCCCCCCCCCACCCAATCCAAGCCCTGGGTTGCCGATCCTTTATGTATGGGGAAGTTATTCCACCTCGGAGGTGGAATTACTTCCCCATACAGGTTGCCGACCCTGGATGTACAGGGCCAGTGACTACCCAACACCCACTGCCCGCCACTGTCTAACCAGCAGGGAATTTAGACGCAGGCAGAGAAGGTACGAATAGTGGGGATGGACGTCCTGTTGGGACATCAATCCCTGCTATTTGTGGCACAGAATCGGGCCCAATATGTTTGGTGACGGCTACGCCCAGACTGTTAGGGTCATAGGAAAGGAAGAGGTACGAGGAGTGACTATGGGGCTTGGTCTGTTCCAAATAGGCCAATGCCTGCTTACAGGCTAGCATATGGAAAAAGCAGCCTCTGCCCTACTAGCGTGACATTGCAGGAATAAGGTGGGAAGCACCACCTCCTGGTTGAGATGGAACAGAATACCACTTTAAAGGAGGAACTTAAGGTGTGTCCAGAGCACTACCCTGTTCCTGTGAATCTGGTATATGGAGCAAGAGCCATCAGAGCCTGGAGCTCACTGACCCTGTGGGAAGACATGAGCACCACAAGGAAGACCATCTTCTAGAACACATACTTGGAGGTGGCAGGAAGCCAGAGGCTCAAAGGGTGGAGCAATGAGCTTCAAGAGGAGCACATTGAGGTCCCACACTGCTGCTGGGGATGAATGGGTGGTCAAGAGAACTGGAAGTCACTCTGGAAGAGAACCATGAGAGGATGGGCATAGAGAAGCTTCCCTTCAATGAAGTGAAGGTGCACCAATAGTGCACTGAGGTGAACCCTGATGGAGTTGGACTTTTAGACCAGCAGTAGACAGGTGCAGCAGGTACTGCAGAACCAGCTGGACAGAACAGGAGAAGGGGTTGGCACCCCTCTCCGCACACCAAACTGAGAAGAGACATCACTTAAAAGGCGTATGCCTGCCAGGAGGAATCCTTGCGTGAGACCAGCAGGAGCTCTAGGACGTTGATCTGTTGAAGGTTCTCCAACACTGACCACAGGCCCTGAATGTGGAGGTTGCTGCGGTGGGCTCCCCAGCCCAACTTGGAGACATCTGTGGTGAGGACCCTCTGAGGGGGTCGGGACCTAAAAGGGCATCCCTGTCAGCAGCTTCTACAGCTGTCACCAGGCAAGGAACTCAGTGAGGGGACGGGTGACGGTCACCCTGTCACCACTGGGAGCAGAGGGCCATTGGGCTGGAAGCATGTGGAGACAGGCATCAGTTGTAATGTGCACCGTCAAGGCTATGTACCCCAGGAGGCACAGCATGATCCAGGCAGAGACCAAGTTTCAGCCCTGAGCCTCCCTTGTGAGGGCCACTAGGCGCTGGGCCCTGTCGAGGAGGAAGCCTCTCGTCTGGACTGTGTCTAGCAACACTATGAATTCCAGGCTTTGGGTCAGTTGCAGGTGGGACTTGGGGTAATTAATAAACCTCAGGTGCTCCAGAGTGATAGTAGTGCGGCATGCCACCTCTGACCAGCCAGTCATCCAGATAGTAGAGAACAAGCACTCCCCTGCAGACGCAGGTGGGCGGTGACCACCACCATGCACTTGGTGAACACCCTTGGGGCCAAAGTCAGACCAAAGAGCAGAATCCTGTACTAGTAGTGGCATCCTCTGATGGCAAACTAGAGGTACATGTCTTTGAGATCTAAGGAGCATAGCCAGTCTCCCTGGCGGAAGTAAGACAGCGATGTTCCAAGGGAAAGCATCTTGAATCTTTCACCAGATCTCAAAGATTCAGAATAGGATGAAAGCCACTGGTCCTCTTGGGAAGCAGGAAGTACTGGGAGTAAGACACCTTGCCCTTGAGATGGGGATGAGACTAGTTCCACCACCTTGTCGGCCAGAAGCCTGGCAAGCTCTCACTGGATCAAATTTCTATGAAGGGGAGTCATTGGGAATTCCCCTGGAAAGAACAAGGGCAACCCTCCTCCACCACCTGGAGGGCCTGGTGTCAGTAGTGATGCTGGCATCACACAAAGAAATGGAGAGTCTGACAGTATGGTCAAATCTTTATTATAGCACCACCCCAACGCGTTTCGGCAATGCCTTCCTCAGGGGATATAACCTCATATGAATAAAATAATTATAAAACACACACAAATAGACATTAGCAAGGCAAAGTAACAAGTTTAAATGTTTATAAAACAAAATGAAAAATAACCAATATACAAGTTAAAACAAATCAAAGAACTCTAAAATGCAATATGGCTGAATATTAAAAACACTGATAAAAACAATAAAAAAACACTTGCATAGACATGTCTAATAACACAGTGAAGTAAAACAAAGTATTGATTTCATCAAAAACAAAAAAGGACAGACGTTGAACTTCTCATGCGTGTTATGCTAATGTGCATGTCATGTGTAGTTCCCTTATTTCAGTCTGTCAATCTATCAAGTTATCAAATTATAGGTGTAGAGCCCACATGACAGGAAAATAGTAAATAGGGATAAGAGAGAGGACACCCAGTTATAGAAACAAGGTTTACATCAATGTAGGTAACTCCTCACTGTGTATAATAGGAAATATAAAACTATATATGCTATGATGAATAGCATTCATGTAGTGCAACAGCTTGAATAGACACCAATCAATTATAGAGGACTCACTATACCAGTAAACATCTAGTAGGATGAAGACACCCATAAACAAGATGAGATTGTGTAACAAAATGAATAGCCACTTACTCGTGTTTAAATTTAAAAAAATTATTGTAGATTGATAAGAGCTAGGTGCAGGGTTTCTATAATAAATACAAGTGTAGTTACTCACCTGTAAGCAGGTGATCTCTGGGAACAGCAGGAATCCAGTCTTCACATAAGGTGACGTTGGCCGCAACAGAGCTCAGCACCTGAAAATTCCCCAGCATCCAATAGAAATGCTTTTGGGAGCATTGCTCCACACATGTGTGCCTGCCTTCCCATCTTTCCTCTTGGTGTCCTCAGTCAGGTGAATAGCAGAAAAAAAATTGGAAAACAACACCCACAAACATACACACAACGTACAACTTGAAGGAGAGGTGGGTGGGTTGTGAAGACTGATTCCTGCTGTTCCTGAAGATAACGTAGTTACTCACCTGTAACAGGTGATCTCCACGAACAAGCAGGAAGTCAGTCTTCATATATGGGACTCCCTAGCCCATGGACAACTGAGCGGCAGGGGGGGGGGGGGGGGGAAGAAAGAACCACCAAGCACAGCCAAAGGTTGCAGCAGGGATCCAACAGACTCAGCCCATTCAGGAGCACTCCTCGCGAGGATGTCGCTATCTCTTCGCTTAACAATCGTCTCTCACATTGCTTCTTGGCTCTCCTCCAACTAGCTTCATTGGAACCCATCTAAATCCACAGCCATGTGGGTTTCTCCGAGTACTTCCTGTCCAGTCATCGCTCCTCAAGTTGATTCCACTTCGGTCCCCCTCACTTCCTCCTTCCGCTATTTAGGTGTAAATTAGATTCTTCTCTTTCTTTTCACAACCATGTGTCTACTCTCACCCGTCGCTCCTTCTATGCACTGTGACAAATCAGAGCAGTACGTTCCCTACTGTCTCCTTCGCTCATCACTCTATTACTGGTTTTGGTTATGAGCAAAATTAGACACTTGCAATGTGGTCTTGGCAAAATTTACCATCCTATCAGCTTCAGTGCCTACAATTATTACAAAACACGGCAGCGCATCTCGTTACACATGCTCGGCAGTCTGATCACATCACTCCTGTCCACCACCTTCATTGGTTACCCCTCCGGTATAGGTTTCAATACAAATTTCTAATTTTGACGCATAGGGCACTCCATACATCAAATCCACTTTATCTGCCTAATCTCATCTCTTTTCATACGCCTTAGACAACTCCGGTCATTAAATGCTAAATCGGCTCTTTGCCTTCTCCCTCCCAGGCACATTTGGAACAAACTTGTCACGCTGCCTTCTTTCTCGGTCCCTCACTTTGGAATGCCCTACCTTCTTCCTTCCATCTGGAACCTTCCTACCTGAAATTTTTAAAAAGTTTACTAAAAGGCCACCTTTTCTAACAGGCTTTTGACCTCCCCTGTGACAACCCTACCTAGGTATTGTTTGTTTGTCTCTCTTTGCTGACTTTACTACTCCCTCTACTTCTCTCCTATAATGCAATGGTGTTCCTTTTCCTTTCTCTATAGCGTAGGACATGTCTATTGTAAACCACTCTAATGTCTTGACAAGAGCGGTATATCAAATGTATAAATAAAGCTAAAGAAAGATAAAGAGGTAGTCAGATGGGCAGCAGGCAAGTTGCCTAGATTTGAAAAAGGTTACAGAGAACAGATTGTCTGAATTGAACATCACTTCTGGAGTCATTGCCCAGGCAATAGTAATCTGCAAATGTATGTAGCAAAGATCATGTGGCTGCTTGGCAGATTTCTGCAATGGAGACAGAACGGAGATTGTCACAGCCCACAATGTCTGAGCCATGACTGTTACTGTGGCCATTCTTGTAATGACAGGCCAGCTTGTGAATAAGCAAAACCATATGCAGTCTGAAATCCAGTTAGAGAGAGAATCCTCTTGGTAATTGGTAAGCCTAAATGATTTTGGTCAAAGGAGAGAAAAAGCAGCGAGGATTTACGATGAACTTTTGTACAAATAGGAGGTAGCAAGCTAGCATTCTCTTGCAGTCAAGAGTATGGAGCTGCACCTCAGCCCTAGAGCTGAGAGGCCTAGGAAAGAAAGGTGGCAGTGAGATTGACTGGTTCAGATGGAAGGAAGTGACCACCTTCGGTAAGAACTTGGAATGTGTCCGGTGGAGAACTTTATCATGGTGGAATCTGTTATATGGAACATAATCCACAAACACTTGAAGCTCACTAACTCTGCAAGCTGAAGTCAAAGCTACTAGACAAAGGACTTTCCATATGAGGAATTTTAAAGAAGCTGAGGCCAAAAAGGCCTCTCCATGAGCTGTGCGAGAACTACATTTAAGTCCCATGCCATAGTTGGTGGGCGTAGCGGCAGCTTAGACAAGAGCAGACCTCTCATGAATCTTGATACCAGTGGGTGCGCCGAGACATGGCAATTGTCTAAGGCCTGATGAGAAGCAGCTATGATGCATAAATGAACTCGTATAGAGTTGTTTTTAAGTCTCAATGAGGACAGGTGGAGCAGGTATTGGAGGAGATCCAGAACTGGACATGCAAAGGGCACAATAGTGAGAACCTGTGCCACTTGAAAGCATAAGACTGTCTGGTCAAATCTTTCCTAGAAAAGAGAACATCTTCTTGAAGCTTAAAATGTGAGGATGAAGCATTCAGCAGCCAAGCCATCAAGTGGAGAAAGTGTTGAGGCTGGTGTGCATGAGGATCCCATGAACCTGGGAAAGGCGATCTAGTGCAGACCCTAGGTGGAAGGGAGGAGCCTGGGCTAGTTGAAGAAGAGGAAACCATGGTTGCCTGGGTCAGTAAGGTGCAATGCATTGTCCCCTGGTCAGCCCGGAGTTTGAACAGTGTCTTTGCAACGAGGGGAAATGAGGGAAAGGCATAGAGTAGACTTTCTCCCTCCCCAGTGTAGGAGAAAGGCATCAGAGGTCTGAGTGGGATGAAGTTCTTGAGCAAAACAGAGGTAGCTGAGCATTGCAAGGAGAACAAAGATTGAGTAGTGGTGTTCTCCACAGGTGGAAGTAGTGATGCACTACTTGGAGGTTTCAGCCACCACTTGTGTGGTTGTAGAATGTGACTTAGCCTGTTGGCTAACTGATTATGCACTTCTAGGAGGTATACTGCATGAAGGTGGATTCTCCTAAAGATTGCCCAGTTCCAGAGACATATTGTCTCTGTGCATAAAGGACAAGAGCTTGTACCTCCCTGTTTGATGATATAGAACATGGCCACCTGATTGGCCTGTCAGGTGGTGAGAGAACATGTGCATAGCGTTGAAGATTGCTCCGAGTTCCAGGAGATTGATATGAAGGGAGTTCTCCCAAGGAGAGCACTGACCTTGGGTGGCAAGACCATTGATGTGAGCCCCCAACCTTGCTTTGTCAGGGTAGACTGGTGCAGACTTTTGAAAAGATATACCACCTTATCATGCAATCAAAGCGGTTTCCACGGCAAACAATCAAGGGGGCAAATGTTTTCATGCAGTGTACAGAGTGGTGTGTATGTGTTGGCGGGGATGTGAT
Source organism: Ichthyophis bannanicus (assembly GCA_033557465.1). Classification (NCBI taxonomy): domain Eukaryota; kingdom Metazoa; phylum Chordata; class Amphibia; order Gymnophiona; family Ichthyophiidae; genus Ichthyophis; species Ichthyophis bannanicus. The sequence continues at coordinate 79,351,080 of CM066049.1, read as the reverse complement.
TAGATTTGGTTTATCTACATAGTGCGCTATTATACACATGAGCTATTATACAGTCTTATATACAGTCTTGGGGTGGAGGGGGGGGGTTTGATGATCTGACTTGTATGCTGGTTCAGGGGGTATGTCCATAGTAAATCGATGAACAGGGTTGTCTTCAGCTGTTTTCGGAAGTCCTTGATTTCTGTGGTTAGTCGCAGATCATCTGGGAGGGAGTTCCATATGGATGGAGCAGCCAGGGAGATTGCTCGTTGTGTGGTGTCTTTGCGGGTCTTGGTGAAGTCTTTTGGGGTGTTAACCCAATTGGAGGTGCCTCTTCTTCTTGGCCATGCGCTTGTGTCAGGTTGTATGAGTGTGTGTAGGCTTATGGCAGAGGAGTGTTTGATCTTGAATGTTTATGATAGTCTTGTATTTGATGCGTGAGATGATTGGGAGCCAGTGCAGTTCTTTCAATATGGGTGTGATGTGATCGTGTCTTGTAGTACCGGCTATTATGCGGGCAGCTGTGTTTTGGGCCAGTTGTAGTGGTCGAGGGTCTGCTTTGGTAGCCTGGTGAATATTGGATTGCAGAAGTCTAGTAGAGGGGTTATCAGCGCCTGGCAAACGGTGCGAAAGTGCTCTTGGTCGAGGAGGGGCTTGAGTCTTCTGATGAGTCGCATTCTTAGGTATGCACTTTTGGTTGCTCTGCCTATGTGCGCTTGGAGGTTAAGTTCTTTGTCCAGGATGACCCAGAGGTACTTAACTTCTGATTTTATGGGTATGAGTGCATCTCTTATCTTGATGTCGGGTGGGGGGATAAAGGCCGGGTTTCGTGTGATGATCAGTGCCTCCGTCTTGCTGTAGTTGATTGATAGGTTGTTTTCCTGAAGCCAGTTTGCCATTTGGGTGAGGCAGTTTGTTATGTTGGTGTAGTCCGGGTGAGATGGCTGTGTAGATCATGTCATCTGCGTAGATTGTAGAATGTATGTGGTGCTCTTTCATGGCACATAATGGCTGGATGTATAGATTGAATAGGAGAGCTGAAAGGGCCGATCCCTGTGGCACTCCTTGTTTGACTTTTATGGGTCGAGATGTGTTGTGTCCTACTTTGACCTGTATTTGTCTGTCGGTTAGGTATGAATGGAACCAATTCAGGGTGGCACCATGTAGACCAGGGGTCTCAAACTCAAATTGCTTTGAGGGCCAAATGAGGACTTGTAAAGTAACCCAGGGGGCCACATAAGACGCGGGGCCTCATTTGCATAAGGGGCCTCATTTGCATACATATTTGCATAATGTTACCATACACTAACTTTTAGTAAACATGCCTCTTAATGAGTATGGATAAAGAAAGAGACTAAAAGATTTAGAAACAGGAAGACAATAATTAAACTGGGAACCCCAAAAGCCAAACTTGGAATGTACAACACCGCTTCTATAAATTAATTTCCTCTTGTACTAAACAAAGCGCAAACGTTAATGATGCACATTTCCCAGAGCTGACATATTCAAGTTAATAAATTCAAAATAAAGAGATATTTTTCTACCTTTTGTGCATTTTTTTTCAGTTGCAATTGTTCCAGCCACTTTCTTCTGGTTTCTTCATGTCTTCTGCTAACTCTCCATCGTCTGCTGTCCATTTGTCCTTTCTTCTCTCTCCTAGTTTTTTTTCCATTCTCTCTCTACATCTGCTTTAACATACTAATCTTTCTCCTTTTGCTCTTTCCTCATTCCTATTTCATCCACTCAAATTTTACCCCTTCATCCTCAATCCCCACTTACTCTCCCAATACCTGGCCAATTGTAGATTTGTCTTCTCTCCCAGCCAAAATATTTTTCCCCTCTCCATTTCACTTTCCCAGCTCCATTCCATTCTAATCCTCCAACATCAGCTCCCTTCTAGTTCCAGCCCCACTCAGCATCTGCTCCTTTCTAGTCCCTGCATCAGTCCATTTCCAGTCCTATCCTAGCCTCACCATCAGCCCATTTCCAATCCTAGCCCCCCCATCAGCCCATTTCCAATCCTAGCTCCCCCCACTCAGCCCATTTCCAGTGCTAGCTCCCTCCCTTCACAGCCCATTTCCTTTCCAAGCCCCCCTCCCCATCAGCCATTTGCAGTTCAAGCCCCCCTTCTACTCAGCCCATTTCCAGTCCTAGCAACCCCCCCAGCCCATTACCAGTCCTAGACCCCCCCATAGCCCATTACCAGTCCTAACCTCCCCATAGCGCACTTCCAGTCTTACCCCCCCATCACCCCATTTTCAGTCTTACCTCCCCTCATAGGCCATTACCAGTCCTAACCCCCCAATCAGCCCACCTCCAGTCCTAACCCCCATCTGCCCATTTCCAGTCCTAGCCCCCACCATAGTCCATTACCAGTACTAACCCCCCCATTACCCCATTTCAGTCAGCCCCTCCATAGCTCATTACCAGTCCTAACTCCCCCCATCAGCCCACCTCCAGTCCTTCCTAACCCTCATCAGCCCATTTCCAGTCCTACACCCCCCTCCCTCCCTCCCTCCCATCAGCCCAGGTAAATAAAAAAAAACCCAAAATAAAACAAAAAACCCTGGCTTCTGCTGCTGCTGCTGCTGCCGCCGTGGCAGCGGCAGAATCAACTGTCAAATTTGTTGTTAGGCACCTTATCTCCTATGGAAGGCACCAATCTCTCTCTAATTCCCTCTCCCCACAATATGAAATACACTCTCCATGCATGAAGCCCACATGACAAGTGAAGTGAAGTGAAGTGCTACTGAGCCACATCATATAGAACCAGGGTCTCAAAGACGTGGCCCGCGACAGAGGGAAACAAAAAACCCCAAAAAACCCTGGCTTCTGCTGCTGCCGCCGTGGCAGAAATCAACTGTCAAATTTAAAAAAAAAACACACCACACCTGGCTTCTGCTGATGCAGCAGCAGCAGCAAAATCAGCTGTCCTGCGGCCCCTTCCCCTCTGCCCGGAGAGCCCTGAGTCTGCTTCATCAGCGGCGGGCTTTTTAAGCCGCGAAGAGTATTTCCCTCTCGCACTGCTTAAGCCTATTCACTTTTCAAGCCACGCGAGAGGGAAATACTCTTCGCAGCTTAAAAAGCCCGCCGCTGATGGAGCAGACTCAGGGCTCTCCGGGCAGAGGGGAAGGGGCCGCAGGACAGCTGATTTTGCTGCTGCAGCAGCAGAAGCAAGGTTTTGGTTTTTTTTTAAATTTGACAGTTGATTCTGCCGCTGCCACGGCGGCGGCGGTGGCGGCAGCACCAGCAGCAGAAGCCAGGGTTTTTTGGCGTTTTTTGTTTTCCTCCGTCAAGGGCCGCGTGTTTGAGACCCCGGGTGTAGACCGATGTTCTGTAGTCTATCCAATAGAGTCTTGTGGTTAACTGTGTCAAATGCAGATGAGATGTCAATGAATATCATGAGTATGCCTTTCTTGGTGTTGTCTATGATGCGGAGGACGCTGTCGAAGAGGTATATCAGAAGAGTTTCTACCCCGTGGTTGGGGCGGAACCCGTGTTGATTGTTGTCCAGGGGAGCGTGGTTGTCTGTGTTCTTGTAGTTGGTGCTGTACAGTTTTTGATTATTTTTGCTAAAAGTGGTATGCTGGAGATGGGTCTGTATGCTGCTGGATTGTTCTTGTCAAGTGTGGATTTCTTCGGGATAGGTCTTGTTGCGAGCTTCAATTGATTTGGCATGCACCCTTGGGTTAGGGAGGAGTGTACTATCTTGTGGATGGTTTGGATGAAGTTTGATTTGGTGGCCTTGATCCAGGGCACTAGGCAAGGATCCGTGGGGGCGGTGCTTGTCTTGATTGCTGAGATGTGGGAGAGTTGCTCCGTGGATGGGGTGTTGAATGTTCCCCAGGTGTTCAAGGGTGTGATAGTCTTTGGGATTGGGCTGGGTCTTGTTTGTTCTGCCGAGAGGAACTTTTCTTGGATGTGGTCCGCAAATTTTTGTGGGTCCAGTTGCACTTTGTCTTCGGTATCCTGATCTTTGGTGAGGGCTTTTACGATTTCAAATAGTTCTCTGGGTTTGTTGTTGGAGTTGCGTACGAGGTTTGTATGGTATTCCCTTTTTGTTTGGTTGATGCATTTGTTGTATTGTTTTTGCTTTGTTAGGTATAGTTCCTGGTTCTCGGGTGACTTGTTCTGTCTCCATCTCCGTTCTATTTTTCTGAGGCTCCTCTTTTCGTTTCTTATAGTTTTAGTTTTAGAGTACCATGGTTTGTGTTGTAGTTTGTTGCAGCAAGGTGTCCTGTGTCTATATTCTGTTGCTTTGGCAGCGTTGTATATGGTGTTGTTCCAGTTGGTGATTAAACCATGAAACAGATGACCTAGATGCACTAGATTTTGTATTGTGTCCTGTAGGAACTGGTCTCTGTCGAAGCATTTAAATCTCCTTTGTGTGGGGGTGTTGTCCGGATATTTGTTTAGTATCTCCTCATTAGGTGTAATTTTTACTTCAATTAAGTGATGGTCAGACCATGATACTGGTGTGGTGATGGGTGTTGATATTAGGCCTCTTGAGGTTAGGTAGTTGGGTGCAAAAATAAGGTCTGGTGAGGATCCATGTCTGTGTGTCGGGGTGGTGATTATTTGCGTGAATTGGAGTGAACTCTGCTTGGAGAAAAGCTTCTGCATCTTTTTTTGTTGGTGGACTTAAAGGTTGAAGTCTCCTAGGAGTATTGTGGGTTTGTGGCTGGAGTTCACTGCGCAGACTGTCTCTAGAGTTGATGCTAGTTCTTCAGGTGGCGCATGGGGTGCTCTGTAGGTGAGACATATGGCCATAGATAACCCTATGACTAGGTTCTGTGGGTTGGTCCACCACTGAAGAAATGTTCTCATCTGAAGAGAAATTGTGATGGGGTCTGTCAACCTATGGATTGTGTCCACTGCTGTGACAGGTACTACTGTCTGACCCACATGTTGAGTTGGGTATGTGGTACAACATGTACCATAGATGCCATGTAGCCTAGTAAGCAAAAGGAAGGTCCTAGTCTCCACTGCTGATTGGCCAATCTGTTTCAGCACCAAGGAAGCTAACCTGACTTGTCTATCATCCGGGAGGAAAGCTCAGGCTTAAATGGCGTCCAGTCAAGCTCCTAGAAACTCCAGATTCTGGGTCAAAACGAGATGTGACTTTGGATAAATTTGTGACAAACCCCTGGTCTTTTAGGATATGGATGGTTTGTTAAAGGGTGAGAGAGTGACATTTTAGACAGTATCTGCCCTTATCAGCTAGTCATCTAAGTAAGGGAACAGAAAGATGCCCAGTGTCCGGAGGTAGACTGCCACAACAGCCAGATACTTTGTGAAGACTCATGGAGCTGAGACCAGGCCGAAAGGCAGGACCTGATATTGATAATGATTGTTCTGAAAAGTGAATCTGAGGAACTTTCTGTAACTTGGGTGGATTAGGATGTATGTGTATGCATCCTTTAGAGCCAAAAGAGCATAGCCAATCGTTTGGTTGGAGGTAAGGAAGAAGGGTACATAGAGAAATTTTGAATTTCTTTGACAAGAAATTTGTTGAGATTTTGGAGATCTAAGATAGGTCTTCTGGTTTGGTTTGGTTTTTTTTTCAGGATAAGGAAGTATCAGGAGTAGAACTCTAGGCCTTGAGATGGAGGGACCTCCCTGTGTGAGTAGAGAGTGGATCTCCAGTTGTAATAAGGATGTGTGTTGGAGATCCATGCAATGTTGGGCCACAAAGTGAATGGGTAGGCGTTCCTTGAAGCAGAGCTTTAGACCACTGCCAACTATCCTTAAGGTCCAGGGTTCTGAAGTGATGAAACCCCATCAATATGCAAAATGGACCAAATCTCCCTGGAATTAGGGGAGGGGATTCTACAAAACAGGCTATGCTCTTTTGAAGAGTCAACAATTCTGGGCAGGCTGAGGTACAGGGATAAGTTGTGGTTGAGCTAACAAACTTTGTGGGGTTACTTAGTACCCTGTCATCTCTGCTGTTGAGGAGCAGATTAGGTTGGGTAGGTATGATAGGGAGGGTAGAGTCTTTTCTTAGGGTAAAATGGTTTCTCGGCAGCAGCCATCTGTCTAGCACCAATGCAAGCCATAGCTGCCCTGCTGTTGGCCTCAAATGCAGCCCTTGTCAGGAATTTAGAGGTATTTTGGTCACTAGCTACATCCTTAAGGAACATGCCCATGTACAACATGTATGAGTCGACCCGGGAGGCAAGCATTGTTGCTTGTAAAGGTTTCCTTGCAAAGAGTTTTTGCTTCTCTGCCTGGAGGTACCAAGGAGTGGTTCTTCTGGCTTTTAATCTTTTGCATGGCTGACTCAGCCACCATGGGGAGGGAGGGTGGGTTGTGAAGACTAAATTCATGCTTGTTCCTATTCTTTCCAGATCTCCATGGTGGGGATGTCTATATCCAACTCTTGACAGTCCGACTACTGACCTGGTTTCTAAGTCTCTTGAAGATATGGGAGCTAGGGAATCCCATATGTGAAGACTAAATTCCTGCTTGTTCCTGGAAATAGTTGCTCACCTGTATTTTCAGGAACAAGCAGGAATTTAGTCTTCACATATGGGATTCCCTAGCTCCCAGATCTTCAAGAGACTTAGAAATCAGGTCAGTAGTCAGACTGTCAAGAGTCGGATATAGACAGACATCCTCACCATGGAGATCTGGAAAGAATAGGTGAGGGTAGGGAGAGGAGTTGTAGCTATATTCCAAGGAGATATTGGAGGATTGCCTGGCCAAAGGCTGCATCCTGGCAGGAGTCCCTTGTCCAAGCAGTGTTGTGCGGCAAAGGCGTGTATAGACGACCAGGTTGCTGCCTGACAGATTTCATCAATGGCTACTGAGCGTAGGTTTGCTACAGATGTTGCCATGGCTCCAACATTGTGAGCAGTGACATTCCTGGTGAGAGAGAGTCCTGCTCGATCGTATGCAAATGAACTGAAGTCTGCTATCCAATCTGGAGAGTGTGTGGCATATCTTATCTATGTTTTGTAACCGGAAGAACCAAACGGTTGGATCAAAGGAAATGAACAATTGTGAGGCTTTTCAAGGTCCTTTGGAGATAAAAGATCAGGGCCCGTTTGCAATCTAAAGTGTGCAGAGTTGCTTCTGCATGGGAAGAATGCGGTCTTGGGGGGGGGGGGGAAGACTGGTAGTATTACAGATTGATTAAATGTGGAAAGGTGACACCAGCTTAGGTAAAAAAAGTGTTGGTGTGTCTGTAGGATGACCTTGTCATGATGGAACTGGGTGTATGGTGGGTATGCCACCAAGGCCTGTAGTTCACCGATGTGCCTGACGGAGGTCAGGGCAATGAGGAATGCAACCTTCCAAGGCAAGCACAGTAGGTGAGCAATTGCCAGGGGTTCAAATGGAGGTTTGAGAAGCTGAGTCAAAATTACACCGAGATCCCATGCCACAGGAGGTGGTCAAATAGGTGGCCCCTCATAAATGTGCTACTAGGGGGTTCATGGAAATGGGTTGACCATCAACTGGCTGATGAAAAAAAACTGCAATAGCACTGAGGTGTACTCGCATCGAGTTGGTTTTTGAGTCCTGCAGAGAACAGGTAAAATAGATACTGTAAAAAAGTGCAGACACTGGTGCATTGAAAGGATTCAGGTTCTAAGATATTTAAATAACCAGAATCCAAATCTGTGCTAAGTAGGTATGGCTGGTGGAGGGCTTTCTAGAAGCCTGAAGAATGCCCTTTGCTTCCTGGGGAAGGTCAAGTTGCTGGAGGGTCAACCCTTCAGCAGCGAAGCCGTTATACGGAGAGATAGCAGATTAGGATGCAGGACTGTCTGCGACTGTCATTCTGCGATAGAAGACCCGGCCTATACCCAAGTTGGATTGGTTTCGACAGGAGTCAAGTTGGTGGACGGGAAGGCAAAAACACAAAATAAAAACACCCCACACCACACAAAACTAGAGTACTTGACGGCACTAGTAAAAAAAAAAAAAAAAAACCAACTTAGAAAAGTCTCTTGATGTGGCTAAACAGGGACAAGGTCCCAATGGTTCTGTGGAAAAAAAAGGCGACCGAGGAGACTAGGAGGGAAGGTAGGCATGCATGTGTGGAGCAATGCTTCCAAAAGCATTCCTATTGGATGCTGGGAAGTGTTCCTGCAATGGGCTCCATTGTTGCAGACCTCACCATATGTGAAGATGGACTTCTTACTTGTTCCTGGAGATTAGTGGCACTCAATATAGCTTTAGAAACGCTAGACAGTAGCTGACAAAACACAAAGAAGATGAAATATGTAAGGGGGAAAAAATTTGCCTTAGTATCCATGATCCTGACAGCGTACCAGCACAAAGTAAGAGGGTTGCACTCTGGAATGCCAGATTTTTAAATGCTACACCTTGTGCCAAAAATCAGGGTTCAGAGGACAAAACTGCCAGCAGGTCCGGGACCCACAAGAGTAATTCATTCCAAAACCAATATTATGTTACGCTGACATTGTTTAATTGAATCCTCCATTTAGTCATATGTGAACCCTTGAATCAAGAAGAAAAAGAAATTAAAAACAAAGAGAAAATTACTATTGGTTACTATAATTCCTGATTGAAGAGCAAGTGTTACACTGAATATGAAGAACAGACAAATAACTGAAGATATATTACAGAATAAGCAGAAAAAGGTCTCAAATATTAAAAAGCAAAAAGAAAGATTTACTTCTACCATAGGGGAATTGCATGTATTCACCATACCTAAAGACCATAGAATGTGTAAGTTTAGGATCATTGCTTCTAACATGGATCATATTGTAGATGATGCAATTGGCAGTTTATAAGTGCCGTCATTCATGAAGGAGTGCTATCAAAACCAAACGGGCGGAAGAATAATTCTATGACAATGATGCTACTTGCTAAGATATCCTGCAATGTCCCTCACTGGCATGCGCTAAGAGCATCGCTGCAAAAGACAGACATCAATACAGAACCAATTCTATATATAGAAATATAAAAAAAAAATTCAAAAGAATAAGTAAAAAGGGCTGAAACATAAAAAAGACTTCATGTTAGGAATAGCTGCAAATCAAGAAGCATAGTACGATCCTCTATCATGGAATAAAGCTTATATGGGACATAGATTCTTATAATGGATAGTAAGTCTAACGATACAAGCCTCCAACACAGCCAGCAGGTGTACTGGGGCTCCGAGAGAAAAAGGCATCCTCAAAAGGTTCCCATCCTATAATATGAAACTCACAGTCCAATAAAACACGTAATAAAACCCACCAGACCAAATGGAAGAACTGCAGTAATATAAAGCCAATACATGGACATTGAAAATAAATTGTCCTAAATAAAAGTAGATAAACTAAACACAAATAAAAATAATACCGGACAACACGTGATAGGTGTAATCATCATGGTCAAAACAAGGAGCATATTCATAAAAAGGGAATAGAACCAGGAAAACCAACCAATGGATAAAACCTATAAACCACATAGGCCATGAGGGAGAATCTAAAAAGCAATGGGTTGGCAGCACTGTTCCCTCTAAGCTGTGCGCGTGTGCGCGCGCACACACCTTGCCAAGCGAGCGCACATACTTTACAACAGAGTGCACAAAAATTACGGTTCTGATTCTGATAGAAAACACAGACGTCTTAAAATTTAAAAGTTGTTGTGTATTTATGGTTTTCACAAGTTCTACAATATTTTCTAGTGCAATTAATGTGGTGTACATACTGTATTCTGACGTGTAGTCAAATTTTAAAGTATATAACTCCGAGTGTTGTTATGTGGCGCACAAAAATTTAACCTTCCTTCAAAAGCTGCACAGCTGATATTTTATGTGCACACAGCCTACAGAAAATTAGAGGGAACATTGGTTGGCAGGGAGCAACATGACGTGCCAATGGAAAAATAAGACACAGGTAATCACAATAATATGTATAAAATGTCAGGAAACACATTTATTATTTTAAATAGCTTTTTAATGTTTTAAAAATAAAAAATTACATTAAATATGAGACCAAATATAAAAATGGGAATGAAGTAGATCACCACACCATTCACAGAAGATGAGGTGTTGGAACAACTTGCTAAACTGAAAGTGGACAAAGCCATGGGACCAGATGGGATACATCCCAGAATACTGAAAGAGCTCAGAGGTTCTTGCAGGGCTGTTAAAGGATGTATTCAACAGATCCTTGGAAACAGGAGTTTTTCCTCAGGACTGGAGAATGGCTGATGTCGTACCTCTACACAAAAGTGGTGACAGGGAAGAAGTGTCAAACTACAGACCCGTGAGCCTTACCTCAGTGGCAGGAAAAGTAATGGAGGCACTCCTGAAAGAGCGAATAGTGAACTTTCTCAAAACCAACAGGTTGCAAGATCCGAGGCAACATGGTTTTACTGAAGGACGGTCTTGCCAAACAAATCTGATTGAGTTCTTTGACTGGGTGACCAAGGAACTAGATCAGGGGCATGCGATGGATGTCATCTACCTGGATTTCAGCAAAGCCTTTGATACTGTTCCTCATAGGAGGCTTGTCAATAAACTCAGTAACTTAGGGATGGGAACCAAGATGGTAAACTGGATTAGAAATTGGTTGACTGACAGACAACAGAAGGTGATGGTACATGGAGCTCACTCGGATGAAAGGAAGGTGATTAGTGGGGTGCCCCAGGGTTTGGTCCTGGGCCCGGCACTGTTCAATGTATTTGCGAGTGATATTGCTGAAGGACTGAATGGAAGGGTCTGTCTTTTTGCAGATGACAAAAATTTGCAACAGAGTGGATTCCCCCAAGGGAGTGGATAACATGAGGAAATATCTACAAAAGCTGGAAGAATGGTCTAATGCTTGGCAATTATGATTTAATGCAAAAACGTGCAGCGTCATGCACTTGGGTAGCAGAAATCCAAGGGAAATGTACACAATAGGGAGCGAGAGGTTGGTGTGCATGGTTCAGGAGGAAGACCTTGGTGTGATTATCTCTGATGATCTCAAGGTGACAAAACAGTGTGACAAGGTGGTGGCAAAAGCCAGGAGGATGTTGGGCTGCATACTAATTTAATTTAATTTACAGATTTTTTTACTAAGAGGGATTACCAGCAGAAGAGGTACTTATGCCACTGTACAGGTCACTGGTGAGGCCTCACTTGGAATACTGTGTTCAGTTTTGGAGACCATATCTTGCAAAAGATGTAAAACAACTGGAAACTGTTCAGAGGAAGGCGACCAAAATGATTTGGAGCCTGTGTAAGAAACCTTACGAGAAGAGACTTGAAGACCTAAATATGTATACTTTGGAGGAGAGGAGGGATAGGGGAGATATGATTCAGACCTTTAAATACATAAAGAGGAAAGATGAACAAACCAACCTCTTCCAAAGATGGGGCAGCTGCAAAACTAGAGGGCATAACATGAAGCTGCAAGGTGGTAAATTGAAAGGCAATGTCAGGAAATATTTTTTCACTGCAAGGGTGGTGGATGCTTGGAATGCTCTCCCGAAGTGGTGGGGGCAAACACGATGTCGGAATTCAAAACAGCATAGGACAAGCACAGCAGATCCCTTTACAGCAACAGGATAAAAACAAAATAAACTGAACCATCTAACTTCTCAACAAATAGGAGTGTGTCCTACATGGAGTGGTGGGTCCACCCCTAAACAAAGGCATCGGGAGGGGTGGCCTGCACAGAGCGACAGGTGCACCTACTCTTGCCATATTGCTGGGCAGACTGGATGGACCATGCTGGTCTTTATCTGCCATCATTTACTATGTGTTCATGATTAATAAGGATACTGGAAGTCCTGCGAGACCAGTTCCTGCCATGGCAAAACATTATGCATCTCACATCATGGCCACAACGATAATGTGCAGCAGGAGCCTAAACTGTTTGAGGTACTCAATGTAAACAATTGTAAAACTAAAAATAAAGATATTGCAACCAAAAATTGGATTACCCCCCCCCCCAACCTAAAAATGGGGAATAAAAACTGAAAAATATAGAATCATAATATTCTTATAAAAAGTGATCAGAGGAACCACTGTTGTCCAAGGACAGATGAACCTAGCATGAGCTAGGTCATAGAAACACCGATAGGCTGAATATGCAATATAACTTATGTGGAGTCACTGTATCAAGCAAAAATAAAAAAAAGCAGCATCTGTGTTCTAATTTCAGTAAGATTTTGTCTATGTCTCCACCCATCCAGTGTGAATATACCACTCAATACCAGAAATTTCAGTTAGCTAAAGTGTGACATTGTGCCTCCCAAAAGTGCAAACCAAGAGCTTATCTGGCATCTGACGTGTACAGCTTTTGTGTTCAATTATACATGTACAAACTGCATCAACCGGTGGTGATGCCAGACCACCAGCTGGCAAAGAACACCAGACCCCCCTCTTCCCCCAGTGTGCTGTGGGGTTAGGCCTCTCGGGGGAGGAGACACTACACCCAAGGAGTCAGTCAAAAACCCCCACCAGGTTGCGGCTGAGGCACCGCAGGTTTATGTTGGCCTTGCCCTTTCCCTTGGTCTGCTGGCCCTGTTGGGGAACCGAGAACTTGGAGGGGTAGTTTCTGTAAGCCTTCCTCTTCTTTGGATAAAGCACAGTTACTTACCTGTAACAGGTGATCTCTGGGAACAGCAGGAATATGTCTTCACATATGGGTACGTCGGTACCGACGGAGCCTGCACGGGAATGCTCCCCAGCTTCCCAAAAAGGAAAGCTTTTAGGAACATCCCACAGCGCCTGTGTGCTGCCTTCCCGCCTTTCCTAACCACCTCTCATCAGTTCGAGTTTAAAGCTGAGACAATAGGAAGAGAAAGGAAAGGAAAGATAGAGAAAAAGATACAAACTCCTAGGGGAGGTGGGAGGGTTGTGAAGACTTATTCCTGCTGTTCCCAGAGATCACCTGTTACAGGTAATTAACTGTGCTATCTCCAGAAACAAGCAGGAATGAATCTTCACATATGGGGACTCCCTAGCTAAGATGTCTGGGAGATCCCCAAGGATATGAGACCCTGGGAAGGGTTCTATGTCCTCCTATGGATCTCAGGCATCCATCCTGGGAAGGAGGGTAGGAGTTGTTTAAGAATGGAACAGGTGTTTGAGGACAGCCTGACCAAACAAGGCATCCCGGCGGGAGTCCTTGTCCAAGCTGTAATGGGCTGTGAAGGTATGAACCGAGGCCCAGGTGGCTGCTCAACAGATCTGGTCGATGGACACAGAATTTAGATGAGCCATAGAAGTGGCCATGGCCCTCACATTATGAGCTGTGACATGGCTTTCCAGAGATAGGTTCTTACTCTGGTAGGCGAAAGAAATACACTGAGCAATCCAATTGGACAGTGTTCTCTTAGAGACTGGAAGTCCCAAATGAGAAGGATCAAAAGCAACAAAAAGCTGGAAAGACTTTGTAAGTAAAAAGCAAGAGCTCTTTTACAATCCAGAGTATGAAGATTCTTCTCTGCACTAGATGCATGAGGAGCTGGAAAAAAAAAAAAAGACAGGTAAATACACCTCTTGATTAAGATGAAAAGGTGAGACCACTTTAGGCATAAAGTGTGGATTGGTCCTAAGGACTACCTTATGATGGAACCTTGTATAAGGTGGATTAGCCACTAAGGCCTGCAGTTCACTGATGCGGCGAGCTGAAGTGACTGCAATGAGGAAAATAACCTTCCAGGAAAGAAATTTCAAGGAGGTAGTGGCTAAGGGTTCAAAAGGTGGCTTCATAAGCTGACCAAGTACTAAATTTAAATCCCATGCCACCAGAGGAGACCGAATGGGAGGTTTAGTTAAAGTTAGGCCTCTCATGAATCTTGCAATGAGAGGATGAGAGGAAATAGGTTGTCCATTAATGGGCTTAAGGGATGCTGCAATAGCACTCAAATGGACTCTAACTGAATTCGTCTTAAGTCCTGCATTGGAAAGATGCAGGAGATAGTCTAACAAAGAATTTAAAGGTAGTGCTAGAGGGTTAAGACCCTTTTCAGCACACCAAATGGAAAATCTTTTCCATTTAAAAAGCATAGGAATGCCTGGTGGAGGGTTTTCTGGAAGCATGAAGGATATCCTTCACCTGCTAAGAAAGATTCAAGCCTTGAAGGTCTAGGCCTTCAGTAACCAAGCTCTGGAGGTGAAGGGACTTGGGGTTTGGGTGCCACAAAGTCCCTTCCTCCTGGGACAGAAGGTCTGGAGCAGCTCCCAAGTCCAGGGAGGGGGCTTGGGAGAGATGCAGAAGTAGAGGGTACCACACTTGGCGTGGCCAGCGTGGAGCTATGAGGATCATAGATCCTTGAACCCTCTGAAGTTTGAATAGAGTCTTGGGAATCAAGGGAATGGGTGGAAAGGCATACAGGAAGTCCTGACCCCAGTGAAGGAGGAAGGCATCCTTGGCCTGAACTCCCTGACACGGAATTCTGGAACAGAACCGGGGAAGTTTGGCATTCCACGGACTTGCAAAGAGGTCTATGTCCAGGGTTCCCCATTCTTGGAAGATTCTGAGTACCTGATCCATGTGCAGGGACCATTCGTGTGGAAGCAGAACTCGACTGAGTCTGTCTGCCCAAGAGTTTTGGATTCCTGGGGAGATGGATTTGATGCTCTCTGGCGAAGGCCCACAATCTTAAAGCTTCGTTGCAAAGCGACAGAGAGCCAGTTCCTCCTTTCTTGTTTATGTAAAACATGGCTACTTGATTGTCCGTCTGAATGAGGACTGTCTTGTAGCTGAGGAATGTATGGAAGATCTTGAGAGCTAGAAAAACTGCTCGAAGCTCCAAGTGGTTGATATGAAGAGAGGTCTCCTGTGGGGACCAAGTGCCTTGAGTGGAGAAGTCCTGTAGATGAGCTCCCCAACCAGTTTGGGAGGCATCTGTTGAGGGTTGCTTGGGGCAACAACTGTTGGAAGGGGGACCCCAGCAACAGATTGAGTGGACATCCACCATTGGAGAGACCAAAAGAGACGTTTGGAAGTTGCTATTTGGTCTGAGAGAGCTCCTGATGCTTGAGTCCACTGGGTGGACAAAATCCATTGAGCTGCTCTCATTTGTAGGCGAGCATAGGGTACCACATGTACTGTGGAAGCCATGTGGCCTAGCAGTTGCAGCATCTCCCTGGCAGTTAAGTGGCTTCTTGACTGAATCTGGGAGGCTAACTGCACTAGACATTGGCAACGTGCCTGAGGAAGGTAGGCCCTTGCAGTAGTGGTATCCAACCAGGCCCCTATGAATTCTAGGGACTGAGTAGGGGTGAGCTGAGACTTTGGGAGGTTTACCACTAGTCCCAGATACTGCAGAATGCGCCTTGTGCGGTCCAGGGAAATTTGGGCCTCTGACTGAGTAGGAGCTCGGATGAGCCAGTCGTCCAGGTATGGGAAGACAAATATTCCCAGAGTGCGTAGAAATGCAGCAACTATTGCCATGCATTTGGTGAACACTCTTGGAGCAGAGGCCAGACCAAAAGGGAGCACCCTGTATTGGTAATGTTTTCCCTGGAAAAGAAACTGTAGGAATCTTCTGTGAGAGGGATGGATGAGGACATGTGTGTACGCATCCTTGAGATCTAGAGAACAAAGCCAATCCTGACTCTGAAGATATGGAAGGAGAGTGCCTAGAGAGAGCATCTTGAACTTCTCCTTGCATAGAAATTTGTTCAATTCTCTGAGATCTAAGATAGGCCTGTATCCCCCTGTCTTCTTTGGAATGAGAAAAATAGGGGGGGGGGGGGGAGTAGAACCCTGACCCTTGATGAAGAAGAGGAACTTCTTCTATTGCCCCTTGGGCAAGAAGGGTAGCTATCTCCTGACCGAGAAGGTCGAGAAGAGATGTGGGAGAATTGAAGTGTCTCACCATGGTATGGGGAGGAAGGTCTGAGAAATGAAGCTTGTAGCCCCCTCTTATGACGGAGAGGGTTCACTGCTCTGATGTTATTTGCTCCCATCTGGGAGCAAAATGAGTCAACCTTCCTGGAATGGCGAGAGGCTCTGGCTGCTTTAGAGCCAGAAAGGCTAAGTTCTCTAGCATCAAGTCAAAAACCCTGAGGAGGTTGGGCCTGCTGAGTTGCAGCAGCCCCTGTAGGCTTAGGCCTGGCTTGTTTAGGTTGCTGACGCTTAGTGGCAAAGCGACCTGTAGAAGATTGTTGGCTAGAAGTAGAAGGAAATCTGCCCTTTTTAAAGAAAGACTTTTTAAAAGGCTTTTTCTTGGCAGGAATGGAGGTTGACTTTGAAAGTCTATCCAGAGCAGACTTTTCTGCATCCATTTGAGTGGCTTTTATTTGCCATTCTTTGCCAAATAGGAAATCTTCCCTGTACAGGTGAAAACCTAAGCCATCTTGAACCCAGGGTTCTAGGTCAGAAGCCTGGAGCCAAGCAATTCTGCGAGCAGCTATGGCAATGC
This sequence comes from Ichthyophis bannanicus, assembly GCA_033557465.1. NCBI lineage: Eukaryota > Metazoa > Chordata > Amphibia > Gymnophiona > Ichthyophiidae > Ichthyophis > Ichthyophis bannanicus. Next base: position 79,334,772 of record CM066049.1, on the reverse strand, counting down.
CCGAAGCTCTGCTGGCACCTTCAAAGGAGTCAAAGGCTGCCCTGTTGACAAACTTTGAAATGTCTTGGGTATGCTTAAGCCAAGTGAGGAATTCCTCCCTTTTATCCTCTGGAAGAAAAGGGAGGAAAGTGTGCAGTTTTTCTGCAACTTCTTTTAGAAACATACCCATGTAAAGAGTGTATGAGTGGATTCTGGAAATAAAGCATACTGGCTTGGAAGATTTTCCTACCAAAAGCATCCAAGGTCCTGCATTCTCTTCCTGGAGGAGCAGAAGAGCGTCTCTTTGTACTCTTTATCCTTTTCATAGCTGACTGCACCACAATGGAATGGTGAGGAAGCTGAGTTTTATGAAATCCAGGACAGGGAGGAACACGATACATAGTGTCCAACCTGCGAGAACGAGGAGAGAGAGTGAGAGGAGTCTCCCATAAATCAATCATGTGTTCATAAAGAATCTCATGAACTGGTAAGGTGACTGCCTCTTTAGGAGCCCTAGAATAGCCTAAAATATCTAATTTTTTTGCTCTAGGCTCTGATTCAGAGGTTACTGAAATAGAAAGTCCTTTAGCTACTTCTCTTATGAAGTCTTGAAAGGACAAGTCCTCTGGAGGAGACATTCTTCTTTTTGGAGAAGGCTCTTCAGGAAGGGCTATGGATACTTCAGGAGACTCCTCTGATGTATCAGAATCAGAGGAATCAAAGTACCGTCTGTCAGGGTGCTCTTCCAATGCTCGATACGCGTATCGAGCAGTATCGACATCGGGCATCCTCAGTACCGATAAGCAGTGGACACGGAACCGATGCAGTCGGCATCCTGGTCGATGTAGTCGGTACCGGTATTGGCGCTGGTACCGGTGCCGGTACCGGCAACGGAACTTGTTGCGGTACCAGCGGCGTTGCAGGTTGAATGAAGGTTGTGATAGCCCGCTGCATGGACAGAACATTCTGATCCATCGACGCCGTGAATGCCTGGAACTCGGTACCGGGAGATTGTGCCAGTACCCCAGAGCATTCTAACAGGTGATCGGTCGAGGCCGTGCCATCGATGTCAACCTGTAACCCCATAGGAGGAGCTTTGGAAGACGGAGCTTCCCGCCGGGGTTGTTTTGCTGGTGCAGGATCCTCGAGGGCAAGCCCGGAGGCATCTCGATGCTTAGAGGGAGATCTACCCTTCGAGGGCCTGCTGGATTTATGTTTGGTTACCTGAGATCCATCAGGAGAAGAAGACCTGGATGATGTCGATGCTACCGAAGGTGCATCAGCGGGAAACAGCACATGGAGCTTAGCTGCTCGGTTCTGTAAACCCTGTTTAGACATTAAAGAGCAGGACGGACAATCCGGAATGGAGTGTTCAGGACCCAAACATTTAAGGCACCATTCATGGGTATCTGTAACAGAAATAGTACCGCTACACTTAGTGCATTTCTTGAACCCGGAGGCTGGTTTTTCCCATGAGGGAAAATTTTCTTGTGGGCCTTGAGGCCCAAAAGAAAAAAAAAAACCACACTAAGTGAGGAAAAGTAGATTTTGTTTTTGAAAGAAAAGACCGGCGGTACTGGTCCGGAGTCGGGGGCGGCAGACGCACGACCAAAGAAATAAAATAAAGAACTTCTTCAGCGGTGACAGGGCTCGACCTGCTGGCTCCGCGGCAAAGAAGAACTGAGAAGAGGTGGTTAGGAAAGGCGGGAAGGCAGCGCGCAGGTGCTGTGGGATGCTCCTAAAAGCTTTCCTTTTTGGGAAGCTGGGGAGCGTTCCCGCGCAGGCTCCGTTGGTACCGACGTACCCATATGTGAAGACTCATTCCTGCTTGTTCCTGGAGACGGGGGCTTTTTCCCTGAAGCCTTCCATCAGGAAGGGTCAGTGGTTCTTGGAGAGCCTGGTCCTGATCAGGAACACTGACTCCAGCTTGGTGACCTTGTCCATCATGGGCCTGTCAAGAGATTCTCCCCCCTGGCATGGGAAATCTGCTTGTCCTGTACTCATTGCTCCAGGTTGGATGGAGGACAGTAGCCAGGCCTGGCAGTGAGCACTAGTGTCCACCACAACTACTCTGGCCATCAACTCTAAGCAGTCACAGGCTGCAAGAGTGATGAATTTGGAGCACTCCTTGACCGTCGAGGTCAGGATCTGGAACCGTTGGAGAGGTTCTTCTGCCAGCTCAGCCAAGAACCCATTGAGCTCTTTTGTTATGTCCTGCAAGTACATGCCCATATAGAGCTGGAAGGCCTGGATTCAGCTGACTAGCTTAGAACCCTGGTAGAACTTTCTGCCTAAGGCACCCACGGTGCGGGCCTCCCTGCCAGGGAACACATCTGTTTTTTTTTTATCCTGTGCATGGCCACCACCATTGAGTTAAGGCAGCTGCACCTTTAGGAACCCAGAGCTCCTGTGGACTCGATACAAGGCATTGAGCTGTCTGCTCACAAAACTGGCACAGAGGCTGGGGATACCCACATCTGGAGGAGAGGTCATTCCAGAATGGGGGCAACAGGCACCTTGAGTGCCTCCTTTGGAGGGGACCTGTACTGGAGGATGTCAAGATCCTCCGCCTAAGGCTCCTCCTCTCACTCATTGGTGAATGCCAAGGCCTTCGCCATGTCCCTGACAAACTCCAAGAAGGAGAGGTCCTCGGGAGGGGAGCTATGTTGGTCCTCTGGATGAAAGGGGTCTGAAGGAACATACCAATGGAGGTAGGTATCAGGAGATTTGCCATCAGTCTCCCAGTTGGACTCTGAGCTGGAAGAGACCAAGAACCCTCTGGGCTTTGGGACCGTGCTGGGTCACTGGTGCTACGAGGCTCTAGGAGCCCCAGTGCTCTGATCTGGAAGGTGCTAAATCAGGCAAGTCCTTTCCCATTCAGGGCGGAGAGAAAGCAGTGCCTGGAATTGAGGCCAATGGCATTCAAGGATCGGTTCCTTGACCTCCAGAGATGCCCTTGCAGTGGAGGGGCTGGTGGTCAGGAGAGGTGACCTGGGCATTGGTCGGTACTGCTGGGCCAAGGGTGGCAGTGATGCTGCTCGAGGGTTGTCCTTCTGATCTTGTGAGACAGTGGTCACACCAGTCCAAGAGTGCAAGTCTTTCACTGACTCCTGAGTTTAGTTTCAGGGTTCGTTGAATGTGGACCAGCATGTGCTGGGAGGCCTTTTGAATTTAAATCCTTTTACACCTCTTCCCTTCTCAGATAAGAGTCCAGTCCCGATTGTGTTCTGAAGTAAAAGATTTAAAAACGTCAGGATCACCGATGCAATATTTATATAACTATTAGCTGTGCATTTTTCCTAGAAAGAAAGAAAGAAAGAAAAAAAAAAAAAAGGGAGTACCAGTACTCATATGCAGGGCTCCCTCATTAATACATGAGGACCATGGGTCCATTTTAGCAGGCACTCTGTACCCCCTCTAAAAAAGCCCTCACTGCCTATTAGCAAAACAGCAACAAGAACTATATTACAAGCAGTTTCTTCCTGATTATAACAAGAGGAGGAAATAGGAGTAGTCTCTTCCCCTCACTCAGAGGATACCACTATTTCCAGCATCAGATTCAGATTATTTAAAATTCAAGTGTCTTCATGCCTGCACTTTTACCAGTGTACCTGGAGCTGGTGGTGATGCAAGTACAAGTGTTTGAAACTATCCTGGATTCACTCTTGGCTCTGGTGTCACTTCACTGAAGACCTCCTGGACGCTCCTCTTCTTTAGAGATGGTAGTCTCTGGGGATATAGACCCCCCCCCCCCCGAATGGCTCCAGTGTTCCTTACTGATGTCTTTTCTTGATGCGTCTGTGTCCCAGTGGATGGTTTCTAGGTTATTTACACATTCAGGACTTCATGCCAATTGAGCCAGGAGATGCTGGGACAGTTTTGCCCAGTCACTCCTTTTCTCTTGCTCTAAATCCTCTGCCTATGGCTCTCCATAAAGGGCAGAGAAGCTACAGTTTGGCCACTCAACTGCCCCCAACCCCCCTTGGGGTAGACACCTTACTCTAGTTTTATATAAGAGTTTGATTTTCCTTCCCAGCAAAGGATAATTAGGTAGAGTATACTCCCCTGTTCTGAACAATGCTAGATCTTCCACATCTACAGTGTAGTGATGGGACACTGGATGGTGCTGCTACTCAAAAGTAAAGTACAGTAAAGTAAAGTAGTCTCTACACATGCATGGGAGGTACCACATGTTGGTAGTGTCTGGTGTGCTGCAGCATGCCACTGACTGGAGGACAAGGAGCTGGTCATTTGGGTAGACTGATGGAGACTGCCTCCTCAGAAGATAATGCTTCTGTAGCTCCTATGAGTGGGGACCATCTTACATGTCTCTGTACAGCACTATGTATACCTTGTAGCACAATAGAAGTTAGTGGTAGAGCTGAGATCCCTTAATTTCAAGGGTACGACTGTGGGAAAGACTCTGTGGGGGGAGAGGGTATTTAATATTCCTGAGTTATAGCACAAAGTACAAGGGAGGAAGCCTACATCAGCTAGCTGGATCTCCTCAGGCAGACACCCCCATTTCTATCTTAAGGTGGCCTAAGCATAGGATTTATATTCTGCTCCTAGTCAAGGATTATGGCATTAGGTCACTGCGGGTGGGTGGGGGGCAGGGGGGGGGAGAGATGTATCTGTATCTCAAAGCTCCAGTTGAAGGAAGTGCAGCATTCATGTACCCCCATGGTAGAAACCTTGAGTCCAGGCACAAAGAGGAACAGTTTTCTGCCACTAATGTCTTTAGCTTTGTTACAGAAGAAAGGATTAATCATCATCATCTTATTTCTACTATAGAAAGATAGTCTAGTTCAAAGCGAACAAAAAACTAGTGCTCAAATGCTTGTGAGACTTCTCTTCCCATTTGAGTTCAGCTCCACAACTAGTACCATTTAAAAACTAGAGTAAAAAAAATCAATCATGACAGAATTCAAGATGCAGTCACATTTATTCTTTAATTTATATAAAAAGGAAAGTACAAGGATCAAATTTTAGTATCATAAAAATAGTTGAGAAAATCCATACTTAGGTTACTATAAAAAATGTTAAGAACTAAAAAGAAGTGGTCTGAATATTCCCCATCCCCATCTTTTCAACTGGTACCTGGGTATGACCTGCACCATGTGTATAGCATTTGTGTAGATATATAGAGCTAAAGCTCTCAAAAAAAGGGAATCCTAAGAAGGTTGTTAAGGCAACTTCATATCTGAAAAGCTGTAGAATAGTTTTAGTTGCACTTTATACTGAGGATCGAGGAAGACCACTGCAATTACAAAAAGATAAGAGACATACAGACTAAAAATTAGTCTCGTTACTCCCATTATTAAGAAACTCGTACATTAGCTTAATGGTCCATACTGTTCAGGAATGCTCATGGTGTTCAGCTCTTAGCTGTAAGAAGCCTAAACAGTTCTACAAATCTAGGAGGGGAAAAGTCAAAATTTTAAAAAGTTACCAACAGGTTATTGAAGTTAGGAGCTGCCCCTGCTGAAGGCCTGGGCCACTTTTTGGAACCTTTAATGGCAGCTTTGTGGGCCTCTTGCCCTTTATTATCTGAGGAAGGTATTGAAGAAAAAATATCCACAAATGGTTTGCTTATCCGAGATCCGAGCAGCAGGGATGTGGCAGACTGTCTTGCTCTGCTGCTTCTCATAACAGACTCAAAAAGCCAGTTCACCACTCTCTGGGTATTATACCAGTCTAGAAGAAACACATAGCTGCAGCTAATGAAGATATTTCTAGGGGCATCTCTTTGTGCTCCACAAGTCAGGTTGGCGATAGAATTTATTCTACACTAGCCTCGAGAGACACAGTGTTATCCAAAGCCGATGTGATTTCAGAAATTTCCCATATAAGTGGAGATGGCTTTAGTAACCCTGAAAGGTCAATCAGGGCTGCTGAGCTTTCAAGAGACTTGGAAGCTTGTGTTCCCATTGACTTGTGGTTCTTTTCTTTGCATGGTGTTGAAATTTTGTTGTCACCAAACAAATCGACTACTGAATTGTTGAATCTGCCGTTATGCTCAGTAGCAAGAGAGGATAAGTCAAACATATGAGAAGCAAGGCCAACGGGAGTCCTGCAGAGCGAGGCTAGGCAATTACTCACAGCTAGGCTAGGCATATCACCTCCGTTGGAGCAGTTAGTCAACTGAGATGACTCCGAGAACTTCAAGATGAGCTGTGGGGTGCCTCTTAGTATGTTCCTTAAGTCAAGATTACTGTCCCAGCCTTCTGCTTTGGGCGTGTTAGTTTCTATGGAGCAGTCATCCAGTGGGGAAGAGTTTGAAACACTAGAGATTCCAGCTACGAAGCCATTTTCCATGATATCTGTTAATGGCAAGTTTGATTTTGAAACTAGAGATCCAGGGCTACTGCTGTTCCAGTTGGAGGCCATGATGCAAACGTTCCAAAAGCTCTAGCAACACCTGAGAACAAAAATTCTGCTTTTACAATCAAGGAAGTTGTAAGGACTGTATTGCATTTCAAAATGTGATTGCAAATGTTTAACAATCTACATTTTTCAATATAGACTAATGCCTTGGTGAGAGCCAACTGCAAAGTTGGGTTAAGGTGTTGGCACCCTAGGCAAGCCTTAAGTCTTACACCCCCTTGGCTGTCAGATTCTCCACCCCCCCCCCCCCCCAATCTGCTGCCCTAGGCAACTGTCTAGTTTGTCTAATGGTTAGGCCAGCACCACTTGGCATTATTCTTCAGAACCATGAATATGAATCCATCCCTGTTATGGAAGCATGGAGGGGATCAAATCCTAGGATTCCTAACATAGGTCAGCTTTCATGGTTAAGGCACCTTACTGATCAGATTTGTAATCAACCCCCCTACCCCCAACATGAAAAGAAAGTTCTAGTTATACAGCTATCTGGCTGAAGAGTCAGATCTAGTCCATTAAGACATGAAGGTTCTATACTTCTCTCAGTACAGACTGTGCACAGAAATGGCTTTTAAAATAGGACGTTTAATGTCTTTCAGCAAAGTGCAAGAAAATAGACACTTTACGCTCACAAAACTAAGTCAGATAGAAGTGATACGTGCACAGATGGTACCTGGATAACTTTACCAGAATTGTCTGAAGGCATTCTCAATGGTGGGGGCTGGAGGGGGGGGGGGGGTTGTATTTACACACCTATATAAGAGGCATTTCTGCACATTAAATAACCCAGAAAGTGGCATGTTGACTCACTACAAGTAGATGAGGTTCTGCTCAAGCAGCCCCATAGTGCTGGGGATGCAGTAGTAACCCCATATTGCAGCAGCAGCAGAGGTAGAACATGGCAAACACAACCAACTCAAATAAGATATGTGACGTGGCACAGCTTTCTCCAATTAAAATGTTATACGCACACACACTGCCTTCTGCTGGGCCGCAAAATCATGTAGCTGTTACCTTGAGAGTTTGGCCCATCTTCAGGGGTGAGTGGGGAACAAGATACTTACGCACTTCTCTGGCTGCTAGGAGAGAATACTTTTAGTGAAGTGAGGTGTCATGACACTTAAGTCATACTTACTGCACTTTGTCTTCTAGTTTTGCCTCCCCCATCCAAGCAAAAAAAAGTTGCTTGTTCACCTCCCATTTGAGCAAGAGCCAAACCTGTCCACTAGGCAGACCAGTTATACACCTAGCATGGCAGACTTTGGGGTTAGCATGTCAGCCTCTCTACAATAACAGACCATTAAGAACCCCTGGGCATCAGCAGCGGAATGGTGTGGGCCACAGGGGCCATGGCCCCACAAATATTTTGCCTAACACAGCATCAGGAAGTTTGCATTAGAAGAGGCAGGCCACGAGGGTATGCACATAGGCACTTAAAGGCCTGCCACTGCACCAACAGCGCTTTGCTCTGCTACTACAGAATGCAGAGAGCCACCCCTTCCCCAGGTCCATTTCCTGGACACTTGGGCAAGGCAGATGATGGATACCTGGGAGGTGGTATGCATGGCCAAAGGCATCACCATAAATCTTAAATTTTGCATATTGAACCATCAAGAATGGTGGTTCCTCCTAGATGTATCCTGTGCCTACAGCTACTGTGTTGTCTGTCTTGACTAGATTGTAAGCTCTGATGAGAAGGGACTGTCTTTTACATGTGTCTTGCAGTGCTGCGTATGTCTTGTTGTGCTATACAAATGCTCAGTCAAATGCTCAAATGGGTCCATAAAACAAGGGCTGCTCCACCTCCCTCTGGGCCTCTACTAGCGACTTATGCTTAGCAGTGGTAGTCAGTATAAAGACTTGCAATTCAGTGGGTGTGTAAAATGTCCCGTCTTCTCCTCTTGCAGGCTTCTTGTTCAGATGGAAACCCATGCAGAGTACCATAGGCAGTGGAACAAGGTGAGCACAGTCCCATCAATATTTTGCCCAACACAGCATTGGCAACTAGAGAGCTTGGAGCAAACTGGTGATTGACTTGTTTGGCCCCTCCAACCAAAAAGATATTTCACTGCATCTGCAGAGTACCAAGGTCCAAGTGCATGCTGACAGAGACCTGTGCTAACTTCCACTATTACCATCACCATTGCTGCTGCTGCTCTTTGTGCTTTAGAGCAATGGGGGAAGCAGCTGGGTAGGGGGGGGGGAAGGGGTAATGGTCTGCTAGTTTGTTTTCATCATTATCTGGGGTTATGTGATTTTGCATGTTAAAAAAAGAAAAAAAAAAAAAAAAAAAAAAAGAGAAGAGTGATGCAACATGACCCTATTTTGGGAAGTACGGGTCTAGACGTTCAGTCAGACCATAAACCAATGAATGTGTAATTCCCCTGTGCAAGTCTGAAACAAAAAAAACATTGATCCTCCAAATTTAAAAAAGCCATCTCATAGGATTTTGAGCAAAACCCCAAAACAATTCCAATAACTTACTAAACATTTATATTCAGAAATACTATGTGTGTTTATTATCTAATCAAGCAAAAATGTCTGAGAAAAGCCAAAAACTTTAAAGTCTCAAAATTAGACTAGGTGCATTTCCCTGAAAATGGATCACTTGGGTACAATGCAGAAAACAGAATCAAAAGAAAAAAAAAAAAAAGGTGTGTGTGGAGGGGGGGGGGGGGGGTGGAATATACACGAGATTCTACATAGGACTAACAAAAAAACGAACATTTGCTTTTCCATTCCTGAAAGATGAAAATCAGAATTAGATTAGTAATTAACTGGGATTTCTGTGGATTTAGTTTAGACCTGATCATTGTTGCTGTCCGCAGTCGCTAAGGACTAGCCAGATTCATCAGAGGCACTAATCACTAAGAGGGGAGATGTGTGTTAAAGGGCGGAGTAGGGTTAAGCCATATACTTTGCCAAAAACTCGAGAAGTGCATTAGCTCTATTAATCTATAGAAGAAAAAGCATAGTTACTCATCTGTAACAGGTGATCTCCGGGAACAGCAGGAATTTAGTCTTCACATATGGGTATCATCGGTACCAACGGAGCCTGCGCGGGAATGCTCCCCAGCATACAATGGGAACGCTTTTGGGAGCATCCCTCAGCACATGCGCGCTGCCTTCCTGCCTTTCCAACTGTCCCTCTTCAGTTAAGTTTGTAGCCAAGTGAAAGGATAGAGGGAGAGAGGAAAGACAAAGAGAGAGAGACAACTCCTAGGGGAGGTGGGTGGGTTGTGAAGACTACATTCCTGCTGTTCCCGGAGATCACCTGTTACAGGTGAGTAACTACACTATCTCCAGGAACAAGCAGGAATGTAGTCTTCACATATGGGGACTCCCTAGCTGAAGATGCCAGGTAGATAGCCCCAGGAAGGAGCCACCCTAGAAGGTAGGCATCCTTCCTTCCATGGATCTCTGGCATTCCACCAGGGTTGGTGGGTAGGAGTTGAATTAGGTCTGAAAGAGATTTTGAAGAACAGTTTGGCCAAAGGCGGCATCCCGGCAGGGGGCTTTATCCAGGCAGTAGTGGGCTGTGAAGGTGTGTACCGAAGCCCAGGTGGCTGCTCGACAAATGTCATTGATAGACACAGAGTGGAGATTAGCCATGGAAGTTGCCATGGCTCTCACGTTATGAGCTGTGACATGGCCTAGAAGAGGAAGATCCTTACTCTCATAAGCAAAGGATATGCATTGGGCAATCCATTTAGACAAAGTTCTTTTGGAGACTGGAAGTCCCAAATTGCTAGAGTCAAACGCTATAAAAAGATGTGAGGACTTTCTATGTTGCAGTGTTCTCTGTAGGTAAAAGGCTAAGGCTCTTTTACAATCGAAAAGTATGAAGGTTCCTTTCTGCATTAGAGGCGTGAGGCCTCGGAAAAAATACAGGAAGATAAATTGATTTAAATGAAAAGGCAAAACCACCTTTGGCATAAAGCGTGGATGAGTTCTAAGAAGAACCTTATCATGGTGAAACCTAGTATAAAAGGAGGATCAACCACTAAAACTTGCAGTTCACTAATGCGACGTGCAGAGGTGATTGCAATTAGGAAGATGACCTTCCAGGTCAAAAACGTAAGGATTGTAGTGGCTAAAGGCTCAAAAGGCAGCTTCATGAGCTGCCCGAGAACTAGATTTAGATCCCATGCCACTGGTGGTGGCTTAATGGGAGGTTTGGTTAAATAGAAGACCTCTCAAATCTGGATATGAGTGGATGAGAGGAAATTGGTTGTCCATTCACAGGCTTATAAGAAGTTGCAATTGCACTAAGATGGACTCTTACAGAATTGGTCTTTAGACCAGAATTCGATAAGTAAAGGAGATACCTTTTAGAAATCAATACTGGAGTATGACAAGGGGGTTTAATACCTTCTTGGAACACCATATAGTAAAACATTTCCACTTGAAGGCATAAGACCTTCTTGTGGAAAGTTTTCTAGAAGCCTGAAGGATATCATTTACCTGTTGGGACAGGTTGAAATCCTGGAGGTCTAAGCCTTCAGCAACCAGGCCGTGAGATGCAGGGACTGGGGACTCGTGTTATATAGGTTCCTGTCCTCTTGGGAAAGGAGATCTGGAGCATGCCCTAACTCCAGAGGTGCCGCTTGAGAGAGATGTAGAAGCAGGGGATACCATGCTTGGAATGGCCATCGTGGTGCTATGAGAATCATGCGACCCTTGTCTCTCTGAAGCTTGAAGAGTGTTTGGGGGATGAGGGGAATGGGTGGGAAGGCATAAAGGAAGCCCAGCGAAAGAGGAAGGCATCCCTTGCCTGACAATTGTGAGCTGTAATCCTGGAACAGAACTGAGGAAGTTTGGCATTCAGTGGACTTGCAAAGAGGTCTATGTCTCGAGTGCCCGAGAGATGAAATATCTTTGCTACCTGGTCTAGGTGGAGAGACCATTCGTGAAGCAGCAGTACTCGACTGAGTTTGTCTGCCCAAAGGTTTTGAATGCCTGGAAGATATACCACTAGAAGGTGAATTTGATACTCTGGCGAGGGCCCACAATCACAAAGCTTCGTTGCATGATGACAGAGCCTGTTCTGCCCTGCTTGCTCACATAGAACATGGCTACTTGATTGTCCGTCTGGACTAGGTCTGTCTTGAAGCTGAGCTGGGCGTGGAGTGGAATACTTGAAGAGCTAAATAGATTGCTCTTAATTCCAGGAGGTTTATATGTAGACCAGCCTCCTGTGGAGACCAGGTGCCCTATGTAGAGAGATGATTCAGGTGTGCTCCCCAACCCACCTGTGATGCATCTGTAGGGTGGCCTGAAAGAGGGGTTGATGAAAAGGAGACCCCACTGTCAGATTTTCTAGTGATTGCCACCATTGGAGGGACAAAATTAGCCGTTGAGAGTTTAATATTTTGTCTGATAAGTGTCCTGTGGCCACTGTGTGGATAGGGTCCACTGAGCTGCTCGCATGTGGAGGCGAGCATATGGGACTACATATGTCCCAGTAACTGTAGTAGCTCCCGAGCAGTTAGGGAAGAATTCCCTGCTGCTTGAGAAGCTAGTTGCATTATGTGAAGACACCAGGCCTGTGGAAGGAAGGCCTTTGCCTGTCTGGTATCTAGACAGGCCCCTATGAATTCTAGGCATTGGGAAGGAACAAGTTGGGATTTTGGGAAGTTTATTACCAACCCCAAGTATTGGAGGATTCGCATTGTGCGAGACAGTGCAGTGCTGGCCTTTGCCACTGTAGGGGCTCAAATGAGCCAGTCATCTAAGTAAGGGAAGACAAATATCCCCAGGGTTTGCAGAAATGCAGCTACTACTGCCATGCATTTTGTGAATACTCTTGGTGCTGAAGCCAGATCAAAGGGAAGAACTCTGTACTGGAAATGTTTTCCCTTGAAAAAGAAAAATCACAAGAATTTCCTGTGATCTGGATGATCAGAATGTGAGTGTATGCATCCTTTAAGTCTAGAGAGCAAAGCCAATCCTGGCCTTGAAGGTATGGCAGAAGAGTTCCTAGAGAAAATCATTTTGAACTTCTCTCGGAACAGGTATTTGTTCAATTCTCTGAGGTCTAGAATTGGTCTGTGTCCTCCTGTTTTCTTTGGAATAAGAAAATAGGGGGAGTAGAACCCTGCACCCCGTTGAAGAATGGATACTCTATTGCCCCTTGGGCAAGAAGTGTTGAGACCTCGTGATCTAGCAGATTGTCTGCTGAGGTTTGAGAATTGAATTGCCTTAGAATTGTAGGAGGGGGGCATGCTGTGAAAATGAAGCTTGTACCCTTCTCCTACAATGGACAGAGTCCAATCTTCTGTTATTTGATGCCATCTGTTGGCAAAGTGGCATAATCTGCCTGGAATATTGGGGGGTTGGGGACCCATCAGAGGCAGGAAGGGTAAGCTCTCTAGGAAGGAGTCAAAGCCCTTGAGGGGGCTGAACCTGAGGAGCTGGTTGGGCTCTTGGGCCTTTTGGCTTCTTTTGCTGTCTAGTTTGTCCCTTTTGGGCAACCTGACCCCGAGTCTGACTCTGCTGGGTATAGGAAGAATAAAATTTCCTCTTTTTGCTAAAGATGGTTTTTTTATAAGGCTTCTTTTTGGCTGGAGTGGCTGTAGATTAGACTTAGACCAAAGAGATTCTCTCCCGTGCAAGGAATGTTGCCTAACTTGTCCTGTACCCAAGTCTCCAAGTCTGATGCCTGAAGCCAGGCAATCCGTCGTGTGCCAATGGCAATAGCAGAGGTTCTGCTGATGCATTCAAAGCAGTCAAAGGCTGCACGATTTACAAACTTGGAGACATCTTGAGCATGCTTAACTAGGAGCAAGAAAGTCTTGTCTCTTGTCATCTGGGAGAAATGAGCTCATAAGCTCTAAGTCTCCCGTAACTTCCTTGAGGAACATTCCCATATATAGTATATATGAACTGATCCTAGCTGAAAGCATGGAAGCCTGAAAGGTTCGGCATCCAAAAGCATCCAGAGTCCTGCATTCACGACCTGGGGGATTGGATGCATGCCTCTTTGCACTTTTCATCCTACGCATGGCTGACTCTACCACCATTGAATGGTGTGGCAGCTGAGTCTTTTGAAATCCAGGACATGGCGGAACTCGATATATAGTATCAAGTCTCCTAGAGTGAGTAGATAAAGTCAAAGTCAGAGGTGTCTCCCACATTCTGAGCATCAAGTTATGCAGAATTTCATGGATGGGCAGAGTGGCTGCCTCCTTTGGAGCATTTCCAATTCCGTTGCTCTGGGTTCCTCTTCAGGAGCCACCGTGATTGAAAGGCCCTTGGCCATATCACAAATAAAATCCTGAAAAAAGACATGTCCTCTGGAGGTGACATTCTGCATTGGGGAGAAGAGGGATCCTCTGGGAGAAACCCTCTAGTACCTGCAGAATTGTCTGAGTCTTCGGAATTGGAGGATTCGAAGTATTCCTGACCACGATGCTCATGTATAGCATGGTCCCAGTATTGATCGAAGTCGGTACCGAGTTGATCCGGTACCGATCTGTCAATTCCAGCCAAAGATGGAATCAACAGATCGATGCACAGCTTGTACCTGGATAACTTGCCGGTACCGGTGTAGGTACCGGCATCGGTATCAATGTCGGTACTGGTGTCCGTTGGACCAACGGTACCGCAGCTGAGAGAAGAGCTGCAATGCTGCGTTCGATAGCGAGGAACCTCTGGTCTATCGACGCTGCCGATGCCTGGGTGTCGGTAGTGGTGAAAATGGCCGGGACCCCCCCGAGCATGGCACAGGTAGTTCTTGCGAGGTCGAGGCCTTGAGAACATCCTGGAGCCCCATTGATGCTTTGGAAGCCGAAGCCTCCCGCCGGAGCTGCTTTGCTGGTGTGGTTCCCTCAAGGGCAATGCCAATGGCCTCTCGATGCTTAGCAGGAGAGCTACCCTTTGAGGACCGGCATTTATGTTTAGTTACCTGAGATCCATGGGAGGAAGAGGAGGCCCTTGAAGATGTTGATGTAATGGATCTGGCGTCTGATGAAAATAGGGTACCAAGCTTTGCAGCCTGGTTCTGTCTTCCTCTTTTAGTCATCCTCATACAGGAGAGAAAAATTCAGACGGAGAATGTTCAGGCCCTAAACATTTAAGACACCAATCATGGGTGTCAGTGACGGAAACGGTACCGCCACACTTAGTACATTTTTTAAAACCACTAGTTGGTTTTTCCATGTTTTAGGAATATGGGGCCTAGTGCCCAAAATGGCACCTAGCACCAAAAAAGAAAAGTTTCTGAAGAGAAACAGTTCAAATTTTTTTTTTTTTTAAAGAAAAGAACCGGCAGTACCGGTAGGCGTCGTGCGAAGGCAAATGCAACCACAAGAAAACAATTTTAAAGATGGAATTTTCTGCGGTGACAGGGTATGGGTCCTGTCAGCTCCGCGGAAAACGAAGAACTGAAGAGGGACAGTTGGAAAGGCGGGAAGGCAGCATGCATGTGCTGAAGGATGCTCCCAAAAGCATTCCCATTGGACGCTGGCGAGCGTTCCCGCACAGATTCCGTCGGTACCGACAATACCCATATGTGAAGACTACATTCCTGCTTGTTCCTGGAGATATATATTGGGGCAAATGGCCTGGCAGCCTGAACAGCTCAAACATATCTTCAGATATATTATGAGGCATAGCAAGAAGTCTGGAAAAATCAAATCCTACTCCAGAGGAATCACACTTAAGTCCTGGATTTGAGCTTCTGGAATGGCTAAACAGGAAACTTACCATGCCTCTTCCCATTCAGAAGAGCCAGTGGTTTTCAGCTAAAAAAAAAAAAATCAATTGAGTATAAAAAAAAAAAAATAAAAAGTTCAAACCTCAAATCAGAGAGGTGAAAAAGTATTTTTGACCCTATAGCACTGAACATTGACTCTTAAAAAGTTCTATTGCATCTCTTTATAGTGAAGAAAATGCAAGTTTAGGAAATACCTTTTTATTGGCATTAAGAACAGGTATACGTTGGTGGGGACCCCCACATGCAGGTGCTGCATCATCCTTACCAGTATGAAGGTCCTACACCTTGCAACTGTCCCCTCCCCCAAAACTAAAGCAGGCCAACTATCCATACAGTGATGGTAAATCATTTGTGACTAGCTTTCAAACCGATCCGCTTCCTTCTTTAGGCTATTCCAAAAGTCTTTATTAACCTTATTTCTACACATCGAATCACACTAAGACAGCCACAATATGCTTAGTAACCTCCTAGATTTGCAGGGTCCTAGCACCACCTGCTGTGCACGAGAACCCATTTTTCAGTGGGAGGAAAACTGCAAACCACTTAGGCACTATAAAGCGCTTTGCAGATGAAGAGTGTCAACCTGGGCAAGGACAGCGGCAGCATCATGCACATGCAAGGGGGGGGGGGGGTCCTTAAATATAGAATTATTGGGCCATGTTTATTGTAAAGGCTTGGGTTAAGGTAACCAAATATTTCCATGAAAGTTCCCTCTCCCCCTATCTGTGTATTCAATCCATGGCCCCAGCAGCTAATTGCAGTCAACCTTCTTGGTGGGTAACCTCCAGAGGTTATTTACCCCCTAGCCAAACCTCACTTCCTTTGCCAGTTCAACATCAAACATCATATAATGACCAAGCAGGCTTTGGTTTCTGCCACTGTAGTCTAGTGCCATAAAAGCACAGGGTGGGTAGACAAGAAGCTTGCATGTAATCTGAGGCACCAACTGAGGTTTTATGCCTATGAACAGTGTGCCATCTCCCCCTCCTTTTCCATTGGCTCCCACTAGCTTCTCACCTTTCCTCTTAAGGCGCCCTCCTGTTGCCCACATTGGGCCCATCCCTACGCCCCTTTGGTCTCTGACTCCCCCTCCACCCTGAGAAGTTATGAGGGGTGGGCATGTTATGGCTATTTGAATGGTACAGACCCTCTGGCTTCAAAAACTGGAGAGATAATTAAGGTTTGAGTTTTATGATTAAAGTTACATATTCAGCAGATGTAATCTGGGTAATATATAGGGGAGGAGTGGCTCAGTGGTTGGGACAGGTTACCTCAGGCCAGAGGTTCAATTCCCACATGGAGACAAGCAACCTCAGGCCGGAGGGACTGGGGTCTCTAGTCCCATGGCCACTCCTTGTGGCCTTGGGCAAGCCACCTAACCCTCCATTGCCACAGGTACACTTAGATTGTGAGCCCTTCGGGGACAAGGGAATAAAAAGTACCTGTTAGTATACATGTAAACCACACTGATTCTAAAGAGCACGGTATAAAAATAAAATAAAATATAAAAAGTACTTTATTACTACTGTTAGAGGCTATCACAATTACAACTAAACAAATTTTGAAAGCTAGTTGTGTATAGACTTGAGGGATCTAAATTTTATAGATTCTGTCATAAGCATCTTCATTTACTTCTGTGTTCAAGTTATAGACAGAGAAAAATTGGACACCAAAGCATTTTGGGACAATTAGACTAGCAGAACCCAATTCTGACGTAGGTCGGCCAACTAATCCTCATTTTGTAGTAACCAGGATACTATAAAGTGTATAAGCATAAAAAACACACAAGTAGTGCCATGCTGGGTCAGGCTAACCGTCCAGCATCCCATCTTCAATAAATCACTGTGTGTGTCATTGGGAAATGCTGCCACACCTCCCCCATCCATTTAGGCTTTCCAGAGACATCTACACCATAGGCTCAGTCCCAGCAGCTGACGAGAGGATCCCCATTTCCTATATGGGATATCATGGTTGATACATCCGTCCTCCAGACAGTTCTTACTACATCATCCTTCAACAACAAAATTCCAGAGCTTGATCAAGCCGATTCTAAAAGCCAAGTCTTAAATTTAAAAAGAGCAGTAGCATGCTGGGTCACACAAAAGGTTCAGGGTGACCAGCATCCTGTCAGAGCAGCCAAGCCAGTCAATAAGAGATACCCATCCTTTAGATTAGATCAATTTCTTCTTGCTCATTTGCAGGGAAAGCCATTGCTTAATTTATGGATTTTTCTCCTCCAAACAACTTATGGTCCTGACCCTTTAAGTCCAGCTATGCTAGATCTCATGACCACATCCCTTGGCAATTAATTGCACAGTTTCATTGTATACTGAGTGAACACACATTTTTTGTCCAAATAGTTATCAGTTTCAAGGACAGTCTTAGTACTGTTTGGGACCCCCCCGCTATTCCAGCCTATTCAGTATTTTAGAATAGTCTAACACATCCCCTTCTCAGTTATCTGAAGATCCCTAATGTCTTTAGCCTTTCAGCCAGTTCCAGCCTCTAGATTTCAGTTTCCGTTCTGTAGCTCTTCTATTGCTGGGCTTTTGAGATATGCAGTTCTGTTTCCCTATGAAACACTCCAAGGTCATGTCACACAATAGCTAATGCCTCTATATCAATTATATATTTTGTTAAAAAGATGTTAGCGAGTACCCCCACCCCCCTCATCCCAAATTTTTTTTACATTGGAAGGAAGTTTTAGTATCCCTCCTCTTCCTATCCCCTAAAGCAGTAAGCTCTTGGGCAGAGATTCCTTGTATCTTTAAGTATAAGAGCACAATGATTTCAGCTTGTTTTTCCCTCTACTCCAAACTGTATTAATACCTTTATATATGTTGTTTCAGCCATCATTAACTCTCCAACCCAAACTTCTCAAATAAAAAGTTTAGCTATTAGTTTTAATCAGCCCAAAGCAGAAGGGCAGTATACATGAATGTCTTCCCCTCTTCAGAGAGGTAGGGGACCTAGTTACCACCACAAGAAAACCTTAATATTCAGTTTACACGGAAACAAAAATGGATGGTCCTAGATAAGATCTATTTGATCTATTCAACCAAAAGAGTAAACTACTGAGTTTTCAAAAGCCCGTAACTGAGGGTTGTTGTTTTTTTTGCACATTTAGTGCCAGATGCATTAAGGGTTTTCCCCCATTATGTGTTTATGGAAAGCATTTAGCACATATAACCCATAGAACCTCTAGAAGATCAGGTTCTGATTTTTATGGATCAAGTTTAATCAGGACAGAGATAATCAGTCTCAGTTTCCTTAGAAGAACAGAACGTGTGTGCAGTTATGTGAACTATTGCTTAGTATTTCATTGGGTGTTATAGAGTAACCAGTTTGTGCGTTGGACATTCTGTAATACAGGCAAAAAACTAGATGAACTATACATAGTTTATAGAAAGTTATACACATGGATGGTGTGGGGAGGAGGGGCAGGAAAGGTTTTACTTATAGACTATTTTCACAAATACTTTATAACAAGCTAAGCATAATCCTTCACTAAAAAAACCCAAACTAGAGCAAAGTGCAAACGCTAGACATCTAGCAATTCTTTCCAGCAGAGAAATACAAGAGGTTTCCTTATTTTTATTCACCCTGTACTACAAAAAGAAAAAACTATTTCCAGTTACCAGAAATGCTCAAGCGAGCACAAAAACAGTACTCTCTCCTAGCCAAGAGAAAGCCCAGGACATATAAAAAAATCTATTTACAAAAGGAAACTAAAAAGTGAGATTATTTCTAGAACAAAAGTGCTTATTTATCTGTATGCATGTTAAAACGTTAAGTCTTGTAATTTATTTACCAAAGCTGAAAGACCTATGCTATACTTTTATAACTAACAATACAAAAAAACCCCAAAACTTACTTCTCCTGGTTGTCTTTCTTTCTGAAAAGGCTGAGTATCTAATACAGGTGTCTCTAGCTTTATAGCACTGATTACCAAAAGCAAATGCCTCCCCTGCAGCTAACCTAATTAAAACCAATATTGAGAATAGAAGGCGTTTTATATTTCCATCAATAAAACTGTAACATAAATTGATAGCTACTAATGATCCCTTATTTTCATATACAATCAGAAATGAATAATTGCCTCACTGAAATTTATTTCCATAATTATTGTATTGCTAGCAGGCAGGAGGATGTATGGTATATTTAATGACAGAGCTTTGACCGGGGCTGGTTTAAAATTATATTGGGCCCTAAACAAACATACCATTTGTGGCCCCAGTCACTTTTTAGGTTCTTTCCCACCCCAAGGATCTCAATTCATGGTCCTCCAGTGTTCAGCAGAAAAGCACATGTTCACAGACCTTGTCTCCCACACAGAACCCAGAGGGACTTGTGAATACAAACTGAATTAGCCCTTGTACTCACTCACCCAAAACAAACTATAGTGGCACCCAGGGCATTATATACTACATCATTTACAGCAACATAGCACCCCTTCTCTCCCCTCCCTATTACACAGCGCCAGAAGTACCCTAAAAGCTATACTGCTCACACTGCCCTAGTTCTAGAGTTGTCAAGTTACCCAGTTCCAGGAGTGAGATTTTTAAGCCAGTCCTGAATTTCTGACAATCTCATTCTGATGCATTATGGGACCTGCAGCACTGATTCCAACAGGGGACTATAAATACCACACTGCATTGCAATGCAACTATAAAACCAGAACTAGCAAAAAATGTCTTGCTCCTGGAACTGGGTAACTTGGCAATTCTAGTTCAGGCCCTACTTGTCACAATACTCAGGACCAGCTCCCACGGCTTCCCTGCACTGCTTTGAAGAAATGAGCCGGTAAAGGAGCAGAGGGAGTGGGACTAGAGGCAGGCAGCCAGAGAAAATGTGGGTTCAGGGGGCCTGGGAAAGGACTAGAGAGAAAAAGAGGACTGCATGTCTACTGCTAGGGATTCAGACTGGTAGCAGTTACTAATAATTAAACTACCAGTTCAAACGTTCTACAGGACACTGGACTCCCTTAATCAAAACTGCTGCTTGGTACCCTCTACTCCGGCACCAAGTATCTGGCAGTTGACCATTTTTATCTAAGAGAACTGTCAGGTCTATAAGCCTCTTTGCTTTGGACAGCAGGTATGTTCCCAGTTTGTCTTATGCCTTTGACCTAATCTTGTAGTGATCAGAAGTTCTCAATCCACCTAGCCAGTAAGGTTTTCAGGATAACCACCATGAATATGCATAAGAGATATTTACATTAAATGGAAGCAGTGCATGCAAATTTCTCTCATGCATATTCATGGTGGTTATCCTGAAAACCTGACAGGTTGTGTGTCCTGAGGACTGGGTTGAGAACCCCTATCGCATGCAATACTGTACAAAACAATTTCACAATGTGATCCAAATAGATCCTGTGCCCAGCCTTAAACTGTAAACTAGTTAGAAAAGGCTGATCAAGAGGATATATGTCATGGCCTCTCCGTGAGTGCACAGAGCCCTAGGAGTTTCAGTTGATTTGTTTCCATTTTGTTATTGCACCAGCCTCATTTGGCCATGGTGGGGGATGCAGCAACATAATTGCCAGGTGTTCCCAATTTTGAACTTTTGTCTCTGGCTTTGTTGTCCTCAACAAAGTCAGCTCCTCAATTCCAGAAAGGACCAAAGAGCAGATTTCTCTTCCCTCATCTATTGCATCTATCTAATCCCCCCCCCCCCCCGACTGCCCTAGCCTTCTTCCCTGCAAGTAGAAGCAGCACTTAATAATGCTTCAGTTTCCTGTTCCAGGTAGGCAAATCTTGTGAGATTGGCACAAGAAGATGAAGTGCTATTAAGAGCCACTCTTACTGCTTGTCTGGAATCCCCTCTACACCATAGCTGTAAGATCCAGAGAGAGAAGTATCCCAGCGAATCTGATCATGGTAGCAAGAAAAGCCAAGCCCTGGCCTGCAGTCAGTTAGAGAAAGAAATACAGAATATCACAATATGGCAACCAAAAGAGCTCTGCCCTTTCCTAGCTCAGTTCAACCTCATATTTTAGAGCAGGGGGTTCCCAGATCTATCTTGGGGCCTCCCCAGCCAGTCGGGTTTTCCAGATATCCACAATGAACATGCATGAGAGATTTGCATGCAATGGAGGCAGTACATGCATATCTCTCTCATGCATATTCATTGTGGATATCTGGAAAACTCGACTGGCTGGGGGGCAGGTTTGTGAACCTCCCCCCCCCCCCCTGCTTTAGAGCCCGAAGAGCAAGAGCTGCAAAGTTAAATGAGAAGTGGCTGCAGCAGGAGGGTGGGAAAAGATGACAGCGGCAGTCAGTGGAAGGAACGGCACTGTTAAGGGAGGAGAAGCAGCCCAGAGCTGCAAGACTGAGAGTATGCTATATTTAATGGTCTAGCACTGGGCAAAAGGAAGAAAACCCATGAGCAGTGGAAATGAAGAGGGGACAAGGGAAGGGGGGTTGGAACTAACTAAGTGGAGTGACTGGAGGTAGAGAGGTAATTGAACTGCGACGGAAGGAAAATGGAACTAGGGTTGCCAACTGGCTCCAGATGCGCCCGGCACGCTTGATCCAGTCCTAGGTTTACCCCACTGCATGCAGGGACATGTAGTTCTGATTTTTCCATTGCACTTCATAAGAAAAGCAAGACTACATGCCCCTGCATGCAATGGGGTAAACCCAGGACTGGATCAAGCCTGTCGGGCGCATCTGGAGCCAGTTGGCAACCCTAAATGGAACTAGGGAAGAGCAGAAAGACAGCCTGGCCGGATTGGAAATGGAAAAGGAGGTGGTTTGGAACTGGGAAGAGTGATAGACAATTGAATAGGGACAGATGGAAGGGCCATCGGCCACTGGGATCTGTGCTCCACATCTGTAGGGGGCCTCAGACCAGAGGTTCCCAACTGGTCTGCTACAGCAGAACCTCAAGATGAAAAGCGGGAAAGAGAAAGAGGAGGAGAACAGGAAGGATAGGAAGATAAGAAAAGGGGAGATCAAGAATGTTGGTGGAGGGCAAGATGGCTGACATGCACTAGACTCCACTGGCAGATCGCTGCTTCATTTTCTTATTTCTTCTACAATACTGCGTAAGAGGAAAGCGAGAAGCTGGTTACCTCCTGTGGCGGCGCAGGCGGTTGCTAGAGGTCCTCTCGACACGTTCATGAGGCCCGCTGGAGTGGTTGATGCTCCGGAGCTATCAGGCTCCTTGGGGGCATCGGGAGCGGAAGGAGGCTTGCCGCGCCCCTCCGAGCTGCAGACATCACTTAGCCCAGAGGTGCGGAACCCTCTGATTCAGTCAGCTATCCTCGCATCCAGAAGAGAGGGAATGGAGCTCCGTGGTTTCAGGAGTGACGCGATCTCTGAATCATCACTCCCTAATATGCTGAGTAACTCTGCAGCTGCCATGTCTGGGGCTGTAGAGCCTGCGGCTGTTGCGAGCAACCCTGCTGTGAGTGGAGGAAGTTTGCCTTTTGGAGATGATGCTGGTTTGGATGTTTCTTCTCCCTCTCATGCTAATTCCACAGCTGTAGTGCCTGTACAGTCTGTACTTCAACATCCAGCAGCAGTTAGCCTGGATTCCCTCTGGGAAGGTCTTCAGGCCTTGGAACGTTCTTTCTTGTCTCAATTTGGAGTTCTTCAAAGTGCTTCTGCTCTTGTGCTTCAGTCTGTTGACCATCAGAAGGAGGTAGCCACTATATCATCTAAGGTGGGCCAGTTAGAGGAAGAAGTGGAGAGCCTATCAACTATGTCAAGTACTGTTTCTCGTGATTTATCTGTTATCCATAGGAAGATTGAGATGCTGGAAAATTCTGTGCGTAAAAGGAATTTGCGTTTAACTTTCCTCGTGTGCCCAAAGTGTCTCCAAAGGATCTGTTTAGTTCCTATGCTACATCCATATTGAAGCTTCCTGCTGAGTCTGTTCCTCTTTTGGCAAGAATTTATTATCTGCCTACAGCCAAGCGCAAGATCCATGGTGCCTCTTCACCTGCCCATTCTCCGCCAATGGACTCTCTGGATTTAACTGGGTTTCTGGAAACCTCTGATCCTGGTTTTATTCCATGGGCTACTCTCCTTCTTACTGTGGCTTTAGAGCCAGATCGGGACTTACTCCTGAGACTTTATTTTAAGGCAAGGAATGAAACCTTTTTGGGGGGGACAATAAGGATGTTTCCAGATGTTTCTAAACCTACTCAGAAACGTAGACAGCAATTTCTTTTATTAAGACTTTGGGTTTTGCAGCTTGGTGGTTTGTTCTTTTTACGTTATCCGTGTAGATGTTTGATTAAATATCAGGGAGTTAGTTAACCTTTTTTGAGCCTGCACATTTAACTCAATTTGTAGTTAGTAAGAATGTTCCTCTGCCTAGCAGCTGAGTTGCTTCTATTCCCCTCCTTGGTTTGGGGGGGGGGGGGGGGGGAGGGGCGGTAGTTGGTTTGCACATTAGTTTATACCACTTCAGAGTTGTCTTTATTTCTTCTTGCATTTTCTTGTTGAATTTTGTCTTGCTCTTTCACTACTTGTGGGCTAGTGAATCTATACCTGAATTTTGTATTATTGTAAGTCAAGGGTTTTTGTTTACCTTTTCTTTGCATTATTTGCTTGTACTGGTATTCTTTACTGTAACAAGATTTTTCTTGTGTTATAATGAAAATTGCATAAATAAATAATTAAAAAACAAGAAAAGGGGAGCAAATCAGGAAATAGAGGTACAAAGAACGTAAAGTACAAGTATTAAAATATCCACTGTTGAAGGATAGACACAAAGAAGGAAGAGCTGAAACAGAAAATAAAAACGGACACCAAAAAGAGAACAAAAAAGAACAGAGATGAGATAAGAGAATGAGTGAAAAGACAGAAACATTTATCTAAAAAAATCAAGTCAGTGGCTGGAAATGTGCTTGATAAAGAATAGTAAGGTGACATTTAACTTATCAGATAATACCCTTTACTTGAGTCCTGCTAGACCAGTCCAGACAAGTGGGTTGTGTTCCTCTAACAAGCAGATTGGTGCAAAGAACCAATGAAAAGCCCAGGGCTCAAGGACATCACTCCCATGCCTCTTTACGCCTCAGTCAGCTGATGTCTCTTCAGTATATGTCCCAAAGCATATGGGAGAACATGGCAGGCCTCACACAATCTCAACATAGGCAACAATGAGCACTCAAACAGTAGAGAACTATGCAGAAAAGCATAAAGAGAAGGCTATTCATAGAAGATGAACCTGTAGAGCCAAATATAGGAATCATAGTGGATCCGAGGGTACCGCCTCAGAAAAACAGAGCAAACACAGTTCCAGGAGCAGGCCCTGGACTGGTATAGCAGGACTCAAGGAAGGGATATTATCTGGTAAATAAAATATCACCTTCCATATCATCCTGCTAGACCAGTCCAGACAAATGGGACATACCAAAGCTATGCCTCCACTGGCGAGAAGAAGACACAGCAGCTCGCAAAACTGTAGAGCCAAAAGCCGTGTCCGCCCGAGCATGGACATCCAAGTGTAAATGCTTGATGAAAGTGATGCCCATGTTGTTACCTGACAAATATCTGCAGGGGCTACAGAATTCCACCCCGCCCACAAGGACACCTGCACTCAGGAAGAATGGGCACACAAACCCTCCTGAACTGGCCAGTTCCACAACAGATCAGCTGAGGCAATGGCTTCCTTAACCCAATGCAGACTGAGCCACTGTGTCACGTTGCGCATGCCAGCAAACAGCACAAAAAGATAGTCTCACTTATGAAAGGAATTCTTAACCTCCAAGAGCCAGAAAAGCACCCACTGGATATTCACAAGGTAAAGATCTTTACCATTACCCCGATACTGCTCTTCAGAGAAGGAGGGAAGGCAAAACGCCTGGTTCACATGAAAGGGAGAAACCACTTCAGGGAAGAAGGAAGGCACAAGCCAAATGGAATGACCTCTTCAGAAAAGACAGGTAAGGATCTCGGTAAGACAAAGTCACCAGCTTGGAAAATCACCTTGCGGAACAATCACAATGAAGAAGACTGTCTTGAGCTTTAAGTCCTGCAGAGTAGCATGCCTCAGTGACTCAAAGGGATCCAACATCAAGGCCCTGAGCAACATACACAGATCCCAGGAAGGGACCACAGACTGTAGGGGAGGACGCAGACACCGAACCCCATTGAAGAAGGCATGAAACATCCGGGTATATAGCAAGAGACTTACCAGCCAACAGCTCTCTGAAACATGCCAAAGCACCACCTGAACCTTCAGGGAGCTAAAAGAAAAAAGACCCTTCTCCATACCGTCACTCAGAAAAGGCACAGAGATGGCATCTTGACTGACTCAGAAGTCAACCACCCTGTGCCGCACCAGCACTCCAGACACCATACTCACACTTATGCCAGGTTGGTAGACCTCCTCTGGGCTCTGAGCAGAGTTGAACACCACTGCTGGAAAGTAATCTGTACTCCTTACAGGAGCCTAGACGTAAGTGAGAAGGGAGCTGGGTCTTCCAGGACAAGTTGCCCCCAACACAATAAGCCCTGAGACAGAGGCAAGTGAAAAGGTGGTGCTTGCAGAAGTCGCATCAGATCTATGCATTATGCTCTCTTCGGCCAACCTGGTGCTGCCAAAATAATCCTTCTTGAATAGCACTCCATAGGCCGAATCACATGCCCCACCAGGGGCCATGGAGGAAAAACCTAAGGGCAGGTGCTGACCTGGTCGAGCCAAGGCGCCAAGGCCTTTGGACCCCATCTCTGTGTGGTGACTGAAGCGGGTTGTATCAGATCCCTCTTGGGGTGACCCCAACAGGGCAGAAACAACTGAGAACATCTCCAGACTCAATTCCCACTCTCCTGGGATCAAAGAGTACTGGCTAAGAAAATCCATTTCCACAGCATCCATGTCGGCAATGTGTAGAGCCGACAAACTAGGAGGCTCCTCGCTGCCCAGGCAAACAGGAGAGCCATCATCAGGGCTACCCTGGCACTCCTCGTGCTGCCTTGCCGATTGACATAAGCCACCACTGTGACATTGTCTGAGAACAAATGAACAACCCAGCCCTCGACTGGGGCCTGGAGACGCAGAAGAGCCAACCTGATGGCCCTTGCTTCAGGGCTGTTGATGGACCACACAGCTTCTCTGTGGTTCCAATATTCTCGGGCTGTTCAGCCTTAGCAATGGGTTCCCCAGCCCGAGAGACTGGCATTCATTGCCAGAAGAATCCATGAACAATCATCCAGCAGCATCAGGGCCGGCCCAAGGGTTTCTACCACCCTAGGCAGCAACCCCGGCTTCACCACCGCCCCCCCCCCCCAGCTGCCCCCACCCCCTGGCTGCCGATTCCATCTCAGGAGGGGGAGGTGGGCAGCGGCAGTGGCAGTATTTCAAAGAGCAGCAGCAAATTTTCTTTCCCGTGGCAGACCATGTCCTTCAGCACACATGGCCTGCCGCTTCTGATCCCCGTCCATGGGATCAGAAGTGGCAGGCCACGTGTGCTGAAGGACAGGCCTGCCGTGGGCAAGAAAGCGGTGGCAAAAAGCTGCCACTTTTGAAAATACTGCTGATGCCGCTGCCTGCCTTTTCCCCCAAACAAAATCATCGGCAGCTGGGGAGGGGGGGGGGGCAGTGCAGCTGGTCATGTGTGCCGCTGCTGCCACCCGCCTGGGCCAGCCGCCCTAGGTGGCCGTCTAGCTCGCCTAGTGCATGGGCCGATCCTGAATGGCACGCCCTTCCTCAGAAGGCTGCTTCCACCACCTAAGCTTGAACTACTGATGAAGATCAACACTGCTGAGAACAGAATAGTGCTAGGCAATCCTTCTCCAATGGCAGAAAAGACTCTGCGCACTTGAGTATCGAAAATGTGCTCCCAGGAACTCTAGGGACTGGGAATGCAACAAGTGGCTCTCCCTCAAATGATCACACAGTCAAGGCTCATCAGAAAGGACACTACACAGGGAGCTAACCGAGACAGCTCTAAGGAGAATGGGCTTGAATGAACCAGTAGTTTAGATAGAGTATGGGTGCACAGAAATCACTTGGTGCTGTAGTGCCACAGACATCATTGCCAAGACCTTGGAGAGTGTCCTTCAGGCAGTGGAGAATATAAATGGAAGGGCGACGAACTGGAGGTGAGAGCCAAGCATGGCAAAACACAAATACTTGCTGATCCCCCAGATCGGGATATGAAAATACACCTCGGCCAAAACTAGAGATGATGGGAACCCCATCTGTGTACTGCTTGAATCCTGGATCGCAAAGGTTTCATCCAGAAATGCATGACACGCAAGCACTCCTTGCCATATTTGAGGTCCAGAATGTTCCTTCTGTGTCGACCACCACAAAATAGATGGGATACCTGCCCCTGCCCCAATCATCCTGGGAAACAGGCACCATTACCTTCAGGAAAGGCAACTTGTCCAAGGTGACCGCACAGCAGCCCTGCTGTTCGCAGACCCACAAGGGGAGAAGACGCAAGTAGGCAGGATTGGTACTTTGCATTCTAGGCCACAGCTGAACTGAAAGGGGACTAACACCTAGCACTCCTTGATGACCCTGGCCGATTCCTGAGGTGAAGCCTGCCCCAAACTGGAAGAACCAGGGAATGGGCTCCCAAACAGTCACTGCACAGCCTGGGACAGCCCTCCTCTGGATGGGACTAGGTTCCTGGGCCCAATTGCACCACAAAAAGGCTGAGAACAAGCTTGAAGATCATAAGCAGAAGGAAAGGCTTTCTAGACCGATAGCAATGGGAGTCCCAGGAAGTCTGACCAGCACGCCCGCAAGGAGCGGGCAGAGGCTGATGGAAAAGCGTCTCCTGCCTGCTTTACAGGCCCCTGGACCTGTCCTCCGGAAGGCACTAAGATTTCATTTCACCCAGGTCCTTCACCAGCTTCTCCAAATTGGAGCCAACAGAAGCATTCCTCTAAGGCCAGATGGCTTTGGAAAATGAGTCCACTGCCCCGTGTCTGAACCAAGCCAATGCCACGTCACCATCAACAGGGCACAATTCCTGGCCGTTAGACATACAAGGCCATATCAGAAAGGAAGGCCATAGCCGACTCCAAAAGAGGGGTAGAATCATTTGATGGAAGAGACTGAATCCACTGGAGCATGACTTGAGAAATCTTCAGTTGGCACACTGCCAACTGAAGAATAGCAGCCACTACAGAGAACTGGATCTTCAACACTAATCCATCTTTCGGTCCAGAGTATCCTTTAAGGCCGATCCACCTTCCACAGGAATGATGGTATGTCTGGTAACTGCCGTGACCTGCATATCCACCTTGGAAACATCAAACCACACAATGCACTCCTTGTTCAGGAGAGCATGTATCCTCTTATACACTCTTAGCCCCTAAAGTAGGGATTTGTAAGAATCCCAATCTAAACAGAACACGCCCTTGAGCACCTCTGGAACGAGAAGACAGTAGTGGATTTCCGCACATCTTGCAGGAGTGGATGCATTCTCAGTTCCTGCTCCGTACCTGGAGCCAACCGCAAGCTCAAGGTGGATGAGACCCTGGGAAAAATGCCTCCAGTTCCTCCTTCCGGAACAGGTGGATAACATTGGCCTCCTCACAATCCTCTGTAGGCGAGAGTACTTCTTCATTCACATCAAAGCCACATCCAAATCTCGGACAGATTCCAGCTGATCCCCATCTCCAGGGAGTGTCCTTTGCCTGAGAACATCTCCAGACTCAATTCCCACTCTCCTGGGATCAAAGAGTACTGGCTAAGAAAATCCATTTCCACAGCATCCATGTCGGCAATGTGTAGAGCCGACAAAGGACACTTAGCGACAGACAATTCAAGCAGGCTTCGTCTCTCAACCTGGCCCTCACAAGACTGTGCTCGAGGGAACCCAGAGACCATAGGGTCTGAATGTCCATGTCAGCATGATCAGGTGGTTATAAAAAGAAAAGAATTCCGAGGAGGACAATCCAGACTCCAGAAGCTCTCCTCATGGAAATGATCCCCCTACACCAGGGGACCCAATCACCATTGATCCTTCAGAGGATGGGGAGCAGCACATAGCAGGGTTGCCAGAATTACAACAGCACACACTAAGGCCGTGGTGACCCGAAGATGCATGTTAACTCACGCTAAGACTGTGGTGACCTGAAGGTGCACATTAACTACGCTTTTACTGCAACATACATTACAGGCACTAGGGTAAGAACGTGCATACAGACCACGCAACCACCAGGTGCACAATAGGAGAAAACGCTACTAACACGTGCAGAAAGCGGCAGGAAACCCCCACATTGTTCCAACGGTTGTCAGTGGTCTACCCCAAATTATGTCCCATACAGACAGAATTGGGAGGCCCTAACAAGGGCAATGATGAGGTCAAGTCTTGGTACTCACCCCGAGAGCTCCAGGCAGAAGAACCATACCGGCTCTACTCCCCTGATACTTTTTCATCAGCTTTGCAGCCCTGTGTTTAAGGTGGCTGGCAGGCAGATTCCTCTGAAAGCCTTCTGCAATCTTTGGGAGAAGGCAGGGGGGAACAGAGGTTTTGTGAGGCTGCTGCACTCTTCCAGATTCTTCCAATTTCTGGCTGGTCAACAAGCTCTGATAAGCGTTTGGAGCTGAACCAGTTTTCCCTCCTCCTGTTTTGTTGTTGTTGTTGTTGTTAAGTGCCGTCGAGTCGGAGTCGACTCATGGCGACCCTCTGGATAGCTATCCTAAATTGTGTTCGGTCTTGTCAGGCGGCTTATTGTTGACAGACTGGTACCCGTAGCTGCTGTTATTGTATCGATCCATCTCATTGCTGGCCTTCCTCTTTTGCGTTGACCTTCTATCTTGCCAAGCATGATGTCTTTCTCTAATGATCTCTCTCTCCGCATGATGTGTCCAAAGTATGAAAGTCGAAGTCTTGTCATCTGAGCTTCTAAAGAAAGCTTAGGTTTGATCTCCTCTAGTACAGACTGGTTTGTTCTTCGGGCAGTCCATGGTATACACAGTATTCGCCGCCAGCACCATAATTCAAAGGCATCAATTTTCTTCCTGTCTATCTTTTTCACTGTCCAGCTTTCACATCCATATGATGTTATTGAAAATACCATGGCTTGAACAAGTCGAATCTTTGTATGGAGAGAGACATCTCTGCTCTTGAGAATCTTATCTAGGTCTTTCATAGCCATTCTGCCAAGAGCAATGCGTCGTCTGATTTCTTGACTGCTTGTTGCTTCTTTATTGATAGTTGATCCAAGTAGGTTAAAGTTATTCACGATTTCAATTTCTTCTCCTTCGACGATGAACCTGTTGATTATGCCAGTTGTCATGATTTTTGTCTTCTTTACATTAAGATGCAGGCCCATTTTGAGACTATGTTCTTTGATTGTGAGAAGCAAATGTTTCAGATCATCTTCACTTTCCGCCAGTAATGTGGTATCATCAGCATAGCGAAGGTTGTTGATGAGTCTTCCACCAATCTTCACACCTCTGTTGTCTTCATACAATCCTGCTTCTCTGATGATTTGTTCTGCATATAAATTAAACAGGTAGGGGGAAAGTATGCAGCCTTGCCTTACACCTTTGCTTATTTTAAACCATTCTGTTTCTCCTTGTTCTGTTCGAACTGTTGCTTCTTGATCAATGTACAGATTGTGCAAGAGAACGATCAGGTGTTCTGGTATACCCATGCTTCTTAATGTGGCCCAGAGTTTCTCATGGTTTACACAGTCAAAAGCTTTGCTATAGTCGATAAAGCACAAATAGATATCCTTTTGGTATTCTTTAGTCTTTTCAAGGATCCATCTCACATCCGCAATGATGTCTCTCGTTCCTCGCCCTTTTCTGAACCCTGCTTGCACTTCAGGTAGTTCTTGTTCCAGGTATGATTGTAGTCTCTTTTGAATAATCTTCAGTAGAATCTTGCTGGCATGTGGGATCAGAGCGATTGTGCGATAATTTCCACAGTCAGTTGGATCACCTTTCTTTAGTATTGGTATAAACACAGATCTTTTCCAGTCAGTTGGCCATGATCCTGTCTTCCATATTTCTTGGCAGAGCCTTGTAAGTATGGTAACAGCTGCATCAGATTGCTGTAATACTTCTATGGGAATGCAATCAATGCCTGGTGCTTTGTTCTTTGATAAGGCTTTCAATGCTGCTTCAACTTCTTCTTTCATCACCAATAGTTCCAGATCATAAGGTACAGGTTGAAACGGCTGTTGGTCCACTTGATCTTTATCATATAAAAACTCTGTATATTCCTTCCATCTTTTCTTGATCTTCTCAGCATCATTCAACATAGAACCTTGAGCATCTTGTAACATTCCAATTCGAGGCTGGAACTTTTTCTTTAACTCTCGTAGCTTTAGGAAAGCTGATCTTGTTCTTCCTCTAATAGTTTCTGCTTCTATTTCCTTGCATGCATCATTGTAGTACTTTTCCTTGTCCTGTCTTGCTGCACGTTGGAAATCTCTGTTGAGTTCTGTGATTGTCTTTCTTTCTCCTCTGGCTTTAGCTTCTCTGCGTTTCTGGACAATTTTCAGAGTTTCTTCCGTCATCCATTTTGGCCGTTTTTTCTTTTTTACCTTTTGTAGAGACTTCTCGCTTTCTTCCAACACAACCTTCTTGATGTCATTCCATAACTCTTCTGGAACTCTATCATTTGTATCTAAAGCAGCAAATCGATTTTGCAGGAAGTCTTTAAATTCCAGTGGTATATTCACAAGGTCATATTTTGCTGCATTCATGAGTGGTTTGCTCTTTTTCAGCTTTAGCTTGAGTTTGCATACTAGTAGTTGATGATCTGTACCACAGTCAGCTCCAGGTTTTGTCTTTGTTGATGTTATAGAGCTTTACCATCGTTGACTTCCACAGATGTAGTCAATTTGATTTTTATACAATCCATTGGGTGAAGTCCATGTGTACAGTCACCGCTTGTGTTGCTGGAAGAAGGTGTTCGAGATGAATAGATCGTTGGTCTTGCAGAATTCTATCAGTCTTTCTCCAGCTTCATTTCTGTTGCCAAGTCC
Source organism: Ichthyophis bannanicus (assembly GCA_033557465.1). Lineage (NCBI taxonomy): Eukaryota > Metazoa > Chordata > Amphibia > Gymnophiona > Ichthyophiidae > Ichthyophis > Ichthyophis bannanicus. The sequence continues at coordinate 79,302,771 of CM066049.1, read as the reverse complement.
ATATTTTCCAACTACTTTGTCTTCTTCTTTGTTGCCAACCTTTGCGTTCCAATCACCCATGACTATCAGGATATCCTGTTTGCATGTTCTGTCAATTTCAGCTTGTACTTGTTCATAGAACTCTTCAATTTCATTCTCTTCTGCAGCTGTTGTTGGGGCATATACTTGAATTATAGTTGTGTTGATAGGCATTCCTCGTAGACGAATAGAGATTAAGCGTTCGCTGACTGCATTGTATTTCATTACAGTTCTTGCAAGTTTCTTCTTTATTATAAATGCAACACCATTTCTTCTTTGTCTTTCATTTCCAGCATAGTAGACCGTGTGATCATCTGATGCAAAGTGCCCCATGCCAGTCCATTTCAGTTCGCTGACACCCAACAGTTGTACACGTTCCATTTCATTCTTGACCACCTCCAACTTCCCTTGGTTCATGCTTCGTATGTTCCATGTTCCAATGTGTAAGACATCTTTACAGCTTCGGACTCTCATTTCATGCGCAGCTACATCAGCAGTCAGACGTCCCGAGGGCTTTGATCCAACCACATCATAAATGCTGGCTTTACTCTGAAAAGTCTTCAGCTCTTCCCCAGTAGCTAGTTGAGTGCCTTCCAACCTGGGGGTCTCATCTTCCAGCACTACAGCACAATTTGTTTTGTTGTAACTATCCATTGGGTTTTCATGGCAAGATACAGAAGTAGATTGCCGGGCCTTTCTTCCGCGCAGTTTAAGTTTGGTGTTGTTGCCGTTGTCACAGAAATGTGATCCTCCGCCGTCAACACTATCCCAGTCTGCTGCTGCCCAGATGGGTGGTTTGTCTTGGTCTGGCATCTCAGCTGAGACCTGTCCATCTTGGGAGACCCTGCCAGTAGTTAAACTACCGATAGTTTAGCTCTCAGCATCACTGATGCACACAAGCCCTCACAGCATGACAAGCTGCAAACCCTCCTCCTATGGCTACTGAAAAGACCACTGTCTAGTGTAGCTTCCCAGGTTGCGCTCAAGTGAGAGAGTCATCCTCAAGGTCATTGTTCATGAACATTTCATCAATCTTTTCCTCTCCAATCTTCAGAATTTTCTTCAGAGAGGAGAAAATCCATCTACCACATCTGCAGGAGACAAAGCAATACTGAAGAGATCTCTGGTGGCTGAGGCATATAGAGGCATGGGAGCGATGTCACTGAAACCTAGGCTTTTCATTGGTTCTTTGTCTCCATCAATCTGCTGGTAAGGGAACACAACCCACTTCTCTGAACTGGTCTAGTAGGATGAGGATGAAGGGAGATAGATTCAGGAGTGATGTGCGGAAATATTTCTTTACGGAAAGAGTGGTGGATCCATGGAATAGTCTCCCAGTGGAGGTGGTAGAGATGAGGACAGTAACTGAATTAAAAAAAGCATGGGACAAACACAGAGGATCTCTAAAGGTAAAAAGGGGACTGTTGTAGTTGATATGGAAGGACAGACTAGATAGGCCATGTGGTCTTTTTCTGTCGTCATATTTCTATGTTTCTATGATGTGGAATAATTAATTAACAGAAAATGTTCTGGGATCCAGTTCAAAGTCTTGGGATCTGAACATGTCCCACAAAGTATTTGCATGTTGGAGACAGCTGGAGTTTGCTTTGGCTTTTTTGGTGCATAATTAATTTTCTTCTATGCAGGACATACTTGCTAATAACGAACGTAAAAAAAAAGAAAGATATGAAGGAATTAAATATTTTGACTACATTAAAATTTTTATGGGAAAAGCTATGGGGGAGGGGTTGGTAAACCTTGTGCTGTCCTGTCCCAGATTTGTACACCAAAACTCTGGCAATTTTACCCACCAACCTCTGTCTTTACAGAGCTACATGCAGTAAGGCAAGGCTTCTCAAACCTGCCCTTGGAACCCCACAGCCAGTAAGGCATTTATGATATCCACAATGAATATGCATGAGATCAATTTGCATATTGTGAATTTGCAATGTATGCAGACTGACCACATGCATAATTGTTTTGGATATCCTCATTGGTCAACATTGAAATTGTTACTGACTTTAAAAGGCCCTAATCTGTATTATCTTGGTGAGCTGAACACGAATATAACATTAAAAAAAAATTATTGGCTCTCGTTTTGAAGATATTGCATGTAGTTCATTTTTGACGTTTCACCGTGTAAATTTATCCAGTAGGACATCAACAACATCCCAAATAAGCCTTGAATGATGTAATATTGCATCACATTGCATAATACCAGCATGCACACATCATCCAGTTGATTGCATCATTTTCTGATGCAACGCAATACCACTGCCAGACGGCTGCTGAAGCCATCTGACATCAGCAGTGTACTATACGCAGTCGGAAAGGAAAGTAATCTGATATTCTGTTCCGATATTGAAAGCCTCATGAATGCCTTAAAAATCACTCATGACCCACAAGACTGGAGACTATTTATAAACTCTTCGAAACTGAGTCTGAAGGCTGTGCTTTTGAACAATGGAAACCGTCTTCCATCTATTCCAGTAGCCCATGCCATCCACATGAAAGAGACTACAATAACTTAAAGCATCTACTGACTTCCATTAACTATAACAAGTACAGCTGGCACCTCTGTGGTGACTTGAAGGTAGTTGCCCTTTTAATGAGACTGCAGCAGGAATATATAAAATACATGTGTTTCTTATGTGAGTGGGATAGCCGAGCAAGGGATTGGCACTACTTGCGGAAGGAATGGAATCACAGACAAAATGTAACAGTTGGAGAGAGAATATCCAGCACCCAGCTCTGGTTGAAGCTCACAAAATCCTGCTACCACCCCTTCACATCAAACTAGGTTTGATGAAAAACTTTGTGAAAGCCATGGACCGCACTTCGCCAGCTTTCCGATACCTGCATGAAAAATTCCCTCGATTCAGCGAAGCAAAGATTAAAGAGGGAGTTTTTGTGGGTCCTCAGATTCGAGAGCTCTTCCAAGATGACCGGTTCAACAACTTGCTGCAGGGTGATGCGAAACAAGCATGGAATGCTTTTCGCCTAGTGTCAACAAACTTTCTCGGGAATGTTAGGGCAGAAAACTACAAGGAACTAGTAGAAGACATGCTGATGCAGTATCAGAAACTTGGCTGCAATATGTCTCTAAAGATCCATTTCCTTGATTCCCATCTCGATTTCTTTCCTGACAACTGTGGTATGGTTAGTGATAAACAGGGCAAACGTTTTCACCAGGATATTGCAACGATGGAGCAGATACCAGGGAAAATGGTCCACTACAATGCTGGCTGACTACTGCTGGACACTCCGCAGAGAAGCTCCCGAACAGCTGTAAAAGAGACAGGCGAAAAAAATCTAAGAAGTAGTCTATGACTTGTTTTTTTACAGGTATTAACCGAAGGCCTATTATATTTACTATTGACATGCATTTCGTGATGTAAACATTAATTCTTGTAGATTACAAAAAAAACTAGAGCCAGCTTTGCAATTTCACTGTCATATTCGTGTTCAGCATATAAAAATTGATAAGAAATGACTATTTTTATTTCAGTAACATAACTTTTGTAAAAACTTGTTGACCAGTGAGACCAACTGGCTATAGGAGCCTCAGGACAGGTTTGGGAAGCACTGGATTATAAAGCTCTTTAAACAATGCATTTTAATATTCTTAATATATAAGGCTAGCAGCATAGTATAGCATGGTGATCCCAGAAGTACAAGCTCAAAATCAAGGTTCACTTATTTGGTAGTCGGTGAATACTTTTCTGTCTTGAACTTTTTAAGGCAGGGACAAAGTCCATCTAAATTCTTTAACTATGCAGAGTAGTATATGTGTTAGTGGAACACGAAGTTCCCTGAAGTAAAAAGCTGCACTGAAACTTATCTCCTCTTAATGCTGGAACTTTACTCCAGCTTCCGGCAGACATGAAGATGCGGTAGGAGAAGAAAGATCATCTGAGGTGAAGTTTGACACTTATTTATTTTATTTATTTATTTAAAGGGTATTTCTATCCCGCCTTATCCTTCAATCAAGGCGGTATACACAGCAAACAATCAGAGTCAGTGGAGTTTATGTTGGATCAGTCTATGTACAGTGAGGGTGCGTGGGTGCAGGTGTGCTAATTAGTGTGAGCTATTTACAATGAGGGCTCTTTACAGCTATATACAAGATTTGCTGGATCCGCAGCATGCTGTGATTTGTCTTCATGGAGTCTGAGGTTGGCACAAGTTTGTGCAGTCTGATTATGTGCTTGTGCCGTAGTGCTCAGTGAAGAGTACTGTCTTCAGGAGTTTCCGGAAGTCCTTCTGATCTTCAGTTGATCGCAGGTCGTCTGGGAGTTTGTTCCAAATTGTCGGAGCTGCCAGTGAAAGGGCTCTTTGAGTGGTGGAATTGCATGCTTTTGTGTAGTTGCTTGGTGTGCTGAGTGCGTCTGCTGTGATTCTTCTTCTAGGTCTAGTGCTGGGGTCAGGGAGTATGAGAGCTTGGAGGCTGAGTGCAGAGCTCTTGCGTTTGATTCTGAATATGTTTAGTATCATTTTATACTTGATGCGGTGGCTGATTGGGAGCCAGTGGAGGTCTTTTAGGTCTTCACCTCAAATGACTCAAGAGGCCCTGACGCCCGATTGTGATGTACCCCACCTCCTCCAAACCTCCTTAGAAAACATCCCTGGTGGCCCCTACCCCATGAACTGCTGCCTTCCTCACTGAGATCAGGAGTGATGCCCACATGCTCCTGCTTGCACACTGCCATCTTGGAATATGGCACCAGACCCTGCATGGTGCATCCTGGGATGCACTGGGTGGGGTCAGTCTGCTAAATAAGGCAAAAATTGCCTTATATGGCAGACTGACTCCCCTCCCCCCACTGCGTTACTTTCTGGGATGCACAGCACAGGATCAGCAGACTCTGCCATGATGGCGACATGAGGGCAGAAGCATGTGAACATCAGGAGGTGTGCATGTGTGTCATGGGAGGTATTGAGTGGTGCGCATGTTTGTGTCATAGGAGATGTTGGGTAGTGTGTTTGTGAAATGAAGTCTTCTCTGTCCCCTGTACTTCCCTCTGTCACCCCTTGTACTCCTCCCTCTACCTCTTATCCTGTTGCCTTATTTTTCCTCCCTGCATTTTGTTACTCTGCCTCCTTCATTGCTACCTGCCCATGTACTCTCCCTTCCCCTTCTTGCACTTTCCCAATTTCCACCTCCCCACTATCCTTCAATGCACTTTCTCACTTTTCCTCCCTCCTCTCTCTAATCCTGCCCCTTTCCTTGTTTTGTCCCTGATCAGCCCCTTTTTCCCTCCTCTAACCCCACCCTTTCACCCCTTCCCTACCCCTTCATTGCTATTTCCGACCCCTTAATCCTCCCAACTTTATTTCTAATCCCGCCCATTCCCTTCATTGACAGGCCATGGCATGGCCAAGGGGGAGCTGGGGATTCCTGCCCATGCTGCAGAGGCTGCTCTCCTCTCTCTTTACTGGTAGGAGGTATGGAATCTGCTAGAAGTACAAGGCTGCTTTTCTCTTTCTTCGCCAGCAGGAGGGGGACTCCCGCCAGTGCTTGGGAAGTGCTACACATCTGTTTGTTTGTGAATGCTGGGGGAGGTAGGGAGTAAATTATCCCAGTTTTCTTCTATAGGCACCCATCATCCTAAGTTGTATTTGCATATGTAAATAAATAAATGAAATGCAAATTAGCATTGCTCTCATAGGAATGTGTAACATTAACATGCACACACATTAGTGGACTAAAGATAGTGGTAGGTGCTGAGAACCAGTAAGGCCAGTGCAAGGATATGCAGCACCCTAGGTGAAGGCCCGTTCCTGCTGCCTCCCTGCTCCCACTCCTGCCCCTCTCCAGGATCTGCCATGGCAGCAATGACATTAAAACAGCAATGCAGTGCTTACCCAAAATCTCTGGCGTTGCATACCGTTGGTGCTTTTGCAGGCTTCCTGTTTGCATGGGGGCAGAAGTGGTCAAATTATGAGGGTTGCTCAGAAAGTAATGCCCCCATATGTTTTTTCTCAGTCCAGAATGAAGATAGAGGTGTGAAATTGAAAGGGTAGTAACTTGGAACTTCAAAGGACACATGTGTGTAATTTTAGTCGTTCGACAAATAGCAAGGCGGTAGTGATCCTTCAAATGGCGTCTGTGAGAAACACACGGTACAAACAACAAGCTGTAATTGAATTCTTGGTGGAGGAGAAAGAAAGTGTGAGAAACATTCACAAACGGTTGTGTGCTGTGTATGGAAGTTCTGCAGTAGATAGGAGCACCATTGGACGATGGGTGAAGAGAGTAAAGGCTTCAGGAAGTGGTAAAACGGAACTGGAAGATCGGCCGCAGTCTGGGCGTCCTGCCTCAGCCACCAGTCCAGACAAGTTGCAGCACCATGAGATAGCTGCCAGCAGGCATTAAAATACTGTACGCTGTTGCAGTGTGCTTTGCACACACCTTTGAATATCCCCCAGAGTCAATAAATGACATTGCACTACCTCTACTGATGGAAAGTTGTACGGACAATTCCCGACTCATGATGCGCCGATCTGGATGAATAATGTAATCAGCGCGCTGCAACTTGTGCTCCTATCTACCACAGAACTTCCATACACAGCACACAACCATTTGTGAATGTTTCTCACCCAAACAACAATGAAAAAAAAAAAAACCTCCAAATTGTGATGACACACTAGGAATTCCACTATAAAGTCAAAACCATAAACCAAACCTGTGAATCCGTTTACCAGTCAAACCATGTTTCAAACAAACCAACAAATTGACAAAGAATTTTTCTGTCGGGATCCGCCGACCTGAGACGAGGAGGAGAAAAACTCCCCTCTCCGTGTCGACAGAAATCTTTTATAGAAGAATTTTCTCAAAGCATTAATAAAAAGTTTATAATAGTGAAAAACACTTATCTGACACAGAAGGAAAAGGGCAATCACATAACAGCAAAATAGCGACATGCATGTTTCGAGCCCAAAAAGAGAGCCCTGTATCAAGCTGAGTCCATCAGTTTTCACGCCCTTGAAAAAACGCCGGATTCAACAGGTAATTTAAAGCCTCCGAAAAAACTTCTAAGTGGCTGCTGAGACAGAGGCGTCACCAACAGAGAAAAACGTCAGAAAAAAGAGAAGGAGCTAGATCAAAGCCCGTGCAAAAAATCAAAACTGACTTAAAAATTGATACTATGAAAGAATGACGGGAAGATCAAAGTAAACTCCACCAGTCACATTCCAAATTCAGTCCTGTAGGTAGAACTGTGTTCAACTGAAAAATCCATCGTTGCTCTTGTCAATGGAGTGCTTGCTCCCGATCTCCTCCCCGGGGATCCGGAGGAAGTAAATCAATAACTCTCCAGCCAAGGTCTTCAAATGTGTGATGATGTTGGAGACAATGTTCTACAATAGGGGCCGAAAGAGTTTGAGTTGACAATCGGGAAGCATGCTCCCGCAGCCGAATCCGAACAGGTCGGTTAGTTCTGCCAATATACGACAAATTGCAAGGGCAGGTGATTATATATACCACAAAGGGCGTTAAACAAGTGGAATGGCCCAAAAAAGAAAAAGATCTACCAGAAAAGGGATGTGTCCACCGAACCCCCTCTTCCGTGGAAACACAAAATCGACAGTTGCGGCAAGGCCAATGTCCAGGAGGACGATCATCACAAACAGGGGAAAGTGATAGTAGGACCGCATGTACCAAGCGGTCACGAATATTCCTGCCCCGTGTGTAGGCCAAATGAAGGGGTTTCTGAAAACAGGGATGTAATTGCAAAATTACAGTGGTTTATAGTGGAATTGCTACCCTTGAAACATTGCTGCTCTAGGCAACCGCCTAGTTTGTTTAATGGCAGTGCCAGCCCTGAAAGCCAACACAGGCCCCAGGGTAGACAATTTTTCTGGGCCCCCCTGCATTGTTTGAAAATTTGTTTTAAATGTACCAGAGTAATAACTGGCAAAATGAAGTAAATGACAGTGTTAACTGTGTTATCGTGAATACTATAATTGTTCCAAAAGGTAAATAATTTGGAAAATCTGCAACATGCTATTATTATTCATAATAAAAAAAAATAACAGTACGGATCAAGACTGGCTCCAGGGTAATATACTCCCCTGCCTTTCTTCAGGACTGGTTAGGACAGCAAGTTGGGGAAATGGGCAAACTAGTCTTTCTCTGCAATTGCTATCCCCTTTGTTGTTCAACATCTATTATAGCCCTTTAGCTAGTTATATTAGAGAATTATGATTCTTTCTTTTTATCTATGCTGACAATGTTCAGTTTTTTATTCCTATGAAGAAATCTTTCAAGGAGTTGTTGGAGACATTGAATCGTGATACCCTGGGGAATTGGCTAAGCGATAACACATTTAAATTTAATGTAGAGAAAACTGAAATTTTGTGGATTGTAAAGGATAAAATCCCAGATGATATTAAATCTATTCCAATTATGGGTGAATATCTCTTCAAAGATGTGTAGTCTGAGAATTATTTTTATTCTAATTTGACCTTTGAACTGCATGTGCAATATGCACAACAAAAAGTGTGATATAAGTTGACAGTGGTTAGACAATTGAGATCAGTTTTGAGGCTGCAATATATTTAGACTGTGGTTCAGTTGACTTGATGTAATGCATTATTTATGGGAATGTCTAAGAAGTTAGTACACAAATTGCAACCTATTCAAAATATTGCTGCAAAAATGATTACCCATAGGCTTACAGGCTTTGTTATTTAAACTTCATTGAAGGAAGTGTTGTGTCTTGCTTTTAAAGCTATTCATAAGATTTGTCCTGTATATTTATCAGATAAGACGATGAGATGTTCATCAGTGAGATCTTCACAATCTACTTACACATTGTACTCTGATGCTATCTGCCTCTTTTTTTCATCAGATGAAGGTAAGAGAAAGATGTTTTTTTTTTTTTCTGGAGCAATTCCTAAACTGTGGAATAGCTTACCAATAGAAATTAGGGATAAGGCAGGTTATCAACAATTTTGAAAATTAGTGAAAACTTGGATGTTTCAGGAGGCATTTCTCAGAGTTTGTCTGATGAAATTAATGATTTTATATTGTAATACTGTAAGCTTTGTACTCCACTTTGTACGTTTTTTGACTGTAAAAGCGGATTATAAGTGTTGTGTATTTAAACATTTTAATTACAACTTAATGAATTACATTATTATTATTATTATTTGCTTTGAGACTAATAAAACATTTGGAAAAAAACCCGCAGGAACACATCACATGCTATAACACTTCATTTCTGGATAAGAACTGACGACATACTGCACACCTTAGCACTGCCTGTAGTGTCACAACTTTGGCCAGCATTGACAGCGGCATGGAACGAACTCTAATTAGAGAAGGGAGAAGCTTTTTGGGAGACAAAACTACATTTCCCAGAAGTTTTAAACAGCTTGGCCTAAAGGGGAACAGAAGAAACCACAACGTGTTATACGTCATGGTAACGTCATCAAAAGTCGTCCTTTGCTGCTGCACATATCGGGGGTCTTTGTAAGCATCACCGCGCGCTGGCTCTCGTTTTACTGCAGCGCGCCCGGTAGCGATGCGCTTTGAGCGGGTCCCAGGCCTACCCCTCCTACACCCCCGGGATCCCCGGTAGGGCCCCGGGGGAGAGGCTTGAGAAGAGTGGGTTTCCAAGCACCTTTCACCGACACTGAAAAGGAGAAAACGGAGCTGGCACGCCCTCGGCACGTACTTTCTTTCTCTTTCCCACCCGGCCGTTGCTTTTTGACCCGCTGATTGTTGCGCGCGCACGCACACTTACATACGCGCGCGCGTTCCACTCGCGCCTCTTTTTTTTCCCCCTCCCCGCCCATGCACGGCTCGTGCTGTTTCTTGTACGTATTCATCCCTCCCCATCCTTTCACTTGTCTCGTTCCGAGCAGTGCGCTGTCAGTGCGCATGCGTGGGAGCTCCAAGGGAAGCCGGGAGAAGTTGGCGCGAGATAGGAAAAAAAAGAGTCAAGCTTGTACCTTGCAACCGCGCAAAAGAAGAGAAGGTGTACATAGGAGGAGGAAGAAGCAGCAGCAGCATCTGTCCGGCCAACCTCTGATGAAAGCCCCAAAATAAATCCTGGCGTCCCCTCAAAGTTTTGCAGGGGCTCTCTGCTTTATAAGCAGGAAACCCCTACCACTGTTTCAGCGCGGCAAGCGCCTTTTTTAGCAGAACAGCTGGGGAGGATGGCTCGGCGCTCCCGATGGTGAGTAGTGTTTATACCTAACACATAAAAAGAAAATGCTAGTTATTTCTTGCCTTGGATTATATTTTTGGCAGAATGGTTACTAATAATCTATAGTTGATAAAATGATTAAAGAAATAAACCGCCGTTTTTTTTTCTCACCACCATTTTGGTGTCTGCTGGGACTATAAAACCTGTTCATCTATTATTTAAAGTTGCATTGATTAACGCAAGCTTTATGTAATGTTCTAAGTGCAGACTACTATTTGGGGATGTTTCAATATGTATAGTTTAGAAATAATTTATATCATGGATTGACCTTTCACTCATGGTGTTGTGATTACTGTAGCGAATTGATATTTAACTTAAAGTACTTTTTTTTTTCTTGTAAGGTGCAGGGTTTAGTATACCTTTTAGGCAGATGCAGAAAACTAACGCAGCCTTTAAACACCGATAATGCCACTTTTAAGCACACTTACTGCTACAGTCAAATGCAGAAAATAGATGGATGCGTGCGTAAACAGCAGAGGAAAAATTGTGCATAATTAACACAACAGTATTTAAATTTGAGGCAAATGAGATGCACATAATGAAATGGCATGCAAATAGTGCCTGTGCTCGATGCAGAGAAACTTGAGGATTTTGCAACCAGCCATAGCACCAGTATCTCTATGCTTGTGTCTTAGGTGGCTTAAACATCTAATGCGTGCCCTGACAGTAGTTTGGCATTGGGGGCTTTCCCCAATCCCTGGATCCAGGCATCGAAGAAAGCCCCGACAGAAAGCAAATCCCTGGCAGTCCCGAACTCCCTAGTAAAAATAATCCCTTGTGGCCCAGTGACTCTGAAACCCTCTCCTGGTACCTTTTAGAAAGGGGCGGGAGCGCTGCCCACGTATTCTGCTGCTATCTTGCCATCTTGAAAAATGGTGGCACCTGGCCCGCATGGTGCATCCTGAGATGCACCTGGGGAGATCAGACTGCCTTATATGGTAGTCTGTCCCCATCTAGTGCATCCCAGGAATGGGAATGCGTGGGCACCACTCCTGCTTGTTTCTAAAGGTACTGGGAGGGGGGTTGGAGGGTTCGGGGCTGCTGTGCCACTAGGGATTAGTTTTACTTTGGCAAGATCAGGGCTGCTGGGCCACCAGGAATTTGCTTTCTGTTGGGGGCACTGGCCCCCAACAGTATTTTGATGGTATCGGGGCCTTTCTTCGATGCCTGGGTCATCTGAGGGGAGTTTAACATTTCTTCTCAGATGATCCAAGCATCAGCGAGAGCCTCCCGATACCATCAAAATACTGCCAGGGTTCCTATGCAAAATAGCCAAGCGGTGCCCATTTCTCTGGGAGAGCATACCAAACTTGCACCAACGTCTTGTACATATGTGTTTGGCTTACTCTTCCAGTTTAACATTACCATTTTGTGCACATATTAACACAGGGGCTGGGGCTCATATGCAAATGAGCCACTTCTGCATGCCGGCCCTAGAGTCACTTGGTATCTGTGTGCTGAAGTAGGCGTAAAAAGTTAATAGAGCGTGTGACTTCAGTGCCTGCTTTCTGCATGGACCTGCTTGTTTGTTACATAGGACTTGTGTCTCTAAAACAGAGCTTAACAAATCTGTGCTGCTGACCACATGGCCAGCTGGGTATTCAGGATATACCCAGTGAATAGTATAATGAAAAGGATATTCCATGTGTACAATTTTATGCACATATTTTTCTGCCATATTCGTCCTGATTATCCTGTGTGGTCAATGGGACATGTTTTGAAAACTATGCACTTTAACTGTTTTTATAATTGAGGATTTTAACACCATGTACCATTACATCAAACCTTTTTAAGCTTGGTATAAACCAAATATTCAAATGTCATAGTCTTAGCATAATGTTACTCTGCCTCTAGCATTCTGTGATTCTCACTAAATCATCTATTACACTTCATTAGAAACCTGATGAAAACTGAATAAACTGAAATTAGTATTTGGGTTAAGTGACCATTTTTTCCCCTTTTGTACTTTTACTATGCGTATGCACCTAATAATCAAATTTGTCCTTGTTTGCTTTGCATTAGTCGTATTTTGACTATTCATTTTCTTTGGAAGCACCACCGTGCTCTGGCTCTCTTTTTACTGCAGCATGCCCAGTAGCGATGCACTGTTTTATTTTTTTTCCCCTTCTTTGTCTTACACTGCAATGTCTACTGCTATCCCTGTTTTCTCACATTAAAGTAAATATGGCTATCACTGCTCTTCTAGTGAAGATCCCGAAGAGCTTCATTACCAGGACACGGACTCTGATGTTACAGATCAACGAGAGAACAGAGTAAAAGTGAAGTGGACCCCAGCAGAGGTATGCCACTTAAGAATTCTGCTTGGGTATATTATGCCTCAAGGGATGGGAACCAAGGGAAAATAGAAAGAAAAGGAACAGCATCTGGAAGGTTAAGACCATTTTCAAAGCCATTATTTTGGGTAAATTAGGATTTACCAGAGTTAATTGGTCTGTTTAATTATTGTGCAGTGTTCATAGCCCTTCTGGTAGGGAAGTGGAGGGCAGGTCCTGGCTACAGTGTAACGTCTGCCATACCAAGGTCATGCTCTTCTTCCAGGTGACCTTCCTCCAAGGCAGCACAGGGGCTGCCATACTGGAGGTGGGACAGCTCTATGATGTCTCTGAAGGTCTCCTCTTTGTCTTCCTCAGCTCTTCCAGGTCAACATCTCTTTTTGTAGTGATTAGTCTTTAGAGCACAGACTTTACACTTAAATGTTCTCTCCAATTTGTGTCACTGCTATGATATGGGATGTAGATGAGTCCTGGTGAAACCTCTGCTTGCATTTACACTGATCAGATGGCAGTGTATGCAACAGGAAAACATCCTGTCTACAAATTAGTTGGTATCTAACCCTTATTTATTTTTTAACATCATGTTATACAAAATTATTACTAATGTGCTTAAACACTGATGCTATCTTCTCCCCGTTTTTGCTCGGCAGGATGAACGGTTGAAAACACTGGTGAAACAGTTTGGACAAAATGAGTGGAAGCTGATAGCTAGCCTTTTCCCCGTATGTATATATTTTTATCCTGCTTTCTGAAAGTAGGGGGGGGGCTTACATGATCATTTCTGTGTGTTTATACTCCAGTAATAACTTTCTTTAGAATCCTGTTCATTGTGCATGTGCAGCCTCCAGCCACATTTTTTGTTAACCTTTTCAGCACATTCAGGGCAATTCTTCCAAACATTCACAGACTGATATTGCTGAATTTGAATTCCAGTTCTCATAAGACGGAAAGGGTCATCTGGGTCATCCTTTTGTATGTGTGCTGTTCAAAAATGTTGCTGTAATGTAAACAACTACATCCAAATGCAGTTCCGGTAATAGCAAGTTGTGCAGTGGTAGTAAGTGGTGACTTAAGAAGCCTAGTTAATAAGTTGATGCATCTCGGTCAATGATCCTGCAAGTTTCATCCATAGACAAATCCTTTTTTTTTATCAATTGAGACTTTGTACAAATTATGCCTCTCTTTCGGAAGTGGAATAATTATGCATGCTTTGGCTCTCCCATAGTAGACCACTGTAATTCATTGGCTCAAGAGCTGCCATTTGTCAGTCTCAGAAAACTTCAGATACTCCAAAATATGGCTGTTCGGTTGCTTGCAGGGGTGGTGAAGATCAGACAGTTTCATGCTATTTACAGTGTATGCATTGGCTTTAAGGTGCTATGACTAGTTTACAAATACTGTTAAGAGTACTTCAGGTCAAAGTGATACTGTCCATGCAAAAATTTAAGGAATTTATATCTTCTTTCTGACTACTGGTGGCTAAAAAGCTATTTTCTAGTTGTGTTGGTCCTAGGTCAGAGGGCTCTATTAGACTTAGTAGGGCCAGGGAATATAATGACAACATTCAAAAGATGCGCAGTTCTGTGGCATATTCTAACAGCACACTTTTTTACTTCTAGATTCTGGTCATTGGGGGAAAATGAAGGTGCAGTCACCATGGGCCCATTTCTGTAGCAGACAAATTTTTCCCTTTTGGCTTTGTGCTTTTCAAATTTTATTTATTTTATTTTTCTATACCGCGCTCTTTTGGTATCAGCTCGGTTTACAAATAACATCAGTTTTGTTCAGACACGGTAACACTCGTGCTGGACTTACAGAAAACAAGGTTATTCAACTTGGATTAACTGGGGAAACTATATACATGCTCTGGGTTAAAGGTATTTTACAGCTTTTAGGTAGTTATATACTAATCTATAACATTTAGGGTGGGGGCAGGTATTCAGAACATAGCACCTTCACAAACATGGGTGATTTTTTTATTTCTGGTTTTGTTTTGTTGGAAGATTAACACTTCTGAACGTTTTTAAATGAATTATATATAAAATTGTGTGTTTGGTGTGTGGTTTTCTTTTTCTTTTTTGTGGACTGTAGAGAAGCATTCACTTGACTACACTGCATCTTCCCTTCCCCCTATCCTGGGTCTTTCTATCCATATTGTGGAAGACAAGGCTTAAGAATATAAGATTTGCTATACTGGGTCAGATCAATGGTTCATCAAGCTCGGTATTCTGTTTTCCAGCAGTGGCCAATCCAGATCACAAGTACATGGGCAGGATCCAAAAAGGTAGAGAGTCCATGCTCCTTATCCCAGCAGATAAACTAGGGCTTGACATACCCTAGGCACCAGGTTGCAATGATGACTAAAAAGCTGGACCTGGTGCCTGGGGGCTTGAAACATCTGCAGCATGACAGGCCCTGGCTGCCCAGGATCATGGTAGTACCAGCACTGGCTACCTGCAAGGGATCCAATCTCCCTTGGGCAAAGAAGGGGATAGGTGTGATCGCAGCACAGATGCAAGCTGTCTGTCTGTCGAAGATCTGATTCCCTGAGGGCAGAACAGGAGTGGAACCAGGCTGTCTGCAGGGATCTGAGCTGGTCAGGGCTAGCAAAAAAAGTTAGACGGGAGGATTGAGGGGAGTGGGCTTAAATCTTAGAGGACCAGAAAAGGGGAGGAGGGGGAAGAAAAAGAGAGAGAAAAGGAAAGAGGATGGGGAAATCCAAGGGAGGGGGAAAGGAGAGAGTGGAAGGGGAATAGAGAGGTTAAAGTGATGAATGCATGGGGACAAAGGGACACAATGCCTATTTACCTAAAGGTGCATTTCTCTCCCCTAAGAACCACACATACCACACTGGCACCCTACCTCCATAAGAGACACGTACCTCAGCTCCACGCTACATATACACGTACACATTCATCGCAGCCCTGCACACCACCCACACAGTCGCTCACCACCACGCACAGACTGGCACACTACTGTTGCACCATACACCCACACAGATGCTTGCTATCTTAAGCTATAGCTGTTATCTAAAGATGATGCATGGTGTAGGAACTCTGGCAGTGGTCTCACGAGACTTGAGAACATGAGACTAGTGCAAGAGAACCAGAGAGGGGGATACCAGGAGGTCATGAGCGCTGGCTCCTAAGATGTTGGCTTGGCTCCTAAATCTGCACAAAATTTGTCAAGGCCCGAAATAAGCGATTGAATTTCCCCCAGTCTACTTTTAATAATTGTTTATTAATTTGTCCAAATCCTATTTTTAAACCTAGCTATATTAACATCTTCTACTACATCCTCTGGCATCGACTTCCAGAGTTTGTGTTGAGTGAAAAAATATTTTCTCAGATTAGTCTTACACTGAAGCTACAAAGTAGTACATTTATGTCCTCTAAGCCTTTTTTTTATTTTTTTGAAAGAGTAAACAATCCATTTATGTTTACTCCTGTAGTCATTATTTTATAGACCTCTGTCATATCTCCCCTCCAACATCTCTTCTCCAAGCTGAAGAACCCTAACCTTTTAAGCGTTTCCTTCATAAAGTATATTTTCATCCACTTTGTTTCCATTGCCCTTTTCTGTTCCTTTCCAATTCCACTATATCTTTTAGATCTGGTGACCAGAACTGCACGTAATACTCAAGGTGTGGTTGCACCATGGAGCAATACAGGAGTATTATATCATCATTTGTTTGTCTTCCATTCTTTTCCTTATAATTCCTAGTATTTTATTACCTTTCTTGGTTGCCACTGCACACTGACAGAGTATTTCATTGTATTATCAGTGATGACACCCATGGGTGGTGACTCCTAATGTGGAATTTCTGTATTGTGTAGCTATAATTTGGATTGTTTTTCGCTAAGTGCATAACTTCACACTTGTCCCCACATTAAGTCTCATCTGCTATTTGGATGCCCAGTACCCTGATTTCTCAAGGCCCTCTTGAGATGTTTTTATAGTCTCTTGTGACTTAACAACTTTGAATCATTTTGTGTCATGTTTCTATGTTTCGATAAGGGGAATGTTGTAGTGGTCAATATGGAAGGACAGACTAGATAGGCCAAGTGGTCTTTTTTTTGTCGTCATGTTTCTATATTTCTATGTCATCTGCAAATCAGATCACCTCGCTCATTGTTCCCATTTCCAGGTCATTTATAAATATTAAAGTAGTGGACCCAGCCCAGATCACTAGGTTACTCCACTGTTTACCTTTTTTGCAATGGGGGGAAAAAACCCTGACCATTTAGCCCTACTCTGTTTTTCAGTGTTTTAACCAGTACCCAATCCACAATAGGACACTGCATCCGATACCATGATTTCTTAATTTTCTCAAGAGTCTCTCATGAGTCTTGTCAGATTTTTTGAAAGTCCTGATACACTGTGTCTAATGGCTCACCTTTATGTACCTATTTGTTCACACCTTCAAAAAAAAGTAGCAGATTGTAGGCAAGACCTTCACTTTTGTTAAATCCATGTTGGTTTTGTCCTGTTAAATAACTTAAAAATGGTCATAATTTTGTTCTTTATAATGGTTTCTATTATCCTGCCCAGCACAGACATCGGGTTCTCTGGTCTGTAGTTTCCTGGCTCACCATTGCTATTATGTTGACCACTCTCTCATCTTCAGCTACAACAGATGATTTTAATGATCGCTTACAAACTGCTAATACTAGCACTGCAATTTTGTTTCTGAGTTATTTCAGCATTTTCTAGTATGTCTTCCAGGTTCACAGAGGTTTGTTTCATTTCCCCCGATTTATTACCTTGACATATTTCTGTGATATGCCAGCCATGAATTCAGCCTTCATATACCTTGAAAGATATATCATTTTATTTTATGTGTAAGGCTTTTTTTGTGATAATGCAGGATTTCCAAGTGTCTGAGCACTGATGTGTTCAACTGGACAGCTTCAAATGAATTTCACACGGTTAAGAGAAGGCAGTATTACTTGAACTATAGCAGTAGATATATTTTCATGTAGTACTGACTATTTTTCTCAAGTCATTTTGCAAATACAAAAGCTTTGCATTGCCTTTACGGTGAATGCTTTGTGATTTCTCACTCTGCTTAGTTTACATGTTAAAATCATATTTTTACATGTTTACTGCAGAGAGAAGATAAATGGCAAGCCCAGGATGGATGTTTAAATGGTGTTAACTAATTGTCTTGACATCAGAAGGAACACATGGCAAGCTTTGTTTATTTTTCCTCTCTGCTATAAGGGAAGGGGGGGGGGTACTGAAAAAAACATTTAAATGTGTCAGCTGGGTAGATGTGTGAATTGTGGCGCAGCACCACACAGATGGTTTTTCTGAAGCAAGACCCATCTGAGTTATAGTGTCTTGATTCGCTGCTCTTTTGGTATCTTCTAACATGAAACTTATCTTTCTAGAACCGTAGTGATCAGCAGTGCCAGCACCGGTGGCTGAGAGTCTTGCATCCTGATTTAGTGAAGGGACCTTGGACCAAGGAGGAAGATCAGAGGGTGATTCTCTCACTTCTTAACAATCCTTGTCCTTAGTTTTAGGCTAATGGAGGAATTTCATGCCTGCATGAGTGTGAACACAATGTATTTTCTTAAATATAAAATTGAAGTAAAACCTTAGTATGTCTACAGTGCAAAACATGGGGCCAGAATCTTGTTGCTTTCTCAACTTGCATATAATCAGTTTTTAATTTGTCTTGCTTCTTTTCCAACAGTTGGTGCAAAGCGGATTATAATTAGCAGTAAAATTACAGACCTCATCAAAATGTAAAACCTCCTATGTTAATGTAGTAATGATGCCATTGGTCAACCAAATGGCACTATTTAATTTTGATCATCTCACAAATTAGTCAACTGGAGAATTCATGTTCCTTATTGTACCTTTATTCCAGTCCCGACTTGTGGGTTTTCACCCCCAATCAACAGATTGGAGACTGACCATGTCACAACTTGATGATATCGCCCCATATAAGGCACTGGCACCACTCACCAGACCAGTATTGTCAGTCTCCAAGCAGCTGGAGAGGGGTGATTCCCAACAGGGGACTTGCTGAAGGAGAGGATAGCTTCTAATTTTAACAGGTTCCTAAGGGACGATTGGAGAAAGATGTTAAGCCAAGCCAGTTTGAAAAGATCAGACTTCTATTGTGTTCCATTGCGGTAAAGCAGGTATAAAACGGAAAACAACAAAAAGAGAATGAAGGCTCATGCAGTGGGAGCAGGTGACCTAGGTTCGCAAAGGGGCCCCCGCCACCCTTCCTCCGGTGCCGGCAGTGCAAAGGGAGTGCTGAGTTTTTCCAGGGGGGGGGGGGGACATTCAATGTACAGTGGCTCCCGATCTAGTTAAAGGTGAGGTGCTGCGAGCAGCAAGGAAGGCCAGACCACCTCTACAAGACTCTCGCTGCTGCTGGAAAGTGAGCACTTAGGTGCTGAGTTGGCAGATGGAGCTGGTCTGAGGCCGTGAGAAGCTGACTCGATTGCACCGAATGGTGTGAAGGCCACTGTCCCACAGAGCGCTGGAACAGCACCATTTTAGAGCAGCCAAGCAGTTCGGGGGTCAGACACTGGGGGCTGAGAAACCTGTGTTTTTCTTATTTTTGCATGCAGAAGCTGGTAATTTAGTGAAACCTGCAGTACGGTATTCAAATTAAAAAAAAGAAATGGTGACAAGGAGAGGTCAGGAAGGAAAGCACCATGTTCTCCAAGGCCAGTTGTATGGCATGTGGTCTGCAAAGGAGCTCAGTGTCTACAGCAGGATTTTGTAGAGGCTGTGTGGCTGAGGCTCATTTGGCAGAAGGCGAGTGGCATGAGTATATGCAGAAGAGCAGTAAGGAACAGTGGTCTGATCGCACAGGAAGCCCCCCCCCTCCCTCCAGGCACGCAGGTGCTGATCTCCTGTGCCCTTGACGGGGGAGGGACCATAGTGTCCGAGGAGACAATGGCTCTGCCTATTCTCAAGGCTCTGGATTCCCGTGCCATTCCTCCTCCAAGGCCAAGGTGGCGACAGAGCTGCCAGGTGGTTTCTCCTGTGAGTTTGTGCTCCTCATGCATAAGGCTTTCTTCATGAGACAGGGGAAAAAGAGCCCAGGAGCAGCCTGGAGAGAGCAAGCACGTGGAGTCTCCCAGTGGAGCAGGCTGGGACTAGCCGAAAGGCTTTGGAGGAGGACCTCTGGGGAGATTCTGGTTCCTACCTGTCGGATGCCAAGGCGGAACGCCCTGAAGAGGACACGGGCGGAGGCTGCGTAACTGGAAGAGGGTGAGATTCTGCAGGGGGAGAATTCTCTGGTTGTGAAGGCCTTTCACAAGGAGGAGCTGCCCACCCTCATAACCCAGTCCTTGAAGGCCCGAAACAACATGGCGGAGGAGCCCACTCCCCCCACCCCTGGAAGAACAGCCGTTGGGAGGATCCCTTGTTCAGGCAGTCAGAGAGAACCAAACGGTGTTTCCCCTGCATAGGGTTATTAAGCAGATGATCCACGACGAATAGGACGTCCTGGCGGCCAGACTCGGGGCATTAGAACACTGTCGTGCCTGTACCCACTTCCTGACAAGGAGCTCTTGCTTTCCCCAAAGGTAGACGCAGCATTTAGCCATCACAAACGGGACTACTATTCTGGTGGAGGGCAGTACTGTACTTAAGGACGCGCAGGACCGCAAACTGGAAGCTCAGTTTAATCAAACATAAGATATGCCATACTGGGTCAGACCAAGGTCCATTAAACCCAGTATCCTGTTTCCAACAGTGGCTAATCTAGGTCACAAGTACTTAGCAGTTTCCCCAAAAGACACAGGTTCCACAATGCTTTTATTGGGGCAAGCAGTGGATTTCCCAGGTTCCCTTTAATAATGGTTTATGGACCTTTCCTCCAGGAACTTGTCCAAACCTTTTTTTAAACCCGGGTACACTAACAGCTTTTACTATATCCTCTGGTAACGAATTCCAGAGTTTGATTACACGTTGGGTGAAAAAAATATTTTCTCTTATTAGTCTTAAATAGGTTACACTGTAGCTTCTTTGCATGTCTCCTAGTGTTTTTTTTTTTTTTTAATATTTTGATGGTGTAAACAACTGATCTATGTTTACCCGTACCACTCCATTCATTCATTTATAGACCTCTATCATATCTCCCCTCCAACTGTCTCTCTTCCAGGTTGAAGAGCCCTACCATTTTTAGCCTCTCTTCATAGGGGTATCCTACCATTTTGATGTCTCTTCTCTATACCTTTTTTCTAATAATGCTATATCCTTTTTAAGATACGGTGACCAGATTTGCATGCAATATTCAAGATGCGGTCGCACCATGGAACGATACAGAGGTGTTATAATATCCTGTGTTTTATTCTCCATTTCTTTCCTTATGATTCCTAGCATTCTATTTGTTTTCTTGGCCTCCTCTGCACACTGGGCCGAGGGTTTCAACATGTTATCCACGATGACACCTAAATCTTTTTTTCTGGATGGTGGTTCCTAATATGGAACTTCGCATCGTGTAACCACAGTTTGGGTTGTTCTTTCCTAGGTGCATATCTTTTGCACTTGTCCACATTCAATTTCATCTGCCATTTGGATGCCCAGTCTTATCAAGGTCCTCTTGCAATTTTTCACAATCTTCATGCTTTTAACAACTTTGAATAATTTTGTGTCATCTGCAAATTTGATTACCTTGCTTGTTGTTCCCATTTCCAGGTCATTTATGAATATGTTAAAAAAGCAGCGGACCCAGCACAGACCCCTTGGGTACTCCACTGTTCAGCTTTCTCCATTGGGAAAATTGGCCATTTGGTCCTACCCTCTGCTTTCTGTCTTTTAACCAGTTCCTGATCCACAATAGTACACTGCCTCCTATCCCATGACTTTTTAATTTCGCTAAGTTTCTCTTGAAGGACCTTGTCAAAGGCTTTCTGGAAATCCAGATAGATAAAGATGAGTTGGTTGATATAGTGTATCTGTTTGTTTATACCTTCAAAAAAACATAACAAATTAGTAAGACAAGACTTTCCTTGGCTAAAGCCATGTTGGCTGTCTCCTATTAAGCCATGACTACCTACATGTATTGCAATGACACTTGCAAGGAAATAGAAGCAGAAACTATTAGAGGAAGAATAAGATCGGCTTTCCTAAAGCTACGAGAGTTAAAGAAAAAGTTCCAGCCTCGAATTGGAATGTTACAAGATGCTCAAGGTTCTATGTTGAATGATGCTGAGAAGATCAAGAAAAGGTGGAAGGAATATACAGAGTTTTTATATGATAAAGATCAAGTGGACCAACAGCCGTTTCAACCTGTACCTTATGATCGGGAACCATTGGTGATGAAAGAAGAAGTTGAAGCAGCATTGAAAGCTTTATCAAAGAACAAAGCACCAGGCATTGATAGCATTCCCATAGAAGTATTGCAGCAATCTGATGCAGCTGTTACCATACTCACAAGGCTATGGAAGACAACATCATGGCCAACTGACTGGAAAAGATCTGTGTTTATACCAATACTAAAGAAAGGTGATCCAACTGACTGTGGAAATTATCGCACAATTGCTCTGATCCCACATGCCAGCAAGATTCTACTGAAGATTATTCAAAAGAGACTACAACCATACCTGAAACAAGAACTACCTGAAGTGCAAGCAGGGTTCAGGAAAGGGCGAGGAACGAGAGACATCATTGCGGATGTGAGATGGATCCTTGAAAAGACTAAAGAATACCAAAAGCATATCTATTTGTGCTTTATCGACTATAGCAAGGCTTTTGACTGTGTAAACCATGAGAAACTCTGGGCCACATTAAAAAGCATGGGTATACCAGAACATCTGATCGTTCTCTTGCGCAATCTGTACATTGATCAAGAAGCAACAGTTCGAACGGAACAAGGAGAAACAGAATGGTTTAAAATAAGCAAAGGTGTAAGACAAGGCTGCATACTTTCCCCCTACCTGTTTAATTTATATGCAGAATAAATCATCAGAGAAGCAGGATTGTATGAAGACAACAGAGGTGTGAAGATTGGTGGAAGACTCATCAACAACCTTTGCTATGCTGATGATACTACATTACTGGTTGAAAGTGAAGATGATCTGAAACATTTGCTTCTCACAATCAAAGAACACAGTCTCAAAATGGGCCTGCACCTTAATGTAAAGAAGACAAAGATCATGACAACTGGCATAATCAACAGGTTCATCGTTGAAGGAGAAGAAATTGAAATTGTGAACAACTTTAATCTACTTGGATCAACTATCAATAAAGAAGCAACAAGCAGTCAAGAAATCAGACGACGCATTGCTCTTGGCAGAATGGCTATGAAAGACCTAGATAAGATTCTCAAGAGCAGAGATGTCTCTCTCCATACAAAGATTCGACTTATTCAAGCCATGGTATTTTCAATAACATCATATGGATGTGAAAGCTGGACAGTGAAAAAGAGACAGGAAGAAAATTGATGCCTTTTAATTATGGTGCTGGCGGCGAATACTGTGTATACCGTGGACTGCCCGAAGAACAAACCAGTCGGTACTAGATGAGATCAAACCTAAGCTTTCTTTAGAAGCTCAGATGATAAGACTTCGACTTTCATACTTTGGACACATCATGCAAAGAGAGAGATCATTAGAGAAAGACATTATGCTTGGCAAGACAGAAGGTCAATGCAAAAGAGGAAGGCCAGCAATGAGATGGATCGATACAATAACAGCAGCTACGGGTACCAGTCTGTCAACAATGAGCCACCTGACTGAAGACCGAACACAATTTAGGATAGCTATCCAGAGGGTCGCCATGAGTCGACTCCGATTCGATGGCACTTAACAACAACAACCTACATGTTCAGTAATTTTGTTCTTTATAATGGTTTCTACCATTTTTCCCATTACTGACATCAGGCTCACCGGTCTATAGTTTCCTGGATCTCCCCTGGAACCCTTTTTAAAATTTTGCATTGCATTGGCCATCCTACGGTCTTCAGGTATTACAGATGATTTTAATGATAGTGCACAGATTACTAATAGTAGGTCTGCAATCTCATTTCAGTTCTTTCAACATCCTTGGATGTGTACCATCTGGTACAGGTGATTTGCTGCTCTTCAGTTTATCAAATAGTTGTAATAACATCTTCCTGGTGTATCAATATTTCTTTCAATTCTTCTGCGGCATCACCTGTAAATACCATTTCAATCACGGATAACATCCCTACATCTTCCTCAATAAAAACCGAAGGAAATAATTCATTCAGTCTCTCCTCTATGGCCTTGTTCCTTCTTAGTGCCCCTTTTATTCTTCTATCATCTAATGGTCCAACTGACTCTCTCACAAGTGGTTTGTTTTGTTTTTTTGCTACGAATGTACTTGAAAAAGTCTCTTTTACATGTTTATTTTGCTTCCAGAGCAAGCGCCTTATCAATGCCTTGCATCTAACTTGCCAGTGCTTATGTTTCCAGTTTTTGTCATTTGGCTCCTTTTTTTCCATTTCCTGAAAGATGCTTTTTTGGCAACAAAGTCTCTCTGACCTCGCCTTTTAAACCATTCTGGCAGTTTTTTGTACTTACTTCCACTTTTCTTAAAGCATGGAATACAGCTGGTCTGGGTTTCCAAGATAGTATTTTTTAAACACCCATGTCTGATGTAAATCTTTAACCTTTGCAACTGCTCCTTTTTTAGTTTTTTCTTAACTATTTTCCTCATTTTATCATAGTCTCCTTTTTGAAAAGATTTCCTTGCTGCCCTTCCTCCATTTAGTTCAAATCCTTTTTATTGAGTTTACAAGGAGTCAGAACAGAACAAACAACATCACGTCTAGTACATGGGTACATCTAAATATTAATCGTCATAGAGAACAAAAAGCAAAGTTGACAGGAACAGGAGGAGCAGAAGTATTGTGTTGCGACATTCTCGCCCCAGATGACACCAGACTCCCAAACCCCCACCTCCCCCTCAGCCCCCCCCCCCCACCCAGCACAGACCAACAAACACATATACAGGCAGCACAGGGTTTCCAAAAAGAAATATGCCCCTGAAAAAGGGATACATGGCACGCCTCCTAGAGCACAGGAGGAGAACCAAAGGAGCAAAGGGTAAAAACACAGCTCAAGAATAACCACAGCTGTTCTGCATCGAAAACAGACACTCAGGTGCACCACCCCTCCATACCAAGCACCCTCTCCGGGGTTTGTGTTAGACATTCAAAACCACACTCCTCTCCCTGGGTGGCAAACTATGAATAACTGGGGACCATAGGTCAAGGAATTTATCCCATTTTTTTACCACCTTGCTGCTTTGCTGTTAACTTTTCCATATACAACAATTCCAGCAAGGCCTTTTCCCACATTAGCCCCCCTGGCGGCGCAGCCTCCAGCCAGCGACTCAGTAAAGTCTTCTTAACAAGCAGGAAGCCTCGTTCCAGGACTCCCCTATGCGCCGGGGCGACCAGCTGAGCCAAAGGACTCCACTCATGAAACAGACATCTCGTTGGCAAACTTCCCCTATCTCCAACCACCCCACCATCTTGGCACAGGCCCGCCACCACAAGACCTGCACCGCAGAGCAGTCCCAGAAGCGATGCAGGAAGGTTCCAACACCCTGCCTACACCAGGTACAGGTAGAGGTGGACTGCAGGCCTGCCTGAAATGCCCATTTATCAGTGGCATAAGCTCTCCAAAGAAATTTATAGTGCAGCTCCTGCAAATAGACCCAGGAGGACCCCTTCGGGACCCGCCCAAACGCAGCTCGCAAGCACTCTACGGTCATCCCCTCCACCCCATCTGAACGCCAGCGCAGAGGGAAAACTCAGCGCCCATTGAGCCAAGTAGCTGGCGGTACACCAGGCTCCCTCGATCCCTCTCTACCAATATCTGCAGGATGTCACGAGGGGTCCTAGCTTCTGGTCCCTCCCCCGCCTGTAGCTGACCCCTTAAGCTCCCCAGATAGTGGCGTATCTGCAGGTACCCGTAAAATTGATGTGTGGGAAGCTGAAATCATGCTGATAGGGCGCGGAAACTCTCAATGATCTCCCCACCCGGCATATACAAATCCCCAAGGCACACCAACCCTTTCTCCGACCAATGGCGAAATAGATTATGGACTGGCATCCCCGGGGGGAAAGCGGGATTCCCCACCAATGGGAGTAGCAGCGAGTTCTTCCAATTCCAGCCAAGCCTAGAACACAGCGCTCGCCAAGCCGCCCGAAGGGCCCTCGTGTAGACACCTCCCCCACCAGATAATGCCATAGATGGTGGCTCCATGTGCAATACATAGAGACTGTGATAGGGAGCACACATCCAGTTCAAGTGATGTACAGGGGCGCACCCCCCATTTTCCCCTAACAGGCCCCAAAGGTGACGAACCATGTATCGAAAATTTATAGAGCCGAAGGGAGGGTAAACCCAACCCTCCCTCCTCCGCCCTCTGCATCAGGGCCTTCAGCGGAATCCTGGCACGCCTGCCGCCCCATAGGAACCCTCTAAGAAGGCCATCCAATCTCTTCCAATCTTTAGCAAGGACCCAGAGAGGTAGCAATCGAAGGACATACAACCAACGAGGGAACTCAACCATGGTGAATAATGCCACCTTCCCCTTCAACGACAGCGGCAATCCCCGCCAGTTCATGAGTACTGCCTTGGTCCTATCCAACAGTCCAGAAATATTTGCCTGGTAAAGGCGCTCCGGCCGATCAGGGAGGCAGACACCCAAATATTTTAAGGAGTTCTCGGCCCAGACCAGTGGGAAGGGACCCTCCCAAACCGGCCGCACTCGCCCGCCCACATCCAACACCATCGACTTGGAAGTGTTAATCTTAAGGCCCGAAAAACTACCGAATTCCTCTATCACCTGCAACACTCGTGGCAGTGACTGCTGCGGTTGTGTTAGGCACAAGAGCATATCATCTGCAAACGCACTAACTTTGGTCTCCTCCACCCCCATGGCGACCCCTCTAATCCGCGGGTCCCTCTGGATCGCCTGTAGTAACGGTTCAAGAGCTAGGACAAACAATAAGGGGGACAAAGGACACCCCTGGTGCGTGCCTCTCTCTAGCACAAAAGACTCCGAAAATGTGCCATTCACACTCACTCTAGCCATAGGTTGCGCATACAGTAGCCGAATCCATTGCACAAACTCTCCGCTGAACCCCAAAGCGCCCAACACATCCCACAAGAAGGTCCACGCCACCCTATCAAACGCCTTTTCCGCATCCAGACTTACCAACAGCATAGCCGCCTCCCGGCGGAGAGAGTGTTCCATCCCCAAGAGCAACTTAGCAATGTTCCTGGAAGCATCCCTACCCTGCACAAATCCCACCTGTCGAGAATCTATAAGCGACGGTAAGATAGGGTTCAGCCTCTTTGCCAAGACCGAGGCCAATATCTTCATATCGCAGTTAAGGGAGATCGGCCTATACGAGGCAGGGTCAGTCAAGTCTTTCCCCGGCTTCGGGAGCACTGTTATATCGGCACACCGCATATCCCTAGGGAACTCACCCAATCTACGCGCTTCATCAAACATAACTACCATAGAGGGGGTGAGCCGCAAAGACAAGATTTTGTAATAATCATAGCTAAACCCATCAGGTCCCGGGGCCTTATGAGTACTCCCGGCTTTAATCACCTGCTGGATTTCCCCCACCATTAACGGGACATTCAGCTTCTGCAGGTCCTCATCTGACAATTGAGGGAGAGACAGCAGACGCAGAAATTCTTACCCTCTCCTATAGTCCCTCTCTTCAGTGTATAATTGAGCATAAAATTTGCGGAAAAGTTCCGCTAACTGCGTAGGCTGGTGGTGTACCGCGCCCCGCTCGTCCCTGAAGACTGGTATAAATCGCGCGCCTCCAGGAGCCTTGACCAATTTAGCCAACAACCGACCAGACCTGTTGCCATATCGAAAGAACTGATGTCTATAACATTGCAAAGAATACACAGCCCGCCTCTGAAGGAGTTCATGAAGCGCCGCCTGGGCCCCAGCATACTTTAACTGCAGTTCCCTATCCCCTTTCCTGCCCAGCCTCCGCTGCAAATCCCTCACTCTATGCTCCAACACCATTAAGCTGCGGTCCATGTGCTTGCGATGCTTTACACAGTAGGAAATAATCGCTCCGCGCATAACCGCTTTACTGGTTTCCCATAGAAGAACTGGTGAGCACTGCGGCGTATCATTAAAGAAGAGGAACTCATCCCATTGATCCTCTAGGAATTTCCTAAATTCTAGTCCTCCCACAGGTATGCTGGAAATCTCCACCCCTTGCGCGAGGCCCCCTTACATTCCCAGGTTACCCACACCAGCCCATTGTCAGATACCACTATAGGTTCTATCCCTGCTTGGACCACCTTAGAGAACGCCCCTTCACTCACCAGGACATAGTCAATACGTGACCAAGAGAGATGTGCCCTGGACTGATGGGTATACTCGCGAGTCCCGGGATTGAGAAGACGCCAGATGTCAACCAAGTCCCCCATCCGACAAAGATAACCCACCCTTCTTCTCCGCCACGCCCCTGCCCCACTATTCGAGGACTTGTCCAGGAGCGGATCATGAGGGCAGTTAAAATCACCAGCTAAGATCAAATTTCTGCTCTTCACTCCTTGGACAAATCCCAGCAGCCTACGAAAGAAGGCGTGATCATACACGTTAGGGGCATAAACGTTGGCGAACCAAATATCCTCGTTATACATCTTGGCATGCAGCAAGATATATCTCCCACACGGATCAGCGGTCATGTGCTGCACCTCAAAGGGGACCCCCCGCTTCACCAAGACCACCACCCCAGCTTTCTTAGTGCCCGAGGACGCTCCATAAGCGGCCGCTACCCAATCCCTAACCAACTTCTGATGTTCCCCGGCGCTTAAATGTGTCTCCTGCAGCAGTGCTATATGGGCCCCCTT
This sequence comes from Ichthyophis bannanicus, assembly GCA_033557465.1. Lineage (NCBI taxonomy): Eukaryota > Metazoa > Chordata > Amphibia > Gymnophiona > Ichthyophiidae > Ichthyophis > Ichthyophis bannanicus. The sequence goes on along the minus strand of CM066049.1, from coordinate 79,274,397 downwards.
CCGCTTAATGGATTGCAGTATTTTGGTACGCTTAACGGGCGAGCCTATTTCCCCCCCCCCCCCCCCCCACATTCCAGGAAGTGATCTTTAGGTTAGGCATGCGCAGTTGGTGGGGCTCCGTCCTGCAGTGCTATTTCGAGCTCGTGCTCCGGGAGTTGCCCAGCCTCAACTCCCAGGCCATGGTTCCCCACATCATGAAAGCACTGTTCCCTCTAAGCTGTGCGCGTGCGCACACACCTCGCCGAGCGAGCGCACATACTTTACAACAGAGCGCACAAAAATTACGGTTCTGATTCTGATAGAAAACAACACAGATGTCTTAAAATTTTAAAGTTCTGATTGCAATTACTAGAAATGTTCCGCTTCACTTAGTAATCGTCTATTTTCATTTAATTTGATTAAAATCAATGTGGTGTACATACTGTATTCTGACGTGTAGTCAAATTTTAAAGTATATAACTCAGAGTGTCTTTATGTGGCGCACAAAAATTTAACCTTCCTTCAAAAGCTGCACAGCTGATATTTTATGCGCACACAGCCTACAGAAAATTAGAGGGAACATTGCATGAAAGACAAAGTACTTCCCAGTATACCCGCTACTTCCTGCGTTGAACAGCTCCATAGAACGTGCCCTCCTCCCCCCCAGTAGCAATCGCACCCCCCCACTCCCTACCCGAACCTGCTGTTGCTACCCCACCCCCCAACCCCTCCCACCCCCATCCTCATCCGCTCCTCCTCATCCCTATCTGCCACCGCACACCAACATACACTCTCACAATCACTCCCACAGACATCCCTTCCTCCACCAAGCATTCGCACCTTCATCCATATCCCTTTCAAACAACAACAACCCTTGCAAATGCAAGGCACCCCAATACAGGGGTAAGATCACTGTCCATGCGCCTCCAGGCCCCCATATGGTAACAGCATCATGGGGCGACGTAATGTCCATAGTGTTTCTGAGAATTTGAAGGCAAGTCATGACCAAGGTGCCATGGCGCAACTGTCCACTCTCCAATAGAGGTCATTCAAGTCGAAGCTGCAGCTGTTGTGGAATTAGGCAAAATGGTGGAAACAAACCTCCGCGCAGCTGGCACCTGCTCGAACGTGTGCGTTTCCCTCTTATGGAAAACTTTCAAGGTGGCAGGGTAGCTTAGGGCAAAGCGAATTCCACCCTGGATAAGCTCACTATACACAGGCGAAAATTCCTTCCGCTTGGCAGCCAAAGTCGCTGAGTAATCCTGAAATAGGAATATGGGAGCATTGTCCAGCTTCAAGTCCCGTTTTTTCCGGTAGGCTTGTAGAAGTAAGGTCTTCTGATGAAAGTCCAACAAGCGGGCTAACACAGGTCTAGGCTTAGCACGGCCCTCCTTCCACTGCCCCAGCCGGTGCGCTCTCTCCACCTTAATCTGGCCCTGGAGCTCTACGAGACCCAACTCTTTCGGCAACCATGTGTCAAATAGGGAAAAGAGCTGTGTACCTGTCCAGGATTCCGGCACCCCAATCAAGCGCAGGTTGTTCCTGCGGGAGCAGTTCTCCAAATCATCAACTTTAAGCAGGAGGGCGTCGATTTGCTTTTGCTGTTGGTGTTTGGAACACTCCAGCGCTAGCTCACCATCCTCCAAAACCGTCACCCTCTGCTCAACTTCTTCAACCCTCCTATTAAGCTCTCTGAAGGTGTCACTCATCTCCGCCAGCTTCTGTAGCACGGCGGCAAATTTAGGTTCCAAAGGTTTGGCTATCTCAAAGGCGAGTTCCTCCGGGCCAGAAACCACACTCTCTTTGCCCGGGGAATCGTGCACCGACGTGGTCTTTGCTGCCGACACCATCTTGGGGTCTCGCGCACCTGCAGCTTTCTCCCGCCTCACCGCCGTTTTCATCCTCTTCCCCGAACAGCACTTCGCTTCACTTTAACTGAACGGTACTCCGGCGTTCCCCCTGACAACGGAGAGAACTTCCAGCCCTCTCCACAAAGCAAGTCGCCGAATTTATTGCACGGTTCTGAGGGAGGCCTGGGAGCACGATGAGGAACGTCCTCACCCGCTCATGCGCTCACGTGATCCCCTCCTCCATTTATTAAATCAAACGCGATCATACTGTGATCATTATTGCCAAGCAGAGAAAGTGATGGGACCAAATGGGATACACTCTGGATACTGAGGGAACTTGTGACGTTCTAGCAACTCCATTTACTGACCTTTTCAATGCCTTGTTGGAGTCGGGAGTGGTCCGAAGGACTGGAGAGAGGCACATGTGGTCCCTTTACACAGAAGCGGAAATCTACAGGCCGGTTAGTTTAACTTTGGTGGTGAGCAAATTATTGGAAGTGCTGCTGAAAGAGAAAATAGGTTTCTGGAGTCCAGCAGATTATAGAATCCAAGACAGTAAGGATGCACCAGAGGCAGGTCTTGACAGACAAATCTGATTGATTTCTTTAACTGGGTGACTAAGGAGTTGGACCGAGGGAGAGCCCTAGATGTGGTGTATTTGGATTTCAATAAAGCCTTTGACACTGTTCCTCACAGGTGACGTATAAACAAACTGAGCACCCTAGGGATGGACCCTAAAGTTACTGCTTGGGTTAGAAATTGGTTGAGTGGGAGGCGGCAAAGGGTACAGGTAAATGGAGCTCACTCTGAGGAGGTTACCAGTGGTGTGCCCTAGGGGTCAGTCCTTGGTCCGATTTCTTTTTAACATCTTTGTTAGTGATATAGCGGAAGGGATGTTTGGTAAGGTTGTGGATGATACCAAAATCTGCAATAGAGTAGACACCCAGACACCCAGGAAGGTGTAGATAACATAAGGAGGATCTAGTTAAGCTTTTAGAATGGCCGAGATTTTGGCACCTGAGATTTAATGTTAAATGCATGATCATGCATTTTTGGGCTGCAGTAATCAAAGGGAGCAATATAGTATAGGGAGTGAAGTACTTTTGTACTAAAGAAGAGTGGGACCTAGGCATGATTGTGTCTGATGATCTTAAAGTAGCTAAACAGGTAGAAAAGGTGACAGCAAAAGCTAGAAGAATGCTTGTGTGCATAGGGAGAGGAATGGCTAGCAGAAGAAAGGAGGTGATAGTGCCTCTGTATAAGTCTTTGGTGCGACCTCATTTGGAGTATTGTGTGCAATTCTGGAGACCGCACCTTCAAAAGGATATAAACAGGTTGGAGTCAGTACAGAGGTTGGCTACTGGTCTTCATTGTAAAGTGCATGAGGACGTACTTAAGGATCTTAGTATGTATACCTTAGAGGAAAGGCGGGATAGAGGTGATATGATCGAGGCATTTAAATACCTCTGTGGCATAAATGCACAGGAAGAGAGCCTCTTTCGATTTGAAAGCAAGCTCTGCTATGAAGGGACATGGGATAAGGGTGAAAGGGGATAGATTCAGGAGTGATATGCGGAAATATTTATTTATGGAAAGAGTTGTGGATCTGTGGAATAGTCTCCCAGTGGAGGTGGTAGAGATGAGGACAGTATCTGAATTCACAGAAGCATGGGACAAACACAGAGGATCTCTAAAGGAAAAAAGGGGACTGTTGTAGTGTTTGATATGGAAGGACAGACTAGATAGGCCATGTGGTCTTTCTGTCGTCATGTTTCTATCTCTTGCACCAGATCTTTTGTTCCACTAAGGACTAGGTTCAAAATAGTTTCCCCTCTGGCCGGTTCATGAATCAGCTGCTCCAAGAAGCAGTCATTTATTTTATCTCCTTAGCATGTCCTGCAGTGACACTGACCCAGTCGATACCGGGTATTTGAAATAACCCATTATTATTACTGTGCTGTAACGTTTGTTAGCTTCCCTGATTTTTTTGAGCATTTCATCATCCATTTGTTCATTCTGGCCAGGTGGTCGATAATACACCCCCACTGCCATTGCCTTCCCCTTTTTACATGGACTTTCTGTCCATAGAGATTCTACGATGAATTTTGTTTCCTGCAAAATACAATCTTTTGTGACTGAATGCCCTCTAGCATAGAGCAGATCAAATTGGTGGAGGGGTTACACTCTATCATTGCGAAATAGTTTGTACCCTGGTATCAGAGTGTCCCACTGGTTGTCCTCCTTCCACCATGTCTCTGAGATACCAATCATATCTAACCTCTCATGTAGTGCATTATATTCTGACTCTCCCATCATATTTTTTAGACTTCTAGCATTTGCAAACAAGCATTTTAGAGGCTGTATTTTATTCATATTAATCTAGTTATCGTTAGGCAGGGGTTATTTTGGAATCTTTAAAAATCTGTCTGCTCTGAACTCAAGGGCATTTGGGTTACTTTTGTCTTTATTGAAACTTTCTGATATTCCTTAACTTCAGTTTTTAGGTAGTATCCTTCAAGGATACATTGTTCCGAATCATGCGCGCTTGGGCGACTGTCGGCTTGCCCCTATTATCTAGTTTAAAAGCTGCTCTATCTCCTTTTTAAAGGTTAATGCCAGTAGCCTGGTTCCATCCTGGTTAAGGTGGAGCCCATCCCTTCAGAAAAGCCCCTCCTTTCTCCAGAATGTTCCCCAGTTCCTAATAAATCCAAAACCCTCTTCCTTGCACCATTGTCTTTCACACATTGAGACTGCCTTTTGTGTTCTGCGCATGGAACGGGAAGTATTTTGGAGCATGCTACCCTGGAAGTTCTGGATTTCAGCTTCCTACCTAAAAACCTAAATTTGGCCTCCATAACCTCCCTACCACAGTTTCTATGTCCTTGGTAATGACATGTGCCAAAAAAGCAGACTCCTTCTCAGCACTGTCTTAAGACCTTGTCTAAGTGGTGCGTGAGGTCTGCTACATTCGCACTAGGTAGCCTCATTCATCCAGAGTGCAGTCTGCTTCCTCGGTGGCAGCCAGTTTGGTTTCAGTGGTGGATATCTACAGAGTGGCCACCAGGTCTACCTTGCATACTTTTGTGTGGCACTATTGACTGGCTGTACAGGCCATGGGGAACGTGAGATTTGGTGCTGCGGTGTTACAGGCCGGGCTTGCAGGTCCCTCCCGAGTCTAGTACTGCTATGGTACATCCCACAAATTGGGACTGGAATGGAGGTACGATAAAGAAGGGTTAATTAAGTCTTACCTGCTAATTGGCTTTCCATGAGTACCTCCATTCCAGTCCTGGACTGTCCCTGGACTCTGTACTGCCCGGGATCACGAATACCACCTCCCTTCCCCCAACACAAAGTATTCAGTAGTGGGGCCTGGGATCTTAGGGGTGTCTGTGCCAGTAACGACGTCTTTGGAGTGGAGGCTGGCCTATGTTTGACAGGTACAGAGTTTTTTTTGTGCTTCAAAAAAAAAATTGGCAAGGAGTGTAGTGTGAAATTTGAGTCACATGAGGGTGCTCGATTTGTGTCCGGGACGGGGTGAGTGTACTCTCTTGCTCACCAGCAGTTACCTTGCCTGTCCTAGCTGTGTTTCAGAGCTTGAAGTTCAAAAGGCCGGGGTTCCTTAGCGTCCCTCTAGTCCAGTCCCGGAACCATAGAGTTGTCAACCTCCTCCAGCAGCCTTGGAGACTGAAATACATCATCGCTTTGCTGGCACCAGTATAAGTAGGCAAGGACCGCCCCCTCTCACCAGTACTTTCAGTCTCCAAGCAGCTTGGAGGTTCTGAGCCCAGGGCTGGGCTCAGTGAGAACAAATAAGCAGAGCTTGGGTTTTTGAAATTTTACTCCTTTTGGTTTATTTTCCCTGTTTGATTGGGTTACTTCGTTTTCTTTTATGTCAGATCTGCTGCTGCTATAAGGGTTCCTGTGTCTGTGGACCTTTTATTTTTTGTTTCTAAAGGATCAGGGAGTTCTTCCCCCTCCCTCTCTGCATTGCCTCAGCATCTAAACGAGCACAGGGGAGACAGTGCTGATCCGTGGCCTCCCTGCTCCCGAACCCACGTTGAAGGGGTGAGGAGCAGGTGGAAGGCGGGCAGTTGCAGCAGCAGCGGTACAGGGGCTGAAAAGCCTGAGAAGGTTGTGCCCAGATCAATCGGAGCTGAAGCCGTTAAAAAGGCTGTGCTCCGGTGTCCTGTTGGCTCCTTTCCCTCACTCCCCTCCCCTTCCCCCCCCCGGGATCGGCGGCGGTGGTAAGTACCCACGCAGATCTGCTTTGGGGAGCTGGTTTAAAATGGGAGGGGAGGCTTCGCGGCGGTGCTCGGGGCCTTGCCGCGGGTGGTGAGAGAGTGTGCTTTTTTGAGCGGGAATGCTGGCAGTGGCCATTTTGAGGGCCGCGTTTTCACCGGCAGGATTTATTTGTTTTGGTAGACAGCCTTGCTCCTGGGCTACCTTGGGGGGGAGCAGATAAGGAGCATTTAGTGTGCAAATTCTAGTCTGATTTTGATTTTTGCCTTTAATTTACTTTAACTTTATTTTTGATTCAGTTGCCTTTGATTAATTGGCAACCGGGGATTAGTTCCTTTGGTTAGGAGCAAATATCCTTATTTACAGTGGTTTTAAATTGGAGCCGGCCTCTTTAAGTTTGTAGCAGCTCTCACCTTCCCTCCTCAATTATTTTTGCTTGATGCAGGCCTTTGCTGGTGCGGATCTCTCTCCCTTGACTACGGGAGAAAGCTCCGGGACCCGTACATCCACACTGCAGCTGTGTGAGACGGAGCCTCTCCGTTGCTGCGGGATTTAATTTATACGGTGGAACCGGCTGAGCGATCCTCTCGGAGCACTTTAAGGTGGTAGGAGCTGGCAGGGTGGCTTTCTGCCCTGCAGGTAAGGCCTTCGGGCTCTGTCGGTCTGCTGAGGCCTCCTTTTTTGGGGCCCTTTTCTTTCTGGTGTTTGGACCACATGGTGGGAGTTGCAGTGAGAGGCCTGTGTGAGGAAGACAACAAGCTGAATAGCTAGTTTTTTGGGCCTAGTGTTTTAGACCTCTTTATTTTTGAGTTTGTTCTTAGTTTATAGGACAGCAGTTGTGGCATTGATATTCCACATGTTCTTTCCCTTTTAATCATGTCTCTGAGGAGCATCTGTTAAGTCCCAGGATGTTAGGCAAATTGCCTGTTTTAGGTTCCAGAGCAGGTATTTGTAAGGGTCAGGCTTGAAATGGGCCTTTGTGTATTCTATACTGACAGTTGCCCAAAGGCCTGTCTTTCACAGGGACAGGTTTAGGAATCCTTAGGATATACAGAAGTATATAGCAGTTACCTGTCAATCAAGGAGTGCCTGGGCTAAGGTCTATGGCCACCAGAGGGCAGCGGATGCACTCAATGGGGCCTTTCTCTGTCTGTGTATGCAGCAGTTGATTGCTTATTCTCTGTAATGCTGCAGCTCCTGTTTATATAACCAAGATTGCAGCTCTTAAATTCTGTATGGTTTGTTGGTCTCTGTTGTCCTAACAGCCACAGCTGCTCATGACTCACATGTGGTATTCAGGGCCCCCATCCCTGGGGGAGGGGGGTGGTAAAAATAAGAAATTGTGTTACTCCTTAGGTTCACACAGGCAGCCACCTCTTTGCAAGGTGCCTGGGTGTTTCCTAGCTTAAGGGGGGATCACTTATCGTGCTCTTCCCCGGCAGTTCTCATCTATTTCTAGAGCAGGATTTCAAAAGGAACAAGAAACTCTCTAGTGAGAGAGAGCCTTGTTCATTTTGAGCGACCACGGTTGATTTATTCGGGGGCTTTTGGTGCCCTGAACCCCATGAGCTGGACGCTATTTGTTTACTTCCAGGAGTTCTGCTCTCTATTTCGCTCTTCAGCTCCCTGGCAGACGTAGCAGGCTGGCAGGGGGGGAGCAACGCCTCCGGCAACGGTGAATCCCTCAGGATAAGGGGGAAGGAAAGCAAGATGCAGTGGGACCTGGTAGCTTTTGCAAGGCTATAACAGCAGTTCGGGTAATTTTAGCTGATCTGCTTTGATTTCATTGGAGGTGGCCGGAGCTTGATTTTTGGAGTCCTATACACCCTTTCCCGGCTGTGCCCAAAACTCTTGGGATCCCAACTTCTGACTACATATTCCTCTCCAATGGTAGTTAGTAAGTGAACATGGCAGATGGAAAATCACTATTAGAACAGAGTGCATAGGATGGGTGCATTTTCCTGAAATGTGCAAAAATAAAATAAAATACAATACATAAATAAATTAACCCAGCTGCAGAGTATGGATTACACTTTTTCAGTAGGCCTTCAAAGGTTGTTAAAATTAAAAAAAAAAGGGGCCTAGCTATGTTGGTTTACAAGACTTTCCTTCCGCTGTCCATAGCAGATCCTATAAGGCGTTAGTCGGTTGCTATGGCAGGGTAGTATTTGAGGTTAGCTGTTGTGATATAGCGCTATGATCCGCTGTACACATATTCAAGTCAAAAGGAATTATGGTGGTAGCTCTCTTGGACAGTTCTAAAAGGTGCTTGGCTGAGTGCCTTGGCCAGGCCCCAGGTGTGGAATGCTCTGCCATACGCATTATGTTCTGAGAGGGATTTTATAGTTCTGTGGTTTCTTGATGTACATTATTCCCGTTTAGTTTGGCTTTGTCCGATTTATAAGGTTTGGTGGTAGATTTGTAATGTCTTCATTTTGGCTATATGTGGTTCCTTTTCCTTCTGTAAAAGGCGGCTCAGCGAGAGGTCGCTGAATAGGACTCTGGCATTTGAGGCTCTTTTGGCTCCAGTACGGAGAGTATCTGCTAGTGTTCAGCGCCTGTCTTACTGGGGGCCAGAAGCACGCAGCCCGGCTCGTTCTCTCACAGCACTAGCAGCAGCTCAGATTCTGGAAGGCATACATCATATGCTGTGTTTGCGGGATGGCTTGCACGCTGCTTGGCGTCAGCCTGGGAGCTCCACCGGCTCGTATTAGCTTCCTTTGTCCAATCCTTCTGCAGAGCTCCGCAAAAGTTTCAGGCGGTAGCAGGAACGCTCCAGTGGCTGCTTCAACTTAAAACGGTGGTGCTGGTGCCGGCAGCCCAATACGGTTGATACTCCCTCTACTTTGTGGTTCCAAAGAAGGAAGGCTCGTTTCGCCCGATTCTGAATTTTCAGAGGGTGAATCGGTGTCTGCCCAAAGAATTCTCCCGGAGCATTCCTTCAATCCCGAAAGAAACCGTAGTGACACACATGATAAGTTCGATCAGCTACTGGCAGGACACAATGCACTCTTGCATGCTTTTTGCTTCATGGGTCTAGAAGTGTAGTCTTTACCAGGTGGTATAATGGGAACTTCGCTGCGGGTTCTCGGCTTCTTCTTTGCTGACTCAATTGCCACTGTGGAATGGGAAAGCTATATTTTCTAACACCAGGGGCTAGTTGACCTTAAAAAGGAAAAAAAAAAAAAAAAGGGAATGTCCAGCTTGGTGCAGGCAGACGGAATGGGGTGTTCCTCTAGCGGGAAGGCTGTGGATTTCTATGCCTGTCATAGGGAGTTCTTTCTGCTGCATTGTGTTGGCGCGGAAATAGCTTCTCCACATCGGCTGAAGGAATTTTTGGTTAAAAGATGTCTTTGTACAAAAAAAAAACAACAAAAAAACCCACAACGTATTCAGCTGTCCTGAATTGGCCTGTTCTTGATTGACATTTTGAGACTAGGCAGGCGCAGGCCTCGGTACTACGTTTGTGGGTGCACACCTTGCACTTCCAGGAGGTGTGGACTCACTGTCTGGAAGAGAGCCCTAGTGATCTTCTTTAGCGCGCGATAGGAGCGTAGGTGGTTCACTGAATCGATCGTTGGGGGCACTGCTCTGTCCTTGCAGGCTCCCATTGGGGGTGTCTGGGGGAACGAGAGCATGCTTCTGGTGGTCGCAGTATTTACGGCAGTCTACTCGCCTGGAACAGGAAAGGTTCAGGGAGTTGACGTGACTAGAGTCTGATTTGCCTTATGTGGCAAAGGTGTGATTCGAGTGCTGGCGGAAGTGCAGGGTCAGCCTCTCGGGGCCCACGCGAATGTCCGCTGGTTTTGGAGGGCGGTGTTGCTCATGCGGCCACCTCGGCGCCATGTTGTTCCTCCGTGGGATTTGAATTTGGTGTTGGAAGCCTTGCTGGCTCCTCCGTTTGAGCCGTTGTCCACTGCTTCGCTAAAAGATCTCACATTGAAGACAGTTTTCTTGGTGGCGATTTGTTCAGCTAGGAGGATCTCGGAGCTACAGGCCTTGTCTTGTAGGGAGCCCTATCTCTCTTTTACCGACCACAAGGTGGTTCCCCGTACCGTTCCGGCGTTCTTACCCAAGGTGGTGTCCGCTTTTCATGTTAACCAAGTGGTCTCTCTTCCGGTGTTCTCCGACCGCGATGGGGCCGGATCTGGGGGTCAGTTGCGGCTGTTGGACACCCGCAGGGTTCTCAAGAAGTATCTCTCCCGGACGGCGTCCTTTAGGCGGTCGGATCGACACTTGTGGCGTTCGGGGGACCGCGTAAGGGAGAAGCAGCGGCGAAGTCGTCTATTTCCCGCTGGTATTGCATCGGCCTACATCTTGAAAGGCAAGGTGGTTCCGCAGAGTCTTCGGGCTCATTCCTCTCGGGCGCAGGCGGCGTCTTGGGCAGAGTTCAGTCTGGTCCCAGTGGGCGACATCTGTAGGGCGGCGACTTGGTCATCCTTGCATTCCTTTGCCAAGCAATACCGCTTGGATGTTTTGTCCGCGGAGGATGGGCGTTTCGGCTCAGCGGTGCTTCAGGCTGGGCTTGCTTGTCCCTCCCGTTGATGGTCACTGCTCTGTTACATCCTCTATGGTTCCGGGACTGGACTAGAGGGACGCTAAGGAAGGGTAAATTAGATTAGCTGCTAATTGTTGTTCCTTGCGGAACTCTAGTCCAGTCCCGGATCCCTCCCTTGGTTTGAAGAGTTGCCAGCCTGATTGTTTCGACTCCCGCGGGTGCTCTGCGTTGTCTTTGCTCCCGGGTGGCGCGGGATGAAGCCATTGGGGGACCCTCTTGCGTAGCGCTCTTACCTGTCCATCCTCTTAGGAGGTGGTGTGGTACGGCGCTTCTGTGTTGTCAGACAATATTCTTATTCAGACACAGTCGATGAATGCAAGAAACAAATTAAAAATAATAATGAAAAATAAAAAATAATTACTTGAAGTGGAACATGAAATATTCTGTTCCGTATATATATATATTGCTATGTTGAATGTATTCTGGTTAATTCTCCTTATTTGTTCTGCTTAGTGTGCTTTGTCAATAGGTACTGGTGAGAGGGGGTGGTCCTTACCTACTTATACTGGTGCCAGCAAAGCGATGATGTATTTCAGTCTCCAAGGCTGCTGGAGGAGGTTGATAACTCTATGGTTCTGGGACTGGGGACTGGACTAGAGTTCCGCAAGGAACAACAATTAGCAGGTAAGTCTAATTTACCCTTTCTGGTTGGTTGTTTTTGGTTGTCGTTTGGTTTGTGTGAGTCTGCTTGGTCAATAGAATACTGATCTGGTGGGTGGTGCCAGTGGCTTATATGGGGTGAGGTCATCAAGTTGTGACATGGTCAGTCTCCAAGCTGCTGTTTTGTGGGTGAAAATCCACAAGTCAGGACTGGAATAGAGGTAATCAATGAAAGCCAATTAGCAGGTAAGACCTAATCCCATCTGAAGCATTTAAAATGATGATCTTCTCTGAATTGCACCACTGATGGCAAAAGGCAAAGGAAAATGTACAATAGATATAATTCAATCAACTGTCCCACTGTATATATGTTGTGCTATTCTGCACCTCGCGCATGTCCCCCCCCCCCCCCCCCCTTGTTCTCTTTAGAGAGTTCTTTGTAATGGTTTGAATCATGTTCTTCCCTGTGCAAGTTCTATGTAACAGTTTTTTGTGAGTTTCAATGTAAGCCGCCTTGATTAAATGAGAAGGTGGTAAAGAAAAATTGTTAAATAAAATTTACCTGAATTCCTGTGTTTTTAAATTGCATCATAGGTCATTGAATTGGTAAAAAAATATGGCACAAAACACTGGACCCTGATTGCTAAGCACCTGAAAGGACGTGTAGGAAAGCAGTGTCGGGAGCGCTGGCACAATCACTTGAACCCAGAAGTGAAGAAATCCTCCTGGACTGAAGAGGAAGACCGGATTATTTATGCTGCACATAAAGTCCTAGGAAACCGATGGGCGGAAATTGCAAAGCTACTGCCAGGAAGGTAAGAGAAGAGGCCAAAGAGCTTGGATGCAAAACTTGCTCATGATGTTAACTTGTATATGAGCATGACTTAAATGCTTGTGCTCGAATACAAGATTGCTGATTATCCAGTTGCTTGGAGGTTACCTGCCTCGAGACCCACTAAAGTTGCGAGTTAACTTCCAAAACAATGCTGTCTGCTTTTATCGGCATGCCCATATTACACCAGCAATGGCAGAATATTCCACCACCAGCAGCTGACTTTGCTTCTGTTTAAAGTAAGGTAGCTCAGTTGTGCTTAGATTTTAAAATGCTTTGTTCCTTATCGTTCCTACAGTTTAGTCCTCCACCTCTGGGTAGTGTAGCTCCTCCTGCAGCTTGGAGACTGGGCATGTCAAAATCGTGACATCACTGGATATAGCTTGCTGGTCTCTCCCATCAGCCCCCAGTGTGTCCAGTCTCCATGCAGCAGGAGGATGTAGTGAGCCTAGATGCTGGGCTCACTGGTGGAACAGATAAGGAGCACAAGTTAGGCTAGATAGTGTTAGAGGGTTCAATTTTCCGGGTTTAATTTGTGATTCCCTATAACGACTCTTAATTTGCTTCTGTCCAAGTTAAAAACCCCCAAAAACAAACCACAGTATAAATAGTTTTGAAAGGACACGTTCCTGCTTCTTTGCTATCCCCTCTCCTGCTCACCTCAGTCCGGTGCCCCATTCTGCTCTCCCCTCCTGGAACGTACGGAGGGGAGCTAGCTTCGGCTTCCCAGTTTCTCTCTCTGCCTCGTGTTGTCGGGCAGAGCAGTTCGGGCCGAAAAGCCTTCTCCACAATCGCTGCTCACGTCACTGCAGTGCAGCCAGGTAAAGTGGTCGGCCCAATGGATAAACATTTAGCACCCATGGTATCTCGTCCTCTGTCTCTGAATGGAACTTCATTCAGCTTCAGCTCTCAGTCTACCTGTGCCTGCCTAGTCCTTAACGGGAATTGATTGCAGATTGCCTTGTAGCGTAATCGGTAATGGTTTCTAGCTTGCAGTAAAGGAAATTCTACAGCCCATACTAGAGGTGCCTTTGAATTATTTCAGAGGCTGGGCGATGAGGTGAAAGACTGAAGGTCTCGTGACTTTGAGTTATGGTACAATCTACTTGTAGACTGTGCCGCAGGCACTGTAGCTTTAATATGCCTGCATGTAACTACGTTTGGAAAGCGAGATCAAATACGTTTTCGTACATCCAGAAATGATGTGGGTAAACTGCACAAATATGATACAAAAGAAATGTGGAATGTCCAAAAACAAGCCAACTTGGGAGCTGCTTTTCAAAACCCTTCAGAGCGGTAAGATAACAGAGCAAAGTTTTCCTGGTTACTTTTACACAGCTCTTCAATTACACTTATCCAGCTGGTTGAGCAGCTTAATATCAGGCAGACTGAGTAGATATAAGATCTGCCATTTGTCTAGATAGGGTTATCTGGCTAAACGTAGCCAGTTTGCATTGAATTTCACCAGCTAAATTTGAGCACTGACCTCAGAAGAGGCAGATTTCAGTTTTCCCACAGTGGGACCGGGGCTCTTTTGATAATTTCTCTCACCATTTATTGCAACTGTCAAAGACCTAAATTTAAAATAAATTCAATAAAACAGATTAAAGAAGTTGCCTTCAGTCCTTGAAGGGCGTGCTTTCTGTGGCACCCGAGCAATCCGCCACGATGGAGCCGACGAGAGGCCCATCTGCGCGCCCCTGATAGCAAAAACCCGCGGGACTCCACCGCTGCGTGCACAGTGGGATTGACCGCCTACGCGAAAGGGAGAGGAGCGCTTTAGGACTTCCCGCTTGTCTGCGGCATGCCGGAGCACTCGCCTGCTCCGCTGTGACCCCCAGCAGACTTCCATGATTTCAGCCGCCTTTTGCCGGTCCGAACGAGGGCCCTGCGATCTGCGACGCTGCTCAGCCAGTGACGGGAGCAGCGATCGCGGAGAAGGCTATTCGCACTGAACTGCTCTGCCCGAACACCGTGAGGCAGAGAGATGCTCAGAAGCCAATGCTAGCTCCCCTCAGTGCGTTCCGCTGTGTCCCCAAACAGCTTTCAAAGGATTTTATCTTTCACCTGCCCGTACAGGGGCCCTGCGATCCGTGCCGCTGCTCAGCCAGTGACGTGAGCAGTGATCATGGAGAGGGCTTTTCGGCCCGAACTGCTCTGCCCGACAACGCGAGGCAGAGAGAAACTGGGAAGCCGAAGCTAGCTCCCCCTCCGTACGTTCCAGGAGGGGTGAGCAGAATGGGGCACCGGACTGAGGTGAGCAGGAGAAGGGATAGCAAAGAAGCAGGACCGAGTCCTTTCAAAACTATTTATATTGTGTTTTGGGGGGGGGGGGGGTTGTTTTTTGTTTATTTTTAACTTGGACAGAAGCAAATTAAGAGAAGTTATAGGGAATCAGAAATTAAACCCGGAAAATTGAACCCTCTAACACCATCTAGCCTAACTTGTGCTCCTTATCTGTTCCACCAGTGAGCCCAGCATCTAGGCTCACTACATCCTCCTGCTGCATGGAGACTAGACACACTGGGGCTGATGGGAGAGACCAGCAGGCTATATCCAGTGATGATATGATTTTGACACTCTGTACACTACCCAGAGGCGGAGGACTAAACTGTAGTTACTCAAGGAACAACAATTACCAGGTAAGTGTAATTTCTATTTCCTGAACGACGACTCCTTTCTTTTATCTGTGTGTGTTTATTTCTGATATGCATTATTTTGTTCAGTAATAATTGTGTTCATTTGTATTCCTTCCACCTCGGGGTTAAAAATCTGTGTTAATATGTAGCATGAATTAGCATGATGCCTTAATGGTAGTTGGATCTTTTCACTTCTACCACCTCAGGAATGAAATACATTTTGAGTAAAATGGAAATCTTAATGAGAATGTGACACTGGTTTAAAAAAAACCCGTTAATTTATATATAGCTGAGTAGTTTTTATTATGGAGATCCCTAAAATCAGAGGAGTTGTCAACACTGAAATTTCAACCCATGGATTCCTGAGCTGATTATGTATGGGAATATTTACGTATAATAGCTCAAAATATAGGGGTGAAAAGGGTATTGCTCTAATTGTTTTGTCAATTTAATGTTATTTTTATATAATACTGTTTGGTTATGGGTACGAAGTTGGGAGGCTGTTACTAGCACTGGACAGCTGGAAGGGGGCAGAGGAGGAGGGGTGAGAGGGTGAAGAGACGGAGTCCTCATATGGGGCAGGGAATGATGTGGGACAGACCGGAGCTTGGTCTTGTGTTCAAGAGTGTTATTTTCTACTAGCTTAATATAGGATGTTTAGTAAAGAGATATGATGGAGCGGGGCTCCTGGATAATAAATGTTAAGGGGAATGTTTGTGTCAACTTCGAGGAGGGTAGGAGGGAGACTGATGTCCACAATAAAAATTTTCAGTACAATAATTTGTTTTTATTTGCTAAAGATAAGCAAAGGCTAGGTGGATGAACATATGGGGGCAATTTCAAGTTCCGTTTCAAGCCCCTCATTTGATTTACTGTCTTAGTTCTTGTGATTCTGTCTCCTGATAGGACAGACAATGCTGTGAAAAACCACTGGAACTCCACAATTAAAAGGAAAGTGGAGACAGGAGGATACCTGAATGAGACAAAAGATGCCAAGCCCTTATGTCTGCTCTTTGAGATGGAGGGCAAGGATGACCACAACTATCAAGCAGTAGAAGAACCGGTACTGTACCAAACTGATCAGTTATTTATTTGCTAAACTCTGTCATAATGGGAAAGATCAAGTGTGTTCTGATTCTTCAGATATCATCCTGGGCTTTAGGTTTTCTTTTATATGCCTTTTTAAATGTAAAACTAGTTCCACAGGCTGTGTGACTAAGACACGGTTTCTGTATTACTATGCATGCTCACCCATACCCACTAGTCTGTCTGAGAGTTAGAGCCACCATAAAGGATTCCTCTTCCATAGACAGTCTGCGTGTGTTTGTGTTTTTCCGAACAGGGGCTCTTTGAGGTAGACACCCCAACCAAGCAGGGGAGGGCAAGGAAGTCTTCTCCCCCACCTCTCTAGACTTGCATGAGGATGAGCTGGAAGGAGTAGTGTGGAGGGCAGTATAGACCCGGAGGAGGAGTCCTTGGCGATCCAACTATTTTGGTGGAAAGAGTTGGCATCCCTCATTTGGCAAGTAATTACTCTGATCTGTATCTCGGAGGAACTGGTAGCAGTGAAGTCGGATGGAGACGCTCTTTTGGAGGGCATCTGGAAACTTGCCAGGGCATTCCACCTTTGCAGGAGGTATGCCTCATGATTCCTGCAGAATGGGATGTGTGGGATGGTATCCTTAGACGTGGCAAGGTTTTGAGTAGACTTTTTATGCCCTTCCCTTGAAGGATGTGGACAGTGAACTTTCAAAGTTGTAACTGCAACTGATACTTCTCCTGATTTTCCTCTTTGTTGTGCTGTTCTGCAAGGTTCTATTCCATATCGTCCTGCTAGACCAGTCCAGACAAGTGGGTTGTGTTCCTTTTACCATTAGATGTGTGGAGACAGAGCCAATGAAATGTTCAGGTTTCAGTGACATCACTCCCATACCTCTATACGCCTGTGCCACTAGAGAGCAAATCAGTATTTCCTTATCATTCCTTCAGTACAGTCGCAAACCTGTGGATAGTGTCACATCACCAACAGCTTGGAGAATGAGCATGTCATGTTTGACATCAGGATGTACATACGGTGGCACCTCCCACCACAACCAGTATCCGTCTCCAAGTAGCTGGGGTGAGGTGATTCCATAGGTCGGACTCACTAGAGGAACAATAAGGAAATTTAGGATTGAACAGAAATACTGTTGACCTAATTTCAAGGCTCAGACAGCAGGTTGAATTGACTGGCTGAGTTTTCTGCTGGGGCAGCATTAAAGTTTTTAAAGAAAAAAAACAAAAAACACAGTGAGTGCTGAACTGGCGAGCTGCTGGGTTTTGAACCGGCAGCTGGCTGGGAGGAGAGTAGACTGGGACCCTCAGTGTCTGAGAGAGTCATGCTGCAGCCCTCCAGCTGATCAGTGCACACCGCAGGTGTGGTGTCAGAAGCAGCAGGCCTCACTGTGGAGCACTCCTGTCACTGGGTTGGGAGCGCAGGATCACAGATGTGGCGAGTGTTTGGTGGACAGCAGTGTCGGGGGGGGGGGGGGCTGATTGAACAGCTGAAGTGTACGGCAGCAGTTTCCTGTGCAGCACTGGAGTGGCGGCTATTTTGTGAACAGTGTTTGAGTTTTTTCTTTCCTGCATGCATTTCTTCTAGTCTCCTGAGCGGTTCAGTTGGCTGGACAAGTAGAGCCGGACGCAGGGGATACTAAAATTGCGTTTCTTTAGTTTGCTCGTGTCACTGGCAGATGCTTGCGCCCCCCCCCTCCCAAGAAAAAAAACAGCAGAGGACGCCACAAGAGGTTGTTTGGTTTGGTTTGTTTTGTTTTTTTCTTATCTTGCACAGGTGACTTTTTTTTTTTTTTTTTAAACAGAAAAGGGCTATGCCTCCTAAAACCACCTGCTTAGCATGCGGTGCGTGGGGATCAGTGTCAAGCAGTGGCTTCTGCGCTTGTGAGGCACTGTCCAGGCTAATGGACAAAGGAGTGCTTGAAAGCCAGGGCGGCAGTCTGCTGGTACCCGCAAGGGGTGGTGATCCTTCGCAGGCTACAGATGCCCATGTGCCACTCATCCCAACAGAGCAGGCAGAGGCTGGGGTGGGCGCTTCTAAGAGTCATTCTTCATTGGCGAAGGGCCCCAAATAGAAACTGCGGAAGTCCTTTAAAGCCTTACCAAGCTCGCAGGGAGGATACCAGCATGGAGCTTTGCAGAGGGCTTTCTCTCTGGTGGTGGTTCTCCTCATGCACAGGGCATTTTGTATGACAAACATAATGGAGCTGGAAGATGCCAACAGCAAGGGGCCTAAGTGGGCTTTGCCCGGGTTGCTTTCAACTGAAAGAGTACAGGGGGAGTTGGGCTCTATATGCTGTAGGCTGGAAGAGGACCTGTGGGGGAAAATGGACTCCTTCCAGTCTGAGGAGGAAGAACAAAAGGCTTTTGATAAGGAACAAGAGACAAGGCTGATGGAACTAGAGGAAGGCGAGAGCCCTCAAGTGGAAGAATTACATATCGTACGCATCTTTTAGGAGGGAAGAGCTTTCGGCCTTTATTATTCATTTCTTGAAAGCCCATAATATGGATACAGAGGATCCAATGGAGGAAGAGTCACTGGAAGACCCTCTTTTCCAGGCAGTGCAGAAGACAATGTTCCCTGTGCATCGGGTGATTACAGATGATTCAGGATGAATGGGATGTGCCCGAGGCCGCGTTATAGGGAACGCACACTATGGCACATTTATCCTTTTTTCCGGGAGCGGGTACAAAGACCTTCTGCGGTCTCAGAGGGTCGACGTAGAGGTGTTGGTGGTGACAAAAAAGACTACTATTCCAGTGGAAGGTAGCTCAGCTTTAAAAGATGTGCAAGATAGAAAAGTGGAAACTCTTGAAATGTGTTTTTGATATAGATGCTCTCTCACTGCAGGCATCGGTCTGTGGGGCTTCTAGTGTACGCGTGCTTATGATGGATGCAGGGGATCATTGAGTCTCTGTGGGTATCCCAGCTGCTGCTGGTGGGGGCAGCCAAGTTGGAGTCAGGGGCGGCTTTCTTGGCTGATTCCTTTAACTCTTATGACTTGATCAGAGACTTATCCAAAGAGATGGTGATAGTGGTGGCAGTAGCATGATGCTACCTCTGGCTTCAGAATTGGTTGGAAAATGTATCTTCCAAATCGCTCCTGAGCAAGTTGCACTTCAGAGGGAAGTTGTTGTTCGGGGGAGATCTTGATAAATTGGTGAAGGATTTGGGAGAATCCAAAGGGGGCTTCTTCTGGAAGACGGACAAAAGACTGTTGGGTCTACAGTGCCTCTGCAGGGACAGGTGTCTAGTTTTTGACATTTTCGCTCAGTTCGCTTTTCACCGTATCAGAGAGAACAACTCTTTCAGGGGGTCGGGCAGAGATTTTCTCTTCCACCCCTATGGGCCCTAAAAAGTTGCAATGAAGTGAGGAGTGGCCACACAGGAGTGTTACCCATAGGTGGTTGGCTACGGGACCTTTTATCTGGCATGATCACAGCTTACATCCGATCAGTGGGTGTTGGAGGTTATCAGAGAGGGCTGCGTATTGGAGTTGAAGAGCCTGCTCATGGGCACCTTTTTGTCCTTTTGCCATGCAAGGCCTCTCGGAAGCAAAAGGCAGTGGA
This sequence comes from Ichthyophis bannanicus, assembly GCA_033557465.1. NCBI lineage: Eukaryota > Metazoa > Chordata > Amphibia > Gymnophiona > Ichthyophiidae > Ichthyophis > Ichthyophis bannanicus. The sequence continues at coordinate 79,255,074 of CM066049.1, read as the reverse complement.
AGAGACGTTGCAAAGGCTCCTAGACCTGAAAGAGGTCCGCCGGGTACCGGTCGACCAAAGCGGTTATGGTCGATACACTATCTATTTTGTGACTCCCAAGAAGGAGGGTACCTTTTTGTCTCAGTCTGGATCTCAGAACATGTCAATCGGTGCTTCAGGGTGCTTTGATTCCATGTGGAGACACTGAAGTCTGTGATTGTAGCAGTCAGGGCAGGAGAGTTCTTGACTTCCCTTGATCTCTCTCACAGAAGCCTACTTATCTTAAATCAGGAAGAATGCCAACAGTTCCTGAGGTTCGCGGTGCCCATGGGCCTCTTCCAGTTTCAGGTACTACTTTTGGGTTATCAGTAGAGCCACGTGCATTCACGAAGGTGATGTTGGTGGTCGCGGCAGACCTACAGAAAGAAGGGATCCTTGTGAACCCCTACCTCAACAATTGGCTCATCTGGGCGAAAGCGAGATAGTCACAGGGAGAATGATTGTGTACTTACAGAGCCTCGGATGGGTGATAAACTTTGCAAAGAGTCAGCTCCGACCCTTGCAGGACTTGGTGTACTTGGGGGGGGGGGGGGGGGGCACGTTTCCAGACGGCAGCAGGACAGGTGTCCTTGCAGGAGGCTTGGGCGCAAGCATTACAGGCTCAGATCAGAAGGTTTGGCAGCATACAAACACTGATGGCGTGGCACTACTTACAGGTGCTGGGGGGTCCATGGCGGCGACCATTGAGCTCATGCCGGCGACCATTGAGCTCATGCCTTGGGTAAGGGCACACATGTGGCCGCTGCTGAGGAGCCTCTTGCGAAGGTGGTCTGTGCAGCGTCATCTACTATAGCTCCCCTTGCCATGTCGAGCAAGCATCTGCCAGTGCTCCGGTGGTGGCTAACGGGCGACAACCTGCAGAAGGGAATGCCGCTGGAGACTCCCAGCTGGATTCTCTTGAGGCTGATGCCATTTTGTCCAGATGGGGTGCTACTGTGATAGTCATTTCACACAGGGGAGTTGGTCAGAGCAGGAGGCAACTTGGTCCATCAACCGGCTCGAGTTGAGAACAGTTTTCCTGGTGTTGCAGCAGTTCATTTCGCACCTACGGGGCATGGCAGTGTGAGTGTTTTCGGACAATGCCACGACTGTGGTGTATGTCGATTGACAAAAAGGGACAAACAATGTGAATCTGGAAGCAAAAGTCTGTTGTTTGAACTGAGCAGAACAGAATCTTCAGGCCTTATTGGCAGCTCATGTGGCAGGTAAAGACATTGTGACCACTGACTATCTCAGCTGGGTTCATATTGACCTGGGGGAATGGATCCTCAATGCAGTAGTATTTGCTCTCCTGGTCCAAAGGTGGGGGCAACAGATTATGGCCTGATGGTAACTTTTGAATCAGCCATGGTAGCGAGATTTTTCAGCAGACACGGAACTATTTTTGGAGGGCTTAGATGCCCTGGTTCCAGAAGTGGCCGACAGGGTGACTCCTTTATTTGTTTCCACCCTGGGCATTCATTGGCTGAGTCATACAAAGCATAGAGAGGCATCAGGATCTCATGATACTGATAACTCTCAACTGGCCCTGCCACCTGTGGTACGCAGACTTGGTTGGATATCCGTAGGTTGTTAGGGAAGTATTTGAAGACTACAGATTCTCTTAGAAAGTTGGATCGCTTGTTCGTTCTCCATGGGGGAGCATGTAAAGGAGAAGCAGCTTCAAAGGCCTCCATTTCTCGGTGGGTGAAGGAGGCCTTCTCCTAAGCTTACTTGCTGAGATGCAAGCCGGTGCCAGTCGGTTTGCAAGCACATTCGATTCAAGTGCAGGCCACATCCTGGGTGGCGTTGAGATTGGTTTCTCCAGATGAGATTTGTGGGGCACCAACCTGGTCGTCCCTGCATACCTTCATCAAGCATTAAGGGCTGGATGTGTGGGCAAGCCACAGGGGACATGTGTTTTGGATCAGTGGTTCTTCAGGCCGGTCTTACGGGTCCCTCCAAAGTTTAGTACTGCTATGGTTCATTCCACAGGTGATGGGCTGGACTGGAGGAACAATAAGGAAAGTGGAATTAGGCCTTCCTGCTAATTGATGTTCCTTGAGCGAGTCCAGTCTCAATCCCCCCCCTGGGGTCTGTGTTTGGGGTTTTTTTTTTTTTTTTTTGCTTGGCTTCATAGATGTCTCCAGTCCAGAAAAAACTCTGCACATTGTGGGAATTAGGGGGAGAAGTCGTGGAGTGCAAGTGTTTGGAGTTGGTTAGAAGGTGAAGTGTTCCATGCTCGACTCAGTGCAGTTGGGAGTGTCCAGGTAAGACCAGGGACAGAGTCTGGACTGTGGTAAGCGACCTCTCTCTCAGGCGGGAGGATATTTTTCTGTCTGAGGAGCGGGGTGCAGTGTATATAGTTCTAATGGTTGTTGAAAGTTACTTTTGAGAGTCTGCTTTGTCATTAGGATACTGGTTATGGGAGGTGACATATGTATACCCTAATGTCATCAAATATGACATGCTCAATCTCCAAGCTGCTGGTGAGGTGACACTACCCACAGGTGCAGGACTGGACTGGACTCGAGGAACGTTAATTAGTAGGTAAGGCCTAATTTCACCATTTTTGTCTCCAGCATATGGTGGTTAGAATCTGAACAAATAAGGATCTGATTGAAAGAAAATTTGATTTTGTTTAACAACCACTTTTGGGTGACTCTCTCACTTGAGCATGACATGGGAGGCTCTACTAGACTGCAGTCTTTTTGGAAGCCATGGGAGGAGGGAAAATTTGGTTCAGTTCCATGCTCTTAACCCATTAAAGGGCCTGTTGAGCGGCCAGAAAATTGGAAGGATTGGATTTAAGCTGCCTCATACAACTTCAACACTTTGTACCCACTTCTCTCCTCCAGAAGACCTAAGACAGCTCAGAGGTTTGCGAGTGCAAGCCTGGTTTTATTAGGAAAAACATGGTCTGGGGAATAGCACAGACCCTGGCACAGTTTGCCTTGCCTGAGGCTCCCAGGGGGTGAAAGAGTACCAAGATTTGACTTGGTCATTGTCCTTTTTGGGAGGCTCCCAAACTCATTTGTTTTGGGGCATAAGTCAGGGTGGACCATTGTTGGGGCTTTCTGCCCTTTCCAATGCATGCTGTGTAGCATTTTCTGACTTTGTGCACTTTGTGCCCAAGCGGTCCCAATGCATGTTCTACCTGAGGGCTCCAACACGTGTTCCTGCTTAAGTGCTCATAATGCGTGTCCCTGTACGTGCTCCATTAGCACTTTGAAAGTGGACCATCTGTAGAGGCTACTGCCTTGGCCAGAGCTATTGTATCAGGGACCCATCCTCATGCCTCAGGTGGATCGGTTCTCGCTAACGGCTTGGCTATTGAGCGGGCATGGTTGCGCTGCTGGGGGATACTAGCCATCAGTCATATCTATGTTACTGAAGACGTGGAGGTGCTCGATGTCGCTAACCTACGTGAGAGTGGCTTCCTTTGCACCAGGCCCTCCTGACTCAGGAGCTAGTAGGCCTCCTCGAGGATGGGGCAGTGCAACCAGTCCCACTGCATCTCAGAGGACGGGGTTTTTATTCCTGATACTTCCTCGTCCCGAAGAGAACAGGGGGTCTCCGACCCATCCTCGACCTGCAGAGCCCAAAGACGTTCCTGGTGCGGGAGAAGTTCAAGATGTTCTCCCTTGGAACACTGCTGCCCTACCTCCAGCAGGGCAATTGACTATGCTCCTTGGACCTAAAGGATGCTTATACTCGCATCCTTATCCATCCCAAGCACAGAAGGTGTCTCCACTTCATGGTACAGGGGAACCACTACCAGTACATAGTGCTCCCCTTCAGCCTTGCATTGCCCCGTGGGTCTTCACAAAATGCCTGGCCATGGCGGTGTCCCACCTCCAGTTGCAGGGCAACTTTTTCTGTCCTATCTAGATGACTGGTTCATGCAGGGGGGCATGGCCTCTAAGATTCATCGGGCCACAGACCGCACCATTCACCTACTGGAGCACCTGGGATTCGTGGTAAACTACCCAAAATCCCACCTCGCTCCGGTGCAGTCCCTAAAGTTCATCGAGGCCCGCTTGGACACTCTGCGGGCCATGACCTTCCTTCCCCAGGACAGGGCAGACCACCTCGTGTCCTTGGTGTCCAACGTGCAATGCCACAGCATGGTCTCGGCTCGGTCGATGCTTTGCCTTCTCGACCACATGGCCTCCATGGTCCATGTCGTACCCCACGCCCGCCTCAACAGTGGTGCTTCTGCACATAGTGGACCCAGGCGACAGGCTGTCTTTGAGACACACCCTGCCTGGCTGAGTCCCTGACCTGGTGGCGGGATGCACGGAACCTGCCCTGAGGCTTGCCCTTCCAGACCCCGATGCATCAGGTGGTCTTGATGATGGACGCCTCCCTGTTGGGCTGGGGGGCCCACTGCGAGGAGCTGTGCATGCAGGGGACCTTGGTCTCCTGAGGAGGCTCAGCAGCAGATCAATCTGCTGAAGCTCAGAGCTGCTGTCCTTGCGCTCCAGGCCTTCCGGCACCGCTTGCAGCACTAAGCGGTCCTTGTCCAGACAGACAACCAGGTCACGATGTTCTATATGAACAAACAAGGGGGCATCAGCTCTTATAGCCTCTGCCTGGAGACAATGGCTCTGTGCTCTTTTGTAGTGAAACTGGGTATCATCCTCTGAGCCACCAATCTCCCATACCAGGACAACACCTTGGTGGATCGGCTAAGCAGTGGCCTCTAGCCGCACGGGTGGTGCCTGTGTCCACGGATGGCGCAGCTGCTCTTCCAGTGTTGGGGGACTCCAGCCCTGCGAACTTGCAGCTCCCCTGGTTCTACGGCCTCCTCCCTCACCCGGGCAGGATGGCACCAGATGCCTTCCTCCTGTCATGGACCACCAGCCTGCTGTATGCCTCCCTCCCCCCCATCTGTATGCTTTCCCCCACCCCCCACTCCGCTCATTGCTCACACTCTTCTCAAGGTCCAGTGAGACAGGGCCTCAGTGATCCTCGTGGTCCAGGCAACCATGGTCTCGTGGTGGAGCCCCTGGTCCTCTAGGGAACTCTTTGGGGCTGCTGACACAGGGGGGTGGGGGGGTCGGCTGCTTCACCCCATTTTTGAGGTCTCTCTCCCTCACAGCTTGGCGGCTGAGCAGGTTGCTCTAGCCGCCTACCATCTCCCTATGGAGATTGAGGGCATTCTTCTAGCCTCACAGAAGGATTCGATCAGGCGGGCATGCGCCTTCAGGTGGTGCCGTTTCTTAATGTGGTACTCGCAGGTCCGAGTGGACCAGTTTTCCTGCCCCACCCGATTGGTCCTGCAGTACCTTCTTTACCTCTTGCAGGCTGGGCCGAAGTCTAATTCGGTCAGGGTTCACCTGAGTGCCATCTCAACGAACCACCACCCCATCGAGGGGAAACCCTCTCGGGGCAACTGCTGGTCTCTCGCTTCATGCGGGGCTTGCTCCTTTCCAGGCTCCCTGCCGCCCTTCTCCTGCAGCATGGGGCCTCAATGCGATTCTCATGCAACTCACCAAGCTGCCCTTTGAGCCTATGTCTACTTGCTCGCTGCAGCACCTGTCATGGAAAGTGGCCTTCCTGGTGGCTCTCACCTCTGCCCAGAGGGTCAGCGAACTCCAGGTGCTGATGGCTGATGCCCCATACACGAGGGTTCTACAGGAACAAGGGGGTCCTGTGTACTCACCCCAAGTTCCTCCTGAAGGTTGTCTCTGATTTACATCTCACCCAAGAGATAGTGCTGCCCACCTTATTCTCAAAGCCCCACGCCAACCTTGCATTAGTGGTTCTCCACACACTGGACTGCAAGAGGGCACTCTCCTATCTGCAGTGGACTTGGGACCACCACAGATCCGGGCAGCTTCTTGTCTCCTATGACCCCAGCCACCTGGGGCTGGCGGTCACCAAGTGAACCTTGTCCATCTGGATGGCGGACTGTATTGCCTTGGCCCAGGCTCAGGCCAGGCTTCCCCTGGATTGCCGAGTCACGGTGCACAGTTTATTTATTTAACAGTTTTTATATACCGTCTTTCTACAATTCAAGGCGGTTTACAGAGAACGTAACAGACAGTATATTTCAACTGTATACATAGGAACAAAACATAACACAGTATAAATGATTAACAAGTAACTTTCTCCTTAAGGAGGCTTATGGATAGGAACTATTTACATGGAGATTTATAGAAGAGGTTAGAGAGAGCTATGTAAGCAGGGAAAAATGTTCCTGGAAGGGATGAGTGTTTAATTTCTTCCGGAATTCAGGGTGATTGGAACAGTTCCGTAGTTCATATGGTAAGGCATTCCAAATAGAGGGGGCATAAAGGGAGAATGCCCGATTATAGGTAGTTTGGCTACCATTTTCTCTTAGAAGTTGGGATGGATAGGAGGTTCTTGGTGATGGTGCGGCGTGTTCTATTGTTGTTGGAATTAGATAGGAGTGAGGAGAGGCATGAAGCTGATTTGTTGGAAATGATTTTATGAATGAGGGTGATTACTTTGAATTTAACTCTGGGCTGAATGGGGAGCCAGTGTAGATCAGAGGATTGGCGTTGTGTGAGCGTCTAGGGTTATTTGTGATGAGCCGAGCTATTGTGTTCTGTGCCATTTGGATAGGGTGTAAGCTGTTCTTGGGAAGGCCATGATAGATGAGATTGCAGTAGTCAAGGGATGGGATAGTGAGGGCCTGGCAGACGGTGCGAAAGGAGTCTGGGTTTAGGAGAGGTTGGAGGTTCCGAAGAGTATGTCTGAGCGATGGCATCGTCGGTCGCTAGCCTGCTCTTGGTGCTGCTGGTAGATGTCTGCTGGGCCGCCACCTGTCCACCACTCACATCTTTGTGGTGCATTACTGTCTGGAGAGGGAGTTCCGTTGAGACAGCGTTTTTGGCCAGGCTGTACTCTGTAACCCTGTTCAGTGTTTAAGCAACTCCTGCCCTCCAACCCACCTTGTTCCGGTTACCAGGAGCATAGCCACCTGGGACTCGGTGTCCTCGGGCTGCCGCCTTTTTTGCTGGCGACTGCTCACAGCTTTGCTGTGATTTTTTTTCTACAGGTCCTCGGTAGCCTGTAGCTAGGGAGTCCCATATGTGAGGACTGACTTCCTGCTTGTTCCTGGAGAAAGCGTAGTTACTCATCTGTAACAGGTGTTCTCCAAGGACAGCAGGAATCTGTCCTCACAATCCTCCCTCCTCCCCTTGGAGCCTCTGTCCATTTTTGCCATCTTCTTGGTAGGGCTCTAGTGATTGCACCCTTGGACGGGAAGGGGACCACGCATGCGTGGTGGCATTCCTAAGACTTTGTTTTAAAGCTGGGGAAATGCTCCACGCAGGCTCTGTCGGTGCCGATGTCACCCATATGTGAGAACTGATTCCTGCTGTCCCTGGAGAACACCTGTTAAAGGTGAGTAACTTCACTTTACAGAGCACTCCCCATAAAGAATCTGAACATCCTCCAATGTTACAGCCAGAATAATATGCAAGGCTCGACTAGATGATCATATCACACCCATCTTACGACCTCCACTGACTCCCAATCATGATACGAATAAAATACAAGAAACTAATGACCACTTTCTAACTGATTAACAATATTGCACCGTCCTACCTTTCAACCCTTCTCCACACTCTCTCAGATGCTAGATCCCGAAGGGAAAACACTCAGCATTCATTTGCAATCCCACCCCCTCCTCTATTCATAAGATTAAACAGGCCACAAGCTCCAGGGCATTCACATACACAGCCCCCAGTCTCTGGAACTCGCTGCCTGTCTCAATCCACTTGATAAAGGACTTCCAAGTATTCAGAAAAGAACTCAAAATGTATCTATTCATAGAACACTATGGAAACGCTAAGGGCAGTAATACTGCACACACAACCCACTCCCACTTACAATGACCACCCAGTATACACAAAGGCCACACCATTAGTACATCAATCTCCCTCATGCCTAAGTTTATAACTCTTGTAAGCATTGTTTCATAGATGTTAATAGTTGACCTTTAAATAGTTATCTGTTTCTGTTAGTTCATTATACTGTTATATGTAACATGTTGGTTATTTGTAAACTGCCCTTGATCTCTGGAAGGGGCAGTATTGGAAAGAGTAATTAACTAACAGACAAATAAATAACAAAGGAGAAGGTGATGCTTCGTCTGGTCCCTCCTGTTTTGCCAAAGGTGGTTTCGGCTTTTCACTTGAACCAGATGATGGTCCCATCAGTCTTTGTGGGTTCACCTGTTTGGCAGAGTCCAGGAATCTACATTGGTTAGATGTCTGCAGGTTACTTAAACGATATTTGAAGGCGACAGGTCTTTTGGCGTTCGGGGCACCTTTTTGTGCTCTTCAGTGGCCCTTGGAAGGACGTGGCAGCTTCTTGGGTGACTATTTCCTACTGGATCTGGGAGCCATTGAATCTATGTATTTGCTGAAAGGGTGCATGATTCTGGCAGGTTTACAGGCTCACTTCACTAGGGCTCAGATGTCGTCTTGGGCGGAGTTCAGTCTTGTTCTGCCTCAGGATATTTGCAGGGCGGTGATGTGGTCATTGCTTCATTTATTTGTGCGTCGTCATTGTGTGGCTGTACAAGCCCATCAGGATGTTGATTTTGGGGCTTGAGTAGTGCAGGCTGGCATCTCTGTAACCATCTTGCGGTAATGCTACTTTATGTCCCATGTGTCTGGATTGTACTGGAGAGATGAATAGGAAGGTGAAATTGGACCTTATTTGCTAATTTTCTTGGAAGTCTGTCCAGTTCAGAACCCCCCCCTCCCCTCGGTACTTGGCTGTCTTATGCTGGTCTTGTGTCTATTCTGAAAGAAGGTTATTGCAGGAATAGGTGGGTTTGGTCCAGTTTTTTGTGTTGGTTCTCCCTTTGTTCCTTTTAGAAACATAGAAATATGACGACAGGCCATGTGGTCTTTTTCTATCTAGTCTGTCCTGCCATATCAACTACAACCGTCCCCTTTTTACCTTTAGAGATCCTCTGTGTTTGTCCCATGCTTTTTTGAATTCAGTTACTGTCCTCATCTCTATCACCTCCACTGGGAGACTATTCCACGGATCCACTACTCTTTCCGTAAAGAAATATTTACGCATATCACTCCTGAATCTCTCTCCCTTCACCCTCATCCCATGTCCCCTCGTAGCAGAACTTGCTTTCAATTGAAAGAGGCTCTCTCCCTGAACATTTATGCCACGGAGGTATTTAAACATCTCGATCATATCACCTCTATCCCGCCTTTCCTCTAAGGTGTACATATTAAGATCCTTCAGTCTGTCCTCATATGCTTTATAATGAAGACCACTAATCATTTTAGTAGCCACCCTCTGCACCGACTCCATCCTGTTCACATCCTTTTGAAGGTGCGGTCTCCAGAATTGCACACTATACTCCAAATGAGGTCGCACCAAAGACTTATACAGAGGCATTATCACCTCCTTTTGTTGACCTTGGGAGTTCCACTTTGTTGCTACACTGTTTTCTCTTCCCATTGTGGATCTCTGGTCCTTGGGATGGGGAGTCCCTTTCGGTGCTATGCTTGTCTGTCTTTATTTATTTATTTTTTTTAAGACACTGTGTTGTGAGATTTAATTGCAGGACTGGTGGAGAATAAGCAGTTTGGAACTCCATTCTGCTGCTTTCTGAGGTTCATATGGTCTCTGGAGGGGGGAGCACAGGCTACTTGAGAGGTTTTTCAGTTTATTCTCGGTGTCCATCTGCTGTTTCACGGGCATAACCCATGCATCTGGGCTGGAGTGGAGGGACTCCAGGCCAGAAAATTAGCAGGTAAGGTCTAATTTCACCTTCATATTCATTGAATAACTTCAAAACCTGGCTGACAGATTTGCTGTGTATATTTAAGAATTTAGTTGTCACAAAATCCTATTTTTGTAAAGATTAAAAACAAGGAGATCTCGGAGGTGGACCAGTATTGATGATATGCACCATCAAAATATGTATGTGAGAGGCTGACAGCTAGATGCTGGTTATCATCACAGGTCAATTCAAGCTCATGCTGTGCACATATTCTGATTTCTTAAAGATCTTGTTCTAGCGAGACTATGAATATTTGAGAATATTTGGCAAGAACAGATTAAAAAAAAAAAAAAAAGGGATGAAACCGAATTACTGAAAGTGTTGTAAAAAAAAAAAATAGGGAATGCATTAAGCTTTTATATTTGGAGTCTTGATAATACTTGGTTATGCTTTTCTCTCATTTTAACTTCATGGACTCTGCACCCTGGATCATATCTATTCAGTAGACTTAAAGGAACTATATGCTTTGCTTTAAATTCCCATGCTGCATGGTTCGTCTTGCTATTCCATTTGAACTGGACATGTTCAGTAGCATTCTTTTTAAAAGTTCTTCAGTTCTGGTATCTAAATGATTAGAAAAATTACAGATAATTCTTTAAAAAAAAAACAATTTGCATGGTGGTGATTGTATTTCACTTTGCATTCTACAGCAGAAGAGCATTTTTACTACCTGGCCCAATAGTGCCCTGGAACTGAACATGGCAACCCTCGAGGATGATATCGGTGACTCCCAAGAGTTGCCCCCAGAGGAACTGACAATAAAGGCAGAACCAGAAAGTGAAGAGGACTCACCAGAGACTCCAGGGGTGGCAACATCAGAAGGTACCTCTCCAGAAAAGTGGGTAGTGGAGTATGTGAACTTCTTGGGTCCATCCTCAACCCCAGCCTTTACAGAAGCACTGGACCTAATAGAATCTGTAAGTACCAGAGTGATCCCTCTTCCATTCCTATCACAATAGAATTAACAAAAAATTGTATTTAGAAGTATTTAGTCTGAGAATATTTGTCAATAGCCATTCCAATTCATCCTGCTAGACCAGTCCAGACAAGTGGTCTAAGGCCCCCCCCCCCTTGCCAGCGGATGTTGGAAACAGAGAAAGTGCCAGAAGCATCAGCCTTTGGGCTCTGGCATATAGAGGGGCTTTCCTAGGTGTCACCCTCAGTATTTCTCTGTCTCCAGCAGATGATAGATATCTCTTTCCTCTTCTCCTGGCAGCTAGTTTGTTTCCTCTGCTAGTGCAGGTAACCTGCATGGAGACTTTTGGGATTCACAAGTGGTGTCCCCCTTGATGTTTCTCACTACATCCTTTTTTTTTTTTTAGTGGCAGCTCCTGGTCAAGAGGACCAGTGTAGCTCCTCAAGGGAGGAACAGCTCCTAGTCAGGAGGACTGGTAGTTAAGGGGAGAGCCTCGGTATCCCTGCAGCAGAAGAGTGTCCTGACCACTTCCTTTTTTGATTTAAAAAAAAAAAAAGCCCTCTCTGATCTGCCACAGCATAGCTGTGTGTTCTCGCTTCAAGCCTGCATCTCTTCACACCGGCTGCCTGCATGGGAACTGAGGTGAGTGATCTCCCTGTGTGGACACGGCTCCTGCTGGTCTTAATGGGTTTGCTGCCCTCCTCCCGGGGCGGACGCCATTGCCTGTCTCCTGCACCTTGGGTCTGCCACATGGCTGCCTATGTGCCCTTTCCCTTCTCATTGGGCTGACCATGCCGCCTTCAATTTGCTGTGGAAGACATTTTTTTCTCATTGCTCCTGCATTTTTGGGTGCTCTTGGCCACGGAACGGGGTTTGCAGGATGGCGATTTCTTTTTCAGCATGGCTACATAGAGGGCATCATGTTTCTATCTTACCTTGCTGTTTCACTTACGGCAGAAAATGCCATTTGCTCACTGACAAGCTCTGCTCAGCGTGTTCAGAACATCCCGGGGAGTCTTTGCTGTCCATGCTGGCAGAGGCAGGGCACAACAATTTGGCAGTCTCCACTCTGAATATCCCTGTTTCTTCCTCCCTGGCAGTCAGGGGTTCTTCTCCTCCTCCCCAGGCTGTGGATGCCTTCCCCTCCCCCCCCACCCTTGCTTTCACAGCAACCCAGCGTTTCAGACGTCAGGGGGTTCATTTCTGGAATCGGACGCCTTTATGTCCCTGTTTAGACAAGCCTGGGAACTCTGGAAGTCTGACCCAGGCGGGGGGCCCCCAACCGTGGGTCCCTCCTCCACTAGGCCCCCAGCTAATCCCTCTCACCAAGCAAAGAAGTGCATGGGGAACCAACATCCTACTCCTGATTCAGGGTGTCTTGATAAGAAAATCTCTTGGGCTGCTGAGGAATGGCTGGAAGAGCAGGATAATCTCTCAGGTGACAGTTCAAACTCTTTGGACCGTGAGGATGGGGAATGGTCCCCCATAGACTATCAGGCCAAAGATCACGAGGACACTCAAGATGTTCGTATATTCTGCAAAGAAGAGCTTTCTGCCTTGATCACACATGTTGTAAAAGCTTTGCGCCTTTCTGATACAACAGGACAGGCTGCTGCTCCGACTCGTTCTCAAGCGGATCCTATTCTGTGGAGCATCCGACAGCCCTCAAGGCTTTTCCGTTCCCTCAGGCACTGTAATAGATGTTCTCCCTTGAATGGGATTCACCAGATGTGTCCATCCACACATCTAGGCAGTTGGGCCGTCATTACCTTTGGTCTCCTGAGGACCTAGATAAATGGCTCTGATACCAGAAGGTGGATGCTGTAGTAACAGTCGTTACCAAGCACACAGCTATTCCAGTGGAAGGGGGGGTCGTTCTTTGGAATCAAGAAAACCAGAAAGAGGAGGGACTTTTCAAGACTGCCTTCTCCTCTTCCCTCGCCATTCAAGCCTTGCTCTATAGGGGGAAAGCTGCATGTGCCTTTCTCTTCTGGGTTCACTTACTGCCGGAAGACCTGACTTCGGCGCGTTTATAGTCTGTCACTGCCTTTTTGGCGAATGCCCTTTAGGATCTGCTCCACCTGGCAGCCCAGTCAGTGGCTGCGGTTGCTGTTTCTCGCTGATGGCGCTGGCTTTGGCACTGGTCAGCCGACTTTGCTTCTAAAGCTCATCTAGCTAGGCTCCCTTTTAAAGGCAAGCTTCTCTTTGGGGAGGACCTGGAAAAGCCAGTTAAGGACCTGGGAGAGGTCAAGCCACAACGCTTAGCAGAAGACAAGCTTAAGTGGGGTACTCGCCATTCAGGGCCACAGTCCTTCTCCCGGTCCCCCTTCAGAGATGCTCTGTGCTACCGACTGGGTAGTTTCTCAGATACCTTGTCAAACAGGTCTGGATCCAAGCCACAGCCTTTTGGGGGATCCGTCAAACTAAGGACTCCTACTCTGCCCCTATGAAATTCTCCTACTGACGGTCTCCTGACCCACTCCGGGACAATGCTGGTGGGGGGGGTCAGCTGGCCCTATTTGCCCACAAGTGGGAGGAAATAACAACAGATCAATGGGTTCTTGACGACATCCACTACGGCTATGTGCTCGAGTGCTCCAAGCCCATCCCGGACGCCTTTGTGATTTCCCCTGTGGGTTCGGGCCCCAAGCCACATGGCCATGCAAACCACACTTCAGCACCTGTTGCAACTACAGGCCATTTGTTCAGTACTGCCATCAGAGGTAGGCTCCAGCCATTACTTCATTTACTTTGTTGTTCCAAAGAAGGATGGAGCCTTTCGACCCATTCTGGACCTCAAGCAGGTCAATCAATCGCTCCAGGTAGCTCATTTCCGCATGGAAACCCTCTGAACTGTGATCTTAGTAGTTCCCAGGGGGAGTTCTTGGCTTCTCTCAACCTTGTGGAAGCTTACTTCCATGTCCAAATCCGAATGGATCAACAGCGCTGCCTTCGTTTCACGGTGCTTGGGCTCCACTTCCAGTTCTGCACACTACCTTTTTGGCTTGGCAATGGTGCCCCATACTTTCTCAAAGGTCATGGTGGTTGTCGCAGCAGCCTTGTGGAAACTAGGAATCCGTGTTCACGCCTATCTGGAGACTGTCTCATCAGAGCAAAGTCGCAGGCAGAAGCCTTCAATGCAGTTTCACATGTAGTAGCATTCTTCGAGCACCTGGGCTGGATGGTCAATCATGCCAAGAGCTGTCTCTGCTCCTCAAAACCCTGGAATTCCTGGGTGCCCACTTCGACACACCTCTGGATGGGTCTTTCTTACGACGGATTGGTTTCAGAAGTTTACAGGGATGCTTCATGCATTTCTTCTGTAGATCCATCTCTATGTCTGGGACTATCTTCAGATCTTGAACCATGGCGGCCACAATTGATGTAGTCCCTTGGTCTTGAGCCTACATGAGGCTTCTCCAATGGCCCCTTCTATTCTGCTAGTCCCCAGCATCACAAGAGTATAACCTTCGTCTGCCACTTCCCAGGACCATCCGCACCAGTCTACACTGGTGGCTCTGCCTGGACCACTTGCTGCGGGGAGTTCCCCTGGACATGCTGCGTTGGATCCTACTCACAATGGATGCCAGTCTTTTGGGCTGGGGAGTGCATTGTCTGGACCAGACAGCCCAGGGCTTGTGGACCTCTTAGGAATCCCAGTGGACGATCAACCATCTCGAAGCTCGAGCTGTCTGCCTTGCCATTATTGGTCTTCCTACCTCTCCTATGCCAGCAATCGGTTCATGTCCTCTGCAACCGTGCCACGACAGTGGCTTATCTCAACTGATAGGGTGGCACCAAGGCTTCAGGAGTGGCCTGGGAAATGGCACTTCTCCTTCCTTGGGCCGCAAGACACCTATAGGCGCTATCCGCTGAGCACATTGTGGGGGTGGACAATATTCAGGCCAACTTTCTCAGTTGACATGCTCTAGACCCCAGCGAATGGGAGCTGGCTCTGGAGGCATTTTAAGCACATAGTGTGCACCTTGGGCCAGCCCAGCTTGGATCTGATGGCCACTGCAAAGAATGCCAAATGTTCTCCAGGACCAAGCAGGAAGTCAGTCCTCACATATGGGTGACGTCGGCGCCGACGGAGCCCTCGCGGAGCAATTTTCCCCAGCTTTCAAAGAAAGCCTTTGGGAATTGCAGCGCGCATGCGCGGTCGCCTTCCCGCCCAAGGGTGCCATCTTAGCCAGTCTTCTTTTTTCCGCGGAGCCCTACAGACGTACCCGTCGTGTCCCCGCGAAAAAGTTGATTTTGTTAGTAATTTTCTCTCTTTTTTCTTTGGGTCGACCCCGGAGACCGAGCCGATCCTCGAGTCCATGCGAACTCGAGTCGATCCTCGGTCGAGGTCACCCTCGGCCTCCCGTTCGGGACCGAGGTCGCCGACGCCGACTCCCTCGGCGTCGGGGCGGCAGGCGCCGCGGCCTGCCCGGGCCGACCCCACCGATTCCTCGTCGGAGTCGGTCTGGGAGTCTGAAGAGGAAGAGTCACCTGATTCTTTTCGGACTCGGTGTGTCCCCTCGGACTCACCTGAGTCCGAACCTCGGAAGCAGTCCCCCCCGGAGGATGCCCGGTTCTCGGACTTCGTCAGGGATATGGCCAAGGCTTTGGCCTTCCCTGCGGATCCCGAGGAGGAGCCTTGAGCCGAAGAGCTCGACGCCCTCCAGTATGACTCTCCCGCCAGGGAACACTTTACTGTACCGGTTCCTCCCATGCTGGAACGACTACTCTTCCGCATGTGGGAGAGTCCGGCCTCCTCGCCGGTCCTGAGCAAGCGGGTCGATTCTATCTATCGAGTCCGCAAGAGCCCTGGCTTCCAAAAAGCACAGCTACCACACCATTCCATGGTAGTGGAATCGGCCATGCATCGTCTTAAGAGCCAGAAGATGCACTCCTCGGTGCCTCCTGGCAGGGAGGCCCGTAACCTGGATGGCCTTGGTAAGAAGTGTTTCCAGGGCTCTATGCTTGCGTGTCGTGTCCAGACCTACCAGCTATACATGGGCATGTATCTCCGAGACCTGGCTAAAGAGCTAGCCGGATTCTCCGCTGGTTTGTCCGAGGAACCTTTGCGGAGGTTCCTGGCCTTGTCCACTGGCATTCGGGAATGCTCAAAATTCATATCCCGAGCAGCCTATGATGGCTTTGAAGCATCGGCTCGAGTGGCCGCAGCCGGCATCGGTGCCCGCCGACAGGCTTGGCTTCAGTCGTCTGACCTTGAGCCCTGGGTGCAGGACAAGTTGGTCGATGTCCCCTGCCGAGGTGAAAACCTCTTTGGCAAGCCCATGGCTGAAAAGGCTGCACAGATCGAGACGGAGACTCTCACCAGGACTAGGCTTTCTAGGAAGACCTCCGCCCCTTCCCAGAAAAAGAAGGGCTCGGGAATGAAGTCCTTCTTTTACCCGAGAAAGGCGGCTGCCTACAAACACTGCCCCCAATATCAGGCCCCTGCAGCTCCCCAACAGGGCCAGCAGGCCAAGGGACGGGGTAACGGGAAATGTCTCGCGGTGGTGGCGGCCCATCTCCGGCTTCACGGCCTCTGTCTTTCCGTACCTCGACGACTGGCTCATCAGAGCAGCGTCCGCTCCGGAGGTCACCAACGCCACACGCAGTACTTGGGCTTTGTCATAAACTTCGCAAAGTCCACTTTGCTCCCCTCACAGGATCTCGAGTTCATCGGCGCAAGACTGCACACTCCTCAGGCGCGAGCTTTCCTGCCTCTCGACAGGGCTCAACGGCTCATGGACCTAGCCGACCGTTTTCGCAGCCAGTCCCTGGTCTCCGCCAGGCGCTTCCTGAGACTGCTCGGCCATATGGCTTCCACCGTCCATGTGACCCCCAATGCCCGCCTGAATATGCGGCCTGCTCAATGGTGTCTTCGCAAGCAGTGGCAACAAGCCACTGGCGGCCTAGCAGACCTAGTGCGCGTCTCCGAGCCGCTGGCCTCGTCTCTCCAGTGGTGGCGTCATCGGCCGAACCTGGTACTCGGCATGCCTTTTCAGTCACCTCAGCCGGCCCAGGTGCTGACGACACATGCGTCCCTCCTGGGTTGGGGAGCACATTGTCAAGGGGCACGTACTCAGGGCCTCTGGACCACGTGGGAGTCTGCTCAGCAGATCAACTTCCTGGAGCTCAGAGCGATCCGCCTGGCTCTCAAGGCTTTCTCCCACCTGACCTCTCACCAGTCCGTCCTTGTTCAGACGGACAATCAAGTTGCCATGTTCTACGTGAACAAACAGGGGGGCACGGGCTCCTTCCTTCTCTGTCGAGAAGCACAGAAGCTCTGCTCTTGGGCCGTCAGTCACGGCGTTCTTCTCAAGGCAGTTTATCTCCCAGGCCAAGAAAATTGCCTGGCGGACAAACTCAGCAGGATCCTCCAGCCGCACGAGTGGCGCCTGGATCCCTTAGTAGTTCAGAAGCTCTTTCTAAAGTGGGGCCTCCCCACGATGGATCTCTTTGCCAGTCCTCACAACCGGCAACTTCCTCGCTTCTGCTCTCGTCAGCCACATCCCCTTCGAGTTGCGGCAGACGCTTTTCTACTCTCATGGTCGGAGAGCCTTCTGTATGCTTTTCCTCCCATCCCGCTAGTCTCTCGAACTCTTTTCAAGGTTCTCCGAGACAAAGCTTCCATGATCCTGGTGGCCCCTTGCTGGCCCAGACAGCCGTGGTTTCCACTCCTGCTGCAATTAGCGGTAGAGGATCCATTCCCTCTGGGGTTTCAGCCGGATCTCCTCACTCAGGATCAGGGGTCTCTGCTACACCCCAACCTCAGATCTCTCAATCTAATGGCCTGGCTGCTGAGAGGGTAGTCCTTGCTCCCCTTCTCCTGCCGGCAGAGGTGTGGAGGAGGTCGTCCTAGCTTCTCGGCGCCCTTCTACCCGCAAATGCTACGCCCTTAAATGGCGTCGCTTTTCCGTTTGGTGTACCCAACAGTCTCAGGATCCCTTCTCCTGCTCGGTGTCGGTGATCTTGCAGTACCTGCTATACCTCTCTAATCTGGGACTTAAGTCCAACTCCGTCAAAGTTCACCTCAGTGCTCTTTCAGCACATCATGTGCCGGTGGACGGCAGACCTCTTTCCAGCGACCCTCTCGTAGCGAGGTTTCTCCGAGGTCTCCTTCTACTTAAACCACCTCTGCGCCCGCCAGCGCCTGACTGGGATCTGAATGTGGTTTTACAGCGGATCACCTGTCCGCCTTTTGAACCTATGGCTACCTGTTCTCTCCGTTTTCTTTCTTGGAAAACATTGTTCTTGATAGCCCTCACTTCCGCTAGGCGCGTAAGTGAATTGCAGGCCCTCGTGTCTGATCCCCCTTACACTCTGTTCTACAAAAATAGGGTAGTCCTACGGACTCACCCAAAATTTCTTCCAAAAGTGGTCTCCCCTTTTCACATCAATCAGGAGGTGGTACTTCCGACCTTCTTTCCCAGACCACACTCCAGCCGAGCTGAAATGGTCCTCCATACCCTGGACTGTAGAAGGGCATTAAACTTCTACCTTGACCGTACGCGGGAGTACCGTAAAGCTACTCAGCTTTTTGTGTCTTTTGATCCCAATAAATTGGGACTCCCGGTCTCCAAGCGTACTCTGTCCATCTGGGTTGCGGACTGTATCACTTGGGCTTATGGGGCGGCCGGACTCTCCTTGGATGGTCGAGTCACGGCTCATTGTGTTCGGGCAAAGGCTACGTCAGTGGCTTACCTCCGCTCTGTTCCGCTGGCAGACATCTGCCGGGCCGCTACTTGGTCTTCGAGCCAGACTTTTGCGGTCCATTACTGTCTCGAGAGGGAGTCCCGCAGGGACAGTGCTTTCGGACAAGCAGTCCTCCGTAATCTCTTTGAGGTTTGAGCAACTCCTACCCTCCATCCCGGATGTGGGCTACCGGTGGGTAATAATTCAGCGAAGATTCTTTCCTTCTGTGCTGCTGAGCTAGAGGGAGCTCATTTTTTGTGCTTAGGGTCTCCGGTAGCCTTAAGCTTGGGAGTCCCATATGTGAGGACTGACTTCCTGCTTGGTCCTGGAGAAAGCGTAGTTACTCACCTGTAACAGGTGTTCTCCAGGAGCAGCAGGAATCAGTCCTCACAACCCTCCCTCCTCCCCGTGGAGTTGCAATCATCTGCTTAAGTTTTTTTGCAAATTTTTATGCTGTCTTTTTTAGCTATGTCATCTGACTGGCTAAGATGGCACCCTTGGGCGGGAAGGCGACCGCGCATGCGCGCTGCAATTCCCAAAGGCTTTCTTTGAAAGCTGGGGAAAATTGCTCCGCGAGGGCTCCGTCGGCGCCGACGTCACCCATATGTGAGGACTGATTCCTGCTGCTCCTGAAGAACACCTGTTACAGGTGAGTAACTACGCTTTCCCACCACCTTCAGTTGCAGGAAGGAATATGGCTCGCAGGGCCTAGACGTGCTGGTCCAACCTTGGCCGGTGGTACCACTTCTCTACCTCTTCCCACCATGGGCACTAATCGGCCGCTGTCCATCGCATCGAACAACCCTGGACATGTGATTCTGGTGGCCCCCGATTGGCCTCTGCGCCCATGGTATGCTGACCTTGTCCGCCTGCAAGTAATCTCACCTCTACCACCAAGCTCTTGCTGGGGTTGCCTAAGATAGGGCACAGTTCTGATGGATGACCCGGCTCCTTAATTGCTTACGGCTTGGCTCTTGAAAGGTGATGCCTGATACGCAAGGGGTACTCTCAAGGTTGTAGGTACCCTTCTCAAGGCACGCACCCTTCTACTTCCTTTGCATACGCTTCTTGGTGTGTCTTTGAGTCCTGGTGCGCTCTGCAGTGCATTTCTCCGTGATGAGTTCGCATACCAGCTATCCTGGCTTTCCTCCAAGATGAGTTTGATAAGGGGTTAGCCCTTATCTCACCCTCTGTGTACTGGTAGCTGCCCTCATCTGTTTTCGTGGCCTGGTGGCGGGTCACTCGCCTCTCATGCAGATATGAGCCAGTTCCTGCGTGGTGCGCATATGCTCTGGCCTCCGCTATGCTTTCTTGTCCCTCCCTGGGATCTTTCCCTGGTACTTAGGTTCAAAGGGAGCTATCATGAAGCTCCTATTAAGCATATCACTCTCCGCGATCTGTCCTTGAATACTGCCTTCCTTATTGCCATGACTTCTGTTCAGCACGTGTCAGAGCTGTAGGTCTTGTCCTGCCATGAGCCCTTACTCTCATTTTCCTCAGGAGTGTCGTTTCACATTATACTGTCCTCCTTGCCGAAGGTGCTTTCGCCCTTTCATTTGAATCAAACTTTTTCCCTCCCTTTCTTTCCCAGGAACCAGGGTTCAGCGGCCAGAGTGGACTCTGCACAGATGATGTCAAGAGGGTGTTTTGCCGTTATCTTAAAGACGCCTCTTTCTTTTGAAAGTCCGATCGCCTTTTTGTGCTCTTTGCAGGCCCTTATAAGGGCCTTGTGGCTTCTAAGGCTACAAATGTGCGCTGGATCAAGCGTGCTATCAAATCTGCTTACATTCTGCATAAGAAGCCTATCTCTGTGGGGCTTCATGCTCACTCCACGCATGCTCAGGCTGCTTCCTGGGCTGAAGTGTCGCTTGTGTCTCCCATTAACATTTGTCAGGTGGCCACCTGATCCTCCTTTTGCATGTCACTACCGACTTGATCTTCACGCTCGAGACTCTGCGCGTTTTGGGGCCAGTGTAGTGGTGGCGGCGGCGGCGGCTGTCTCTTCCCGCCCAGAGGTGGTGTAGCTTTGGTACTTCCCACTTGTCTGGACTAGTCTAGCAGAATGAATTGGAAGGAGAAATTTCACTTGCCGTTAATTTCCTTTTCTGGAATCCTACTAGACCAGACCGGGACCCACTTCTCACTGTGCTCTCTGGCAACAGTCGTCTCAGCAGAGCCTTCTTGAAATCACGGCTGTACTGCCTGCCTTATGTTTCGGTATCAGTTTCGCCCAACTAGGCTTGTATATAGCTGCATGACTTAGTGCTTCCGTTCCTTGATATAGTTCATTGGCGGTTACATTAAATGTTGCCAAGGGCTACCTCTGCTTTTACAGGAGTATACTGAGGGTGACACCTAGTGGAGCCCCTTTTTATTGCCAGAGCCCATAGGCTGATGCTTCTGGCACTTTCTCTGTCTCCAACATCTGCTGGCAGGGGGAATTAACCCACTTGTCTGGACTGGTCTAGCAGGATTCCAGGTAAGGAAATTAATGGTAAGTGAAATTTCTCCTTAAGGAACCATTACATTGAGCCTGGTGTCTCTTGTATTCTCTCTCTAGAACAAGTATTCTGTTACTCTCCTGTGGCTGAAATAGCAGACTGCCTCTGATCGCACCACTGCACTGTCAGTGTGGTTTATAAAAAGTAGTGCTTTGTGTGGTGTGGTGTGTTCATATTGGGTTTGGTTGCCCCCCCCCCCCCCCGCCCCATGGATGCTATGAGTACTACTGAAATTAACACTAGGAGAGCCTGAGCTGGAATTAGGACTCGAGGCAGGTCTTTTATTTTAAACTAATTTCAAAATGTATAAGCTTTCTAATCGTTCCTCCAGTCCAGAAATGTGGGTTATGCTCATTCACATGGAGACTGAGAAACACTGAGTTGAAACACTTTTCCTTAAATAGCCTTTGCCTCTATGCCAAGTCAGTATTTCTCAGTCTCCAGCAAGTGTATGAGCATAGCCTGTGCTGTTTGCTGGTGGTGGTTTGATACTGGGCCGCTTTGGGATCTGGTGGATCTGGGTCCCTCTCCCTGCTTTCCTCTAGTCGCCCCTCAGTTTTTGCATTTGGAGTTCGCAGGTTGGTGGCTGTTCCCTCTTTCCTTCTCCCAAACGCTTGGGAGAGGGCCAGAGGTTGAGCCTTGTTGTGCCCTATTGGTTAAAAAAAAAACAAACCAAAAAAACAGAAAAAGGATCAGGGCAAAGGGGAGAAGTAGCAGCAATCATTGAGCCCCCGCAGTCGTCAGGTGTTCAGGAGGCCCGAACTATGGTGCGCATGGGGGATGCTAAGTGCGGTTGGTGTGCAGCCTGCGGCAGCCATCGGGGCTCAATTCTCTGAAGTTGGACTTTGCCACGGCTGCATGAGGGAGAATGTGGTTGCTGCAGATCAACTAGCTGGCAGCCCAAGAGCATCAGGGGCACTTGAAGGTCTGGGGAGCGAGATCGTGTGGTTTAGCGGGAACGGCTACCATTTTGAAAGCAGTGTTCTCCTCCAGCATTTGAAACGCCCAGTCCTGCAGCCCATGTCCATGGGTCCTGTGGGCGGGGGCCCTCGTAGGGAGGTGGGGAGACCCTCCCCTTTTGTTTTTTTTTTCTCCTCCCGAGTTTGTTCTCGTGTTCCATCACGCTTATTTAAAGCAGACCATTGATACGGGGTCCTCTGTGCTAGCCTCACCCCTATTGGCAAAAGGGCAGCCCCTCTCAGTCACAGCTAAACATCTGTGTAGAGAGATCTTCAGAGGATGAGTATGGTGCCTCTGTGAGATCCCTGGGTCTTTGGGGCCATTGGAGGGTCCATTGGACCTCCTTGAAAGAGCAATTCCAGGAGGATCTTGAGAAGGGTGAGCAAACCTTTCTACAGGGATGAGCTCCCTGTCCTCATCTTGCAGACTTTGGCAGCCTTGTGGATTGCTGAGGATTTGTGCTGGAGTCAGTGGAGCCGGCAGAGGATCTGCTGTTAGAAGGCATTTGCAAGCCGGCTTGATCTTTTCCAGTCCCCAGAGCGTTGAGATGATTGACACTGAGTGGAAGATCCCTTATGTGAGCTTGCTTGTTGGTCGTAGCATGGTCAGGCTGTATCCGGTTCCTCTGGAGGAGAGAGATTGTGCTGTCCTAGGGTGGATGCCTTAGTGGCGGCGGTCTCTCAGAAGACTACCATTCCGGTAGAAAGTGGTGTAGCCTTGAAGCCCCGCAGGACTGACTAATGGAGATGCTGCTCAAGCAGGCCTTTTGAGTTGTTGGCCTTGGCCTTGCAGGGGGCTATATGTGGTTCTATTTGGCGCAAGCCTGTTTTGAAATGGTCCCAGAGGATTCCGGAGGCATCGCTGGGTGAGGCTACGTCCTGAGAGGAGGAGGCTCGACTAGTCCGGGACTGTGTTTTTGACTGACCTTCTTCAGATCTCTGCTTAAGACAATGGCTATGGTGGTGGCTGTGCAGTGGTTCTTATGTTTGCAAAACTGGTTGGTGGGTGTGGCCTACAAGACACAGTTAAATAAGCTCCCTTTTTGTCCAGTGGTGGTTTGTTTGTAGAGGATCTGGAGAAGTCTGTAAAGGACCTGGGGGACATTAAGGTGCCTCAGTTTCCAGAGAAGAAGCCCATTGCGGCTGGCCAGGGGATCTCGTCTTGAGGTTGCGGTTGAGACTCAAAGTTTTGTCTGGCCAAGGGAGAAAATCCACAAAGATCCAGATTTCTGCCAAGGGGTTCTTTTTGTGGGGGCCGTCAAGGTGGCAGAGATGGGGTTGCTTTTGCAGGAGCAGCCAAGCCTTCTCAATGAAAGTTTGGGGGTCGTGGCGTAGGTGCAACCAGTAGGCATACATCTCTGACAGTTTTACTCAGCCTGGGCCCAGGTTACCTTGAATACTTGGATCTTAGAGATGATTCGAGAAGGTTATGCACTCAGGTTCGCCAGGTCTCTCTTGGATGTGGAGAGACCAAAGGAGAGCAAAACCAGTGAAAGCAGGTGCACCAAACACAAGGCGGTTTAAGCTGCTTTATTCCAAAGAGCAAGTCTCAATGTGTTTCGGCTATGAAGCCTTCTTCAGGAGGTACAAGCCTCAAAGACGAACATAAACATTTAAAACACAATGATTAAATAAAAAGAATAAAAGATGAAAATAGTTGAAGCCAAAAAATTAATATATGAAACGTAAACATCTAACATAATAAAAAGTGCAAAAGAGCCCTTTAATTTACCTGGATGTGGTGTTTTGTCAATGCTGGTGCGCAGATAGGGCAGGGAGGGCCTGAGAACATTCCCCGCAGTCCGACCTAGACCTTAGAAGGCCAGATCGGGGTTGGACTGTGGGGAATAAGCGCTTATTTCCGGTGGCTGGCATCATGGCTCTTTTTAGTGGAGCCGCGGCTCAGTTGAAGAGCCTTGACTGAGTTAGCCGGGAAGGTCTTGTACGTGTATGCCAGGATTGTGATTCAGTAGGGTCTGCACGTACAGGACCGTTCGCTATTCTGATCCTCCAGGGCTAGGCATGTCCCATGGGATCAGAATTGCGATTCCCTTCTGTAGTCCAGCTCAGACAGGACGTACAGAGGCAATCTACGTCTGGAACGGAATGAGCCCTATGCTATCCTTATCTCTACCACCTCCACTGGGAGACTATTCCACACATCTACCACTCTTTCTGAAAGAGAAATATTTCTGCATATTACTACCGCGTCTATTCCCTTTCACCCTCATCCTATGTCCTGTTGTAGGAGAGCTTGCTTTCAATCGAAAGAGGCTTTACTTCTGTGCATTTATGCCACAGAGGTATTTAAACATCTCCGTCATATCACCTTTATCCCGCCTTTCCTCTAAAGTATACATATTAAGCTCCTTAGGTCTGTCCTCATATGCTTTATAACGAAGACCACTAACCATTTTAGTAGCAACCCTCTGCACTGACTCAAACCTGTTTATATCCTTTTGAAGGTGCGGTCTCCAGAATAGCACACAATACTCCAAATGAGATCGTACCAAAGAATAGAGGCACTATTACCTCCTATCTTCTGCTGGCCATTCCTCTCCCTATGAACCCAAGCATCCTTCTAGCTTTCGCTGTCACCTTTTCTACTTGTTTAGCTACTTTGTGTCTGATGATCTTAAATCACACCTAGGTCTTGCTCTTCTTCACCCCCATACCATATTGCTCTATTGGATTGCTGCAGCCCAAATGCATGATCTTGCATTTTTTAACATTAAATCTCAGCTGCCAAATTCTAGACCATTCTTCAAGCTTAACTAGATCCCTCCTCATGTTATCTACACCTTTCTGGGGTCTACTGTTGCAGATTTTGGTATCATCTGCAAAGAGGCAAACCTTACCCGACAGCCCTTCTGCTATATCACTAACAAAGATGTTAAAAAGAATCGGACCAAGGACAGATCCCTGGGGCGCACACCACTGGTAACCTCCTTCTCAGTGAGCTCCATTTACTTGTACCCTTTGCTGCCTCCCACTCAACCAATTTCTAACCCAAGTAGTAACTTTAGGGTCCATCTCTAGGCTGCTTAGTTTGTTTATAAGTCGCCTGTGAGGAACAGTGTCAAAGGCTTTACTGAAATCTAAATACACCACATCTAAGGCTCTCCCTCAGTCCAACTCCCTGGTCACCCAGTCAAAGAAATCAATCAGATTTGTCTGACCAGACCTACCCCTGGTGAATCCATGCTGCCTCGGATCCTGCAATCCGTTGGACTCTAGAAAACGTACTATTTTCTCCTTGAGCAGCGTTTCCAATAATTTACTCACCACAGAGGTTAGACTAACCGGCCTGTAGTTTTCAACCACATCTTTACTTCTGCTTTTGTGTAAAGGGACCACATGCGCCTCTCTCCAGTCCTCTGGCACCACTCCTGACTCCAGAGAGGCATTAAAAGGTCAGTCAGAGGAGCTGCTAGAACGTCTCCAAGTTCCCTCAGTTTTCTCGGGTGTATCCCAACTGGTCCCATTGCATTATCTACTTTAAGTTTAGCTAGTTCCTCTCATACACAGTTTTCTGTAAATCGTTCAAAATGCCCTCACTTCTGTTCCTGTTTGGTGTTTTTCTGAGGTCCTGCTCCTGATTCTTCATCTGTGAACACAGAACAGAAATATTTGTTAAGCAATTCCGCTTTATCCTCATCAGCTTCTATATATTCCTCCCTTCACCCTTGAGTCTAACGATACCACTTATCTCCAGGAACAAGCAGGAATGAGTCTTCACATATGGGTACGTCGGTACCGACGGAGCCTGCGCGGGAACACTCCCCAGCGTCCAATAAGAAAGCTTTTGGGAGCATCCCACAGCGCCTGCGTGCTGCCTTCCCGCCTTTCCCAACTGCCTCTCATCAGTTTTCGTTTTTCCGCGGAGCCGGCAGGACGTCGTCCTGTCACCGCAGAAAATTCTTGTTTTATTTCTTTACTTTTCTTGTGGTCGCGGCTGTCTTCCCCGACGCCACCGGTACCGCCGGTGTTTTCTTTTCTTGTGAAATTTTCCTTTTTCAAGGACTATTTTTTCTTCATAGTGTCTCACGGTTTCTCAGGCCTTTAGGCCTCTTCTTTTTCCTTCATGGAACCGCCAGCCACTTTCTCCAGGAAATGTTCTGACTGTGGCGGTACAACTTTATTTTTAGACCCTCAAAGTCGGTGTCTAACCTGTTTGGGGCCTGACCTTTTTCCTCCGGAGCCTTTGGGCAACAGTTTGGTGAGAAGAGGGTTTCAACATCGAGGTTTCCTTGATACCCGGTTCCCCTCCAACTTCAGGGCACCGTCCCTTTCTTCTTCTACACAGGATCAGGTAACCCACAAACAGTCTGTTAAGACTAGCCAGTCCTCGAGTGGTAGGTCTCATGCACAGCATGTAGACGGCTCCGGCCTTGCCCTCGAGGGCCCACTGGCTTCAAAACCCCGGCGGGAGTCTTCGGTCTCCAAAGCGTATGAGGGGTTTCAGGTTGTTCCTGGGGTTCACCCCTCACAGAAAATACCTGAGCCGTGTCCGGTGGTGGCATCCGCTTTGAGCTGTACCGATACCCCGGCTCCGGCACTGGTGTTGGATGAAACACTCCTCACCAGGGATCGTCATCTGACGTCCTCGGTACCTTCGGGTCAGGTGGATATCTCCCAGACGGACTTTCCGGTATCGGTACCGATACCGATACGACCACCGACGTCGGTACCCTCCAGACGTGCATTGATAGACTCGCTTCCTTCGATGCCAAGTCTGGAATCGATTTCCAGTCTGGAGGATTGGGTACCGACTCGCGTTGGTACTGGCTCCCCTCGGTACCAAAGGCTCAGTTCCGATGATTCGGATCCGCAACTCTCGGTTCCTCCAATGCCGTTTGAGTTGCCACCGGTTGGCCTTCATCCACCGGTATCAGACACGGTACCGAAGTCGGTACCAATGTCCACATTACCTTTGCGGTCGGTGCCTGCTGTGCTTCGTTCATCAGGCTCATTGCCCTCGATACCGAGTTTGCAATAGATCTCTAGTCTGAAAGACTGGGTACCGGCATGCCTTGGTACCGACACCGATCGCAGGCTTGGTACCGAGTATGGCTGCCGGAGGTTTTTGGTTACCTCGGTACCGATTGAGCTGTCACCGATGGCTACTCTGATGTCTGAGTCGGCTTCGGCTCCGACATCGGTACCGGTGTCTGCATCGGTACCGGTATCCACAGTAGCATCGTAGCCAGCTCCTGCCATGCTTCTTTCAACAGGATCGCTCCCTTCTATACCAGGCTTGGAGTCGATACCTGGCATGGACGATGAGGTACTGACGGATGCTGCTCCTGACAGCCAGTACCAGCGACCATCCTTTAGGGATACCACCCTGCACCGTGCAGGATCTTCTATTCCTATATATTTGGATAGATCCTTCGGTGCTCAGGCTAGTTCTTCTGATCTAACCGGTCCAAAGGAGATTCCCGTTGGAGATCTCTCTTTTCAGAGTTTTCTCCTGGAAATAGCAAGATCACTTGCCATTCCTATCCCTGGACATGATCCTGCACAAGGCTCTGTTCCTACCAAAGCAAAGGAGAACATAATGCTTCCTTTGCATCATTCCTTGCAGGATCTCCTTCTAGGTCTGTGGGAAGCACCTTTAAGGGTACCCCCACTTTCCAGAGCAACTGATCTCCTATATCAGGTGCCCCCCCTCTCCAGGGTTTCAAGAGACTCAACTTCCTCATCATTCCATAGTAGTGGAATCAGCAATGAGGCGAGTAAAGAGTAAGAAAAAGCACTCTTATCCGCCAGGTCGTGAGTTTAGGACACTATATGCCTTTTGGACGTCAAACCTTCCAGACATCTATGCTTTCTGCAAGAATTCTCGCATATATCATTTATATGAGTCTATCTCTTGAAGAGGTCACAAAGAAATTACATCTTTTGACTCCTTTCCTTCCAGATTCCAAGAGTGCAGACTATTCCTCACTGCTTAAGCATATCCAGAATATCTCTTGGTTTCTTTCTCGTGCTTCCCTAGACTCTTTTGAGTCTGTTAGCAGGACTTCTGCTATAGCTATAGGGGCACGACGTAGAGCCTGGCTCCAAGCTTCAGACTTGGACAAATGGGCACAACAAAGACTGGGACATACTCCTTGCACTGGAGAAAATCTCTTCAACAAGGAGTCTTTACATCAGGTTACTCCAGTTGTCCACTGATTTACCTGTTCCTAGGGGTTGTTCTACACCACCTTCTTCCCATAGGAGAAGAGGGTTTTATTCATCACCTGCCCATCATACAGATGTTCTCAAACAAGGGAAGCATAGTCCTGGTCTGAAGAATCCAACCTCTCACCAGGCTCAGCAAACCCAGCAACCGCAGGGTTTCTGATCAGTCATCAGATGATTGTGACTCTTGGGGTTTAGAATCTGCAGTTTGCTTCTTCTCAATAGAGGCAATCCACCGCTTCATTCTAACCCCTAAACATGGATCTCTTTCCAAAAGACATCCATTTTTTCTATATTTCTATGAGCTGTCAGGATGTTCATGCCTATAGGTCACAGGTTTCTCCTCTTCCTGCTATGGAAAGAGGTCTAACCACTATCAAATGATAGTTTCCTGTGCCAGCATGTATTTTTTCCTTTCTATAGACTTACTACTTGGTAAGTCGTCTTCAGCTCCATTCTCTCTCTTTACCCTCTTACCAAGCTTTTTCCTCTGTAAGAGCAGTATTATTTATTATTTATTTATTATTTATTTACATTCTCTTATATACCGCACTATTCGGCATCAGCGCGGTTCACATAGAACAAAAAGTCTCAGTACAATAACATGCATGAGTTTACAGATAACAAGGGAAGGAACTTGGATAACAGGGGAAACTATTTACAGATATAATACTACAGCATGGCTACAAGTTATTAGGAACAGGTGCTAATAATATGTTCAATAAACAAAGCGATTCGTCCTATTTCTATTTCTATTTCTATTTCACTGGAGGGCTTTTTCTTCAGCCTCTCTAGTTTTGTCACTTTCCAGTGCGGAGTTTTCTTCTCTGAGTTAACTCCTCTTTTTCAATCTTGCTTTGGGGCAGCTTATCAGACATGTCCAGAGTTTTCTACTCCTGTTCTGTCTGTTCTGTTTTTAAACAGTAAGATTCTTTCTGCTGTCTTGCTAGCAGCTGCCTGTGCAGGAGCCTTAATGTTTCGACCACTGATTCTTGTCCACAAACATCCAGATTTGTCCTCCACTAACATTCTGTCTAGTCTTAGTAGTGGCTCCAAGTCAGTGCTTTCAACTATCTTGGAGATTATCTCACTACAAGCTTTCTGGATTGTCTTCTATTTCTGCCATCTCCATTCTCCTGGGTTTGGCAGCATAGTTGGCAGAGATACTGGCTCTCCAGCAGCCAGTTCTATCTCCTCATTCTCCTGCATCATGCTCTCTGCAATTCTACAGAGAAGCTTTCCACTATGGGCCCTTGCTAGAGAGCATGGGTTTTTTTTTTCTCCAACAGCTATCCTAGATGGTTGGAAAAGGCTTTTCAGTCATGTCTCCCATGACTAGAAGGGTTCTCCCTTCTTTTACTATCTCCTTTTTGATATAAAGGACATAGGCCTTCTCTTACGTGAAAGCTTAAGGAGTTGCCAATTCCCTGCTTTGGTCCATAGTATTCCCAATCGGGGATATGCTCTTTCTCCTTGCAGCTCGTCCTCATGGTAAGAACGCATGATACCTTTTGCCCTTAAGCAGGTCCACATGGTATCTCATCTCTATGCGTCTTCTGTCCACTTACCATGCTAGAGTTCTGGAAGACTCGGGACTTGCTGGCTGCAGGCTGATATTATCCTTGGTTTTTCACATAACCGTCCTGGTTATTTCACTAGCTAGCATCTTTGCAGATCATAACCAGGAGGAATAGATTCTCTATATATCTTCTCAAGTAGGTTCCACCTCCTTGTTGTTAGATGAATCTTTCCTCTCCACATATCCTTGGTGAATACCGTGCTGTAGGCATATCTGTCTGCTTAACTGCAGACACCCATATATAGGCCTACATATTCATATCTATTGTGTGTATTTTATGCCCTTCCATATCTCACTATACATATATTCTTATATGTCTATATCTATCTATCTATATCTATCTCTATCTCTCTATCTAATGTATATATGTATATGTATCTGTCGAGATATTTTATTATAGATAGATATGTATCCACATACTTATCTATCTGACTGTCTATGCTCATATAGCTATATCATTCTGACAGATGGGCTTTACCCATACCTTGCTATCCAGCAGGTTTGGGGTTCTACACACACAACCACTCCTGTGGTAGTCAACAACTTTTATACCATAACCGTAGGGTTTAGGTACCTCTGAAGCTCTCCATGCTCCAATATCTCTCCTAGCTTACCCCAGTTAGGAGAGACATTGCGGATCTTCAGTTAATCACAGGCTTTAACGCCTCAAGGCATTTGTCCTCTCTTTTTGGGATACAAGGGGTTCCCATACCCTTTCTCCCCACAAGGACTGTGCCTGTTTGTCTAAATCGGTTAGCCTTTCTCTTTTTGCTCCTAAGAGTTTGCCACTCTGCCGCCAAAAGAGTTTGGCTTTTGTCATAAAGCCTTCCGCTGAAGGCCCACCGTTTTTGTACTACCCCAGTTTTTTTACTGGGGTTACCTGTTATCTTTCAGGATTCTGACCTCCCACTGTTTTTCCTACAGGTTTATTACCTCCACTTTACAGTGAGGTCCTCTTCGAGGTTCCTCTACTGGGTTCCCCAGTAGATCCCATGAACCTCCATACTTCTGTGAAATCCTGTTAGGGGAGGTCCATATTGTAATATTTCATTTCAATATCATTGATGACAATTATCATCCACACATGGACTCCTTGTCTGCAGTCCTATGCTAGGTTAAGCTGTTTTCCACAACACCTTTTTCTTTTCAACTCCTACCCTCCATCCTTAGGATGCTTGGTGTTATTAGGTATAGCATGTTCCAATCTATGACATGCTGGGACTCCAGGCATCTTAGCTTGGGAGTCCCCATATGTGAAGACTCATTCCTGCTTGTTCCTGGAGATAGCACAGTTACTTACCTGTAACAGGTGATCTCTGGGAACAGCAGGAATAAGTCTTCACAACCCACCCACCTCCCCTAGGAGTTGTATCTCTATATCTCTTCTTTCCCTTCTCTCTCTCTCTTTGTCTCAGCTTTGAAACTCAACTGAGGAGAGGCAGTTGGGGAAAGGCGGGAAGGCAGCACGCAGGCGCTGTGGGATGCTCCCAAAAGCTTTCTTATTGGACGCTGGGGAGCGTTCCCGTGCAGGCTCCGTCGGTACCGACGTACCCATATGTGAAGACTTATTCCTGCTGTTCCCAGAAATCACCTGTTACAGGTAAGTAACTGTGCTTTGCCCTTCCTCGTCTCACTAACATATCTGAAAAATGTCTTATTCCTCCATTTTATTGCATTGGCTAGTTTTGAATCTTTGCTTTCCTGATTATGCCAGCTTCTCTACTGTAACTTTGTGGGGTTTTTTGGGTCCCCCCCCCCCCCAAATATAGATGCTGGTCTTCTCTGTGATCTCTTGTATTTCATGAAGGCCTCCCTCTTATTCTTCACCTTTTCAGCTACTACTTTCGAAAACCATAGTGGTCTCCTTTTCCTTTTACCTTTACCAATTTAACAAAAGAATTGCCCTTAAAATATCCCCTTTCGATTTGCCCACTGTTTTTCTACATCCCCAAGCTGTTCCCATCCCACTAAAGACTCCGTGAGGTATCTGCCCATCTTGGCGAAGTTAGTTTTCCTGAAGTCTAAGACTCTTGCTTGTGAATGGATTTTATCAGCCCTAGTCCTGATACTGAAAGACACTATCAGGTGATCACTGGATGCGAGATCTCCCACTATAATATCGGAAACACTTTCACCATTAGTAAGCACCAAATCCAGTATGGCCCCTTCACGTGTGGGGTCTGTTACCGGTTGCTTGAATAGTTCTGCCTGTAGAGAATCCAGGATCGCCTTACTTCTAGATGATTCTGCAGCAAGGATATGCCAATCAGCATCTGGCTTATTGAAATCTTCTCCTATCAGTAGTACTCAGCATTGTCAGGAAAGGGGAAGTATGTCTTCTATTAAATCTCCGTCCTCATCTTCTCCCTGTGAGGGAGGTCTGTATATCGCACCCATGCAAATAGATTTCTCTTTCCCTCTTTCTAATTTAACTCAGTGTCTCCCCTCTCCCTTTTTAACATGGTCATTCTCCCTTCTCTCTGGACTTTCACTGTGACCACTGCCAAGAACATAAGATATACCATACTGGGTCAGACCAGGGTCCATCAAGCCCAGTATCCTGTTTCCAACAGTGGCCAATCTAGGTCATAAATACCTAACAGTCTCCCCAAAAGACACAGGTTCCTCAATGCTTGTATTGGGTCAAGCAGTGATGATATTGGTTCCTTTTAATAATGTTTATGGACCTTTCCTCCAGGAACTTGTCCAAACCTTTTTTTAAACCCAGCTACACTAACAGCTTTTACTACATCCTCCGGTAACAAATTCCAGAGTTTGATTACACGTTGAGTGAAAAAATATTTTCTCTTATTAGTCTTAAATAGGTTATCCTGTAGCTTCATTGGATGTCCCCTAGTCTTTTTATATTCTGATGACGTAAACAATCGATCTACGTTTACCTGTTCCACTCCATTCATTAATTTATAGACCTCTATCATATCTCCCCTCAGCCGTCTCTTTTCCAGGTTGAAGAGCCCTAACCTTTTTAGCTTGTCTTCACAGGGGCATCCTTCCATCACCTTTACCATTTTGGTGGTTCTTCTCTAATAACGCTATGGGGCTTGTTTACAAAGTCGCGGTAGCGGTTCGCGGTCGTTATCGGAGCCGCTTGCCCCATTGAACTCAATGGGGTCGCGGCTCCGATAACGATCGCGAACCGCTACAGCAGCTTTGTAAACAAGCCCCTATATCCTTTTTAAGATACGGCGACCAGAATTGCACACAGTATTCAAGGTGCAGTCGCACCCTGGAATGATACAGAGGCATTATAATATCCTTTGTTTTATTTTCCATTCCTTTCCTTATGATACCTAATATTCTATTTTTATTTATTTATTTATAGTTCTTATATACCGTGCTATTTGGTATCTCTGCGGTTTACAAATAACAGAAACTTGCATCAGAACAGGATCTTTTGCATACATTGTAACAGGGTCTGTAACTTGGGAATGTAACAGGGGAAACTCTATACAATTAACAATATTAGTTGTGAACTATTTACAGTTTATATATCAACTTGGTAGGGTGGAGTGGTCTAGTGGTTAGGACAAGGTACTTCAGGAATGATTGTGTTGGAATAGGGTTGACAAAGTGTAGGCAGAATAAGTGGTGTTTAAGGGCTTTTCTGAACTGCGAAAGGTCATTGATTATTCGGAGTTGAGGTGGGAGGTCATTCCAACATTTAGGAGCATAGAATGCAAAGGTTCGGTTTCTAGTTGTTTGAGAACATTTAGTGAATTCAATTGGTGTAGTCAGCGTATTGACGGATACTGACCTTCTTAGCCTATTTGCAGGAGTGATGGTCAAGAGTGCAGAGAGGGAAAGGGGGGATAGTCGGTTAATTGCTTTAAATGTTAGTAGTAGTACCTTGTAAGTGATCCTGGATTGCACCGGTAGCCAATGTAGGTCCATGAGTTATGGGTATGATGTGATCTCTTCTGGATATGCCACAAAGAATGCGGGCTGCTGTATTCATTGCCATCTGAAGTGGATTGAGGGAATTCTTAGGAAGGCCTTGTAGGATGATGATAGCATAATTGAAACGTGGCGTTACAAGCATTTGGAATATCGTTCTGAAATCTTCTGGGGCAAGTAGAGGTCTTAGGTGTCTCAATGTCCGTATCTTATTGTAAATGGCCTTGGTGGTATTCTTTGTGTTCCTTGAAGTTGAGTTGGTGGTCTATTGTGACACCCAGGTAGCGTATGACCGATTTACATGGTAGTTCTGCATCTCGTACCTTCAAAGATGTGGGGGGAGAGAAGTTCTTGTTCTTAGTTATTAATAGGACTTCGGTTTTCTTGACCTTTATACGTAGATTTTGGGATAAGAGCCAGTCAGTGATCGCATTGAAGCACTCTACTAGTGAGGATAGGTCAGGGTGTCTGATTTTAATTGGGGTGAATATTAAGACATCATCCGATCATTTAATATATCCAGTCTGATATATGCAGATGATATCACAGATCAGTTGCATATATACGTTAAAAAGTAGAGCAGATAGGGAGGATCCTTGGGGTACTCCCTGTTGTTGATGGAATGGTTTAGATGTTGAGGATCCTATTCGTACATGTTGCCAACTGTTTTCTAGATGGGATTTACACCATTCCCAGGCCAAGTCTTGAATTCCCTTTTTCCTGAAGTCGATAGAGGAGTTGCTCATGGTTAAAAGAGTCAAATGCTGCAGCAATATCAAGGAAGATGAGTACAAAGTCGTTTTCAATCTTGTCAATCCCTCTGGATAGGGTGTTGGTCAGTAAGGTGAGTAGAGTCTCCACGCCGTGGGATTCTTGGAAATCATGCTGGCAGGGATCCAAAGGAGCTGATATGTCTGTATAGCTGCAGTTGTATTTGAACCACTTTCTCAATGAGTTTGGCTAGTAGAGGTATACTTGAGATTGGACGGTAGGAGTCTGTTCTTGTCGGGTCGAGTTTGCTGTTTTTCAGGAGTGGGCGTATAGATGTTTGCTTAAGGGTTGCTGGGAATGTTCCTGCTGCAAAGGAGAGCTTCATGATATAGGCTAGAGTAGGGCTGAGGTCAGAGCGCATTGTTCTGATCCAGTGAGCAGGGCAAGGATCGTTTGGGGCTGTAGTGGTGTTGATGGTAGCAGTAAGGTCAGCAATGTATTTCTCTGCAGGAGGAATGAAGTTTGTTAGCAGTGGCTGTACTTGAGGGATGTAGCTGGTTGTGGGATTTGTTGCCACATTTGTTTTGATGATTTTAGATTGCAGGTACTCGGCATAGGGCTGAGGCTGAATTGATACCGTCTGATTGGGGGACGGTGTCTTAGTTAATGATTTAGCAATGCCAAAGAGGTCACATGGTTTGTTTTAAAGAGCGGAGGAGAAGTTCCGTATGGTGTCCTCTCATTTTCTCAGCTATCTTCTCAGGTGTTGCTTTAGCATGTTTTTGTAAGTCATTTGGTCTGATTCAGAACGGGATTGGCGCCATTTTTGTTCCTGCTTTCTTAGAAATTGAAGAGAAGATCTTAATTCAGCAGAGAACCAAGGGGCTGGTTTTCTTTTCTTTGGTGACTTGTTGGAAGCTGTTGATCTGCTTGAGGATGGTAGCTGCGAGCAGGAGTTTAGTGTGGTGTTCCATATTTGCTCTCTTGGCTGCCACTGCACACTGGGCGGAGGGTTTTAACATGTTATCCACGATGACTCCTAAATCATTTTCCTGGGTGGTGGTTCCCAAAGTGGAACCTTGCATCATGTAACCATAGTTTGGGTCGTTCTTTCCTAGGTGCATAACTTTGCACTTGTCCACATTAAATTTCATCTGCCATTTGGATACCCATTCTTCCAATTTATCAAGATCCTCTTGCAATTTTCCACAATCCTCTTGGGTTTTAACTACTTTAAATTGTTTTGTGTCATCTGCAAATTTGATAAACTCACTTATTCCCTTTTCCAGGTCATTTATGAATATGTCAAAAAGCAGCAGACCCAGCACAGATCCTGCGGTACTCAACTAGTCACCTTTTTCCATTGGGAAATTTGGCCATTTAGCCCTACCCTCTGCTTTCTATCTTTTAACCAGTTCCTGATCCGCAATAGTACACTGCCTCCTATCTCATGACTCTTTCGTTTTGCCAGAAGTCTCTGAGGGACCTTGTCAAAGGCTTTCTGAAAGTCCAGATACACTATATCAACCGACTCACCTTTGTCCACCTGTTTATTCACACCTTCAAAAAAACATAACAGATTGGTAAGACAAGATCTTCCTTATCTAAAGCCATGTTGGCTGTCTCCCATTAAGCCATGACTATCTACATGATGAGCAATTTTATTCTTTATGATGGTTTCTACCATTTTTCCCAGTATTGATGTCAGGATCCCTGGCACCCTTTTTAAAAATTAGTGTTACATTGGCGATCCTCCAATCTTAAGGTATTACAGATGATTTTAATGATTAGTTCACAGATTACTAATAGCAGGTCTGCAATCTCATATTTCAGTTCTTTCAACACCCTTGGATGTATACCTTCTCCAGGACCAAGCAGGAAGTCAGTCCTCACTTATGGGTGACGTCGTCGACTGAGCCCTCGCGGAGCAATTTCCCCAGCTTTCGAAGAAAGCCTTTGGGATTGCAGCGCGCATGCGCGGTCCCCTTCCCGCCCGAGGGTGCCATCTTGCTCAGTCTTCTTTTTTCCGCGGAGCCCTACAGATGTAGTTTGTTTTCGCCGCAGAAAAAGTTGATTAATTTCTTAGTTTTCTCAGTTTGCGTGTCTCCCCCCCCCCCCCCCCCCCCCGCCCGGTCTCGATATCCCTATCGAGTCCGTTTGGTCTTAACTGGCGTTCCTGCCATTTTCTTCTTCACCCCTGGCAGCACGGTCTTTCGACCTTGCCGGGGCCCTTTTTCCCCCGATGGCTGCCAGCGGGTTTAAAAAATGTGGTCGTTGTTCCAAGATAATGTCCCTTACGGACACTCACGACTACTGCCTCCGTTGCCTCGGACCCAACCATGACTCTACGGGTTGCGGCCCGTGCAGCAGACTGTCCTCGAAGTCTCTGAGGAGTCGGCAGTCACAAAAGGATCGTATCTTCTCTGACCCCGAGTCCGGTCAGGCTCGGACCTCGTCGGAGGCTTCGACGTCTCGGGGCTCCGGCCACGAGTATCATCGGAGTTCCTCTGAGCGGGGGTCCCCCGACCGGGAACATCGTCGGAAGAAGAAGCCCGCTCGGGCGTCGTCTGAGGACGCACCTGGTCCCTCGATGGCCGGGTTGCTTAGCCCCGTCAGCCGCCCTGAGCCCTTGGAGACAGAGAGGCCTTGCAAACTTCCTCGCCTAGAGGTGGAGCCGCCTGGACACGTGAGTGCTATAGTCCTCCTGGACTTCCCTCCGGAACCGATGTCGGGCCCGACACCGTCGGTGCCCGAGTCGGAAGCTGCCGGGTCGTCTGAGTTTGGCCTCAGATTGACATCCTTGGAGCGCAGTATCACTGCCTTCTTGGACCAGCAGCGGGCATTGATGACCGGCCTCGCCAGTGCATCTGCCCCGACCACTGGGACGTCGACGCCCAAGTCAACACCGGCGGCCGAGTCGATCCTCGAGTCCACACGTGCTCGAGTCGATCCTCGGTCGAGGTCCCCCTTGGCCTCCCGTTCGGGACCGAGGTCGTCGACGCCGGCTTCGGCGTCGGGGCGAACCCTCGCCCGCACGGACCCTCTCGACGACTCCTCGGAGGCGTCGGGCTGGGACGCGGAAGGGGACGAATCACCAGGTTCTTTTCAGACCAGGTGCGTCCCCTCCGACTCGCCCGAGTCGGAACCTCGGAAGCGATCCCCTCCGGAGGATACCCGCTTCTCCGGTTTTGTGAGGGGTATGGCCAAGGCGTTGGCCTTCCCCGCAGATCCCGAGGAGGAGCCCCG
This sequence comes from Ichthyophis bannanicus, assembly GCA_033557465.1. Lineage (NCBI taxonomy): Eukaryota > Metazoa > Chordata > Amphibia > Gymnophiona > Ichthyophiidae > Ichthyophis > Ichthyophis bannanicus. The sequence continues at coordinate 79,217,555 of CM066049.1, read as the reverse complement.
CGCCGAAGAGCTCGAGGCACTCCAGTATGACTCGGCCCCGAAGGAGGCCTTTACTGTACCGGTTCCCCCGATGCTGGAGCGGCTGCTCTTTCACATGTGGGAATGCCCGGCATCGATGCCGGTGCTGAGCAGGCGGGTCGATTCGATGTATCGAGTCCGCAAGAGTCCCGGGTTCCAGAAGGCACAACTTCCGCACCATTCCATGGTGGTGGAATCGGCAATGCATCGGCTTAAGAGTCAAAAGATGCACTCCTTGGTGCCTCTGGGTAAGGAGGCCCGGAGCCTGGATGCCCTCGGTAGGAAGTGCTTCCAGGGCTCCATGCTGGCCTGCCGAGTCCAGACATACCAGCTATACATGAGCATGTTCCTCCGAGACCTGGCAAAAGAAATCGCCGGGTTCTCGGCTGGTCTCTCTGAGGAACCCTTACAGAGGTTCCAGACCTTGTCCGATAGTATTCGAGAGTGCTCGAAGTTTATTTCTCGAGCGGCATACGATGGCTTCGAGGCGTCGGCCCGAGTTGCGGGAGCCGGCATCAGTGCCCGCCGACAGGCCTGGCTTCAGTCATCCGACCTCGAGCCGTGGGTGCAGGACAAGTTGATCGATGTCCCGTGCAGAGGTGAAAACCTCTTTGGCAAACCCATGGCTGATAAGGCGGCGGAACTCGAGTCCGAGACGCTCACTAGGACTCGCTTATCCAGAAAGACCTCTACTTCCTCACAGAAGAGGAAGGGCTCGGGGAAAAAGCCTTTTTACCCGAGGAAGGTGCCCGCCTATAAGCAACAGCACCTTCAATACCAAGCGTCTGCAGCTCCCAATCGGGGTCCGCAGGCTAAGAGTCAGGGCAATGGGCCCCGTAAGCCGAGGGTCCCTAAGCCCACTACACAGCCCCCTGCTCAGCAGGGTGGGGGGTTTTGATTATGCCAGCATAGCCCCTTTACCCTGCATGGGGGGCAGGCTGATCCACTTCGCTCACAGGTGGTCAGCCATAACCTCCGATTCCTGGGTGCTGCAGGTGGTTCAAAAGGGCTACCTCCTACATTTTCACCAGGTGCCTCCCCCTACTTCCCAGGGGAGCCGCCAAGGCCTCCCCTGCACAGGGACTTAACTCCTGCAGGAGCTGCAGGGTCTGCTGGGGGAACAGGCGGTGGAGCCAGTACTCCAACACCTCTGCTGCCAAGGGTTCTACTCGAGGTACTTCCTGGTGCCCAAGCGAACCGGAGGCCTCAGACCCATCCTGGACCTCCGACCTCAACAAGTTCCTGCAACGGGAAAAGTTCAGGATGCTTACCCTTGGAATCCTACTGCCCTACCTCCAGCAGGGAGACTGGCTATGCTCCTTGGACCTAAAGGATGCCTATACCCACATCCTTATCCATCCGGACCACCGGCAATATCTGAGATTTGTGGTGGCAGGAAGGCATTATCAGTACCGCGTGCTGCCCTTCGGCCTGTCCTCCGCTCCCAGGGTGTTCACAAAATGCCCGGCAGTGGTGGCGGCCTTCCTGAGGCTTCAAGGCCTCTTCGTCTTCCCCTACCTGGACGATTGGCTCATACGGGTGCAGTCCTCCGTAGAGGTCACCCAGGCCACTCAACGCACAGTGGCTTTGCTTCAGCACTTGGGCTTCGTCATAAACTTTGGAAAGTCCACGTTGCGCCCTCTCAGGATCTCGAGTTCATAGGGGCACGGCTGGACACTCTGCGAGCTCGTGCCTTCTTGCCTCGGGAGCGAGCCGACAGGCTCATAGCTCTGGCCGGCAGGTTCCACAGCGCATTGCCGGCCCCGGCCAGGCGATTCTTGCAGCTGCTCGGTCATATGGCCGCCACGGTCCATGTCACCCCGAATGCCCGCCTACATATGCGGCCTGTTCAGTGGAGCCTTCGTACTCAGTGGCATCAGGCCACAGGGAGTCTGACGGACCTGCTACGGATCTCCGACCGTCTGGTCTCCTCTCTGCAATGGTGGCTTCACCTGCCCAACCTGATGCTCGGCATGCCTTTTCAGCCTCCCACACCCTCCCAGGTGCTCACGACGGATGCTTCTCTCCTGGGATGAGGAGCGCATTGCCAGGGAGCGCGCACCCAAGGCCTTTGGACCCCTTGGGAGGCGGCTCAACAGATAAACTTCCTGGAGCTGCGGGCGATCCGCCTAGCTCTGCGGACCTTCTCTTACCTCACTTCTCGTCAGTCTGTACTGGTGCAGACGGACAATCAGGTTGCCATGTTCTACGTGAACAAACAGGGGGGCACAGGCTCCCTCCTTCTCTGTCAGGAGGCCCGGAGACTGTGCTCGTGGGCAGTCGACCACGACATCCTCCTCAAGGCTGTTTACCTGCCCGGACAGGACAATTGCCTGGCCGACAAACTGAGCCGGATCCTGCAGCTGCACGAATGGAGGTTGAACCCCTTAGTTGTCCGGCAGATCTTCCACCGGTGGGGCTTCCCCACCGTGGATCTCTTTGCCAGTCCTCTGAACCGGCAACTTCCCAGGTTCTGCTCTCGGCACCCGCATCCTCTGAGTAGCGCCGGATGCTTTCCTCATCTCGTGGTCCACGGGCCTACTGTATGCCTTTCCTCCCACACCACTTGTGTCCCGGACGCTGTTCAAAGTTGTCCAGGACAGGGCCTCCGTGATCCTAGTAGCGCCCAGGTGGCCGAGACAACCCTGGTTCCCTCTGCTCCTGCAGCTAGCGGTGGACACCCCTCTTCCTCTGGAGTTTCAGCCCGATCTCCTGACCCAGGATCCGGGCACCCTTCTACACCCCAACCTCCGGGCCCTTCATCTGATGGCCTGGCTGCTGAAAGGGTAGTCCTAGCTCCGCTCCTACTTCCTCCGGAGGTGGAGGCTGTCGTCCTGGAGTCTCAGCGACCTTCCACCCGGAAGTCTTACGCCCTTAAATGGCGCCGCTTCTCGGCCTGGTGTTCTCAGCGCTCTGAGGACCCCTTCGCCTGCTTAGTATCGGTGGTACTGCAATATCTGCTTTACCTCTTCGATCTAGGCCTCAAATCCAATTCTGTCAGAGTCCAACTCAGTGCTCTCTCTGCGCACCATTCACCGGTGGAGGGCCAACCTCTTTCCTCGCACCCCTTGGTGGCGCATTTCCTCAGGGGCCTGCTCCTGCTCAAGCCCCCGTTGCGCCCTCCGGCTCCCGACTGGGATCTCAATGTGGTTTTACAAAGGCTTACCTGTCCGCCTTTTGAACCCATGGCTACCTGCCCTCTTCATTTCCTCTCCTGCAAGACTCTCTTCTTGGTGGCCCTTACCTCCGCTAGGCGCGTTAGTGAACTACAGGCCCTAGTGTCGGAGCCTCCTTATACTAAGTTCTACAAGAATAGGGTTGTCCTACGGACGCACCCTAAGTTTCTTCCGAAGGTGGTTTCCTCTTTCCACATCAATCAAGAGGTGGTTCTTCCGACCTTTTTTCCCAGGCCGCATACCAGCCGAGCTGAGACTGTTTTGCATACCCTGGACTGTCGAAGAGCCTTGTCTTTCTACCTTGAGCGTACGCGTGAGCACAGGAAAGCTGCTCAGCTTTTCGTATCTTTTGACCCCAATCGGTTGGGGGTCCCTGTCTCCAAGCGTACTCTGTCCATCTGGGTAGCTGACTGTATCGCCTGGGCTTATGGGGCAGCCGGCCTCTCCTTAGAGAGTCGAGTCACTGCCCACTGTGTCAGGGCGAAGGCTGCGTCTCTGGCTCATCTCCGCTCTGTCCCATTGGCAGACATCTGCCGGGCCGCTACTTGGTCTTCAAGCCAGACTTTTGCGGCTCATTACTGCCTGGAGAGGGAGTCCCGCAGGGACAGTGCTTTCTGACAGGTAGTCCTCCACAATCTCTTTGAGGTTTAGACAACTCCTACCCTCCGGCCCCGGTAATTGGCTACCGGCCGGATGCGTATTCAGAGAAGATTCCTTCCTTCTGTACTGCTGAGCTTGTGGAAGCTCTTTTAGGCTTGAGGTCTCCGGTAGCCTTAGGCTTGGGAGTCCCATAAGTGAGGACTGACTTCCTGCTTGGTCCTGGAGAAAGAGTAGTTACTCACCTGTAACAGGTGTTCTCCAGGAGCAGCAGGAATCGGTCCTCAATACCCTCCCTCCTCCCCTTGGAGTTGCATTCATTCTGTTGTGTTTTTGCTGTCTTCGCTATGTCATCTGACTGAGCAAGATGGCACCCTCGGGCGGGAAGGGGACCGCGCATGCGCGCTGCAATCCCAAAGGCTTTCTTCGAAAGCTGGGGAAATTGCTCCGCGAGGGCTTAGTCGACGACGTCACCCATAAGTGAGGACTGATTCCTGCTGCTCCTGGAGAACACCTGTTACAGGTGAGTAACTACTCTATCCATTCCAGGTGTTTTTGCTACTCTTCAGTTTATCAAATAGTTGTAATACATCTTTCTGGTGTATCGCTATTTCTTTCAATTTTTCCACAGTATCACCTTTGCCACTTCAGTCATGGGTGACATCCCTATATCTTCCTCAGTAAAGACTGAAGCAAAGAATTCATTCAGTCTTTCCACTATAGTCTTGTCCCCTCTTACTGCCCCTTTTACCCCTTTATCATCTAATGGTCCAACTGACTTTCTCAGGTTTTTTGCATGTGGCCTGTGAGCCAGTGAATATTCATAGGCCCTTGCCTCCACCTGGGTAAGCTTCCTGTTAGACTGGAAACCCATGTTGAGTACTAGGTCTGTAAGCACACACTGCACACTGAAGCAAGGGACCCTGTGCTGACTGCTGATACGGTTGCCACTACTATTGTTGCTGCTTTCTGTTTTAGATGAGGGGAAGGAGGCTGGAGACCTGCTGTCTTGATTTCATCATCTGAAATCACATGAATTTTCAGTTGCTTGAATGGGGTCATTTGAGATAAGTTTAGAAAGCTCTGGTATACAGGCAACGAATGTAGCTGTGGTCAGCTTGAGGTTTGGTGGCTGAACTCCTGGAAGGGTGGGAAAGGGCGTGTCTCCTAGCCTTTGTCCCATCAATAGTCCTCCAGATTGCAAGAGTGTTCTGTGTTCCTTACCTTTCGTTCCTGCTCCCTGGGTCCTTCATTTAAAATTAAAAAGTCATTAGAGAAGGGGGGGAGGTATCATGTGCAAGTTTGCAGTGTTTGGGGCCACAAGAAGCTTGTTCAGATTTGAAAAAAAATGTGTATGGGTGGGGGGCAGCCAGGTAAGCTTGCATCTGTATTTTTCATATTTTGATTTTTAAAGTAATCTTTATAAATTTCACCTAAAGTACTTTTCACTGTGATGTCTTAAACTTCTGAAAGTATACAGCTTTTCCCCTGTTAGTGATGTTACACATGTTTATTTTTTGGTCTGTTTGAAGGATCCAGATGGCTGGTGTGATCTGTCGAACTTTGATCTACCTGATGACCCAGCAGGTGATAACAGCAATAGCAGCAGTAGCAGCAACAGCATTCACAGCCCTATTTGCCGGAGCCCCATCAAGCCATCATTACCACCTATGCCCAATGTGACAGAATACCGTTTGGATGGACACATCATTTCCGACCTGATCAAAAGCAGCAAGGGAGAGTTGATTCCCATTTCGCCCTGCACAGACATCACTTTAGGCACCCCACCCTCTGTGCTAAAACGGCATAAAAGGAAGATTGCACTCTCACCTGTCACAGAGAACAGCTCTAACTGCAGCTTCTCTCATATTGAAGCCAGCAACAGCATGACCCCCAAGGGCACACCAGTGAAGGCGCTACCTTTCTCACCATCACAGGTACAGTACTGGCAAGGGAACTGGTTTACTGACTGGGGTTGTTTGGAATGCGTTAAGCTCTAGTTTTGGCCTAGCTGAGAATACAGCTCAGGAGGACTGAGTTACATGGACAGATGTGTGCACTACACCAGTGTTTCCCAACCTTTTCAAGCCTAAAGCATACCTATAATTAACAAAATGAGTGGCACACTTAAATATGCAGGGTAACGCAATGAGAATATGGCTAAAACTCTTGGCTGGAAAAGGGAGGTATTGAAAGCTTCGCCAGTTCCTCTTCCAAAACTTATGAGGAAAGAATTGAGAAACTCATGGATCTGCTGCAGTGGAACAGCATTATGGTAGGAGGCTGTGACAGCTCTCTAGCCCCTACCAGCTTTAAGAGAGGGATGCAGCTGTCTACAGGCAGGCAGATAACTGTTGTTGCTCCGCTCCTTACCTATGAATTTCCCTTGCCATTTTCATGGTCCTCTGGCAATGGAGGATAAAATACAACTTTGCGGTTTGCATTATGCAGAGCTGCAGCTTCCAGATCATCTTGCTAGATCGGTCCAGACAAGCAGGTTATCTCCCCCAACCAGCAGATGGTGAGACAGAAAAGAGCCAGAAGAGCTGTGACATCACCACTAGCACTAGTACATCTAGGGGCACTCTCCAGTACTTTTTCTGTCGCAGCAGATGGTAGTTGGATTTCCAGTACAGCTCAGGAATTACAGCTGCTGCTGACTACCTGGAGGACATGAGGCAGTCCAGCTAATCTACAGTCCCCGGGAGTATAGGAGATACCTCGCTTGGTGGACTGGCTTAATGGGGGGGAGGTGACAACATTTGGCCACAAGGGCCAGCTCAGTTGCCAGAGGATACCTCAGTGGGTTGCCTGGCCTGTGCCCTTTATCTTTAATTCTTTGTTCTTTTTAATACAGAAAAAAAGTGGTTTTAAATTTGTGGACTTGGACTGATTGCTGTAGCTGCAGGCCTTAAGGCAACTCGGGGCTAATCAACTCCTTCCCCCACCCCTCCCCCCTTCCACTGTCTCTCAGAGCCTGAGGAGGAGATTGTTGGCGTGGAGCCCTGACCTGAGGCTGAAGCCTTCAGATTGTGATCATCTTCGGGGGGGGACAGACGACTGCGCTGTGTGAAATATCCCGTCAGTGCGCTTCTCTCTGGCGACATCTTAGCCTCGTTCCAGCAGGGCTTCCTGGCAGCGCAGTCTGTTTCCCACCGAACGTGGCAGTCCTTTGTAGATCGTATGCACACACACCACCAAATGCTGTGTTCTCTCTCTCCCCTGCTGTTGTGGGTGCATCAAGTGGCATCGCTACCTTCTTGAGCAGCTGTGCGCCGCTTGCGCTTCCAACCAGCTGGAAAAGTCTTCTGATATGCTCTCTTTCCTGTCGGTCGATGATTCGCAGGCAGAATCCACGTGAGAGTCTGCTGCCTCAGCGGGTCCATCATCTTCCTTGGGGATGCAGCTCATGTCTACAGACCAAGGAAACCCTCCTCCCCCTGCCTTGTCTCCCTTGGGGATGGAGCTGCATCAGCCTATGGGACTTCCAGTGGCCCAGGAGTCCGAAGCAGAAGAGCCACCAAATGGTAAAGGGGATGGAAGGATACCCCTATGAGAGGAGGCTTAAAAGGTTAGGGCTCTTCAACCTGGAAAAGACAGCTGAGAGGAGATATGATAGAGATCTATAAATTAATGAATGGAATGGAATGAGTAAACGTAGATAAGCTGTTTATGCCGTCAAAAAGTAGAAAGACTAGAGGACATGCAATGAAGCTACAGTGTAATCTGTTTAATAGGAGAAAATATTTTTTCACTCAAGGCATAATCAAACTCTGGAATTCATTACTGGAGGATGTAGTAAAAGTGTAGCTGGGTTTAAAAAAGGTTTGACAAGTTTCTGGAGGAAATGTCCATAAACCATTTTCAAACAGGACCCGGGAAATCCACTGCTTGCCCCAATACAGGCATTGTGGAACCTGTATGTCTTTTGGAGAAACTGCTAGGTACTTGTGACCTGGATTGGTCACTGCTGTTAACAGGATACTGGGTTTGATGGACCTTGGTCTGACCCAGTTTGGCATTTCTTATGTTTCCAGATCTTCCTGTCAGTGTTCACTTTTTTGATGTTTTGGATCATAACCAATGGTGGCTCGGTTGGAGAATCAGCTGATTAGGGGTTTACCCTTAAGAGGAGGCAGGAAGTATCTGGGTCATGACATATGCTGCAGGAAGAAGGGCCTAGAGTGCCGTATTTTGTGTTTGCCCTGAGTAGACTGTTGCTCTGTGTTTTTGTCCTGACTAGATTGTAAGCTCTGACGAGCAGGGACTGTCTCTTACATGTCTGTCGGTACAGCGCTGCGTGCGACTGGTAGCGCGCTATAAATGCTCAGTAGTAATAGTACTGGAGTGTCATGTCTTGAAACACGACGACGTGGTGTACAGGAGTTCTGAACGTCATCACCTTTAGACCAGCGGGGGATGAATGGAGTATAAGCGGTGTTGGATGACACCGACTTTAAAACACCTTCCTACGGGCTGGTCGTGGAACATTATGGAATAGATAAGTGAATTTTTTAGGATAATTGTGGAATTATCCCTGTGATTTTAGATTAGAAGGAGGGTTCCCTTCTTAAAAACGAATAAAAGGAGGATTTACTACAAGAGCAGATGGTTCTCCTCATGGTAAAATCTCAGACAAAAATACTGAGACACGAAATACTGAGAACTAAGACACGAAGGGGTTTATCTTTTTGTTGTTGTTGTTATTTGTGGGATGAATGGTGGTCTCTATTAATATGCATAGCGTCCCCGAAAGGGGGCACTCAACTTTTATGCCTCAGGTCATATGAAAGCACGCATGAAATGATTCAATCACGCAATATTTGATTAGGGACAAATGTAGAATTCATACATTAATGGGTTAAAGAGTATATATGCCATCAACACTGGCATAAAACCTAGCACAGCTAGAGGGAGCCCTCCGTATTCTTCTGTTCCTGAATTGTTTCTGAGAGGCCTGTATCTCCTTTGCAGTCTACATCTGGGATCTGGGTGCTGTGTAGCTCTGCCACTTTAGATCCCAGCGGGTGTTTGAGATACCATTTCTGGTTGATCTGTTACTTTGGGGCTAGTTCCTGGTTAAGGAGAGCCAGCATAGCTTGGTTGGGGTGTTGGATCACGAGGATCCTTCTGAGTAACCATTAATTGTCTTTTGGCCTTTTTCTTTTCTTTCTCCCTTTACTTTTTTTTTTTTTAAAGAAACAAAAGTATAAAAGGCCTGAGAGTCTTCTGCATGGCTCCATGTAGCTGCTTAGCACGTGGCTAATCGGGATTTCTTCCCTGCGTCCCTCTACCACCGCCCACGCTCCCGGGGGATTGCAGCACCGAGGCTGCAGTGGATTGCGCCTTTTCCAGTGAGCAACTGCAGAGGATTGCTGCCTGAACTTCGCTGGCGGCAAAAAGGGGCAGCTGCACCTAACTGAGTGTTTGCTGCAATTCTGCCTGTCCTGCCAGACATCCCCAGTCTGTGCAGGCCGTGCACCAGAAGCAAAAAGGGGTTGCTGCACCCAACTATGAGTGTTTGCTGTGATACTGTCTTTCCTGCCTGATGTCCCTGGCCTGTGCAGGCCGCACACAGTTTTTCCTTCCTTAAGCTTCTGGTCAGTTTGAGACTGGTTTCAGTGCAGCTTGGTCAACCAAAATCCCAGGGAGTATGAGACACATCTCTGGTGGTCCTCTCTCTTCCTCCAGGGTGAGCTCCTGGCTACGAGAACCAGTGTAACTCAGTGTTGCATTAGGATCAGTGCCTACTTCATTGCCCTGATGCTCTGGCTGCAGTATGTAGTGATGGTTCCCTTGTTGGTTGTGACTGTGCCGCTTCTACAGCCGATTTGGGGGAGATTTCTGCCAATTCAGTGTCCTTGCTAGCGTTTCTGGCTCCTGATGCAGTTAAGGCTTCATTGCCGCCTTCCACATCGGGGATTACCGGCGCTCTTTTCCAGGTGGACCTGCTATTCTTGTGATGCTGAATTTCATCATGGGACTGGCTCCTCTGCCAGACAAGAAGTCTGCTCGTCTGCTCTCCCTCTGTTTCCATAGTCGCGGTTATCTGACACCACAGCGGCAGATTTTTCGCCCAGCTTCCAACATGCTTGGGGGGCTATGGAAGGAAGGTCAAGGCCTTGTTCCCTCTTGGCTGGGCCCCGTGTCTTTTGGGGAAACTGCTAGGTACTTATGACCTAGATTGGCTACTGTTGGAAACAGGATACTGGGCTTGATGGACCTTGGTCTGACCCAGTATGGCATATCTTATGTTCTTATGTTCATCTCTTGCCACTCCTCTGATAGTTCATGTGGGAGGTTCCTGCAAATGATAGAGAGGGCAGGACTCTATCTGGGAGGGTCCACAGCCCCCTCCAAAGTACCTTATTGGAGCAAGGCAGAATCTTTCAGCATTGAGTACCCTGAGGATGTTTTCCATGATGACTCTGTTTCAGCTGCCTCCAACATGGAGGAGGGGGAACTCTTTCAGGGGGAGCACCTTAGCCACTCTTGCATGATGAGTCTGTCGCCGAGGGGTGATTTTTTTTCTCCCCTCCACCCCCTTGATTGTCCAGAGTGCCACTGAACTGCGAATTTTAGATCTCTGGACCGGCCCTGATTCCCTTCACTTCTGATCCTGGCATCAGGGGTTCTTCTAGATAGAGCCTTGCCTTTCCTGCTGGAGCGTCTCCTGATGTGTCCTTCCAGGAAGGCCCAGCGATTGGGTTGTGTTTACGCCTAGTCACCAACAGCCTTAGAAAGTGCTTGCAGTTTACCAGGGTCGATGTCTTGATCATGGCGGTCACTAAGCTTACCACCATTCCCATAGAAGTGGAGCTGCCCTGCAGGGCCAGAAGGTGGAAGGACTCCTTCAGACAGCCTCCTCTTTTTCTCCTCCCTATCCCTTCAGGTGACAACATGGGGCAGCCTCTGTGCATGTGTCGTCCTCCACTGGGTTCAGCTCCTTCCTGAGGATGAGTATTCGGCTTGCCTTGAATATTTGGCAGCCTTCTTGGTGGATGCTTTTTATGATCTCTTATGGCCTTTCCATGCAGGGAGTTGTGGCAGCGACAGAGGCTCGCCGAGGGCTGTGGCTCAGAAATTGTTTGGCGGATGTCTCAACTAAGGGGCACTTAGCCATATTGCTCTTTAGGGACAGGCTCCTGTTTGGCAAGCACTTGGGAAAGTTCGTCAAGGACCTCAAGAGAGGTCAAGCCCCAGCGGCTGTTGGAGGATAAACCCAAGGGTTCTTCCAAGCAATCTTCTTAGTCTTCGTGGGCATCATCTTCACTGCTGAAGTTCTGCGATTCTCGTCTGTATCAACAGAATAAGCAGACTTCCTCTTCTGGAACTGGATTCAAGTCCCAGACCAAGGAGGCCGCCGGGCCCGTTTGTAGACTTCCGTGCTGGGAAAGCCCTCTTCCTTTTGCCTCTCCTGCTGACTGTTTCTAGGCCCATTCCTACCTCCCGCAAATGGGAGGCAATCTGCGACAATTTTATCGTGAATGGGTCCATCTGGCAAATGATCACTGGGTGTTCAATATAATAAGACAAGAATATGTTTTAGAATGTGCTCCAAAGGGTCAACTGCAATTTGAGAGTTCCACGGTTCCACATGGAAATGCTGCGATCTGTTATCCAGGTAGTCCAGAAGGATGAATCCTCGCCTCCTTGGATTTGGCAGAGGCCTATGTTCATATTCCCATCCAAGAGGACCAGCAGCGCTTTCTCCAGTTTGTGATTTTGGTCTCACTACCAGTTTAGTGCGATGCCCTTCAGCCTGGCCACCGTCCCTTAGATGTTCTCCAAGGTGATGGTGGTAGTTGTGGCAAGACTCAGGCATGAGAGCATCTGCATACACCCCTAACTGGATGATTGGTTTATCTGGGTCAAATCTCAGCTGGAAGCCATTCAGGTACTACATCAAGTGATCCAACTCCTTGAGTGGCTCGGCTGGGTCATCAACAGCAGCGAGAGCTACCTGATGCAGTTTCAAAACCTGAACTTTCTTGAGGCTAGTTTTGACACCCATGTAGGCAAAGTCTTCATTGTGCACTCTTGCAGTACTTAAAAGTGAAGAATTACTTTTGTCTTTCCAATCATTACTTTGTCCTTTTTGCCGGACCCTGGAAGGGAGAAATGGCATCTATGGAGACCCTAGGTCGCTGGATCAAGGATACTATTGCCTCAGTCCACCTGATGCAGGGTAGGCCTGTTTCCCCAGGGCTCATGGTTCATGGCTCATTTGACTTTGGCCCTGGAAGCTTCCTGGGTGGAGTCATCTTGAGCGTTGCCCTTAAACAATTGCAGGGCGGTTCCTTCGTCTGGCACTACTGACTAGATGTGTATGTCCAAGTGGCTACGTGATTTGGCTCAGGTGTTCTTCCACTGCACTTTCTTCCCACCCTGTAGCTTTGATACATCCCACTAGTCTGAACTGGTCTAGCAGGAAGATCTGGAAGGAGAAATTTTGCTTACCATTAATTTCCATTCCTGGAGTCCAGGACCCACCCTGTTCAGCCTTGTACCTTGGACTGCAACCTTTTGTATATTTGTCCTTTCGGACCATGTGAAGATTGTATATAGTTGTCCTTGTTGAGAAGTTCCTTGGAAGGATTTGACTACCTTCCATTGCTTGTTACAAAAATACTGAGGGGCCAACCGTAGCTTTTCCAAGGTCATGGTGGTCATGGCCACAGCACTCTGGTGCGAGAGCACATCTGTGTGCATCCCTACTTGGACATCTGGCTGATTCAGGCACGGTCTCTGGCAGCAGCCAAGCATGTCTGTTGGAGAGGCTGGGCTGGGTTGTCAACCATGAAAAGAACTGCCTGAGCCCAGTGCAGGATCTGGAGTTTTTCTGCGCTCTGTTCGACGCTGCTCAGGGCAAAGTGCTCCTTATGCAAGACTGGTGTTTCAGCCCTCGAGCTGCTTGCTCTACAGATCCTCGGGGCAATGGCTGAGACCTTGGACGTGGTTCCCAATGCCAGAACGCACATGTGCCCGCTGCAAAGGGAGCTACTAGCTCGGTGATCGCCCCTGCTCACAGGACTATTTGATCCGGCTTCCTCTCCCTTGTTGTGTGTGGACCAGTCTTTAGTGGTAGGACTTCACTAGCCACCTGCTTTGGGGGGGGGGGGTTTCTGCTGGAAGCCTGACCTGGGTGGTGGTGACCACCGATGCTAGCTTGTCGGGGTAGGGCGCTCATTGTCTGGAGCATTCCACACATGGCTTTTGGTCAGCAGTGGAAGCCAAATGGGCCGTTAGCCAGCTAGAAGAGAGCCATACACCTGGCACTGCTGCACTTCCGGGCTGTACTGCAGGGAAAGGCAGTTTGAGTCCTCTCTGACAATGTCACGGCAGTAGCATATGTGAACAGCTGGGGGGGCGCAAAGTGCCATGGGTGGCATGCAATAATGCATCTGCTGTTCCCCTGGGCAGAGAGTAATCTCCTGGCTCTCTCGGCTCAGCATATTACTGGGGAGGACTCTCTCAGCTGGCACCACCTCTTTTCCAATGAGTGGGAGTTGGTGCCATGCAATGTTCCCTCTAATTTTCTGTAGGCTGTGTGCGCATAAAATATCAGCTGTGTGCAGCTTTTGAAGGAAGGTTAAATTTTTGTGCGCCACATAACGACACTCAGTTATATACTTTAAAATTTGACTACACGTCAGAATACAGTATGTACACCACATTGATTTTAATCAAATTAAATGAAAATAGACTATTACTAAATGAAGCGGGAAATTTCTAGTAATTACAATCATAACTTTTAAATTTTAAGACGTCTGTGTTTTCTATCAGAATCAGAGCCGTAATTTTTGTGCGCTCTGTTGTAAAGTATGTGCGCTCACTCGGCAAGGGGTGTGCGCGCGCACAGCTTAGAGGGAACAGTGGTGCCATGGGCCTTCAAGCACATAGTACGGCGCTGGGGTTGCTCGTAGATGGACCTGATGGCAACTCCCGAGAACAGGCACGTCTCCCCCTTCAGTTGGAGATGGGCAGCCAGGTCGGCCGGAGTGGATGCGTTGTATGTCTTCCCTCCATATCCTCTGGGTGGTCCAGAGGATCATGCAGCACTCACGTCTGGTGATCTTGGTAGCTCCAGACTGGCTGCAGTGGTTGTGGTATGCAAATCTGAAGGCGGCTCCACTGCTGTTGTGGGGCCACAGGAGTCTGCTACAGCAGGGCCCCATTTTTATGAAAGACCAGAACCTCTTCTCACTTACGGCCTGGCTATTGAGATGCGCTGTCTGAGACGAAAGGGATACTTAAAGGAGGTGATCAGCACACTTTTGCATGCCAGGTACTGGTCTACCTCCCTGGCTTATGTCCGCATCTGGGTGCTCTTTGAGCGTTGGTGTCATGAGAGACAGCTGTCTCCCTGGCTATCCTTTCCTCCTTACAGGAGGGCTTCCAGAAGGGACTAGCTTGGAATTCCTTCCGAGTGCAGGTGGTAGCTCTTTCTGCTTTCCATGGGCTGGTGGCAGGTTACTCCCTTGCTGGTCATCGCGATGTGGCCTGTTTCTCTAAAGTCGTGTGTACCTTGTGGCCTGCAGTGAGGCCGGTGGGTACCGCCTTGGGAGCTGTCGATCATGCTCAGGGCACTCATGGTGGCACCCTTTTGAACCTCTGAAGCATTCCACTGTCAAGACTTGATCCTGAAGGCAGTTTTCCTGCTGGTTGTGACCTTGGCTTGGCAGCTTTCAGAGTTGAAAGCTGTCGTGTTGCGATCCTTTCCTATCCTTCTCAGGTGGAGGGTGTCATCCTGCAAGCAGTGGCCTCCTTTCTGCCCAAGGTCATTTCACCCTTCCATGTTAACCAGGTGATTATTTTGCCTGCCTTTTCCCGGGAACACTGCACTGGCAAGGACAAGGATTTCTGCCTCCTGGACATCCAGAAGGTGCTGCTCCATTACTTGGCGGTTACAAATCCGTTTAGTTTGTCGGATCAGTTCAATTCTTCATACTGTTCGTGGGCCCTTGTAGAGGCCAGGGATGCCCCAAGACCATGCTGGGCTGATGAATCAAGGAAGCAGTCTCTTCTGCCTACTTGTCAAGAAATCTGTGCCGTTGTGTTTAAAGGCGCATTCCATGCACGCCCAGTCGTCCTGGGTAGAGTTTTCTTCTGTCTCTCCTCTGGCTATCAGCTGGGTGGCACCGTGGTCTTCTGTCCACATTTGCGCGGCTTTACCACTTTGACATGCAAGCATGCTCTGCAGCCCAATATGGTATTGGGGTACTGACGGCTGTGACCTAGACCTACCCTGAAAGGGAGAAGCTTTGACACTTCCTTTTTGTCTGGATTGGTCTAGCAGGATGATCCAGAAAGGGAAATTTTTACTTACCGATAATTTCCTTTCCTGGAGTCCTGCTAGACCAGTCCAGGATCCACCCTGGGAGAGTCTTAGGGAGATGAGTTGTTTCAATGCTGTTTGTCTGTCGTTTCCCTTCTCAGAATTGTATGTGTATATATCAACATTTTTATACTGCTGTATCAGTCACAGTGGTGTACAAGTAACAGGTTTAATGAGTTTAACTTAACATAGAACATGGGTAAAAAATAAGCAATTCAACCAAGTATAACCTTACATGGAATGTGGATAATTAAATAAAATTTAAAAATTGAACCAAACAGTACAACTTGGCTACCTGTAGAGAGCAGAATAAAATAGAAATCCCTAATGGTAATATTCAAAACACTACATAACTTATCCTCTGCATACCTTAACTCACTAATAAGCATTACACCCAATAATAGACAGAGAAGGAGAGAGACTGAAAACACACTTATCGTTCCCAAAGAGTTCAAAAAAATGAATCGGGAAAACAAGTAAAACAGCATTTATATTCTACGCACCAACGCTCTTGAACTCGCTTCTAGATAAATCAAGGAACACAGATGATATATATACATTCAAAAAGCAGCTAAAGACATATTTGTTCATGGACACATAACTGTGGAATCAAACGCTGATCCTACATAAACTAGAAAACCAAGACATATGTAACCCTAGCTCACCTCTGGAAAGTTGCTTGAATCTTTATATTATAATATCTTATACTAAATTAATGTAGCCTTTTCACCCCAGTTCATTATTCCTCTCTGTTGCACTTAATACTGTTCTGTTCCATTATAAACCGCTTTGATTTTTTTGATAAGGTGGTATATAAAACACCCAAATAAATAAATAAATAAACATGTAACTTTTGAGTGTAAACAGGAGACCTGCAGTAGTAGGAGTAAACATTACCATTAAAGCATAACGGGATAACGATAGAAATTTTGTGGTACATGTTTCATATCTGTGTAAAGGTAACTGGGGAGAACAGGGAAAAGTAACTTGAGACCTGAATGGGTGGAAGGAGTATGAGTGAATAAGTAAGTGTCGGAACCAAAATGTTCTAGGACTAGGTGGGGTTTTTAGTTTGTGCTGGAATTCCTTAATGTCTGTCAAGGATCATATCTCGGGGTTGAAGGAGTTCCAAATAGTGGGTGTATAGAAGGAGAAGGCTCTGCTAGAGGTGGAGAGGTTGGAATGAGAGAACATGGCCAGTACTGATAAAAGGTTGTGACTGGCTTTTCTCCTTGATCTGTTATTGAGAGGTTCTTGAATGAATGGTCAAGGGTTGTCTGCTGGATGGTTATAGAGGATCTGGAAGATGCTTAGGGAGACTTTGTACACAACTCCCATATAAATGGGTAGCCAGTGGAGCTGTTTTAATACAGAGGTAATGTGTGCTCTTTGAGCAGTGCCTGTGATGATTTTGGCAGCTGTATTCTGTGAGTTGTAGGGGGAGTAAAGTGGTTTTTGGAAGCCCCTGGTATATAATATTTACATAGACAAATATTGAAATGATGAGGACTTGATAGACGTTTCTGAAGTTGCACTGCTCCACTAGTGGTGGAGGGTTTTGAACAGCTTTCATTCTGAGGTATGCAGATCTGGTAACTATATAGTCGGGTTTGGAGGGCCATTTGAAGTATTCTTCTCTGGGATACTATTGCTTTTGTACTAATACTGGAGAGTGCCCCTAGCTGAACTGGATATAATGCTAGTGGTTATGTCACAGCTCTTCTAGTTGTTTGTCTAATCATCTGCTTTATCTTAATTGCGTCACTTCATATACCGCGCCTTTATAACATCAGGGCGGTTTACAACAAAATATAAATAAAGTGAAAGGAACTACAAAAACTGATAGGAAAGGAGAAGGTCAGTCATATAGCCAAAAGGTTAAATGGAGGGAGGAGAGAATAGGTGGGAGAGGAGGGAGTTCAAAGGCATCGTGAAAGAGGTATGTTTTGAGGAGGACTTAAATTTGAGGAAAGAGGATTCTAAACAGACCTCAGGAGGGAGTTCCATAGAGAGGGACCTAGGAAGAAGAAAGCAGAGTGGCAGGTCGATTCGAGGTGAGCATGGGAAGGGGAAGGGAGTTGTAAGCAATTGCTGTGGACAGAACGAAGATTACGGGAGGGGGTATGGAAATGGTGAACGTCAGACAGGTATTGAGGAGTCTGTAATGAGTACCTTGAATTGAATATGGTGATTGATGGGAAGCCAGTGGAGGTTATTAGGCACTAGGATGATATGATTATAGTGGGTTGCATGAGAGATGATTTGTGCAGTGGTAGTTTGAATCATTTGGAGATGGCTGAGCTGGAACTGAGGGAGATCGGAAAGAATAGAGTTAGAATAATTGAAATGAGATATAACTAGAGATAGGAAGAGAGTGGTAAGGGAAGAGGCATTTAAGAAGGGAGAAAGAGCTCTGATTTGCCTGAGTGAGAAAAATAAATGCTGGACAAGTAGTGAAATGTATTCATGAAAAGAGTGCGGAGTTCAGAGTAACACCGAGATAGCGGAGAGAGGTAACTAATGAAACTGGGGAACTGGATAGAGATGGGGCCAAGGAGGGGCAGGGGTGGCCAAAGGAGAACCAGATGGTGGATGTCTTCTGGGCACTGAGGTGGAGAAAATTGGAGATGAGCCATTCAGAAACATGTGAGAGACAGGCGTTCAGCAGGGTGAGATGTAATATAATGACATTGTCAGCATAGTAATATGCCGACAAACCGGATTGTTGAACCAATAAGGTGTGAGGGGCCAGGAAAATGTTAAAAAAAAAATAGAGGAGCCAGCACAGAACCCTGAGGGACACCACAAGGGAGGGAAAAATGATTTGGAGGAGGAAGGGTCCGAAATGACCGAGAGAGCGTGAGACAAGGAAGGAGTGGAACCAGTGCAGAACTTTCCCTGAGATACGAGCACAGTGAAGATGGGAGAGAAGCGTAGAGTGATCAACCAGGGCAAATGCAGATGACAGATCAAGAGAATACAGCAAGTGAAATACCACCACGATCATGAGGAATATGAAGCTCATTCAGGAGAGACAAGAGAATAGACTTTGCTGTGCCCCGACCTAAAACCTGACTGTTGGGGTGAAGATAGTGAATGGATTCAAGGTGCTGGGAGAAATGTGAAAAGACAAACTGCTCAAGGATTTTAGAGAGGAAAGGAAGGTTGAAGATGGGGCGATAATGGTCTGGATCTGAGGGCTCAAGGGTAGGTTTCTTCAGAAGCAGACAAACAAAAGCATATTTTCAAGGGGAGGAAAAAATGCCAGAGGCAAGGTTAATATTGAATATGGTGAGAATATGCTGGTTGGGGAAGAGAACCTGCTTGTCTGGACTGGTCTAGCAGGACTCCAGGAAAGGAAATTATCGGTAAATAAAATTTTCCTATGTTTTTTCAATAACACTTCTTGGTTTTCACTTGCACTTTGGAGACTTGCCTTTATAAATAGGAAAGAAGAGGGCCTACTTTCCATTTCACTCTTAGCTGTCTTAACGTAGTCATATCATCCTGCAGCTGCTTCTGCACCCTCTATTCTCTATTGCCTGTGGGTTCCCGCTGATGTTCTTTCCTAGCCCTCAGCTCCTTTTCCACACATGGATGATGACTCCTCTTTGTCCTTTCCTCTCTGTTCCTCACTGTAAGTAGATGCACAGTACTGAATTTCAGCTCCTATATGTGGTGCAGGCAGCTGCCTTGGTTAACTTGGCTGTTGCATGTTTCCAGAACTGCCCCATTGCTTGATGCTTGGTGAATTGCCTTGGTGCTCAGTGCATGCTCTCCATATCTTCTTCAGTTTGAGGATAAGACAGAGACTAGAAGGACTCAGAGGGTTGGGGAGGAAGAGACATTGTGCGCAACATATGTGCCACACAGTGAGGCCTAGCTATCCCTACCCTGAATACTATTCAGGTCTCAGACTGGAACTTATACTGGTGCTATGAAGGAGGCATATTTTAACTACAGATAAGCTCAGGTAGAGGTTTCTTTATGCTAAGAGTTCCTACTGGTACCGTTGTGGTAAAATACTGAGAGCAGAGCTTGGGTCTGGACCTGACCATTAAGCAGTTCTGAAGATGATGTAGGGAAGTTACCCATGACTGGAATGGTATTTAAAGGTGATGCATTGAAAGAATCGAAAGAAATATCAATAAACCGGGAAGATTTGTTGCAGCTATTTGATAAACTAAAGAGAGTAGCAAATCACCTGGACCAGATAGTATACATCTGAGGGTGTTGAAAGAACTGAAATATGAGATTGTAGACCTACTATTAGTAAACTGTGAACTATCATTAAAATCATCTGTAATACCTCGAGATTGGCAAATGGCCAATGTAATGTCAATTTTTAAAAAGGGTTCCAGGGGTGATCTGGGAAACTACAGAACGGTGCGCCTGATGTCAGTACTGGGCAAAATGGTAGAAATTGTTATAAAGAACAAAATTACTGAATATGTAGATAGTCATGATTTAATGGAAGAAAGCCAACATGGCTTTAGCCAAGGAAGGTCTTGTCTTACTGATCTGAGATATAGATAGATAGATATACACACACACAGATACAGGCTGGGCCAAAAACAGTGAGAACATCTCGTAAATTAAAAGCTTCAAATAGTTTGAAGGTGTGAATAAATAGGTAGACAAAGATGAGCCCATCAATATAATGTTTCTGAATTTTCAGAAAGCCTTTGACAAGGTCCCTCATGAGATTTGATGAAATTAAAACGACATGGGATAGGAGGCAGTGTACTATTGTGGATCAGGAACTGGTTAAAAGATAGAAAACAGAGAGTAGGGCTAAACGGCCAATTTTCCCAATGGAGAAAGGTAAATAGTGGAGCACCCAGGTATCTGTGCTGGGTGTGCTGCTTTTTAACATATTCATAAGTGACCTGGAAATGGGAATGACACAAAATTATTCAAAGTTGTTAAAACCCAAGAGGATTGTGAAAAATTGCAAGAGGACCTTGATAAACTGGAAGACTGGCTGTTCAAATGGCAGATGAAATTGAATGTGGACAAGTGTAGAGTTATGCACCGAGGAAAGAGCAACCCAAACTATGGTTACACGATGCAAGATTCCACCTTAGGAACCACCACCCAGGAAAAAAGATTTAGGGCAAGGAATGAGGGACATCATTACGGATGTGAGATGAATCCTTGAAAAGACAAAAGAATACCAAAAGGATATTTATATGTGTGTTTATTAACTTCAGCAAGGCTTTTGATTGTGTAAATCATGAGAAACTCTGGACCATATTAAGAATATGGATGTACTAGAAAATGTGATAGTTCTCTTGCACAACCTTTACATTGATCAAGAAACAACAGTCTGAATGGAACAAGGAGAAACAGAATGGAACAAGGAGAACAAAATCAGCAAAGGTATATGACAAAGCTGCATACTTCCCCTTACCTGTTTTATTTATATGCAGAACAAATCATCAGAGAAGCAGGTCTGTATGAAGACAACAGAGGTATGAAGATTGGTGGAAGACTCAACAACCTTTGCTATGCTGATACCACATTACTGGCCGAACGTGAAGATGATCTGAAACATTTGCTTTCTCAAGATCAAGGAACATAGTCTTAAAATGGACCTGCACCTTAATGTAAAGAAGACAAAGCTCCTGACAACTGGCAAAATCGATAAATTCATCGTTGATTAAGAAGAAATTGAAATAGTTGACAATTTTAACCTTCTTGGGTCAACTATCAATAAAGAAGTGGCAAGCATTCATGAAATCAGATGATGCATTGCTCTTGGCAGAATGGCTGTGAAGGACCTAGACAAGATTCTCAAGAGCAGAGATGTCACTCGCCATACAAAGATTTGACTTGTTCAAGCCATGGTATTTTCAGTAACGTCGTATGGATGTGAAAGTTGGACAGTGAATTATGGTGCTGGCGATGAATACCGTGTATATCATGGACTGCCCAGAGAACAAACCAGAGGAGATCAAGCCTAAGCTTTCTTTAGAAGCTCAGATGACAAGACTTCGACTTTCATACTTTTGGACACATCATGCTAAGCGAGAAATAGTTAGAGAAAGACATCATGTTTGGCAAAGTAGAAGGTCACTGCAAAAGAGGAAGGCCAGCAATGAGATGGATCGATACAATAACAGCAACTATGAGTGTCACTTTATCAGCAATGAGCCGCCTGATTGAAGACCGAACACCATTTAGGACAAGTATCCAGAGGGTCACCATGAGTCAACACAGACTTGACAGCACTTAACAACAACAGCAGAGGCAACAACAACATGGATAACACGTTGAAACCTTCTACCCAGTGTGCAGCAGCGGCCAAGAAGGCAAATAGAATGCTAGGAATCATAAGGAAAGGAATGGAGAATAAAACAAAGGATATTAACGCTTCTGTATCGTTCTGTGATGTGACCGCACCTTGAATATTGTGTGCAATTCTGGTCACCTTATCTTAAAAAGGATATAGCGGAACTGGAAAAGGTACAGAGAAGAGCCACCAAAATGGTAAAGAGGATAGAAGGATACCCCCATAAGGAGAGGCTTAAGAGGTTAGGGCTCTTCAACCTGGAAAAGAAACAGCTGAGGGGAGATATGATAGAGATCTATAAATTCATGAATGGAGTGGAATGGGTAAACATAGATCGATTGTTTACGCCATCGACAAGTAGAAAGACTAGGGGACATGCAATGAAGCTACAGTGTAACCCGTTTAAGAGAGAGCATTTTTTCACTCAAAACGCGCAAGCAAACTCTGGAATTCATTACCGGAGGCTGTAGTAAAGGCTGTTAGTGTATCTAGGTTTAAAAAAGGTTTGGACAAGTTCCTGGAGGAAAGGGCCATAAACCATATTTAAAGGGGACCCGGGAAATCCACTGTTTGCCCCAGTACAAGCATTGTGGAACCTGTGTCTTTGGGAACTTGCTAGGTACTTGTTACCTGGATTGGCCACTGTTGGAAACAGGATACTGAGCTTTGATGGACCTTGGTCTGACTCAGTATGGCATATCTTATGTTCTTAGGTTCTCCCTGGTTGTCCCCCTTTACTCCAGTGTCAACCGTTGCCTTCGTTAGAGATTTTGGGGGGAGGATCGCGTGCCTCGGATGGGTCCTAAGGATACCCTCTATGTTCAGTAGTTCCTCCTTTGCCTCCAAAAGTAGGCTTGAAGCAGTATGGGGGTTGTTGCTGAATTTCTTCCAATATTTTCAGTTGTGACATTGTTTCGTGACTTGCCCTCAGACAACTGAAATGTCATGCCCACCCAAACATTGGGGGTGAGTATTTTTTGAAACCACTCTGTTGAAGTCCTTTATGGCCTGGCTGTACAGAGCTCTTGCTGCAGACTCCCCGTGCCCTAGTCGGGATCTCTCCTATAGAAGTGGTTGGAAGGCTGTGTTGGGGGATTAGCCGAGGAATTTTGGGGGAAGGTATGCCAGAATTCCCACTCTTGCTCAATATGCCTGTCCTTAACTAACACACAGATTTTGTATTTTACTGCACATGTCTATAACCCCGGTTGACCTTTTTCAGTGGGGAAGAGGGGATGACCTCCCTTTGGAGAAATTGTAGGAGGAGGAGACTTGGACCACATGTGGTGGTACTGTCCCCAAGCTCCAGGGCTTCTGTTCCTAGGTTCATAATAGTATCTGCAAAGCTTTAAGGTTGAAGTTCCCCTTTTCATGCAAATTTTGTGTTCTCCAGGAACAAGCAGGAAGTAAGCCCTCACAAATGGGTGACGTCAATGTCTGCGCCAAAGGAGCCCTGCGTGGAGCATTTCCCCAGCTCTCAAAGAAAGCATTTGGGAATGCTACCACACATGTGTGGTCCCCTTCCTGCCCAAGGGGCCATATTGCTAAGTCTCCTTTTTTCAGTGGAGCCCAACGGATGTAGTCCTCTACTTTCCCGGTTCTTAAAAAGTTATTAAAGTTCTTCAAATTCTCCAGTTTGTATACCGGTTTCCTTCCTGCCTCGAGCCGACGCCCTCGGTGCCATCTTTGGCTCTTACTCCCTTTTTTTTTTTTCCCCTCAAGTTCCTCCTCGACCGACCTTCTTGCCATTTTTCACCCGGGGGTCGTTGACCCCGGCCGGGTGTTCTCCCACCATGACTCCTGGTGGATTCACTTCAGTCAGACTATTTCAGTTGCTGACACCCATGACTGCTGTCTTCGCTGCCTGGGCCCGGACCGCGACAGCTCCACCTGCGACAGGTGCCAGGCTATGACCCCCAAAACAAACAAAAAGCGGTCGGAGTTGAAGGGGAAGTTGTTCCTGAGATCTGACTCTGCCCTAGCTTCCCCATCGTCAAGCCCCAAAGCTGTCACTTTCCGTGAGGTCAGGGTGTCCTCGTAGTCCCGTTGTGGTGGCTCCTCCAGCAGAGTCTCAGACCCTTCCCAGGGAAAAGAAAAAGGTACCAAAGCCTGCCGAGGTGCCTCTGATGAAACTTGGCAAAGCCCCATGGTGGGATTTGGGTGACTCCGAGCCGTGCCCTCCAGAAAGTCTCAAGACAGGAGTCCTCGGCCAGTGGAGACCGCGCCAGGATCTGTGAGCCCGTAGTCCTCCTCGAGGATGCACTCTCCGGAGTGCTGGCATTGGACCCGAGGCCCTCTGTGTCCACGCAGAGAACTGCACAGCCATCGGGCTTAGAGTACCGAATGGCGGCCATGGAGCAGAGCCTCTGCTCCATCCTGGCCTTGCAGCAGGTGTTGATGTCTGGGTTTCCAGCATCATTGGCCCCCACACCGGGCCCCCTGACCTCGGGGGGAGTCCCCAGGTGCTGAGCTGGGTACCGAACGCCATCAGCCTCAGGGAAGTTCTCAGTGTCTATCAAGATCTCAGTCAGGCTCCTCAGGGATCCGATCCTCCCTGGTATGTTTTCAGGAGTTTGACCCCAGATCCTCCAGGGGACCCCAGTTCCTCAGAGACAGAGGATGAGGCCTCTCTGGAAACCTCCCCGGCACAGGGATGTCCCCTCCGAGCCATCTCTCCTGGAGTCTCTGCACCACTCCCAGCCTGAGTATGTAGCCTTTCATGACTTTGTCCACGATATGGCCTGGGCTCTTTCAATCCAGATGGAGTCAGAGGAGGATCCACGCACCAAGGAACTCGAGATCTTGCAATATGAGTCTCCTCCCAAAGAGACTCTCATGGTGCCAGTTCCACCCATCTCGAAAGCCTACTCCTCAGGATGTGGGAGACCCTGGCCTCAGTGCTGGTGGTTAGTTATCGCCTGAACGCTATCTACCACGTCCAGAAGGGCCCTGGATTCCATAAGCCACAACTCCCCCACAACTCTATGGTGGTGGAGTCCTCTATGCAGAAACTGAAGAGCCAAGAAACCTACTCTTCAGTATGCCCCCCCCCCCCCCCCCCGGCAGGGAGGCCCTGGCTGCAAGTGTTAGGGCGCCATGCTCGGGTGCTGGATACAGGCATATTAACTATACATGAGAATGTACCTAAAAGGCCTGATCCAAGAGCTCTAGGGGTTCTCGGCAGGCCTCGCTGGGGAACCTCTGCAGAGGTTCCAGTCCCTGGTGGTGGGCATCCGGGACTGTTCCAAATTCCTCTCTAAGGCCGCCTACGACAGGTTAGAGTCTGAAGCCACATTGGAAGCCGCTGGCATCAGCGACAGGCACCAGGCATGGTTATAAACCTTGGACCTCGAGCAGTGGGTACAAGAAAAGCTGTTCTATGTCCCCTGTAATGGCGAAAACTTGTTAAGGAAGCCAAATCAAGGCTGAGGTAGTGACCTGGCAAAGGCTGTCCAGGAAGACCTTGACCCTCCCCAAGAAAAAAAAATCCTTGCGGGGGGGGGGGGGGGGGGGCGGAAATGCCCTATCACCAGGCCGGGCCCTACTAATCTTACTTGGGGCAGCAGCACGAGGCCTCGCAGCCTAAAAGTCAGAAGCATGGGCCCCGGAAGCCCAAGTCCCCCAAGTCTCAGACACCAGCTCCCCCCCCAACCGGGGGGGGGGGGGGAAACCTTTGACTCCCTGGGCAGGGCCTCTCCTTCCCCAGGAGTCTTGCCTCAGCCCACAGAAGGTTGGCTGGCCTCATTTGCCCACAACTGTTCCAGCATCACCACGGACAGGTGGGTCCTGCAGGTGGTGAGGGAGGATTACCACCTCCATCTACAACAGAACCCTCCAGACTTCTTCTCAGGAGAACCATTACGGCCTCTCCTTCACCAGGCCTTGCTCATTGCAAAACTTGCAGGCTTACTCAGGAACAGGGCAAAGGAGCCTGTACCCCAACACCTCTGGGGAAAGGGGTTCTACTCAAGGTATTTCCTTGTCCAAAAAGAACAGGGGGCCTCTGGCCCATCCTGGACTTGCTCATCTTGAACAAGTTCCTGTTGAGGGAGAGGTTCAAGATGCTCTCTCTTGGGACACCGCTGCCCTACCTCTGCCAGGGAGACTGGCTCTGCTCCTTGGACCTCAAGGACGTGTACATCAACATCCTGGTCCATCCCTTCCACAGACAGTACCTGAGATTCGTGATGGGAGGGCAGCACTACCAGAACAGGGTATATTAACCATTCGGCCTCGCCTTCTCTCCAGGAGGTCCATGTCTTCCACTACCTGGACGACTGGCTCATCAAAGGTAGCATGGCCCTTGAGGCCAGCCAAGCCACAAGGCTTACATTCTGCACCCTGAAGGAATTGGATTCATCAACTACCCTAAGTCCAGCCTCTTCCCAGTTCAAGACCTGGAGTTCATAGGAGCCCAGCTGGGCACTCAGCAGGTCAAGGCCTTCCTCCCAATAGAAAGGGCCCGTTGCCTGATGCAGTTAGCGAAGGAGGTCCAAAACTGCAGGTTGGTGTCGGCCCACCTGCTTCTCCACTTATTAGGCTACATGGCCTCAATGGTTCATGCCACGCCCTTGGCTCACCTGCACATTCAAGCAGCCCAGTGGTGCCTCAGATCCTAATGGACAGAGGCCACAAGCAGGCTGAGAGAAAGGATAAGGGTCACCCACCGACTGGCAGCCTTCCTCAACTGGTGGCAGTCCCTGCAACATCTCAGGGCGGGGATCCCTTTCTAAACACCAGCACCACAAAACGCCCTGACATCAGACACCACCTGGCGGGCTGGGGTGCACATTGTGAGGGCCATTTCACTCAGGGGAACTGATTCCCCCCCCCCCCCCCCCCCCCAAAACGAATCTCTGTTACAAATCAACAAACTTGAGCTCAGGGCCATCTTCCTGGCCCTACAGGCCTTCCGCTAACTCCTGAGCAAAATCTTGGTCCTCCTACAGATGTACATTCAGGTTGCCATGTACTATGTGAACAAGCAGGGAGGCACAGGCTCCTACTCCCTCTGTCAGGAGGCGGTAGCCCTCTACTCCTTTGCAGTGCACAACGGCATGCTCCTGAGAGCGGTGTATGTGCCGGGCTAGGACAAGCTCAGCAGGGTCCTTCGCCTACATGAGTGGTGCCTGGATCCCTGGGTGGCACAGGCTCTTCCGCTTCTGGGGCAGACCTTGGCTGGACCTGTTTGCTTTCCCGGACAATGCAGAGCTGCCCAGATTCTGCTCACTTCAGCCACACCACAGGAGGGTGGCAGTGGAAGCCTTCCTTGTCTCATGGTCAAGGGGCCTGCTTTATTCATTCCCACTGACCCCTCTAATAGCCAGGTGCCTTTTCAAGATCCAGAGCGACCATGCTGCAGTAATCCTGGTTGCTCCCAGGTGGCCCAGACAGCCCTGGTTCCCCCTACTACTCTCCCTGTCATTGGCACCCCTGGTGGCACTGGGCTATCAGCCAGATCTTCTTTCACAGAAGAGGGGCTCCCTTGGCCACCCAGTCTGGCAGCCCTGACGTTAACTGCATGGATGCTGAAAGGGTAGCACTGGCCTCCTTCAGTCTCGCAGATGAAGTGCAAGAGATTCTCCTGGCCTCCCAGAAACCCTCCACCAGATATGCCTTCAAGTGGAGGAGATTCTCTCTATGTTGTGCAGAGCAGAACGAAAATCCCTTCTCCTGCTATCTGCAGCTCATACTGCAGTACCTGTTTGCATCTCTCCTGCTCGGGGTGGATATCTAATTCGGTCAGGGTATATCTTAGCGCCGTAGCAGCTAACCATCACCCTGTCTCCAGGTTCCTCAGAGGCTGCCTGCTATCGAAGCCCCCTCTCTGCCCCCCTTCACCAGAGTAGGATCTCAATGTGGTGCTCTTACAGCTCACCAGACTGCCATTTGAGCCCTTGGCGACCTGACACCTGATGTATTTCTCCTGGAAGGTGGCCTTCCTGGTGGCTTTGATATCTGCCCGGAGAGTGAGCGAGCTACAGGCGCGGGTGGCAGATCCGCCTTATATCAGGTTCTCTACCAACAGGGTTGTACTTTGCATGCACCCCAAGTTCCTCCTGAAGGTGGTGTCAGCTTTCCACCTCAATCAGGAGGTGGTCCTCTCCACCTTCTTCCCACGATCTCATGCCGGTAAGGCAGTCGGTTCTGCATACATTGGAATGTAAGAGGGCTCTGTCGCTCTATCTGCAGAGGACCCAAACCCCCACCGCAAGGCTCCTCAACTCTGTCTCTTATGACCCCAGCAAGCTGGGGCTATTTTTGACCAAGCGAACCCTGTCCACTTGGGTAGCGGACTGTATTGCCCTCACTTATGAGCGAGCTGGCTTTTCCCTAGAGCACTGAATCACTGCTCATCTTGTGAGGGCTATGGCCACGTCTGTGGCCAACCTATGCTCTGTGCTGGTGACAGAAATTTGTAAAGTCATCACATGGTCTTCAGTGCATTCGTTCGCAGCTCACCTACTGCCTAGAGAGTGAGTCCCGTAGGGATATTGCCTTTAGCCAGGCAGTAATTCGAAGCATTCTCGGTATATAGGTAACTCCTGCCCTCCGACACTTCTGTGTTCAGGCTATGGGAGTGATGGTGATGCTGGACGCTGGGGTCTGCAGAGTCTCTTGGTAGGGACTTGCCCTCTGCAACTCACGGCCCCCCTATTGGTAGCCGTTGGTGCTATCGTGGTTCGGTCCCCAGCAGCCTGTAATTAGGGAGTCTCATATGTGAGGACTGACTTCCTGCTTGTTCCTGGAGAAAGCGTAATTACTCACCTGTAACAGGTGTTCTCCAGGGACAGCAGGAATCAGTCCTCACAACCCTCCCTCCTCCCCTAGGAGTTGCCTCCTTTACCTCATTTACCTTATTACACCTTTTGCCTAAGCTATGTCATCTGACTGAGCAATATGGCACTCTTGGGCGGGAGGGGGACCACACATGTGTGGTAGCATTCACAAAGGCTTTCTTTGAAAGCTGGGGAAATGCTCCACTCAGGGCTCCGTTGGTGCTGACATCACCCATTTGTGAGGACTGATTCCTGCTGTCCCTGGAGAACATCTGTTACAGGTGAGTAACTGTCTGCTTGGGGTATCTCTCCTTGGACTTGGCAGATGAGGGGCTATGACGCTTCTCTAGCTGTTTGCTCTTGGCTGCTTGCAGCATCATTGCTTGATATTGGAAGCGTGCTGAACACCCCCCCCCCCCCCCCCCAATGACTGAATGGTTGAGGTTTGGGATATTTACCAAAATGGAGAAGCTCATGGCAGATCTTTGAGATAAGCCTGAGGCAGTCATAGCATTATGGTCTGTGTTCTTACGAACAGAGGCCCTGTCCTCCACTCAATAAGGCACAGGTACGCTCTCTTAATGCTGCTTAATTAGTTTTGTAGCCCCTGACCTTGTGCCACTAGTTCAGAATTACCCTCTGGTGTCCCACTATGGTATGCTTTTGGTGAGATTATGGCAGGTGCGAATCTAGGGAGTGGGTTGGGGGAGCGTGTAAAAAGGGGTAGGGGGGTACTTTCACTAAGTGCACATGTTCATAGAGGAGATCAGAGTTCTTGATTACCTCCATTTACTATCATACTCTTAAATGTGTTTGCTGCATCTCTATATAGGAAGGCTCCAAACATATAAAAAAACCCTCTACGTCTTTACTACACCAGGATTGTCTCTTCCTCTTGCTCTGGCATCCCTTCTGGGCTTCGGGGGGGGGGGGGGGGGATTATTTGTTTACAGGAGTGCCCGGAAGAGCTTGGGTGTGTCCTCTGTTAAGGAATGGAGATACCCTTCTGGGAGTTGGATGCCTCTCAGGTTGGCATTTATATTTGAATGTATATGGGATTATTGCATTGTCACCTAAGCTACAAATCTGTTTATTTGTGGAAAGTTGTAAAACTTTCTTGAACTAATAAAAAATTTATACCCCCCTCCAAAAAATCTTTGTTTGTCCCTATATGGTTTATAATGAAGACCCCTAACCATTTTAGTAGCCACCCTCTGCATCAACTCCATCCTAAATATCCCTTTGATCAAATCTGACGGCACACCAATGTGCCATGTTGTACTTTTTTGAAAACACTATTTCCATATTGTCCTGCTAGATCAGCCCAGACAAATGGGTTGTGTTTCCCTACCAGAAGATTGGTGGAGACAAAGAACAGCCCAGGTTTCAATTATATTACTCCTATGCCTCTATTCGCCTCAGCCACCAGAGGTCTCTTTGGTATTTCTTTTTCTGCAGCAGATGGTAGATGGATTTTTTCCTCTGAAGAATTGAGAGGAAAATATTGATAAAAACGCTTGCAACAGACCACTCTTAGGGTGACTGTCTTACTTGAGCGTGATATGGGAGGATCTACTAGACTGCGGTCTTTTCTGTAGCCATTGGAGGAAAATTGATTCAGCTCCATGCCCTTACACTGGATAAGTGTTTGTTGAGCAGCCAGAAAATTGGAAGGATGGAAGAATTCGGCAGTCTCGCACAACCTCATCGCCCCCTCCCTCCTTTGTTCCTCCTGATCTCTCCTGAAGATTGCAGAAGGCTCTTGGAGTAATCTGCCTGCCAGCCACCTTAAACGCAGTGCTGCCAAACCAGAGAAACTGTTTCAGGGTAGTAGAGCTGAGCCCGTTATGAATCTTCTCCCTGGGGCTTTTCCTTTTACAACCAGCCTGATCATGCTGACATGGAAATTCAGACCCTGCGGCCGCTGGGTTCCCCCGAGCACAGTCTTGTGAGGGGCAGGTTGAGAGACGAAGCCCTAGCAAAGGGCATCCCCTGGAGATGGGGATTAGCTAGGATC
This sequence comes from Ichthyophis bannanicus, assembly GCA_033557465.1. Taxonomy (NCBI): domain Eukaryota; kingdom Metazoa; phylum Chordata; class Amphibia; order Gymnophiona; family Ichthyophiidae; genus Ichthyophis; species Ichthyophis bannanicus. The sequence goes on along the minus strand of CM066049.1, from coordinate 79,187,335 downwards.
TGTCTGAGATCTGTATTGTAGCTTGGATGCAAATGTCTCTAATGTGGGTGAAGAAGTACTCTCACCTACAGAGGATTTTGAGGAGGCCAATGTCCAACACCTGTTCTGGAAGGAGGAACTGGAGGCATTTTTCCCACCTTGAGTTTGTGGTTGCTCCAGGCACAGAGCAGGAACTGAGGATACATCTACTCCTGCAAGATGTGCGGAAATCCACTACTGTCGTCTTGTTCCTGGACATGCTCACTTGGAGTGGGATTCCCCAACTCCTCGCCTAAGGGGCTAAGGGTATATAAGAAGATGCATGCTCTCCTGGAAAAGGAGAGTGTTATGTAGTTTATTTCCAAGGTGGAGGCACAGGTCATGGCTATTCCCAGTTGGACCACCATTCCTGTGGAAGGAGGACTGGCCTTAGAGGATACTCTGTGCTGAAAGGTAGATTTGTGTTGAAGAACCAGTTTTCTTTGGCGGCTGCTATTCTTCAGTTGGCGGCATGTACAGACCTGACGTTTCGAGCCCTGCTCCAGTGGCTTCAGTCTCTAAATGATTCAACCCCTCTTCTGATGCCATGTACGACCTGGTACATCTGACAGCCAGGGATTTTGTGTTGACAGTGCGTTTTTAGCTTGGTTTTGACATGGGGCAATGGACTCCTCTTCTAAGCCTGGTTGCCCATCTGGCCTTAAGACACTTCTGTTGGGTCTGATTTGGAGAAGCAGGTAAAGGACCTGAGCGAAACAAAATTTTTCTGCTTTCTGGAGGACAGGCCCTAGGGGCCTGTATAGTGAGCAGAAGCGCCTGTCCATCCTCCACCCACTTATTTATTTATTTATTTTTATTTCTTATATACCGCGCTCTTTTAATCAGTGCGGTTTACAAATGAACAAATTTAAACACAATGGTACAGTCAGCATTGGTTTTTTACATTGAACAGGGTACAAAAACTAGGAAGTAACAGGGTTAACTATATACAAAAAACTTGGATGTGAATAGGGTTAACTATGTACATGGCAATTTTGAGTAAACTACATGGTAGATAACAGTTAAAATTACAGTAAAGTATAAAAACAGTATGGGTAGAGTGTGCAAGTATGGATCAACAAGGTTATCCATTTTCTACCGGGGTTAAATGGGAAAGGTCAGTATAAGGACTATGTTCATTTGGGGTTGCTTCAGGGTAGTGTATTAGGAACAGATGATATTTTAAGGCCTTTCTGAATGTCGTGAGGCTAGGGATGGATCTGATTTCGGGTGGGAGGGCGTTCCATGCTCTGGGCGCAAACAGTGAGAAGGCTCTGGAGGCGGCTGTTTTAGAGCATTTGGTAAGGATTTTTGGTAGGTTGATGGATTTTTGGTAGGTTCTTGCAGGAGCACAGGTTGGACTCCCAGGAGTCTCAGATCTCATCGCTACCAGCCTGGAGAGCCTTTCTTCCCCTTATGGATTTCGAGTTTGCCGTCAATCCCTTTGTGAAGCACTTGAGCTCAAGAACCCAGTGCCATCCAGAGGAGGACCCTCTTGGACATCACAATGAAGGTTTTGGGGGCCCATTTTCTGGTTCCTCCAGTTGGGGGCAGGCTTCGCCTTGTTTTTCAAGAAGGGGCCCAGGTCTCAAGGCTCATCGGGTGCTAGTCCCTGGTCAGTATGGCTATGTCCTGGAATGCAAAAAGCCAATCATGGGCACTTTTTGTCTTCTCCCCTTGTGGATCTGTGAGCAGCAGGGCTGCCATGCGGATCACCTTGGGCAAGTTGCCTCCCTTGAAGGCAGTGGTACCTGTTCCTCCGAATGCTCGGCGCAGGGGCAGGTATTCTACCTGTTTCATGGTGCCAACATGGAAGGAACATTGTGGTCCATTCTGGACCTCCAGTGTGTTAACGAGTGCTTGTGCATCATGCACTTTTTGATGAAAACTTTGCAATCTATGATTCAAGTGGTGTGCCGAGGGGAGTTCTTGGCATATCTGGATTTGGCCGAGGCATATTTATTTGTTTAACAGATTTTTTTATACTGCTTTTATAATTTTTAGTCAATGCAGTATCTCCAGGAACAAGCAGGAATGAGTCTTCACATATGGGTACGTCGGTACCGACGGAGCCTGCGCGGGAACGCTCCCCAGCGTCCAATCAGAAAGCTTTTGGGAGCATCCCTCAGCGCCTGCGTGCTGCCTTCCTGCCTTTCCAACTGTCTCTCCTCAGTTTTCGTTTTTCCGCGGAGCCGGCAGGACGTCGTCCTGTCACTGCAGAAAATTTTTTCTTTATTTCTTTTTTTCTTGTGGTCGCGGCTGTTTTTCCCGCCTCCACCGGTACCGCCGGTGGCTTTTTTCTTTTCTTTTTCTCAAACTCAGGGAGAGTTTCCCTCAGTTTCTGTCTTAAATTTTTGGGCCTGTAAGGCCTCTCCATCATGGAGCCTTCTTCTCCTAAGAAGTGCCTTAACTGTGGAAATACAGTTTTCTTTTTAGACTCCAATAACTGGTGTCTAACCTATTTGGGTCCTGACCCTTTTCCTCCGGAGCCATTAGGCTACAATTTTATGAGAAGAGATTTTCCATTTCGAGTTTCCCTCGATACCGAGTTCCCTTCCAGTGTCAGGGCACCGACCAATTCTTCTCTACAGGATCAGGTAACCCACAAACAGTCTGTTAAGACTAGCCAATCCTTGAGTGGTAGGTCTCATGCCAAGCATGATGACGGCTCCGGCCTTGCCCTCAAGACCCTATTGGCTTCAAAATCCTGGCGGGAGTCTTCGGTCTCTAAAGCCTTTCAGGGGTTTCAGGTTGTTCCTGGGGCTCACCCCTCACAGAACATGCCTGAGCCATGCTCGGTGGTGGCATCCGCTTCGAGCGGTACCGATACCCCGGCATCGGCACTGGTGTTGAGTGATTCACTCTTCGCCAGGGATCGTTATCTGGCGTCCTCGGTACCTTCGGGACCGATCGATACGTCCCAGATTGACTTTCCAGTATCTGAGCCATGCTCGGTGGTGGTAATCCGCTTCGAGCGGTACCGATACCCCGGCATCGACACTGGTGTTGAGTGATTCACTCTTCGCCAGGGATCGTCATCTGGCGTCCTCGGTACCTTCGGGACCGATCAATACGTCCCAGATTGACTTTACAGTATCGGCAGCATCGCCGATACGACCACCGACGTCGGTACCCTCTAGACAAGCATTGATAGACTCGCTCCCTTCGATGCCGAGTCTGGAATCGATATCTAGTCTAGAAGACTGGGTACCGACGCGTCTCGGAACCGACGCTTATCGATTCTGGATGCGCAGTACTGAGGATACTCACCAAGGGTTTTTGGTTGCCTCGGTACCGCTTGAGCAGCCTCCGATGACTGCTTCGATGGTGTTATCGCCCCCGATTCCGGCACAGCTACCGGTATCGGTATCGATGCCGGTTCCTGCAGTAACATCGGGACCAGCCACTTCCATGCCTTTTTCACCAGGATCGCTCCTTTCTATACCTAGTTTGGAGTCGATACCTGGCATGGACGATGCAGTACTGACTGTCTCAAGTCGTAACTGCCAGTATCAGTATCCATCTAGTGGGGCTCTTTTTCTGCACCGGACCAGTACATCCTCCGGTGCCCAGGCTACTGCTTCAACTTTAGCCTATCCAGGGATGGTTCCCATTGGAGATCCTTCTTTTCAGAAATTTCTCCTTGACATGGCAACATTCCTTGCTATTTCTATCCCTGGCTGTGATCCTACTCAAGGCTCTCCTGCGGAAAAGGAAAATATAATGCTTCCTTTACATCATTCTTTGCAGGATCTTCTGTGAATATGGGAAACACCTTTAAGGGTTTCCTCACCTTCTACAGCAACTGATGATCTGTATCAGGTGCCCCCCTCTCCAGGGTTTCAAAAGACTCAACTTCCCCATCATTCCATTGTAGTGGAATCAGCAATGAGGAAGGTAAAAAGCAAGAAGAAACATTCTTCTTATCCGCCAGGTCGTGAATCTAGAACACTTGATGCCTTTGGACGTCAAACTTTCCAAACATCTATGCTGGCAGCAAGGATTATCTCTTATATTTTTTATATGAGTCTATCTCTCCAGGAGGTCACAAAGAAATTATCTCTTTTGACTCCTTTTCTATCAGAGCCCAAGGCTGCAGACTATTCCTTACTTCTTAGTCATAGCCAAAATATCTCTTGGTTTCTTTCTCGTGCTTCTCTAGACTCTTTTGAGTCTGTTAGCAGAACCTCTGCTATAGCCATAGGAGCACGACGTAGAGCCTGGCTCCAGGCTTGAACAGATGGGCACAACAAAGACTGGGTAATACTCCTTGTACTGGAGAAAATCTCTTCAATAGGGAGTCTTTACGTCAGGTTGCTCATTGCTCCACTGACTTCCCTGTTTCTGGGGGCTATCCTAAGCCTTCTCCTTCCCCAGTAGGTAGGAAATGTCCTACCAAACCTTCTTTCCCTAGGAAAAGGAGATTTCACTCTTCTCCTGCCCATTTATACAGATGTTTCCAAGCAGGGGAAACCTCGCCCTGGGCTGAAGAATCCAAACTCTAGCCAGGCTGAACAAACCCAGCAACCATAGGTTCCTGAAGGTTACATCCTACAGTTAACTTCTTCTTAGCAGAAGCTTTTTCACTGTTTTTTCCTTCAATACTCTACACATGGATTCCTTTCTTCAGGACATCCTTTTCCTCCTAGATATGCTGAGCTGTCAGGATATTCATGTCTATGGGTCACAGGTTTCTCCTCTTCTTCCTACCAAGAAGAGAAGTTTACAACTATCCCATGATAGTTTTTCTGTCCCAACATGAACATTTTTTCCTTCCGCAGACTTACCATACGGTAAGTCACCCTTCAGCTCCTGTTTCTCTACCTTCTCATCCAGGGTTCCCCCTGAATGAGTGGTACCCTATCACTGCAGGGCTTCTCTAGCCTTTCTTTCCAGTGTAGAGTTTTTTCCCTTGAATAAATTCCCTTCTTTTCTCTGGGCAGCTCATCAGACAGGGACAGGAATTTCTCCTCTCCTTTGTCTGTTCTCTCTGTTTTACACAGGGAGATTCTCTCTGCTGTCTCGTTCAGCAGCTGCCCATGCAGGAGTTCCAGTGATTAGACTACTGGTACTTTTCCACAAGTTTCCAGTCTGTCTTCCACTACTTTCTGTCTGACCTTAGTAGTGATTCCAAGATAGTGCTTTCATCCATCTTGGATAATTCTAATCATGTCAGGCTTATCACACTATCTTCTTTTCTTGCCATCTCCACTTTCTTGGATTTGGCAGCACAGCTGACCTACAGCCAGTTTTATTTCCTAATTCTCCTGCATAATGCTCTCTGCAATCTTCAGAGAAGCTTTCTACTATGGGCCCTTGCTAGAGAGCATGGGGTTTTGTCTCTAAAGACTATTCTATATGGTTGGGAAAGGCTCCTCAGTCATTTTCCACGACTGTGAGGGTTCTCCACACCCTGTTATCTCCTGTTATAATACAGGATATAAGCCTTTTCTGCGTGAATGTCCAGAAAGTTTTCCAATCCTGCAGGAATATGCTCTTTTTTTCCTTGCAGCTTGTCCTCATGGTATCCTACTCCTTTATGAACAGCACATATTCTACTAGCAACGCATGATACCCCTTGTGTCCCTCCAGTGGGTCAACCTGGTATCTCCTCCTATGCGTTTTCTGTCCATTTACCATGTCAGAGTTCTTCAAGACTCAGGTCTTGCTGTTTACAAACTGATATTATCCTCTGTTTTTCACGCAACCATCCTGGTTATTTCACTGGATAGCCTTCCTGCACCATCTTAGCCAGGAGGAATAGATTCTCTATATATCTTCTCAAGTAGGTTCCACCTTCTTGTTCTTAGATGAATCTTTCCTTCACATCTCTCATGTGAATGTTCTTATGGGCATATCTCTATCTGCTTAGTTGCAGACATGTATCCTCAGACATACATGTTCATGTATGTATATATCTCTATATACTTCTATAGATACATATGTCTGTAAGCTGTGTGTGCATATGTTATGCCCCTGTATGTATGTATGTATATCTGTCGAGATGCTTCCTTATAAGTAGATATGTATTTACATACTTATCTCCCTAACTGTCTATGCTATAAAGGTTTTTACCTTCCTTAGAGGTTCCAGACAGTGGGCTTGCATATGTTCATACTGTCCCTCAGTATGTCGGGGGTATTATGCACACAACCACTACTGTGGTACTGACAGCTCTCACTTTACTCTAGGTCTCGCTATCCCTGAAGCACCATGCTTCAATATCTTTCCTATCTCTCACCAGCTAGGAAAGACAGCGTAGATCTTCAGTAGTTCTGAGTTTTCAGCCCTTTACACACCTGTCCTCCTTGGGAATACGGGCTTTTTTCCATACCCCTTCTTCCCTCCAGGACTGGGCTAGTTGTCCAAATCAGTCAGTCTTCCTCTTTTACTCCTAAATGTTAATGCCTCTGTAGCTAAAAGAGTTTTCAGCTTTTTCCCATAAAGCTTTCCACTGGAGACCTGCCGTTTTTATACTACCCCAGTTGATGCCTGGGTCACCTGCCAATTCCAGATTTGGACCTTCACCTTCACTGCCGTGAGGTCACCTTGAGGATTCCTCTACTGAATCTCCAGTAGACTCCATCAGCCTCTCTACTTCCTGCAATCCAGTAGGTGAGGTCCATATTGTGATTGCTCATTCAATATTTTTAATGGTAATTATCATACATACCAAGGACTCCTCTCCTATAGTCCTTAGGTTAGCTGGTTTTCCTACAGCTCCTCTCTTTTCAACTCCTACCCACCATCCCTCATGGGATGCCAGAGATTCATGTGTGGGAAGTGCAGTCCTGTCCCAGGGACACACATTTTATGGGATCTCCCCCTGGCATCTACAGCTAGGGAGTCCCCATATGTGAAGACTCATTCCTGCTTGTTCTTGGAGTTAGCACAGTTACTTACCTGTAACAGGTGATCTCTGGGAACAGCAGGAATAAGTCTTCACAACCCACCCACCTCCCCTAGGAGTTGTGTCTCTCTATCTTCCTTTCCTCTTTCTCTCTCTTTGTCTCAGCTATGAAACTCAACTGAGGAGAGACAGTTGGAAAGGCGGGAAGGCAGCACGCAGGCGCTGAGGGATGCTCCCAAAAGCTTTCTGATTGGACGCTGGGGAGCGTTCCCGCGCAGGCTCCGTCGGTACCGACGTACCCATATGTGAAGACTTATTCCTGCTGTTCCCAGAGATCACCTGTTACAGGTAAGTAACTGTACTTTACGTTGTAACTTAAACTTGGTAATGTACATTAAATGGGGATGAATAAAGTATCTTTGAGTTTTGCCGTGCTTGACTTTCTCCTTCAGTTTGCCGTCCTCCCATTCAGGCTCTCCACTGCCCAAGAAAGTTTTCCAAGGTCTTGGTTGGTGGGTGGTAGCTGCGGTGCTCTGCCGTCCAGGGTTTTGTGTGCACCCATATCTGAGTACTGACTTCTCAGTGTCCATTCTCCTTCAGAGGTGTCTCGGGTAACTTCCCAAGTGGTGTCCTTTCTGATTAAGCATCGGCTAGGTGAACTCTTGGGAAATGAGCCAGTCCCTGCATTCCCAGTTCTGGGGCGCATCTTTCGATTCTAAGTATGCAGTGTCTTCCTGCCAGAGGAGAAAGCCAAAGATTGGTTGAATTGCCTGGCGGCGTTCTGTTCGCAGCAGGCTTCCAGAATCAGAGTTGATCTTCAGCTCATCCTGACTGATGGTGGTGGCGACAGTCGAGATGGTGCCATGGACGCATGCTCATAGGTGGTTGCTCCAACTATCCTTACTCGCTCAGTTGGCCCTGCATTCTCAGAGGTTCAAGCTCAGGCTCGGACTCCTGCTCCCAGTGATGGTGATGGCCAGTCTGCGGTGATGGTGGCAGCAGTCCAGCCTTCTGAGGAAGGGCGTGCTGCTGGAAGGTTGCTCATGGATCCTTCTAGTGATAGATGCCAGTCTCTCAGGCTGGAGAGCCCATTGCCAAGGCAGAGTAGCCCAGGACTGTTGGAACCGCAGATAGGTGGTGAGGTCCATCAGCTGCCTTGAGGCGAGGGCCATCAGGTTGGCTCTTCTGGGTATCCAGCCCCCGGTCGAGGATTGGGCATTTCGAGTGTTCTCGGGCAATGCGACAGTGGTGATTTAGGTCAGTTGGCAAGGCAGCACGAGGAGTGCCTGTGTAGTCCTGGAGATAGCTCTCCTGTTTTGTTTGGGCAGCGAAGAACCTAGTTTCATTTCTGCACATTGTCAAGGTGAATACTGTGGAAACGGATTTTCTCAGTGGCACTCTCTTGGGTCCCAGGGGAGTGGGGTTTTGGTTGCCTCTATGCTGCTAGGGTCACCCCACAAGGGATCTGCCGGCAACCTGCTCCAATGCCAAGCATGCTGCTGCTTCAATCGGCACACAGAGACTGGGTCTGCAGGCATCATTGCCCTGACCCAGCCTTGGGCCAAGTTGGCACCTGCTGTATGTGTTTCCTCAGAGAGCCCTGGTGAGGCATGTGATTCAGCATATTGGAATGCCACCCGGAGGACCCAGTTTTCTTTTTGCTTAGTTTGGCTGTTGAAAGGAGATGGCTAGCGCATAAGGGCTACTCTCCAGCAGTGCTTTCCACTCTGCTCAGAGCCTGGAGGAGGGTCTATCCAACAGGCATACTTGCAGATCTGGTGTCTCTTTAAGCGATGGTGCTGCACTCTGCAGTTGACTCTTGAGGCTGCCAAGGAGCCATCTCTGTTGGCCTTTCTGCAGGATGACCAAAGAAGGGCCTTTCCCTTGGCTTCCTGAAGGTTCCGGTGGCAGCGTTTGGCCTGTTTCCAAGGTCCAGTGGCTGGTCTCTAGCCTTTCACCCAGACATCTCATGTTTTCTCCCAGATGTTTGGTGTCTGTATCCTCCTCTCTGGTCTGTGATCCCTTACTGGATCTGTGGCTGGTGCTCAGAGCCCTGATGGTGGCGCCCTCTGAGCCTTTGAAGTACGCTACTTTGAAGGATTTGATGCTCAAGACGGTCATCTTGGTTGCAATTTGTTCCACAAGGTGGATTTCTGAGCAGCAGGCCCTGTCTTGCCGAGATCCTTACCTGTCTTTTTCAAAGGAGGCTATTTCCATTTGACTTGTGCCTTCCTTCTTGTTTAAGGTGCTTTCTCCCTCTCACATGAACCAGGTGGTCTGCCTGGCTTCCTTCTCTAAGGAGCAGTGTTGGTGTAAGGATAAGAATCTTTGCCTTGTGGATGTCCAGAGGGAGCTTCTCTGGTACTTAAAGGTTATATGAATTCCTTTCGTAAGTCTGACCATCTTTTGGTGCTGTTTGCCTGCCCACACAAGGGTGACGCTGCGGTTAAGTCTGCTTTGAGGCCTCGGCATATCTGTTACAGAACTGGATGGTTCCAGAGAGTTTGCATGTTCATTCTACCCGAGTCAGGTGTCCTCATCAGCGGAACAGAGCTCTGTAGTCCCTGCAGACATGTTGGCCAGCAACGTGGGCATCACTTTTTTCATTTTTGTCCAGCATTACCGCTCCGATGTCCATGCGAGGATAGACATGGCCTTTGGCTCAAGGGTTTAGCGAGCTACTGTCGTCTTCCCGCCCAGTGAAGTTGTAGTATTGGTACATCCCACTAGTCTGGACTGGTCTAGCAGGTCGATATGGAAGGTAACTGTTTACTTACCAGTTGATGTCCTTTCCTTGAGTCCTGCTAGACCCTGGAACTGTGTTGCTCTGTTCTTTTGCTGCAGTGCACTTGGGCTATGATTTTTATCCTTTGCTCTGCTGGTACATTTTCTACCAACAGCCTTCTGTTTATGCTTTCTTGTACATAGTTCTCTATTGTTGATTACTCCTTGTTGCCCACGATTGCGGTTGTATGAGTCTTGCTATGTTTCTACCGTATGCTTTGGGATAAATACTGGTGGCTGAGGCAAATAGAGACATGAGAATGATGTCATTGAAACCTGGACTTTTCATTGGTTCTTTGTTACCTTACTAGCAGATTAGTGGAAACAATTCACTTGTCTGGATTGGTCTAGCAGGACTCGAGGAAAGGACACTAACTGGTATTAAAATGTCACCTTTGATGGGTTTCTAGTCCCACATGTGCTCCTTGTGGTCTTGGGCAAGCCACTTAACCCTCCATTGCCCATGTTCCCTGTAAGTATTAGTGTGTGTGTTTCATATCCTCTCGTGTTAAATGTATCCCCCATCCGCTTTGACCCGGTGAAAAGCGGGATATAAATGCAGCTAAATAAATAAATGTCAGTCATAGGGAAATGGTTTTGGTCTTCTATTAAAGTGGGCTAGGGGTCTTAAGATTTTTATTGAATTCAAAGCTGGATCTGACTTAGCAGTGGAGGAGTGGCCTAGTGGTTGAGGCAAGGTACTTCAGGCCGGAAGGTCGGGGGTTCAAATCCCACTAGAGGACAGCAACCTTGGGCCGGAAGGACTGGGGTTTCTAGTCCCACAGGTGCTCCTTGTGGTCTTGGGCAAGCCACTTAACCCTCCATAGCCCATGTTCCCTGTAAAATAGTTATCTCCAAGTTATAATGCCCTGTTCAATGTAATTTCAGTTTGTTCAATGTAAACCGCACTGATGCAGAATAGCGCGGTATATAAGAGAATGTAAATAAATAAAAATGTCACTATGTTGGATTGGCCACTTTTGGGGACTGTAAAGAGTATTTTCCAACTTCGCTTTGCATAGTAGACTAAGTTGTCCGTTCTTAGAGCAGAAGCACGTTTGTAGCAAACTCGTGAGCAGGGCTTTTATTGTTGCACTGAAATTCGGAAATTCCCTTACTGAAGAAAGTTAGGCTGCAGTCAGATTTGCTATTGAGAAAAGGACGACTTTTAGGTATTTTTGCACTTAGATTTTTTTTTAAAGTAGGTGAGGGGTTGGGAGACAGTTTTGCTCTTATTGTATATTATGCTTGTTTGCTGTGCATTATATTGAGCATGTCAATGACATGCCTTGTAAATCCTGCTTTATCTATAACATTCAGGCCCTCTTTCCTAAGCAATTCATTTATTAGAAATTTGAATTACTGTGCATATGCTCTTAATGTGTCCACTTCTTATTCAGTTTCTAAATTTCTGGACCAAGCAAGACACAGTGGAGCTAGAAAACCCATCTCTCACATCCACGCCAGTTTGCAGTCAGAAGGTGATCGTAACCACGCCCCTGCACCGGGACAAGACCCCTCTTCTGCAGAAAAACTCTGCGTAAGTCTACTGGATAGACGGACAGAACGTGGACTGTCTACTTCAAGACCGAGGGACACAGCAAAGAGGGTTAACTATTTTCCCCCTCAAATTACTTTTTACTTTGCCTTGTAAAGAATTTCCTGATTGCAAGGAAAGAGTTTTGCTTTTTGCTTCTTGTTTTTACTTCTTTTTGCTGATGGGTAGGTTTACCAATGCTCTTCTAACTAGGCAGCACGCTACAGTTCACCAAAATTCTTCAGCTCCCGTTATGGAGCGCCACACAGAGGTGGTGTTACTAAATTCATAATGAATATGTTTGTGTGATTCGTGTGCATTGAGGGTAATTTTATAAGTGATGTGAAGGAAGATGTAGAACAGCATTTTACACGTTCAAGTAGGCACTTGTAAAATTGCTCTGGCATATATGTGCATAAGAGGAGCTAGGAAAACATTGGGCTGTTTTTCTGTGTGATGTACATATAGGGGTTCTAGGGTTATAAAGTAGACAGATAAAGATGAGCTATAGCTCTTTGATTTATGCCTAGGGCTGTCTGCTTAGCCCCTTTTGGTTCTGTACAGCTTACTGGCAATGAGTGGCAACAAGAGACAGGTTTTATGATTTCTGTATTAAGATTTTTTTATTAAGGAAATGATAGCTATTTTTATACCATATCGTACCTCCGGTCCAGTCCCAACTTGTGGGTTGTCACACCCAACCAGCAGCTTGAAGACTGAGCATGACAAGTTTGACATCACCTCATATAACCAGCTGGCACCACCTACCAGCCTCAGTATTTCAGTCTCCAAGCAGCTGGAGAAGGATGACTACCACCTGTTGGACTCCGAAGGAACAAATAAGAGAGCTCTTTGGGATTTTTCATGCCCTTACGTTTGCTTTTGCTTTGTCTTTTCACTAGGGTCTGGCCCTTTAAATTGGCTTGAGTTGATTTCATAAAGTTAAAGAAAAAATAAAACAGGCAGCAAATTAAACCCGGCAGGGCTTAGTCCTTCAGTGCCGGTCAGGTCAGTGTGCTCAGAATTACTCTGAGGCTTTGTCGATTGCAGGGCTCCCAATCCCTTCAGTGGTTGAGGAGCCATGAGGCCCTACGCCCTCACAGAACTCCTGATGCCACGCGAAGGGCTAAGTGGGAGTAGTGCTGCTGGTGAGTTATAAAGGGTGTCTTCTCTTCCTCTTTACCTCGGGGCAGATGTTTTCTGCCATGGATCTGTTTTTTTTTTCTTGACTTTTGTAGGAGTGCGACCAGGGCTGGTGGACTGCTTGCATTCAGTCAGACTGTCCCATGGTGCATGGGAAATGGTGCCATTTTGTGACTGCACTTTGTGCCTGTTAGCAAAGGGAAATTATTCTTTAGTGGGCCCAGATGCTGGGGGGGGCTTCTGCTTTTGTGTGTTTGTTTTAGTTGCCTAACCTCCGGGGCTTAGAGTGAGAAGGCCTCAGGGACTTGTGCTTGGGTAACAAAAAAGGAAGCAGGCAGAGGCCTCAAAGGCCTGTGTGTGTGTGTGTGTTTGGTTTTTCTTTTTCAGTCCAGCATGCTCGTCAGGGGCGAGGTGGTCTTTTCTCCAGGAACAAGCAGGCAGTCTGTCCTCACATATGGGTGACGTTGGCGCAGATGGAGCCTGCGTGGAAGCATCTCCCCAGCTTTTAAAGAGAGCCTTTTGGAGATGCCACCACACGTGTGGTCCCCTTCCCACCCAAGGGTGCCATCTTGGTCAGACTCCTTTTTTCCGTGGAGTCCAACAGACGCTCGTCCAGTGTCCCTGGAAAAATTTCTCAGAACTTAGTAATTCAGTTTAGCTTTCTGGTAAGCGTACTGGTTCCTCTTCCCACCCTGAGCCGGCGTCTTCGACACCATCCTCAGTTCTGCCCCTTTTCACCTTTTTTCCTCGAGGTTCCCACGACAGGCACTTTGCATCCTTTTTCACCCAGTGGTTGTCGACCCCCATCCGGGTGCATCCCACCATGTCCCCCGAAGGGTTAAAAAAATGTGACCACTGCAGTCAAACCATGTCCATCACAGACACCCACAACTGCTGCTTGCATTGCCTGGGAACGTGCCACAACAGTTCCAGTTGTGACCTTTGCCTGGCCATGTAGGCAAAACCCCACAAAAAGAGGTTGAAATTGCAGGAAAAGATGTTGATGAGGTCCAACTCTGTGCCCACATACCCGATGCCCAACTCAAAGGCAAGCATATCCCGTGACGCCTGGGCATCCTCGGAGTCCCATGGCTGCAGATCCTTAGAGGACCCCGGAGCAGGAGTGGAAGAAAAATAGTCCATTAAGATTCCAGAGGTTGATCCGGAGAAACCCGGTAAATAGCACCAGAGAGACTTGGAGGAGTCTCTGAGAAGCCCAGCCAAGCTTTCCAAAAGGGACCCTTTGGCAGGCAGAGACTGGCCAAGGGTGCTTGAGACCGTGGTTTTTATCAAGGACACACTGTCCAGAGTGTCGGCGTTGGGCCTGAAGCCATCTGTGCCCATGCCAAAAACTACGGAGCCTTCTGGCATGGAGACCAGAATGGCAGCCTTGGAGCAGAACATCACTGCTATCCTGGCCGTGCAACAGGTGATGATGGTCGGTTCGCCTGGCTCATCCCCCGCCCCCTCGACTGCGAGAGGATCACCGGTCGTCAAGCCAAGCATAGAGTGCCTCCGGCCTCGAGTAAGCCCTCAGCGTTGGTCGAGGTCCCGGTCCTCTGGTATCTGGTCCTCACCAGCTAGTGTCTGTGACTCGGACCTCAGGTTCCCAACAGGCCTCCAGCCACGGACCTCGACTGAGTCAGAGCCTCTGAAGCCTTGTCACCGCTCGATTCCGAGTGGGAGACAGAGGACAAAGCATCCCCGAACACCCGGAGACACAGATGTGTCCCCTCGAATATGGCTCCACCGATGCCTCGACACCGCTCTCTGCCTGAGGACATGGCCTTCCATGACTTCGTACAGGATATGACTAAGGTGCTCTCGGTCCAGACCGAGGCAGAGGAGGACCCGAGCAGTGAGGAACTGGAGATCCTCAAGTATGAGGCCCCTCCTTGGGAGATCCTCCTGGTGCTGATGCAGTCTATCTTCGAGTGGCTACTCCTATGGATGTGGGAAACACTGGCATTGGTGCCCATTGTCAGCCACCAGCTTGACGTGATGTACCGCATCTGCCAAGAGCTCAGGGTTCCAGAAAAACCAGTTACCACATAACTTCATGGTCATTGAATCGACCATGCACAAACTAAAGAAGCAGAAGTCCCACTTGGTCCCCCTTGGGTAGGGAGGCTCTGACCTTTGATGCCCTTGGGTGCAAATGTTTCCAGGGGTCGATGCTAGGGAGTAGCATCCAGGCCTATGAACTCTACATTGGCATGTACCTTAAGGCACTAGCCAAGGAGCTTGCTGGGTTCTTAGCAGGCCTCGACGGGGAACCCCTCCAGCAGTTCAAGACCCTCGCTGTGGCAGTATAGGAATGCTTAAAGTTGTTCTCTTGAGCGGCTTATGGCGGCTTTGAGTCATGGCTGCCGGCATCGGTGCCCGACACCGAACCTGGTTACGATCGTCCAACCTCAGACAGTGGGTCCCTTTATACTGGGGAGACTCTTTTCAGCCAACCTATGTCTGACCAAGGTGGCCAAGATCGAGAGAGTTTGTGACTTGACAAAGGCTCTCCAAGAAGACCCCGGGGCTTCCCTGCAGAAAAACCACCAGGGAAAAAGCCTTCCTTCATACCCACCAATACTAAGGCTATTCAGGGCCTCCATAGGGTACCCAGCCCAAAAGACAAGGGCACGGGACCCAGAAGGCCAAAACCTCTAAACTCCAGACTTTGGCTCCAGCCCAGTCAGGGGGGAGCTTTTGACAGAGGGCATGGTTTCCTCTCCCCTAGGAGGCCTTCCTCAGCCCACAGGAGGATGCCTGGCACTCTTTGCCCACAGGTGGGCCTCAGTCACCACAGATCTTTGGGTACTGCAGGTAGTCAGGGAGGGTTACCACCTCCACTTACAGTAGGCACCTCTAGACTTCTTTCCAGGAGAGCTACGGAGGTTACTCCTTCACTAGACCTTGCTCCTCACAGAGCTTGCAAGTCTCCTCAAGGACAAGGCAGTAGAGCTGGTACCCCAAGCACCTTTGGGGCAAGGGCTTCTATTCCACGTACTTTCTTGTCCCAAAAAGGACTGGAAACCTCAGACCCATCCTAGACCGGCAAAACTTGAATACATTTCTGGTGAGGGAGAAGTTCAAGATGCTCTCCCTTAGAACACTCCTGCCTTACCTCCACCAGGGAAACTGGCTTTGTTCCTTGGACCTAAAGGATGCTTACACACACATCCTAATCCATCCCTCCCATAGACAGTACCTAAGGTTTGTGGTGGGAGGAGGGCACTACCAATACAAGGTGCTGCCCTTCAGACTGACCTACTCGCCAAGGGTGTTCACCAAATGCCTAGCAGTGGTTTGCAGCCCACCTCCGTCTACAAAGGGCCTTCATCTTCCCTTACCTGGATGACTGGCTCATAAGAGGCAGCACTGCCATGGAGACATACCAGGCCTCTTACTGCAGCACCTGGGGTTCGTCATCAACCACCCCAAGTCTCACATGACCCTGGCCCAAAGCCTGGAGTTCATAGGGGCTTGGCTAGACACTCGGCAGGCCAAGGCCTTTCTCCCTGGAGAGAGAAGAGAGCACCTCAAGGAGCTAGCAGCTCAAGTGCAGTGCTAGCAATCGGTCCTGGCCCGCCTTCTCTGCCTACTGGGCCACATGGCCTCCACGGTCCACGTGATCCCACTAACCTGCTTACACATGCGGGAGCTCGGTGGTCCTACATTGTCAGTGGACCCAGGCCACTGGCAGACTATGAGACAGGGTCAGAGTAACCTGCCAGCGCTCCTGCATCTCCAGGCTGGGATGCCTTTCCAACCAAATCAGTGTTCTATATCAACAAGCAAGAGAGCATGGAGTCTTATTCCCTCTGCCAGGAAGTGGTAGCCCTCTGCTCCTATGTGACTTACAACAGCATGCTCTTCTGGGCAGTCTTCCTCCCGGGCCAGAACAGTGCCCCGGCAGACGGGCTGATCAGAGTCCTTTAGCCGCACGAGTGGCATCTGAACCCCAGAGTAGCCTCTCAGTTCTTCCGTCTCTGGCGGCTGCACATGATGGACCTCTTTGCCAGGCAACACGCAGCTGCACTGCTTTTGCTCATGGCAACCATACCCATTGAGTGTAGGGCAGATGCATTCTTAATCCTGTTGACGGAAAGCCTCCTCTATGCATTCCCGCTGACCCCACTGGTTGCCAGGACCCTCTTCAAGGCACAACACGAGGGGGCATCACTGATACTAATCGCCCCCAAATGGCCCAGGCAGCCCTGTTTCCCACTACTGCTCGCATTGTAAGCGGCACTCCTGGTCCCGCTGGGCTGTCTCAGGAGGAGGGGCCCACTTCTACACCCCAACTTTGGGGTCCCTGACATTAACTGAATGGCTGCTGAAAGGGTAGCTCTAGCTTCTTTTAACCTCCTGCGAGAGGTAGAGAAGGTCCCGTTGGCCTCCTGCAAGCCCTCCACAAGACGAGCATATGCCTTTAAGTGGTACCAGTTCTCAGTGTGGTGCGCAGAGAAGCAGGAGAATGCTTCCTGCTCCATGCAAGTAGAGCTCTAGTACCTGCTCAGTTTGTCGCAGGCTGGACTGAAGTCCAATTCTATCAGAGATATTATAATGCCTCTATCGTTCCATGGTGAGACCGCACCTTGAATATTGTGTGCAATTCTGGTCGCTGTATCTTAAAAAGGTATAGCATTATTAGAAAAGGTTCAGAGAAGAGCCACCAAAATGGTAAAGGGGATGGAAGGATACTCTATGAAGAGAGGCTAAAAAGGTTAGGGCTCTTTAACCTGGAAAAGAGACGGCTGAGGGGAGATATGATAGAAGTCTATAAATTAATGAACGGAGTGGAACGGGTAAACGTAGATTGATTGTTTACGTTATCAGAATATAGAAAGACTAGGGGACAT
Source organism: Ichthyophis bannanicus (assembly GCA_033557465.1). NCBI lineage: Eukaryota > Metazoa > Chordata > Amphibia > Gymnophiona > Ichthyophiidae > Ichthyophis > Ichthyophis bannanicus. Next base: position 79,170,144 of record CM066049.1, on the reverse strand, counting down.
GCAATGAAGCTACAGGGTAAACTATTTAAGACTAATAAAAGAAAATATTTTTTCACTCAACGTGTAATCAAACTCTGGAATTTGTTACCACAGGATGTAGTAAAGGCTGTTAGTGTAGCTGGGTTTAAAAAAGGTTTGGACAAGTTCCTGGAGGAAAGGTCCATAAACCATTATTAAGAAGGGACCCAGGATATCAGTGCTTGACCCAGTACAAGCATTGCGGAACCTTTGTCTTTTGGGGAAACTGCTAGGTACGTATGACCTAGATTGGCCACTGTTGGAAACAGGATACTGGGCTTGATGAACCTTGGTCTGATCCAGTATGGCATATCTTATGTTCAGCCCTGGTTGCGGAGTGGGACCTCAACGTGGTGCTCTTGCAGCTCACTAGACTGCTGTTTGAGCCTCTGACCACTTGCCACCTGTGGTATCTCTCCTGGAAGGTCACCTTCTGGTGGCTCTCACATCCACTCGCAGAGTAAACGAGCTCCAAACTTTGGTGGTAGAGCCACCTTATATGTGGTGCTCTGCATACACCCCAAATTCCTTCCGAAAGTGATATTCCTTTTCCATCTCAATCAAGAGATGGTCCTTCCCACAGCCCCATGCCGGTCGGGAGGAGACAGTGCTCCATACTGGATTATAAAAGAGCTCTGTCCTATCTTCAGTGGACTGACGAAGCACCACAAAGCTTCTCAACTTTTTTTGTTTCATACGACCACAGTAGACTGCGGCTCCTGGTGACTAAGCGAACTCTGACCACTTATTTTATTTAGACAGTTTTGTATACCGCCTTATCCTTCAATCAAAGCGGTCACAACACAATTGGGGGATACATTTAACAAGCGGGGATATGAGACACATACACTAATACTTACAGGGAACATGGGCAATGGAGGGTTAAGTGGCTTGCCCAAGACCACAAGGAGCATCTGTGGGACTAGAAACCCCAGTCCTTCCGGCCCAAGGTTGCTGTCCTCTAGTGGGATTTGAACCCCCGACCTTCTGGCCTGAAGTACCTTGCCCCAACCACTAGGCTACTCCTCCCTTAGGTGGAGGACTGCATTGCCCTCGCCTATGAACGGGCTGGATACTCCCTGGAGCACTGGATTACAGCGCATCATGTGAGCGTTGGCCGCTTCCGTTGCAAACCTGCGCTGTGTGCCAGTGATGGAGATCTGCAAGGCCGCCACATGGTCTTCAATTCATATGTTCACAGCTCACTACTGCCTGGAGAGCGAGTCCTATGGAAACAGTGCCTTTGGCCAGGCGGTACTCCATAATCTCTTCGGGATGTAGGCAACTCTGCCCTCCGACCCTTCTGTGTTCAGGCTGCCAGAGTGATGGGCCCTGTGGACACTAGGGTCTTGCAGAGTCTCTCAATCGGGGACTCCTCTTCTGTAATTTGCGGCTACCCTGTCACAGTCACCGCTGGTGCTGTTGTGGTTCGGTCCACAGCAGCCTGGAGTTAGGGAGTCCCATATGCGAGGACCGACTTCCTGCTTGTTCCTGGAGAAAGTGTAGTTACTCACTGTAACAGGTGTTCTCCAGGGTCAGCAGGAATCGGTCCTCACAACCTTCCCTCCTCCCCTTGGAGTTGCCTCCTTTACCTGTTATTTTTATGCCTTCCTAGCTATGTCTGACTGACCAAGATGGCACCCTTGGATGGGAAGGAGATTACGCATGCATGGTGGTATCTCCCAAAGGCTTTCTTTGAAAGTTGGGGAGATGCTTCCATGCGGGCTCTGTCAGCGCCGATGTCACCCATATTTGAGGACAGATTCCTGCTGTCCCTGGAGAACTCCTGTTACAGGTGAGTAACTATGCTTTACTGCCATGCCCTCTAAAGCTACTTGTTTAGCTTGCGGTTTGTGCAAGAGCTCCGTCTCTATGGTGGGATTTTGCAGGAGCTGCGAGACGGAGTCTCAATCTGCAGAAGTGGAGTTTCTGGATAAGAGGTCTCAAAAGAGTGACAGGAAGATGATCTCAGAGGGGTCTGATCCCCTTCTCAGACTCCGGGGGAGGGCCCATGGAAGGGGCAGGTCCACCAGCCCTGCTTGTTCTGGAAGCGCAGGTCGGGGGCAGCAGGTCTCCCCAACCATAGCCTTCCAGGGATGCTACAGCTGTAGGTATGCCCGGGGTATTTTCCCCCTGAGTTTGTTCTGTTCATGCATAAAGCTTTTTGCATGAAGTAGGGAGGGAGGAGCTCCCCAGTAGCCCAAGAGAGAGTGAAGAAGCGGGCGAATGGGAGAGGAGCCCAGTACCAGCTGTAGGCACCTGGAGGACCGCCTTTGGGAGGACACTGGCTCCCTGTGGTCATAGGAAGATGACCCAGTGGTGGAGGATGCTGGCGCGGAGTTGGCAGAACTGAAAGAAGGTGAGATCCCCCAGGAGAATGAGGCTTGTATTGTGAGGGTCTTTCGCTGTGAGGAGCTGGCAGTGCGGATAGCTCAGTCTTTGCAGGCTCTCAACATGTTAGTGGAGATCCTGCAGGAGGAACAGCCACTGGAGAACCTTTTGTTCCAGGCGGTCAGGAAGCCACAGACAGTGTTTCCCTTTCATCAAATGATTAAGCAGATGATTCAGGACGAATGGGATGTCACTGAGGCAGGGCTCAAAGGAATGTGGGCGATGGCGCAGCTCTATTCCCTGCCTGATCAGGAAAAGGATCTCCTCCGTTTGCCTAAAGTTAATGCAACTGTTTCTGCGGTCACAAAGATGACCACTATTCCAGTACAACCCTTAAGGACACGCAGGACCAAAAACTGGAGACATTGCTGAAGCAGGTATTCAATACTAATGCTTTATCATTACAGGTGTCGGCCAACGGTGCCTTTGTTGTCCGAACCTTTTGCGCTGGGCTCAAGGGATCCTGGAAGCAGTGGGAGACTCACGGCCTCCACCTCAGGAAGTGGGTAAGTTGGAGTCAGGAACTGCTTATTTGGCAGACGCCTTTTATGATCTTATTAGGAGACTCTCTAAGAGCATGGCCTCCATAGTGGCTGCTTGATGCTATTTATGGCTGCGTAATTGGTCGGCGGATGTCTCTTCCAAGTCCCGTTTCAGTAGGCTTTCCTTTAAAGGGAATCTATTGTTTGGAGAAGCGTTACTCTCCCATGTCCTTCACCAACTTATCTAAGGGTGGCAGGTTGCTGGAGGATAAGCAGAAACTGGTGAGAGCCTTGGGTCTGGCACTTGGATAATCGTGGGACTTTTGGCATTTCCACGCAGTCTATTTTGCGCCATACCAAAGGGGTCTGTTCCCTGCAAGGGGGCAACCATTTCAGGGTTTTCAAGGATCATGCAGAGGAGTTTAAGCCACCTCCTCGGCCACATTGAAAAAGCCACAGTGAAGTAAGGTATCTCGGGGTGGGGAGGGTGTAATTCCGGTAGGGGGTGTGTGGCTGCAGGACCTCTTCCCTGTCTGGGTCCAGATCATGCTAATGGGTACTGGAGGTCATACGGGAGGGCTATGCCCTTGAATTCACCAGTCCCTTTGCCAACGCCCTTGTCCAGTCTCCCTGCAAGGTGCCTCTCAAGGTCAAAGCCATGAGGGATACCTGTCACAGCTTTGGGTCTTGCATGCCATGGTGGAAGTACCTCCAGACAAATGTGGATCAGGTTAATACTCCATTTACTTTGAGGTCCCTAAAATGGAAGGCTCATTCAGACCATCTTAGATCTGAAGCATGTGAAACACTGCCTCAAAGTGCCCCTGTTTCACATGGAAACACTGTGCTTGGTCATCACAGCCATCTGGGAAGGAGAGTTTCTGGCTGCACTATATCTCACAGAAGCCTGTCTGCACATTCCGGTTCAGCTGGAGCATCAGTGGTTTCTCCAGTTTGCAGTGCCTATGGTGCACTTTCAATTCTGGGCGCTTCCATTTGGTCTCTTGATTGCCCCTTGCACTTTCACAGAGGTCATGATGGTGGCGGCCGCAGTGTTGAGGCAGAAAGGCATCCTGGTGCACCCTTACCTGGACAATTGGCTCATTCGAGCAAAATCCAAGGAGGAGAGAGCATGCAGGCCACAAAGTCGTTGCCCGTCTACAGAGTTTAAGCTGGGTCATCAATTTTACAAAGAGCCGACTGCAACCATTGCAGGAGTGTTCTTGGGGGCCTAGTTACGGATGGACATGGGCCAGGTGGTGTTGCCAGAAGACAGGATGCACACTTTAGAGGTAAGTGTGGCTGTTTCTCCAAATGCAGGCTCCTATAGTGTGGTGGCATCTGCAGATGCTGGGGTCGATGGTGGCAGCGATCGATCTCATGCTGTGGGCTCTAGCCCACATGAGACTGTTGCAAAGGGCAATGTTGTGGAGATGATCATCTCAGCACCACCTACTCACGCAGCCCCTCCCCTATCCCAAAGGGGTCAGGGTAGCCCTCTGGTCGTGGTGGCTCTGAGAGGACAAGTTAGCCGGGGTTGCCTCTCGAGGTGCTGCTGTTGGTTCAGCTGATAACCGATGCCAGCCTTACTGGTTGGGGAACTCGCTGTGAAGCTCAGATAGTGCAGGGTTGCTGGTCGACGGTGGAGAATGCTTGGCCCATCAATCGGCTGGAGATGAGAGCGGTAATTTTGGTGCTACAGAGGTTTTGGGCCTTCGTGCAAGACAAGACAGTGTGCATGTTTTCTGACAACGCCACCATGCTAGCCTACATCAATCGACAAGGAGGCACAGGCAATGTCCAGCTGGAGTGTGAGAGAATGCCTCTGTTGGAGTGGGTGGAGGACAATCTACTGGCCCTCTCCGTGGCTCACATGGCCGGCAAGGAGAACATGGCAGCTGATTTTCTCAGTTGGCGTCACCTCAGGCCTGGTGAATGAGCACTCAATGCAGAAGTTCTTGCTCTGCTTCTATGGCGTTGGGGCACGCAGATCATGGACCTGATGGCAACCTTCGAGTCAGCGAAAGCGACTCAGTTTTACAGCAGAAGAAGAGAGCGCATGTCAGAGGGACTCGATGAGTTGGTGCAGCGCTAGCCGATAGAGGGGCTGCTGTCTGTGTTCCCACCCTGGGCACTCATCGGTCGAGTGGTCAAAGGATCAAAGCACACAGAGGACCAGTCGTCTTGTTCGCACTCGATTGGCTACAATGGCCAAGGTGCATGGACCTAGTTCGGCTGGCAGTGGACCATCTATATATAGTGCCTTCTGGCCTGGACCGATCTTCTCATGCAAGGTCCAGCATCAGTGCCACAAGTGGATCGATTCTTGTTTGTGGCTTGGCTCTTGAGAGGGCTAGGTTGAGGTACGTGGCTACTCTGCTTCAGTTATTTCTACTCTGTTAAAAGCCTGGAAGCGCTCCACCTCCTTGTCGTATGTGCGAGTATGGAGAATCTGTGAGAATTGGTGTATGGACCACGCCTGTTGGCCCTTTACACATCTGTTCTGGATGTTTTGAATTGTCTGCAGACTGGGCTGGAAAAAGGCCTGGCTTGCAGTTTGCCCCGGATGCATCTGGTATCTTTGAGCTGTTACCGTGGTAGAGTCCAGGGGGTGTCCCTAGTGGCTTATCCTGATGTAGTTCAATTTGTGCATGTGGTGAAAACGGCTCTGGTCATCAGTGAGATCATTAGTGCCCCCTTGGGATTTGACTCTCATGTCTGCTCTGACAGAGGCACCCTTTGAGCCGCTTCGGGCATACACGGTTAAGGATTTGACACTGAAGATTGTCTCTTTTTGGTGGCCATTTGTTCGGCCAGGTGGATTTCCAAATTGCAGGCACTGTCGTGCCAGGAGCCTTTTCTCTCCATCTCTAGGCAAAAGGTGGTGATGTGGCCAGTGCCCTCTTTTCTGCCCAAGGTCATCTCAGTTTTTCACTTTAATCAACCAGTCACTCTACTGGTGTTTTTGGGTGAGGTGGCAACTGGGCAGGATCCTCAGCTACATCTCCTAGATGTGTGTTGCATGCTGAAGAGAGATTTGAAAATGATGGAGCCATTTCGGATGTTAGTTTGGTTTGTCCTCTTTGGACTGCGTAAAGGAGAGGCAGTGTCCAAGGTCTTCATTTCCAGGTGGATTAAGGAAGCTATTTCTTCTGCATATTTGTTGAAATGAGTTTACCCACAGGGTTATGGGCTCATTACACCTGGGCAATCTTCTTGGGCAGAGAACAGTCTAGTTCCCCTATTGGACATCTACAGAGCAGCCATGTGGCTATCCTTACCTTTGTGCGGCATTGTCTCGATGTGCAGGCAGTGGGAGACATGAGATTTGGAGCAGTATTTCTGCAGGCTAGGCTCGTGGGTCCCTCCCAAGTTTAGTACTGCTATGGTACATTCCACAAGTTGAGACTGCACATGAGGTATGATAAGGAAGGGTTAATTAGGGCTTACCACCTAATTTGCTTTCCTTGAGTATCTCCAGTCCAGTCCTGAACACCCCCCCGCCGCCCCCCCCCCCCCCCCCCACCGGGTTGAGCTGTATGTGGGGTGTTAGCAATCACCAGCGGTAGTCCGGGATTATTGTGGTTACCTTGATGCTGCAGATGGCTGGGACTCCTTAGGAAAGGCCAGAGAAACCCTCATTCAGTTGCTTCTCGTCATGAGAAGTCAAGAAAAAAGAAAGAAATTATAGTAGAAAGACCTAGCTTTGTTTAATCGGCAGGGTAAGGTTTTCCTATGCTTACGAGGTATTATCCTGCCTGTCTTAGAGGTGGGAGGTGTTAGTCATTCCATCTGGTACTTAATTGTTGCTCCTGAGTCTCTATTGTCAATAGAATACTGAGGCTGGTAGGTGGTTCCGGCTGGTTATGTGAGGTATTGCCATCAAACTTGTCATGCTCAGTCTCCAAGCTGCTGGTTGGGGGTGACATCCCACAGGTATAATGACTGGAGGTACTCAAGAAAAACCAATTAGCAGGTAAGCCCTAATTAACCAATAGGCTAATACTAAGGAATGAGATAATAGGATTTTGTAGCAGCAACTAACAGCAGTTCTTATGTAAACACTAATAAATCACTAAGGCAATTGCCAAAGTCCATTTGGCTCACTCTCTACTTGGAAGGCACAGTTTAGAGCTCTCTAATTATATCCCATCAAAGAAAGGGAATACCTTCAGTTCTGCTTGGAGGAACGAACACTGTGGGTCCGAGTCGGAGTCCAAAGCAGCATAGATCTAAGTGGGCAGGTTAGCTGCTGATGCATGCTCCAGCTTTTGCAAGCGAGCTGCAAGGGGTATTAGAAGAGAGAGACGGGAGGGAGCAAACACCTGAGGTGCCTGCAGAAGTCTTAGCTTGTCTCAGTGATAGTGGTCTAGCCTTAGATGATGGTGTCTCTGTAGTGCAAACACATTTAATTGGCAAAAAAAAGGTAAAAGCTCCTGCATATATTCTTATTCCTCATGCTGAATTCTTATCTGGGTACATGCACACCTCAGCAGTTGGTTGGTTCAAGGCTCCTCTGTAGCAGGAGTCCTTGTTTGTTTCAGGAGATCACAGGCAAGCCATAAGCATCAGCCTTACAGGAGTTCCTATGAGTGGAGATGTGATTAGCACTTATGAGAGTCTTACAAAATGTAGACAAACACCAGTTCTTGTCAGTCCATACATGAAGAAAGCCAGTCCTGCCTTGGAGCATATGTGACTTTCATGGACGCACATATGAGCCTATGTGCTTGCACAGCCTAGGCACTCTTTTATTTTTTTTATAAAATTACCCTCATTAGGTCTAAATTTGGCTATTTTTTGCATTGCTTCGTTATCCTGCAAACCAGACCTACATATGGTCTTCCAGGACTTGCTTTGAAGAGCACTGTTGTATGATTTATCTCCAGGAACAAGCAGGAATGTAGTCTTCACATATGGGTATCGTCGATACCGACGGAGCCTGCGCGGGAACGCTCCCCAGCATCCAATAGGAAGGCTTTTGGGAGCATCCCACAGCGCCTGCATGCTGCCTTCCCGCCTTTCCCAACTGTCCCACTCCAGTTCTTCGTTTTCCGCAGAGCCGACAGGTTGCACATCCTGTCACTGCAGAAAATTCCCTTCTTATACTTCTTTTTTTGTGGTCGCATCTGCCTTCCCTCGACGCTATACCGGTACCGCCGGTTATTCTTTAATTTTTTCTAAAACCTCCCCCCCCCCCCCAAAAAAAAAACAAAAAATCTTTGTTTCTGGAGTCTTTCTCCAGTAATTTTCTTCTCCGGTGCCACGTGCCATTTTGGGCAGTAGGCCCAACTTTTTCCCTCGAAATGGAAAAACCCACTTCGGGTTTTAAAAAGTATTCTAAGTGTGGTGGTACCATCTCCGTCACCGACACCCATGAGTGGTGCCTCAAATGTTTAGGTCCTGACCACTCTATTTCAGAGTGTGTTGCCTGTGGAATGATGTCAAAAAGGGGCCGGCAAAACCGAGCTGCTAAGCTCAGCACCCTTTTTCCTTCCAATGCAGCCTCCGTGGCATCAACGTCCTCCAGGGCTTTATCCTCCTCCCATGGATCTCAGGTAGCTAAACATAAATCTAGCCGGTCCTCAAAGGGTAGATCTCCTCCTAAACATCGAGATGCCTCTGGTGTTGCCCTTGAGGGACTTTCACCGGCAAAATTGCCCTGGCGGGAGGCTTCGGCTTCCAAAGCACTAATGGGGCTCCAGGATGTTCTCGAGGCTTCAACCTCGGCAGAACTACTGGTGCCATGCTCTGGGGTTCTGGCTGCTTTAACCGGCACCGATACCCAAGCATCGGCAGCGTCAATAGACCAGAGATTCTTGGCTATTGAACGCAGTCTGGCGGCTCTTCTCACGGCCTCGTTGCCTCTGAAACCACTTCAGACAATTCAACCGGCACAGGCACTGACTGCATCGACATCGGCAGGTATTCTACTGGGACTAAGTCATGCGTCTCTATCCGGCATCGACAAGTCGGTACCGGACCACTCCGATGCCGACTTCGATCGATCGGTACCGGTACCGTGCCTTGCACGATCACCCGGATCGGAGATACTTCGAATCCTCGGATGAGTCTGAAGACTCCGAAGGCTCTGCCAATACCAGAGTACTTCTTCCCGAGGATTCCTCTTCTCCTCAGCGTAGGATGTCTCCACCAGAGGATATGTCCTTTCAGGATTTTATCCGAGATGTGGCCCAAGGTCTTTCCATCACAGTGGCTCCTGAAAAAGAGCCTAGGGCAAAGGAATTCGAAATCCTACAATACACTAAAGCTCCCAAGGAGACAGCTACCTTACCTATTCATGAGATCTTGCATGATCTTATGTTAAGGATGTGGGAAACACCTCTAACCACATCTCCTCATTCTCGAAGACTCGACACCCTGTATCGAGTTCCTCCTTGTCCTGGGTTTCAGAAGACTCAATTACCACACCATTCCATGGTGGTGGAATCAGCCATGAGACGGATGAAGAGTGCAAAAAGGCATGCATCTAATCCTCCAGGACGTGAGTATAGGACGCTTGACACCTTTGGATGTCGATCCTTCCAGGCTTCCATGCTTTCTGCTAGAATCAGTTCCTATATCTTGTATATGGGAATGTTCCTTAAGGAAGTCACAGGAGACTTAGAGCTTATGAACCCTCTCCTTCCTGATGATAAAAGGCAAGATTATCTTACTCTTGTTAAACATGCTCAAAATGTTTCCAAGTTTGTGAATCATGCAGCCTTTGACTGCTTTGAATGCATAAGCAGAACCTCTACTATTGCCATAGGTGCACGTAGAATTGCCTGGCTCCAGGCATCTGACTTAGAAATCTGGGTAAAGGACAAACTGGGGAATATACCTTGCACAGGAGAGAGAATCTCTTTGGCAAGAATTGGCAGGAAAAAGCTAATGAGATAGATGCTGACAATATCACTTTGAATAGATTGTCCAAATCTACAGCTGATCCTGCGAGAAAAGATCCTCTAAGAAACCATTCTTCAGTAAGAAGTAGTAGTTTTATCCCTCCTATACCCAGCAGGGACATTGTTCAGGTCAGTCTGCCCAAAAGGGACAGCAGCAACAACCTAGGCAACAAAGGAAGCCAAAAGCAGCTAAGCCTCAACCGGCTCGGCAGACTCGGCCTCCACAGGGGCTTTGACTCCTATCTAAAGAACTTTGCCTTCCTGGCCTTGAACGGCCCAGGACACTCCACCATCCCAGGAAGGTTATGTCATTTTGCCCCCAGATGGTTTCAGATAACAGCAGAAAATTTGACTCTATTGTATGAGAGGGCTACAAACTTCATTTCTTCAGCATGCCCCCCTCCTACAATAGTAAGACAGTTCAATTCTCAGACCTCTCCCAACGACCGGTTAGGTCAAGAAGTCACAATGCTTCTTGCTCAAGGAGCAATAGAAGAGGTGCCCATTCCCCAACGGGGTACAGGATTTTACTCCCCCTATTTCCTTATTCCAAAGAAAACAGGAGGACACAGACTCATTCTAGACCTCAGAGAATTGAACAAATTCCTGTTCAGAGAGAAGTTCAAAATGATTTCTCTAGGAACTCTGCTGCCATACCTTCGGAATCAGGATTGGCTTTGTTCTCTAGATCTCAAGGATGTGTGTACACATGTTCTCATCCATCCAACTCACCGAAAGTTCCTTCGATTCCTGTTTCAAGGGAAGCACTACCAATACAGGGTTCTTCCTTTTGGCCTGGCTTCTGCACCAAGGGTGTTCACAAAATGCATGGCTGTGGTAGCAGCATTTCTCCGCACCCTGGGAATATTCGTCTCTTACTTAGACGACTGGCTCATTCGAGCCCCTTCAGAGCCAGAGGCCAGGATTGCTCTGTCTCGCACAATGCGCATCCTTCAGTATTTGGGACTTGTCATAAACTTCCCAAAGTCCAACCTTGCTCCCACTCAATCCCTAGAGTTTATAGGTGCTCTTCTGGATACCAGACCAAGCAATGTTCCCTCTAATTTTCTGTAGGCTGTGTGCGCATAAAATATCAGCTGTGTGCAGCTTTTGAAGGAAGGTTAAATTTTTCTGCGCCACATAACGACACTCGGAGTTATATACTTTAAAATTTGACTACATGTCAGAATACAGTATGTACACCACATTGATTTTAATCAATTTAAATGAAAATAGACGATTACTAAATGAAGCAGGAAATTTCTAGTAATTACAGTCATAACTTTTAAATTTTAAGACGGCTGTGGTGTTTTCTATCAGAATCAGAGCCGTAATTTTTGTGCGCTCTGTTGTAAAGTATGTGCGCTCGTTCGGCGAGGTGTGTGCGCGGGCACACACGCACAGCTTAGAGGGAACAGTGAGACCAAGGTCCTTCCTTCCACAACCCCGCTTTCTTCGCATTATGCATTTAGCTTCCCAAGCAGTGCTAAATCCTCACCTCACTGCTCGGGAAATGTTACAGTTGCTAGGCCACATGGCATCCACCGTGCATGTGGTTCCTTATGCTCGCCTCCATATGAGGGCAGCCCAGTGGACCTTATCCACTCAGTGGACTCAGGCGTCAGGTTGCCTGTCAGACAAAATAGCAAACTCGGATTGCCTTATTTTGTCCCTCTAATGGTGGCAGTCATTCAAAAACCTTCTGGTGGGGTCTCCTTTTCAGCAACCCCCACCCCAAGCCACTCTAACAGATGCTTCACAGGTGGGTTGGGGAGCCCACCTGCACGGCCTCTCTACCCATGGTACCTGGACTCCACAGGAGGCCTATCTCTATAATCAACCTCCTGGAGCTCAGATCAGTCTTCCTTGCTCTTCGAGTATTTCACACCCAGCTCAGCTACAAGACAGTCCTAGTTCAAACGGATAATAAGGTAGCCATGTTCTATGTGAACAAGCAGGGCGGAGCAGGCTCTATCGCTGTGCAACGAAGCTTTGCAACTATGGGCCCTCGCCGGAGAGCATCAGATTCATCTCCTTGCGGTGTATCTTCCAGGCATTCAAAACTCTTGGGCAGAGAGACTCAGTCGAGTTCTGCTTCCACACGAATGGTCTCTCCATGCAGATCAGGTGGCCCAAATTTTTCAAATTTGGGGAACCCCGGACATAGACCTCTTTGCAAGTCCGCTGAATGCCAAACTTCCCCGGTTCTGTTCTAGAATTCTGGCTCGAGGTTGTCAGGCCAGGGATGCTTTCCTCCTTCATTGGGGTCAGGACTTCCTGTATGCCTTTCCACCCATTCCCCTAATTCCCAAAACCCTGTTCAAGCCTCAGAGAGACAGAGGTCATATGATCCTCATAGCTCCACGTTGGCCACGGCAAATGTGGTACCCTCTGCTCCTACATCTCTCTCAAGCTCCGCCTCTGGAGTTAGGATCTGCTCCAGATCTTCTTTCTCAAGAGGACGGGATGCTGTGGCATCCCAATCCCCAGTTTCTGCATCTCGGGGCCTGGTTGCTGAAAGCCTAGAACTTCACGGTCTTAACCTTTCCCAGGGGGTAAAGGATATCCTTCATGCTTCCAGGAAACCTTCCACAAGACGCTCTTATGCATTTAAGTGGAAAAGGTTTACCATATGGTGCTCGCAGAAGGTTCTTAACCCTCTTGCAATACCTCTGGAATCATTACTGGAGTACCTCCTTCATTTATCAAAGGCAGGGCTTAAGACCAATTCAGTGAGAGTCCATTTGCGTGCTATTGCAGCTTCTTTCAAGCCTCTAAATGGAAAACCTATTTCCTCTCATTCTCTCATAGCGAGATTTATGAGAGGCCTTCTTTTAACGAAGCCTCCCATTAAGCCACCACCGGTGGCATGGGACTTGAATCTGGTACTTGGGCAGCTCATGAAACCACCCTTTGAACCATTAGTCACTACCTCTTTGAAATTCCTTTCCTGGAAGGTTATCTTTCTCATTGCAATCACATCAGCACGTCGCATCAGTGAATTGCAAGCGTTGGTGGCTGATCCTCCTTATACAAGGTTCCATCATGATAAGGTAGTCCTTAGGACTCATCCACACTTTATGCCAAAGGTGGTTTCGCCCTTTCATTTAAACCAAGCGGTTAACCTTCCTGTATTCTTTCCAAGGCCTCACGCCTCAAATGCATAAAGGAACCTTCATACTTTGGACTGTAAAAGAGCTTTGTCCTCTTACTTGCAAAGGACACAGCAACATAGAAAATCCTCTCAACTCTTACTTTTGATCCTAGTCATTTGTGACTTCGACTCCAAAAGGACACTGTCCAGCTGGATTGCACAGTGTATATCTTTTGCCTATGAGAGTAAGAACCTTCCTCTTGAAGGCCATGTCACAGCTCACAATGTGAGAGCCATGGCAGCCTCAATGGCTCATCTTCACTCTGTGTCTGTCCACGACATCTGTCGAGCAGCTACTTGGGCTTCGGTACATACCTTCACAGCCCATTACTGCTTAGACAAGGACTCCCGCCGGGATGCCTTGTTTGGTCAGGCTGTTCTTCAACACCTGTTCCAGACTTAATCAACTCCTACCCACCATCCCTGGTAGGATGCCAGAGATCCATAGGGGGGAAGTGGAGCCCTTTCACAAGGGCACACAACTTTCTGGGGTCATCTCCCTGGCATCTGCAGCTAGAGATTCCACATATGTGAAGACTACATTCCTGCTTGTTCCTGGAGATAGCAGAGTTACTCACCTGTAACAGGTGATCTCCAGGAACAGCAGGAATTTAGTCTTCACAACCCACCCACCTCCCTTAGGAGTTGTATCTTTCTATCTCTTTTTTTTTCTTTTTCCTTCTGTCTTTTGTCTCAGCTTTAAACTCAACTGGAGAGGGACAGTTGGGAAAGGCGGGAAGGCAGCACGCAGGCACTGTGGGATGCTCCCCAAAGCTTTCCTATTGGACGCTGGGGAGCGTTCCTGCGCAGGCTCCGTCGGTACCAATGATACCCATATGTGAATAAATTCCTGCTGTTCCCGGAGATCACCTGTTACTGGTGAGTAACTATGCTTTATCTGCATAAAAGTATGGGAAGGAATGTGTAGCTAGCCATTTTTTATTTGCCTCAAGCCCTAGTAGAAGAGTGACAGATGGAGCAACTCCTTTTCTCGGTAAGGATTCACTGTATGCTACCTCAGAACTGTAAGCCATTTTTTTTCTCTCCAGGTTTATTACACCAAACCACAGCTACATGATGGATAGTACACCTCACACACCCACTCCATTCAAGAATGCATTGGAGAAATATGGACCAATGAAACCTCTGGTATGCACATGGTATTGCCAGAAGCTTGCTTATATAACTAGAATCAGACACAGGCTAGGAAAGGGTAGAGAGATATGATGCTAAGAGTGGCTTAGCATTGTAGGAGGAAATTATTTGCCCGGACATTTTACTTATGGAACAGTACATCTTTCAGACAAGCTTGTAGATCTAAGGAGCAATTTTTCTAGACCACATTGCTAGACCAGTCCAGACTCTAGTGGGTTATCTCCCTCTCCCAGCAGATGATGAAGACAGAGATAACGCCAGAAGCTTCAAGTGACATCACCACTGGTATTTATACCGGTGCAGCTAGGGGGTCACCTTCAGTATTTTCTCTTTCTCCAGCAAATGGTGGTTCTGATCTTCTGCGACTTAATTTGTGCTCCTGACAGCCGTTCTGCGGAGCATCTGCCAGTGCAGTTGAGACGGGTCTCCAGAGTGTATTTGAGGTACCTCTCTGGAGCTGACAGCAGAGGACTCTGGATCAAGAGGATCAGGGTAGTCTATTGTGGCGAGCCTCTCCAGGGATGTTTGGAACCAATCCTGTCACCTAGCTTTTTTTGTTTTGGGAAGGGTGTTACTTTTATTTAAAAAAAAAAAAAATCTAAAAAGGTGTACAGAAATAGAGGATCCCTTGTACAGAACCAGTCAGTTTTGTAAGGAGTGGAACCCCCTTCCCCCAATCCCAGGGAAAGCTGCTTATTGGCTGCTGCAGGCTTACCTTTGTGGGGCACCACCTGCTTTAAGCACCCAAGGTTTCTGGCTAAAAGTAACTGGAAATTGTGAGGTTGAAAAGTTTTCAACAAAAACTGTCTCCTAAATTCTAGGTGATCAAAATTCAGCTGCTCTGTGCTTCAATTAGATGGTTGTTCTCCCCAAGCCCTGCATTGACTTAAAGGCCACCTGCTCGCTCCAGGAATCTAGCCATCTACTTTAATTATTTAAAAAATGTTTCCAGGGTGTCCTGCTAGAGCAGTCCAGACTAGTAGATTAACTCCCCCTACCAACAGATGATGGAGGCAGAGAAACACCAGAACATCCCAGTGATTGTCACTGGAATAACATCAGGTGCAGCCAGGAGCACTCTTCAGTCTTTTCTCTGTCTCCAGCAGATGATGGAGCAGACCAGGGCTCCTGCAGGACTTTGGTGTGGCTCTGGTAGTAGAGTTGTACAGGGCATAAAGGGTGGTACCTCTCTGCCCTACTTACCTGGCAGTGGTGGCATGAACTCCTGTTCAGGAGGACCATTGAAGTGCCTGAAGGTGATCTAGGTCTTGAGGATCCTCTCATGGGGTGCCTGAAGTTGGCTGGCTGTTAGTTTCTTTTTCTTTAGTGTGCATTTTCCTTTTATTTAAAGTTAAAAGGTTCTGGCTGAATGGGAGTGGGGGTCTCCCCCTCCCCCCTCAATTACATTGCTACTTTCCCTGGAGAGTTGTTGACTGCTCTTGCCTGCTCCAGAGGTTGAAGCTACCTGTGAGGACTTCAGTACTGCCAGGACAGGTTTGATTTTAATTTCTTCTGCTGCAACTGCAGTTTTTGGCCACGTCGGGGCAGTGCTTTGCAGTCATCTTCTTGTCCAGTCAGGGGGTGTGTCTGCAACCTTCCCCTCGCTCCTATGGCCTTCTTCCTGCCATTTTCTCTTTCCTTCAGGGCTGTGGTCGTCTTTGGAGGGGCCTGTGCAACAGTTTTGGATGTTTCAGCAGAACTTGGTTCCAAAGGCCTGGGATCACCTGCAGTTGCTTGGAGCAGTGGCAGCTATGCTGAAGTTAGTTCGTTGGGTGCAAGCCCACTTGCGACTGCGAAAACAAGCCTTGCTCTCCTGTTGGTCCGCTATGTCACAGGATTATGACATATGACTTCATCTTCCAATGAGTGTTCCTGATCGTGTAACTGGTCTAGTCCCGGACCTCTGGGTTCCCTATCTCATCCAGCAGCTTTGGAGACTGAGAAACTCCTCCTTTTATGATGTCACAGGTATATCTCTCCGGGATCCGCCTCTGAGCACCAGTTACCTCAGTCTCCAAGCAGCTGGATAGATAGGAGCCCGGACAGCCGGGCTCACTGGAGAAACTATTTAATTCTTTTTCTTTGATTCTTCTCTTCAGGTTTGTCTTCCCTAGAGTGGCTGTGGGGCTTCTGGTGGGCTTCTTTGGCCCTGGAAGAGGATTTTTCTTTTCCCCCATTCCTTCTCCCTTCTCTCCCTTAGACATGCCTTCTAAGCCCCTGTGTCTAGTCTGTGGCATGAAAAAGGGGTCTTCCACGGGTGTGTGCAAGTCCTGTGCCAGGAACACGGACGCCCGGGACTCTCCCCCTGCTCTTTCAGGGGACGGTCCGGGCGGAGCGTCGGAGACCCCTGGCGCGCAACTCCCGGACTTACCGGGGGGGGAGCCCGTGGCAGGACCCTCATCGGATCCGGTCTTGCCACCTCCTTCTTCGGCATTCCCCAGGGACTTGTCTGCCATTTTCTCTGCGTCCTTTATGGCGCTCCTTCAGCAGTCTTTATTAACGTCGCCTCCGCTGGGCGCCGGCCCGGGGGGGTCAGGGGGCCTCAAAAGATCTTCGCCCCCGGCCCGGTCCGAGGCCCTCTCCGGTGCAGCCAAGAGACCGCGCTTGGAAGAGCCGTTGATGGACTGTTCGCTGGCCTCCGAGGGGCCGCTGTCGGATGGCGAGGTCGCTGATTTGGACGCTGCGGAGGAGCTGGAAGACGGGGAGCTGACTGAGCGGGAAGACCAGGCGCGTGTAGTGCGTGTCTTCCGCAGGGAAGAGCTTCCTGCGTTGATCTTGGAGTCCCTCAAGGCTTTGAATATGCCGGTACCCGGGGCTACAGAGGATGACTCTCTGGAGGATCCCCTGCTTCAAGTTTTTCGGAAGACTCAAAAAGTGTTTCCTGTCCATAGGGTCTTTACTGAGATGATACAGGAGGAATGGAACCTGCCGGAATCTCCTTTGAAGGGCGCCCGTATCATGAACCGCCTTTATCCTTTGTCTGACCAGGATAAAGAAGTGTTTAAGGCACCCAAGGTGAATGCGGCGGTCTCGGCTGTCACAAAGAAGACAACCATTCCGGTGGAAGGTAGTACGGCTCTTAAGGACGCTCAGGATAGAAAGCTCGATGTGCTCCTTAGACAGGTGTTTGATGTCAATGCGCTCTCGCTTCAAGCGGCTATCTGCGGTGCTTGGTTCGCTAGAGCCTGCCTTCGATGGTCGCAGCGGGTTCAAGGGAGCTCTGAGGAAGCCGACGCAGGGGAAGCGTCAAGGTTGGAGTCGGGCGCAGCCTACCTCACAGACATCCAGTATGATCTTATGCGGGGTCTGGCCAAAAGCATGGCGTCCGCGGTGGCAGCTCGGCGGTATCTATGGCTCCGTAACTGGGCAGCAGATAGCGCTTCGAAAGCCAGGTTAAGCAAGCTTCCGTTCAAGGGTCGTCTCTTATTTGGGGAAGACTTGGAGAAGCTTGTTAAGGACTTAGGTGAATCTAAAGGGGGCAAGTTGCCGGAGGACAAGCTGCGGGCGGTCCGGCAGTTCTCGGCTGGCAGGGGACAGCAACGCGATTTTCGCCGTTTTCGTTCCCCCAGATTCGGTACTACCCAGAGGGGCCGTTTCTTTAATAGAACTCACTCCTTTCGGGGCTTCCGGGGTGCCGGCAGAGGCTTTGGTCCTCCAGCCTCCTCCTCCTTCACTGCCAAAAAGCAACAATGAGATATGGGGGGCCCAGGCGCCCTTACTCCCGGTAGGGGGGCGGTTGCAGGGGTTTTACGCTGCCTGGGCCCGTGTCACGTCGGATCAGTGGCTGCTGGATGTTGTGCGAGACGGCTACGCTCTCGAATTCTTGCGGCCAGTGCGCGAGGCCTTCGTGCTGTCCCCCGGAAAGTCTCCTGCCAAGCGCGAGGCTTTGCGGGTGACGGTCCGGAGGCTCCTCGACCTCAGGGCCATAGT
Organism: Ichthyophis bannanicus; assembly: GCA_033557465.1. Lineage (NCBI taxonomy): Eukaryota > Metazoa > Chordata > Amphibia > Gymnophiona > Ichthyophiidae > Ichthyophis > Ichthyophis bannanicus. The sequence continues at coordinate 79,152,106 of CM066049.1, read as the reverse complement.
GCCCGTTCCTCCCGACCAGTGCGGCGCCGGTCGCTACTCGATTTACTTTGTGGTCCCCAAGAAGGGCGGGGGCGTCCGTCCGATCCTAGATCTCAAAGGAGTAAATCGTTGTCTCCGCGTTTCCCGCTTCCACATGGAAACCCTTCGATCGGTCATTGTAGCGGTGCAGAGCGGAGAGTTCCTCACTTCGCTGGACTTGGCGGAGGCCTATTTTCACATTCCCGTCCGGCAGGATCATCACCAATTTCTCCGTTTCGCTGTCCCCTTCGGTCACTTTCAGTTTCGAGCGTTGCCCTTTGGCCTGGTGACGGCCCCTCGCACTTTCACCAAGGTCATGGTAGTGGTGGCAGCGGCTCTCCGAAAGGAAGGGGTCTTGGTGCATCCGTACCTGGACGACTGGTTGATCCGTGCAAAGTCCAGGTCGGAGAGTGTTTCGGCCACAGCTCGAGTAGTGTCTTTCTTGGAGGAGCTCGGTTGGGTCGTCAATCGGGCAAAGAGTCACTTAATTCCCTCTCAGAATCTGGAGTATCTCGGGGCTCGTTTCGACACCAAGGTGGGCAAGGTGTTTCTGACGGAGGAAAGGGCACTGGGTCTTCGGAACCTGGTTGCCCGGTTTCTTCGGCTCAGGGCGCCTTCGGCATGGCTTTATCTCCAGTTGCTGAGCACGATGGCGGCGACGATAGAGACCGTCCCATGGGCGAGGGCTCACATGAGACCTCTGCAAAGAGCGTTACTGCGCCGCTGGTCACACCAACAGCATCCTCTGTCCCGGCGGCTACCCTGTCCGGAGGAGGCTCGTCAGTCCCTGCAGTGGTGGTTGCTTCCCGAGTCCTTGGCGAGAGGCCGGGAGTTGACTGCTCCGGACTGGGTGCCCGTGGTGACCGACGCCAGTCTTCTCGGCTGGGGCGCTCACTGTCTCGGGGTGTTTGCGCAAGGACAATGGACAGCGCCGGAGACGGAGTGGTCCATCAACCGGTTGGAGTTGCGAGCGATAACGTTAGCGCTGCGAGATTTTCGTCAGCTGATTCACGGCAGGGCGATCCGCGTGTTTTCCGACAATGCCACGGCGGTCGCGTATGTCAACCGGCAGGGGGGCACCAGCAGTGCGCAGCTGGAGCTCGAGGCCGGCTTTCTGTTCGAGTGGGCCGAAAAGCACCTCCTGGACCTGTCAGCAGCGCATGTCGCCGGAGTGGACAACGTGCAGGCGGACTTCCTCAGTCGGGTTCGGGTGGATCCGGGGGAGTGGGTCCTCCATCCCGAAGTCTTCCAGATGCTAGTGCGTCGTTGGGGAGCGCCGGTCATGGACCTCATGGCGACCTTTGCCTCGGAGAAGGCCAGCCGTTTTTTCAGCAGGCGCAGAGAAAGGATGTCGGAAGGCTTCGATGCGCTCGTTCAGCGGTGGCCAGTAGGGCAGTTACTGTATGTGTTTCCCCCGTGGGTTCTCATCGGCAGGGTTCTGCAGCGGATCGAACGGTGCAGCAGTCAGGTCATCCTGATCGCTCCGGACTGGCCTCGGCGGCCGTGGTACGGGGATCTGATGCGATTGGTAGTGGCAAAACCCTGGCGGCTCCCGTCGCATCCGGATCTTCTGATGCAAGGACCTCTGTTCATGCCGCACGTGGATCGATTCTTGCTTACGGCCTGGCTCTTGAAAGGGCGAGGATGACGGCGCGGGGCTATTCTTCGGCAGTTATCTCTACCCTTTTGAGGGCTCTGAAGACCTCCACCTCGCTAGCCTATGTCCAGGTCTGGAGGGTTTTCGAAGCCTGGTGCCTCGACCGGGGGCTCGAGGCTTTGAAGTCCTCGGTGGCGCAGATCCTAGATTTTTTGCAGGATGGTTTTGCTAAGGGTCTCGCAGCGGCGTCGTTGCGCGTGCAGGTTGCGGCCTTGTCCTGTTACCGAGGCAAGATAGGCCAGTCGCTTGGCTGCCATGCGGATGTTAAGCGTTTCTTGAGAGCTGGGGCTTTACTGCGCCCGCCGGTGCGGTCGATTGTACCGAAATGGCATCTTCCCTCAGTTTTAAACGCGCTGGAGCGCGCGCCTTTTGAACCTCTGTCCCGAGCGTCGCTCAAGGACCTCACTTTGAAGGTGGTGTTTCTAGTGGCCATCTGCTCGGCGCGGACGGTCTCCGAGTTGCAGGCGCTCTCCTGTAGAGAGCCTTATCTCTTGTTTTATCCGTCCAAGGTGGTGTTGCGGACGGTGCCGGCCTTCCTTCCGAAGGTAGTCTCGCCTTTCCATCTGAAACAGGAAATTACTTTACCGGTTTTTTTCGCGGTCTTCGGAATCTTCGGTTCAGCGGGGTTTCCATTTGCTGGATGCTCGTAGAGCGCTAAAGCGGTATCTTCGGCGCACGGCCGACTTTCGCAAGTCCGACAGGCTTTTTGTCCTTTTCGCGGGGCCCAGAAAAGGAGAGGCGGCGTCCAAAGGGTCCATCGCGCGGTGGATCAAAGAGGCGGTAGCCTCGGCCTATATCTTGGGAGGTCGTCCGGTCCCGGATGGGCTGCGGGCCCATTCCACTAGGGCGCAGGCATCCTCCTGGGCCGAGGTGCGTCTCGTGTCTCCAGTGGAGATTTGTAGGGCGGCGACATGGTCGTCCCTGAATTCTTTTGCGCAGCATTACCGTCTTGATGTGCAAAGGGCGGAGGAGACCGCTTTTGGATCAGCAGTACTTCAGGCTGGTCTTCCAAGGCCCTCCCGGATTTGAATTTTTTTCACTGCTCTGGTACTTACCCAGAGGTCCGGGACTAGACCAGTTACACGATCAGGAAGGTGAAATTAGACTTACCTGCTAATTGTTGTTCCTGGAGTGTAGCTGGTCTAGTCCCGTATCCCTCCCTAGGGTTGCAATTCTGCAGGAGCTTGCGGTGCTCCGGATCTGTACAGGTAAGCATTTCTTTTAATTTTACTTCATTGACCGGTAGTTCTCCCCCTTGGGGAACGGACCAGCCTGCGTAGGTTTAAGTCACAGTTCTCTTCAGACAATTGATTTGCGGGGGTGTTCCTCTAGCATTAATGCTTAAGGGTTGGTTTTTGTTTGAGTTTCATGGTCTCTTTGCCTAATTTCTCTGGTGAAGCTGCTTTGTCAATAGGTTACTGGTGCTCAGAGGCGGATCCCGGAGAGATATACCTGTGACATCATAAAAGGAGGAGTTTCTCAGTCTCCAAAGCTGCTGGATGAGATAGGGAACCCAGAGGTCCGGGACTAGACCAGCTACACTCCAGGAACAACAATTAGCAGGTAAGTCTAATTTCACCTTCGCAAGAGTCTCCAGTGGTAAGCTTGCCTGAACAAGATGCTCTGAGGTGTGCCACTAGAGAGTCCATCCTGGGTGATAGCAGTGACGGCAGTCGTGCCGGCTGAGGGGCCCAGGGACAGTGGTCCGCTATGGAGTCCAACTGGGCCATCAGTCACCTGGAAGTGAGGGCGATCAGTTTTGGCATTGCTACATTTCCTGCCTCTGAGTGCGGGCCAAGCGTGTGCTTTCCAACAATGCAGATGTCAATTGTCGGGGGGGGGGGGGGGGGGTGGAAAGAAGTGCCCATGGGTGGTACAGGAGATGCAGCTCATTTCCTTGGGCCGATGGTTATCTCCAAGCTCTCTCTGCCCAGCACATCATGGGACAACTTGGAGGCCAATTTCTCGAGTTGTCATATCCTTTATCCTGGTGAATGGGAGTTGGCTCCATGAGCCTTCCAATGCATTGTGAATCGGTGGGTGAATCCAAGCATGGACGTGAAGGCGACAACATCTGATGCCAAAGTGTCCTCTTTTAGTTGTCTGAAAGAGCAAATCTGAGGGGGGTTGATGCTCTAGTTCTCCAGTGGCCATTATTTTCTCTGCTGTGTCTTCCCTATGTGGCCGCTAATTGCTCAGGTTCTTTGTCGCATCGAGGTTCATCCAGGCCTAGTGACTTTTATCACCCTGGATTGACTGTGTCACCTGTAGTACACTGACCTGGTTTGTCTCCTGGTATCACAACCTTTCAGCCTGGTGTTGCACAAGGGCTTGTTTTGGCAAGGTCCAGTCCTCATGGATGATCCAGTTCCCTTCTTGCTTATGGCTTGGCCCTTGAGAGGCACTGTTTAACACACAAAGTCTATTCCCCTGCTGTCATAGACACACTCTTGAATGCCATGTGTACCTTTTTACTTCCTTGGTATATATTCACGTGTGGTGTCTCTTTCAGGGTTGGTGCTGTCGCTGTACTGTTTCACCCTGGAGGGCGCAGTATCACTGGTGCTCGACGTTTTGTAAGAGGGGTTGGAGAAGGGTCTCGCTTTAGGTTCCCTGAAAGTGCAGATGGCGGCCATTTTGTGTTATCGGGCCAGTCGCCAGCTGTTCTCGTGCGTCTCACCAGGATGCAGCATGCTTTTTGCATGGTGTACTATCTGTGCGGTCTCCGGTGGTCCCCCTTGAGGTTCCTGATTTTTCTTCAGGCACTCCATGTGGCTTCCCTTTGAGCCCTTGAAGGATTTGTCTTTGAAGACTGTCTCTTTTTAGTGGCCATGATTTCAGCGAGGCATATCTGAGTTGCAGGCTCTTTCTTGTTGTGATTCTTTCCTTTTCGTTTTCCACAGAAGGGCTGATCTTGAGAACAGTTTCATCTTTCCTGCTCAGTGTTCTCTCTTCCTTTCATCTGAATGAGGCTATTTCCCTACAGTTTTTTTACCCAGAACCATGTTCGGGCAGGGACAAGGGCCTGCACAAAGTGGATGTTCGATGGATGGTTCTTCGCTACTTGGAGGTGAAAATTTGTTTCAGCTTTCTGAGTGTCTTAATCCTTTTTGCAGGGCACCTTTAAGGCCATGTTAGCACATTTCGATAAAAGAAGCTATTGCTTTTGCTTATCTATTAGCTGGGAAGTTGATCCCGGTGGGTCTCCAAGCTCATTCTACTAGAGTCCAGGCTGCATTCTGGGCTGAATATTTCTGTGTGTCTCCCCTGGATGTTTGTCAGGCAGTGACTTGGTCCTCTTTGTCCACCTTCATGCGACATTATCGTTTGGAGCTTCAGGCTAAAGCCATGACCTGTTTTGGCTTCGGGGTGCTTGTGACAGCAGTCTCATCTTCCCACCCTGTGGAAGAGTAGCTTTGGTACTTCCTACTAGTCTGGACTGGTCTAGTAGGACACCCTGGAAGGTGAAATTTTACTTACTGATAATGCCCTTTCCTGTAGTCCTGTTAGACCAGTCCAGAACCTGCCCACTCTCTGTTCATTAGGTTGTTGAGGCTTCGGTTGGCACTGATTTTATTTATCGTTCTCCTGTACATAATTCTTTTTGGTTGGTCATGTTGCCTCTAAGGGCCCCCTCAGAAATTCCTGGGTATTCCATATGCTTTGTTACCGAAAGATTGAAGAGTGCCCCTGGCTGCACCTGATGTTATCCCAGTGATGTCATTGGAATGTTCTGGTGGCTTTTCTTCCTCTTGTCCCCATCATCTGCTGGTAGGAGGGTTTAACAACCCTTAGAGTAGACTGGTCTAGCAGGACTACAGGAAAGGAAATTATTGGCAAGTACAATTTCATTATCACACGCGTATCTTAAATTCTAGATGAGTCACAAAAATTTAATTAACACGTTTTTATACCACTTTATCATTTCAGTCAAAGCGGTTTACATTGTAACTTAAACCTGGTAATATACATTGAACATGGCATTGATAACTTGGATTTTTCTGAGGCAATGGAGGGTTAAGTGACTTGCCAAAGGCCACAAAGAGTGCTAGTGGGAATCAAACCCTGGTCTCTTGGTTCCCAAGCCAGTGCTCTAACCATTAGCTGCTACTCCACTCCATAAATACGTTCATAATATCCACATACAATCATACCTTCATAGTTAAGTGGCTAGATCCATTGAAAATGCTGTCCTCCCTGCCCCCTGCATCTGAATTTTATTTCGAAGTTCAGAGATCTAGTAACCATATTGGTCATAGTGAGTATAATGCTTTTGCAGCCATCTGAAGAAGGGACAATCAAAGTTTCAAGGTCATATTTGAATAATTGCCTTTGAGTAATTCCTTTGAGTCATTAAGGATATTGCAATCTGCAAAGAATCTAGTTTCACCTTGAAAGAATGTTGTGGGGGTGTGTTTTTTTTGGGGGGGGGGGGGGAGGGGGTTGGTTAGTTGGTGGTTTTTTGCTCTCACATCCTAATTATGGAATTTTGAAAATATTTTTCTCCCAAGTGTTACCAGTGGGCAACAGGGAGGCTTCATACATCCAGGGTTTCCCTTGTAATGTGGAAGAATGTTGTTGACACTTCCTATCTGATATTGGTATGTCCTTTTCAGCCTCCTACTCCCCACTTGGAGGAAGACCTGAAGGAGATGCTGCGTAGTGAGGCTGGCATCGAGCTGATCATCGTGGATGAAGCAAAGCCAGAAAAGCAGAGGAGAAAACAAGCAGTAAGCACCTGCTTACCTTGCAGTCGTGAAGAAGCTAGAGAATGGGGCTCTTGGACAAAAGTGTTTCTGTAGCATAGGACAAACTGTGGCTTCCTGCTTGGTCTCTAACTCCCAGATAGTTTTTATCGGAGCATTTGCCTGTGATCTTTTCCACAGTGGAAAGCATGTGGCCAGCTGTTGCAGGAATCACAATTTGGATGAAATCTTTTTACTAGAAAGGTTGCATGTCTGATTTATGGTTGAACTAATGCTTTGATCTGTTTGAATTGTAGTTTTTACTTTTCTTCATTACCTTTGCTCAAGAGCCTTAAGACACATAGGTATGTGATCACTGTCTGGGATATTTAGTACTTTACAAGCATCAGGTGAAACTAGGTTCATGAGTAGCAACATCAGCCAAAGTATCAGCTGTATCCGTCTTACCATAAATTACAAAATAGTAGATCCTTGAAAATGATCCTTTTAACAGAGTGGATGCAGCATAGCTTTTATATTTAAAAAGGAGGATGCTGGAGCAGCAGAATCTGGCACTCTTCTAAAAGCCCTAAAATATTTTAAGAAAGTGTAGTTGAGGTTTAAAAAAAACTTCCTCCCCCCCCCCCCAAACAAAACTATTTTATGCTGCTTTTGATCCTTTACAGCATCACAGAAGTCCTATGAAGAAAGTGAGGAAATCTCTAGCTTTGGATGTTGCAGACAGGGAGGTGAAGCAAGCTGTGTGTAGTATAATACCACCCAGCTGTTCAAGAACTTCACAGGTGAGCGAGCAGAAGACTGAGAAATGACTCAAAAAGTTGAATTTAAGTTTGTTTGGGTTTTTTTGCATACAGGGTGTTTCTGTATCATTTGTGGATTTACAGTGTAGTGTGCACATGTGCATGAATATGTTTGTTTTTTTGTTTTAATTTTATTTTTGTTGTCAGATGAGGTTCATCACAACTTAATCATACAGCAAGATTTTCAGCATTATTCCCCACATACAATGTCTGCTGGGCTATACTGCACACAAGATGATAACAAACCTATACCTGTTTTTATTGTTTCCCCCCCTTCTGAACCCCCCACCCTCTGCTCTTCATTACAAAAAGATTACTTTTTACATAACCAATCCCCAGGACCTTACAAATTGGCATTAGCGTAAAATAGTTCTTCAATCCACATTATACTCCCACGGATACCCTATTTGCCAGCCAGTTAGCATATTTAGACCAAGTAATCTCAAAACGTGTCATTTTGGAATATTTTAGGGCGGTCAACTTACTCATTAAATATATTTGTTCCAGGGCTTTTTCCCAGTCACCCATCTTCCCAAGTATTGTGTTGGTATTCTGGAACACAGCTTTCCAGTACGCTTGCACCTTAATACAGGACCACCAGGCATGGAAGTAGGTTCCTCTGGCTCCACAATTACACCAACATAGGCCATTAGTCTTCCCATAAATCCTTTGTATCATGTTAGGTGTCATGTGCCACCTATACATAATCTTGTAGTTATGTTCTATTAGATTTGAGACTAGCAAGCCTTTATATCTGTGTACGAAAATATAGCCTCAGGTCTGCTCTTCTAATACCACCCCCAGGTCAGCTTCCCATTTCCTTTGAAATGTTTCTTTCTCTCCCTTGCTGATATCCATAATTTTTATATAGTTGGGTAATAACACCTTTAACCATATCTCTTATGAACAGGTTCTCAATTGGCATTAGTTCATCTTTTAAGCATGGGGGATTTTATTTTGAATATAATGGGAGACCTGTATATAATGGTAATAGTCTGCTCTATTTTTTTTTAATTATAGTATTTTGAAAATTAAATCAAGAAATTTCACAGAACAATCTTGAAAGAAAAAGAGCAGATACAATTAGAAAACAAATTATAATACAAATACAACAAAAGTAAACTCCCTTTAAACAATGTATCTGTTTACCCTAGCCCACAATAAATTGAAAGGCAATTGAAAATTGGAGCCTGCGTCAGAAGCCTTATGAGAAGAGACTTAAAGACCTAAATATGTACACTTTGGAGGAGAGGAGGGACAGGGGAGATATGATTCAGACCTTTAAATACTTAAAGAGAAATGATGAACAAACAAACCTCTTCCAAAGACGGGGAAGCTGTAAAACTAGAGGGCATAACATGAAGCTGCAAGGTGGAAAATTGAAAGGCAATGTCAGGAAATATTTTTTCACTGAAAGGGTGGTGGATGCTTGGAATGCCCTTCTGATGGAAGTGGTGGGGGCAAACATGGTGACGGAATTCAAAAAGGCATGGGACAAACACAGTGGATCCCTTTACAGCAACAGGATAAAAACAAAATAAACGGTACCATCTAACTTCTGAACCATATAACGTCTCAACAAATAGGGGTGTCCTACATGGAGTGGTAGGTTTACCCCTAAAAGAAAGACATGGCGAGGGGTGGCCTGCACAGAGCGACAGGTGCACCTACTCTTTCCTTCTTGCTAGGCAGACTAGATGGACCATGCTGGTCTTTATCTGCCGTCATTTACTATGTTACCAAAACAGATTAATCCCAAACAGATGAAAAGAAAATAAATGCAGCTGATTAACTTCTAACTTCAGTATTCATTAAGAGAGCTCAGGTGAGGCACAAATAGAGGACTCTAAGCGCCTAGCAGTAATAAAGGCCGTTGGGGAGGGTTCATAAAAAATATAAAACAGCGTTATATTTCACTAAGCATTTACATGGATGTTTCAGAAAAAAGAGGCCACTCAACTGTAGGATACCAGGGCGTAGCAACAGAAACTCTCTGATGCTTCTGCGTTTCCCTGGCTAGATCTGGATATACACGAACAGTTAAACCTCTAAATAACAAATTTCTTTTCTTAAAGAAAAGCTTAAGGAGCCATTCTCTATCTGAAAGTAATGCAAAGGTAACCAATAAAGTAGACAGAACCGGATTCTCACTAGCGGAATTTTCCAACAGATCTGTAACATTCAGAGTATTACCATAATCCTGGTCCCCCCCCCCAAATTAGCTGCTCCAGCTGTTAGTTTCACCTTAGGGAGATAATAGATCCTCATCAGAGGCGGTATTAATTCAGAGGAGACCCCCAATACATCCACCAAACATTGCCTAAACATTTCTCTAGGAGATACAGAAATAAGCCTAGGAAAATTAATTAACCTAAGGTGGTTATTTCTAGAGAGATGGTCCAAACGTTCCAACTTAACTTGTATGAAAGAAAAAATTCATCTCCAGAAACAAGCAGGAATGAGTCTTCACATATGGGTATCGTCGGTACCGACTGAGCCTGCGCGGGAACGCTCCCCAGCGTCCAAAAGGAAAGCTTTTGGGAGCATCCCACAGCGCCTGCGCGCTGCCTTCCCGCCTTTTCCAACTGCCTCCAGTTCTTCTTTTCCGCGGAGCCAGCAGGTTGTGTTCCTGTCACCGCTGAAGAATTTCTTTATTTTCTTTTATTTCTTTGGCTCACTTCAGTGCTTTTTCTTTCTTTGGCCTTAGGCCTACAGAAACTTTTTCCTCATGGAAAAGCCCGCCTCCGGGTTTAAAAAGTGCACGAAGTGCAGCGGCACTATTTCTGTCACCGACACCCATGAATGGTGTCTAAAATGTTTAGGTCCTGACCACTCCATTACGGATTGTGAGTCCTGTTCTATGATGTCTAAAAGAGGTCTACAGAATCGAGCAGCCAAGCTCAGTACCCTGTTTCCCTCTGATGCAGCTTTGGTGGCATCGACATCTTCCAGGGCTGCTTCTTCCTCCCATGGATCTCAGGTAACCAAACTTAAGTCCAGCCGGTCCTCGAAGGGTAGATCTCCCTCTAAGTATCGAGATGCCTCCGGGCTCGCTCTCGAGGAATCCGCACTGGCAAAATTACCCCGGCGGGAGGCTCCGGCTTCCAAAGCTTTATCTATGGGGTCACAGGTTGACATCGATGGCTCGGCCTCGACCGATCACCTGTTGCCATGTTCTGGGGTACCGGGTTCCCACTGGTACAAACATCCAGACATTGGTGGGGTCGATGGATCAGAATATCCTGACCATGCAGCGTGCCATCACGGCATTCATACAAGCTGCGACGCCTTCGGTACCGCAGCAAACTCCGTTGTCGGTACCGACTTCGGCACTGGTACCGATATCGGTTCCTGTGCCGGTACCAATTGCATCGACATCGGCTTCGGTGTTGACTGCAGCGGTACACTGTTCTGTGATGCCCATCGGTACCGAATTGGTACCGATCACTCCCAATGTCAATACCACCCGGTATGCGTATCGGGCTCTGCAGGAGCATCCAGACAGACGATACTTCGATTCCTCTGAAGACTCTGATGAATCAGAGGCCTCTTTCGAAGCATCGGTGATCCTTCCTCAGGAGCCCTCTTCTCCAAAAAGACTTGTCTTTTCAAGACTTCATTAGGGAAGTGGCCAGAGGCCTTTCCATCTCAGTGGCCCCTGAGACAGAGCCTAGAGCCAAAAAATTAGATATTTTACAATATCCTAAGGCTCCTGAAGAGGCAGCTACTTTACCAATACATGAGATTCTTTATGATCACATGTTGGGCATATGGGAGACTCCCCTCACCACCTCCCCTCATTCTCGTAGGTTGGACACCATGTATCGTGTTCCTCCTTGTCCTGGCTTTCATAAGACTCAGCTTCCTCACCACTCCATTGTGGTGGAGTGTGCTATGAAGAAGATCGAGAGAACAAAAAGGCACTCTTCTACTCCTCCAGGAAGAGAATGCAGAACCTTAGATGCCTTTGGCAGGAGAATTTTCCAGGCCAGTATGCTTGTTGCCAGAATCAACTCTATATGGGGATGTTTCTAATAGAAGTTACAGATCATCTGCAAACTTTGTCTCCTTTTATTTCAGAAGATAAAAGGGAAGAGTTTCTCACCTGGCTCAAACATGCCCAGGATGTTTCCAAGTTTTCCAACTGTGCAGCCTTTGACTCTTTTGAAGGTGCCAGCAGAGCCTTGGCTATTGCCATAGGTGCACGCAGAGTTGCTTGGTTACAAGCTTCTGATTTGGAACCCTGGGTTCAGGATGGACTAGGAAACCTTCCTTGTACAGGTGAAAACCTTTTTGGCAAAGATTGGCAAGCAAAGGCCACCCAGATGGATACTGAAAATTCTGCTTTAGATAGCCTTTCAAAGTCTACTTCTGCTCCTTTTAAGAAAAGGTTGTTCAAAAAGGGTTTTTTTCCCAAAAAAGGGAAATATTATCCTGCTTATGGTCAGCAGGCGTCTTCTGCAGGTCGTTTTGCTACAAAGAGACAGCAACAACCGAAACAGGCCAAGCCTAAGGCTGCTAGGACTGCTACGGCCCAACAGCCTCAGCCTTCTCAGGGCCTTTGACTTACAACTAGAGAACTTAGCCTTTCTGGCTCTAGAACATCCAGAGCCTCTCACCATTCCAGGAAGGTTAGATCACTTTGCTTCCAGATGGGAACAAATCACAGCAGAGCAATGGACTCTCTCCATCATAAGGGAAGGGTACAAGCTTCATTTCTTAAACCTTCCCCCTCACACCATGGTGAGACAGTTCAATTCTCCAACATCTCTCCTCGACCTTCTGGGTCAGGAGATTGCTACCCTTCTTGCCCAAGGGGCAATAGAAGAAGTACCCCTTCTTCAACAGGGTTCAGGGTTCTACTCCCCCTACTTTCTCATCCCAAAGAAAACAGGGGGCTACAGACCCATATTAGATCTCAGAGAATTGAACAAGTTTCTATGCAAGGAGAAATTCAAGATGACCTCTCGGTACTCTCCTTCCATACCTCCAGAGTCAGGACTGGCTTTGTTCTCTAGATCTCAAGGATGCGTACACACGTTCTCATCCATCCAACACACAGAAGGTTCCTTTGGTTCCTTTTCCAAGGAAAGCACTATCAATACAGAGTGCTTCCCTTTGGTCTGGCCTCTGCTCCCAAGGGTGTTCACAAAATGCATGGCAGTAGTAGCTGCATTTCTACGCACTCTAGGAATATTTGTATTCCCATATCTGGACGACTGGCTCATCCGAGCTCCATCCCAGTCAGAGGCCCAGGCTTCCCTGGCCTGCACAAGGCATATCCTTCAGTATCTGGGACTTGTAATAAACATCCCAAAATCCCATCTCACCCCTACTCAGTCACTAGAGTTCATAGGGGCCTTACTGGATACCACCACTGCAAGAGCCTATCTTCCCCAGGCCCGTTGCCTACGCTTGGTGCAGTTAGCCTCCCAGATTCAGTTAAAGTCCCATTTAACTGCTCGAGAGATGTTACAATTGTTAGGCCACATGGCATCCACCATGCATGTGGTCCCTTATGCTCACCTTCACATGAGGGTAGCTCAATGGACTTTGTCCACCCAATGGACCCAGGCATCAGGGTGCCTGTCAGACAAAATAGCAACCTCCAGTCGCCTTTTTTGCTCTCTCCAGTGGTGGAGGTCCACCCAAAATCTGTTGCTGGGGTCCCCCTTTCAACAGGTGTTACCCCAAGCAACCCTTACAACGGATGCCTCCCCAAAGGGTTGGGGGGCTCATCTACAAGAACTCTCCACCCGGCATCTGGTCTCCACAGCAGGCATCTCTACATATCAACCTCTTAGAGCTCAGAGCAATTTTTCTAGCTCTGTCTTCCACACCCTGCTCAGCTACAAGACAGTCCTCATCCACACGGACAACCAAGTAGCCATGTTCTATGTGAACAAGCAGGGGGGGACTGGCTCTCTGTCGCTTTGCAACGAAGCTCTGAGATTGTGGGCCTTCGCCAGAGAGCATCAAATTCATCTCATGGCAGTGTATCTTCCAGGGGTTCAAAACTCTTGGGCAGACAGACTCAGTCGAGTTCTGCTTCCACACGAATGGTCCCTCCATGGGGACCAGATAGCCAAGCTTTTTCAAATTTGGGGAACCCCAGACATAGACCTGTTTGCAAGTCTGTGGAATGCCAAACTTCCCCGGTTCTGTTCCAGGATTCCATGTCAGGGAGTTCAGGCCAGGGATGCCTTCCTCCATTGGGGGCAAGACTTCCTCTATGCCTTCCCACCCATTCCCCTAATTCCCAAGACACTGTTCAAGCTTCAGAGAGACAAGGGGTCTATGATCCTCATAGCACCACGTTGGCCACGCCAAGTGTGGTACCCTCTACTTCTGCATCTCTCTCAAGCTCCCTCCCTGGACTTGGGATCTGCTCCAGACCACCTGTCCCAGGAGGAGGGAACGTTGTGGCACCCAAATCCCCAGTCTCTTCATCTCAGGGCCTGGTTGCAGAAGGCCTAGACCTTCAAGATTTGCATCTTTCTCAGCAAGTGAAGGATATCCTTCATGCTTCCAGAAAGCCTTCCACCAGACGTTCCTATGCTTTTAAATGGAAGAGGTTTTCCATTTGGTGTGCAGAGGAAGGGTCTTAACCCTCTGGCAATACCTTTGAATTCTTTACTGGAGTATTTGCTGCATTTATCCCATGCAGGCCTTAAAACGAATTCAGTAAGAGGAGCCTTCCTCCCCTAAACGCAGGATTATCCAGAAGATATTTCCTTCCAAGATTTTATCAGGGAGGTGTTTCGGGGCTTGTCCATTACTGTGACCCCTGATACAGAGCCAAGGGCCAAGGAGTTGGAAATTCTACAATATCCTAAAACTCCTAAGGAGGCCGCTACCTTACCCATTCATGAGATTCTGTATGATCTCATGTTAAGGATGTGGGAAACACCTCTTACCACCTCTCCTCATTCTCGTAGACTGGATACTATGTATCGAGTCCCTCCTTGTCCTGGATTCCATAAGACTCTGCTTCCTCACCCTCTATTGTAGTGGAGTCAGCTATGAGAAGGATCAAGAGTGCAAAAAGACATGCCTTTAATCCTCCAGGACGTGAGTGCAGAACCCTGGATGCTTTTGGACATCGGGTCTTCCATGCTTTCTGCCAGGATCAGTTCCTATAGTCTCAATATGGGAATGTTCCTGAAGGAGGTCACAGATGATTTAGAGGCTTTAAGTCCTTTTCTTCCTGAGGATAAAAGACAGGCTTTTCTCACTTTGGTCAAACATGCCCTAGATGTTTCAAAATTTTCCAACTGTGCAGCCTTTGACTGCTTTCAGTGCATAAGCAGAACCTCGGCTATGGCCATAGGTGCACGTAGAATTGCTTGGCTCTAGGCATCTGATTTAGAGCTCTGGGTACAAGACAAATTGGGAAATATCCCTTGCACTGGTGAGAACCTGTTTGTTAAAGATTGGCAGGAAAAAGCCAATGAAATGGATGCTGAAAATTCCACCTTGGATAGATTATCCAAGTCCACTGCTGATCCTGCTAGAAGAAAATTGTTCAAGAAACCATTCTTTTCTAAAAAAAGAAAATTTTATCCTGCTTATGTTCAGCAGGGACGTTCTGCAGGTCAGCTTGCCAGGAAAGGTCAGCAACCACCCAAACAAAAAAAAGTAAAGGCTGCTAGGCCTCAACCGGCCCAGCAGGCTCAGCCTCCACAGGATCTTTGACTCTCATCTAGAGAACTTAGCCTTCCTGGTTCTGGGGGGACCAGAACCTTCCACCATTCCAGGAAGGTTATGTCATTTTGCCCCCAGATGGGGGCAAATGACAGCAGATCATTGGACACTCTCTCCATCATAAAGGAGGGGTACAAGCTTCATTTTTGAAGCATGCCCCCTCACACAATAGTAAAGCAGTTCAATTCTCCGACCTCTCACATCAACCTGTTAGGTCAGGAGGTCGCTATCCTTCTTGCCCAAGGGGCAATAGAAGAAGTACCCCTCCATCAGCGGTACAGGGTTCTATTCCCCTTATTTTCTTATTCCAAAGAAAACAGGGGGTTACAGACCTATCTTAGACCTCAGAGAATTGAACAAATTCCTTGTCAAGGAGAAATTCAAAATGATTTCTCTCGGATCTCTGCTGCCATACCTTCAGAGTCAGGTTTGGCTTTGTTCTCTAGATCTCAAGGATGCGTACACCCATGTTCTCATCAATACAACTCACAGAAGGTTCCTTCAGTTCCTTTTTCAGGGAAAGCACTACCAGTACAGGGTGCTTCCATTTGGCCTGGCCTCAGCACCAAGGGTGTTCACGAAATACATGGCTGTTGTAGCAGCATTTCTCCACACTCTAGGGATATTTGTCTTACCTTACTTAGACGATTGGCTCATTCCAGCCCCAACAGAGTCAGAGGCCAGGACTTCTCTATCCTGCACAATGCGTATCCTTCAGTATTTAGGGCTGGTAATAAACATCCCAAAATCCAGTCTGACTCCCACTCAGTCTTTAGAGTTCATAGGAGCTTTCCTGGATACCACAGAGGCAAGGGCCTATCTCCCCCAGGCCTGTTGCCTTCGCTTGGTGCAGTTAGCTTCTCAAGCAGTGCTAAAGCCTCATCTAACTGCTTGAGAAATGTTAAAACTACTAGGTCACATGGCATCCACCGTGAATGTGGTTCCCTATGCTTGCCTCCACATGAGGGCAGCTCAGTGGACTTTATCCACCCAATGGACCCAGGCATCAGGATGCCTGTCAGACAAATTAGCAAACACAAGTCGCCTCATTTTGTCCCTCCAGTGGTGGAAATCCACTCAAAACCTGTTGCTGGGGTCCCCTTTTCAGCAACCCTTACCCCAAGCAACTCTCACAACAGATGCTTCTCCAATGGGTTGGGGAGATCATCTGCAAGACCTCTCCACCCAGGGCACCTGGTCTCCACAGGAGAGTTATCTACATATCAATCTCTTGGAGCTCAGAGCAATCTTTCTTGCTCTGCGAGTGTTCCACACCCTGCTCAGCTACAAGACAGTCCTCATTCATACGGACAATCAAGTAGCCATGTTCTATGTGAACAAGCAGGGGGGAACAGGCTCTCTGTCGCTTTGCAACGAAGCTTTGCGACTATGGGCCCTCGCCAGAGAGCATCAGATTCATCTTCTGGCAGTGTATCTTCCAGGCATTCAAAACTCTTGGGCAGACAGACTCAGTCGAGTTCTGCTTCCACATGAGTGGTCTCTGCATGCAGACCAGGTGACCAGGATATTTCAACTTTGCGAAACCTCGGACATAGACCTCTTTGCAAGTCCGTGGAATGCCAAACTTCCCCAGTTCTGTTCCAGAATTCCGGCTCAGGGGGCTCAGGCCAGGGATGCTTTCCTCCTTTACTGGGGTCAAGACTTCCTGTATGCCTTTCCACCCATTCCCCTAATTCCCAAAACCCTGTTCAAGCTTCAGAGAGACAGAGGCCATATGATTCTCATAGCTCCACATTGGCCACAGCAAGTGTGGTACCCTCTGCTTCTACATCTCTCTCAAGCTCCCTCCCTGGAGTTAGGGTCTGCTCCAGATCTCCTATCCCAGGAGAACGGAATGTTATGGCATCCCAATCCCCAGTCTCTGCATCTCAGGGCTTGGTTGCTGAAGGCCTAGATCTCCATGATCTTAATATCCCTCAGCAAGTGAAAGATATTCTTCTTGCTTCCAGGAAACCTTCCACAAGACTCGCTTATGCTTTCAAGTGGAAAAGGTTTACCATATGATGTTCGCAAAAGGCTCTTAACCCCCTTGCGATACCTCTGGAATCTTTGCTGGAGTATCTCCTTCATTTATCCAATGCAGGTCTTAAGACTAATTCAGTAAGCGTCCATTTGAGTGCTGCTATTGCAGCTTCCCTTAAGCCTCTAAATGGACAGCCTATTTCCTCTCATCCTCTTATAGCAAGATTTATGAGAGGCCTTCTTCTAACTAAGCCTCCCATTAGGCCACCACCGGTGGCATGGGACTTAAACCTGGTTCTTGGGCAGCTCATGAAGCCACCTTTCGAACCTTTAGCTACTACCTCCTTGAAATTCCTTTCTTGGAAGGTTATCTTTCTCATTGCAATCACATCAGCACGCCACATTAGTGAGTTGCAAGCACTTATACAAGGTTCCATCATGACAAGGTAGTCCTTAGGACTCATCCACACTTTATGCCAAAGGTGGTCGCGCCTTTTCATCTGAACCAAGCGGTCTACCTACCTGTGTTTTTTCCAAGGCCTCTTGCATCAAATGCAGAGAGGAATCTTCATACCTTGGACTGTAAAAGAGCTTTAGCCTGTTACTTACAAAGAACACAGCAACATAGAAAGTCCTCTCAACTCTTTGTTGCTTTTGATCCTTCTCATTTGGGACTTCCAGTTTCCAAGAGAACACTGTTTAACTGGATTGCTCAGTGTATTTCCTTCGCCTATCAGAGTAAGAACCTTTCTCTGAAGGGCCATGTCACAGCTCACAATGTGAGAGCCATGGCAGCCTCAATGGCTCATCTGCACTCTGTCTATCGACGACATCTGTCGAGCAGCCACTTGGGCCTCGGTTCCTATCTTCACAGCCCATTACTGCTTGGACAAGGACTCCCGCCGGGATGCCTTGTTTGGTCAGGCTGTTCTCCAACACCTGTTCCATACCTAATCAACTCCTACCCACCATCCCTGGTAGGATGCCAGAGATCCATGGGGGGAAGTGGAGCCCTGTTCAGGGACACACAACCTCTGGGGTCTCTCCCTGGCACCTAAAGCTAGGGAGTCCCCATATGTGATGACTTACATACCTGCTTGTTCCTGGAGATAGCATAGTTACTCACCTGTAACAGATGATCTCCGGGAACAGCAGGAATTTAGTCCTCACAACCCACCCACCCACCTCCCCTAGGAGTTGTATCTCTCTATCTCTTTCCTTTCCCTCTCTCTCTCTTTGTCTCAGCTTTAAAACTCAACTGGCGAGAGGCAGTTGGGGAAGGCAGCACACAGGCGCTGTGGGGTGCTCCCAAAAGCTTTCTGATTGGACGCTGGGGAGCGTTCCTGCGCAGGCTCCGTCGGTACCGATGATACCCATATGTGAGGACTAAATTCCTGCTGTTCCCGGAGATCACCTGTTACAGGTGAGTAACTATGCTTTCCAATTCCTCAATAACAACCACAGAATTATTCATCTTTCGTTCTAATGATGCAATCTGAGGGACCAGTGCTTCACCTAGAGAGAGAATAGCCTGCCATATAGTCTCCAAAGTAAAATTCTCTGGGCGTTGAAGCGAAAACCTCATACCCGGATCAGCCACCGATTAAACAGCCTCCATCGCTGTTACTGACGCTTGGCCTCGATGTACCACAGGAAATTCCTGCCCTGCGGTCACTTCCTCAATCGGCGCCAGTGATATAAAAGAATTGTGCTTCTGATGGACTGCACCCTCGTGGCTCCAAGGCCCTTCCGTTCCTGGCCCGCTCGAGCCAACAACTTCCCCCAACTTTGGAGGGGAGTACAGCTCCAGGAACCCTTCCGGCAGGGACTGACCACGAAAAACATTTGGCACTGGGCTCACAGGGGAAATAGATGCAGCCGAAGCAGACGCCGAGTCACCGGACTCCAGAACCAACTGCAGCTCGGCACACTCCCCCAGTCTGCTCTGTTTAATGAAAACTCTTCCCTAAGCTCTAGAAAAGACTTAATTCTTTTTCCTTCTAGGAATTGGTCTACATGACAGCTCTAGAAAAGACTTAATTCTTTTTCCTTCTAGGAATTGGTCTACATGACACAGATTGTTCTGCACCCATCTCTCTGCAAACCCCTCTTGCATTCCCAGTGGGAAATCCATATTACTCCAAATGGGGATTCACCTAGTTTTACACGCTGCTCCCAGCCATTTGTTTCTCCACTTAAACCATGTTTGGAGCGTTAAGAATACAAAGCGGTTAGCACACCTAGGTGTCACCTGGTTTCCCCTGGGCAGCCAGAGGGCTTCACTCAAAGAAGGTACTCCCATTGCTACTTTTTCCATTTGTATCCATTTGTGACTCTCGTGCACTCCCCATTTGAAAACTGCCCTCAGCTTAGCTGCAATGTAATACCTAGTAAGGTCGGAGATCGCCATACACCCATTTTCTTTACGTCTCGCTAGAATATGTTTGGGTACTCTAGCTCTTTTCCCTTTCCATATAATCTTCCACAGTACCCTTTGCACTTTATTCAAAAACTCCACTGGGACAGAAGTGGGAAGTGTGCTGAACAAGAAAAGTATTCTGGGAAGGATCATCATTTTCACCACGGATATTCTTCCACTCCATGAGAGGTCTACTCTCTCCCATATCTCTAGGTCTCTTAATTTTTCCGTATAGGGAAGTATAATTCACCCCAAACAAATATGAGAGTTCGGGTGTTAAATGAACTCCCAGATAGTGAATACTTTGTTTTGCCCATTTAAAGGGGAACAGATTTTTTAATTCTTCGCCCTCCTTATTCGGAACTGAAATATTTAAAATCTCCGATTTTGATGCATTCATCTTGAAGCTCGACACTAGCCCAGATCTGTCCAGCTCCCTTGTCAATGCCCCCAATGTTTGCTTAGGGCAGGGGTGCACAATTCCGGTCCTGGAGGGCCACAGACCAGTCAGGTTTTCATGATGTCCCTAATGAATATTCATGAGATCTATTTGTATTCACTGCCTTCCATTGTATGGTCTGCGGCCCTCCAGGACTGGAATTGCCCACCCCTGGCTTAGGGGATGTTACTATAAAAATAAAAAAAAATCATCCACAAACAAGGACACCTTGCACTTGCCCTGTTCCCATTTTAAGCCTTTAATCTCCCCTGACGCTCTCACCCTTTGTGCCAGAGGCTCTATAGAAAGAACAAATAGCAGGGGGGATAATGAGCATCCCTGCCTCGTCCCTCTGGACAACTCAAAAGCATCTGTTTATTCATAGGGCAGCTAGTGGGTTCATATATAAAGTTTTTATCCATTCTAGATATTTACCTCCAATGTCCACTTTTTGTCAAGGTCTGAATCAGAAAGGGCCATGAAACCCTATCGAAAGCTTTCTCTGTGACTTATCGCCAACAGCAATAATTCGTCATTCCTAGTCTTGGCTTTCCACATTGCGTTTAAGACGACTCTTATGTTATCTGATGCTTGCCTCCCTGGGATGAATCCTGATTGATTCATATGCACGAGCTGTGGCATATGGGGGAGCAATCTGTTTGCCAATATTCTAGTAAAGATTTTGAGATCCGATCCCAAAAGTGAGATCGGGCAATAAGAGCTGCACTGGCTAGGATCTTTGCCCTCTTTAGGTATTAATGTCACTCCCACCACTCTCATCGACCGAGGTAATTGTTCATCTGTTCCTAGTGCATTATATAGCCGAGTGAGGGGCTCAACCAGTGTTGGGGCCAGCACCTTATGAAATTTATTAGGGAAGCCATCTGTTCCTGGGGCCTTACGTGGTGGTAGATCTTTGATAACCTTAAGCACTTCCTGGCAAGTGATAGGCCTGGAGATAGCCTTCATTTCCTCCTCATTGATTTTTGGTAGCTGGATCTCCTTTAAGTATTTTAGTATGTCCTCCTGAGGTAGGGTTTTTTCAGGGATTTAGAGTTCTCTAAAGTACTCTACAAATCTAGCTTTAATCTCCCCCCTCCTCAGTTCTTTATCGCGTCTATCTCTAATTTCGTGTATGTTAGTCTGAGTTTGTAATTTTTTAAGTTGATGTGCTAACAGCCGACTAGGCTTATTGCCAAACTCAAAATAATTTTGCTGGAGTTTCTCTCGTGTGTGTGTGTGTTGTATTTCGGCTAGTTGAAGATCATGTAAGTGTTGCCTTGTACATATTAGCTTTTTTAAGTTGAATTCCACCCCCTATTAAGTGGCCTTTGTTAAAATTGATTATTGTAGGTTTCACTTCTTGAGCATTATTAGGGCCATACAAGTTCGTTATTGTATATATTTGGTCCAAGTATTTAATTTTTAGTAAGATACCTGCCTCCCTTATCTTTCTTTACTTCCAAACATTAGTGTTGAACCCTGGAGGCAATCAATATTCCCACTCCTCCCTTTTCCTTTTCCCTTTCCCAGAGGTTAGACACAAACCACTGATTTTCCAACTGATAGAACTCTAGCTCTGTTTTGTAAGGTCCCATTTTCCCCCTCCCATTCCTTACCTTAACATTGGAATTTGACCCTCTCCAGTCCTCGGAGGCATGAGTCCCTGCCAGATTTAAATTTCCACCTTCCCCCACTTATAACATTTCCACACTCCTCAATGCTCCCTTAAATCACTCGGCTACTCAAGTCACACAGTCTTACGCTTTCAAAACTGTTGCTTTCATTCTTTGCCTGTGCTCTTGGCACCCTTGGTCTTCTGTCACCTTAAGCAACGATTTCCCTGTGTTGCTCTCTGCCAGTCAGCGCTCACTCTCCTCTGCTCCCCTTCTTTTTTCCGTCGGTCCACCCGGCAGATTTCATCCCCTGGATAGCCTCTTCTACTGTGCGGGCTATTGTTGTATTTCCTAGTATAGTAAATTGCAAACTGAAAAGGAAAAGCCACCTATAATGAATCCTCTCCTCTCTCAGCCGTGTTATGACAGGCTTAATTTCTTGTCGTCTCCTTATTGTTATTGCCGAGATATCTGCATAAATCTCCACTGGATGATTTTCCCATTGCAATTTGCTCATTTTTTGCGCTGCCTGCATAACCACTTCCTTTGTGCTAAAGTCATGGAAGCACGCCACTATTTCTCTGGGCTGACCACCTCTCCGCAGACCAAGGGCCCTATGGGCTCTGTCTATAGTGAAGCACATGTCAGTCGCTATCTCAGCCTGACGCAGGAGAGCTGTACTTAACCGTTCCACCACCACTTTATAGTTATGGGTTCCTTCTTTCTCCGGGATACCCCGAAGTCTTATATTGGAGTGCAAACTCTGTTGTCCAGATCTTCCAGTTTTATCCACAAGTCCCCTATCTCAACTTGAGTGAGATCACTTTGCACTTTCATGTTATGAAGTAGGCCTTCCTGGTTTTCTACCTTACTTTCTATTGTCTCCACACTATGCCCTAGTTCGTGTATGTCATCACTTAACTCTCTGATCCATGATTGTGCCTCTGTTTTAAAGTTTGCCAAGTCCTGGTGGATGGTGCTGAACCACTCTCTGAGTTCTTCTTCGAGTGTGCCCAGCTCCCCTTCATATGGTTCCCAGGCCCCCCCAGGCATAGCTTTCTTTTCCCCTGCTGAACTGCTTGGCGCCATCTTTGCTTTATTCTCAGTCACACTGGGAGTTGCTTTAAATCCAAAGGTTTTCAAGTCCGGGCTTGTTTTCTGTTGCGCCATTCACTGCAACAGCCCCTCCACTGTTATTGCTGTGCAGTCTTAACTCTGAAACCGGAGAATTTAGCTAGTGTGGGGGATCTTTTCTTCTTGGTGTTGGGAGCTTTACAGCACGGCTATCTCGGCCAGTGACGTCACTTCCTCTCCTCGAATTTAAGTTTTAACATACAGACAACTTGTACTAAGGGAAAAAGGTATTTTACCCTGGTAAACGGAGATTATGCACGTTCTTAGGAATCTGGCAATTTACTACCACAGATTTTTTTACAATTTCAAATTCAACATTTAGATTAGTTTTGCTTCCTTTCCCACTTCCCCCCCCCCCCCCTCACATACACCTTTTTTGTTTTACTATCAAGTGCAGTGAGTTGCTGAAACATTTTGGTTAAGCATGAAGAAATACAAATGTGTTATAAGGTGTTAGCAAAACTAAAGTTATTTGAAATCCAATCTTACTCTGTCTCCTGCCTTTGCCCTGAAACCAGTAACAAGTTGTTTTCCTTTTTCTCTGCTGCATATTAGTCGGATAGCTTTCTGTCGAGGTCCTTAAATGACTCCTCATTGAGCATTAAGGAGGAAAATAGCTTGTTGGACAGAGGCTTTCTACATGCGAAAAGTGAGACTACAACCTATTCGCCAAGAACACTGAAACTCGGTACGCCTGCTCTGGTAAGTGGCAGCTAGGCAGTGTTCCATATCTGCTAGTAGAATTTTAGAAAACAAAGTGTAGGTGGGGCTGTGAGAATCCAAGGCAGCAGCAGCATAGTTGTGATACCTAACTTGCTGGATGGATAACTCTTCCCTTACTGCTCTTATGTATACCCTTAATTACTCAGTTTTGTCAAGTTCAGCTCTTTTAATACTAATGTCTATTCAATTAAACTATTGAATCCAGAGTTTAAGTTTTGCATTCAAACTAGCTGGAAAGAAAAGTATATAATTTGGCCACACTGGAAAATGATGTAATCTATTTATGCATATCATTGGTGCAGCAAGGGCAATGGCAAGATGTTCAATGCACACACACTGCCTCAGTATAGTACAGCAGCAGTACAAGCTTATCACACTGAACCAGTACCATTTAATCCTTCTCTCTAAAGGGGGTAGGGTAATCTTAGTCTCCACACCATGTTTGGCACCCTTGCTGCCTTCAGTATTACTAAATTTGTTTGGTCTGGCAGTTTTCCTTCTGCCTCTTGTCTCTTCTGAGGTGGGAAGGGCTGCGGATGTTCTTCCCCTTACCATCATAACCAGTGAGATGCTGAGATCCCTATTTTGCTTAAGCCTCCTAATAGCTTTGCTTGTCAAAGGATTTGAACCAATAACCTTAGAAGTAAGACGTTCATTAACCCTCTACTAAATTCCAGATGCCAGATCACCTGGGTTCCTAAAACTTGACACCAGGTGCCTACAATTCAGAAAAACTAAAGTAAAAACCAAAAAACAACAATATTTATTTTAAAAAAAAAAGTGAAAAAGTAAGGAATTGATAGACACCTAAGCTTTACAGTCCTACACAGTACCATATGGCCTTTGAATTGTTAGTCAAAATTGTCTGCATCTTGCCAAACACATGGGAATTAAATGTGTTAAAGCAGTTCCCTCAGTTGCTTGCTCTGACTTGAACCACCAAGAATATCACAGTTAGTCACAAACTTGGGCTCATACACATGGTACCTTCTGTGCCATTCTTGCTCGTGATTAATGTTACTATAAGGGAAACGTTTTCTAAAGTGTGATAAGGTTTTGCGCTTTCCGTGAGTTTTGTGTCAAATGTATGGTAAGGGAAAGCCTGTGCAGTAAATGCAGGGGTTGGGTGCAGTAAATGCAGGGGTTGGGTGCAGTAAATGCAGGGGTTGGGTGCAGGATCTGCCCTGCATTTAATGCACAGGACAGACACTTTTTTATCATAGGCCCATGTTCCCTATCTCAAAAGCTAGCACAGGAGCACCCAAGTTACCTGGACCAGAATACCCAAGACAGATAGTCCCCTCCCCCCCCCCCCCAAACTCCACACGCCACCATTCTGCCAGAAAACAATCAACCTCGGAGGGCCTTCCACAGGTCTTACCCAAGGGCTTCCTGGTAGTCCTTGTCAGTGGGTTAGGAGCAGTCCTCCTTTGCTCCTACCCCAGCTTCGGCAGCACTCAAAACCAGTGCCTGACATCTCAAGTGGTAGTCTTGTGATAATCCTGTGCTCCCTAGCAGTAGTAGTATCATGTGAAGTCTCTGGTGCCAGTCTGAAGGCTGCTGCTGCTGCCGCCCCATTCAACAAGAGGATTCCCCATGAGACTTCTGGTAAAACCTGAGGAGGGCACCTAGGTTGGAGGGGTTTGGGTAGGGCCGGGGGGGGGGGGGGGCAGCCTGATCATGCAAGGCCCTTCAAGGTTGGCTTGTTTCTCAGCAGGATAGTATGGAAGGAGGGGTGTTGGATCTGGATCTAGGTGGAGGGGGTGCAGTAATGCTTTGTTGTGCATGGGCAGTGACTGTGCTACTAAGCAGCCAATGGCTGATTGCAGCCATGCTATAAGCAGTCGTGACAGCAAGCGCATGGCTCTGTCTTGCGTGCTAACTGCCCCAATCCTTCCCTGATCTCACCCTGCAGTTCCAAAGGCAAGTAGCATGGGATTTACTGCATGCTGTCTGCTTTTGGTGTGCAGTAGATGTTCCTGTTCGGTAATCCAGTTTAGTCCTCCACAATCGGGTAGTGCCCCTCCTCCTGCAGCCTGGAGACTGGACCAATCAAGTCTTCTGTAGTATATATGCAGACGGAGCTCCCAGAAGCCCCCAGTGTGTCCAGTCTCCTTGCAGCTTGAGGACTGCTGTGCCCTTTCTGGGCACACTAAGTGACACTTGAAGGAGCAACACTAGTTAGTTAGTTCTTTTGGGGTTTTGTTTTTGGTCCTTTATTTACCATTTCTTTGCTAGGTAGCTGTATCTTTAAAAAGAAAAAAATCCATTACCACAGGGGACATCCTGGGGGAAGCCAGACCTGCATTGGGCTCCTGCCTTCCTGCCTGGGGATTTCTGAAGCCTGGGTTGAGCTCTCCCCTAGGCTGTACGGGGAAGAGCCATACCTGCTACAGCATTGTCTGTTACCTGGAGAAGCTGGCTGAGTTCCTGGCTGTTTCCTGAGCTGGTAGGAGTTTTCATTTCCTTACCTTTCTCGGGCACTGCTGCTCCCTCCTGTTTGATTTGTCAGAGGGTCTGTCAGCTCCCCTGCCTCACGATTTGCATTTTTTCCTGAATTTTTTCGCATGCCCTGTATTTGAGGGTCGTTTTCTTTCTTTTCCATGTTATTTGGTTGCCTTTGTATTTTCGCGCCGTTTTTTACCGCGGGTGAAAAAGTGCAGCGGCCATTTTGAATTTCTAAAGAGTGCTTTTTAGGGGCATTTTTTAACACTTGTGCACGGGTTCCCCTGGCATTTTTGGGGTTTCTTATGCTGGCGATTTTGCTCAGGGCACCCCTGGGATTCTGGGGAGTGTTTTATTTTCTGTAAAAAAAAAAAAAAAAAAAAAAAAAAGTTTTAAATTTAAGTCTGTACTAATTTGCATAGGGTTGGTCCCTTTGGTGTGGGCTTCCCTGTTTCTGTTCCCTTCTTTCCCGCTGGGCGGAGGTTGCCTTAGCATGGCTGCCAAACCCCAATGCATGATTTGTGGGTCCCGCAGAGGTGCGGTGACTGACTCTGGCATCTGCAGGGGCTGTGCTTCAGTTTCTTCAGACCTGGAGCGTCCTATTGAAGTTAAGGAACAGCTTATCCCCGGGGACACTTCTCTTTTGGGGGACAGTGTCCCTTCAACGAGCATCCCCCCTTCTGGATCGGTCCCACCGTCCAATGATTCGGTACCTGAGCTCCAACATGCGGCTATAGTAGCGCCGCCTATGGACTTTTCCCCTGATTTCGTTCTCCTCATGCATCAGGCTTTCCGTTTGAGCCGGTCCGGTCAGTTGCCGGAGGCTTGGCCCGCCTCTCTCCCCTCAGGACCCGCAGGGGGGGTTCAGCGGTCTTCTCAGCCCGCGGTCAAGCGGCTCAAGTTGGTGGACCAGGATCAGGTCACCCTTTGTCTCCCGGATTCCGAGGCGGAGGGTGATCCTGAGACTGAGGCTGAGGAGTTAGAGGATGGGGAGATCCCTGAGCCGGAAGATCAGGCTCGGATCATTCGGGTGTTTCGAAGGGACGAGCTGATCCCTTTGGTCCCGGAGTCTCTGCAAGCGCTTAACCTATCGGCGGTGCGGCCCCTGGAGGAGGAGGGTCTTGAGGATCCTCTCATTCAGGCGGTCAGGGATGCCCAGGTAGTTTTCCCCGTGCACCGCGTGGTTGAGCAGATGATCCATGCGGAGTGGGAGCAGCCGGAATCCGGTTTGAAAGGGATTCGGACCATGAATCGTCTTTACCCCCTTGCCGACAAGGACAGGGACTTGTTTAAGTCTCCACGAGTGGATGCTGCAGTTTCGGCAGTGACCAAGAAAACCACCATCCCGGTTGAAGGGGCTGCGGCCCTGAAGGATGTTCAGGACAAGAAGGTTGATAATTTGTTGAAGCAAGCCTTCGACACCAATGCCTTGTCTTTGCAAGCCTCTATTTGTGGGGCGTGGGTAGCTCGGGCTTGTTTGCGGTGGTCACAGTATCTGCGCTCGGGTTCCGGTCTAGACCAACAGGGTCTGCTGGACGTTACCCGCATGGAGTCGGGATCGGCCTACTTGGCGGATCTGTTTTATGATTTAATCCGCTCCTTAGCGAATAGTATGGCCTCCGTGGTAGCGGCGTGCCGGTCCATCTGGTTGCGCAACTGGGCGGCTGACGGTTCTTCCAAGTCTCGCCTCAGTAAGCTGCCCTTTAAGGGCAGATTGTTATTTGGTGAGGCTCTCGATAAGTTGGTGAAGGATCTCGGTGAGTCTAAGGGTGGACGGCTTCCGGAAGATAAGCCTAAGCTCCATAGATCGTCCACCTCGGCGCGCGGTCAGTTTCGGGATTTTCGCAGGTTTCGTTCCTCCCGACTGTGGACATCGCAGCGCGGTCATTTTGGAACCCGTCATCAAGGATTTCGTGGTTTCAGGGGAGCGGGAAGAGGCTTCTCCGGAGCCGCCTCTTCCTCGGCCTCTTCCTTTAATCGCAAGCCACAATGAAACGAGGCGGGCTCTAGAGGGAGGCCCGGTTATCGGGGGTCGTTTGCGCGACTTTCTTCCTTCTTGGGCCCAAATTACGTCAGATCGGTGGGTGCTGCAGATTATAGCAGAAGGTTATGCCCTGGAGTTTGCGTACCCACTTCCAGATTCCTTTGTTCTGTCACCCAGCAAGGGAGCTCAAAGGACGCGGGACATCCGCGTGACCCTGGATCGGCTGCTTTCACTAGGGGCAGTGGTTCCGGTTCCTCCTTTGGAAAGAGGCGCAGGTCGCTACTCCATCTATTTTGTGGTTCCCAAAAAGGGCGGCTCTCTTCGTCCGATCTTGGATCTCAAAGGCGTGAATCGCGCTCTCAGAGTGCCGCACTTCCGTATGGAGACCCTGCGGTCAGTCATCGTAGCAGTGCATCAGGGGGAGTTTTTGACGTCCCTCGATCTCACCGAGGCCTATTTACACATTCCCATCCGGCCCTCTCATCAACGGTTTCTCCGCTTCGCGCTTCCGTGGGGCCACTTCCAATTCCGGGCCATGCCGTTCGGACTCGCCACGGCTCCCCGCACCTTCACAAAGGTAATGGTTGTCGTTGCGGCGGCCTTGCGCAAGGAGGGCATCCTGGTCCATCCGTATCTCGACGACTGGTTGATTCGAGCAAAGTCCAGTCGGGAGTGTGGGCAAGTCACGAGCAGGGTGGTGGCTCTGCTGCGGTCCCTCGGCTGGGTGGTGAACGAATGCAAGAGTTGTCTGTGTCCGACGCAGGATCTCGAGTACCTGGGGGTTCGCTTCGACACAGCACGGGGCTTGGTGTGCCTTCCGGAGCGCTGCTTTCTGGCGTTGCGGGCTCTGGTCCGACTCTTCCGAGGGATGCCCGCTCCGTCGGCGTGGTGGTACCTGCGGCTCCTCGGAACGATGGCAGCGACCTTGGAGGTGGTGCCTTGGGCGCGCTTCCACATGCGTCTGCTGCAGAGTGCTCTTCTGCGCCGTTGGTCCAACCAGTTCGACTCATTGAACAAGAGATTGCCTTGCCCAAGGGCGGTTCGCCGATCACTACGGTGGTGGCTCTCCTCCGAGAACCTGACGCGGGGGATTCCCTTGGAGCCTCCACTTTGGGTTCCGTTCACAACGGATGCGAGCTTAACCGGCTGGGGGGCTCACTGCGAGACCCGCTTCGCTCAGGGGGAATGGTCTCCCCGGGAGGCTTCTTGGTCAATCAACCGTCTCGAATTACGGGCGGTACGGCTAGCCCTGTTGGCCCTGGAGACTCTAGTCCTCGGCCGACCGGTGCGGGTCCTGTCGGACAATGCGACCACAGTAGCTTACATCAATCGCCAAGGGGGCACCGGCAGCGTGTCCTTGGAAGCAGAAGCGACGGCCTTGTTCAATTGGGTGCAGACTCGTCTTCCGGCAATCTCGGCAGCACACATTGCAGGCGCAGACAATGTCCAGGCCGATTTTCTCAGCAGAGTGCGGGTAGACCCCGGAGAGTGGGAGCTCAACCCACAGGTTTACGCGCAAATAGTCCGGCGGTGGGGTCCGCCCATCATGGATCTCATGGCGACATTTCAATCGGCCAAGACCAGCGCATGTCCGAGGGGATCGACGCTCTCATTCAGCCGTGGCCAACGTCCGGTCGTCTTTGTCTTTCCTCCGTGGGCTCTGATCGGCCGGGTCGTGCAACGCATCGAGAGCCATCGGGGTCGAGTGTTACTGGTGGCCCCGGAGGCCCTGGTATGCCGATCTGGTCCGGCTGCGCGAAGGCGTTCCATGGCTCCTGCCCGCGCTGCCGGATCTTCTTCTTCAGGGTCCCTTGCGGATGCCCCAAGTGGATCGATTCTCGCTTACGGTTTGGCCATTGAGAGGGCTCGGCCGAAAAAGAAGGGCTACTCCCCCGTGGTGATTTCTACCCTTCTGCGGGCGAGGAAAACGTCCACTTCTCTTACTTACGTTCGGATTTGGAGGATCTTTGAGGACTGGTGCTCCCGGCGGGGAGTCCGGGCGGCGACGGTTTCCGTGCCCGTCGTTTTAAGTTTTCTTCAGGATGGTTTCGATAAGGGCCTTGCGGCTAGTTCCCTGAAAGTCCAGTTGTCGGCTATCTCGTGTTATCGAGGCAAGGTTTTGGGCCGTCTTCTCGGGGCTCATCCGGATGTACGTCGTTTCCTTACCGCTGTTTTTCATTTGCGGCCCTCCCGCAGGATTTTCATTCCTCCGTGGGACTTGAATTTAGTGCTGCGGGCCCTGGTTCGTGAACCTTTTGAGCCCCTGAGTAGGGTGTCCCTGAAAGACCTCACGCTGAAGACTGTTTTTCTTGTAGCCATCTGTTCGGCACGGCGCATTTCTGATCTGCATGCATTGTCCTGCCGAGAACCTTTTTTGTCTTTTTCCGCGGATCGGATCGTCCTCCGTCCGGTCCCTTCCTTTTTGCCAAAGGTAGTGTCTCCCTTTCACATGAATCAGGCAGTGTTCCTTCCGTTGCTTTCTTCGCACTCTGTCGGTTCGGCGGACAAAGGTCTTCACCGGCTCGATGTGGGTCGTACGCTTCGTCGTTATCTGAAGGCTACCGAGATTTTTCGGAAAACTGACCGTCTTTTCGTGCTCTTCGGGGGTGCGCGTAAAGGGGAAGCGGCGGCTAAGGCCTCCATTGCAAGATGGCTCAAGGAAGCGATCGCGTCTGCGTATCTGTTGCAGCAGCGGTCTGTTCCGGAGGGGCTACGGGCTCATTCCACTAGGGCTCAGGCGACCTCTTGGGCGGAGTATAGCCTAGTTCCGCCAGCAGATATCTGTAAGGCGGCCACTTGGTCGTCTCTGCATGCTTTCAGTAAACACTATCGCTTAGATGTGTCAGCGGCTCGGGATTCCTGTTTTGGTTCGGCGGTTCTGCGCGCCGGATGGCAAGGTCCCGCCCGGTCTTGACTGCTCTGTTACATCCCGATTGTGGAGGACTAAACTGGATTACCGAACAGGAAATGGAAATTACACTAACCTGGTAATTGTAGTTCCTGGAGGGTCCAGTTTGGTCCTCCTTCCCTCCCGACTATCTGCTATAATAATGCGGCGCGCTTTTCCGAACGGTTGATCATAAGACGGTTCCTCTTTTCCGTTCGGACCTTTTTGTCTTTACTGCCGCGTTTTTTGCTATGGCTCTTCCTTTTCTCAGGTGTTCAGTCAGCTCCTGAGATTTCTGATGGTGAGCTGTGTTTTGATTACCGGGGCGTCGGTACCGGCGCAATGCAGTGTTCTGACTTCCTCGTTTGGGGAGGGGGTTGGACATTTATTGGGGGGTACAAATTGTTCTTTCTTATGTCATTTTGTATATTAATCTAATGTGTTGCTTCGTTAAGTATGCTTTGTTACTAGTACACTGGGGGCTTCTGGGAGCTCCGTCTGCATATATACTACAGAAGACTTGATTGGTCCAGTCTCCAGGCTGCAGGAGGAGGGGCACTACCCGATTGTGGAGGACTAAACTGGACCCTCCAGGAACTACAATTACCAGGTTAGTGTAATTTCCATTTTAGCCTGCGCTGAACCCTGCAATAAGCACTTACCATACTTTAGCAAAAGGGCCCCTAAAGTTATCATTCTCTATGGACAAGCAGGAATGAGTCTTCACATATATGGGTGATGTCCCTGATGGAGCTCCCCAGCTTTTATTGGAAGCTTTTGGGAGGCTCCGCCCTGCCTGTGTGCCTCCTTCCTGCCATGGTGCCACCTTGCTTCAGTCTTTTGTTTTCCATAGAGCTCCAGGGACATGTTCCAGACACCTCCATTGGCAGATTTCTTTGTTTTCTCCTCATGGAGTTCTTTTCACCTCCTGATTTTTCGTCCAGTCACCTGCTGTTGCAGTTTTCTCCTCCCTTTTAGTTTTTTTCTCCTTCGATCGTTAATTTTATTCTTGCCGTGGCACCTCGGCCCTCCCGGTGCTGGTGCTTTGGTGGGCGTCAGTCCTCAGAGCTATTCGACTTGCTGTGGCTATTTTTCCAGACATGATGTCCCAGAAACCTGCCAGCGGGTTCAAGAAGTGTTCCAAGTGCTCTAGGCCCATATCAGTCAGATACCCATAATTGGTGCCTACAGTGCCTGGGACCCAGTCATCAGCCCTCTTCTTGTAATTTGTGTTCAGATGACAAAAGAGAAGACTCTAAGGTCATGAGAAGCAGCACAAATCGCTTTTTGGCTCTCAGAAGTACGATCCATCAGCATAAATGGCATCTGCCTCTATGGCTTCCAAGGCTGCATCGGATGCTGGCAGTGCATCGAGGGGCTCTTGAGCTCAATCAGAGCTGAGCACCCATAGTGTCCTGGAGCATCGGCCATTTCTTCTCCATCTGAAGACGATGCAGTTGAATCGTTCCTCATCTTTGATGTTCAGAGGTGACCACGCCGAGAGACTGGTGCATCGGCATCTGAGCCCATTGAGGCATGGTGTCGAGAGTAATGGGGATCCATGTGAGCGCCCCTTGAAGGTGCCTTTGAAAGGAGGAGAGCTCATCCTCCAGGATATCGGAAGGGCACCAACAGCCTAGACCCAGCCACTGATATCCCTGTACACTGACCGGATTGAAGCTTGACATTGCTCAGGCCCCACGGCCATCTGAATCAGCAGCCATGGAGAAGCGCCTTCTGCTTGTGCTCGAACACATTGTGGTGCTGTTGGCGGTGCAGCATTCTGCGGCCTTTGTTGGCTGCATTAACATCGGCCACCCTACAGCCAGTCCTCGAGACGTATACCCTGCCTGTGGGAGAGGCATCAGCAATGGGGCATCAAAGGACCCAGATACTGGTGCTCGTCTAGCCAATATCCATATCTAGCATCTTGAGGTCTGTAGTGCCATTGAGATCTGGAAGGCTTATCTGTGCATCATCGCTCCCAATCCCCTCGAAGCGGGAAAGTGATCCAGGCAGAGATTCAGAAGTACTTTGACTTTCTCTGTCTGATTCAGAAGGATGGGTCACTGATGCGGAATCGGAGGATTTATTGAAGGGCAGATCCCCCCCCCTGAGCTCCTGTCTGACCCTTCTCCACCTCCTGAGAACATGACCTCCTAAGAGTTTGTGAGGGATATGACCAAGGCCATTCCTTTTTCTTTGGAGACTGAGGGTGAGCCCAGGACAGAAGAGTTGGAGATCCTACAGTACTCCTCAGCTCCTAAGGATAGTGCCCGTGCGCCGCATCCTGCAGAGGGGTACAGATGAGAATGTGGGAGAACCCCCTCACTATACCTTTGGTTAGTAGAAGACTTGACTCCATGTACGGAGTTCAGAAGGCTTCTGGATTCAAGAAGCCTCGGCTTCCACCCCATTCCCGGGTAGTCAAATCCACCCTAAAGCGAATTAAGTGTACCAAGGCTCATTCCTTGGCAGCCCCAGGGAGGGAGGCTCTGACATTGGACTCTTTAGGGAGAAGATGTTTACAGAGTTCCATACTTGTTGCCAGCTTGGGTTCTTGCCAGCTCTACATGGGCATGATCTTGAAGAAAATCATCTGCGACTTGGCTGATCTGGCCCAATTCTTCCCTCTAGAGAAATTGGATCAGTATTGTTCCTAGTGGTCCACAGCAAGGACTGCTTAAAATTCATCGTCCAAGCAACCTATATCTTCAAGGCTGCATCTAGGAATGCTGTCATCTGTATTGGCACCCGGAAATTTATTTTGCTCTAGTTATCAGACCTGGAACAGTCTGTACAAAACAAGTTGACAGACATCCTGTGCCACAGAGAGAATCTCTTCAGGGAACAGGTCGAAGAGAAACTTTGCCATATCAAAAAGCAGCATGTTACTCTTACTAGGCTCTCCAGGCGCACATCTGAGCATGCCTCTTATCGTAGGAGGTACCAGGATGGAAAATAGAGAAAGGCCTATTAATTACCTTTACTGGCATAGAGGTACCTTCCTGGCCCCCAGACCTCCCAACCCAAGCAGGCCCCTCAGCCAGAATAGGGGGTGCAGGGTTTTGACTGGTTCCTGCAGAGCATAGCCAATCTTCCAACTACCGCTGTAGCAAACCCTCCAGTTGGGGGAAGGCTCACTTTCTTTGCACAAAAGTGGCCCCTCGTGACCTCAGACTCATCGGTTCTACAGATCATCGAAAGCTACTACTACTACTGAACATTGGTGTAGCACTTCAAGATATATGCTGCACTGCACAGATACATGTAAAAGACGGTCCCTGCTCATCAGAGCTTACAATCTAGTCAAGACAAGAAAACACAATAGCTGTAGACATGTGATACATCTAAGGGGAAATGGTAAGGAAATACAGAAGTTATAAACTACATTTTTTTGGAACTACCACCAAATTGCCCAACCGAGGGGTCATCATCTCAACCCTCTGCATCAGGAACTGCTTCAGAGAGAAATTACTATGCTTTTGTCAGATCTCGCAATCGAGCTTGTGCCACCAGAGCAAAGAGGTCGGTGGTTTTATTCCAGGTACTTCCTGATCCCCCAAGAAAACAGGGAGATACTGTCCCATCCTATACTGAAGAAATCTGAACCTGTACTTGGTGAGAGAAGTTCAGAATGATTTCTCTAGGCACCCTGCTTCCTTACTTTCAAAAAGGAGATTGGCTATGCTCCCTGGATCTCAAGGATACCTACACCCACATGCTTCCTGTGAGTCTGATATATCTGTATTGCAGATTTGTCCTGGGGGGGATAACATTTCCAGTACAGGGTGCTGCTGTTTGTGAAGACACAAGGAGCTGAGGCCAGGCCAAAGTGCCTTATGGGACTTGCTGCTTACCTCTGGACTCTAGGAGTGTTTGTCTTCCCTTATCAGGATGTTTGGCTGATCAAGAATCAACATGATTGACCATTCGGGTGTTGGGAACTATTAGTTTTTGTGGTAAATTACTCAAAATCCCACCTTCAGCCCACCCAACATTTGGAATTCTTTAGAGCCCTGCGCAACATAACTCAGGTGAGAGCCTTCCTACTGCACGACTGACATCACAAATTGACATCACTGTTGCAGGAAACTCAAATGAGTCAGTAGGTAACAGCTCGCAAGATGTTGACTGTACTAGGTCACATGGCCTCTACAGTGCATGTCACACCCTGAGGACTCAATGGACCCAGGCCACAGGTCGACTCAGGGATAGTCTGTGGGTCACCACCTCTGTCATTCAGTCATTAACAACGGTGGACAATCAACCACAATTTTCTTGAGGGTCTTCCTTTCCAAATTGCTCCACCTAGAAAGTTATGACGACTGACACATCCAAGCTGGGGTAGGGAGCTCATCTTGATGGGTCCATCCTAGAAAGTTCCAAGAAGTTGATTTGATGGAGACTAAGAACCGTGGTGAATGCTGTAAGAGCTTTCTGAGATAGACTGGCCAACCAAATTGTTCTGATTCAGATCGACAATCAGATCACCATGTTTTACCATCAGTAAGCAGGGAGGAGTGGGTTCATACCTCCAGTGTTGGGAAGCAGTCAGGTTGTGGAAGTTTGTCGTCATACATGGAACGGACTTGTGAGCCACATACCTGCCAGGCAAGCAAAACACTCAGACAGGCTGAGTCAAGTCCTCTAGATGCTGGATAGGGAGGTTGCATCTGTCATCTTTCGAGAGTGGGGCACCTCCCTCGATAGATCTTTTTGCCACCCTGCAGAATGCTCAGGTGGATCAGCTGTACTCTAGAGTAAGATCACACAAAGACCAGCGTTGAATGCTTTCCTCCTTCGCTGGAGGGGAGGGTCTTCTATATGCTTATCCTCCAGTACCTCTCATTGCAAAGACCTCTTGAAGCTCAAAAACAGATGCTGGTCCCTACTGGCCCAGACAGCTTTTGTTTCCTCTCCTGCTACAGCTCTCCAGACAGGAGCCACTATAGCTTGGCCATGTGCCTGATCTCATAATGCAGGAAGATAGGACGATATTGCACCCCAACATCTGGTCCTTGGCCTTTATGGTATGGATGTTAAGAGGCTAATATTGTCTGAGCTCAACCTACCGGAGGGTGTAACTGATGTCCTTTTAGCCTCCAGAAGGACCGCTACAAGAGTCTTAGGGGCTTGTCTACAAAGCCACGGCCCCGTTGAAATCAGTGGGGCCGCGACTCCGATAATGATCGCAAACCTCTACCGCGGCTTTGTAAACAAGCCCCTTAATCTTGTAAGTTGAAGAGGTTTGCTGTCTGGTATGTGGGCCTGGCCCTAGAGCCTTTTGTCTGTTCCACAGAAAAACTGCTTGAATATGTTCTACACTTCTCCAAGTTAACTCTGTCAGGGTTCACCTCAGTGCAATTGGGGTGTATCATTGAGTTGTGGAAGGAAAGTCCATCTCTGTACAGCCTTTAGTTCGCTTTATGCGGGGCTTGCTTCTCTTGAAGCCTCCTGCAGTGTCTTGGGACCTCAGTGTATGTAGTTATTGTTCAGCTCATAGAAGCTCCCTTTGAGCTGCTCAGTTCCTGTCCTCTGAAGTTCTTGACTTTGTGTTTCTGGTGGTGGTCAATTCAGCACACAGAGTGAGCAAGCTTCAGGCTCTAGTAGTTCATCTGCCTTAAATTAACCACTCTATTATGGTAGAACTTTTCTGTACTCATCCTAAATTCCTTCCAAACATGATATCTGATTTCCACCTTAAAATGAGTCAGTTCTTCTAGCATTTCTCCTGAGACCTCATGCACACAAAGGGGAAGCTAAGTTGCACATGTTGGACTGCAAGCGCACCTTAGTCTTCTACTTAGAGCAAATGAAAATCCATAGAAAGTCCATCTTGTTTTTGTTTCTTTTGACCCCAGAAGGCTAAGGGCTGTTTCCAAACACTGTCTTTCAATTTGGCTAGCAGACTGCATCTCTTTTGCTTACGCCCAGGCAGGCCTGAGCCTTGGTAGTCATGTCACTGCTCATAATGTCAGAGCTATGGCTGTGTCAGTGGTTAACTTGTGCTCTGTTTTTATGGAAGAAATCTGCACGGCTGCAACATGGTCTTTAGTCCACACATTCACATCTCAGTACTGCTTAGATGGGGATTCCTGACGCAACAGCAACTTTGGCCAATCTGTACTCATTAATCTGTTCGGGGATTAGAATCCAACTCCATCCCCCTGGATCCATTCTGTTCTAGCCAGACTACAAAAAAAATGAGAATATCTCTGCTAGTGTAGATAGCTGGCCATCCAACCAGTTGCCATACTGCAGTTGTTTTGTTCCCGTTGGGCGCTCTGTGGTTTCTTCTTTTCAGTAGCCAGTAGCTTGGGAGTCCCGTATGTGAGGACTCATTCCTGCTTGTCCACGGAGAAAAACTAGTTACTCACCTGCAGCAGGTGTTCGCTGCGGATAGCATGAATAAATCTTCACAACCCTCCCACAGCTATGTTATCAGATTGAATCAAGATAGCACCGCAGTGGAGTCTCACAATAGCTTCCAATAGAAGTTGGAGAGCATTCCTGCATGGAGCTCCATCAGGTATGTCACCCATACGTGTGGACGTATTCCTGCTGTCCACGGAAAACACCTGCTACAGGTGTGTAGCTACCTTTTTCTCAAATCAGTCCTCGGGACTTGAAACGTTCTTTGACCCACTGTATTCCTTTATGAAAATGTTACTTATATTGAGTATATCCTGAAAACTAGACTGAGTAGGTCATAAGAACTGGTTGAAGACTGGCTTAAGGAGTGTTTTATAGACTTTTTTTAATGTAAGGAAGAATGCACAAACTTTATTTAATCTGTGGTCTACAGTATTTTCATCTTTACTGCGTATCTGATTTATGTTGTTCCCGTTCCTTTTTCTGTCAAGATGTCCAGTGCCTGGAAAGCAGTGGCCTGTGGAGGAACAAAAGATCAACTGATTATGCAACAGAAAGCCAGGGCTATCTTGAATACTTTCAAGCACAGTCACACATCTCGGACACTAATCTTATCCTGAAGTGGGCTTTTTTTCATTTTTTTATGGAAGAAAAGCTTTGGATATATATTTTGTAATTGTATAATATAAACCATGCAACATGAACCACCATAAAATATTCAATAACATCCTGCAGATCTACAGTGCAACTGTATATATACTTGTAGGCTGTCTTGTGGAGCTTTAGATTCAAAAGGGACAAATCTTTTACACCTTGTTCTTTGATAAGGTGTTGAATGGCAGATCCTTCCCCACCCTGCCAATTGCATTGGCCACTGCCTAACTGGCACCAGACTTCGTATTATTGAAGAGCAGAATTTGTCGATAAGGCTTGCAATGCATGGTCCATGGAGCCTCATGAAGAAGAAATAGATTTGGTGTGTGATGCCCAAAGCTGATTTTTTTTTTTATTTGAGTATTCCCAATAATGGAAAGACATATGACTACTTGTGGCAAATTTTTGACCCTGTACTTCAGCCTCTGCCTCATGGGGTGACAAAATAACTGTGTGTTTGAACTCAGGTCCTGCACGTCAAAGTCTGCATAAAAGTTAAAGTACTTTAAAAAAAATAAAATAAAACTTTTCTTTGTGGCGAGTCATTCTAAGATAGCTTTCATACTGATATGGTGAGAGACAGGTGTGCCTTTCTTCCAGGTCATATGTGAGCTGCTGCTACTTGACTTTCCTTTTGTTCTCTGTATATTTTTTTTGTTTTGTTCAGTTTAAAAATGTCATACTTGTAACATATACAATATAACTGCTCTTGAACTTTAATAATGTGTTAACATGTCACCTCATATTGCAAATAGAAGTGTATTCATTGTACAGTTTTTTGAAAACAATTGAAATAAACCGTTTGACAAAACTTCTTTAAAAAACACAAACTGTCTTTTTACCTAAGATCATTTGAAATTGCCTGTTGGATCCCAAAACAGGAAAAGCCCATTCCATGTAGCTTTCTCTGAGATAAATCTAACATGTTCCTTATCGTTCCTCCAGTTTAGTCCTCCACCTCTGAGTTGTGTACCTCCTCCTGCAGCTTGGAGACTGGGCATGTCAAACTCATGACATCACTGGATGTAGCCTGCTGTACTCTCCCATCAGCCCCAGTGTGTCCAGTCTCCATGCAGCAGGAGGACGTAGTGAGCCTAGGTGCTGGGCTCATTAGAGGAACGGATAAGGAACAATTTAGTTAGGGTCTTAGTTCACCCAAATTTTAAAATCTCATCGATCAATTATCTTGAATTTTCATTTGGTCCCTTTAAATTTCTTTGATTTGTGTCCGTGGGTAATATATCTTAAAAAAAAAATAGGAGGATTTAGGCTTTCCCTGCTGCAACAAGACAATTTACTTCTTTTTGGATCTCTGTCCCTAGAAGGGGTAGAACTCCTCGGAAGGCGCGCACTTGCAAAAACTCCCGCAGAGCGACAGATCTCCACTCTGGGTATCTAGTGGGGGAGCGTGTTCTTATGCAGAAGAAGCCTTAGCTTCAGACGTCACTCGCAGGAGCGCTGAGCGACGTCGCGGCTTGAAGGGCTATCATTCCTGCCGGCAAGATTAACTTTCTTTCTCTCCTTGACAGTGCAGTGAAGGGGACTAGCACTGACTTCAAGCGCTGGGTGAGTTCTTAGTTTTTGGGCGCCAAAACACTTACTGACTGGATTCGTGGCCATTTTGAACACGCGGTTTTTGTCGCGTGTCGGCTCAGTGCGGGGGCATGCATTGGGGACCGCTTCAGGGTTCCACTCTAGGCCCAGTTCTTTAATTCAGTGTAATTTTAGTTCAGTATAATTTCAGTTTAATTTGTTTTATTCAGTTGACGTCCAAGTCAACCCCGGAGGTTGAGCCGATCCTCGGCCGAGGTCTCCCTCGGCCTTCTGTTTGGGACCGAGGTCATCGACGCCAATTCCACCAGCTTTGGGGCGGTCGTAGCCGGAGCCACTCGATTCCTCTTCAGAGATTGGGCTGGGAGACTGAGGAAGAAGAGTCCCCTGGACACCTGCTGGACCAGGGACGTCCCGTCTGATTCCCCGGTGTCCAAACCTCGGAGAAGGTCCCCCTGGAGGACACTAGGTTCTTGGATGTCATAAGGGATACGTCAAAGGCTTTGGCATTCACTACAGAGTCCGAGGAGGAGCCTTGAGCCAAGGAGCTCGAGATCCTCCAGTATGACTCCCCCTCGGGAAGCTCTTACTGTACCAGTGTCTCTGATCCTGGAACGGCTGATGCTCTGCATGTGGGAGACACCGGCGTCGGTGATCAGCAGGCGTATCGAGTCTGCAAGAGTCCTGGGTTCTAAAAAGCACAACTGCTGCACAACTCCAGGGCTGTGGAATTGGCCATGCGCCGGCTCAAGAGCCAGAAGACACACTCCTCGGTGCCTCCTGGCAGGGAGGCCTGCAACTTAGGCGCCTTCAGCAGGAAGTGCTACTAGGGTTCTATGCTGACATGTCGGATCCAGGCATACCAGCTGTACAATGGGCATGTACCTGCAGGATCTGGCAAAGGAGATCGCCAGGTTCTTGGCTGGTCTCTCCAAGGGACCTTTGCAGTGCTTCAAGACCCTGTCCACTGGAGTCTGTGAGTACTCGAAGTTCATGATGCAAGTGGCCTATGATGGGTTTGAGGCATCGGCCTGGGTAGCTGCGGCTGGCATCGGTGCATGCTGCCAGATATGTCTAAAGTTATCAGACTTTGAACAATGGGTTCAGGACAAGTTGGTCGATGTCCCATGCCATGGTGAGAACCTCTTCAGCAAACCCATGATCGAAAAGGCTGCTGAGCTCCAGTCTGAGTACCTGACCAGGACACTGCTCTCAAAGAAGACTTCTGCCCCTTCTAAAAAGAAGGGCTTAGGTAAGAAGCCCTTTTTCCCAAGGAAGGGTGCTGCTTACCGAAGCTACCCCCATTTCAAGCTTCCCAGGCAGGGCATGGTCTGCGTAAGCAGAAAGCCCCCAAACCCCAGGCATCTGCTCTGGCCCAGCCTAGTAGTGGCTTTTGACTCTCAAGGCATACCCCTCTCACCACAGGAGAAAGGCAATGCACAGGGGGAAGGCTTGCCCTGTATGCCCACAGGTGGCCAGCCATCACCACAGACACCTGGGTTCTTCAGATAGCCCTGTTGGACTATCTCCTTCACTTGACCCAGGTTCCTCTTTATTTTCTAGGAGAGCCCCTCAGGTCTCCCCTTCACCAGGACCTTCTTCTGAAGGAGTTAGCAGGTCTTTTCGAGTATCAGGCGGTAGAACCGGTGCCCCACCATCAATGTTCCTGCTAACCTGCGCTGGGTCTGCCGCCAACATTCCTGCCAGCGGGGGGAGGTGCTGAACGATCGATGCTAACACACGCTGCAGCACCCTCACAATGTTCTCTTTAATCTGGGCCAGGTCCTCTGCTGGCATTCCTGCCGGTGGGAGAAGGGGCAGAGCGTCGATTGCTCTGCACCACCCCCCCTGCCTGCCGGCAGTGGACCCAGCACAGGTTAGTGGGAATGTTGCCCACCACCTACAGCGCAAGGGCTTCTGCTCCAGGTACTTTCTGATACAAAAAAAGACAGGAGGCCTAAGACCCATCCTTGACCTGTGCCACTTAAACAAATTCCTGGTGAGGGAGAAGTTCAAGATGCTCTCCCTTGGAATATTGCTGCCTTACCTCCGCCAGGGAGACTGGCTATGCTCATTAGACCTAAAGGATGTGTATACACACATCCTAATTCATCCAGACCACAGGCAATATCTATACTGTTATGTGAAAATGTACATATGTAAATTATTTTCCCCATAGCTATGAAGTAGATAGTCTTCTGTGTGTCGTGCTTACCTTACGAATCTGTATGTAAACAACAAATTATATCTGTCTTGATTCGGCAGCTTTTTCTATGTAATCTTACCCACTTCTGATCGCTGGAAGAAGCGGCATACAAATGCTTGATACTTAGTGGTTTCCCCCTACCACAATCAGTACAAAGTACTTCCTTTTGGACTGGCCTCCACCCCCAGGCTATTCACAAAGTGCCTGGCGGTGGTGGCCACCTTCCTCAGAATCCAAGGAGTTTTTAATCTTCCTCTACCTGGATGACTGGCTCATCAGAGCCACGTCAGCCCTGGAGGTGCAACAGGCCACATCTTGCACCATTCAGGTGCTTCAACATCTAGGGTTTGTCATCAATTACCCCAAGTCTACCCTAGTCCCCACTCAGCAACTAGAGTTCATTGGGGCCGGACTAGATACCCTTCAGGCAAGGGCTTACCTGTCAGAAGACAGGGCGCAGAGACTCCTGGCCCTGGCATGTCAAGTGACTCGCAGGTCCCAAATATCAGCAAAACACTTCTTGTGCCTCATTGGGTACATGTGACACCGAATGCCTACCTCCACATGCGAACTGCTCAGTGGTGCCTCAGGGACCAGTGGACACAGGCCACAGGCAGAGTCAAGGTGTCCAAAAGACTGGTGCAGTCCTTGGTCTGGTGGCTTTAACCACAACACTTGGAGGTAGGGGTGACTTTCCAGGCTCCTCAACACACAAGGATCCAGAATACGGGTGCATCCTTGCTGGGCTGGGGAGCCCATTGCCAGGGGCTTTGCACTCAAGGCGTGTGGTCTCTATACG
The DNA here is from genome assembly GCA_033557465.1 of Ichthyophis bannanicus. Lineage (NCBI taxonomy): Eukaryota > Metazoa > Chordata > Amphibia > Gymnophiona > Ichthyophiidae > Ichthyophis > Ichthyophis bannanicus. Next base: position 79,110,006 of record CM066049.1, on the reverse strand, counting down.
AGAGCACACAGCAGATCAATTTCCTGGAACTTCGTGCCATTTGCCCAGCTCTACGAGCCTTTTGTCAAACTTTGGCTCATCAACCTGACCTAATACAAACAGAAAACCAAGTAGCAATGTTCTATGTGAACAAACGGAGGCACGGGGTCCCGCATTCTGTGTCAGGAAACACTGGACCTGTGCTCCTTTGCAGTCTGGCACGGCATGCATCTGAAAGCAGTTTATCTTCCAGGCCAGGAAAATTACTTGGCCGACAGGCTAAGCAGGATTCTCCAGCCCCATGAATGGCAGCTGGATATGAATATGGTCCAATGGCTCTTTCAGACCTGGGGACAGCTGACACTGGATTTGTTTGCGAGCCCACACAACTACCAGTTGTCCCGGTTTTGCTCCAGACAGCCACATCCAAACAGGGTGGCTGCCGATGCCTCTCTCATTTCATGGTCTGTGGGCCTCCTGTATGCATTTCCTACGAAACCTCTGGTGGCCAAAACACTTTTCAAAATTCTCCAGGACAAGGCCTCGGTCATTCTGGTAGCCCCAGATGACTGAGGCAACCCTGGTTTCTGCATCTGGTTGACTGCCTCCTTGAGGCCAGCAAAACCTCTCCTACATTTTTGGGAAGGAGGAATGGTGCGAGAACTACCCTTTCAGCAGCCATGCCATCAGGTTGAGTGAGCTGAGGGTGGGGTACAGAAAAGTGCCCCCCTCTCCTCAGACAGGAGGTTGGGATAGAATCTCAGAGGGATTGGGGCCTCCACCGCTATTTGAGACTTCATAGGAAGCTTTTGGGAGCTCCATCATGCCTGCTGGAACCATCTTTACCTCAGTCTTTTCCGCGGAGCCCAGTAGAAGTGTGTCCTGTTGCCTTGGTAAAGTTCTACATTGTTGTGCCCCATGGTAGTTTTTTTTTTCTTTTGTTTTCAGTAGTTCTTTTGCCCTCTCCCTTTTCGTCGGGAGTGGGGTGGGTGGTGGTCTTCATTTTCCTTACTTAGATGACTGGCTCATAGGACACAATACCAGACAGAGTCTGGTCAGCCTACCTTACCATTCAGTTGTTGGAACATCTGGGATTCATCATGCACTACCCAAAGTCACACCTCCAACCATCTCAATGGCTAGAATTCATCAGGGCTCTTCTCAATACCACTTGAACCCAGGCCTTCTTACCAACAGACCGCTCGCAGTGGCTCACTGAAGTAGTAGAGACCATCTGGTGCAGTCATTTCACCACTGCTCAAGGGATGCTACAGCTATACATGGCCACTATGTTGCATGTAGAACACAGGAGAGCAGGCTCCCGCAGGCAACAGAGTACACAACGAGCAGAAGCAATAGATGACCCAGTGGCTCATCAGCTTAAAAAATCACTTTATTGAAGGTCCCCGATGCGTTTCGGCTTACGCCTTTCTCAAGGGGAGAGATGCTTACAAAGAAAAAATAAATATATTAAATACATGCATAAACTCATCATAAAAAGGCAACTGGAACACATATACATATTGTTTAAATACACTGAAAAATTAAAAAATGTAAAAATAATAAATATACAATAAAGAATCATAAATGACAACCATATTGAATCAATAAATAATTAAAACCATAAAATAACATATCAAAACACCAAAAAAGGTGTATAAATGAGTTTGTCTCTGCCCTACATTCCTATGAGCAGTTTTCATTCAACATACTTGAATGAGTTCCCCCTGCCCTGCGTCTATCCCCCCCTCCCCCCCTTTTTTGGTGTTTTGATATGTTATTTTATGGTTTTAATTATTTATTGATTCAATATGACTGTTTGTTTGTTTATTTATTTATTTATTTTTCTTATATACCGCGCTCTTAAATCAGTGCGGTTTACACATGAACAAATATAAACACAATGGTACAAACAGCATTGGTTTTTTTACAATGAACAAGGTAAATAAACTTGGTAAAACATGGTAATTATATATAAATAACTATATACATGACAACTATATACATGGATATTTTGGTTAATTATTAATGCCGTGGATAAGAAGTTAATTAAATTAAAGAGTAAATATGCTAAATATAGTGAGAATAAATATGTCCTATAGTGAGCAGGTAGTAATCATCGTAATTACCCATTCTCTACAGGGGTCAAATATGAAAGATCTGCATGAGAGCTGTTTTCAGATGGAGTAGCTTCGGATGGAGTAGCTTCGGGGTAGTATTTTAGGAACAAATAGTGCTTCAGTGCCTTTCTGAACTTAATCAGACTTGAGATAGCTCTGATTTCGGGTGGAAGGGCATTCCAGGCTCTGGGTGAAAATAGAGAGAAAGCTCTAGAGGCTGTTGATTTAGAACATTTTGTGATGAGTTTTGGTAGGTCGATGGAGTTTAATGTAACAGATCTCCTGGATCTGTTATTTGGGGTGATATGAATCATATTGCTGAGAGGTGATTGAGATGGGCACTTTGAGGCTTTAAAAGTCATGACCAGGGTCTTGTATAGAGTTCTGGCTTGTAGGGGTAGCCAATGTAAGCTCATCAATATTGGGGTTATGTGCTCTGATCGTGGAGCACCTACGAGGATTCTCGCGGCTGCATTCATGGCTAGACGGAGGGGATTTATGGTGGATTGCGGGAGACCGTGTAGAATGATATTGGCGAAATCCAAGTGTGGTAATACCAGTGCTTGGAATATGATACGGAAGTCGGAGTAGTTAAGTAAAGGTCGGAGATTACGTAATGATCGTATCTTGTGGTAGATTGCACTCGTTGTTTTCTTAATGTGGGCTGCCATATTAAGCTGTTGATCTAATATAATTCCCAAGTATCGAATTGTGGGTTGTGCTTTCAACTCAATGTTGTTTACCTGGAGAGAGGTAGGTGGTATGAATGTTGGGTTCCGTGTAATGAATAGAACATCTGTTTTGTTATGGTTTATCCGTAAATTCTGATTGAGGAGCCAGTTGGATACAGCTTCAAAGCAGTGAACTATTGGTGTAAAATCTGGTTGTTTTATGTTGAATGGGGCAAACATCAGGATGTCATCAGCATAGGCAAGGCATTGTATGTTGAAGGTGCGTATGAGATCGCAGATTGGCTGCATATAAATATTGAACATTAAGGCGGACAATGAGGAACCCTGCGGGACACCTTGTTTAAGGGGGAATGTATCAGACGTTGATTCTCCTGTTCTGACTTGCAGCTGTCTATCAGATAAGTAGGATTTACACCATTTCAGGGCTAGTCCTTGGATTCCCTTGTCTTGGAGGCGCTGTAGTAGAGTATTGTGGTTTACTGAATCGAATGCTGCAGCTATGTCGAGAAAGATAAGAGTGAACCCTTGGTGGATATTATCAATGCCTATGATTAGGCTATTGAACAGTGTTGTGAGAAGGGTGTCGACGCCATGTTCTTCTCTGAAGCCATGTTGTGAGGGGTCCAAAGGGGATTCGGAGTCAACATGATGCTGTATTTGTCGCTGGACTACTTTTTCCATGATTTTTGCTAGTAGAGGGATGCTGGAGATGGGTCTGAAGGATTCAACTTTTGTTGGGTCAAGTTTACTGTTCTTCAGGAGCGGGCGGATGGATGAGTATTTCAGGCTCTGAGGAAAGGATCCTGTTGAGAAGGAGTGATTGACAATCTTGCTAATAGTTGGGCTAAGTTCATGTCGTAGTTCTTTGATCCACCTGGCTGGGCAGGGGTCATTTGGTGCAGTAGTTAAATTAATAGCTGCTATGGTATCTTCGATCTCTTTGTGGGACACCTAGGAAAATTTGTCAAGCGATGCTAATTGGACCACGGTCTGTGGAGTAGAAGGTGATGATGTTGTGGTAATCGTACTAGTCTGTATCATTTTTGATTGTAGGTATATGGCATAGTCTTGGGGGTGTGGCATAGGTGTTTGGGTTGTGGTTGGGTCACCTGTTAAGGATTTAACTATATTGAAGAGGTCATGTGGCTTGTTTAAGGACCTCATTAGTGCATCTGAGTGGAATTTTTTTTTTTCTCTCAATTGTCATTCTCCGGTGAGTTTGTAGGTATGAATTGTACAAGCAGAGTGCGTCAGGAGAGTGAGAGGAGCGCCAGCGTCTCTCGAGTTTGCGCAGGTGAAGGAGAGATCCATGGTTTATGTTTGTCTTTGGTCTTGATCCTGTCGGTAGTAGAGATGCAGGCCGCGGCTTTTAATGTATTGTCCCAGTTGGTTACTAAGTCATCTTGCGAAGGTAAGTCTTTGTGGAGAGCAGGTAGGATTTTCTCCAGGACTTCGATCTTATTAAAAGGACGGAAGCGTGTTTCAAGGGCACTTGGGGGGCGACCTGGTTTGTTGCGATCAGTAGTAGAATGATCAGTGGGGATGTTAAAGAGGAGAAGATTGTGATCAGACCAGGGTACAGGGGTTATGGAGATCAGGATCTTCTGAGATGTGTTGGTTATCAATTGAGGGGCGAATATTAAATCCAGTGTGCTTCCTCTGGTATGGGTGGGGGCGTCAATAAGTTGTTCATAGCCTAGTTGGTGCATGGCTTCGAGGAATGCTGAGGCGTGTGATGCTTGTAATGAAGGTAAGTTAAAATCACCAACTAGCCAGTTATGAGCATGTGGGTTTGGGTGTTACATGCCAAGTTGATTATTGGTGAAAGGTCATCTGAGGAAGGTGATGGTGCTCGATAGAGTAAGTTGATTGTGCAGGACCTGTTTGATATTGATAGGGCATCAAGGTGTGATGTGCTGGATGTATTGATCTGTTTGAATTGGAGGTCCGATCTAGCAAGGATGAGTGTGCCACCCCCTCTCTGATTGGATCTGTGGCAGGTGAAGATGGAGAATTCTGGTGGGATCATCTGGTTGATGAGGACGTTGTCGTTGTCGGTTAGCCATGTCTCAGTTATCAGCAATATATCCAGGTTATGTGCTGCTATCAGATCAATAACTACAGGCCATTTGGAGCGTATAGATCTGGCATTAATTAAGGCACACTTGAGTAGTCGATTGGCCTTATGTTTCTCAGTAGGGTCCTTGGCAGTGGGTAGCAACGGGATATGTAGTAGGTGAGAATAAGGTATTTTGTTTCTCAAGGTGGCGCGGCATGGATCTTCCGTTGAGCGCCTTCCCGTGCTATAAAGTATAGGGATCTGCTTGATTCCAGGATCTAGTGCGAGTGTTATGGTAGGGGTTGCTGCGATAAGCAGGATAAGTATCAAGTGAATTATTTGATACATGGTAGGAGGCAAGGGATGAGCGTCGTAGTAACTTTGCGAGGAGTTTCTAGAGTGTCCTGGACCGGGCAGCAGGGCAGTTGGATCAGAGCGATAGAGACAAAATATATTACTATTTGTATAGCTTGTTTCCTTGGTGGAGTGGTTATTGTCACTTTGATGCTTTACATTGTCTCAGTAGGCGTAAGGGTAGAAATACTACAGTGATATATTACAGATAGATAACAAGACCACAGTGATGTATATCAGATAGGTAGTGCAATAAAAATAATAAATACAGGCTATTCACAATAGAGAGCGTTTGTATGTAATAGTAATGAGGTTAAGAACGTTGCAGGTGGTAATTATATTAGTTAACAACAATAGCAACGTGGTGTCCAGGCTAGATTAAGAATGGCTGCTGAAGATGGTATGTCTAGGTATGACTAGATAAGCTAGTAATAGTAGTTATGCAAACAATATTTAATACAGACAATATTTAATACAGACTGTTAACTTTATGCACTATGGTGCATGTGCCACCATTAGTCTGTCTCCAGATGCACCAAGCATAATGGATCCTGTGTAGTCAAAGGCAAAGGGTCACAGACTGCCTCAGGGGCAGAGTGACTGTCGTCATGCCCCTGGTAAACTAACTCTAGTGGTGGCTCCAGCTGCAGAACCTGCTCAAGGGACTTCCAGTCCCTTCTGCCTCATCAGATGCTTACCACAGATGCGTCCAAACTGGGCTGAGGAGTGCATCTGGATGGCCTTCATGCCTTCTGGATACAGCTGGATAACCAGATTGCCACTTGATTGTCCGTATTCAGACAGATAATGTTCTACAGCCAGAAGCTAGGGGGCACAGGGTCATATCTCCTGTGCTGGGAAGTGGTCAGGCTGGGGAAGTTCACCCTTGCTCACAGCGCTAGCATGGACCTCAGAATGACATATCTTCCAGGGGAGCTCTGTCCTGGTGTACCATCTCATCAGAGTTTCCTAGCCACACAAATGGATTCTCACCAGGAAGATGGTGGACCGCATCTTCCAGATATGGTGCAATCTGGAGCTTGACCTGTTTGCCACTTCACACAATGCTCAGATGCATTGCTTCTGCTCCAGGGTGACGTCCAGTGATTGGCTGGCCTCCAATGCCTTCCTCCTGGACTGGGGGGAAGGGTTCCTATACGCCTATCCCCCATTTCCACTAGTAGCGAAGATGTTATTCAAACTCGAGGCCGACAAGGGCACCCTGATACTCATTGCCCTGTATTGATCCAGACAACTGTGGTTTACCCTGCTGCTTTGGTTCTCAGCAGGAGTCTCTCTGTTTGGGCTGTGTCCTGGATCTCATCTCTCAGGACAATGGAACCCTACTTTATGCCAATGTGCAGAACTCAATCTGCTTGCGGGGGTGGAGGACATCTTCCTCGCATCCCCCAGGGACTCCACACACTGATCTTATGCCTTCAAGGGACGCCGTTTCTCTTTATGGTGTGCGGATAGGGCGTGCGGTGGAGATGCTTCTGGCATATCTCCTCCACCTTTCTGACTCAGGCCTCAAGTCTAACTGTCCACCACCATCACAGTTTGGGTGGCACACCCTTTTCTGTGCATTCGCTGGTGGCCTGCTTTATGTTAGGTCTACTTCTTTCTAAACCTCCCATTAGGCCCATGCTGTTGCCATGGGAGCTTAGTGTGGTACTTTGACCTCTTGTCCACAAATTCCTGACCTTTAAGGCCATGTTCCTACTGGCAGTCGCCTCTGCCTACTGTGGTAGCGAACTGCAAGCCTTAATGGCGCATGTACCCTATACCAGATTATCAGAATAGAGGGGTTCTGTGGCACACCCATGTTTCCTGGTGGTCTCCTCTTTCCACCTTAACCAGTCTATGGTTTTACCCATCTTCTATCCCAAGGCTCATGCCAACAGGGTGGAGGCCACACTGCACCCGTTGGACTATAAACATGCCTTGGCTCTCTACCTAGAGAGGATAAAAGCCCACTGTCGTTCCATCCATCTATTCATCTCCTTTGACTCTAACAGGCTGGACATGGCTGCTTCCAGATGCATGCTGTCCATTTTGGTAGTGAATTGCATTTCCTTTGCTTATGCGCAGGCTGGTCTGAGCCTTGAATATCATGTCACAGCCCATAACATCCGAGCTATGGCCATTTCTGTGGTGAACTTGCACTTCGGCTCCACAGTGGAGATTTGCAGGACTGTGATGTGGTCCTTGGTCCACACCTTCATAGCCCACTACTGTCTGGATGGGGATTCTCAGTGTGACTACTTCTGGCCAAATTGTACTTTGGCATCTGTTTGGGACTTAAGTTCCCGCCTTCCCATCGGCCCTTTTGTTTAGGCTAATGTAATGAGTCTTCCTTATGTTGATTTCCGCTGCAGGTACTGTATTGGTGCATCCCTCAGATGGAGGGACTATTTATGCTGTTTGTTCTGGTTCTCCTGGTTGGTTGTCACGTTGGACTTGTTTTTACTGGTTTTTGGTAGCCTGGAGCTGGGGAGTCCCATATGGGAGAACTTCCTCTTGTTCATGGAGAAAGTGAAGTTACTCACCTGTAGCAGGTGTTCTCTGTGTACATCAAGCATAAGTCCTCATAACCCCTCCCATCTCCTCCTGGAGTTGTTGGTCTTTATGCTTTATCACACTAAACTAAAGATAGCTGTGGTGGGTGGGATGGCAGTTGTACATGCGGGACAGCTCCCAAATCTTTCTTTGGAAGCTGAGAAGTGTTCCCACCTGGGCTGCTTTGGGGACATTGCCAATATGTGAGGATGTATTCTTGTGACAGGTGCGTAACTTTGCTTTCACCTCCAACACTTATCAAAAACACAAAGAAAGTAGTAGTAGTAAGGGTAATAGGGCCCTGTGATAATTACTGCTACTATGTGTCCATGTCCTCCTACAGCCCCCAGTATTCTGAATAGGTTTCTAGTCAAATGAGAAGTCCACACTGAAGTATGTGGGAAGGCCTGTGAATGTTCACTAACTCACCAGCCCCATATTGCTTGTCATAACTGAGAATGTCCCATTAGAGACCCAGAGGGAGGGGAATCCACCACACAAAACACAACTGAACAATAAATAGTGATAAATTGGTGTGGTCCTTTATTTTCTTTCATTGCACATCTAAAAAGCTCATATGAAAAAGATAAGACCATACATAAATATACAATATATTAAAAAGCCATATAAAACAAACCTGCCATGTTTCAGATGCAGCCTAGTTCAGGGGTAAAACCAATGATACCATAAATAATATGGTCAAGCAAATACTAATAAAACAAATAGTATGTTTTCAAAAGAATGTAAACATAATGAAGTAGGTCCCTACAATGACACTTATGCCTCTACATATGGATAGGATGCCCATCTCATATCTACCAACCAAACAAACCAGTGGAGAGTAAATGGCAGCAGGTTCAACCTTTACTATAGTAGTACCCCAACATGTTTTGGCATTTGCCTCCCTCAGGGGGTATGACATCATAAAAACATAAATAGTCAAATAATAAATAAAAGCCATCAAGTGTACAGTATAATACTATTTGGACTTTATTCATTTAAAATGTTTTACTTTACTTACAAACATTAAAAGCAAAATCAAAACCTCTAAAACACAAGACAAAGCTAATTAAGTAAAAATACATATATATAAAAAATCTAAAATGTTTCATATTGTGCCCCAATAGGGAAAGCATAAATAGAAAAAAGAAAAGATGGATGTTGGCAAGCATCAGCATTTTAAAAGCCAAGTGACAGAAGATCAAAATTGAACTATACACTTTCATACAGTATAAAACTAGTCTTACATAGGAAAAAATAGGATGAGGAGGACATCGGCACATCACCTGTGTGAACAGCTACATGTATAAAAGGAATTTAGAGGGCAGGAATGTGAATAATTGTCGTGCAAACTACATGTACAAATTGTTACATAGCAGGATTGTGAAATACAACCCTAATCAGTATGTTATCCCAAAAGGTAGTGGTGAAAACATGCCACGTGATGTGTCTTCATAGGAAAAATAAAATATGAGGCGCTTACTCTTATGACAATAAGAGTGCTCTTGCTTGATGTTAAAAATAGTGCCAAAACCTGTGATGGGAGATTGAGCACAGCAAAAACGTGGAGACAATAAATTTTAAATTTAGAACCATTTTAAGTAATATTCAAGACATTTATGCACAATATTTTAGTTGACTTGCCTGGGAATGAGCAGTCCTTTAAAGGAACTGCAATTCTGAAGTCAAACTGAGATATATCCAGTTCACCAAGGGAAAGGAAACTGAGCATAATCTATCTAAAACAGAGTTAAAAATGAAAACAAAGGATTCAGAGTTAGTTTGTAGCAGCAAAGCGCAGACAAACCAATGATACCAGGAGTCTGTTCAGAAGGTCCAAATCATTTATTTGTGCACAAGTCTCAAGCAAGTCAATTTCAAAATGGCTGAGCAAAGTTTTCAAGCATTACAACAACTTTTATAGACTTTTGTTCCATTCTAGGTATAGAAAAACATTTCATTGGTCCTGGTAACCTCCCGTACCTCTTCTATTGGTCCCGGTACTGATAAGTTTATCCAATTATGTCCCTTCTGTGGGCATGACACCTGCCTGCCCCCCTTCTAGTCCCAATTACAATGGTCAGTTCATCAACTTGTTACTTTCACACTCTCAAGGTTATAGAACCAATTTGTGCATACAGAAGAGCGAGGTTCTGTAACTCATCTGTCAGCACTCCTCATTATTTCTTTGCAGATGTACTTTTTCTTATCAGTAACTTTTAAACATGTCTTTTCTGTATTTTTCCATTTCTCAGTTCTGCAGTTCTGCTTACCTAAGCTAATTCAATACTTCTACTGAGTTCTATCTTATAATAGCAGCATATTGGGGGATGTGCAATCCTATATGCCTCTCCAAAGGCCTCATTTACAGGTCAAGCTAGCCATGCTGGCCTGCCTATGTCAGATACCGTGGGTCACAGGCCTGCACCTGCCACAAGTTCAGATAAAGCCTAAAAGAAGAAACTTGCCTTGAAAGTAATTCTGCAACCTGCAGCAGCGTTATAGTAAAAGGATCGACCAGTTCCAGAATATGCTTATGATGACACCGAGCTTTATGCCAGAGAAGAGGTCAAAGGTCAAGCAAGCCGGTACACTCGCAGAAAATAAAACTTTAAAGATCTCCTTTATTTGAATAGGAAACAAAACAGTTATAATGCTCAATCTTATGGATTCTTATGCTTGCTTATAATGTATTAATGAAACTAAAGCATCTCATGCAAAGCCATCAGACAATTTAATTGCAAAATCATATAAGGTAAAACACCTCATCAGCCATGATGGTAGCTGTTCTATAAATTGTGAATATCAAGCTCTTAAATGAAAACTGTAGTCTGATGAATAAATGAAGGACACTATGAAGGGGCAATTGCAAGGAGGAACGACTGAAGACTATAAAACATATGTGTGCCATATGATTTATTTATTTATCGAACAAGGTTTTATATACCGCCTCTTCCCACGATCAGACATGGTTTATATTGAACACAAGTACAACTTTTACAACAAACACTGGAACTATATACATTTAACATGGTTGAACTATATACAGAGAACAATGTACCATATCATTGTAAAGGTAGTCTTAAGTGAAATAGTATATTTAATTTGTTGGAGTCACTGGTGGGCTTCTGTGTACTCGCTAGGTTTCTTGGGAGTTTGTGGGGTTCCCTGAATGACCAAAGTGTTCTATAAACAGGTAGGTCTTTAGATCCCTATGGAATTGCATAAGGTCTTTTGTTGCTCTTAGCTGGTCGGGAAGCGAGTTCCACAGTGTTTGGGCCACATAGGTGAAGGCTCTTGTGCTGGTGCATTGTCTCGTGGTAAATGAATAAATAATTAAATATCAGAATAAACTTTCAAAGGCGTATTAAAACAGTGGAGTACACTGGGACTATAAAACAATAAATACCTATAAAATCAATCCTGTGGAAGAAAATCCTGTAAAGGAAACGCTCTTAAAAAACAAGGAGCACTGGAAAGTAAAAGTAAAACAAAATACAACGTGAATAAAACCAGATTCTGAAGTAAAACAAGGAGCACACAAGCAAAACCAAACCATAAGAAGCTGAAGGGAATACATGGACAACAAACATAAACATATTAGAGGGATGTGTCCCTGATCCAGAGGGAGCAAAAAAGAAGGCACAAGTTATCAAAAGTGTAAGCCACCCGAGTATTAATCTGAAATGAATCTAAGTAAATAAATAATACCCAAAAGAATCAAAATACTGTTAAAATGCATCATGTGGTAAACAAACAAACAAATACATTTCTCAGAGAACAAGCATGGATGATATCAGCGCTGATGGAGCCCACATGGAAGCATCTCCCCAGCTTTCAAGGAAAGCCTTTGGGAGATGCACCATCTTGCTTCAGTCTCCTTTTTTTCCATGGAGCCCTTTGGATGCTGTCCATTTTCCTGTGGAAAAACTCAGATTTCTTTATAGTTACATTTTGACTGGTTTGCGTACCAGTTCCTTCTCGTCCCCGAGCCAGCTGGCCTCTGCGTCACTCCTCTGGTTCATCTATCCATTTTCCACTTTTTTCATCGAGGTCCGCCTTGACCGGCGTTCACACCCTTTTTCAGCCGAATGCCTTGGACGCCTGCCGGAAGGCAGGGACCCCCTTTTTCCGATGGCCTCAAGTGGCTTCAAGAAGTGTGACTGGCGTGGCAAAGTTATGTCACTTACTGATCCACATGGCTGCTGCCTCCGATGCCTTGGCCCAGAGAGCACAACGACTCCGACTGCGAGCTCTACAGAACAATGACCCCAAAGGCCTTAAAGAGTCACCATCAGCAGCAGGAACATTTTTTTCATAAGCCCAACTCTGCCCCAGAGTCTCTGGTAACAGCATGCTCCAGGGCCCCCTTCTATAACTCGGCACCCCGTGAAGCCAGAGCCTCCTTGGAGACCTGAGGCGGCAGTTCCTCTGAGTGGAAGTCCCCGGAGGAGGAGCATAAGAAGAAGAAATCCTCAAAAACCGCTGAGGACTGATCCGGGAAGAAGGTGAAATTCCACCTCAGGTCCCGCAGCCCCAGGCGTGAGTCCGAGGAATCAGGGCAGGAGCAGTCCTCCAAGTTGCCCCGCAAGGGGTCATCTGCTCCCGCTGTTGGCCTCGGGCCTCTGAGGCCATCCTCATTGAGGATTCCTCCTCGACAGTACTGACATTGGGCCTGAAGTCCTCGGTGTCTGCTTCGAAGGCTGTGGAGCCAACTGGCATGGAGACCAGAATGGCAGCCTTAGAGAACAGTATATCTGCCCTAGTGGACATGCAGCGGGCATTTATGTCCAGCTCGTTCGGTTCATCTGCACCGATGACAGGATCCTTGACATAGAGGGTTTCCCTGGATGTCAAACCAGTCCTCAAGCGCAATCAGCCTAAAGAGAGCCCGTGGCCCTGGTCCCGGTCTTCAGGGCACCGGTCCTCCCTGGCAAGCACCCGCAGCTTGGACAGACGATCCGCTGGAGGTCCTGCACCACGGAAAGCGGTCCTCGACGGAGGTGATCGTGCGGTGTCGGACTCATACTCCGACTTCAAGTCCAAATGGGAGACCAAGGACGAAGAGTCCCCAGACACAAGGCAACATGGTGATGTGCCTTTGGACCCGTCTCCCCTGGCGACCCGATGCTGCTCCCCACCAGAAGACGTTGCATTCCTCGATTTTGTGAGGGATATGGCCAAGGCTCTTGCGATCGAGACAGAGGACGAGGAGGACCCGTGAACCGAGGAATTGGTGATACTCCAATACGAGGCACACTCAAAGGAAACCCTTACGGTTCCAGTGCCCCTGATCCTCGACCACCTCTCCGGATGTGGGAAACACGGGCCTCGGTACTATTTGTTAGCAGGCACCTCAATGCCATGTACTGGGTATGCTGGAGCCCTGAGTTCCAAAAGGCCCAGCTCCCCTACAGCTTAATGGAGTTGGCCATGCGCCAGCTTAAAAGCCAAAAGAGACACTCATCAGTACCACCTCCCAGGGAGGCCTGAACCCTTGATGCTCTCAGCCAAAAGGCTTTTTAGGGCTTGATGCTAACATGCCGAATCCATTCATACCAGCTCTACATCGGCATATCAAGGGAGATTCGGGGATTCTTGGCAGGCCTAGATGGAGAACCCCTACAGAGGTTCAAGACCTTAACATCAGTGGTAAAGGAATGTTCAAAGTTCCCGTCCTGAGCAGCATATGATGGCTTAGAGCCCTTGGCTAGGGTGGTCGCTGCAGGCATCGGAGCATGACACCAAGCATGGCTGCAGTCGTCCAGCCTGGAAGAATGGGTACAGGACAAACTGATTGATGTCCCCTGCACAGGTGAGAACCTGTTCAGGAAACCCATGGCAGACAAAGCAGTGGAGATAGAGACTGAGTATGTGACTAGAACCAGGCTCTTGATAAAAGACCTCTATGCAATCCCAGAAGAAAACCCCGGGGAAAAAGCCCTTCTTCCCGAGGAAGAAAGGGTGCTTCAGTATGACGCCGTACTTCCAAGCCTTCTCGGGCCCTCAGCAGGCCCAGCATTAGAAAGGCCAGGGACATGGTCCCAGAAAGCAAAAAGCCCTGCCCCTGCCCGGGGGCAGCTTTTAACTGCTTGGATGCGACCCCCACACCTCCAGGGAGTTCTTTGCTGCCCACAGGAGGGGCCTAGCCCTGTTTGCTCACAGCCATCACCACCGATGCCTGGGTGTTACAGGTGGTCAAGGAAGGTTACCTCCTCCACCTATATCGGGCATGGCCCTCGTTCTTCCTAGGAGAGCCCATTAGGCCTCTCCTTCACCAGACCCTGCTCCTCACTGAGCTAGCAGGACTACTCTGGGACAAAGCAGTGGAGCCAGTCCTAAAACACCTCTGGGGCACCAGCTTCTACTCCAGGTACTTCCTCATCCCCAAGAGGACTGGGGGCTTTAGGCTTATCCTGGACCTATGAGAGCTCAATAGGGAAAAGTTCAGGATGCTCTCCCTTGGAACACTGCTATCATTCCTCCAGCAGGGAGATAGGATGTGAGTGTAAGCATCCTTTACATCCAAGAAGCAAAGCCAAATTCACCCCAGCCACAGAAGATACCTCCGATTCGTGGTGGGGGGACAACACTATCAATACATGCTCCTATCAATACAGGCTACCACCTCTCAGGCTAGCCTCATCCCCAAGGGTCTTTACAAAGTGCCTTGCAGTGGTCGCAGACCACCTCAGACATCAAGGGGCTTTTGTCTTCCCCTACCTAGATGACTGGCTCATAAAGGAGGCAAAGTGCGCCACCGGATGCACCATAAATGCCCTGCAGCATCTGGGGTTTGTCATAAACTACCCCAAGTCCCACCTCACCCCCACTCAGAGTCTAGAGTTCATAGGGGCACACCTGGACACCCTTCAGACAAAAGCCTTCCTCCCTCAGGAGAGGTCAGTATGCCTCAGGGAACTAACCGCAGAAGTGCAATGGCACAGGGCATTACCCACCCAGCTTCTCTTCTGCCTGCTAGGACACATGGTCTCCATGGTCCATGTGACCCCAGATGCCCACCTACACATGAGAACAGCCCAGTGGTGCCTCTGCTCCCAGTGGGCCCAAGCTACAGGCAGGCTCTGGGACAGGGTGCATGTGACCTGCCAGCTGGCAGACTCCCTCGGATGGTGGCAGAATCCAAGTCACCTTCAGGCCAGGATGCCCTTCCAGGTACACCCCCCCCAGAAAGTCCTCACCATGGAGGCCTCTCTAATGGGCTGTGGGGTGCATTGCGACAGCCTCCAGACACAAGGCTGCTGGTTCCAGACGGAATCCAAAATGCAAATCAACCTGCTGGAAATTAGGGCCATATTCCTGGCTCTCAAAAGCCTTCCGCCACCAGCTACAGCATCACGCAGTGCTGATCCAGACTAACAGTCAGGTTGCGATGTTCTACGTGAATAAACAGGGGGGAATGGGGTCTTAACCCCCTCTGCCAGGAGGCAGTAGCCTCTGCTCTTATGCCACACGCAGCGGGATGCTCTTGAGGGCAGTCTAACTCTTGTGCCAGGACAATATCTTGGCAGACAAGCTCAGCAGGGTACTCCAGCCACACGAGTGGTGGCTGGACTCAGCAGTAGCCTTAAGGCTGTTCCGGATCTTGGATGTCCCAATGATGGACCCGTTTCCAGTTGTCCCGTTTCTGCTCCCACTGACCGCAGCTGTCTTGGGTGCGGTAGATGCATTCCTCATCCCGTGGTCGGAATGCCTCCTGTATGCCTTCCTCCCAACACCATTGATAGCCAAGACCCTGTTCAAGGCTCAACACAACAGAGCGTCACTAAGCGCTGATAGCCCCTCAGTGGCCCAGACAGCCCTGGTTCCCACTGCTCCTCTCCTTATTGATAGTACCGCCGATTCCCCTGGGCTGGGCCCCAGGACTACTCTCGCAGGAGCAGAGCACTCTCCTACACCTCAACCTGGGGCCCTCTCAAGGCCTGGCTGCTGAAAGGGTAGCACTAGCCCCCTTCAGCCTTCCACGGGACATGGAAGACATCCTCCTGCCTCTCGGAAGGCCTCCACGAGAAGGGCGTACACCTTTAAGTGGTGACATTTCTCACTGTGGTGCACAGAGAAACAGATGAACCTGTTCTCATGCTCAGTGCACGTGGTACACCAGTACCTTCTCCACTTATCGCAGGTGGGACTGAAGTCCAACTCAGAGTACACCTATGCGTCATCACGGCGCATCATCAATCCATTGAGGGGAAGCCCCTTTCGGCTCAGCCCCTTGTGTCTCAGTTCCTACATGGCCTCATGTTATCTAAACCCCCCTGTCTGCCCTCTGGCAGCAGAATGGGACCTTTATATGGTGCTCTTGCAACTCATTAAGCCTCCGTTTGGGCCTTTAGCTACCTGCCATCTGTGGTACATCTCCTGGAAGGTCGCCTTCCTGGTAGCACTCACATCATCTTGCAGAGTTAGCGAGCTCCAGGCTCTGATGGCAGAGCCTCCTTACACAAGGTTCTACAAGAACAGCGTGGTGCTCCACACACCCCCTAAGTTTCTGTCCTCATTCCACCTCAATCAGGAGATGGTGCTCCCCACCACCTTTCCTGGCAAACTCTGTTCATCTGGATGGTGGACTGCATTACCCTTACCTGTGAGCAAGCAGGGGATTCCATTGGACTGGAGAATCACGGCACACTGCGTCAGGACCATGGCTGCTTCTGTGGCCAATCCATGTTCCGTCCCCGGGCCGCCACCTGGTCTTCGGTCCATTCCTTCGCAGCTTACTACTGCCTGGAGAGGGAGTCCCAATGGCCTACACAAAGAACAGAGTAGTGTAAAAGGTCACAGGTGCTTTATTCAAGCCTTCTTCAGGGGTAAAACCTCAAACAAAACAAAGAAAACCAGATAAAATAAAATTATATTGACAATAAGAAATAAAAATAATAAGAATAATGGTTAAAACCAAAAGGTATAAAGGTAAGGCTGAGTGTAAAAACCATTCTGTAAACCTCTATAGTATTTGAGGACTGAAAGGAACAAACACTTTTATAACCAGCATATGCCGCATAGAGAATAAAAGAGATGAGGACGACATAATTATATACAACCAATTGGAAAGATGACATACTCACAAGAACACACTGTTCTCCAGGACCAAGCAGGAAGTCAGTCCTCACATATGGGTGACGTCGGCGCCGACGGAGCCCTCGCGGAGCAATTTTCCCCAGCTTTCAAAGAAAGCCTTTGGGAATTGCAGCGCGCATGCGCGGTCGCCTTCCCGTCCAAGGGTGCCATCTTAGCCAGTCTTCTTTTTTCCGCGGAGCCCTACAGACGTACCCGTCGTGTCCCCGCTAAAAAAGTTGATTTTCGTGAGTTTTTCTCTTTTTCACTTCGGTTCGACGCCGGTCGTTTTCCTGCCCGGACTCGCGACGCCGTTGCGAGTCCTTCTCTTATTTTTCGGTTTTTCTGATTTTTGGTCAGTTTCGTTTTCGGTTTTTCACTGGCAGCCCGGTCCTTTGACCTTGCAGGGGCCCTTTTTTCCCCCGATGGCTGCCAGTGGTTTCAAGCGGTGTGGTCAGTGTGACAGAAATATGTCACTCACTGACACACACGATAATTGCCTCCGCTGCCTAGGCCCGGATCATGAAGAAATGATCTGTGGAGCCTGTGGCAAAATGTCCTCCAAAGCGTTGAGGAGTCGGCGGCATCAGTGGGATAGAATCTTTGCTGACCCCAGCCGTACTCGGACCTCGTCGGAGGCCTCGGCATCCAGAGGCTCCAGTTCTGACCATCGCCGAAGCTCCTCCGACAGGGGTTCTCCCTCCGGAGACCATCGACGGAAGACAAAACCCGCGAGGGCGGCGTCGGTGGACGCTCCTGGCTCCGCGAGGGCCAGGTCGCATAGCCCCGACAGCCGTCCCGGGTCTTTGGAGAAGGAGCACCTCCCGAAGCGACCTCGCCCGGAGTTGCCTGCTCGGGTAAGTCCTGTAGTCCTCCTGGACTCGCCTCCGAGAGGTCCGACGTCGGGGCCGGAGTCGGGGGCTGCTGGGTCACCTGAGGTCGGACTCAGGTTGACGGCCTTGGAGAGCAGACTATCTGCCTTCATGGACCAGCAGCGGGCACTGATTGCTAGCCTCGCTGGCGCCGCTGCCCCGACCGCCGGGACGTCGACGTCTAAGTCGACCCCGGAGACCGAGCCGATCCTCGAGTCCATGCGAACTCGAGTCGATCCTCGGTCGAGGTCACCCTCGGCCTCCCGTTCGGGACCGAGGTCGTCGCCGCCGACGCCTCTGCCTGCCCGAGCCGATCCCACCGATTCCTCCTCGGAGTCAGCCTGGGAGTCTGAAGAGGAGGAGTCACCTGATTCCTTTCGGACTCGGTGTGTCCCCTCGGACTCACCTGAGTCCGAACCTCGGAAACAGTCCCCCCCGGAGGATGCCCGGTTCTCGGACTTCGTCAGGGATATGGCCAAGGCTTTGGCCTTCCCTGCGGATCCCGAGGAGGAGCCTCGAGCCGAAGAGCTCGACGCCCTTCAGTACGACTCTCCCGCCCGGGAGCACTTTACTGTACCGGTTCCTCCCATGCTGGAACGACTACTCTTCCGCATGTGGGAGAGTCCGGCCTCGTCACCGGTATTGAGCAAGCGGGTCGATTCCATCTATCGAGTCCGCAAGAGTCCTGGCTTCCAAAAAGCACAGCTGCCACACCATTCCATGGTAGTGGAATCGGCCATGCATAAGCTTAAGAGCCAAAAGATGCACTCCTCGGTGCCTCCTGGCAGGGAGGCCCGTAACCTGGATGGCCTTGGTAAGAAGTGTTTCCAGGGCTCTATGCTGGCTTGTCGTGTCCAGACCTACCAGCTATACATGGGCATGTATCTCCGAGACCTGGCTAAAGAGATAGCCGGATTCTCCGCTGAACTGTCCGAGGAACCTTTGCGGAGGTTCCTGGCCTTGACATCTGGTATTCGGGAATGCTCCAAATTCATGTCCCGAGCAGCCTATGATGGCTTTGAAGCATCGGCTCGTGTAGCCGCAGCTGGCATCGGTGCCCGCCGACAGGCTTGGCTTCAGTCGTCTGACCTTGAACCTTGGGTGCAGGACAAGTTGGTCGATGTCCCCTGCAGAGGTGAGAACCTCTTTGGCAAGCCCATGGCTGAGAAGGCTGCACAAATCGAGACGGAGACTCTCACCAGGACCAGGCTTTCTAGGAAGACCTCCGCCCCTTCCCAGAAAAAGAAGGGCTCGGGAAAGAAGTCCTTTTACCCGAGAAAGGCGGCTGCCTATAAACACTACCCTCAATATCAGGCCCCCGCAGCTCCCCAACAGGGTCAGCAGGCCAAGGGACGGGGTAACGGGTCCCGTAGGCAGCAAGCCCCCAAGCCTGCACCACCTGCCCCTGCTCAGCAGGGTGGGGGTTTTTGACTTCCTCAGCATAGCCTCTCCCCCTCAGCTGGTTCCTCCCAGCACCGGAGGCCGGCTGGTTCACTTCGCCCACAGGTGGTCCAACATCACTTCAGATGCCTGGGTGCTTCAAGTCGTGCGAGAAGGATATCTTCTCCACTTCCATCAGGTCCCTCCCTCTTATTTCCCGGGAGAACCTCCTCGACTCCCTCTGCACAGGGACTTACTCCTACAGGAGTTAGCAAGTCTGCTGCAGGAACAGGCTGTGGAACCGGTGCCCCACCACCTGTGAGGTCAAGGCTTCTATTCCAGGTATTTCCTAATACCAAAAAGAACGGGAGGCCTCAGACCCATCCTGGACTTGCGCAACCTCAACAAGTTCCTCGTCAGGGAGAAGTTCAAGATGCTTACCCTTGGAATCCTTCTGCCCTACCTCCAGCAGGGAGATTGGCTATGCTCCTTAGATCTAAAGGATGCCTACACGCACATCCTCATCCACCCAAGCCACCGCCAATACCTAAGGTTTGTGGTGGCAGGAAATCACTACCGGTACAGAGTACTGCCCTTTGGCCTATCCTCCGCACCGCGAGTCTTCACGAAATGCCTCGCGGTGGTGGCGGCCTATCTCAGGCTTCACGGCCTCTATGTCTTTCCGTACCTCGACGACTGGCTCATCAGAGCGTCGTCCTCTCCGTCAGTCACCAATGCCACACACCGCACGGTGACTCTTCTGCAGTACTTGGGCTTTGTCATAAACTTCGCAAAGTCTACTTTGCTCCCCTCACAGGATCTCGAGTTCATCGGCGCAAGACTGCACACTCCTCAGGCTCGAGCTTTCCTGCCTCTCGACAGGGCTCAACGGCTCATGGACCTAGCCGGCCGTTTTCGCAGCCAGTCCCTGGTCTCCGCCAGGCGCTTCCTGAGACTACTCGGCCATATGGCTTCCACCGTCCACGTGACCCCCAATGCTCGCCTGAATATGCGGCCGGCTCAATGGTGCCTTCGCAAGCAGTGGCAACAGGCCACTGGCGGACTAGCCGACTTAGTGCGCATCTCCGGGCCGCTGGCCTCTTCCCTACAGTGGTGGCTTCATCGGCCGAACCTGGTGCTCGGAATGCCGTTTCAGTCGCCCCAGCCGGCTCAAGTGCTGACGACCGATGCTTCCCTCCTGGGTTGGGGAGCACATTGCCAGGGGGCATGTACTCAAGGTCTCTGGACCGCGTGGGAGTCTGCTCAACAGATCAACTTCCTGGAGCTCAGAGCAATCCGTCTGGCGCTCAAGGCTTTCTCCCACCTGACTTCTCACCAGTCCGTCCTTGTCCAGACGGACAATCAAGTTGCCATGTTCTACGTGAACAAGAAGGGGGGCACGGGCTCCCTCCTTCTCTGCCGAGAAGCTCAGAAGCTCTGCTCTTGGGCCGTCAGTCACGGCATTCTTCTCAAAGCAGTTTATCTCCCAGGCCAAGAAAATTGCCTGGCCGACAAACTCAGCAGGATACTCCAGCCGCACGAGTGGCGTCTGGATCCCTTGGTAGTTCAGAAACTCTTTCTGAAGTGGGGCCTCCCCACGATGGATCTCTTTGCCAGTCCTCTCAACCGGCAACTTCCTCGCTTCTGCTCTCGTCAGCCACATCCCCTTCGGGTAGCGGCGGATGCTTTTCTACTCTCATGGTCGGAAAGCCTTCTCTATGCTTTTCCTCCCATCCCGCTAGTCTCTCGAACTCTATTCAAGGTTCTCCGGGACAAAGCTTCCATGATCCTGGTGGCTCCTCGCTGGCCCAGACAGCCGTGGTTTCCACTCCTGTTACAATTAGCGGTGGAGGATCCGTTCCCTCTGGGGTTTCAACCGGATCTCCTTACACAGGATCAGGGGTCTCTGCTACACCCCAACCTCAGATCTCTCAACCTAATGGCCTGGCGGCTGAAAGGGTAGTCCTCGCTCCCCTTCTCCTGCCGGCAGAGGTGGAAGAGGTCGTCCTAGCTTCTCGGCGACCTTCTACCCGCAAATGCTACGCCCTTAAATGGCGTCGCTTTTCCGTTTGGTGTGTACAGCAGTCTCAGGATCCCTTCTCCTGCTCGGTGTCGGTGATCTTGCAGTACCTGCTCTACCTCTCTAATCTGGGACTTAAGTCCAACTCCGTCAAAGTCCACCTCAGTGCTCTTTCAGCACACCATGTGCCGGTGGACGGCAGACCTCTTTCCAGCGACCCTCTCGTAGCACGGTTTCTCCGAGGTCTCCTTCTACTTAAACCACCTCTGCGCCCGCCAGCACCTGACTGGGATCTGAATGTGGTTTTACAGCGGATCACCTGTCCGCCTTTTGAACCGATGGCTACCTGTTCTCTGCGTTTTCTTTCGTGGAAAACCTTATTCCTGATAGCCCTCACTTCCGCTAGACGCGTAAGTGAATTGCAGGCCCTCGTGTCTGATCCCCCCCTTCACTCGGATCTACAAAAATAGGGTAGTCCTACGGACTCACCCAAAATTTCTTCCAAAAGTGGTCTCCCCTTTTCACATCAATCAGGAGGTGGTACTTCCAACCTTCTTTCCCAGGCCTCACTCCAGCCGAGCTGAACGAGTCCTGCATACCCTGGACTGTAGAAGGGCATTAAACTTCTACCTTGACCGTACGCGGGAGCACCGTAAAGCTGCTCAGCTTTTTGTGTCTTTTGACCCCAATAAATTGGGGCTCCCGGTCTCCAAGCGTACGCTGTCCATCTGGGTTGCTGACTGTATCGCTTGGGCTTATGGGGCAGCCGGACTCTCCTTAGAAAGTCGAGTCACGGCTCATCGTGTTCGGGCGAAGGCTACGTCAGTGGCTTACCTCCGCTCTGTTCCGCTGGCAGACATCTGCCGGGCCGCTACTTGGTCTTCGAGCCAGACTTTTGCGGTCCATTACTGTCTCGAGAGGGAGTCCCGCAGGGACAGTGCTTTCGGACAGGCAGTCCTCCGAAATCTCTTCGAGATTTGAGCAACTCCTACCCTCCATCCCGGATGGGGGCTACCGGTGGGTGATAATTCAGTGAAGATTCCTTTCCTTCTGTGCCGCTGAGCTAGAGGGAGCTCATTTTTGTGCTTAGGGTCTCCGGTAGCCTTAAGCTTGGGAGTCCCATATGTGAGGACTGACTTCCTGCTTGGTCCTGGAGAAAGCGTAGTTACTCACCTGTAACAGGTGTTCTCCAGGAGCAGCAGGAATCAGTCCTCACAACCCTCCCTCCTCCCCGTGGAGTTGCAATCATCTGCTTAAGTTTTTTTACAAATTTTTATGCTGTCTTTTAGCTATGTCATCAGACTGGCTAAGATGGCACCCTTGGGCGGGAAGGCGACCGTGCATGCGCGCTGCAATTCCCAAAGGCTTTCTTTGAAAGCTGGGGAAAATTGCTCCGCGAGGGCTCCGTCGGCGCCGACGTCACCCATATGTGAGGACTGATTCCTGCTGCTCCTGGAGAACACCTGTTACAGGTGAGTAACTACGCTTTTTCAACTGGATAGCAAATTGTATCTATAAGATATGAAATGAAAAACTGATAAACCATCAGGCAATCCCTAATTAATTATTTTTTATAAAAAGGGGGATAACTAAAGTGTATCTTGGTAGGAATTTTTTTTATAAAAGGAAGAACTTTAATAAAAACTAATTGCAGATCAGACTATGCAAATAAAGCCAGGAATATACAAGTGTACCAGGGTGTCAGGGAGAATCAGAATGCAATGGCATATAAGACAGTGTTGTGCATTCAATATTTATAAAAGCGTACGTTACCTTTTTAGAAAACCTGATTCTGACATCAATGTAAGAAGCCAATTGTTTTAAGAAGAGTAGATATTTTATGTTAAAAAAAGGGGGTTATGTTTTTAAAACGAAGAATAAATATACCTCGATGCTGGGTTTCATCAATCGCCTTAGCGTTATAACATAAGAACAACTAGCAATTGCCAAGCTGTGTATTGCTTCCACAGTCAGTCTGAACAAATGTCAGAAGTCACCCCTTTAAAACTCTGGTTATCGCCAAACACCTCTATCAGATGGACCAACATCGTATGTATATATGAATAAAACAGACTCATGTCTTAGAATTTGGGATCCTTGATTATCAAAATCAAACTGACTTACCCTGATAAATCTGTTTTATTCATATATGCATAACTCTTTTTTGTACTTGGACTGTAGTAGTGGTTGATATGGAAGGGCAGACTAGATAGGCCATATGGTCTTTTTCTGCCATCATGTTTCTAATATTTTGTATAGCATCCCACAAGTCAGTAAGAGTCACTTCCCCAGAATGGGTGTGTGGGGGGGGGGGGTAACAATTGTCACCCCCGAGTCTATCAGCTTCATGGGTTGCGGTATTGGAACACTCAGTACAGGAAGAAGAGACCGATTCTCGAGTAAAGTGGAAGAGAAAGCAGGCAAGGGAATTGGAGGCGGGGGCTGAGAGTCAAGGCTCAAAGAAACTCCCTCTGGTGGCAGGATACTGGAGAGCTGGTTCCCTAGTCGAAGCTTGGGTCACTGCTGAGGTCTTGCATCCAAACTGTACTCTCACTGTTCTTCACGGTTCATTTTTTGGGGAGCTGCCTGGGGCCCACCATCTTACCTGGCTGCACCAAGACATCTCCT
This sequence comes from Ichthyophis bannanicus, assembly GCA_033557465.1. Classification (NCBI taxonomy): domain Eukaryota; kingdom Metazoa; phylum Chordata; class Amphibia; order Gymnophiona; family Ichthyophiidae; genus Ichthyophis; species Ichthyophis bannanicus. The sequence goes on along the minus strand of CM066049.1, from coordinate 79,086,265 downwards.
TTGGTGCTGCCTTTGTTCTTCCTTTTTCTCATGACAACCAACAAGTACTGGCTCCTTCAAGCTACTCGGGGGCACCAAAGGGGCGTGTCCTGCCCCAGGCATCGCGCCCCTTTTGTTGCAACCCACAGGCTGTGACAGGCAGCCGCATGTAGCAGCCACAGTGCTTTGTAGAGCCAAGAGAGGGTCCTCACCAATCCAGGCTGCCCTCCTGATGCTGAAACTCTGCAGGAAGGAAAAACGCTTCAGCCACTCACTCAAGCACTCTCTAACGGTGATGACAGGCTGCAGACAAGCTCCCCATGCTGCCAGCTTCTCCTCCAACACCATACAACAGTCATGGTGCTTTGTAAGGCTGAGAGGGTCCTCACCAATCCAGGCTGCCCTCCTGATGCCTGCACGCTGAAACTCTGCAGGGCCTCAGCCACTCACTCAAGCACTACTCTGGCAGTGATGATAGGCCACAGACAAACTCCCCACGCTGCCAGCTTCTCCTCCCAGCCAATGAATAATCTAATAAAGAGTGCAGAAATTTAAAAAAAAAAAGAGAAAATGATTGAGAAGTAAAAAGGAGAATCAAAAAGGCTATAATTGAAAAATTAAATTATTTTCATCACTTTTTACTAAAGGAGGATGTTGGAATCATTCTTTATGTTAAAGAATACAGAGGATCTGAGAAGTCTATGTGAATCTGGAAGAGAAGTTAGAGCATACTGACAAACAGTAGACAATAGAACCTGAGGGTTCACCCTAGACTTCTAGACGAACTCAAATATGAAATTTCAAACCTGCTATTGGAATCTGCAACTTCTCCAGGAGCAAGCAGGAAGTCAGTCCTCACATACGGGTGATGTTGGCACCGACAGAGCTCACACAGTAACCTCTCCCAAGCTTTCAAAGAAAGCCTTTGAGAGATCCACCATGCATGCATGGTTGCCTTCCCGCCCAAGGGTGCATCTTGCCTCAGTCTCCTTTTTTCCGCAGAGCCCATCGGACATTCGTCTGCACCCTGGAAAAGGTTTCTTTTTCTATTTTGCTCTTTTTCTTTCTCTGGTATGCATACTGGTGCCTTCTCACCCTCCCGAGTCTGCTTCCGCCTTGGTGTCACATTTTTCTCTGGTCTTTTTGTCCTTCAAGGTCTTTTTCTCAGTGCACAGGAATTCCTCGTGCCCTCCCTGGCCAAGCTGCTCGAGTTGATCTCGCGGGTGCCGTCTTCCCCTCTATGTCCTCGGCCAGTGGATTCAAGCAGTGCGACCATTGCAGGCGCACCATGTCCCACATGGACCCATACGATTGCAGTCTTCATTGCCTCAGTGCAGACCACGATGATTCTGTCTGTGGGCTCTGTCAGCAGATGCTATGCAGCGAAAGTCCATGTTTGGAAAGACCTCCATCTGGACCCCAGTGTTGCTTGCAGAGCTGGGACTGGGGCCTTGGCCTTGGCCTCGCATGACCATCATGCTCATTCTGAGTTTGTGGGCCATCAGACAGGGGATCCTCTTCTGAGGGCCATTCCCAAAAGAGCCAGATGTTGTTGATGGCATCATCAGGAGATGACACCAGAGCTGTGGGTAAGTCCCACAGTCACTGGCATTGGCGCCCCCAACCCGATGTTGAGGGCGATGGCCAGAAGAGGCTCTTCAAGCTGCCTCAATGGGAGAAATCTGCCATTGGCTTTGTGAAATTGACCTAGCTGCAACCAGCCCAAAGCCTGGAGTTCACAGGGGCATTGCTAGACTTGGACCAGGCCTGAGACTTCCTCCCCATCAACATGGTCCGGTGCCTGGCAGCCCTCGCAGGAGAGATACTGGGCTGACCCTCTGCTTCCACCTGGCTCATGCTGCGCTTCCTGGGGCTCATGGTCTCGATGGTGCACATCCAGGCTGATGCCTGTTTCCACATGCAGCTGGCCCAGTGGGCCCTCTTCTCCCAGTGGTCCCAGGCAACAGGGCACCAGCAGGACAGGATGACTGTCACCCATCCCCTTGCTGAGTCCCTCGACTGGTAGTGGCTGCCACCAAACCTGCAGGATGGAATGTCCTTTCAGGTTACGACTCTTCAGAGGGTCCTCACCACAGACACCTCCAAGTTGGGCTAGGGGGCCCATTGCGACAACCTCCACACTCAGGGAGCATCAGCATCGGAAAGCCTTCAACAGATCAACTTCCTGGAGCTCTGAGCAATCGCCTGCGCTCTCCGGTCTTTTCAGCACCACCTGCGGAACCAAGCCATCTTAATTCAGATGGACAACAAGCAGGGGGCATGGAATCGTCCATTCTATGCTCGGAGGTAGTCCTTTTTTGCATGTTTGCTAGCGAGAGCAGGATGCTTCTCAGGACAGTGTACCTTCCCGGACAGGACAATGTTCTGGCGGACCTCCTGAGCTGGGTTCTCCAGCCCCATGAGTGGCAGTTTGATCTGCAGGTGGTCAACTGACTCTTCCGCCAGTGGGGCCTTCCTGTGCTGGATCTCTTTGCCAGCCTGGCTAATGTTCAACCGACCCGATTCTGCTCTAGAATGCTGCACCCCTCCCGGGTAGCAGCCGATGCGATTCTCATTCCGTGGACGGAAGGACTCCTTTATGCCTTCCCTTCCAAGCCACTCATAGCCAAGACCCTCTCAAAGGTCCAGCTTCACCGGGCAACCCTGATTCTCATAGCATCCCGGTGGCCCCAATAGGCTGAGGAGCACCGGAAACCAGAGCTGTCTTGGGCACCCCCAGACCTGCTCTCGCAGGAGGACAGTGCTCTCCTGCACCCAACCTGGGTTCCCTGGCGCTGATGGCCTGGCTGCTGAAAGGGTAGCACTGACCCAGTTTGACTTTCCCAGAGAGGTGGAGGAGGTCCTGCTGGCTTCACATAGTGACTCTACCTGGAGAGCGTACACCTTCAAGTGGTACCGCTTCTCAGTTTGGTGTGCGAAAAGGGGTGCCACCCTCTTCTCCTGTTCTGTCCAGCTGGTGCTGCAGTACCTATTGCACTTGTCTAATTCTGGTTTGAAATCTAACTCCATCAGAGTTCATCTCACTGTGCTCTTGGCGCACCACAACCTCATCGAGGGGAAGCTCCTCTCTGCCCAGCCTCTCGTGGCTCACTTCCAGAGGGTCCTTCTGCTCTTTCAATGTCCCATTCGCCACCGATGGTGGCGTGGAATCTCAGTGTGGTCCTCTTGAAGCTCATTGCTCCACCCTTTGAGCTGCTGACTTCCTGTCGCCTCAAGTATCTGCCCTGAGAGGTGGTCTTCCTCGTGGTGCTCAAGTCTGCTTGCGGGGTCAGTGAGCTCCAGGTGCTGGTGGCTCATGCCCCCTATACCAGGTTTCACAGGAACAGGGTGGTACTATGGACACCCCCAAGTTCCTCCCGAAGGTGGTCTCTCCATTCCACCTTAACTAGGAGGTGGTTCTTTCTACCTTTTTTCTGCATTCTCAAGCCAGTAAATGGGCGGTGGGCCAAGCCCCATTGCCATTCCTCGCAGTTCTTCATTTCTTACGACCCCAATCGCCTGGGCATAGCGGTCTCCAAGTGTATTCTGTCCACTTGGGTGGCAGACTGCCTATGGTCAGGCCAATCTCTTGCTAGAATGTCACACAACATACAGGCTATGGTGGCTTCTGTGGTGAATCTCTGCTCAGTCCCCCTAATGGAGATCTGCTGAGCTGCCACCTGGTCCTCAGTTCACACCTTCGCAGTGCATTACTGCCTGGAGGAGTCCCCTTTAGCTAGGCAGTACTCTGTCATTTGTTTGAGGTTTAAGGTAACTCCTGCCCTCCGGTCCTTCTGTGTGTCCAGGCTACTGGAGAGCTGGTTCCCTAGTCAAAGCTTGGGTCACTGCTGAGGTCTTGCATACAAACTGTACTCTCACTGTTCTTCACGGTTCATTTTTTGGGGAGCTGCCTGTGGCTTACAGGTTTTTTCAGTAGTCTGTAGCTAGGGAGTTCCATATGTGAAGACTGACTTCCTGCTTGTTCCCGGAGAAAGCGTAGTTACTCATCTGTAACAGGTATTCTCTAGGGACAGCCGGAATCAGTCCTCCCCATGGAGTTGCTTTTCTTTTTGTTGCTGTCTTCAGCTATGTCATCATACTGAGGCCAGATGGCACCCTTGGGTGGGAAGGCAACTACACATGCATGGTGGATCTCCCAAAGGCTTTCTTTGGAAGCTGGGGAGAGGTTACCGCACGGGCTCAGTCGTGCCGATGTCACCCATATGTGAGGGCTGATTCCTGCTGTCCCTGGAGAACACCTGTTACAGGTGAGTAACTACACTCTAATTAAATATGCCTTTTGTACCTGAGCCCCAGAAGGAAGTTAATACAGCATAGATCTTAAAAAAATACCCCAGGAGTGATCAAATAACCGGACTTGTGAGCATGATACTGGTGTCAGGTAGAATGGTGGAGGCTCAGTGTGCAGCAGTGGCGAAAAACGCAATCAGCGTTAGGAATTATTAGAAAAGATAAGGGTTAAGACACGAGTTATAGGTAATATCTTTTTATTGGGCTAACTTATCTTTGACAAGCTTTCAAGACTTATCCTCTCTTCATAAGATCACTGAAGAAGCAGTGCCATTACAATTCTCTGCTTAGGATTTATTAGGAAAGGAACAGAGAATATCACAATACTTCTTTTGCTCCATGTCACAGCCACTTCTTGAGTACCGTGTGTAAGTCTGGTTGCTGCATCGTAAGGATATAGCAGAATTAGTAAAGGTAAAGAGAACGATGACCTTAATCTAATCCTGTCTTGTTGGTGCCTTTTTGCCCTGTTCTCTGAGCATTTGCAATCCTCATACCACTGTTGGTACCACTTTATTCATTTCTTGCTTTCGGATCTTTCTGCCAATATTGGTGCTGCTGTTCTCCTCTCCCAGCGCCTTGGGGTCTTCCTGCCAATGTTGTAGCTGTTGTTCAGGGGGGAAAAGATGTTTTCATCCCCAAAGAGGGAAACCTTCCCCCGAGGACAAGGAATACCCCAGGGATCTGCCCTTTCTGCCCTCCTTTTCAACCTGTACCTCCAACCCATTACAAAAATATTCAGAAAACACAAGATTAGTCACTTTATCTATGCTGACGACATCATGCTTGCTCTCCCCATAACCACCAAAAACCCTACCTACGACGCCCTATCCGAATGCATGGCTGAGACCACCTCTTGGATGGAAACCAACTCCCTCAGCATCAACCTCAAAAAAACGGAAGCAATGTTCGTAACAAGATCACCCGTGACCGAGAACACTTATCCAACATCAATCTCAATCAACAACACGACTATACCTGTCAAAAAAGAGGTAAAATACCTAGGTGTAATAATAGATCATACACTCACCATGCTACCACACATAAAACAGACAGTAAAAACCATATTCTACAAACTCAAAACCATACAACACCTAAGGCCCCTTCTTGACACACATGACTTTAGATCAGTTGTTAACACACTCATCACCCCCCACTTTGACTATTGTAATAGTCTCATAATTGGCCTACCACAAAAAAGTACATACCTACTTCAAAGAGCCCAGAACATCTGTGCAAAAGTAGTCACTAAAGCCCGCCTAGTAGACCATGTAACCCCTATAATGCTAGAACTGCATTGGCTCCCTATAAACAGCTGAATTAGATATAAAATTCTCCTAACCACATTCAAGCTCCTGAACAACATCGCCCCCTCATATCTATCCACACTATTACACACCCCATCTGAATCAAGAGCTCGCAGACTAAACACAGCACACTCACTTGAAATACCAAAATCATTCAAGAAAACTAAAAAATCCACCAGCACCAGGGCCTTCACATTCACTGCCCCCATGCTCTGGAATGATCTCCCAATAGACCTTCGGATCATAAAAGACCTCTCCCAATTTAGGAAGGAACTCAAAACATACCTATTCTCCGAACACTTTGAAATCCCCTACCCCAAAGTCCAACCACACAGCATCCCCAGACACACAAACACAAAGCCCTAAATCTCATTCAACTAACCACACACAGACTTACCACAGACACCCCAAAAACTCACAAAAAAAATGGAAATAAATTCCACCACTCCCACATGACCAATGAATGCTTCACCCTGTAACTCATTGTATATAACCTTTTTTGTAAATAACCATTGTAAATAGTTTCGGCAGTTCCTCGCCTCATTACCTGTAAAAAGTTAGAAAATTCTGTTCAATATTATAATACAGAAATTTATAAAAGTATACAAAATGTAAATAGTTCCGACAGTTTAATGCACTATTATCTGTATAAAGTTAGAAATCTCTGTTCCATGTAATGTATACAGTAGTATACAAAACTGTTAACTTGTTCCATGTAAACCGCCCCTGATCTCTGGAAGGGGCGGTATAGAAGAGATAGATAAATAAATAAATAAATAAATAAATAAATAAATAAAGAGGGCATGGAACCACCAGGATCCGGCATTAGTGCTGCTGAGGTTCCGTCACTCTTAATACCTTGGACTGCTGACGCCTCCGAGCAAGTTTTAAGCAAGTTTGATTAAAGGTGGATGGAAAACCCTACTGTTAAGAGTTGAAAATGATTTCTCCATTGATTTTATGGACCTAAACATTTTTACTATGTTCCTGCCCTTGCATCTTTTTTTTTGCAGCTACCCAGAATTCCCTCTTCTCCTTTTGGTAACCTTAACTCTAGACCAGCATGGATGCACCCTAAATCTGACTAGGAGACATCACTACTGTATGATAATGGAGACTCCTCACCAGCATGCCAACCCTGTCTAGCTTGCGGAGAAGTTAGACCCAGGAATTAAACCCCGATCAGAGCAGTGCACAACACATATTGAAGCATCGGGCTGCTCCATTCCTATCCTTTTAAAAGTGAAAAAAAAAAACCAGAGAACATCATAGGGCAGAGATGCGTTTTAAAAGTCTTTTTTATTAACCTAAATTAAATTAGAAAGATCCAGTTGGTATCAAAATATTTTTACTACAGAATTATTTCTAGTTTGTGTTGGGGTAAATTGAGGGTCTATCAAAAAGTAAAATATAATTAAACACTTCTTGAAAGCAGGCTATATCATCTCTCTATTTCCTATTGACGTTTGTTCAGAGATTTCTCTTATTTTTTTAATCTCTTGCATCTACAGGTAGAAGCCGGTGTATTCTGGTTTCGCCACAGAGTGGGAGTATTGTTCCAATAAAGAGGTGCCGTGTTCAGCATTTAGGGCAAAGATCCTTATAAAAGCTCTCACCGATCAGACTTCAAGGTGAAGTGCAAAGAATGGGAGGGAGGCTGCTGTTTTTTTGGTAATTACATGTTTGACATATTAAGGACAGCTGCTGACTGTAAGGGTCATAGCATAAGCTCTGCATTCAAATGTAAAGAGACCTTAGTAGTAGTAATCATAGAATAATAATTTTGAATTTGGATAAGGGGCAATTTTTTAAAAAGTTGCTGAGTGGCAAAGATAACATAGAAACATGATGGCAGAAAAAAAACCCACATGGCCTATCTAGTCTGCCTTTCCATCAACTACAATAATCTCCTTTTTAGCATTAGAGATCCTCTGTGTTTGTCCCATGCTTTTTTGAATTCAGATACTGTCCTCTTCTCTACTACCTCCACTGGTAGACTATTCCACTCATCCATAAAGAGATATTTCCGCATATTACTCCTGAGTCTATCCCCTTTCACCCTCATCCCACGTCCCCTCAAAGCAGAGCTTGCTTTCAATCGGAAGAGACTCTTCTCCTATGCATTTATGCCATGGAGGTATTTAAACATCTTTTTCATATCTCCCCTATCCACCTTTCCTTTAAAGCATACATATTAAGATCTTTAAGTCTGTCCTCAAATGCTTCATAATGAAAACCACTAACCATTTTAGTAGCCACCCTCTGCACTGACTCCAACCTGCTTATATCCTTTTGAAGGTGCGGTCTCCAGAATTGCACCCAATACTCCAAATGAGGTTGCACCAGAGACTTATACAGAGGCACTATCACCTCATTTTTTCTGCTGGCCATTCTTCTCCCTATACACCCAAGCATCCTTCTGGCTTTCGCAGTTGCCTTTCTACCTGTTTAGCTACTTTAAGATTGTCAGACACAATTATGCCCATGTCCCGCTTTCTTTCGTGAACAAAAGTACCTCACCCCCTACACTGTAACGCTCCTTTGGACTTTTGCATTTATTTTAACCAATGACCTTTAGGAGATTTTTCAGATGAACCTGACTAGGTTTTTGGGAGTAGATTTTCTAAAAATTGTGAATCTGCTTCAGGAGGGAAGGATAAGCACTGTGCTTGCAAAATGAAGAACCTTTCCCCACTGATGAACAAATACTGGGTTTGGAAGCCATCTGCTTGCTATCACCACGTCAGCTCAGTGACATCACCAACTTCAATTTTTAAAGAGAGGACCAAGGGTGATCCTGGACCTACAGACCAGTGAGCCTGATGTCAGTACCAGGCAAAATGGTAGAAACCATTATAAAGAAAAAACGCACCCCCGAAGGTTGTCTCAGATTTCCACTTCAACCAGGAGATAGTGCTGCCGAACTTCTTCCCAAAGCCTCACGCTGCAGGAGGACTATCTCCTTTTACCTGCAGCATACACAGGTTCACTGCAGGTCTGAGCAGCTTTTCATCTCTTACGACCCTGCCCACATGGGGCTTGTGGTCACTAAGCGGATCCTCTCCATCTGGGTGGCGGATTGCATCGCCTTCGCCCAAGCTCAGGCTGGGCTGTCCCTGGATCGCCAAGTCAAGGCACACAGTGTTCGTGTGAGGGTGGCGTCGGTGGCCCATCTGCACTCTGTGCCGCTGGCAGACATCTGCCAAGCCACAACCTGGTCCTCGGCTAACACCTTTGCAACACATTACTGCCTGGAAAGGGAGTCCCACTGGGATGCCACCTTCGGCCAGGCTGTACTTCATGATCTTTTTGGGGTTTAAGAAACTCCTGCCCTCCGACCCTTCTTCTGCGGCTACCGGGAGTATGGTCTTACGGGGAGACCCAGGGTCCTCGGGCTGTTTTCGGTTACCAGTGACTGCTCACGGTTCACCATGGCACTTTTCTACAGGTTCTCAATAGCCTGTAGCTGGGGATTCCCATATGTGAGGACTGACGTCCTGCTTGTTCCTGGAGAAAGCGTAGTTACTCACCTGTAACAAGTGCTCTCCAGGGACAGCAGGAATCAGTCCTCACAACCTGCCCACCTCCCCTTGGAGTTGCCCACTGTCCTTGGTAATTTTTTTGTCTTTGCCTAAGCTGTGTCATCGGACTGATCAAGACAGCACCCTTGGGTGGGAAGGGGACCACACATGCATGGTGGCATTCCCAAAGGCTTTCTTTGAAAGCTGGGGAAATGCTCCATGCGGGCTCAGTCGGTGCCAATATCATCCATATGTGAAGACTGATTCCTGCTGTCCCCGGAGAACACCTGTTACAGGTGAGCAAATACACTTTTTCAGAAATCCTTTGACAAGGTCCCTCATGAGAGACTCTTGGCAAAATTAAAAAGTCATGTGATACAAGATAGTGTACTATTGTGGATCAGGAACTGGTTAAAAGACAAAGCAGAGAGTAGGACTAAATGGCAAGTTTTCTCAGTGGAGAATGGTGAATAGGGAATATCTCAGGGATCTGTGCTGGGCCCGCTGCTTTTTAACATATTCATAAATGACCTGGAAATGGGAATAATGAGTGAGGTGATTACATTTGCTGATGACACAAAATTATTCAAAGTTATTAAAAAGCAAGAGGATTGTGCAAAATTGCAAGAGGACCTTGATAAATTGGAAGACTGGATGTCCAAATGGCAGATGAATTTTAATGTGGACAAGTGAAAAGTTATGCACTTAGGGAAGAACGACCCTAACTATGGTTACACAATGCAAGGTTCCACATTAATAGTTAGAAACCAAGAGACCAGGGTTCGATTTCCACTAGCACTCCATGTGGCCTTGGGCAAGTCACTTAACCCTCCTCTGCCTCAGAAAAATCCAAGTTATATATATTACCACAAGTTTAAGTTATAAATGTAAACTGATTTGACTAAAATGATAAAGAGGTATAAGAAACCACTTAATTAAATAATAAACTATCCAAGAAAAGGATTTAGACGTCATCGTGGATAATCCGTTGAAACCCTCCACCTATTGTGCAGCAAATAGAATACTAGGAATCCTAAAGAAAGGAATGGAGAGTAAAATGAAGGATATTATAATGCCTCTGTATCATTCCATGGTGCGACCACATGTTGAATATTGTGTGCAATTCAGATCACCATATCTTAAAAAGGATATAGCAGAATAGAAAAGGTACAAAGAAGAGGCATCAAAATGGCAAAGGAGATGGAAGGATGCCCCTATGAGGAAAGGCTTAAAAGGTTAGGGTTCTTAAACTTGGAAAAGAGACAGCTGAGGGGAGATATGATAGAGATCTATAAATTAATGAATTGAGTGGAATGGGTAAATGTAGATCGATTACTCCTCCAAAAAGTAGAAAGACTAGGGGACATGCAATGAAGTTACAATGTAACCCATTTAAGACTAATAGAGAACATATTTTTTCACTCAATGTGTAATCAAACTCTGGACTTTGTTACTGGAAGATGCAGTAAAAGCTGTTAGTGTAGCTGGGTTTAAAAAAAGTTTTGGACAAGTTCTTGGAGGAAAGGTTCATAAAAAAAGAGGACACAGGAAAAGCACTGCTTACTCCAGGATGAACATTATGGAACCTCGTACCTTTTTGGGAACATGCCAGGTACTTCTTTATCTTTATTATCGGACTTGATTAACCATCCTTCATAACATCAGTTCTGCCCTTTTCTGCATTCTCTTCTCGTTTAAGTTCTGGTCCTGAGTGACTCTTGTAGGGTTTTGGATTACTTCTTAGTATGCCTTGTACTGGAGTGGGTTTATGCAGTGTTAGTGAGATGAAACCATAATCTGTTGTAGCTCTGCTCTGCATCCATTTTTGGGCATGGGTGACTTTGTGGATGCAGACTATATGTTTACAATTATCAGCATGAGTGCCCTGTATGCAGGGTTAGGAAGCTGGTAAGGGGAAGGGAGGGCAATGATGCCTAGAGGGTGCAGGAACTGAAGGTAATGGTGTGCTATATCAGCTATGCTATGACATGAAAACGTTGGGAACCACTACTTTATGAGGAAGAAGGGAAAAGTGAATGTTTATCATTTTTTATAGTGCTTCTAGACGTATGCAGCACTCTGTACATTCACATGGCACAGTCCCTACCTCTGATAGCTCAGTGGGAGACCTAAGAGGAGCAAGTGTCAATGGTAATAGTCTAAGCAGGAGGTAATGGGAGTGTGGATAAGGATTTTGATAGTGAGTTCAGGAAAGAGGGGGCAAATTATGGTAATGTTATGAAGAAAGAAATGAGTTTTTAGCAGATGACAGAAGGTGGTGGTAAATGGAACGCACTCAGAAGAAAGGAAGGCGATTAGTGGCTTGCCCCAGGGATCAGTCCTGGGACCGGTATTGCTCAATGTATTTGTGAGTGGTATTGCTGAAGGACTGAAGGGAAAAGTCTGCCTTTTTGCAGATGACATGAAAATTTGCAAGAGAGGACTCTTCTGAGGGAGTGGACAACATAACGAAAGATCTACAAAAAATGGAAGAATGTTCTTATGCTTGGCAGTTAAGATTTAATGCGAAGAAATTCAGAGTCATGCGCTTGGGATGCAGAAATCCAAAGGAATTGTATGTGATAGGGAGCAAGAGACTGGTGTGCATGGACTAGGAGAAAGACCTTGGAGTGATAGTGTCTGAGGATCTCATGGTGGCAAAACAATGTGACAAGGTGATAGCGAAAGCAAAAGGATGCTGGGCTGCATACAGAGAGGAATAACCAGCAGAAAGGAGGAGGTATTAATGCCCCTGTACAAGCCATTGGTGAGGCTTCACTTGGAGTATTGTGTTCAGTTTGAGATCATATCTCACAAAGGATATAAATAGACTTGAAAGGGTTCAGAAGACGACGACCAAAATGATTTGGAGCCTGTGCCAGAAGTATGAGAAGAGACTTGAAAACCTAACTATGTATACCTTAGAGGAGAGGAGGGACAGGGGAGATATGATACAGACCTTTAAATTCTTAAAGAATATTAATGAACAAACAAATCTTTTTCAAGAAGGGGAAGGTGGGTAAAACTAGAAGGCATATGATGGAGCTGCAAGGTGGTAAACTTAAAAGCAACATTAGGAAATACTTTTTCACTGAAAGGCTGGTGGATGCTTGGAATGAAAGAATTCAACATGGCTTGGGACAGACACAGACCATCCATTTATAGCAAGATGATAAAATCAAAATCACTTTAAATATCTTTCATAATTAAACAAATAGAGGGGTGTGACTTGCACTGAGCAGCGGGTTCATCCCTAAACAAAGGCATAGAGGGGTGACCTGTGCGGAGCAGTGGGTAAGAGTTAAATATGGGAGCATAAAGATAGCACTGAAAGCCTTGAAAGGAGATCAGAGAGCCAAGGAACAAGTATAGAAAGAGAAGAGAAGGAACACGGATAGTGGGTTACTGGTGGAGGATCATACACTAAAAGGGGGGGGGGGGGGGTGACAAGAGAGAGAATAGAGCCCTGAAATCAAGGGGAAGGTGGTGATCAACACTGTCAAAAGCCAGGAATAAGTCACTGGAAACTTCAACAAAGGTGTGTATGTGCTTTTTATAAAATGCTCTCAAAACTAGTTCCAGAAGTACAGAATTACCAAAACATACATTTGTGCATTTTATAAGATATGTATGCAGATGGCAACTTCACCTCTGTTCTACTCAACATATGCCCTCAGGATTACCTACAGACAGATTGTGTAAAAGCAGGTAATACTTTCTGTGCTCATCCTTCAGTGGAGTTGTTTTAGAAGCCCTGAACGGGCAAACAGACATCCAAAGCGGTTTTAAAGACATCCCTGGCGTGAGGACGTCCAAATCAGAATGGGGGTATGGTGTAGGCATGCCCAGGATGTTCCCAAGAACCTGAATGTCCTTACCTGATTTCAGAATCTCCTTGCACATCTCATGCCACATCCAAGTTTATACCTGCCCCGGGCACAACTAAGCATCAGAAACGTGCTTGTTCTGCCAGCCAAACATCTGGAGGGTATGAAGAAGGCGATACACTCATATCCTCTATATTTTCCATGTTGACAACAAACACTGACAGGGAATGAGGGCTCTTGTTTTTCATTTTACCATGTTGATGGACATCCCCACATGCAAACTAGCATGAGACAGACGTCCCTGCCTCACTTTTCTGTAGCAGGGATGTCTATGTGGATGCCAGCGTAGGCGTCCATGTTTATAAAATCAGACTCAAACAAACCGACATCCCCAGCATTTTTCTGTATGCTTTGCCCTGGACATGGTTGGATTGTCACATGGTATAGCCTTTGTGGTAGTGGTTATTTAGAAGAAAGAAAACCATGACAATGGAGGTGAACAACACCTTTGAATAACTTGGATACTCAAGGGAGGAAGGAGATGGGCTAACATCAAAGCAAGTAGGTTCAAGTGAAGGAATCTTGAGCAGTGTCGCAGCAAGTTTGAAAGCTACAGGAAGAATTGCAAAGGTAAGTGACAGAAGTGATGACAGCAGGGGAGACAGAGCTGAGTAGTTGGGTGAGAGTGGCAGCAAAGAAGCTGGTCAAGGGAAGGACGAAGGAAGATGTACAATTTCTTTGTGATTTTCGAAAAGGAAGAAAGGATGTCAGGGCTGAAGCGGGCGAAGGGGAGTTGGAGGTGACCCAGAGAATTCAAGATCAACCTTGTAAGCCTTGTCATAGAAGTAGTCAGCTAAGGTGTGGGCAAAGGGCTGTCGGGTAAGGTTTGCCTCTTTGCGGATGATACCAAAATCTGCAATAGAGTAGACACCCAGGAAGGTGTAGATAACATGAGGAGGGATCTAGCTAAGCTTGAAGAATGGTCTAGAATTTGGCAGCTGGGATTTAATATTAAAAAATGTAAGGTCATGCATTTGGGCTGCAGCAATCCAAGGGAGCAATATAGTATAGGGGGTGAAGTACTTTTGTCCACTAAAGAAGAGCGGGACCTAGGCTTGGTTTTGTCTGATTATCTTAAAATAGCTAAACAGGTAGAAAAGGTGACGGCAAAAGCTAGAAGGATGCTTGGGTGCATACGGAGAGGAATGGCTAGCAGAAAAAAGGAGGTGATAATGCCTCTCTATAAGTCTTTGGTGCGACCTCATTTGGAGTATAATGTGCAATTCTGGAGACCGCGCCTTCAAAAGGATGTGAACAGGATGGAGTCGGTGCAGAGGGTGGCTACTAAAATGATTAGTGGTCTTCATTATAAAGCATATGAGGACAGACTGAAGGATCTTAATGTGTACACTGTGATACAGTGGCCAGCCCAGAACCCCTGGGTATAGGAAAAAAGGAAGAGCTTACCTTGCAGTCACTGGGGCAGAAAGCATGTTCAGGTTATGAGAAGCCAGAGAATGGTGGAACAAGCTTTCCCTGCACTGGGTGTGACGCAGCAGAAAGCCAGAAAGCATATTCAGTTTGTAAGGTTCCAGAAAATAGTAGAACAAACTTTTCCTACAATGGCTGTGACGCAGTAGAAAGCCAGGAAACTAATTACGTCCACCTGGGCCAGGAAGCACGTACAACGTGCAGGGTCCAGGAGGATAAAAGTGGCTGGGAAATCCCAGTAGGGGGAGGTGCCACGGGAGGTGCATTGGAAGGCAAGGGAGGAGCAATGAATGGAGGAGCAAGCAAGGGAGGTGCTACAGGAGGAGCAAGCAAGAGAGGTGCATTGGGAGGAGCAGGCAAGGGAGGTGTTCATGCACAGGTCTCCCAAGCCAGAGGGGGCATCATCCCAAGGAGAGTGAGTAAGCAGCTGGAGGGCATAGGTCACAAGCAGGAGAGCTTGCTGGGACCAGGAAGCATCGGGTGTGTCCCTGCAGTAAGGAACAGCAGAAGGGAAGCCTTTCCTGAAGCTTACCACAGCCCAGACCAGACAAGTGCTGAGAGGAACTCTCATGGCAAAGCAGGCTACAGCCCAAGTAAAGGTGCCTGGTTGAGAGAGGAAGGAGTGGAAGCTGGTCATCCAAGAAACAAAGCTAAGTACACTAATTTCTCCAGAGGGCAAGAAGTGGGCTCGGCTAGAAAAGCAAAGGCTAATTGTTGGAAGGAAAACCCTTGGTGGAGGGAAAGGGGAAGCCTAAAGAAATAGGCTCCAGTACAGGTCCCCAGGACTTCCCTTATACAGAACGGTTCCTTGCCCCAAGAGCTGCTACCTCTCAAGAGAGTTCTGTGAATGATAGATGTGGAAAGTGTTACCCACTTACAAGTTTAGACACTGAGCAGATGCAATGGGAGAGCACTAATCAGGACGTTGATTATAGCCCTATGGAATGCACGCTCTGTATATCAGATGAGATTACCTCTTTATGTTAATCAAGAAGCAAGAGCATTGTTATACCTGTTTTTGAAAGAAGGTGCATTTTTGGTTATTTTGCTGTGAAGAAACAGTTTCTTTAATCCTTTGTTGCTGTATGAGAAAAACAGGAATCCACACGGGAAAGGGAATAAATCCTCATTATAATTTTGCCTTAAACACGGCTACAGAGTTTTCTTTACAAAGGCAGCTTACACCACATGCCCTAGGCGACCGCCTAATAAGGACAAGGGTAGCAAGCGTCTGACAACACTTTAGAGGAAAGGCGGGATAGAGGTGATATGATTGAGATGTTTAAATACCTCCGTGGCATAAATGTTCAGGGAGAGAGCCTCTTTCAATTGAAAGCAAGTTCTGCTACGAGGGGACATGGGATGAGGGTGAAGGGAGATAGATTCAGGAGTGATATGCGGAAATATTTCTTTACGGAAAGAGTAGTGCATCCATGGAATAGTCTCCCAGTGGAGGTGGTAGAGATGAGGACAGTAACTGAATTCAAAAAAGCATGGGACCAACACAGAGGATCTCTAAAGGCAAAAAGTGGACTGTTGTAGTTGTTATGGAAGGACAGACTAGATAGGCCATGTGGTCTTTTTCTGTCGTCATATTTCTATGTTTCTAAGAGTGAAGGGGTGTTGATAGTGGAAGAATTTGAGGATGGCAAAGAGAGGGTGAGCGCTGGAGGCAAGAGGGGTTGTCAGCTGTGCAGTCTTGCTTAGTGAGTGCAATATCAGAATGGAAGGAGGTCTGCATGACTTTTTCAATTTAGTCAGCAAGGTCAGCAAATTCAAAGAGCCAGGGAAGGATGGGGTTTGGTATGCCTTACAGGACAGGAAATCGTAGGAGCAAGAGAGTGGAGAAGAGTACAGTGTTATAGGGGGAGATACATTAAGGCTAAAAATACTATTTGACCGAAAGCGACTTTGAATCACAGGTGCTTATAAAAAAAATCCTACATCTTCTCTGTGTCCTTGTTAAAACTTTCTTTGAGGTCTAAGTTCTATTTAAGTCACAGATGGATCCAGTCTCTCTGCTGTATTTTGTAACCTCTAGCTTTAATTGTGAAAAAAACCTTTGAACAAAAACCCTTTCTTGTACATAGGAGGATTAACTACCTTTATCCCAAGAGCTCTCCCAACATGACTGACTTCAGTCAGCTAAGTTAAACTAGCCCCTACAGGTATACTACACTGTGCACCTAAACAATATAAAAGGACAATAATGCAGGTCAGCCAACAATCCTTTAAGAGCGGGAAGAAGAGCATAGCTGCAAGATTCGCAATGGTAGTAAATTACAGTAAGTAAATTGCCTGTAAGCCAGACAATGGACTACTGTAATGGCTGCTGTAAAGTGGACTATTTCCCAAGGCTTGAAATTGCTGGGAATTCAAAGAGTTTATCCTGGGGACAAGAGAAAAACAGAACAAACTTACGAGCAACATGGAAAGCTCAGGCCAAAAATAAGTTATCTTCCTTCCATCCTTCATATCTCAATTTAATTAATCATACCCATTAAATACAGAAATTCTCTCTTTAGCATTTATTCATAGGTGGTGTGTGAATATGTTTTGCTATTGTATTTTAAATATTTGACTCGTTGCCTAGGTAAATGTTGATTGGACCCTGACTGCTTACCAGACCTTGCCTAATTCCCATAATTGGGACAGAATGGACTGATAGTACATTAATTAAGGAGTAGTTATGGTTATTAAAAGCTAAGCCTCTATCTCCCTGTGTCTGTCTTCATCTGGGTCACAGCTCTTTGCTTGTAATTTAACATTTTCAGCAATTTTATGATGCAGAATGGAAGTAATAGTTACAACAATTCTATTTTCCTGATCAGAACAAAATTAGTACATTGCTTCTCTAATGAAATCCATTTTGAACATCTGCAAAACACCCCACAGTTATAATTGGCTTGTGTATCTTGTCTTAATACTGTCATTTATTCTAATAATTGTACTGCACCCCCACAAAAAAAGCCCAGACATAATGCTGATGCCATCAATCATGCTTCTAGACAAAAACAGGACAGAGATGGGATGGGAGTGGATGATGGTGTTGGAAGGAACAGTTTCCAACTGCTGGAAGAGCAGAATATTTTTTCAATGCCTAAGAACAAAGGGTCAGCTAGACATCACTAAAAATGACAACCTACTATACCTAGATGAGATTTTGGTCCAATCTGGAATTGTAAGCATTTGCCCAACAAAGGCGGGCCCTGTTTACTAAAGGTCTTCTCCCATTTTGTATCTATGTGAAAAATGCTTTGTAAACATGGCTCAGTCTGACTGACTGTTACGTTGAATGAAGAGAACACATTGAAGCGGATGATGGAAAAACAGGGCTGAACTAAATTTTCATGTTGACATGAAGGTTAGGTTGGTAGCAATAAAAAAAGGTGTATTGTGGTTTGCACTGGAAAAGAGAATTCTATACTGTTTAACCAGCACTAATTTACTTGATCGTATGAAACAGAGGGAGTTCTTACTCAAATGCCTTGATTGTAGTGTCCCAAGGAATTGACTTGCCTTTGGAAAACACATGGATTTGTACAGTAATTTCATGCAAGATGAAAAACTAAAACTCCCTTGCGGCAGAACAGCTGTTCTCTCATTATCCACAGCTTTGAATGACCTTATTCTTGCTTAAGGAGACAAATATCGTAAGATTCATTATCAATAGAAAGATCCCCATACAAACATTCATCCCACAGCATTCATTCCCTGTACCAAATGAACCAGGAAGGTTTGGAAGTGCAGCGCGGTATTCATTCTTGAAACGGCAAGTAGTGAAGAAAATGATTTTTGAAGAATGCTAAACGTTTAGTGCTTTGTTTTCAAAAAATGAGCAAAATGAATAGGTTTGCAATTAACCTGGCCATGTGTTAATTGCAGCTTTTAATGTGTTTCCATTTTTGCCAAGTGTACAGTTTCGTTAGTCTATGTGCCTGTGTGCTTTTGGACATTGTACATATATTATTTTTAACGTGCATGAGGAGAGCAAATTCCAAAGCCATGAATGCAAATAAACACCAATTTACCCAGTTAAATTAGCCTGTCAAGAAACTTACCCTCCTCTATTCAACTAACTCCCCCCCCCCCCCCACACACACACACAGCATATGTCCTCTTTTAGCTGGGTTAAAAAAAAGCAAACATTCTTGAGAGGGGTGTGTGTCTGTTTTGCGGGAGAGGGGATAGGTCTGGAGATGAAAATAGCAGTTCTAATATAAAATGCTGGAAGCAAAGTGCAAGTTCCATGGCAGCCTCGACCACTCTTTGTAACCTTGGGCAAATCATTCTCGTTTTCTCAAGTACCTACTTATATCCGAATACATCGTCCAGAGCTGTGAACATCCAGTAGAGTTATACAAACAGTAGGTATTATTATTATTTTTAAAACCTACTGTACCTGCATTGTAATTTGCCTTGCTCATAGCTTTGGAAAATCAAGTAACCAAGTCTGAAACCCACATCCAAAATGGAAAGATTCAGTTTTGTCCAATTACAAGTACAGAGTTTGCTTTTTTTTTTTTTCTTTTAAGTGCAATTGAACCAATGTTGACTCCTTATAACCTTATATTTTGGGTCATTGATGTGAAGTTTAGAGCGCAGTTTCACTTGAATATATGTGTGCAATAAGTCGCTCCATTCTGGTTCTGATTTTGGGTCATTGATGTGAAGTTTAGAGCGCAGTTTCACTTGAATATATGTGTGCAATAAGTCGCTCCATTCTGGTTCTGATTTTGGGTCATGGATGTGAAGTTTAGAGCGCAGTTTCACTTGAATATATGTGTGCAATAAGTCGCTCCATTCTGGTTCTGATTTTGGGTCATGGATGTGAAGTTTAGAGCGCAGTTTCACTTGAATATATGTGTGCAATAAGTCGCTCCATTCTGGTTCTGAGACCCAGTTGCATGACAAAATTTACTAAAAGAGGAGATTATATTATGGAATAAGATTCACATCATCTCTTGTTGAAGAAGTAGAGCTGATTTTTCTATATCGTTTACCTGTTGGGTTATACAGCTCTGGGAAGTGACATTAAATGTTTGTTCCTTATAACCCGGCAATCCCTGGGGTTTCTTGGCACAGTGTAACCGGAAGTAGATTGCCAGGCCTTTCTTCTAGGCAATGGAGGGTAAAACAATTTGCCCAAGGCCACAATGAGTAATAGTGGGAAATGAACCATGGTCTTTTGGTCATGAGGACTCTTTTCTAACCATTAGGCTACTCCTCCATTCCTACTAGGCTACTCTTCTATCATTCTGTGATGTAAATACTGACATAAATTACAAATGTAATTAATTTATTGGTTATTTGATAGACCACCATTTGAATAAACCAGCATGGTGATGCACACTATCCAAAGTGCTTATGGAGAAAAAAAACAAAAGAACTTACATAACAAAGGAAATGAAGACATTGCGTCAAAAATATACACTCTCCACAGACCATGAATAAAATGCATGAATAACCAAGCTCAGTGTCTGAGAATAAAAACAAACGAAAGAGAAATCTGGCCTGCCTACCATTAAGAAGCCTAACAAAAACAAATAAACAAAAAAACCCCCAAAAGGTAAACAGGTGAAAAGACTTGATTGAAGAGCCAAGTCTTCGAACCAGTTTAGAATTTTTTGTAGATAATCTACAACTGAAGATTTACGGTCAAAGAGCTCCAGAGGGTCGGATCCAAATAAGAAAAGGCAGTACCTTGTAATGACTCAAGTCTTAATTTAGCTGATGATGCAATGGCTAGATAATTAGTCTGTGAGGATCTGTGTGGGTGGAATCATGGAATCAGAAGGGAATGTAAATAGACAGGAAAACCAGAGTAGTAAGCAAGATGAGTCAGAAGCAGGATTTTAAATTTAATCCTGTTACAAAGAAGAAGCCAATTCTGTTCAAAACGTAGGGGAGACGCACAGTCAAACCTCTTCACAGTAACATTCTGGATCAATAAAAGACGACTCAGTTGATAGCTAGGGACCCCAGCCAATAAAGAATTACAGTAGTCCATTTGATTCACAACAAGAACATGCAAAACAAGATTCTTTTTGAGCTCTAGAGTTCAAAAACTGTGTGAGGGGGATAGTCAGTGTGGTGGCCAGCCATTCTAATATGGTCAGCTGCCACTGCTGAAACTTAAACTTGGATATTAAATGCCGGGATCATATCCAGCCCCAGATTGGCAGGAAGATAACCGTGCAGCAGAGAAATTCAGTGGCTGCCCGGTTAGCTTCCATGGTGAAAATTAAGCCAGCCTTTTCTGCACCTTACTTTTGCCACTTCGCCCCCAGAAATTTGACACAATCTACGAGTGACTATCCAGTCTGCATTTTTTTCAAACTGTAACAAATGTTGCAACTGTCATGAGCACTGATGAGCTGAATATCATCAGTCTAAACATAAGAACTTATTTTGAGATCTCGCATTAATGTAGCAATGAAGGTATTGAATACAGTGAGGACTGAAACAGACCCCAATCTACCCTTTATCACATGGAGTATCTATCTGAAATGGAATTAAAAAAAAAATTATGAAATTGCAAACAAAACAAGAAAATCTTCACCAAAAAAGGCAAAGGTCAAGAAAAGTTACAACAACATACACAGAAGAATCAAAGGAGAACAACCTGCACCGGCAGCAGGATAAACAGAAACCAAGAGAGCTGGTACACAAGTGGCGGTCAGACCTTATTGGTGCCCCAACACATTTCGGCCATCAAGAAATCCTCAGGGGGATCAAGTCTCTGTGTTAATACAAACTTATAAAGCGCTGAAACCACCAGTATCTATCCTCTAAACAATATTCCTGTAACCTTGCGAACTTGCATACAATCACACAGCATTCCATGATGCAGTCAGATCTAGGCTATCACAGGAGAAGGCTGGAGATAGCTCTAAGTTGTCCTCAGCTCTGACCTTAGCAGTGGGTAAATAGAAAGCCTTGGAAATTGGTGGCAAAGATTCAACCATAACTTTTAATACAGAAACCATAAACAGTTCTAAAACCAATACCGACGGCACCTTAGGAAAATTAAGAACTCTCAAGTTTCGACTTCAAGATGAGTTCTCAAGAAACTTCAGCTTCCTATGAGTGACTTCAGAGTCTTTAATAAATGGAAGGGTAAGTTTCTTGAACCTGATCCAAATGACCTTCTAAAGAGGCCACCTTGGAGTTCACTGTACAGCGGGAAGTATCTTGAATAACCAATTTCTGCCCATATTGATTCAACTGTGTCGAGATCGTCTGGAGTTGCAAGGAAATGAAAGTTTCCATTTTAGAAAGTGCTTCCATAAACCCTCCAAAGTAAAAGCTACAGGTCTCACCATCTTGGCACCGAAATCCGTCACAGGAACTTGCACTGTAGTATCAATAGACTGCAGATCTGAAGGAATAGCCACAGTCTGCACTGAATGCTGGGAACTCAAATTCCTCTCCTCCATAGCCCCCTCCACACTGGTGCACACGGCTGTTAATCCCGTCATCTGGTTTCCAGTTCAGGGGCAGGGTTGCTGTGTTCCAAGCACAGGAGGAGAACCTGCAACTTCTCATGACATCTCCCCAATGGCTGCCTACAGGATCTTAGTCGCTAGCTGCACCGGGAGGATGCGACTCTCCGGGCTAAGGGAGACATCAAGCCCAAAGGTGGGCAGAGGGCCTCCTTCCACCCCTCCACACCAAGCAGTTTCATCGTCCCTTTGATGGGCCACATGAAAGCATCCATGGGCCCAGCTCCAGCCAACTTCATCACCACCAGAGCCTCCGCCATCTGTTTGGCCTTCCGCTTTCAGCCAAAATGTGACATAAGAAAATCTCATTCAAGAAACCTTCTTAAGGTTAGGCCAGCAATTCTGGAGCTCTCTCAGAGGGAAGTCAGAGAACATCCATCACAGTCACCATCTTCCCTCCTGCTAACTCCCTGAAATGGAATTGTTAATACAAACCTGAAAAACCCACCTAGAGAAAGAGGATCTAACTCAATTCAAAACTATCCCTGTGAGACTGACTTTTTCTAGCCTGGTCAGGGGCAGCAGGTAGTTCATGACATCAAATGCTGCAGTTAAGTCGATTTGTATTACCAACACATCCTTAAACCTGATGAAGTAGCAAATAATCTCACTTAAACATAGCTACTAAGGCTGTCTCCAAACTGTGACCATAAAATGCCGATAGACAGGAATGAAAGGAATTATTAGCATTTAAAAAGAATTGAAATCTATTGTGCCACTTTCTCGATGATCTTAGCAGCAAATGGGATATTTGAAATAGGCTGCTAATTAAGTTAGAGATGAAGAGATCATAGATTGTTTCCATCTTTTGGGTACCAAGCCCTGGTTCAAGCTGGAGTTAATCTAAGAGACAGGACTGGTATTAGTAAGTGGCAAATAGGGCAATTGCCCTGGGCCCCCATGCCACAGGTTGCCCCAAGCCTGCCTCATTCTGAAGGAGGAATAGTTGAAGGTGGGCTTTGGGGCCCTACCAAAAGAAGCAGTGCAAATGATGACCAGCACTTGTATTATCTGGGAGAAGACCTCATCAGCAAGAGAAATAGAAGAACTGATGAAACCAATAATTTCCCCCAAACTATATTGTGTTAAGGGCGTAAAGTTGGCAAGTGAATTCTTACAAACATTTGCAGCACTGGTACTTACGAGATCTTGAAAAGAAATCAAGGAAAGCGGAGGGCAATCAGTAATTCTCATATTGTATTATCCTGATGGTTTACCTGGAAGTGGCATGCTGGTCAGGGCTGATTGCTGAGAGGGCTGAACATACAGAACATAATTTTCCTACTACCTGGAATAGCTCACCAGGATAATTCCCCAGAGCAGGGGGTCTCCAATTCCGGTCTTGGAGTCAAGTTTTCAAGATGTCCCTAATGAATATGCATGAAATAATTTGCATGGCCTGCCCCATTGTATTCAAATTTATCTCATGCATATTCATTAGGGACATCCTGAAACCCTGATTGGTATGCAGCCCTCCAGGACTGGAATTGGAGACCCCTGCCCCAGAGGATGGATTAACTGAAAAATATAAATATGCTTTGCTTGCTTAATCAACATGTAATATCTATTCTGGAGCATCTGACCCCCTTCCAAGTTTAAATAAGTTCTCTTTTTCTCCATTGACGTTCTGCCTAATGTAGTCTTTTGCTAAGTTCCCCATGTTTAAGGGTAAAACAGGAGTTAGTTGGCTGAGATTTCTTAAGTTTCTTTTTCAAAGGGGCAAATGTATCCAAGATGGACTGAAGAACACCGGCCGGAGTCTTTTCATCCAGTGATAAAGAGGACTGATCAGGTAAAACAAACAAGAAACAATTTACAGCTGAATGCTCATCAAAGAAGGCCATGCTATGAGTGAAAATAGTCCCTGTTTTAAGGACAATCTGGGGGCTGTTGATATAACAGAAGTTATAAAAAAGTGATCTTTCCCTGACATAGATCTAATATGTGGGTTGGGGATCGTGTTATCAAGAAAATCAAGTTGGCATTTTTTTCAACAAGATTTAGAGTCCCTTTTACTAAAGCCTGCCAAGGATTTGCCATTAATGCGTGCTAATGGCAAAAACTACAGGTTAGCTGTCAGGGGCACATTCAGTATGTCCCCAGCAGTTATTATGCAAAGGGTTTTCCTATCGTGTGATCCACTAGGTCATGTTCACTTAATGACTCCTATAGAGGAGTCATTTGGTAAACCCCTGTTAGGAGTCACATTGCTGATGAGCACATGGCAATTTCCCTTGTGCTAGCAGCAATGCGCTCTCTCACGTCTACTCTCCATATATTCCCCACTCTGTCCCACAATTACCAATTAATGTGCATTTTAGCATGCAAAGACAGACACTATCACGCGTTAGTGTTCCTGACTGCCTGTAGCCGCATGTTAAATGCCTGTTAGCCAGTTAATGGGCTAGTATAAGAGGTCCTTATTTTGTGTACCAGTATTACATTCTTACAGTTATTTATTTTTTTCTTCTGATGCAGTTTCTCTGAAACATTTGTTAGTGTTAGACTTTAGATCTAGACCGTGTTGAGATCTGGAAAGGAGTTGGGTTTAGATCATGCTGCAATTTGAGCAACACAGAGTACACTGGCAGATGTTATGGACTCCAGATATCATCTTAGCAAAAAATAATTCTCAAGCATTTGCTGTTTACCCTTAGAGAATGGATGCACTCTCCAACTCAACAGGAAGTTTTTGTTTCAGAGGTCTTAGTGGTCCACATAATTTCTTTTTATCTGGCATCTTCCACAGCACACAAAGCATGAAACAAAAGCAGATGACAATGTGTACAGAGCAAGAGGACTTCTAAATTCAAACCTCTTTGCTCCGTTGCTCACACTTTAGCATGTGATAGCAGTTCTGGCAGCATTTAGCACCTGCAGAGCCCAGAGACCCCGACAGACTACACAGCAGGTTAGAGGACTGAAAGTATCACAACAGCAATAAGAAGGAGTTAAATTAGGGAGAAAAATATTCACAGGTTTTCAAGGACTTTAGTGAATAAAGACTGTCAACTGTAATTCTAGCAGCTGCCAGCAATCAAGCTGTAGATAAAAAAAGGTATTTTGTACCTTTTGCTCTAAAGGTTTTAATTTGAATTTAATGATTTATATTCTGCTTTTTTTGAATGATAAGATGAACAAAGCTGAATACAAAATACAAACAAAATTAAGATGCTATAGTAAAATAGAACTTAGTAATTAAAAAAAAAACATTTAAAGGCACATTTTAGATAGGACGTGGAGATCAGAACTGGGGTGTCCAGGTCACCATGTATTCAACTGAGCTGGTATTTTAGCTGTTTCTAAAATGCACGTCCATGTGCAATGGGAGGAGCCATTTCCGAAAAATACGCAGGGGAAAGATCAGTGAGGGTCATCCGGCAATTTATACGTGTAAGTGCAAATGCAGAGGTGCAGATGCTCTTGATTAAATTACAGAGGACATTCTTTCTTGCCTCTCACTTCAATATGGAGAAATACATCTCAGGGGATTAAGGGGGATATCCCTTAAAGAGATGAGCAAAAGGAGCACTTTAAATCCCTATTCGTGCCAGAGAGCAGGTGTATAATTTGGATGTGGACTATTTTGGGCTTACAGGTGCATACCTTATATGAAATGAGGGACACGCTTGTAGATTTTTGTCCCATGCAGGGCATGCCCCAACACGCCCCCATATACTTTGGAAATGGTGTTGTCATCCACATGTAATATTTCACCCTTTTTAAAATGCCCATTTACATGTGTATATGACTGCTTGTACGTGTTTAAATCTTGAAAACGGCTTCTAAAATTACTCTTAACCATTAGAACAAATGCATTGTAACCAGTCCCCCTGAGCCTCTCCTTTACTGGTGGTATCCACGTGCTACAGATGTGATGAAGGTGGATTCCACTCCTTTCATTCAGGATCCAAAGAAGTAGGAGGAAGCCTTGATTTAAGGCCTTATCTCTGTGGATGCTTTACGTGGGCACCAGGGTCGCATTCCTTCACTCACGCAAATGATCTACAGTCCAGTCCAGGCTTGGCTGTGTAAAAATATTTGGGCCAATATTCAAGACAACTATGCATTTGCCAGTAACTGGAAAAATGCATAATTGGCTTCTAGATACATGTTTAAAAAATTATATGATCTGAAAATGGGAACAAGTGAGGTGATCACATTTGCAGATGACACAAAATTATTCAGTTATTAAAACACAAGAGGATTGTGAAAAATTGCAAGAGGACCTTGATAAATTGAAAGACTGGATGTCCAAATAGCAGATGAAATTTGGTATGGACAAGTGCAAAGTTATGCACCTAGTTAAGAACAACCCAAACTACTGTTACATGATGCAAGGTTCCATATTAGGAACTACCACCACAGGAAAACAATTTAGGCGTCATCATGGATAATTTGTTAAAACTCGTTGCCCAGTGTGCAGCCGTGGCCAAGAAAGTAAATAGAATGCTAGGAATCATAAGGGAATGAATGGAGAATAAAACAAAGGATATTATAATGCTTCCGTATCATTCTATGGTAGAATCACATGTTGAATTATTGTGTGCAATTTTGGTTGTCCTATCTTAAAAAGGATATAGTAGAATTAGAAAAGTACAGAGAAGAGCCACCAAAATGATAAAGGGGATGAAAGGATACCTCTATGAGGAAAGGCTCAAGAGGTTAGGGCTCTTCAACTTTGCAAAGAGATGGCTAAGTAGAGATATAATAGAGGTCTATAATGAATGAAGTGGAACGGATATATGTAGATCAGTTGTTTACTCCATCAAAAAGTAGAAAGACTAGGGGACACACAATGAAGCTACAATGTAACCCATTTAAAATTAATAAGCTAAAATAGGTTTTCGCTCAATGAGTAATCAAACTCTGGAGTTTGTTACTGAAGGATGTAGTAAAGGTTGTTAGCGTAGCTGGGTTTAAAAAAAGTTTGGACAAATTCCTGGAAGAAAGGTCCATAAACCATTATTAAAGAGGACCAGGAAAATCCTTTGCTTACCCTGGGACAAGCACTGCGGAACCCTGTGTACCTTTTTGGGAACCTGCCAGGTAATTGTGACTTGGATTGGCCACTGTTCGAAACAGGCTACTGGGCTTGATGGACCTTGGTCTGACCCAATATGGCATTTATGTTCTTAAGTAATATTGGGCCATCTAAATTGCTAAATGGCTAGATATTTTCTGTATAATTACGAACCAGGTTAAGAGCAGGGTGGAGGCGGCCAAAATAATGATCCAGATAATGGTAATATTCAGCTGTTATCTGGACATGTTATCATTTAGTTTAGGTCTGTCACATAGCAGGCCTCAACTAAATGGACAGTGTCAACCCTACGCCTATATTTAGGTATTCAGCACCACTACTTCTATGGATAGTAGTGCTCAATTTATGTAGCAAGTTATGCATCATGCCAGCTGAATATTGATTCCATAGTCTTTGCTGGATGATTAAAAATCTAACTTACAAACCTCCTATCTTCACAATGTAGAACAACAAATAGTCAAAAATGGTAGACAATGCTTCTTCCCTCACTTCAGACACATTCTTACTTATCTTATGCCGCTCTTCTGAGCAAGCAACTCCCAGAATATGCAAAACACTTTGGATAAAATCTCTCTCTGCACCAAGGTTCTTTGACCTCAAGGGCACATCGCAATAGACAATCTCCTAAAGTTCTCTCAGCTAAGCCATCTTGCCTCATTCCATGTCCTTTCCCCCGGTGAGCTCCAATTTGCACTAATCAGGAGACTCAAGCAACCCCTTGACTTTTCTTCTGGGTGAAAGGAAGGTAAACAACCAAAACCCCTCTCAACTTTTCTACATAGTGAAAAAGAAGGTTTGGTCAAGGCTTAGATCAGCAATCAGCATGCAATTAGTGCCCACTGACTGTATCATAACTGCTTTTGAATAATGACTTGCAAATTCATAACTTGTGCCAAAATAAAGAATACTCTCCAATGGCTTTCATTTCTAGAAGCAACTTATTCCATAATGTGGGAGACCGCTTCTGAAAGAGCCCAGTTACCACTTCTCACTAGTTGAAGGCAGTCACATTCAAAGCTTGGTTAGAGAGCAGGAGTTGGGAAACATTCCCTTCTTCAAAAAATGAGTGAAATGCCAAACATAAGGAGTTTAAATTGCATCGGGGCATTTACTGGCAGTTCAAGTAAGGAACAGAAGAGAGAGTGATTCGTAACTTTTTTAGTGATTTCCACAAACATTGAATTACAATAATCAAGATATATGATTGTTAAAATATAGAAAGACTAGGGGACATGCAACAAAGCTACAGGGTAACCTATTTAAGACTAATAAGATTAAATATTTTTTCACTCAACACGTAATCAAACTCTGGAATTCGTTACCGGAAGATGTCGAAAAAACTGTTTGTGCAGCTGGGTTTAAAAAAGGTTTGGACAAGTTCCTGGAGGAAAGGTCCATAAACAATTATTAAAGGGAGCCCAGGAAATCCACTGCTTGCCCCAGTACAAGCATTGTAGAACCTGTGTCTTTTGAGCAAACTGCTAGGTACTTATGACCTAGATTGGCCACTGTTGGAAACAGGATACTGGGCTTGATGTACCTTGGTCTGACCCAGTATGGCATATCTTATGTTCTTATGTCTCCATCATCATGTTCTTATGTCTCCATCATCGAACTAAAGTCTTGCAGTCGCAGAAAGAGACTAAGCTCCATAACCAGTCTCACGTTTCCTAAGAACTTTGTAGTGATTGATGCAACTTGAAACTTAGATGATAGAGGGGTAAAAGGAGCAGTCAGAGGGGACAAGGCTATAGCGGAGAAACTGAATGAATTGTTTGCTTCTGTCTTTACTGAGGAAGATGTAGGGATGTTACCCATGACTGAAGTGGTATTTAAAGGTGATACTGCGGAAGAATTGAAAGAAATATCCATACACCGGGAAGATGTATTACAACTATTTGATAAATTGAAGAGTAGCAAATCACCTGGACCAGATGGAATAAATCCAAGGGTGTTGAAGGAACTGAAATATGAGATTGCAGATCTGCTATTAGTAATCTGTGAACTATTATTAAAATCATCTGTAATACCTGAAGATTGAAGGATCGCCAATGTAACGCCAATTTTTAAAAAGGGTTGCAGGGGTGATCCAGGAAACTACAGACTACTGAGCCTGATGTCAGTACCCGGAAAAATGGTAGAAACCATCATAAAGAACAAAATACTCAACATGTAGATAGTCATGACTTAATGGGAGACAGCCAACATGGCTTTAGATAAGGAAGATCTTGTCTTACTAATCTGTTATTTTTTTTGAAGGTGTCAATAAACAGGTAGACAAAGGTGAGTCGGTTGGTATAGTATATCTGGACTTTCAGAAAGCCTTCGACAAGGCCCCTCATCAGAGGCATTTGACAAAACTAAAAAGTCATGGGATAGGAGGCAGTGCACTACTGTGGATCAGGAACTGGTTAAAAGATAGAAAGCAGAGGGTAGGGCTAAATGGCCAATTTTCCCAATGGAAAAAGGTAAATAGTGGAGTACCACAGGGATCTAATTGCAAGGGGATCTTGATAAATTGGAAGACTGGGCATCCAAATGGCAGATGAAATTTAATGTGGACAAGTGCAAAGTTATGCACCTAGGAAAGAACAACCCAAACTATGGTTATATGTTGCAAGGTTCCACATTGGGAACCACCACCCAGGAAAAAGATTTAGGTGTCATCGTGGATAACATGTTAAAACCCTCTGCCCAGTGTGCAGTGGCAGCCAAGAGAGCAAACAGAATGCTAGGTATCATAAGGAAAGGAATGGAATATAAAACAAAGGCTATTATAATGCCTTTGTATCGTTCCATGGTGTGACCGCACCTTGAATATTGTGTGCAATTCTGGTCGCTGTATCTTAAAAAGAATATAGTGTTATTAGAAAAGGTACAGAGAAGAGCCACCAAAATGGTAAAGGGGATGGAAGGATACTCCTCTGAAGAGAGGCTAAAAAGGTTAGGGCTCTTCAACCTGGAAAAGAGACAACTGAGGGGAGATATGATAGAGGTCTATAAATTAATGACTGGAATGGAACGGGTAAATGTAAATCGATTGTTTACATCATCAGAATATAAAAAGACTAGGGGACATGCAATGAAGCTACAGGGTAATCTATTTAAGACTAATAAGAGAAAATATTTTTTCACTCAACATGTAATCAAACTCTGGAATTTGTTACCGGAGGATGTAGTAAAAGCTGTTAGTGTAGCTGGGTTTAAAAAAGGTTTGGACAAGTTCCTGGAGGAAAGGTCCATAAACCATTATTAAAAGGGACCTGGGACATCACTGCTTGACCCAATACAAGCATTGAGGAACTTGTGTCTTTTGGGGAGACTGCTAGGTATTTATGACCTAGATTGTCCGCTGTTGGAAATAGGTTACTGGGATTGATGGACCTTGGTCTGACCCAGTTTGGCATATCTTATGTTCTTAAATGCCAAAGTAAGAGCAGAATTCAGAATTACACCCAATCTTTTTCTTTAGATTTAATTATCAAATCAACGGCATTGCAATTTAGCATAAGGAAGTCATCAGAGAGGCTGCTACTAACCCATAAAGATTTCAGATTTTTTTCTGCATTATGTTCAATCTTTCTGGCTTTGTATGACATTTAATTATTTCCGTATTTAGGTCATGTCTTTCAGTAGTTGCTTAAAGTGACTTACAATCAGGTATTGTAAGTATTTCACTGTCCCTGGAGGGCTTACAATATAAGTTAATACCTGAGTCAATAGAGGGTTAAGTGATTTGCCCAAGGCCACAGGAAGTGTCAGTGGGATTTGAACCACTCTAACAACTAAGTTACTCTTCTGCTCCACACCAATATATTAAAACATTTTAAATTCTTCCAGGGATAAAGCAGAGTTCCATTTTCAGGAGAACAAAATTTGTATCTCATGCGCATAGATATAACAGCTCGGACCCAGAATGGCCATAGAAACATGACAGCAGAAAAAGACCACATGGCCTATCTAGTCTGCTCTTCCATATCAACTACAATAGTCCCCTTTTTACCTGTAGAGATGCTCTGTGTTTGTTCCATGCTTTATTGAATTCAGACACTGTCCTCATCTCTACCACGTCCACTGGGAGACTATTCAACACATCTACCACTCTTTCCATAAAGAAATATTTCTGCATATTACTCCTGAGTCTATCCACTTTCACTCTCATCCTATGTCCCCTTGTAGCAGAGCTTGCTTTCAATCGAAAGAGGCTCTCGTCGTGTGCATTTATGCCATGGAGATATTTAAATATCTCAATCATAAGACCTAAATACATACACTTTGGAGGAGAGGAGGGATAGGGGAGATATGATTCAGACCTTTAAATACTTAAAGAGAAAAAACGATCAAAAAACCTCTTCCAGAGACAGGGAAGCTGTAAAACTAGAGGGCATGACATGAAGCTGCAAGGTGGTAAATTGAAAGGGAATGTCAGGAAATACTTTTTTACTGAAAGGGTGGTGGATGCTTGGAATGCCCTCCCGATGGAGGTGGTGGGGGCAAACACAGTGACGGAATTCAGAGTGGCCTGGGACAGACACAGTGGATCACTTTACAGCAACAAGGTTAAATCTAAATAAACTGAACCATATAATTTCACAACAAATAGGGGTGTCCTACATGGAGCGATGTGTTCACCCCTAAACAAAGAAACAAAGATATGGGGAGGGGTTAAGACATGGGGAGGGGTGCACCTGCTCCTGGTGGGTGCACCAATAAGCAAAGACATAGGTAGGGATGCACCTACTCCCTAAAAGACATGGGAAGGGGTGCACCTACTCCTGCCATATAGCTGGGCAGACTAGATGGACCATACTGGTCTTTATCTGCTGTCATTTACTATGTTACTATATCTCCTCTATCTCTCCTTTGCTCTAAAGTAAACATATTAAGATCCTTAAGTCTGTCCTCATATGCTTTATAATGAAGACCACTAACCATTTTAATAGCCACCCTCTGCACAGACTCCAACCTGTTTATATCCTTTTGAAGGTGTGGTCTCCAGAATTGCACACAGTACTCCAAATGAGGTCGCACCAAAGATTTATACAGAGGCATTATCACCTCCTTTCTTCTGCTGGCCATTCTTCTCCCTATGCACCCAAGCATCCTTCTAGCTTTTGCCATCACCTTTTCTACCTGTTTAGGTACTTATTGTCAGACACAATCACGCCTAGGTCCCGCTCTTCTTTCGTGGACAGAGGTATGTCACCCCCTATACTGTATTGCTTCCTTGGATTGCTGCAGCCCAAATGTATGACACTACATTTTTTAGCATTAAATCTCAACTGCCAAATTCTAGACCATTCTTCAAGCTTAGCTAGATCCCCCCTCATGTTATCTACACCTTCCTGGGTGTCTACTTTGTTGCAGATTTTGGTATCATCTGCAAAGAGACAAACCTTACCAGACAATATCACTATCAAAGATGTTAAAAGGAATCGGACCAAGGACAGATCCCTGGGGCACACCACTGGTAACCTCCTCAGAGTGAACTTCATTTACTTGTACCCTTTGTCACCTCCCACTCAACCAATTTCTAACCCAAGCAGTAACTCTAGGGTCCATCCTTAGGATGCTCAGTTTGTTTATAAGTTGCCTGTGCGGAATGATGTCAAAGGCTTTACTGCAATCTAAATACACCACATCTAGGGCTCTCTCTTGATCCATCTCCCTGGTCACCCAGTCAAAGAAATCAATCAGATTTGTCTGACAAGACCTGCCTCTGGTGAATCCATGCTGCCTCGGATCTTGTAATCCGCTGGACTCCAGAAACCTCACTATTTTCTCTTTCAGCAGCGTTTCCAATAATTTACTTACCACACAGGTTAGACTATCAGGCCTGTAGTTTTTAACCACATCCTTCTGCTTTTGTATAAAGGGACCAAATGTGCCTCTCTCCAGTCTTCTGGCACCACTCCAGACTCCAAAGAAACATTGAAGAAGGTCAGTCAGTGGAGCTGCTAGAACATCCCCAAGTTCCTTCAGTATTCTCAAATGTATCCCATCTGGTCCCATCGCTTTGTCCACTTTTAGTTTAGCTAGTTCCTCATGAATACAGTCTTCTGAAAATTGTTCAAGATGTCCCTCGCTTCTGTTCCTGTTTGTGGGTGTTGTCTGAGGTCCTGCTCCTGGCCCTTCATCTGAACACAGAACAGAAATGCTTGTTAAGCAATTCCGCTTTATCCTCATCAACGTCTACATATTCCTCCCCTTCACCTTTGCATTTGACAAGACCACTTTTGCCCTTCCTCCTCTCACTAACATATCTGAAAAATGTCTTATCCCCACATTTCATTGCCATTGACCTGTTCTGACCGTATCTAGTTTCGCTATCCAGTCAGTAGCTGAATATCACCACTGAGGTGATATCAATTGGGTCTGCTCCAATCCACCCTGGTTTTAGCCGAGCATCATCTCTGCAGTCCATGGTGACATTCAACGGCATTATGTGGATAGTAACACTGAATATCGGGATTGCTGCCATTTGGTTGGTTAGCAGGTGTGCTAACCGGCTAAACCACTTTGAACATGTTCCCCCTTAGTTTCATTTTAATGTTTTGATTCATTTTTTAAAAATTTAAAACACTGATAAAAACAATAAATTAAAACAAAGGGGCATATTTACTAAAATGTGTGAGGGTGGTGTCAGACCCACACTAAGAAATGGAGGCATTCCCGGCTTGTCCCCATGTACTTAGCACAAGTTCCACACCACCCCTATGCTAAGCAATTTGCTACAATTACTGTTTATGCAATGAACACCATCCATTGCAGCAGTGTTAAGTACACTCACACTAAGTGCAATATTGACTGTCCGCGTATGTTAAATATGCCCATGTTAACCGCAATGCGCATGCCCTACTTCTGGACTGCCCAGCCTCTATCGCAATCCCAACTAATTTATTTATTTAACAGGTTTTTTTTATAGTGCTTTGTAATTTTAGTCAAAGCGGTTTACATTATAACTTAAACTTGGTAATGTACGTTAAACAGGGACATTGATAACTTGGATTCTTTTGAGGCAATGGAGGACTAAGTGACTTGCCCAAGGCCACAATCACTTAGTATGGGATTCTTAGTGCGACTGCATATTTGGGTTGTGGTAATAGTTATCGCAGTGCACTTGGGGTACCCCAAACCCTGCGCTGCTACTGCAGTTTAGTAAACACCTCAACATTTTACAAAAGAAAGTAAAAATAAAACAAGATTAGAAAATGGACTGGCCAACTGTGAAAACAAGGCAAGAAAAATCCTCCTGGGCTTCCTCTCACCCCCTTAACCTCCAAGTCTCTCAGTCCATTTCCCACTCTTAGCCGGCAGAGGAGATCTCCAGTTACTCTTGTTTAGCTGAAACAATAATAGAAAATGGTACTGGCCAACACAAATCTGCTGCTCTTAATTAGCAACTTGACATACTGCCTTTTAATCCCAAAGAAAAACATGAGGTTTACTTGAAAACTGCAAAATGTTAAAGAAGACAGAAAGAGAAGAAAACAGCAGCAGCTCATATCCAAATGTGGGCATCACAGATCCCCCAACTACCTGCGTGACTAGAAATGCTTTAAGATCAGTTTTAAAGCAGGACCGAGTGGCTCCCCTTCTCAAAGATGGGGCAGAAAGGGGCCAGGCAAAGGTAGCCCAATGCATTAAATCCAAATGAATGTGAGTAGGGGAAAGTAAAGGAAGCTGATAAATATTCTGACAGTGAAATGGATGTCTGAAACAATACGGAAGCGGAACCGATAACCCTGTATAGCAAAAGAAGAATCTTAAAATGGATTCTAAAAGCAACCGGTGGCCAATGAGAATTTTTCAATATAGGAGGAACTGTCATGCCAGACAACGGCATCAGCTGGCATGTGGGGATGACTTCTGCACCATGACGACTGGGAATCAGATGGAGTAACATGTCGGTGGGGTGGATGAGGGAGGGTGTCAGGGACTATGGGGAAAGGGTCAGGAAGGGTGTTCTTTAGCCCCTGGAAAGAGGGGTTTATATTTATAATGAAGCAAAATAGCAATCAACACAATTTCCTTTGTCATTTTTCATTTCCTTTAAAAATGAAAGAAAATAAAACAGGAAAATATAGTAACATAGTAAAGGACGGCAGACAAAGACCAGTATGGTCCATCTAGTCTGTCCAGTAAGATGGCTGGAGTAAGATGTCAGGAGTAGGTGACACTCTGTGCAGGCCACCCCTGCTTTTATGCTAAAATGTTGCTAATATCTGTTTTATTTCCCTCATAAAGTACATCCCTAAAACACAGGTTGATTTATGTGTTCTCGCTATACTGAGGCCAACGAGGTTAAACTGGACATGCTCACAAAATAAAGTAAACAAGCAAATTTAATTTAATTTAAATTACTGGCCACAAACAGATATGATTTGTTTCTCTTTGTAGCTTAACATCTTTGTTTTGTTTCATAAGTCAGTGGGGATTAACTTTAAGCATGCCATATTTTTGGTAGTATCAAAATTACATGTTTAAGGCCTTGTTACCTTAATTCCTTCACCCTAAACCGGGGAAATGGTGCTCTCCTTTAACTCCTGCCTAAAGGCTGTAAGCTTTTCAGTTCAGAAGGGACTGGATCTCAGAGAATTTCCAGAGACAACTTTACCTGGTGGATGAGAGAGTCTACAAACATGAGGATTCCCAAACAAAT
The DNA here is from genome assembly GCA_033557465.1 of Ichthyophis bannanicus. Classification (NCBI taxonomy): domain Eukaryota; kingdom Metazoa; phylum Chordata; class Amphibia; order Gymnophiona; family Ichthyophiidae; genus Ichthyophis; species Ichthyophis bannanicus. Next base: position 79,050,618 of record CM066049.1, on the reverse strand, counting down.
GAGAGAGAGATATCAGAGAGCCTGAAACCCTCACTAAAGTGGAGCTTTAAGGAGAAGGCATCTGAGAACTTACATATCAGTGGTGCCAGTGCACATATGATATTCTTGTGGGTCAAGGGAAGAAGGCCCATAATTTTGGTGTGGTGGCCAGACAGTAGCATTTGAGATACATTGACCTGGCATGGGAAATGCCTTTGCACAACAATCATGTTCCTTGACATCAAGATTCATTTCAACAATTAATACCTCTTAAGTGGAATTCACAGCCTCTCCACCCCTGTAATTGGTCTGAGTTGTAGGTATACAAGATTTCCCCCCTCCAACCACCATGATGCAACTATTAATCCTTCTAGGAAGGGACACAAGACACAGCAAAGGGATTAAACACAAATCCAAAAAGACATAGTAGCAGCAGACATGCAAAAAAAAAAAACCTCCAATAAAAATGGGAGGGCAAAATATACAAAGCTTTCCTTTCTCCTGGGCAGTTTGTTTAGTTATGGAAATATGATAGCAAACAGAGTTCTTGGGGTCAGTTTCAATTTGATAAAGTCTTTGCTCCTCAGTCTCTGGGAATCCCCAGTTATTCATCAATCATTCTCTTAGAGCAGCCAAAATAATCTACATTTTGCTCAAAAACTTACATTTAAAACATTGATTTTCCTTATCTTCATGGGCAAAACCATTCAGCAATTGGTTTTAAAAGATTGTGGTTCAAAACATCAGTCACATAACATTCACACACAGTCTTTCCTCTCAGAAAATATAATTCAGAACTTTGGATAGCTCCAAGGACTGTCAACCTGAGCACAAGTTAACTGTTTTTACCTAATTTGCCTTGTTGCTACCTTCAACCCCGATCAACCAACCATCCAACAACTGTCACCTCAGACAGGTGCTTTCCCTATTCTTGGCATGTGCTCTCTTAACTGGCTTGCACTACACTGAAGACTCGCTTTTTGTGATGGATTGGGAGATGCAGTGTTCTCCCAGTCCTGTTTGGTGGTGAGCCCATTGCTGTACTTATCTCACTCCTGCGTCCTCTCTCTACTCAGCAGAATCCAAGTACCTCACATCTGTGGCAGCAATAGATGCTGCTGAGTGTCTCCTGCCCCCAATCCTCTGCATTCCCCAGTGCCACAGCTGACAGCCCTATGAAACTGAAACTGCTTCCAACATGGCCCTTATGTTTGCTTCCTGCACATCTGTCCTCCACCACTGCCATGTTAAGTATGTATGCCCGTGGTTTTCTTGGCAGTGTGACCAAAGGTGGATTGCCAGGCCTTTCTTCTGAAGCAATGGAGGGTAAAGTATCTTGCTCAAGGCCCAAGAAGTGCCAGTGGGAATCAAACCTTGGTGTCTTGGTCACCAGGTTGCTGCTCTAACCACTAGGCTATTCCTCCCCTATGCTGCTGCTCTAGGTCTGTTGTTCCCTCTGGACGGTGTGATGGACTGGGTTCAGACACCTGCCCAAAGGGCAGATGTCTTTGTTCCCTTCTGGTAAAGTCAAATTATTTGCCTGTGTTGGCCAAAAGCTGCCTTGGAACCCTGGGGTTTCAGGGCTCCCAAGGAGAAGCAAGGTAATCTGCTCCTCTAAATGGCCAGTTAGGTCTTGGGAGAAGGAGGAAGGGCCTCTAGGCTAGTTTGGCCTAAGAGAGGAGGAGATCAGAGAAAAGCCCAGGCCTGAGGACTGTTCCTCAAGGATTCCAGCTTTGAGAGTGATTTATTAATACCTCAGGATGTTATGCACCAAAGACTTCTGTTTTTGATAATTATGTGACTTGAATTTTACCTTTGAGAGAAGTCTCCTTCCAGCAGGATATGACTGACAGAAAGAAACCTCTGTTCTGGAAAATGTTGGGCTTTGTCCCACCTTCATTGTAGTAATTTAGTAGGGACGCTGGTTGGCACTGCTGCTCATACAACAACATCCAAGCAATCTACACTTGAAAATAACATTTTCCAATTTACAAGCATTATTTGTTATTGCCTTCTCTGATCTAATACCACTCCTAGACCCTTCTGCTTTTATATGGCAAAAAGTGTACTTGTAATCGATTCCCACATGCACTTTTAATGGAGTAAGAACTAGATAATTTTCAGACAGCCAACTTATCTAATCTAATCTTACATTTATATCTCCCATAGGACCATCTAGAGTGGCAAATGGGCAAATGGCTTCTGAGAATTCCTTTCCTTGGCTAAGGACCTGGTTAATTTACATACTTTGAATATTCTGTAAACGAGACCTGCTTTGGCTCCTGAGGAGTGGCATGCCTCCCCCAGGCATGGAGAGAAAATGGTATCCCAACAGAGAGTACAATCAACCATGTTCAAACTGGCCACAGTTAAGTAATGTAACAAGTTACAGAGTCATAGAGCAGCTTGAAAGCATCGGCACAAACTACGAGCAGACAGCTTAAATTCAATGAATGTCTATTCAATATTACATGCACAATAAAATAGGAAAATGATTAAATATATGTATGAATTCTTGTCTCTGAGTTTCTTTTTATCATCTCTCCCTTGAATTTGAACAATGGTTTTAAAGTCTGCCTTATAGGCAATGCCGTCCCTTATGACAAGAAGACAAAGCTTTCAGAGTAATGGGAAGAAAGATTAAAAGCAAACCCAAAGCAGACAGTGAAAGAAAAAGAAAAGAGTGTACATTCTTAGGCAGTTCCTGCTCTTTAGAAGATTATAAACATGTTTTCTGATTTCCAGCAAAAATGAAGGAGGATGTAAATAAGTGAGGAACTTTTACTCACAATGGAAAATGTTGCATGATGGAAGATGTAACGCAATGAAACTATTAACAATCCCCAAGTCATTTCTCTGGCGAATCCATTGAGAGGAGAGAGGTCATAGAATATAAAGAACTATTTCACTAAGGGAGAGGGAAAATCTGCTCCTGCAGCTCTGTGCCTCAGAAGACTAAGGGCCTCAGTGAAGGCCAACTTCCTCATTCCATGTCTGTGAAAAGCAATCTTAATTGAACAAGGCCTTTGGCCGGTTTCTTGAGGTGAGCAGAAAAACGATTGCAGAGCAAGGCCACAGGAATCCCATCTATCCAAATAAGGATCTGGATCTGAGGCTGGATCTTGAGTAACTGACTTGGTCTCTCATCTGTAGGGTAACCAATCGAGTTGCATCTTTTTTTTTTTTTATTTGACTGCCAGGTGAGTAATACCGATAGACTGGGTAAATCTTGGAAGCCGGTTTGTGTATAAGTCCCTAAACATTCTTATTGCTGGATATTGGATTAGGCTGACCTTGCCGTACATATGTCTATTTCCCTGCTTGTTTTATTCTGTGTAAATAACTAATGCTACTTATTCTTTATAATCTGAAAATGGCTTTGTGGGTTGTGTTGTGTGCCAATGATGACTTCTGGCAACCCAGGCCCTGGGTTTTCGTGGCAAGTTTACAAGATCATATTCCAGGAAGTCCACATCCCTATATTTATCAAGAATTGGTGATATGTGCCTTGCATTGGTGGGGGTAAATAAGTTATCTTGGGAATGGTTTTCTGGGAGGATGGCCTGAAAGCAAGGAATGCATACGCTAGTGTCACCTCTCTCCCCTTGAAGAAGCCATAGTCCTGAACCTCCTTTCTGTTCCTCCTTCCTTCATGACTTTGTCGGTCTTTGAATTTACCAAGCAGGAAAAAGCTGGCAGCTCAATGGACTCGCGGCTCTTTAAGCATTCCAATGATGTAACAATGGGAGCAATCTTACAGGCCCCTTGAGCGTATAAAACGCTGGTCTATACACTCGGGTATGGCTTATAAATTGCCCTGGTGTACGCACATATAGAAGGAACAGTAGGACAACATAGTGCCTACTTCTCTGCGATACACGAGGACATTCCTGGAGGTGGAGAATGGGAAGTATGGGCGTGGAATAGGAGAATAGGCTTGTATCTTATTAAATACATGGATAGGCATGGAGTCTTACTGGCATAAATATACTCCAAGCTGCTCCTGTCTTGAAGCAAATGTTAACTTTGTGATGAAGCTTTCCAGGAGGCAATTTCTTAAAGACATCATCTTATAAAATTATCTTTACTGGGTATATCCTTCCAGTGTCTGAGGACACTAAAAGTCTCTGCACTTGGGGCTAAGGTTCCCTTTGTTGGAATTATTTGCCTGTGTTGGCCAAAAGCTGCCTTGGAACCCTGGGGTTTCAGGGCTCCTAAGGAGAAGCAAGGTAATCTGCTCCTCTAAATGGCCAGTTAGGTCTTGGAAGAAGGAGGAAGGGCCTCTAGGCTAGTTTGGCCTAAGAGAGGAGGAGATCAGAGTGAAGCCCAGGCCTGAGGACTGTTCCTCAAGGATTCCAGCTTTGAGAGTGATTTATTAATACCTCAGGATGTTAATGAGACCTGCAGGATGCATCCATTTAAAATCCTGTGAAGTCCAAATTGTGGTGAAAGAAACCAAACCCTGTGAGAAACATTTGAGAATTTCTGATGGTTTTGGCTTTGGGAAGGGGATGTACTTTTCCGTGGTTTGTAGCTTCCCCAGAGGTATATACTATTGGAGAATGATGTTTGTGACTGCCTCTATAGAGGTCCAGGGCACAGACACACCATGTAATTAACATGAGTAACAGATAGGTTTTGTAATATCTTTATGGATTTTGTTGTGTTAATAACCAATATTAAAAAAGGCTACAACAGGTGTAAGCCAATAATGTATCAGCACAAAACACTTCTGAATAGTACTTCCCGAAACTATTCTCTTACATCAATGATGACCTCAGTTTCAATGGCAAAAAAATGAAATAATATTTAAATTAATTTAGAAAGGGAAAAGACCTTAGTTTTGTCCCTTTGATCCAAATTTGGACCCTTCTTTCGAGTTTAGGCCACTTATCCTCACAGATCATAAAAACTCCTTCTATTTTTATTTTATTGAAAAAAAAATCTATTAAAAATGTATCAAGAAATTTTTTGAAAAAACTTACCTTTTCAGCTATATTACCAATAGTTCCAACTGGCACAAGAACATGGCAAAGTTTTTGGAGTAAGTCTCTACAACAGGAGTCAACAGATTTGCAAGGCAAAAAGCGTAGTTACTCACCTGTAACAGGTGTTCTCCAGGAGCAGCAGGAATCAGTCCTCACATATGGGTGACGTCGGCGCCGACGGAGCCCTCGCGGAGCAATTTTCCCCAGCTTTCAAAGAAAGACTTTGGGAATTGCAGCGCGCATGCGCGGTCGCCTTCCCGCCCAAGGGTGCCATCTTAGCCAGTCAGATGACATAGCTAAAAAAGACAGCAGAAAAATTTGCAAAAAAACTTAAGCAGATGATTGCAACTCCAAGGGGAGGAGGGAGGGTTGTGAGGACTGATTCCTGCTGCTCCTGGAGAACACCTGTTACAGGTGAGTAACTACGCTTTCTCCAGGACCAAGCAGGAAGTCAGTCCTCACATATGGGACTCCCAAGCTTAAGGCTACCGGAGACCCTAAGCACAAAAATGAGCTCCCTCTAGCTCAGCAGCACAGAAGGAAGGAATCTTCGCTGAATTATTACCCACCGGTAGCCCACATCCGGGATGGAGGGTAGGAGTTGCTCAAACCTCAAAGAGATTACGGAGGACTGCCTGTCCGAAAGCACTGTCCCTGCGGGACTCCCTCTCGAGACAGTAATGGACCGCAAAAGTCTGGCTCGAAGACCAAGTAGCGGCCCGGCAGATGTCTGCCAGCGGAACAGAGCGGAGGTAAGCCACTGACGTAGCCTTTGCCCGAACACAATGAGCCGTGACTCGACCATCCAAGGAGAGCCCGGCTGCCCCATAAGCCCAAGTGATACAGTCCGCAACCCAGATGGACAGAGTACGCTTGGAGACCGGGAGCCCCAATTTATTGGGATCAAAAGACACAAAAAGCTGAGCAGCCTTACGGTGCTCCCGCGTACGGTCAAGGTAGAAGTTCAATGCCCTTCTACAGTCCAGGGTATGGAGGACCATCTCAGCTCGGCTGGAGTGTGGTCTGGGAAAGAAGGTCGGAAGTACCACCTCCTGATTGATGTGAAAAGGGGAGACCACTTTTGGAAGAAATTTTGGGTGAGTCCGTAGGACTACCCTATTTTTGTAGAACCGAGTGTAAGGGGGATCAGACACGAGGGCCTGTAATTCACTTACGCGTCTAGCGGAAGTGAGGGCTATCAAGAACAATGTTTTCCAAGAAAGAAAATGGGGAGAACAGGTAGCCATAGGTTCAAAAGGCGGACAGGTGATCCGCTGTAAAACCACATTCAGATCCCAGTCAGGCGCTGGCGGGCGCAGAGGTGGTTTAAGTAGAAGGAGACCTCGGAGAAACCTCGCTACGAGAGGGTCGCTGGAAAGAGGTCTGCCGTCCACCGGTACATGATGTGCTGAAAGAGCACTGAGGTGAACTTTGACGGAGTTGGACTTAAGTCCCAGATTAGAGAGGTAGAGCAAGTACTGCAAGATCACCGACACCGAGCAGGAGAAGGGATCCTGAGACTGCTGGGTACACCAAACGGAAAAGCGACGCCATTTAAGGGCGTAGCATTTGCGGGTAGAAGGTCGCCGAGAAGCTAGGACGACCTCTTCCACCTCTGCCGGCAGGAGAAGGGGAGCAAGGACTACCCTCTCAGCAGCCAGGTTGGGGTGTAGCAGAGACCCCTGATCCTGAGTGAGGAGATCCGGTTGAAACCCCAGAGGGAATGGATCCTCTACCGCTAATTGCAGCAGGAGTGGAAACCACGGCTGTCTGGGCCAGCGAGGGGCCACCAGGATCATGGAAGCTTTGTCTCGGAGAACCTTGAAGAGAGTTCGAGAGACTAGCGGGATGGGAGGAAAAGCATACAGAAGGCTCTCCGACCATGAGAGTAGAAAAGTGTCTGCCGCAACTCGAAGGGGATGTGGCTGACGAGAGCAGAAGCGAGGAAGTTGCCGGTTGTGAGGACTGGCAAAGAGATCCATCGTGGGGAGGCCCCACTTTAGAAAGAGCTTCTGAACTACCAAGGGATCCAGGCGCCACTCGTGCGGCTGGAGGATCCTGCTGAGTTTGTCCGCCAGGCAATTTTCTTGGCCTGGGAGATAAACTGCCTTGAGAAGAACGCTGTGACTGACGGCCCAAGAGCAGAGCTTCTGTGCTTCCCGACAGAGAAGGAAGGAGCCCGTGCCCCCCTGTTTGTTCACGTAGAACATGGCAACTTGATTGTCCGTCTGGACAAGGACGGACTGGTGAGAGGTCAGGTGGGAGAAAGCCTTGAGAGCCAGGCGGATCGCTCTGAGCTCCAGGAAGTTGATCTGCTGAGCAGACTCCCACGTGGTCCAGAGGCCCTGAGTACGTGCCCCTTGGCAATGTGCTCCCCAACCCAGGAGGGACGCATCTGTCGTCAGCACCTGGGCCGGCTGAGGTGACTGAAAAGGCATGCCGAGTACCAGGTTCGGCCGATGAAGCCACCACTGGAGAGACGAGGCCAGCGGCTCGGAGACGCGCACTAGGTCTGCTAGGCCGCCTGTGGCTTGTTGCCACTGCTTGCGAAGACACCATTGAGCAGGCCGCATATTCAGGCGGGCATTGGGGGTCACATGGACGGTGGAAGCCATATGGCCGAGCAGTCTCAGGAAGCGCCTGGCGGAGACCAGGGACTGGCTGCGAAAACGGTCGGCTAGGTCCATGAGCCGTTGAGCCCTGTCGAGAGGCAGGAAAGCTCGCGCCTGAGGAGTGTGCAGTCTTGCGCCGATGAACTCGAGATCCTGTGAGGGGAGCAAAGTGGACTTTGCGAAGTTTATGACAAAGCCCAAGTACTGCAGAAGAGTCACCGTGCGGTGTGTGGCGTTGGTGACCTCCGGAGCGGACGCTGCTCTGATGAGCCAGTCGTCGAGGTACGGGAAGACATAGAGGCCGTGAAGCCGGAGATGGGCCGCCACCACCGCGAGACATTTTGTGAAGACTCGCGGTACGGAGGACAGGCCAAAGGGCAGTACCCTGTACTGGTAATGATTTCCTGCCACCACAAACCTTAGGTATTGGCGGTGGCTTGGGTGGATGAGGATGTGCGTGTAGGCATCCTTTAGATCCAAGGAGCATAGCCAATCTCCCTGCTGGAGGTAGGGCAGAAGGATTCCAAGGGTAAGCATTTTGAACTTTTCCCGCACGAGGAACCTGTTGAGGTTGCGCAAGTCCAGGATGGGTCTGAGGCCTCCTGTCCTTTTTGGTACTAGAAAATACCTGGAATAAAAGCCTTGACCTCTCAGGTGGTGGGGCACCGGTTCCACCGCCTGTTCCTGTAGAAGACCTGCTAACTCCTGAAGGAGTAAGTCCCTGTGCAGAGGGAGTCGTGGAGGTTCTCCCGGGAAATAGGAGGGAGGGACCTGGTGGAAGTGAAGAAGATAGCCTTCTCTTACGACTTGAAGCACCCAGGCATCTGAAGTGATGTTGGACCACCTGTGGGCGAAGTGAACCAGCCGGCCTCCGGTGCTGGGAGGAGCCAGCGGAGGGGGAGAGGCTATGCTTAAGGAGTCAAAAGCCCCCACCCTGCTGAGCAGGGGCTGGTGGTGCAGGCTTGGGGGCTTGCTGCCTACGGGACCCGTTACCCCGTCCCTTGGCCTGCTGGCCCTGTTGGGGAGCTGCGGGGGCCTGATATTGGGGGTAGTGTTTATAGGCAGCCGCCTTTCTCGGGTAAAAGGACTTCTTTCCCGAGCCCTTCTTTTTCTGGGAAGGGGCGGAGGTCTTCCTAGAAAGCCTAGTCCTGGTGAGAGTCTCTGTCTCTAGTTGTGCAGCCTTCTCGTCCATAGGTTTGCCAAAGAGGTTTTCACCTCGGCAGGGGACATCGACCAACTTGTCCTGCACCCAGGGCTCAAGGTCAGACGACTGAAGACAAGCCTGTCGGCGGGCACCGATGCCGGCTGCGGCCACTCGAGCCGATGCTTCAAAGCCATCATAGGCTGCTCGGGATATGAATTTTGAGCATTCCCGAATGCCAGTGGACAAGGCTAGGAACCTCCGCAAAGGTTCCTCGGACAATCCAGCGGAGAATCCGGCTAGCTCTTTAGCCAGGTCTCGGAGATACATGCCCATGTATAGCTGGTAGGTCTGGACACGACACGCAAGCATAGAGCCCTGGAAACACTTCTTACCAAGGCCATCCAGGTTACGGGCCTCCCTGCCAGGAGGCACCGAGGAGTGCATCTTCTGGCTCTTAAGACGATGCATGGCCGATTCCACTACCATGGAATGGTGTGGTAGCTGTGCTTTTTGGAAGCCAGGGCTCTTGCGGACTCGATAGATAGAATCGACCCGCTTGCTCAGGACCGGCGAAGAGGCCGGACTCTCCCACATGCGGAAGAGTAGTCGTTCCAGCATGGGAGGAACCAGTACAGTAAAGTGTTCCCTGGCGGGAGAGTCATACTGGAGGGCGTCGAGCTCTTCGGCTCGAGGCTCCTCCTCGGGATCCGCAGGGAAGGCCAAAGCCTTGGCCATATCCCTGACGAAGTCCGAGAACCGGGCATCCTCCGGAGGGGACTGCTTCCGAGGTTCGGACTCAGGCGAGTCCGAGGGGACACACCGAGTCGAAAAAGAATCAGGTGACTCTTCCTCTTCAGACTCCCAGACCGACTCCGAGGAGGAATCGGTGGGGTCGGCCCGGGCAGGCTGCGGCGCCGGCCGCCCCGACGCCGAGGGAGTCGGCGTCGACGACCTCGGTCCCGAACGGGAGGCCGAGGGTGACCTCGACCGAGGATCGACTCGAGTTCGCATGGACTCGAGGATCGGCTCGGTCTCCGGGTCGACTTAGACGTCGACGTCCCGGCGGTCGGGGCAGCGGCGCCAGCGAGGCTAGCGAGCAGTGCCCGCTGCTGGTCCATGAAGGCAGACAGTCTGCTCTCCAAGGCCGTCAACCTGAGTCCGACCTCAGGTGACCCAGCAGCCCCCGACTCGGGCCCCGACGGCGTCGGGCCCGACGTCGGCGGTCTCGGAGGCGAGTCCAGGAGGACCACAGGACTTACCCGAGCAGGCAGCTCCGACTCCATGCGAGGTCGCTTCGAGAGGTGCTCCTTCTCCAAGGACCCGGGACGGCTATCGGGGCTATGCGACCTGGCCCTTGCGGAGCCAGGAGCGTCCACCGACGCCGCCCTCGTGGGTTTCACCTTCCGTCGATGGTCCCCGGAGGGAGAACCCCTGTCGGAGGAACTCCGGCGACGGTCAGAGCTGGAACCTCTGGACGCCGAGGCCTCCGACGAGGTCCGGGTACGGCTGGGGTCAGCGAAGATCCTATCCTGCTGATGCCGCCGACTTCTCAACGCTTTGGAGGACATTTTGCCACAGGCCCCACAGATCATTTCTTCATGATCCGGGCCCAGGCAGCGGAGGCAATTATCGTGTGTGTCAGTTAGTGACATATTTTGGTCACACTGACCACACCGCTTGAAACCACTGGCAGCCATCGGGGGAAAAAGGGCCCCTGCGAGGTCAAAAGACCGGGCTGCCAGTGAAAAAACCGAAAACGAAACTGACTAAATCAGAAAAACCGAAAAAGAAGAAGAGGACTCGTGACCGGCGTCGCGAGTCCGGGCGGGAAGAAAACCGGCGTCGAACCGAAGGAAAAAGAGAATATTACGAATAAAATCAACTTTTTCGCGGGGACACGACGGGTACGTCTGTAGGGCTCCGCGGAAAAAAGAAGACTGGCTAAGATGGCACCCTTGGGCGGGAAGGCGACCGCGCATGCGCGCTGCAATTCCCAAAGGCTTTCTTTGAAAGCTGGGGAAAATTGCTCCGCGAGGGCTCCGTCGGCGCCGACGTCACCCATATGTGAGGACTGACTTCCTGCTTGGTCCTGGAGAACATCTAGTTAGCATTTTCCAGAGAGCTCAAGACCAGACAAACTCTGGGCCAAACAGGAAACAGGAACTATGATCACCAGAAATACAAGACATAGTTAAGAGCAGGCTTACTGAAGCTTTTCCTCTCTGGAGACATAATAGCTCTTCTTGCAAGTCCTTGCCTTTCAAACCAATGCTTACTGGTTCAAGATCAGGTTGTGATGACAGTAGGGATAAACAAGCAAAACCTGAACTGTTAACAAAAGTAGGGAACAAATTTGCTTTTACTTTTATTTCCCTGAAACCTCTTGTAACCTTTCAACTGCATTTTTGTTTGGGCCGCAGCCATAGTTCTCTCTCAAATAACAAAATTGCTCTGATATGAACAATTTAAAAATACAAAAACAAAGTAAAAATTTATTGAAATGAAATGAAATTATTTTTGTCTGCACATCCCTACTGTTTAGTACCTCACACTGTCTGCGCAATTCAGGAGCACAACCAGGTGCAAGAGCTACCAGGCACTTCTGCTGCATCTACTATGCATGTTTTGGTGAGGAGCTGTATCCCAGTGCAGTGCTTAGAGTTCTGCTGGTGTGTGCTGGTCTCGGGGGTTTAAAAGTTGGAACATTGCAGCTACTGCTAGAACAGGGGAGCAGGGGAGCTAATCCTGCAACAGCACAGAGGTAAAAGGCAGGAGGGCTGGGGCACAGGGGGAGCAGAAAGAAATTAAATAAAATGGTTGTGTTGGGGGATGGGTAGAAATAAAGATAACATAATTATGCCTGGGAGGGGAGGCAGCTCAGGAGAAACAGCAAAATCATGCAAGGGAGAGAAGAAATGGTAGAATTGTACTGGGAGAGGACAAGGAGAGGAGGAATGATGCAATAATGCCACGGAGAGGGGGAAGAGCAAAATTGTGCTAGGGGGGCAATTTTGATTAGTCCAGGATAATGAGTGAAGCATTGCAAATATTGGTGATATCTTTAATAAATATATATTTGAAAAATTAGTGATTTTTAAAAATATATACCAGCTTCCTTTTTATCCCCAAATGTGTGTGTCTGGGAGCAAGATCATTTCTGGCCCTGCCCTGCCCCCACAGGTCACTTCTGGCATTGCTCTTGCCCACAGTTCCACTTCCTTTTCGTCTACAAATGAAGCCCTGTAGCACTATGAAGGTTTTCCCCTTGTGATCTGGCACGTCAGCACTTCTCTCTGCCCACTAAAAATCCTTTTTAAGTTTTTATATATTCTTTTTGTACCCTCTTCTGGGTGGCAAGCTCAAGTTCCAGAAAAGAATCTGAATTAAAAGAAAACATCAAATGACTGGGAAATAACAGAAGGGTGTAGCACAAGACTGAAATAGCAGAGCAGCACATACAGACCCAGAGTGAAAAAAATGAATTTCACCTGGGTCTCAGCGTGCTCACTGCACCATATTGCCAAGGTAATATTAACCACATAGAGGAGGAGCCTAATGGTTTCAGCAGAGGGCTGAAAACCAGGGTTCAAATTCCACTGCTGCTCCTTGGGATCTTGGACAAGTCACTTAACCCTCCATTGCCTTACATGCAAACTTAAGGGCTGATGCAGAAAGCTGGCGATGAATTTGCATGCTGTTAGCTGTGCACGCATTTTCGTAGCATGCCGATAGCGCGATACTTCAGTGGCAGGGAGGCGTGGTCTAGTGGTTAGGACAAGGTACTTCAGGCCGGAGGGCCGGGGGTTCAAGTCCCACCTGGGGACAGCAATCTCAGGCCGGAGGGATTGGGATTTCTAGTCCTATAGGCACTCCTTGTGGTCTTGGGCAAGCCACTTAACCCTCCATTGCCCATGTTCCCTGTATGTATTAGCGTGTGTGTCTCATATCCCCTCATGTTAAATGTATCTCCCAATTGACCGCTTTGACCCGGTGAAAAGCAGGATATAAATACAGCTAAATAAATAAATAAAAAATAAATAAAATAAATATGCAGGAGGGGTCATGTATGCAAATGAGCTACATGCAAACTTCGGCATAAAGCTGAAAGGAGGAGAGCCAACGCATGCGTAAACAATAGACGTGCTATGTGCTGCGCGTTTGCGCATGCACGTAAATGTCTGATTCTCACCTTATGAGCGCATCGGACATACACATTGTTTCATCAATTAGCTAAGCCAGTAATAGCCTGAAGGCACCCACCCCAAAATAATCAACACTTTTTTCACCCCAAATCATTTTTTTTCATTAAATCACAAGGAGACATATCAGGAAATGGAAAATAATATAAATGAGTTCACAGAACAAGGATAAGAAGCAAAAGATCCTCTTTGAACACCGAATTCTTGCTTAGACACTGAAACATACTGTACATGCAGAAGATTTTCACACACTGAAACAGTCTTTCCCTATACACCCAAGTTTTTAAGTCACCTCCGACCAGGCATAGAGATAATGGTGCTCCTGAACTTTACGCCTGCTTCCGTGATCCTCTACACATTTCTCTGCATTGGGCACAGACCTCATTAACATTTCATTTAATATGCACAGCTCATTTGCATACCATATGCTTGGGGCTGCTGTGTACGCATGCTTTTATTCTGCATTTGTGTAGCGGTACTTGTGCGTATATGTTGTGCTATCTGCATGCAAAGCACGTGCTAGTCTTTCTACTTCAGTTTGTTAGATTGTAAGCCTTCCGGGAGCAGGAAATTATCTACTGTATCTGAATGTAACTCACTTCGAACTACTACCGAAAAAGGCACAAGTCAAATAAAAAAAGAAAATTCTTTCACTATGCAGCAACCACAGGAGAAAGGGTGCACTTCACTCTGCAGTAGCATGATGGGAAGAACAGTGAACAGTACTCGGAGCAGCAACAGCGGACACGCCAAGTCACATGCATTAGGCATGAGACACACACATCCACAAGCTCCCATGCACTTAGCACCTGCTCCAATGCATCCATGCCAGCCCACCTCTGTGACTCCACTGTTGGGATCTGCTGCCGCCCCTCACCAGTGCGCACCTTCATGGCTCCATGCCACCAACACCCTTCTGCTGCCACTGCCGAGACCCGTGGCAGTGGCAATATATCAAATACAGAGTGGAGCCTGCAAGTTATTCTAGGTGTTTTGCTCAGGGCTCAACTTGTCCCGGCCCTTAGAAACAGAAAGTTTATATCAGAAGGGGCAAGACTGGCAAAGCTCTGACTGATGTGTCTAAAATAACTTGCAGACTCCACTCTGTTTTTGATGTGTTGTGGCGGAGATGGGCTCTGGCAGGGGGAGGGTGCTAGATAGTGGCATGGGCCCCAGCAGCGGCGGTGAAGCAGTGGAGGTGGGCACTGGTGAGAGAAGGGAGCTAGATAGTTGTTTGATGGGGGGAGGGGGGGGGGAAGGGAGGAGATGGTGAATATAGGAAACATAGATCGCACCACCGGCGGCTCTCCGATCGGGTCAGAGCCCGGGAGAAGGAAAGAAAGACTCCTCCCAGCTGCAGAGCCCCAAGCCAATCAGCTACCTGCTGCTGCACCTTTAAACCTGTGTGCGCCATAGGGCGCGGGAAGATCACACCACCGGCGGCTCCCCGATCGGGTCAGAGCCCGGGAGAAGGAAAGAAAGACTCCTCCCAGCTCCAGAGCCCCAAGCCAATCAGTTACCTGCTGCTGCACCTTTAAACCTGTGCTTGCCATCGGGCCCACACCTCAGGGCCTCACCAGAGGGCCCTTTGGTGTGGCCCTTAGGCGCAGCACTGCAGTGAGGATGCCTCCACCCCACACAGGCAAATCCACGAATGGGTCAGGCCCCAAGGAAACAGAACCGAATGACTCATGTGATAAACTACACGAAGTAAGCATCCACCATTGCACTCCATTGCTACCTCGCCGCTACCTCATTGCTTGCAAATAACATATGCTGCATCGCCCCTCCTTGCTCCTCCTCTATGGCTTCACATCACATTATCCTCCTTTTCTTCATACTCCCTAACTGTTTCCCCTCCTACCAGCACCCCCATTCCTTCCCTCCCTATTCCCCCTTTACCATACCATCCTCACTTCTCCCTCCCTCCACTCTGTCTTCTAACCAATCATCAGCTCTTGAGCTTCATCACTCTCTCCCTCTCATTCAACCATCCCCTCTCTCTAAGGCAACCTGTTTCACCACCACTTGAAATTGAACATGGCCAAGACTGAACTTTTTATCTTTCCCCCTAAAACCTCCCCTCCTCTTCCTCCTTTCTCAGTCTCCGTGGACAGCTCTGTACTCCTTCCTGTTTCCTCGGCCAGCAATCTGGGGGTTGTCTTTAACTCCTCTCTCTCTTTCTCCACACATATCCATCTCGTAGCTAAGACCTGCCATTTCTTTCTCTATAACATTAGCAAAATCTGCCCTTTCCTTTTTGAACACACTACTAAAACACTTATACACTCCTTAATCACCTCCCGTCTTGACTACTGTAACCTACTCCTTGCTGGTCTCCCTTTGAATCATCTTCTCTCCCCTTCAATCTGTTCAACACTCTGCTGCGCGGCTAATCTTCCGCCAGCCTTGTCACGCCCACATTACTCCTCTTCTCAAGTCACTTCACTGGCTCCCTATCCGTTTCCGCATCCAGTTCAAACTTCTCCTGCTGACCTATAAATGCATTCACTCTGCGGCTCCTCAGTACCTTTCTTCTGTTATCTCTCTTACAACCCCCTTCGTGAACTCCGCTCTTCTAGCCAACTGCGTCTATCTGTGCCCTTCTCTTCTACTGCTAACTCCAGACTTCGCTCCTTTCACCTTGTTGCACCTTACACCTGGAACAAACTACCTGTGTCTGTATGCCAGGCGCCTTCTCTGACCCTATTCAAATCCAGGCTGAAAACTCACCTCTTCGCTGCTGCTTTTGGTTCTTGACTCACCTGATCTCCTTTCCTTCCCCCTGTTCTACCCCTGCTTACGCCTTCTGTGTTTTGTCTTGACTAGATTGTAAGCTCTGATGAGCAGGGACTGTCTCCTACATGTCTGTACAGCGCTGCGTATGACTGCTAGTGCTATACAAATGGTCAGTAGTAGTAGTAGGAAACAGTGACCTGGGCTGGCGGAGGAGGAAGAATAGGGATATAGTTGAGGCGATGTTGGATATGAGGTGGGAAATGCTGAACAGAGAGGAAATAGGGTAACAGGGGAGATGTTGGATGTGGGTAAATAGGAACAAGAGGGAGGGAGACAACAAGAAGATGCTGGAACATGCGGCCGGAGGATTAGGGTCACAGAGGAAGTCACAAAGATACAGAGAGGGAATGCTAAACACGTGGGGTTGAGGAATAGGGCGATGGGGCAGATTCTGGATGCAGGGGGGAGTTAGGACACAGGAGAGGGAATAGAGACACACAGGTGAATGCTGGACATGGGGGAGGTAGAGTAGGGGAGATGCTGGGCATAGGAGGGGGGGATAAGAACACAGAGGGTGGCATAGGGTAAGTAGGAAGACACCTGGGAGATAACCACAGAAATGGGGGGGGGGGAGAGAGAGGAGATATTGAATGAAGGGGGCAGAGTGTGAGAGGAGATGCTGGAAGGAGAGAAAAAGAGAGGAGATGCTGAGGAAAGGGGGGGGGGACTGGGGAATAAGGGGATGGGGAATGGGAGGGCCAGGATGAGAGAGAGAGATGGATAGCTGCACATAGATGGAGCGAAAGGAAGACTGAAGACTGGATTGTAAGAAAACGTGAAATCCGAGTGGATATAGAGACAGAAAAATAAATGAAAGAAAGCTGAAAGGAAGAGATCAGTCAGAGAGGGATAGAAACATGACGGCAGAAAAAGACCACATGGCCTATCTAGTCTACCCTCCCATATCACTCACTACAACAGTCCCCTTTTTTCCCTTAGAGATTCTCTGTGTTTGTCCCATGCCTTTTTGAATTCAGACACTGTCCTCATCTCTACCACCTCCACTGGGAGACTATTCCATGGATCCACCACTCTTTCCGTAAAAAATATTTCTGCATTGTGATGTTGAGGAGGAAACAAAAGAAGACCCGAGAAGAGAGAGAAGTGGGCAAATGGACTGGATACCCTGGAGGAAAAGTTAAAAGAAGATGGAGGAATGCAAAGTCTAGAGAATGGGGATCAATACATTTAGAAAAATAAGATTGCCAAATAACAAAGGTAGAAAAATTTGTATTTTTAATTTAGCAATTGGAATATGCACGCTTTTGGAATTTATGAGGTATGTTTACTAAACCGTGCTAATGTTACTGGCGCTAGGTGCAGCGTTAACGTAAGGAAGTGGGCGTTCCGGCGTCAAGGTAGCAATGGCTTTTTATTGCGCGATAGAGGGCGCCTTGGCTCATTATCGTGCAGTAACATTAATTTCGTGCCAGTGCTGTGATAAAAGCTATAGAGGTGTATCCCACTGGTTAATACAATGACTGCTGAGCCAGAGGTCATGGGTTTGATCCCTCAGAGGTCTCATCTAATAAGGCTGTCCAAGGCAATCCCTTTTCCTGCCTGTAACAGTCAGACACATCTCTACAATCTGTGCTGCCAGCAAAAACACCCTCACCTCAGTGCTGTAACCCAAGGTGCCCTGTAAGGTGCCCCATAGGGCACATTATAAAGTGCTTCGTCCGCGTATAGGGCACAATATAAAGTTGGCTGACAAAGCACTTTATATTGTGCCCTATAGGTTACGGCACCTGTGCCCATCTGTATTCCCCAGTCAAGTCCAGCTCTTGTGGACTATGACACACCCAAAATAGTGCATATCCTGTGTGGTTGCCATGGTCACTTGTTATAAGAGCAGGGGGGTGTCTGGACCCACATGCAGATTATGTAGCACCACCCAACCCACCCTCTCCGGGTCAGGGTGGAGGACAGGATCTGCCACCAACAGAACCACACTCTACATCTTTGCAATGGAGGCACTAGAGGGGACCATCAACCCCAGTCCTGCTGGGGAAGGGCACCCTCCAGGGCAGTCAATGCAGATCTGTACCTATCACATAGGGCAATGGCAGACAGGCAATAGGCCTGGAAAAGCTCAGCTGCCCCATCCCCCTCCAATCTGACATTCACCAGCAGAGGACACAGTCAGTCTACACACTGCAAGGTGTTCCAGCCATACACATGCTAACTGCAGACATTCTGCTAGCCAGTACATAGTGCATGTTCCTAGAGGAACTATGTGCATCCAGAAGTGGGATGTAAACACAAACACCAAGCAGGTATGTCAGCAATTGGGCCCCAGAAAAGGGAACTCGCAGATATCACTTGAGAGAAACACTGTATAGTACTATGTGGGATCCTAGACATGCCATGGTCACTGCTCAGTCAGGGTGAGAGTGACCCCCCCCCCCCAGCATGACATGCTGTGGCCACCCTGTCCGTGCAGGTGGTGGTTGGGCACTACAGTGTCCCAGCCATTGCCCTATGCAGATGCATCCTGCCCAGACCGCCCTGTCTGGGCCATACCCACAATACCTTGCTCCTCATTATGCGCATTGGCAGGCTAACACTGGAAGCATTGTGGGCTCAGTAAGGTATAGGTAGCCACAAAACACTGGGTAGACATACACACACTCCCACATCTATTTCAGCATTGTGCAAAGATAGAGGTGGTTGGCAGCCATGCCCTCCACACCAGTCCTGAGCACAGTGCAGGCATTGCTAAGGTATTCAATACTGTTAGGGTCACTCTCTGGGGTGGTAACACTGTCAGACAAAACAGGAAACACACTCCACATATATCATAAAGGTTGTTATGATGAATCTCTGTTAACAAATTGTGTTTCATTTAGGATTTGTTATCTGATATTACTCATAGCAACTGTTTGATATATGTGGAGTGTGTTTCCATGTTTCTGACGGTGCTAAGGTATGCAGGTGCTAGTGGTGGTAACTGCTGCTCTGTGCCAGGCCCAACAGCCTGACTCTCCATGAGGCTTTGGATAGTGGAGGCTGTGGGTGTGGGTGTTTGTGCCCCTGTTGGCTGATGCTCTAGGGAAGGGGTGGGCAATTCCAGCCCTCGTGCACCACAATCCAGCCTGGTTTTCATGATGTCCCTAATGAATATTCATGAGATCTATTTGCATCCACTGCATTCCATTGTATGGAAATAGGTCCATGAATATTCATTAGGGACATCATGAAAACCAGGCTGGATTGTGGTGCACAAGGGCCAGAATTGCCCACCCCTGCTCTAAGGAGTGCTCATGTTTATGTTGTATGTGCTCTGCAGGGTAAAATATAGGGACATGGTCTGCAGGAGCCACAGCTGGGACTTGAACCTGTGACCTTCTGCCCCTGAACACAAACAGGCTGTGTGTACTACACCAAACTGTTGCCACAGAGGCAGGTCTTCCATGGGGGGATACCATGACTGTTCTTCAGACAGACCTTGTCTGTTGCACTGCATGTCACCCACCTAAACAGGGCTTGGCCTTGGTCTGCTGTGGGCAGATGCCACTGCCCCTCCACCACCATCAGCCCTCCCCCACCATTCTGACATGGTCTTATGCTGGTGGTGCTCCATCCCAGGACATCCAGTGTGCCGATAGGCAGCTGCCTATGGTGTGGGGTCTGGGGTCGGGGTGCCTACATAGACATCCACACTTCCCCCCAGCACCGCCTGCCAATGTTATCTGCCCTTTGGGGAAACTGCTGGGTACTGTCCCCTGGATGGGACACTGTGGCACACACACTCATGGGCATGTTTGACATTGGTCAGTTGCTGTCTTGCTGATTTTCCGTTTCTGCGTTCCTATGTGCCACCTAGGCATCTGCCTAGTCCACCCTGTGCCCCAGCTGCCCCACTGCATGTCCCGCCTGCAGCCCCCTGTACCCCATTTGCAGCATCACCATAGTGCCCTTTCATACTTGGGCACTATGCTGTTGTTGCACATGTAGCACTACTATCACTTTTCTTGGTCTCCCTGCCTTTGCTGTACATTGCTGACTTAAATGGTTTCTCTCTCCTGCAATTGTGCCTCTAACGCAAGGTTTTCACTCGTGGTAATTTTCGGACCTTCATTTCACAGCGTTAGTGTAGCAGGAGCCTCTCCCCGCCCATTGACCCCTTCTCTCCGCCCTCTCTCCACCCTCTGCGGGACTTAACGCCGCCGGGGACGTTGTCGCAGTTTAGTAAACATACCCCTATATCATCTTTGATTTTAGTATTTGATGTGGTATGGAGTAAATGCACCGCAGTTTCTATTTCTCTGGTGTGCACTACAGGCAGAATCTGGCTTCTTGGGATTTCAGTTTAATTTTTGTCTACATATCTCTATTATCACTTTGTGGTGATTTGTTCTGTACTCAATGAAGGTCTCCATGTGTTTAGAATGTGTGACCAAGGCCAGGTATTCTGTTAATAGTGAGCTTCTGTGTAGGGATCTGTAGTAATGTGGCTTTTATAATGTTTACAGTGTTGCCCTTTTCTAGGTAGGTCCTCATTGGAGCCGTTATGGAATGGTAGATTTGTTCTGTCCAGACCAGCTTTTGCAGGGTTTTGTCTTAGTGCAAAAAGAACATATAAAACATTGTGGGGTAAATGACGAGGACGACACTAAAGTGCGTCTGGACCAATGAATGTGTTATGCATTTACCTGGTCTTTGACTGGTACCTTGTAATGCTGTTTTGATAACCCTTAAAAACATATATAAGAACTTTACTCTATTTTCAATGACTATTAGTTGTGGGGCACTTTTTTGAGCTCCTTTGTGAAAAAATCTTTACAAGTGTTGGTACTACTTAGAAATAAATCAAAAGGGGTTTGTAAAGCGTTTTACATATCCAATGAAGCAATTGTGAGACGTTTATTTTGGAGCCCTGCTTTTTGATTCATTCATTACTTCATAATATGCCTGGTACTTGAGAAGTTTTATGTTGTTGTTACTGTCAGATTTTTTTTATGGCGAGTTCTACAGGGAAAATGTCCGAGTTCTGTTCTGCAGGGAGGGAATGAAAAATTACACTAGAGGAGAGGAGGGACAGGGGAGATATAATGCAGAATTTTAAATACATAAAAAGTACTTAAAGTTCTGAACAAAACAAACCTTTTTCAAAGATGGAGAAGTTGTAAAACTAGAGGGCATAGCATGAAACTGCAAGGGGGTAAACTGAAAGGCAATGTCAGGAAATAATTTTTCACTGAAAGGGTGGTGGATGCTTGGAATGCCCTCCCGATGGAAGTGGTGGGGGCAAAGACAGTGACAGAATTCAAAATGGCATGGGACAGACACAGTGGATCCCTTTATAGCAACAGAATAAAATCAAAAGAAGAAGAAATTAGACCTTACCTGCTAATTGTCTTTCCTTGAGTTCTCTCTGGGCCAGTCCAGGAACTGTAGGGTAGTCAACCTCCTCCAGCAGCTGAGGACTGAATTCTAAAAGTCTTACTGACAGCCTATCCAGCTCCCCCTGGTGTCAGAGACTCAGTCAACCACTTCCAAAGCAGCCTGATCTACTACTAAATGCTCTTAACAATCACCGCACTGAACCTTCACTCCCGTTATACCGTAACCAACTAAGCTTTAATCCATTGCCTCCCAATTTGCCTCTTCTCTTCTCTTTTCATTTTTTTTTCTGCAACACTAAGATCGGCTACTACTGCTCGTCCCCCATCACCCCAAGGGAACCCCACAGACAGTGCCACTCGAAAACAACCGCTTTGACCAGAGCCCCATAATCTTAACTATACCTGTTCTGTCCTTTAGGACTACCTTCGACTACAATGGCATGTCGTTAAAAAGATCGAGATCTTCTCTCTGTGAATCCCTAACAAAACAACACGGGTGGGCCCTGGACTGGCCCGGAGAGAACTCAAGGAAAGACAATTAGCAGGTAAGGTCTAATTTCTTCTTCCTCTTCATCTCTCCGGGCCAGTCCAGGAACTTTAGGGAAGTACCAAAGCAGTACCTACTGTCGGGAGGGTCCCCCTAGCCCTGCTACCAAGGCCAAGGTCCCCACCTTTGCGTCCGCCTTTGCCTGAACATCTAATCGATAATGCTTAGCAAATGTATGCAGAGACGACCAAGTAGCTGCCCGAAAAATATCCACTGGCGGAACCAACGCATTTTCAGCCCAGGAAGTAGCCTGCGATCGATTTGAATGAGCCCGCAGTCCTACCGGCGCCAATTTTCCATGTGCCTGATACGCGGCCGCTATTGCATGCTTCACCCACCGGGCTATTGAGGCTTTGGAAGCCGCCTCTCCCTTATGAGCCCCTCCAAACAGCACAAACGGCCTATTGGTCTTCCTAAACGATGCTGTTCTCCTAAGATATCGGCGGAGAATCCTCCTCATATCCAACTTTTGGAGTGAGCCAACCACACCAGCCCTCTCCCGGTTCCGAAAGGTCGGTAAAGAAATTGGCTGATTCACATGGAAAACTGACACCACCTTCAGTAGAAATGAGGGAACCGGATGCAAAACTAACTTTTCCTCCGAAAACAAAGTATGGTTCTCTGCAGGATAGCGACTGTAGATCCGAAACTCGACACACTGAACACAATGCCACCAGGAAGGCGGTTTTCCATGAAAGTTCCCGTAGCGCCACCGCTCTGGCGGGCTCAAAGGGCGACTGTGTCAAGGCCTCCAGGACCAAATTCAAATCCCAAGCCGTAACCACTGGCCTTACCGGGGGCCGCACATTCTTAACTGCTCTCATGAATCTCAAAACATCCGAATGGAGAGACAAGGTACTACCCTGCACCTTTCCTCTATAACAAGCCAAAGCTGCCAGGTGAACCTTCAGGGTATTAAGGGCTAGACCCTATCCAGCCCCTCCTGCAAAAATGGCAAGATATCTGAAATTGAGGGTGAGAATGGTTGAACGCTGTGTCTAGCACACTAGCCTTCAAAAATGCGCCAAATCCGGATATAGGCGAGAGACGTTGATCCCCTCCTGGCCCACAGCATGGTAGCCACCACTGCCGCCGAATATCCTTTCCTCTTTAGGCGCTCCCTTTCAAGAGCCAAGCCATAAGACAGAAGCGATTTACCCGTGGCATTAAGATTGGGCCTTGAAATAACAGATTGACCCGATCTGGGAGCCGCCACGGACGAACCACTAAAAGGCTACCAGATCTGCATACCAAGGCCTCCTTGGCCGGTCCGGGGCAATGAGAATCACTCTGCTGCTGTGTCCTACTATTCTCCGACTGACCCTTCCGATCAATGGCCATGACGGGAACACATAAAGGAGCTCCCCTGATGGCCACGGCTGGGACAGGCCATCGAGACCCTCCGACATGCGTTCCCTGCACCTGCTGAAAAAAATGACATGCCTTGGCATTGTTGAAGGTGGCCATGAGATCCAAAACCGGCTGCCCCCAGTGCACCGTAAGATCATGAAAGACTGCCTCGTTCAGAGTCCACTCTCCTGGATCTAAAGAATGCCGGCTGAGAAAATCCGCTTGAATGTTGTCTCTTCCTGCCACATGTGCCGCTGACAGGGCTACTAGATGGCTCTCTGCCCACTGCATCAGCCGCTGGCTCTCCTCCAGTAAGGGCACACTGCCTGTGCCCCCTTGTTGGTTGATATAGGACACCGTCTCTGCATTATTGGAGAAAACGCGCACCGCTTTTCCTGTCACTAAACTCGCAAACTCCTGCAATGCGAAACTCACCACTCTCATTTCGAACTGATTGATTGAACAAACTCTCCCCTCCTTCGACCAGAGTCCCTGCGCGACCTGGGCCATACAATGTGCTCCCCAGCCCGACAGGCTGGCATTGGTAGTCACCAGTATCCAATCCGGAGCCTCCAGGGGCATCCCTGCCTGCAGATGACTGGGGTCTAACCACCACCTCAGACTGTCGCTGACGTCCTGCGAGCATATCAACCTTTGACTCAGCGAATGCTCCTGTGGAGACCATCTGGACAGCAACGTTCGCTTCAGAGGACGCATATGTGCCCTGGCTCACGGCACGAGGTCCAAGGCCGTTGCCATGGACCCCAGCAGCTGCAAGTATCTCCACACCATAGGAGCCTTGAGGCGTAGAAATGCCGACACCTGGCCCACTATCTTGTGTACCCTGGCTTCCGGGAGAAAGACTGCTCCCACGCTGGTGTCGAATAAAGCCCCGAGGTAGACAATACACTGTACTGGAAGCAGCTGGCTCTTGGCTCGATTCACTACCCAACCTAGGCTTTCCAACAACTCCACCACTCGAACCGTCGCCGCAATCGACTCCACTACTGAGCCTGCTTGAATCAGCCAGTCGTCGAGATAGGGATGAATCTGAATACGTTCCTTTTGCAGCGACGCTGCGACCACCACCATCACCTTCGTGAAAGTACGAGGGGCAGTAGCCAGCCCGAACGGCAAAGCTTGAAACTGAAAATGCCCCGTGGATATGGCAAACTGTAAAAACATCTGATGCTCTGGTCAGATAGGGATATGCAGATAAGCTTCTGTTAAATCTATGGACGAGAGAAATGTGGCACCCGCAAACATGCTTGAGATCCAGAATGGGCCGAAAGGACCCCTCCTTCTTGGGGACCACAAAATAAATCGAGTATTGACCGAACCCACACTGATCTCATGGAACCGGCACTACCACTTCAAGCAGCAGCAACCGCTGCAGGGTGTCATTTATGGCCTTTGCTTTTGCTGCAGAACTGCATGGAGACTGCACGAAGGCCTCCGTTAAGGGCTGTGTGAATTCCAAGGCATAACCTTCGCGGATGATTTCCAGCACCCAACAATCCGTAGTTATGGCAGTCCAGACAGAGTGGAAGCCCTGCAACCGACCCCCTATTGGAACCTCTGCCTGGACCAAATGCTCCTCATTGCGGTTTCTTGGATGAGTTCTGCTGGGAGCCCCCATAGTCCCGTCCAAAACCTCTTGCCCCTCAAAAGTACTGCCCACGAGCTACAAAGCGACCTTTCTGATATGGCGAAAACCGGGATCCTTGAAATCTCTGAAAATCTCTGCCTTGATCTCTGCAGATTACCCGGTCTGGGGCCCTTTGGCCAGTCCTCCTGCAGTTTACCCCTTTGGAATCCCCCAAATCCTTCACAATCTTTTCCAGGCTTTCCCAAAGAGTAGCTTGCCCTTATAAGGGAGCTTACTAAGGCGCGCCTTAGAAGAGGCGTCCACTGCCCAATTCCACAGCCATAAAAACCTACGAGTTGCAATAACCGACACCATGGACTTTGCCAAAATCCTAACCAGGTCATAAAAGGCATCGGCGCGCTATGCCGCCGCCGACTCTAATTTTGCTCCTTCCGGACTAGAAGACTCCCCCTTGTCGGTAGTAGCCTTCCCTTGGAGCCACTGAATGGACGCTCTGGAAACATAAGCCCTGCAAAATAGAAGCTTGCAACTAAAGAGCACTTGTATCAAAAGCTTGCTTAAGGAGGGATTCCAACTTCCTATCCTGTAGATCTTTTAGAGCTCTACCGCCCTCTACTGGGATCGTAGTCACTGCTGACACTCGTGCATCCACTTTTGGCATTTTTAGCAGATCCCTGTCCTCCTTCGGGACCGGATACAAACGACCCATCGACCGAGCACCCCTGAAGGTAGCTTCCGGACACTCCAATTCTGATTCCACCACCTGCCTAATCACCCTATGAACCAGAAAGCACTTCTGCTCTGCCTTAAACCCTTGGAGCAGTGGGTCTTCCAGCGGTTCCTCCTGAACCTCCAGTAGGGGCATATTGAGGGCTGCCAGCATTTGAATAATTAGAGCTCCCAGCTCCTCTTTACGAAAAACCCTAAATACATTGGGATCTTTCCCTGGAGCCAGCTCACCTTCCTCTAGATCGCCGGCCCACAATTCCAGACCTGCGTCTGAGAGAATTTCCCCCTCCTCTGGCATCTGAGAGGTAGAATCAAGTGTCATGCCCCGAGAATAGGGCCCCTCTCCTGCGTCCAGGACCAGGTTGTCACCCCCGAGGGCTGCAGAGGAGGTGGAAGGGAAACTCTTTACTTGAGCCTGCTCCAGCTTTAAACAATAAGCTTTATGGAGTGACAGAATAAAATCTGGGGAAAATAAAGACTGAAAACCCCCTGCAGCTCTGGGACTGGAATAGGGGCCTCAACTACCACCGCAGGTGACTTTTTTTACCTTGGACCTCTTCTTAATGCTTTTTTCCTGAAGCGCGGAAGAAACGGTCGGAGCCCCCAAAATGGCCGCTGTTCCCGCCTTCTCCGACGGCTCGCTATGAACGAGTAAGGGATCCTTCAAGAGTTTGTCTTTCATTAATTTATCCTCTGACCGATCCCCCAACAGCCGCTCCATATTGCTGCCCTGGTGCAGACAATATCGGCAAAGACCCGGCCGTGAAAAACCTCAGCGGCTCCCGCACTGAGCGCACACCACCGAACCCGGAAGCATGTGCTCCAACCTAAAATGTGTGTGTGAGAGCCCCTGACGGCCGCGATCTCAGAGCCGACCTCCCGGCTCACTGCCGACTCCAAAAAACAAAGTTACGGCGCAATTGCCTCACAGCAATCCAACGTACCTTTTCAATTCCCGCAGCGATCTCATGTACACCGGTACTTCCCCTGCTAGCGGGAGCATCAGCTTGGTTTTTGGCAGCAAAGTGGCAGGACTCTGGGGCTCCCAGTTCCTCTTCACTGCCCCTCCACAGAACGGGTCACCGAGACAGGCTCTGCCTCTCTTGCCGCTGCTCCCCTAGCGAGGGACAGTTGACCTCCGTGGGCTTCACTTTAGTTCTCTCTGTTTTGTCTTTTATTTTTAAACAGACTTCATCCAATTGATATACCGTGAAGAAACCCTGCTAGGGTCCCCGAGGTAACCAAAATCTCTTTCCTTAAACTGACTGATCTCTCTATTTCTTTTCTTTTTTTAAAATTCCTCTTTGTCTGACCGGGAGCCTGTCAGTAACTGTCCTATCCAGCTGCTGAGGACTGAAAGACTGAGTCTCTGACACCAGGAGGAGCTGGATAGGCTGTCAGTAAGACTTTTAGAATTCAGTCCTCAGCTGCTGGAGGAGGAGGTTGACTACCCTACAGTTCCTGGACTGGCCCGGAGAGACGAAGAGGAAACATAACTATCTCTTATATTTCAACAAATAGGGGTGACCTGCATGGAGCGGTGAGTACACCCCTAAACAAAGGCATGGGGAGGGGTGACCTGCATGGAGAGGCAGGTGCACCTACTCTTGCTACCTTGCGTGGCAGACTAGATGGACCATACTGGTCTTTATTTGCCATCCTATACTATGTTATGTTATGTTACAAGCTAAAATAAAACCACAAAAAGCTAAATATCATCATTTTGTGGTGCACCTTTCATTTGCAAAATAATACGACTTGCATATTTATATTGCAAATGTGCTGTGAGAAAAATCTCACACATTGGAGATGTAAATCTCACCCTTTGGGATGGCCCACCCTTGGCATCTCTGCAACAGGCATTGCTTGTCTGCTACAATCTGCCTTTGTGCTAGCGGTGGTCTGTGACTTAAGCTCTGTTTCACTACAATTCTCAACAAACATGAAACAATACTATGCTAAAAGGCTGCACAAATCATTGAATAAGCCACACGATCTCTTCAACATTGTCAGCTCACTAGCAAAAGAACCTTCTCCCAGCCAACCTAACCATCCTGACCCCCAAGAATATGCCGAATATCTCCGAACCAAAACCAGTCAGGTCAACGTACCTTCCGATACCGTTGTCCTGGATGACAAATCCGGGTGGCTCCCCCTCTCCACCTTAACCTCTGATTTAGCCGGCACCCATCAAATGCTCATGACATTCATAACCCCATCCACCAGAGAACTCCAAGACATAATCAACAGCATAAACACCACCACGGCACCGAATGATCCTTGCCCAGCACAATGGATAAAAACACTACGTATTGAACTCAGCCCATTCCTTACCAATCTTATTAACACTTCCTTCCTGACCGGAACCTTCCCCAACAGCCTGAAGCAAACTTCAATCAGACCCCTGCTCAAAAACAACAGACTTGACCCTGCTAAAATGGACTCCTACAGACCAATATCAAGCATCCCGTTCCTAGCCAAAATTATGGAAAAAATAGTCCAACGACAACTAGACCACCACATTGAAAATAACTCACCCTTGGACACCTGCCAACATGGGTTCCGTGAGTCACATGGGGTTGAAACTCTCTTAACCACGTTATTTAACACCCTAACTGTAGGTATCAACAACCTCAGGCAAGCCTTCGCTCTCATTTTCCTAGACATCGCAGCTGCCTTCGACTCCATCAGTCACGACCTACTTCTCTCCCGCCTTGCTGAGAAGGGAGTTCACGGCACTGCGCTATCATGGTGCACATCATATCTAAATGAAAGATGGCAACATGTTCACTCCGGCCCCTCAAGATCAGATCCATTCCTGCAAGCGAAGGGTGTACCACAAGTGTCCTCACTTTCAGCACTTCTTTTTAATGTTTACATGCAACCCATCTGCGCTATCATTAGATCCTTCCACATCAACTGTCTAATATACGCTGATGACGTTCTGATGTACACAACAATATCAACTGAGCACCCAGATCTCTCCCGCCTGTCCTCATGCTTCGACGCGGTTACAGACTGGCTACACACTCAGAAGCTAAAAATAAACTTCAAGAAAACGGAAGTCCTATTCGTCTGCAGAAACCAAGCATTCACTCCACCATCATCCATAAAAGTGCATGATGCCGAACTCTTCACCAAACCTACGATACGATACCTTGGTATCATCCTTGACCAACAACTCAATATGAAGGAGCAGATAGCTAATATGGTAAAGGCAGTATACCATAAAATCCGAACACTGTGCCACATTAGACAACTGCTAGACCCGACTGACTTCAGAACAGTATTTCAAGCTCTAATAATGCCTCATTTCGACCACATTAACTCCATACTGCACGGACTTCCGAAGAGCACCCTACATCCTTTACAGTTGGCAATAAACGCTGCAGCAAGAACTCTACATGGAGCCTCTAGAATGGAACACATTACCCCCATACTAAAACACCTACACTGGCTCCCTGTCCACTACAGGATTTCATTTAAGATTCTAACAATGACTTTCAAGGCCATCCATAACTGCACGTCCACCTCCCTCTCTGTCTTAGTCCAGATAACTCCCCCCAACAGGATGAGGAGGTCAGCTGCTACTAACACTCTCATCCTTCCCAAAGCAATCATTAAATGCTCCAAGACTACGAGCAACCGTGCCTTTGCCTTCTACGCACCCTCCTGCTGGAATGCTCTCCCACCTGACATCCGCGCCATCAACAACCTTCTTCAATTTAGGAAAGCGTTGAAACGTCACCTATTTACCCAGTACTTCTCCATCTCAAATGACAGCTCTCAGCCACCTTCAATCATGTCCAACTCTCTCCACACGAGCCCCATGCCCACAACACCTCTACCTTCCGAACCCACCTCTATTTAATTTACAGAATGTCATTGTCGTATCAACTGTACTTACTAATGAGATAATTGTACAAGCCTGCATACTAAATTGTAAATAGTTGTTTACCTGTTAACCTGTTATCCATGTTTATTTACCCTGTTTATTGTAAGTGCATTGAAATGCCCTCTTTGCACAAATAAGTTTCCTGTAAACCGCGCTGATAATAAATAGTGCGGTATAGAAAAGAAATTAAATAAATAAATAAATTCTTTTGTTTCTGTTCAGCACTTTAGAAATTCCTAACACCAAACTAGGAACTAGAATTATATCTGCAAACATGAAACTGGTTGTGCAACATAATAGGGATAAGCTGCAGAAAGTATATACCAGCATGACTTGAGCTCGTTAGGAATAAGCACATTCTCATATCTTAATGACAAAGCTCAGACATCTTGGGGTGCCCTGGGCCACAAGAATGTTTTAGATTATGTATGCAGATGTAGAACTGTTATAACTAAGCAATACATATGAGACCCAGGTGTTTCATCATCTATTATATGCTGTGAGGAGCTTTCATGTAGTTGCTTATATTAAAGAGAGAGAGGAGGTCATACAATCTTGCACTTAGAAATAAAAAGACAAGACTGACTGGTTTACCAAGGTAACATATTTTTTTTCTACATTCATAGATGAAGGATATGGAGCAGGACCTCAGAAAACACCCACAAATAGGAACAGAAGTGAAGGGGATCTTGAACAATTTTCAGAAGACTGTGTTTGTGAGGAACTAGATAAACTAAAGTTAGACAAAGCGATGGGCTGGATGGGCAACATCCGAGAGTATTGAAGCAACTAGGGGAAGTTCTAGCAGCTCCACTGTCTGACCATTTCAATGCTTCTTTAGAGTCAGGAGTGGTCCCCGAGGACTGGAGAAAGGCATATGTGGTCCCTTTACACAAAAGCAGAAGTATGGATGAAGTGGAGAACTACAGGCAGGTTAGTCTAACCTCAGTGGTAAGTAAATTAATGGAAACTTTGCTAAAATAAAGGATAATGGATTGCAGAATCTGAAGCAGCATGGATTTACTAGAGGCAGGTCTTGTCAGACAAATCTGATTTTCTTTGACTGGGTCACCAGATAGCTGGTCTGAGGGAAAGCCTTAGATTAGTTGAGTGGGAAGCAACAAAGGATAGAGGTAAATGGAGCTCACTCTGAGAAGAAGGTGGTTACCAGTGGTGTGCCGCAGGGATTGTCCTTGATCTGATTCTTTTTAACATCTTTGTTATTGATATTGCAGAAGGCCTGTCAGGTAAAGTTTGCCTGTTTTCGGATGATATCAAAATCTGTAATGCAATAGTCACCCAGGAAGGAGCAGATAACATGAGGAGGGATCTAGCTAAGCTTGAGGAATGGTCAAGAATTTGGCAGCTGAGATTTAATGCTAAAAAAGCAGGGTCATGCATAAGGGCTGCAAAAATCCAAGAAAACAGTACAGTGTAGGGGGTGAAGTACTTCTGTCCATGAAAGAAGAGCGGGACCTGGGCATAATTGTTTCTGATGATCTTAAGGTGGCTAAACAGTTAGAAAAGGTGATGTTGAAAGCCAGAAGAATGCTTGGATGCATAGGGAGAGGAATGGCCAGCAGGAAAAAGGAGGAGTCAGTGCCTCTGTATAAGCCTTTAGTGAGATCTCATTCAGAGTATTGTGTGCAGTTCTGGAGACCGCACCTTCAAAAGGATATAAACAAGTTGGAGTCAGTGCAGAGGGTGGCTACTGAAATGGTTAACAGTCTTCATTATAAACCTTATGAGGACAGACGTAAAAATCTCAATATGTATACATTAGAGGAAAAGCTGGATAGAGGAGATATGATAGAGATGTTTAAATACCTCCGTGGCAAAAATGCAAAGGAGGAGAGCCTCTTTAAACTGAAAGCAAGCTCTGTATTGGGGGGATGAGGGTGAAAGAGGATAGTTTCAGGAGTAATGTGCAGAAATATTTATTTACGGAAAGAGTGGTAAATGCGTGGAATAGTCTCCTACTGGAGCTAGTAGAGACATGGGCAGTACCTAAATTCAAAAAGACATGAGACAAATACAGATCTCTAAAGGAAAAAAAGGGCCTATAGTAGTTGATATGGAAGGACAAACTAGCTCGGCCATGTGGTCTTTTTCTGCCGTCATGTTTCTATGTTTCTTACATTAACGGTGCGTCCTGGGATCTCTGGCATTATCCTAGAAACGAGACTCAGCATTAATTTGCAGTCTTTCTTTCCACACTGAGAGCAGGAACTCCCTCGGCTTATTCTCAGTTATTTTGGAATGTGATTGACTGCTCATTTAGAACTCTTAAAATCCCATGACTGAATCCGACTGTCTAGTTTGTTCAGTGGTGCTTAACTAATAGCAATTTACAATTCTCTTCACTTTGCTTTTCTTGTAGGAGCCTTGTTAGAAACACCTTCCCTTCTTGGAAAGAGATTTCTTTTCATGCATCTATTTCAAGGAATAGTCATCAGAGGCTGATCCTGGCCATGGAAGACTCCAAGGGGAAACTTCAAATTGAGTGTCTTTTCCCTCCTACACTCAGATTTTGCGTATATTTAAATGAACACATGGTACAACCCTAAACAAAAGCATAGAGGGAGGTGACCTGCACCTACTCTAGCAACCTTACTAGATGGACCATACTGGTCTTTATCTGCCGTCATATACTATGTTACTATGTTCAACAACTAAGAATATCTTGGGGCTTTCAGCCAATTGAATTTAGAGACTAACTGTACTAAATATCCTAATGTCTCTTGTGTTGTATTTTGCCTATTGAGGCAGGGAACTTTTTAAGTTAGGTGAGATGAACTGGGAAGATATAGAATCAGATGCAAAGATAATTATTCTACTGAAGTATTCTGCCCACACAGATAATGCTTTAATAATCTGTGTTATACTGCATGCAGTTATATAAGTTGTCCTATATAATCTTTGCAATCTTTGATCCTATGGAGCTGAAACCTCAGTTATGCTTAATAATTCTCTTCTCATTGGATGCGCCCTCTATCTATTTCCTGGCCCAGAATGTCATCTGTATTTCCCCCACTGGTTACCCCTAGAAACAGGGCATGTTAAGAAAATTGTTTGCTCTCAGCAGTAAGTCTCTATTGCCGACAAATATTTCTAAGCAGACCCTGCGGGCAGCGTCTCACTTAAACCAAGAACATGTCATCTTTTCACAGTGAATTCAGTCCATCCGGCATCCGCAGATTCATCACAACTGTATAGCTACCCTTAATTCCTTTCATCTTATAATAATTTTTTGCTTATGCAATGGCTCTAATACAATTGCTTTGTAAATTAAGAAATGATCATCGATTTTTTTGAAATTGGATCAGATATTTAACTATCTGCCATACTGTGACTACAAAGCAACATATGCAATGAGGGGAAACATTCAGACATTTGTAAAGATATTTTTTAAGGAGCTGTACATATGATATTGAAGACAATTAAAAAAAAAACAATCTACGGTAGGTGCCTCATTACAAAGTGATGAGCCTGTGTCCCTGGGTTTGAAATATAGCTGCTGTTAAAGAGGATGTTCCTAGAGACATTTTGGCAAGGGGAGAAAGCTATGCAGATATAATCAGTGCCCCTGGGCACCTGCAATTTCTTGGCTTTAGAAAGAGCTGCAAAATCTTGCCCTTCTCATGGAATTGCTGTGGAGTTCTAGAGGCAGGTTTAAGCAGCAATAGCCGTCCACATAGCTTTCCCCCCTACTCTATCCTGGGACTTTGCCAGAACACAGCACTGGCAATATACCACCTCAGCAGGACTGCCACTTTTATTAGGCGAACTAGACGGTCACTTAGAGCGCCAAGACTCTGGGGCAGCAAATGTCATCAGGTAACCCGGTCCAATGTTTTAAATTCTTCTCTCTACCTCCAATCTGAGAGTTAGAGCTCAGTAGTAAAAGCACAAGGATACTGGGGTCTCTGCACATGTGCACCGAAGGCCTGCTGCATCTCTGCCCACTTCTTGTTACGTAGTGGGCAGGGACACGGAAGGCCTTCAGCATGCACATGTGCCGAGGTCCCATGCTTTCTTGTAGTTTAGCTGCAAGTCTGCCTGCTGAGTTCTGACAGCTGTGCTGGCGCAGAATCACAGGTGTCTCAAGCTATTCTTTGTAGCTATTATGGTTTCCCTTTTGGTCTTCCACTGGCTTCCAGTTGCATTTCAGTCTTTGCAATGATATTCCTCTAGGGAAGTCTTAGAAATGACAGCTCTCTGACCCTTGCAAAGAGGCCGCTCTGTAATCTTGTAGTAACTAGTAATACTGCATAAAGAGGAGGGAATTTGCTTTTAGCTCATACCTTTTCGGTGGTAGCTCAGGTACGGCGGGTATTTTCCTGCCCCCAGAGGGCTCACAATCCACGTTTGCACCTGAGGCAATAAAGGATGAAGTGACGCCCAAAATCACAAGAAACAGCAGGGGGATTTGAACTCTGGCTTTCCTGGCTCTCAGCCTCCTGCTCTAGTCATTGGGCTACTTCTCCACTCAGGCACCTGCTCCTCTGGCACCTGAACTCTGGATCCCCCAAAGAGGAACCACATTTGTCCCCATACCCAGGGAGGTTTAGTAGAAATTGGTCACCCAGCTGGCCTTTAACAGAGTTTTAACACTATGGACACTAGATATTTAGTCACTATCAGTTTATGCTGCATTTGAGTCAGTAACATGGAAGTACAGGGCTCTGTATCCATTGCCAGTCCATTGACTCATCTGGTCCCCTGCCACCCTTTGAATTCGTCCTTAATGTGAGAATACTCCATTACAACTGGTTTCTCTTTTTCCCACAATATTTACTTATGTGGACTTTCAGATTAAAGAGCTCTATAGTGACTACAGAAAGCCAGAAAAGTCTTGCTTATTCTTGAACTAACAGCAGACCATTTTTTAAGAGGTGGGTCCTACTTCAGTTCTAATGCCATTTTCACTGCGAACAGGAATTTTGCAGTGAGCAAGCTGGGACTGCTGCATTAAAGACAACAGCAGCTTTGGGGCTTATAAAGGGCTTAATGCAAATAAGCAGGTGGTGGATTAAAAGTGAAAAGGGATTTGACATTACAGGATCAGAAACATGATGCTTCATTACAGGCTTATCCCATTTTGACTAAGAGCTATATTTGCGGAATTGGGCGAGGTAATGAAGATAAGCTTGAACTCCCATTGCCGTATTATTTCTCCCTAAATGTGCACTTTTCATCAAGAGCGAAGGGCAGAATGGCCTCTCTCTGTATATATTTACAAGAGCCATTTGTATTTTATGATAACCTGACCACGTCTGCTGCAGGAAAGCAAGCACAACACTCCTGAATTTGCCTCTTCCAAAATATAACTTTATTGTTTAGCTTGAGGACAAGCATGAGTGGTGGAAATATTTTCCAGAAAATGATGTGCCTTGATCCTGTTCCTACCCCTACAGAAGAAGGAAAAGGTAAATCGGGTTCCATGTTAAATTCGGATCTTGGAATCAGCTGAGACAACTAGGGCTCCAGCAGGATGGGGAGGGCACCTAGGCTTTGAAGGCACACACTGGGCCTGTTTTATAAAGACTTCTAAACCCCCAAACGTAGTCGTGATGTGATGAGACCTTCAGAAAGAGCAACCACTTCTATGCAAAATTTTAGTTTACCAAGCTCTACATTCTGAAGGTCCCATTATATCATCACAGCTTAGTTTGGGGCTTTAATACTAAGTAGTAATACACTGTTCCCTGAAGTTGAGGGATCTTCTCTTATAAGAGTTCTATAATGTGAGGAAACAGAAAAGAGGAAATCCTCCACAAACAGCAAACACCACAAGAGGAGAGCGGAGAAGAACCAGGGCCACACTAAATGCTATCTTCTTGATTGCAGAACTTTATTAAAAGCCCAGTCTTTCTCTGAGCTCCTGGATTTAAAAGTTTCAGGGTTCACTTGGTGGGGACCAAGAATAGCAAGAAGGTCCTTGGCACTTGACACCCTCACACACATCTTTCTCATATGGAAGGACAGACTAGATAGGCCATGTGGTCTTTTTCTGTCATCATGTTTCTAAAAGAGTGCAGGCTAGAAACTGTTCTGAACCAAGGGATCACTTAAACTTAAGGGTCTTGCTAATTGATAATTGGCATGAACAATCGAGCATAACTGTTACAAAAACAGACTAATCTTCTCTTATGGTGATTAAGGTGGTGCTACCCTATTCCTTCCCAAAATGCCTCTGTACCTTAATTCTTATCTTTAGGTTTCTTATGCACCAATTATGCATTTCACCAGTTCAATTATATCTCTACTTGAATTCCCCCTCTCCATAATCAACTGTTCTCAAGATACCTGGAGATCAGGGCTCTGAACGCACAGTTCCCCAACCCTGTTTGGAATCACACCCCTTTGCTTGGGTACCTCTTGGGTATAGCTTGCGTTTCCTCCTCATTTTGGATGGGTTGATGCTTAAAATGCAGTCTTTCCCAGGCTGCTCCACTTGTCCTCATGCAGTTAAGAACTGGAGGGACTGATGCAGGCACTCTTCTGGAACATTTTTCTTCAGGCTGAGCCCCCTCCTGCCCCATGGCAATGGCTCCAAGTCTCTCTCTCATTTTTTCTCTGGTTATGGCTGGTGCAGATTCTCTTTCCTACAGGATGATGGCTCAGGTAGTTTGTTCCAGGCAAAAGGAGCAGCAAGGTGAAAGGAGCGAAGTCTGGAGTTAGCAATAGAAGAGAAAGGCACAGATAAAAGTGATTTGCCAAAAGAGCGGAGTTTCCAAGGAGGGCTATAGGGAGAGATAAGAGAGGAAAGGTTGTGAGGAGCTGCAGAATGAATGCACTTATAGGTCAACAGAACACGTTTGAATTGGATGTGGAAATGGATAGGGAGCCAATGAAGTGACTTGAGAAGAGGGATAATATGAGCATGACGAGGCTGGAGGAAGATTAACTGCACAGCAGTTGAACAGATTGAAGGGGAGAGAGATGATTCAGAGAGAGACTAGCAAGGATTAAGTTACCATAGTCTAGACGGGAGGTGTCTAAGGAGTGGATAAGTGTCTTAGTAGTGTGTTCAGAAAGGAATGGGCAAATTTTGCTGATGTTTTAGAGAAAGAAACGGTAGGTTTTAGCTATCAGTTGAATGTGTTTGGAGAAGGAGAGAGAGGAGTCAAAGACGACCCCAAGTTTGCAAGCTGAGGAGACAAAGAAGATTAGAGAGTTATCAACAGAGACTGAGAAAAGAGGAAGTGGAGAGGAGGGTTTAGGATGGGAAACCCCACCCCCCACAATCAGCAGCTCAGTTTTGGCCATGTTCAATTTCAAACAGCGGTGAGACATCCAAGCAGCAATATCAGAAAGGCAGGCAGAGATCTGGACCTGGATTGCCAGAGAGATTTCAGGTGTAGAGAGGTAGATCTGGGAGTCATCAGCATAAAGATGGTATTGAAACCATCAGAAGAGATGAATGCACCAAGGGATTCGTTATAGAAAGAGAAAAGGAGTAGACCCAAGACAGATCCTTGAGGTACACCATCTGAGAGCGGGATAGCAGTAGAGGAGGATCCATCAGAATAAACACTGAAAGAGCAATGGGAGAGATAAGAAGAAAACCAGGATAGCATAGAGCCCTTAAAACCAAATAAGCATAAGGTATCAAGGAGAAGGTTGTGGTCAATAGTGTCAAAAGCAGCAGAACGATCAAGAAGGATGAGAATTGAATAAAGGCCCTTGGAGTTTGACAGGAACAGGTTACTGGAAACTTTGGCAAGAGCCATTTCAGTAGAATGTAAAAGACAAAAGCTAGATTGTAGAGGATCTAGAAGGGCTTGAGAGGAGACAAAGTTGAGGCAATGGTGGTTCAAGTAGTTTAGAAACGAAGGGGAGATAGGTCAATAGTGAGAAGGATGGGTAGGGTCTAGTGAGGGTTTCTTGAGGAGAGGAGTGACCACAGCATACTTGAAGGTTGCAGAGAAAGTTGCAGTGGAGAGCGATAGGTTGAGAATATGAGAGAAGGAAGGGACTACAGTGGAGGAGCTGCAGCTGAGAGGAGGGTGGGAATAGGATCAAAGGAGCAGGTAGTGAGTTTGGATGAGGAAAGAAGGTGATTTCCTCCTCAAAGATCATAGGAAAGGAGAAAGGGTAGCAGAGGTAGGATGGAAATGTTGGGAGCGAAGAGAGGGAGGAAGGGGAATAGCTGACCTCGTGGAGAACTGGAGTGTGATCTTGTGGATTTTGTCATGGAAATAGTCAGCCAGGATTTGGGCAGAAAGGGAGGGGGAGGTGAGAGGCAGAGGCACCTTGAGGAGAGAGAGTTGAGAGTTGTAAAGGGATGGTGAGGGTTAGAGGCAAGAGAGAGTTAGATGGACATAAAAGTCTTATTTGGCAAGTGCTATGGCTGACTGGAAAGAGATAAGCATGACTTTGAAGTGTAGAAAGTCCACAAGGGTGCAGGATTTGAGTCAAGCAGGCTCAGCTGAGTGGGCGCAGGAACATAGATAGCGAATAGTGGAAGACAGCCAGGGTTGAGGTACAATATGCCTCACAGGACAGGGCATGAGTGGAGCAAGAGCAGAGGAGAGTGTAGTGTTATAGGAAGCCATTGTTTCATCAACAGACTCAGATGATATAGTGGGGGAAAGAGGTGATGAGACAGTGGAGGAAAGAGCCAACAGGTTAATAGCATGAAGATTTCTAAAGAGGTTGGAGGAGATAGGGTGAGGCTGAGGCGGTGAGTGATGAATAGTGAAACTTAGCAGATGATGGTCCGATAAGGGAAGAAGTGAGGTACAGAAGTTTGAGGGTAAGCAATTAGAGAAGAATACAAGGTCAAGGCAGTGGCCTTGCTGGTGCGTAGGGGCAGTAGAGCAAAGCTGGAGTTTGAATGATGAGGTAAGGGAGAGGAGCTTTAAAGCATAAACGGTCAGAGGGGCTATCAACATGAATGTTAAAACCCCCGAGAATAAGGGAGGGGGAAGATGAATCCAGAAATGGCTAGGGACCAAAGAGAGTAATCTGCCTTCGGGTGAGGTTTTTATACTCAAGTGGGCTTTTCCCTTTCAGATGTGTCTACTCCCAGTCTGACATAACTGGCAAAAAGAACCCCCTCTGCAATGGAAAATGCCAAAGCCTTCTTTCTGCTTCTGATAATAATTAATAGGGACACTAGATGGAGTTACTAATCTCAGTACAAAATCCAAGTAGTCTCTACATTTGAATATGCTGGGCAATTTTGTGTGTAGAAAAGCATTTTACATGTTCAGGTAGACACATACCTGAACATGTAAAATGCTTTTCTACACACGTCTCTTATAAAATTACTTCTTTAATAGTTTCAGTACTTAACTACTTAAAATGCCAAGTCCTTCTATTGTAATATCACCTTAGTATATTCAATGTATAAGCCATATTATAGGGAGCAGAAATTATAGGCATGGCCATCATGTAAAGAAACAGCATAACCAGGTTCTACTGGGAGTCTTACGGTATTTCTATGTTGTACTATGACATTCTCCTCCTCTCATTGTTTCAGTCTTGTCTTATTTCTGGTTTTAAATGTATTTACTTTTATTGGCTCTACTAGCTTTCAATTTATTTGTTTTATCTGCTTTTAATGTTTGGGTTTTGTAAACCGCCTTAATGCATGCCCTGTCCAGAGCAGTATATTAAACAAGTTCATAAATAAATATAAAACAGAAGCACAGTATTTATTTCATAAGCTCACCACGTTTTTATGCTGAAGTAAGATTCATCGGAATATGCAATAATCATACAAAAAAAAAAGTCATATAACCCCAACTCTCCACATTGGCTCCCTGTCATTGTCCGTACCAAATACAAGAATATAATAATAATCTTCAAGATACTAAACAACCTATCTCCAATGACTCTTCAACCATTAATCAAGAAAACGCACCCAACCAGAACAAGAAGAGGTGCGGACCCCAACATCCTGGAAACTCCACCAAGCTACAAAACAGCAAACCAGTCCACTTGCAGTAGAGGCTTTTCTCTGTACGCTCCACAATTATGGAATGACCTACCTGCCTCAATACATGCAATCACAGATCTATTGGGCTTCAGGAAAGCCATAAAGACCCATCTCTTCCTTGAATACTATGGTCCCATCTAGAATACAGTGCCACATAGCAATATAACAATTGTATATTACAGATAACTGCTGATTGCTCCAGTATCCCTTCAACCCACAGCAACGTTTATGTATATAGTTAGCATTTGTTAAATGTATTATTAACCCTCCAAATTTCAGTTCCCTGTTCTATGTAAAAGCTTGTTGCTGAACTTGTTCCATGTAAACCACTTCGAATTTAGAATGAGGCGGTATAGAAAACCTGTTAAATAAATAATATGACAATTCATATACTCATCTTTACTCATGTGAACAAGATGAATTGTGGTTAAATCTGGTTCCATTAGCACATTTCACATTGGCCTTGATGCAGCAAAGTGTGAATATGTTAGTGCAGGGTCTGCACACAATTTTCTGTGCCAGTGTGGGTGCAGAATGTAGGAAGGGATTTAAGGTGGGCGTAATCAATGCAGAACTGACTGTGCTAAATGCAATGCAGAGCGCACTTAAATACAGATGCAGAGAAGTGTGCAGAAGTCCAGAAGTTTTTTAAACCTTTTTCGGATTTTGCTGAAGGGAGTGGTAAAAAAAAAAAGTCAGTGGAAGTGTAATGGAACAGTGTTTATGTTTATGTTTATATTTATTGAGCTTAATATATGTTATGTGCATATGCTGGTCAACATCAATATTCTACGGTGTCTATAAATACTGATATTATTAACAATAGTCCAGTATGCACTGCACCGCATTCCAACACATGCACATAAGTGCCAAAAACGGTTTTTTTTCTGCACAAGGTACAGGTGCTGCTAACGCCCTCTTTGTTAAGCTATGAGCAAAACGTC
This sequence comes from Ichthyophis bannanicus, assembly GCA_033557465.1. Classification (NCBI taxonomy): domain Eukaryota; kingdom Metazoa; phylum Chordata; class Amphibia; order Gymnophiona; family Ichthyophiidae; genus Ichthyophis; species Ichthyophis bannanicus. The sequence continues at coordinate 79,010,526 of CM066049.1, read as the reverse complement.
TGCACTAATTTGCATATCGTTTGCTTACAGCATCAATGAGCAAAACGTCTGCATTAACGCTCTAGTGCAGGGTTTCCTGACACAAGTTTAACGCTGGGTTCTAGCATAGGGTTTCTGCATTGATGCCGTTGTTACACAGTCTCTTCCTCAGTCTGGAGAGCCTCTCTCCCAGTGGGTGGAGTTAAGATTTAAAATATATGTCATCCTTCCATGTGATGTCATGGAAAGACTGGAGGATTCTGGACCATGAATAAAGTTTCTGGGAGAATGATTGTAGAGAGTACCTCTGTTATAGAAACAGGGGAACATTTTGTGCATAAAGCTGGGTTGTTGTTACAGTGGTTGTTCGCTGCGATCCAACTCTTTTGCAAATTAATTGAAATGTTTTCACAAGAAAGTGGCTTTCTGGTTTCACTTTCATACATCATTACTGAATATTTATCTGCTGCTTTGTGTTTTGCCTTTCCAATTCTCACGTCAGGATTTGTTATCATTATCCAATTATCATCCATATTACTGTGCTTATGAAGTCACCAGTCAAAGGTGACAACCAAGGAAGAAGTATCTGGTTTCCAAGAATTCATGGAAACAAGAAGGCCACGGGGCCACGTGCCTGCCGGCCGCAGATAACCGGGGGGGCGGCGCGGCGCGTGGCCCCGGCCTCGGGGAGGGAAGAGATGGGGCTAAAAGCGGCGGCAAGTCCATTTTAAAGGCATTGGCTCCCGCGGGTGAAGGTGCTGAGCGGGAGCCAATGACCGCAGAGGGAAGGGTGGCCCCCTTGTGGGGGCAGGAGTGTGCCTGGGGAGCTATCAGTCCGACGAGGCGGAGGATGAGAATGGGCCTTTCTTCGGAGCTCCGGTGCTGGAGGACGCGGTCGGCGTCGGATTTTGCAGCGGGGCTGGCCGGATGGATCGTGGGCTGTGGAGCTCGCGGGGGTTGCCGGGACGGATTAGTGGAGCGGTGGCTGAAGCGGGCCAGTGAGCGGTGAGTGTGCAGGAGGGCTGCACATGGACGTCTGCGGCGGCGGGGGGGGGGGGGGGGCGGCCAGGCAAGTGCACCTCTTGCTAGGGTTTCTACTAATTGGGAGCAAGTTCAGAGAAGGAAAACTAACTACATATACAATGAAAACTAAAACAGTCAGGCATACAAAAACATAAACAAACAAAAAAAACCTGAGGGGATTTGTTGGATGGCAGAATTACTCTGTTCAGTAGGAGACAGTAACTGAATTCAAAAAAAAAAAAAATGGGACCAACACTGAGGATCTCTAAAGGTATAAAGTGGATTGTTGTAGTTGTTGTTATGGAGGACAGACTGATAGGCCATGTGGTCTTTTTCTGTCATCAGGTCTATGGTGCTTGGGCTGGACACACCTCCTCGGGAGGGACGAGGGCCCCAGCGGTCTCAGGGGCCTGGTGTACGGGGGGCTGCAGCAGGTGGAAGGCCAGCTGGGGGGAAGGGAAGGGGAGGGGTAGGGTAGGGCAGGGGCAGTGCCAGGGGGGGCTCCGAGGAGGGCCTCCAGGGGGGCGGTGGCAGGGCAGACAGGCGTGGGGGGACGGCACAAGGAGGATGCAGGGTTCACGGGCCCAAGGGGTTGGCCTTTAGTACCTGGGGGCTTCTATCCCGCGGCTTGGGAGCATTGGTGGGGAATGGGTCAGGGGTCTTCCAGGGCCAAATGGTTGGGGGCCGGGCAGCCGTCTTGGGCCATGGCCGGTTCCCCTCCCTTGTTTCTCTTCTTGTCTTCACAGATGCTGGCTGGAGAGACGCGGAGCTCGGAGCAGCTGGGAGTTGCGGCAGGTCGAGGTGGCGAGATGGACGCGGAGCCTGCGAGAAGTGGTCCAACGGCGGAAGCTTGGGTGAACCAGGACGAGGAGATGCAGGTGGCGGATCGGCCACTGGCAGCGGATGGCCTGACAGGAGTGTCACAGCGGGGGATTGCTTCAGTTGGTGAGTTGCATGAGGGGCAAGGTGAACGAAGTGTTGGGGGAGCGGGTATGGGGGGGGGAGCGGGTATGGGGGGGGGAAGGGCAAGGCAAAAAACAAAGGGTAGGCACTCCTGTAAATGGCGGTCGAGGGGAAGGTCCTCTACGTCGTCATCGGATGGGTTTTCATCTTCTTCGTCGAGTTGGGGGTTCAGGGACCGAGTCAACAGTGGCTGGGGGGGGGGGGAGCTGCGCCCAGCAGGGGGGCTCTTCGCTTGCGGTTTATTCAGAGTTATGGGAGGGGGTGCCGCGAGAACTGTGACGGGAGATTGGTAAGAGGAAATATATGGCTATCTTCCGTCTGCTGGAGGGCAGGAAGCGGTCGGGGGATAGTAAACGGAAGCGGTGGGAGGATGAGAAGGCGGGGAGGGTCCGGAAGGCGTCGCGCAGCAGCGTGAATTGGACGAGGGCCTTCTTGCGGTTCGCGAGCGTAGGGGGGCATCCTTACCTGGGGCAATATGGGATGTTGCTAGCTTACGCTGACTCAATTTTGGAAGCGGCACAGACTCACGACGGTTGGGCGTGGCTCATCTACAAGGAGACGTTTGGGACAAAATGGAGGGGGGTTGGTGGCTGTTTTGGGGACGTGGGACATTGACCGTTGGCTGACGCGGTTGTCAGCGAGAGGGGGTGCAGGGGATGGTGGTGGACAAAAAAGGGGTAGCGCGTGGCAGTGGGCGCGGGGGGCAGCCCTTTAATGGGGTAGGGGCTCTCGGGTTACAAAAAAAACAAAAACAAAACAAAGAAAGGTGGCGCGGGAGCCAGAGATGTTTTTTGGCGTTTATTCAGTCCTCTTGCCACTTCCCGGACTGTCAGTTCCGGCATAGTTGTTTGGTCTGTGGGGGGGGGGCACTCGGCCATCCACTGTGTTAGGAAAGGGGCCCCGGGCATCCCAGCGCCTGCACCCAAACAATAATATAGTGTTGGACCTGGCACGATGCCTCTTTAGTCCTTGGTTGAAGCGCTACCGGAGGCACGGGGTGGGGGGTTATGCTTGAGAGGGGCTTTCCGTATGGCTTCCTCATGCCGGTCGTAAGTAAAGGGGTTCAGAGAGGGCGAGTATCTCACCATCAGTGTGGCGTTTTAGTCATATTCTTCAGGACAAGGTGGCCGCGGTGGTGGAGTTGGGTAGGATAGCCGGGCCCTTAGCGGAGGGCCCGTTCGAGCACTGTCCTTCCCGGTTGGTGCGTCCGTCAATGGCTGTATTCCACAGGAGTTGTGTTGCCGTTCGTGATGCATCTTTCGACGAGGTGGTGGAGTTCGTGCGGGAATGGCGGTAGGAGTGCCTCATGGCAAGAGGGACATCGAATCCGCTTTTCCGGTTGCTGCCGGTACATCCGGACTTATTTCATTTGCTGGGTTTGTTTCGGCGGGCGCTATTATTTGTTAAGTGCTTGCTATTTTGAGATGTTTGGTTCGTTCAGGCCCTGGGGTGTTGCAGGTGTCGGTGGGATGCGCGAATGTAGTCCACTATCTGGACGGTTTTCGGCAATGTCAGGAGTTGCTGGATGGATTTGTCCGGGTAGTGCGGGTCTGGGGTGTCCCGTTGGCGGTGGGTAGGACAGAGGGACCGGCGACGCGCCTCACGTTTTTGGGGGTGGAGTTAGACTCGGTGGACATGATGGCTCGGCGAGGTTGCAGGTTCTGGTGGCGAATGTGATGGGGTCAGCGAAAGTAACGCTGATGGAGTTGCTGGCTTTGCTTGGCTCCTTGCACTTTGCTTGTCGGTCATTCCGATGGGGCGGTATTCCGGCGTAGGTTTGCGGCAGCTACGTCGGGTGCTCTCAAGCCTCAGCACCGCATCAGGTTTTTACGAGATCATGAGGGTGGACTTGGGGGGGTGTGGGAAGGGTTCCTGCAAGGCTTCAATGGCATAGCGGTTATGCGGGAAAAAGAAATGTCTACCTTTGATTGGCAGCTCTTTACGGACGCGGCGGGCATTTTGGGCTTAGGCGTTTATTTCGGGGGTTCTTGGTGTGCGGAGCCTTGGCCGTGGGAGTGGCAGGTGATGGGCATGACCGCCAGTATAACCTTCTGGGAGCTGTTTCCGGTGCTGGTGGTTGTGGAATTGTGGCCGGACAGGCTGCGCAATCGACGGGTGCTGTGGTGGTGCGATAACGAAGCTGTAGTTAGCTTTATTAATAGGTATGCTCCGTGTTGCCTGGGGGTAGCGTCCCTAATGAGGGAGGTGGTGCGGGCTTGTTTGCGATTGACTGTGGTGGTGAGGGTCCTCCGGTACTGGGGTGTGCTAACCAGGTGGCTGATGCTCTTTCCCGTTTCAAGTGGGACCTTTTCCGGCGTTTGGCATGGAAGGCGGATGCAGTTGGAGGGCTGGTCCTTGAGCGCTTATGGCAGACTGGCCTGAGGGCGTGCTGCACCTGTTGCGGAGCTCAGTGCCACCGGCGATTTGGCGATCCTATTGCAGGGGCTGCGACAGAGTGATGGAATTTCTAGTGGCCCTGGGCTGGCGGCAAGGTCCTGTCCCGGACCGTATCATGGGCTGTTACATTTTGGCGGTGAAGGCTGCGGGATTCTAGGCGGCGGTCGGTCACGCATGTCCGGCTCATGCAGCTGTGCGCAGTGCTGCCTTTGGTGGCGGCCTCGGCATACGCGGTCGCGCTTTTTTCAGGCGGTGTTTTGCGTGGCATTCTTTGGGGTTTTTCCGGGTGGGGGAATTGGTGGCACCGCTGGGGCGGCAGTAGGGTGAGGGGAGTTACATGTGCATCATGGGTGGGCGTGTAGCACGGAGTTGACGGAGTTGAGTATACGGTGGGCAAGGTCCAGGGCTGATCAGGCGGGCAAGGGTGTATGGGTAATATTGAAGGCCATTGGGGACTCCTTTAATTGTCCAGGGGTGGCCTTGCAGGCTTAACTGTGGGTGAGGCCACGTGGGGAGGAGATTTCTCTTCTTGCACGAGAATTTGTGCTGGCTCACGTGGTTTCCGTTCATGGCAGTCCTGCGGATGGCGGTGTGCTGGGAGGGTTTGGAGCCGTGCGACTTGGCGCCTCATTCATTTCGGATTGGCACGTCCATGTGCGCTGCAGAGGAGGGTGTGAACGAGCACAGATTCAGCAGATAGGCAGGTGGCGCTCTGATGCATTCCGGGGTGGGTGCGGTTGTGAGGTGATCTGATGCATTCCGGGGTATGTGCGGTTGTGAGTGGGTTGGGGGGCCTGACGCTGCTGCTGGATGATCGGCCATTCGTTGTATATTGGGCGGGTCAACGAGCAGCGACAGGGCCCCTGGGGGCGAACATTGGGCGGCTCGAAGCGGAGGTAACCATATCATGGCTGGGCGAGCGCGGTCTTTGTAGGTCGCATCGCTTGCCTTTGCTGCGGCACCACCAGCGTGTCCGTGGATCCCCGGCTTTGCTGCTGCTGCATCTTGGCGGCAACGACCTGGGGGCCTGGGCGGTTACGCAGTTGATCAGAGCTGCACAAAAGGGACCTGGAACGAGTGGTCTCAGGGGTTGATTAAAGTTAATCGGCAGATTGGCCGATGGGTGGGCGAATAAGGGGGTTGGCAGGATGTTGCATACATGGGTGGCAGTATCGGCCAGACAGAGTACGTCTATCCCCAGTTGGGGTGGACTTGCTCCTGAACGTTTGGCAGGAGGCCGTGGAGGATGGGATGCAGGGCAGGGTGGCTGGTCGCAGCTTGGTGTTCTGGGGGGGGGGGGGGCTCAGGGGCAGGTGCCTCTGAGCCTGTGGCGGGATCCCAGAGGTGTCCGGGGTCCGGAGTATTGGCACTCCGCAGGGCGGGGGTGGGGTACCCCCGACCCGGAGAACCCCTCGGGGCTTTTGCTAGTAATATGGCGAAGCCGGAGGAGGGGGGGGAGATGGAGTTGCCGGGGGACGGTTCCCGGCGGAAGCGGGATGGAACTCACTTTGCTACTCACAGGGCTGGTGAGGGGTCGTCCCGCTGCCGGAACTGGTATGGTGAAAGATGGTTGTTGTTGGATGATTTTGGATAATGTTATGTTAATAAAAGCTGCGACCAGTTAGAATGCCAATAACTTGTAGTGTGTGCTTATTTCAGGGGCTGGGGCGGGGGGGGGGGGTGTGGTGGTGAAATTGGGGTGGGTAGGGGCTGAGCTCCACGTCCGCCTTACCCGGTTACAAGAAGGCCGCGGGGCCATGTGCCCGCCGGCCACAGATAACCGGGGGGGCGGCGCGGCGCGTGGCCCCGGCCTCGGGGAGGGAAGAGGTGGGGCTAAAAGCGGCGGCAAGTCCATTTTAAAGGCATTGGCTCCTGCGGGTGAAGGTGCTGAGCGGGAGCCAATGACCGCAGAGGGAAGGGTGGGGGCGCCTTGTGGGGGCAGGAGTGTGCCTGGGGAGCTATCAGTCCGGCGAGGCGGAGGACGAGAACGGGCCTTCCCACCCTCCCACCCTTTATGTTGGGTGCATTTGGAGGGGGGTTGCAGCTGGTTGGGGGGAAGAGGGCGGGATCCCGGAGGTGTCCGGGGTCCGGAGTATTGGCACTCCGCAGGGCGGGGGTGGGGTACCCCCGACCCGGAGAACCCCTCGGGGCTTTTGCTAGTAATATGGCAAAGCCGGAGGAGGGGGGGAGATGGAGTTGCCGGGGGATGGTTCCCGGCGGAAGCGGGATGGAACTCACTTTGCTACTCACAGGGCTGGTGAGGGGTCGTCCCGCTGCCGGAACTGGTATGGTGAAAGATGGTTGTTGTTGGATGATTTTGGATAATGTTATGTTAATAAAAGCTGCGACCAGTTAGAATGCCAATAACTTGTAGTGTGTGCTTATTTCAGGGGCTGGGGCGGGGGTGTGTGTGGTGGTGAAATTGGGGTGGGTAGGGGCTGAGCTCCGCGTCCGCCTTACCCGGTTACTGGAATTTTGCTTGGTGCGCAACATTCCATGAATAAACAAGAGGAGGATAAAGTAAATACTGGGAAAAAGCTACTTGCATTGAAAATATTCATAATATTCATTGTTCAAGTACCTTAGTACCCAATTATCTTCAAAGAGAGTGACAACTTTGTTCCTATACCTGAAGCACTGCATCCTGGGAAGTGTAGCTTCAAATGATTACATCATCGGGAATGCAGAGGATCTTCTGAACTACAACTCCCATGGTACCTATTAAATCCAACATCATCCTGCTCCTCTAGCAATATTTCTAATGTTTTCTGCTTAGCCTAACTATATACACAATTATGGTTCATTCCTCAAAACCAATGACAAAAAATATGTGAATGGAAAAAAAGAAAAGAAAACCTCTTAAAGGCAAATAATTGTTGCCTTAACTATAAGCACTGTATATCGCTGGAGATATTCAGCCAATCAGGTTGCTTGATTTGCTGGCTTGCTCTCCCCCCTCCCCTTTTTTTCTGGTATACCATTAGCATGTGCAGTTAAAGCCTCTCTCTACATCTTTACAATTTAACAAGCAAAAACTATTTACTATAATGCACGTGTTAATAGTAAATGCATAGGTGCTTTATTAGAAAACTAATAAGTGTTGCCTTACACTTTGACTATCACTGTGCACATGTTGATTTGCTTCATGGCCTAAGCTGGCCCTCGGTGCAGTTCTTAAATAGAATGATATATTAGTAGTTGCAGTATCTATAGAAATATAGGGCCATCTGCTGAAAAGCACATGAGCTTTGGTGTACATAAAATGCAAATTTCCAGTGGGTCCAGGGAATACTAACTGGCTCCATGTTCTCAGGAACAGGTTGAACCAATCCTGATTTTATGCCCATGACAATCACATTTAAGAAAGGGAGGAATACAATTCCATATATATCATGGGGCAAGCCCAAGCCTGGTTCAATTTGTCCCTGATGAACTGAACCTTGCATGGATGCTATAGACACGAAGCTAGGTTGCACCTCAATGTGATTTCTAAGCTTTTATTTAATCTTTCTATCTAAATGGCACAACATACCTCTCCCCAATCTATAAAGGCCCCTTGAGAGAACCAAGACATTGGAGGGCCTGCCACGTCAGGCTTGACATTTTAGTATTCATCTACAATTATTGCTTCTCTTCCTTTCTTTTAATTTCTGTCCCGTCAGAGATGCCGATCAATTTAAGTCACAGAAAAGGCATGAGTTGTTTAAAATACTGCATTATTGATCAACTGTTTGGAATCAATGTGGTTCAGCAATATTAATACTGCAGCTTGGGCTCGCAGGGTAGATTTCCACCTTCCTAGGTTTCTCAAGGACAAAAGTAAATCACTTTAACACCCAGTCTGAATACATTTGTGTAATAATCTCTTTTGATGAGGGGTGAAGGTTACTTTATGATTATCCTCCTAATTACAAGACGATCAGTCGTTTCATTTTATCTAAATCTCTATCAGCTAAATTACACAATGCCCTTGTTTTATGCAAATTCTGTTAATATTGCTTCGTTAACCTTCCAACCTCACTGTCTGTAAGATCTGGGTCTTTTGAGACATAAATCTTAAGGCGTGATGGTAGTTGGATTTAGCTAACAAAGAAAAAAGGCGGTTAATTATATTAGCAGACGTACTGAGCAGATGATAAATTATGAAGGGACTGGAGAAGGTGTGCTCTAAGGACCTGCTTCAGGGAAAAGACTTGTTGAAATAACCTTCCTTGAACCAAAGGAGGAAGACAATGCATCCCTTTGTGATTACCATGGCCGATACACCAATTGTTCACTCCTTTAACAAGTTCACTCTTGTATCAGCAAGTGCAATACAACAGAAAACAAAATCAACCTGCTGAATGGATATATTTCCTGCAAACCGAATTAAGGCATATTTCATAATACTATGCAGATCACTGATATGCCTTTCCTATTTAGCTCCCATTGGGCAGTCAACCTATACAGTCTTCTGTAGTCTTCTCTCTTCTCCAGCATCCTCTTCCTTTGAGACCAAACAAGGATGGATGTGGGTTTCTCAAGAGCTACGTTCAATGTGATGTTTTTAAGTTTCCCACTATATAAAATGTGTCCCCTTTATACAAGATAGGCAGCAAGGAGTAGGTAGGATGGTCTATTTTTAAGAGGTCTTCTTTTAGTGTTTACCCAAATGTACTGTGCCTATATGGGTATATATAAACCCCTAGACTAACTCCAGAGAGTTCAGCAATTGTGTTCTCTCTTTTAGTTGAATAGAACTGCAGCTGTAGAGTAAATGGCAGCCCCCTTTCAAGGCATTAGGGAAGGGAAAGCAAATCTACAGCTTTCCACTTTCACAGTATTTGTTAGGTCCAAAAAGCCAGGATCAGTAAGGTGTGAGAGTTGGGCCAGTATGAGGATACTGGGCATCCTACGTCAACGTTCAAGAGTTTGATAATTAAACTTAACTATCATGGTCATCACAACGCTAACCCTCCCACAACAATCCTGTAAAAATACATGATTGGTCAATATAACTACAAACCAAAATTTAATATTTAGTAGTATGTGCGAGTCCACTCTCTCTGCGGGTAAAAGAATGTGGCTCTGAGTTTGTGTGGCTACTCCTGCTCTTTGCCACCTCTCTGAAGCTGAAGGCCTAGGTAACTGTCCTCTCGCTTAATGGTTGGGCCGGTCCCATGTGAGAGTTTCCCCAAGCAGTGGATAGCAGCTCTTAATGTTATGAATTCTCAGCAGAGTATCTTGCTTCTGAGTTCAGAAGATGTTTAGTTCTGGGTGTTCAGAAAAGGATCTGGTACCCACATTTTTTAAAAATTTATTTAAATTTTTGAAATACCCGCCCATAAAAAATGCCTCAGGTGACTTACAACCAACATACATGATATAATAGAAACACAAAACAGACCATTTTGACATCAAAATACAAACATAGCAAAATTATAAAGAAACACAACACAGGTAAAATACTCCCTAATAACGCAGATCTTATTGCAAAAGCTGAAATAACCAGGTTTTGCAAACATTGGAAGAGCAAGACAGCCAAGACCTGATCTCAGCTCCTTGGGTGCTTTGGTCCACAGATCAGAGGGCATCAAAAACACTTAATGGTTGTAGGAGGAAATCCTGGAAAGATCTCAATGCTTGTGTAGGTTCATACCTCATCAGTTTTGCCTTCAAAGAAGCTGGGGCCTCTAAACTCAATATCTTAGAAATAACAGTCAAAGCTTTAAACTTTACATCAAAGAAGAAAGTCAAAGCAGCACATGGGGTCACATATTTACATGAGAAGAGTAAGATTTTGGGTTTAGCTCGCACCTTTTCTGAAAGTAGCTCAAGGTAAGTTACATTTAAGTACAATAAGTATTTTCCTACAGTAGGCATTTTGTACCTGAGGCAATGGAGGGTTAAGTGATTTGCACATGATTACACGGAGCAGTGGTTGGAGTATTGTGCAGATTTGTCTAATCAGTATAACTAGATGCTAGAAAGGTATTGCACACTGTCTGATGATCTTAAAGTAGCTAAACAGGTAGAAAAGGAGACAGCGAAAGCTAGAAGGATGATTTGGTGCATAGGGAGAGGAATGGCCAGCAGAGAAAAGGACGTGATAGTGCCTCTGTATGTCTTTGGTGTGACCTCATTTAGAGTATTGTGTGCAATTCTGGAGACCACACCTTCAAAAGGATATAAACAGGCTGGAGTCAATACAGAGGGTGGCTACTAAAATGGTTAGTGGTCTTCATTATAAAGCATATGAGGACAGACTTAAGGATCTTAATATGTACACCTTAGAGGAAAGGTGGGATAGAGGTGATATGATTGAGATGTTTAAATACCTCCGTGGCATAAATGCACAGGAGGAGAGCCTCTTTCAATTGAAAGCAAGTTCTGCTATGAGGGAACATGGGATGAAGGTGAAAGGGGATAGATTCAGGAGTGATATGTGGAAATATTTCTTTACAGAAAGAATGGTGGATCCGCGGAATAGTCTCCCAGTGGAGGTGGTAGAGATGAGGACAGTAACTGAATTCAAAAAAGCATGGGACAAACACAGAGGATTTCTAAAGGAAAAAAGGGGACTATTGTAGTGGTTGATATGAAAGGACAGACTAGATAGGCCATATGGTCTTTTTCTGAAGTCATGTTTCATGGTTTAAAGGTGAGGTCAAAGAGGCTACTGAAGCCAAAAAAGCACATCTTTCAGGAAATGGAAAAAAGAAGTCAAATGACGAAAACTGGAAACATAAGCACTGGCAAGTTTGATGGCAGTTGACAGCACAGGTATTGCACTTGATACAGGGAACAGATCCCGAAACGTGCATGTCGTGCTTTGTGCTTTGTTGCTGCGCCCGGTTGTGGATTGAGTTTCTTCACTGCTATTAAGTTAAGTATTTACCGTGGGTTCACCCATATGTTTAATAAAATGGAGTTTGCTGCCTGGAGTGGATAGATAAACGTTCTATCCTCCTCTGGTGCACTCCGACACAAAAAAAATAATCTGTTTAGATCTTTTTGAGGGATTTTCTGGTGATTCCTTTTCAAAGTTAGATGCAAGGCATTGATAAGCAGGCCAAGAGAGAATTTGAAAAAAAGCTTGCCATGAAAGCAAAAATGCATAATAAAAACTTTTTCGAGTACATTTGTAGCACAAAACCTATGAGAGAGTCAGTTGGACCATTAGATGATAGAGGAGCAAAAGGGGCACTAAGAGGGGACAAGGCCATAGTGGAGAGACTGAATGAATTCTTTGTTTTGGTCTTTACTGAAGAAGATGTAGGGAAGTTACCCATGACTGAAATGATATTTAAAGGTGATGCATCAGAAGAATTGAAAGAAATATTGATAAGCTAGGAAGATGTATTACAATTATTTGATAAACTAAAGAGTAGCAAATCAACTGGACCAGATGGTATACATACAAGGATATTGAAAGAATTGAAAAATGAGATTGCAGACCTATTATTAGTAATCGGTGAACTATCATTAAAATCATTTGTAATCCTTGAAGATTTATGAACGGCCAATGTAATGTCAATTTTTAAAAAGAGTTCCAAGGGTGATCTAAAAAACTAAGACCGGTGACATCACTACTGGGCAAAATGGTAGAAAGCATTATAAAGAACAAAATTACTGAAAATGTAGATTAGGTGTCTCCAAATCTAGTCCTGGAGGGACACAAACCAGTCAGGTTTTCAGGATATCCCTAAGGAATATGCATGAGATAACTTCAAATAAAATGGGGGCAGTGCATGCACATACAGGGTGGCCCAAAAAAAGTGAGAACATCTCGTAAATTAAAAGCTTAAATAGTTTACTTATTTACCTTTTTTAGCTATATAACGTTTTTATTTCGATGATTTCCGGTCGCCATCTTTTTTTTTTTAAAATTTGTCAATCGTTACATCTGTCTTTTTGAATTTTTAAATAACTTATGTGCTACGAGATGTTCTCACTTTTTTTGGGCCACCCTGTATATCTCATGCATATTCATTAGGGATATCCCAAAAACCTGGCAGGATTGCAACCCTCCAGGACTGGTTTGGAGACCCCCTAATGTAGATAGTCATGGTTTAATGGAAGAAAGACAACATGGCTTTAGCCAAGGAAGGTCTTGTCTTACTAATCTGTTATATTTTTTTGAAGGTGTGAATAAACAGGTAGACAAAGGAGAGCCGGTTGATATAGTGTATTTATTTATTTAATGTCTCTTCTATACCGCGCTCTTTGAAAATCAGTGCGGTTTACATGTAACATATTTGTGCAGTGCATGCAAGCATACACTGGACTTACAATAAACAGGGGATTATATACAGGTTTCAACGGGGTAACTATGTACAAGATAACTTTCTGGCATATGTTAAGGGGACAGCTCAATTATTTACACATTGGGTAAGCTGTAAATACGGTAGTGTATCTGGATTTTCAGAAAGCCTTTGACAAGTTCCCTCATGAGAGACTCTTGGCCAAATTAAAAAGTCATGGGATAGGAGGCAGTGTACTATTATGGATCAGGAACTGGTTAAAAGATAGAAAGCAGAGGGTAGGGCTAAAATGCCCAAATTTTCCCAGTGGAGAAAGGTGAATAGTGGAGTATCGCAGGGATCTGTGCTGGGTCCTCTGCTTCTTAGCATATTTGTAAAAGACCTGGAAATGAGAATAGTGAATGAGCTAATCAAATTTGCAGACTGGACGTCCAAATGGCAGATGAAATTTAATGTGGACAAGTGCAAAGCTATGCACCTAGGAAAGAACAACCCAAACTATGGTTACACGATGGAAGGTTCCACATTAAGAACCACTACCCAGAAAAAAGATTTAGGCGTCATAGTGGATAACATGTTAAAACCCTCGGCCCAGTGTGCACCGGTGGCCAAGAAAGCAAATAGAATGCTAGGAATCATAAGGAAAGGAATGGAGAATAAAACAAAGGATATTATAATGTTTCTGTATTGTTCCATGGTGCGACCACATCTTGAATATTGTGTGTAATTCTGGTCACTGTATCTTAAAAAGCATATAGTGGAATTAGAAAAGGTACAAAGAAGAACCAACAAAATGGTAAAAGGGGATGGAAGGATACCCCTATGAGAAGAGGCTTAAAAGGTTAGGACTCTTCAATCTGCAGAAGAGACGGCTGAGGGGAGATATGATAGAGGTCTATAAATTAATGAATAGAGTGGAACGAGTAAACCTAGATAGATTGTTTATGCCATCAAAAAGTAGAAAGACTAGGGGACATGCAATGAAGCTACAATGTAGCTCATTTAAGAGTAATAAGAGCAAATATTTTTTCACTCAATGCGTAAGCAGAGTCTGGAATTTGTTACCGGAGGATGTAGTAAAAGCTGTTAGTGTAGCTGGGTTTAAAAAAAGGTTTGGACAATTTCTTGGAGGAAAGGTCCATAAACCATTATTAAAGAGGACCCAGGAAATCCATTGCTTGTCCCAATACAAGCATTGTGGAACCTCTGTCTCTTTTTGGGAACCTGCTAGGTGCTTGCGTCCTGGATTGGCCACTGTTGGAAACAGGATACTGGGCTTGATGGACCCTGGTCGGACCCAGTATGGCATATCTTATGTTCTTAGGAATAGAGGAGACTGTCCTGACGAGCAGTGCAGCTACCTGAAGTCCAGGTTCAAGGGACTTTGCAGTGTATAGGGGTTTCCTTATGATATTTAGTAGGAAAATCTGCCATAGTAAAAGGAGGGAGATCTTGACTGTTCATGACTTGTAAATGTGTAAATGGAAAATACAGATCTATTATTCAGTAAAATGTACAAAATTGAAAAAGGTTTTGTATTATAAAACTAATACCACTACCAACTGGAAAGCAGAAACTGTTTTTCTGAGTCCAAGTGCATACGCCTCAAGACAGTGTAGAAGTGAATCTTCCCCTGCTCGGTTTCAAACCCTACCCTATGCTCCTCTTTGCCGTGAAGACACATTAAGTTGGCCATTAAATATTGCTCTGCAATTCTCAGCTCTGCTTTCCCTAGTTTTAGTGAGCTCTGTATCTGGAGCATCAGTTGAGCAATGTAAAAGTATTTGATGAATGGCAGGAGTCATGGAAGCTATGGACCTTTCTGATGCTATCAGTGGGGAATGTATTGCATTGTGGCGAGACTAGGATATATTTATCTTCTTTAATTTAAGCCTCAGTTGTTTCAACTGCAGTATTCCTAGTCTTCAGCAGCGGTCTCCTTATGGCAGTACCTAGCAAATCACTAAGCACTATGTCCTGTCCAAGCGTCAACATGCCCTGGAGCAAACAGGGAGGGAAGGGGAAAGTCCCTCTCTAAAGGAAATCCTCTTACCTTATTCTGTTGCCTATGGAGGGTGAGGGGACTTCCTTAATGGAGTCTTGCTACAATTTATGTCCTCCTCCCTCCCTCCACTTTTTTAATGGTACTGTTGGTAGCATCCAAAGCATGAAATTAACCTGGCTGTAAAACCAACCCTGGAACTTTGAGCACATACTGTCTTGGAGCTATGCTCAGTTCCTATTTCTGATACTGCCGCTGTTGCCAAAAGGCATGTGGGAGAGGACGAGAGATCAAAGGCTCAGAGTGTGGAGGATAGAGCTAGCATGCTGGTATAATCAACCCTCTGGTGTGCCAGGTGGTGGCACACAAGATGGAGAATATTGATCCCTGCAGTAAGCACTAAGGCTGGGGGTGAGGGGTAAATTGGGGTGGGCAAATTTAATTGGGCCTGAGCAGCCGTGCAAGCCTAGAAAACAGTGCCTTCTGAAGAATGGGGGGAAATACTACTAATTACTACTACTAATCATTTATAAAGCGCTACAAGGTGGTCACAGCGCTGTACAAACATAGATAGAGACAGTCCCTGCTCTGAGAGCTTACAATCTAATTAAGACAGACAAGACAAAGGATGAGAATAAGGGGGAAAGGAGGGTAAGGAGACACAAGGAAAAAAAGGGGTCAGGATCCAAAAGCAGCTTTAAAGAGGTGAGCCTTTAACATGGACTTAAAGAGGGAGAGATGAAGCCTGACATATGCATCAAGAACAGCCCCTAAAGGCATGCCAAGAGACTGCTTTAAGTCCTGGCAGTCTCCAGTACTCAAGGGCTCAACCCAAAGGACAAGGGGGGCTGATACCCAAGGCCCAGGGTCCCTGGAGTTCCCCATGGCATCTGACCTGGCCCCAACACTTCTTGTGCTCTGCACTTTAGCTGGAGAGGGTGAAAAAAAGAGCGAAGGGCACAGAAGAAGAGATGGGCATGCCAATGTCAGTCGTCACATAGTAAACTGGTTAACCTAGAGCCGGCCCTGCCTTTGTGATATGGAAACCTCATGGATACTATAACCTTTGGAAAGAAACAGTCACTCTACAAACTGAGTAAAAACACTGCATTACTTATTTATTTTAAATAAGGTGTCATTGTGGTTAGAAATGTTTTGCCCTCAAATTCCATTTACTATGGCAGATTCTCCTACTAAATACCATCAGGAAACCCCCTATACCCTGCAAGGCCCCTTGTACCTGAAGTCCTCAGGACAGTCTCCTCTCTTCCTCCAGCAGCTTCTCTGGCCTGTCCTGAGGATGCCCCAGCCAGTCATACATTCAGGATAAGCACAACTCGGCTAATATATAAAGGAACTGATACAGTGAGAGGCACATTCCAAATGGGACGTCAAAGCCAGAACATCTGAAAAGGCAGGCAGGCACATGCAAGTCCAGGCACAATTCCAGAAATCTGGATGTGCCTAATACGCATGTCTATCAAATGTCTATATAGACGTCCCCAGGAGAGTATTCCGGAACCAAAACAGCTAATAGCACAATGGTTAGAAGTAGTGGCTTAAGAGCTGGATGGCCAGGGCTCAAATCCCAGTGTAGGACTTTGTAATCTAAATCTAGTCACTTAATTCTCCATCTTTTCTACACTCTCTGGATGTTTTAAGGTGAAAACAAACAAATACTTTCCTGATACCTATTTGGGGCAGGAACAAACATGCACATTCCTGCAGACAGCTCTGCTGCTTCGGGGTATCAGGGACGTGCAAGCCCATTGCCCCTCCCCAGACACACCTCCGCCACCCTCCCCATGCCTCCTTGAAAGTCCCTGTACTTGAGATGTCTGTAAACAGCATTTGTGGAATGGTTACGGAGACATGTCCACGATTTCGACATCCACGTGCATGTCTGCAGACGTCCAATCCATGACTAAAGTTTTTAGAATGATCCTCTGAATGTACAACAAAAAATCACTATCCATATATTTTTAAATATTTTATAGATATTATTGGGACATAAATACCACAAAAATACCACTGAATGACCCGAAACCGGGTTTGGGGCAGAGCAAGGGCAGGTTTAAAATGATCCAATGACAATATTCAGGCTTAAACGAAATTATAGTGCTGGTGCAGTAGCTGCATTATAGGTACTGTCATTGCACTGGAGCTTCAAGTAATGCAAGCGCTGTGCCAGCTGAATATTGAGCTCCCCCACCCCCCACTGAATATGCATGAGCTAAATGTGCATACCACGGCTCCAGTCTAGGCTCCTTTAGTTCCTGCACGCTCCAGGAGTAAATTTATAAAAGGGCGGCTAGGTTAGTAGGACAGAAAGGTGCCTTATTTTATCCTAAAGCCGGTGCAAGAGGATTGTACACCCTAGGCAAACCATCTGCCTTACATTCCTTTCTTGAAATTGTGTTAATTAAAACTCAGTAATCATAATTAATGACAAACCACCCCTTCCACAACAATCCTGCAAAAATTCATAACTGGATATCATACTTTTAAAACATTACACTCTGCTCTGAATGTATGTGTCCCACTCTACTGATCATTTATATAGCGCTACAAGGTATACGCAGCACTGAACAGACACATGTAAAAGACAGTCCCTGCTCATCAGAGCTCAAAATCTAGTTAGGATGGTCAACACAAACAGCTGAGGACAAAGAAATGTCAAGGGGAATGGTAAGGAAAGACATAAGAGTCAAAGCGGATCAGGATCTAAAAGCCACCTCAAAGAGGTTAGTTTTTACCTGGATTTGAAAAGGGACAGAGATGAAGCCAGATGCACAGACTCAGGTAGTTTGTTCCAGGCATAAAGAGAAGCAAGGTAGTCGGATTGGAGTTGGTAGTAATAGAGAAGGGCACAGATAGAAGGGATCTGCCAGAAGAGCGGAGGTTCCGAGGAGGGGTGTAGGGAGAGATAAGAGAGGAAAGGTAGTGTGGAGCAGAAGGACTGCACTTAATAGGAGAAGTTTGAACTGGATACAGAAATGGATAGGAAGCCAGTGAAGTGACTTGAGGATAGGGGTTAGTCATGCAGCTGAGTTTTGAACAGATTGAAGGGGAGAGAGATGATTGAAGGGATGAATTTTGCCAATGTTATAGAGAAAGAAGTGACAGGTTTTAGCTATCTGTTTGATGTTTGCAGAGAAAGAGAGTAGAATCAAAGATGACTCCAAGGTTGCGAGCTGAGGAAACAGAGAGGAGGGTAGTGTTATCCACAGAAATAGAGAAGGGAGGAGGTGGGTTTAGGGAGGAAGATAAGGAGCTCAGTTTTGGCCAGGTTCAGTTTCAAACGGCAGGGAGACATCCAGGCAGCAATGTCAGATTGGCAATCCAGGCCCGGATCTCTGCCTGCCTGAGAGATTTCAGGTGTAGAGAGGTAGACCTGAGAGTCATCAGTGTAAAGATGGTATGAAAACTACTGGAGAAGATGAGTATACCAAGAGAATGGGTATAGAGAGAGAAAAGGAGTGGGCCCAAGACAGACCCTTGGAGTACACCAACTGAGAGAGGGACAGCAGTGGAGGAAGACCCACCCGCACAAACGCTGAAAGTGCGATGGGAGAGATAAGAAGAGAACCAGGATATTATAGAGCCCTTGAAACCAAGCAAGGATAAGGTATTGAGGAGAAGGTGGTGATCAACAGTGTAAAAAGCAGCAGAGAGGTCAAGAAGGATGAAGAGAGAGTAAAGGCTCTTGGATTTTGCCAGGAGCAGGTCACTGGAGACTTTAGCAAGAGCTGTTTCAGTAGAATGTAAAGGACGAAAGCCAGATTGCAGTGGATCAAGAAGGGCTTGAGAGGAAAGAAAGTCAAGGCAATGGCAGTGAACTGCACGGTCAAGTAGTTTAGAAATGAAGCAGACTCACAAGAGCAATAATTAAGTAGTTAAGTAGATAAACAACTAACAAATAACTGTGCTGAAGACACTTTTCCGAAGCTCCATAACTGAACTTCTTGAGAAAAAACACACACTCTGCCCTAGACATCTATTACCGTGAAGCTGCTGGGGTCTTACCTTACCCTATCCCGGAGACCCCTAGCTAGACATAAGTGTTCCCCCCAAAGTACTTGTTACCCTCCCCTTCATAACAAACTGGCCCGCCACCAGGCTGCACCATCATTGGACTTACCCGACCCTTTCTTTTGCAGGCAACGGTCTGACTCAAATCCAGGGAGGGATACAGGACTAGACTGGAGTTCCTAAAGGAACAACAATTAGCAGGTAAGTCTAATTTCATCTTCCTTATCGTCCCTCCAGTCTAGTCCTGAACCTCTGGGGATGTAACAGAGCAGTGAATAAATTACCGGGAGTGACCTGACAGACCAGCCTGCAACACTGCTGATCCAAAACAAGAATCCCTCTCCGTCTGAACATACAACCAGTAATGTTTGACAAAGGAATGAAGCGACGACCACATCGCCGCTTTGCAAATCTCCACCGCTGGCACTAAGCTAAACTCTGCCCATGACACTGCTTGTGCTCTCGTGGAATAAGCCCTGAGTCCTAACGGAACTGCCTTGCCCGGCAACAGATAAGCCGACGCAACCACCTGTCAATAGAAGACTTAGACGTTGCCTCTCCTCGCCGGGGACCTCCAAACAAGACAAACAACCTTTCCGACTTGCGGAACAGTGCCATTCTGAGCAAATATTTCTGCAACACTCGCCCTACGTCCAGCCGATGCAGCTGTTCGTCGGACCCCTTCCTGCCGTCCAACCTGAAAACTGGCAGCACCACTCCCTGATTCAAGTGAAACGGCGATACCACCTTAGGCAAGAAGGAGGGTACCATCCTCAACACTACCTCTGTGCTCTGAAAAGACAAGAAAGGCTCCCGACACGATAAAGCTTGCAACTCGGAAATCCTTCGAGCCGAGCAGATAGCCACCAAAAAGATCGCCTTAAGCATGAGATCCTTTAATGTCGACCTTCCCAAGGGCTCAAAAGGTTCCTTAACTAGAGCTTCTAGCATTAAGTTGAGATCCCATGCAGGCACTGCTGCTCTGCATTGGAGCCGCAAGAGATACTGCTCGCAGGAAACGGTTGACATCCAGATGTGTGCCCAGATCGATACCCTGCACCTTTCCCCGATAACATGACAGCGCTGCTAAGTGCACTCGTAGGGAAGCGGCTGCTAAGCCCTTATCAAAGCCATCTTGTAGGAAAGAAAGAACCTGAGGAACTGACGCCTTTAAGGCCTGCACCCTCCTTTCACCACACCACAACTTGAACAGCCGCCACACTCTAACATACGCCACCAAGGTAGAACGCCGCCTGGACCTAAATAAGGTCGAAATGACCTGTGGCGCATAACCCTTCACTGTTAATCTTGCCCTTTCAAGAGCCAAGCTGTAAGCGAGAATTGATCCACTTGAGGCATATTCAACGGCCCCTGCACTAACAGATCCTCTCTTACCAGCTGCCACCACGGCCGTCCCACCATGAGCCTTATGAGGTCCACATACCATGGTCTCCGAGGCCAATCCGGAGCAATCAGGATGACTTGACCCCTGTGATGCTCTATCTGCTGCAGCACCCGCCCTATCAACACCCAGGGTGGGAACACGTAGAGAAGTTGCTCCTCTGGCTAGGTCTGCATCAGAGTGTCCAGGCCTTCTAACATTCTCTCTCGCCTTCTTCTGTAGAATCTTGCGGCCTTTGCCGACTCGAAAGTCACCATGAGATCCATCACCGGAGTCCCCCAGCATTGTGTAATCAAGTTGAACACCTCCTGCTGGAGAACCCACTCTCCTGGATCCACCTTGACCCGACTCAAGAAATTGGCCGTCACATTGTCCACGCCCGTTACATGTGCTGCCGATAACACCTCTAGATGTCTCTCGGCCCAGTCCAGGAGCTCTTCCTCCTCCTCTTCTAGAGCTATCCTGCTGGTGTCGCCTTGATGATTGACATATGCCACCGCCATGGCATTGTCTGACAGCACTCGGATCGCTTTCCCCTGCAGACTGTGCTGAAACTTTACCGCTCTGAGTTCCAACCTGTTGATGGACCACTGCTTCTCCCTTGCCGTCCACTGTCCTTGAGCAAACCTTCCTTTGAAATGTGCCCCCCACCCGGACAGACTGGCATCCGTCGTGAGTGGCAGCCAACTCGGTGCCTCCAAGGGCATCCCTTTTTCCAGACTCCCGGGTTCTAACCACCACTGAAGAGCTTCTTTTGTCTCCCGCGGACAGGTTAATCTTTGGATCAATGGATCGGACTGATTTGACCAACACCCGAGTAAGGCTCTCTGCAACGGTCTCATGTGGGCTCTGGCCCAGGGCACCACCTTGAGCGTTGCCGCCAACTTTCCTAACAGTTGCAGGTAATGCCATGCCGTGGGAGCCCTCCTCTCCAGAAAGGTATGAATGAGCTCTCTTAGACCTAGCGCTCTGCTGTTCAGTAGAAAGACTCTTCCTGCCCTTGTGTCGAAACGGGTCCCCAAATATTCCAAGACCTGCGAGGGCTCTAGCCTGCTCTTTTCCGCATTGACTACCCAGCCCAGACTCTGCAGGAACTGCACCACCCAGTGGGTGGCTTTCGCTCTCTCTTCCCTTGACTTCACTCAGATCAACCAATCGTCCAGGTAAGGATGAACCAACACTCCTTTTCTCAATGCCGCCGCTACCACTACCATCACCTTGGTGAAAGTATGCGGAGCCATTGCCAAACCGAATGGTAATGCCTGGAACTGAAAAGTGTCCCATCAGAATTGCGAAACGGAGGAACCGCTGATGTTCTTCGTGGATTGGTATGTGCAGATAGGCTTCCGTCAGATCTAAGGCCATGAGAAACTCTCCTTGTCGCACCGCTACTATAAACGACCGCAAGGTCTCCATCTGAAAATGCGATACCTGGAGACACCGATTCAACCTTTTTAGGTCCAGAATCGGTCGAAAGGTGCCTTCCTTCTTTGGGTCTACAAAGTATATGGAGTATCGACTGCCACCGCACTCGTCCTTCGGCACCCGCACTACCGCTTTGAGAGCCAGAAGCCTTTCAAATGTCTCCTGCACTGCTATCCTCCTTGAGCGAACCCTGCAAGGGGAGAGAACGAAAGCGTCGACCACCGGACACTGCAACTCTAGCGCATACTCCTTATGAATGACCTCCAGCACCCACTGGTCTGACGTAACCCGGACCCAGGCGGAATAGAACTCCCTTAATCGTCCCCCTACG
Source organism: Ichthyophis bannanicus (assembly GCA_033557465.1). Classification (NCBI taxonomy): domain Eukaryota; kingdom Metazoa; phylum Chordata; class Amphibia; order Gymnophiona; family Ichthyophiidae; genus Ichthyophis; species Ichthyophis bannanicus. Next base: position 78,988,729 of record CM066049.1, on the reverse strand, counting down.
GGAATCAATTCCGCCTGGATCCCCCTCACTTCATTGAGACTTCTTGAAGGTCGAGGATGAGGAAGCTCCAAAACCTCTCCTCGCTCCTCTGAACCCCCGAAAACCTTGGGAGTGGAAAACCACCCGCCCCCTTTGAAACCAACCAAACCTTTGCAGGCGAAAACGCTGAAAATCCCTCTGCTGATTCTTCGCCGACCCTAGGGTACACTCCGGCTTCTGCTTATCCTCCGGCAACCTTCCACCCTTACAGTCTCCCAGATCCTTAACTAACTTATCCAAATCTTCTCCGAACAGAAGTCTGTCTCGAAAGGGAAGCTTACTCAACCTAGCCTTGGAGGAACCGTCCGCTGCCCAGTTACGAAGCCACAAACACCTTTGAGCTGCTACCACCGTCGCCATACATCTGGCCAGACTTCGAATAAAGTCATACTGGACATCCGCTAAAAAAGCTGCCCCCGTCTCCAACTGGGCCGCTTCCTCAGCCACATCGTCCACTTGAGTTCCCCTAATTCTTTGGGGCTATTGCATACAGGCCCTGGCTACCCATGCTCCACAATCAGAAGCCTGCATAGCTAGGGCATTGACATCAAAGACCTGCTTCAACAAGGTGTCCAGATGCCTATCCTGTGTATCCTTAAGGGCTGCACTACCCTCTACAGGTATGGTCATTTTCTTGGTTACCGCCGCATCCACCTTAGGGGACTTAAAAAGATCCTTGTCCTGGTCCGCCAAAGGATAAAGCCGAGCCATCACTCTCGACCCCTTCATCCCTGACTCCAGCATGTCCCATTCTTCCTGAATTATCTACCTAAACACCCTATGTAGGGGGAAAGCCCTCTGGGACTTGCGCACCACCTGCAATAATGGATCTTCCAGGGTAGCATCTTCCGCTGGGTCTGCAGCAGGCATGTTAAGCGCCTTTAGCGCTTCCGTGATTAGGGCCGGCAACTCCTCCTGGCGGAACACCCTTACCACTCTCGCCTGGTCCTCTTGCTCCGTGAGCTCTCCTTCTTCTAAATCCTCTTCTATTTCTAAATCCTCCAAAGTCTCTGACTGCTCCTCTGGCTCCAGTAATTGCTTCTTTTCAATCAAGAGCCTCAGCCTCTTCACTGGGACGCCATTCGCCCCGGCGTCCAAATGAGACCCTGGGCGCTTCTCCCGCTCCTTTGACCCCATCCCTGCTGCCCTATTCACCCCTAGGGCATGCTGTAGAAGGGCCACGAATGCCTGGGAAAATATTGCCACCAAGCCCCCCCTGAACTAAGGTCAGAGCAGCAGGACTATCTGAGGCCATAGACGGCCCTGCCACCGGCTCCATCGGCGGAACTGAAGGGGAGAGTGGCTCCTGCAAGCTTGGAGAAGGCCCCCGAGAGCCCTCCCCTCTCTCCACCTTGTCCACCTCTGCGGAGGTCACCTCCTGAAGGCATCCCTTGTGCAAGCCGACCTCAGAAAGTGATCCCTTATTAACCCTACAGAGCAAACATATGGGCTTGCTTGAGCCACCTATGCACACTGCCAGAAAACAAAAAACTCCATCTTTTATTTATTTTTTTTTATTCCTCAAAGCACCAGGAGATCCCTCCAGAGAATTTCTTCCACCGTATAGAGACCCCCCCCCCCCCCCCCGGATCTGAAAATCCGGTGACAGAGACCGACGCGAGGCAGCCGATGCTCTTCCCGCACTTTTGATACATGCGGCACCGGCCTAACCGGCCTTAAAACCACAGTGCGCGCCTCTGCCCGAGCCTGCTCCCAGCTGTCCGTGTGGCGTATAAATCTACAGCCTGCCCCAGTTCTACTCACGGGATGCTGGTGTCTTCCAATGGCTCCGGCAGCCTCAACTGCGCTCAGCCTGCAAGTGGCTTCAGCGTCGGGAGGGAAGGAGAGCACTGAGGAGGCAAGCCCTTCACCGGAGTGAGTGATGGCTGAATCGCCAGTGCAATCCCCAGCTGTTCTTTCACTTCTCCCACCCTTGGCACGCTCAGCTACCCGACTCCTCACCCACGCGGTGGATTCGGGAATCGGAAGCTCCGTGTGACAAGCCTGCCTTACTCTTCTACCTCCAGGCTACCAGGGAAGGGAGGGAGAGCAAGGCAACAGCCCTTACAGCCTAAGACTCTCGGGCAAAGGCTGTTTTCTTTTTTTTTTGATCAAGCCAACAAATACTTCCAATCAAATACAATTAAAGCCTAATCTCCTTAGCCATTACTCTAGTGAGTCCTGAACCTCCTAGGTTTAACTCTCCTCAAGCTGCTTTGGAGACTGAGCTAACTGGAGAGGAAGGCAGATCCTAGCCTATTTATACCAGAGGTCACCAAGACAGTGATGTGCTCAGTCTCCAAAGCTGAGGTGCTAAACCCAGAGGTTCAGGACTAGACTGGAGGGACGATAAGGAAAAGCTTTAGGGGGGCCAGGGTTGGGATTGATATCTCCAGAAGACAGAAGAAGGAGTAGAGGAGTGTGGGGCAGAGGGGAGACAGCACGGTGGAAATGACCGTGAATGTAAAAGAATGTGCTGATGGCTCTTTGAGTTTCTGTGGCTGTCAGGATTTACTGGTTTGCTTTGATGGCTCCTCTTTGCTACTGCTCAGAAGCTGCTGCCCTAGGCAACTGCCTAGTCTTACCTAATACTAGGGCCAGCCCTGTTTTGCCTATTTTATAAAGACGCATAGGCATTTGTGTGTCTTTATAACGTACCAGCAGCAATCATGTCTAGAATGAAGGCACAGATATTGCAAGTGCACAAGAGTAGGTGTATATGTTAGTGCATACCCTACATATGTATTTTATACAATATGCATATAAAGTGCAACTCCGCCCCCGAGCGTGCTTCCTGTATGAGTACGTGCCAGCTTACAATGCACATACCTTTATGCGTGACCTAATTTTATAACGCCTGATTTACGTGCATAAATCAGCATTTTACGTGCAAATATGGTTTATAAAATTACCATCTATTTGAGGATATCCCGAAACTCTCTCCAGGACAGGTTTAGGAAGCCCTGGGTAACAGAAAGAGTTAAAGAAAAAAAAGAAGAAAACAGGCAGAAAAAGACTAGAGAATTTTTTTTTTAAAAGGGGAGAATTAAAACAGATTAGATCCCATCAAACATCAGATCAGCTTGAAGATTAGGCCTTATTAAAAGCAGGCAGTTCAAAGTTAAGGTCCAATTATGCATATGGCAACTGAAGGAAGGAAGCTTGTGAACAAGACAGGAGCTCAGCAGGTTACCGACACTCACTTGTTTTCTGACTGACTGAAATGACACTAATTCTATGTCCTTATCTGAATTTTGTCTATAATGTCAATTTGCAGCTAACCGAATCAACCCTTTGGCTGCTGGATTTTAGTTTAAAATACAGACAAATTCTCAATTCCTTGGTCAGTATAGAAAGAATTAGGGAGACAAAGTCCTATGCTATGAAGTTTACCAGAACCTGGGAAGATTGATATAGCTGTAATTTGTGTGCGAGCCTCCGCAGAAGAATGCAAACAGATGAGAGAGTGTTGATAGACTTGTGTACACAAAATTTATTATGGTTAGACAATATTAAAAGCAGGCAAATGTTGGTAGCCCCTGGAGCTAGGTCTGGATTTAGAATATAGGCACCCAAAGACATAGGAGAGATTGTGCTTCCCGACCTCCCCCCCCCCAACCAAAATTATAAAACGTGTGTAAAGTGGAGGAGAGAGATTGTGGGAAGTTGCTCTCCACCCACTGCTGTATTTATTTCTGCTTTTAGGCTCTCCTCTAGCAGATGTATCAGCCTGTAACCATATGTCTCAGATCCCAGTCCATTGGAATCCATGTCCCCACCAGCTATCTGCGTCTCAATCCTTGTGGCAGACCGGTAATCTCATTCATTGCATCATTACAGCCATCTGATGCCTCTCCTACTCTGCTTCCTCCCTTTCTTCTCCAATCCCTGCTTCCTCTCTGATCTTGAAAGCAGGTCCCTTAAAACCAAAATTGCCCTAATTTCTGATCTAATCTCTGATCACCAGCTGGATCTGCTATGTATGACCAAAACCTGGCTGACGGACGGCGAGGAAGCTTATCTTACTTGCTGCCTTCCTACAGGCTTCTCTGCTCTCTCCCTCCTATGTGCGTCCCATCAGGGTGGAAGTGTGGCAGTCATCTACAGAGTGTTCATCCCAGTCTTTCACCTATCCCTGAGGCCTTTCTTTTTTAGTTTGACAATCTGCACATATTGCTGTTGTATTGTCCCTCCTCACTTCTGGCCTGCAGCTAGGATGCCTTACTCTTCTCTCTGGTCAAGCTTCTTATCTCCATACCACACACCTGATCATTTTGGGTGACTTTAACATCTATTTTGCAAGTTCTTCATGCCCCCATGATAAAGCTTTCACTCTTTTTGTATGGGATCATGATCTTCAGCAGCACATATGAGTATCTTCCCCGTGCACCAGACAGGCCATACCCTGGATCTTGTCTTGAACCCTAGAGCTTTCCCCATTTCTCCCTCAGGTTTTATCAGATGTCACTCCCATGGACCCATCACTATCTTATCTGCTTTACCCTCCCTTTACCACTCTGTTTGACTACATCTCCCTCTGCACCAGCTGTATCAACCAGCTCCCGATGGAATTTCTCCCCCCGCAACTCTTTCACATTTCCCTTTTGTGGAATCTTCTTTTTTCATCAGACTTTGACTTATTATCTTTGGATCACCAGGCAGCCTTCTGGCATACTAGTCTCCTTCACATTCTGGACTCCATAGCCTCAAGGGTGACCTCCCTGCCACACCACCACCCTAATTACCCCGGTTCCATCAGGATTTGGCTTTGGCCAGACGCCAGATGCAAAAAGCTGAGAGGCTCTGGCAAAAGAGCTCACAACCTGCCTCACTGGCAGCTTTTCGATCCTCCCTTTCCTACTATCTCTCAGATAATTGGAGCCAAAAAAGCATACAACATTAAATTGATCGTTTCCGCTGCACGTTCACCAAGGGCACTTTTTTCAACAGTCTCAAGGTTTTCTACCCTGAATGGTATCCCCCCTCCCCCCATCAACATCCATGGCTAGGTCCCCTGCCAGATAGTTGAACATTTTTGTGCCATCTTCCAGTGCCCGCACCTTTTTCTCCTCCCTCTGACTCACCATCTGCTGTTCTCTCCTCCCTCTGACTCACCATCTGCTGTTCCTGTTCATATATGGTCCACTTTAAAAACTGGTAAGTGAACACGCAATGAAGAAAACTTTCTTTTCCACGCGTAAAACAAACTGCACCCTGGATCCCATTCCATATGAATGGGTTGGAGAAGCATCCTTAGACCTTTTTCTCATTGTGCAAACTATCATCAACCACAGTTTTACATCTGCTCAAGTCCTGCTAGTCTAGAAACAGGCTGCAATCTGTCCACTACTGAAAAAGAATCTAACCCTGATCTCTTGTTCAGGCCAATTACTGCTCAGTTTTCAACTTATCATTCCTGTCCAAACTTGCAGAATGCCTGGTCTTTACGCAGCTTTCTGACCATATTGAACACAATCACATGCTACATCCTTGGAAATCGAATTGGCTCAGACACAGTACCAAAATCATCTTTGAGTGAACTTCACAGTTCCTTAGATTCAGGCAAGTTTGCCATAGCTGTATCATTAGATCTCTCCTCAGCCTTTGACTTGTAAACCATGATCTTTTGCTGTCTCACCTTCACTCCTTTGGTATCTATGGTCTTGTTCTATGATGGTTTCAATCATTTCTTTCAGGTCATTCTTTCTCTATTGTCACTAATAGTGGGGTCTCATATACCAATCCACTCACTTGTAAGATCCCCCAAGGCTCCCTTCTGCCCCCATTCTCTTTAGCATCTTTCTGGGTCCTCTTCCTACCTTATTCAGAGCACAGAGATCTCCATCTCAGCAGTATGTACGCCGATGATATATTACTACTCACTTACACAGACAATTTGAATCCTGGATCTCCGTCCCATTTATCACTGTCTCGACCTTGTTTCAGAATGGTTGCATAATAATTGCTTACAACTCAATCCCAGCAAAACTACTGCCACCTGGATCACAGGTGGGTCACAAGCCCCCATAGTTACACCACTCCTCCAGGATAGCCCCATTGCCTTGACTTCATCTCTTAAATACTTAGGTGTAACACTTGACACTGACCTCTCCTTTTCACAACACATTAGCTCTGTGGTGAAGTCTTCCTTTAATGCCATGTGGAAATTTTGCTCTATTTGTCCTTTCCTAGATAGTCCCACACAAACCACTCTTATTCTCAGCACAGTGATTTCCCGCATCGATTACTGTAATTCGATCTATGCTAGTCTGCTAAACAGCATACTTAAACGCCTACAGTCTATTTAAAACATGGCCATTTGACTCCTGACCTCTGCTAGAAGATATGATCACATAATAAATGGAGGAAGAACAGCAAGGAAAATCCACGGTACTACCTTTTAACTTTCAAAAGAAAGGCTATGATAAAATGAGGAAAATAGTTAAGAAAAAACTAAAAGGAGCAGCTGCAAAGGTTATAGATTTACATCAAGCATGGGCGTTGTTTAAAAATATTATCTTGACAGCCCAGACCAACTGTATTCCTCACTTTAAGAAAAGTAGAAGAAAGTCCAAAAAAACTGCCAACATGGTTTAAAGGTGAGGTCAGAGAGGATGTTGTAGTCAAAAAAGCATCTTTCAGGAAAGGGAAAAAGGAGCCAAATGACGAAAACTGGAAACAACATAAGCACTGTCAAGTTAGATGCAAGGCATTAATAAGGCAGGCAAAGAGAGAATTTGAAAAAAGCTTACCATGGAAGCAAAAATGTATAATAAAAACATTTTAGTACATTCGTAGCAAAAAACCTGTGAGAGAATCAGCTGCACCATTAGATGATAGAGGGATAAAAGGGGCACTAAGAGGGGACAAGGCCATAGTGGAGAGACTGAATGAATTCTTTGCTTCAGTCTTTACTGAAGAAGATGTAGGGAAGTTACCCATGACTGAAATGATATTTAAAGGTGATGCCGCAGAAGAATTGAAAGAAATATCGATACACTGGGAAGATGTATTACAACTATTTGATAAACTAAAGAGTAGCAGATCACCTGGACCAGATGGTATACATCAGATGGCGTTGAAAGAACTGAAAAATGAGACTGCAGACCTACTATTAGTAATCTATGAACTATCATTAAAATCATCTATAATACCTGAAGACTGACGTTACTTTGGTCATTCGCCAATTTTTAAAAAGGGTTCCAGGGGTGATCCGGGAAACTATAGACTGGTGATCCTGGTGTCAGAACCAAGCAAAATGGTAGAAACCATCATAAAGAAAAAAAAATACTGAACATGTAGAACATGGCTTAATGGGAGACAGCCAACATGGCTTTAGCCAAGGAAGGTCTTGTCTTATTAATCTGTTATATTTTTTTGAAGGTGTGAACAAACAGGTAGACAAAGGAGAGTTGGTTGATATAGTTATCTGGACTTTGAGAAAGCCTTTGACAAGGTTCCTCATGAGAGGCTCTTGGCAAAATTAAAAAGTCATGGGATAGGAGGCAGTACACTATTGTAGATTAGGAACTGGTTAAAAAATAGAAATCAGGGAGTAGGGCTAAATGGTCAATTTTCCCAATGGAGAAAGGTGAATAGTGGAGTACCTCAGGGAACAGTGATGGGTCTGCTGCTTTTTAACATATTCGTAAATGATCTGGAAATGGGAATAATGAATGAAGTAATTAAATTTGCAGATGATACAAAATTATTTCAAGTTGTTAAAACCCAAGAGGATTGTGAAGAATTGCAAGAGGACCTTGATAAATTGGAAGACTGGACATTCAAATGGCAGATGAAATTTAATGTGGGCAAGTGCAAAGTTATGCAACTAAGAAAGAACAATCCAAACTATGGTTACATGATGCAAAGTTCCACATTGGGAACCACCACCCAGGAAAAAGATTTAGGCGTCATTGTGGATAACACATTGAAACTCTCCACCCTGTGTGCAGTGGTGGCCAACAATGCAAATAGAATGCTAGGAAACATAAGAAAAGAAATGGAGAATAAAACAAAGGATATTATAATGCTTCTGTAGCGTTCCATGGTGCGACCGTACTTTGAATATTGTGTGCAATTCTGGTTGCTGTATCTTAAAAGAATATAGCAGAATTAGAAAAATTAGAGAGAAGAGCCACCAAAATGGTAAAGGGGATGGAAGGATACCTCTATGACAAGAGGCTTAAAAGGTTACGGCCCTTCAACCTGTGAAAAAGATGGTTGAGGGAAGATATGATAGAAGTCTATAAATTAATGAATCGAGTGGAATGGGTAAATGTAGATAGATTGTTTATGCCATCAAAAAGTAGAAAGACTAGGTGACATGCAATGAAGCTACTGTGTAACCTTTTTAAGACTAATAAGAGAAATTATTTTTTTCACTCAACATGTAATCAAACTCTGAAATTTGTTACCGGAGTATGTAATAAAAGCTGTTCTTGTAGCTGAGTTTAAAAAAGATTTGGACAAGTTCTTGGAAGAAAGGTCTATAAACCAATATTAAAATTGACCTGGGATATCCTCTGCTTGCCCCAATACAAGCACTGTGTAACCTGTGTGTCTTTTTGGGAAACTGCTAGGTACTTGTGACCTGGATTGGCCACTGTTGGAAACAGGATACTGGGCTTGATGGGCCTTCGTATGACCCAGTATAGAATATCTTATGTTCTTAACTCCACTTTTGATCTCATATCACTGGCTCCTCATCAAATTCCGTATTGAATACAAGATCCTTACCCCAACGCACAAGGCCCTTCAGAAGATTGTGTCAGAATACGTAATCACACTTTATTGTCTTAAGATGTGATCAAAAAGTATCAAAGTTTGTTGTGTAGCTATATAACAATACATCACACCATGATGCTATTAAACATGAAGTGACCTAGTTATGTGCTCTGCATGTGCAGAGTGTAGCGTGGCTGCAGTGCACCTGTACTTTTTTTAATCACGTGATGTTTGGTATCATGTAAAAGCAGTTCATCAGATTTACAATGAGTGAAAAAATTGAACAGCGTATTTGCATTACATTCTGCCAGAAACTTGGAGATACGTGCAAAGAGACTTATGATAAGTTACAGCAAGTGTATGGCGATGGATGCATGAGTTGTGCTCAAGTTTATGACTGGTACAAATGTTTCCAAGAGGGCCGCCAAAGTGTTGACAGTGATGAACGTTCTGGAAAACTATCCACAAGCAGAAATGAAGACAAAGGTTGAAGCAGTGGGTGCCACAATACACTCAAATCATCGACTGACTATTGGGGAGCTTACTGAGGAGATGGACATCAGTTTCGGGTAGGTACAGTCCATTCTTATTGTTGATTTGAGGATGAGACATATGTCTGCAAATTCATGCCGAAACTCTTGTCCCAAGATCAAAAAGAAGATAGACTGTCTGCAGCCAGGAAGTTGTTGGAATACGTTGAAAATGAATCAGATTTCATCAAAAAGATTATTACTGGTGATGAATCATGGGTTTATCGTTATGGCATGGAAACTAAGGCTCAATTCTCACAATGAAAGACTCCAAACTCTCCCAGACCCAAGAACGGTCATCTGGTTAGAAGCAAGGTCAAGGTCATGCTCGCAGTTTTCTTTGATTACCAGGATTTTTTCATCATGAGTATGTTCCAAAAGGTCAAACCATCAATAAGGAGTACTATGTCCAAGTTCTGACTCGTTTTAGAGATGCAGTTCATCGTAAGAGGCCAGAGTTGTATAGGAATGGTGAATGGTTGCTTCATCACGATAATGTTCCAGCTCACGGATCACACACCAAATTGAGCAAGTCCATCAGCCTCCATACTCATAAGACCTTGCACCCTGTGACTTTTTCCTGTTTCCAAAACTGAAATTACCACTGAAAGGAAGGCGATTAGACGACTTCCCATTAAGCAAAATTCGACACAGGAGCTTCACAGAATAACGAAAAAGGCATTTCTTAATTGTTTCCAGCAGTAGCAGGAACGCTGAATGAAGTGTGTTTTATCAGGAGACTACTTTGAAGGAGACTGAGTACAATAACTGTCAGTGTTATACTTCTTGTGTTATTGTACAAGTCTTGATACTTTTTGATCACACCTCGTACATGTAAACCAACTATGTTTGCTGCCATTAGCACAGACCCACTATGAATCAGACATTTAGCATTCTTCTTCCTAGCCTCAATGCTACAGAATGGACTACCTAGCGACCTTTGACTTCAAGCTTCCTATACCAGATTCAAGTCAGAACTAAAGTTATACCTCTTCAAATGGGCTTTTGATCTTTCTGAGTCATAAGGTGCAGACTGTTCTACCTGTTTTTTTTACAGGGCACCGTTTGTAAAGTCATGCTCCCTAATTGTGTATACATTTCCCCTACCTTTTTCTATGTCTGTGAGGTTTCCTATGTCTGGTTCAGCTTGCTTCTCTCTCTTCCTCTACTGTCCTCTACTGGGTGACCAAGGAAGTAGATCAGGGGCATGCAATGGATGTCATCTACTGGATTTCAGAAAAGCCTTTGATACTGTTCCTCATAGGAGGCTTGTCAATAAACTCAGTAGCTTGGGTATGGGTCCCAAGATGGTAAACTGGATCAGAAATTGGTTGACTGACAGACAGAAGGTGATGGTACATGGAGCTCACTCGGATGAGAGGAAGGTGATTAGTCGGGTGCCCCAGGGTTCGGTCCTGGGCCCGGCACTGTTCAATTTATTTGTGAGTGATATTACTGAAGGACTGAATGGAAAAGTCTGTCTTTTTGCAGATGACACAAAAATTTGCAACAGAGTGGACTCCCCGAGGGAGTGGTTAACATGAGGAAAGATCTACAAAAGCTGGAAGACTGGTCTAATACTTGGCAACTACGATTTAATGCGAAAAAGTGCAGTGTCATGCACTTGGGTAGCAGAAATCCAAGGGAAATGTACACGATAGGGGGCGAGAGGTTGGTATGCACGGTTCAGGAGAAAGACCTTGGTGTGATTATCTCTGATGATCTCAAGGTGGCAAAACAGTGCGACAAGGCGGTGGCAAAAGCCAGGAGGATGTTGGGCTGCATACAAAGAGGGATTACCAGCAGAAAGGAAGAGGTACTTATGCCACTGTACAAGTCACTGGTAAGGCCTCACTTGGAATACTGTGTTCAGTTTTGGAGACCATATCTTGCAAAAGATGTAAAAAGACTGGAAACTGTTCAGAGGAAGGCAACCAAAATGATTTGGAGCCTGCGTCAGAAGCCTTATGGGACAGGGGAGATATGATTCAGACCTTTAAATACTTAAAGAGAAATGATGAACAAACAAACCTCTTCCAAAGATGGGGAAGCTGTAAAACTAGAGGGCATAATATGAAGCTGCAAGGTGGTAAATTGAAAGGCAATGTCATGAAATATTTCTTTACTGAAAGGGTGGTGGATGCTTGGAATGCTCTCCCGATGGAAGTGGTGGGGGCAAACACGGTGACGGAATTCAAAACGGCATGGGACAAGCACAGCGGATCCCTTTACAACAACAGGATTAAAACAAAATAAATGGTACCACCTAACTTCTGAACCATCTAAGTCTCAAATAGAGGTGTCCAACATGGAGTGGTGGGTTCACCCCTAAACAAAGACATGGGGAGGGGTGGCCTGCACAGAGCGACAGGTGCACCTACACTTGCCGTCTTGCTGGGCAGACTAGATGGACCATGCTGGTCTTTATCTGCCGTCATTTACTATGTTACTATGTCAACTACAATGGAGTTCCTTTCTACCTTTGACCTATTTTTTAATTTTATTTTTATCGTAAACCACTTTTCTTAACCAGAAAAAGCGGTATAGCAAGTACATTAAACCATAAACGTCAGAAATCATCCACATGGGGGCGACCCCCTACTCCAAGTCCTGATGTTAACTGATCTTCCCTTCAGCTCTGGGCTTGCAACTCCATTTTTTCCCTCACTGGCTGCATGACCAGGAACTGTAGTAGTAACGACGACCTGCAGAAAGAGCTGGCATGCAGTCAGGGCCGGACCAACCATTAGGCAAGACCAGGCGGTCACTTAGGGCAGCAGCTTCTGCAGGGCAGTAAAGACTACTACTACTATTTAGCACTTATATAGCGCCACGCACGCAGCGTTGTACAGACATACATACAAGAGACAGTCCCTGCTCGTCAGAGTCCTGCTCGTCCGAGCTTACAATCTAGTCACGACAGTACAGAGCATTAGTCAATTCTGTGCAAAGCACAATATGGTCTTTGCACTTAACCCTCCTCTGCCTCAGGTACAAACCAGATTGTAAGTCCTCAAGGGACAGAGAAATAACCACTGTACATTAATGTAACTCACCCTGAGATAAATACTAAAATACTAATAAATAAAATAAAGCAAAACAAAAGATCCTGACAGCCACACAAACTCAAAGAGTCATCAGCACATTCTTTACCTGCAGGGAGAGTGAGCACACACATATATACAAAGCAAAATTTACTATTCAAAATTACAGGGCCCGATTCAGATCCCGACATACATCTTCTTAGTAAGTCCGGGCTGACTCAGACATTTAGAGGAGATGGGGATTCTGATCCTGCGGGGCATATCTACCCGCTGTAGGATCAGAATTGCAACAAGCCTGTACATGCAGGCCGGGACTGCGATTCAGTTCCGGCCTGCACGTATAAGCACTGCCCAACTAACTCAGCCAGGACTTTTAAATGGAGCCGCAGTGCCATGGTGTCATGTTGCCATGGCATCGTGGCTCCATTTAAAAGCCACGATGCCAGCCGCCTGCTGCAGAAGTTTTCCCCGCAGCCTGACCCCCGATCTGGCCTCCTAAGGCCAGGGTCAGGCTGTGGGGAATTAATTGTCCCCCCCAGCCCCTTCCACACCCCAATTCAGACCAAAAGAAACGTCCAGGGAAGTTATTCCACCCCAGTAGAGGAATAACTTCGCAGGACATTTTGCCGGCCCTGGACGTACAGAGCCAACATCAGAATTGGCCTTATATTTCTAGGGCCGGTGACCACCCACTGCTCGCCCACTCTCTGTCCCTGTGCTGCCCCCTTCCCCGCCCCTGTATAACTTCCCCTCACAATCGGTGGGGAAGTTATGCCGGTGCAGGAGCTAGGGACGTCCATCCCCGCTATTCGTGCCTCAGAATGACCCCCATAGTGTCCAGTGGAGCTTCCCTGTAGAGAAAAGAATGAGGCAGAATCAGGCCTTGAAGATGGCAGGGCAGAAGTGGCAGTACTCCAGCGCCCGATGCAGTTGTCTATATTGTCTAGGCCTAAATCCAGGCCTGCCTAGAGAAGGGAGTGTCTCCTAGACAAAGGACCTCTGCAATTCTACAGTCCATGTAAGGGCCGCAAAACCTGACCTTTACCAGGGAATTTCCTACACCTAGAGGAATCTGTGTGGAACTGCATGAAACCAGCAGAGAGTGGTGACTGACTGGTCATGCAATGAGCCCTAAATTCACCATGAAAAAGTGGCAAAACTACACTTCATTTGAAGTATGAAGATAGATAGTTTGTCATGTCTAATATAAAGATCCAGACAGAAATATTTCAGGGAGATTCCCCATCATCATACTCTCATCAACTCCTGGGACTACTGATTTAGCCTTAATCATAAATACACTAATGGTCTATCAGCAATATTACACCTACTATTTGTAAATGATTTAAAGCTTTATAATGCCAGAGATTAACTATTAGAAGAACAACTCTAAGTGCAAAAAGCTTTTCAGATATCTTCAGTGGGACCTTTGGCTTTGATAAATGTGCTAAGGCTATCTTCCTTAGAAGTAAATTGAGCAACATGTCTCTGACTGATGACTGTGACATAAAAAACATGAACTAGAAGGTATATATATAAACTTATAGGAGAAGACAAAGGAAATATTCAGAGAATATTTCAGGAGATAAAAATTGATACCAAAAAGTGTTTTAACAGCACAGAATAAGATATGTCATCAGTCAGCTTGCAACTCCTATTTTACAGGAATGTCTCATACAGCTTAGAATCATAGATAGGGCTCATTCAGATCATGAAAAACTGGAGATACAAACAAGGAAACTTCTCAATGCTCATGAAGTAACCTATAAGAATCAGTGAATGCTAAGATTGTACATGCCAAGATACAAAGTACGAATGGGCTTATAGAAGTAGATTATGCATACAGAGCTATCATCATAGGCCTTCAGGATACTTAGCAGCATCAACAGACCCAAATGAACAAAAAATGTTGAAGTAGGCTTTACAGCGCGTGCATGTACTTATGGACTGCTACTCCTACCCCCCCCCCCCAGGAAGTTGCATCAGAGGGGGACAGAAGTGGCAGGCCATGAGTGCGTGCATGCACTTTAAGGCCTGCTGCAGTGCTAAAGTGGTGAACACCATGCCACCCATCAACCCCAGGTGAGAGGCTCAATGTCAGAGATGGCACAGTGACATGCTATGGGGGAAGCACATTGGGCCCCCTGGATGAATTAAAATCTATTGATGAAAGATTAATAATTGCAACCTACGAAAATGAATTATGGAAGAGATGGTCCCCAGGAAGTATAGAAAAAACTGGTAAAACAGACAAATGCAGATTCCGTAAGAAAGATGTGGACATAGTTACTCATCTCATTGTTGGCTGTAAACTTCTGATGGGAAAAAATCTATATACAAAAAGACATAAGTCCCATCTACTGAAAACTATATAAATACCATAACACCATTGTATCAGAAAAATCATAGAATCACAATCCTAAGAAAATTCTGGAAAAAGAAGAGGTTGTGACCACTTGAAACATAGTAACATAGTATATGACGGCAGATAAAGACCAGCATGGTCCATCTAGTCTGCCCAACAAGGTGGCAAGAGTAAGTGCACTTGCTGCACTGTGCAGGTCACCCCATCCCATGCCATTGTTTAGGGGTGTACCCACCACTCCATGCAGGTCACCCCTATTTGTTGAAATATAAGAGATAGTTAAGTTTATTTTGATTTTATCCTGCTGCTATAAAGGAAACATTCCCATCAGGCCAAGAAATGTTACGGAAAGTTACAGAAATATTTCCCATTGTACTAGGATCTACAGGCCTGATTAAAGGACTTTCCAAGCCCATCTTGATTTGTCGTCTCTATAAATTACATCCTATGAATGCCAGACAGCAGCTCTCCTTGCCACAGTGCAAGTATTATAGCAAACATTTGGCAATACATTTGAAAGACTGCTATGCTACATACTCCAACTTAGAAGTGAGGTTCGTTACCAGTCATAATATGTGCAAAACTAACCCATTTGGAGACACCGCCCTGACAGAAACCATTCTCTCTCCGAATTTTGCTTGAATATTCAAAAATGAGAATTGTTTTTAAACCAACATACTGAATGGATTTCACCTGGAAACAGAGGAGCTACCCATGGGCCACCCAGAATTTAATGGAACGAACAACTTTTTATCACATAGGTCATTTTTCAGACTGAGCTATGAACCCCTCGTGCCCACATGGCAGCAATCATTTGCCATGCTCTCATTAACATCTATGTTTTAATTTAGAGCAAATGAACGAGCCTGAAAAGCCCACTCTGGAAGGATATACTATAGCGTTATAAACAGAGTATCACAGTCGAGTTGCTGCACAGCCTGTTAATAATGCTTTTATTTCATTCTGCTACACATGCTCCAGTAATTGGAATACAGCTGGGTAATAAACCAAGAGCACAGAGACCATAATAACATTGAGTGACACTCAATCAGAGCTCATTCGTACACCCAGCAACACAGATTCCTGAGCGGAAAACTATATTAAACAAGCCGAGTATCTTTTTAAATCTATCACAGACTTAATGTGCTGATAGTGGCTTAGATGGCGATACTTAAGGCACAGGGGTTTAAAGCACAAGACCCCCACACAGCACTTGCCAACAGTGAGTGGCCGTTCGGAGAAGCCAAGCGCAAGCCAGGCAGAAATGAATGAAGGCAGATCCAGATTTAGGCATAGTCTACATAGACAACCGCCTCTTGCTTCAGAGTTTGATAGGTACTAGAGTGTTACTGCTCTGCATCCCTCTGGGCCCACACTTCGTTTTCCTATACTGGCCATGACAGTAGCAGCAAATACGAAGGAAAAAAATTCAGCATGGTGCCTGCCCGCCTTCCTTCGCACTTTGACTGGTCAAGAGGCACCTTGCCTCTCACATGGGTTTCCATGATCATTTCCAGGTGGGCGTGCATTACTGCTCATCTGACCCGGATGATGAAATAGATTGGGAAATTTAATATAATTTGAAGCACAACAATGGGGTGTTTTAATCACCTGAATATTTATTGGGTGACTGTCTCATACTAAGGTAGAGGTGGGTAAACATTTTAGGCTGGGGACCACATCAGGAACCATGACTAGGCGAGGGGCCAGTGCATCTGTGGTTTGAGGAAGTGGAGGTGGGGGGGGGGGGGGAAGAGGAGATCCTCCCAACCATGATATCAGTTAAACCAAGTATACCGGAAGAATGGATTTTCTTAAATTATCAGTGCCATATGAATTTATTTATACTCTGATGCCAATGTAATTGATTAGTAATTAATGATTCTATCTCTGTGAAAATAAAACTCATGTGGCACTGGAAATTTGAAAAAGAAAATCTCCAAAAAACCCCTACTGTTTCACAGTGGTGAGCCATTTGCTGTTCCTACTCTAGATTAATAATAGAAAATACTTCAATGGCAGCTGAGCACAGACTTCCCACCCCAGAATCTTTGCTGTCTCCAGCATTTTCTGAAAGAGACATCCCGTCCAACTCCATTGTGCAGCAGTGATGTTTCCTGCATTTCATAGGCAAGGGGTCGACTGGGTCCTGGTGCACTATTCATCATTGCAATGAAAGCAGTGGCAAGAGTGCATTAATGCCCCTGATGGTTGCTCTGCCACCATCAAAGGCAGACACCCATGGTTCTGAGTAACGACACCAGCAGAGTGACTGGCAGGAGTACTATTGTGTTGGTCTGTGACTATGGCAGAAGCGGAAGGCTGGGTTGAAGATAATGTAAACATTGGTGCTGTGGAGTGGGATGGACCTTAGATACCTGAAGGCCAGGGTTAGCATATGGGCGTAGTTTGCCTGCCTCTGTGCTGAAGAGTTAAGCTTTCTACGCTGCTTCATGGAGGAGTTGATCATGGAGATAAGGAGAGCTATTCTAGATCTGGTTTTCTAGGTAGAATGCAGCACTTGATGCCAGGTGTGACAGTAGTGGAGTAGCTTAGCAATAGTAGCTTGGGAACCACAGGCTGGTTAATCTGACCTCTGTGGTGAGTACGTTAATGGACACACTGTTGAAACAGAGGATAGCGCAGTTTCTGGAATCCAATAGATTACAGGATCCAAGGCAACATGGTTTTACTAGAGGAAGGTCTTCTCAGATGAATCTGATTAATTTCTTTGACAAAATGACCAGAAAGTTGAACAAATGAGTGTGCTAGATGTGGTACACTTAAGATTTCAGTAAAACCTTTGGTATGTTATGCATAGGTAAATAACAGATAAGTGTCTGTCTCAAGGATGGTCAGTTTAAGTGACTGGGTTAGAAACTGGTTGAGTGAGTGATGACAAAGAGCACTAGTAAATGTAGTTCATTCCAAGGATAAGGATAAGGATAGGATCCCTGTAGCATACCAGTGGAATGCTACAGGGATCGGTCCTTGGTCCTGCTCTTTAAAATTTTTGTGATATTGCAGAAGGGTGGTCGGGTAAAGTTTGCCTCTTTGCAGATGATACCAAAATCTGCAATAGAGTAGACACCTAAGAAGGAGTAGATAACATGAGGATGGATCTAGCAAAGCTTAACAATGAGAATTTGACATCTGAGATTTAAAGCTAAAAAAAAATTAGGATCATTCATTTGGACTACAAAATTCCAAAGGGAGGGGTACAGTAAAGGGAGTGAAGTAATTCTATCCATGAAAGAAGAGTGTGACCTGGAGGTGATCATATGAAATCATCTTAAGGTGGCCAAACTGGTAGAAAAGGTGATGACAAAAGCCAGAACGATGCTTTTTGCACAGGAAGAGGAGTGACCAGCAGAAAGGAGGAGGTCATAGTGCCTCTGTATAAATCTCTGGTAAGACCTCATTAGGAGTACTGTGTACAATTCTGGAGACCGCACCTTCAAAAGGATATAAACAGGATGGAGTCTGTGCAGATGGCAGCTACTGAAATGGTTTGTGGTTTTGGTCATATGGGACTTAAAAGAAACATGATGGCAGAAAAAGATCACATGGCCTATCCAGTCTGCCTTCCATTTCAACTACAATAGTCCTCTTTTCTTCCTTAAGAGATCTGTTTGTCCCATGCTTTTTTGAATCCATATACTGTCCTCGTTTCTACTACCTCCACTGGGAGACTATTCCACGCATCTACCACTCTTTCCGTAAAGAAATATTTCCGCATCTTACTCCTGAGCCTATCCCCTTTTACCCTCATCTTATATCCCCTCGTAGCAGAGTTTGCTTTCAATCTCTTGTGTATTTATGCCATGGAGGTATTTAAATGTTTCTATCATATCTCCTCTATCCCGCCCTTCCTCTAATGCAGTGTTTTTCAACCTTTTTTGTGCAAAGGCACACTTTTTTCATGAAAAAAATCACGAGGCACACCACCATTAGAAAATGTTAAAAAAATTTACCTCTGTGCCTATATTGACTATATATAAAGTAATTCTCTTGAATAGGAATCAAACACTCACACCAACCCCCATCCCCTGCTGGTTCACTCACACCACCCCCCCCTCCACTGCTGGTTCACTCACCCACCCCCCTGTCACTTACTCACCCCTCCTGCTGGGTCACTCACTCACTTACCCCCCCTCCCCTGCTGGTTCACTCACACCATCGCCCCCCCCCTTGCTGGTTCACTCACACCCCCCCCTCCCCTGCTGGTTCACTCACACTCCCCCCCCCCCCTTGCTGGTTCACTCACACACACACACACCCTCTGCCCAAGCCGCTGCTTCTGCTTTGTACAGAGCAGCGGCTGCACTACACTTACATTGAAAAGTAAAGAGAAACTGTGTCAGGAGCCCTCCGGTCATCGCAGAGCCCGAGGAAGTGATGTCATGGGGGCGGGCTCCTCACAGGCTGTCTTTCCTTTTCAAATTAACTTTATTGCAGCTAAAGTTAATTTGAAAAGGAAAGACAGCCTGTGAGGAGCCCGCCCCCATGACATCACTTCCTCGGGCTCTGCATGATCGGAGGGCTCCTGACACAGTTTCTCTTTACTTTTCAATGTAAGTGTAGTGCAGCCGCTGCTCTGTACAAAGCAGAACCAGCGGCTGCACTGCTATAGGGAATCGTGATTGCGTTCGCGCCGCGGACTTCGGCACAAAAGCCGGTTTTTTGCTCTGGCTGCTCCGATCTTGCGGCCAGAGCAAAAAACCGGCTTTTCAATGGCTGGTTTTACAACTGTGCCGGCAGCCGGCCTGGCCATGGAAAAACCGGCCAGGCCGGCTGAAAACCGGCCGGTTAGCAACCCTAATTTGTGAGCCGAGGCCACATGTTACGGATGAAATTGGAATTTTTCCCACGGCACACCAGACAATATCTCACGGCACACTAGTGTGCCGCGGCACAGTGGTTGAAAAACGCTGCTCTAATGTATACATACTAAGATCTTTAAGTCTGTCCTCATATGCTTTAACGAAAACCACTAACCATTTTAGTAGCCACCCTCTGCACCGACTCCAACCTGTTTAAATCTTTTTGAAGGTGCGGTCTCCAGAATTGCACACTATACTCCAAATGAGGTCACACCACAGATTTCTACAGAGGCACTATCACCTCCTTTTTTCTGCTAGCCATTCCTCTCCGTATGCACCCAAGCATCCTTCTGGCTTTTGCTATCGCCTTTTCTACCTGTTTAGTTGCTTTAAGATAATCAGAACAATCATACCCAAGTCCCACTTTTCTTTCATAGAAAAAAGTATTTTGCCCCCTATACTGTAGCACTTTCTTGGATTTTTGCAGCCCAAGTGCATTACTCTGCATTTTTGAGCATTAAATCTCAGTGGCCAAATTCTTGTCCATTCTTCAAGTTTAGCTAGATCCCTCCTGTTATTTACTCCTTCCTGGGTGTCTACTCTACTGCAGATTTTGTTATCATCCTCAAAGAGGCAAACCTTACCCGATAGCCCTTCTGCAATATCACTAACAAATTTGAACATAAAAGAACCATTGGAGGAACTCAAGAAAGGCTTTTTGGGATGGAATCAGGGGAAATCATTTTTCTGGTTTAAAGTGGAGAACCTGGAAAAAAAATCTCCATGCTGACTGAGATGGAAGACAGGAACAGAATGCTTAGTGACAGGAAAAAGGCCGTTATGAAGGTCTTTACCAACTTCTACTACTACTACTCAGCATTTATATAGCGCTAACAGTCGTACGCAGCGCTGTACAGCACAGACATGTAAGAGACAATCCCTGCTCATCAGAGCTTACAATCTAGTCAAGACAAACACACGAAACACGGAAGTTGTAGGGAGGGGTAGAACAACGGAGAAAAAGGATATCATGTTAGTCAAGATCCAAAGGCAGCAGCAAAGAGGTGAGCTTTCAACCTGGACTTGAAGAGGGCCAGAGAAGGTGCCTGGCGGGTAGACACAGGTAGTTTGTTCCAGGCGTAAGGTGCAGCAAGGTGAAAGGAGCGAATTCTGGAGTTAGCAGTAAGAGAGCGGGGTATAGATAGAAGCAGTTTGTCAGAGGAGCGGAGTACCCGAGGGGGGTTATAAGGGGAGATAAGAGATGAAAGGTACTGAGGAGCTGCGGAGTGAATGCATTTATAGGTCAGCAAGAGAAGTTTGAACTGGATGCGGAATTGGATAGGGAGCCAGTGAAGTGACTTGAGGAGAGGAGTAATATGGGCATGACGAGGATGGCAGAAGATTAGCCGCGCAGCAGTGTTGAACAGATCGAAGGGAGCGAGATGACTCAAAAGGGAGACCAGCAAGGTGCAGGTTACAGTAGTCAAGGCAGGAGGTGATTAAGGAGTGGATGAGCGTTTTATTAGTGTGTTCAGACAGGAGGTGGTGGATTTTGCTAATGTTGTAGAGAAAGAAATGGCAGGTCTTAGCTATGAGATGGATGTGTGTGGAGAATGAGAGAGAGGAGTCAAAGACAACCCCCAGATTGTGGGCCGAGGAAACAGGAAGGAGTAAAGAGTTATCCACAGAGACTGAGAAAGGAGGAAGAGGAGAGGAAGTATTAGGGGGAAAGATAAGAAGTTCAGTCTTGGCCATGTTCAATTTCAAGCAGCAGTGAGACATCCAGGCAGCAATGTCAGAAAGGCAGGCAGAGATCCGGGTCTGGACTGCTGGAGAGAGAGTTCGGATGTAGAGAGGTAGATCTGGGAGTCATCAGCATACAGGTGGTACTGAAAGCCATGGGAAGAGATAAGCGCACCAAGGGAATGGGTATATAGAGAGAAAAGGAATGGACCCAAGACAGATCCCTGGGGTATACCAACTGGGAGCGGGGTAGGGGAGGAGGAGGAGCCACCGGAACACACACTGAAGGAGCGATGGGAGAGATAGGAGGAGAACCAGGATAGAACAGAGCCCTTGAAGCCAAGTGAGGACAGGGTGTCGAGGAGAAGGTTGTGGTCTACGGTGTCGAAAGCAGCAGAGAGGTCAAGAAGGATGAGGACAGAATACAGGCCCTTGGATTTAGCCATGAAAAGTCACTGGAGACTTTGACAAGAGCGGTTTCAGTGGAGTGTAAAGGATGAAAGCCAGACTGCAAGGGATCCAGGAGTGCATAAGAGGAGAGGAAGTCAAGGCAGCGGCTTGAGGAGAGGTATGACCACAGCATGCTTGAAGTCTGCAGGGACGGGTGCAGTGGAGAGCGAAAGGTTGAGAATATGAGAAATGGAGGGGACAACGGTGGAGGAGATGGGGCTTAGGAGGCGGATGGGGAAAGGATCAGGAGCAGGTGGTGAGTTTGGAGGAAGAAAGTAGGTGTGCAGTTTCCTCATCAGAGATAGCAGGGAAGGAAGAGAGGGTGGCAAGGGGGGGGAGAGAATTGGGAGTGGAAGTGGGGAGGAGGGGCAATAACGGAGTTTGTGGTGAATTGAAAGGTGATCTTGTGGATTTTGTCATGGAAATAGTCAGCTAGGGTCTGGGCAGAAAGGGAGGGGGGATTGGAGGTGGAGGTACTTTAAGGAGAGAGCTGAGAGTAGTAAAGAGATGGTGAGGATCAGAGGCAAGAGAGTTAGTCAGATGGACATAGTAGTCTTGTTTAGCAAGAGCTATGGCTGACTGGAAAGAGACGAGCATGAATTTGAAGTGTAGACGATCTTCAGGGGAGCGGGATTTGAGCCAAGCACGCTCAGCAGAACGGGCACAGGAACATAGGTAACAGGTGGTGGATGAGAGCCAGGGCTGGGGTGGAGAACGTCTCACAGGACGTGGGGTGGGTGGAGCGAGAGCATCCAGAGCTGAAGAGAGTGCAGCATTATAGAAGGTTACCGCCTCGTCAACAGACTTGGATGACATAGTGGAAGAAAGAGATGGAGAAATAGTGGAAGAGAGGGTCAAGGGATCAATAGCAAGAACATTTCTAAATATGTTGGTGGAGATAGGACGGGGTTGAGGCAGTGGGAGATGAAGATTAAAGCTTAAAAGTTGATGGTCAGATAAGGGAAGTTACGAGTTACGGAAGTTCGAGGGTAAGGAACTACAGAAAAATATCAGGTCCAGGCAGTGGCCATGCTGGTGCGTGGGGGCAGTGGAACAAAGTTGGAGGTCAAATGAGGAGGTGAGGGAGAGGAGCTTTAGAGCATGAGGATCAGAGGGGTTATCGACATGAATGTTGAAATCCCCAAGAGTAAGAGTGGGTGAAGAAGAGTCTAGAAAGAAAGAGAGCCACTTCTCTAAGCATTGAGTCTAGAAAGAGCCACTTCTCTAAGCATTGAGTCAGTTAGAGCAACTGCCTACTACCCAGAAGATCAAGGGTTTAATTCCGACTGACGCTCTTTGTGACCTTGGGCAAGTCACTTTACCCTCCCTTGCTTCGGAAGAAAAGGCCTGGCAATATACTTCCGGTGATACATTGCCAAAAAACCCCAGAAGCAGCTGGGTTGCCAGGTGTCAGCACTGACTTGATGGCACAAAAAACAAAACAAAACATTGAGTCAGTCTAGGCCGATAGGTTCCTGAAGGGGAATCATCAGGACCATATACCCTCTAGGATGAGCAGTGATGGATCAACTCCTCATCCTGGAGGAGCTGTATCTAGTTGACAAATCCTTCAAACCAGGCAAGATCCTGGACAATGATGACCTCACAGATGAGCTTTATTACAGATGTGGAAGCCCACCATCTCAAAACCTGCTGGAGCTGTATAAAAAGAGATGGTGGAGGTAGGCAGCATGTCTCTCTCACACACATGCAGAGGAAATGCTCATTCTTTTTACAAGCACAAGGGGGAGAAGAGTTAACCCCCCCCCAAACGGCACCCCATCTTTCCTCAGCATAGATTACAAGATCCTAGTGTGGTAGGCTATGGCCTAGCATGGTCTGCTACTATGAAAGGCCTGTAAGTTAGGCCTGGATTCCTAACTCCCATTATAGCTAGAAAAGAACCAAAAATCTGTGAAAAATGAGAAAACTGTTTTAAAATGCTTAATAAGAAGTTTTTATGAATTCATAAGTCTTCCATTATTCTCTTGTGTGTGAAAGAACAGAAATGTTTCAATATATGCATTCCTGGAGCTAGGGATAACCTTGCAGTAGAGAAGTAACGAAATCAAGAACTGCACCATTGTTAGAGCAATCCTAAGGGAGGGGGCCGGTTGCTAGGCTCCGGAGGGATTTCTAATTAGACAGGTGCAGGAAATGTAAAACCAATGAGAAGTTTGCATGTATCGAGTTGGAACGTTCTCATGTATCAAACTGAAAAAGAGGTATAAATGGTTATGTCTCTGTAGAAACCTTTGCTCAGTTCCTTTTGAAGCTTTGACTGACTGGGCCTGTGCACAATAAACTGGCTTGGACCCTGTCAATTGACTCCTGGATTTATTCATTGATTGCACTTTGCTACAGCACTAGCAAAAGCAATTGCTAAGAGAAATAGGGAACCAGTACACTAAAGCTTAGTGTGGATGCTAAATAGTCTGCAATGCACTATGGATCTAGCATGCATGGAGGGACAGGGGAGATATGATTAAATACTTAAAGAGCATTAATGGACAAACAAACCTCTTCCAAAGATGGGGAAGCTGTGAAATTATAGGGCATAACATGAAGCTGCAAGGGGGTAAACTGAAAGGCAATGTCAGGAAATACTTTTTCACTGAAAGGGTAGTGGATGCTTGGAATGCCCTCCCGATGGAAGTGGTGGGGGCATTCCAACAGTGACAAAATTCAAAATGGCTTGGGATAGACACGTGGATCCCTTTATAGCAACAGGATAAAATCAAAATAAGCACAACTATCTCTTATATCTGAACAAATAGGTGTGACCTACACGGAGCAGTGGGTACATCCCTAAACAAAGGCATGGGGAGAGGTGACCTGCATAGAGCGGCAAGTGCACCTACTCTTGCCGCCTTGCTGGGCAGACTAGATGGACCATACTGGTTTTTATCTGCCGTCATATACAGCATAGTTACTCACCTGTAAAAGGTGATCTCCGGGAACAGCAGGAATTTAGTCTTCACATATGGGTATCGTCGGTACCGAGGGAGCCTACGTCGGAATGCTCCCCAGCGTCCAATAGGAAAGCTTTTGGGAGCATCTCACAGCGCCTGCGTGCTGCCTTCCCGCCTTTCCCAACTGTCCCTCCCCAGTTGAGTTTAAAGCTGAGACAAAAGAGAGAGGGAAAGCGAGACAGAGAGAGAGAGAGAGAGAGAGAGATACAACTCCTAGGGGAGGTGGGTGGGTTGTGAAGACTAAATTCCTGCTGTTCCCGGAGATCACCTGTTACAGGTGAGTAACTATGCTATCTCCAGAAACAAGCAGGAATGTAGTCTTCACATATGGGGACTCCCTAGCTGCAGATGCCAGGGAGATGGCCCCAGAAGTTGTGTGCCCTTGTGAAAGGGCTCCACTTCCCCCCCATGGATCTCTGGCATCCTACCAGGGATGGTGGATAGGAGTTGATTAAGTCTGGAACAGGTGTTGAAGAACAGCCTGACCAAACAAGGCATCACGGCGGGAGTCCTTGTCTAAGCAGTAATGGGCTGTGAAGGTATGAACCGAAGTCCAAGTAGCTGCTTGACAGATGTCGTCGATAGACACAGAGTGAAGATGAGCCACTGAGGCTGCCATGGCTCTCACATTGTTAGCTGTGACATGGCCTTCAAGAGGAAGGCTCTTACTCTCATTGGCAAAAGATATACACTGTGAAATCCAGCTGGACAGTGTTCGTTTGGAGACTGGAAGTCCTAAATGACTAGGATCCAAAGCAACAAAGAGCTAAGAGGACTTTCTATGTTGCTGTGTCCTTTGCAAGTAAAAGGCCAAAGCTCTTTTACAGTCCAAAGTATGAAGGTTCCTTTATGCATTTGAGGCGTGAGGCCTTGGAAAGAATATAGAAGGTAAACCGCCTGGTTTAGATGAAAAGGTGACACCACCTTTGGCATAAAGTGTGGATGAGTCCAAAGGACTACCTTATCATGATGGAACCTTGTATAAGGAGGATCAGCCACCAACACTTGCAATTCACTGATGCGACATGCTGATGTGATTGCAATGAGAAAAATGACTTTCCAGGAAAGGAATTTCAAAGAGGTAGTGGCTAATTGTTCAAAGAGCGGTTTCATGAGTTGCCCAAGAACAAGATTTAAGTTCCATGCCACCGGTGATGGCGCAATGGGAGGCTTAGTTAAAAGAAGGCCTCTCATAAATCTCGTTATGGGAGGATGAGAGGAAATAGGTTGTCCATTTAGAGGCTTGAAAGAAGCTGCAATAGCACTCAAATGAACTCTCACTGAATTGGTCTTAAGCCCTGCATTTGATAAATGAAGGAGATACTCCAGTAATGATTCCAGAGGTATCGCAAGAGGGTTAAGACCCTTCTGCGAGCAGCATATGGTAAACCTTTTCCATTAAATGCATAAGAGCGTCTTGTGGAAGGCTTCCTGGAAGCATAAAGGATATCCTTTACCTGCTGGAAAAGGTTAAGACCGTGAAGTTCTAGGCTTTCAGCAACCAGGCACTGAGATACAGAGACTGGGGAGTGGGATGCCACAGCATCCCGTCCTCTTGAGAAAGGAGATCTGGAGCAGATCCTAACTCCAGAGGCGGAGCTTGAGAGAGATGTAGGAGCAGAGGGTACCACATTTGCCTTGGCCAACGCAGAGCTATGAGAATCATATGACCTCTGTCTCTCTGAAGCTTGAACAGGGTTTTTGGAATTAGGGGAATGGGTGGAAAGGCATACAGGAAGCCCTGACCCCAAAGGAGGAGGAAAGCATCCGTGGCCTGACAACTCTGAGCCAGAATTCTGGAACAGAACCGGGGAAGTGTGGCATTCAGCGGACTTGAAAAGAGGTCTATGTCCAGGGTTCCCCAAATTTGAAAAATTTTGGCCACCTGGTCTGCATGGAGAGACCATTCGTGTGGAAGCAGAACTCGACTGAGTCTGTCTGCCCAAGAGTTTTGAATGCCTGGAAGATACACCACAAGGAGATGAATCTGATGCTCTCTGGCGAGGGCCCATAGTCGCAAAGCTTCATTGCAGAGCGACAGAGAGCCTGTTCCACCCTGCTTGTTCACATAGAACATGGCTACTTGATTGTCCATTTGAACTAAGACTGTCTTGTAGCTGAGCTGGGTGTGGAATACTCTAAGAGCAAGTTAGATTGCTCTGAGTTCCAGGAGATTGATGTGGAGATAGGCCTCCTGTGGAGTCCAGGTACCCTGGGTGGAGAGGCCTTGCAGATGGGCTCCCCAACCCACCTGTGAAGCATCTGTTGTTAGAGTGGCTTGGGTGGGGGTTGCTGAAAAGGAGACCCCACCAAAAGGTTTTGGGGTGACTGCCATCATTGGAGGGAAAAAATAAGGTGATCTGAGTTTGCTATTTTGTCTGACAGGCAACCTGACGCCTGAGTCCACTGAGTGGATAAGGTCCACTGGGCTGCCCTCATATGGAGGCGAGCATAGGGAACCACATGCACGGTGGATGCCATATGGCCTAGTAACTAACATTTCCCGAGCAGTGAGGTGAGGCTTTAGCACTGCTTGGGAGGCTAACTGCACAATGTGAAGGTAGCGGGGCTGTGGAAGGAAGGCCCTTGTCTGCCTGGTATCCAGCAGGGCTCCTATAAACTCTAGGGATTGAGTGGGTGCAAGGTTGGATTTTGGGAAGTTTATGACAAGTCCCAAATACTGAAGGATGCGCATTGTGCGAGAGAGAGCAACCCTGGCCTCTGGCTCTGAAAGGGCTCGAATGAGCCAGTCGTCTAAGTAAGGGAAGACGAATATTCCTAGGGTGCGAAGAAATGCTGCCACCACAGCCATGCATTTTGTGAACACCCTTGGTGCAGAGGCCAGGCCAAAAGGAAGAACCCTGTATTGGTAGTGCTTCCCCTGGAACAGAAAGCGAAGGAACTTTCGGTGAGTTGGATGGATGAGAACATGAGTGTACACATCCTTGAGATCTAGAGAACAAAGCCAATCTTGACTCTGAAGGTATGGCAGCAGAATTCCTAGAGAAATCATTTTGAATTTCTCTTTGAACAGGAATTTGTTCAATTCTCTGAGGTCTAAAATGGGTCTGTGTCCTCCTGTTTTCTTTGGAATAAGGAAATAGGGGGAGTAAAACCCTGTACTCCGTTGGGGAATGGGTACCTCTTCTATTGCCCCTTGAGCAAGGAGCACAGTGACCTCTTGACCTAACCGGTCATTGAGAGAGGTCTGAGAATTGAACTGTCTTAGTATTGTAGGAGGGGGCATGTTGAGGAAATGAAGCTTGTACCCCTCCTTACAATAGACAGTCCAATTTTCTGCTGTTATCTGCCCCCATCTGGGGGGCAAAATAACATAATCTTCCTGGAATGGTGGAGGGTTCTGGGCCGTTCAGGGCAAGGAAGGCAAAGTTCTCTAGATAGGAGTCAAAGCCCCTGTGGAGGCTGAGTCTGCTGAGCCGGTTGAGGCTTAGCTGCTTTTGGCTTCCTTTGCCTAGGTTGTTGCTGCTGTCCCTTTTGGGCAGACTGACCTAAACGATGTCCCTGCTGGGTATAGGAGGGATAAATTTTTTCTTCTTGCTGAAGAATGTTTTCTTAGAGGATCTTTTCTCGCAGGATCAGCTGTAGATTTAGACAATCTATCCAAAGTGATATTGTCAGCATCTATGTCATTAGCTTTTTCCTGCCAATTCTTGCCAAAGAAATTCTCTCCTGTGCAAGTAATATTCCCTAATTTGTCCTGTATCCAAATTTCCAAGTCAGATGCCTGGAGCCAGGCAATCCTACGTGCACCTATGGCAATGGCAGAGGTTCTGCTAATACATTCAAAGCAGTCAAAGGCTACACGATTCACAAACTTGGAAACATCCTGAGCATGTTTGACAAGGGCAAGATAATCTTGCCTTTTATCATCAGGAAGGAGAGGGCTCATAAGCTCTAAATCTCCTGTGACCTCTTTAAGGAACATTCCCATATACAAAATATAGGAACTGATCCTAGCAGAGAGCATAGAAGCCTGGAAGGGTCGACGTCCAAAGGCGTCAAGAGTCCTAAATCACGTCCTGGAGGATTAGATGCATGCCTTTTTTGCACTCTTTATCCGTCTCATGGCTGACTCCACCACCATGGAATGGTGTGGTAATTGAGTCTTCTGAAATCCAGGACAAGGAAGAACTCGATACATGGTGTCGAGTCTTCGAGAGTGAGGAGATGTGGTCAGAGGTGTTTCCCACATCCTTAACATAAGATCATAAGATCCCATGAATAGGTAAGGTAGCTGCCTCCTTGGGAGCCTTAGGGTATTGTAGGATTTCGAATTCCTTTGCCCTAGACTCTTTTTCCACTGTGATGGAAAGACCTCGGGCCACATCTTGGATACAATCCTGAAAGGACATATCCTTTGGTGGAGACATCCTATGCTGAGGAGAAGAGGAATCCTCAGGAAGAAGTACTCTGTTATCAGCAGAACGTTCAGAGTCTTCAGACTCATCCGAGGATTCAAAGTATCTCCGATCCAGGTGATCGTGCAAGGCACGGTACCGGTACCGATCGAAGTCGGCATCGGAGTGGTCCAATACCGACTTGTTGATGCCGGATAGAGACGCATGACTCGGTCCCGGTAAAACACCTGCCGATGTCGATGCAGTCGGTGCCTGTACCGGCTGAATTGTCTGAGGCGGTCTCAGAGGTATCGAGGCCATGAGAAGAGCTGCCAGACTGCGTTTAATAGCCAAGAAACTCTGGTCTATCGACGCTGCCGATGCTTGGGTGTCGGTACCGGATAAAGCGGCCGGAACCCCAGAGCATGGCACCAGTAGTTCTGTTGAGGTTGAAGCCTCGAGAACATCCTGGAGCCCCGTTAGTGCTTTGGAAGCCGAAGCCTCCCGCCGTGGCAATTTTGCCGGTGAAAGTCCCTCAAGGGCAACACCAGAGGCATCTCGATGTTTAGAAGGAGATCTACCCTTTGAGGACCGGCTAGATTTATGTTTAGTTACCTGAGATCCATGGGAGGAAGACGAAGCCCTGGAAGACGTCAATGCCATGGAAGCTGCATCAGAGGGAAAAAGGGTGCTAAGTTTATCAGCTCAGTTTTGCCGGCCCCTTTTTGACATCATCCCACAGGCAACACACTCTGAAATAGAGTGGTCAGGACCTAAACATTTGCGGCACCACTCATGGGCGTTGGTGACGGAGATGGTACCGCCACAATTAGAACACTTTTTAAAACCCGAAGCGGGTTTTTCCATTCTGAAGGAAAAAGTTGGGCCTAGTGCCCAAAATGGCGCGTGGCACCTGAGGAGAAAATTACTGGAAAAGACTCCAGAAAGAAACAGAACCTGGTGCATCTCTGGGCCATCCAGATTTCTGGACATCTGGACGTGCACCTACGGAATTGACCTCTTAGTGTATGCATGCTAAAATATTTTTAGTGCATGTTTCAGCAAAGAGGCCCTTCAAAAGGTGTTATTTCACTGGTGAATCACCCAGACAAGACTTACGGCATTATGGAACATGGACAGCCTGACCCTAAACAAGGACACAATTCAGGACATACTGGACCACTGTACGTACTCTAAGTAATGCTCATAAACAGACCAAGAAACGCATTTGACCAGATTTCCCATTATAACCCCTGCCAATCTGGAAGTCCCATAAGGCGGCTTTTAGCTGCTATTTGGCAGACTGGGGGCACAACTTCAGAGAATCATAGTGTCCTTACAGGCTTAGCACTCAGGAAATATTTGGATGGGACCAGTATACGCTGGGAGGCCTTTGGTAAGCTTAGATCTACACACAGCAAATGTCACAGTCCAGGCCTGAAGATGTGATCTGAACCAAGGGTCTGTTCTGAAATAGAGAGTTTCCTTTGAAAATACAGTGATAGGCTGACACCATAAGGCTTCTTTACCCTCTATACTTTGCAAGTGCCACATTAGCCTTGTGGGTGCAAAGTATATGGGGTAAAAATGTTAAATCCGCTCTAAGCCTACTCCCTGGCATTGGCTTTCTTCTCCACAATCAAACGTCTGCATGCAATGGACAGATTATGGAAATAATAATTTGTAAATTCAAACAGCTTAAAATGGTTGCTACAGGAGAGGAAGCCAGAATATGCTCTCCAGACATTCAGAATGATGCTGGTGATTTTCAGAAATTTTGCTGGAGGCGCAAATATTTACACTGAGGTGATTAATCAGCTAAACATGGTACGCACAGACTCCAGAAAAATGCAGAAAGCAGAGCGGAAAATGCTGTAGACTTGCAGGGTTATGGGAATATAAGAGAGAAGGGTAGGGCAGTCAAAGCAGCGGATGTAAAAGTGGACATGAGTAGCAGTGTGTTGTGGAGTGGAAGGTGGCAGAACAAGGAAACAAAAACTCCAGTCATCCAAGAGGCTGATCAACCTATGTCTGCGTATTCTCTCGCATTGAAGAATATGCATATAAACATGTACTTTATATGTAGGGTTGCCAACTGGCCGGTTTTTAGCCGGCCTGGCTGGTTTTTCCATGGCCAGGCCGGCTGCCGGCACAGATATAAAACCGGCCCTTGAAAAGCCGTTTTTTTGCTTTGGCCGCAAGATCGGGAGCTGCCAGAGCAAAAAAAAAGGCCTTTTCTCCCGCAGTCCGCAGTGCGATCACGAACGCGATCCCCGGGCCGTGCAGCCACTGCTTCTGCTTTTCACAGAGCAGTGGCTGCAATAAAGTTAATTTGAAAAGGAAGAAACCCGTGAGAAGTCTGCCCCCTCTGACATCACTCCCTTGGGCACTGCAGAAGGATGACCAGAGGGCTGGGCTCCTCACAGGTTGTCTTTCCTTTCAAATTAAGTTTATTGCAGCAGCTGCTGCTCTGTAAAAAGCAGAAGCAGCGGCTGCACTTGGGCGAAGTAGCACTAAGGTGGGGGGGGGGGTGAAACAGCACTAAGGGGGGGTGAAGCTGCACTAAGGGGGGGGTGTGAAGCTACACTAAGGGGGAGGGGTGAAGCTGCACTAAGAGGGAGGGGGTAAAGCTGCACTAAGAGGGAGGGGGTGAAGCTACACTAAGAGGGAGGGGGTGAAGCTACACTAAGAGGGAGGGGGTGAAGCTACACTAAGGGGGGAGGGGTGAAGCTGCACTAAGGGGGAGAGGGTGAAGCTGCACTAAGAGGGAGGGGGTGAAGCTACACTAAGGGGGGAGGGGTGAAGCTGCACTAAGGGGGAGGGGGTGAAGCTGCACTAAGAGGGAGGGGGTGAAGCTACACTAAGGGGGAGGGGGTGAAGCTGCACTAAGGGGGAGGGGGTAAAGCTGCACTAAGAGGGAGGGGGTGAAGCTGCACTGTGTGCGATGCGGAGGAGGCTGTTTCATTTGCATTTCTGAACAGCAGTTGTGTAGGTGAGTCCAGCTTAACAATAAAAGAAAGTAGTTTGTCATTACTAAATGTGCTAGTGTCAGCCTCTGGCTGAGAGAGTTTGCCAACCTTCTCCATTGACAGACAGGAGACGGAAGGGAGCTCCTGCTTCTGTGCTACCCATATCCAGCACGAGGTTTTTCATCGACTGGTGGAAAGAGAGAGCCAGCCAGTCACAGCCAGAGCCAGCCAGATGACGGTGAGTGGGTCTGAACAGTGATACTGGACTTCCCAGGGTCTTAAAAAAAGATGTTTTATATGGGGACGGTTATGATGCTGTTGTGCTGTGCTGCACTGCCTGAACTCTGGTCCTTGATTCACTTAAATAAATGTCCATGTCGTCACTTATTTTTAACTTCCAACTGCAGTATTCAGATGCTCAGTGCTGCCAGGTTCATATCAATATATATGCTTGCAGCCAATCAATGTAACGTCACTCAAACTCTGCCACCACCCGCTCCCTAACCTTGAGGGTTTGAGGAGGGGTCGGCCTTGAGGTTGAGGTTGTAGTTGTGAAGGTTGAATGATAAGGCAGGCAAAAGAATATTTTTTTACATAAGGATTTATTTCTCCCGCTCCGTGGTGGAATGGAACAGGCGTAAAGGAATATATATTAGCCAAAGTAGGAACAAAGGAAAAACAGGCTCTTCAAATGCTGTGCTCAAAATGTCCTTCAACACTGGAGCTCACATTCCGTCATGTGACCTCTACTTTTAAATCAATTAAACAAGGAGAAAACAATGTTCCTATACTGTAACCAAGTTATGCTTCAGCTTATTTTTATCTCTTCATAAGCTCTTCAGCCAGGTACTTAAACAGCATACATGTTAGGATATCATAGCAAATGACCATTCAAGCTTTGCTTTACTAATTTCTGTCAATCAGACAGGTTGAGCAGTCCATTGGTTGATTCAGTTCAATCATTGGCAAAGGAGAAGCCAAGGGCATTTCTACTTCAGGACTCTTTTCTGATTGCACTAACTTCTGGTCAGGAATTGCTCATTTATCTAAGAATTCTTTGAACTCTTTAAGGAGTAGTTCAGCCTGCTTTCTAACTGGGCTAGGCTGAGGATTTGCTCCTTCCTTGGGTAAGTAATTGTTTGTAGACTTTACTTCAGGAAAGCAAGCAATGCCATCTCTGTTAAAACATTCATTCAATGCACTGGAGTTACCCCTCCCCCACTTGTCTCTGTAAGTAAGTGTCGGGTTAGCCAGTTCAGTTGTATGAGGAGTGCTTCTAAAGAGTGCTTCAAACGTAGGACCTTCTAATTCCTCCCGGCTTATATCTCTCCCATACAGGTCAGCTGTGTTCTTTCTACTAGCCTGCTTGCTAAATCTTTCCGCTGTCTGGTGAGAATAGCTGGGTTTGTTTAAACGAGTTTCAGGCTGCAGCCAACTGCCTTCATAATGCCTGAGTCTGTCCTGGGTTTTAAAATCAGCATTCACTCTTTCTGGCTTCTCATAAAACTTGTCATCTGAATTAAACACACCATGTACCTTGTATTGAGGCTTGTCTGAGTATTCCCTGCCACTCTGCCTTCCTTTCCACGGGTCAGCTCTCTCCTCCAGAAGCCTAGGCTTTATCCCTGGGTCTCTCAGTGCTTCACACCTCTCTTGTTCCCAGAAGGTTCTTTCAGGCACTGAGTATCCCTGGTACCTGCTTCTTGGTTCTGAATCTCTTCTCCTAGAGTTACAGCTGGGCAGTGTTTCTCCTTCTAAGTCAAGGGTTTCTGCATCAAAGGCTGCTTCCTGCCTTTCACGCTGGTTCCTTCTTCCTTGCCTTGCTCCGTCTCTCCTCTCTCTCTCTTGTCTCTCTCTGTTTAACAAGCTGCCTTTGCTTTGGGCAGCCCGCCTCCTGCTAGGGTGTGCCCAATCAGTAACTCTGCTTCTCCCTTCCCCCGAGGTGAGCTGTGTTAGTTGATTAGCCATGTGTTTCTTGTTCTGAGCAGAGAAAATCCTGCATTTACCTGCAGTACCAAAACCTTCCACCGGGTCACCATCTGTTTCCATGGCTTCTGGGGAAGCTACCACGTCACAACTCTCAGCATTATATATTTTATTAAACGCAAATCACGCACATACTTATCAGGTTTTTTTTTGTAACTCCTTGTCAGCATTTCAGTCTTCAAAACATGGCGTCTCGGCGTCCCTGCATTACTGTGGGTCCTGGGACTGACTGGCAGGTTACTCACACCAGGTAAGGGCAGCACACCACTTTAGATTTCATAGTTACTGCCTAAGGAGTTAGCTCAATGAATGAAATCCAAGTTTTAGACTGCAATGCATTGCTCCAAACAGAAGTCTTCATCCTGCAGTGCACTGAGCATATTAGTGGTGAAGGATTGGAGTAGGTTTTTGTGTTGATTCCTTCAATATACAGGATTATTTAGTTTAAATAGCTCTCCTATTTGGACAATATTATTCCATTTGGTCCACTTTGGGGCTCAGGAAGTTCATAAATAAATCCACAGCACACAGTGAGGTATACTAAACTGCAACTTTACTGAAATATCATTGAGCTTCAGCATTCACAATATTTCCCAAGAAGGAACAAACACAGTATTCACAGTTCTAATACTAGATCTATATAATCTCATCCTTTTACCTTTAGAGTTTCTCCCCTACAGCTGCCTACACTTGCCCTCTGTCATTTTTGTGGGTGGGACTAGGGTGGAGCATGGGTGGGGCTGGGGGCTGGGCAAGGGTGGGACTGTGGGTGGGGAATGGGCGGAGCATGGCAAGTCACAGGTGTCGGGTTTTTCTCGGTGAAAAAGTTTGCAACCCTAACTTTATGGGGGTTATTTTGGAAGCCCTATTCGTGCTTTGGACATCTGGAAATGGGCATAGAGATGTCTCGAGAGCCATTTGAGAAGATGGGTCTGTGAACATCACCAGCATAAGGATTTTCCAAGTCAGAATGGGAGTATGGTGGAGGCATGCCCAGGATATTTCAAAGAACTTGGACATCCCTGCCTAATCTTCAAAATGTCCTGGACTTCTGACATTGCATTCCAGGCATGAACAAGCATTTGAAAAGTGATTGTTTCATCAGGCAATTGTCTGAAGGAAGTGGAGAAGGAGCTATACTAATACTCTTTTTATTTTACAATATGACAATGAACACTGATGAGGAAGGAGGGTCATGCCTTTCTGTTATACCTCACCATTGATGGATAATGAGCAACCAGGATACAAAAAGCATGCACAGCAGCTCATTATTTATGAGATCTTTGAAACTGCCATTACTTAAAATGTCTTAGCATTCTGATTTTTGCAAAATAAGATAGAAACATAGAAACATGACAGCAGAAAAAGACCACATGGCCTATCTATTCTGCCCTTCCATAACAACCACTACAACAGTCCCCTTTTTTCTTTAGAGATCCTCTGTGTTTGTCCCATGCTTTTTTGAATTCAGATACTGTCCTAATCTCTACCACCTCCACTGGGAGACCTTTCATGCATCTATCATTCTTTCCGTAAAGAAATATTTCCGCATATTACTCCCGAGTCTATCCCCTTTCACCCTCATCCTATGTCCCCTCATAGCAAAGCTTGCTTTCAATCGAAAGAGGCTCTCCTCCTATGCATTTATGCTATAGAGGTATTTAAACATCTCAATCATATCACCTCTATCACTCGTTTCTTCTAAAGATCCTTAAGTCTGTCCTCATATGCTTTATAACGAAGACCACTAACCATTTTAGTAGCCACCTTCTGCACCAACTCCAACCTGCAAAGTTATTCATAGAAAATTTTTGCATGTAAGTTTTGTACCAGGTATATTTGCAAATAAATCCTGGTAGAAAGCATACATGTAAAAATTATGATTTTTGAATGAAATTCAACACATTTTAATATACAAGCCTCTGAGACAAAATGTGTAGATTTTCATGATATCATCCAGGAGTTTAGTAAAGATAGCTACAAAATACAAAAGATATTGAAAATCCCATAATAAGCAGAACAAATTGCCACCTTCAATTTCTTTGACCAAATTAGGGTTACATAGAAATTTGATTTTATATGGAATTTTTAGGGAAACTAAATGATTCCCAGAAATTCTGGAAAAAAATCTAATACATGCATTGTGGTTTTGATGATTCATAGGAATCTATAGTGAAGCAGACTACCATGGACCCTTCCAGCCAATTGATTTGGCTCAAACTTTGATGCAGATTTGTCATTATGACAAACCCCCATCAGATATTTTGGCAAAGGGGGAAGTTCACCTACTCTTGCCGCCTTGCTGGGCAGACAAGATGGACCATGCTGGTCTTTATCTGCTGTCATATACTATGTTAGTTAGTTAGTGAGTTAGTTAGTTATTATCTTTTATATACCGCACTATTTAATATCAGAGTGGTTTACAAGGAACATTTACCAACAAGCAATTTTACAGAGAACGCATAAGGAACAGGCATAAACATCAGAACCAGTAACGTAACTTAACAGGCAAGAACAACATTTCTTGGTTTAACAGGCAGGGCACTAAAAACTAATGGAGGGGTAAGCTATAGAGGAAGGGGGGGGGGGAGAGGAGGGGAGCTATGAAGGGAGGGGAAAAGCAGCATCCAAATCTTTGATCGGCATTACGAGCGTCCTAATATGTTGACAGCATTAGTTACTTTGTAACTAATTCAATGAACCTCTAACTTTCTTGCAGGTTTGATATAGTCAGGGTTTGTTTGTTTTTTGAGGGGGGATGCTGTGCTACAGAGTACTGGCACCTTTTTCATTATCTGTTAAAATCAACCTATGGTCCTCATGTATTAATGAAAGAACCCTGCATACGAGTATCAGCACCTTTTTTTCTATGAAAAATGCAATGGATAAAAGTTATTTTAAACATTCAGGGCTGGTCCAAGGATATCTGATGTTCTAGACAATCCTTCAGCCAGAACCTCCTCCCCACCATGTAGTCCAGCATCTTCCCTAGACTCCAAGTCCAGATCTTGCTGGACTTGTGTGCGTGCACGCATACTTCCATGTGTGCTTTGCTTCGGCACCATTCTATAAGCATGCACAGAAATGCCCTCTGCGCCAATCTTGACATGACATGTACACGGGGATATAGCATGGAGGAGCACCTCGAAGGACGCACATACACTATAGAAAACTAGGCACCGCCAAATATACCTGCTCTAGTGTAGGCATAATTGATGCACCTAGCATCAATTACGCCTAGGTGAGGAGTGGTCTAGTGGTTAGGACAAGGTACTTCAGGCCGGAGGGCCGGGGGTTCAAGTCCCACCTGGGGACAGCAATCTCAGGCCGGAGGGACTGGGATTTCTAGTCCTATAGGCAGTCCTTGTGGTCTTGGGCAAGCCACTTAACCCTCCATTGCCCATGTTCCCTGTAAGTATGAATGTGTGTGTCTCTCATCCCCTCGTATTAAATGTATCCCCCAATTGACCGCTTTGACCCGGTGAAAAGCGGGATATAAATACAGCTAAATAAATAAATAGCATAAAGTGTATCAGTCCGCAGGTATTTATAAAGTAAAGCATGCGTGTCCCTCACTTTATAAAATAGACTTGCCTCCATGCACGTGGGGACATGTGCCAGCTATATGGTGGGTTATAAAATTACCCTCCGGTTGTGGAAATTCCTATCCATATACCACCATGCGCCTAGCCAAAAGACAACAAGGGCTCTCATGCACAAAGATGGATCAGTTTGCTCAAGTTTGTGTCAGCAGAATTAGTTAGACCTTCTTTTGAAGAAGGCTCTCCAACTATAAATATGCTTGAAGAACTACGGTAGAATAAAGTTTAATAGAAGAACAAGACACTTGGAGGAGAGAGAGTTACAGAGCACAGATGTAATTGCTTCCCTTCCTGCAGAAAAGCTATCAGCGAGGATTGCAAATCAAGTGGTAGCTATTGATTAGCATAATAGAATAGCTACGTAATAGATGTCTGTTGTGTGATCCGAAGCTAGCAGTAAAACAGCGTGCACAGGTGTACTGAGATACGAATCCAGCAGTGGGAGAAAAATCAGCTGTGATTTCTGCCTTGAGAGAGTCTTTTCACAGCCCTTCAGCCTCAGATCATTTCCCCTCTTGAGTTTACTTGAGGCCTATTGGCATGCTGGTGTCTTTTTATGAAAGAAAACCAGCTTTCTGCTGTTAACCGTTTATCTACTTCTGATGCTCATCTGTTCATTTTTTCCATTTCAGTTTTCCTAGGATGGCTGGGGTGGAGCTGGCATTTGCCTTCTTAATGAAAACATGACAAATCAACTTTCGTATCCAAATCTCATAAGACATAAAAACCCACTAAGGGCAGTCGCATATAGCTTCAAAGCACTAGAAGTATTAACTAATAAACATCACTAAAAATTGCTTCTGAAATTTAAATGGAAGTGAATTTGAACTTCAGGGGAATGTTTCTATAAAGGATGTTTGCCAGATAAAGCAGCATGATGCTGTAAAGAGCTCTTGTTATTATAGATAATGAGAGACTGTAAGATCAGGTCTTGCATGTGGGAAGCTGGTTAAGATTCATTTCTTTAATCTACTTTCTTCACTAAAGTAGTTCATACTCTTAACTTTCACTACTCACTCCTTTTTCTCTCCCTAGACAATGCAACCTCACACAAATCTGCAAATGAAAATTAGCGCAGACACTTTCTTTGCAGTCAATAAATCCCATCCCACCCTCGTGCTCATATTCATAATGAGCTATTGGTACCCTACGAGGCTGCTCCTCAACAGCCTGCAACTTGCTTTTGTAAAGAGGTAGATGCCTTGAAGCTATTTTTCTAGAGGTTGGAGACCCATGGCATTTAAATGAGACCTTTACGGCAACATTTCCCAACCTTTTCAAGCCTAAGGTAACCTACATTTTCCATAATATTGTGTAGCACACCAATTTCTATGGAGCGGGAAGTGTGGACATGGAAGGGGACTCAATCAACAGAAAAGGAAGGGAAGCCTCGCAAGCACCACCAGAGATTGGAAAGACTCAAAGGAGGCTCGGCATTACAGTGCGCCTGGGTTGCACAAAGCAAGACCTGGCTATCTATGCCCTAAATGATGTATAGAGGAAGAAGAAAGAAATGTTCAAACAGAAAGGAGCTCTGGCTTTTGTAAGATCGACTGCTGATGTCTTTCTTTGTTCCAAGATGCTGAGGGCAAAGACTATGTGCTAGTATGGACCTGAGCATCAAGCAATAGTAACTTTTTCCATGGCACACTTTGGGAAGTCTGAAGGCACACACATTAGCAAACATTGCTCTAGGGGCTGGGGGAGTTCTGTAGGAGGACATTGAACAGCCAGCACCTGGTTTGCTGTGTGTCTGGTTTTTCCAGCTCTGGGAGTTTTAGTCTACTTTCTAGCCCAGTACTGAAAAAGCCCTTATGAGAACTACACAGGACATCATGCGAGGGATTATCCTAGTCTACATGGAGG
The DNA here is from genome assembly GCA_033557465.1 of Ichthyophis bannanicus. Lineage (NCBI taxonomy): Eukaryota > Metazoa > Chordata > Amphibia > Gymnophiona > Ichthyophiidae > Ichthyophis > Ichthyophis bannanicus. Next base: position 78,949,255 of record CM066049.1, on the reverse strand, counting down.
ATTGAGCGAATTAAGAACTCTTATATTTGATGTGAATGGGGAGGGGAAAAATGAAGAAAGAAAATGGTTCAAAAAGCTGGAACTATGAAAGAGAATCTACAAATCAGAAAAAGGGCCCAATGGGAGAAAAGGGTTTGGATAAGTTAGACAGTGTGGAGAATAATGAGTAGGTCTGGCGAGTAGAGGGAGATGAGTGGGTGAAAGGAAGGAGATTTTAGTGGCTTGAGAATATATTGGAAGCTTTTCTGTAAGGATGGGAGTCTGGGATGATGGTGGTGAAATGCCATTTGGGATCGACTATGGCCGAGATGAAGAAAAAGTTATGAATGCTATAAAGTCAGGCCAAGAGACATTGCTTGAGAGATTCAAAATTGTAGGTCCTACAGTTAATTACAGATATGGTTTTATTAGGATGCAGTTTCCAGCACTATCAAAGGCATCGTTTTATTTGGGAGTTGTCCTACTAGATAAGAGATTAATTTATTTAATTAAGAGGTGGCTGTGGCTATTGCCTGAGCTAAAAATAAAAGGCTGAAAGGTTATTAGAGGTTCCCAGACAAATTAAAAAAAAACAAAAAAACTGAATTGTTTTTCCCTCTCATTTTTGTTAACCGTTGTTATTGATTGGCTTTGAAATCATGCCATTTGGGTTGCAAGGCATTGGTCTTCCAGGATGAATTATGGGGGAGGGAGGGGAAAGTTTTAGCCAGCCTGTTCTTAGTGTCTTGTATTTCTGGTAATATCAGTGTCTCTTTCCCGAATGGCTGAAAGTTTGTCAGACCTTGAGTTTCACAGAAAAGACTTCTTGGACATTTGGTTTTGTGAATCTATTGACTCCTGCTCTAGAGATTTATTCCAAAGACCTTTCTTATTTATTTGTTTAAGAATTTATTATGCTGCCTAAAAGCACAGTAGCCATCAAAGCTGTTTACAATTACTTTCTAAAAATGGGTCATGTTCCTAGCCTTGTAAGTTCTATGAAAAGTACCCTGGGACCCCTGTTAAAATGTTTTCCTGAATCCTTGTGTGAAATTTGCAGCTACTATTATACTATCTGAAATATTTACCAAGATTATTCTAGATTTTGGTTGTACAATTAGTGATCCTATTAAGAACATAAGATATGCCATACTGGGTCAGACCAAGGTCCATCAAGCCCAGTATTCTGTTTTCAACAGTGGCCAATCTAGGTCACAAGTACCTAGCAGTTTCCCCAAAACACACAAGATTCACAATGCTTGTATTGGGGCAAACAGTGGATTTCCCGGGTCCCCTTTAATAACTGTTTATGGACCTTTCCTCCAGGAACTTGTCCAAACCATTTTTAAACCCAGCTACACTAACAGCTTTTACTTCATCCTCCAGTAACAAATTCCAGAATTTGATTACGCACTGAGAGAAAAAATATTTTCTCTTATTAGTCTTAAATATGTTACACTGGATGTTACATTGGATGTTACATTGGATGTCCCCTAGGGGCTTGTTTACAAAGCCGCGGTAGCGATTCGCGATCGTTATCGGAGCTGCAGCCCCATTGAAATCAATGGGGCCGCGGCTCCGATAACGATCGCGAACCGCCACTGTGGCTTTGTAAACAAGCCCCCTAGTCTTTCTATATTTTTGATGGTGTAAACAATTGACCTACGTTTACCCGTTCCACTCCATTCATTAATTTATAGACCTCTATCATATCTCCCCTCAGGTTGACGAGCCCTAACCCTTTTAGCTTCTCCTCATAGGTGTATCCCCTTCCATCTCCTTTACCATTTTGGTGGCTCTTCTCTGTACCTATTGAGAAACTGTGTGAAATCATGTCCTTACCAGTTCATTATTCCACTATTCCTGTTGCTATTTCCCATGTTATTTCAAATGAATGCATATTTGTAGTTTGGGTAGATGTTTATTGTGTAATGTTTGATTAGTAATGTATATTATATTTTTGAACAGTTATGTCTTATGAGATGTATTATGCATACTACTTCAGGTAGATTGAATAAAAACTCTGTTGCAAATGAGTAATGGAGGAATAGCCTAATGGATTAGAGCAGTGGATTGAGAGCCAGGGAAGCGAGGGTGCTTCTTGTGACTTTGGGTAAGTTAATTCATCCTCTATTACCTCAGGTACAAGCACAGGCCCCTAATTACTAACCTATAGTAAAACAGCACATTGTTGCTTCCTTTTACCACAGGATTCACGAACTTGCAATATGGCAGGTTAGTGAATCCCATGGTGGAGGGTTGGTTGCAAGCAGGGGTGGCCCAAGGGGGGTGCGGCCATGTGCGGAGATTAATTCCGGGGCCTCATTTGCATAAGGAGTCTCATTTGCATAAATATTTGCATAATATTAACATGCACTTTTAGTAAACATGCCTCTTAATGAGTGTCTAGATAAAGAAAGGCTAACAGATTTCTACATTACTATATTGCAGTGACAACCGCCAGGCCCATTAGGAAGTACTATAAACACTGACCATTTAGAATCCATAGCAAACCCACCCTATCATAACAGCACTACCAGGACTCACAAAGCACCAAACCCTACCTATCAAAAGGCAACACTGCAGCTATTAAACCAATACATCTCAGAGAATACCAATACATCTCACTGGGGGAAAAAGAAGAAGTGGGACTGTCAAACAGAAACTACATGAACAGAATACCTCAGCTCGGTTACACAGAACATAGACCATCACCACACAAAGAACAAGGGATCACAATTTAGAAATAGGAAATAATAATTAAACTGGGAACCCCAAAAGCCAAATATGAAATGCACAACACTGGAGAAATAAAACTATAAAGTGATTTCCTCTTGCACTAAACAAAAACGCAAATACACACTTCCCAGACCAGACATATTCCAGTTAATAAATTCAAAATAAAAATTATTTCTCTGCCTTCTGTTTGGGCATTTTATTTTTCAGTTGCAATTGCTCCAGTTACTTTCTTCTGGCTTCTTCGTGTCTTCTGCGAGCTATCCATTTGTCCTTTCTTCTCTTTTAGATGTTTTCCATTCTCTCTCTATTTCTGCTTTAACATACTGATTGTTTCCCTTTTGCTCTTTCCCCCAATTCTTTCCTTATTCCTTTATAATCCACTCAAATTTCACCCTTCTATTCTCAATCCCCTCTTACTCTCCCAATACCCGGCCCATCGTAGACTTTTCTTCCACACAAAATATATTTTCCCCTCTCCATTCTCATTCCCCACCCATCCCTTCTAGTCCTCCCCCAAAATCAGTTCCTTTATAGTTCTAGACCCACCCAGCATCCGCTCCCTTCTAGTCCCATTCTCCCATGCCCCTACATCAGCCCATTTCCAGTCCTATTCTAGCCCATCACCCATTTGCAGTTCAAGAGCCCCCCATCAGCCTATTTCTAGTCCTATTCCAGCTCCTCATCAGCCCATTTACAGTCCTATTCCAGCCCCCATTAGCCAATTTCCACTCCAAGCTCCCCCAATTTCCAATCCTAGCCCCCTCATCAGCCCACTTCCAGTCCTATTCCAGCCCCCATCAGCCTATTTCCAGTCCTATTCCAGCTCTTCATCAGCCCATTTCCAGTGCTAGCCCTCCCATCACAGCTCATTTCCAGTCCTAGCCCCCCCCAATCACAGCCCATTTCCAGTCCTAGTCCCCCCATCACAGCCTCTTTCCAGTCCTAGTCCCACCATCACAGCCCATTTGTAATCCTATCCCCCCGACCACCATCACAGCCCATTTCCAGTCCTAGCCCCCCATCACAGCCTCTTTCCAGTCCTAGTCCCCCCACCATTACAGCCCATTTGTAGTCCTAGCCCCCCCGACCACCATCACTGCCCATTTCCAGTCCTAGCCCCCCATCACAGCCCTTTTCCAGTCCAACTTCCCCCCCAACATCACAGCCCATTTCCAGTCCAAGTTCCTCCCCCCAACCATCACAGCCCATTTGCAGTCCTAGCGCCCCTAATCACAGCCCATTTCCAGTCCAAGTTTCCCCCTCCCCCCACAATAGCCCATTTCCAGTCCAGGTCCCTCCCCCTATCACAATCCATTTCCAGTCCAAGTTCCACCCCCATAGCCCATTTCCAGTCCAGGTTCCCCCCCCCCATCACAGCCCATCCAGTCCTTGGCCTCCCCCTCCCCCCCGACCAGCCCCACGGCTGTCTGAGGGGCTTCAGAGGGAGCCAGGGAAGCCCGCGCGAGGTCCCAGCTCCCTCTGTACAACCACCAGCATGAAGATCCTTTTTCCTCACGCTGGCAGCTGTTTATGTGAAGCCGCGAATACTGGGAAAGGTTAAACGGCATTGCTTTTAACCTTTCCCAGCAAGCACAGTTTCACAGAAACAGCCGCCAGCATGAAGGAAAAGGATCTTCACGCTGGTGGTTGTACAGAGGGAACCGGGGCCTTGCGCGGGCTCCCTCTGAAGCTGTCCGGTGTGCCATAATGGTGTTCGTGCGGGGCCCTGTGCGAACAACATTATCGCACAATGGACGGGCCGGCCCTGGTTGCACGGCTACATCTAGCTGCAGCAGCAGAAAGATAGCAGACCTGACGGGCCATTCTAACTTTTAAAGGGTTAGACCAGTGATTTTAAAGATTCCCCCATCCCCAGTCTCTTTTCCAATAACAACTGGCCTTTTGAACCTATTCCGTTTACCTTGATCCCCTTTTTAAACAACAATTCCCCCTCCAACTCATCCCCACCCTTTGTCCATTTCCCAATAAGAGCCCCTCCTTAGACCATACTTCAATTATAGTATTCCCTTGCTGATATTTGGTATAGATGTTATGCAACAAAGTCTCCACAGGAAGGTACTTAGCAAGACATGAGGAGGAAGCTTTCTCTCCCCCTATGAGATGCACAGCAATTCGCCAACCACTGCTAGTGAATTTTTATTGTGGTCCCTTTTCACCCCCCGAGTATAGCCTTAAACATAATAACCAAAGCCTTAACTTAAAACGTGATTCTATTAGTAACCAGTGCAGTTCCATAAGTCCTGGAGTGATGTGATCAAAATGAGACAACTGCAATATAAACCTGGCAACAGCATTCTGAACAAGCTGCGGGCTTTTAGCACAGATTTTGGTGGATGTATCATGACAGAATTGGAATAATCTAAACAAGAAAAAATACAGGCCTGTAAAAACATGCGAAAATCAACAGGTACAAATAGCTTAAACGTCTATGCAACATTCAGAATCTGAAAAAAGCGGTACATACCACATTATTAAATGTGGGATTTAAAGGACAACTGGATACCCAAGTTTATCCCAAGATGTGTCACCTAAATTTTGTGTGGGAGCACAATAATTGCCAAAAAAAAAAAGTAGTACATACAGCAGTTTGTTTAGACAGACACCATAAGCACCAGATTTTTTAAGATTAAGAACAAGCCCTTTAGTTCTTAGGGATGAGCCTGCTGTCCTGGTACATGTTGGTACCAATGATAAAGGAAAATGTGGGAGGGTGGTAATGGAGGCCAAATTTAGGAATTTCTGTTAAAAGTTAAAATCCAGAACCTCTGGGGTAGGATTCAGCAATGTTTCCTCTTCCATGCACAGAACCCATGAGACAGGCAGAGCTCCGGAGTCTCAATACGTGGATGAGACGATAGTGCGGGGAGAAAAGCTTTAGATTTGTTAGGAACTGGTCTCCTTTCTAAGGAAGACAGAACCTATTCCACAAAGATGGGCTTCACCTTAACTGGGGCAGCACCAGACTGCTGGTGCTAACATTCAAAAAGGAGACAGAGCAGCTTTTATTCACTGCTAGGAAGCATTTAGCAATAGAAGTTGCCTGAATGCCGATACCTAATGCTAAAGGAACATAGAACATAATATCGTCTGCATAAATATGATAATAAATATCATAACTCTTAAAACTTTGGGATAGAGGAAGCAAATAAATGTTAAATAACATTGCTGATATACAAGACCCCTGGGGAACACCATACTTGATGTTCTTCCAAGGAGTTAGAGCGGTATTCATATCCAAACGTGGAGCTAAAGAAATTGCTCTACTTATCTGAATGGAAGCATTCCACCATCCAAACGTGGAGCTACAGATAAGGACGGCCATTTCTTTACCCTGAAGCAGAACCAAGCATTTCCGTGGTTTAAAGCGCATTGGTTTACTTTGTTTGGCAGTTTAGAAATTATGCATGATCAATTTTACATAAATTAAAATGGACTTATGGAAGGATGCTGAATATAGCTACCTTGTAATGAGGTCTGACAAAAAATTGCTTGGAGTGAATATCCTAGGGTATTTTCTAAGTGTCACTTTATGGAAATATTTTGACCCTTGGTTGGTCCCTAGTTTTTGGGGCAAATCAATCATGTCATCTGTTGTGGCCCATCTGTATTTTAGTAGAACCATATTAGTTAATTTTTTATTCATTGAAGCTGCTTTCCATATCTTCCAACAATTTTGTTTGTGGTCTATCTTTTCATTCCATTCTGTACCCATTCACGATTACAAATAGCCGTTTGGGTTTGAAAAAGGTTTAGGGTGAAGAACTCCAAATTTCTGCAGGATTGATCCATTAACTGTTTAGCCAGGTGGACTTGGGAATAGCTATCTATTACTTATGAGATTGAGCAACAGTGACTGGGATGCCCCATTATGTTTTGATGAATATTTCCAAGTAACATGATCTGGTCACTATTGGAGACAGAATGTTTGGCTCAATGGACCACTGGTTTGATTTGGCATGGTACATCTCTTGTTCTATGTTCATTTGTTTAATTATTCAATACACTTTTCATTCCACTATATAAACTGTTTTGGGTTGAACTTCATACAAGGAAGGCAGTATATAAAAAGTCAATATAATTCTTGTTTTCTTTCTGCACTTTTACACATCCCATCATCCCTACGCAAGTCCCCACCTTGCTCCTCAAGAAGTGATGAGCAGTGCAGCAGGAAGTTACAGGACGGCAAGTGAAAGGAAATCAGTCCCGGGCTTAGAAACAGAGCAGCAACTGCAAGAGAAGAGCAGAACAATGCAACGAAGGGACTTCAAGAACCATGGATTATGCACATCTGTGCGTATTGACCAAATCAAGAGTGAGAAAATGGTCAGCATATTTGTCAGTATGTGTATTCCTGTTCAAAATACCATAGAGGGATATGATAGGCAAGGTTTTTATTTAAGTTTGGGAAGTGGCTCTGACTTATCTGATTTTGCACCTTATATGTATAACTCATAACCTGCTTCCCCAAATAATCGCCTGAAGCAATGTACATAAAAATGATCGCCTAAAACAAAGATCGTACTATAACTGAGAGAGAAGCAGTAATCACATTACCAGACAGGGCTGTACTGAGCCAGAATTGCACCCTGTGCGACTTGCACATCGGACGTGCGCCCCTTCCCCTCTGCACCTCCATCCAGCCACTTTCTGCTCTTACCTTGCTGCTGTCACCCTGTGTTTTCTCCACAGCGGCGTCGGCAGCAGGGCAAGTGCAGAAAGTGGATGGACAGAGGTGGAGGAGAGGTCACACACCCGATGTGCTAGTCGCTGGCACTTTAAGCAGATTTGTCCCTCCGTGCTCTGACGTTGTGTCAGAGGAGGGAGGGACCAGACCTGCTTAAAGTGCCACAAAAAGGCTTAAGGGGTACATTTCGGCTGCCCTGCCGCCGCTGAAAGAAGAAAAAAGTGGTGGTGGCGGCAGGGCAACAGAATGCGCGTGCCCTGTGCAGCTGCACCACTCGCACAGGGCTAGGTACGGTCTTGTTACCAGATAGTTACATTTCATTAGAATAGGCCAATGGGACTATGCCTATTAAACACCGTCAGCCTCAGAAAACCCCCCGCATGTTTTTGACTTTTTTCCCTGAAGGACAAGAGATTACATTCTTGCTAAAGCTCCAAGATGAGATGCTCCACAAATGGGGATCCACCACTGTCATCACGCCCGCTGTTTCTCCTTTGCTGTCAGGAGTGCCAGCAAGTGTCCTTGACAAGAAAGGCATCTCACTGGAAGATACTAGTTCAACCAGGGCCGGCCTGTCCACTGAGCAAGAATGTTGTTTGCACTGGGCCCCACGTTTCAGGGGACCCCGGGCCAACAACATTCTGCATTCATCAGCCCAGATAAATTAAAAATAAAAATCTGGCTGCTGCTGCTGCTGTGGCAGCAGCAGAATCAAGCGTCCCGTGAGCCCCCCGCCCGGCAGAGCCCTCTCTCCCTGCATCAGTCCCTCTCCGTGCCGGCTTTCAGAGCCGCGAAGGGAGAGTTTCCTTCTCGCGGCTCTGTTAAGCCTGCCGGGCTGAAGGGAAACAGGAGCAGGCTTAACAGAGCCTTGAGGAAGAAACTCTCCCTTTGCGGCTCTGAAAGCTGGCGCGGAGAGGGACTGATACAGGGAGGGAGGGCTCGGCCGGCCAGGCGAGGGGGGGGGGGCCCGTGGGACAGTTGATTCTGCTGCTGCCACGGTGGCAGCAGCCAGTTTTTTTATTTTTATTTTAAATTTACCTGGGCTGATGGGGGGGGGGGGGGTAGGACTGGTAATGGGCTATGGGTGGCTAGGACTGAAAAATGGGGTGATGGGTTAGGACTGGAAGTTGGCTGATGGGGGGCTTAGGACTGGTAATGGGCTATGGGGGGCTAGGACTGGTAATGGGCTAGGGGGGTTGCTCAGACTGGAAATGGGCTGATGGAGGGGCTAGGACAGAACTGGAAATGGGCTGTTGGGGGGTGCTAAGATTGGACATGGGCTGTGGTGGGGGCTTGGATTGGAAATGGGCTGAGTGGAGGGGAGGTAGGATTTCACATGGGCTGATGGGGCTAGGAAAGGACTAGAAGTGGGCTGATGGGGGGCTGGGATTGTAAATGAGCTGATGGAGGGACTCGGATAGGACTGGAAATGGGCTGATGTGGGGACTAGAAGGGAGCGGATGCTGGGGGGGCTGGAACTAGAAGGGAACTGATGTTGGGGGAGGATTAGAATGGGATGGGGCTGAGAGAGTGAAATGGAGAGGGGAAAAATATTTTGTGTGGGAGGTAAGAAAAATCTACAATTGGCCGGGTATTGGGAGAGTAAATGGGGATTGAGGATGGAAGGGGAAAATTTGAGTGGATGAAATAGGAATGAGGAAAGAGCTAAAGGAGAAAGATTAGTATGTTAAAGCAGATGTAGAGAGAGAATGGAAAAAAACTAGAAGAGAGAAGAAAGGACAAAGAGACAGCAGACGATGGAGAGTTAGCAGAAGACAAGAAGAAACCAGAAGAAAGTGGCTGGAACAATTGCAACTTAAAAAAAAATGCACAAAAGGTAGAAAATATCCCTTTATTTTGAATTTATTAACTGGAATATGTCAGCTCTGGGAAATGTGCATCATTAACGTCTGCGCTTTGTTTAGTACAAGAGGAAATTAATTTATAGTTTTATTTCTACAGTGTTGTTGTACATTCGAAGTTTGGCTTTTGGGGTTCCCAGTTTAATTGTCTTCCTGTTTCTAAATTGTGATTCCTTGTTTGGTGATGGTCTATGTTCTGCATGTGTAACTGAGCTGAGGTATTCTGTTTATGTAATTCCTATTTGACATTGCCACTTGTTCTCTTTCCCCAGTAGGTCATGTATTGTTATTCTCGGAAATGTATTGGCTTAATATTTGCAGTGTTGCCTCTTGATAGGTAGAGTATGGTGCTTTGTGAGTCCTGGTAGTGCTGTTACGATACGGCGGCTGGTTTGCTATGGGTTCAAAATGGGCAGTGTTTGTAGTAGTTCCTAATGTGCCTGGCGGTTGGCACTGGATTATAGTAATGTAGAGGCATGTTTACTAAAAGTTAGTGTATGGTAACATTATGCAAATATTTATGCAAATGAGGCCCCGTACCCCCCTTGGGCCGCCCCTGAGTTCAACATACCTACCACATAGGTAAGATGCTGTAAACGCAGGATCTGAAAAGCCAGAATGAGCAATTTGAACTGAATATGCTGATGGGCAGCCAGTGGAAGCTAGTCAACCAAGAGCTCACACTAGCCCCCAGGTCACTTCAAGCGACCGTCCAGGCAGCAATATTTTGTATCCTTGGAGTGTCTTATAAACCTTCCCCAGCAGTTCAACAGAGATGTCATTACAGCAAACTAAGGAGCTGAAGACAAACACATGTGTCACTGGATGAGCAGTTGAATGCTCCAAAACAGGGAATTATTTGCATAACCTGCCTCAAATTTGAAATAAGTTATCTTTGCAAATGCAATGTGTGCCGTTGAGTCATTGCTGATGCCTGGTGACCCAGCAGCTCCTGGGTTTTCTTGGCAGTGTAACCCAAAGTAGATTGCCAGGCCTTTCTTCTGAGGCAATGGAAGGTTAAGGGACTTGCCCAAGGCCACAAGGAGTGCTAGTGGGAACTGAACCCTGATATCTTGGATACCAAGCTAGTGCTCTAACCACTAGGCTCCTCCTCCACTTCAAATATTATCGTTAGCGCTGCAGAAATCAATCCAGCAGATCCATAGCCTACTTTGCTCAGATCTTTTAATGGAGAAGCTGATATACTGAACTGTGACAGATGTAAGCAGCAACATTTATGGATGTTGCATGTTTTTCATGCAAAAATCCTTTTAGCAGTATAACTTCAGCAGATAATAAACTCGGACACAGTTCTTCACCTATCAAAGTTTACTAAAATTCTGCATTCATGAGCTGCTGTGATGCAATATCATGCAAAGCAGCTCATGAATACAGAAATCAGCAAAAAAGAGGCACAAGAGTGATCACAGGCTACTTTTCGCAAAAAAAAAAAAAAAAAAAAAAAAAAAGGATTGCTCCCCCTCAACAAGGTGCAGCTTCAACACTGAGAAGTCTGTATTTTATCACAATTTACTATGGACTCAAAACAGGATCTGATCCCAGCTTAAACCCTGATAAGAAAGATAGTCCCACTGAATAAATAACTCAGACACAATAGATATATTTTGATTACATACTGTATGCCACAAAAAGATTCAACAGCAAGTGTCCTTGTATGTGATCCCTTCATTCAGCAGGCTGACAGTGCATGGGGCCGTAAATAGTCTAGAAGCACTATCCAGACAGAAGAGCATGAACTATTTTTTTCCTAGGTCCCCTGAAATCTCTTGATTGTAGCATGATAAGTTCACACTAACCTGTATGGTAAAGACCAAACTCAAACTCTTTCTATAGGACAGGATGCCAAGATTTGATCGTGTAGATTTCCTCTGTAGCCTACTTTACTTGTTAGTCAATTATTCAAGTACCTGATTCTAATTAGGCTGATTTAAATGTAGTCGGCCTGAAAATTAGCAGCTCTAACCGGTTAGTGTTGCTGAATATCTCCACAGACCGTGTAAAAAATGCCCGATTAAAACCGGGGCGGTCTGTGGGAGGATCAGAGGTGATAACAGTGGCTATTCGATTAGCGGTGATATTCAGCTACTAACCAGTTAAAGTTAGGACAGGTAAATGGCTGTTCTAACTTTAACCAGTTATCACTGTCTGGTTAGTGGCTGAATATTGCTGATGTCTGGCAAACCTGGATACTCAGCACTGGAAATTAGATAAGTAAATCCTGATATTCAACATGGTTATTTAAGTGGAAGCAGCTAGGTGCTTTAAATAGCCTAGCTACCATGGCCGAATATGCCCCCCACCCTCCATTTACAAGGTAACCAAAATCAACATAATTCATTTGTTAGCTATGCAGATATGACCCCCCCCCCCCCCATAAGATAGACACCGAGAAACTTTTTTTTCTTTGTTTTTGGGTCTTCTTGTCTAATGTATGCCAGAATTTTTGGATCCATTTATTTTTGGCAGGCAATTGGTCTAATAATATGCAACATTTTAGAACAATCCTCTCACTAACTCTATAGGTTTCGTAAACCCCATGGGGACTCCCCATAGGTAGACTCCTATCAATTTTCTCTGACTTAGTATCAGGACTTTGACCTTCTGGCATGGAAGATAACTCCCAATCCAGGGCATCTTCACTCCAAGAACACCATGCATTGGATAAAAACCAAAAGGCTGTATTGTCCTCTCTTCAAGTGGATTTCAACACCACCAGTCCTAGGCTTCCAGTAAACTCTCATTTTTCCGTTGTTTGGGCCTAGGCCATCATGAAGAACCCCAGTAACCTCAGGAGCCCTCTGCAATCTATTGTCAGCTTGGTAGAAGGGAGGTAATACAAAGCTTCAGATAGCAATCCAGCAGTGAGATGGGGGCTATCTAGTCTTTTGCATTTAGTACTTCTTATAGGCCCAATTCCATCCCGGACGTACAAGCCATCTGTACACCTGGTCTGAACTGGACATACAGAGGGCATCATGATTCTGATCCTGTGGGCTGGGACTGTGGCTCCATTGTAAATCCACGATCCCAGCCGCCGGCTCCTGCACTGCTTTCACTGCTTTGAACTCATTGCCAGCAGATGTTGTAAAAGCAGGTAGCGTAGCTGGGTTTAAAAAAGGTTTGGACAAATTCCTGGAGAAAAAGCCCATAAATCGTTATTAAGGTAGTCCATGTGAAAACCTCTGCTTATCTCTGGGAATAAGTATGCCAGGTGTGAGTATTGACTCAACGGCACACACACAAAAACAACACTTTTCAGCTATGTTAGGTACTTGTGACCTGGATTGACCACTGTTAGAAAAAGGACACTGGGCTTGGTGGACCTTTGGTGTGACCTCGTATGGCAGATTTATTTTCTTAGGGGGACCTTTTCAGTGGCAATAGCCAGCTCGAGTAAAGCAGCTGATTGTCGCCACTTTAAATTAGATCTAGTTTTTCAGTGCAAGAAACTGCAACACAGTGCATACCGAAGGCTCCGGCGCCTACATAAACCGGAAGTCTGCATCGGAGAGTGGCAGAAGGGGCATATAATAGACAGGAACGTGACACAGCGCTAGAGCCTTAGCTAAGCACTTTGTTGTGGTTCGTTGCCATTGTTACTGCCACTGGCCCAGAGAGGGCTGGCAGTGGTGCCAGTGGGCACCCCCGGAAGGCCAGCTCTCTAGTTGCCTATAGTTTTCAGTGAAGTCTGTACCTTGTCCGTAATGGACAGTTAGAGAAACATAAAAAAAAAAATGATGCTTGGGGAGTAGTAGGAGGGGGAATAGGGGGTAAATAAAAAGTTGGCACTGTATGTTGCTTTAATGTTTGTATTTCTGTTGCTACCAATTTTGAATAAAAATTAAATTTCCCCAAAAAAATAAAAAATGATGCTTGAAATTGTGTTTTGTGATTTTGTTTATATTTTCATGGTCATATTGCATCTTATGAGGCGATTCCCAGAGGTGTGTTTAGGTATGGGGACACATAACAGATCACATATATGGGATTCTAAACATACGTGCACTATTTTAGCCCTGCATTTCTTCTCTCAGCCATCTACACAAACAGCAGGTATATCTTCTTTATGTTGGCTAATTTTCAAAAAGACGTCACCCAGGTATCTTCAAAAATCAGCTACAAAGCATGTCTGCAAAGGTACCCGACTACTTTGCAGCTGTGCCCTGTGAGACAAATATATATATGACGAGTTGCACTGAAGTGATAAAAGGCAGGAAAATTCAATTTGCTCTAGCCATGTTTGCATGCTGTGTCCAAGACCATGTTTAGTTTTACTAGGTTTGTAAATTGCAACAGTTCATTAATTTTATTATTGTGTGATGAACATGGCCACAGGACACATACCAGCTGGAGACAAGCATTCCATCTATCTCAGGCCACAGTGCTAGCAGGACCCATAATATGCACTGCTGCAGCGCTCGAAGCGGGTATCATGGAAGCCTAGTAAGGAAATAAATAAGTCAGCATGTGGGCTAGTAAGGCCAACAAGATAAAGTCAAAACAAGTCATTCTACTCTGGCGCCTCTGGCGATTTACTCAGCACATGGTGCTTAATTTCCCCTTCAGGGAAGATCTTGCAGACAAAATACAATGCTTTATTTACTCCTCTTTTTTTAGGATTTTCTAGCATCTTGAGAATTTTCAGATACCTTGTTTGAGAAAAAAATGGAAACAAAATAGAATGTACTGACAAGAGGAAATGGGTAGGAGACAGGATGGCAGACATCAGTCACAAAGTCTCGTGATGCACTGGGAAATGATAGCAAATCAGCACAGATTTGGAAGAAAGGCTTGTTTTTTTGACAGGGTCTGCATTGATACAGAGTACTGGCTCCTTTTTCATTGCCTACTAACACTGATCCATGGTCCTCATGTATTAATGAAAAAGCCTTGCATATGAGTACCTGCACCTTTTTTTTCTAGGAAAATGCTCTAGGAGGAGGTATACATAAAGATAAATACCAGGTATAGAAAAAAGAAAATGTGAACGATGCTGATAGGTGCAGGAACCGAGACATATCACCATCTGGAAATGGATGAATGAAGGTGCCTGTTGAGAATGTTAATAGCCTGCCCAGTTGAAAAATACTGTGACACTGTACTTAAGTGGAAAAAGCGTGCAGAGCATGGCTCATAGAATTCTTTCCAGCATGCGTATGTGCATTCGCCCACCCACCTATTTTCGTCTCTGCCTTGCTTGTGTGTGTGCGCGTGTGTGTATATTATTTTATTTATATGCATTTAGTTCATGCCTATGTCTGTGTGTGCTTGTGTTTCAGAGCTAGAATTAAAAGCACACTAAAACAGCCGGAATAGAGGAACCATGTTGTATTACATCAAAAGGTGAAAAGGTGGCAAGGAGGAGGTAGGAAAACAGTGAGCGAAAAACGAACCACTAGATGGCATTAGTATACGCAGGGATGGCTTAAGGGAGATGCAGAGGGAAGCGGGTCCCTGTGCAGCGACCAGTTGTGGGGCCTCATTTGCATAAGTCAATAGGGGTTGAATAGTGGGACTGAAAATCAAAGTCATGTGCAAAGAAGACAGTCGCTCAATGGAAGGGCCGGCCCAAATGTTAACATCTGCATTTTGTTGGTTGAGTATATGCACAACCTTTTATTGTAAAGGTCCAACAGATCAAGTCGCTGTGGTGGTTTTGAGGCTGACTACTGTGTAGACAGGGCTTTTCTGCAAATGCTGCTGCTGACCGCTGTCTGCCATCGAAGGGGGGGGGGGGGGGTGGGAGGAGGAGGCTATTATCCAACATGGCAGGCTTACCTGGTACCACTATCTCAGGACTCTTGTCACTACCGTTCCTGTGCACCCCTATTCTCTTAGCCTGGCGATGTACTGGAGCAGGGAGAATTGCTTGGCTCTTAAATTGAGCTGTGCTGTCCTTGTGAAGCTGGCTGCTCTACCACTTGCAGGACCACACGATTGTGGTGATAGAGAGTTCCTTCAGCTTCCACAAAATATGAGCATGGTGTGACCTTTTGTGTATAGGTACCCAGCCTCCAATGGTTCATTCAGTCTAACTGTAGTGGTTTCATGCTGACCGAGTGTGCAATATTCAGCTCAAGCAAATCTTTTGCAGATATATGTCATATCTTGACTTAACACATTGATTCTTGTTTTGGGGCTTTTTTGATACACCTTGTACCACACAGGACTCAAGTAGCTTGCTAGCTATTGGCAGAAAGATCTTCAGTCTCCTTGAGATCAGGTGCTGCGCTCGGCTGCTATCCTTACCCTCTGTTGGTGTGGTTCTTCAATGCAGTATAGATTTCCATTGGTCTTTGCTATCCCTTTTTGCTTTCCTGCATAGCTTCTTCATTATCTTTACAGAAGATTCAGCTTTGTCATTAGTTTGTGGGTGTCTTGCTAATTTAGTAACATCTTCAGGCCCCTAACCAGCAGAAAATGTTAAATTGCAAGCAAGTAAATTGAGGATCATTATTTGAAATCATTCAATCAGGTTGGCCATAGTGTGCAAACTGTACTTTGCAATGCTCAACTGTGGCTTCAACAGACATGTCTGGGAGCAGTTCAATTTCCCAGAAATCGGAATAGTGATCCACAATCAACTGGAACTCTTTCCCAGTGAAGTCAAATAAATTGATGCTTATGTTCTGCCAAGGCTGCACTGGTATGTCATGCGGCATCATCACTTCCATCTGCTGCTTAAGTGCATATTCATGGCAAATGGAACAATTTTTCACATTCTTTGATTTCATCTTGCATGTTAGGGTATCACAGGCCAGCCAATAACATGTGTTACCACCAATGTGGATTGAATATATACATGCTAGTAAGGACCCTTTACATAGGATGCTATTTTGTCTGCTGATTTCATCCCTGAATGATCAGTATTCCTTAATTTCAGCTAGTATTTCTTCCTTCATAACTAGACACTTCAAGACTTGCAAGATATTATCTCTTGCAGTTTGCTGTATGATATGTTGCAGCCTCTGATCTTTGAGATTCTAATAATCTGCCTGATTTATTTGTGCAATGTCAGTGTGTTCTTGTTGCATCCAACAAACCCTGAGATGTTCAGTAACTGTGGCTAGGTTGCTGATGGTCATCTCTAGTGACTCTACTAAGTATGTCACTAATAAATATCTCAGGGCCTGTTTTATAAACAACACTGAAGTTGAAATGTTGCAATGGTAGCTACATGCTTTGAAATCACTTGGGTGCACACAATAGGGGCTTTTTGAAGATTGCTATCAGTGGTCGGTTTCAGCTATAATTATGTCTTGGCCATAGAGGTAATGATGGAAGCACTGGCAGGCAAACAAACACCATGCTGAGAGACATTTCTTTTTGATTTGTGCATAATTTTGCTCAGCTGTGGTAAGTGTCATTGATACAAAAGACACTGGTTGACCTCTTACATTAAAGCAAAAGTCATACCCATTTTTGCTAGAGTCACTCTGTATCACAATGGGATTTGCAACATCATAGTGCTACAACACAAAGCTCTTGGTCACAGTTTCTCTACTTCCTGTACGCTCTGATCATGTTTCAGAAGCCAATGCCAACCTGCATCCTTACCCAGAAGTCTTCTCAACAGTTCACATATATCAGACAGATATGGTATGAATTTTGCTAGATAAGATACAAACCCAATGAAGCACAGCACACATTTTATATTTTCAGGCACTAGCATATCCTGAATAACTTTAATCTTATCTGGGTCTGCTTTCAGGCCCTGTGGAAACAGGATGGGCCTATGGAAATGGAATTACTTCACCTTGAATTGTAATTTCTTCACACTAAGCTATAGCTTCATTTTCGTGCAATGATTCACTAGGGCTAAGAGTTTGTTGTTATGGTCATGCTCTGCCCCCTCATCAGAGTCACCACAGCCAACAATGAGGATTTCACCTGCTATTGATTTAATGCAACTGAGCCCAACCAAAAATTCATACTGCTTCTGCTGAGACACTTCTAGTGCTCCAGAGACTCCAAATGCTAGTTTGGGCCATCTTTTTCTACCCTAGGGGGTCCAGAAATGTGGTCATGAGACTGCTTTTCTCATCTAGCTTATGTTGCAGGAATGCATTACATGCACCAACAAGTGTAACAAGTGAGGTTTGGGCAGTCTGAATAAGACTTCTTTGAGCATTGGCATAATACAGTGTGATCTGCTATCTCAACAAATAGGGGTGACCTCCATGGAGCGGTGAGTACACCCCTAAACAAAAAGGCATGTAGAGGGGCGACCTGCACAGAGCGGCAAGTGCACCTACTCTTGCCATCTTGCTGGGCAGACTAGATGAACCATGATGGGCTTTAGCTGCTGTCATATACTATGCTACTATGATCCCTTCAGTGCAAGATTTAGAAACTTTGGATCAATATAAATTCTCAACTTCTCAGGCTTTTTACTATGACCATATTGCTGATCCAATCAGTTGGTTCGGTCACAGGTGCAATATGACCATCAGCTTCATGATTTTCTAGCTGGACTTTTGTCTCTGGCGTTATGGAAACTGGTACATTCTGTGGACCACACTGTCTTGGTGAAACAATGGGATTGCGTTCAAAATTAACTTCTCCTGGAACAGGTTCCACTGGGCCATGAAAGACATTAAAGGCACTAAGCAACTGTTGAATTGACAATGGTATGGTACACTGAGGTTCTATCTGCAAGAATGGTGAACTGGATCAGTCCAAGGTGCTCACATGTGACCCAGACAACAAATGTTTCTGATTTGCAGAGGGGTAAGAAAGTCCTTTCTGAGCAAAGGACAGGAAGGGGCATATGTTCTAAAATTACTGTTATAAAATGTATCATATTGTTTTATGATTAAAGACTAAATTGCCCTGAACATCTGTTAATAATCCCTTACAAAAACATTTTTCTTGTCCTCTCTATAGAGGCATTCAGCATATAAATAACTTAGGCCCACATGCCACCCCTCGCCACTGAAATGTTGAGTTTAGTTATCAAAAATCACAGAAGCATAATGTCAGGAAGAGATCAATCTGCCTATCAACATCAATTGCTCAGTTCTACAATCCCTTCCTCGGTAAGTTACTTGGTGCCAGGAGGGAGACTTCTTGGCCACTTCTGGTTTTGAACTTACATCCCTAATGCAAAGTGGTATTTGTAGTCTCCAATTCTATCCACTGAAATCGGTGCTACAGGTCCCATAATGCAACAGGATAGGGTTGAATGAAATACAGCACTGGCCTCAAATCTCCCTCTTGGAACTGTGTAACTTGACAGCTCTGCTTTCTCTCCTTCAGAGAACCTGAGATCCTGCTGGCCTTAAAAAAATGTACCAACCACGCAGGGAAAGGAAAAGCAAACTGAAAACTAAGGAGGAGACATTGATATTTGCATCTCAGTACAGTGGATTATGAATGAGAGAGTTCACAGCGTGCATTGGGAGGACTGGTAAAAAAAAAAGAAAACCCAGACATATGCAGATTCTGTATGAAAGAGCTGGACATGGTTACTTCCCTTGTAGCTAGTTGTGAAGTTCTCATGGCAGATAATTTCTACACAGAAAAGCACAAGGTGATACGTCTCATCCATTGGAAACTTCATAAGCACTACAACATCGCTGTAACAGAAAAGCACAGATATCATGATTCTAAGAGAATTAAGGAGAATGCAGATGTTCTGATAACTTGGGACATTCTCATTGCGACTGATAAGAAATTGGATACAAGAAAATTTGACATAGTGATAAAGGAAAAAAAAATAACCAAATGGCATTGATAACAGAGGTGTTAGTTCCAAGTGATTATTCTGTGAATCGCATGGAGAGGCAGAAAATCCTGAAGTACCGAGAAATGCAGTCAGAGACCAAGAAAATATGGCAGAAAGATACAGAACTATGTCCCTTTGTTTTGGGAGCCAGAGGCCTGATTAAGTGGAATTTCCAATCATACTTTGATAAATTACCTATATATATTACATCTTACAAACTCCAGAAGGAGGCTCTCTTTGGCACGATGCAAGTACTATGCCAAACATTAGCAGTAAATTTGAGAGACTAAGATCATATTCCACATACCCTGGCTTATGTGCAAAAATAAACCATTTGGAGAAATTGCCCTGCAGGAAAAACACTACAAGAGTCAAGGGGATGCACATACTGAGTAACTCTTACATTAGCAGTGATGTACTGACACTTTCTTATCAAGAGGTTCTCACCAGCTCTGTTTGACTAGTTGATGTACCACTTGTGTTTTCATGAAAAATTATTTAATCTTTTACTCCACAAACTCCATTCAACAAAAAATAAATTATACATAGACTTCTTCTATCAACATTTTATTTATAACATGCCTTAAATCAAATCCCAAAGTGTGGTACAACATTAAAGCAATCAAAAATATCCACAAAGTGAAAGCAATCAAATCTTTTCATAAATTAAGTCTATTTACATAGGCTATTCCATTGCTTTAGATAGATCAATACAAGACAACCTTTGCCCCTAGTACCTGACAACCAAACAACATACAGTAACTTAATAATGAAAATTACTTTCAATCCCTTGATTCCTGGCAGAGATCAGCATTAAAACAAACAAACACGGTGTACAGAAGCTTTCAAAATTCCATAGGTCCCTTCTTCAGATCCTAGATCAGAGACAATATTGAAATCTAAAGATTTGTTGCATCCACATTGGTACAATCATGCACAACACTTTCAGAAAATAATTACATTGATCTAATAGACATCACAGCACACATTGGAATACGTAAAGCAGAGATCTGGATCCTATCAGTAAACTGAAAATAAATAAATATTCTCCTTATTCTTGTCCATTTTATATCTAATTATGTCGGTCCCAGGTGTGAGGGAGTAAGGAGAAGGCAGAAGGCAGAGAACTGCAGGCCTGCAACTGTGTCTTCCCTAACCTTTCCCCTCCTGGCGATAGGCAAAAGACAGCATGAACAGTTGGGGGAGGGGGATTTAAATGTGACCACCTGCCCTATATGATCAGTATATATCAGTATATTTGCCAACCTAATTCTATTAGGTACAACGAAACAAAATATTAAAAGAATCCAACTAGCACAAAACGCAGCTGCTAGGATCATAATGAAAGTAAACTCATTCCAACACATAACACCAATACTAGCATCCCTGCACTGGTTACCAATACAAAGCAGGATAATTTATAAAACAACAATAACTGCATTCAAAGCTTTAAATGACATGGCTCCAATCACACTAAGTAAACTAATTAGCAAAGAATCACAAAAAGCTACTCACAAAAGGACAATCAAATAAACTAAGGACTCCTAATGATTTCATAAAAGCAAGTAAATTAACTAATAACAGAGCCTTTTCACACGCAGCCCCAACCATTTGGAATTCCCTCCCAGAGGACCTACGAAATTTAACCGAGATTATGGAATTCCGTAAAAAACTGAAAACCTATCTATTTTCCATGCACTACAGCAACATAGATAATCCCCCGATCAACTCAGATAAAGGCTAAAAAGATACCTGAGTCAAATTAATTCCAAAAACTTAAACAGATAATATACCGAGTTGAAAATGTACTGCGATTCAATTCTAAAGTGCCCACTAACTTATAATTGTATATAGTTTATAATGTTTTGTTTTGTTTTGTATTAACATATGATGTTAGATGATATATTGTTTACTACTTCAAAATGTTCCATGTAAAACCAAGCTCCTGCTTTGTTGACTGTTGTTTATTGTAAACCGCAAGTGATCTCTGGAAGATGCAGTATATAAATGATTCTAAAATAAATAAATAAATATCTCCTACAGTATTAGAAAGTGCAGACCAGGGAAAAAAACTAGCTGAATTACCTCAGATTCGTACAGAGAAAACCACCTGCCCGCAGAATACCTCACCTCGGCCACATATCCAAGACATGGAGAGAAATTCCATAATCTCACGTGCAGGCACAATGTGCTGCCTCGTGTATATGGGGCCTATTTTATAAAGTAAAGCACAGGTGGACTTTACTTTATAGATTAGGGGCGTATGAATGCGCCCAAGTCTAGTTGCGGCAGTTACGCCTGCTGTAGAGTAGCTCCCAGTGACACGCAGAAGTCACAGTATTTTTTAAAACTTATGCATCTAGATTTGGGCCCTGCCTACACTCTGCCTAAGCACCACCCCCAATGCGCCTTATGCATGGCGGCACTTACATGCACACTTGTAGAATAGCGACGGACCAAAGCGTGCACATAAGCTCCGATTCACACACGCAAGTCCTTTAGAATAGGGACTTACGTGTGTTTCGTGTGTATTACTGCCCACACACCCTACAGAGGATCAACCCCTAAGTGGCCATAAACTTGTAATTGAAACGTACAACCAAAACCAAACTGGAAATCCAAAGAATTCAGCCTTTGCATGTTGTGCATTTCCTTCTCCACACAGCCATATACAAATGGGCCCATATGAAGCCCATGTGGCTAAAAATATCCAGATATCCCACGCTAGTATCCAGATAAGAGCTGGCTCTGAATATCTTGATACTTCAGTGAGTGGCTGGCACTCTATTCAGATAATACTTAGGACTGCTTTTTTGCTGTTCTACATTATCTAGACAGTGCTGCTATCCAGATAACTCATATCTCCAACCCAACTTTGCCCCTGGATCGCCCCGGCGCTATCTGTATAGTGCCACTGTATCTCTCTCTCAGATGAACTTATCTGGTTAGCATTTAAACCTTCTTTGAAACATATTTGCATATTGTAACAATTAGAACAACGGAATAATGTTTATGCCATTCCAAATGAACAAAGAGAATGCTTCTGGAACCAAATGCCTTCCTCTGGACACTTATTCCTTGTTCATTTCTTGTGCACAGACAGACAGACACACACCTGTGAAGAGTCTGCATCCGTACTGGGGCCCCAAAACTCTTAACACATCAACACATGAATAAAGTAATCTTATGTTGCAGAGTCAGACTTTTGTACCAAATTAATTTTAATGAGCCCAGAATAAACATTTTTTTGTGTAACTTCTGTTTCCAGGGGTTTTGCTCTTCTTCTCCAATGTCATAGAACAGCTGGTTGCCCAGCAACTTCAGGCTTATCTTATTCATTCTGGTGCTCTACAGTCTGCTCAAACTGGTTTTCATTCTAAACTTTCTACTGAGCACTCACTTTTGGCCAACATGGATTTCCTCTACTCTGCACTTGATTCTGTTCAAAAAAGTTCTTTTGGTATCCTTGTATTTTACTGCCGCGTTCGATTTGGTTGATCACACTCTTTTCCTTTCTCAGTTGTTTTCTCTTGATATTTCTGGATCAGCGTTGGCGTGATTCCGTTCTTATCTGCACGATCGCACATTTAGGGTTTCGTGGTATTCTTTGCTTTCTGCCCCTCCAGCTTTCCACTGCAGTGTCCCTCAGGGATCTGTTTTGGGATCTATTCTCTTCAATGTTTTCCTTGCCCATTTGGTTTCCCTAATTCAGTCTTTATCTCCCTCAATATCACCTTTTTCATTCGTGCTGATGACGTTCAGCATCTTTTCCATCTACCTGCATACTTCACACTCCTCTTGGCCATTTCTCAGAAACTGAATGTCATTGCGGAATGGCTGCCCACTCATGGCATTACAGTAGTGGCCAAAAAATTAAGGCAGAGTCCAAAATATCAGAATTTTATTAGAAAAGTACGTGTTATTGTCACTTTCATGGTCAAAAGCTTTGAGAACCAAAGATATATGTCATTTTCAAAGTTTTATTCAGGAAACAATATATGTGTCAATATTTGATAGGGTGTCCATGATTTTTCAGCACAGCCTGGATTCTTGTAGGCATACTGTTAACTAACATTTTACAGTATGCCAGAGTGATTTCGTTGACCCATACATGCTTGAGTATGTCCTTTAAATCTGCTTCTGAAGTTGGACAGTGCGCTGCCACCTTTTTCTTCATAAGATTCCAACAGTTTTCAATTACATTGAGATCCAGAGAGTTTGATGGCCAACTTGGTAGCAGTTCAATCTTATTGTCCACGAACCATTTTTTGACTGTTTTTGCAGTGTGGCATGGTGCCGCGTCCTGCTGAAATATAGTTGTGCCAGAAACATTCATGTGTATTTTAACTTTACTATTCAGTGCGGATATGTATTTTGCAGCATTTAATCTTTCACCTTTCTCAAAAATGTGCAGGCCACATCGTCCATTCGCCGAGATAAACACCCACCATTGGTCATGGTATGGGGTGGTAACAGTCTTGATCGTGTGCTTCAGATTTAGTCTCTCGCCTGCTGGTCGACGGACATAGTTGTAACCACTCCCACGTACTAGTTGAAATGTACTTTCATCTGTGAACATTACCCTCTCCCACCATTCAGCAGATTTGTCTTTAATCTTGCTACAAAACTGTATGCGGGCAGCAATTTGTTTCCTGGTCATCATAGGCTTCTTGGCAGGTCTTCTGGCCACAAGTTTGAATTCATCCACAAGCTGTCGTCGGACAGATCTGGCACTTATCTTTATTCCTCAATCATTAGCTAACTGAGCCACACATTGAGATGAAGTATGTGCCATGAAGCGCATCAAAAGTGACTTCATGGCTCTGGGACAGAGGGTGAAGCAGTTAGGTGCACAGGTGGTGTTCTCTTCAATTCTCCCTATTGAGGATAAAGGCCAAGGCAGAGAGGCTTGCATCCTGGAGATGAATGCATGGCTGTGTGGATGGTGTCATTGAGAGCGTTTTGGTTTCCTAGACCATGGGATGCTGTTCGAAGGGTTGCAGAGCAGAGATGGCATCCATCTATCCAAGAAAGGTCGACCCATCTTCAGTAGTAGACTGGCTAATCTACTGAAGAGAAATTAAACTAGATTTGTTGGGGGATGGGTGAAGAAAGCCCCCAGGTAAGTGATACATTAAATACCTTTATGGAAATGGGTAACAGGGGTAACATATGGAAAGCAGTGTGTGTAAATGCCCGTAGCATGGGAAATAAGATCCTTGATGTTGAAGCTTTGGTGGGAGTGGCCGACTTGGATTTAGTGGCAGTTACAGAAACATGGTTCACAGAAAACCATGACTGGGATGTAACTATACCTGGCTATACTTTATTCAGAAAGGACAGGGTAGGAAGAAGGGGAGGAGGAGTTACAGTATATGTAAAAAATACTATTAAAAGGGAGAGAGGAGGCATTGTGGGTTAAACTAGAAAGAGGGAAAGAGAAATCTATTTGCATTGGCGTGATATGCAGACCTCCCTCACAAGAGGAAGAGGTGGACAGAGTTAATCGAAGACATCTGCAGCATTGCTAGGAAAGGGGAAGTGCTACTGATAGTGGATTTCAATATGCCAGATGTTGATTGGCACATTCTTGCTGCAGTGTCTTCTAGAAGTAAAGAGATCCTAGATTCCCTACAGGGAGAGCTTTTCAGGCAACTAATTTAACTTTGGTGGTGAGTAAATTATTGGAAACACTGCTGAAAGAGAAAATAGTGAGGTTTCTGGAGTTCAGCAGATTACAGGATCCGAGGCAGCATGGATTCACCAGAGACAGGTCTTGTCAGACAAATCTGATTGATTTCTTTGACTGAGTGACCAGGGAGTTGGACCAAGGGAGAGCCCTAGATGTGGTGTATTTAGATTTCAGTAAAACCTTTGACACTGTTCCTCACAGGCAACGTATAAACAAACTGAGCACCCTAGGGATGGACCCTAAAGTTACTGCTTGGATTAGAAATTGATTGGGTGGGAGGCGACAAAGATTACAGGTAAATGGAGCTCACTCTGAGGAGAAGGATGTTACCAGTGGTGTGCCCCAGGGATCTGTCCTTAGTCTGATTCCTTTTAACATCTTTGTTAGTGATATAGCGGAAGGGCTGCTGGGTAAGGTTTGCCTCTTTGCGGATGATACCAAAATCTGCAATAGAGTAGACACCCAGCAAGGTGTAGATAACGTGAGGAGGGATCTAACTAAGCTTGAAGAATGGTCTAGAGTTTGGCAGCTGGGATTTAATGTTAAAAAATGTAAGGTCATGCATTTGGGCTGCAGCAATCCAAGGAAGCAATATAGTATAGGGGGTGAAGTACTTTTGTCCACTAAAGAAGAGCGGGACCTAGGCATGGTTGTGTCTGATGATCTTAAAGTAGCTAAACAGGTAGAAAAGGCAATGGCAAAAGCTAGAAGGATGCTTGGGTACATACGGAGAGGAATGGCTAGCAGAAAAAATAAGGTGATAGTGCCTCTGTATAAGTCTTTGGTGCGACCTCATTTGGAGTATAGTGTGCAATTCTGGAGACCACACCTTCAAAAGGATATAAACAGGATGGAGTCAGTACAGAAGATGGCTACTAAAATGGTTAGTGGTCTTCATTATAAAGCATATGAGGACAGACTTAAGGATCTTAATATGTACACCTTAGAGGAAAGGCGGGATAGAGGTGATATGATTGAGATGTTTAAATACCTCCGTGGCATAAATGTTCAGGGAGAGAGCCTCTTTCAATTGAAAGCAAGTTCTGCTACGAGGGGACATGGGATGAGAGTGAAGGGAGATAGATTCAGGTGTGATATGTGGAAATATTTCTTTACGGAAAGAGTGGTGGATCCATGGAATAGTCTCCCAGTGGAGGTGGTAGAGATGAGGACAGTAACTGAATTCAAAAAAGCATGGGACAAACACAGAGGATCTCTGAAGGAAAAAAGGGGACTATTATAGTAGTTGATATGGAAGGAGAGACCAGATAGAAACATGATGGCAGAAAAAGACCACATGGCCTATGTTTCTATGTAACAAAAACATGCTTCAGAAGCTGCAACTCTTCTCCCATAGAAATGCATTGCATAAAAAAGAATTATTATTAATTGAATTGTCTGGTGTCAAATTACTGCTACTCTGTGACCTCCGTTTAGAACCCTCAAACCCAAAATTCAAAAATTTGTTAACTCCTCATTTGTTTGAACAGGCCTTCGACCCTTCCCTGTGATACCCTCTGTATACCCTACTTAAGTATTGCTCTTTTGTGTTATTTGCTAATGATCTACTACTTCTATTCTTTTCTATATTATAGCGTTCTTTTCCATTTTCCCATAGCGTAGACATGTTTTACTTATTGTAAACCGCCCTAATGTTTCGACAAGGACGGTATATAAAGTGCAAATAAAGATAAAAAAGTACATGGGGCAATTTGGGCTTTATCAGTTCTCTCCCCCTGCCAAGTTGCATCCCATTTTGTTACGTTTTTGGAGTTATTTTGCCCCCGAGACATTCTGGACCCATTTTGTATAATTTTTTCCATCTTTTTTTGAGGTGGAAAGAAAAAAATAACTGAAAGAAAAAGGTTGTGTGTGACATGAAACACTGCAATAACTCTAATACTAGACAAAGGGATCACATTCTTATTAATAACCTGAGTGAATGCAGAAACTTTGTCTGATACAGAGTCAAGCAAACTGTCAGACATGGACAAAACAGAGCAATAAAATGCAAGGTACGCAAAAAATTGCATTTACATATTCTTTTATTTTTACTACAGCTGCCCAATGTGATTTGCAGCATCTAGTTACAACTAAAAACAAGACAATGATAAATCGGAACAGAAAACACTAACGAGGCTCCAATATTGCCACACTAATCCAAATAATCCCCTCTGCCCACCAAGAGAAATGTATATTCTATAGCAGACATGTCCAAATTCGAACAGGTTGTGATCTACTTTTTCTGGCCAAAAGTGCCGGTGATCTACCACCATGAAAATTAAGTTTCAAATTAGTTTCAAATTAAATTTTAACCCAATAAAGTTGGAAGATTCCCCCCCCCCCCCCATTTTAATGAACCTTCTGTTATTTACTTGGATGTGATCAGCTGTTAAGCAAATTAAGCAAAAACAAAACAGAGAGACTGTAAGAACTGTGAGGGGAAATGGAAAGTACATTTTTTCTTAAAGTTTTATTGAGTAATAACTTTCTTTAACTTTTATTGAGTAATTTGTGTTAAATTTAGGTTGAGTATTGATCCAGGTCGATCTTGCACAATCTTTAATATTTCACTCTTGCTCATTAGTGAGACGTCTAAGCCTGCATTTCATCCACCAGCTTTTTGAAGTTGGGTGAATATTGCGTGAGGGCCAGTCTCAGGGAATCCTGGAGATGTTCATCTGTCATACTGGAACGTTGTGTACCCTTTGTCATTTTTAGATGGGAAAATGCAGATTCACACAAATAAGTTGAACCGAAACAGGAGTGTACAGCTTCACTGCATCTTCTCAAGTTGGGAAATTTGTCTCTAGGCACTAGCTTTCAAAACGATTCTTGCTCAGCACGGGTCTTGAGAAAAATGCCATTTTTAAGGGTTAATATTTCGTTTTCAAGAGATGGCTGTTCAATGAGTAATTTTTACTGATAGCAGCTGCAGTTTCTTTAATGTCCACATCTACTTTGAATGGATATGACAAGTACTCCACAATTGTTCCAATTTTTTGGAAGTCACAGAATCTATTTTCGAATTCCTGGATAACAGAACAGATTTCTGTCACATACTTCTTGTTCTGAAAAACAAAATTTGGATATTGTCCCAGATAGTCCTGCGTATTAGGAAATTGATAAAAAGTGTTGTTTGCAAGGTCAGTCATCATTAGCTCAAATTTGCTCTTGTAGGATGAAACTGTACTCATCTCGCCAATGCATTTGTTTTTACCTTGTAGTTCAAGGTTCATATCACTTAGTTTGCCTGTAGAGTCAGCGAGAAATGCCAGATCACATAACCACTCCTCATCTTCCAACCTCTCCTTCAAAAAACTTCTTATTTCATTCAGCAAATCACGAAATCTTTGCAGAACTTTGTGCCTACTTAGCCACCTTACATCTGTGTGCAAAATGATTTCCGCTGTCCTTTCATCAAGAGTAAGATTGAAAAGCTGTCTTTGAAGTGATCTTCCACGAACTGAATTAAAGATCAACAGGAACTGAAGACCTCTGGATGATGTGCAATACAAGGACTGGAGATGCCAAAACCATACATGCAGTTCTAAAAGTAAAAGTAAAAATTCATCATACTGGCACCAATAATAAAATACCACCAATCATCAAAAAACATCAAACACCTGTCCAGCAAACCAGATAAAATCAAATACCGCCAAACAAGTTCAAATACCACCACATGCAATTTAATATATTCTGCACACAGTGTAGAATCAACGCAAAGGCAAGGCAAAATAAAATTGCAGAGGCAAGCAAATGTCACAGTGGTTTGAACCAATTCGAAGGCAAGGCATAGCCAAGATAGAACAAAATTGGAAAATCACCAAATTCTTGACACTGTTGTGTCTGCCCAAAAACGTTTAATGAAAGCGAACTATAAAGCGACCAATGACCAGCACACGACACAACTAATACAGAAAGTGTATGGATATCGCCCGGTATATAACACACTTCTAAGGGGTGTTGGGGCGGGGGCAGGAATGGGTGATTCTGAGAGGCAGGAGACCAGGTATGATGCCGGGCCTGTGGCGTCTCATTAAGGGGCGTGGGCGGCGGCCCCCTGGGGTACCCACAAACTTGGCATGAAAACAACAAGCGCCCCCAATATACCCGCAGGCAAGATTCCCACAGGGAAAAAAGACAGGCAAAGGATCAGCAACGGCGGCAAGCCCTCAGCAGACGACCTGCCGGCACGAACTCTCTCCTAGCGACGGGGCAAGCTGCCGGAGAGATGGAGCCAAGTGGGGCTGGCGAACTACCTCTGACCCCTCCGCGATCTACAGGTAGATCGTGATCTACCTGTTGGACATGCCTGCCAAGAACATAAGATATGCCATACTGGGTCAGACCAAGGTCCATCAAGCCCAGTATTCTGTTTCCAACAGTGGCCAATCTAGGTCATATGTACCTAGCAGTTTCCCCAAGAGACACAAGTTCCACAATGCTTGTACTGGGTCAAGCATTGATATCTTCGGTCACTTCTTAATAATGGTTTATGGACCTTTCCTCCAGGAACTTGTCCAAACCTTTTTTAAACCCAGCTACACTAACAGCCTTTACTACATCCTCCGGTAACAAATTTCAGAGTTTGATTACACGTTGAGTGAAAAAATATTTTCTTTATTAGTCTTAAATAGTTTACCCTGTAGCTTCATTGCATGTCCCCTAGTCTTTCTATATTCTGATAACGTAAACAATCGATCTACGTTTACCCATTCCACTCCGTTCATTAATTTATAGACTTCTATCATATCTCCCCTCAGCCGTCTCTTTTCCAGGTTAAAGAGCCCTAACCTTTTTAGCCTTTCTTCATAGGAGTATCCTTCCATCCCTTTACCATTTTGGTGGCTCTTCTCTGAACCTTTTCTAAAATCACTATATCCTTTTTAAGATACGGCGACCAGAATTGCACACAATATTCAAGGTGCGGTCTCACCATGGAACGATATAGAGGCATTATAATATCTTTTGTGTTTTATTTTCCATTCCTTTCCTTATCATACCTAACATTCTATTTGCTCTCTTGGCCGCCGCTGCACACTGGGCCGAGGGTTTTAACATGGTATCCACAATGACGCCTAAATCTGTTTCCTGGGTGGTGGTTCCTAATGTGGAACCTTGCATTGTGTAACCATAGTTTGGGTTGTTCTTCCCTAGGTGCATAACCTTGCACTTGTCCACATTAAATTTCATCTGCCATTTTGATGCCCAGTCTTCCAATTTATCAAGATCCTCTTGCAATTTTTCACAATCCTCTTGGGTTTTAACAACTTTAAATAGTTGTGTCATCTGCAAATTTGATAACCTCACTCGTTATTCCACTTTCCAGGTCATTTATGAATATGTCAAAAAGCAGCGGACCCAGCACAGATCCCTGGGGTACACCACTATTCACCTTTCTCCATTGGGAAATTTGGCCATTTAGCCCTACCCTCTGCTTTCTATCTTTTAACCAGTTCCTGATTCACAATAGTACACTGCCTCCTATCCCATGACTCTTTAGTTTTGCCAAAGGTCTCTGATGAGGGACCTGGTCAAAGGCTTTCTGAAAGTTCAGATACACAATATCAACCGACTCACCTTTGTCCACCTGTTTATTCAGTCCTTCAAAAAAACATAACAGATTAGTAAGACAAGATCTTCCTTGTCTAAAGCCATGTTGGCTGTCTCCCATTAGGTTGTGACTATCTACATGCTGAGTAATTTTATTCTTTATGATGGTTTCTACCATTTTTCCTGGTACTGACATCAGGCTCACCGGTCTGAAGTTTCCTGGATCACCCCTGGAACCCTTTTTAAAAATTGGTGTTACATTGGCGATCCTCCAATCTTCAGGTATTAGAGATGATTTTAATGATAGTTCACAGATTACTGATAGCAGGTCTGCAATCTCATATTTCAGTTCTTTCAATACCCTTGAATGTATACCATCCGGCCCAGGTGATTTGCTACTCTTCAGTTTATCTAATTGTTGTAAGACATCTTTCCGATGTATCAATATTTCCATCAATTCTTCTGCACCTTTAAATACCACTTCTTACATCCCTACATCTTCCTCAGTAAAGACCGAAGCAAAGAATTCATTCAGTCTCTCCGCTATCGCCATGTCGCCTCTTAGTGCTCCTTTAACCCCTTTATCATCTAATGGACCAACTGACTCTCACAGGTTTTTTGCTACGAATGTACTTGAAAAGGTCTATTTCGCGTTTTTGCTTCTGCAGCAAGCTTCTTCTCAAATTCTCTCTTTGCCTGCCTTATCAATGCCTTGCATTTGACTTGCCAGTGCTTGTGCTGTTTCCAGGTTTCGTCATTTGGCTCTTTTTTCCATTTCCTGAAAGATGCTTTTTTGGCAACAACATCCTCTCTGACCTCAACTTTAAACCATGCTGGCAGTTTTTTGGACTTCCTTCCACTTTTCTGAAAGCATGGAATACAGCTGGTCTGGGCGTCCAAGATAGTATTTTTCAACAACACCCATGCCTGATGTATGTCTTTAACCTTTGCAACTGCTCCTTTTAGTTTTTTCTTAACTGTTTTCCTCATTTTATCATAGTCTCCCTTTCGAAAGTTAAAAGGTAGTACTGTGGATTTCCTTACTATCCCTCCTCCACTAATTATATCAAAGGCGATCATGCTATGATCACTATTGCCAAGTGGCCCCAACACCCTTATCTCTTGCACTAGATCTGGTGTTCCACTAAGGACTAGGTCTAATATGGCTTCCCCTCTGGTTGGTTCATGAACGAGCTGCTCCAAGAAGCAGTCATTTATTTCATCTAGGAACTTTATCTCCCTAGCATGTACTGACGTGACACTGACCCAGTCGATACCGGGGTAATTGAAATCACCCATTATTATTACTGCGCTGTAACTTTTGTTAGCTTCCTTGATTTCTTTGAGCATTTCATCATCCATTTGGTCATTCTGGCCAGGTGCTCGATAGTACACCCCCACTGCCATTGCCTTCCCCCTTTTATATGGAATTTCAATCCATATAGATTCTACAGCAGATTTTGTTTCCTGCAAAACTTTAATCCTTTCTGAGTCAATGCCCTCTCTAACATAGAGCGCAACCCCTCCACCAATTTGATCAGCTCTATCATTACGATATAGTTTGTACCCAGGTATCACAGTGTCCCACTGGTTGTCCTCCTTCCACCATGTCTCTGATATTCCAATCATATCTAACCTTTCATTTAGTGCTATATATTCTAACTCTCCCATCTTATTCTTTAGACTTCTAGCATTTGCATACAAGCATTTTAGAGAATGTATTTTATTCATGTTAATTTGGCTATTGTTAGACATGGGTAAATTGGGATCTTTAAGCTCTGTCTGCTCCATACTTGAGGGCATTTGGGCTACTTTATTCTTTTGTGGAACCTCTCTGCTTTTGGTAGTATCCTTCAAGGATACATTATTCCGAACCATCCGCTCTTGGGCGACTGTCGGCTTTCCCCTAATATCTAGTTTAAAAGCTGCTCTATCTCCTTTTTAAAGGTTAATGCCAGCAGCCTGGTTCCATCCCGGTTAAGGTGAAGCCCATCCCTTCGGAAGAGCCCCTCCTTTCCCCAGAATGTTCCCCAGTTCCTACCAAATCCAAAACTCTCATCTCTGCACCATTGTCTCATCCACGCATTGAGACTCCGGAGCTCTGCCTGCCTTTTGGGTCCTGCGCGTGGAACAGGAAGCATTTCGGAGAATGCTACCATGGAAGTTCTGGATTTCAACTTCCTACCTAGAAGCCTAAATTTTGCCTCCAGAACCTCCCTACCACATTTTCCTATGTCATTGGTACCGACATGTACCAAGACAGCAGACTCCTCCCCAGCACTATCTAAGACCTTATCTAGGTGGCGCGTGAGGTCCGCTACCTTCGCACCAGGCAGGCATGTTACCAGGCGATCCTCACATCCACCAGCCACCCAGCTATCTACATGCCTAATGATCGAATCACTAACTATAACGGCTGTCCTAACCCTTCCCTCATGGGCATATGGCCCTGGAGAAACTTCCTCGGTGCGAGAGGGTTTTACTTCACCTGGAGGACAGGTCCTAGTTACAGGATCACTTCCTGCCACACCAGGGTGATGCTCTCCTGTCACGTGACCTCTCTCCTCCAAGGCAACAGGGGTGCTGCCAGACTGGAGGTGGGACTTCAGGACTATATCCCTGTAGGTCTCGTCTATGTACCTCTCTGTCTGTCTGTCTTATGTTTTCCAAGTCTGCTACTTTAGCCTCTAGAGAACGGACTTGTTCCCTGAGAGCAAAGAGTTCCTTGCACCTAGTGCACACGTAAGACCTCTCACCAACTGGGAGAAAATCATACATGTGACACTCAATGCAAAAGACTGGAAAGCCCCCATCCCGCTGCTGGACTGCTGTCTGCATCTTAGTTTTAAGCTTGTGTCTAGATCTTTAAGTTCTTACTTACTAGGGGTTGCTATGGGTATTTATACCAATAAAACTGTACCTAATACGTTTAATATACCTTGTTCACCTGAAGCTTAATTAATCTCAGGTCCTTAGTGTATGACTGATTTGGGTAATGAGCTTCACCTGAAAGCACCTCCTGTCTTTTAAGATGTGTAAGTACCTATAATGCTATGATTATCCCAGGGGTGGGTGGGTGGGTGTGGGGAGGGAGGGATGGAAATAACACTTATTAAAAGAGGGCTGCTACACAGTACCCTGTCTTGTGCTGCTGAGGTAAGCTAAATTCTGATTTGATTTAAATTATAAACTCTTAGCTGCTGCTAGGCTCTAACTTCTTATGAAATTTAAACTACAAGCTCTCTGCTGGGTTCTAAATTTAACCAGAAAGCTCTCTTCTGTGTGTTAAATTTAAACTAAAAGTACTTTTCTGATGCTAGGCCCTGAGTGACTATTAAATGTACACTACAAGCTCTCTGCTGGGTTCCAAATGTAACCAGAAAGCTCTCTTCTGTGTGTTAAATTTAAACTAAAAGTACTTTGCTGTTACTTGGCCCTGAGTGACTATTAAATTTAAACTACAAGCTCTCTGCTGGGTATGAAATGTAACCAGAAAGTTCTCCTCTGTTTTAAATTCAAACTTTAATTGCTGCTACTAGGCCCTAACTGATCCAACAAAAAACAGTGGGTTCACAGATTAAGTAGCTTTAATACAAAGAATTCTTTTTAGAAAATTACCAGAAGTATATACTCACAGTTGCAGATTTCTCTCCAGAAGTAACAGTCCCCCTTTCTAGTCCTTCAAGACTCTATAGTAATGCAATCAAACATCAAATCCTTTAAAATTTCCCTTACCACAGCCGCCGTCTTCTTATAGGGGGAAGAATCTCTAACACATAGGTCACCCTCCCTATTCATAAAATGAGATTATATTGAAAATGCAGTTACAGAAAAAAACCCTTTCCCTCGTATTCCTACAATTTAGCCTCCGACTGGGTTTGTACTGTAAGAAACCCATCTCAAGAATGTAAATTTCCTGTGAGTTTTGTAAACGGGGGCGCTGGTCGTGAACGTCCACAGTCTTGGCAAAGGCAAAATTTTATTATGACTTGCAAAGGAGTGTGGGAGTTGTAGTTCATTCATACCAGAATCAGCCGTTCACAAAATAATGAGTTGTGATGCTCGAGTGTAAGCAAGGAAAAACAGATTTTATTCATGGGGTTAATTCTCCCACACAGATTTACTTGGTAACACAAAAGGACACTTGCTTCAAGTATTGTACTCAGGAAAAACAAAACATGATATAAGGTAAGTGAACTTCTTAAGCAATAAATCAATAAAGACCTTGATGGGAAACAGAAAAGGTCTTTTTGATGGCTCCTGCTAATGACTTTCTTAGCAGTGCTCCAAAAGCAAAAACAAAACCCAAAAGTAACAAAAAAACCTGTTCTTTATCAAGGATAACTTTATTCTATTTACACACACAAAAAAAAGAAGTTTCCTTCCAGAGCTCACGTGCACTTGTGCCTGGCTCAATTACCAATAATTAGCAAGCTGCAAACCCCTTTGCTGGTTCACTCTCTCTACGTGGCTCAATCCTACCCTAAAGCTTTCTTACAGAGACTTTTCTGGGTAGATAAAAGAACAAGTTACAGTTCCTTTTGATGGTTGTTGTATTAGTGAGAAACTACTTTAAAACAGCAGCCTAGACAGAGAGCAATCCATGTATTCATTCTGATCATTTGATATATCTCCTTCTTCCTCAAATATCATGGAATCAATATCATGGTCTGGCTCAGAGGAATTCCTTAATTGATCACTCTCAGGATAATATTTGTTTCCCTGCTGTCTTCCTGGAGAAGAGCTAGGGCATAGATCAAAGTTCATACCTGAGCTTCCTTTGCTGTTAGGTTTCCTCTCCAGGTATCCTGGCCAGTAAGTAATCCAGCTTTTATGTCCAGCCTTCCAATCAAGATCCCTGGACACTGGGT
The DNA here is from genome assembly GCA_033557465.1 of Ichthyophis bannanicus. Taxonomy (NCBI): domain Eukaryota; kingdom Metazoa; phylum Chordata; class Amphibia; order Gymnophiona; family Ichthyophiidae; genus Ichthyophis; species Ichthyophis bannanicus. Next base: position 78,914,103 of record CM066049.1, on the reverse strand, counting down.
CTCTCTTCACATACCTTCTTGCACCAGTCTTAGGGCCCCTTCCAAATGCAGCCGTCTCCTTCAAAGGTGCCGTCTGGGAATTCCTGGCTTTATAACCCCACTCCTCTGGCTTCCTCCAGTCCAATGGAGTATGCTTGCCTCTGGAATCACTCCTAACATACGTACTGCTGTGGGCTTCTTCTTTAGACCTCCAAGATGTCTCTCTTCTTCCTTCCACGTTGCTTCTGCTGTTGTAGTCCTCTCTCTTCTTTCTCCAATGGCTTCTGCTTCTGTCTCTCCTTGTTCTCCTGGTTCTGGTTCTGTCTGCTCTCCCTCTGTGTAGAATATCCTTTACTTTTAACGTGCTTAGAGGGACACTCCACCCTAGCACAGCCCAGGTGTGCTGAATCAAGCCCTGCCCTTAGAGATGAGTGATTTGGGATTACCTCATAGCTCTCCTGATTGAACACACGTTTCCCTACTTCAGCTCTCCTAGAGGCTGTTTGAAACCTGGTGCATTCTGGGACTGGTAGTCTTTTATGAAAACATTCTGTTTTAGTATTTCTACCAGCAAAGACAGGTTGCTTGTTCAAAGCCAATTCACCTCTTTTATAGCTCCCTCCTGAACTATGATAAGCTTCCTTATCACAGTTTATAAGGCACCAGGTTCTCTACTAAATGTAGTAGATTTTGTTCATTTATAACTCTATATGTTAACCATTAGATTTTAAAATTTGTTTCTGAATGATGCAAAACTCTTTAATGATGAATCTTTTTAGATATTCTCCAAGGTTTATAAAACAGAACTAAGATGCCTTTGCTTGGAAGCTAAATATGGTAAGTTTCCAGTTTCTCTACTTCTCAAATTGTCCCGAGTTTAGGGCATGTTCATGAATACGTCAATAACTAACCTCAGTTTTTGGAAGTGTTTTAACATCTAGTTTTTAATCCAGAAATTTAAGGAAGGAGGGAGCGACTGCTGATAACAATTCAGCTATGGAGATATTCAACTACTCACTGGATTGCAAAAGCATCTAAATTTAGGCCAGCCTTTTACCTGTCATAACTTTAGCTGGCTTAGCTAACTGGTTAGCAGCTGAATATTTCTGCTGACCATCTGCTCTGCCCCCAGAATGCTCTGCCACTAATCGGATAGCAACAGGGCGTTTAAACCATTTAGGGGGTGATATGCAAGGGCATTAAATGGGTTAGTGCCACTAAACATCCTGGTCAACAGGATTTATGCAGTTTGCAGGGCTGCAAACCACCTGCAAAGCACATAAATCCCTCCGAATATATCGTCCCCCCCCCACATCTTTTACCACATTGTTCAGCAGCAAGTTCCAAAGCTGCCCCTACTGCTAAGGATATATCTCAGTTTCCAGCCACGTGGTGCGACTGCTTATGAGATCTCTCTCTGTCTCTGTCCAGGATCATGTGTAGTTTTCTATCTTGAGCAGGTACATACAAGGCTCCCATCAAGAGAGTCAGCAGTACTTTCAAAATGAAAGCCCCATGTGTAATTTGCCTTCTGCAATCTTGCTCCTCCCCATCTCCAGAACATTTTCTGAGTAGTAGAAATTAAAAAAAAATAATAGTCTTTTACATGCTTTACCATCACAGGAATTCAGAGCACAGCACAATAGCATGTACATCAACATTCTCTAAAATTAACCTTACATCCTAACAGCATGTTTATTAACCCCCACGTTGGCAACCCGGATATGGGCTGCATTACTACTGCAGGGGCTTCACTCTAACTGCAGGGGGATGGGCACAGTGACCCCTGCAGTTACCATGGATCACTGTGGTAAAACCACTGTGGAAGCAAATAATTCCAGGCTGGCACTCTACAAGCATCGGCCCATAACCAGGCTGCCGCTGGGGGGAGGGCTCTGCCGAGTCACCTGGTTTGGGGACCAGATGGGGAGGGGGCAGGGGCCATGGGTCGTCAGGCCTTTTTCCATGGAGCCGCGAGCCGCAGTGAGTTTTGCACAGAGTGAGTTGGTTTGTCCCAGAGCTGCCAGCATATGCGAATCACCGCATTGAACAGTGCAGAACTCACTGCCCATGGCACAAGGACAGCGGATTTGAGTTGCCTATGAATGAGGCATCCTCAGGCTGTGATTGCTGCTGCCAGAGTGTTGGGCCTGCAGGTTCATGTGGTCAGCAGACACACAGAGGTCAGTGGACTGCATCCGGGTGCATCGTTGGTATGGTTGGAGATGGCAGGCTCACGTGGTCGGCAGGCACAGATGACGATGGTCTGCACACATTTCATGGCAGTTCACGGTGCAAGGAACAGGAAGCAGCCAGCAGAGGACAGTGGAAAGGAGGAGTGCAGAGATCCAGTAGGAGCTGGGAGCAAGGAGTTGCTGGGAGGCAGAGCTTCAGGACAGCTGTAGATTTAAAGGGGATTGCATCGTGGAGGACTGGACTGAGAAGGATGAAGATTTAAAAGAGAAAGAAAATTAAATAAAACTGAAATTTAAAAGACAAAAACAGGACAGTCGGGAGCAAATAGCTCCTTCTAAATCCCAGAAGGAGTACAGAGGACAACAGAAGATGAAAAGGAAGAGTACCGAGGATCAAGGTAGAGAACAGATGGCAAATAAAATGGAGGAAAGTAGGGGACCAAGATGGGAGGTGTCAAGAACCAGTGCATCACAAGCAAAGCGCAAGGAAAGGAAAGAGCGACATGAGAAGCAGGGCGACAACGTTTGGGACCAGGTGAAGAGGCGAAGGTGTGAGGAGGGGCAAGCACATGAGCACCTGAAGCAGGCCTCGCAGCAGCAAAGGAGCTGCAAGTTCTACAGAGCACTGGAAAGACCCCAAAACATTTTGGAGGAAGCAGGGGCACCCATGCTGTATGACCTCATGAACCAGGTATGAGCAATGGCCTTGGGCAAGCCACTTAACCCTCAGTTGCCTCAGGTACACATAGATTGTGAGCCCTTTAGGAACAAGGGAATGTATCCAGCACCTGCTTGTAGTAATTGCATAATGTAAACTGCTTTGATTGAAGGATAAGGCGGTATAGAAAACTGGTTAAATAAAGAAAGAAAGAAAATCAAAATGGCCGTGGTTCACGGATTGGGATGCGTGTAGGCTTTGCTGGGTTCACTCAAGGCAGCGCCAAGCCCAGTGACAAAGGACACCGGAGGCTGCTCGGTGGTGGCTCCACAATCACAGGGACTGAGTGAGTACAATTCTCTGCATGCTGTGCTTGGGGCTGATGTTCCGGGTCAGGGGAAACGGGGAGATGCTAACAGGGCAGGGAGCAGCATGCAGCTGGCTGGTTGGAGTGGGGAAATGAATGGGGATAGGGTAAGTGAAAGTGGAGGAGTGGTAGCCCCGGCCCAGGATGCCGCAAGGGAGGCAGACCTGGCAGCTACACAGGTCTGGGGAGGGGAGGGGGTGAGCAGGCAGGCATTATGGGGTTGCTGCAAAAGCTGGTGCAGGTAATAGTGGGTGTCAGCTTAGTGGCGAATGCAGGGCGGGCAGCCAGAGACCCACAGGTGGAAGTAGATACACTACCCACAGACAACAGGACCTCGCCAGCAAGCGCGACATTGGGAGGTACGCCAGGGGGAAGGGCGCCATTGTCAGAAGCACAGGGGAATGATGGGTCGGTGGTTTCAGAGGCAAAGACAACGGAATACTTCTGCCTCATGGGTGCCCTTGACAATCGTGTACCCACAGGACTAAAAGAGAAGTTATGGAGGGGCGAATGCATTGACATATTCACATTCCTGATCTGGTCGAATGAGGATACCTGTGACTGCACAGGCTGCTGCGCTAAATGCAAATTAATGAGTAAAAAAGCGGACAGCATCCCGTGAACAATCGCAATTTGGTGTGCCACATTCAGGATACTGGCCAGCGTAGTAGGCGAGAAGCACCTCGAGCTGTGTAGAGGTCTCTTCAAATACAAAGACAGTATTTGTGAGGCCTACAGGGATATGGGGGCACCAGCTTGCTGGATTACGATGGACAGGTCCATAGGAACATGTCAGGGAGTCAAGGGCTGAGCTGGGATCGGAAGGATATCGAACTGTGGATCAGATTGATGAAGCAGGGGCAACGGGGAACAAGAGGGACAGGTTTTTCTATGGTGACATGGCCAGGGAGGATCACGGCACCACAACACTTCTTTAGGGGTAGGCAGACCTGGGGGAATAGCAACCCCTCCATCCATACACACTGAACAGAAGGAGGGGAGTATGCCAGCTGTTTAACAGAGTCACCTGTAGGTTTGATATTGGGTGCAAATACCGACACGCATGTGCAATCTGTGGGGAAGGACACCCTCAGGCTAGATGCAGCAAGAGGCAGTATTGAGGCCAGGATCTTCGGGTGTGCAGCGACGCCCATTAGGGTCTGAACACTGCAGCAGAACCTAACTGGCTATGATGTATGGAAAACGCAATGGTTAGTGCATGGTTTTAGATGCGGTTTTAGGATATCGTAGGCTGCAGGTGGCAAGCAATCTAAAATCGGTTTTGGAAAGAAAGGGGTGGTGGATGGAAAACCCCCCCAAACACAGTAAGGAATGGGTGCTAGGCAGGATAGTGGAGCACGTCAGGGCCCGGCCTATCCCTGACTTGATAATTTTGCCTTTGGGCTTGGTCCCGAAAAAGGAACCAGGGCAGTACTGACTCATACTCCACCTGCCGTACCCCAATGGGCCCCACTATCTACAAGCGGCCTTTGAGATAGTTAGTTGCAGATGTGCTACCTGGGCTGAGCGCAAACAATGTGAGTTTCTAATACCTGGGATAGCAGCACTGAGATGAAAACACCCCCATCCTATCCACTTTTGCACTACCAAAGTAGCGAGCGATTTTGGGCTCATGCTACTTTTTAGCACAATGCCCAAACCGAGCGCTAAACCCCATGCTATCAAGTAGTGCGCTTTACTAAAACATGCCCAAAAGTGTATCCCGATCCTGTCCTGGAGACACACCTAGTCAATTGGGTTTGTGTGACTGCTACATTGAATATACATGAGACAGATTTAGATGCATTGAAGGCCCAGCTTTTGCAAATCTGTCTTATGTCTATTTACTGTGGCAGTCCTGAAGCTTGACTGGCTAAAAGCCTCCAGTACAGAGACACTCCTAAAATACATGCTAAAATTTTATTATCAAAATTATAAAACTCTTCCATCCAACATAGATATATAATACTGTCCGGACAGTATTATATATCGATGCTGGGTCGATCAAGCAGCAGGTTTTCTTGACCTGCACTGTGTGTTCATGAAGAAGGTCATCACGCTGAGATATGACACAATGACGTCAGTGTCATCACCTGAGCACAAGTGCCATGGACAGACACGGGTTGCACAAGCTGTGGCAAGGCCCAACAGAGAGGCAGGCTACCTCTCTGTAAGTGACTCACAAAGCACAGCTGACAGTCAGCCACAGTACGAGCCTGCGACGGTGAGAACAGCTTCAATGTCTTTTCAACTGCTGTACTGCTTCCTGCCCTAAGATGGCAGTGACTCTTCACCAGTACCAGAAGAAGAAATTGTACAGGTTCCCATAACATCCTTTCCTTCAAATACTTTCTAGTAAACTTTCGTAGTGATATACAGCAATGGTGCAGTACAGGACGGAGTCAGGTGCTGGCGATAGAGTCAATCCATGCTATTGATGCTTCCTAGCCTTCTGTTTGAGTGATCGATGGCTTCTACTTTTCTCGTTCTATAAATTCTGCCACTGAGATTCCCACTCCCCCTACACGACATGCTCAACACTTCCTGGAACAAAACAAAACATAGTAAAGCAAAAGAGAAACACATTTCCAAGGTTTGATAAGGGACAGATTGGTGTTGCTGAAGATGGGAATTCACGATAACAGCAGCCTCAGTTCTGCAAACACCCAGTGTTTTATACATGGTTGCATATGGAGCCCACTATATTTTTATGTATGCTGCAAAAAGATAAATAAAGACTAAAAGATACTCCTGCTGTGCAATGGTTCAGGGCCAACACAGATAACCAAATCTATACCTACAATCTTCCTCTGCTGTTGAGGTCAAGTCAACCATTCTGCCATGAATCGCAGGAGCCTTCAACATATCGTAGAAGTACCTCCAGACCAAATACATTTATTCCACCCATTATTCAGCAGGACCTCGGGTTATGGGAAAATTCACGGTCACAGAGTTGCCAGGTTACCCAGTTCCAGGAGTGAGATTTTAAACCAATACTGGATTAGAAACAGAGTCTCATTATGATGCATTATGGGACCTGCAGCACTGATTCCAATGGATAAAATCAGGGACTACAAATACCATACTGCATTGCAATGCAAATTTAAAACCAGAGCTAAAATCTCACTCCTGGAACTAGGTAACGTGGATACTCTGTGGGTTAGTGATGATCAAACACTATCATACTCGGACTTAAGCTGAACCAAGCTAAGACTAGGATCCTGGACTTCAAGAGGAGTTGCCTAATGGTTAGAGCGGCAGCTCAAAAACCAGGGAAGCCAGAGCTAAATCCCACCTCAGCTCCTTTTCATCTCCATTGCCTCAGGCACAAACTTACATCGTAAGGCCTCTGGAGACAGGAAAATAACTATTATACGCGAATGTAACTTGCCTTGAGCTACTCTTGAAAGAGGTGCAAATTAAAACCAAAACCCATTCTCCTTTCCTTACCGTCAAGAGGGTAAGTGTTGAGAAGACTTTATCACATCCTATGTGGGCAGAAGAGGATCATCTAGCCTGTAGCACCACTGCTCTCCTCCTCCTGGGGTGAAGAACGGGTAGGTGTGCACCTGCCTAAATGTAGCACCTCCACATTTCCTTTTGACTCTGCCCAGCCCCTGGTCTCCTGTGATTTCACAGAGACAGGCCAGTTCCATAGCAAGGGCAGGATTTTGCCACCTTCACCATGGTTACTGAATTGTGATAGACTTGGTCTTTCTGCTGTGATCTATCTAGGTATAATTAACAAGTTATCCACAACACAGTTAGATTTGTCTGGCTACCTTTTTAAAAAATGAATCCCTATATTACTAGAAGATTGATTTTCCAAAAATTTGTCTAGGTAACTTTGGGAATTAGCAGGACAAATCCTCAGGCTTTAAATTCTCTTATTCCCCCCTCCCCCCCATAAAGGATTTGACATTCTTGTGCCAGTCTGCTGAGATATCCACTACTTTTTGTATAGAAACACTGACAGAGAATATCGATACGCCTCAGCTTGTATTATGCCCATTTACCTAGTGAGCTCAACTCATCGTGTACACGAGGGATCCATCCATTCTCTACCTGTTCTCTGCTTCATATGATCATACTGAAATACAGAACCTATAAACTCACTTCCTTCTTTAAAAGGGTCATTTATTAAGAGTCTGCGCACACTAAGCATTTGTAAATGACCCCATAAAAGTCAGACTGTGCTGAAATCAAGGAATTTCAGAGACAGCTGCTGCCTTATCTTAAGAGCATGTTATACAATGCATCTAAGTCCTACTTGTTCTCTCTGTGTCTCGTCCACGACTCCTACTAGATCAACACAGTTAGTATTCACTGGGCGAAGAGAGGATTTATTTGTTTGATGGAAGATAAAACCCACCAACTCACAGGCTTCTACTATAAGTACGTAATTGTGTTAACATTATCCATAGATCGGCTCTGATGGGCAAGGATGGGGAAGAATGCAGAAAGGGGCGATTCACCATAGCAACGGGATGACTGGGTGGATTCTAAACGTGGGCTCTCACCACATTCAGGGAACAAGCAAAGTACACATTCTGCTGACAAGCACACACATAACTATAGAAAAACGATCATTTAGCATGTTTAAAAAAACATATTTATGCAACTTTCATAACACAGTGACACTGTAGATGATGGAAGATGATCGAGCTGCTCAATTATTTCTGTCCACGCTGCCAAGGCTATGGGCCAGCTGTCAGCCATGCTAAAGGACTTCTTGCCGTTTACCGTCTTGGATATGAAGTGATATCTAATAGAGCATGACTGGTTCTAAGATCTCACTCCTTATTCAAGCCAGAAAAAGGCAAGAATGCCTCTAGCACTTGCGACTAGGGTTGAGTCAGGGTGCAGAACTGTTGAAGTGGAAGATTAAATATTGATAAACAGTACAAGACGCTGCAATAAATACATTGGGCATCTTCTCTATATGCTTTTTTCTGCTTTTATATCCAAAACTGTGATTATCGTCCTTCTCATTTATGCCTATAAGGTACAGTATGATGGATTACTTAGTATTTGCACAATGAAACTTGCTTACCATAACCCTTCTATGCTGAGCTCAAGCATTACTCTTGCAAGATCTGCTCAATTTACGTGCCAGTTACAACTTGAAACATTTTAAAATGTCTTTTAAAACATTTTTTTCAGTTTTAATCCTGTAGTTTTCGTTACTACCACCCCCCCCCCCCCCCCCCAAGAAAACATTCTTGGAAAAATAACACTACCTTCTTGGAGGTGCACCCTTAATGCTGCTTGCTGGCCAGCAGGGGCCGCCAAAGTAGCAATGGTAATCTTTCTACCTTTCTTGGGCCTGAGCCTATCACCTGCATGGTGTGGCCCAGCCTAATATATCCTTTGCATGCCATAGCCTGATCTACATCTTTATTGCAGGGTTGTTGTTTTTTAAAGTCTTATTTTCCCAGTTCTGAAGATGGCTACCCTTGGTGATTCAGGACTTATTGCTAGTTGAAGAGCAGAATGAAAGCTTCCGCTTAGCTCTCAGTACTACTCGTATACCAGCAGAGTTTAGTTTTCCTTTTTCTTTTTTTTTTAAATTGTTTATTTTCAAATTTTTAATAAATCCAAGAATATGCTCTTGTACAGAAAAAACAAACCCTGTCAAAAGTACAATCTACACATATGGGAAATTTTAAAGATGACAAGGATGCCCACGTTAAGGGGAAAGCTGAAGAAATACAAAGTAAAAGAAAACGAAAGTACAATTTCTGCAAATACCCAAGGAAACAAATTGTGATTAAATTTGAACCCCATATACATAACCGAGCAAGTGAAAAAGAAAGGAAAATAAAAACTTCAACCAACATTCTAATTGCCAGACACAAAAGCCTCTAATTGGGAAGGTTCCTGAAAAACGTACTTAGCCTGTTGAAAATGCACTAGGCATTTCCAAGGATATTTTAAGAAAAAAGTAGCTCCAACGGCCAAGGTCCGAGACTTCAAAACCAAAAACTCCTTCCTGCGCTTCTGGGTAACCTTACACACATCAGGAAAAATTTGTAAAGGAAAACCACAGAAATCAGCACTCATTTTAGAAAAATAGAGCTTTAATACTAAGTTCTTATCAGATAACAATAAAAAAGAGGCGATTAGAGTGGTGCGCTGCAAAATAACTTCTGAGGAGGTTTCCAAGAAGGCAGAAAGGTCTAAAGAATCAGGAGGAGCCTCAGGTAGAGACTCATCCTGAGAAGAAGCCTGAGACCGTACCCCGGCAGGAAGATAATAGACATTAGATAACTTAATAGACTCCACATCTGAAATCAACAGTATTTCTTTGAAATATTTTTGTAACATTATCCCTGAAGAAAGATAATGCATTCAAGAGAAATTAATAAAGCGTAAATTCTTAACCCTTGAGACATTTTCCAAAGATTCTAAATGATGGTTAACTATTAAACGTTCTCTCATATTAGAAGAAATAGCAGCCTGTGCAAGATTAAGCTGACCTTCCAACTTAACACCTAACTTACAACTGGACATGCCAACTTCCAATTCAGTAAGCTTAGAAATAGCTCTTATGGAGGGCAGGAGGGAGGTCCCGGAAGCTCCACCTCCTCCACACCAGCACCCCGGGCGTCTGCAAGGCAAGGCAATCAGCGAGGTAATGTTTCAGCGATCCCCCAGAGTTTAGTTTTCCAACCCTCAGGATATGAGTACAACAGCTCCACTATACAAGTTTTCCAACAGACAGACTATTATTTATTACGCACATCTGAAAACACTCATTGTGGTTTACATAGTAAGCATACAATGCATTCACATAATAAAACTGTACAATAGAGGGGCAGCCGCCATACTACTGAAAGTCTGAGCCAGTGGTTAACTCTTGTGAAGACTAGGTCCTTGAAAATCATCGCCCTAGGATTAATCCATTCCTGGTGAATTCCTGTCTGTACAGATCCCTGGGATACACCTTAGCAGTTACCCAGAGTGAAACACCTCTGAAGCTGTCCCCTTTCTATAAACAAACAGTCTTTAAGAAGCTACATGGGCTGCTTCCACATCCTGATTAACTCCACTGGAAATCACTCTTAGACACTTCCATTTTCTCTCTTTTGTAATAGATGGTAATTTTTAACCTAAAGGCTTTCAATATAACAGCATGTCTACTATCACCTTCCTCAGTTTTAAATGTAGGGATGTTCCATAACTTTTTATGTGCTTAGGGTTTTTTTTAATCACTGGAAAAGCCCAGTCGCTTTAATATCAATAGAGTACAAACATTAGCCCTTAGAATAAATAACCATAATTCTCAAACTGAAACAAAATGTTTAATCTTGATTCTTTTATTCCCCGGGTGCCTATGAAAGAAGGTGCTGCAGGAAACTTTTATTCCTAGCCTCTTCGTTAAATATCTATTTCTCCTGAGGATCCATTATAAAGCTGCCAAGTTTCCCAGCTCTGCGAGGGAGACACTTTGGCCAGTCCTGGTTTTGAATTTACATTCCAAAGCCATGTGGTTTGTGGACTCCCTGATTGTACCCACTGTAATCAGTGTTGCAAGTCCCATAAGGCAACAGGATAGGACTGTCAGAAATCCAGGACTGGTCCAAATCCAGAAGGGAGATTGTAGACAACTTGGCAGCTCTGTCTCACATACCTCCATGGATTCTTCTTCCATGCCTTGAAAGCCAGATTCTAGTATCAGTTTCCATCATGTCTACACTAAGAGCTTCTTCCTCCAGCAAATGTGTCTCCAACTCCATATCTAATATCTCGTCTTCTACTTGCTGTAATGCGAATCAATGCTGGACTGCTATGCGTAAGCCCCGCCTTTCTATATCTCAGGCTTCCTCTTCAGGGCTCTGGCTATCACACCATACCTAGGGAACTTGGGAAATGTAGTTCTCTCCATATCTCCTTTTTAAATGTCCTTAAAGCTACAGCCTTCTGTCCTTTCCTTATTGCAGGCGTTTTCCCCTTTCCTTTATGCTTAGTGTGGTTGCACACATTTTTTAAGTGCAGCCAGCCAATAAGCATCTCAGGAGTGACAACAATAATTTCTGAGGCATCTTGGCTGTGCAGTGTTTGAGTAAGGTTACCAACTGGCTCCAGATGTGCCCGACAGGCTTGCTCCAATCCTGGGTTTACCCCATTGCATGCAGTTACTTTTAGTTTCCCTTTTCTTATGGAGTGCAATGGAGAAATCAGAACTACATATCCGTGCATGCAATGAGGTAAACCCAGGACTGAATCAAACTTGTCGGGCGCATCTGGAGCCAGTTGGCAACCCTATGTTCGAGAGAGGTGTCTTCTTCCCCTGCTGCCCATGTGACTTTAAAGTAAATGTTCTCAACCCAGTCCTCGAGACACACCTAGCCAGTCAGGTTTTCAGGATAACCACAATGGATATGCAGAGTTGGCCCAAGAGTTGGTTGAAACTATTGGTGCCCTAGGCAAACCTTAAGCCTTATGCCTCCATCAGAATCTATTGTTTAGCTTTGAATGCCTTGATCTTTGCTGGCCTCTCCCTCCCCCGCCCGAAGCTGATGCCCTAGGCGGCCGCCTAATTTGCCTAATGATTGGGCCGGCCCCGTGGATATGCAAGACAGATTCTTATGAATTGCCTCCATCATGTGCATTTTAATTTTGGTTACCCTGAAAACCTAACTGGCTTGGTGTATCCCAAGGACTGGGTTGAGAACCCCTACTTTAAAGGGAGGTGGTGGGGCAGCTGTTACTCTGCTGTTACTCTGCTGATCCAGGCAGTCAAATGGTCCTATGCTACAGTGAGCTGTGCCGTTGTGAAGACATGGGCAGAGCTGCCAAGTTATTGAGTTTCAATAGGGAAACATTTTGGCCAGTATGCTATTTGTAGTCCCTGATTCTACCCATTGAAAATCGGTGCTGCAGGTCCCACAATGCATCAGGATGGGGGTTTTCAAATCTAGGACTGGTCCAAAACCTCCCTCCTAGAGCAGGGTAACTTGGAAGGCTCGGCGTGTGACCAGTCTGTGACGACTGCCTTGGGTGGTATTTTTTCTTATTGCTTCTGTGTCCTCATCAATTTGTTTTTGTCAAATTGCCAGATTAACTTTACGGCATCACAAGATCTGCTCTAGTTCAGTCTTATTACTTCTAATCATAATGCATTTTGGTCATCGTGGTTCCAATTTTCTATCGTGATAGGGTTCCTAACTGGCTCCAGATGCACCCAACTAGCTTGATCCAGTCCTGAGTTTACCCCATTGCATGCAGCGATACGTAGTTCTGATTTCTCCATTGCACTCCATAAGAAAAGCAAGATTAAAAGTCCCTTCATGCAATGGAATAAACCCAGGACTGATTCAAGCCTGTTGGGCACCAGAGACGTATGTAGATGAGACCTACAGGGATGTAGTACTGAAGTTCCATCTCCAGTTTGGCTGTCTCTCTGTTGCCATGGAGGAAAGAGGTCACATGAAAGGAGAGCATCACCTTGGTGTAGCAGGAAGTGATCCTGTAGCTAGGAACTGTCCTCCAGGTGATGTAAAACCCTCTTTCACCTAGGAAGTTTCTCCATGGACTTGTGTCCATGAAAGAAGTATTAGGACAGCCATTATAGTTGGTGATTCGATCATTAGGCATGTAGATAGCTGGGTGGTTAGTGGACATGAGGATCATCAGGTAATATGCTTGCCTGGTGCAAAGGTAGCGGACTTCATGCACCATCTAGAAAAGGTTTTAGGAGAAGGGGAAGAGCCTTTTTTCTTGGTCCTTGTTGGTACCAATGAAATAGGAAAGTGTGGGAGGGAGGCTCTGGAGGCCAATTCCAGAACTTCCAGGGTAGCATTTTCTGAAATGCTTCCCATTCTACGCACAGGACTCAAAAGACAGGCAGAGCTTCAGAGTCTCAAGGTGTGGATGAGACAATGGTGCAAGGAAGAGGGTTTTGGATTTCTTAAGAACTAGGCAACATTCTGGGGAAGGGAGGGCTTTTCTGAAAGGATGGGCTCCACCTTAACCGGGATGAAACCAGGCTGCTGGCATTAACCTTTAAAAAGGAGATAGAGCAACTTTTAAACTAGATAGTAAGAGAAAATCAATAGTCACCCAAGAGCGCATGGTTTGGAAGGATCTGTAAACTGGCAAAAGAGGGAAGTTAGAGCATCTGGATAGAGAGGTTCCAATAAAGATAAAGTAACCCAGATGTCCTTAAATACAGAGCAGACAGAGCTTAAAGATTCCACATTACCGCTCTCAACTGATAATCAGATTAATATGAATAAAATACAACCTCTAAATTGCCTGTATGCAAATGCTAGACGTCTAAAATATAAGCTGGGAGAGTTAGAATCTATAGCACTAAATGAAAGGTTAGATATGATTGGCATCTCGGAAAACTGGTAGAAGGAGGACAACCAATGGGACACTGTGATACCTGGATACAATCTATATCACAATGATAAAGAAGATCAAATTGGTGGAGGGGCTGTGCTCTGTTAGAGAGGGCATTGAGTCACAAAGGATTAAAGTTTTTCAGAAAACAAAATACAATGGATAGAAATTCCATGTAAAAAGGGAAAGGCGATGACAGTGGGGGTGTGCTACCGACCACCTGGCCAGAATGAACAGATGGATGATGAAATGCTAAAAGAAAACAGGGAAGTTAACAAAAGTTACAACACAGTAATAATGGGTGATTTCAATTACCTGGGTATCGACAGGGTCAATGTTACAGCAGGATATGCTAGGGAGATAAAGCTTCCAAATGAAATAAATGACTGCTTCTTGGAGCAGCTGGTTCATGAAGTGACAAGAGAAGAAGCTATTTTGGATCTAGTCCTTAGTGTAACAGGATCTAGTACAAGAGATAAGGATGTTGGGGCCACTTGGCAATAGTGATCATAGCATGATCACATTTGATTTAATTAATGGAGGAGGGATGGTAAGGAAATACACAGTACTACCTTTTAACTTTCAAACGGGAGACTCTAATAAAATGAGGAAAATAGTTAAGAAAAAAAACTTAGTGGAGCAGCTGCAAAGGTTAAAGATTTACATGAACCATGGGCATTGTTTAAAAATACTATCTTGGAAGCCCAGACCAGATGTATTCCATGCTTTAAGAAAAGTGGAATGAAGGCCAAAAAACTGCCAGCATGGTTTAAAGGTGAGGTCAGAGAAGCTGTTGTAGCCAAAAAAGTGTCTTTCAGTAAATGCTGGAGCTGGCTGGAAGTAAGGAGACAGAAGAAATGCTGCTGGATAAACTGGCTTCAGATGCAGAGCCCATGTAGCTGGAGACTTCAGAGACTGGAGCCAATAAAGAGCCTGAATGGTGAAAGCAAATGCCAGATAAGGGAAATGGAAAACTGCCCATGAGGACAGAGTAACCCAGCTGGGGTATACAATTAGAAGGTGATATTCAGCAGCTTCTGTCAGCTTCCATTTTTGATTGGAGGAAAACTGAAAACATCTCTAATGACTATGACTGTAATGAATATAAAGGAAATTGAACAGGAAAGTGTTTATAAACATCTAGGTGTTGAGGAAGAGCAACAATCCAGCATATAAAATACTGAGAGAAAAGACCGGATTGCTGAGAGAGGAGCTGCTATTGCTGGGAAGGAATCTGCAGTGCACCGGAGTCCTGAGAGTGATGAAAACAGCAAATGTAGATTCACCCACAGAACCAGATGACTCTGCAACAGAAGGGTCACTGGATGAATCTCACCACCTGGTGAACGAGAAGCCCGCTGGCCGACCACATGAATCAGTGACCAAAGACTCTCCAGACCCGCTGAATGTGAATCTGCCTTAACAACTGAACTTGAAAAACTAAGGGCCTTGCACAATGGCAGTTTGACATAGACTGAGACCATTTTGGTTTATTCAATTGTCACTTGAATTTTAGATGAATTTTTTTTACAGATCTGAACTTTTGCTGCACAGCCACTTCATAAAGGGTGATTCACACCACTATTACTCCGAGGTGCTCCCTTCTCCCCCATATCTTTCCCTATCTAGCCTTCATTTTTCTTCTAATTTCTGCCCTCTTCTCCATCTTTTTTCTTATGGCTCCACATCAATGTTTCTTCCTATTGCTGACATTCCCTAACTTTCTCCCTCATACCAACAACCTCAACCCCCCTCCTTATCCTTTGCCTTCCTCTCTTCTCCCACCATCTTGTCATCTACCCTATCATCAGCTCTTGAGCTTCACCTTTTTCTTCCTCTCATTCATCCCTCTCCTCTCTCTGAAAGAACCTCACTCTCATTACCGCCGTACCATCTCCTCTCTGCCCAACACTCTTCTGCTCCTTCTATCTTCTGGAGATATCAACTCAGACTCTGGCCCCTTAGAGTTCTCTCACATTTCCAGGAAGATCTTCATGCAATTACTCAAATCTTATTCATAACCCTTTCCTTTCCCCCTCCTCTCTCCCTTTCTCATATGCCTTGTGGAATGCACACTCCATATCAAATAAACTTGCCTTTATTTTATTTTTTATTTATTTATTTATTTGACATTTCTTCTATACCGCGCTATTAAAATCAGCGCGGTGTACATTGAACAAACGTACTGCAATGTATACAAACAACATTGAGTTTACAAATAACAGGGAAATGAACATGGGAGCGAAACCAGGGAAACTAAATAAATATTAACTTGAACTATGTACAATACTTTAATGTAGATGGGTGTTGCATTAGTTTTGAGAAGGTTGGTAGGGTTTGAGGGGGGACTACCTATTATCTGTGGTGTTGACGTGTAGGGGCGATTGATGTATGGGGGAGGTTTGCAGGTTGTTGGTTGTGCTTCTATCGCTGGAGGTTTCAGAGTAACATTTTGTGAACAGGTGGAGTTTTAAGGCTTTTCTGAATAGGATGAGGTTTTTTATTCCACGGATTTCATGGGGGAGTGCATTCCAACTTAAAGGGGCGAATAAGGAGAAGGCTCTGTTGGAGGTAGCCTTTGTGCACTTAGTCATTAGCTTGGGGACTGCTAATGTGTTTCGTGCAGTAGATCTTCTGCTTCTGTTTTCTAGGGTGCCATGGATTAGCTTGCTGATTGGCGTAGGGGGGTAGTTATTTAGGGCTTTGAAAGTGAGGACCAATGATTTATATTGGAGCCTGGCATGTAGAGGTAGCCAATGCAAACCCTTCATGATGGGTGTTATGTGGTCAGATCTTGACGATCCGGAGAGGACTCTTGCGGCTGCATTTAAGGCTAAGCGGAGCGGGTTTAAGGTCGACTGTGGGAGGCCATGAAGGATGATGTTCGCGAAATCGACATGTGGAAGGACTAGTGCCTGGAAGGTTGTTCGGTAGTCTGTGAAGTCCAGTAGGTGTTGGAGGTGACGTAGAGTTCTGATCTTATGGTAAATTGCCTTTGTGATGTTTTTTATATGCGTTGTCATGTTCAGGTGCTGGTCCAGGGTGATGCCGAGGTAACGGATTGTGGATTTGGACTTCAACTCTACATTGTTGACACGTAGTGATGAAGGAGGTATGAATTTGAGGTTCCTCGTGACAAATAGGACATCTGTTTGCCGTGATTGATCCGTAAGTTTTGTGATAATAGCCAATCGGCTACTGCTTCGAAGCAATTAATTATTGGGGAGAGCACTGGTTGGTCTATTGAGAACGGCATGTAAAGGAGGATGTCATCAGCGTATGCGAGGCATTTTACGTTGAAGGATCTAATTAAGTCACATATCGGCTGCATATAAATGTTGAACATTAGTGATGATAAGGACGATCCTTGAGGAACTCCCTGTGTTTGCAGAAATGGTTCGGAGGATGAGTGGCCAGCCTTGACTTGTTGCCATCTACTGGATAGGTAGGATTCACAGCATTTTAGAGCTGTATTTTGGATCCCTTTTTCTTTCAGGCGTTGTAGAAGTATGTCATGATTCACCGAGTCGAAGGCGGCAGAGATGTCCAGGAAAATAAGGACAAAGCCTTGTTGTATGCTGTTGATTCCTGTGATCAGATCGTTGAACAGGGTTGTGAGGACAGTGTCTACTCCGTGTGCTTCTCTAAACCCGTGTTGGGCTGGATCCAACGGTGCTTCGGTGTCGATGTGTTGCTGGATTTGTTGTTGAGCGGCTTTTTCAATGATCTTGGCAAGCTGGGGGATGCTCGATATTGGTCTGAAGGATTCTACTTTAGATGGATCTAGTCTGCTGTTTTTTAATAAGGGCTTGATAGAGGTGTTTTTGAGGCTCTGCGGGAATGATCCTGTGGAAAAGGACTGGTTCAGTATTTTAGCCAGGATGTTGCTTATGTCATGGCGAAGCTCTTTGATCCAGCTGGCTGGGCAGGGGTCGTTAGGTGCTGTGCTGGGGTTGACAGAAGCAACGATGTCCGCAACCTCTTTAGTGGATACTGTGGTGAAGTTGCATAGTGGAGTTGCTTGGAATGTTTTGGATGGTGTGGAGGGATTATTAGTGCCTATGTTTGCGTTGATCTTGACCATCTTTGATTGTAAATAGTCTGCATAGTCCTGTGGTTGAGGCATTGGGGGGTGGACTGAGACTGGCTCACCTGTTATGGACTTTACTATATTGAACAAGGCATGTGGTTTATTGATGGAGCGTTTTAATATATCAGTGTGATAGAGTTTCCTTTTCTGCGTTATCTTCGCACGGTGGGTCAGCAAGTATGAGTTGTATGCAGTGTGTGCTACAGAGGAGTGGGTTCGGCGCCATTGTCTCTCGAGTTTGCGTAGATGGTGTAGAGATGTTCGTAGGTCCGTGGAGAACCAGGGTGCATGTTCTCGTCGTTTTGTTGTCTTTTTGGCGTAAGATGGACAGGATGCAGCTCTGAGGTTTTCATCCCATTTAGATATGAGGTCATCCAGGCTGAGGGATGTGTTGGTCATAAGAGGTTGGCGGTTCTCTAGGACTTCGCTCTTGTTGAGTGGGCGGAAGCGGGCTGCTGAAGTTTTGGAAGTATTTGTATTTCTTGTTGTCTGACTGTTACTGGGAGTGCTTATGGGTATGTGGAAGCTAAGGAGATGGTGGTCGGACCACGGCACTGGTGTCATGGATAGTGCGAGGTCTTGGGATGACGAGGCGTTAGAAAGAGGTGCGAATATGAGATCCAGCTTGCCCCCCTTAGAGTGGGTGGCCGAGTCAACACATTGATTGTATCCTAGATCCTCTAGGGCCTCAAGGAATGCTGTTGAATGGCTATTTTGAAGAGATGGGAGGTTAAAGTCTCCGATTAACCAATTTGGAGAGTGCGGGGTGGAGGTGGTACATGCTAGCTCAATTATTGTTGATAGTTCATCTGGTGATGGAGTGGGTGCCCGGTATATGAGGTTGATGGTGCATAGTTCACTTGATATGGTGAGAGCGTCAAGGTGAGTTGAGCTGGAGGTGTTACGCAACTTGAATTGAAGGTCGGCTTTGGCAAGGATGAGTGTCCCGCCTCCTTTCTGAGTGGACCTGTGGCATGTATATAGGGAAAATCCTGGGGGTAGCATCTGATTCAAGAGGACATTGTCACAAGCGGACAACCATGTCTCGGTGATCATCAAGATGTCAAGATTGTGTAGTGGTATCAGGTCAATGGCTGCAGGCCATTTTGAGCATACTGATCTGGCATTTATCAAAGCACATTTCAATAGGCGTTCATGACCTCTTCATCTCTAATGCTCTCCATCATCTTGCTCTAACTGAGACCTGGTTCCTCCCAGAAGACTCAACTTCATTCGTTGCCCCCTCTCATGGCAGCTACCAAGTCTCCCACATGTGTCGTCCCACTGGCCTTGATGCTTTTTTGGGGTTTCTATTCTGCTATTCCTGCCTATTTCAACTCCTCCTTCTACCTTCTTCTTACTCATTTCCCTCCTTTGAAGTCCACTCTATCCACCTGTTTATTCCATTACCTTTCCGGATAGCTGTTATTTATCAATCCCCTAAGAAGTCCACCTCTACCTTCCTCACTGACTGACTCATTACCTGCCTTCTTTCTGAATTCATCTTCCCCTTCCCTTATTCTCAATGATTTTAACATTCATATTGATAATCCCTCTGACCCTTATACTTTAAAGCTTCTTTCTATTACCTCCTCATTTAACCTCCAGCTTTGCTCTATTGCTCCCATTCACTAACATGGTCACTGCCTTGACCTTGACTTATTCTCTACTTGTTTACTCTCTAATTTCTGCACTTCAGTTCTTCCCTTATTAGATCATCACCTGCTGAGCTTCACTCTTCATCACCCCTCACCTCAATCTTGCCCAAATTCCTCTAATCTATTTGGAAATCTTCATGCTATCAACCCATTGGCTCTCTCCACTACTGACTCATCTCCTCCTTCCTCCACTATGTCACCTGAGTCTGTTGATGAGGCAGTAGCCTCCTACAACACTGCACTTTCCTTTGCTCTGGATGCTCTTGCTCCACCCATGCCATGTCCTGTGAGGCATACTGTACCTCAGCCCTGGCTGTCTTCGACTACCTACTATCTACATTCTTGTGCCTCCTCAGCTGAGTGCATTTGGCTTAAATCATGCACTCTTGTTGACTTTCTACACTTCAAATTCATGCTTGCCTCCTTCCAGTCAGCCATAGCACTTGCCAAGCAAAACTATTATGTCAACCTGACTAACTCTTGCCTCTGACCCTCGTAGTCTCTTTAAGACTCTCAACTCTCTCAAGGTGCCTCCACATCCGATCCCTTCTTCCCTTTCTGCCCAAACCTTGGCCGACTATTTCCATGCAAAATCCACAAGATTACACTCCAATTCCACACGAGATCAGATTTTCCCCTGTTCACCTCCAACTCTTCCCTTCAACCTCTGCCACCCTTTCTTCCTTTTCTAAGATCTCTGAGGAGGAAACCACACTTCTTTCCTCCTCCAAACTCACTATCTGCTCCTCTGATCCTATTTCTGCCTATCTTTTAAGCTCCATCTCCTCTACTGCCATCCCTTCCAGCTCTCATATTCTCAACCTATGATTCTCCACTGCAACTGTTCTCGCAGCCTTCAAGCATGCTGTGGTCATACCTCTCCTCATATAATCCTCACTAGATCCTACCTGTCCTAATTATAGACCCACCACCCTCCTCCCCTTCATTTCTAAACTACTTGAATGTGCAGTTCACCACCATTGCCTTGACCTTCTCTCTTCTCAATCCCTTCTTGATTCACTGCAATATGGTTTTAATCCTTCACATTCTATTGAAACGGCTCTTGCCAAAGTCTCTAGTGACCTGTTTCTGGCAAAATCAAGGGCTTTTATTCAATCCTCATCTTTCTTGACCTTTCTGCTGCTTTTAACACTGTTGACCACCTCTTCTCCTTGACATCTTGTCCTCACTTGGTTTTAAGGGCTCTGTGCTATCCTGGTTCTCTTATCTTTCCCATCAAACTTTCAGTGTTTGTTCTGTTGAATCCTCCTCTGCTGCTATCCGCTCTAAGTTGGTGTATCCCAGGGATCTGTCTTGGGCCCACCCCTTTTCTATCTCTATACCCAGTCCCTTGGTGCACTCATCTCCTCTCATGGTTTCCATTCCATTTTTATGCCGATGACTCTCAGATCTACCTCTCTACACCTGAAATCTCCACAGCAATCCAGGCTCAGATCTTTGCCTGCCTATCTGACATTGCTACCTGAATGTCTCATCACTATTTGAAATTGAACATGGCCAAAACCTAGCTTCTTATTTTCCCCCCTAAACCCACCTCCTCCTTTCCTCCTTTCTCAGTCTCTGTAGATAATACTTTACTTCTCCCTGTTTCCTTGGTTCGCAACCTTTGGGTTATCTTTAACTCCTTCCTTTCCTTTTCCACATACATCCAACAGATAGAAACATCTTTTAGCTTTCTCTATAACATCAGCAAAATTCACCCCTTCCTTTCTGAACATAAGACACATATCCATTATTTAGTCACCTCCCGCCTAGACTATTGCAACCTCCTACTGGCTAGTCTCCCTCCGAGTCATCTCTCTCCCCTTTAATCTGTTCAAAACTTGGCTGCATGGTTAATCTTCTGTCGGCCTCGATATGCTCATATAACCCTTCTTTTCAAGTCACTTCATTGGCTCCCTATCCATTTCCATATCCAATTCAAACTTCTCCTACGGTCCTATAAGTGCATTCACTCTGCTGCTCCTCACTACCTCTTCTCTCTTATTTCCTCTCTCCCATCTCTCCCTACACCCCTCCTCAGGAATTCCGCTCTTCTGGTGGTTCCCTTCTATCTATGCCCTTCTCTTCCACTGCCAACTCCAGACTTCATTCCTTTCACCTTGCTGCTCCTTATGCCTCCCTCCCCTTCTCTCCTTCCCTCTTCCCGCTCTCCACCCTCCCTCTCCTTCCCTCGTCCCCTTTTTTCCACTCCCCCTCATCTTGATTTATGTATTTATTATTTATTTAGTTCCCTCCCTCACGAATGACTACCTTTGGCCCCATGGCATCCCCTTGATAGATATAATAGTTTATATTTACATTTATATTTGTTGTCCTTTGGGGTTTGAGATTTTTAGTCCCCCTATGGGTAAGGCATGAGTTTATTGATTTGATAATCTATTATATACATCAGCATGCCTTCCCAGTGTTTTGTTTTCATTTTTGTTTTTACATGTTTGTTTTTATATTTTCATCTGGTCTGGGTTTTTCTCTCCCCTTCCTCATGTTTTCCTTAGTTTAGTTACCTTGGGATTTCAGAAGTATCATGCGTTTTTTGCATTTTCAGATAAGTTGTCTTGTGTTTTAGTTTTTACATACAATTTTTTGGCTGATATTAGGGACCTTGACATGATCTTTTAGGATATATTAGAGAGAACAGAATAGTTCCCCTTAGGTTTGTTTGGAGATTTTGGCGTTACTGCTCCTTTTTTTTTATTAATGCATAGTTTTGACATTGGGATGCAAGACATATGCATTGTGGTATCAATTTCTTCTGACATATGATGCTGAAGGCTGCTACCCAGCGTCCCTGAAGGTATTGTTTTGTCTTAGGTGTCATTATTTTATGTTTTTTATCCTATGAAGCTTTAGTGAGCGCTCTATTAACATCCCTTTGTCGGTTCACGCCTATTCATGCGGGTCTCATGCATTAAATTGCTCTACTTGCTAAACGTTTCACTTTGCATTACTGAATATAATAAAAGAGCAGGGCTATTTCTGTGCCGGCTTTAACAATATACTCGATCCATGTTTTGATGGTGTAAATTTCTGGTAGGCCCGTTCACATTAGCAGCATCTTGTCATTTGACCTTGACCTCTAATTTGGCACCAATTTCTGGCGTTTTTAAATGGCTTTCTGATCAGTATTTAGTTTTTCAGTCTGTTGGATGCTCGTACGCGTTGCAGGTAGCATTAAAGCAAGTGGTTCCCTAGGTTTCCTTGATATTCATTGGGCTTTAAAGAGTGCTTTAAAGATTGTTTTAACTGTCTTTTTAGGATGTGACACGCATACATTTTGATGCTTGCTAAACAATCAATTTGTAAAGCATCCCAGTGAACGACGATACTTTTAGTGAGCATTTATTTAGTTTCGTGTTCTTTCCTCTTGTGAATGTGCACGTTTTTAGCACTGTCACTGGGTATATTTCCACATGAGGTGTTTATAGTTTATACTATATTTGAGGTTTTGTTAGGTTCTGTTATTTTTCTGTTTTTGAAATAGACACATTTATTTACATTGCTTCACATCTATGCCAACACTATGGCTCTCATTCCAAAATGTGCAGCCCCACAATCCACCTAGACTCTATTCCCCCACCGGCTCTCCCCATACGTCCTGTGCTTCGGGATGGGGAGAACTGATGGGGGGGCGAAGTGGGGCAGGCTGCCCAGCAGCACGTACAGGACCAATTCAGGTCACACCTTGTATGTGCTGCCGGGCCTGTGGGGCATACTGCTTATATCAGAGGTGGGAGGCCAGCCATGGGACGGGCAGCGGGGATTTTGGGGTCTGGAGCCACAGATATCTGGGGCACCTGTGGGGAGGATGTCCCTGCAGGGGGGAGGATGTCCCTGCAGGCAGGAGGGGCACGCTGGGCCATCCTTGGGCCCGATTCTGGCTCCCATGGGAACATTTTGCTCCCATGGACCAGAATCAGGTCTTAACAGCCCCATCTTCAGCGGGGACATCCAGACAGCCCAGATGTCCTACTTCCAAAATTGAGCTCCTCATGTCCTCCTCATCCCTATATACGAGATTCATGTTGGTCTAGGAGAATATGGTGGTGATGTTCTTGATGTATGTATATTGTTCCTCTCCTTTTAACTTTTTAATTGGATTTCCAATTTGAATAATTTGCACCTAGGGAAGAACAACCCAAACTATGGTTAGACGATGCAAGGTTCCACATTAGAAACCACCACCCAGGAAAAAGATTTAGGCGTCATCATGGATAACATGTTAAAACCCTCAGCCCAGTGTGCAGCGGCGGCTAAGAGAGCAAATAGAATGCTAGATATCATAAGGAAAGGAATGAAAAATAAAACAAAAGATATTATAATGCCTCTATATCGTTCCATGGTAAGACTGCACCTTGAATATTGTGTGCAATTCTGGTCACCATATCTTAAAAAGGATATAGCGTTATTAGAAAAGGTTCAGAGAAGAGCCACCAAAATGATAAAGGGGATGGAGAAAGGCTAAAAAGGTTAAGGATCTTTAACCTGGAAAAGAGACGGCTGAGGGGAGATATGATAGAAGTCTATAAATTAATGAACGGAGTGGAACAGGCAAACGTAGATTGATTGTTTACGTTACCAGAATATAGAAAGACTAGGGGACATGCAATGAAGCTACAGGGTAAACTATTTGAGACTAATAAAAGAAAATATTTTTTCACTCAACGTGTAATCAAACTCTGGAATTTGTTACCGGAGGATGTAGTAAAGGCTGTTAGTGTAGCTGGGTTTAAAAAAGGTTTGGACAAGTTCCTGGAGGAAAGGTCCATAAACCATTATTAAGAAGGGACTGAGGATATCAATGCTTGACCCAGTACAAGCATTGTGGAACCTTTGTCTTTTGGGGAAACTGCTAGGTACGTATGACCTAGATTGGCCACTGTTGGAAACAGGATACCGGGCTTGATGGACCTTGGTCTGACCCAGTATGGCATATCTTATGTTCTTAATATGTTTTTACTCAATGAATAATCAAACTCTGGAATTCATTACAGGAGAATGTAGTAAAGGCTGTTAGTGTAGCTGGGTTTAAAAAAGATTTGTAAGTTTCTGGAGGAAAAGTCTATAAACCATTATTAAAGAGGACCAGGGAAATCCACTGCTTACCCCTAGATAAGAATTGTGGAATCTGTGTACCTTTTTGGGAACCTGACAGGTACTTATGACATGGTTTGGCCACTGTTGGAAACAGGATACTGGGCTTGATGGACCTTTGTCTGAGCCAGTATGCCATTTGTTATGTTCTTATGTTCAGGCACGATATGTAACTTGATGGAGACAATACAGGGCAGCATCAATCCTGAGCTCATTTCCCTACAAATAACTTCAAATAGTCCAGCGGAGGAATAAAATCTTGTCATTTGGAGTTTAAGAATTTTACCTACTCAATAAAGCTAAATCAGGCATCATTTGGCTTGACTGAAAATATCCAATTCATTAATTTCCCATTAGTCTTGGATCATGCTAGCAGACGCTCTTATTATATTAGAAAAGTCAAGGGAAATTTCACATGTCCTATCAGCTTATTTTTAATTCACAGTGATAGAGAGTGGATGCACATAATTTACTCTAATAACATAGAAAAGATGTATATACAATTACTCTCGAGACTGAGTCTTTTTCATCAAGATGGCAATTTTCTAGCTGTGTGGAGGAGTGAAGAGTATGTGTATAGTTTTCACTACTCAGACTTGGTAGGGTTTCAGAGCGAAAGTACAGTCATGCTTCTGCTTGGAAAACACCCCAGGAAAACTATGCGCACATACTTCTCTGCTCTTTGGAGTACCATTTTTCAGGAATAATTTATGCACATCCATTCAAATTTCTCTTCCCCCTGGGAACTCCTCTGCTTGGTATAGCTAATCCTATAGACTGTCCACAGAACTGCCATGTTACCCAGTTCCAGGAGTGAGATTTTAAGCCACTCCTGGATTTCTGACAAGATCATTCTAATGAATTATGAATTAATGCAACACTGATTTCAATGGGAAAGATCAGGGACTACAAATACCATACTGCAATGCAATGCAAATTTAAAACCAGAACTGGCAAAAAATTCTCACTCCTGGAACTGGGTAACTTGGAAACTCTGTATCCATGCATATACTTAGCTGCATAATGTGTGGGCAATTGTTTTAAAATCCATTTTCCATGGATAAAGCATTGTTTTATCTATGGCCATGCTCTTTAAAATCATTCTCGTGGGGGGTGATTTATAACAGGGCATCTAGGACAAAAGTGAAAAAAATGTGCCCATTGTGAGAGTAATTTTATAACTGGGTGCCTAGTTTAAGGTAGCCAAAATATGCCTATTTTATAAGGTAAAGAACACACCTAGTCAGGGCTGGCCCAAGAGTTGGTTTGGGGTGTTGGTGCACTAGGCAAACCTTAAATCTTGGCCGTCAGAATATATTTAGCTTTGAATGCCTTGCTGTTTGCCTCCCCCTGAAGCTGCTGTCCTAGGCAACTGCCTAGTTTGCCTAATTGTTGGGCCATCCCTACACCTAGTTTCCTTTATAAAATGTGAGCTGTGAACATACGTGGCCGAAAACATGTCTTAAGTTCGGACATGGATATTTAATTAGCCCGCCTAGATTTTTCAAGTATGCATGTAGAGACTACTTGGATTGCTGCACTGAGAGCAGTTGCATCATCCAGTGTCCCTACTAACAATTGCTAGAAGCATAGAGAAAGATCCAAACCAGAACATGGAAGGTTCTGTCTGCAAGTCATTTCAGGTTAGGAGGGGACTTGTCTGGGAGGGAAAAGCCCACTGGCTATGAAAACTACATTCAAGGACAGTTTCCTGTCTTTGGCCCCTAGCCATTGCACCATTAGTGGTGATTTCTCTTGAAGGACAGGTGCCTCTAGTGCCCAGCCAGAGCTATTCATTCACACAGCTTAAGGAGAAACTGCACCAGCCACCATGACCAGAGAAGAATAAAAGAGGCCTGGAGCCACTACGAAAGGGGCAGGGAGGTGCTTAGCCTGAAAAATGGTCCCTACAGAATTAAGCTGCCAAGGATAGAGAGGAACAGCACACGGGAGACTACAGTTCACAGCAGCAACCCAGACAAAGAAAAAAAAAAACAGCATAAAAGAAACAAAGCACAAAGGCACCCACATGAAGGGCGCGAGTATCCACACCGAGCCAGGGAACTGTGGGATAAAGGCCTTAAACCCTGGTACGTTGGGCTGGAGAGGAACAAAGTAGAAGTACTTGAGGAAACAAGAGACTGGTCAAAGTACAAGGTGTGACAAAAAAGAAACGAGACTGTCCCATAAATGTTTTATTACAAAATCTACAGAGAAATTACACATTGTCCCCTTCAAAGTAATACCTCCCAGAGTTAATGCACTTCTGCATTCGCTTCTGCCACGTATGGAAGCACTCAGTAAAGTCCTCCTTCTTGAGGTCCCTCAGCTCCCTCGTCAGTGGCCTAGATCTCTTCTACAGAGATGAAATGAGCTCCTTTGAGCACAGTCTTCAGCCTGGGGAAGAGCCAGAAAGTTGCATGGTGCGAGATCTAGGGAATAAGGAGGGTTGTCGAGAGCTGTGATCCGTTTGAAACATAGAAACATAGAAACATGATGACAGAAAAAGACCACAAGGCCCATCTAGTCTGTCCTTCCATAACAACAACTACAACAGTCCACTTTTTACCTTTAGAGATCCTCTGTGTTGGTCCCATGCTTTTTTGAATTCAGTTACTGTCCTATTCTCTACCACCTCCACTGGGAGACTATTCCACGGATCCACTACTCTTTCCGTAAAGAAATATTTCCGCATATCACTCCTGAATCTATCTCCCTTCACCCTCATCCCATGTCCCCTCGTCACAGAACTTGCTTTCAATTGAAAGAGGCTCTCTCCCTGAACATTTATGCCACGGAGGTATTTAAACATCTCAATCATATCACCTCTATCCCGCCTTTCCTCTAAGGTGTACATATTAAGATCCTTAAGTCTGTCCTCATATGCTTTATAATGAAGACTACTAATCATCTTAGTAGCAACCCTCTGCACCGACTCCATCCTGTTCACATCCTTTTGAAGGTGCGGTCTCCAGAATTGCACACCATACTCCAAATGAGGTCGCACCAAAGACTTATACAGAGGCATTATCACCTCCTTTTTTCTGCTAGCCATTCCTCTCTGTATGCACCCAAGCATCCTTCTAGCTTTTGCCGTCGCCTTTTCTACCTGTTTAGCTACTTTAAGATCATCGGACACAACTACGCCTAGGTCCCGCTCTTCTTTAGTGGACAAAAGTACTTCACCTCCTATGCTGTATTGCTCCCTTGGATTGCTGCAGCCCAAATGCATGACCTTACATTTTTTAACATTAAATCCCAGCTGCCAAATTCTAGACCATTCTTCAAGCTTAGCTAGATCCCTCCTCATGTTATCTACACCTTCCTGGGTGTCTACTTTATTGCAGATTTTGGTATCATCCGCAAAGAGGCAAACCTTACCCGACAGCCCTTCCGCTATATCACTAACAAAGATGTTAAAAAGAATCGGACCAAGGACAGATCCCTGGGGCACACCACTGGTAACATCCTTCTCCTCAGAGTGAGCTCCATTTACTTGTACTCTTTGTCGCCTCCCACCCAACCAATTTCTAACCCAAGCAGTAACTTTAGGGTCCATCCCTAGGGTGCTCAGTTTGTTTATAAGTCGCCTGTGAGGAACAGTGTCAAAGGCTTTACTGAAATCTAAATACACCACATCTAGAGCTCTCCCTCGGTCCAACTCCCTGGTCACCCAGTCAAAGAAATCAATCAGATTTGTCTGACAAGACCTGCCTCTGGTGAATCCATGCTGCCTCGGATCCTGTAATCCGCTGGACTCCAGAAACCTCACTATTTTCTCTTTCAACAGCGTTTCCATTAATTTACTCACCACTGAAGTTAAACTAACCGGCCTGTAGTTTTCAACCACATCCTTACTTCCGCTTTTGTGTAAAGGCACCACATGAGCCTCTCTCCAGTCCTTTGGCACCACTCCCGACTCCAACGAGGCATTGAAAAGGTCAGTCAGTGGAGTTGCTAGAACGTCCCCAAGTTCCCTCAGTATTCTAGGGTGTATCCCATCCGGTCCCATCGCTTTGTCTACTTTAAGTTGAGCTAGTTTCTCACGAACACAGTCTTCTGAAAATTGTTCAAGATGTCCCTCGCTTCTGTTCTTATTTGTGGGTGTTTTCTGAGGTCCTGCTCCTGGTTCTTCATCTGTGTTGGCCAATAATTGCCTCACACTGAGCGCAGTGTGTGCGGGCGTGTTGTTTTGGTGGAGCAGCCACATCTTTCCACAGAGCCCGCCTGCTGTGCCGAACCCGGTCGTGGAGGCGATTGAGGACCTGCTGGTAGAAGTGCTGGTTGACTGTCTGACTCTCAGGCACAAACTCATGATGGATCACTCCCTTCTGGTCGAAGAATGTGATCAGCATAACCTTGATCCTTGATTTGGACATGTGCGCCTTCTTGGGACTGTCTCTTGCTTTCAGGGTCGTACTGGAAGACCCAAGTCTCGTCTCCTGTGATGACTCGGCCAACGAACTCTGGATCTTCTCCGATCTTCTCTAGCAAGTCTTGACAAACATTGACCTAGCGCTCCTTCTGGTCATCCGATAAAAGCTTGGCACACACCTTCCGCATCCCCAGCACCAAGATGGTCCGCACTGACTCCCTGTTCAGGCTGAGCTCCTCAGCTATCATCCGCACCGTCAATCTGCAATCACTCCACACCAGCTGGTTCACTCTGTCAATGTTTTCAGCAATCTTTGCCGTGGAAGGCCGTCCTGACTTGAGGTTATCCTCCACCTACTCGTGGCCAGTCTTGAAGCATTTGTGCCACTCGAAGACGTGCGGCCTTGACATTGCATCTTCTCCATAAGCCTTTTGGAGAAGTTGGAGACACTCAGTTGGGCCCTTCTCCAACTTAACCAGAAATTTCAAGTTGATTCTTTGCTCCATATTTCTGCCACCTCCAGTTGTTTGAGCAGTGTGCTACAAAAAAACCTGAAAAAAACCCCAGAGTGAGAGAGATCTTGCACAACACAGTGACATAAGCGGTTAGCCAACTGGCATTGAGTCCAGGGCGTGGCTGCCACAGTCTTGTTTCTTTTTTGTCACACCTCGTATTTAAGTGGGGCTTAAGAAAATTATAAGGGAAGACAAAAGTGCATAAAAGCTGAAAGGTATGAGGTATAAATATGATCTCCGCCATTATAAGAAGAGATAACGGTTTGTAATATAGTTCTTGCTTAATGATCTTACAAAGTGTTCAAGTTGTTTAGCAGTGAATTTTGCTTAAACCCTTAGTTCAGAACAAAACTTATGGCCTAGACTCTTTATTGAGAAGGGTGAATGTGACCATATCAAGTGCCAAATCCTTAATAACTGCTACCTCCTGCCAAGTCTGGACCCTGATACTTTAAAATCGAGGAGCCCAGAGAAACTCTGGACAGAAGCTCCTTGGATCGGCGTGCTCCCTTGTCTGCCTCGCAGTTTCACAGCAATGGCCTGGACCACACAGAAACAGCTAACACACTGACTTGTAGGTCCATTCTTCCTGCCTGAATCTAGGCGACTCCTGATAAAATCACCCCCAGTATGCTTATTTTATAAAGTCTACTCCGGTTACTGTGCAGAAGACATTTGTTGCATGTTGTCCATTGCAACCAACACAGCTGCATTTAATGCCACCTATTAAGGTGGCGTTAAGGGATCTGCGTTATCTGCTGTGGTAACAGCATGCAGTAAATTATCAATGCCCAAGTTAGTGCATGGTAAAGTTTCTTGCAATTTAGGAGCCAGCTGCCAGGACATAGGTTGCAGTGTCCCCTAAGGTGTATCACAGCTCCTTTTTTAAGGCCCGATTTACTGTTTTCCCATTTTCTATCAGGGAAAAAGCTGAACCCTGGAATTACTGAGATTTTTTGCACACACTGAATACCGTTGGGGTCATAAATGACCCCACGATGAATTTTAATTGTTAATCATGAAAAATTTAAACTAAACAGACAAAATATTATTCCGAATTAATTATTATATGAAGGTTAAATGTTTTGAAATGTAATGCTTTATCATAAAATTACATGAAGAAGAGTTGCCATGAAAGCAGTTTTTGCATGCACTTGATGAACACAGTAAAGTGCTACAGTCATTTGCATAAGACACAGACAATTTCTGAATGTTCTTTGCAAACACTGCGCTTGCAGGAGGTGCAAACTATGTTGCTTTTCAGGTCTTTTTCTCTGGAACAGAAGTGATACCTTGCCCTTTCTTTGGGATCCCGACATTGCAAACAGCATCAGTGGCTTCTTCAATGCTGGAAGAAGTCTCGCTGCAATTACTCTGAAGCAGCTGCTTTCCTAAATCCAAGAGGGATAGACGACGTCTGTGCTTTGACTTGGACTGCCATTCTGGATTTAGTCAATAATACTAAATAACTAATGTTCTATGTGAATTGACTCAAAAAACAAAATTAGAACAAAAAAATCATGAGCTCAAAATTAATATTTGTGTGTATGTGTAAATGCATTAATGTTGGAAGTTTTAGCCTTGAGGAAACATAACCACCTCTCGTGGCAACACTTCTGTTTTACTCAATTATATGAGAGCCCCATCGGAGCTTTCGAACGTAGGTAAAAAACACCATGGAATAGTGTGACCTACACATGTACCTAAATATATCATTTCCAACAATATTGCATATCAATTTTATTTATCAAAAATCGCTGGTTTCCGTAAGCTATTGAGCTAAATCTTAGGACTAACTAAAAAGTGACAAAAAAGATCACTTATCTGTTGTCCATAGAAAACTGAGCCTTGACATTCAGACTCAGTATAGATGTAAATCTTCGACAGTGTACCGTTGTCAAACTGAGGGCTCTTCCACAGTCCACAGTTATTTAACTAAGGACTAATCTCCCAAAGTTCCCAGTTACTGACTGAGACGCAAAGTTCGCAGTTGTTAACTGAGAACACAGCACTGCGTTTCGGGCAAATCTACTTTAATGCCCTGTTTCAATGCTCATCTTGACTGCAAACCAACTCCAACCTTCCCCAATGTTTTAGGACAGCAGCGCATGCTCATTCGCGATAGAACGCCACCACCCAGCAGTCCCCGTTAAATGGCAATATAGGCCAATCGCCATGTCACACATCAGCAAATGCCAAAAATGAAACTATCTGATGCATTTTAAAACTAAAGGCAAAATGTCAGAAAAGACTAGTCCAATCCAACTCTTTATTGAGTCGTTTTGGTTCAACTGTAGATAACCTGAATATCCATGTTTGTTCAAGCAATTGAAGACATTGTTCACGATTGCCTCCTCGTGGATTGCTTGGCACATAATCAAGCACCCTCCAGTAAAAGTCTGAAAACAGATGTTGATGATCGAGACAATGTTGAAATATAGGCGCTGATACATTCCTAGTTTTGATTCTAGATGCATGTTCACATAGCCGTGTCCGTACAGGACGAATTGTTCTCCCAATGTATAAAAGATTGCATGGGCAGACTAGAACATATACTACGTGAGAGGTTAAGCAAGAAGTATGCCATCTTGCTACATGAAAAAAATCAGAGTGGGGTACTCGCCATTCCTTGCCGACCAGAGAGCGTTGACAATAATCACATGTATTGCAAGAAAAATGGCGTAAATCAATATGTTGCTCAAAAGTTGGTCTATCAAGAGGGGAGGAAGTAATGGCAACTTTTTTTTTTTTGTCCTAATTTTGTTTGAGTCAATTCTGGATTTAGTGACATCCAAACAATGAAGGCGTTCAAAGCACTGATGTCCAACATGTTGTAGAAGATTGTCACTGGCCAGTGTCTTGTCATTCGTTTTGTGGTATACGTGCGCAACATTTGATCTGCCGTATCTACTCCACTTTACTAGAATTATAGTCCAAGATCATGTGTGTTTTTTTATCTGGACGTGTGTTATCTACTTCTTCTTGATCATGCAAACTGCTCAGAAGAACAACCACTTTTCCTTTCTTCGGGCAATAGGAAACTAGAGTGGCGTCATCACGAAAAGCAAACAGTGAATACCTCTCGGCCCTTTGCTGTTACAAATTCTGGAGGTAATTCTTTTCTGTTCTTTCGAATTGTCCCCAAAAGTGTCATTTGTTTTTCTAGCAATTTCTGTGACAGGGATAAACTGCAGAAGAAATTGTCAACAGTAACATTTCTGCCAGATCGCGTCAATCCTTCAGTGAGTTGCAGCACAATCCTTTCACCCTGATTCTGTTCCCTGTTTTGTCAGAGTTCCCTTCCTGTATATACTTGAAGACGCAGAACATATGGCGTTGCACTGTCACACAACATCCATAGCTTTATGCCATATTTCCCAGGTTTGCTGGGAATATATTGTCTGAACGGAACACGGCCACGAAATGTAAGCAGTTGCTCATCCACGGTAACATTTTCACCAGGAACAAAGGCGTCACTTAGAATTGCTTCCCAGGTATCAAAAACGTGTCTGATTGGAGCAAGCTTATCCACTCCTCGTTGTTCATGTCTGTTGGTTGCATCATCAAATCTGAGAGCACAAGAAATTTGCTGAAAACGGTTACAGGCCATATTTTTGCCGAAAACAGAACGACCATCTTCAAGGTTCCACAACTGAACTATGGATTCATTTCATGACTTGTACACGCCTGAGAAGATCAGAAGTCCAAGAAAACGTTGAAATTCTCCGTCTGTCAAATCTTTCCAGGTGTCGTCATAAATGTGTCTTCCTTGTTTGCTCGTCCACATCATGGTGCAATATAAAGAGAATATTGACATGTGAAAAGTCATAAAAAGATTGCATTCTTGAACAACTAGTTTCCGAGATACGCGTTGTGAAACTTGCAATGGGGTCACTTTTGACCCCACCGGTACTCCCAGGGTTAATCATGCCCTTAATGTGCCATTGTACAGTGTCAGCAGAAGGCAGCAACCTGTCTCCTCCTGCCCCTCCCACCACTCCCAATGAGCTTACTGGTAACCCTTTGTAGCTACACCTGATGCAGCTTCTTTTTTTACTTCATGTATTACCATTGGCATATATTTAACTAGTTTTCTATACCACCATATCCTTCAATCAAAGAATCACAGAACAGTAATTAGAGAGTTGATTGCAACTTAGAGTGACTATGTACAGTTAGAGGGTTGCTTACATCCTCTGGTATATTAAGGGGTAGCTAGATAAGAGGGGGTTTATATTATCCGGTCAAAATGTTCCTTGAATTAGTGTGTTTTAAGCATCACTTTTCCTCCTGTCTCCATGTGCTGCTACCAGCAGTGGAAGCTAGGTTTCGTGCTGCAAACTGCACTTATATGTTACGACTGGGTAACAGGACTCGGATACCCAGGAATCTGATGTCAGATCAGTAGGTTAGGTGCCCCTGTCTAGCAATTCAGGGGCTTGAAATCCTGGGCACCAGGGTGCCGTGTCCAGGTGCCATGGCAACCTGGCACCCAGGATTTGTCAAAGTCTTTCCCTGTCCAGCATCTCCCGCTTGCTTGCCCATCACCTCTGCCTCTGTTCCCTTCCCCCTCAGTCCAGCGTCTCGCACTTCTTTCTTTTGTGTTCGCATTGCCTCTGCTACTGATGCTGTTGTCCTCTCTGGTGTACATCAAGAGTAAAAAAAAAATGGCAGTACGGGCCCTCAGAGTCTATGTGCATGCCGAGTGTCTGGTGCCCCCAATCCCACCTCCCTTCAGTGCAGATGGGCTATGTTGAAGGGGGTGGGTCCGGCAAACGCTGAACCTGTGCGCAGATTGCATCAGTTTTGTTTTAGTTTTTTTTTTTACTTTTGCTATGGTCACAACAGGGAAGGAGAAGGGTAGGAAACTGGAGGAAAGGAAAGAACTTGTTGCTAAAATGTATGAGAGAGGGCACCTTGGCATGTGAGCTGAAGAGCTCCACCAAATGCATGCATCACACGCTTGATGTGTGTGACTTGGTATGTACGAGAACCGTTGCACTTGGTATCCTTATCCTAGCTGCCTTCGTTTAAATGTCTTTTATAGTCTCTAACATTTCTCCTAGTGGCCTCTTGCAACGTTACTTGAGCATTGGGGCAAGGTTTATCTTGTCTTGTATCACACACCATTTCCCCTTTGTTTCCTGCTGGTAAGATAATTTTATATTAACACATCACCCCTTATCTCCCAATAACACTTTGTTTCAGTAATACGTTCTGACTGTCTAATTTTTGCAGCTTTGTCTTCCCTCTGGTGCTGAATTGGCTGCAGTGAAAAACGGCCCTGTTTGTTCAAAGGAAGTGTTTTGGCTTCAAAAATTTTACAAGCAACTGCTAAAAGTGTGTTTTCTGTTGCTCATTTTAATTTGATGCGTCTCCTTGCCTGGTAGTTTTGCTAATAGCACTGGAACAAATGTGAAATTACAAAGACCAACTGACAGAAAGGAAAGCTGTTCCCTCCTTTTTCCTGTTAGAGGTCATTTATTGCTATTTATTTGATGTTCTTTTGTTTTTTAGGTAATTGACTGCTTTGTGTTTCTTGCAATACTGCCTCGAACCTTTGGAGAAGATGCGGAAAATAAATAAATACATAAAAGCTATCATACTGGAGACCGAGGCAAGGCAGGGCTGTTATAGCAAGGTGAGCTCAAACTGTGTTTGGTTTTGATTTTGGTTTCATTGGGGGTGGAGGGGATTCATTTTATTAAAAGGAGTTTAGGGCCTTCTACCGGTACCAAAGAACCCCCAGGCAAGCACTTTCTTTTCAAAGGCTGGCTCAGGCTACTATACCGAGTTTAGTATCTTTCTACTCTCTCTCTCGCTCTCCACAGCTTTCGGTCTGTTAGATCATGGACAAAAACGCAGTCGCAGGCCTCACGCGCGTAATCAATGTGGATTGTTCTTTCTGCATTGCTATTATTAATGCTTTTATTTAATATTATATGCAGCTCACTTGGTGTAAATTTTCAATATATTATAATTTAGTTCTTCATGTTTTATTCTGTGCTCCGTTATTCGTTCCTTGTAAACAGTTGAAACACACTGCTGTTATTGTTCTATGTAAACCGTTTTGATTCGTGGAAAGACGGTATATAAAAAATGTTAGATAAATAAATAAATAAATAGTATCAGGGCCGAGAGGAGCCAGATCTAGCTCTAGCTGTTTCCGATCTATTAGACCCGGGACAGGCTGTCAGTAGATGGAAGGAAGGCAAATGCACTTGCTCACCGAGGCAGAAAATAGATCACTAAAAAGAACTGGTAAATCCTAAATGGCACTCACGTGTTTAAGTCTGGCATATGCTTTCAATTCTGTGGAGATTCTCTCCCCCTCCTCCTCTGTTCTTATCCTCTTTGCTTAGCAGCGATGCCGTAAGCCCGACTACAGAGAACACATCCAGGGATGGCAAGGGTGGTACGTCCCCAAGAATGAGACTGAAGGGCGAAGAGTGAGATTTCCCAGGTAGTGTATTTGGGGCTTCAGTCTGAAAAGATTCCACCATTTCACTGCTTTTCAATGAAGACCAAATGATATTTACTTAGATTTCTTTTTATTTGGCTTGTAATTCTTTATTTGCATATGATAAAAAAGGATAAGAAACACACACAGAGAAGCTACAAAATTAACTTCCAGGAGACGAGGAGTTAAGACCAGCAAGCGGAAAGCAGGAAAGTGAATACGGAGCCAACACAATTGTAAACATGCCCAGAGAACAAGGCAGAAAAGTACATTTCCAGGCCAAAATTCAAAGCCAGCTGCAAGCGGCTTTTTCAAAATGCTGGCCAAGGTGTAAAAAAAGAAATGTATGTTTAGCACAGCACCATCGCCTATCTGTTTAGTGGAGCTGTGGTAAATTTTTAGTAGGATGACAAATGTATAATTCTATATGGATAAAATATCTGTAAAAATGTATACATATTTTCATTGATGATAAACAGGAACGCATCACCACTGAATACACACATAATACATTTAAACAACTATCTGTACAATGTTATACCTGCTATTTGTGTGTTCTACCACATTACCTGCTTTCTCCAGATTAGCAGATTTACTGGTTGCTGAAGCCTGAGACAGTGGTCAGTGTCAAGACCTTATTTCCTCCTTTCTCCTCTTTCCAGAATCTTTTCTTGGTTCTCAACTAGAACTTTCTTCCTGGTTTCACCTAGATCTATTTTTTGCCTTTGTTCTGTTCTTCTTTCTCAAGACGCTTCGGGCTTGATATTCATATGCGATGGCTTTGCACCTCTAAAGCACATAGCCATCACTACTGAATGTTAACCCTGGATATTCAATCCAGCCACCGGCAATAAATATCCGGGGTTTCCGCACAGCCGTACACAGTGCAGAAGCTAATTGTGCAGCGGTGATATTCAGCTGTGCCTGGTTAGCTCTGGTGGAGAAAGTTAGAACAGCTTTTACTTCGCCTAACTTTCATTGCCGAGGGATAACCGGGCAGTGGCTGAATATCGTCACTGCGTGGTTAGCCCCTGGTACTGCCCCCAACATGCTCTGATGCTAAGCGGTTAACATTGGGGTGTATAGTGGTATTACTCAAGGATATTCAGCGGCACTAACACCGAATATCTCGCTTAGGGACATTTACACGGTTTACAGCTCTGTAAACTGTGTAAATGCCTTTGAATATCAGCTCCTCAGTTTTTATTGTGACTGACTGCAAATGACTCTCGTGAGTGCCCTCAAAGGGCAATATGCAAAACGCTGTAATAAGACACAAGCTAAGCTAAACTGCATATACAATGAGAGCACTCGTCACCAGCAGCTATATGTACAGCATGATATTCAGCCACCCTAAATATAGCCAAGTAGTTTAATTTGGGACACTATCCATATAACTAAGAGGTTTGCTGCCATGTTACAGTAGCTGGGCCCAGCTTGGGTTGAGACCGTTAAACTGAGCAGATATCTGTCTTCCTAAGATGAACTTTGATGACTCCATTGAATATGAAACTAACTGGGATATCAGTCACTCTTCTGTACACAGGTGCACTACAGATGAGTCAAGCTCTCAATGGAGACTAGATACCTTCCTCTACTCTTGACTCTTTGAGGCGATTGGCTGCACTGTATAAAAAGGAACGGAAATGGGACCACACAATTAAGTTCAGGTTTTAAGCTCCTGTTTTAAATATCAAAAAGCTAGTAGGCCAGTCTGGTGGCTGAAATGGTAAGTGCGGCCTACTACCAAGTGAAATACTGTATACTGCCCCAAACGCTCAATAACACACAAAATATTTTTTTTAGAAGAGGCCTCAGATGGGGCACACTGAACATAAAGGTTTGCCACTATATTGTGTTCCCGTGCGATATCTTTCAAAGGCCACTTTTACTTTTTTCAAATAATGTCTCTGTGTTTGTATTCAAACTTGCACCCACTTCACACTTCTAGTGAAAAGTACTTAGCTTAATGGCTCTGTGTTCTACTTCATAACAGGAAATCCATGAACAAGTCTGTTCCCTATTCAACTCTAGTTTCGCCTTTTTGAAAATGACTATTTGAGGAGAAAAGGAATCTCTGTATGCAACATTCAATACTGTATCCCTTCTGCAACACGGTGTCACTTTAAATCCAATTAGCTCACTTCTGGCAGACATGATGACATCAGAATATAGATATGCATTCCAACTCTTCATTTAACCCTTGAGATTGCAAACTCAATAATCTAAAAATCCAACATAGATCAGGTGTTGACCCAGATTGAACAGTCACCAGCAAAATGTTCAGATAGATGATCAATACTTGTTCCCATTGGTGGGCCATATGTTGCCAATGCTGAATGAAAGGGGCATCAACACAGCAGACACAATACGTGATTTGTGTTCAATCAATCCAGTCTTAATTTCTCTGTTTGTTTTACTAGGCAGTGACAGTTTCTAACAGAACATAAGAACATAAGATATGCCATACTGGGTCAGACCAAGGTCCATCAAGCCCAGTATTCTGTTTCCAAGTTACAGTGGCCAATCTAGGTCATATATACCTAGCAGTTTCC
Organism: Ichthyophis bannanicus; assembly: GCA_033557465.1. Lineage (NCBI taxonomy): Eukaryota > Metazoa > Chordata > Amphibia > Gymnophiona > Ichthyophiidae > Ichthyophis > Ichthyophis bannanicus. The sequence continues at coordinate 78,875,786 of CM066049.1, read as the reverse complement.
CCAAGAGACACAAGTTCCACAATGCTTGTACTGGGTCAAGCATTGATATCTTCGGTCACTTCTTAATAATGGTTTATGGACCTTTCCTCCAGGAACTTGTCCAGACCTTTTTTAAACCCAGCTACACTAACAGCCTTTACTACATCCTCCGGTAACAAATTCCAGAGTTTGATTACACGTTGAGTGAAAAAATATTTTCTTTTATTAGTCTTAAATAGTTTACCCTGTAGCTTCATTGCATGTCCCCTAGTCTTTCTATATTCTGATAACGTAAACAATCGATCTACGTTTACCCATTCCACTCCGTTCATTAATTTATAGACTTCTATCATATCTCCCCTCAGCCGTCTCTTTTCCAGGTTAAAGAGCCCTAACCTTTTTAGCCTCTCTTCATAGGAGTATCCTTCCATCCCCTTTACCATTTTGGTGGCTCTTCTCTGTACCTTTTCTAAAATCGCTATATCCTTTTTAAGATACGGCGACCAGAATTGCACACAATATTCAAGGTGCGGTCTCACCATGGAACGATATAGAGGCATTATAATATCTTTTGTTTTATTTTCCATTCCTTTCCTTATCATACCTAGCATTCTATTTGCTCTCTTGGCCGCCGCTGCACACTGGGCCGAGGGTTTTAACATGGTATCCACAATGACGCCTAAATCTTTTTCCTGGGTGGTGGTTCCTAATGTGGAACCTTGCATCGTGTAACCATAGTTTGGGTTGTTCTTCCCTAGGTGCATAACCTTGCACTTGTCCACATTAAATTTCATCTGCCATTTTGATGCCCAGTCTTCCAATTTATCAAGATCCTCTTGCAATTTTTCACAATCCTCTTGGGTTTTAATAACTTTAAATAGTTTTGTGTCATCTGCAAATTTGATAACCTCACTCGTTATTCCACTTTCCAGGTCATTTATGAATATGTCAAAAAGCAGCGGACCCAGCACAGATCCCTGGGGTACACCACTATTCACCTTTCTCCATTGGGAAAATTGGCCATTTAGCCCTACCCTCTGCTTTCTATCTTTTAACCAGTTCCTGATCCACAATAGTACACTGCCTCCTATCCCATGACTCTTTAGTTTTGCCAAAAGTCTCTGATGAGGGACCTTGTCAAAGGCTTTCTGAAAGTCCAGATACACTATATCAACCGACTCACCTTTGTCCACCTGATTATTCACTCCTTCAAAAAACATAACAGATTAGTAAGACAAGATTTTCCTTGTCTAAAGCCATGTTGGCTGTCTCCCATTAGGTTGTGACTATCTACATGCTGAGTAATTTTATTCTTTATGATGGTTTCTACCATTTTTCCTGGTACTGACGTCAGGCTCACCGGTCTGTAGTTTCCCGGATCACCCCTGGAACCCTTTTTAAAAATTGGTGTTACAGTATTTGTAGGCACCGGCATTTACTGCTCTTTATCAGATTTTTTGGATTGGACCCTGTGTAGCCTACACTCATGGGTTAAAGAGACAGGCACAATGGATTCCAGCGGGTTTACATTCCCCTTGTGGGAAATGTTTTATGTGAGGCTTGTCTCTGACCCTTACGAATTGGACTCACCCACTGACAGGTCTCAATTATACTTTATGCCATATTACATAATTGTTTGACAAAATCATGGGTCCCTGCGATAAAATCTATGTAGGGAACAAACAGACAGGGCAGTTAAGACTTGATTGATTGAACAAAAATCTGGTGCGGTTTTGAGTGGTTGATCAATTTAAAAACACATCAGCTTGTTGGAGTTGTTCAGAGGTAGTGGCCTACTATCATGTGGTAAGTCCCTGGTTTGGGATTTTGTCGGCTGGTGCCAGAAATATTCCGAGTAGAGTGTTCACAGTCCCTGGTGGGTGGAGGGAGCTGTGATTGTGTGGAAGTGACATCTAGATGGTCCGAGTCAGGCTCATGGTTGTAAGGAAGCAAGACTACATGGTCCTGGTCCAAGAGGGTTACTGCAATGACTCAACTGAGAAGGTTTGGCTCGGAGGAAGGAGAATATGTATTTAGCTCACACCTTTCCAGTAGATGGTCAAGGTGAGTTGCGTTCAGGAACAGAAATTATTTTCCTGTCCCCAGAGGGCTTATAATTTAAGTTTGCACCTGAAACAACGGAGGGTTAAGTGGCTTGCCCAAGACCACAAGGAATGTCAATGGGATTTGAACCCTGATCTTCCTGATTCTAACTTGCTACTCTAACTACTAGGCTACTCCTCCACTATCCTAGATCGTGTGAATTAAGGGGAATGGTGCCTGGTTCCAACCAAGCAGGAGAGAGCTGCCAGATTACTCAGTAAACGAATGAGACCATTGCCCTGCTGTAATTGTCACTCGTCGATCCAAAATGTGCACTAAGACAGGCAAGCTGCTTCAGGAGGTCCTTACTGGTGGGTAGTGCGGTATCTTATTTCAATAGTCTGTTTTCTATGTTATTACTTCATATACTACTACCACTACTGCTGACCATTTGTATAGCACTACAAGACATGCCCAGCGCTGTACAGACACATGTTAAAGATGGTCCCTTGCTCATCAGAGCTTGCAATCTAGTCAAGACAGCACAACAGCTGAGGACAAGGGTACATCTAGGGATAGTGACTGAATATTGTTGCTATTCAGAGAATCTGTGCCAACTCTTGCTCCTGCCCCCACCTGGCCCACTTTTATATGGATAGTATAGTGATTTAAGTGGCCCTATACTATCCAACTTCTAAAAATACACAGTATTGTTAGGGCAATCAAGCGTTCAGCAGCTACTGGAGAATGCATAATTGCCTTTGAATTAGGGGCTCTTGTTTTTATCATGAACTCCGTTCATTTTAACTGATCAAATCAATACAAAGAAATATCAGTAGCAAAACTCCCAACCCTCCTCCGCACCCCCTCCTCAATTTCCATCACACATTCAGAACATTGAGACGTTCACTTCTATAGTGAAATGCCAGTCATAAGAAAAGGATGGTACTCTGCCGAAAGTGCCTTCCTTTTCCACAAACTGGCAAAAATGACAGTCAAATGCTCCATCTGTAAAAGACAACGTCTTTGTGCCTGCCAGTGCTCTAGCTGCTGAGAGTTTGAGCCATTCCAGTAAGTCATAAATGTATTGCTTAGCTATCAGACATGCTTTCTTCACCATCAAAATATTTGTCCCATTTGCTAATGGTAGCTCTTGATGCTGATTCAATAAGCAGAGGTTTGCTTTGCGGAAAACATCTTCAGTCAACATTTGTGATAAACTCTCAAACATCACCTTCCAAAAGCTCTTAATACATACATAGGCCCACACTACATGAATGAAGGGTACCCTGAAATACGTCACACATATCTGTATCAACTATACCCCCCTTTATAAGCCCATTTAGGATGCAAATAAGCCCTATATAAAATCTTAAATAGCTTCTCTCTCCATACAACACACTTTTCATCCAACTCAAACCCCCTCCTCCCAATACACACTCCCACAAAAGTTGCTATCAAACATGGATTGTCATATCACTTATCTACTTCTGCACCATGGCTGAGCCCAAACCAACCTTCAGCTCTTTGAGCAACTGGCCATACAACTAAATAAATCACTCCCATCTGAAGAACCTTTTTCATCAGAAGCCAATCAAAAGCACCCTTGCAACTTAGTTCTAACATAATGACAAATGTATGTGCCTACTATAATCCATACTAATAAACTCTGGCCCCCTCCACCAAAGGGACAAGGATGTGTGGCATGCAGTGGAAAAACCAAGAAGAGCAGATACGGTAATTGCACTTCAATCTACAGATCTACATAGTTAAATCTCCCAAACATCCATCCCCATGCCACCTGCAAATCCAGTAAGCCCAAGCTCCCATCAACTGGTGCCTGTTTAAGCACGCTTAAGCTTCTTTCTTGCCCACAAAAATGGAGAGATCATTCTATCAAGCTTAAATCACATCCCCCTCAGTTACCACTAATGATAAGCACCTTAAAAGATAAAGCCATCACAGCAATATTGCCGTTTTGATGACCTACATTCACCCCCAACAAAAACAAAGGCAGTTGGTGCCAACTGGCCAGATGACTACCTGTTCTCCGACGGCCCGCCAATATTCAAACTATGAAGAACATAAGAACATAAGATATGCTATACTGGGTCAGTCCAAGGTCCATCAAGTCCAGTATCCTGTTTCCAACAGTCGCCAATCTAGATCACAAGTACCTAGCAGTTTCCCCAAAAGACACAGGTTCCACAATGATTGTATTGGGTCAAGCATTGATATCCTGGGTCCCTTGTTAATAGTGGTTTATGGACATTTCCCCCAGGAACTTGTCCAAACTTTTTTTAAATCCAGCTATACTAACAGCCTTTACAACATCCTCCGGTAACAAATTCCAGAGTTTGATTACACGTTGAGTGAAAACATATTTTCTCTTATTTGTCTTGAATAGTTTACCATGTAGCTTCATTGCAAGTCCCCTAGTCTTTCTATATTCTGATAATGTAAATGATCGATCTACGTTTACCCGTTCCCCTCCATTTATTAATTTATAGACTTCTATCATATCTCCCCTCAGCCGTCTCTTTTCCAGGTTAAAGAGACCTAACTTTTTTAGACTTTCTTCATAGGGGTATCCTTCCATTCCCTTTACCATTTTGGTGGCTCTTCTCTGAACCTTTTCTAATAACGCTATATCCTTTTTAAGATACAGCGACCAGAATTGCACACAATATTCAAGGTGTGGTCGCACCATGGAACAATACAGAGGCATTATAATATCCTTTGTTTTATTTCCATTCCTTTCCTTATGATACCTAGCATTCTATTTGCTCTCTTGGCTACTGCTGCACATTGGGCGGAGGGTTTTAACGTGTTATCCACAATGACGCCTAAATCTTTTTCCTGGGTGGTGGTTCCTAATGTGGAACCTTGAATCGTCTAACCATAGTTTGGGTTGTTCTTCCCTAGGTGCATAACTTTGCACTTATCCACATTAAATTCCATCTGCCATTTTGATCCCCAGTCTTCCAATTTATCAAGATCCTCTTGCAATTTTCCACAATCCTCATGGGTTTTAACAACTTTAAATAGTTTTGTGTCATCTGCAAATTTGATAACCTCACTCGTTATTCCGTTTTCCAGGTCATTTATGAATATGTCAAAAAGCAGCAGACCCAGCACAGATCCCTGGGGTACACCACTATTTACCTTTCTCCATTGGGAAAATTGGCCATTTAGCCCTACCATCTGCTTTCTATCTTTTAACCAGTTTCTGATCCACAATAGTACACTGCCTCCTGTCCCATGACTCTTTAGTTTTGCCAAAGGACTCTGATGAGGGATCTTGTGAAAGGCTTTTTGAAAGTCCAAATACACTATATCAAATGACTCACCATTGTCTACCTGTTTATTCACACCTTCAAAAAAACATAACAGATTAGTAAGACAAGATCTTCCTTGTCTAAAGCCATGTTGACTGTCTCCCAATAAGCCATGACTATCTACAACATGTTCAGCAATTTTGTTCTTTATGGTGGTTTCTACCATTTTTCCCGGTACTGACGTCAGGCTTACCGGTCTGTAGTTTCCCGGATCACCCCTGGAACCCTTTTTAAAAATTAGCATTACGTTGGCTATCCTCCAATCTTCAGGTATTATAGATGATTTTAATGATAGTTCACAGATTACTAATAGCAGGTCTGCAATCTCATATTTCAGTTCTTTCGACACCCTTGGATGTATACCATATGGTCCAGTTGATTTGCTACTCTTCAGTTTATCAAATAGTTGTAATACATCTTCCCGATGTATCAATATTTCCTTCAATTTTTCCGCACCTTTAAATACCACTTCAGTGATGGGTAACATCCCTACATCTTCTTCAGTAAAGACCGAAGCAAAGAATCGCCTTGTTGCCTCTTAGTGCCCCTTTAACCCCTCTATCCTCTAATGGATCAACTGACTCTCTCACAGGTTTTTTGCTACAAATGTACTTGAAAAAGTCTTTATTACATGTTTTGCTTCCACAGCAAGCTTCTTCTCAAATTCTTTCTTTGCCTGACTTAACAATGCCTTGCATTTGACTTGCCAGTGCTTGTGCTATTTCTAGTTATCATTGTTTCCATTTCCTGAAAGATGCTTTTTTGGCAACAGCCTCTCTGACCTCACCTTTAAACCATGCTGGCAGTTTTTTGGACTTCCTTCCACTTTTCTTAAAGCGTGGAATACAGCTGGTCTGGGCTTCCAAGATAGTATTTTTAAACAACACTCAAGCTTGATGTAAGTCTTTAACCTTTGAAACTGCTCCTTTTAGTTTTTTCTTCACTATTTTCCTCATTTTATCATAGTCTCCCATTTAAAAGTTCAAAGTTAGTACTGTGGATTTCCTTACCATGCCTCCTCCACTAATTAAATCAAACGCGATCATGCTATGATCACTATTGCCAAGTGGCTCCAACACCCTTAACTCTTGCACCAGTTCTGATGTTCCACTAAGGACTAGGTCCAATATGGCCTCCCCTCTGGTTGGTTCATGAACCAGCTGCTCCAAGAAGCAGTCATTTATTTCATCTAGGAACTTTATCTCCCTAGCATGTCCTGCCGTGACACTGACTCAGTCGATACTGGGGTAATTGAAATCACCCATTATTATTACTGTGCTGCAGCTTTTGTTAGCTTCCCTGATTTCTTTGAGCATTTCATCATTCATTTGTTCATTCTGGCCGGGCAGTCGATAGTACAGCCCCACTGCCATCGCCTTCCCCATTTTACATGGAATTTCAATCCATATTATTTATTTATTTATTAACAATTCTTATATACCGCACTATTAGCCATCAGCGCGGTTTACATTTAACAGAAAACATCCGACAGTTTACATATGTCTGGTCATTACATTTAACAGGAAGAATAACTTGGCGAAATAGGGAAACTAAATACAATGCAGGGTTATCTGATAAAGGATATCCTGGTTAACTATATACAATAGTGGTACAATAGTATATGGATTCTACAGCAAATTTTGTTTCCTGCAAAACTTTAATCCTTTCTGACTCAATGCTCTCTTTAACAGAGCGCTACCCCGCCACCAATTTGATCAGCTCTATCATTATGATGTAGTTTGTACCCAGATATCACAGTGTCCCACTGGTTGTCCTCCTTCCACAATGTCTCTGATATTCCATTCATATCTAACCTCTCATTCAGTGCTATATATTCTAACTCTCCCATCTTATTTTTTTATACGTCTAGCATTTGCATACAAGCATTTTAGAGACTGTATTTTATTCATATTAATCTGACTATTGGTAGACATGGGTAATTTGGAGTCTTTAAGCTCTGTCTGCTCCAAAGTCAAGGGCATTTGGGCTACTTTACTCTTTTTTGGAACCTCTGTGCTTTTGGTAGTATCCTTCAAGGATACATTCTTCCAAACCATGTGCTCTTGGGTGACTGTCAGCCTTCCCCTATTATCTAGTTTAAAAGCTGCTCTGTCTCTTTTTAAAGGTTAATGCCAGCAGACTGGTTCCATCCTGGTTAAGGTGAAGCCCATCCCTTCAGAAGAGCCCCTCCTTTCCCCAGAATGTTCCCCAGTTCCTAAGAAATCCAAAACCCTCATCCTTGCACCATCATCTTAACCACACAGAGACTGCAGAGCTCTGCCTGCCTTTTGGGTCCTAAGCGTGGAACGGGAAGCATTTCGGAGAACACTAGCCTGGAAGTTCTGGATTTCAACTTCCTACCTAAAAGCCTAAATTTAGCCTCCAGAGCCTCCCTACCATATTTTCCTATGTCATTGTTACCAACATGTACCAAGAGAACAGACTCCTCCCCAGCACTATCTAAGACCTTATCTAGGTGGCGCGTGAGGTCCACTACCTTCGCACCAGGCAGGCAAGATGATACAAAGAACTTGGCACCCACCCAAGGGGAAACTCTCCCTCCCATACTTGAACATTAAAACACAAACATAGAAAACAGCAAATAAAGAACATATGATCTCTCCAGTCTGCCCATCTGTGAGAACTATTACGTTCTATAATCCATTCCACTCCCTCATAAGTCCTCTGTATTTGTTCTATGCTTTTTTGAATTCAGATACAGTTCTCATCTCTACCACCTCTGCTGAAAGGTTATTCTATGGATCCACCACCCTTTCTGTAAAAGAATATTTCCTCAGATTATTTCTGAGTCTAAACCCTTCCACCTTCATCTTATGACCCCTCGTTCCAGAGCTTCCTTCCAATTGGAAGAGGGCCACATCCTGTGTATTTATACCTGGAGATATTTAATATCTCTATCATATTACACCTCTCCTGCCTTTCCTCCAAAGTATACATATTGAGATCATTAAGTCTGTCTCCATGCCTTATGAGGAAGATCATTGACCATGTTAATAGCTGCTCTCTGGACTGACTCCATCCTGTTTATAACCTTTTAAAGGTGCATTTCCCAGAATTGTACACAGTATTCCAATGAGGTCTCTCTAGAAACAAATAAAAAGGCATGATTACCTCATTTTTCCTGCTGGCCATTCATCTCCTTGTGCACCAAAGCATCCTTCTGTCTTTTGCGGTCAACTTTTCTATCTGTTTGGTCACTTTAAGGTCATCCACTATGATCATCCCCAGGTCCCACTCTTCTTTCATGCACTGAAGTATGCCATCCCTCTATACTGTGCCTCTCCCTTGGGTTTTTGCAGCCCAAATGCATGACTCACCATCTTTGCAGGTGATATGGTGAAAGGTTCTTGGAGAGTAGCTTCCCTTAAGGTGGAGAAATCAAATCTCAGTTAACCACGCTGGAATGCAAATGAGCATAACAAGTGGAGAAGATCTCTGCATATCTTTTGGGCAGAGGAATGCCACTTATCACAATCATCCTTCAGCACTGGCACAAAAGCCTCTTCTGACTTCTTTATGAGCTGTGCTGAACACCAACCTGCTCTGTTCCCAAAACGGAACAGCCTATGATTCTGAAATAAAATAGTATTCATGGTGTGCTGATATATCAGAGAGTGAAGCTCAACTTCAGATCCCCCCCAAACCTCTACATACTTACCCTCCGAATTAATTATTACCTTCCTCTCCACAAAAGGAACAACCTGGTGGATAAGAGTTATCCTTTTTGCCCTACAAGATTTTGGTGCTGAAGTAGAGTAGCACCACCCTGCCCATCCCATGTTTGATTTATCTTATTTTGCTCTACTGTATTCAATGTGTCTCCTAAAGACACAAATCCACCATCCCAGCCCAATTCCTCCTCTGATCATACCCCAATCCCCCTAAACCCAAGACACCCTTCATGCCCCCCACAACAGTTGGTCCCGACCATTTTGGAAGATAGCATCACATCATAAGACAGTACTCAATCCAATACTCAGCCTCACATGCACACCCTTTCTATTAACCATCCATTTTCCAGTTGCCCCCCTCACACAATCCAAGTCCATACTCCTTCACCAACAAGCCCAAACCCCAAACCCTCCTCTACCCAAAACCTCCCCGCTACTGTCAATTCAGTACTCAAATCTTCTTACAAGAGAAGCTGGAACACAGTAACTGCAAATACAAGCACAGATTAAAATGGCATAACCAGAATTGCAACAGGGTCAATATAGCACCAAAATAAGATGGCTGTGCAGTTCTTATGGCAGGAAATTTCTATATAGAAAGGCAAAATAAAAGTAGCATGATTCATCCATTGGAAACTCTGTAAAGACTTCAACATCGCCAGACAAGAAAAGCACTGGGATCATGATTGCAGAGGATATGATCAGCTGGGATACTCCTATTCTGACCGATGCAAAGCTGGATGCAAAGAAGCCGGACATAGTGGTAAACGAGTAGAAAACCAGAATGGTATTGATTATAGAGGTCAGTCTCAAGTGACTAGTCTGTGAGCAACTGAGAGGGAGAAGATCTTATAGTACCAAGAAATGCAGTCAGAGATTGAGAAAATGTGGCAGAAAGATAGCAAGATATTTCCCATCGTGTTGGGTGCCACTGGCTTGATTAAGAGGCTTTTCCAATCACACCTTGATATATTACCCATACATGTTACATCCTACAAACTCCAGAAGGAGGCGCTCTTTGGCACGATACAAGTACTATGCAGAGCATTAGCAGTAAATCTGAGAGGCTGAGATCATACTCCACATCCCCTGGCTTAGGAGCGAGGTTCGTGACTCATGGTATGCGTAAAACTCACCCTTTCGGAGAAATTGCCCACAAAAGAAAATACTGAGATTCAAGTCTGTGCAGCCAGATTGCTTGCCTCCCATAGAGACCTGTTGCCACTTTATGTGCTGCGGCTATAAGGAGTTTATAGTCACAAGCCACTGCACAAGGCCCACCTCAGTGAGCATAATCCATGCCACATACAGCTCCACACTACCCTAAGGAGACACATTTTATCATGTCTCTTCGCTCCCTCCCAGGCATGTATAAGTTTGCAAAGGGAGGAAGGGAAAAATGTGCCGTTTTGTCAAACTATAAATTCACTAATCCTCTTGCAAGTGTTAAGTGCTCCATCGAGTTACTCACATATGGCAACCATGCAATCCATCAGTGAAACATGCCTTTTTACAATGCAGACAGCATATCATTTTCAACTTTTTAAATGCAAATGCTTATCTTGATTCTCCTTGTCTTTTGCATATTGCCGTTCTTTATCATCCTCCAACCTCTTCATTTGAAATTTCCTAGCTGAATTTGGCTAGATTCATTCTGTGACAGATTCCTCAGAGGTGGAATAAGTTCCCAGTTTAAGTCACCGGCCCCGGACGTACAGGGCTAACATTGAAATTGGCCCTGTATGTCCAGGGCCGATGACCACCCACTGCCCACCCTAACGCCACCCCCAATCCGTCGCTTTCCTGCCCCTGTCTAACTTCCCCATAGAAGGAGGAGTAGCCTAGTGGTTGGGGCAAGGTACCACAGGCCAGCAGGTCGGTGGTTCAAATCCCACTAGAGGACAGCAACCTTGGGCTGGAAGGACTGGGGTTTCTAGTCCCACAGGTGCTCCTTGTGGTCTTGGGCAAGCCACTTAACCCTCCATTGCCCATGTTCCCTGTAAGTATTAGTGTAAGTGTCTCATATCCCCTCATGTTAAATGTATCCCCCAACCACTATGACCTGGTGAAAAGCAGGATATAAATGCAGCTAAATAAATAAAAATAAAGTTAGTTGGGGTCAGGAGGGGGTCCAAATAGTGTGGATGGACATCCCAACAGGACATCTATCCCTGCTATTCATGCCTCGGAATGACCCCATTTCTGAATATTGTCTGTGTATAGATATGGCAAGCAACCCAAAGACTGGATTTTCAAAAGCAAGGAATGGCAATGAAGGTAGGAAGAGAACCATTAGAGTATAGTGTGTAGTCTGAAGAGGTTAATGGTCAACTTAATCAAAGGCACAACTGGGCAAGTGTCATCTAGGCCTAGGCCATGCTCCCTGCCCCTCCCCCTACTGTGTCCACCCCTTCTCCCCCCCTTTACCCTGCCCCATGTCCCCTTGATTAAGTCGTACCTCACTGCTGACCGAATGCACAGATGACCAGTTTTGCCACAAAAGTTTAGAGTTTATTGGATAATGTTAGCCACAGCATAACCTTAAAGAAACATATAACCAAAATTCGCAGTGTACAATTCTCAAACATATATACAACATTAAATTGCTCTAAACCTCTCTGACACATAACCTTGAGATGCACAGCCCATACTCGCCAAAGGGAGGTGCTGTCAAAGCCCGCCCCTTGACCTGAAAACACTTCTTAACCATTTCTGTCATAACTGATACACATTATCTATAATACATTGTATGGGGCAGCATGCCGATAAAGTGTGCTCTATACCCCTGGTTGCAGCAGCGTCCTTCTCTGTTTCTGACTCAGCCCGTCAAAGGTTGGAGTTGCTGCATACTTAATATATAGCAATGAGGTGTATCCCTCCCTCTCCCCACCCTCAAAGCATGGGGAGGCACATTGCCCACTGATCCTGCTGTGAATCAGTTGTCCCTGTCAGGGGGAGGTCAATTTCCTTGTCCATGCCAATATTCAACAGGTGTATGCCGGCTGTGTGACACAGGCCAGGGCAATTTGCAGCAATGAGATCATGCACAATGCAGCTCCCCCCTTGATTGCCCCCATTAAGCAAGTCAACCATCCGTTCACTGTTCATCTCATTTTCTCTACTGCTAAGTGTGATCTTTTTGCCTTTTCAGATTCTCCATGGTACAATATAGGACCCCCCCCCCCCCGGTCATAGGGAAAATAGGAGTGGAGGAGTGGCCTAGTGGTTGGGGCAAGGTACTTCAGGCCAGAAGGTCGGGGGGTTCAAATCCCACTAGAGGACAGCAACCTTGGGCCGGAAGGACTGGGGTTTCTAGTCCCACAGGTGCTCCTTGTGGTCTTGGGCAAGCCACTTAACCCTCCATAGCCCATGTTCCCTGTAAAATAGTTATCTCCAAGTTATAACGCCCTGTTCAATGTAATTTCAGTTTGTTCAATGTAAAGAGCACTGATGCAGAATAGCGCGGTATATAAGAGAATGTAAATAAATAAAATGTCAGCCAGCTGCATCTTCCAGTTAATTTGATACTTCAGGTATTGGCCAATAGTTCCCCCTCCAGATGCACCATTAAGAACGAAGGGCTCCTGACTGCCCTCCTTCGGGACAGAAGGGATGGAACTAGCAGGTCCCATATCATCTCCACACCCCCCCATCCCGATGATTGCAGGATTCATGCCCAAATTAAAGCCCTGCAGTCTGCTCTGGGTTCTCCTTTGCACCCAGTGGATGTATGGATGGCCTCATACCACATTTCCCAGGCAAACCATTGAAAGAAGACCACAAGAAAGGTCAGGTTAGACACAGCAACATTCATCAATCCCTAGCTACCGGGCAAACGTACAGGTTATAACAGTCAGAACACCATACGCCCACGGACATGATTTGTTCTTTTGTCATGCCAAGCCCAGCTGCTATGGTAGTCTCCCCAGTTTGGAAGGAATGAATGCTGTAATAGCCAACCTCAAGTCCGCCTCTGCGATAACAGGCTTCTGCACCCTGGTGAACCGGAAGCAAGACAGAGGTGCTCCGCCCACATAGATTAACACTGCTTGCCTCCCAATGGGCATAATCATCTGTAATCCTCAAAATATCATACCAGACACATGTGGTTTCTTGGCAGGGGTGACCATGACAATGTGGTCCCCCTTTTTGTGGGGTCCATCTTAGAGCTCCTGGTCTGCGGTCAGGTGTGCGGTGACCATCCCTTCATTATCCAATGACAAAATCCATCGAAGGGCTCCATTCCCCCATTACTTTGGTAAATGGGGTGATGGCCAGTAAGCGTGTTCTTACTGTGGATTTACTCTAACCCCTGTCCCTGCAGCAGAATATCCAGCAAAGTATGGTGCTGGCCTTAAAGCAGTCACTCTCCCTGATGCCGTCCAGCACACAAGTCCCAGAAGTAATCCCAGGCCTTCAAGTATGTCAGCCTGGTTCGCTCTGTCAGGAAAACCATCAAGAGGCTCCAAACTTTGGCGGGCCAAATGCCCAGACTGCCTCTGGAATGGATGTCTTGATTGCATCTTCCCCAGGAGCACTGGCCTGGAATGCTGCCATCTTAAAACAAGAAAGTACACCAGCAATTATGAAACCAGGAACATGATGAAAGAAGCTCTTCTACCCTGAGCGCCAAGGAGAAGGCACATCTGAAAAGACTGGTCTCAAAAGTGTCCTTGCAGACCATCATCCGTGACAGCGAGCAGCTTCCTTAACATCTCATGGTAACGGTCCGACACCCCATCCATCATCTTTTAGTAATGACAAAATTGGCTCTTTCCCTCCCATTGCCCAGGCGAAGAAAGTGACTGCCACCAGGTGCATCTGTACCCCAGATTTCATCATGCCACTGTCATTGCAAGATAGAACCCACTGGAGAGTGGAGCCTGTCGCGTATTGGTCACTGTCCCTGATCCTGATCCTGTTAAGGCTACAGAACTCACAGAAATGATCACAGGCTTCCAAAATATTTCTGGCTGGTGTGTTCAGCCAAGGAAACCCGTTGATAGCTCCCACACCTTGGCAGGCCAAATGCCCAGACTGGTGCTGGAATGGACATTCTGATGGCACAGAACAATGAGAAAAGGCATCAACTGTTATTCTAGATTACCGTAATATGCTCTGCCTTAAAGATGATATTAAGTAGAATGCAGAGCATAACAATTTCCTGGGGCAGTGCCACCACCTCTAGCATCCTGGCATACATCCCAATGTACTGCTAGGACCACCACCAAATTATTGGTGCAGAATGTAATCACCCTGTTGGCCAATTGAGGAGCCCAGATAGGCTGGACTGCCATCATGGGGAATAACTCCAGGGATGTGATATCCTCATTAGTGCTGAAGGAGTGCCACTTGCGCGGCCAAGACTCTGAGAACCAGGCCCCCTTGAAGTATATCCCAAAACTATTGTCCTGCGAGGCCTATGGTCTTTTCTGCCTCCAGAGGTACTCCAAACTGCTGTACGATGGGCTCACAGGAATCCAAGATCCTTTTGCACTGCTCAAACCTGGCCCCCACTAACAGAAAATTATCTAGGTAATGAACCGTTGAGCCAGGCGAGACTATTTCTTCAACCAGCCAAAGCAGGAATGAACTGAACTGCTCAAAATATGCACAAGAATTGAGCAGCCCATGGACATACATTTGTCATAGAAGTATTCGCCCGCGAAGGTGAAAACCAAGTAGATGAAAAAGACTCTGGATGCACTGGGAGTAGTCGGAACACCGACTATCTCTGCCTTAGCCAGTTGTGCCTGTGGCCCAAATTCCAAATGATTACTATGGCCTGGTAGATAGATGCATATCTTACAGAACACAAAGAAGGATCGATAGGGTCATCCACCGACTCGCCCATGGGACAGGACAGGTTATGTATCAAATGTTATTTGACTGGATCCTTCTTTGGCACTATTCCCAATGGGGACAACACCGGACCTGGAAAGGGGGGGGGGGAGGGCCCAGTAGGGACCTGCCACCCTTCCCAAGCCATTTTCTTTGGCAATTTTTTTTCCGCACCACCTGAAGGTGTTGAAGGAAGGAAGGGGAGTTGTGTATGGCGTGCAAGGAAGTGGGGGCGGAGGACATAAGGAAACCTTCTGTAAAGCCATCTGATAATGATGCATGCATAGTTCTGGTGAGGGTAGGACCACACCTATGGATACATGCTCTGAAGCCTGATGTACGGAGGAACCATGTTCTTTGTTAGGTCAATGAAGCAGCGGCTTAAAAGGCTTTCCCTTACTGGCGGATCTACACATGGAAGCTATGTGGCTAGATTCACAGACCGAACAGGCGTGCCGGGACTTACATGAGTTCCATGTGCAGCTGCTGGTAGGTCTATATGTTTTTGCTGGTGGTATACAGGGGGCAGTATCGCCACTCTGCTGCTGGTCCTGGTCCTGAATGTCACCTGTCTGGTCGCTGGTTGCCATATCTTAGAAAAGATATAGCAGAATTAGAAAAGGTTTGGAGAAAAGCTTCCAAAATGGTAAAGGGAATGGAAGAATACCCTTATGGGGGAAGGTTTAAACTGTTAGAGATCTTCAACTTGGGAAAAGAGAAGACTGAGAAGAGATATCATAGGAGGTCTATAAATTAATGAATGGAGTGGAACGGGACAATGCAGATCGGTTGTTTACGCATCCAAAAGTCAAAAGACTAGAGGATATGCAATGAAGCCACAATGTAACCTATTTATTTTATTTATTTCTATATTTCTTCTACATCGCCCCTTCCAGAGATCAAGGGCGGTTTACAGTTAACAGTTAAACAACTTTTACATGGAACAGTGGTATTAACTATTTAAAAAGGAACATATTGTACAAACAAACGTGTGTCAAACTTTGTATTTACATATATACAGAGAGTTGGCCTCTTTAAGAGAAACATTTTACCCGCAATGCATAATAAAACACTGGAATTCATTACTGAAGGATGTAGTAAAAGCTGTTAAGTACATCTGGGTTTAAAAAAGGTTTGGGAAGGTCCATAAACCATTACTAAAGAGGACCTGGGAAATCCACTGCTTACCCCCGGATGAGCATAGTGAAACCTACGGCCTTCGGGAACCGGCCAGGTACTTGTGAACTGGATTGGCCACTGTTGAAAACAGGCTTCTGGGCTTGATGGACCCTGGTCTGACCCAGTATGGCATTTCTTAAGGGTTTTTTTTTGTTTTCATTTCATATTTATTGAACTTTTACAATATATTACAAGTAACAACTTGCAAGGGAAAGGAACCTTAGACTTGAATACAAAATAACCCTTATGGTTATACAAGGAAAAAAACTAAATAGGGAATATAAATCTAGTCTAATTCCCACAAGCCCACCAAACAGAGAGAGGAGAAGAGATGCACATTAGATTAGGAAAAATTCACAAGAAATTATCAAAAGAATCAAGGCTTCTTGATCATAGCAGCATATCAATAGCTAAGCGTCAGCTATCCTAGACCCGCTCAGAACATTAGAAGATACTTGCCTAGCATTAATAAAGGAAAGCAATTCTGAAGGTTGAAAAAATACATAGCTAACAGAATTATATTTTACCAAGCATTTACATGGAAATTTAGAAAGAATAATGCCCCAAGCTGCACTACTTCTGGCTTTAATAATAAAACGTCTCTGCACCACTTCTGAGTCTCTCTAGCAATGTCAGGGAAAACCCTGACAGAGCAGCCAAGAAACAAATATTGCCTCTTCTTAAAAAAACAATTTTAGTATTCAGTCTCTATCCACGGAGAGTGCACATGTAACCAAAAGAGTCACCGGCACTACAAACTGACTGAATCTTCCAAAAGAGCAGAGACATCTTAAATGTCCATTGGTGGATCTCCCTCAGTAGCTAGTTTCCTCCCCAGAGGCAGATAATACACTCGAGAAACAGGGAGAATAGCTTCTTTTGGAACTTGCAGTATTTCAGTCAAATACCTACGGAACATCTCTTTAGGAGAACAAACAGGATTTTGGAAAATTAATAAACCTTAAGTTGGAAGTCCTTGCATTATTCAAGAGATTCAAACTTAAATCTTGTGGCAGAAAAAGCTTTCATAAGAGAAACATTTAAATCTCGAACAGCTTCAATCTGAACCACATTCTCAGTCTTCAAATCTTCAATTTCTGTTTGCTGATTTACTGACTTAACACAGTCCTGGGGCTGAGAATGGAACAGCTGATTATGCGTTGAGACAGCAGAAGTCAATTGAATAATAGCATTCCATAACATCTCCAAAGTAATTTTTCTTGGTCTTACGGAAGCGGACGATGCCAACAGCAAAGACGTATCAGGAGACGGCAAACCTGGGGTCTGCAAAGCACTAATAGCCTGGGCAGCCCCCACCACTCCTCCTACAAGCTCCCCAAGAGTCACCGCCATCAGAAGAAGCAACTCACGATGCCTCAGCTCCCACTGCAGAGGTGCCTCCACAAATGCTAGAAGCCAGGCTGCCATCCGACACGATGCCAGCAGCTTCCATCTGCAGTTGCACCGCTAATGCTGGGGACTGGGGGGAGGGGGGGGGGGAGACGCTCCTCTGTTGAGAGTGTTAAGTCCGCCTCTGAAGACGACGCCAGATCCACTGACTTCGGCATTGACATAGCCAGAGTAACATAAAGGTCCATCGGCTCCGAAATTGGTATCGTCGGGGTGCTCGCAGGTACTTTCCCCAATTTAACCTTTACTTTCTTCTTGCCGTTAAGGAATGCAGAGAGTGAGCACTGATCAGGCAGCCATCTTGACGCTCTGCCCCCTCTCAGCATTACTTCTTAATTTATCATCTCTAAAGCAAACAGAACTGTTTTGCTATTTTTTTTTAATTCAACAATTAAACCCAAGATCTCGCCTCTTTCCAAGCTTTAAGTCACCAAATACTCACTGTCGGCCATCAGCTTTCCCTCTAAAAACAGTTGCAAAATTCAAATCCCTCATCTGGTCCCACACATTAATCTGTTGCCCACCAGCATCATACATATATACCCCCAGCAGGCCTACTTGATGAAATGTGAAGGCCCCTTGCAATGATATGAACTATCCTATAAACATATGATCCACAGCCAGGTCTTAAACCTATGACCCTCTAATCATATGCACACTGCCTCAGTAAGTTGAGCCACAGTGCTGACAGGTGCAGTTATGGCCACTGGAGGGTAGCATCACACAAAGCCATTGATAGAGATTTTTTTTAATCTATCCCAGAATGCAGTAACATGAACATTCATAAACAAGACTGAATCTGAACGTTTTCTGCGGAAGTCAGTCCACAGGGCAGCTCTGGGCTGTTAGATTTAGTCCCATTTTAAAAGGAAGATTTCTATTGAGAAGGAGTCATGAGCAAAGGAAACCAGCACGATTTTGAAAGGAATGTTTCATGGGTCATATATATATACTGTATGGTAGTAAACCTATAAAACATTAAATAATCCAAAACTGTGTACCATCAGAGGTACCTGTTGTGCTTTCATGAGTGCTACCTGGCCTCCCCCACAAGCCAGATGGACATTCACATAGCCCCTTTTCACCTTGGCTGTGGTGAGTTACCTCTTACTCCATGCACAGTCTCAATGGCCAACTCCCCCCAAGGACCTCTGTTGCAACTGGGAAGATTCCCAGGACCATGTGGCAATATCTGAGGTGGGGGGAGTTGGTGTCGGCAAACAGTCCTGAAAGTGAGAGTGGATGCCAGCCCTACCGGCCTTCCCTGCTCCAGCTCTCACTCATTCCATGCCTTACTTAGCCACAGAATTAAGCATAGGCTTACAAGGACTACATGTTTCTACTTGAACCCTGGCCCCCTGCCTGCTGGCCATGTGTTCTCCTGCACCACCCTCCCCCTGGCTTTAAATAATGACCTAAAGCAAGAACTCACCATCTCAGAAGCAGTAAAACCGTGCACCCATACCCCTAACCAGACAGCCAGTAAGTAGAGTGATTCCTAGGGCAGGGGCATCAGGCAGGAGAAAGGAAAAAGCATGGTTCTTCTCTGTCTGAAGAAGAGGGCAGTCCACATGCCCTTCTTAAGGCTGGCCATGGCCCGCCCCCTCCGCTCTTTCCCCCCCCCCCCACTGCACATTAACCCCTGCCTGTCTCCTTTGCCCTCTTGTACATAATCCAGACGGCCAGGTCCGATGAGAAGTCAAGTGAGCTGCCATGGTCGAGAGAACTATGAATATTGCTCGTGTGACAAATGCCATGGCCGGATCAGAAACCGGCTTGCCTAGGATATAGAATGAGCTTTATTGAGGAAGACAGAAAGCTGACAGAGAACAATCCGTTCCAAGGTTTTAGAGAGACACGCAAGATTCGAGACTGGGGAGAAAAGAGTAAGTTTGGAGAGGGCTTCTTAAGAAGGGGGAAGACTATGGCATGCTTCCAGGAAGTGTATGCAGTCAGTGGAAAAGCTCTGACGAAGAGCAAGAATACTGGGGGAAAGGAGAGTCACGAGCTTCAGGATGAGATGGGCGAGCCGAGGACTGAGCAGAGAAGAGGAAGATGCTCTTTCTTCATCTTTCTCGGCCATGTAATCTTTGCTAAGGCCCTTCTAATGATACTGATCAGCATTATTTGCTTACTAGCTATAGTGCTTCTCTTCCTAATACTGCCCAACTCCTCCGTCTCCCCATAGAGCAAAGCTTCTTAATTCTAGTGCATGGTTTTCTCATGTTTTCTGAATTCAAGATACACGTTGCACCAGTTGAATAGAGCAGAAGATTAAAGTGCCTAATTTATTGCTAATATAATAAACAGACTGCCATTATGAAGTTATACTTTTTAAATTTTATCCCTATATAATGAATACAATTCTCAGACTTTATACCAGATGGTAAATTCCCTGCTTCATTCTTCTTTGTATTCTCTTCCACCTATTCTGACTTCTAAAATAAATAGCTGATATTTCATTTCTAAAACCACTATTAGTTCCTTTTACTGTACCGCAATTGAGGAAGCATCTCACTTCTTTTCATATTATTTGTTGCCCTAATGATCCCTTGTTCCTTCACATTTATTATCTAACTCAATTTCTTTTACTCATCTTTTTAATGTTTTTCTCACACTTTGAGAGTTTCATCTAGGCAATATAAATCTACTTATCTTATGACAGGGGTCTCAGACTTCTGTTCTTAACAGCCACAACCTGGTCTGGTCTGGTTAGCAATGAAGGCAGCTGGCATGCAGATATTTCTCATGCATATTCATTACAGAAGTCCTCAAAATCTGCCTGGCCCTAGAGGAGCAGAGTTTTGAGACCTCCCCCCCCTTAAGCCATTTATTTATCCCAATTATCCTATTTCTCTTCTTCCATCACTTGCTGAATTTCTGCACTGGTTCATTTGGTCTTTTTTAATGATACCCCTGGTTGAGTTTGTCATGATTCCACCCTATATATTCTACCAAAACGGTTCAATGTCATCTCGTTATTGATATTCACTTTGCTAGATCAGGTCTTTAATTTTTTTTTAAATTTAAATTTTAACAATCCTTTTCACATTTCCATTTATGTACCATCAGATATAACAACATGCACCACATTCGCAGAATCCTGACTAATACATTTCGCCTCCTATATCTCTACCATTCCATATCAGAATCCTGCCTCTTAAGACATCTTTAACAACATAAGAAGGAAAAACTAAAAGAGAAAGAACAAGAACCGTATTGTGTGGGTTTCTCCTCTACACTACTCCTCCTCCTCTGGGGAGGGGGGGGGGGCAGGGCCAGGCCAACCCGTGGGACCATCCCTAGATGCTCTTCTCAATACCCCTATCATCATCAACACCTACCTCCCTTGCAGCCACTACCTTTAGTCTCCAAGGCTCCTCTGAGACTAGAGTCCCACCCAAGAATTATCCCACCCCTTCCCACTCCCACCGAGTAGCAAACTCTTTCAAGGGGGACCAAAGCTGCTCATAACACTCCAATGTTCCATTCATTAGTGCCACCCCCCCCCCCCCGTTCCATTTCCATAATATTAGTCAATTTCTTGGACCACTCCAACAGTTTGGGGCATTAGGATTCTTCCTTTTTGCTGTGATTGCAAGTCTCGCTGCCAAATAGAAGAAACTGACCAGAGAATTCTTATTCAGACAAATCTCAGGCAGCCCCTCACTATACCCTAATATCATAAGCGCTGGATCTAGAGCCAGTCTCATCTTTGACCCTCTTGGCAACATCCCATACCCCCTCCCAAAATTCCCACACCTTTGCGCACTCCCATACCATGTGCAGCAGGGTCCCCCTTTCATCACACCCCCGCCAGCATGAATCCGACCCAACTAGGTGCATGGCATAAAGTCGGCTGGGGTGAGATACATTCAAAATAGCCACTTATACTATGTGTTTAGATGCGCCAAACAAATTGTCATTCTTGGGCTATTTTCCCAGATCACTTCCCACTGCTCCTCTGTCCAGCGCCTATCCAGGTCCTTGGCCCACTCATTCTGATAAGTATGGGACCCTTGTAGCACCCCCTGCAGAAGTCGGTACAGCTGGGCCACCAATCCTTGACCCTTCTGGGGGCAGACAATAAAAGATTCCATCGGATGCGGGGGGGCCTAGATACCAACTTCAATGGGAGGACAAAAAATGCTCTATCTGAAACAAGGAAAAGAACAGCGGCAAACTCTTGACATTTATTTAAAATCGTACCCCTCGTTAGATAACCCTTCTCACCTATGAAGTCAAGCACCTTTTCCATAGCATTCTCCTTCAGCCATTGGAACCTGCTCGGGTCCATTTGGTAAAGTGGAAATAAGTCTCCCTGAGTCATATATGCCAAGCGCGATCTACCCGTGTCAAAGGCTATCTTCTTACTAATTTTCTGCCAAGAGTCCAACATGGGCCCCACAACAGAATGCAATCACACTCTATCCCCCTGTCCTAATAAAGCTAAAAGGGTAACGCCCCCAAAATAGGCAGGCCTACTTGAGCCGCTTCCAAGGGGATCCAATGTTGATGTGGATAGGCCTTCCACCAAAAATAGACTGATCTTAACTGCGCCACCCAAAAATACAACTTACAATTTGGAAGCGCTTGACCCCCTGCTACCCTCGGAGCCATCAAGGATCTCAGATTCACCCTCACCTTTTTCCCATTCCATATAAATGTTGCTATAAGCCTGTTCAAGTCTTTAAAATAAGTAGGCTTTCTTAACCAGGGCTCCACACATCAAACAGTAAGTGAGGTTTTGAGGGTTTCTTTGTTTGGTGTTTTTTGTTACATTGCTAGCTCTCTGACTGGGAGCTCTTAAAAGGGTTTTGTGTATATTTTTTTAAAGCAAGGTTAAATTCATTTTTGCTGTTTTAGGGGAATCTGTACTTGAGCACAGTAGTATTGCTGAACTCTGTAACCCCCTCAGGTTCAGGAACTGCTAACACCTAATCAGGTGTTAGTTCCCTCCCTACCCACCCTGACTCCCACCCACCCCTAGTGAGCAGTCTTGCTTTATAGGGCACCTCCCCCTTTATCAAATCACAGTGAATTGGACCAGAACATTTTGAATATAATTAAAGAGATTTAACTGCTTTTTCTCTGAAAGGACAGCTGCGAAACCAGCTGGTACTTCGTAGATCTCTCTCTTTTGCTTTAAGAGATACCTAAGCTCCACAAACAGAACAATGGCTGGGAAAAATCGTATTGCTAAAGCTGTTGCCCCCGTTACAGCTTCTGCCTCGGTCCAGACAGAGGCCCTATTGCCAGTTGAAGAACCAGTTCCATGTGCAGGGTGCCTGCATGCTGAAGCTCTGAGGAAACAAGTGGAGGAACTCAGAGAGGAGGTGGCGAGGCTGAGGAGCATTCAAGACAGTGAGAAGTACATTGATGAGATGCTGCTTGCAGCAACCAGGCTCTCCAGCACAGGAGAAGATGGGTGTCAACAGAATGTCGATGGTTGGACAAAAGTCACCAGAGCCTGCAAAATCACCAATCCAACTTCTCCAGCCCTTGAATTGAAGAACCATTATGCAGCCCTGGAAGTGGAGGAGGTGAAAGCATCCCTGGAAAGGGAAGAACCAGAGTTAAAGTACCCCATAGTTGCAGAATCAGTGACCAGAAGGAAACGAAGGGTAGTGGTGGTTGGAGACTCTCTTCTGAGGGGTACTGAGGCGTCCATCTGCCGACCAGACTTGATGTCCAGAGAGGTATGCTGTCTGCCTGGTGCCAAGATCCAAAATGTTACGGAGAATTTGCCGAGACTCATCAAGCCCACTGACTATTACCCAATGTTGCTAATCCATGTTGGAACAAATGATACTGCCAGGTATACCTCGGAACGTATCAAAAGTGACTTCATGGCTCTGGGACAGAGGGTGAAGCAGTTAGGTGCACAGGTGGTGTTCTCTTCAATCCTCCCTGTTGAGGGTAAAGGCCAAGGCAGAGAGGCTCGCATCCTGGAGATTAATGCATGGCTGCGTGAATGGTGTCTTCGAGAGTGTTTTGGTTTCCTAGACCATGGGATGCTGTTCCAAGGGTTGCAGAGCAGAGATGGCATCCATCTGTCCAAGAAAGGTCAACACATCTTTGGTAGTAGACTGGCTAATCTACTGAAGAGGGCTTTAAACTAGATTTGTTGGGGATGGGTGAAGAAAGCCCCCAGGTAAGTGAAAGCCCCCAGGTAAGTGATACATTAAATACCTTTATGGAAATGGGTAACAGGGGTAACATATGGAAAGCAGTGTGTATTAATGCCCGTAGCATGGGAAATAAGATCTCTGAAGTTGAAGCTTTGGTGGGAGTGGCTGACTTAGATTTAGTGGCAGTTACAGAAACATGGTTCACAGAAAACCATGACTGGGATGTAACTATACCTGGCTATACTTTATTCAGAAAGGACAGGGTAGGAAGAAGGGGAGGAGGAGTAGCACTATATGTAAAAACTACTATTAAAGCTTTGGAATTACAGAGCTTAAAAGGGAGAGAGGAGGCATTGTGGGTTAAACTAGAAAGAGGGAAAGAGAAATCTATTTGCATTGGTGTGATATACAGACCTCCCTCACAAGAGGAAGAGGTGGACAGAGAGTTAATTGAAGACATACACAGCATTGCTAGGAAAGGGGAAGTGCTACTGCTAGGAGATTTCAATATGCCAGATGTTGATTGGCACTTTCCTGCTGCAGTATCATCTAGGAGTAAGGAGATCCTGGATTCTCTACAGGGAGAACTATTCAGGCAATTGGTAACAGACCCCACACGTGAAGGGGCCATACTGGACTTGGTGCTTACCAATGGTGAAAGTGTTTCTGATGTTGTAGTGGGAGATCATTTTGCATCCAGTGATCACCAGATGGTGTGGTTCAGTATTAGGACTAGGGCTGTTAGAATCCATTCCAAGGTGAAGATCTTAGACTTTAGGAAGACTAACTTTGCGAAGATGGGCCAATACCTCAGGGAGTTGTTAGTGGGATGGGAACAGCTGGGGGATGTAGAACAACAGTGGGCAAAACTGAAAGGGGGTATTTTAAAGGCAACCAACCTTTTTGTTAAAATGGTAAATAAAGGCAAAAAGAACAGGAGACCGCTATGGTTTTCGAAGGAAGTAGCTGAAAAAGTGAAGAAAAAGAGGGAGGCCTTCATGAAATACAAGAGATCACAGAGAAAGGAAGACAGGCATCTGTATTTGGAAAAACTTAGAGAAGCTAGCAAAGTAGTCAAAAAGGCAAAGATTCAAAAGGAGGAGGAAATAGCCAATGCAATAAAATGGGGAGATAAGACATTTTTCAGATATATTAGTGAGAAGAGGAAGGGCAAAAGTGGTATTGTCAGACTCAAGGGTACAGGGGGGGAATATGTAGAAGCTGATAAGGATAAAGCGGAATTGCTTAACAAATATTTTTGTTCTGTGTTCACAGATGAAGAACCAGGAGCAGGACCTCAGAAAACACCCACAAATAAGAACAGAAGCGAGGGACATCTTGAACAATTTTCAGAAGACTGTGTTCGTGAGAAACTAGCTCAACTTAAAGTAGACAAAGCAATGGGACCGGATGGGATACACCCTAGAATACTGAGGGAACTTGGGGACGTTCCAGCAACTCCACTGACTGACCTTTTCAATGCCTCGTTGGAGTCGGGAGTGGTGCCAAAGGACTGGAGAGAGGCTCATGTGGTGCCTTTACACAAAAGCGGAAGTAAGGATGTGGTTGAAAACTACAGGCCGGTTAGTTTAACTTCGGTGGTGAGTAAATTAATGGAAACGCTGTTGAAAGAGAAAATAGTGAGGTTTCTGGAGTCCAGCGGATTACAGGATCCGAGGCAGCATGGATTCACCAGAGGCAGGTCTTGTCAGACAAATCTGATTGATTTCTTTGACTGGGTGACCAGGGAGTTGGACCGAGGGAGAGCTCTAGATGTGGTGTATTTAGATTTCAGTAAAGCCTTTGACACTGTTCCTCACAGGCGACTTATAAACAAACTGAGCACCCTAGGGATGGACCCTAAAGTTACTGCTTGGGTTAGAAATTGGTTGGGTGGGAGGCGACAAAGAGTACAAGTAAATGGAGCTCACTCTGAGGAGAAGGATGTTACCAGTGGTGTGCCCCAGGGATCTGTCCTTGGTCCGATTCTTTTTAACATCTTTGTTAGTGATATAGCGGAAGGGCTGTCTGGTAAGGTTTGCCTCTTTGCGAATGATACCAAAATATGCAATAAAGTAGACACCCAGGAAGGTGTAGATAACATGAGGAGGGATCTAGCTAAGCTTGAAGAATGGTCTAGAATTTGGCAGCTGGGATTTAATGTTAAAAAATGTAAGGTCATGCATTTGGGCTGCAGCAATCCAAGGGAGCAATACAGCATAGGAGGTGAAGTACTTTTGTCCACTAAAGAAGAGCGGGACCTAGGCGTAGTTGTGTCCGATGATCTTAAAGTAGCTAAACAGGTAGAAAAGGCGACGGCAAAAGCTAGAAGGATGCTTGGGTGCATACGGAGAGGAATGGCTAGCAGAAAAAAGGAGGTGATAATGCCTCTGTATAAGTCTTTGGTGCGACCTCATTTGGAGTATGGTGTGCAATTCTGGAGACCGCACCTTCAAAAGGATGTGAACAGGATGGAGTCGGTGCAGAGGGTTGCTACTAAAATGATTAGTAGTCTTCATTATAAAGCATATGAGGACAGACTTAAGGATCTTAATATGTACACCTTAGAGGAAAGGCGGGATAGAGGTGATATGATTGAGATGTTTAAATACCTCCGTGGCATAAATGTTCAGGGAGAGAGCCTCTTTCAATTGAAAGCAAGTTCTGCGACGAGGGGACATGGGATGAGGGTGAAGGGAGATAGATTCAGGAGTGATATGCGGAAATATTTCTTTACGGAAAGAGTAGTGGATCCGTGGAATAGTCTCCCAGTGGAGGTGGTAGAGATGAGGACAGTAACTGAATTCAAAAAAGCATGGGACCAACACAGAGGATCTCTAAAGGTAAAAAGTGGACTGTTGTAGTTGTTGTTATGGAAGGACAGACTAGATGGGCCTTGTGGTCTTTTTCTGTCATCATGTTTCTATGTTTCTAAGTATTGGGTATTTTACATGGCAGCATCAGAAACACGTACATAAGCCTCGGAAGCACACTCATTTTCACCACATTAATCCGGACCAGCAAGGAGGGATCCAAAGAGGACCAGGTACGCACTTCCTCCCGAATTTTCCATAACAATGGGGGGTAATGCAACTGAAAAAGCTGGGAGATCTGAAATGGAATTTTCACACCTAAATACCCTAAACACTTCTGCTCCCACTGATACGGATACTGCCCTTCCAAGTACTCCCTTGTATCTGGGTGCACATGGAAAGGAAGCATTGTTGACTTAGAAACATTCAACTTGTAGCCCGACATCCTTGCAAATTCCTGATATTCCTGTTGAAATGCCACTAATGAGTTTTCTAAATTGGATAGAAATAGGAGTGTATCAGCATACATTGCCACCTTATGTTCAACATCTCCCACCCGTATGCCCTGAATCCTTGGGTTGACACGAAATCGCCTGAGCAAAGGGTTCCAACAAAAGAGTGGACAACAACGGAGATAGCGGGCATCCCTGTCGAGTCCCTCTATGCAATTTGAAGCTGGGAGACAGTGCCCCATTAATACACAACCTTGCCGTAGGTCGACTATAAAGCGCTGAAATAACCTGCAAAAAACTCTGTCCAAAATTATAAGCCCACAACACATTCTGCAGAAATGGCCATTCGACCCGATCAAAAGCCTTTTCTGAGTCCAGGGCCAATAGAGCAGTTGGTTGCGTTTCAAGTTCCACACATTGATATACTATACCTAAAACTCTTCTAACATTATCAGACCTGTTCCGGCCCACTATAAAACCCATTTGATCTATATGGATAAGCTCCAGAGCCAGCTTATTCAGATGCAATGCAAAAATTTTAGCTAGTAGCTTTGCATCCGTGTTCAGCAGCAAAATTGGTCAATATGACTCAGGGCTGCAAAGGTCCTTCCCCTTCTTATGGATCAAAGTAATGTGCACCTCCAGGAGCGATGCCGGTACACAACCCTCCTCTCTGGCCCTATTAAAGACTCTACACAAAATAAGCACAAGTATACTTCCAAACACTTTGGAAAACTCCAATGGAAATCCATCAGGGCCCACGGCCTTATGCAGGGGCAAGCTCTGTATGGCCATCATTACCTCTACCTCAGTCACCGGACTATCCATCTCCTTCCGCTGCTCTTCCGACAGGCCCTTAACAATCTTCCCCTGCAAATACTCTTCTACCTTCTCCTCCACCTCCCCAAAATCAGACACATATAACTTCATATAGTATTGCACAAAAATCTCCTCTATACCTCCTTGGTCTTGTCTCAACCTTCCCTCCGCATCTCTCACCTGCAAGATGACGTTCTGCTCTCATCTCTGCTTCAACTGGTGCACCAACAAGCGATCAATCTTCCCCGCTCTAGCATAATACACGCAGTTAGTCCTCCTAACTTGCACCTCAATTTCCTCTCTAATAAAAATGTTGAGCTCATCCCTTTTAAGCGCTAAAGCACTCGCCACCTCCTCTGAGGGGGACTGCACAAGCAGTCTCCAATTTCCTAATTTCTGCCTCTAATCACTGCTTGTGTATACCCTTCTCTCTTCCGACGGAATCCCCGAGCTATAAGCAGCCCCTGTATTACTGCCTTTAAAGCATCTCACAAAGTCAGCAGGGCGACATCCTCAATGTCATTATACTGCATATATTCTTTAATTGCTACCGCCATTTCTCTTTCTCCCTCTCCTTTCGCTATCAAAGAAACATTCAACCTCCAACTCCGGCTAAGTTTGGCCAGCACTCCATCCGATCCCAGTCGCAAATGCAGCGGCGCATGATCTGACCAAGTAATACTACTGATTTTGCACCTGACCACCCGAGGGCAGACCGGAGACTCCCCCAAGAAATGATCTATACGAGAATAAGACCCATGCGCTGCTGAGAAGCACGCATGCCCCTTCTTCCCAGGATTTCGCCACCACCAGATATCTACCAAACTGACTTTACCTAACAATGCTCTGATTGCAACCCCCCAACCCAGAGAGGCAGCAGCCTGTAGTAGATAATCCTCATCTCTACTGATCACCGCATTGAAGTCTCCCCAATATAAAATCGGATAGGTGGTCTAGCTCCTAAGCTTCTGAAAGAGATGCAGAAAATAACCCCTCTGTCCCGCGTTAGGTGCATATATACAGGGCCGTACCGAGGGAAGAGTGCGCCCTGTGCGACTTGCACATCGGGCGTGTGCCCTCTCCTCCCCCCCACGGTGGGAGAGAAGAGGCGAGCCCGATGTGCAAATCGCCGGCATGCAAAGCAGATCTTTCCCTCCCAAGAGTAGGGAGGGAAAGATCTGCTTAGCATGCCAGCAGAAGGCTTAAGGGGCACTTTTTAGCTTTCTTCCATTGCCTGCCACCGCTGAGAGAAGAAAACTAAAATGCACCCCTTAAGCCTTTGCGTCCTGTGCGGCCACACCACTCGCACAGGGCTAGGTACGGGCCTGCAGATATATTAACCAGACAGAGACAAACCCTGAAGCTGCAACTCCAATACCATCACCCTGCCCTGCACATCTTTCCACTGCCTTTTAATTTGATATTGGAGGCCTCTTTTAAACACCACCACCAACCCAGCACTATTAGACTTCCCAGGGGAATAGTACACTCTTTCAGCAGCCCAGTTAATATGCAAGTGGCCCACATCTTGCCTGGTCAAATGAGTTTCTTGGAGCAAATATTATATCAGCAGAATAGGTGGGCAGTTCCTGCAACACCAATCTCCTCCTCCGCGGGGTCTGCATCCCTCTAACATTGAGGGAGGTTATCTTAATGCTCAATGGCTTCACCCACAGACTACCCTCCCCACCACCGATGTGCAGAGAGTCCACTGCAATCCACATAAACATAACAGAAAAACAACTTAACTCACTTACAACCTGATCCAACATTGGAGGACACCCCCCAGGAGACGTCAGGGAGCCTGCTCCACCTATGTGTGTGTGTGTGTGGGGGGTCTCCTGCGGTTTACTACCACCATGCCTGACCACCTTCCGGGGTGCTGTTTGTATAAATCCTCTTCTGGCAACCTGAGAACCCCAACCGGGTCCCAGCAACCAATTAGTGATATAGCAGAAGGGCTGTCGGGTAAGGTTTGCCTCTTTGTGGATGATACCAAAATCTGCAATAGAGTAGACACCCAGGAAGGTGTAGATAACATGAGGAAGGATCTAGCTAAGCTTGAAGAATGGTCTAGAATTTGGCAGCTGGGATTTAATGTTAAAAAACGTAAGGTCATGCATTTGGGCTGCAGCAATCCAAGGGAACAATATAGTATAGGGGGTGAAGTACTTTTGTCCACTAAAGAACAGCGGGACCTAGGCGTGGCTTTGTCTGATGATCTTAAAGTAGCTAAACAGGCAGAAAAGGCGACGGCAAAAGCTAGAAGGATGCTTGGGTGCATATGGAGAGGAATGGCTAGCAGAAAAAAGGAGGTGACAGTGCCTCTGTATAAGTCTTTGGCACGACCTCATTTGGAGTATAGTGTGCAATTCTGGAGAACGCACCTTCAAAAGGATGTGAACAGGATGGAGTCGGTGCAGAGGGTGGCTACTAAAATGATTAGTGGGCTTCATTATAAAGCATATGAGGACAGACTTAAGGATCTTAATATGTATACCTTAGAGGAAAGGCGGGATAGAGGTGATATGATTTAGATGTTTAAATACCTCCATGGCATAAATGTTCAGGGGGAGAGCCTCTTCCAATTGAAAGCAAGTTCTGCTACGAGGGGACATGGGATGAGGGTGAAGGGGGATAGATTCAGGAGTGATATGCGGAAATATTTCTTTACGGATAGAGTGGTGGATCCGTGGAATAGTCTGGAGGTGGTAGAGATGAGGACAGTAACTGAATTAAAAAAGCATGGGACAAACACAGAGGATCTCTAAAGGAAAAAAGGGGACTGTTGTAGTTGTTGATATGGAAGGAAAGACTAGATAAGCCATGTGGTCTTTTTCTGTCGTCATGTTTCTATGTTTCTAATTACCTGGATCAAATTATTGTCCACAGAGGGTCACGTGCAGTCCAGAAGTCCTCTTTCTTGACCCCTGCCCCTCCCGGCCCCGCCAGCCCCACTCATAACATCAATATCAAGCCAAAAGAAAACACCCACCTCCCACCATGACTTACAGATTCACAAACTCTGTTACAAGCAATTCAGTTCACTTCACTTCAAATTAGTCCAGGGCTGAAGCTGATGTTCCAGCTTCCTCTCCATCACTCTGTGCAAACACTTCCAACACCCTGCGATTTCTTTCATAACGCCGCATAAGGGCATCATCATTAAGGTCGCTCTTCCTTCCCTCTCTGCTCCTCGACCTCACTCCAGGCAATGGGGTTTCATCCGGGAAATGATGCTGCAGGAATTCCTTCACTTCCTGAGGCTCCTCAAAATAAATCCGTTCCCCTTTCCAGTCCACTCGCAGCCTTGCTGGATAGAGCAGCGCCTGCGGCACACCTTGGCTAGATTATAGTGCCTTTAGGGATATCAAGTGGCATTTATCTGGAAATATCCACACGTTCTTGTTCTGGTGCAAAATAGGCCTAACCTTCTGGACCTGTCGCAGAATCCAATCCCGATGATGAAAATTTAGGATTTTAGCCAGCACTGGTCGTGGTCTGTCCCGGTGCTGGGTCCTGCCCCCAGGCACTCTGTGTGCCTGCTCCACAACTAGGCCCACCGGGAGGAGGGGGGGGGTCCTGAAACCAGTCCTTCAGCAACTGTTCCACATACTCCGACATGCCTTGTTCTCCACCACCCTCCGGTAAACCCCAAATCCTCAGATTTGACCTCCTAGAGCGATTCTCTAAGTCATCCACTTTGGCCCACAGTTTTTTCAGCTGGTCCGAATCACCTCTTTTTAATATCAGCACCTCGTCTTCCACATCCAAAATCCTCTGCTCTGCCGGTTCAGTGCGTCCCACCATGGCCTGTATCTCTGCATACACATCCTGCAGCTTCCCCTGAATCATCGTTAACCTGCCCTCCAAATCGCTGCTGCTTTCTTTAATTGCAGCTAATATTAAAGCCGTTTCTGGAAGTACTTGCTCTGTACACCCGACTTCCACTGCTTTAAGAACATAAGATATGCCATACTGGGTCAGACCAAGCTCCATCAAGCCCAGTATCCTGTTTCCAACAGTGGCCAACCTAGGTCATACGTACCTAGCAGTATCCCCAAAAGACACAGGTTCCGCAATGCTTGTACTGGGTCAAGCATTGATATCCTGGGTCCCTTTTAATAATGGCTTATGGACCTTTCCTCCAGGAACTTGTCCAAACCTTTTTTAAACCCAGCTATACTAACAGCTTTTATTATATCCTCGGTAACAAATTCCAGAGTTTGATTACACGTTGAGTGAAAAAATATTTTCTCTTATTTGTCTTGAATAGTTTACCCTGTAGCTTCATTGCATGTCCCCTAGTCTTTCTATATTCTGATAACATGAACAATCGATCTACGTTTACTCGTTCCACTCCGTTCATTAATTTATAGACTTCTATCATATCTCCCCTCAGCCGTCTTTTTTCCAGGTTAAAGAGCTCTAACCTTTTTAGCCTTTCTTCATAGGAGTATCCTTCCATCCTCTTTACCATTTTGGTGGCTCTTCTCTAAACCTTTTCTAATAACGCTATATCCTTTTTAAGATACGGCGACCAGAATTGCACACAATATTCAAGGTGCGGTCTCACCATGGAACGATATAGAGGCAGTATAATATCTTTTGTTTTATTTTTCATTCCTTTCCTTATGATACCTAGCATTCTATTTGCTCTCTTGGCCGCTGCTGCACACTGGGCCGAGGGTTTTAACATGTCATCCACAATGACGCCTAAATCTTTTTCCTGGGTGGTGGTTCCTAATGTGGAACCTTGCATCGTGTAACCATAGTTTGGGTTGTTCTTCCCTAGGTGCATAACTTTGCACTTGTCCACATTAAATTTCATCTGCCATTTTGATGCCCAGTCTTCCAATTTATCAAGATCCTCTTGCAATTTTCCACAATCCTCTTGGGTTTTAACAACTTTAAATAGTTTTGTGTCATCTGCAAATTTGATAACCTCACTCGTTATTCCCTTTTCCAGGTCATTTATGAATTGGTCAAAAAGCAGCGGACCCAGCACAGATCCCTGGGGTACACCACTATTCACCTTTCTCCATTGGGAAAATTGGCCATTTAGCCCTAGCCTCTGCTTTCTATCTTTTAACCAGTTGTTGATCCAAAATAGTACACTGCCTCCTATCCCATGACTCTTTAGTTTTGCCTCGTATCCCATGACTCTAGTTTTCCTGATGTTTGTCCTAGCACTCAGGCTCGGCGGAGACAGTTTTTTGCTTCTTAAACCTCATGTAGTGGCATTGGGGGCTGTATTTTTTTTAAAGTTCCCTTGCCGCTGCATTATTACCCTGGAGAGACACACCCATGTGTATACGGATGTGAAATCCTTGCAACAGTTCTTAGATGGAAAAGAGGCTAACCAGAATTCGGTGGAGGAATTGACATAGTTTATTTTGCTCCCTATTTTGGAGGTAATACTCCTTTTTTCTCATTGTTTGCTTTCTTTTTTATATTACTGTATTTTTCTCCCTTGATGTGGTTGTGAATTTGATTCCTTGTTGATTTCGGATTGTATATTGACTGTTTTGGATTATTATTCTGTTTCTGTAATTTCATGAAATTTGAAAAATGCTTAAATAAATAATTTAAAAAGCAGCGGACCCAGCACGGATCCCTGGGGTACACCACTATTCATCTTTCTCCATTGGGAAAATTGGCCATTTAGCCCTTCCCTCTGCTTTCTATCTTTTAACCAGTTCCTGATCCATAATAGTACACTGCCTCCTATCCCATGACTCTTTAGTTTTGCCAAAAGTCTCTGATGAGGGACCTTCTCAAAGGCTTTCTGAAAGTCCAGATACACTATATCAACTGACTCACCTTTGTCCACCTGTTTATTCACACCTTCAAAAAAACATAACAGATTAGTAAGACAAGATCTTCCTTGTCTAAAGCCATGTTGGCTGTCTCCCATTAGACAAAAAAGAGACTGCTCTCAATATTCAACTCAAAAAAATCCCAAATTTCACATAAATATCTCTACCTATATATCAATCCTGAGCAAGATGACCTCAGATGGCACAACCCCTCATTTAGTGAACAAATCACCATAGGGTGTTGGTAGACGCTCACATCACCGGTCAAGCCTCCTCCAAATTACCCAACTTAACTCACACAAAGCATATGCAATTCTCTAACCAACCACTAATTAACCAATGGGAAAATCATAACTAAATCTAAACCAAACTCACATCCACAATCAAGTTTTCCTCTCTGCTCTTTTCGGTTCCGCACCTGCGTTCTCATCCAGTTTGCCTGTTCTGCTTCCATCTGCGGCGTCTCCCCTACTCCCCTACTCCCCTGCTCTGCGGCGTGTGTCCTTTACACATTTGCACCCTCCGAGGCTATCGCGATCTCCTTTTCCTACCCTATGTCCTCTATCCCCGTGTTATGGGGCAGGCGTCCGGGCAAATCGTTCCACCTCTCCTTCCGTTGTCCTTCCAACCTCCTTCCATGTTTGCCCTCCTCAGTTTCTGCTTCTTCTGTCCCGCCTGCTGTTTCCCACTCCTCTGTCTCTATTGGGCTGCTTAACTGCCGATCCCTCCGGAAAAAGACCCTTCTCATACAGGATCTTGTTCTTCAATCTTCATTTGATCTTCTGCTATTAACTGAAACCTGGCTAAAGGACGGAGAAGACGCTCTTCTGGCTCGCTGCCTTCCCCCTGCCTTCTCAGCCCTTTCCACCCCCCGCCTTGGCCGTGCCGGTGGGGGTGTGGCAGCTCTTATTCGTACATCTCTCTCCTTCACCCAGCTTACCCCCCCATCTTTGCGCTACCCTGAATCCCTTCTGTTTCAGCTTCACTCCTCCCCCCCGCTTCAGGTCCTTCTTGTCTACTCTCCCCCTGCTTTGCGATCTGACCTTTGGGATTCCCTTCTCCTAACTATCACCGATCTGTCCTTGGCCTTCCCTCACTTACTCATTGCCGGAGACTTTAACCTTCACCTTGACTCTCCTTCCTCCTCTCATGATCACGCTTTTCTCTCCCTGCTGCATGATCTGTCTCTTCTACAGCATGTCACTTTTCCCACCCATCAGGCCGGGCATACTCTTGACCTGTTTCTGACTTCCTCTTCATCCTCTCTTTTAATGTCCCATCTCTCTTTTGTATCCCTTCCGTGGACTGACCACGTCTGTCTTTCTGTTGTATGTACCCATTCTCCTGGGTCCTTGTCTTCCACCTCTTCTGTTGTGCCTCCAGTTGTTTCCCCTCCACCTCAACTCTCACGTGTCCTCTCGTCGCGCATTCGTGAACAATTCCCTGCTGCCTCTGACCTTCTTCCCTCCAACTTTTCTTCCCTCTCTTCTGATTCCCAAGTAGCCCTATGATCTTCATCCCTTTCTACTGCTCTTGACCGTCTTGCTCCCCTTCAACCGCGAAAGTCTCGCCGTCTCCCTAGCCACCCATGGTTCCATCAGGGCCTGCGCCTCCTGCGTACGCAGCTCCGTAGGGCTGAGCGCAGGTGGCGCAGAAATCCTTCTCCTTCTACCTTAGCCTTCTTCAAGTCTACTCACTCTCATTACCGTATAAATGTCCACCAAGCTAAGCGTGCTTATTTTTCCAATGCAATCTTGACCGCCCCAAATCAAACTCGGCATCTCTATTCGACTTTACGCACTCTGACCTCTCTTCACTCCCCCACGCTTATAGCTCCTGTTTCTTCCGTCCCTTCTCCCTCCCTTCTGGCTTCCTTCTTTGACAATAAAATTTCCTCTCTACGAGCCTCCTTACCCGCCTGCCCTGATCCAATTCACTCTCCCCCGCCATTGGTTTCCCCTCCCCCTACTGCTCAGCTTTCCCACTCTTGGGCCTCTTTCTCCTTAATCACTTCTTCTGAGCTTTATCACCTTATTTCCTCTTCTAAAAAGACTTCCTGTCCTCAGGATCCCATCCCTTCCACGTGGCTTCTTGACCCATCTCTTGCACTCTTGCCATATATCCTCACCATGTTTAACACTAGCTTGTCTACAGGTATCTTTCCCTCCTCCTGGAAGCATGCTCTAATTCGTCCCATCCTTAAAAACTCCTCTCTTGATCCCTCCGTTCTTTCTCACTATCGTCCTGCATCTAACCTTCCTTTTCTTTCCAAGCTACTCGAAAAGTTTGTCTTTGCTCAACTTTCACACTACCTTGATTCTATTAATTTTCTTCACCCCCGCCAATCGGGTTTCCGCACAGGTCACAGTGTTGACACCATTCTTCTTGCTTTCACTAACGCACTACACACGGCTCACGATCAGGGTGATATCTCGGTGGCGGTTGCCCTAGATCTCTCAGCAGCCTTTGATCTTGTTGACCACTCCCTTCTCCTCCTTCGTCTTCGGGAAGCTGGTTTATGTAGTACTGTGCATCACTGGTTTCACTCCTTTCTCTTCCCGCTCTTGTTCTGTGCTATCCCCCTCTTCTTCTGCCCCCTCGTCTAACTCTTTCCCTCTTACCTGTGGGGTACCCCAAGGTTCTGTTCTGGCTCCTCTTCTGTTTAACCTTTTCCTAGCACCCCTTGCACTCTTAATTCAACAATCAGGTATTTCTGCTTTTCTTTATGCAGACGACATTGTTCTGCTCCACCATACTTCTCCCTCTTGTCCTGATCTCACCGCGCTTAACTCATGTCTTTCCGCTGTAGCCAACTGGTTGACCCTTCACTGCTTGCACCTTAATCTCACTAAGACCGTTGCCATTTGGTTTTCCCATGGGTCTACACCCCCTACCCTTGCCCCCTCATTTTCTGGGTCCCCTGTTCCATTAGTTTCTACCTTTCGTTACCTTGGTGTCCACTTTGATTCTGATCTTTCTTTCCAGTCCCACCTCTCTCACATTACCAAATCCTCTTTCTTTTTCCTCCGACAAATACGTGCAATTCGCCCCTTTTTGTCCTCAGCAGCCCTCACTACCCTTGTGTTGTCTTTGGTTATCTCTCGTGTCGACTTTGCAAACTCAGTTCTTGTCGGTCTCCCTAAGTCTCGCTTATCCCGTTTACAACGCATACACCACACTGCTGCTCGTCTTATTTGTCATGCGTCTCCCCGCGACCACATCACTCCCCTCCTGTTTCACCTCCACTGGTTACCCCTCCCTTACCGTTCCCAATTTAAGCTTCTCACTCTGGTACACAAAGTACTTCATACTGGCTCCCCCCAATATCTTGCTGACTTACTCTCTATCCACTCCCCTCCCCTCGTTATACTCCCCGCTCCTTTCATCTTCACCGTCTAGCCCTTCCCTCCCCTTCCCGTGCTCATTTACAGTCCACCCGCTCCTCTGCTTTCTTCTTCATCGGCCCCGCCCTCTGGAATTCACTACCTCCCGCCCTCCGTCTTGAACCACTCTTCTCAACCTTTAAACAAAACCTAAAAACACACCTTTTCTCTTTGGCTTTTGATGTGCCCTCTCCTTTTGTGTAATCTCCTCTTCCCCGTCCCTAACCTTCCCTTGTTGTTTCTCCCCCACCCTCTCCATGTCTCTTTTGTCTACCCTTTTTAAACAGAAACTGTACTTTTAATCAGATATTGTATTTCTTCTCTTTTCCAGGCTTCGGCCTTTTTTAAGACAATTGTTTTTATATTGTACATCGCTTTGATTTCTGGAGAAAGGCGATTTTATCAAAACTAATAAACATAAACAAACATAAACATGGTGCAGAAAGGTGTGGTGGGTTTTCATGAAAAGGTTAACATTTAATGAAGTAGTGTGACTACCTGAGACCTGCTCATCTTCCTCTTGTGTTACTTGCTAACAAGGATCCTTGGGTTGGGGAGAACAAGGGAGTGAGATGGGGAGACATGAAAAAGTGCAACTCCATTCAGGCATGTTAAAGAATACATAAATTAACCTTCCCCTGCTGCCTGACAAACACTTAATAATAAATGCAACAAAAAATAATTACCTCGCTCTAAATTGGATATTAGCATATGAATTATGCTTTTAATATGTGAAATGACTTTCGATTCTGTATAAAACCGATACAGAAATTGACCAAAACAGAATAGCAATTAAATTACACATTATGAAAATAAGGCTTATCTTCTGGAGACTGAAGAAAGAAGCTACTGGCAAACAGCTTACCAAGATGAACAGCACTAACAATTGCTTTCTCTAAAGTAAAGGCAAGCTCTAAAACTGGGGAAGGTGAAAATGTTGGCCTATGTTTTGAGAGTGTGCTGACCTTAAGAAGCTGAGAGAGACCCCCTGATTCAGATATGTCATGAAAAACACAGACCCGTGGTGGCTCAGAGGTAGATGCATTTGCTGAGAACAGCACTTATACTGCTGAAGTTCATTGATGGCTATGATAAAATAAGGATAAATTTATTTGTAAAGAACAATTTAAAAAAATGTATAATATTTGTAAAAGAGAATCAAACTTTTAAACTTGGACCTATGATTATATTAGCTGGCCTTGGTTCTGGAATAAGAGGACTGTAAGTGATATTGCTGAAGGGCTGTCGGCTAAGGTTTGCCTCTTTATGGATGATACCAAAATCTGCAATAGAGTAGACACCCAAGAAGGTGTGTAGAACATGAGGTGGGATCTAGCTAAACTTGAAGAATGGTCTAGAATTTGGCAGCTGAGACGTAATGCTAAAAAAATGTAGGGTCATGCATTTGGGTTGCAACAATCCAAGGGAGTGGTACAGTATAGGGGGTGGCATACTTCTGTCCATGAAAGAACAGGACTTAGGCGTGATTTTGTCTGACAATCTCAAAGTAGCTAAACAGGTAGAAAAGGCAAAGGCGAAAGCTAAAAGGATGCTTGGGTGCATAGGGAGAGGAATGGCCAGCAGGAGAAAGGAGGTGATAGTGCCTCTGTATAGGTCTTTGGTGTTACCTCATTTGGAGTATTGTGTGCAATTCTGGAGACCGCACCTTCAAAAGGTTATAAACAGGTTGGAGTCGGTGCAGAGGGTGGCTACTCAAATGGTTAATGGTCTTCATTATTAAGCATATGAGGACAGACTTAAGGACCTTAATATGTATACTTTTAAGGAAAGGCGGGACAGAGGTGATATGATTGAGGTTTTTAAATACCTCCATGGTATAAATGCACAGGAGAAGAGCCTCTTTCAATTAAAAGCAAGCTCTGCTATGAGGGGACATAGGATGAGGTGAAAGGGGATAGACTCAGGAGTAATATGCAGAAATATTTCTTTATGGAAAGAGTGGCAGATGCGTGGAATAGTCTCCCAGTGGAGGTGGTAGAGATGAAGAGAGTATTTGAATTCAAAGAAGCATGGGACAAACACAGAGGATCTCTAAAGGAAAAAAGGGGACTCTTGTAGTGAGTGATATGGAAGGCCAGACTAGATAGGCCATGTGGTCTTTTTCTGCCGTCAATTTGCTATGTTTCTAGAAATATGCCCTGTGCGACTTGCAGATCTGGCGCTTTTGTTGGGCTTCATGGAAGCCCAATGATGAAATTATCTTTATCTTTATTTTACATTTGATATATCGCCCAGTTCAAGGCATCAAAGCAATTTACAATAAAACATCAATGTTGCAGAAAAATATGAAAAGAACACCATTTGTGTGGTAGGAATTAGCGCCCTTTTCATACTTGTGCCCTGTATAGCCACACCACTCACACAGCCCTTGGTTTGGCCCTGCTCGATATAGAGTGAATATCTCCTGAAACCTGGTTTGTCTACCCTGACGCAGTGGCAGGGCATCTGGAGATAGAATGGGGGCAGTAGAGATATTCACCTGCTGGCTGGTTAACTTGAACCACTAAATTCAGGAGAAATGAAAACAGGCCTAACTTTATTCAGCTATCCAACCAGTAGCTGACTATTGCTGTTGACCAGATATCTAAAACGCTATTCAGGCATATCTGGTGGCTGGATATGGCCTGGCAATGAATATCCGGGTATAAATTGACGTGGTGACAGTCAGCTGCTTTAAGTGTGCTAGCCACTGCTGTTGAATATTGGCCCCAGTTTATTTGTATGATGCTGGAAGTCAAAGATGAGAAGGAAGTGATTGAGGATACTGTTTCTTAGATTATATTCCCTTTAACTATTCCTTCTCTTCAAAAAATCGCCTGCTAAGCATGTCACTATTCTTCCTTCTCTTAAGTGCACACAACTCATGAATTGCTTTCTTTTATGCACATAACGGAACCTGGAGAAACAGAGCCAAGAGTGCAAAGGAGAGCGGACTAATGAGTAAACTCAGAGCAGACTGCAACTATGCATGATAACAAGATCAGTCAAGCCGCTTGTGTGCCTACAGAAGAGTAATGACTCCATTGGGAAATTGCGATAGTGGACTTACCGGGTACTCAATGGTCAAGACATTTTTAAAATAAAATGGTCAAAATTCTTATGTTAAAGAGTGAAGATATGATATATCGCCTTGAGGTGAAGGATCTCCTTAGGAGCACTCAGAGGTTTGTATACCTCATGCTCATGTATTGGTTTCTGCTCTTGTTTGATGCAACTAGAAACTTGGCACAGTTGTGGAAGCCTTTGAAGAAAGGTGTGGGGTATCATGGCTGCCTAAATTCAGTGGCTCTGATCTTACAGGAGCTAGCTGTGTGCCATCACTTGCCAGTATCTTGTAATATCTAGACTGGACTATTGTAAAGTAATTTATCTTGGTCTTCCCCAAACACAAATCCACCGCTTGCAACTTATACAAAATACAGCTGTTCACATCTTGTCACATGCATCCCAGTTTGAGCATGTTACCCCTCTTCTGACTCATCACCATTGGCTTCCTATTGCATCCCGTCTTCAATTCAAACTCTTGAGCTTAGTCCATGGCATATTGCACTCAATACTTATCTGATCTATTGCTTCCCCCCTCTACCCACCATTGTCTCCATGAAATTTATACAAACAGACTTCATCTTCCATCTGCTAATCAGGCTCACCTTGTGTCCATCCGCTCGGCTACTTTTTATTTCCTTGTCACTGCCTCATGGAACATGCTGCCTCAGGCCTTACGACTAGAGCCATCGTTTTCTAAGTTTAAGTCTCTGTTAAAAACTCACTTATTCAATCAAGCATAACACATACCAGTTCCTTGATAAGTATGAGGTGATCAAAAAGTATTGAGACTTGTTGTGTAACTATATAACAATACGTCGCACCATGATGCTATTAAGCATGCAGTGACCTAGTTATGTGCTCTGTATGTACAGAAGGGTAGTGTGGCTGCAGCACACCTGTATTTTTTAAAATCATGTGATATTTGCTATTGTGTAAAAGCAGTTTGATTTTTCTTTTAAGTGCCATTAAGTCAGTGCTGACCCA
The DNA here is from genome assembly GCA_033557465.1 of Ichthyophis bannanicus. Classification (NCBI taxonomy): domain Eukaryota; kingdom Metazoa; phylum Chordata; class Amphibia; order Gymnophiona; family Ichthyophiidae; genus Ichthyophis; species Ichthyophis bannanicus. The sequence goes on along the minus strand of CM066049.1, from coordinate 78,834,834 downwards.
GCAGTCTCTGAGTTTTCTTGGCAATGTATTACTGGAAGTAGGTTGCCAGGCCTTTTCTTCCAAGGCAAAGGGGGGGGGGGTTAAGTGACTTGCCCAAGGTCACAAGGAGCAACAGTGGGAATCAAACCCTTGCTCTTTTGGGTACAAGGCAGTTGCTCTAACCAGTAGGCTATTCTTCCACACCAATGTCAGTTTTACGATGAGTGAAAAAATTGAACAGCGAATTTGTATTAAATTCTGCCAGAAACTTGGAGATTCGTGCAAAGAGACTTATGACAAGTTACAGCAAGTGTACAGTGATGAATGCATGAGTCATGCTTGAGGTTTTGACTGGTACAAATGTTTCTAAGAGGACCACCAAAGTGTTGACAGTGACGAACATTCTTGAAGGCCATCCATGAGCAGGCATGAAGACAAAGTTGAAGCAGTGCATGCCGCAATACGCTAAAATCATCGATTGACTAACAGGGAGCTTGCTGAGGATATGGACATCAGTTTCCGGTCAGTACAGTCCATTCTTACTGCCGCTTTGGGGCGAGAAGTGTGTCTGCAAAATTCATGCTGAAACTCCTGTCCCCTGACCAAAAAGAAAATAGACTGTTTGCAGTCAGGAAGTTGTTGTAATGCATTGAAAATGACTCAGATTTCATCAAAAAGAGTATTACTGGTGATGAATCATGTATATGGTTGTGACCCAGAAACTAAGGCTCAATCCTCACAATGGAAGACTCCAGTTGCTCCCAAATGCAAGATAGCCCGTCAGGTGAGGTGCAATGTCAAGGTCATGCTCACAGTTTCCTTTGATGACCAGGGTATTGTTCATCATGAGTCTGCTCCAAAAGGCCAAACTATCAATTAGGAGTATTATATGTCCAAGTTCTGACTCATTTGAGAGATTCAGCTCATCGTAAGAGGCCAGAGTTGCACAAGAATGGTGAATGGTTGCTTCATCACGATAACACCCCAGCTCACCATCACACCTAGTCCAGCAGTTCTTGGCTAAACGCCAAATCGAGAAAATCCGTCAGCCTCCATACTCACCTGACCTTGCATCCTGTGACTTGTTCTCATTTCTAAAACTGAAATTACCACCGAAAGGAAGGAGATTCAATGACTTGGAGACCATTAAGAAAAATTCAACATAGCAGCTTCACAGCATAACGAAAGAGGCATTTCAAAATTGTTTCCACCAGTGGCAGGAACGCTGGAAGAAGTGTATTTTATCAGAAAGGGACTACTTTGAAGAAGACTAAGTGCAATAACTGTCAGTGTTATACTTCTTGTGTTATTGTACAAGTCTCGATACTTTTTGATCGCCCTCGTATCAACTCTCGCTGGCCTAATCAAGTCCCTCTTGCTTCTCTCCTGTTCTTATTCTTATTGAGTATGCCTTATTTATTTCTTCTTGTCTCTTCTTCTCCTTTCTTAGTGAGTATGAATGCACCATCTGTTCTATCCAACCACCGTAGTTCTTTCGATTTTTTGGTTTTATCCTGTATATTTTAAATTGTACACTGCTCTGCTGTGTTTTTATCGAAGGGCAGTTAAGCAAATAAAATAAACCATAAACCATACTATTTCCATGGCCAAATCAAGACACTAATATGCAATAGGGTTAAAATAAAGCATTCAATAAAGATAAAAGGATGGAGAAGATATTTCCCATCGGATAATTTGTTTCACCGTTTTATTAAAAAGAGACAGATTTTTTAAAAATCATGAGTCTCATGTCGATGAAGGGATAGTAATTAAGGTATAGATTGAATTGTGGGTCCTGGGTATGGTTTCTTTTTTTCTTTATATTGATGTGTGATTACTCCACTCCTCCCTACAATGTGGACTGTTATATTGTGAAGTGCTTGGCTTTGTATTTTCTTATTTTATGTTGTTTCCTATATTACTTGTTACTTATTTGTATGAATAAGTTTGATAATCAATAAAATATAAATAAAAAAAAAAAAAAAAAAAAGAGACAGAAGCCAGAGGTCCGTACAGACTAACAGTTTATGGAGGTATAAGTTTGAGAACAACTGTCACATACCCCTGTGGAATATCTGAAGTGGACTCTTCAGATATTCATGGTGACCCAGCCCCTGGTTTAATTGGCAAGATGTGACAGAAGTAGATTGCCAGGCCTCTCTCCCATCCAAGCACTAGCTAGGCCTGACCCTGCTTAACTTCTGAAGTCAGGCTCATTTGGGGCAGTGAAGCCACTGGCCTTCAAAGACTTATGTGTCAATATATCAGTAAGTCTATATGGTCCAATCTGTATCATTTTTGCCACTATAGACCATCACAGCTACAACTCCGGAAGTTTTACTATTGAATTTTTTTGTAGGTGCATTTTGCAGCGGGCAATAGTGCTTATTATTGGGTCTTCTGTCCATATGCATGCATATTTTGTTGGACTAATAGGCCAGACAGGTGGACAGCTGGTTTGGTGGAGAGCTCAGGCCCAGTCATGTGAAGAGCAGTGGCCTATGCTCTCAAGAACTCCCCCTCACTACTGCCTGTCTATCTGTGCAAAGAAACTCACCAATGTCTGATGGTGGTGATAACAGCGGAAGCAGGTTAAGATACAGTTCATCTTCATCTGCCAGGCCCTGGCTACCATATGGAAGCCAGGAGGATGTGGGATTTGGCAGAAGACGGTGCGCTGATGGCTTGCACCTCTTAACAGCTTGCTGGTTCTGCTACCATCACCCAGGGTCATACTAAGGGCTGCAAGAGAGGTGCAGCCGCACAGGGTGCCAATACAGAAGGGGCACTAATATCACTGAGCATACAGGAAACCTGCCAAAAGTAGTTTCTGCATGAAGCTGGTGGATATGGCGGCACCAGGATCACCAGGTGCATTGCTAGCTTGGTACGGTCCTGCCATCCCCATCAGGCCCTGAACATGCCCAGCTTTCCTAAGCTTCAATATTATACTTAACTACATAGGGGTCATTTTAAAAGCCATTTATATGTGTCAAACAGAGGTTATATGTAGAAATGGCTTCTTTTAAAATTGCCTGAACCATATGTGGGTAGAAGAAATGCTGTAATTCTATTTTAGACTTACAGGTGATTCGGGTCTAGCTTATAGAGTAACCTAATATCAATGATTTCCGAAAAATTACTCCAATCTAACAGACTGTTACAGAAAAAAATCAGGGTTTGTGTCTAAACTTAATACCAATGCACGGAAATCGTCTCAGACTTTTCGGCTACCAATTGTTGGGTGCTGATAATTCAAAACAACCAGCGGCGTCTTTTAGCATCAATGACTGATTCCGGCTTATTTTTTTACTAATTATTGACTCCCTCTCCCAATTATAGTCATGAACAATTTCTCAGTCTCTGATGTGAATGAAATAAACACTTAGCTTCACGGTCTTTTTTTCACTTAATTCTGAAACTAATTGTATGGCAACAATATCTTCTTCCTTCCATCTTCTTCTTCCCAACGCCTCACACACCACGTCGTGACCGCGTTTCTCTCAATGTAATGAGGCTCTTCAGGGGGTAAGCCACTGTCAGCCAAGTATTTAACTAGAAGAGAAACCGTTATTAAAACTCATCTAATTCCTTCACTATTATACTGCTAAAAGTCCAATCAAAAGTGATAGAGTTAAAACTTCAACTATTGTAACAGCTAAAACCATACCCAGTATTGGCCGTCACTCCGCACAGCTCCATATATCAAACTTTCAACTTTCTCTAGAAACCAGGCAGTTCTTGCGCAGCGTTTTTTAGAAGATGAAGGTCATGTGCAGACCTCTTCCGACTATCCTTATTAAAGCCTTCCCTTTAATTAATTCAATTCAACCATCAACAACTGATCAACAACAATTCCCCCATTCAATTTCTAAATTCAGCCCTTTAGGTGTTAAAGTTTGCAGCTGGAAAATCCAGCGCTGTTCTCGGAATAACAAGGTTTGTGCTAATGATCTTCCAGTCATTGGAGTTGTAACTTGTTCTATGCAGAACGGAGTGACGGCCAATACTGGGTATGAATTTAGCTGTTACAATAGTTGAAGTTTTAACTCTATCACTTTTGATTGGACTTTTAGCAGTATAATAGTGAAGGAATTAGATGAGTTTTAATAACGGTTTCTCTTCTAGTTAAATACTTGGCTGACAGTGGCTTACCCCCTGAAGAACCTCATTACATTGAGAGAAACGCGGTCACGATGTGGTGTGTGAGGCGTTGGGAAGAAGACGACGGAAGGAAGAAGATATTGTTGCCATACAATTAGTTTCAGAATTAAGTGAAAAAAAGACCGTGAAGCTAAGTGTTTATTTCATTCACATCAGAGACTGAGAAATTGTTCATGACTATAATTGGGAGAGGGAGTCAATAATTAGTAAAAAAATAAGCCGGAATCAGTCATTGATGCTAACAGGCGCCGCTGGTTGTTTTGAATTATCAGCACCCAACAATTGGTAGCCGAAAAGTCTGAGACGATTTCCGTGCATTGGTATTAAGTTTAGACACAAACCCTCTGATTTTTTCTGTAACAGTCTGTTAGATTGGAGTAATTTTTCGGAAATCATAGTAATTCTATTTTACACATATTTTTACCCAGGGCTTTTTTGAAGGGCTACTGGGTGGTACCAAGTACCAACACCTTTTTCCATTGCCTGCTAAAACTGACCCATGGTCCTTGTGTATTAATGAGTATCCCATGCCAACTTACTTTGGAAGATCAGCTGCTTCCATTGTCATGCAAACAGGAAGTGGGCATCTGTTGTTGACAGAAGCCCAAAAGCCTCGTAGGGCCAGAGGTTTAGGTAATCACTGCAGGGCTGTTTGAAGCTATTGCTGTTGCCACAGGTCCTGCAGGGAGGCAGCACTAAGTAACTTACAGTTATCTAAACCTATTTTCTAAAGTCTACAAATACTTTTATTTGCAAAATAGTAGCTATTACAGCATTATAAGCCACTTACTATTTTTTGTGATCTTTTTATGTTGAGCCGCCAGTACCGTCAAAAACAGCAAACTTCGAATACCTATTAAACTAACTAGATCTCAGATAAAAAAATCTGTATATAACGCTTTTTGACATAACGATAATAGCTAAAGATAGTTCCATTGAATTTATAACCATTAATTAGTAAACAGTTGAGTAATAAGTATGGAAACCTTATGTATGTAAAACATACACTGGTCCAAAACGGGTTTTAAGATTAAAAGGATATGTTTGTTTTTTGAAGGATTTTTACCTTGCACAACAAATGTTCCGACATTAATTCATACTTTGTTTGCCTCTTTATTGTTGAGCTGACCTTAGTTCCCTGGATATTTAGGTGGTCTAGATCTCTGCGTTAATTTACTTGGAATCCTCACTAGTGGAGCAGGAGGCCAGTACATAATTCCTGTCTCATTACCATCACAGATTCACTTTATTTCTAAAGACTTGTATATCACCTTCCTGAATGAATCATCCAGAATGGTGTACAATTAAAACATACTGTCACTCGGTTCCCGGTGACACAAAGTTTATACGCCACTAGGTAGCGCTGTTAAAGAACAAAGAGTCCAAGTGTAGGGTAATAAAGGCTTTTATTCCCCGTTTAAAGCAAGGTTCAACTAAGAGATATTTTAGATAACAGAAACAGTCCTTTGTTTTAAAAGGTACCAATATTCACTGGCTAGTTAACTGTTACTTCACAGTTTAAAGCAGGTTTTCTTCATAATAATATTCAGTATAATAAACATCAAATTATATTTCATTTATTCTTCTGTGGAGCATACATACTTTGGAGCATAGGCAGTGCACCAATCACATTCCATTTCCTCAGGCAAAGGTGAGGGAATAGTGCTGGGAGAATCCACTTCCATCAATTCCTCTCCCCTGTACTGATTCAAAGGGCTTTCACTGTCCCTGTCTATTCCAGCATGGTAATCTACCACTTGGGAGTTTGGCTTCACATAACCAGGGACTCTTAAGGCTGGCGGTAGTTTAGTAAACCAGTCTGGACTCTTGTTTCCCTTAGGAGGAATCCTTTTTCTAGCATAGCTTTTAGCAGTACAATCATTACAGTTAATCTTCAATGCCTCATACCTTGGCTCACTGAGTAAAAACTTCCGTTGCTTATAAAACTGCTTTTCCCTCTTAATAGGTGAAACTGGGCAGTGATCCTCTAGAGATAAGCTTCTTTCAGAACCTCCCTCTCTGGTTCTTAGCTTTCTTCTCTCTATGTTACAAACAGGCAGAGTATAGGAACTAGGCGTGGCAGAGCCTCTCACCTTGGAGCAACTTCCACCAAACTCCCCTTGCACAACAGGTCCAGTTTGGGCTTTCTGGCTTCCCACCTTGTGAGGTCTATTTCTCCTCCAGCTCCCAGCTTGGCTTCTTCCACAGCAATCAGGCTTATGTCCTTGATAGCCTCCAGGCTCCTCTGCTGTTTCTCCTTCTAGTCCAGCTCCAGTTCCTTCTTCCTCTTTCTCCTCCTTCCTCAGCTCCTGCTGCTGTTTCCACTGCTTATTCTTCCACTGCTGTCCAGAAGCATTCTGCTCTGGCTTATAAAGTGAACCGTTACTGCTGACTTCCTGGTTCCCTTTCAGCTGCAGGTGATCAGTGAGATTAGGTTCATTAAGACCAGTATGTCTGTCCCTGCTCCCTCTAGCTGTGCCTGGAGGTAACTGCACATCTAGTTCCTCTAGACTAGAGAAACAGGATTTCTTTTCTTAAAACCAACTTTATTAGTGCCCGCATCATGACAATACACAATAAAATAAGAAGTATATAGCAAACTGTCCACTCCCCTAAGCAAAGTGGATCCCTAAAGGGCAATAGGATCACAACCAAGAATGAAGCATCTCAACTCAACACAGATGTGAAATGACTGTTTCGCTCCTTGAGAAGCGATGGGAAAAGGAACCTGCACTACGTGGCAGGTTCAAACCCACAAAGAAAACTTGCCACTTGGCACAGCTGTGGTATTTCTGTGGATGGGCTCCTTGCCTGCACAGGAGAGTTCCCTTGACTGGTCGCTGAAAGATTAACACACCGCATGGAGCAGTTGCGTTAGTTGTGCCATTGGATGGGCTCCTTTGCTTTATAGCAAATATGTTTATATGTAAATATGTTTATAAAGAACCTAAGTGAAGTCCTAGCAGACTGGCTTGTGTAAATATGTATATAACTCCCTTTGTGTAAAGTGTAAATATGTATATAAGCACCTTGTGTAAAGTCCTAACCTCAATCAACTGTAAATCTGTAACCCTTCTTATGTGTGCTTCCTGCCTCACTAATCGAATTGTACCTACCCCTAATTACTGGCCAGTACAACCAGCCTTACCTTGTTTTGCAACCGCTGCTGATCACTGGAAGCAGCGGGATACAAATTTGTACGTAAATAAAAATAAATAAATAAATAGCAGGGACACTCTGGACTAGTTGCAACTAGAATGACTGAACGGCAGGACCCACAGTGAAAACCAAAGGTATGAAGATACTAACCTGCACTGAACCACAGGCAGGGCCGGCCCATCCACTAGGTGAGCTAGGCGAGCAGCGGCAGTGGCACACATGGGCAGCAACAGCAGCGGCACACATGGGCCAAGCTGCACCCCCCAGCTGTCACTGATTCTGTTTGAGAGCGAGGTGGGCAGCTGTAGTATTTCCAAAAGCTGTGTCAAAAAGCGTCCGCTTTTGGAAATACTGCCGCTGCCCGTCTCCCCTTCTGAAATGGAATCGATGGCAGCTGGGGGGTGGGGGGGGGGGGCATCGGCAGTTGAGGCAGGTGGCGAAGCTAGGGTTTCTGCCTAAGATGGCTGAAACCCTTAGGCTGGCACTGACCACAGGTTTGCCCCTAGCAACCCTGCTGGGCGGAGTCGGTGGACCATGTTGGTCTTTATCTGCTATTAGCCATTATGTTACTAATCCTTGCCTCCCAATTTGGAGAAAAGCTTTCAATTTCTCCTGAAAGGAGAGGAATTTAGCTTACAGACAGGACAGAATTTGCATCTCACTCTGTTGGTAAAGCAGTTTGGAAACAGTTTATATGAAAGGCACTAATACATCCAAACCTCTTATCTAGCGAAGACAATAGTAGAGGTTGGTAATCTTTCAGAACCAGCAATGTCCTCGGGACCATGTGTCCATGTCTTCCACCTAGAAGTGTCATTAATCTCCTACAAGTGACCTTTCTTCCAGTCCATTAGCATAAAACACTAAGAAAAAGGAAAGGCAAAAGCCATTATCAACCAATTTATATGTAAATGGAAAAAGATACAGAGTAAAAGTGAGTCCGTTAGAGAGTTCATTAAACCGCAGCCTTGGTGTCACTTTGCAAAGGTTCATGGATAAGAGCTCAGTCAACTTGTTCTCTCTATTCACAAAGGGGGTCATTCCAGAACTCGAATAAGGGGTATGTAAATGCGGCAGGGACGTTTATGTGCCGAAAACATCTCCAACCATATTCTGAAACACTGCTATCATGCACGACCACGGTGCTAGTACAGGGATCTCAGTCATGTCCAGAAGGGGCACGTATAAAATATATACAGGACAGGCCCATGCACGTATTGTTTTCCAAAAATGTGCACGTTATTCCTGCCGAAACGTGGAATAAGGCCAGGACTTAGAAAAAAATCTGCTCTTTTCTGAAATGCATCCCATAATGAAGAATGGTGTAACAGGTATGTTTTGAACTGGTGTGACTGCAGTCTGGAAAAAAAACAAGATGCAGTTTTAAGGTACAGAGAGCAGAGGTGAAGGAATGTTTTGAGCTATAGACACATTAATAAACAACCTTACAGAAATATTAAGAAGCGCAATACCATTTATTCTGGCTATGCTTTAATGTGCTGTTTGTGTTAAAGGAGCCAATCTAGGGGACCCTAACAATTCCCATGTTCTGAAAAATGGGATTGCTGATGTAGGGATAGTATGGGCATAAGAAGGGAAAGGATTCCTGTTTGGGTGAGAATTGGAGATCATATTGTCAGGTCTGGTATCTCATGCTATTATGTTATGTCATAGCTGCTATGTATAGGTTCAGAGCATCTCTTTGGCAGAAATATGATTTTGTGACAGGAAGTGAGAGTCTGTGTGTGTGTGTGGTTTGAGGGGTGTACAGAGGGTTCTGATGTGCTCATCTGCAATTCAGGGGAGACATAAAAGCCTGACCAGTACCTGGACCATATGGATGACTGCAGCATCACTAGGTGCCAGTGTGATTGGGCAGTCAAAATCAGAGAGGGTTCACTATAGCTAAATGTCAATACATATCCCTGTCAATAATAAGGGACCCTCAAACAGCACTAATGCATGCATGCCCATGATGCACATTTTGGGAGACCAATGGTGTTGCTGTTGAGCATGTATTAGTGCTGTTGCACTACTGAATGCTCTTATTTTGAGGGTCCCTTATTATTGACAGGGATATGTTTTGACATTTAGCCATAGGGAACCTATGCAGATTCATTCTGGATTATTTTTTTACAGGATACTCTAAGATCAGATATTGTTGGCAGTGTGATAGGGCAGCCATACATCCACTGTGCCAGGAACTGGGAGACATGACTGATGTGCCAATATTTCCCGGATTGTTCTATGAGACCTAGATCCCTATCTAGTCCAGGATCTATGAGAGCTGCGAGAGTGGTGATATATCTGGAGTCTGGCTACTGGGGGTGAAGGCACAGAGATCTCCCCTCCCATGCCCACACAGGCCTGACCAGGGGAGCAGTGCCACAAAGCAGACTGTGGAAAAGCAGACAGGGTTGCCCCACAGATAGCAGATGTATACAAACCAACATATACCACGATGGGACAGGTTTAGCTGCTGTGAGAAATACCAATATCCAGATAGGTGGGAATCAGATGCCATAACTGGAAGGCCCTACTAATACTACTACCACCGATCATTTGTATAGCGCTACAAAGTGTACACAGCGCTGCACAGACACACATAAAATATGGTCCTTGCTCAGCAGAGCTTACTATCTAGTCAAGACAGACAACACAGCAGCTGTAGACAGGATACATCCAGCGGGAATGGTAAGGAAACACAAGGAAGCATTAGCAGATCAGATCCAACAGTGGCAACAAAGAGATGAATGCTCAGCCTGGATTTGAGAGGGGCCAGAGAAGAAACCTGATGTACAGACTCAGGTAGTTTGTTCCAAGCATAAGGAGCAGTAAGGTGAAAGGAGCGAAGTCTGGATTTGGCAGTAGAAGGGAAGGACACAGATTGAAGCAATTTGACAGAAGAGCGGAATGCCTGAGGAGGGGTGTAGGGAATGATAAGAGGGGAATGGTAGGGCTGAGAAGCAGAATGATTGCACTTATAGCCATAGGCATGTAAAGGGCATACATCTATTGCTCAGCAATATTATGCATCCTTTGGGGAACTGCAATGTTAGTTTCGGGTTTTGTGCACTTGATGAGGGTCCATCCCTAGCAGTTTAAAGATTGTTTGTAGAGATGACCAGGGCAGGACTCACTGGGGCCAGCTCCTAATGCCACGCAGCATTTTATGCAAGGTATGTCCTGACATACATGTTCACATGTACATTCTGGTATACCATATTGAAGTGCACTGTGCTTACCCAGCACTTTTCAGGGCATAAGGGAGGACTGGTATATGGTCTACGTTGCAGCAGCTGTCATCTCTCATTGGTATTTAAATATAGTGTGCATCAGCAAACTACTTTCTGTAGTGAGCAGCTTAGGAGATGCACGTTTTTCCTGAGGGGTGTGGCGTCTGCGGGTAAATCGTGGGGATGGGCAGGATATGAAATGTGTAACTGTTCTGAAAATGGTGGGTACGGGGACATCCACAATGTTTACCCGCGTCCACTAATATTGACGGGGACATGTTTCTCCATTAGATTGCATGGCTTATGTCTGCACCCATGCGCAGGCCATGTGCCAGATGCGTGCGCAGGCCAGCTGAATAGCACTTGCCCATGCCATCCGAACACGTTTAACTCCCCGATTCTGGACCTGTGGCATGTCCAGGCCAGCGGATGCGAAATTAGGTTCAAACAGGGCCTTGTTTTTAAGTTAGATGTTCTGCGGGTCGGACATGCACATTATGGGATTGGCTCAAAGAGTATCTAGGAGGTTAATTCATATCCGTGCACATGCGTAAATAGTATGCCTCTATTTTACGCCATATGGGTACTGTTACATTTTCAAAAGGAAAGTATGAATGTACTTCCGGTTTAAATGATACCCTAGGGAAGTTGGGTACACACATTTACAGCTGTTCTGTGGTACATGCAAATTTTTCTGGCTTATATCATGCACATATGTGTGTGTTTTATAACATATAAGGCAGTATTTATTTATTTATTTTTATTCTGTGCTCTTATGAATCATTGCAGTTTATAATGAACATTAATTTGTACAATGCAGTAAGAAACATACATCCACTAATGATGTGACACCATTTGGAGTCATGACCCCACGTTTGGGAACCACTGTTATTTATTTGAGCACATTTTACAAATGACGCCCAAGTGCAATCTTGGATGTCCAAGCCAGAACATCTGAAAATAAGGAGGCACGTCCGGGTTCAGGTATGATTTCACTAATGTGGACATGCCTGATACGGACATCTGCAGGGGACATCTGCATAGACATCCCTGGAATAGTAGTTGAGACCATTGGTATCTAGGAATAACCAAATGTTCAGAGTAGTGGGTTCAAATCCCACTGCTGCTACCATTGTCAATGTGTAGAGTACTGGGGATGGTGAATTGTCATCTTTACAAGATCTGGATGTTTTATGGCCAAACCAACATTTTCCCAATGCCTACTTGTGCCTGGACCAGGTCCAAACTTGGACAGGGTCACAGACGTCTCCAATGTTTCTGAAATTGAGCAGGGATGTCTAGGTCCATTGCACTGTCCCAGTCACGCCCCTTGCCCATTTGGCCATCCCTGCACTGGAGATATCTTTAAAAGCCATTTGTAAAATAGCTATATGGACATCTCCATGATTGGGACATCCACATGAATGTTTTTGGACATCCAAATCACAATTAAGGCTTTTAAAATGACCCCCTTTGGGTGTAAACATTAATCTCTCCAGATCTCCATCCCTGAGAATGCTTCTTCTTAGTCTGGGTAAACTTATGTGCATACATACTGTACGATATGTGCTTTAGTTTACACATTGGGAGAGCAGTTTTATGCATGTCTATTTCAGTGCATAAAGCATTGTTCTAAAATTACACTCTAAGATACAGATAGGAATCATAGGATGAAAATAACCTCTTGTATGTGAATGCCACACTGGAGGCTTATCGTGCCCTCACCCACTTCAACACAGACTTCCTCTATTGGAGTGGGCGAGGATGCAGCAGGTCTCCAAAATGGCATAGGCTGAGAGGTCCCACACTTATGTTTGACTTTAGCTGAGCTGATGAGCTCTAGCTGTTGATCACTGTGGAAGTCACAGCACCAAAGTACATGGGAAATGCCAGATAAAGAGAAAGGGGAGATACTGGACTGGGGGATGCTGGACTATAGTATAGGGAAGAGAGGCGGTAGGGCGATACTGAACTAGGGGATGCTGGACTATAGTATAGGAAAGAGAGGCGGTAGGGCGATACTGAACTGGGGGATGATGGACTATAGTATAGGGAAGAGAGGCGGTAGGGAGATACTGGACTGGGGGATGCTGGATTATAGTATAGGAAAGAGAGGCGGTAGGGTGATACTGGACTGGGGAATGCTGGACTATAGTATAGGGAAGAGAGGCGGTAGGGCGATACTGGACTGGGGAATGCTGGACTATAGTATAGGGAAGAGAGGCGGTAGGGAGATACTGGACTGGGGAATGCTGGACTATAGTATAGGAAAGAGAGGCGGTAGGGAGATACTGAACTGGGGAATGCTGGACTATAGTATAGGGAAGAGAGGCGGTAGGGCGATACTGGACTGGGGGATGCTGGACTATAGTATAGGGAAGAGAGGCGGTAGGGAGATACTGGATTGGGGAATGCTGGACTATAGTATAGGGAAGAGAGGCGGTAGGGCGATACTGGACTGGGGGATGCTGGACTATAGTATAGGGAAGAGAGGAGGTAGGGAGATACTGGACTGGGGAATGCTGGACTATAGTATAGGGAAGAGAGGCGGTAGGGAGATACTGGACTGGGGGATGCTGGACTATAGTATAGGGAAGAGAGGCGGTAGGGCGATACTGGACTGGGGAATGCTGGACTATAGTATACGGAAGAGAGGAGGTAGGGAGATACTGGACTGGGGAATGCTGGACTATAGTATAGGGAAGAGAGGAGGTAGGGAGATACTGGACTGGGGAATGCTGGATTATAGTATAGGGAAGAGAGGCGGTAGGGCGATACTGGACTGGGGGATGCTGGACTATAGTATAGGGAAGAGAGGCGGTAGGGAGATACTGGACTGGGGAATGCTGGACTATAGTATAGGGAAGAGAGGCGGTAGGGAGATACTGGACTGGGGGATGCTGGACTATAGTATAGGGAAGAGAGGAGGTAGGGAGATACTGGACTGGGGAATGCTGGACTATAGTATAGGGAAGAGAGGAGGTAAGGAGATACTGGACTGGGGAATGCTGGATTATAGTATAGGGAAGAGAGGCGGTAGGGCGATACTGGACTGGGGGATGCTGGACTATAGTATAGGGAAGAGAGGCGGTAGGGAGATACTGGACTGGGGGATGCTGGATTATAGTATAGGGAAGAGAGGCGGTAGGGCGATACTGGACTGGGGGATGCTGGATTATAGTATAGGGAAGAGAGGCGGTAGGGAGATACTGGACTGGGGGATGCTGGGCTATACTGTAGTATAGGGAAGAGAGGAGGTAGGGCGATACTGGACTGGGGGATGCTGGATTATAGTATAGGGAAGAGAGGAGGTAGGGCGATACTGGACTGGGGGATGCTGGATTATAGTATAGGGAAGAGAGGCGGTAGGGAGATAATGGACTGGGGGATGCTGGATTATAGTATAGGGAAGAGAGGCGGTAGGGCGATGCTGGACTGGGGGTTGCTGGATTATAGTATAGGGAAGAGAGGAGGTAGGGAGATACTGGACTGGGGAATGCTGGACTATAGTATAGGGAAGAGAGGAGGTAGGGAGATACTGGACTGGGGGATGCTGGATTATAGTATAGGGAAGAGAGGCGGTAGGGCGATACTGGACTGGGGGATGCTGGATTATAGTATAGGGAAGAGAGGCGGTAGGGCGATACTGGACTGGGGGATGCTGGATTATAGTATAGGGAAGAGAGGCGGTAGGGAGATACTGGACTGGGGGATGCTGGATTATAGTATAGGGAAGAGAGGCGGTAGGGAGATATTGGACAGGGGGATGCTGGACTATAGTATAGGGAAGAGAGGCGGTAGGGCGATACTGGACAGGGGGATGCTGGACTATAGTATAGGGAAGAGAGGCGGTAGGGAGATACTGGACTGGGGGATGCTTGATTATAGTATAGGGAAGAGAGGCGGTAGGGAGATACTGGACTGGGGGAAGCTGGACTATAGTATAGGGAAGAGAGGCTGTAGGGAGATACTGGACTGGGGAATAAGAACATAAGAACATAAGATATGCCATACTGGGTCAGACCAAGGTCCATCAAGCCCAGTATTCTGTTTCCAACAGTGGCCAATCTAGGTCATACGTACCTAGCAGTTTCCCCAAGGGACACAGGTTCCACAATGCTTGTATTGGTTCAAACATTGATATCCTTGGTCCCTTCTTAATAATGGTTTATGGACCTTTCCTCCAGGAACTTGTCCAAACCTTTTTTAAACCCAGCTACACTAACAGCCTTTACTACATCCTCCAGTAACAAATTCCAGAGTTTGATTACACGTTGAGTGAAAAAATATTTTCTTTTATTAGTCTTAAATAGTTTACCCTGTAGCTTCATTGCATGTCCCCTAGTCTTTCTATATTCTGATAAGGTAAACAATCGATCTACGTTTACCCGTTCCACTCCGTTCATTAATTTATAGACTTCTATCATATCTCCCCTCAGCCGTCTCTTTTCCAGGTTAAAGAGCCCCAACCTTTTAAGCCTTTCTTCATAGGAGTATCCTTCCATCCCCTTTACCATTTTGGTGGCTCTTCTCTGAACCTTTTCTAAAATCGCTATATCCTTTTTAAGATACGGCGACCAGAATTGCACACAATATTCAAGGTGCGGTCTCACCATGGAACGATATAGAGGCATTATAATATCTTTTGTTTTATTTTCCATTCCTTTCCTTATCATACCTAGCATTCTATTTGCTCTCTTGGCCGCCGCTGCACACTGGGCCGAGGGTTTTAACATGGTATCCACAATGACGCCTAAATCTTTTTCCTGGGTGGTGGTTCCTAATGTGGAACCTTGCATCGTGTAACCATAGTTTGGGTTGTTCTTCCCTAGGTGCATAACCTTGCACTTCTCCACATTAAATTTCATCTGCCATTTTGATGCCCAGTCTTCCAATTTATCAAGATCCTCTTGCAATTTTCCACAATCCTCTTGGGTTTTAACAACTTTAAATAGTTTTGTGTCATCTGCAAATTTGATAACCTCACTCGTTATTCCACTTTCCAGGTCATTTATGAATATGTCAAAAAGCAGCGGACCCAGCACAGATCCCTGGGGTACACCACTATTCACCTTTCTCCATTGGGAAAATTGGCCATTTAGCCCTACCCTCTGCTTTCTATCTTTTAACCAGTTCCTGATCCACAATAGTACACTGCCTCCTATCCCATGACTCTTTAGTTTTGCCAAAGGTCTCTCATGAGGGACCTTGTCAAAGGCTTTCTGAAAGTCCAGATACACAATATCAACCGACTCACCTTTGTCCACCTGTTTATTCACTCCTTCAAAAAAACATAACAGATTAGTAAGACAAGATCTTCCTTGTCTAAAGCCATGTTGGCTGTCTCCCATTAGGTCGTGACTATCTACATGCTGAGTAATTTTATTCTTTATGATGGTTTCTACCATTTTTCCCGGTACTGACGTCAGGCTCACCGGTCTGTAGTTTCCCGGATCACCCCTCGAACCCTTTTTAAAAATTGGTGTTACTTTGGCGATCCTCCAATCCTCAGGTATTAGAGATGATTTTAATGATAGTTCACAGATTACTGATAGCAGGTCTGCAATCTCAAATTTCAGTTCTTTCAACACCCTTGGATGTATACCATCTGGCCCAGGTGATTTGCTACTCTTCAGTTTATCTAATAGTTGTAAGACATCTTCCCGATGTATCGATATTTCCTTCAATTCTTCCACACCTTTAAATACCACTTCAGTCATGGGTAACATCCCTACATCTTCCTCAGTAAAGACCGAAGCAAAGAATTCATTCAGTCTCTCCGCTATCACCTTGTCGCCTCTTAGTGCTCCTTTAACCCCTTTATCATCTAATGGACCAACTGACTCTCTCACAGGTTTTTTGCTACGAATGTACTTGAAAAGGTCTTTATTTCGCGTTTTTGCTTCCGCAGCAAGCTTCTTCTCAAATTCTCTCTTTGCCTGCCTTATCAATGCCTTGCATTTGACTTGCCAGTGCTTGTGCTGTTTCCAGGTTTCATCGTTTGGCTCTCTTTTCCATTTCCTGAAAGATGCTTTTTTGGCAACAACAGCCTCTCTGACCTCACCTTTAAACCATGCTGGCAGTTTTTTGGACTTCCTTCCACTTTTCATAAAGCGTGGAATACAGCTGGTCTGGGCTTCCAAGATAGTATTTTTCAACAACACCCAAGCTTGATGTACGTCTTTAACCTTTGCAACTGCTCCTTTTAGTTTTTTCTTAACTGTTTTCCTCATTTTATCATAGTCTCCCTTTCAAAAGTTAAAGGGTAGTACTGTGGATTTCCTTACTATCCCTCCTCCACTAATTAAATCAAAGGTGATCATGCTATGCTATGATCACTATTGCCAAGTGGCCCCAACACCCTTATCTCTTGCACTACATCTGGTGTTCCACTAAGGACTAGGTCTAATATTGCTTCCCCTCTGGTCGGTTCATGAACCAGCTGCTCCAAGAAGCAGTCATTTATTTCATCTAGGAACTTTATCTCCCTAGCATGTCCTGTTGTGACACTGACCCAGTCGATGCCGGGGTAATTGAAATCACCCATTATTATTACTGCACTGTAACTTTTGCTAGCTTCCTTGATTTCTTTGAGCATTTCATCATCCATTTGTTCATTCTGGCCAGGCGGACGATAGTACACCCCCACTGCTATCACCTTCCCCTTTTTACAAGGAATTTCAATCCATAGAGATTCTACAGCAAATTTTGTTTCTTGCCAAACTTTAATCCTTTCTGACTCAATGCCCTCTCTAACATAGAGCGCAACCCCTCCACCAATTTGATCAGCTCTATCATTACGATATAGTTTGTACCCAGGTATCACAGTGTCCCACTGGTTGTCCTCCTTCCACCATGTCTCTGATATTTCAATCATATCTAACCTCTCGTTTAGTGCTATATATTCTAACTCTCCCATCTTGTTTTGTAGACTTCTAGCATTTGCATACAAGCATTTTAGAGACTGTATTTTATTCATATTAATTTGGCTATTGGTAGACATGGGTAATTTGGTATCTTTAAGCTCTGTCTGCTCCATACTCGAGGGCATTTGGGCTACTTTACTCTTTTTTGGAACCTCTCTGCTTTTTGTAGTATCCTTCAAGGATACATTCTTCCGAACCACGCGCTCTTGGGCGACTGTCGGCTTTCCCCTATTATCTAGTTTAAAAGCTGCTCTATCTCCTTTTTAAAGGTTAATGCCAGCAGCCTGGTTCCGTCCCGGTTAAGGTGAAGCCCATCCCTCCGGAAGAGCCCCTCCTTTCCCCAGAATGTTCCCCAGTTCCTAACAAATCCAAACCCCTCATCTCTGCACCATTGTCTCATCCACGCATTGAGACTCCGGAGCTCTGCCTGCCTTTTGGGTCCTGCGCGTGGAACGGGAAGCATTTCGGAGAACGCTACCCTGGAAGTTCTGGATTTCAACTTCCTACCTAAAAGCCTAAATTTAGCTTCCAGAACCTCCCTACCACATTTTCCTATGTCATTGGTACCGACATGTACCAAGACAGCAGACTCCTCCCCAGCACTATCTAAGACCTTATCTAGGTGGCGTGTGAGGTCCGCTACCTTCGCACCAGGCAGGCATGTTACCAGGCGATCCTCACGTCCACCAGCCACCCAGCTATCTACATGCCTAATGATCGAATCACCAACTATAACTGCTGTCCTAACCCTTCCCTCATGGGCACTTGGCCCTGGAGAAACCTCCTCGGTGCGAGAGGGGTTTACATCACCTGGAGGACAGGTCCTAGTTACAGGATCACTTCCTGCCACACCAGGGTGATGCTCTCCTGTCACGTGACCTCTCTCCTCCATGGCAACAGGGATGCTGCCAGACTGGAGGTGGGACTTCAGGACTATATCCCTGTAGGTCTCGTCTATGTACCTCTCTGTCTGTCTTATGTTTTCCAAGTCTGCTACTCTAGCCTCTAGAGAACGGACTCGTTCCCTGAGAGCAGAGAGCTCCTTGCACCTAGTGCACACGTAAGACCTCTCACCAGCTGGGAGAAAATCATACATGTGACACTCAATGCAAAAGACTGGAAAGCCCACATCCCGCTGCTGGACTGCTGTCTGCATCTTAGTTTTAAGTTTGTGTTTAGATCTTTAAGTTCTTTACTAAAGGGTGCTATGGATATTTATACCACTAAAACTGTACCTAAGAAGTTTAATATACCTTGTTCACCTGACGTTTAATTAATCTCAGGTCCTTAGTGTATGACTGATTTGGGTAATGAGCTTCACCTGAGAGCACCTCCTGTCTTTTAAGTTGTGCAAGGACCTATAAAGGTGTGATTATCCCAGGGGAGGGTGGGTGTGGGGAGGGAGGGAGGGATATAACACTTATTAAAAGAGGGCTGCTACACAGTATCCTGTCCTGTGCTGCTGAGGTAAGCTATATTCTGATTTGATTTAAATTATAGCTCTTTGCTGCTGCTAGGCTCTAACCTGTTATGAAATTTAAACTACAAGCTCTCTGCTGGATTCTAAATTTAACCAGAAAGCTCTCTTCTGTGTTTTAATTTGAAACTAAAAGTACTTTGCTGATGCTAGGCCCTAACCTATTATGAAAATTTAAACTACAAGCTCTCTGCTGGATTCTAAATTTAACCAGAAAGCTCTCTTCTGTGTTTTAATTTGAAACTAAAAGTACTTTGCTGATGCTAGGCCATGAGTGACTATGAAATTTAAACTACAGCTCTCTACTGGGTATGAAAGGTAACCAGAAAGTTCTCTTCTGTGTTTTAAATTGAATCTTAAACTGTTGCTACTAGGCCCTGACTGATTTAACAAAAAATAGTGGGTTCACAGATTAATTAGCTTTAAAAGAAAAAAAAATTCCTTTCAGAAAAATTTCCAGAAGTATATACTCACAATTTCAGATCTCTCTCCAGAAGTAACAGCCCCCCTTTCTATTCCTTCAAGACTGGATTATAGTATAGGGAAGAGAGGAGGTAGGGCGATACTGGACTGGGGGATGCTGGATTATAGTATAGGGAAGAGAGGTGGTAGGGAGATACTGGACTGGGGAATGCTGGATTATAGTATAGGGAAGAGAGGCGGTAGGGTGATACTGGACTGGGAGATGCTGGATTATAGTATAGGGAAGAGAGGCGGTAGGGAGATACTGGACTGGGGAATGCTGGACTATAGTATAGGGAAGAGAGGAGGTAGGGCGATACTGGACTGGGGGATGCTGGACTATAGTATAGGGAAGAGAGGCGGTAGGGCGATACTGGACTGGGGATGCTGGATTATAGTATAGGGAAGAGAGGCGGTAGGGCGATACTGGACTGGGGAATGCTGGATTATAGTATAGGGAAGAGAGGCGGTAGGGCGATACTGGACTGGGGGATGCTGGACTATAGTTTAGGGAAGAGAGGCGGTAGGGCGATACTGGACTGGGGGATGCTGGACTATAGTATAGGGAAGAGAGGCGGTAGGGAGATACTGGACTGGGGGATGCTGGATTATAGTATAGGGAAGAGAGGCGGTAGGGAGATACTGGACTGGGGGATGCTGGATTATAGTATAGGGAAGAGAGGCGGTAGGGAGATACTGGACTGGGGGATGCTGGATTATAGTATAGGGAAGAGAGGCGGTAGGGAGATACTGGACTGGGGGATGCTGGATTATAGTATAGGGAAGAGAGGCGGTAGGGCGATACTGGACTGGGGGATGCTGGACTATAGTATAGGGAAGAGAGGCGGTAGGGCAATACTGGACTGGGGAATGCTGGATTATAGTATACGGAAGAGAGGAGGTATGGAGATACTGGACTGGGGAATGCTGGATTATAGTATAGGGAAGAGAGGCGGTAGGGCGATACTGGACTGGGGGATGCTGGACTATAGTATAGGGAAGAGAGGCGGTAGGGCGATACTGGACCGGGGGATGCTGGACTATAGTATAGGGAAGAGAGGCGGTAGGGAGATACTGGACTGGGGGATGCTGGACTATAGTATAGGGAAGAGAGGCGGTAGGGAGATACTGGACTGGGGGATGCTGGATTATAGTATAGGGAAGAGAGGAGGTAGGGCGATACTGGTCTGGGGGATGCTGGACTATAGTTTAGGGAAGAGAGGAGGTAGGCAGATACTGGACTGGAGGATGCTGGACTATAGTATAGGGAAGAGAGGCGGTAGGGCGATACTGGACTGGGGGATGCTGGATTATAGTATAGGGAAGAAAGGCGGTAGGGAGATACTGGACTGGGGAATGCTGGATTATAGTATAGGGAAGAGAGGCGGTAGGGCGATACTGGACTGGGGATGCTGGACTATACTGTAGTATAGGGAAGAGAGGCGGTAGGGCGATACTGGACTGGGGGATGCTGGATTATAGTATAGGGAAGAGAGGCGCTAGGGAGATAATGGACTGGGGGATGCTGGATTATAGTATAGGGAAGAGAGGCGGTAGGGAGATACTGGACTGGGGGATGCTGGATTATAGTATAGGGAAGAGAGGCGGTAGGGCGATACTGGACTGGGGGATGCTGGACTATACTGTAGTATAGGGAAGAGAGGAGGTAGGGCGATACTGGACTGGGGGATGCTGGACTATACTGTAGTATAGGGAAGAGAGGAGGTAGGGCGATACTGGACTGGGGGATGCTGGATTATAGTATAGGGAAGAAAGGCGGTAGGGCGATACTGGACTGGGGGATGCTGGACTATACTGTAGTATAGGGAAGAGAGGAGGTAGGGCGATACTGGACTGGGGGATGCTGGATTATAGTATAGGGAAGAGAGGCGGTAGGGTGATACTGGACTGGGGATGCTGGATTATAGTATAGGGAAGAGAGGTGGTAGGGAGATACTGGACTGGGGGATGCTGGATTATAGTATAGGGAAGAGAGGCGGTAGGGAGATACTGGACTGGGGGATGCTGGATTATAGTATAGGGAAGAGAGGCGGTAGGGCGATACTGGACTGGGGGATGCTGGACTATACTGTAGTATAGGGAAGAGAGGAGGTAGGGCGATACTGGACTGGGGGATGCTGGACTATACTGTAGTATAGGGAAGAGAGGAGGTAGGGCGATACTGGACTGGGGGATGCTGGATTATAGTAAGGGAAGAGAGGCGGTAGGGCGATACTGGACTGGGGGATGCTGGACTATACTGTAGTATAGGGAAGAGAGGAGGTAGGGCGATACTGGACTGGGGGATGCTGGATTATAGTATAGGGAAGAGAGGCGGTAGGGTGATACTGGACTGGGGATGCTGGATTATAGTATAGGGAAGAGAGGTGGTAGGGAGATACTGGACTTCAGTGGTGGGGGTGGACAGCGGAAGAGGACTCTAAAATCCACAAATGGGGAGTATTTTATAGAACAGTTGATAAAACAGCACCCATGCTTCTAATGACCAACATTTTCTCCTCATTTCCCATTGCCTGATTATTCTGACCTTTCTGCTCTTCGTCCTAAACCTCTGAAATTTCCAGTCTCTGTGGCCCTCTTCCCTCCCCTTTACTCTTGAAGTATATTAAAGCATAAATACATTTTTTAGTTTTAGCCTGAGGGCTTTTTATGCAAAACGTAAAAGCATTTTGAGATTGTGTTGGGGCTTAATCAATTCATATTATTTGAATATGTGTCCTTCACAATAACAAAGAGAGGCAACTGTATATTGTATGCAGGACTCATAACAATTTCATGTAATCAAAAGCTGGATTAAAACAGCAATCCGAGTAAAAAATAATTAGAGTATACAATAGGATGAAACTAAGGATTAGGCTTCATCCTTTCATTTGCACCTGACTTTAAAACCTTTTTTCAAAACAAATTTGTGCAGGTGTTACAAGACACCACAATCTTTCTTCTGTGTTCAGCATGAAGAGAATTCTGGAATCCCATACTCTTAAACTGATATTGTATACAGCGAGGTGATGGAGGTTGGGCTTACTTGTCTCAGTGACCAGTGGGTGTCTCCACTAGTGTTTTAGAGGGAACTGTTTAAGATCCTGCTTAGACTAGGTCTGGGATGTTAGAGAGAGAGAGAGAGAGAGAGAGAGAGAAAGAGAGAGAGGCAGCAGATACACAACCAGGTGGCAGAGGTGCTATAAGAGCCCAAGGGAGTTCAGCAGCCTGAGAAAGGGAACTGTCTCTCTGATATCTGGCTGGGTCATACCAACCAGGGAGACCAACCAGTGGTGTAGGCAGGACTGACTTTTTGGTGAGCTTGGGTTTTACATGGAGAGACACTAGGCAGTGCTAATGCTGACACCACCTGTAGGTCTCCTTTCACTGGCCCATTCTTCCTGCCTGACTCCAATATGGTGGGGACTAGGGCTTACCCAGGGCCACCTGTGGCTTTGCCCTTAAGACCAGCATTCCTCTATGCCAGCTAAGCCTAGCAAAAGGTGAAGAAGAAGGAGAGTGGAGGAGTCTGATAGAACAAGGGAAGATTTGGAGCAAAGACCCTGCAAGGAGAGTATCCTAGACGTAGCACGAGCTAGAGGAGTTCTTCCTATTTGTCTTAATAGGTGAGTGGGACCAGTCAGATGAATCCAAACTCAGCTCCCTGAGAGATACAACTTTGTTGTGTGATGGGCCCGTCTGTCTGGTGCATCCTGTTCACAAAGGAGAGAGTGTTTTGAGAGAAGCTTTTAAGGAATTCCTGATGTTATATTCTCGGGAAGAAAAGAGTAATTTCCCCATTTTTATATTTTCCCAGCAGAACTACTACTGATTTTTTTTTTTTTTAGGATTTTTGATCAAGAGTTTAAGCAGGCACTAGCACCAGCAATATCTTTATCTAGGGTGCTGAGATTTGTGGTTTTGGGAAGTGTCTGATGAGAGTGTCGTGTAGGCTTATTGGGAGGAGTTGAAGTACCCAGCCTGGGTCCTGAAGAAAAGAGGAACAGAGGGAGTCTCACCCAGACTCCAGACGAGGAATTATTTATGGAGCCTGCTCATGATCTGAAATTGGCATATAGATTTTCTTTTGAACTTTGCTTTTTGCCTGATGCTGGCAGATTTGAAATCTGAATTATGAATGGCTTTAAACTGACTTTAAAGTCTGCTTATTGCAAGATTCCAGAGAAAGGATGATGTTTCTTATAAAAATTCATGAGTTTCTGAGATCTCTTGGAAACAACCACAGCAAGGGTCAACAAAAGCAATTCTATCAAATTTTGCTTTTGATAGCTTATATTCAATTGTCAAAAATACAAACTGAAATTTTATATATAGTATATTAACCATGTTTTAAAATGCTTCGCAATTCATAAGAAATTCTAAAGTGCATTAGTGCCAGACGTATTTTCCCGTAGACACAAAACAGGAAGCATCTTCACTGCATTTGGCCCTGTATGCAACTTTACTTTAGATTAGAAGTTATTTTAGTCAAAGGTTATTCTATTTATTTACAAAACCTGATGAACAATAAACTATTTTAATTTATTCTAAATTCATTTCGCAGTTAGCAAGCACTATGATCTTATCCACTCCACAAGAGCCTGGAAATCATGGTAAGCAGTGCATGGCCATAGATCTTACTGCATGCTGGTGGGTTCGGGGTGTGAACAGTGCTTGTAGTTAGTGCATGGTAAGCAATGTTCCCTCTAAGCTGTGCGCATGTGCATGTGCATACAACTCACCAAACCCCCACACATAGGTTAAAATAGTGCACACAAAAATAAAATTTCTGCTAAAAAAACATAAGCAGCATTAAAATGAAATATTGCAGGCCAGTTGTTCTGATTTCCAGTTCATATAAGTGCTATAATAACTTATAAGTCTCATGAAACCGTAAACTTTGGCACATGAACACCATATGAGAAACTTCCAGTTCCATGATGTAGTTGAAGGTTTATCACGTTGTGTGCAGTACTGGTGAATTGATTTATTAAATTTTCGCATTATAACTGAATTTTAAAACATACATTTTTAAAATGTTGAAACCAAGAGCGGTGAGAGGTCTAAAACGCAAGAGAACAGCAGCAGCTTTTAAGTCTGAATGGCTTGAAGAAATTGTTGAAACAGAGACACTGAAGTCTCGAAGAACAATGCGCGTTCAACTGCATGCACTCTTCACCTATGACGAGGATGACGGAGTAGTTTGCTTATACTGTCAAGATGCCAAAGCAACTGGAGAGCTCTCTACTGGAAAAGTGTGGGATGATGTGTGGAAATTTGACTCCCTGAAATGACATCTATTAAGTAAGTCTCATATGACAGTGTTATGAAACTTGTGATAAGGAAGCTTATCATAGCTCAGGTAGGAGCTATAGAAAAGATGATGTGACTCTGAACAAGCAACCTGTCAGTTCTGGTAGAAGTGAGAAAACAGAGTTTTCACATAAAAGACTACCAGTCCCAGAATGCACCAGGTTTCCAGCAGCCATGAGAGGGGCTGAAGTGAGAGAATGTGTGTGCAATCAAGAGAGCTATGAGGTAATCCCTAAGCACTCATCTCAAAGGGCAGGGCCTGATTCAGCACAGCTGCGCTGTGTTAGGGAGCAGCACACATTAGAACAGGATAAGAGTAGAGCTTATTCTTCAGGAAACAGTTTCAGCAACAGTTTCAAGAACAGCTTCAGGAAGAGATACAGAGGGGAGAGCTTCAGCAACGGCTACAAGCACCAGTATCACCTGGAGAAACAGAAGCCAAGCCAAGCAGATAGAGAGAGAAGGAAACTCTCTGGAAGGAAGAGAAGAAAGGCCATTGGAAGGTCTGGGAGATTCCAAGGCAGTACTCATACTGGGAGGTATTCCAAAGGCCAGCAGAGTCCATTGGACTGGATTCAGCCAGAGGAATGGAGTGGCAGAGATAGGAATCACCAGTGGCTACCTGGAAGAGAGAAGACTGCATGTGGAAGGGACTTTCAGACCAAGGCCAGAAGGTATGTGAGAGAAGATCCAGTGTCCAGGGATCAAGATTGGAAGGCTGGACATCAGAATTGGATTACATATTGGCCAGGCTATACAGAGAGGAATAATGATAGCAGGAGAGGCTCAGGTATGAACACTGATCCAGACCCTATCTATAATAGAGAATGGCAGCAAGGGAATAAGCATTCTCATGATAGTGCCTTAATGAAAGACTCATCTGTGCCAATGTATGATATTGACCCTATGATTGTTGATGCAGGGGGAAATACAGCAGATGAAACTATTTACATGGACTGTTCTTTATCTAAATGCTATTGCTAGTTTTCTATGAGCAAACACATCAGCCATCACAAAGAAACCTAACTTTGTTCTTTATTTCCACTGCAAACAGCTCTTAAAGCAGGATTTGGGCTCACACAGTAGCAGCCAGCCAGCTAAAGGCTTTCAGCTGGTCCATGGATAGTAATTAGGGCTGCACCTGATTGTGTGTGTGAGCAAGGGAGAATCACTGCTGAGATCAGCGTGGAAAATAAGCAGAAGTTAACCTAACCAGCAAAGTTTATTCTTTTCGTTGTGCCTTTGTATTTGGTAATTATTTGCTAAAAAAAACATTAGCTAATTGCCTGACAAGCTGAAGGTTGTTTTCTGGTTTACCTTGTGACTTTTTGTTATCCATTTAAACACTGCAAGCAAGTAACCTCATTTATAGTGCTATCAAGCATACATGTGCTGGGTGAATTAAACCCCATCAATAAAAGAAGTATTTTATTGATCTTACCACTTGGTTTCACAACTCAAATTATTGTCATCAGCTGTGTTTGGGAGTGAATGAACTACAATACCCACAATACCTTGCAAGAATCATATGAATATATGCATCGTCAAGATTGTGTAAGTTCTCACCCTAGGCAGCCGTCTGACAAACTTAGAAGTAAAAATCTAACTTTAAGAGGAGAACGGGTTACTGTGTTACTTGAAAGCCCCCGTCGAAAAAGAGAAAAGGCAAATTAGTAATGAACGGAAGTGTTCCAGCCCCAAGGAAATTAAAGTTCTTATTGACAGTGTTTTGCTGACCATTAGGATGAATATCTCTGTGCTCTCTGTTCAAAATATTAAAGAGCACATGGTGAAGTATGTAAGCATACGTGAAAGCTGGAGAAGCAAAAACTTACGCGTTTGAATTTCTTAAAATTATAAACAGCACTGTGCAAGATAATGTTATGGCAGACATTGCATCAGCAACGTATCATACATTCTATTGATGAAAACACAGACATTTCTGTCAACAAATACTTAACACTCTACTTTAAGTTGTTGTTGTTGTTGTTAAGTGCGGTCAAGTCATTGTCAACTCATGGCAACCCTCTGGATAGTTGTCCTAAACTGTGTTCGTCTTCATTCAGGTGGCTCCTTGTTGACAGACTGGCACTCATAGCTGCTGTTATTGTATCGATCTATCTCATTGCTGGCCTTCCTCTTTTGCATTGACCTTCTACCTTGTCAAGCATGATGTCTTTCTCTAATGATCTCTCTCTTCGCATGATATGTCCAAAATATGAAAGTTGAAGTCTTGTTATCTGAGCTTCTAAAGAAAGCTTAGGTTTGATCTCCTCTAGTACTGATTGGTTTGTTCTTTGGGCAGCCCATGGTATACATAGTATTCGTTGCCAGCACTATAATTTAAAGGTATCAATTTTCTTCCTGTTTATCTTTTTCACTGTCCAACTTTCACATCCATACAACATTATTGAAAATACCATGACTTGAACAAGTCAAATCTTTGTATGGAGAGAGACTTCTCTGCTCTTGAGAGTCTTGTCCAGGTCCTTCATAGCCATTCTGCCAAGAGCAACGCGTCGTCTGATTTCTTGACTGCTTGATGTCACCTATTTCAATTTCTTCTCCATCAAAGATGAACTTATTGATTTTGCCAGTTGTCAGGATCTTTGTCTTCTTTACATTAAGGGAGGACAAGGCCATAGCAGAAAGATTGAATGAACTATTTGCTTCAGTCTTTACTGAAGAAAATATAGAAAAGTTACCCATGCCTAAAATGGTATATAAAGGTGATGTAGCAGAAGAATTGAAAGAAATATCGATAAACCAGGAGGTTGTATTACAACTGTTTGATAAACTGAAGAGTAGCAAATCACCTGGAATGGTTGGTATACATCCAAGGGTGTTGAGAAAACTACAATATGAGATTGCGGAGCTACTATTAGTAATCTGTGAACTATCATTAAAATCATTTATAGTACTTGAGGATTGGAGAGTGGCCAATGTAACTCTGAATTTTAAAAATTATTGAACATGTAGATAGTAATGGTTTAATGGGAGAAAGCCAACATGGCTTTAGCCAAGGAAGGTCTTGTCTTACCAATCTGCTATATTTTTTTGAAGGGGTGATTTAACAGGTAGACAAAGGTGAGCCTGTTGATGTGGATCCCGATCCCAGTAGGGGCACGTGTGGGCTGTGTGGATGGCGCCGAGCAGGACGGGCTCATTAGGAGCTCATTCTGCACCATGGGATCAAGATGTCCCTGTGGGTACAGGACTGGGCCCTTAGACAGCCCACTGCTTGGTCAGCCTGCTGCATCGGAGACCCCTGAACCCCCACTGCCTGACCCACTGTGGAGCCGGCCATGGCCCGGATCAGATGGCTGGGGCTACCTTTGGGAGATCCAGGCCTTGGGAGGGCATTTGAGGCACGATCGCCACCATCATGGCTGTTTATTCCATCTCCGAGGTGGAATAAGCAGCGCGTCCTGCCCTCACCCACAGGAAGTACAGGGCCATTACCTGAATCGGCCCTGTATGTCCTGCTGCCTCAGCCTACCTCTGCTTCACCCACCCTCTACCCCCTTCCACCACCCTCTAGCTCTGCATGCTCTGAGGCTCAGGCCATGTGGGGGGATGGGATGCAAAATCGAGGCAGGGCAGATAGTACTGCTGCACGTCCCATTGGGATGTACAGTCCCGTTATCCGCCTCTCAGAATGACCTCCCTAGTGCATCTGGATTTTCAGAAAGCCTTTGACAAGGTTCCTCATGAGAAACTCTTAGTGAAATTAAAAAGTTGTGGGTTTGGAGTAAGTGCAGTGTTGTGGATCAGGAGCTGGTTAAAAATAGGAAGCAGAAAATAGGACTAATGGCTAATTTTCTCACTGGAGAAAGGTGAATAGTGGAGTATCCCAGGGATCTGAGCTGGCCCCGCTGCTTTTTAACATATTCATAAATGACTTGGAAATAGGAATAACAAATGAGGTGATCAAATCTGCAGATGACACAAAATGATTCAAAGTTGTTAAAACGCAAGAGGATTGTGAAAAATTGCAAGAGGACCTTGAAAAATTGAAAGATTGGACATCCAAATGGCAGATGAAATTTAATGTGGACAAGTGCAACTAGGAAAGAACAACCCAAACTATGGTTACAGGCTGCAAGGTACCGGAAATCACTACCCAGGAAAAGGTTTAGGCATCTTCGTGGATAATACGTTGAAACCCTCTACTCAGTGTGCAGCGGTGGCCAAGAAAGCAAATACAGTAGAATACTAGGAATCATAAGGAAAGGAATGGAGAATAAAACAAAGGATATTATAATGCATCTGTATTGTTCCATGGTGCGACTACACCTTGAATATTGTATGCAATTCAGGTTGTCATATCTTAAAAAGGATATAGCTGAATTAGAAAAGGTACAAAAGAGAGTGACAAAAATGGTAAAGGGAATGAAAGGATACCCCAGTGAGGAGAGGCTTAAAAGGTTGGGACTCTTCAACTTGGCAAAGAGGCAGCTGAAGGGGGATATGATAGAGGTCTATAAATTAGTTAATTAATAATGTGAAGGAATGGAGAATGCTCATAGTCACCATTATGTCCTGTGGCAAGGCAGATTTGTGCCAGTTCTATGAGTCGTGATGGCAGCCATGAGCAGAAATACCCAGTGTCCAAGAGACCTGGGGAATCCCATGGGAAGTATTTGTTCAGCTGTGTTTATCAGTCTTGCATAATTTTCTCTATTGACCTTGAAGTGTGTAAATTGAGCTCGGGAGATGTACAATTGGCATACATTCTCCATGCAAAGCCATGTGGGAAACAGCAGGCAAGCTACTATGGATGTATGGACTCTATACTATCACTATATTATCACTATATTTGAAAACTGCCAATTTTGAGGGAAGTCTCTACTATTAGGCAGTCATATGACTTAGCCCCCAATAAATGAGGTTTTATGGGTCAATGAAAGACCCAGTTGTTGGCTGAGTCTTGGGGTTGAAAATGGAATAATTTGTGAGATCTACTGCTGAGGCTCCTCAGTCATAGACCTGATAATTTGATCAGGGATGTTATGCCATGCATTAAAGATGATCAAACTATGAAGCACACATTCTCACAGCAGAGAAAAGCCTCGACGTTTGGCTCAAGAAAAAAAATGCTTCTCATACATTGTGAAAACAGGAGCAGAAAGTTTATTGCACATGGTGTTACAAGGATGGAAAGTTGATTGCGTACAGTGGGAACCTGAGCAGATTGCTATCCAGTGCTACAGGTGGGGAGAAGGGAATGTTTATCACTCAGTATGAAGCTGGAAGACAATATTTATCATTCATTATTACCTAGTGGGACACTGAAATAAATGGTTCATTATACACATGGTGATAGCAAGGGAGAAGGTTTTGTCATATGCTGTGACACCAGGAAACAAGGCTCGTTGTACAAAGCTATGTGTGTTCATTTCAGGCATCAGCATACTAAAGTGCAACGTACTGGAAAAATATTTCCACCCAAATAGATTTCATTTACTTTTCCTATTATCTTTGCAATATAGTTGATTTAAAATTCCCTTACATCTCTTCTTTCTCTGAGAAGGTTCAAAATAGGCAACAGAAATATCACAGACAAATATGAGGAATGCAGCTTATAATAGCATAATACAATGAACACCAGCATATCGCCAACACCTAGAAACGTAACTTGACATACAGCAGTTAAGCTGGAGAACAACAATGCAGTTACAGTAAACATACCTCTCACCACAGAATAACCCCTTGATCTCCACAGACCCCGAAGTAGACACACATGCACCATAAACATTAAGGGGGTCATTTTACTACTACTACTGATCATTTGTATAGCGCTACAAGGTCTATGCAGCTCTGTATAGGCACATGTAAAAGACGGTTCCTGCTCATCAGAGCATACAATCTAGTAGAGACAGACAACACAGCAGCTGAGGACAAGACAGGGTCGAGCTCGAGTTCCACATCCTCACTGCAACCTCTCAATCGCAAGTACACCTGCTAACAAACTTTCAAACAGACTTGGTGACTTAAATTATGTAAATTCTTCTTTTCAGCTTAGATTACAAACCTAACTAATGCAATCTACTTTGCTTTAAGGATCTACTGTTGCCTGTAATACCTAGTAGTCTACAACGTACTGTAGCTAGTGTTATAACAAATACAAATCACTGTGCTTCAATATTATACTGTTGCCAATATTCTAACCTAATAGAACCCACTGTGCTTTAATGCCGTACTGTTGCCAGTATCCCACAATTTGTGATTGCGTTTCAACATTATCAAGCATACTATATATTATGCATTATAACATTACTGTTGCCAGTAATGTGCTCTAAAGAAGTACCATGCTGCTTCCAGTTATACAATTAATCTATCATAGCTCAAACTATTCTCCTAGCATACTCAACCTAATTGCCTATACTATGGTCAGTAAATACAATTGATTGATTGCCTATACTATTGCCTATACTATGGTCAGTAAATACAATTGATTGTTGTAATAACTGATATCAGCATTACATCATTACTGTTGTCAGTATCTACAATTGACTGTTGTTATAGCTGATATCATCATAATCTGTATACACTGTTCCCATTTCCCCCACAGTTGGTAAACTGTTGTCTGTACCTAACTAAACTCCAGTGAAATATCTTTGCCTAACCAGAGTGCACTTTTCACTTTGTAAGCTTCTGCAACATTTTTCTGTATCTAACTTAATTCCAGTGAACTGTCTTCCCCTAGCCAGATATTAAACACTTCACCACAGAAAACCACAAACCTTATCTTGAAAATCTCCCTCTCAAGCAATTTTCCTCACATCCACGCAATGGCCCTCCACAGCAAGATTTCATTAGGCCTATACCTCCTTCTCATAGGTCTGATACCAGATATCTTAGCTCTAATTTCTTCAGGCAATTCCATACCTACCTTACATAACAATTGGCGAAAGTGGTCAGGCACCAATCACCACAATGGAAATTGGGACCACCGTTCGCACCACCATTATCTATTATACATTCCTCTTCAGCACACTACAAAGTTAAATACAGAAAACTACAATCAACCATGCCCTCTCAAATGTGCCCTCATTAATGCTCGCTCTCTCCGTAAAAAATGGCCAGCTGTCACAGACATAATAACTTCTTATAACCTTGACATACTTATGGTCACCGAAACATGGCTGTCGCCCGAAGATAATATAATTCTCAACCAACTCCTCCCCAACAACTTCGAGGTCTTCACCAGCAGCAGACAAGGCAAAAGAGGTGGAGGGGTACTTATCCTCGCCAAGACTGAACTCCAACTTAAAATGGTCGACTCCTCCAGCAACAACCACCTCGAAACTGTCTCTATCTCTAACAACCTCTGCTCTATAAACTTAGTCTACAGAGCGCCATCATCATCCCCAGATGATCTGTCAACCATTATAAACCTTGCCTCCAACTCACAGAATCCAAACAGACCCAACTGGATCTTAGGAGACATTAACCTACCGTCTCTACAAGACAACCATTCTGACGCCTTCATAGACGCTCTGGAAACCCTAGGCTACAAGCAAGTTGTTCAACAATCCACACATTCTAAAGGTAACATCCTTGATCTCATATTTGCCCCACTATCCGCCCTCAAGCAACTTCAAAATATTATACTAGCAATAACAGATGTCCCATGGTCAGATCATAATCTCATTATGTTCCTGATTCCCATTCAAAAGAAGCAATATTCTGTTGACAAGAACCTAAACAAATATGCAAATACCACATCCAGAAGCTTCCAACCTTTTAACAGGGAACAGATCCTCGAGGAAACTGACGCACTCTTTAAAGACTCTACCCTAAACCTGGAAGAGATCATCACTTCTTGGAACAACAGACTCAACCGCCTATCATCTCGTCCACCCAGAAACAAGCCCTCAAGAAGAAAAGCTACTGCACCTTGGTTTACCTCAGATCTAAAAGACTCCCTAAAACTTTTGCGAAAGCTCGAGAAGAAATGGAGGAGGTCACGCACCAATACCAATCAAACCACATACATGCAACATCTTGACGCTCACCGTAAAGCCATTTCAGAAAAAATGAGACTATATCATACAGACACCCTGAAACGTGCTATAAACAAACCCCATGATCTATTTACCCTTGTCAAGAAATTAGCCAAGGAACCTTCACAAGAAAACCAGTGCGAAATCAACCCACAAGAATATGCCCTTTACATACAATCTAAGATGTGCTGTACAAATAAAATTACAATACCCCCTATCCCGAATATTCATGGGCTCCCAGCTCCTTTAGCCTCATTCTCCACCCCTTCGCTGAAGCTAATTGAAGATATAATCTCATCTCTTAACTTATCCACAGCACACACTGATCCGTGTCCAGCCTTTTGGATAAAGGACCTTCACAAAGAGCTTGCTCCAATAATATCCAGGATCATAAGCCTATCTTTTGACACTGGCTCATTCCCTGCTGCCCTCAAACAGACTTCTATCAGACCTCTTCTAAAAAACCTCAAGTTAGATCCACAAAAAACGGACTCTTACCGACCCATTTCCAGCATACCCACTCTTGCCAAAATAATCGAAAAAATAGCCTACAGACAACTGCAAGACCATATCGACACTGAAGCGCCTTTGGATACTTGTCAACATGGATTCAGGGAATCCCACGGGGTCGAAACCCTCCTCACCTCACTTCTCAACAGCCTAAACCTTGGTATCGATAACATCAAACAGGGCTTTGTTCTCATCTTTTTAGATATTGCGGCTGCTTTTGACTCGGTTTGTCACGAGCTTCTCATTATCCGCCTAAGAGAGAAGGGCATTTGTGGAAATGCTCTCGATTGGTGCATCTCATACCTCTCTGAGAGATGGCAGCAGGTTTGCTCAAATGGTGAAACATCAGATCCGTTTCACCAAGGTCAAGGAGTCCCGCAAGGTTCCTCTTTGTCATCACTTTTATTCAACATCTACATGCAACCCTTATGCAACATTATCAGGTCCTTCAGTGTCAACTATATGATTTATGCTGATGACGTGTTACTATATATTCCGTTCTACATAGATAAGATGAACCTTACCCCCATAACCAACTGTTTTAACGCCATCTCAAATTGGCTACTGACCCAAAACCTCAGAATCCAGAACAAAAAAACAGAGGTCCTTTTTATCTCAAGGAACTCTAAATTCACACCACCCACATTCCTTGAAGTTCAAGATGCCAAGCTGCAAGTAAAATCCCACATCCGATACCTTGGAGTGACCCTGGATCAAAATCTAGATATGAAGTCCCACATAGCCAATACTGTAAGGTCAGTTTATTTCAAGATTCGCTCCCTCAGACACCTCCGCCGACTGATTGATCCAGATGACTTCCGTACAGTCTACCAGGCCCTAATTATCCCACACTTTGACTTCGCAAACTGTATACTACAGGGGCTCCCCCAATCCACCCTTAACCCGCTTCAACTAGCATTAAACAGCGCAGCAAGAGTGCTTTTCGGGGTACCTAAAAGAGAACATGTAACACCTCTCCTGAAACAATTACACTGGCTCCCTATCCAAGCGAGAATCACCTTCAAGACCCTGCTACTAGCCTTCAAAGCTCAAAAAGGACTTGCTCCCTCTTCACTATCAGATTTGATCCAACCAATCCCTTCCAATAGGCTTCGAAGAACCACGGAACTAAACATGCTAAAAGTTCCAAAAGAGTCCTTAAGATACATCTCCGCAACTGTAAACCGATCCTTCAGTTTATGCGCTCCAAAAATGTGGAACACCCTCCCACCACACATTAGGGCCATCGCTGATCTCTCCCAGTTTAAAAAGGCCTTGAAGCACCACCTGTTCATCAAATACTTCCCAGAGAACACAGTAACACAAGCTCACTCAAATAGCACCAATCCCATTCTTAACACGCAACCCCTGCTAACCCATTAACACTTCATACCCCGCTCATACTACAAGGCTCTTTTCATGTACTACTCCGTCCATATGTATATAGTTCAATGCCTATTACTCATTGTAAATAATTACCCCGGTTACCCAAGTTTTTGTTCCTGTTCCATGTAAAAAACAGATAATATGTATCTTATCTGATGTTTTATTGTTCTTTGTAAACCGCGCTGATTATAAATAGTGCGGTATATAAAAGATGTTAAATAAATAAAATAAATAAATAAATAAAGAATACATCTAGGGGTATGGTAAGGAAATGCATAGGAGATTAAGCCGTATTTGTGATTTGCACGTCTGAAAATGCCCATTCAGACGTCCCAATCATGTAGACATCCCAAGAGCCATTTTAGAATGCCCTAGATATACACAATTGCTCTCATATAGAATGGAACAGTTTTACCACTTCAATCCTCTATAAAATAGGTGTTATTCTTGACTCACAGCTATCATTCTTAAGGCAGATCACCCAAGTGGCAAAGACCTCTTTTCTCGCTCTCCACTGCTTCCAGGCAATCCACTTCTTTCTTGATCCAACTGCTCAAACTACTGTCTTGCTCTCTACAGTTATCTCACGGTTAGATTACTGTAATATTTACTTAGGTCTACCACGGTATGAATTGAAATGGTTACAGTCCAGAATACAGCAAAGTGCATCATTTCTCATGCCAAGACATTTGATCACGTCACCCCTCTTCTTATCGACCACCATTGGATCCCAGTGTTGTCTCATATTAGGTACAAGATTCTCCTTTTGGCTTATAAAGCTCTCCGTAATTCTGCCCAAAATATTAGTCCTCTTTGATTTGCCTTTATGCCCCTGCTTGTTTTCATTTACTCCATGCTAACCGGCTCCATCTACCACCACCTACTAAGGCAAAATATGAGTCAGCACATTACTCTGCATTTTTCTTTATAGCTCCTACTCTCTGGGACAGCCTGCCTACATATGTGCATCTGGAGATTGCCCTTCAGAATTTCAGATCTGCTCTAAAGACCCACCTCTTTGAGTAGGCATTTGGAATTTTGGGTTAGGAGCATTTGCTATAGTGCTGGTATAAGCCATATTTTCCTTGCTTTTTTTCCCTGCCTACCCGCCCTACCCAACCTGCTGGGTTCCCGTCTAAGATTTCCCTCTACGTTAGTTAATCTCTCTCTTTCCTATGTAAAAATGGAATTCTCTACTTTTAATGTTTTATATTATTTTAATTTGATTGCAAACTGCTTTGATTGTTCACAGAATGGTGGTATATCAAGCCTAATAAATTATAAACTATATCTGGCATGATCACATCTATGTTGCATGGGGGCATACCAGAGGTGTGGCTGGAGCAGTACAAAACCGATACTCATGTGCACTCGAGTTTAGAATGTCACTACATACCTCAATTTGCTGGCAGAGATGTCTATGTGTATATCTGCTCTAGGGCACAAATAGGAATCTAAAAAGTGCTCGTTTCAGCAAACCAACTATAAAGAGGAGAATGCCCTTCACTGCTCTGATATTTTTTGCTCCTTCCAAAAACCTTGCTAGTAAGTTGACAGGCAGTTGTCCTAGTTCCTGTGCTGCTGCACCCCCCATTTGCAAGATGGCAGGCCAGGACGTGTATGTGGTGAAAGATACACAGCCATGTCTATGTTCCCTAAAATCAGAAGGAAACCTGCACTTGTCTGACCCATTATGCTCACGCATCTCCAGTTTTCCCTTGTCTTTTGTGGAGACGTGTATCTTTCGAGGTGGAGAAGGGACGATTTTACACAGTGCTTACATGTGTCCACCTTCTCTGCTGCCCCTCACACTGAATTTCAAACATTTTGACTTGGATCTCCCAGATTTCGCCTGCAAAGCCTTTCTAAAATGTGCCTTTTAATGGCGGCTCTAAAATGATTAAACATAAATAGATTTTGCATTTTCCATACATTTACCAACTCCATCCAAGCTAAAAAAAAAACACCCTTGCAAGCAGGATAATAAAAATAATTTTCATGACATATCATACAATGGCTAGCTTACAGTAGAAACCACCTCCACAGAACCCTAACTGGGCAGGGAAGTATAAAGAAATCAAGGAATCAAATACCCTATCTAAGCATAGTGACTGCTCCAAGCTACTGTACCAGTTCCAGGGAATTGATGTACCCACATTGAATCCCTCAAAGCTACAGAAAACAATATTATTAATTGGTATCTAAATGTCAGCTCTATCTTTGCATGACATAAATTTTCTGGTAATTCCTTCCATAAGAGAGTCGTCTATCACTTAACCAGTTTTAATTCAGCCCACTATCTTGGGACCCACTCCCAGGCTGTTTGGTTTATGAATGAACTACCTGCATGAAATCCAAGCAAATCACATTGATTTGTTTGACATAATCTTCCTCTCAAAACCATGCTGCCTTAAATCCTGCAGCCCACAGGTTTGTAGATAGTCATAGAAACATAGAAACATGATGGCAGAAAAAGATCATAATGCCTATCTAGTCTGCCCTTCTATCCCAACTACTATAGTTCTTTTTTAACTTTAGAGATTTTCTGTTTGTCTCATGCTTTCTTGATACTGTCCTGGTGTCTACTTTCTCCACTAGGAGACTATTCCATGCAGCTATCACTCTTTCCATAAAGAAATATTTCTGCATATTACTCCTGAGTTTATCCCCTTTCACTTTCATCCTATGTCCCCTCGTTGCAGAGCTTTCTTTCAATTGAAAGAGGCTCTCATCCTGTGCACTTATGCCACGGCGGCATTTAAACATATCTATCGTATCTCTTCTTTCTCGCCTTTCCTCAAAAGTATACGGAGGGGGGGAGGGGAGGGGGGTATGTAGGAGCATAAGGTATACTGCAGTAGTAAACGCTAGAGGTGAACATATTATCTTGGGATTGTGTACCAGTAATAAAAGTTGTATATTGAGATTTATTTAAAAGGATTTGTATACCGCTTTATCCTGAAATCAAAGCGGTTATCGCATCAAAGAAATCATTGGTATGTGGATATGTACATGTAGTGTTAAGTCAATAGTATGAGTATGAGAGGTGTAGCTGATTTGGTGCGAGCTATAAATACAGTGTGGGCTATATGCTATGTACATTTTTACATATTTTGCATACAAAGTGGGTTAGACAGAAGATGCTTGTTAAATAACAAAAAATATTAATATAATGTTAAATGGGGGGGAAAAAAGATTGTTCTTAACATAAAACAATGCTAACGAGTTAAATGGTGAAAGATTGTATAAATTTGATTTGCATATGTGAGTCATGATGAGACAGCAGCAAGAAGACCTGTGGGGGGAAAGCGAGATGGGAGGGAAGGGAGGGAGGGGAGGGGAGGGGAGGGGGAACGGTAGAAGATTAGACAGTAATGTTTGCTGTATTAGCTGGTAGGGGATACAATAGATTAGATTGCAAGAAGGATGTGGAAAATGTATAAAGATGTGTTAAAATTGACGTATGCATTATCTACTGAAATACTTAATAAAAAGTTAAATGGGAAAAAGTATATATATTGAGATCTTTAAATGTGTCCCCATATGCTTTATGATGAAGCCCGCTGACCATTTTGGTAGCCGCCCTCTGCACCGACTCTATCCTATCAATATCTTTTTGAAGGTATAGTCTGCAGAATTACACACAATACTCTGAAGTCTCACCAAAGACTGACACAGAGGTGCTATTACTTCCTTCTTCCTGCTGACCATTCCTCTCCCTATGCACCCAAGCGTCCTTTTGGCTTTTGCTGTCACCTTTTCTACCTGTTTAGCTACCTTAAGATCAACAGAAACAATCATGACCAGACCTCACTCTTCTTTCTTGGACATAAGTACTTCAACCCCTTGGATTTTTGCAGCCCAAATGCAAGACCTTGCATTTTTTTAGTGTTAAATCTCAGCTGTCAAATTCTCAACCATTCTTTAAGCTTCACTAGATCCTTCCTCATATTCTCTCTCCTCCCTGGGTGTCTACTCTGTTGCAGATTTTGGTCTTTATTTTTAATAGAGCTTCCATTAATTTTACCATCATTCTAGTAAGACTAATCAGCTTTAATTTCCAACCTTCTCTCCGTCATCATTTTTGTGAAGAAGGGCCCCGTGTGCCTCTTGCTAGTTCTGTGGAATCTCTCCTCCAAAGATTTTTATTTATTTATTTGACAGATTTTTTTTTTAATACTGCTGTATCATTTCAATCAAAGTGGTTTACATTGCAACTTAAACTTGGTAATGTACATTAAACAGGGACATTGATAACTTGTAATTTTCTGAGGCAATAGAGAGTTAAGTGACTTGCCCAAGGCCACAAGGAGTGCAAGTGGGATTGAAGACCTATAAGTGGGCCCACCAGAACCTTTCTGGGTTTTAGTATCCTAGGATTCATCCCATACAGTCTGATGGCTTTGCCCACTTTATGTTTTGCTAATTCCATAGAAACGTTCTCTTAGCAAAGGGGCCTTTGCACCCTGAGCATATTAAGGGGTATGTTTACTAAACTGCGGTAATGTCATTCGCGTTAGTTTCCGTGGTAAAGGTACAGATGCCCATATAAAGGCATGGACGGGGCATCAGTATGGCAAGCCGTCAGGTAACATGCCTTATAAGGTGCGTTATAAGGCATGTTATAAGGCACCTTTTTTAGGCACAGTACAAGGCACGTTATAAGGCACGTTATTAGGCACAGTACAAGGCACGTGCCTTAACGTGCCTTGTACTGTGCCCAATAAGGTGCCTTGTAATGTGCCTAATGAGGAGCCTTATAACGCCTTATAAGGATTGCTGGCAACTGTGGTGAGGGTACTATGGGCTGGCAGCATGGATCTGCAAAGATATGACTGTCACAAGCAAGCAAAATATCTGCCTTGGACAGGAGAGAACAATGAGGAATCGAACCCATGACCTCCACCTAGAATGTCACTGTACTAACCAGTAGGCTATACCCCTATGACCTGTTGCATAGCAATGGCTGGGTACAGAAGGACTGCAGATCACTGCACAAACCGTCTGCTCTGTGTGCCAGGATAGGGTAACATCACCAGCACCCATGATGCATTGCACATGCAGAACAGCAGCCTACAGCTGACCATCAAATGGGGTCTGCACCTCTCCGGTACTGCAGCATGGTAAGACGGACTGACAGTGCGTGATACTGGCACAGAGTAGCTACAGACCATGCCATTGTGCAGGTTCCGTGTTCACCCTGAGGGATAGGATGGGCACCCAGCACTAGGTCCACAGTACATGTGGTGCTAGAGATAGGTCTTGCTGCACATCCCCAGCATTGCCAGTGTGTGATAGGTATTCCCAGCAGTTCAACCAAAGGTACATCTGTTCCAGCTGTGGTCTGCAGTCACATGTGGGTCTGGACACCACCTAGATTAGTGCGTACCTGGTGTTAAGGTCTGGCTGGGTACCTGTTATCAGGGCAGTGGGGTGTCTAGACTTGCATGAGGGCAATGTAGCACTGCCATTATGGGTCT
This sequence comes from Ichthyophis bannanicus, assembly GCA_033557465.1. Classification (NCBI taxonomy): domain Eukaryota; kingdom Metazoa; phylum Chordata; class Amphibia; order Gymnophiona; family Ichthyophiidae; genus Ichthyophis; species Ichthyophis bannanicus. The sequence goes on along the minus strand of CM066049.1, from coordinate 78,794,733 downwards.
AAGTGGTATGTGCTATATACCCCCAAGGGGCCTCAATCACCCCTTTTGTAAATGAGGATGTGGTGGGACTGGTTCCAGCACTCTGCAGAATCGCTGCAGTACCAGCAACTACAGTCTTGCTAGCAGCTGACAGCCTTCCATGGCTGCTGGGCTAGTGCCATACCTATGACCATTGCAGACCAGCAGTGATGTGTGGGGTAGGCAGAGAAAGTCTCAACTGCCCCATGCCATGGTCTGCCATTCATCAACAGACAGCACAGTTAGACTGCACCTGCAGCATCCTTCAAGGTGTTCCCACCATGCACAGGTGAATTGCAGACAGCCCACTAACCAGTCCATAGTGCATGCTCACAGGGGAACCCTGTGCACCCAGAGGTGGGATGCCCAGCACAGACACCAAGCAAGTATCTCTGTGATTTGGCCCCAGAACTGGGAACACACAGGTATCACTGAAAACAAATAATGTGTGGCACTATGTGGGAACATAGACATGCCATGGTCACTGCTCAGTCAGAGTGAGAGTGACACCCCCCCCCCCCCCCGTGTGACATGCTGTGGCCACCCTTTCCATACAGGTGGTTGTCCAGCACTACAGTGTCCCAGCCATTGCCCTCCACCCTGTGCAGATGCATCCTGGCCAATCCGCCCTGTCTGGGCCATACCCACAATACCTTGCTCCTCATTATGCACATTTGCAGGCTGACGCTGGAAGCAGTATGAGCAATGTGGGCTCAGTGAGGTGTTGGCAGACAGAGAGAGATCTGCAATTGTGATTATATACTTCTGGGAATTTTCTGAAAGGAATTCTTTGTATTAAGGCTAATTAATCTGTGAACTCACTATTTTTTGTTAAATCAGTCAGGGCCTAGTAGCAGCAGTTTAAAGTTTAAATTTAAAACACAGAAGAGAGCTTTCTGGTTATATTTCATACCCAGCAGAGAGCTCGTAGTTTTAATTTAATAGTCACTCAGGGCCTAGTATCAGCAAAGTACTTTTAGTTTAAATTTAAAACACAGAAGAAAGCTTTTTGGTTAAATTTGGAACCCAGCAGAGAGCTGTAGTTTAAATTTAATAGTCACTGAGGGCCTAGCATCAGCAAAGTACTTTTGTAGTAGCTGATAAGAATGCAATAAATAATACCCGGAGTCAGGCAAAGATTCAAGCCGGTTTAATGTGCATAGGCTCAGATTGCAGTAGCATTCAAAATGGTCTGAGCACAGAGCTCAGAAAAATGACAGTTTATATACTTTCTTCTCCAGTCTAATACAGGCAAAACTACTCATTGGCCACAGTGGCCCGCTTACTCTCATCCAATAGACATCTCTGACCGGGCCCAGGACTCGCTCCCCCTGCTTGGGTCTTACTAGCCACGGGTCAGCAACTAGACATAACACTAAACATAATACTTCTGCTAAAGTATACAGTATATTTCGCTACTCTTGCAAGGTCAGTTAGCCACAAAGATAGTGGAAGGCATATCAGAAGCATTCTTAACAAAAGCAAAACAAAGCAAGGCCAAACAAAGCAAGGCTAAGATGTGTTTCTAATAGCTACTGGTGATTTCTGTAATATTCCAGGCACATATCTCTAGCCCTGGCTCAAAATACTAAGGGGTATGTTTACTAAAAGCCCGGTAAAGTGCGGGCCGCGGTAGAGTGCGTGTGCCATATAAGGAGTGGGTGTTCCGTCCTGAAGAAGAAAAGCTGTGATTGACAGATGCGCTAAGGTGCGCGGCGCCCGTGTGCGCCTCGCATCTTACCGCAACTGAGAGCTGAACGGGAGGCATATGTGTCGCGCTGATCTGCAAACAGAAGAACAGAGCCACAGCACAATGGTTAAAGCACTGACCAATGGTGCGGGGATCAGGGGTTCAAACCCCCCACAATGCTCAATGGCTTGCTGAGGTGTTAGTTTATGAGGAAGAGAAATACTGGGCCGAATAAAGCAGCGCGCTGATTTTTTTTGGCGGCACATCAATACTGGACGGCATAAGGTGGCGCGCTGATGTTTTTATGTGGCATATTAATACTGGGCGGCATAAAGCGGCGCACTGATGTTTCTGGCGGCATATTACTACTGGGCGGCATAAGGCGGCGCGACGGTTTCGGCGGCAATCGCATACTGGAAGGTATAAGTGGGGCGCTGATGTACAAACAGAAACACAGAGCCACAGCACAATGGTTAAGGCACTTACCAATGGTGCAGGGATCAGGGGTTCGATCCCCCACTGTGCTCAATGAACAGGGCTTGGTGAGGTGATATTTTAGGAGGCATACAAATAATGGGCGGCTTAAGGCGGCGCGCAGATGGGCATTAGGCTATTGCTTAAGGAGGCTATTTAATAATAGGAGGCATAAGGCGGCGCGCTGATGTGCTAACACAGGAATAGAACCACAGCACAATGGTTATGACACTGACCAATGGTGCAGGGAGCAAGGGTTCAATTTCTCACAGTGCCCAATGAACAGGGCTAGCTGAAGCATTACATATTATGGGGAATGTTGCTTTAGGAGTCAATTTATGTTTATTTTAATTTACAGTACCAGCAAACGCACCCTTAAAGCGTGTGAACATAATGCGCCCCATAAGGCACATTGCAAAGTGCACTGTCTGCCACGGCACCCTAGAATGTTGCTCACAGGGCGCTGTAGAGGGTGTCGTATGAGGTACCGCAAGGTCAGAGTACTGTTTTCGATGGCAGCACTGTGCAGTTTAAGGAATGAAAAGCATAGGTAGGTGCGTTGACATGCAAGGGAGAGCAGCAGTGGAGCACAATGGTTAAGGCACTGACTGCTGATACAGGGGTCATGGGTTTGCTCCCCATGGTGCCTAATACGGAAGGCTGGCTTTGGCAGCAGGTTTGCAATGTACATATTTTGTCCTGCAGCACCGTATGTTTATTTTATTAATTTCTGCCAGCAAACACGCCCTCATGTGCCGTAATTGAAGGTGCCGTATAAGGCACCCTATACGGCACTCCATAGGGCACATTATAAAGTGCACTATCTGCCACGGCACCCTAATATGTCCCCCATAGGGAACCCTATAAGTTGTGTCACAGGATAATGTATAGTGCACCTTATATGGACGGAAACCATAGGGTGCCCGATAGGGCGCCATATAAAGCGGCACCCTATGGGTACAGTACGCTGAGGGTTTGTTTGCTGGCAACAAAATATGTACATTAAAGACAAATAATGCTTTGGACAACCCTAACAAACAACCCCAATGTGGGTTTGAACCCACGGCCTCTGGCTTCACAGGCAGGGACATAGCCATTAGGCTACAGCTCTATAGCTGCTAGCAAGCCCCTGGCTGGCTGCAGAAAGCCTGCACGTCACCACACAGACAGTCTGCTGTGGTCACCAGGATAGGGTTAGCCCACCCGTACCCATGATGCACTGCACATGCAAATCAGCTGTCCACAGATGGACACAAGATGGGGAATGCACCCACACAGCACCTCGGCCTGGTAAGGGGGTACTGACCGGGTGTTTTACTGGCACAGAGTAGCTACACACCGTCACATTGTGCGGGTACTGTGCTCACCCTGAGTGTGCAGTGAGGCGCCCAGGACCAGGTCCACAACACCTTCCATGGCTGATGGAAGCCATGTGGGAGGTCCAGAGCAGTGTTATCTGTGTAAGATAGGTAGTGTCTGCACAAACACCATGGATATCTCTGTCTGCCTCAGTCAGGTGCAGCAGCCCCCCCCCCCCCCCCAAGGGCAGCAAATCATGGTCTCCCATCAATAGATCCACACTCTACCTCCCTGCAAAGGTGGCAGTAGAGGGCAACATCAACCCCAGTCCTACTGAGGAACACACACCCCACAGGGCAGGCAGTGCAGCTCTATACACAGCCATACCACAATAGCAGACAGACATAAAACCAGGATATGGTAAGCTGCACCCCACCACCATCTGATATTCCCCTACAGCAAGCCAACAGCCACTGCAAGCCACTCCAGCAAGACACATACCAGCTACAAACAGTCTGCTAGTTAGTCCATAGTACATGTTCCCAGTGGAGATGCATGCACCCAGAACTGGGCTGTCAGCATACACAGCAAGCAGATAAATCAGTGACTGGGCCCCAAATGGAAACCCATATCTATCACATGAGAGAAATACTATATAGCACTATGGTGGTGCCTAGCCATGCTGTGGTCACTGCACAGTCAGGGTGAGAGTGATCTCTCAGGAGGACATACTGAGGTCACCCTGTCTGTGTCGGTGGTGGCCGAGCACTACAATGTCCCAGTCAGTGCCCTATGCCCTGTGCAGATGCACCCTGGCCAGGCCACCCTGTCCGGCCTATACCCATGGTACCTTGCTCCTCATTATGCACATTGCCAGCCCAATACTGGCAACATTGCTGGCAGTGTGGGCTGTAGAAGGTGTTTGCAGCCACCACACACTGGATAGACAGACAGCCACCCCCACACCTATGCCAGCATTGTGCTACTATAGAGGGGTTCAGCAGCCATACCCACCACACCAGTCCTGGACACAGTACATGCATGGATATGGTACGCATTACTGTTGGGGGTCACATCCCAGGGTGGTAAACACTGTCAGAGACCAGACCTGCAGCACACACCGCAGACATCTGTTTGAGTGTTATGGTGGAGCTGAATGAGCAAACTGTGCTTTACGTAGGACTGGAGATCTGCCAGTTATAATGGGAAACGCTTGATAGCTGTGTACCGTATACCCAGGTGTAGGGTGGCAGTGCTGAGGTATGCAACTGTTAGTATTGGGAGATACAGGCAGGGCCCAATGTCCTGCCTCTCCAGGAGGCATTGGCCAATGGGGCCTGTGGGGAGGTGTCTGGCCCTGTTGGCTGCTGCTTTACGGCAGAGTTCCCCAAATCCAGTCCTGGTGTTCCACACACTGTTCTGGTATTCATGCTATCCCTCATAAATATGCATGAGCTACAGCTGCATACCATGGGGGTGGTGCATAGCTATGCAGCACAGGCATCTTTGTTAGAGGCAGCATGGAACCTGAATGGTGTGGGGCCCTCCAGGACTGCATTTGGGAGACTCTGCTCCAGGTAATGCGCCTGTTTATGGTGTCTGTGAGTGCTGTGGTAAAATATAGGCGTATTAATCATGCATATGTTCCTAGTTATACAGTTTTGTCCTTACTATCACGGTTTAGTTGTAGGAAAAATGTGGACTGGATTGGCAGTAGCCCCAGCTGGGCTTTGAACCTGTGACCATCTGTCCCTGCACACACTGTCTGTGTGCACTGCACCACCGTGTTGCCACAGATATGCTGTGTTCCCTGGGGAGTACATGACTGTACATCCGACAGAGCCTGTCTGTTGCGGTGGACGTGCCAGCCTGCACAGGCCTAGGCCACTGTCTGCTGTGGTTTGCAGCCACTGCCCCCTCCGCCACCTGTACCCTTCCACAAACATGCAGACATGTTCCTATCTGGGAAAAACATATGACCTGAGTGAGTTGTAGCACTCCAGGACTGACTTTGGGGGACTCGGCTGTAGGCAGTGTCCATTGTTATGGTTTGTGTGCGGTGTAGGGTAAAATATAGGTGTTGGGACCATGCTTATGTTCTCTGCAATAAAAGAGGGTCTGTATTCTCACTGTTTAGTGGTGGGTAACATGATGGGGATGGGGTTGGCAGGAGCCCCAGCTGGGCTTTGAACTTGTGGCCCTCTGATCCTACAGGTACTGGCTGTGTCCGCTGCACCACACTGTGGCCACAGAAACAGTGCAGTCTCTGGAGATGTGATACCTGGCCGCACGAGTCAGACACCCTGCTCTTCACAATTTTACTGTGGGCTCGTTGACTGTGGGGACAAAGGTGCAAATAAACCTCACAAATGCCCTCCAAAAAAGGGGAAGAAAACTATAACCAACTATAACCAAGCTGCGCAACAGTGATATCAATGGGCAACCTGGAAAACACTCCCAGGAAAGCTCCATTAAAAAGCAGTGCTTTTGAATGAGCGTAGACCCTTCAAAAAATCATTTCTTTTTTTTGGAGCTTTCCTGGGAGTGTTTTGTATGGTTGTCCATTAATATCACTGTTGCCCAGCTGGATTATAATTTTCTTAGAATTTGTTGTGGTCATTTTCATATCATATTTGCTATTTTGTTCTGTGCACATGTATCACACTGCTCACGTTTGTTAGGTTTCCCCGATTTTGCTGTACATTGCTGACAGAAATGGTTTCTCTTCCCTCGCGGTATTTTTTCCTTGTAAATTCGGGCACGCTCCTGTGCGGGGAGTCTCTCCCCTCCCACATTCCACCCATTGACCCCGTCTCTCCGCCCCTCGGGGGCCTTCCTCTGCCCTCATTTCGCCTTACCACGCCTCTATCGCACATGAGCGCCCCGCAAACGTGCGCGTTTTCGGTGCACGCGTACGGGGCCCGTTAATGTGATGCGCACGCGTACGGGGCGCTTAAGAGCACTTAAATGCATCATTTTAGGGTGCTCAAGTGCGCCCCACACAAGTGCGCCATTTAGTAAACATACCCCTAAACAATCAAAACGCTAGACAAAATATTCTTATACTGTTCAGCTTCTCTACTATATATTTTCATCCTAATTACAAGGTCAGTGCACAATCAGCAAAGATACAGTGGTGCGGCATTCTACTGAAATAGACATCAGACATCTAAACAATAAACAGTAAGAAAGTATTTAATTCTCTTATCTCCAGGAGAGCAGAACATGTTATCAAACTAGAATAGAACGGTATGTCTTTCTAACAGCTAACAGCATTCTGTGATTTTCCAAAATCTGCAATAACATTTTAAAGCAGGAGAAAAAGGGCTTCAGACCTAGCTCTGCTACATGCTAGGCCATCGCCTATCACACTTTTAGTTAAAATTTAAAACACAGAAAAGAGCTTTCTGGTTAAATTTGGAACCCAGTAGGGAGCTTGTAGTTTAAATTTAATAGTCACTCAGGGCCTAGCATCAGCAAAGTGCTTTTAGTTTAAATTTAAAACACAGAAGAGAGCTTTCTCATTAAATTTATAACCTAGCAGAGAGCTTGTAGTTTAAATTTCATAATAAGTTAGAGCCTAGCAGCAGCAAAGAGCTATAATTTAAATCAAATAAGAATATAGCTTACCTCAGCAGCACAGGACAGGGTACTGTGTAGCAGCCCTCTTTTAATAAGTGTTATTTCCCTCCCTCCCTCGCCACACCTACCCACCCCTGGGATAATCGTAGCTTTATAGGTACTTACACATCTTAAAAGACAGGAGGTGCTCTCAGGTGAAGCTTGTTACCCAAATCAGTCATACACTAAGGACCTGAGATTAATTAAGCTTCAGGTGAACAAGGTATATTAAATGTATTAGGTGAACTTTTATTGGTATAAATATCCATAGCAACCCTTAGTAAGTAAAGAACTTAAAGATCTAAACAAAAACTTAAAACTAAGATGTAGACAGCAGTCCAGCAGCGACATGGGGGCTTTCCACTCTTTTGCATTGAGTGTCACAAGTATGATTTTCTCCCAATTGGTGAGAGGTCTTACATGTGCACTAGGCGCAAGGAGCTCTTTGCTCTCAGGGAATGAGTCCGTTCTCTAGAGGCTAGAGTAGCAGACTTGGAAAACATAAGAAGGACAGAGAGGTACATAGACGAGACCTACAGGGATATAGTCCTGAAGTCCCACCTCCAGTCTGGCAGCATCCCTGTTGCCATGGAGGAGAGAGGTCATGTGACAGGAGAGCATCACCCTGGTGTGGCAGGAAGTCATCCTGTAACTAGGACCTGTCCTCCAGGTGATGTAAAACCCTCTTGCACCGAGGAAGTTTCTCCAGGGCCATGTGCCCATGAGGAAAGGGTTAGGACAGCCGTTATAGTTGGTGATTCAATCATTAGGCATGTAGATAGCTGGGTGGCTGGTGGACGTGAGGATCGCCTGGTAACATGCCTGCCTGGTGCGAAGTTAGCGGACCTCAAGCGCCACCTAGATAAGGTCTTAGATAGTGCTGGGGAGGAGTCTGCTGTCTTGGTACATGTCGGTACCAATGACATAGGAAAATGTGGTAGGGAGGTTCTGGAGACTAAATTTAGGCTTTTAGGTAGGAAGTTGAAATCCAGAACTTCCAGGGTAGCGTTTTCCGAAATGCTTCCTGTTCCACGTGCAGGACCCAAAAGGCAGGCAGAGCTCCGGAGTCTTAATGCGTGGATGAGACAATGGTGCAGAGATGAGGGTTTTGGATTTGTTAGGAACTGGGGAACATTCTGGAGAAAGGAGGGGCTCTTCCGAAGGGATGGGCTTCACCTTAACCGGGATGGAACCAGGCTGCTGGCATTAACCTTTAAAAAGGAGATAGAGCAGCTTTTAAACTAGATAATAGGGGAAAGCCGACAGTCGCCCAAGAGCATATGGTTCAGAAGAATGTATCTTTGAAGGATATTACCAAAAGCAGAGAGGTTCCAAAAGAGTAAAGTAGCCCAAATGCCCTCGAGTATGGAGCAGACAGAGCTTAAAGATCCCAAATTACCCATGTCTACCAATAGCCATATCAATATGAATAAAATACAGTCTCTAAAATGCTTGTATGCAAATGCTAGAAGTCTAAAAAATAAGATGGGAGAGTTAGAATATATAACACTAAATGAGAGGTTAGATATGATTGGAATATCAGAGACATGGTGGAAGGAGGACAACCAGTGGTACACTGTGATACCTGGGTACAAACTATATTGTAATGATAGAGCTGATCAAATTGGTGGAGGGGTTGCGCTCTATGTTAGAGAGGGCATTGAGTCAGAAAGGATTAAAGTTTTGCAGGAAACAAAATTTGCTGTAGAATCTCTATGGATTGCAATTCCATGTAAAAAGGGGAAGGCGTTGGCAGTGGGGCTGTACTATCGACCGCCTGGCCAGAATGAACAAATGCATGATGAAATGCTCAAAGAAATCAAGGAAGCTAACAAAAGTTACAGCGCAGTAATAATAATGGGTGATTTCAATTACCCCGGTATCAACTGGGTCAGTGTCATGGCAGGACATGCTAGGGAGATAAAGTTCCTAGATAAAATAAATGACTTCTTCTTGGAGCAGCTGGTTCATGAACCGATCAGAGGGGAAGCCATATTAGACCTAGTCCTTAGTGGAACACCAGATCTAGTGCAAGAGATAAGGGTGTTGGGGCCACTTGGCAATAGTGATCATAGCATAATCACCTTTGATTTAATTAGTGGAGGAGGGATAGTAAGGAAATCCACAGTACTACCTTTTAACTTTCGAAAGGGAGAGTATGATAAAATGAGGAAAATAGTTAAGAAAAAACTAAAAGGAGCAGTTGCAAAGGTTAAAGACTTACATCAAGCTTGGGTGTTGTTGAAAAATACTATCTTGGAAGCCCAAACCAGCTTTATTCCACGCTTTAAGAAAAGTGGAAGGAAGTCCAAAAAACTGCCAGCATGGTTTAAAGGTGAGGTCAGAGAGGCTGTTGTTGCCAAAAAAGCAAAAACGCGAAATAAAGATTCTCTGCTGGGTATGAAGCTGCATCTGAACCTGTACCATTGGCTGTTTTGCTTGAACTAATAAGAGAATGCCTAGGACTCTGAAGTGTAAAGTCTCTTCTCTCTGTTGGAAAATTCATCTCATGTTTTGCAGACAGGCCATAGGACTTAGCCCTGGACCCGAGTGAGCCTTTGCTTTAAGCGGTGAGCCCCGATAAAGGGCTAGACATAAATGACATTTCATCTCTCCCACTCACATATGCATGATGGCCAGCCATCAGCTGTTCTTCTCCAAGCTCTTCTTTGGTTAACATTGAATAGCAGGGTTTAGTTTCTGGGGGAATGGCCTGGAATGCAATTCCACTACTTCGTTTCAGACTCCAGTGCAGCAGGGGTGCTCTGCTCCAATTCCTCCCTTCCAGGCAGCCTGCAGGGAAGGGGGGGAAGAAGGGGATGAGTCTGAAGCATAGCAGAGAACAGGCACTCTATTACCTAATCTAATTTCCTTCTCCTATTGCTCCTCCCCTTGGCCAACCTGCTTTTCCAGTCCCTCCTCCTCCCTCCACAATTCCACCTCCTTTTTGTGTCTACTCTTACTCAGTAGTGTACCCTATTTCTCAATAGTGTGCAGTATTGTACGATAGTGAGCTTATTGATAAATAGTGTGCCTTATCGAACAATAGCGTACACTATTTGAGTCTAAGTGCACCCGGCCTAGTGAGCATTATTGACAATTAGGGATTTGCAGTCATTTGAAACAGCCATTTGCACTGATAAAATATAATTTCATGTAATTTTTGAACAAAAATGGAACTCCCCCTGAAATTTAATTATTTCTCATCTGTCATTAATAGTGTGCACTACTGGTCAATATTACATGCTGTTCAGCAATAGTGCACACTATTGAACAATACTGCTCACTACTGCATGATACTGCTCACTACTGCATGATACTGCTCATTATTTCCACATGTGCAAAGTGAGCACTATTGCTCAATAGTGCGTGCACTCATTCAATAGTACACACTGAAGGGAATTTTAGAAAGGACATCACAGTGCAATCTGGGACGTCTAAGCCAGAACGTCTGAAAAAAAAGCAGGCACGTCTAGGTGCAGACATGATTTCACAAATGTGCTACTACTATTACGTCTTCTTATCAATTATATAACACTACAAGGCGTATACAGCACTGTACAGAGACATATGAGAGACAGTCCCTGCTTATAAGAGCTTGAAGTCTAATCAAGACAGACAATACACGTGGGGACTAGGATAGATCTAGGAAATTGGTAAGGAAACACATAGGGAGTGAACAGGAGACTAGGGGAATCAGGATCCAAAAGCAGTCTCAGAGAAGTGAGCTTTTAGTCTGGATTTCAGCAGGGACACAGATGGAGCCTGACGTACCAACTCAGAAAGTTTGTTCAAGGCATAAAGAGCAGCAAGGTAGAAATACTGAAGTCTGGAGCTGACAGTGGAAGAGAAGAGCACAGATAGAAGGAATCTGCCAGAAGAGCGGAGTTCCTGAGGAGGGGTGTAGGGAGAGGAAAGGAGGTAGGAGAAGCCAAATGAAGACACTTATAGGTCATTAGTAGAAGTTTAAACTGGATGTGGAAATGGATAGAAAGCCAATGAAGTGACTTGAGAAGAAGGGTGACATGAGCATCGCAACACTGGTGGAAGATTAGCCATGCAGCTGAGTTTTGAGCAGATTGAAGTGGGGAGCGATGATTCAGAGGAAGACCAGCGAAGAGGAGGTTGCAATAGTCGAGATGGGAGGTGACAAGAGAATGGATGAAAGTCTTAATAGTGTGTTCAGAAAGAAAGGGACAAATTTTGCAAATGTTGTAGAGAAAGAAGCAACAGGTTTTAGCTATCTGTTGGATGAGTGTGGAGAAGGAGAGGGAAGAGTCAACGGTGACCCCAAGGTTGTGGGCTGAGGAAACAGGGAGGAGTAGAGTGTTATCTACAGAAATTTTCTCTCCTGCTATTTATCTAGCCTAACTTATAACGCCAGATACATATAGAGCCAAAACTAACAAAAGTGCAGTAGAGGTGGCCCTTAACCAGGATTGACAGAGCGGTGCAGAACCCGGGATGAATACACTGGTATGTGGCTCCCTTAACATTCTGTTCCACTGCCTCTGGAGATCTCATGATCTGAGGGGGTTCTCCATGAACTAGGGGGAAGTCTCCCCCAAAGATTTCATGAGTTGGGGGAGGGGAGGAATCTTATCTTCCTTGTCCTCAATGTGAGGAGCTTCAGTTCTGTATGGACCACATCAGAGCAGGTTGATAGTACTGGGGATATTTGGTCCCTATTGCTATATCAGAAAGGAGGTGGTGATGATGTTACACTCCTCATCTCCTGGCGGAACTCATTGGGCCATGAGCAGGGGCATAGATATGGTTGGACCTGGAGGGGAACAGGTCCCTCCACTTTCACCTCAGGCTCCTCTAATTCCCACAGTCAAGTCTGGTGGGGTTGCCAAAACCCTACTAGTGAATGAGATTGAGGAACCTCTGCCTTCCCTTCTCTGATGCTCAGATGACACCACAATCATGTTAAAACCTCATAAGCGGCATGTCTTCTTTATGATCTTGTGAGATCACAAATGATATGTGCCACCTGTAATTAGATGTACCAAACTGTAATGGCCAAATAAGCATTTTTAAAGGACTTCTCAAAAGGGATGGTGTTTAGAGGATTATAATTTATTTTTATTTATGTATTTATTTACATTCTCTTATATACTGCGCTATTCTGCATCAGTGCGGTTTACATTGAACAAACTGAAATTACATTGAACAGGGCATTATAACTTGGAGATAACTATTTTACAGGTAACATGGGCTATGGAGGGTTAAGTGGCTTGCCCAAGACCACAAGGAGTACCTGTGGGACTAGAAACCCCAGTCCTTCCAGCCCAAGGTTGTTGACCTCTAGTGGGATTTGAACCCCCAACCTTGATAATCAAAATGGTGTGTGTGTGTGTGTGTGTGTGTGTGTGGGTGGGGGGGGAGGGGGGGTTATAAGGGTCTACAAGCTAATTGCAAGGGGGTGCAAGGATGAAATTTCACCTAAGGCTCAATACTGTTGCATCAGCCCTTCATGGGTCTGTGAGCACCCTACACCTTTCAAGGGGCAGAGGTAAATGAGAGGTAATTCTCTTTTAAAGGTCAAATGCTGCTGGCCCATGAACATCTGTACCTTTAAAAGGGCCAATCCAATGCTGGGATAAAGGAGGAGGTGCCCCTTTCATCCCATCTTGCCTCAGGGCATGATGTTCTGTCTAGTGGGAAATAAGGATTTACTGTGCATATTGCTTTTGTAGTGAGATTCCTTTTTCCTGTTTGAGATAAATAAAGCCTTATAGATTTCTAAATGAATTCTGTGGACTGGAGTATGAGCTTGTCTGGTTGGAAGTGCAACAGCTTATGCCCTGCAGAACTCATTTTGAACAGTGTAAAGAAAATCCCATTGAATCCTACTCCTCCCTTCCCAGTCCTTCTTCAATTTGAAGACTTGAAGTAAAGTCCATAGGGCCTGCCTGTCCTCCCTGGCCAATAGCTCAGCATCAAGAACTGAACTGAAAAGTGGCCCCCCCCCCAATTAAAACGGCTTCATTCAATAAGCAGTGGTGCAGATGGAGATAAATTTGCATGTATAATCATGCCGGTATTTTAGAAATAGCTTCTCTAAATGTGAAGGAATTTCCAAAATATATTTGCAAATGCAGTGGGAGTTGTCATTTTACATGCAAAAATCAGTCGGGGAAACCCAATCACTTGCTGGTGAAAGAGCAGATGTTTCACAGCAAACGTGTGCAGATCTTGGCACTTTCACATATATCTGGGGCATTTCACAAACAGAGAGGTGGAAATGCCCTTGATTAATCACAGACACTGTTCCCTCTAAGCTGTGCGCGTGTGCGCGCGCACACACCTCGCCGAGCGAGCGCACATACTCTACAACAGAGTGCACAAAAATTACGGTTCTGGTTCTGATAGAAAACAACACAGATGTCTTAAAATGTAAAAGTTGTTATGTATTTACGGTTTTCACAAGTTATACAATATTTTCTAGTGCAATGTGGTGTACATACTGTATTCTGATGTGTAGTCAAATTTTAAAGTATATAACTCTGAGTGTCGTTATGTGGCGCACAAAAATTTAATCTTCCTTCAAAAGATGCACAGCTGATATTTTATGCGCACACAGCCTACAGAAAATTAGAGGGAACATTGATCACAGAGGGTTCTCTCTTGACCACATTTCAATTCAGAAGAGGACATGAACACAGGAATAAGGGGAACATTCCCCTTCATGCTTCCTGTAAAGGGATGGCCACAAGGAGTACTTTTTCAATCCTTTATCGTTCAAGGGAGCAGGGGTAGGTTTGGATGGGTACAATTCTGGGCTTTCATGTGTATATTCAATATGAAATGGGGGGGAACTTTGTCGATTTTTGTCTTGCCTAGGTCACAGTCTGGACACTCGATCTGACTTCAACTACTTTGGACATGGTACAGTTGTGCACATGTAAATTTCACACTTTCTAAAATGGCCATTCGTATGTGGCCATGATTTTCACATATGGCTGCTCATATACATTTAAATGGCAAGTAGGGCTTCTAAAATAACCCCCATGGCTTATACATTTTGTTCAGTATGCCAAACCAAGTATAGGGTGGGCTGTCTGAGTCAAACATATAAACTATATATATGATGCCAATATTTGGGGCCTTCTACATGTACCTTATATATAAAAAAACCCTATATTTAGTGCTTCTCCCTATAGGTATCCATATAGTTTTACATTAAATGTATACTGATATATTCACTGGCACTAGTTATACATTGAGTACTGCTGAATAATTTGAAATGTCTTCCTGAAATTTGACCTTGGGGTGTTTTGATGGCTTAATGGTGGGTTGGTTATCTTAAGATGCTTCGGTGAAGCCCATTCTGATGTCCCTGGTGAATGGAGGCTAATCAAGTTGTAATAGTAAATGAATATCAGCTAAGCAGAAGGTGCTATTTGCATATGGCAGGTACAGACAGGCTCACAAAAACTGACGCAATTCCATATAAGCTAATGTAATGTGATATGTGGGGGAAGGGGAGGGGAGGGATTTTGTTAAAGGCCTAGCTAGCAAACAGAATATAAGAACAAAATGTAAGAATTTTCACGCAGGGTCTGACCTAAGGTCGATCAAGCCCAGTATCCTGGTTCCAACATTGGCTAATCCAGGTCACAAGTACTTGGCAGGATCCCCAAAACTAGCAAGATTCCATACTATTTACCTCCAAGGATAAGCAATGGCTTTTCCCAGGTCTGCCATAATAATGGCTTTATGGGCTTTTCCTCCAGGAACTTGTCCAAACCTTTTTTTACACCCAATTACTCTAACTGCTTTTATCACATCCTCCAGCAATGCATGGATAAATATTTTCTTGTATTTGTGTTTAGCATGCTTTTCTCCTCCTTAAGATTAATGAAACAACTGTGATGGCTGGTTTATAAATGCTTTGAGGCCAAGTTGCATAACTGGTTTCAGAGACTAACACAATTTCTGCTAGCAGTGAGAGATGGTGGAGGACATGTGCATTTAACAGGGAGGGGTTAGTGGTGCAATGCAGTGCCGGTGAGGATTTTGTCCTTTTTTCCAACTTCTTTGGAGATGTTGGGGCTGAGGGACAGTGCCTGACTTCCTAGGAGAGGGTCCTGAGAGCCAAGGTGATCTAGGGACAGGAAAGAAAATGTCTACTGTGTTTGAAGTCTGTCTCCCCATCAGGTCTCTTTTCTGGTGAACAGTCATTCAGACTGGACAGCAAGTTATTCAAGGGTGACTGTGCTGCTTGGTGATTGGTAAAAGAGAGACAGGGATTTCCACAGAGGTAGGGCCTTGAAACCAAGTCTCCTCCTCCCTTCAAGATGGCTTCAGCAGTAAAGGATGTAGCATGCCAGTCCCTACTACTCAAATAACCTCAAACTCACTTAATAGGTACCCCAGGGCCCCAGAAATGGTTCACTTCTTAGGTTATGGCCTTATTACTGTGTTATAAGAATTAATGCCGCTCATTTATATTACTCAAATAATGACAAGAGGACTGGCTCTAGAGGCTTCTGACTATCTTTTGTCCCAAGATTCTTTGATATAAAGACTGAATGTTAGTGTATTGGGGCTTTTATTAACATATTTTTATTTTTTTTAAAACATGCAGTTGGTTTGTGCACTTTGTCAAATGTTTGTTTTATGATATGCACTGGTTTATGTTTTTACTTTTCTACTGCAAGGAGCAAGTAATTTAGGACACATGGGCTACAGTTGAAAGTAAATAAAGAGCATAAAGTAATCAACCCATAAAGTGTTGATGGTTTCAGTCTAAACTACAGGATAGTGCAGCGATCAAGGGTCTGACATCAATCTGCAAACCTGGCTGAGTGTACAATTCTTGAGAAAAGATTTCAACAGAGGAGTTATTGCAAAGCTAACAGTGTGTTCTTTGATCCTTCGGATATAATGAGAGTCCCAGAACAACCAACCACTTATAGTCAAGCCTCCCGATATTGTCTTTTGCTGAAGTTCCTGGCAATGCAAGATCCAGGTCAGGTGGTCAGTCCCTCATATCTTTTTGTTGCTGTGCAACAGTAGGACAGGCGGCCGCAGCGGGATTTGGGAGCTAATTTCAGGGACTCAGTGGCAAGATTACAGTTTCTGCTTCTGGTCATGGTTGGAGTGTAGACTGCTAGAATTTATTCAGAGGTGCATCTATTGACACACTCAGAATAGCTAGCCTGGAAGAACGAAAGCAAAGATACTAAGATATGGAGAAGCATGCTGCAAAGATATGCACAGTGAGAGAGAGATAGTTAGTGTGTGTGTGTGTGTGTGTGTGTGTGTGTATGGGAAGGGGGACTTCCATGAAAGAGCCAGAGAAGCCAGGAACAGAACCCAAGAGGAAGGCAAAGGAAAGCTAAAGAAAAACAAATCTTGGCACAAGACCTTTAGGTGGCAATAAAATTGCCCACTTTGGTGCAAAGTCCGCAGGCTTTTTTTCTCAAGGTATTTGCTGTGTGCTAATCAAAGCACATCTACATGGGTTTGTGTTGCTTTAGTTATTGTCACCAGAAACATTATCTGCAATGTACATAGCTTTGATTATAGAAACTATGCACGTTATTGTGTAGCCCCTCTTCTCCCCGCTCCGGGAATGTCTCTGAGAAGTAGAAGCAAAATTACCCCCTTGTTGACCAACGTGCGTAATTTACCTGCTTTGAGCCTGGGCAGCAATCAAATCCCCATTTCCATCAGTAAAACGCTGCTTTACATTAACGTACCTTTGATTGTTGCCCTCTGTATGATGCTATGTAAGCTCATATGATTGTTTCCATATTAGTTCTTATTTAAGAACATAAGAACATAAGATATGCCATACTGGGTCAGACCAAGGTCCATCAAGCCCAGTATTCTGTTTCCAACAGTGACCAATCTAGGTCATACGTACTTAGCAGTTTCCCCAAAAGACACAGGTTCTGCAATGCTTGTACTGGGTCAAGTTTTGATATCCTGGGTCCCTTCTTAATAATGGTTTATGGACCTTTCCTCCAGGAACTTGTCCAAACCTTTTTTAAGCCCAGCTACACTAACAGCCTTTACTACATCCTCCGGTAACAAATTCCAGAGTTTGATTACACGTTGAGTGAAAAAATATTTTCTTTTATTAGTCTTAAATAGTTTACCCTGTAGCTTCATTGCATGTCCCCTAGTCTTCCTATATTCTGATAACGTAAACAGTCGATCTACGTTTACCCGTTCCACTCCGCTCATTAATTTATAGACTTCTATCATATCTCCCCTCAGCCGTCTCTTTTCCAGGTTAAAGAGCCCTAACCTTTTTAGCCTTTCTTCTTAGGAGTATCCTTCCATCCCCTTCACCATTTTGGTGGCTCTTCTCTGAACCTTTTCTAATAACGCTATATCCTTTTTAAGATACGGCAACCAGAATTGCACACAATATTCAAGGTGCGGCCTCACCATGGAACGATATAGAGGCATTATAATATATTTTGCTTTCTTTTCCATTCCTTTCCTTATGATACCTAGCATTCTATTTTATCTCTTGGCCGCCGCTGCACACTGGGCCAAGGGTTTTAACATGTTATCCACAATGACGCCTAAATCTTTTTCCTGGGTGGTGGTTCCTAATGTGGAACCTTGCATTGTGTAACCATAGTTTGGGTTGTTCTTCCCTAGGTACATAACTTTGCACTTGTCCACATTAAATTTCATCTGCCATTTTGATGCCCAGTCTTCCAATTTATCAAGATCCTCTTGCAATTTTCCACAATACTCTTGGGTTTTAACAACTTTAAATCGTTTTGTGTCATCTGCAAATTTGATAACCTCACTCATTATTCCACTTTCCAGGTCATTTATGAATATGTCAAAAAGCAGCGGACCCAGCACAGATCCCTGGGGTACACAACTATTCACCTTTCTCCATTGGGAAAATTGGCCATTTAGCCCAACCCTCTGCTTTCTATCTTTTAACCAGTTCCTGATCCACAGTAGTACACTGCCTCCTATCCCATGACTCTTTAGTTTTGCCAAAAGTCTCTGATGAGGGACCTTGTCAAAGGTTTTCTGAAAGTCCAGATACACTATATCAACCGACTCACCTTTGTCCACCTGTTTATTCACACTTTCATAAAAACATAACAGATTAGTAAGACAAGATCTTCCTTGTCTAAAGCCATGTTGGCTGTCTCCCATTAGGCCATGACTATCTACATGCTGAGTAATTTTATTCTTTATGATGGTTTCTACCATTTTACCAGGCACTGACGTGAGGCTCACCGGTCTGTAGTTTCCCGGATCACCCCTCGAACCCTTTTTAAAAATTGGTGTTACATTGGCGATCCGCCAATCTTCAGGTATTAGAGATGATTTTAATGATAGTTCAGAGATTACTAATAGCAGGTTTGCAATCTCATATTTCAGTTCTTTCAACACCCTTGGATGTATACCATCCGGCCCAGGTGATTTGCTACTATTCAGTTTATCTAATAGTTGTAATACATCTTCCCGATGTATCGATATTTCCTTCAATTCTTCCGCACCTTTAAATACCACTTCAGTAATGGGTAACATCCCTACATCTTCCTCAGTAAAGACCAAAGCAAAGAATTCATTCAGTCTCTCCACTATCGCCTTGTCGCCTCTTAGTGCCCCTTTAACTCCTCTATCATCTAATGGTCCAACTGACTCTCTCACAGGTTTTTTGCTACGAATGTACTTGAAAAAATCTTTATTTCGTGTTTTTGCTTCCGCAGCAAGCTTCTTCTCAAATTCTCTCTTTGCCTTCTTTATCAATGCCTTGCATTTGACCTGCCAGTGCTTGTGCTGTTTACAGGTTTCATCGTTTGGCTCTTTTATCCATTTCCTGAAAGATGCTTTCTTGGCAACAACAGTCTGTCTGACCTCATCTTTAAACCATGCTGGCAGTTTTTCGGACTTCCTTCCACTTTTCTTAAAGCGTGGAATACAGCTGATCTGGGCTTCCAAGATAGTATTTTTCAACAACACCCAAGCTTGATGTAAGTCTTTAACCTTTGCAACTGCTCCTTTTAGTTTTTTCTTAACTATTTTCCTCATTTTATCATAGTCTCACTTTTGAAAGTTAAAAGGTAGTACTGTGGATTTCCTTACTATCCCTCCTCCACTAATTAAATCAAAGGCGATCATGCTATGATCACTATTGCCAAGTGGCCCCAACACCCTTAACTCTTGCACTAGATCTGGTGTTCCACTAAGGACTAGGTCTAATATGGCTTCCCCTCTCGTCGGTTCATGGACCAGCTGCTCCAAGAAGCAGTCATTTATGTCATCTAGGAACTTTATCTCCCTAGCATGTACTGCCATGACACTGACCCAGTCGATACCGGGGTAATTGAAATCGCCCATTATTATTACCGCGCTGTAACTTTTGTTAGCTTCTTTGATTTCTTTGAGCATTTCATCATCCATTTGTTCATTCTGGCCAGGCGGTCGATAGTACACCCCCACCACCATCGCCTTCCCCTTTTTACATGGAATTTCAATCCATAGAGATTCTACAGCAAATTTTGTTTCCTGCAAAACTTTAATCCTTTCTGACTCAATGCCCTCTCTAACATAGAGCGCAACCCCTCCACCAAGTTGATCAGCTCTATCATTACGATATAGTTTGTACCCAGGTATCACAGTGTCCCACTGGTTGTCCTACTTCCACCATGTCTCTGATATTCCAGTCACATCTAACCTCTCATTTAGTGCTATATATTCTAACTCTCCCATCTTATTTTTTTTTACTTCTAGCATTTGCATACAAGCATTTTAGAGACTGTATTTTATTCATATTAATTTGGCTATTGGTAGACATGGGTAATTTGGGATCTTTAAGCTCTGTCTGCTCCATACTCGAGGGCATTTGGGCTACTTTACTCTTTTTTGCAACCTCTCTGCTTTTGGTAGTATCCTTTTGGTAGTATTTAGCAGGCAAAAGAGATGATGCAGCTATTGGACAACCACCTGAATGCACAGAGAAAAATTTTCAAACATCTTGTGGTTCCTGCAGGCTCGTGGATGCTTTGCACTTGTAGATCTGCAAGCAGATTTTGCAAAGGAAACTTAGCCATGGAGTTTGTCTTTGAAAATCTGGTTGCAGATTTTCGCCATGGGGATTCTTTATGCTTTATGCTGTGTGTTTAAAGGGTACCATATCCTTGCAGGGAACAAATACATGTTCTGAGCAGCACATTAACTTTTCCGTGTGTAGATTTCCATTGCCCTTCATGTGGCAAAGAGTTACAATTCTGAAGAGCTTCAGGTATCAGAATTGTTTCAGGATAATGTCTCAAAATGGGTTAATCTTGCAGACGTCATGACAGGAATGAACCTCACCCCTTTACCAGAGTACACAAAACCTTGAGCAGACTGCAGAGCACAGCACATTTAAATTCATGGTAATGAAGCAATTAGCTGTTCAGCGCAGTGCGCAGATGCAGAGAAGTGCGCCAAAGACCAGAAAGCGGAGTGCATTGCTGAGGTTTCATGCAAGGTCCGAGGAGGCGTAATAAAGGATTAGGTCATTGTTCTGTGGGCAGTGCTAGTGAGGGATTTATGCCTGTTTCTTCTCTTTATCTTGAATGTAAAGGACACAACCTTTTGCTGACTTTGCACTGAAGGAGAATGGCCAAAAAAGCATCAGGAGCTGAGGAGGAAGTTTGCTGGGACTAACAGTTACGCACATGTGCTGGGATGTTATTTTATGCAGAAAGTCTGTGCAGAATATTTATCGATGTTTATGAGAAATGGTATTCTAACACAAGTGCCAATACAATTATTTTGTGCACAAGATATAGCTGCTTCCAGCACTGACCATGTGCTCATGCATCCGGTATGTTTTCCTAGTTTAGCACAGACCTTGTGTGCACAATTTATCTGCATGCTGTTTGCTTACAGCATTGGAGAGCTAAACGTCCACGTTATGCTTGTGTTAGGAAACTGCGCGCTGACCTTTTCCGTGGGGCTCTAATGCAAGCTTTCTACATCAGCCCTTCAGTCTTATAAGGCTAAGTCTTCCAAACAAATCAGAGTGGAGTGGAGATAAGAAAACACAAAAAATACACAGTTCAATAGCCAAAAGAGGAGACACACGGTATTTATCTCACATCTTTCCAGGAGAGATCAAGGTGAGTCACATTCAGGTAAGGATGCATTTCTCTATCCCCAAAGGACTCATAATCTAAGTTTGTACCTGAGGTAATGGAGGCTTAAGTGGCTTGCCCAAGGCCACAAGGAGTTATGGTGGAACTTGAACCCTGGTCTTTCTGGCACTAGGCTGCTGTACTAACCACTAGGCCACTCTTAGTATAGCTTCACACCTCTTCTGAATAAAGATGAAGGGAAAAATGGTTGTCCCTGGGTTTGCCCCCAGGTCTCTTTCACCTCTAGAATCCTGGAAGAAACCTTTAGATTGCAAGTACATGATTGTTGGAAATGGTCTTCTGGATGAATACCTCTATCCTTTAGACATGGGGCATGAGAATTTTGCTGAGTCAGTACACTCTGGATCTTCCTTGAAACAAGTGCAACCTTCATTTCACACCCTGGAGGGAGAGCCTACTTCCTCCTGCTTGGTGCTTTCAGCTAGGCAGAACAGAGTAGTTTTAACAGCTTACTGCAGTCTGAGCTACAGTAAAGGAAGAGATGCTGGAGACAGCAGTGGAGCAAATGAGTTAGAAGCACCCAAACAGTTGTGTTTCTTTCATGTTCTCTGCTGGCCCATGGAGGAGGGAGGTTATCAGATCTAGTTTTAAATATAGTAAGGCCTAGGGCAGAAACTTGGAAGGAGAACCTAGGTCATTGGAATTCTCCTTCATCACATAACCCATCCCTCAACATTCTTCCCCTGTTCTCACACCTCTTGCCCCCATCCTGGATGTTCTCCTTCCTGTCCTCCTCCATCTCATACCCCTTCCTGAGTGCTCTTTGCTGCCCCCTCCTTCTCAGAGTCCTTTCATAAGTGCTCTCTTGTCCTCCCAGACTAATAGTTCTCCTTCCCTCTCCCATGGTCCTTTCTTGAGTGCTTCTCTCCCACCCATATCCCCCATAGTAGTCTTCCACATTTCTTTCCTTGATGGTCCCTTCCTGCATGCTCTCTCTTTGGCTCTCTTTCCATGAACTCTTTCTGGTTGTTCTCAATGCTCACCCTCCTGTTCCTCTCATCTGATGGCCAATCTTCCTGCTCCAGATGTGCAGAATCACTTGTTCACATTTTAAAATATCAACTGACTTAAAAGCTTCTTGACAACTGGAGTGACTTCTGGTCATCTTCTGCCCCAACTACATACCTAGATGGATGGGCAAGAATCTAAGTGAATTCCATGGGTATACTCATGCTTAGCAATGTAAAATCATGGATTGATCATTGCATCCCTTCTTTGTGGTTTGAAGTATGCTGACTCAAGTCTAAAAGCTCTGGAAGTGGTACTCCTCTATTGCCACCATGGCAATGCAGCAACCATCCAATGGGCTCAGTAAGTTAAATCTATTTATTAGATGAGACTGACATCTCTAACTATGGGGGTCTCTTACTAAAGTGTGCTAGCTGTCAGCACAGGTTTGATGCCTGCTAAAGGCACATGTTGGACCCACATTGATAGTTAGCGTCACTGGATTATGGTGCTGTCTATGGCACATTAGGGTTGCAAGTGGGAGGGTTAGGGGCGGAGAGTGGGAAGGGCAGGCAGCACACCCACGTTACCTGCAAGATGGGCTAGTAGTGCAGGTGCACTCACCACCACACCTGCGCTCTTCTATTGCTGCAACAGGGCTGCATATACTGCAATAACTGCCAGGAACATGCTATCCATGCTGTCTCAGTAGATGGTGTGGTGTTGTCCTAATTCACCATGGCTTCGCACCTTATGGGCTTGTTAGGTGCAACACCACAGCAGCCTTTATCTAGGACGAAGCTGAAAATCCTAAAATCTTGTGAGATCAGCAAGGCTGTGATTGGTTACTATAGTTAACTGGTTGGATTAGACACTACTTAAGTGTTCACTTATTTGTCCATGGATCGGTATTCCTATGATGCAGAGGAAGAAGGAAGTGCAATTCTGAAAGTTTTAGAAGGCTACATAGTACTGCATCTGAGCTGATCTTAACTTATTTATTTTGCAATTTTGTCGTTACTGATTTGCTTCTGCTTTTGTAAGCTCTGATATATAGTAATCCCTTTACTGCAGAGTCTGAATTGTGTTTTCGTCCATTGTTGTACATCAAGTGCCTCAAAATAAAGCAAACATCTAGGAAACAGCCGTTCATTTTATGGAAATTCAGGTATTTGCCTTAGCTGAAGCTGCACTATTCTTTCACCAGAGGTCCTACTTGCTATAGTTTGAAGGAGAGCACAAATTGATGTCAACGTGCCAGGCTACATGTGTTTTAGAACTAAGTTTGCTGGTTTTCTTATTTCATCTGAAAGCAATGACAATCGAGTCTGCAAATTCAGAGCCTGTGATTAAATTGCTTGGAAAGGCCTCTCTCTTTCTCACTCCCTACCTATCTGCAGTTTTTCATCCTACCTCCAGCTACCAACTAAAGGTCACCAGTAAGTATCTAATTGGTAGCTGAGGGCATGATGAGTTTGAGAAGGAAAGAAAAAGCAAGAGTGATGCCAACAGCCATTTAATCAGAGCCTTTTTAATTCACTTAAAAATGATTTTCAGTTTTATAGAAAAGGTAATTTAGAACCGTTGGCTGAAGCTTCCCCTTTTCCACATAGAGATGCTGCTTAAAAGCAAATCCTCAGGTTTGAAATCCAGGTCAGATTGAAGTTTGAGTCACATGTACGGCATCAGATTGTCCTATAAGTTCATTGGGGGCATGTTTAATAAAACCACGCTAACTGCCTGCACGGGGATCAGTGCGAAGTACACCATGCTAAATGTTAGCACGTGAATGGGTGAAGACACAGGTTTGGAGTGGAACGTGGGCAAGGGCACATTGCCATTAGATCAGGCATGATGGGCATGCACTATCTGCAATTGTTGCCATTAGCATGAGTTCACATTAGCAATGCATCAACAGCAGGGGGACAAATGTTCATGCCCTCTGAAGTTGGCATTCACAATGGTTTCACGGCCTGATCACATGCTACTGGTAAATCTTTTATATAGTAACATAGTAACATAGTATATGACAGCAGATAAAGATCAGTATGGTCCATCTAGTCTGCCCAGCAAGACGGCAAGAGTAGGTGCACCTGCTGCTCCGTGCAGGTCACCCCTCCCCATGCCTTTGTTTAGTGGTGTACCCACTGCTCCGTGTAGGTCACCCCTATTTGTTGAGATATCAGAGATCGTTAGATTTATTTTTATTTTATCTTGTTGCTATAATGTCCCATGCCATTTTGAATTCTGTCACTGTATTTGCCCCACCACTTCCATCGGGAGGGCATTCCAAGCATCCGCCACCCTTTCAGTGAAAAGGTATTTCCTGACGTTGCCTTTCAATTTACCCCCTTGCAGCTTCATGTTATGCCCTCTAGTTTTACAGCTTCCCCATCTTTGGAAGAGGTTTGTTTGTTCATTAATATTCTAAGTATTTAAAGGTCTGAATCATATCTCCCCTGTCCCTCCTTTCCTCCAGAGTGTACACATTTAGGTCTTCAAGTCTCTTCTCATAAGTCTTCTGATGCAGACTCCAAATCATTTTGGTCGCCTTTCTCTGAACTGCTTCCAGTCTTTTTATATTCTTTGCGACATATGCCCTTTAGTTTCATAGTTTTGAAAAAGCACATCTTTCACACAAGAATTTCCAGAGACTTCTAGAAGGGAAAAAAATATTGCCAGAAAAAAAAATAGTGCAAGGATCACTCAAAAAATGCTTCATTACTTTCTGAACAAGTCTTTATTGCACAATTTTTTTTGACGTGCAATTTTTTTCCCTTCCATAAGTTTCAGGAAATTAAATTCTTGGGTAAAAGCTGCACCATTCCAAAATAGTACAAGCGAATTGACTTGTGAACATTTTTTCACTCAGCATTTACTTAGACCTTAAATCTGGATTCCAATGATCCACATTGTAGTATTTCCCTGACTGAAGTGTTAGCTAGCTTTAGACTAAGGGGCTTGTTTACAAAGCTGCGGTAGCGGTTCGCGATCGTTATCGGAGCCGCGGCCCCATTGATTTCAATGGGGCCGCGGCTCCGATAACAACCGCGAACCGCTACCGCGGCTTTGTAAACAAGCCCCTAAGAGTGTTATTCTATAACATCCATGTCCAGCCAGCAGAAACATCTAACTTGAAAACGGGCAGATAATAAACCCAATTCCGTTCCAGAATCAGGGAGCTATACATCTCTGGTACGGCATGAACAACACTTCTAGGGAAACACAGGCCCGAGCTTCTATAATGGGACATGGGTACTTGCAGCAAACAGCCTGTTTGTCCCCATGTGCATCCTATTCTGAAAAGATAGATGCCTCAGATGCTTCTCGACGCCGTGCAGCCGCGCCCCCACTGGCAAAATGTACGTCTCCTAAGCTGATGCTCACAATGACAGTGTTGTGCTAG
The DNA here is from genome assembly GCA_033557465.1 of Ichthyophis bannanicus. Classification (NCBI taxonomy): domain Eukaryota; kingdom Metazoa; phylum Chordata; class Amphibia; order Gymnophiona; family Ichthyophiidae; genus Ichthyophis; species Ichthyophis bannanicus. The sequence goes on along the minus strand of CM066049.1, from coordinate 78,769,133 downwards.
TGCAAACAAGACATTAATACTGATGAAACAGATAAGGTCATACAAACCAGACTATATATACTAGTCTGTTGCATGCCCATAACACTACAAGGTTAGGTATGTGCAACAAAGCTATTGTTTAAGCAAGTGGAAAGTGAGATGTTTGTCCTGACACACCCTGCAGCAAAACATACATGACCTTAGTAATTCCTGCAGTGGTCATTGCTGAAAACAGTCTATGCAAAGCTAAGTATGGGCCAGAAAAAACTTAAAACATATCCCGGTCATTCACAGGAAACCGTTAGGATGTAAACATGCAACAGCGCAAACATCAGAAATACATGCCCCAAAGCACTATCATCTATCCTTACAAATGTGCACAATGTTAGAGACCTCTGATGGTGCATTAGGACTTGTATTAGTGCTGTTTTCACTGCAGATGTCTCCTCTCCGAGGGTCCCCCAACATAGACAGCTTTTCGGAATATACTGTACTGCCCATTCTCACTGGCTCCTGGTGATGCTGCGTGCAGCCCTACGGTCTAGGTACTGGCCAGGTATACATGTCCCCCCATGCCCTGCACCTATAAACAACTGCTGGTAAGACATAATGGCATCACGTCTCAGAACAACACATCTGATCTGCATTTCTCAGCCAAACATGATTCTGCTTCATACTTCCTCACATACCATCCCTACATCTACATTCCCATTTTTTCCGAACACTGGAATTGTTAGGGAAGCCTAGAATAGCCCCTTTAGCACAAACAGCATAGTTAGAATAAAGACTATTGCAGTGCTTTATATTTCTGTAGAGGTGTTTTTTATCGTTCCTTAACTTTACAAACATCCCTCACCTGTGCATTCTATTCTTAACAACTGCATCTTGTGCCCTCCCAGACAGCAGACGCATCAGTTCAATACAGATGTGTCACAGCCATTCATCTATATGGGACGTGTTGAAGATCAGAGCTGTCCTGGCCTTATTCCACGTTGCCACTGGTACAACATAGGCATCCACAGGAAACACTCAGGATGTATATGGCCCTTCCCTGAATGCGCTTTCTACGTCTGCATGGCTTGCCACGCCCCTGTTCCGCCCACATTCTGAGATCCCCGTTTTTGCGCTGTGTATGTGCAGGGTTGCATGGTTTTGAAATACGGTTCTAGATGTTTTCATGAGAAAAACATTTATCCCACATGTCCATGCGGCCTTTTGCGTTTCTTCATGACCCCCTGAGTGGAATGCATATGCCCACTCCTCAGGTTTTGAATCTGATCTCCTGGTGTCTTTGAGAGTTCCCAGCATCCCTGGGCTGAGCGAGTGAGAAGCATTCCCCCTGGTAAGCTCCCTTGGGGCACAAGCCAGTCCAAGATTTCTGATGATCCCATCCTGATGCATTGTGGGACCTGCTGCATTGATTTCAATGAGTAGAACTGAGAAATACAACTACCACACTGCTGGTGTAGATTCAAAACCAGGATTGGCCAAAAAGTCTTCCATATGGAGCTGGGTAACTTGGTAGCTAAGCTTTCCTTCTTCTGCCTTCCCCAATACTGTTTCCAGCAGCAGCAGCCAGCTTTGCAGGGGAATCCCAGCAGCGGTGGCTTACATAGTAACATACAGTATATGACGGCAGATAAAGACCATCATGGTCCATCTAGTCTGTCCAACAAGATGGTAAGAGTAGATGCACCTGCCGCTCCGTGCAGGTCACTCCTCGGCATGTCTTTGTTTAGGAGTGTACCCACTGATCTGTGCAGGTCGCTCCTATTTGTTGAGGTAGCAGAGACAGTTAAGGTTATTTTGATTTTATCCTGTTGCTATAAAGGGATCCACTATGTTTGTTCCATGCTATTTTGAATTCTGTCACTGTATTTGCCCCCATCATTTCCATCAGGAGGGCATTCCAAGCATCCACCACCCTTTTAGGGAAAAAGTATTTCCTGATGTTGCTCTTCAGTTTACCCCCTTGCAGCTTCATATTATGCCCTCTAGTTTTACAGCCTCCCTGCCTTTGAAAAAGTTTTGTTTGTTCATTAATATTCCTTAAGTATTTAAAGTCTGTATCATATCTCCCCTGTCCTTCCCCTCCTCTAGAGTATACATATTTAGGTCTTCAAGTCTCTTCTCATATGTCTTCTGGAGCAGGCACCAAGTCATTTTGTTTGCCTTTCTCTGAACCATTTCAGTCTTTTTATATCTTTTGTGAGATACGGTCTCCAAAACTGAACACAATATTCCAAGTGAGGCATCACCAGCAACTTGTACACTAGTATTAATACCTCCTTCTTTCTGCTAGTAATTCCTCTCTCTATGCAACCCAGCATCCTTCTGGTTTTGGCCACCGCTTTGTCACACTGTTTCGTCACCTTGAGAGCCTCAGAAACAATCACTCTGAGGTTATTCTCCTAGTCTGTGCAAACCAACCTCTTGTCCCTTATCACATACAATTCCCTTGGATTTTTGCATCCCAAATGCATGACACTGCACTTCACATTAAATCTTAGCTGCCAAACATTAGACCATTCTGCCAGATTTTGTAGATCTTTCCTCATGTTATCCACTCCCTTAGGGGAGTCCACTCTGTTGCAAATTTTTGTGTCATCTGCAGAAAGACAGACTTTTCCATTCCATCCTTCAGCAATGTCATTCACAAATACATTGAAAAGTACAGGTCCCGTGATGGATCCCTTGGGGCACTCCACGAATCACCTTCCTTTCGTCTGAGTGAATTCCATTTACTATCACCTTCTGTCATCTGTCAGACAACCAATTTCCACTCCAGTTCACCACCTTGGGACCCATCCCCAGGTTGTTCAGTTTATTGATAAGTCTCCTGTGAGGAACAGTATCAAAGGCTTTACTGAAATCTAGGTAAATCACATCCATCGCATGCCTTTGATCTAGTTCTCTGGTCACCCAGTCAAAGAAATCAATCAGATTTGTTTGGCATGATCATTCTTTGGTAAAACCATGTTGCCTCGGATCATGCAACCTATTGGTTTCAGGAAATCCACTATTCTCTCTTTCAGGAGCACCTCCATTGCTTTTCCCGCCACTGAGGTAAGGCTTACTGGCCTGTAGTTTGTCACTTCTTCCTTATTACCACTTTTGTGAAGAGGTACCACATCAGCTCTTCTCCAGTCCTCCTGTCTCCAAGGATCTATTAAAAACATCCTTTAAAGGCCCTCCTACCAGAACCTCTCTGAGTTCTTTCAGTATCCTGGGATGTATCCCATCCAGTCCCATGGCCTTGTTCACTTTCAGTTTTGCAAGCTGTTCAAACATATCATTGTCTATGAATGGTGTAGTATCTACTCCATTCCCATTTGTATGTTTGTCAATCACAGGTAGTCCTTCTCCAGGATTTTTTTGAGTAAAAACAGAACAGAAATATTTGTTTAGCATTTTCACTTTTTCAATGTCGCTTTCCATGAATCCATTCTCGGCACTTTTGAGTCTTGCAATTCCACCTCTGATCTTCCTCTTCTCCCAAATATACCTGAAAAAACTTTTGTCATCACATTTTAGATCTTTAGCCATCTTTTCTTCTGCCTTTGATTTTACTATCCGTATTTCTCTGTTTGTCTCTTTTAGCTTTATCCTGTATTCTTTTCTGTGTTCCTCTGTTTGTGAACTGAATTTTGTGAAAGCTATGTTTTTTGTTTTTATTTGTGCAGTCACTTCTTTGGAGAACCAAATAGGTTTCCTTTTCCTCTTGTTTTTATTTACTTTCCTTACATATGTATCTGTTGCCCTTTTTATGCCTCCTTTAGTTTAGCTTACTGCACCCTACACTTAATACACAAAGACATATTTTCCACAATTGTCCATGTGTACCCTACCCCTTTGCATTAATTGTTTCTCACTTTTGTAAATATTGTACAGCATTGATAGTTACTCCCTGTTATAAATCTTAAACAGCATCTTTCCCCTGAACTTCAAGTTTGATTATAATTGCCTGTTCAATGTAATTTCTAAAAGTTGCAATGTTCCATGTAAACCTCTTTGAATGTAAGAAAGGTGGTATATAAAACTTGTTAAATATATATACTGTAGGACAAACTCTTAGGCTCCAAATGATTCTTCTTAGAATGAAGGTACCACAGCTATTGCATTGCCTACACAACATGCTGCTTAAGACTGTGATAAAGCAGTGCTAGGACAAGAAGAAAAGGGGAAAAGGTGGGTGTTACACCTAATTGGAGGACAGATGTCAATCTATATGATGACTATATAGGCAATGCAACCCCGGGATGGGTGGGGTGAGAGGTAGGGTAGGTGGGAATTTATGTGTCCCTGGCCAGTAGACCTTATATGACTGAGGGCACACTCAGATGTCTGATTTAAAAAGGCTAGGCAAGGAATGTAGGAAAGCAAAATATTCCTAAATTTATAATCAAGTTAAGTTGTTTGCCTCTAGATTGTTGATAAAGGTGGCTGTGAACAGATAGAACTAGGATGGAGACAGAAAGATAGGGAGAGCAAGATTTTTTATTTATTCTTTTTGTTTATTTGGTTTTTTTTTCTGTGTTTATCCCCCTTCCTTTGTGCAGTTCCCCTAACACACCACAGTGACTAAGTAGTCTTGTAAGAGAATAAAATAGGTAATAGATAGATGAGGAAAAGTTATGAAAATTTATATCAAAAACCAGCCAACAAATAAAGTTTGAAAGCTTAGCTTTGTAGAGTCTGTTGAAGTAAGCTTGCTCAGGCAGCAGAGGCTGATTAAATTAACCACACCCTATAAGGCAGGCTTGTAACAATAGGAACTTTAAAAGGTCAAAATTAAATTTTACTTCTGTGTATTAGCCCACTATGCAAAGGACCCTAGAACTTTCAAATTTATAGCTTTACTGCAAAATTAAGTTGGAAACCAGGTCTCTGCAAATCTGCTTGTCTCACCATTGCACCATATGATCCAAATGTAAGGCTTAAAATCAGGCCAATGTATTGTCTAGAAATCACCAGACATATATCTAAGACAAGAACTGGAGCCTATAATGCTAAAATAATGTTTTTGTCCTGCAACTGTGATTAGCTGTTTTTTTCTATTTTTAATTTTTCAGGTGTATGCAAATGTAATTAGCTATTGCTTGAATTCTTTTCTTCACCTAGCCAAACAACAAAGGAAAGAAAAGAAAGAGGTTTGTCACATAATGGGTTTATGTATTGTTTTTAAGATCTGCTACAGTGACATTCCAACATATATGTCTACTTTGATTGATCTTAATGTTCCTTTTAGAGTCCGACAAAAGATATGTTTACTGTTTCTTCTTCAAGAACTTTTAAATATAAGCTTATTATAGTTTGTTATAGAGCATTATAAAATGGAATTCCTTACCCATAGAGATCAGAGAAGTTATAAATTTATATGCAGTTTAGACAGCTGTTAAAAATTAGACTTTTTAGAGAATATCTCTTACATTGTAAACACAATTGTCATTCTCTTGATATGATTTTATTTCAGGAGAGAAGTATTCTCAGAGTTAAATTGTTGAACTGTAATTCAACACAGGAATTTATTTCAATATTGTAACTTTTTTTAGTAGGTTGTAATTGTTAGCAGTTACCTTCAGTTCAGGTTCAGAGGCAAAACTCCTTGGTCGTTCACCTAGTAACTCTGAAGTGTTGGGGAATTACATTGGATAGCCTCCCCTTGCTATACCCTCCCCTCCCTTCTCAGGCACACATACAAATGCTAGCAAGCATACAAAACCAGTTATAGCAGTGCTTTAACAAGAAATATTTATTATAGAAGCTTGAGTATATTATCTAATTGTGCCTAGCAAGCAGATAGCATAATAAGATTACCTAATAAGAAAGAGAAAGGTCGGGGCGGAGCCTGATGTCCAGCGGGTAGGACGCTTTGCGTTGAAGCTCCCGAGAGGCCTACTTAGAATCCTGACTTAATACCTATACAAACTTACTATTTTGCTCCGAGCTGACCGGGGTACCTCGGGGGGGATGGCGGCCCATAAACCAGCGCGCTTGGACTTCGGGTCTCCTTCCTTTTCTCACGGAAAACGCTCCAAAACAGAGGTGTCTTCCCCACAGAAGATGGTCCCATTTCGTGAAAACCCCGAAATGCACCTGGAGATTTTGGAGGAAATACGCGGCGTGAAGGAATTGGTGCAGTCCAATGGAGAAGCGCTTCGAGCCATGCGAGAAGACTTTGGAGTGCTCCAGGACCGACTTGAAAGTCTTTCATTACGGCAGGACAACATGGCGGGGGTCCTCGACTCGCACGAGGCGCGCTTGGGCAAACTGGATAAGGCTGAGCGCCAGATACAGAATCTTCAAAAGGAGTTAGAAGATAGTAATAATCGAGCCCGTCGCAACAATGTGAGGCTCCTCGGAATGCCGGAGGGGGTGGAAGCAGGAGATATAAGAGAATTCTTGCTCAAAACTCTTCCCTCCTTGCTGAAGATCACTTTTCACAGAGAACTGGAAATCGATCGAGCACACCGTGTTCCTGCCCACATGGCGCCCAACCGCACGACCCCCCGGCCTATTATCTTTAGCTTGCTACGCTATCAACAAGTGGAACAAATTTTACATGTTGCCCGAGCGAATCATCATTTGGAATTTGAAGGTCGTAAGATCTCCTTCTTTCCTGATTTGGCAAAGCCTACCGTTGACCGTCGGAAGAAACTCCTTGCTTTTCGCCCTCGACTTCAACAGCTACAGGCTCGCTTTGGCCTGTTGTATCCAGCAAAGCTCCGAGTGACTCTCCACAACCAAACCAGGACGTTCGAAGATCCTGATCTACTATCAACATTTTTAGACTCCAAAGAAGCAGAGCAGATGCGCTAATCCTAAATCTTGGACTCTTATCTGCCGGCTCTATCCGCCATTTTGAAGGGCCCGATGTGGCGGTCATAGCCAAGCACAGAAATAGCCTGGACTTTCTTTCTTTCTCCATATGACTTTTGTTCTTTTGGTCTCCTATCCCTTCATGATATGTGCCTCGGTCGGATTCGGAGCACGCACAGTCCTACAGGTTATGTGTTTTTTCAATTTCGGCCTTCTCTGGGGTTTCTCCCCGCAGACACATGGTCGCCAGTAATTTTGGGGTTTTTGCTTCTCCTCTACCGTACTGCGGTTTTCTTTGTTAATGTGGGGCGCTTCATTGTATTGTATTAGCTTATTTTCTGTGTCATGTGTACAGCCAGATACAGTCAGCTTGAGGGACATAGTGAAATTATGTGTGCTATCATGCTCAGAATTTTTAACTTTTCTGAATGGCCTTATGTAAAATCTTATCATTCACCGTCAACGGCATTAATGGTCCACTCAAAGGAAAGAAAATCCTTAGCTGTCTTAGCCATGAGTATGTTGATTTAGTGTTTCTTCAGGAAACGCATTTAAACTCCGCTGAAATAATGCAACTCAATGCTAAGCCTCATATGGTAGCTGCCTATTCTCCCACCGTTTCCAAATGGTACGGGATAACCATTCTGGTTAAGAAGTATTTGCACGCTACAGTACCTGATATTAGCGCTGACAAGGAGGGTAGATGGGCCTGTGTACACCTAGAGGTTGGAGATAGTGAATTCACGTGTATTTGCATTATGCCCCGAATGTGGACAACCCTGCTTACTATGCAAGTATTGCGCAGTTGGCCTTGGCCTCTGCCAGTGCTCCATTAATACTTGGTGGCGATTTTACTCAGTGTTCCCTCAATCTTTTCTTCTCAAACACGGTGCTCGTTGGTTGGAAGATCCAGTACCGAGTCGACCTGTGTGGCTAGATATAGAAGCGGGCCTTTGCAACCGATTCCTCTTACCTTTCTCCCTGGTATAACTCTCCCATCAGACTCCCACTATCCACCAATGCTTTTAGACACTTTAGGTGCCTTTAATACTCTTATGCAATTTTTAGACTCCCGACTCTGGTCAGTGCAACTTCAGCATCGCCTTTGGAGCACTAGAATACTCCCGCCATCGGCATTCCCTACATAAGGTTGATTGGAGACTTTCCGATCTCTCGGTAGTTCACCGGGTGTAGCATCCAATTTTATTAAACCTTATGTAATGCTATACCTAGAGATACCCCTATAGCGCAGAAAGTATGGGAGAGAGAATTGCATGTGACTTTGACCTCGGAGCAATGGAGCCTTATCCGGAGTAGAGGGACACGGGTTCCCGATCCGCCTCATTCACTCAGAACCTCTTCTTACTAGCCCACCGGTGTTTTTACACTCCTCACAGATTAGACAAATGGAACACTACTCAGGGCACTGGTTGCTGGACACGTCCTGCGGCCATTGGTTCATTGCTTCATGTTATGCATGAATATCCCGCACTACAGTATTACTGGCGTCGGGTCTGGGGTCGTATTTAGTCTATCTTGCACTCTCAGGAGCCCCTTTCTTGGAGGATAGTGGGACTCCGCCTAGTTGCGGGGATCCCCTCTCTCCCAAAAATGGCTTATCTCCTTTCGAACTTTATGCTTGGCATTGCTATTTCCCTAATTAAGTAATACTGAAAACTAGCTCCCATTTGAGCCCCAATGAATGGTGGAATCATGTCTGTCTTTACAGTAAATATGAACAAATACCTCGACTGTTCGCTTCCTCCATTCAGACTCCTTCTCATTGGTCTCAATGGAAGATGCTCAATGACTATGTACATTTTGCTAAATGCTCTCATCTGACTGTCTAGCTTTGTATATATCTCTGTTCCATGATCATGCTGTATTGTAGATACTCTTTTGATCGTTTGATGTATAATCACTGTTAATTGGAAGCGCTCACATGCTGATATAATCGGGTAGAGAAGAAGCATCGGGGTGGGGGGTAATGGGTTTACTTTTCCTTATTGTATACTTGTTTTGTCTCTTTTGGTGTGTTGTTTCTTTTGTTTGTTGCAAAATGAAAATAAAAGTTTAAAAAAAAAAAAAGAAAGAGAAAGGTCAGTACAGCACACCTCCAGGTTCTGTTCCCACTAATTCTCCCCGTACAATTCTTCTCCTACTTACATTATAAGCCTTCCAGCATGCACATACAGTCTTATCTCTTGTTTTCTTTCTCTCACCCCTTTCTAGTTCATTCCCAGACTTCATGCCTCATTTCATTCTTCAATATATGTTTCTTTTTAATTAACTCATATCCTGCCCTTGGTTTGTTACATTTAGCACATCACTCCTGCAACCTCTGTGCCTATCTTCTGTTGCACTTTGTTCTTCTGTGCCTGTATCTGTCTTTCAAGGTCATAGGAAACTCTGCTGAACTTATTCACACAGTTTCTCTATTAACCCTTATGCTAATGTTACAGCAAACAGATTGGTAGGCCCTTACATCTCCACTTAGAACAGTTTTAGTATTGGTGAGATATAAGTGATCTAAATTAAATTAAATGAAATAAGGGGCTTGTGGGAAAGAATATTTAGCATCTAACTGCATCATTACTGAGTTTTATTTACTGCTCTCTGTATGTGGAGAGCAATCACAAATTTACCTGCAGTCCTGGGATTTTCTTCCTGCCTGTGCTGTAATTTATGGGCACTTGCAGTTGGATAGACAGATGTGTTGAGGCATCATTGGATACTGGAAGGGAAGCATCATGTCAACTTGCCAAAATTACATTCTGAGAGATGTAAAGCAATAAAATATTTTGGTAGTGGAAATACCTTTCCTAAGGTCAAGAAACATTTTAGACTCTATTGCCCATGGAAAGTACATAAGAACATAAGATATGCCAATACTGGGTCAGACCAAGGTCCATCAAGCCAAGTATCCTGTTTCCAACAGTGGCCAATCTAGGTCATAAGTACCTAGCAGTTTCCCCAAAAGACACAGGTTCCACAATGCTTGTATTGGGTCAAGCAATGATATCCTGGGTCCCTTTTAATAATGGTTTATGGAACTTGTCCAAACCTTTTTTAAACCCAGCTACACTAACAGCTTTTACTACATCCTCCGGTAGCAAATTCCAGAGTTTGATTACACACTGACTGAAAAAATATTTTCTCTTAATAGTCTTAAATAGTTTACCCTGTAGCTTCATTGCATGTCCCCTAGTCTTTCTATATTCTGACGATGTAAATCGATCTACGTTTACCTGTTCCACTCCATTCATTAATTTATAGACCTCTATCATATCTCCCCTCAGCCATTTCTTATCCAAATTGAAGAGCCCTAACCTTTTCACCCTCTCTTCATAGGGGTATCCTTCCATCCCATTTACCATTTTGGTGGCTCTTCTCTGTACCATTTCTAATAACGCTATATCCTTTTTAAGATACAGTGACCAGAATTGCACCCAATATTCAAGGTGCGGTCACACCATGGAACGATACAGAGGCATTATAATATCCTTTGTTTTATTTTCCATTCCTTTCCTTATCATACCAGCATTCTATTTGCTCTCTTCGCCTCCGCTGCACACTGGGCGGAGGGTTTTAACATGTTATCCACTTGCATCGTGTAAGCATAGTTTGGATTGTTCTTTCCTAGGTGCATAACTTTGCACTTGTCCACATTAAATTTCAGTTGCCTTTTGGATGCTCAGTCTTCCAATTTATCAAGATCCTCTTGCAATATTCCACAATCCTCATGGGTTTTAACAACTTTAAATAGTTTTGTGTCATCTGCAAATTTGATAACCTCACTCGTTATTCCCTTTTCCAGGTCATTTATGAATATATGTCAAAAAGTAGCAGACCCAGCACAGATCCCTGGGGTACTCCACTATTCACCTTTCTCTATTGGGAAAATTGGTCATTTAGCTCTACTCTCTGCTTTCTATCTTTTAACCAGTTCCTGATCCACAATAGTACACTGCCTCCTATCCCATGACTTTGTAGTTTTGCGAAAAGTCTCTGATGAGGGACCTTGTCAAAGACTTTCTGAAAGTCCAAATACGCAATATCAACCGACTCACCTTTGTCTACCTGTTTATTCACACCTTCAAAAATACATAACAGATTAGTAAGACAAGATCTTCCTTGTCTAAAGCCATGTTGGCTGTCTCCCATTAGGCCATGACTATCTACATGCTGAGTAATTTTGTTCTTTATGATGGTTTTTACCATTTTTCCCGGCACCGACATTGCAAAATGCAAAATCTCCCTTTACAGAACACAAAATGTTGTGGATTGATATTTTAAAATAGAACTCTATCCTTTTATGCATGCAATATATTTCAAATAAGCATGCTGGTTATTTCCTATACCTAGTATTTTTTAAAAGCCAGCACATGCTTATAAGTTACAGTTATAGGACATTCAATACCTAATGAACTCAATTGCTCTCACACAGACCAAAAATTGAATATACTAATTAAAAATAAATCAAATATTTACCCTTTCTGATGTTTCCAATATTTCTAAAATACTATAATCTTAAATCTTGTTCTTCTGTATTACTCCATTTTCATTTATTATATCTATCTTAAAAACTGATTCAATTATCTGGTTGCAACATAACAGATTGGGAGATCACTTAAGGTTCTAGAACCTACTGGATAGCAAACAATGTAAAGCATTGTTGCTCATTTGAAAGGAGAAATTATCCATACCTGTTCATTTTCTTTCCTCGACTCCAGATAAACCAGTCTAAACAAGTGGGTTATATTCCCCAGCCAGCAGGTGGAAACCACCCAGGAGATGGCCTGAGACCTAATCGAGTGAGTTTTGATGCCATCATAAGATACGCTATATTAGGTCAGACCAAAGGGTCCATCAAGTCCAGTATCCTCTTTCCAACAGCAGGCAATCCAGGTCATAAGTACCTGGCAGGTTCTCAAAAAGGTACAAAGATTCCACATTGCTTATCCTGGGGTAAGCAGTGGATTTCCCTGGTCGTCTTTAATGATGGTTTATGGGCTTTTCCTCCAGGAACTTGTCCAAACTTTTTTTTAAGCCCAGCTACACTAACAGCTTTTACTACATCCCTCTGGTAATGGCTTCCAGAATTTGATTACCCACTAGGAGAAAATATTTTTTTCACGCATTAATCTTAAATGGGCTACATTGTAGCTTCATTGTGAGTCCCTAGTCTTTTTACATTTTGAAGGAGTAAACAACCAATCTACGCTTACTCATTCCCCTCCATTCATTATTTTATGGATCTTTTTATCTCCAGCATCCATTTCTTAGCTAACAGGTAGACTAAAGCAATGGTCTTTTGATTCAGTGGGCAATGGAGAATTTGGCCACTGTCTGATCCTTCCTTGGGCCACTGAAAGGCACAAAACAGATGATCTATCAAAAAGGCTTTAGTCACCTCCAGGTATCTGAGCAAAAACATCTACCCCAAATTTCCTTACAACAAGGAGATGCAGCGAAGGATTCAAATGGAGGTCATCCACCGCGAGAGGAGGAAAAAAACACTTCCCGATTTAAGTGGAAAGAGGAAAATCACTTTCAGAAGGAAAGATGGAACTGTTCACAAGGCAATGGAAATTGTGGAAAATCAGCAAAAAAGGGCTCATGACAGGATAACGCCTACAGTTCTGACTCATCTGGAATAAACCGCCACCAGAAAAATCACCTCAAGAGTAAAAAAATGTTAAGAGTGGCCTTGCAAATGCAGTTGAAAAGAAAACCTCTCAGCACTTTCAACACCAATAAAAGGGGGGGGGGGAGGGGGTGGACCCAAAACACCACCCAGCAGCAGTAGTCAAATCAAAAATAAACCTCGGAGGAAGAATCCCAGCATCTGATCCGGCACCTCCCCCTTTTTTTGATGAGGGCCAAAAGTGTGTCTGTGCAAAGAAAATGGCATGGAGTCCCGCACTACAGTAGAGGAGGAAATGGCGCAGAGACACACATGGTTAAAGGTGATCAGCCTCAATCATGAAAACAAAAGCAAAAAGGGCTACAAGATGCTGTCGCAGTTAGACCACTTTTTTCCCCCCAAATTTTGTCAACCCAACACAAACTCCCTGTGACCAGCCCACCGAAGTGGCTGAGGGAGCAGCAATCCACTAAAGGAAATACCCCAAAAGGAAATAAAAGAAATGAAAAATAAAAGAAAGCTCCTCAGTTGTTCCAACAGCGAGTCCACATCCCTGGAATCACCTCTCGCCAGCTGCTTGGAGACTGCGCTTACTGGGGCTGGTAGGGGATACCAGCTGCCAGGTACATTGATGTCACCAAAAGATGACATGCCCAGTCTCCAAGCTACTGGCGAGGGTTGACAACTCAGAGGTTGGGACTGGAGGTACGATAAGAAAGCTGCTTTATTTAAGCAGCACAGAAAACAGCATCAAATTAAAAATTTGAAATTACAGCATGGAGATGCTGAACAGGGAGAGGAAAGGGGGGCCTGGACCCAAGGGATTCTCCTATCCACTCTTTGGCTGAAACCTCTGGGTAACAGCACTGAACACAGCAACTGTTAGCTCGAGAATTTAGAGGAGTGGACAGAGGATGGTCCAGGGCTCCACAGCAAAACTTCAGAACTGGGTCCCAAAAACCCCTATTCCAGTCCCTTACTCAGATTCACAAAGAAGCCAACTCCAGTCAAGACTCCCAAGGCACAATGGTTCTAATTGTGAATTCTACAGCAAATTTATCTGTGAGAGTAAAGTAGATGGGCAGAAATGAGTAGATTAGGTGGACCACATGGTTTTTACATCCACTGGCATCTTCTATGTTTATAACACACACATACATTCCTAAAATGTGTTTGGCCTTCAGTCAGGTAGCTAATTGTTGATAGAGTGGTATCCATAGCTACTGTTATTGTATTGATCCATCTCATTGCTGGCCTTTCCCTTTTGCATTGACCTTAAACCTTGCCAAGCATGATGTCTTTCTCTAATGATCTTTCTCTTTGCATGATGTGTCCAAAATATGAAAGTTGAAGTCTTGTCATTTTAGCTTCCAAAGAAATCTTAGATTTGATCTTCTCTAGTACTGACTGATTTGATCTTCTGACAGTCCATGGTATGCATAGTATTGTTCACTATAATTCAAAGACATTGATTTACTTTTTGTCTTTCTTCTTCAGCTCTGCTATCCATATGACGATACTGAATATACAATTGCTTGGGCAAGTCTCTGCACTGAAAATGTTGTGTAGATCCTTTATAGCTATCTTGCCAAAAGCAATGCATCATCAGATTTCTTGACTGCTTGTTGTTTCATTATTGATCCAAGCAGGTTATAATTGTCTACTACTTCTATTTCTTTTCCAACAAAGGTGAAACTATTGATTTTGCCTGTTGTCAGGATATTTGTCTTCTTCATGTAAAGGCTCATTTTAAGACTATATTCCTTGATGTTTTCATCCCAGATATTTAAAAGAGAACATTCCTATGGCACAATTTTTATGATTGAAATGCCTTTAGAACATAAGAAATTCCACACTGGGTCAGACCAAGCTCCATCAAGCCCAATATCCTGTTTTTAACCGTGGTAATTCCAGGTCACAAGTATACGACAGGTTCCCAAAAAGGCACACAGGTTCTACAATGCTCATCCCAGGGTAAGCAGTGGATTTCCCGGGTCCTTTTAATGATGGTTTATGGATCTTTCCTCCGGGAACTTGTCCAAAACTTTCTTAAGCTCAGCTACACTAACAGCTTGTATTACATCCTCTGGTAACGAATTCCAGAGTTTGATTACACGTTGAGTTCAAAAACTATTTTCTCATTAGTCTTAAATGGGTTATATTATAGCTTCATTGCGTGTCCTCTAATCTTTCTACTTTTTGATAGCGTAAACAACTGATCTACATTAACCCGTTCCACTCCATTCATTAATTTATAGACCTCTATCATATTTATTTATATTTATTTATTTAAAGTCTCTTCTATAACGCGCTATTCAATATCAGTGCAGTTTACATACAACAGTATCTTATACAGTGCAGCCAGGGCTGCTCTGTATTTACATAGAACAGGTACTATAACTTGGACAATGCTGGGGTAACTCTTTATAGAGTATATATAAATCTTTACAGAGTGCCAGAGTATATACATGCTGCTATTTACAAGGTGAGCATAATCAAGGCTGGCGCCACTACTTCCAAGATAGTGCTTTTAAGCAATGCACGTGCTTGATGTACAGTAAATTTTTAACCTTTGCAGCGTCTCTTTTTAGCTTTTTCTTTTTTTTTTTTAAATTCTTTATTTTCGTTTTATAACAACAAAGGAAAAGGAAGACATACAGCTAAAAGACAGATACATAAAGTGTAATACATACACCAAAGTAAACCCCTGCCACCCCCCTCACCCCCTGCTTCTTCTCTAGAAAACTAATCATACCCGAAGCGGGCGTGTACTTACATTATTGTGTTACAAAACCTAACGGTGATCTGAAACATGATGAGTGTACATTAAACAGACATGTCGGAGCAATGAGCAGATTGTACATAATCATTAAGCATCTGCCATTTAGACAAGCGAGAGTGAGTTTGGGCATGGGGAATAGCTCTCCGAGGTATCTGCTCATATTTACTATATAAGCAGACGAGGTTCCACCATTCATTGACAGTAAGTCGAGAGCTATCCTTCCAATTCCTCGTGATTAAGCATATGGCTATACCCAGCATGAAATCAAGGAGAAAGCGACCCTTCTTAGGAAGAGAGGGGACCTCCGCCACAGAGCGGAGTCCCACGATCTTCCAAGAGAGAGGTTCGTGAAGGTGTAAGATAAATTGAATACAACCCCAGACCCGCCCCCAATAAACCTGTAGTTGAGGACATTCATAAATAACATGAGCGAAGGTTCCCACAGCAGTATGGCAAGACCAACACTGGTCCCTAGCATTTGTGTTCCATTTGGCTATTTTTTCTGGGGTATAAAAGCATCTGTGTGCAAAAAAGAAGAGAGTTTGGGTAACAGAGGCAGACCGGGAAACCCGCACTACTTTGCTCCAGAAAACGCTCCATTGCACAGGGGTTAAAGTGGTTTGCAGTTCGCGCTCCCAGGCTTGTTGGGCTCTAAAAGTGGCCGTGTCTGTACCCTGACATAATATTTTATAAAAGTTAGAGGCTACCCCATGTGTACTACTAATAGAGTGAACTATCTCTAATAACCCGTCCTCAGTAGGGGCAGAGGGCGGCATGATTCGAGCACTTTTGAGGCAGTGTTGAAGCTGCATCAATTGAAAGTAGTGTTTCGCTGGTAACGCAAATTCCTTTTGTAAATCAGAAAAGGTTTTCCAACGAGCTGCAGAGAAAAGCTGTTGGGGTGTCCAGATCCCCCTTGAGTACCAGGGTTTCCATGCTATCGTTCTATTTAGGACTTGAATTCTGGGGTTATTCCATAGCGGGAGTCCGTCCTGAGGACATGCGTTCGGGCCCAATGATAGAATGAGAGTGTTAAAGGCCGCAAGAGTATCGACAATCATTGGTGGATGGCGGGTGTCTACTTGATAGGACATACCGGGGAGATGGGTCAACGGAATTGGGCTACTAAGCTCCTCTTCTATGTCAAGCCAAACTGGTCTGCTGTCTGTTGAGGCATCTAGCCATCGGGCACCTTGCTTAAGTAGGAAGGCTTGATGATATCTAAGAAAATCAGGAAATCTGGTACCCCCTCTTTCCTTTGCAGATTGTAGTTTTTGTTTAGCTATCCTTGGTGGCTTGCCCTGCCAGAGATAGCGGACGAGAAGGCCCTCAATATCTTTATAAGTATGTAGCGGGAGTAAGCATGGCAGCATTTCTAAAATGTAGTTCACTTTGGGGACTATCATCATTTTCACAGTTTCTAAGCGGCCCCACCATGTAAGAGATAAGGGAGACCAACGATTTGTGAGCTCACGGACTTTGGAGACTACCTCTTTGGCATTAAAACTGATAGTGTCTTCTAAAGGAGAACAGTAATGGACCCCGAGATACTTCACCATGCGGGATTGCCAAAGGAAGGGAAAGGCCTGCATGTCAGCCTCATGTACCCAGCGGTTCAGTGGGAATGCTACAGATTTGGTCCAGTTAATTTTATAGCCCGATAATTGTGAGTATCCGTCAATCAGATCCAAGACAGCTGGAACCGAATCGAGGGATACGAAAAGCATAAGGTCATCTGCATATGCAGAGAGTTTAATCTCCCTATGACTGAAGGGGACACCTCGAATACGTGCGGACTGTCTAATAAGGAGGGCTAGGGGTTCAAGAGCTAGATCAAAGAGCATCGGTGATAGGGGGCAACCTTGACGCGTGCCTCTTTGGAGATTAAATGGCTGAGACTTGATGGCATTTACACAAATACTGGCGACGGGTTGAGTATACATGACTTGGAGATATCGGAGGAAGCCCTCCCCAAAGCCATACCATCGGAGAACTGCAAATAAGAAGGGCCATTCTAGACGATCAAAGGCTTTTTCGGCATCCAGGGAAAGACCCACCCATGGCTGATCTAGATTGGCAGCACTGGATAGCACATGGCACAAGGTCCGAGCATTGTCAGCAGTTGATCTGCCGGGTATAAAACCGCATTGGTCGGGGTGAATTAGGGTGGCCATCCTGTCAGATAGCCGGGTGGCCAAGATCGTTGCGAAGATCTTATAATCGGCATTAAGTAGGGAGATTGGACGGTAGTTGGCGGTTAGTAGCGGGTCTCTGCCTTCTTTCTCAAATACTACCACATTAGCTGCAGAAAAGGATCCCAAAGAGGATGTATCTACCGCAAGGGCAGTAAAATAGAGTTTTAAATAGGGAACTAAATCTGCACTGAACGTTCTGTAGAATTCGGTCGGGAGACCATCGGGCCCTGCGGCACGGCCCGAGGCTGTTCGTTTTAGGGCAGATTGGATCTCTGAAGTAGAGAAGGGTTCATCCATCGCATCCCTATCATCTTCAGAGAGGGTCGGCCGCTGAATGCCAGAAAGCAATCGCTCGAATGTCTCTGACGAGAACTCACATTCAGATTGATATAGGCGGGTATAGAAATCCCGAAAGAGCTCTACAATGTCGGAATCTGTGGTCACTATGCCCCCTCCCTGTGGAGCTCGAAGGGCCGCTACGCGTTTGGCTTCTTTTTGACCTTTCAAGGCGTTGGCTAAGAGTCGACCGGCTCGGTTATTTTCACGATAATATGTCCCTCGCTGAAGCTCAATACTCTTAGAAGCTGCAGTTGAGAGGATTGAATTATATTGAAAACGGAGACGCTGTAATCGAATTAATACACATGGGTCAGTACGTGAAGTTAGAACTCGTTCGCCTGCTTTAATTTGTTGGTCTAGTATGAGTAGCTGCTGTTTGCGTTGTTTCCGCAGGCGGATTTGATAGCTAGTGATCGTTGCTCGAATGGCCGCTTTGAAGCCCTCCCACCAAGCCCAATTCGCAGTATCCTGGGGTAGATTAAAATGGAAGTACTCCTTTATGGCTGCTTGAATCTCTAACTGGAACTCTGGCTGAGTTAACAGGGCTCTATCAAAGAACCAGGCCCCCGAATTCGCTTGGGGTGCAGTAGTGTGTAATTGAAAGGAAATGGCAGCATGATCTGAAATGTGTTGGGAGTGAATCTTTGCAGTGTCCACCTGAGGAACTAACAGTTTTGATATTAGAAAGAAGTCTATGCGAGACTGGGATTTATGAGGGGAAGAGAAGAAGGTGAAGTCAAGCTCATTGGGGTGTAGTAACCTCCATAGATCAACTAAAGCAAGATCTTTGATCAGGGAGGTAAGCGTGGTGTGACTCTTGGGGGGACCACTTGTCCTAGGCGGCTGTTTGTCAATCAGGGGATCAAGGACTAGATTGAAATCCCCCCCAATTATCAATGAAGTATTAGCAGAGGCCTGCGCAACCTGAGCAATGGTAGCAAAAAAGGCAGGGTCATCCACATTAGGAGCGTAAAGGCATATACATGTGACTTCAAGGCTACCTATCTTGAGGTGAACTCTGGACCATCTACCTTCTGTATCTGAGCTAGTCGCAATAATAGTAGCATGCAAAGATTTCCTAACCAGTATGGCAACCCCACATTTCTTAGAAACGGCTGGGGAATAGGCGGCCACCATGTAAGGTTTAATATTGAGTTTAAGAGTTTCCTTCGAATTTAAATGCGTTTCTTGGAGAAAAATCAGATCCGCAGCTTCCTGACTTAGGTAGCTTAGGATTTTCTTCCGTTTTATCGGATTATTAATTCCTTTTACGTTCAATGAGAAAATCTTACATGGTGCCATCAATCGGTAATAGACATTTTAGGTAAGGGCGCTTGAAAACATACAACATAATCAGAATCTGTGCAACAATGACATAATCACCGAGTATTCTAGCTAATACACCCCATATTGAAAAGTATGTACCAAAGTATCTTAGAGAAGAAGCAAAACCCCCAAAGAATATGGCGACCATATGTCTGCGGGAGGAGGCCCTAGAGAGGAAATAGAAAGACATGAAAAAAAAAAGAAAAGAAACACCAGAGTCCATAATTAACACTGTCTCTGATACTCATCGAGGCTACTGTGGGTAGATGGAGTCGGGTCACAGATATCATCAAAAGTAAGGCAACAAACTGCCCTCGCCAGACTCTTTGCTGGGCTGCGGCAGATCCAATATGGCAGGTACAGCGGATATGAGAATACTTGCAGGAATATTCTGGAAGTCAGCGCATCAAGTCGGCTTCTTTGGAATCCAAAAACTCCGCTAGTAGATCAGGGTCCTCAAATGTTCTTGTCTGATTGTGAAGCGTGACTCGGAGCTTGGCCGGGTACATCAGGCCATAGCGTGCTTGTAGTTGTTGAAGCCTCGGCCGGAATTCCAGAAAGCGCTTTCGGCGGTCGACCGTGGGTTTAGCCAAGTCGGGATAGAAGGAGATCTTGTGGCTCTCAAACTCCATATGGCCCTTTGCCCGAGAGGCACTTAGAATTTGCTCCACGTGTTGATATCTCAAAAGTCGGAAAATGATAGGCCGCGGGGTCTTCCTGTTGAGCGTTATGCTTGTGGGTACACGATGAGCGCGATCGATCTCCAAATCTTTGGTAAAGGTGATTTGGAGCAGGGAAGGGAGGATTTTGCATAAAAACTCTTTCATGTCTCCCGATTCCGCTCCCTCCGGTATGCCCACGAGTCGTATGTTGTTGCGGCGCGCTCTATTATTGCCATCTTCCACTTCTTTCTGCAAGGCCCGCACCTGACGTTCAACTTTGTCGAGTTTGGACAACCGGGCCGCATGGGAGTCCAATATGCTCTCCATTTTGTCCTGACGCGAAGAAAGCCCTTCTAGCTTGCTTTGCAGCACACCAAAATCTTCCCGCAGCGCTCGGAGTGCTTCACCGTTTGACTGCACGAGGTTTTTGACCCCTCTAATCTCTGCGAGGATTTCCTGCTGCATTTCGGGGCCCTCGCACAAGGCCAGCCCCTTCTGCGGGGACGGAGGTTCAGTTTTGGAACGTTTGCCGTGAGAAGCCGCTGGAGATCCAAATTCCAGGCGCGTGGGTTTGGTCCCGGTCATCTCACCACTGTGCCCCGGCAAGATCAGAGTAGAAGTTCCAAGTATGTACGGTGTTAATTCAGGATTCTGAGTAGGCCTCTCGGGAGCCTCAGCGTTATGCGACCATCCCGCTGGACATCAGGCTCCGCCCCCTCTCTTTTTAGCTTTTTCTTAACTGTTTTCCTCATTATATCACAGTCTTCCTTCTGAAAGTTAAAAGGTAGTACTGTGGATTTCTTTGCTGTCCTTCTTCCATTTATTAAATCAAATGCGATCATACTATGATTACTATTGACAAAGTGCCTCAACGCCCTTATCGTTTGCACCAGATCCTGTGTTCCACTAAGGAGTAGGTCGAAAATACCTTCTCCTCTTGTCAGTTCATGAGCCAACTGCTCAAAGAAGCTGTCATTTATTTCATCTAGAAAAATTATCTCCCTAGCATGTCCTGCTGTGACATTGACCCAGTTGATACTGGAGTAATTGAAATCACCCATTATTACAGTGTTGTAACTTTTGTTAGTTTCCCTGATTTCTTTGAGCATTTCATCGTCCATCTGTTTATTCTGGCCAAGCAGTTGGTAGTACACCCCCACTGCCATGGCCTTCCACTTTTTACATGGAATTTCTGTCCATAGAGATTCTACAGTGTATTTTGTTTCCTGCAAAATTTTCATCCTTTGTGACTCAATGCCCTCTCTAACATAGAAAGCAACCCCTCCACCAATTTGCTCTACTCTATCATTGCGATATAGTTTGTACCCAGGTATCAGTGTCCCATTGGTTATCCTCCTTCCACCAGGTCTCTCAGATGCCAATCTTATCTAACCTTTCATTTAGCGCTATATATTCTAACTCTCCCATCTTATTTTTTAGGCTTCTAACATTTTAGAGGTTGTATTTTATTCTTATTAATCTGATTATCAGTTGATAGGGGTAATTTGGAATCTTTCAATTCTGTAGTGCCTTTGCACTTTGGATGAGGAGTTTTATCTGCAATCATCTCAGATGAAGCAATGTTTAATGCAGAAGCATGGGTCTATAAAAGTGATTAATCAAGCATTTAAAAGCGCACTCAACGTGAATTGGGATGTGCTGTTTGAATCAAAGGTGTGAAAGGGAGGGCACACCGATATATGTGTTCCCATATTTGGTTCAAATTTTTCAGATGAAATCTCTGATTTTGAAACTTTGAGAGGTATTACATGTGCATCTAATTTTTGACAAAGTCTTCTCATTTGCATTTACGCGGGGGTGAAACTTGAGGAATTTCCTCATACATGCAAGGATGTCATCAGAGCAGAGAGATGGAGAATTGGATATTGAGGGACACAAAGTATGAAAAGTGCATGGTCTGTCAGCATATCTTGGAATTAGATTAATTCAAACATCCAAGATTGGGCTTTACTTTTAAATTGAAGAGATACACTACATGCACAAGCAAGTTGGTGGTTTTTGCAATTTTGTGTCCGTGCAACAAAATCTATATAGGTCAACTGCACACATTTTTAAGACTCAAGTGGTTGAGCATTTGCCATCTGTATGATGTAAGAGAGACTGCTCCATTAGTGGAACATTGGATTAAAGAGCAACACATTAGTGAAATCCTCCTCTTCCCATATCATATGTAGATAACAATTTCATTTGGGATATATTTTTCTCCTTTTTAATTCGTCAGTTTCTTTGTTAATTGGTTACATCTTGTTAACATACACATACAATGACTCTCTTTATGTCCGTATGTTTGATCCATTGTTTTTGTACACACTGATTGGATGTCCTCCTCATTCTGTTATCTCTTTCTTTCCTTTTGCTTTTGCCTTTGGCAAGATGTCTGTATCACTAGATCACGATTATATGACCCAAGATATGTTTGTAGCATCAACAATATGTATGTTTCTTTGCTTTATATGAATGGTCACACTTGTCAGTGTGAGTCAACGCCCGCCTTTTTTCTTTTTCTCTTTTCTATAATTATGTATTACTTATTTGGATACAGCATAAGAGGTGTTTACATTAATGTTGTTATATTTGGTTTATTTATTTGCTGTAGTATTTTCTTGCACTGAGTTTCTTACATCTCGTAATTGTTTTAAGTTATAATGTATGATTTTATGATAGTCAGCCTTGTTATGACGTCTTAGAGGATTTATCTTGTTTTTAAGACAGGTAATTCTTGTTTTAATCCATTTCTATTATTTTTATGTTTTTTTATTTGCTTAAACTCTTATATTGAAAAGTTTGTACATAGTTGTTATCTGTTATCCAAGTTTGAATTCCTTGTTTAATGTAAGTCCAAGGTTTCCCCCCTTTGGACATCTATGTTTCCTGTAAACCGTGCTGATGTTAAATAGTGCGGTATACAAACAATGTTAAATAAATAAATAAATAAATATGTGATTGTTATTTATTTTGTATTGTTTAATTTTATTGCCTTTTTTAAATGTTTGTTATTCTTTTATGAGGCGATATTCCCGGAGGAATGTACATGCTGAAACACATCGGGGTAGTGCAATAATAAAGTTTGGACCTACTGTCATTTTACTCTCTGCTCCTTTGGGTGCTTTATACAGTCCCACTTCTTTGATCATTTGTTCTGCATATAAATTAAACAGCTAAGTGGGAAATATGTAGCGTTGTTGTACGCCTTTGCCAATTTTAAACCATTCTGTTTGAACTGCTGCTTCTTGATCAATGAAAAGTTTGTGCATAAGATTTGTCTGGCATTCTGATATACCCATGCTTCTTAATGTGGCCTAGCACTTTTTTATGATTTATATAATTAAAGGCCTTGCTGTAGTCAATGAAACACATATAGATTTCCTTGTGGTATTTTTGTCTTTTCAATGATCCATCTCTTGTTCCTTACCCTCTCCTGATCCCTGCTTTAACTTTAAGCAGTTCTCATGCCAGGTATGGTTGTAGTCTCCACTGAATGATCCTGAGTAGAATCTTGCTGGGGTGTGGAATCAGAGAGATTATGTGAGAATTTTCAGATAGTCGGATCACTTTGGTATGAATACAGATCTTTTCCAGTCATTTATCCATAATGTTGTCTTCAAAATTTCCTGGCAGAGCCTTGTAAGTATTGTAACAGCAGCATCTGATTGCTGTAGTACTTCAATAGGAATGCCATCAATGCCTGGTACTTTGTTCTTTGATAATGGAACATAGATGAGAGATGTGCAAATGGACTGCATTGAGGCCTGAAACCTGACAACTGGTACTATTGCTCTCATGTTTCATGCTTGTACTAATTCAAACATTTTTTTTGTGTTCATTCTCTTGTCACGCTGTTTTCAGTCTCTTCTCTTAGTTTATCTTGTTTGTTTTCTGATTCTCCTTTCCATTCTATATTAGCATCTTTAGATTTCTTTTCCCTTTTTTACTCTCCATTTGCCTCTGACATTTTCTAATTATCTCTGGCATTTCTTTCTTTTCTGCCTCCAACTTTTCCTGCCATCATATCCTTCCCTGTATCCTGTATCCTTCATCTTTCTCTTATTCCTCCATCCCTCTCCTCATATCTCTCTACCTCCCCTCACTCTCTTTGCCATGTCCTATTCCCTTGTCAATCTCTTTTCCAATACTCCACTTCTCTGTCTCTTATCCTTAATGCTCTACTCAGTTTTCCATCTCTCCTTCTGTTTCTTGCCCCCCTCTCTGTGCCCAGCTGTCCCCTCGCCCAGCCTAACTCTTTTCATCTGTCAACTTCATGTTCTCCACATCTCTCTCTGTCTCGCTTTCATAGAAACATAGAAATATGGAAACAGATGATAGAAAAAGACCATATGGCCTCTCCAGTCTGCCCGTCCATAAGAACTATTAAGTTCTACAATCTCTTCCTCTCCCTCGGAGATCCTCTATAGTTGTCCCATGCTTTCTTGAATCCAGATATCATTCTCATCTCTACCACCTCCATAAACAGGCTGTTTCACGCATCCGCCAACCTTTCCATAAAGAAATATTTTCTCAGATTACTCCTGAGTCTATCTCCTTTCATCTTCATCCTATAATCCCTCATTCCAGAGCTGCCTTTAAGCAGAAGCAGTCCACCTCCTGTGCATTTATACTATGGAGGTATTCATATCTCTCCTCATATGCTTTATGATGAAGACTACTGAACATTTTAGTAGCCAACCTCTGGATCTACTCCATCCTGTTTATATCCTTTTGAAGGATAGTCTCCAGAATTATACACAGTACTCCAAATGAGGTCTCACTAGAGATTTGTACAAAGGCACTACCACCTTTCTCCTGTTGGCCATTCCTTTCCCTATGAATTCAAGCATTCTTCCGGCATTTGCTGTTGCCTTTTCTACCTGTTGGATAGATCATCATCCCCAGGTTCTGCTCTTCTTTAGCACATTGAAGTACTTCACCCTCTATACTGTACTGCTCCCTTAGGTTTTTGCAGCCCAAATGCATGACCTTGCATTTTTTAACATTAAATATGAGTTTCAAAATTCTTGATCATTCTTCAAGCTTTTTTAGAGACCTCCTCATGTCATCCACACATTCCAGGGTGTCTACTCCATTGCAGATTTTGCTATCATCCACTAAGTGGAATACATTTTCTGACAGACCTTCTAGAATATTACAAAAATATTGAAAAGAACAAGACCAAGGACAGATCCCTGAGGCAGGCTGCTAGTACTGCCCTTATCTTTAGAATGAAATCTGTTTGCTACTATCCTCTGTCACCTCCCATTCAACCAGTTTCTTACCCAGTCAGTTACTTTAGGGTTCATCTCAAGGACACTTAGGGGTATGTTTATTAAACCGGGCTAACGGTTAACCCGGGCTATCTGCAACTAGATCCCATTGAATAATATGGGACCTAGTGGCAGATAGCCCGGGTTAACCGTTAGCCCGGTTTAGTAAACATACCGGGCTAATGGTTAACCCGGGCTATCTGCAACTAGATCCCACTGAATAATATGGGACCTAGTGGCAGATAGCCCGGGTTAACCGTTAGCCCAGTTTAGTAAACATACCCCTTAGTTTATTTATAAATAACCAATCTGGAACAGTGTGAAAAGCCTTGTTGATATCTAAGTATACCACGTCCAGCACTTTCTCTTGATCCTATTCTCTGGTCACCAAGTCAAAGAAATCAATGAGATTCATATGATAAAGTCTACCTCTAATAAAGTCATGTAGTCTTGGATTCTGTAATTCTTTAGATTCCAGAAACCACACCATCCTTTGCTTACTTACCAGAATTCAAACTAATTGGTCTGTAGTTATCAACCTCTTCTTTATTTCCATTTTTGTGTACAGCAATCAAATTCATCCATCTCCAGTCCTCTGAGATCATTCCTGACTCTAAAGAAACACTGAAAAGGTCAGTCAGTGGAGCTGCCAATACTTCCCTAAGTTTCTTCAATTCCTTCGGATGAATCCTGTCTAGTCTCATCGCTTTTGCCACTTTTAGCTTAGCTTGCTCCTCGGGAACACAGTCTTCTGAAAATGATTTGAGTTCTACCTGTAAATGGGGGCGCTGGATGAGAATGTCCACAGTCTTGGCAAAGGCAAATAGTAATATGACTTGCAAAGGATTGTGGGAAATGTAGTCCATTCATACCAGAATCAGCTGTTCACAAATAAATTAGTTGTGCTTGCTCGAGTGTAAAGCAAAGAAGATATATTTTAATTATGGGGTCCCAACACAGATTTGCTTGGTAGCACAGAAAGGATACTTGCTTTCAGTATTATACTTAGAAAAACAAAATCAGGAACAACAACAACTGAACTTCTTAAGCAATCAAATCAAATCATAAAGACCTTGATGGGAACAGAAAGGTCTTCTCTGTGGGCTCCTGCTAATATCTTTTTAGCAGTGCTTCAAAAACAAACAAAACCCACAAAGTAATGAAAAAACTGTTCTTTTTCAAGGCTAACTTCTGGTATTTTCACACACACCCAGAAGTGTCTCTTCAGAGCTCACAGGCAATTAAGCAAGGCTCAATTGCTAACAATTAACCAGCTGCAAACCTCTTGGCTGATTTACTTTCTAAACGTGGCTCAAATCCTGCTCAAAAGCTTTTCTGAGTAGATCAAAGAACAAGTTTATATTTCTTTGTGATGGTTGTTGTATTTTGTAAAAGTATATTACCACAGAAGTTTAGACAGAGAGCAATCCATGTATTCACACTGTTCATTTACAATATTTCCTTCTTCTTCAACTATCATAGAATCAATATCATGGATTGGCACAGAGGAATTTCTTAATGGAGCACTCTCAGGACAATACTTGTCTCCCTGCTGTCTTCCAAGTGAAAAGCTAGGGCATAGATCAGTGTTCATAGCTGAGCTTCCATTGCTGTTAGGGTTCCTCTCCAAATATCCTGGCCAGTGTGTAGTCCAGTTTTTATGTCCAGCCTTCCAATCAAGATCCCTGGACACTGGGTCTCTCTTCACATACCTTCTTGCACTGGTCTTAGGGCCCCTTCCAAATGCAGCCGTCTCCCTCACAGGTGCCGTCCGGGGATTCCTGGCTCTGTAACCCCACTCCTCTGGCTTTCCCCAGTCCAATGGAGTATGCTTGCCTCTGGAATGCCTCCCAGCACACGTACTGCTATGGACTCCTTTAGACCTCCAAGATGCTTTTCTCTTCTTTCTTCCAAAGTGTTTCTTGCTCTCTCTGTCCATGAGCTCTGGCTTCTGCTGCCTCTGCTCCTGCGGATGATGATCATGAAGATGATGAAGATTAATTTGCTGTGTAGAATAAGTTTTACTTTTAACCTGTTTAGAGGGATGCTCCACCCTAGCACAGCGCAGCTGTGCTGAATCAAGCCCTGCCCTTGGAGATGAGTGCTTGGGGATTACCTCATAGCTCTCCTGATTGAACACACGTTTCCCCACTTCAGCTCTTCTAGTGGCTGTTGGAAACATGGTGCATTCTGGGACTGGTAGTCTTTTATGGAAACATTCTGTTTTATTATTTCTACCAGAAAAGACAGGTTGCTTGTTCAGAGCCAATTCACCTCTATTATAGCTCCTTCCTGAACTATGATAAGCTTCCTTATCACATACCTCACTTCCATTCCTGTTCTTCATTTGTGAACATAAAACAGAAATATTTGTTTACCATTTCCACATAATCGTCATCAGCCCCTTCATCCTTGAGTCTCACAGTGCCACCTTTGCAATTCCTCCTGTTACTAACATACCTATAAAATATCTTGTCCCCATGTTTTACTGTATTGGTTATTACATTAGCATCCTTGTTTTCCTGACTACTTTACCAGATTTTCTTAGCTTCTCCAGATATTTTTGTTTGTCTTCTTTCTCAAATCACTTGTAGTTTATAAAAGCTGACCTCTTTTTCCTTACATTTTCAGCTATTTGTTTTGAAAATCAGAGCGACCTCCTTTTCTTCTTACTTTTATTTATTTTCTTAACAAAAACGTTCATTGCCCTTAAATTATCTCTTTTCAGTTTTGCCCATTGTTCTATTTCCCCGATATTCTCATCCCGCTAATGATTCCTTGAGGTAATTTTGTGTCTTTGCAAAGTTAGTTTTCTTGATGACTAGGACCTTCATTTTTAAATGAACCATCTCTACCTGGCTCTTAATATTGAAGCTCACCAACCCATGATCACTGCACAGTAGATGATCACCCACTACAACATCAGAAATACATTTCCCATTTGTAAGCATCAAATCCAGTATGGCTTCCTCCCACATGGGTTCCTTGCCAGAATAATTCTCCCTGTAGAGAATCTAAGATCTCCCTACAACTAGATGACACCACAGCAGGGATATCTCCATTAACATCTGACAAATTGAAATCTTCTACCAATATTAATTCCCCTTTCATAGCAAGATTTTGAATGTCTTCAATTAAATCTGTATTTCTTCTGTCTGTGAAGGAGGTCTGTATATCATACCAATGTAAATAGATTTTCCATTACCTGTTTCCAGACTAACCCATAGTACCTCTGTCTTCTCTCATAAACCCTGAAGTACTGTGACTTTAATATTACTTTTTGCATATAGAACCACTCCTCCTCCCTGTCTTCCTTACTCATCTTTCCAGAATAGGGTATAGCCTGGTATAACTATGTCCCTGTAATTGTTTTCTGTGTACCATGTCTCTATGAGTGTCACTATATCCAAGGCAGCCTTTCCTATTACATCTTCTAAATTTTGAACTTAATTATACATACAATGAGCATTTATATAAGCAGCTCCCCAGCTGTTGTCCATTTTCCTTTTTCTATACTATTTTTTTTTACCTGAGGGCTTTACTTACTTGGGGGCTTTGTTCAGCCATCCCTGATGAAACTAGTTTAAAGTCCTTCTCAGTCGATTAGGCAATCTGTTGCAGAAGAGACTTTCCCCCTTCTTTGATAGGTGGATGCCAGCAACCCTTGGAAAATCTGCTCAGCGACCCTTGGGAAATCATGCCATCATCCTTCCTCTTCCAGAGCCACAGAGTCACTTTTGATACACTCAGGTGGGAACCTAGTAGTATTATTTGTGCCAACATGGATGAGTAGCATTAGATAATATTCAGTAGACTTGAGGAAGCTTGGCAAACTCTCCCTAATATCTCCGATATTGGCACCAGGCAGACAGCACACCTCCAGGCACATCATGTCTGGATGGATGTCTTTATATCACTCAGAAGGGAATCGCCAACCACCATTAAGTGGTTGCTGATCTTACAGCTTTGGGGGTTGTGAGCTCTGATACCTCCTCTTTCAGGGATATTATCACTTCTTCTACTTCCAGGACAGCATACTGGCTTCTCATTTTAGGAAAGGTAGAATCGGTGTTTGAAATCTGTAGTCTTTGGCATTCTGTGTCCAACTGTCATCTTTTCATACAGTGTAATCTTCCCTTCTGCTGGAGATCTTAGATGCCTCTAGAAGCATTTCAGCAATGTACCTCTCATCATCACAGATGCTTCTTAGCCTTGCCACCTCTTCGCTCAGTTCCTCAATTTGTTTCCGGTGGGATTTAACTTGCAGGCATCTTCCACACTAAAATAGTTCCACACTTTGGATCTCACTGTCCTTCTGGATGGATGTAGAAGTTGTAACGGGGGAGAAAGCTTTGGCACCATGATATATCTTTGCAATATTTCTGCTGTTGGAGCTTTGGTATCTTTTGGAAGAAAAAAAGAGAAAACAGGTCTACCATAGCCTCTCCCTGTCCTCAGCTGACCTATCAGTAAAGAAATTTAGGCTTTTTAAATATGAAAACAAATACTTTTGTTCAGATTCTCTATATATAGTCCCACTTTTTTGCTCACTTATTATTGGGGTCTTCAGTGTATGTAGTATAGTATGTTCCATTTCTAGAATTACCTCAAGGACTGATTAAGATATTACTAATCAAAGACCCTTGAAATATACTATATTGATTTATTTCCCCAGGGAATCTCAATTTGGCCTATTTCCTTAACTATCTAATTTGCCTACCTAAGAGTAAAATGACCTAATCTAAAGCCTTAATTGGATCTGGTCAAAATAGCAAGATTCAACAAAGGGGTGGGTGGGAGCAGAGATGGGAAGGGAGGATCTAAAGCCTCAGTAGTGCCGTGGCTTCAAAAAGAATTTGTTAGTTTCTTTCCTTTTTAAACATGAAGGCTAGAGGAAATAACCCCCCCCCCCAGCAACAACAAGAAAAAAAGCCTTGCCTGAAACAGAAAAATCTCCTTCTACAAACAGCTAGAAAAAATAAAATAAAAACTTAAGCAGTAGAGAGTTGCAGCATCAGAGAGTATGTGCTGATGTGCGTTGTCTTTCTAGCTCCATTATTTGCTAGAGGGAGAGAGAACAATGAGAGGGAACAGAATGATGAGTGGACCTATGACCCCTATGACTTATCTTGCTCTTAGTCTCATTAAACATCAGCAGATCTTTTGCTAATGTTGGAAGGCCAGAGCAAGTTCATACATGTGTCCAGTCCTCTTATGGCCCTAGCCCAGTAGCAGCTGCCACAGTTGTTCTATTGGAAATCTGCCATTTGTGATCCTAAAAACTGTATCCTGAAGTAGTGTTAACCACACAAATATATTCTAACAAAAGTATCATCAACACCTTCCTGCCCTGTATGTCTGTTACCTTCTATCCTGGATCAGTTAATAAAAACATATAGATATATTAAGCAATCTCCAGTGTGGTAGCTCGTTTAAAGAGTTCAAGAAATAATTCCGGTCACCATCCAATGAATGACAGATGCCAACTTGACTTGTCCTTATTGTCATGACCCTCGCCTGGGCCAAAGGCTTACAGGCATAGGGCTGCCATTGTTTGTCCTTAAATAAAGAGTTACTATCCTTGTCTCCAGCAGGGAACTATGGGACTTGTAGTTGATTCTTTTACTCAAAGACAAAGTAGTGTGAGACCATTGGTTTATAAGACAAAACAAGAATTTTTATTTAGGTTCCCATAAGCATTAAAGTTCAACGTAGACATAAGGATTATTCTCCAAGTAAATAATAACAGGAAACATATGCAACTGGAACTGAAGAAACTGAAAGAACCTTTAAACATGTGCAGCTGTTTTCAGCAAAACATTTCAGCATGTAAATCACAGCTTCCTTTGTTCGTCCAGCACAGTTAAATTTCTTCATTTATCATGTGCTGCTTTGGTTATCAAACTCTAGGTTAAGCAAGGGTTCTTTACCTCAGAAGAAGTTCCTGGCATTCACATGGCTAGGTAAAACCCTGCTTCTCAAAAGCTTCTTCTCTCAGCACTTTTTATCACCAACTTTCAAACTTCCTTCTTACACAAAGAACATTCCATAGGAGACTCCTCAGTAACAGAATCCTGCCCAAAAGAGTCAATTTGCATTTCTTCCTGTGCTATGAAATGCTTGTCTGTCTCTGGGTCTTCATTAACTCCTTACTATTCTGTAGGAACTTCTGAATTTCCTTCCACAGCTGCTCTCCCTGATGTGAAATATTTGTACCTTGAGAGTGGGGTTTCTTTCCCTGGATCAATTGCCTCAATGCTTCAATCGTGTTCAATTCTGCTTCTCTGCCCTCGGCTGGGTTCTGGTCACTTCCAGTTGTAACCGTATTCACCCACCTTCTGGCAGCTTGAATTCTCTGAGCTGGTTCATGAATACTCTGCACTGCAATCTGTTCCTCATTGTCAGCAACTCTCCCAGCCACCCATCTGCTGGTTTCTGAATTAAGAGTACCTCTCTTACAAGGACTGCTTCCTCTGTGGCTGCTTCCTTTCCTGCTGGAGCCGCTCTCCAACTTGAAGTCAAACTTCCCACGTCTCTCTTTTCTCTCCTCTGAACAGGGCTTATAAAGCTGTTTCCTAACACTCCCCTGTCTCTGCACAGGTGATTATCATTACCCCCCAAGCCTCCAGTTACGTTAGGGCTTGGGTGTGGCTTAGCTTCAGCAACTATGTGCTTCTTTCCTTTGCCTGCAGTCTGAACCCTTGCCTGTCACTCATCTTAAAGGCATATTCACTGTTTTCTTCTGTTTCCATTGGCTCAGCACAGCTGTCATCATCACATTATGTATTACCAAAATTGTCTGTATTACAACCATTATTGTGTATTGTGGAGGTATGATTCTGCATCCATATATCCATGTTCAGATGTAGATCTTGAGTCTACATACTAAAGGTCACACATCAAATACTTTTATAGTTCTTACTTAATTTGTCCAAATTTGTACATTGTCTCAGAATTTGGTACTATTTTTTGCCAGTCTTGCTTGGGGGAATGCAAGATTAGAATGTCAAGGGACATTACAAATCATGATTCATCCACAGTACCAGTAATGTGTGCTATGACATTGGGAGCAGGGAGTACTGAAAGCCAAGACTGAGGTCTATTGGTTAGGCTTTATGGATTGGATTAACAATGGGAAGCGGTCAGAGAATTTTGATGCATATCCTGTCCTGAGCTCATAGTCCTCTGTTTGTGATGTCACAGATGTGTCCTCCGCTACAGGGTGCAAAGAGGTAAAGACAGATCAACTACAGTAAGGGGTAAGAACATGTGAATAAACCAAAATGTTTGAAAATCAGGAAAAAAGTCTATGCCAACTGTCAGGAAATGAACCAAAAATGTTTACCTAGTTACATTCCCATTTATTGCTTTTTTCTTCAGAACCTCAACTGGGAGGACATTCATCTTCTTCATGAAGAAATGGATTGCCCCCTGTGAGCCTAATGTCATAACTCCTTTTTCTATACTTCTGAATCATTTCATGTGAAGTTTCCTAATAATAAGTATGGGGGGGGGGGAGGGGGCAGAAAGAGGGAAGAATGACTTTTCCCAAATGTCAATGAAAAATGATACTAGGACTGAACTTGTGCAAAGCGGAATAGGCCAATAAGAAACCAGAGAATTTGAGCTTGTGCAATATCCACTGAGCAGGATGATTTGATTCCATTTTTAATCACTGTCCATGTACAACATAAAGCAGACATAAGCAGTTTGACTTTTACAGGACTCAGAGATTTATGGGGAATCAATATATGCTCTCTTCAGTCCCATGTAAGAGAAAAATGAAACAAAACATAGCTGAAATATTTTAAAGAGAAGGATGACAGATCAAGACAGTATTGACACATTTGTTTTTGATTTCAGTGGAGCGGCTGCTGTGAGGTAAAGTAACTGTGCCTTGTGTTCTTTATATTAACAATGACTGTAATCACTGCTTTTCCAGTACCTGGAAGGTATGGCCAAGACTGATGGGACAGTTCTGTTAGAATAGCATGGATCAGGGCCCGATTTAAGATTTTGGCTCCCAAAGAGGCAAGCCCAGACTGCAGATCCCAGATAGTGGGGAAGGGGTGGTGTCATAGAGGAGGACCATAGTGTCACAGTTGTGCATATGGTACTCCAGTAAGTGGGATCAGACTCCTCTTTGCCCTTGATATTTGGCACTTTTGAATTGTGATACCCCCAGTAAGTTGCCTATACCTGAATCTGGGACTGGCATTGATAGGATAAGTTGCTCAGTGGTGGTTTAGTAGATAGAAAGCTAGTCTTACTAATCATGTTACAAAGATGTTTTTGATTCACAGCTAATTTTGTACTGTAAATTAAGACCCTTATTTTGAGTAAAAAAAATGGTTGTTTTGCTGCTCTGACTATCCAAAAATTGCCCCTTGTCCAAAACATCTTTTTTCATGCCTAGTCAGAACCAGATCTAGTTAACTTTCTTGTCAATTGTCCACAGTAATGCGAGTTGCAGAATCATCCCAAACACAAATACAGGACTCTAACTCTACCCACCCCCCCAGTTTCAGAACAATGGCAGGGCTCAGAGGTTATCCCTCCCCCGTTAACCACCCCTCTCTTTCAAACACACTGATAGCCCTCTGTATTCCTCTCCCATCTCCCAAATACATAGGTGCCTCTCTAAATCTCTAGAAGGGCCTTCTGGCTCTCAAAGCCCTCACCCCAAAACAACTATTTGTGTTGCAAAAAGTTCCAAGAATCTTTGCTGAGAGGAGAGGGATGGTGTTGATAATGTCAGATCCACAACGGTGCAACTGAGTTTGACCAGCAAGTGCACGCTGTGACAACCTAGGTATCAGTTTGATATACTGAACATTAAAGCCCAGTGTAGGGCACTCACATTACCATGTCAATTTTAATGTTAGTTAATATATAGATTCCCTTGTAATCAGAAGTTCTAGATGGTTCAGTAGATTGGTAGAGAGGACACATCCTTGCACCTTAGATCGCTGGATCAAACCCAGCTCAGGTCATTACCATCTGAAAGTCATGAAAAGTGAGCTGTGGTCTCTGTCTAGTTCCTAGGACATACTGTATGTGTAGAGACCTCTAAGATTCTGCCTTGCCTAGATGGGAGATACATCTGGTGGCTCTACTAAAACATTGTATGAGTCCTCTGTGTCTCACTTACAGTTTCCAGAATGGGAGGGGGGGGGGAGGGAGAGGGGGAGGGATTCTGCACCACTGAAATAATGGTAGGACACCTCGCTTGGAGGGAAGATGCAACTGATATAAATCCCAGCCCCAAAAGCAAACTGGGCCTTTGGCTACAACAGCCATTGCACCTCAAGGGTGAAGCAAGGATCTTTGGCTAACTCAACCACTGAGCCAGAATAAAGGTGGTGACAAGGCCAGCTTAGACAACTGCACTACATCCTTGCCTAAGGAAATTCAAGAATCAACTTGATAAAAGAGAGCCTTTTTTCAATATCAAGAAGAAGAAGAGCACCACTGGATCTGGGAAAGAGAAGGACACAGTGGAAGATCCTGTGGGCTGAGACAGGCATGTGTTGTGGCTGTGACCACATCTGAGTCCAGCATCCAGCTTCAAAAAGTATTTGTTGGAGTGAAGGAGAGGGGTTCCCCAGATTCAGGGAAAGCTGTAGTTTAGGTCAAGCAACTGTAATTTTACTAATATAAATCTGGCCTAGACTAAGGGGTATGTTTACTAAAGCGCGGTAATGTTATCGTTGTTAAGTGCCCTGGTAATCTTACAGATACCCATATAAGGAAGTGGGCAGTGCGGTGTTAAGGCAAGCCTGGTCCAGTAACGCATATTACAGGCCGCCCTGGTTATTTAACATGCGGTATAGGGTGCCCTGGACTTACCGCGCATTGACATCACAGCCGACGGGAAGCAGCAGAGCGTCCAAAGGAGTTACAATCAAAGGCATGCAGACAGTAGAAGACGCACTGAGGGATGTGCAGACATGGTGCCACATGAGAAACGGAGCTGTAGGTGTAAAGCCATAGACCACAGGCAGCTGATATTGCAGTCTGTAATGGGGATGTGAGCCACAGATAAACACATGCACACACACCATGAAATGGTGTGCAGTGAAAACAGCATGCAGAAGAGTAAACAAATTAAATGGAAAGGGCATCAGGGGTTGGTCTGAAGAGCCAGCTGTGTGGATGGTGTGTGTACAAGGGCAAAATGGGCAAGAGATCCAAAAAGAAGCATGAGGGAATTGAACCGGTACACTGAAGAGCCCAAACACAGCTCACCGACAGTAATACCAAACCACTGAGCCAACTGCCCACCCAGACAGCCCAAAGAAAGGGACCATATGTAAGAGCTAGCATGTGACAGATAGGCTGCATGGAGGGGACACTGCAGTGTGTTCGTGAGAAACTAGCTCAACTTAAAGTAGACAAAGCGATGGGACCGGATGGGATACACCCTAGAATACTGAGGGAACTTGGGGACGTTCTAGCAACTCCACTGACTGACCTTTTCAATGCCTCGTTGGAGTCGGGAGTGGTGCCAAAGGACTGGAGAGAGGCTCATGTGGTGCCTTTACACAAAAGCGGAAGTAAGGATGTGGTTGAAAACTACAGGCCGGTTAGTTTAACTTCGGTGGTGAGTAAATTATTGGAAACGCTGCTGAAAGAGAAAATAGTGAGGTTTCTGGAGTCCAGCGGATTACAGGATCCGAGGCAGCATGGATTCACCAGAGGCAGGTCTTGTCAGACAAATCTGATTGATTTCTTTGACTGGGTGACCAGGGAGTTGGACCGAGGGAGAGCTCTAGATGTGGTGTATTTAGATTTCAGTAAAGCCTTTGACACTGTTCCTCACAGGCGACTTATAAACAAACTGAGCACCCTAGGGATGGACCCTAAAGTTACTGCTTGGGTTAGAAATTGGTTGGGTGGGAGGCGACAAAGAGTACAAGTAAATGGAGCTCACTCTGAGGAGAAGGATGTTACCAGTGGTGTGCCCCAGGGATCTGTCCTTGGTCTGATTCTTTTTAACATCTTTGTTAGTGATATAGCGGAAGGGCTGTCGGGTAAGGTTTGCATCTTTACGGATGATACCAAAATCTGCAATAGAGTAGACACCCAGGAAGGTGTAGATAACATGAGGAGGGATCTAGCTAAGCTTGAAGAATGGTCTAGAATTTGGCAGCTGGGATTTAATGTTAAAAAATGTAAGGTCATGCATTTGGGCTGCAGCAATCCAAGGGAGCAATACAGTATAGGAGGTGAAGTACTTTTGCCCACTAAAGAAGAGCGGGACCTAGGCGTGGTTGTGTATGATGATCTTAAAGTAGCTAAACAGGTAGAAAAGGCGACGGCAAAAGCTAGAAGCATGCTTGGGTGCATACGGAGAGGAATGGCTAGCAGAAAAAAGGAGGTGATAATGCCTCTGTATAAGTCTTTGGTGCGACCTCATTTGGAGTATGGTGTGCAATTCTGGAGACCGCACCTTCAAAAGGATGTGAACAGGATGGAGTCGGTGCAGAGGGTTGCTACTAAAATGATTAATGGGCTTCATTATAAAGCATATGAGGACAGACTTAAGGATCTTAATATGTACACCTTAGAGGAAAGGCGGGATAGAGGTGATATGATTGAGATGTTTAAATACCTCCGTGGCATAAATGTTCAGGGAGAGAGCCTCTTTCAATTGAAAGCAAGTTCTGCTACGAGGGGACATGGGATGAGGGTGAAGGGAGATAGATTCAGGAATGATATGCGGAAATATTTCTTTACAGAAAGAGTAGTGGATCCATGGAATAGTCTCCCAGTGGAGGTGGTAGAGATGAGGACCGTAACTGAATTCAAAAAAAGCATGGGACCAACACAGAGGATCTCTAAAGGTAAAAAGTGGACTGTTGTAGTTATGGAAGGAAAGACTGGATAGGCCATGTGGTCTTTTTCTGTCATCATGTTTCTATGTTTCTATGAAAAGGAAGGGTGTGTGGAGAAGTGAGGAAGCTGCAGCCATTGTATGGTAAGGTTAGCAGAACACAAAAAAGAAAGGAAAAGGAACATGTGGGAATCAAATCCACAACCTACGGTGGCTCAACGCACATCTGTAACCACTATCCCAAACAACCACAACAGGCACAATGCCAGGTGGCCATTGTGTCTGCTATATTATACACATTACGTTATGACACAGTATTGCGGCGTACACGTGTTGCATCATACGCGCATTGTGAAGAATGTGCCAATGCGCGTACGCCACAACGCACATTGCAGAGCTGCTGACGCACAGTGTGCACAGTAATGTGCATGACATAACAGATGTTCTTACGTGCCTTATGAGATATGTTTAGGAACTTTAGGTTATGTGGGCAGGTTATGGCATGTAACAACGCATGTCCCAAATGTCACACATGTTATTATGAGCACTGCACGCTTGCGGCACTGCAACATGCATAGTGCCACAGTACTGCACACACTGCAGTAGACAGGATGAGGCACCTCACTACCTGTCCATTGCCCTTCCCCTTTGCTCTCTCCAGTTTTACATCTGTTTTTCTGCCTTCCAGCTCATGCCTGTCAACCTGATGTATCGTACAGTCCTTGGAGTACCTTAGACACCTTAGGTTGTGGATGTCATCAGGGGGTCAGACCAGATCTGGACCTGTTGCTAGGCCACTGACAGACCTACAGTAGTAATAGGAGCCTCCGCAGCCTCCAACCATGGTGTGACATTCACCAACAGCAGGCACAGTCAGACTGTACCTGCTGCACCCTGCCAGGTGTTTCAGCCATGCACAAACTAACTACAGACAGTCCACTAGCCAGTCTATATTGCATGTTCACAGAGGAACTATGCGCTCTCAGACCTGGGTTATATGGCACAGACACCCAGCAGGTGCCCAGTGATTGGCCCTCCAGAAAGGGAGCACACATATATCATTTGAGACAAATGCTATGTTGCACTATGTGGGAACATAGCCATTCCATGGTCACTGTTCGGTCAGTGTGAGGGTGTCTGAACAGCAAGATGTGCTGTGGCCACCTTGTCCATGCAGGTGGTGGTTGGGCACTACAATGTCCTGGCCATTGCCCTACTCCCACTGCAGACGCATCCTGCCTGATCCGCCCTCTCTGGTCCATACCCACAATACCTTGCTCCTCAGTATGCAGATTTGCAGGCTGGCGCTGGCAACAGTGTACGTTTTGTGGATCCAGTGCAGAGTAGGACTCCACACCACAATGGCTGGACATGCATTCACTCATCCCTATTGCAGCATTGTGCAAAGATAGGGGTGGTTGGCAAACCTGCCCGCCACACTGGTTCCGATCACAGTGCAGGCAGTGCTAAGGGGTGCATGAGCTAGGTGTGGGCTCTTCTGATAACTGCTGCTCCAAGCCGGTGCAAGCAACCTGACTCTCCATGGAGCTTTGGATAGTGGAGCTTGTGTGTGTGTATGTTTGTACTCCTGTTGGCTGATACTTTTGGGATTGCACATGTTTCTGTTGTATCTGCAATGTAGGGTAAAATGTAGGGACATGCATCACAGGATCCACAGCTGGGATGTGAACCTGTGACCCACTACTCCAGGACACAATGGTTATGTGTACTGCACCACACTGTTGCCACAGAGGCAGTGCAGTCCCTGGGGCTACATTTGATCATTCATAGACAGACCTTGTTGATTGCACTGCACACGGCACACTGGGGCAGGTCATGTCCTTAGTCCGTGGCAGGCAGGTGCCACCAGCACCCCCCCTGCCATGCTGACATGCCCATATACTGTCGGTGCTGGTTATGTGCAGTCCAAGGCCATCCACTGTGCAGGTAGGCGAGGGCCTAGGTTCAGGGTCTGGGGTGCAGTGGCATACATGGACATCTGCACATCCCCCCATCACTGCCTACCGCTGTTCTGTCACTTCCACATGGGGATGAGATGGCTGTGGGGTGTGAGGTTGGTGGACTGGCAACAATTGGCTAGGCTGGACCTGGTTGGTTGATTGTGTTCTGCCAGCAGACTGTGGTCAGGCTGGGGCATGCACCATGGGTGCAATGTATCCATTATGGACTACAGGGTCTTTACATATTTCACCCAATGTGTGGTCACACCCTGTATTGCCTTACCAGGGGGCTGTGATAATGGGTGTTCATTTTGCTGGGTTTACAGTTTGGGACTTATCCTGGGAAGGTCCCTAGACTCTTTTTAGTGTGGTCCCCAGATGTGCACTGCTTGCCCCATTATGGGCATTGTGCTTCCTGTGTGTTGTTCGGGGTACCTGCTGGGACACTGTGGTACACATCGTACTGGGCATATTGACCTTGCTCAGACACTGTCATGCTGATTTCCAGTTTCTGTGTTCATATGTGCTACCTGGGCGACAGCCTAGTTCCCCCTGTGCCCCAGTTGCCACCACTGAATATCCCGCCTGCAGCCCCCTGTGCCCCATTTGAACCATCACCATAGTGGCCTTTCATACTTGGGCACTATGCTGTTGCTGTAAATGGAGCACTACTATCACTTTTCTTGGGCTCCCTGACTGTGCTGTACATTGCTGACACTAAAATGGTTTCTCTCTCCTGCAAATGTGCATCTACCGACAGCTTTTCACGTGTGGTAATGTTCGGGCCTTCGTGTGCCCGCATTAGTGTAGCAGGGGCCTCTCCCCGCCCATTGACCCCTTCTCTCCGCCCTCTCTCCACCCTCTGGGAGGCTTACCATGGCCAGAGACATTACCGCGCTTTAGTAAACATACCCCTAAGTTATTAGAAGTGAGGTGGTATAGAATAAGTGAGCTAACCATCTTCCAATGAAATGCCACCTGGAACCTCAAAATACCAGAGAATTAAATCTGAACTCTATAGTGTTATCGCCCTGATGTTGCATCTGTGGTTTGCCACACAACAAAATATAGCCACAGTGCAGATCCTCAGATTGGTGGAGGGTACTTCACATTACTCTATTTATAACAGTTTTTTTATTTGAGACATTTATCATACCCCAATAATTTTTATCATGCTTTCCTTATTTATTTTCTCATTTTGCAGTTATAATATATTCATAGCACCATATAAATGCATAAATAAATAAATATCATTTGTGTCAGGCCCCTCTGCCTTACAGTCAAATTAACCTACCACCCTAAACAAGGAAATATTATAATCCCCTCACCTCTGCAATGCGATGCGATCTTGTCCAAGATCTCTGATAGAATTCCAGAAGTCTCTTCAAGAACACTGTAGAGAGCTGCAGCTAGTGCTCTGCTCTGAGGGAGAGCGCTGATGATTTTCTGATTGAAATAAAAGCGAGGAGAAGCTTGAAGCACTGTGAGGAATTGGCATGACCCCATAATCACTTCATTCATGCAGGGTCCTCGATTCAACTGCAGGAGCCCTAAGCAACAAGACTGGCACCAGTTGCCATAATCCTGTGACTAGGTCTCATCAGTTTCTTCTACGATACCTCCAAAGGACCTGTGAGGAGAAGAAGCCCTTTGGTCATGCTCAAATATGAGAGGGCTGATGAATCTTGAGTTTCGCATGGTGATCAGATAGAAGCATTCTGCTAGATCTAACTACACAGATCTGGAAGAAGATGGAATCTTTTTTGCTCCCAAAACAAAAGAAAACTCCCTTGTCCTGCCAAACACTGATCTAAACCAGTCCTGGAGGGCCGCAAGCCAGTCAGGTTTTCAGGATGTCCCTAATGAATGTACATAAGATATATTTGCATGCACTGCCCCCATTGTATTCACATTTATCTCATGCATATTTGTTACACAACACAAAAAACTACTAAAGACTAGTGGTCTGGAGAATTACCTAACATATAACACCACCCCACACTCACAGACCCAAGATACTCCTATTAATAACACTAATCCAGAATCAAGCATTTCAAATATGGGCTCCTTCTCCAAAAAACTCTCAACAAGGCAGTTAGATGATCCACTTAACCAACAATATCTAACGTAGGAGAAAAAGCCTCAGGATAATAGATCATCCCTCTATGTGGCTACTGAAAGCCATAGGGGAATAACCAAGCTCCACATCACAGGCATAAAAAACTCCCACCATTTATTAATTTTATTAACATATAATAATCAATTTCAAGTAGAAAAAATAATGCTTTAAAAGACAGGAAATACTCCGAGGTGCCTCGGCAGCAAAGCATTACTATAGCCACCGGCTAAACACAGTCAAATAATATTATAGACTACAGGAGCTCCATGCGACCATAGATAATCGTAGTACCTGTGGGGGAAACCCCAGAAATCAAATGGAAGCTCAAAGACCATTCCAATACCTGCCTAGCACAATTTACTTGTTTGATGGCAGCTGGCTTCCAGCATAACGTCCCTCCACTATCTCAAAGCCCCCGAGGAAACGCCAACACCATAGGACTTCTGCAGCACACATCTACTAAACATCCACCACCTGCCTTGATCTTCACTTGAAAATATACTTTAGAATAACCCTACAAAGATCTTTGTTTCACTTTTAAAAAAAGCTTTGTCAGGGGTTAGACTTATAATGCATGGAAATTTCTGGCGATAAGTTGAT
Organism: Ichthyophis bannanicus; assembly: GCA_033557465.1. NCBI lineage: Eukaryota > Metazoa > Chordata > Amphibia > Gymnophiona > Ichthyophiidae > Ichthyophis > Ichthyophis bannanicus. The sequence goes on along the minus strand of CM066049.1, from coordinate 78,727,589 downwards.
TAAATGGATCATCTAACTGCCTTGTTGAGAGTTTTTTTGGAGAAGGATCCCGTATTTGAATTGCTTGATTTTGGATTACTCTTATTAATAAGAGTATCTTGGGTCTGTGAGTGTGGGGTGGTGTTATATGTTAGGCATATTCATGAGGGATAAATTCCAACAAAAAGCACAAACACCCATAGGCAATCCAGGATACCAGCAGAGCAGGTGCTACATAAACCAGAACTGGCAAGTTACGCAGTTCCAGAAGTGAGTCTTTAAGCCAGTCCTGGATTTCTGACAATGTCATTCTGATGCATTATGGAACCTGCAGCACTGATTCCAATGGGTAAAATCAGGGACTACAAATACCATACTGCACTGCAATGCAAATTTAAAACCAGGACTGGCTTAAAATATCACTTCTGGACCTGGGTAACTTGGCAGCTCTATATAGATGAATAACTTATTCATCTATTTTTATATATACTATATATGTATATACTTTATATATACATGGTGGCCCAAAAAAAGTGAGGACATCTTGTAAATTAAAAGCTTAAATAGTTTACTTATTAGCCTTTTAGCTATAGAACATCTTTATTTCGAAAATTTCCGGTCGCCATCTTTTTAAAAAAAATTTGTCAATCATTTACATCTTCCGGTCGCCATCTTTTTTTAAAAAAAATTTGTCAATCGTTTACATCTGACTTTTTGAATTTTTAAATAACTTATATGCTACGAGATGTTCTCACTTTTTTTGGGCCATCCTGTACATTGCTGAAAATAATAAATGGGCAAGCGATTGATTGAATTTTATCCCCTGTTATTTCTACATTCAGATTTTAACCCCCTTTATCCAGAGAGCAGCTGAATGTCATTGCTCTTTAGGTAATTGTTTTCGGCCTGCTCTACAGTCCTCTTCAATTTAAAATGGTTAACTTTGGACAGCAACTTATAACTAAAAGGCCAGAAAACCGAAATCAAAGCAGTTATGTGGTCAGGATTATTGCAGACCTCATAACTGCTTCTGAATATTTCATTTTATCACAAATCCTTTTGTAAAGACATGCAACTTTTCTACCTTAAAAAGATAGAATTAAAGGTCAAAACCAATGCTATAGGTGACTTTTTTTTTATTAGATTAATATGACTGCTAGTTTCTGAAAGTTATGCCTCCTTCACCGGGTCAGTAAAGAAACAGGATCAGCTAGACATGGCTTGTAGGTATGTGCCAGGAAATTGACTATTGTAATACAATAACAGCTCATTAATGGGATAGAGCGGAGAGGGCACCTAGACAGAAATGACAGAAACAGTAAAATACATTATCAGACACAGACCTCTTGGAATTGTAAAGTTTTACTGTATCTGTCACCTCTGTCCAGCTACGCTTCCCATCTTATCTTTTTATTGAGCTGCAGTTATAATGTAGCCTGCATCTTCCTGACATTTAGAGACAACCTCATGCCTAGCTGACTCTATACTGTTTAACCGACTGCAAGTGCACTATCTCTTCACTGAGCCGTGAAGAGAGCATCTGTGCTGAAAGCTATTCACAGTTGAGTTAGTCCAAAAAATGTATCACCTACAACTTGTTTGTTGACCATTATTTCTACACATTTAAGTGGACAAACAGTTTAAAATTCTGTGCTTAATTTATATGGCATTTCATAGATTGAGATGAGAGTATTTAAGAAACAAGATGAAGGAGTGTGTTCTAAATGGGAAGTTACAATTTCGCCAAACATAAGAGCTAGAGGCCCCAGGACCTAAAGATTAGAGATTGGCTACATTGAAACTTAGGTGTTTGTTTGTGTAGCGCCCCTTTGAGTGCACTTCTAGGTCCAGAACCACCCTGGCTAAAGTCCCCTCAAGGGCGGGCTCCATCGGTCCTTGCCAGTTTGGTACCTGGCACCTCCACCTGGGGAAGAAAGGTATTAGCGGGCAGGATTTCCCTCCTCTCACCCCAGGAAACCTCTCAAAAATACTGCTGTGAACAAGGCTGGCTTAGATAGTATTTACAATTTATTTATAAAATATATACATCAAGTATTGTGATAAAATAATGCAGTATGTATAATCTGTATTATGATAAGTGGTTCAAGCAGGTAAGGTGAAATACGGGTAGTTCAAACAACTAATAAGTAGTGATTTAAATATTATGGATTAAACCTTATTAACCTGTCTCCTAACTCCCCTCCCTTTCCCTTTGCCTACCAGCCCCAAGTCTCACCCACTGCTGGAGCTCTGGACCGGTGGTTGCTTGTGAAAAGGGAGGTTTTGTAGTTCTATCCAATCACTGAGGCTGAAACCTTCACTCCACCTCCTCTAAGCTCGCTTCCAATCAGGAGAGGGTTTTGCACTCCTGCCCAATCAGGAACAATTGTTGCAGCTCTCTCTTGAGCTGATCTACCACTGGAAATCTTGGGTCTTGTGGAGCTGATCTACCACTGGAAATCTTGGGTCTTGTGGATCCCTGTCTGGAATGGACTCTCTGCCGCTGCAGTTCTCTCTTGAACTGATCCACTGGTGCAGCTCCCAATGAGTTGATGGACTCTCTGCTGCTGCAGCTCTTTCTTGAGTTGATCCAGCACTGCAGCTCCCAATGAGCTGATCCACTGTTGGACTCCTAAGCCTAGAGTCAGCTCTCTAGAGTCTCTCCACTGCCATCTCCACTTCCTGGGTTGAGAGGAGACCATCCACCCCATCTTCATTCCTACCCCTGACCAGGTCTGTAGGAGGCTCTCTGCTGGCATATTCACTCCAAACCTGCCTAGGCTCCCAGGAGACTTTCTAGCACCATGTTCTGGAGAAGAAATTGTTTTAGATTAAGAAGCTTAACAGCCTCTAAATCCTAAACTCTTTCATCTCTTCTCAAGCTCTTTTTTCTCTTTTTCAGGGCGTTTTAGTACCAGTACCTGTTTATTTTAAACCATTTCTCTTAGAACATAAGAACATAAGATATGCCATACTGGGTCAGACCAAGGTCCATCAAACCCAGTATTCTGTTTCCAACAGTGGCCAATCTAGGTCATATGTACCTAGCAGTTTCCCCAAGGGACACAGGTTCCACAATGCTTGTATTGGTTCAAGCATTGATATCCTGGGTCCCTTCTTAATAATGGTTTATGGACCTTTCCTCTAGGAACTTGTCCAAACCTTTTTTAAACCCAGCTACACTAACAGCCTTTACTACATCCTCCGGTAACAAATTCCAGAGTTTGATTATATGTTGAGTGAAAAAATATTTTCTTTTATTAGTCTTAAATAGTTTACCCTGTAGCTTCATTGCATGTCCCCTAGTCTTTCTATATTCTGATAAGGTAAACAATCGATCTACATTTACCCGTTCCACTCCGTTCATTAATTTATATACTTCTATCATATCTCCCCTCAGCCGTCTCTTTTCCAGGTTAAAGAGCCCTAACCTTTTTAGCCTTTCTTCATAGGAGTATCCTTCCATCCCCTTTACCATTTTGGTGGCTCTTCTCTGAACCTTTTCTAAAATCGCTATATCCTTTTTAAGATACGGCGACCAGAATTGCACACAATATTCAAGGTGCGGTTTCACCATGGAACGATATAGAGGCATTATAATATCCTTTGTTTTATTTTCCATTCCTTTCCTTATCATACCTAGCATTCTATTTGCTCTCTTGGCCGCTGCTGCACACTGGGCTGAGGGTTTTAACATGGTATCCACAATGACGCCTAAATCTTTTTCCTGGGTGGTAGTTCCTAATGTGGAACCTTGCATCGTGTAACCATAGTTTGGGTTGTTCTTCCCTAGGTGCATAACCTTGCACTTGTGCACATTAAATTTCATCTGCCATTTTGATGCCCAGTCTTCCAATTTATCAAGATCATCTTGCAATTTTCCACAATCCTCTTGGGTTTTAACAACTTTAAATAGTTTTGTGTCATCTGCAAATTTGATAACCTCACTCGTTATTCCACTTTCCAGGTCATGTCAAAAAGCAGCGGACCCAGCACAGATCCCTGGGGTACACCACTATTCACCTTTCTCCATTGGGAAAATTGGCCATTTAGCCCTACCCTCTGCTTTCTATATTTTAACCAGTTCCTGATCCACAATAGTACACTGCCTCCTATCCCATGACTCTTTAGTTTTGCCAAAAGTCTCTCATGAGGGACCTTGTCAAAGGCTTTCTGAAAGTCCAGATACACAATATCAACCGACTCACCTTTGTCCAACTGATTATTCACTCCTTCAAAAAAACATAACAGATTAGTAAGACAAGATCTTCCTTGTCTAAAGCCATGTTGGCTGTCTCCCATTAGGTCATGACTATCTACATGCTGAGTAATTTTATTCTTTATGATGGTTTCTACCATTTTTCCCGGTACTGACGTCAGGCTCACCGGTCTGTAGTTTCCCGGATCACCCCTGGAACCCTTTTTAAAAATTGGTGTTACATTGGCGATCCTCCAGTCTTCAGGTATTAGAGATGATTTTAATGGTAGTTCACAGATTACTCTTAGGGTGAGCAATTTCACTAGCCTCCAGTATTTACTTCTCTATCTTCTGTCTAGTGTGTGCACTTTCTTCCCCTACACTATTTCCTGTAGATATAATAGGGAAGCTTAATAGTAATAAATGTGAACAAATATTACCCTTGCTCTTTCATCACAGGCAGTGATTTGCATATCCCTCCTAAATGTTTACCTTCCAGCTCTGCCAGCACAGCAGGCTATACTCTTAATGTCTCTCATCTGACCTCCCCAGCAGCCACCTCTTCAGCAATATACAGTAACCATTTACCTTTGATTCTGCAATATTCAGCACACTCTCAAACACCCACCTTTATGGGGGTAAGGGGGGTTCACTTAGGTTGGCTCTAATTTTTTGGAACAGATTATCATTGGGAATGAAAGTAGCTCCTGATGACTTAGAATTTTGCCTGTTGTTGAAGACTTGATTGCTTCAGTCCTTTGGGAAAGGGACAAACAATTAGGGGGCCATGTGGGATAAGGGCGGTTGGATATGATGATGGAAACAGGATGTAGATGAGATGTAAATATTTAGGAGCTCTTGTTCTGTTTTTAGTTGCTAGTTTTCTAAGAATACTTTTTAATAAACTGCGGTATGGTTACTGCAAGATTTAGGGGCTTGTTTACAAAGCTGCGGTAGCGGTTTCCGATCGTTATCGGAGCCGCGGCCCCATTGATTTCAATGGGGCCGCGGCTCCGATAACGATCGGAAACTGCTACTGCGGCTTTGTAAACAAGCCCCTTAGTGTGCCCTAACCACTTGAGGTAACTGTTACCATGATCTAAGAGCAGCCAGCCCAGTAAAAATCCCATTCAAATTGCTCTTAGTACTTTGGGGTGTGGAAACTGGTGACAGCTAACATGCAGGGTGCTGTATGCTTGTTGTCACGTCTGCCGAAAGCACGGTTGCACTTAACACCACCTCTTGAGACTACTGCTAGGAATGAAGGCCATCATATTGGAAGTCTTGTCAGCTGGGGCAGAAGGAAAGGGACTGCTCGTGCCCCAGTGCTGACTAAACACCAGGGATAACCCCAGTAAGATTGGGGGTGGAGGCTTGGGGGAGTAGGGGTTGGTTTGGGGTAGGCTATTGAATATGGCAAGTTCATAGGGGGCAGAGGAGGGCTTTGACATTTTCTTGGTCATTTTGGGAGAGATTGGGGGTCTTAAACAATGGAAGGGCTTCGGGTCAGGAGGTTGCTCTGGTGGGGGGTTATGATCAGGGGGTTGTGATTGGTGGAATGGAGGATGTTTACAAGGGGGGAGGGGCGATAGAAATGAGCTTTTTACAAGAGGGGGCAGTGATAGGGAGGGTTGCAAAGATCGCCACCACTTCCACCTGCCTTTCAGTGGTACAGGACTGCGTTGTCTACCTTGGCAGATAGTTCTGCTACCAGCTGAAGCAGACCACACAGCTTCCCCCTGCATTTACCACACAGACTTTGCACTTACTGCATCTTAACCTTCCCAGCGAAGGTGCAAACGCTTACTGCACTTTAATAAAAGGGCCCCAAATTGTACTATTGTACTCTTTTTATAATCATTATGTATGTGGGAACTGTCATCTGCTTTGTTCAGTTGGTTAAATAAATGTTTAAATCAAATTAAATTAAATTTTTGCTTGAGAGATAAATATAAATCTTTGAGAACGCCACAAGATATGCGTGAAGTACCACGTGTTTAATGGGTAAGAGTCAGTTGTTTGCTTTCACTAGATATCCAAGTCAAGATCTCCCTGACTTACTATGAAAAGAATATTATTTTCAGGCCAGCTGGCACCCTGGATGGTCAAGGACTAAGGAGACACCACTGCAATGACAGAATCAGTGGCACAGGGGGTGATAACCCATCCTACGATGCAGTTGGTTCACCAGAGTCATGGTCTGATGACAGAGCTGTCTGCTAGTGGCTGCATAAAAGATTCTGAGTGCCCCTGTTGCTACCACAGCTTGGAATCCCTTTGCCTGCCTACATTGGCACTCCTAGGTATTGCACCATAGAAGGCTCCCACATCCCCATCCCATACTGACAGCTCTGCATGTGATTAATACAAGAAAATGAGCACCAGCTATAGTTGGGAGAGAGAATTTTTTAGCACTCGTGCATCCATCTGTAATGGAACGGGAAATCTTACTTGTCAAGATAAGGAAAAGAAACTAAAGAAAAAACGTTCACATAAGTAGGCAGAAGCTTGCCCAGTAAATCATGAAGGAACAAGCTGATGGTTTATTAATTCAAATTCTAGTAAATGCAGCGCAAAAGTTGCTGCCCTAGTGGAATCTTGATACTGGAGCCACAAAGCACTTAGGGGTATGTTTACTAAACCGCCTTAACGTAGCAGCGGCAATGTTATTGCGCAATACGTAACGTTATCAGGCGATAATGTCTCCAGCGGCTGTGAGGTGCGCAGAGGGAGGAGAAAGGCACCTCAGAGGGTGGAGTAAAGCTCCCCAGAGGTGGAGAGAAGGGGTCAATGGGCAGAGAGTGGGCCGGGAGTGGATCCATGCACACTAACGCCGTGAAATAAAGCTCTGAAAATTAGCGCCAGTGAAAACCTCGCGCTAGGCACATTTGCAGGACAGAGAAACCATTTCAGTCAGCAATGTACAGCAAAGGCAGGGAAACCCAGAAAAGTGATAGCAGTGATACATGTGCAGGAACCAAAAAGGCAAATAAACATATAAAATGACCAGAACCACATTTGAAATCCTAATAACCAAGCTGGCCAATAGTGATATTAATGATAAACATAAAGCAACACTACTGACAAAGCGTAAAAAGGAAGAAATCATGTTTGGAAGGGTCTATACTCTGTCCCCTACAAAGTGAATGATCCCACATTGAAATAGCGCTGATCAGGGTATTTGTCATTTATATTGGGCAGGTTTGTTATGGCATGCACATGTGCAGCAACAGCAGAGTGGGCACGTAGGAAAGGGCAACTGTACTGATGCTGTAAATGGGATACAGGGGGCTGCAGGCGACACATGCTGTGGTCCAGCTGGGGCACAGTGCAGACTAGGCAGATGCCTAGGTGGCACATAGGAATACCAAAACTGTAAAGTAACAAGACAGCAACTGACGAGGGTCCAACATGGGCATGAGTGTGTGTCCCACAGTGTCACAGGGGATATTACCTAGCAGGTACCCCCAAGGGCACATAACATTGGCAGGTGGTGCTGGGGGAAATGTGCATGCCCATGTAGGCACCCCTACCTGACAACCCACACCATAGGCAGCTGCCTACCGGCACACTGGATGACCTGGGACTGCACACCACCAGCACCACCGGCATAAGGGCATGTCAGCATGGTGGTGGAGGGGTGCTGGTGGCAGAGGGGGCAGTGGCATCTGCCCACACCAGACCACGGCCAAGCCCTGTTTAGGTGGGTGCCGTGCACTGCAACAGACAAGGTCTGCCTGACAAACAGTCATGGTATCCCCAGGGAATGATCTGCCCTTGTGGCAACAGTTTGGTGCAGTACATACAGCCAGTGTGTTCAGGGGGCAGGTTGAAGTCCCAGCTGTGGCTCCTGCCAACCTTGTCCCCATATTTTACCCATTACTAAACCATGGTAATAAAGATGGAACCTTTATTGCAGATAAAATAAACATGCCTGAAACACCTATATTTTACCCTACAGAGCACAGACACCATAAACATGTGCAATCCCTAGAGCAGAGTTTCCGAACTCCAGTCCTGGAAGGCCAAACACCATTCAGGTTTCATGCTGTCCCTAATAAATATGCCTGTGCTGCATTTGTATGCACCGCCCCCATTGTATGCAAACGTATCTCATGCAGTGACCATGGCATGGCTAGGTTCCCCCATAGTGCTATGCAGCATTTCTCTCAAGTGATATTTATGGGGTCTCTTTTCTGGGGCCCAATCACTGACATACCTGCTTGGTGTGTGTGCTCACATCCCATTTTTGGGTGCACACAGTTCCTCCAGGAACATGCACGATGTACTAGCTAGCAGACTGTGTGCAGTTAGCATGTGTATGGCTGGAACACCTTGCAGGGTGCAGTGGGTGGAGACTGACTGTGCCCTCTGCTGGTGAATGTCGGATAGTGGTGGTGGCAGCTGAGCTTCTCCAGCATTCTTCCTGTCTGCTATTGCCTTATGTGATGCGTACAGATCTGCATTGACTGCCCTGTAGGGTGCCTGTTCCCCAGCAGGACTGGGGTTGATGGTCCTGCCACCATTGCAGAAATGTTGGTGGGAGATCCTGTCCCCTCACCCTGAGCCACAGAGGGTAGGGTGGGTTGGGTGGTGCTACATAATCCATTTTTGGGTCCAAACACCCCCCCCCCTTCACCTATAACATGTGACCATGGCACCCACACAGGATATGCACTATTCTGGGTGCATCATAGTCCACAAGGGTTAGACGTGACTGGGAAATACAGATGGACACAGGTGTATCTGCAGACTACCTATCACACACTGGCACTGATGGGGACCTGCAGCACAGCCTATCTCAGCCAAGCCAGGTGCTGCAGACCTGGTGCTGGGTGCCCCACCTCACCCTCAGGGTGAGCACAGGACCCACACAATGTCATGGTCTGTAGCTACTCTGTGCCAGTAACACACACGGTCAGTTCCCTTTACCAGGTCGAGGTGCTGTGGAGGTGCATACCCCATTATGTGATCAGCTATAGACCGCTGATCTGCATGTGCAGTGCATCATGGGTACGGGTGGGTTTACCCTATCCTGGTAACCACAGCTGACAGTTTGTGTGGTGACCTGCAGTCTCTGTAGCCAGCCAGCAGTGTGGTAGTAGCTATAGAGATGTAGCCTACTGATTGCTTCAATGACTATGGAGGCAGAGGTCATAGGTTTGATCCCACAGTGGTGTAATCTAAAAAGGCTGTCTGAGGCATTTTCTTTTAATTTAAATCAGTGCTGCCAGCAGAAAGATGCTCACAGTGATGTAGTCTAAGGTGCCTCATAGGCGCCCTGTACAGCGCCCTATAGGGCACATTATAGGGTGCCTTGGCAGACTGGGCACTTTATAATGTGACCTATGGGGCGCCTTGTAGGGCGCCTTAGGTTATGGCACTGTGAGGGTGTTTTTGCTGGCAGCACTGATTTAAGTTAAAAGGAAATGCCTCAGACAGCCTTTTTAGATTACACCATTGCAGGATTGAACCCATGATCTCTGCCTCCACAGTCATTGCAGTAACCAGTGGGCTACATCGTTACAGCTTCTAACACTGCGCTGGCATGTACTTAAGGTTAATGCGCGTTAATGTGCCACGGCGCCCACTATCGCGCGATACATATTCTTGCTACCTTAGGACTGGAACGCCCACTCCTTATATGACATTCTTCACATTATCGCTGCAACTAGCGCCGGTAACATTAGGACGGTTTAGTAAACATACCCCTTAGTACAGTCTCTGAAATTGCAGGCATGCTCATGATTTAAGTTAGATCCTTCCTTGTCAAGATGATTGACATCTTGCATTGCAAAGAAACCACCTGTGATATTTCCACTATAATATAGAAACGATGGCAGATACAGACTATGTGGCCTATCCCGTTTGCCCATCCTTAAGAACTATTCAATTCTACAATCCCTCAGAGATCCTCTGTATTTGTCCCATACTTTCTTGAATTCAGATATAGGTCTTGTCTCCACAACCTCCACTTGGAGGCTGTTTCATGCATCCACCGCTTTTTCCGTAAAGAAATATTTCCTCAGATTACTCCTGAGACCATCTCCTTTCACCTTTATTCTACTACCCCTCATTCCAGGACTTCCTTTCAACCGGAAAAGAATAAAATAGAAACCCACCTTGTTCTTTGTCCTGGAGCCTGACAACGTTTGGACCACCATAAGTAAAAATAGCAAGCTTCGGTTTAAATTCCATTTTCTTGTGACAAAAGTCTAAAATTCAGACTGTAAGATGGAGTTTATAACATCTGGGCCTAATATCTCAGTTTCCATGGATACTGTTCACCCAAAAGGCCTCTGGCATAGAGGTCACAGAAAGAATATATATAGCAATAGAAATAATTGCATTTGAATACTTCTCTGGAAAGTTGTGTTTCTTTTCTTAGTCACTTTTCTCTTCTATGCCCCTCTTGTGATGTTTTAGCAAATGTAGAATATAAGCACTGAACGACAAGAAATTGAGACCACATGCTGCTCAAGGCCCAGTAGTAAGGCCTTAATGGCTTATGTATGACTATCATTTTATCAGTCTGTCCAACATCCCACTGAGAAGCATGGGTATAGCAGAGCTGTGCCAGCTAATGAATATTTAAATTAAATTTAAGAATAAAGTGTTCCCGGGAGGCCTAATTTAGTTTCTAAGTGTTAAAATGTACAAGACATCATATTCTATCATGAAAAAACTCTCGTAAAGAATTATGGCAGGCTGCTGTGCCAGGTAGTATATCATGTGAAGATCTAATACTCAATTTTCTTTACTAAATGTGTTCTAAAGCCTTCAGCAAAACTGAATTAGTCTGTGACTATTTGATTATTTCATGAAATTGGCAGAGAAAAAACTCATTGGCACACCATTGTCATGGAGGACGGGGACAGCACCCTAATTATTGTGTCCTACCCTATTGTTTGCTTTTTCTTTCTAATTAAGAGATTTCATTTTTGATATTGGCATACCATATCCTTGAATTACAAGTTCAATTTATGCAGACAATATATTTCTTTAGAGATAAACGTTGCGGGAAAAATAAGTTTTCATGCTTCCATCCCTTAATACCTGGTACGCTGTTAATTTGTTTCATTGAGATGCAGTGATCTTTTCTGCAAAGTTTCCTACGGTATAGTTTGTAGCCTGTTAGTATTTTATTTCTTCTACTTGCTAATACTGATTCTTGATCCCAGTTGCCCCCCTCATTATATTATCACATACCCTTGGTGTATTGTCAGACATTCAGAAACTGATGTCTGAGATGAGAAATCCCGGACACTGGCATCTGATTAGTTGGCTGCAAAAGATTGGAATTCTAATTGTTACCTTGAAAAAGAAAGGACAGTGAATCCAATGGCAAGTTGAACTTGTGAGGCTTTTATAGGACTTAGAAATAAATTATTTGTAAACGTAACAAAAAAGAAAACATTGAGGGGCTTGTTTACGAAAGTGCGGAAAAGGTTTGCCCTTTGGTGCATGTTAGGTGCCAAAAATAAGCATGGGAGGTGTGGCATACCTGTGCTAACTGTTGGGAGCAGTCTTGGCATGTCCCCATGCAGTTCACATGGGGAGAAGCATCTCATTGCACTAAAAGTGTAATCAGAAGAAATGCCGGTGCGCTTACAGCCACCCATTGAGGCGACACTAAGTGCAGCCGTTCTAACTGCAACATTGATGCTAATGACACCTGTGTTAATCACAATGTGCAGTCAACCCCAAGTCTTCACCACTGACCCCTTCCTACCCCATCACGCTCTAAGTAGTTAGTGTGGGCTATTTACTGCAGTCGCATTTTTAGTGCATGGTGATGGTTATCAGAGTGCTGTTCTGTCAGGGCCGTCCTGTCCACTAGGTGAGCTAGGCAGCCATCTAGGGCAGATGACACAGGTGGGTGTCTTTATGCCACCGCTTTGTTGCCTGCAGCAGGCCATGTGCTTCGACACACATGATCTGTCGCTTCTGATTCCCCTCTGACACGTCTTAATGTCAGACAGGGGTTAGAAGTGGCAGGCCATGTGTGTCGAAGCACATGACCTGCCGCAGGCAACAAAAGCGGCAGCAGCGGGGGCGACTTGGCATGGTGGGGGGTGGAGGCCGATGGTGTGGCTGGGGTTTATGCTTGGGGCAGCAGAAACTCTTGTGGTGGCCCTTCTAATTGTTTACCCCATGCTAATGTCCACGTTAATAAACACATCAATAAGGCCGCATATTTAAAAACACTTAAATGTCACTGGCTAGGTCTATTCAATGAGTTCCAGCAGCACTATCTGCTGAAAATCATGCCAACCACCCTAGTATATGGGCAGTCTTGGGCAGGACACTGAGTGACCTGCTATCAGCCTGCTACTAGATAAGCTATCCAGACAACTTAGGACTTCAAAAAGCATGTCCTAAGTTATCTGGATAGCTTATCAGAATCACAACCTGAATATAGTCACTATCCGAATATGTGCTGATGCTGACTATACTATACATGTATTCAGAATTGGCCACTACTATATCTAGATAATGGTGCCAACTATATATTGGGCTATTAGATGATTATAGGGTAAAAGAGACCCTCAGGGAGGATGAGGTCATAGTGGAGAGACTAAATGAATTCTTTCCTTCAGTCTTTACTGAGGAAAATGGAATGGATTTACCTATGCCAGAAATGGTATTTAATGGTGGTGATTCAGAGAAAATGAAATAAATTTCAGTGACCTTGGAAGACATAATAGTCCAAACCAACAAACTAAACAGCAGCAAATTACCTGGACTGGATGGTATACACCTCAAAATGCTGAAAGAACTAAAAAATGAAATTACAGATATACTATTAGTAATCTGATCTTTCATTAAAACTGTCTATGTTATCTGAAGATTGGAGTAAGAATAATACCAACTTTTAAAAAGTGATTCAGGAGATCTTGGAAACTACTGACCAGTGAGCCTGATGTCATCGCCTGTTAAAATAGTAGAAACTGGGGGGATCCAAGATGGCGCTTTGAAGTGGTGTGCTGAGTGGCACGGCATTTTTTCATGTGGAGGAAGCGTAAGTCTAGAGGTGCCAAACAGTCTCCAATGGCACCTCTGGCATCTATGCCATTACCTTTGGTTGTAACGGGTCTGTTGGATACTTTCTTCTCGCCAGTGTCCCGGCAGTCGTCTGTAGCAGGGGAGAGAGGCTCGGCTGTGCAGCGATCGGAGGTTGAATCCTCACCGTCTGCTTCGGGCGGCGATCTATCCTCCCCTGGCTCAATCCGGGCCTCCAAGGTTCCTCGGCAAAACACCAATGCTCTGAGCAGTCCGGAAGAGGGAGCCGAGTTGGCGGATTCCATCAGAAGGCAGAGTGTGGCTGGTGTTTGTGACCAGGGCCCTTCGGCCCCCCCCCCCCCGAACCTGCGATCGAGGGAGGAACCATCTGTGAGAATGGCAGAAGGAAGTGTGGGCTTAGTGCCTTGCCAGTCGGTCCTCGCCTCAGTGCCGGGCATTTTGCAGTTCTCTGCACTTGAGGAGACTGCCCCTGCAGTGGCGCTGGGAGTCCCAGAAGTGGTAACTTTGGAGAGTATTTGGGCTGCGATTATGCAACTTCGAGATGAGTTGGTCCCGAGGATTAACAGCTTAGTGACCCAAGTTTCCACCAATATGGATAATATTCAGGAAAATGTGGAAAAAATGTCCTTGTTTCAGATGGAGATCTTGGGACTTCAGACAAATATTGTGACTGTTGAGAAGGATATGGAATGTCTTAAAAAGAATGTAGTGCCAATACAATTTAAGTTAGAGATGTTGGAGAATACAATTCAAGCTGTGAATATTTGTTTGGTTAATTTTCTAAGAGTAGCGTTGGTTTCTGCTAGGGATATGTTTCGTTCCTATTTAATCGAAAATTTAGGTATCCCTCCTGAATCCCATCCCCCTATTGTTAAAATGTATTATCTTCCAATGGGGAAAAAAACTGAGGGAGCAGGTGTGGTTTCTGGAGTGGCTAATGTTGATGTTTTAAATGTAACTGAAATGTTAGAATCTTCTCAGGTAGAACAGGTAGTACCATCTACTTTATTGATTACCTTAGCATTGTTATCTGATAAAGAATGGCTTATGAAGCTGTTCTTTAGGAAATGCCATATGTAGTTTATAGGTCTAAAGGTTTCTATGTTTCCAGATCTATCCAGGGAGACCCAGAAGAGGCGGCGGAATTTTCTCTTGTTAAGATCTGGGATTCAGCTATTGGGTGTTTATGTTTATTAAAACATTTTTTATACCGCCCAATACCGGAGGCATCTGGGCGGTTCACAATTGTTAAAATAAAATAAAATTACAGGCTGCTAGGAAACTGAAAGGAACGCCAATTAAAAATAAAAGCAACAGAGAGGAGATAGAGGATAGAAGAACAAAGAAACAGAGGTACATCAACAGGAAAGGGGGAAGGGAGTCGAGGGTAGGGGGGGGGGGGGAAGTCAAATGCCAGACTAAAAAGACGAGTTTTAAGTTGTTTTTTAAAAGCTTGAAAGGATTGCTCTGAGCGGAGAGAAGGGGGAAGTGAATTCCAAAGTTTGGGACCGAGAAAGTAGAAAGCCGAGGAGCGAGTGGATTCAAGGTGAGCTTGAGAAGGGGATGGGAGGGACATGCGATTAACGTGAATGGAACGGAGCAGACGATGAGGAGTACGGAAGTGAATCAGATCAGCAAGGTAGAGAGGGGTGCCTGTGTGAATCACCCTGTGTGCGAATGTGAGAATCTTGAACTGAATGCGAAATGAAACCAGTAACCAATGATGGTGCAGAAGAAGGGGGGTGACATGGTCATAATGGGAAGCGCAAGTCAGTACACGAACTGCTGCATTCTGAATACGTTGTAAACGGGAGAGTTGGGATTGTGGCAGGCCAGCTAAAGAAACATTACAGTAGTCGAGACGAGACATTACAAAGGAGAGAATAAGTGTGGCTAAAGCAGAAGGTGAGAGAAAAGGGCGTACAGCCTGAAGCTGTTTAAGAGAAAGAAAAGAACGCTGAACTATTGAAGAAATATGTTCCTTGAATGAAAGGGAAGAGTCAAGAATAACACCGAGATACCTGAGGGAAGAAACAAGAGGAATGGTCTGGGAGGAAAAAGAGGGGGCACAAGTGGGGGAAGGACTCCCAAGGGTGAACCAAATGGCGAAAGACTTAGCAGGCTTTACATGAAGAAAGTTAGAGATGAACCAGGAGGCAACAGCAGTGAGGCAAAGGTTAAGGGGAGAGATATCGGGCAGAAGGGAATCAGTATGGTGCAAAAGGATTATATCGTCCGCGTAGTAATACGTGGAGATACCGAACTGCTAGATTAATAGAGCAAGAGGGGCTAGGAAAACATTAAAGAGGAGCGGAGCAAGAACAGACCCCTGGGACACACCACAAGAAAGAGGGGTGGGAGCTGAAGAAGAGGACCCAACCACTACTGAAAAGGAGTGACAGGAAAGAAAAGAACGAAACCAGTGAAGAACCACACCAGAAAGACCAGCGTCTTGAAGACGAGTGAGAAGAGTGCGATGGTCCACTAGATCAAAGGCTGCAGAAAGATCAAGAGAAACAGCAAGAGTGAAAAGACCACGATCGTGAGCATCATGCAATTCGTTGAGAAGAGAAAGAAGAATTGATTCTGTGCTATGGCCGGGGCGAAAACCAGACTGCCGGGGGTGGAGAACAAGAGAAGCTCCAAGATGGGCAGAGAGGTGAAGGAAGACAAGTTTCTCAAGAAATTTGGAGAGGAAAGGGAGATGGGAAATAGGGCGCCAGTTGGAGAGGACTGCGGGGTCTGAGGAGCGGGATTTCAGTATTGGACGAACAGTGGCGTGCTTCCAAGGTGTGGGGAAGATACCAGAGGATAGACTAGAGTTGAAGAGAGAGAGGATATAAGGGGAGAGGGATAGAGAAGGTTCCAGGAGCCAGCAGGAGGGAATGGGATCAGCAGGACAGGTTGTCTTGCGGATGGAAAGAAAAGTTTTTTGGAGGACAGCTGGGGAGACCATCTCAAAAGAGGACCAGGAGTGAGACAAGGCAGGGGTAAGAAGGGAAGGGGAAAGAGGGGTGGAGGGGAAGGAGGCCGCTAAGGGGGAGAAAGGGGGGGACAAGAGGGGAAGGACTGGCGCAGGGTTTGGAACTTAGAGACAAAAAAGGAGGCAAGGGAAGAAGGGTCAGGAGAGGCAGAAGAGGGGAGGGGGAGGGGGGTACGGCAGAGTGGGGTGCCGTAAGGGAACGAAAAATGGAATATAATTGCTGGGAGGAATTCGAGGAGGAAGAAATAAGCTTAGAATAGTAATCGCATTTCGCTGAGTGGAGGAGGGTACGATAGTGACGATGACAGGATTGGAAATTGAGAAGGGTAGAGGAGGACGGATGCTTACGCCAAAGGCGTTCCGCTCGACGGAGATATTTCCGGTGTAAGAAAAGGCCGGGATGAAACCAGGGATGCCGGGGGCAGCGACGGGGGGGGGGGGGGGGGGGGAGGCAGGATCGAAGAGGGGCAATATCATCGAGGGCAGAGGACAAAGAGGAATGCCAAAGATGGGCTTGAGCATCAACAGAGAGTGAAGCAAAGTCACCAGAGAATATAGAAGCAGATGGGGGGAATTGAAGGAGCGTATCAGCAGTAAGCTTACGAGTCAGTACGGAAGAGGTAAGGCCAGTATTGGAAGCAACGTTTGGGAGCACTGAGGAGGGGTCTAAAGAATCTGTTGAAGAGGACCAGACAGGAATAGAAAAAAGAAGGCAGAAGTGATCGGACCAAGGAAGGGGTAGGGAGGAAAGAGAGGAGGGAGGGAAGGAGCAGGAGTTGGGGGCAATAAGGAAATCCAGGGAATGACCTGCAACATGGGTGGGGAAGGAAAGAAATTGGTGTAGGGACATACAGATAGAAAAGTAAGAAAAGAGAGGTCCCTTGTCATAGAAGGAGAATCGACGTGGACGTTGAAATCTCCGAAAATCAAAAGATTGGGATAAAGGAGCGAGGCCTCAGAAATAGTAGCCAGAAGAGAATCCCACAGAGATGGTGAAAGAGAGGGAAGAGCATAAATAAGAAGAAAATAACAGGGGGGGGGGGGGGGAGGAAGAGTTTAACCGGAGAAGCAGAGATTCTGGATAGAGCAGAGAAGAAGATGTGGGGAGTTCCGAGAGGGGGAGGGATGAGCGATACACAATAGCGACGCCTCCTCCGCTTCTGCCCCGATGAGATGTAGACAGGAATGAGTAACCAGGTGGGAGACAGCGATTAAGGAAAGATTCCTCGCCCTCTCTCAGCCAGGTTTCTGTTAGGAAAAACAGGTCCAAGGCATGATGAGAGATCAGGTCATTAACCAGAAGTGTCTTGGAGCGGAGTGAACGACAGTTTAACAGAGCGAGCTGCAAAAACACAAGGGAGGACGGGGAAGGGGGCAACAAGCGTGAAGGTGTGAGCGAGCAGTATGTTAGGTTCGAAAGTTGACGGGCCAAGTGACCAGGAGGAACAATGTCAGGCACAGCAGGACGCCAGCCCCAATGAACAGGGATGACTGACATAACGAAAGGGAAAAGCAGAAACAAATAACAGAGAAGCACCTTAAAACACTTAGTCCTTCCTCCGTGAGACAGAGCACTCAGAGGCGGACGAGGGGAGCCAAAGTGGAGAAGGTTTAAAAATGAAGCCAAAGAGTGGGCCTTAGGTGACACGAAACGAGTAGAGACTTTGGAATTCTCGCCCCGTCCCTCACCCCAAGGAGCTTGCACAAGGAGCAAGTCGTGCTCCTTGTGTGTGCGCCTCTGCGGCTCGGGGTGCCGCACCGGAGCAGATCTTATGCACGGTGGGCTCTTTTTTTGAAATTTCCATGTAAATGTCTGATTAAGTATCAGTCGCATTCCTATATATTTTATGAGCCCTCCCAATTGCTAGATTTCATTAATGCCCATCATTCTGAGGGGGGGGGGGGATGGATATTCTGACTGTTTAAGATGAGCATGGCTAGGTTTCGACTGTACGAGCACACTCTTTTCCTTCAGATGTTGTCTGATGTTGTTTTTCCTTCTAAGTATCCCCCCAGTATGTTGGGCTAAAATGAGTTGGAAATGTTGTGGTTTTCCTGTATTTTATGGTAGGAACTTAATTTGACCCTTGTGGTATTTCCTGTTTTCCAGCTCAATTTCTGTTTCAAGATGTATTCTTGATATTTTCTGTATAAATCTATAAATATAAAATAAAAAAAATAGTAGAAACTATTATAAAGAATGCAATTACTGAACACATAGGCAGTAATGGAACATGTGGTATAATGGAACAAAGTTAACATGGATTTAGCCAAAGGAATCTAGCCTGACCAACTGCTTCGTTTTTTGAAGGTGTGAATAAACATGCATAAAGGTGAACCAGTTGTATTTGGATTTTCAGAAAGCCTTTGGCAAAGTATCTCATGAAAAAAATTTAAAGGTCATTGGATAGGAGGTAATGTCCTATTGTAGATAAGAGACCAGTTAAAAGGGAGAAAGAGAGAAAAAACTTAAATAATCAATTTTCTCAGTGGAAGAAGGTGAATAATGGAGTTCTCCAGGGATCTATACTAGGGCCGATGTTTTTTAACATATGTATAAATGATCTGGAAATCGGAATAAGCAAAGTCATTAAATTCACAGATGATACCAAACTACTCAAAATTCTTAAATCACATGCAGATTGTGAGAAATTGCAGGGGGGGGGGGGGCTTGCAAGACTGGGAGACTGGGCATCCTAATGGTAGATGAAATTAATGTGGATAAATGCAAAGTGATACACATAGGAAAGATTAATTTAAATTATAGCTATACAATGCTAGGTGTCACATTACAAGTCACCGCTGAGGAGAAGGATCTGGCATCATCGTGGACAATGCATTGAAATCTTCAGCTCCTTGGGTGGTGGCAGTCATAGGCCAAAAAATTGGGTGTGCCACAGTCCTACTAATATGCGGAAAGATTAAGGAGGTTAAAGCTCTTCAACTTGGATAAGAGAATGCTGAGGGGAGATATGACAGAGGTCTATAAAATCCTGAGTGGAATAGAATAGGTAAATGCAAACTGATCATTTACTCTT
Organism: Ichthyophis bannanicus; assembly: GCA_033557465.1. Classification (NCBI taxonomy): domain Eukaryota; kingdom Metazoa; phylum Chordata; class Amphibia; order Gymnophiona; family Ichthyophiidae; genus Ichthyophis; species Ichthyophis bannanicus. The sequence continues at coordinate 78,708,367 of CM066049.1, read as the reverse complement.
TCAAAATGTACAAAGAAATCATAAAGTAGTGCATGTAAAAGAAATATGGAAAATGGTTCTCTCAACACATAATTAAGCTTTGGAACTCATTATTGATGGGAAGAAAAAAGATTTCAATCTAAACAATGATCCGTTCGCACAGCATAAATGCTATACCATCATTGGTCAAAAAAACCTTCCTTCAGACAATCTATTTTTTAAGGAGTCAATATATATATATATATATATATATATATACATATATATATATATTTTTTTACTGTATCTTATTTACTGCTAGTGGGAAAATAGCAAATAATCTTCATGCATCTGCTCTCCCTCATTTCGCAGTATCATCATAAACTTTCCCCTCTTTTGATACCCTAAACTGTGTACTGTCATGCAGCGAGGGCTGATGAGAGCCTAGTTGAGAGGATAAAAGGTGTTTTTCACAGAGAAAAAGACTTGCAATATTCCCAGGAACCAGCTAGAGGGAGCAAGAGTGCCTTCAGGGAGACTGAAGAGCCACGCCCAGCTGGTCACGAGGAAATGCCAACCAGCTTCCAATCCTCAAGAGCAGGAGGGCTTCATAAGGGGAGTGTGGAAGACTGGAAGAGAGGAAGGAGAAGAGGCAGAAGGAATATTGGCAGCCTCGGAGATAGAAGCACCAGTAGAAGCAGCAGCCCAAGCAGAAGCAAGGGGAGAATCACTGGCAGCACCAAGAGAGAGAGGTGGAAGTGTAAACCTGACTACTCTAGTGCTAGAGGATTACCAGGAGGGAGAGATGATTTCTCAGGAGCTGAGGAAGGACCTAAGGAGGTGTCAGCTCAAGCCAAACCGAGAGCTGTTTGCCCTCAGAGGAAAAAGCCCTGCTGTAACTGCAACCTTAAGCCAAACAAGAATCAGCTGGAGAAGCCAAGCCACACTGAGTCAGTAAGCCAGAAGCTGGGCTTGTACAGAGGCAGGCCTTCACCAGGAGAAGGAAGTCAAAGGCTACAGGGTAAGCCTAACCTGCATAGAAAAGGATTTCACCAAGCGGCTGCCTGGGAAAGGCAGGCAGTGGAAGAAAGCCGGTTACTTGAGGGTTGCTGCCATACAAGGTATGAGAAATGTATGCCTAATAAGAAAGTTGTGAATGGTAAAAGCTATGATAAAGCTGCTATAAAGCCTCTAAGGAAAGAGGATACTTTAAAGCCTAATACAGCACATAGCCGACGCCCTAGGCTAGGCCAAGGACATTGGGAACTGCTACAGAAAATATACAAAACCCCTGAATGTGTTTTACAAGAAAGCAGGGATATAGAATCAGAACTTTCTGATAACGTGCCAATGCAAGTGGATCTGGCAGGAGATTTATCTGACCAAGAGATGGACTGTACACTTTGCATTTCTGAAAGTTTAGAGTCACTGCCAGACTTGTGATTGGGTGAATTGCCAGCAGAGCATTCTTTATTTGTTTGAGCCCCTCCATTCCTGTGACGTATAGCAGTTTTTGCTTTGAACCCTGAGTTTGTTTTCTACCTGAATGAAGGACATTTGCTTTAAAGTTGTAACCCACTATTTAGAACCACTGTGAAAAAGGGAAATAAAAGCCTTATTATTTCCCACCACTCAGCTTGATTGTTTAATTGAAGATTGGAGCTAAAGCAACTACAAGGACCAAGAGCCATTTGGGCCTTTAGAAGACTCTCCAATCTTAACCTTATATTTTTGTGTCCCACCTGCCCTGGCGTCCACTGGCCACCAGGGAAGTGTTGCTGACAGTACCTCTTCCATAAGCCCCCTCCAAAAGGATCAATTAATGTTATCAAAACCAAAACTAAACCTTGTTGATATAAGAAAATATGAACCCTGAGCCCTTGGAGGGTGACATTTTGAAATTGACTCCAAGACTCTTACACTAGCTTATAATAATGGTATATTCTAACTTTAGTATTACCATAAAGGTTTACTATGCTTTGTTGACTTGATTATACATCCATGTGAACTTTTATATAACATTCAAATGACTACTCACCAGAAACGTCTGGTCTTCATATCTTACTACAGAGTGGAGGAGCAGCCTAATGGTTAGAGCACTGGCTTGGGAATCAAGAGACCAGCATTTGATTCCTGCTAGCACTCCTTGTGGCCCTGGGCAAGTCACTTAACCCTGCATTGCCTCTGAAAAATCCAAGTTATCAATGCCCCTGTTTAATGCACATTACTAAGTTTGTTACAACGTAAACAACATTGGCTAAATGATAAAGCAGTATTAAAAACCAGTTAAATAAATAAATAAATACTAGCTATGTGGGCACAAAGCTGCCTCCCAATTTTCCCTAAGATGTCACGCTTGTGTGCTCAAGCCTTTATCTAGTCCCCATTCTCAACTCATGTCATTATTGCTTAAAAGTCAGATCCTCTCCATTGCTGCCAATCACACAGTCAAACTCACAGTACAATTACTGTTGAAACGTCTTTTTCTTAAGCCTAATAAAGTTAAAATCAATCCTTTCTTCTTAACTAACCTATTTTCATTGCAAATCCTTCTTATATTATACATAATACAAAACTAATTCACCAATCTTCACTAAAACACACTGATCACATTCTCTCTTTCATATAACCTTCTTCGACGTACCTTATATTCAATAATTTACAAATCCATTCATCTCATGCCTCCATCTGTTCACTCTATCAAGTACCCCTTCAATCGTAGCTCATACAATAAGATCAACATCTCCAACTCCATCAGACCCATCAATCACTTTATCCCAATGGTATCTGCACTATCCATTCTTCTTAATAAACACACATTCATTTCTACTAACGGGCTCTCTGCATCACACAGCTCCATATCGTTTCTACCATTTAACCAGCTTGCATTCAAAATCAAACACTGACACACTATATCTGTGGTTATTCCCTGGGAACGTGCCAACTATCCATAAGAATCATTCATCATATCTACTGTATATATTGTGCTCTTCAGGACGTGTTAGTTGCCTCACTTGCCCTGCCCATGGAACTGGATAAACCTCACATAAGTTTATATTTAAATGCTGCGTAGCTAAGGGGAGTGAGAGTGATCTAAGTCTGTGCGATGAAGTTCGGGGGAGCCGTGCAATGATCAAATGGAGCACATCGGCTCTGTGGAGTAATTAAGAACTTTTCCTAACAGCAGTCTCAGCTCTACTGCAAATGAAGAGGGATTTCGTTGGGACTTTGTTACTCATGATACAAAATAACCTCCAGATAGAAGGAGTTTGCTACATTGTAACAAAACGAAATGCAGCAGCTGCTTCCCACTGATGCTAAGCACATGCAAAACTAATGAAAGGTGATGAAGAATGGGTGGTTTGGCTGAAAATTTGCCACGAGAGACCCATCAGCGATGCCTGTCTCTCTTTCATATAAATAATTGTTTGTCTTTCTCATTAGGAATAAAAAAGACCCGGAAGGCATGCACTTTAAAAAAATGTTTCAGAATAAAGGGAACCTTAGGTGTATACTTATGACATATTGATTCATCAAGGAGTTTCCCAGCTTAAAGTGGGCTATTAATATTTGAGTGGTACTTTATAAAAGCAGCATAAATGCCTATGATATGGAGAAAGTGTAAAAGTATGAGACCAGAATAGCGAGTCTGGACTTCTGATCCAGGCGTCCAGATGTGCTATTCATCTGGCTGGCTCTGGGGGGGAACAGAGCTCCCTGTACGTTCACCCAATCTGTGTGGGGAGCTCTGTTCGTGGACGGGAAGGGGTGGTCAGGGAAGGAGCGAGGGCGAGCGGCAACTGACCCTGGATATACAAGACTGATTCTGAGGTCAGCCCCATATGTCTGGGGTCTGCAAAATGATGGGGGACTTATTCCACCTTAGAGAAGTCCCCCTAGATGTCAGGGGACAGCTGAGCCAGGACCAGCAGAAGAGGTGAGGAGGTGCAGGGGGTTCCTTGCAGCCTATCCCTGGCTATGGAAGGACAGATCAGGGGTTGGGCTGAGGGGAAAGGGGACTTTGGTCGGCGGCTGGGGATCGTGGCTCCTGAATGGACCCCTTACCTGGGTGCCTAGAAATGGGATGTGAACTGGCTGCACTTGATTCTGATCCCACAGGGACTAGATGTGCCCATGGGATCAGAATCAGGAACAGGGTCAGGATGTCCAGGCCATTCCCCACTTGTCCAGAATCTGGGCACGGCCTGGACATCCTAGTCCTGTTCCCGATTCTGATCCCACGGGCACATCTAGCCCTGCGGGATCAGAATCGGGTGCAGCCGGTGCACATCCCGATTCTGGGCACCCTGGCAAGGGGTCAGATGTCCGGATCGGATTGTGCCTCTATGGTATTATTTTCGAAGCCCTATTTGTGATTTACATGTGTACAGTCAGGCATGTATGCACATGTAAAACACATTCAGATGTAAATGGCCATTTTAGAAAGGGAAAATAAACAGAATAGGAAATGAAGAAAGGATTCACAAAGGTTCATGAAAACTCTTATTAATACCTTTAATTTTCATGAACCTTTGGGAATCCTTTGTTCATCTCTTACTGTGTTTGCTTTGCGTTTTGCTCTTGTGAGCATTGTCTCTCCTTATTGCTGCACTTTATGGCTTGTTTGAGAGATGATCATGGCTTTTTGCACAAAGTGAGGCAAAGATTTTAGTTATGCTGAAGAACACCTTAATGAGTGTAAGAACATCTTTGTAGAGGAAGAAGAGGATCTACATACTGACAGATGGATTGAGTTTGTAAAAATGGTGAAACTACCTCTCAGGAATGAACTCCATTACGTTAAGCTCATTGACCATTGTGGAGTGAAATGTATTTCAAGATGTTAATGAAAACAACCAAAAGTTCACTGAAGAGTCTGTATTTTTGGAATGGGGGAACTCTATTCTCAACAAGAGTTCACTTGATCTGATGATTTTATTAATAGATTTTTCACAAAAGAAGATTGACAAACTCAGGACCAAAACTGGTGACACTGCTGAACAACTAAAAAGTACAGATAGTCCACACAGTTTGATAACTCATTAGAACACTGTAATAGGATAATTGTTGATTTTAGGAAAAATATTTAAAAAGTGAAGTTTGAAAAGTATAAACGTGATGAGAATGATTATAAAAAGGGTTCCATCTACCTGTAATCCAGAAATATATCTTGAAGTAGGATTGAAAGACAAAAGGATGTTTTTTTAAATAAATAAAACTTTCATGAACCTTTGGAAATCTTTTGTTCATCTCCCGCTATGTTCCTTTGCCTTTCACTCTGTTGTGGGAGTCCTCTCTCCTTTTTTGTTGCATATTTCAGAAAGGGCCCAATTTATCAGTGTTCTAAGTATGTGGAAATTTTGTGGGGGATGATCTGGGTGTGGCCTAGGTGGGTTACAAATCTACATATGTATATCCCCTTTCATATAGGGAATGCACATGTAAACCCCAAATTTACACCTACTCCCTGGCATATGCAAGTTTTTAAAAAAGCATGTGGTTCAGCTAGCTCTTTATAGGAGGTACTAAAGGGTTACCCTTTTTAATTCCTCGTTGTTTATTCCCCTCCCCCAATCAAAATGAGTTCAAGAGAGCTGCTTCACTTTTATTTCCTGATCGCTTACCTGAGGTTCCTGCCTGACTAGCTCCTCATTGGGCCGCTGGACTGGAGGAGGGCCATAAAAGACCAGCTCTAGTGTGGGACGGTGAGCTGCTTCACTTCTATTTCCTGATCGCTTACCCGAGGTTCCTGCCTGACTAGCTCCTCATTGGGCCGCTGGACTGGAGGAGGGCCATAAAAGACTGGCTCTAGTGTGGGATGGTGAGCTGCTTCACTTCTATTTCCTGATCACTTACCCGAGGTTCCTGCCTGACTAGCTCCTCATGGGCCGCTGGACTGGAGGAGGGCCATAAAAGATCGGCCCCTACGTGGGACGCATATAGAAGATGCGTGCCCGCAGTCGCGTGACCAAAGGGGCGTGACCAAAGGGGCAGGTTCTGCCCCTTTGGTGCCCTTCGGTGCACAAGGTGCACTGGTGGTGTTTTGGTTATGGGGAAGCGGAGGAAACATCATCCACAAATAGCGCAATCAAAAGCGGTCAAAGTAACAGGGCCTATGAATGCCCATGTACGAGTGGAAAATCCTCCGGCTTTGCTGGGACTTTCGCCATCTGACTCGTTGGAAGTATCCTCTGTGAGTACTGCTTACCCTACCACCTCTGCTGCCGCTATGGGTTTAACTCAGCCCAATCAAGAGTTAATAGATTCTTCTAGTTGTGATGTTTCCCCCCTTGTGGAATTAAAGCCTGTGGATTGTTCGGAAGTGGCACTTCCGGTTTCCTTTTTGAAAATAGACTCTCCTATCATGCCATTTTCTTCTTTACCTACGGTGATTTCTTTTCCTGTGGTCGGTGAACGGCCTTCACCTCCTGAGAATGTTTCTTTAAGGGATGTTTGGCTTGTAGTTTCTCGGATGGAATTGGCTCTATCCGCTCCTTTGCCTAAGGTTTCGGCCTTCTCGAAAGAAACGGTTAGCAAATTATCTGATCATGAAGTCCGTTTGTCATCTGTTGAAAGGACTGTTTTGTCTACTGAAAAGTTGGTTTATTCTCAGCAGGTCACTAGTATAAAGTTCTCTCAGGACTTGCGTTTCTTGCAACGACAAGATGAGTTCAGGGAAAATGCTTTACGATCAAAAAACTTACGTTTTTTAAATTCCCCAAGGATACACTATCTTTCTCCCCTATTGTTGTTACAGAAATACCTTAAAGAAATATTATTATTTAAGGATGTGGCAGATATTTTGATTTTGAGAATTCATTATTTGCCTAAAGGTAGGGTAATTAGAGATAAAAATGCTTCTGGTGGAGTTCAATATGATCAGTTGGTGTCTTCCACACTAGATATATCTGGTTTTCTTGAGTCTTCCTCTGAAGATATCCCCACTAGAGACACCTTGCTAGTCTCCTTTGTTCGGGAGATGGATAAGGATAGGATCTTGAGGCTCTATTTTCAGAGGAAGACTGAAAAATTTTGTGGTCGAAGTATACAGATATTTCCAGACATGGCTAAAAGTACGCAGGAACATTGTAAGGCTTTTCTAGATATTCGTCCGCATGTTCTTGCCATTGGCGCATTATTTCATCTTAAATTTCCCTGCAAGTGTCAGATTTCTTTTCAAGGCAAACGTTATCTGTTTTTTGAAATAGATCAGTTGGTACATTTTTTGAGTGAGAGGGAACATACATAACTTTTTAATGCTTGTAGTTATTATTGTATTGGCCTCTTGATTTTGTATAAATGAGTTAAATTTGCTGTTACGGGTTCTGCTTTTACAATTATTGTATGATTTGAAGCTGCTCCTTGATGTGGACTTGTAATTACTATTATGTAATGTTTCCTTTGTTATGTTTCATTAATTTGGAATAAAATCTTTAAAAAATGAGTTCAAGAGAGCACCCTCTGTAGTTGACTAACAGCAGCTACATGTCTATGTTTGCAAAATGACTCTCACTCATGTCTAAGTGCCCATATTTACAGGTGTCAATTGTAAAGTGTCAGTAAATCACTGGGCTTCCTCCGTTGATTTTTCCTCATGTAAATTTGTACGTGGATGTCCCTCCATGCACATTCCTGTACTTTCTTTTATGTATCTTAGAAACAGTTCCACATTTAGCAGAAACATTTCTAAAATACTGTCTAAACTCAGTACATCTCAACCTGGATGTCTCAATTCTGTTCTCTTTGTACTATCTAAAATGTGCCTTCACATGTGCAGTTGCTTATTTTATGAAATTTGTGTGTATGCCCAGCTTTGCCGTACTCTGTCCAAGCTATGCATGCAATGTGTGCCTTCGAGTCAGTCCTGACTCCTGGCGACCCAGAAGCTCCTGGGTTTTCTTGGCAGTGTCACTGGAAGTAGATTGCCAGGCCTTTCTTCCGAGGCAATGGAGGGTTAAGTGACTTGCCCAAGGCCACAAGGAGTACTAGCGGGAATTGAACCCTGGTTGCTTGGTTACCAAGCCAGTGTTCTAACCACTAGGCTACTCCTCCACTCCCTCAACATAAAAGAAGGTGCTATCATTTGACACGCCTACATTTCATGCATGTATATAGCCTTGCGCAATTTTATAAAAGCTCTTTTACACATGTAAAAAATGCTTTAAACATGGGAAACCTTCATAGAATGATCCTTATATAGTATCCAGTAGAGCACATATTTATGCACTGATTGTCTATGTAAACATGTATTATTGTGTAATCATGGCTTCCAAACCTCAACAGGTGGGGTGTTGGAGGTATGATTACATAATAATACTCATTCATTATTATTATTTTTTTTTTAATTCTTTATTTTCGTTTTACAACAACAAAGGAAAGGAAGACATACAACTAAGAGACAAATACATACATGGAATATGATACATACACCAAAGTAAACCCCTACCACCCCCCTCCCCCCTGCTTCTTCTCTAGAAAACTAAAACATTCTCGAAGCGGGCGTGTACTGACATTATTGTGTTACAAAACCTTACAGCGATCTGAAACATTATTGTGTTACAAAACCTTACAGCGATCTGAAACATGATGAGTATACATTAAACAGACATGTCGAAGCAATGAGCAGATTGTACATGATCATTGAGCATCTGCCATTTAGACAAGTGAGAATGAAATTGGGTATGGAAAATAGCTCTCCGAGATATCTGCTCATATTTACTATATAAGCAGACAAGGTTCCACTATTCATTGACAGTAAGTCGAGAGCTATCCTTCCAAGTCCCCGTAATTAAACATATGACTATACCCAGCATGAAATCAGGAGAAAGTGACCCTTCTTAGGAAGAGAGGGGACCCCCGCCACTGAGCGGAGTCCCACAGTCGTCCAAGAAAGAGGCTCGTGAAGGTGCAAGATAAATGAAATACGACCCCAGACCCGCCCCCAGTAAACCTGTAGTTAAGGACATTCATAAAGAACATGAACGAGGGTTCCCACATCAGTATGGCAAGACCTACACTGGCCCCTGGCAGTTGTGTTCCATTTGGCTATTTTCCTGGAATATAAGAACATCTATGTGCAAAAAAGACGAGAGTTGAGTTTGGGTAGCTAAAGCAGATCAGGAAACCCGCATTATTTTGCTCCAGAAAAACGCTCCAATGCACAGGGGTTAAAGTGGTTTGCGGTTAGCGATCCCAGGCTTGTTGGACTCTACAAGCGGCAGTATCTGTACCCTGACATAATAGTTTATAAAAGTTAGAGGCTACCCCAGGTGTACTACTAATAGAGTAAATTAGTTCTAATAGCCCATCCTTAGTAGGGACAGAGGGCGGCATGATTGGAGCACTTTTGAGGCAGCATGTAAGCTGCATCAATTGAAAGTAATGTTTCGCTAGTAACGCAAATCCCCTGTATAAATCAGAAAAGGTTTTCCAACGAGCTGCAGAGAAGAGCTGTTGGGGTGCCCTGATCACCCTGGAGTACCAGGGTCTGGAAGTAATCATGCATGGCTGCTCGAATTTCTAACCGGAACTCTGGCTGAGTTAATAGGGCTCTATCAAAGAACCAGGCCCCCGGATTCCCTTGAAGTGCAGTAGTATGGTAGTGAGAAGAAATAGCAGCATGATCTGAAATATGCTGGGAGTGAATCTTTGCAGCGTCCACCTGAGGAACTAACAGTGTTGATATTAGAAAGAAATCTATGCGAAACTGGGATTTGTGAGGGGAAGAGAAGAAGGTAAAGTCAAGCTCATTGGGGTGTAGTAGCCTCCATAGATCGACTAGAATAATATCTTTGATCATAGAGGTAAGCGCGATATGACTCTTGGGGGGACCACTTGTCCTGGGCGACTATTTGTCAATCAGGGGATCAAGAACTGAATTGAAATCCCCCCCAATATCAATGAAGAATTAGCAGAGGCCTGCGCAGCCTGAGCAGTAATAGCAAAAGGGCAGGGTCAGCCAGATTAGGAGCATGAAGGCATATACATGTAATTTCAAAGTTACCCATCTTGAGGTGAACTCTGGACCCTCTACCCGCTGTGTCTAAGCAAGTCGCAACAATAGTAGCATGCAGAGATTTCCTATCCAATATAGCAACCCCACATTTCCTAGAAACAGCTGGGGAATAGGCGGCCACCATGTAAGGTTTAATATTGAGGTTGAAAGTTTCCTTCGAATTGAAATGTGTTTCTTGGAGGAAAATCAGGTCCGCAGCTTCATGACTTAGATAGCTTAGGAGTTTCCTCCGTTTTATCGGATTATTGATTCCTTGTACGTTCAATGAGAAAATCTTACATGGTGCCATCAGTCGATAATAGACATTTTAGGTAAGAGCGCTTGAAAACTTACAACATAATCAGAATCTGTACAATAATGACATAAGCACCAAGTATGCTGGCCAATACACCCATATTGAAAAGTATGTACCAAAGTAACTTAGAGAAGAAGCAAACCCCCAATGAATATGGCGACCAGATGTCTGCGGGAGGAGGCCCTAGAGAGGAAGATAGAAACATAATAAAAGAAAAGAAACACCAGAGTCCATAAGAAACACTGTCTCTGATACTCGTCGAGGCTACTATGGGTAGACGGAGTCAGGTCCCAGATATCTTCAAAATAAGGCAACAAACCGCCCTCGACAGACTCTTCGCTGAGCCGCGGTAAATCCAATATGGCAGGCACAGCGGATATGAGAGTACTGGCAGGAATATTCTGGAAGTCAGCGCATCAAGTCGGCTTCTTTAGAGTCCAAAAACTCCGCTAGTAGATCAGGGTCCTCAAATGTTCTTGTCTGATTGTGAAGCGTGACTCGGAGCTTGGCCGGGTACATCAGGCCATAGCGTGCTTGTAGTTGTTGAAGCCTCGGCCGAAATTCCAGAAAGCGCTTTCGGCGGTCGACCGTGGGTTTAGCCAAGTCAGGATAGAAGGAGACCTTGTGGCTCTCAAACTCCATATGGCCCTTTGCCCGGGAGGCACTAAGAATTTGTTCCACATGTTGATATCTCAAAAGTCGAAAGATGATAGGCCGCGGGGTCTTCCTGTTGAGCGTTATGTTTGTGGGTACACGATGAGCGCGATCGATCTCCAATTCTTTGGTAAAGGTGATTTGGAGCAGGGAAGGGAGGATTTTACTTAAAAACTCCTTCATGTCTCCCAATTCTGCTCCTCCGGTATGCCCACGAGTCGTAGGTTGTTGCGGCGCGCTCTATTATTGCCATCTTCCACTTCTTTCTGCAAGGCCCGCACCTGACGTTCAACTTTGTCAAGTTTGGACAGCCGGACCGCATGGGAGTCTAATATACTCTCCATTTTGTCCTGACGCGAAGAGAGCCCCTCTAGCCTGCCTTGCAGTACACCAAGATCTTCCCTCAGCGCTCGAAGTGCTTCACCGTTTGACTGCACGAGGTCCTTAACCCCTCTAATTTCTGCGAGGATTTCCTGCTGCATTTCGGGGCCCTCGCGCGAAGCCAGCCCCTTCTGCGGGGACGGGGGTTCAGTTTTGGAGCGTTTACCGTGAGAAGCCGCTGGAGAGCCAAATTCCAGGCGCGTGGGTTTGGTCCCCGCCATCTCACCAATGTGCCCCGGCAAGATCAGAGCAGAAATTCAAGTTTGTCCGGTGTTAATTCAGGATTCTGAGTAGGCCTCTCGGGAGCCTCAGCGTTATGCAACCATCCCGCTGGACATCGGGCTCCGCCCCCCCCATAATACTCATTCATTATAATTATTATGACAACACTGACTGAAAATCAGTGCATAAATATGAGCATTGTTCTATACATATATCAATGATTCCCCACATTTCTATTCATAGAAAACATATGGCATTAGCATGCTGTTAGTAAATGATTCCCTTTGCATGAGCTTAACTCAAAATGAAGTGACACACAGTGTCTAACATAGCAGGCCGTTGTAGGTGTCTGAGGCTTCTTCAGCTAGGTTCATCAATCCTGCCTAGAACATCAGTGAATATGGGAGATATATATATATCTAGCAGAATTCATATAAGAGCTGTGGCATATGCTTGAAGAGGGCTAAAATGATGGTTACATTTCTTTATTTACTAATTACTGTGATTACTTTGCTACTACTATGCGAAGCTCAGCTTTTCTGAATCATTCTAGGTGGGAATCCAAGCAACACCAGGGGGCTGCCATGTTACGAACACTAACAAGTAAATAAAAATCCCTGTTACTTTTAAGAGTTGGAAGCAAATTACTATGCAAAGCTGAGAACTGTACTATATAAATAGATTCTCCTAGAAAGTCTGAGTGGTACTCAGCATGTCTGGTAAAATTTGAAAAATGCTAAGAGATTAACCTAAAGGAAATAATCAATTCTATTGTAACTCCAACTGTGTATTTCTGAGTTATTATTGCACACCTTGGGCGAGACTTGATGAGTGCTTTCAACCACCTGAGGCATGCAATAATCCTCATGCATGCAAGGCCACAAGGGTCTCATTGTTCAGTCAAACACAAAAATGTAATGAAACTGGTCCTGAACTGCAGATTTTTGTGGTTGTATATTATGGCAATGATATTTGAAAAGCACACGTTTGCCAAGGTGACTAATGTATAAGTGCTTTTTTTTTTTTTAATGTGCCGGCATCACATGTAGGGGTAATTTTATAACAGGGTGCCTAGCTAAGGCAATGGTGAAGGTACTTATTTTATAAAGGTGAATAGGTGTCTACATGTATTTAGAAAATACTAGTGCAAATTACTGTAATAAAGGTGTGTGTGTATGTGTCTGTGCTGTTGAGTCAGTGGTGAAAGTTCTAGTGAGATGCTCCCAAGCAAACGTTTGCTGTGGGCCCCTCATCACCTCCCCACAGTGACTGCCCCATTGATGTGCCCCCCCCCCCCAACATGGCAAACTTACTTTAATTTGTATGCCACAATGCCTCCGCTGCAGGCCTGGAGGGTGTTTCTCCTGGGCCAAAATCTTGCAGTGCGGCATACAAATCAATGTAATTTGTTGCGCTGCCATGTGGGTCTCCTTCTGGTCTGGGCCTCCCCTGCATTGCGGGGGCTGCTTGGGAGGAATTTACACACTGTCGAGTCAATGCTGACCCCTGGCAACGCATCATATGCCTATCCATCATGACTCCACCCATGCGCTGCTCAGACTCCTCTCCTGAGCACACCTACTCTACAAAAACACACCTAGGTGTACAGTGCATGCTCTTAGACACGATCTAATTTTATGAGGACGTCTATGTGCGTAAATTAGCATTTTAAGCATGGAAAAAGTTTATAAGATTACCTCCTATGTGCATAGACATTTCTTGTGGTGGAGGACAGTAGGTTGAAATCAGAATCAGTAGTTATAAATCTAGTTTATAAAATATACTCATAACAACGGATTCTTACTTGCACATATGCACACAACGTTACCTCTGCCACAGTGAAAATACAACTTTGTGCAGCAGCTTTCAGGGAGATCATTTTTAGTGGCACATAGGCAAACAATGTGCACTCTTAACGTGACCTGTTACAAAATTACCTCCCTGAGAGCAAACGCAGCATCACACCTGTGTACACTATTCCTCTAGAACACTGGAACCAGTTTCCCTGGACTAGAGATTCCATCGCAGAATCAATTCATTCCAAATCAAAGTTGTATTTTTTTTTACAATTTTAGAAATATTATTATAGTGAAAATCAACTTCTCATATTTTCATATAATGCCACGATTAAAGATTACAGCACAGTGCGTGTCCAGTAGCACAATATTGCTAGAAGTAGAATTGTCTTAGAAATGGCTTTAAGGGTCCATTTTCAACGGGATTTTCTCCCGCATTCAAAATTATACTTTCCTATCATCCACACCCCACTGTGGGGAACAGTGTGCTGACAACAGTATACTTTCTCTCATGGGGGGAGGAGGGGGTGGGATTGGGGTCCAATCAGCAAGATACAGGTGGAGGTTTTTTTTATCTCTTTGAATGAGCTGTTTGCACCTGTGAACTCTGTGGGTGCTTCTGTACCGCTGGTCCCCACAAGGGAGCTGAATTTTTAAAGAGAAACTCCATGAGGTATTAGCCTTTAAAAATCAGATTGCATGCATGCAGGCAAAAAAATGCTCATGGACTTCTAACCTCCCCATATTCCCTGAAATGTATTCCAGATTTTAGCTACCATTATTCTAGGAGTGGAGTAGCAGCCTAGTGGTTAGAACAACTGCCTAATACCCAGAAGATCAAGGGTTTGATTCCCACTGGTACTCCTTGTGACTTTGGGCAAGTCACTTTACCCTCCATTGCCTTGGAAGAAAAGGCTGACAATTTACTTCTGGTGATACATTGCCAAGAAAACCCAGAGATAGCTGGGTCACTATGAGTCAACACTGACTTGATGGCACTAAAAAAAAAAATTAAGAAAAGCATAGAAAATGATAGCAAATATAGATCATAAGGCCTACCTATCGTGTGCAATTCCAGAGACTGTACCTTCCAAAGAATATAGGCAAATTGGAGTCGGTGCAGAGGGTGGCTACTAAAATGGTTAGTGATCTTCATTATGAAGCATATGAGGATAGACAAAGATTTTAATATGTATACTTTAGAGCAGGCATGTCCAACTTCGAACAGGTCGTGATCTACTTTTTCTGGCCAAAAGTGCCGGTGATCTGCCACCATGAAAATTAAGTTTCAAATTAGTTTCAAATTAAATTTTAACCCAATAAAGTTGGAGTATTCCCCTCCCCCATTTTTAATGAACCTTCTGTCATTTACTTGGATGTGATCAGCTGTTAAGCAAACTAAGCAAAAGCAAAATAGAGAGACAAAGATCCAGTAAGAACTGCGAGGGGAAATGGAAAGTACATTTTTTCTTAAAATTTTATTGAGTAATAACTTTAACTGTCTTAATAACTTTAACTTTTATTGAGTAATTTGTGTTAAATTTAGGTCAAGTATTGATCCAGGCTGATCTTGCACAATCTTTAATATTTCGCTCTTGCTCATTAGTTAGATGTCTGAGCCTGCATTTCATCCACCAGCTTTTTGAAGTTGGGTGAATATTGCATGAGGGCCAGTCTCAGGGAATCCTGGAGAGGTTCATCTGTCATGTTGGAATGTTGTGTACTCTGTGATTTTCAGATGGGAAAACGCAGATTCACACAAATAAGTTGAACCAAAACAGGAGTCTACAGCTTCACTGCATCTTCTCATGTTGGGAACTTTGTCTCTGGGCACTAGCTTCCAAAACAATTCTTGCTCAGCACGGGTCTTGAGAAAAATGTCATTTTAAGGGTTAATATTTCTTTTTAAAGAGATGGCTTGTTCAATGAGTAATTTTTACTGATAGCAGCTGCAGTTTCTTTAATGTCCACATCTACTTTGAATGGGTATGACAAGTACTCCACAACTGTTCCAATTTTTTGGAAGTCACAGAATCTATTTTCAAATTCCTGGATAACAGAACAGATTTGTGTCACATACTTCTCGTTCTGAAAAACAAAATTTGGATATTGTCCCAGATGGTCCTTTGTATTAGGAAAATGATCAAAAGTATTGTTTGCAAGATCAGTCATTATCTCAAATTTACTCTTGTAGGATGAAACTGTACTCATTATCTCACCAATGCATTTGTTTTAACCTTGTAGTTCAAGGTTCATATCATTTAGTTCGTCTGTAAAGTCAGTGAAAAATGTCAGATCACATAACCACTCCTCACCTTCCAACTCTGCTTGGTCATCTCCCCTCTCCTTCAAAAAACTTCTTATTTCGTTCATCAACTCACAAAATCTTTGCAGAAATTTGTGCCTACTTAGCCACCTTACATCTGTGTGCAAAATGATTTCCGCTGCCCCTTCATCAAGAGTAGGATTGAAAAGCCATCTTTGAAGTGATCTTCCATGACATGAATTTACAATTTTGAAAGTGATGTCCATGCCAGTGCTTGTATTGAGTCTCTTGCTTGTCAAAACTTGCTGGTGAATGATGCAGTGGTAAGAAAGGAAATCTGGGACGTCGTCATGCTGTCTACAGAGGGCTATGAAACCGTTAGCCTCACCTGTCATTGCTCTTGCTCAGTAGTGATGGAAACAAGTCTATGCAATGGAAGATTACACTTTGTCACAAAAGAATGGAAAGAACTGAATATTTCCTGCCCATTAGTTCTCCCTTTTAAAGAAATCATTCCAAGTAGCTTTTCTTTAACACTGAAGTCTTCAAAAACCATCTGGATAAAGACTAGTAACTGGGCTATGTCTCTTATGTCTGTAGATTCATCCAATTGGAGTGAGAAAGCAACACAATTTGAAACATCCTCCAACAATTGTTCAGTTGTGTCTCCACACATCTTTTCTATTCACCGCACGACGGTGTTTCTTGACAATTGTACATCTTGAATAGCAGCTATGATCTCTTTCTTATTTTTAAATCCTTCAAAAGGATTGTCAGCTGCTTCAAGAAAACAATCTTTTACAAATTCCCCTTCAGTGAAAGGTTTGCATTTCTTTGCGATTAGGTTGCTGACCTTGAAGGATGCTATGGTTGCATTGACCGAATGTGACCTTGGCTTCGCCCTCAACTGTTGTTGAGTAGCCAATTTCTATTTAAGTTCTTTGAGCTTCAGTTCACGAATTTCACTTTTGGGTGGAAAATCAGCATCAAACTTATTGCTATGCAGAGCCTTATAATGACGTTCCAGATTACCCTTTTTGGGCAAGGATAATGGGGTGTTAGAAATTAGACAGACAACAAAAATTGTCTTTCACCATAATGAAGAAGTAGTCCATTTTCCATTCATCATGAGTGGTAGGTTTTGCTCTTCGTTGGAACACTCATCTTCATTATACTGGAGTGGCTGGATGTAAGAAGGCCAAATCTGCTAAGTTAGTATAAACACTGGCTGAATCTGATCCAAAACTGTCACTGTCCCAAAGTATTAAAGATCAACAGGAACTGAAGACCTCTGGATGATGTGCAATATAAGGACTGGAGATGCCAAAACCACACATGCAGTTCTAAAAGTAAAAATAAGAATTCATCATACTGGCACCAATAATCAAATACCACCAAACAATCATCAAAAAAACTCAAACACCTGTCCAGCAAACCAGATAAAATCAAATACCGCCAAACAAGTTCAACTACCACCACATGTGATTTAATAAATTCTGCACACAGTATAGAATCAACGCAAAGACAAGGCAAAATAAAATTGCAGTGTAGAATCAACACAAAGACTAGGCAAAATAAAATTGTAGAGGCAAGCAAGTGTCACAGCAGTTTGAACCAATTCAAAGGCAAGGCATAGGCAAGTTAGAACAAAATTGGAAAAGCCCGCCAAAATCACCAAATTCTTGACACTTTGTTATGTCTGCCCGAAAATGTTTAATGAAAGCGAACTATAAAGCGACCAATGACCAGCACACGACACAACTAATACGGTAAGTGTATTCAGGTAAAGCCCGGGCGAATGGATATCACCCGGTATAAAACACACTTCTAAGAGGTGTTGGGGCGGGAGCAGGGATGGGTTATTTTGAGAGGCAGGAGACTAGGTATGATGCCGGGCCTGTGGCGTCTCGTCACAGGGAGTGGGCGGTGGCTCCCTGGGATACCACAAACTATTGGCACAAAAAGAACAAGCACCCCCAATACACCCGCAGGCAAGATTCCCACAGGCAGGGAAAAAAGACAGGATCAGAAGCGGAGGCAAGCCCTTGGCAGACGACCTGCCAGCACGAGCTCTCTCCTAGTGACGGGGCGAGCTGCTGGAGAGATGGAACCATGTGGGGCTGGCGATCTATCTCTGACCCCTCTGCTATCTACAGGTAGATCGTGATCTACCTGTTGGACATGCCTGCTTTAGAGAAAAGGCGGGATGGGGCGATATGATAGAGACCTTTAAATAGCTCCATGGCTTAAATGCACAGGAGGGTCTCTTTCAATTGAAGGCAAGCTCTGCTACGAGAGGACATAGGATGAGAGTGAAAGGGGGATAGACTCGTGAATAATATGCAGAAATATTTCTTTACGGAAAGAGTGGTAGATGCATGGAATAGTCTCACAGTGGAGGTAGTGGACACAAGGATGGTATCTGATTTCAAGAAAGCATGGGACAAACACAGAAGGTAAAAAGAAGTTAAATACAGAAGGTAAAGGTAAAAAAGGTACTATTGTAGTTGATATGGAAGGGCAAACTAGATAGGCCATGTGGTCTTTTTCTGCTGTCATGTTTCTATGTTTCTATCCAGTCTGCCTAACTACACTAACTATTAAGCTCTACAAACCCTTCTTTTCCAAAAGAGATCCCCTGTGCTTGTTCCATGCTTTCTTGAATTCACAAACCATCCCCATTTCCATCACTTTTCCACTGTGAGACTGTTTCACACATAAACAACCCTCTCCGTAAAGACATTCCTTAGATTATACCCGAGTCTACCCACCTTCACTTTCATAAGGGAGCAGCAAGGGTAATATCTACACATGCCGATAAGAGAACTGCATCGATAGTAGTTTCACTTTTGGGCATTTGAGCTTAGGAGGTACTGGGAATTTGTACAGTTCCAGAAGGTGGTCCATAAGTTTTTAAATGAAATGAAATCTCAGCATTATAAAAGGATGAATTGATGGTGGAAGAATACAAGAATGTCATTGTTCATCATGTAATATGTGTTCAAATGGACTAAATCCTGAACACCTGTTTTTGATCACACTCCCACTGCTTACTCTCCACCTCGAGTAAGCAGAATTCGTTATGCTACTCCCCATTTAGAAATTCAGCGTTGACCCCAATGGAAGCCAAGCATTGACAAGTATTTAATATTCTGTTCAGCACACCAAATAATAATATTGCCAATGCAATAAAAAGCAGACATTAATTTATATGTAAAACACTTACTGCTATCAGTTCTGAGTTTTTTTTCTCTACCTTGCCTTCCAGCTACAAAGATTTTTGTCTGAACTCTCAAGGGACCTTTACACATCTCTCCGAAACTCAGACACTTTTTCTATTAACCTGTCTGCATGTGTCTTGTACAACACCATATGAAAAAGTGATATATCTTTTTGTTATTGTTCTTGCTCGGGCATCAAAGATGTAAAAAATATTTTGATTAACAAAAATTCTTTAGTAATAGATCTGAGCTTATTTGTTGGGATGTTTTATGTGCAAATTTCTTCTTTTTCTTTCTTTTTCCCAATTTTATTCTCTTATGTGCTTCAGAGGACAGTTATCAAAGGAATCCGGCCAAGGAATTTAGGAATCACAAGTACTTTTGAGCAAGGGATTGAAGAAGGACCGCTGATTGCTGGTAGGTTTCCCTATGGCAGTAGGGGAGGTGACATCTCGTTTCCAGAAGAAAGGGTTTGTGCTTCACCAGCAAAATTGCAAGTGGGCGGGACAATCCTAGGGATACATCCTGATATTAGACGAGCTCAGAGGAGTTCTGACAGGTCTACTGATAGATCTGTTCAATTGTTCTTTGGAGCCAGGCATGATGCCATGGGACTGAATAAGTGGGTATTATTCCACTTCATAAAGGCTGTAAACTACAGGCCTACAAATCTTTCTTCAGTGATGGGAAAATTAATGAGGACTTTACTGAAGTAAAGAGTGGACTGCAGGATCTAGCAAGGTTTTACTCACGAGAGACGGTGCCAAACTAATCAATTTCTTTGTTTGGGTGACTAGAGAATTGGATCAAGGAAATGCACTGGGTGTGGCCTACTTGGATTTTCAGTACAAGAAGCTCATAAACTGAGCAGTTTGGTGGTGGGCTCAAGGTAGTGGTCTAGATCAGTGTTTCCCAAACCAATACTGAAAGAAATGAAAATGCTAAAGTATAGAGTTTTGAAGGACTCCAGACAACATTGAGTAAGACTGCAAACAAACAGGTTGATGCAGAAAGCGGATGCCGAAGTCGCGCTCTTTCAATTTTTTATGCCTATTTACAGCGCACTGGTAGCGAGCAACTTCAGCATGGGTATGCAGAAAGGGGATCAAATGCAAATGTGTAGGAGGAGTAATGTAATGATTAGAGCACTGGCTTAGGAACCAAAAAGAGTAAGGTTCAATTCCCACTAGCACTTCTTGTGGCCTTGTGGCAAGTCACTTAATCCTCCACTGCCTCAGAAAAATCCAGGTTTAAGTTACAACATAAACCACTTTGAGATGATAAAGTGGTATAAAAAAACCTGTTAAATAGATTAACACCACATTAGCCATTTGTTAAACTGTGTGCAAATGGCAGCATTAAATGAGGAGAGGAAGCCAAACATATGCGTACAAGAAGCTGGGGCTAGTTTAACATGCTATTCTGGAGAAACAGGGGCACCTCATGGCTAATTTGCATATGACCCCCCAACTGTATTTTGATGGCATCAGGGGCTTTCTCTGATGCCTGGATCATCTGAGGGGAAATGTCAAGCTCCCAACAGATGATCCAGGTATCATGGAAAGCCCCCAATGCCATCAAAATAGTAGGGGGCCAGTGCCTCCGACAGAAAGCGAATCCTTGCTGGCCCAGCAGCCCCGATTTCCCCACCCCTCTCTCAACTAAAAATCAGTCTGGTGGCCCACTGACCCTGAACCTCCCACCCCTACCCAGTACCTTTAGAAATGAGCAGGAGTGCTGCCTACTCACTCCTGCTTTTTTCCCCACAATCTTGAAAACTGGCGGCACCTGACCCCATACGGTACATCCTGGGATGCACTGGGCAGGGTCAGACTGCCATATAAGGTTCTACCTTGCATGGTAGTCTGACCTTGCCCAGTGCATCTCCTTTGTGTTTCCTTACCATTCTCCCTAGATGTATCCCATGTCTACAGTTTCCATGTTGTCTGTCTTGACTAGATTGTAAGCTTTGATGAGCAGGTACCATCTTTTACATGTGTCTGTACAGTGCTGCATATGTCTTGTAGCACTATAGAAATTTTCAGTAGTACTAGTAGTAGTAGCAAGAGTGGGGGACACGTGGGCAGTGCTCCTGCTTGTTTCTAAAGCTACCAGGAGGGAGCTGGGTGGATCGGGGCTGCTAGGTCACCAGGTTGATTTTCAGTTGGGAGGGTTGGAGGGCTCAGGGCTGCTGGGCCATCAGGTTGATTTTTAGTTGTGAGGGGAGGGATGGAATGGGGGGGGGGTTGGGGTTGCTGTGACCCAGGTTGATTTTTAATTGGGTGGAGGGTTTCGGGCTGCTGAACCACCAGTTTTATTAGTAGTTGTGATGGGGTTGGGGGGATCAGTGCCACTGGGCTACCAGGGATTTGTTTTCTGTTGGGGC
This sequence comes from Ichthyophis bannanicus, assembly GCA_033557465.1. NCBI lineage: Eukaryota > Metazoa > Chordata > Amphibia > Gymnophiona > Ichthyophiidae > Ichthyophis > Ichthyophis bannanicus. The sequence goes on along the minus strand of CM066049.1, from coordinate 78,687,173 downwards.
CATTGGCCTCTGACAGTATTTTGATTCCATCAGGGACTTTCCCCAATGCCTGGATCATCTTTGACATTTCTCCTCAGATGATCCAGACATTGGGGAAAGTACCGATGCCATTTAAATAGCATCAGAGGGAGTGATATGCTAGATGTTTAAGCCACCTCAGAAGCAGGCGTAGAGATGATGCTGAGGCTGATTGCAAAATCTTCTATGCTTTTCTCTGCATCAGGTGCAGCCAATATTTACATGCCAGTTTATTATGTGCAGCTCATTTGCCTATAATTTAAATACTTTTAAATACTCAGAGTTAATTGTGCACTAATTTTTCCACTGTTTACACACACGTCCGTCTCTTTTCTACATTTGACAGTAGCAGTAAGTGTACTTAAAAGTGGCATCATCTGTACTTAAATCACACTGGTGGCCACAGAGCTTCCTGCAAGTATAGCTGACTTGTGCGGGGAGCTCTTTTCATGGGTAGGAAGGGGTGGGCTGGGGGAGGAGCGAGGGCAGGCGGTGGGCGGGAATGCAACCCCGGATGTACAGGGCCAATTCTGAGGTCAGCTCTGTATGTCCAGGGTCGGCCAGTGGAATAAATCCCCCAAGGTGGAATAAGTCCCCCTGAATGTTGGGGGATGACGGAACCAGGCAAATACAAAGAGGTGGGGGTGGGGTGAAAGGGGAGCCCCATAGCCTGACCCTGGCCATGGAAGGCCAGATCGGGGGTCAGGTTGCAGGGAAAGATGTATATTTCCTGCACTTGGGGATCGTGGCTCCTGAAAGGAGCCATGGTGCCATGTTGATGGGACGCCATGACACTGTGGCTCCATTCAGGAGGATGGCTGAGCTTGCCTGGTATGTAGCTGGACATGCGGCCAATCAGAATCTGGGCCCAGCCTGCACATCCAGACTGTAGATTCTGATCCCGCTGGCATGTCTAGCCCCTGGGACCTTCAGACCAGTCAGGTTTTCAGGATATCCACAATGAATATGCATGAGATAGATCTGCATACAATGGAAGCGTGCATGCAGAGCTACCTCATGCATATCCATTGTGGATAACCTGAAAACTCAACTGGACCAGGGGTCCCAGAGGACTGGGTTGAGAACCACTGATCTAGCTTGAGGGCTCACAGCTTAGCTGAACTCACGCCACTCATTTGCCACTTCTTCTGCTGCTGTTTTAGGGCCTTGCTGCTGATCTGGGCGCGGTGCTAGTCTACTTGCCATTTTACTCCTCTCATAGTCCGTTGCTGTACTTGCACCAGTTGTGGTGCTGATTTCCCTCTTCCCCTGAGGTATTCATTGTTTCTTTGTAACACTTTGTCCTTCTAATAGTTGTTTCTAGTGCTCATCCTGCCAATGTGCGTACTCTTTGCCCCTCTTCTGGTGTCCTTGGGGAGGGGGTGACTTGACAGCTTGCAATGTTGTTACAGATGCCTGTCATCAAGTTTCAAGCAGGTTTGATCGAAAATAGATGGCAAACCTGACTGTTGCATTACAAAAACAGCTTCCCCCATAGACTTCCTCTTTTCTGTTTCCCAGAAACAGACTGGGTGCTCAAGAAGGAGCCTTAGGTTGTGTGGACAGTAGACCCTTAAGAACCAGAACATGGCTTAGGGGTAAAGGAAGCATTTGGATCTTCTTTCTGTCCTGGAAAGAAAGTGGAGTGATGTCTACAGAAAGTGACTTGCCAGGATTGGAAGTCATAGGCCAGTGGTTCGCAAACCTGTCCTGGGTTCTCGTTAGTCAGGTTTTCAGGATATCCACATTGAATATACAGAAAGTAGATTTGCATGCAGGCAGTGTATGCAAATCTCTCAAATACATATTTATTGTGGTTACCCTGAAAACCTGACTGGCTAGGTGTGTCCTGAGGACTAGGTTGAGAACCCCTGGCCTACTGGAATGTTAAACTGGAGTGAGCACCAGAAGTAGGCTAGATTTGAAGAAACAAGAACTTACAGAAGAATCTGATATTTTTCCGAAGCTGTAAATTGAGAGATGGCCAGACTGGAAACCTCCCAGATTTATGGGAACCCAGAGTAGAAAAAAGAGAATATGAGAGAGGCCCAGAAGTAATTTTCAGAGTCAAGAAGAGCTGTTGTCCAAGGATGGAAGATAGAAGAAAGGAATCTCAAGAATTCCTGAAAAGGAGAGGAGTTCAGAACAAGGAAGCAGAAAGTCTGAGAGACGAATAAGAGTTCAAACCAAAGAGGAACATGAGAGGAGAATATAATAACCAGTGTTTGTTTTTTTGCTGTTTTGGTGTCCAAATGCTATCTGTGAAAGCAACAGATGAACTTTACTCTGTACAGTAGGGTTGCCAACTGGCTCCAGATGCGCCCGACAGGCTTGATCCAGTCCTGCGTTTACTCCATTGCATGCAGGGACATGTAGTTCTGATTTCCCCATTGCACTACATAAGAAAAGCAAGACTACAAGTCCCTGCATGCAATGGGGTAAACACAGGACTGGATCAAGCCTGTCGGGCGCATCTGGAGCCAGTTGGCAACCCTACTGTACAGCCTTCTGGAGTGCACAATGGATTTCTCTGAAGTGACTGTAAGCCCGGAGAGAAAGGATAAGAGCAACTGGGAATATGAAGAGTGCCTCCAGCGAATATGGGCCTTGAAGAATTATCTTTTTCAGGGTCAGCCTAAACACTATGGGCCCGATATTCAAAGGCATTTACATGGTTAGTGCCACTGAATATCCCTGATTATCTTTGCTACACACCTCGATGCTAACTGCTTAGCATCGGGGTGTGTCGTGGGTGTTCTGGGGACCTTACCAGTCACTAACCAGGCAATGGCAATATTGCACCGCTGCCTGGTTAGCACCTGTGGGAAAACGATAGAGCAGGTTTTGCTGTGCCCTTCTTTACACCCATGGGAATAACCAGGCAGTGGCTCAATATTGCTGCCGCCTGGTTAGCTTCTATGGGATTGTGGGCTGCGCGGTGACCCCGGATATTCAATGACGGGGAATTGAATATCTGGGATTAAAGGTTGGTGGCAACGGCTATGCACCACAGAAGCACAAAGCCATTCCAGAAGACTATCAGGCCCTACATGTACTAGGCATCTGTTTTGGGCAGCAGAATTCGAGGGGTGGGCAGTGTAGAAGGTGAGCAGTATTTTTACAGCTCTTTCCTTCCCGCCGCTGGGTCTGCTGCTATCCTACCTCACCCAGAGTTTAAGAAGCAGAAAGTAAATAGAGATCAGTGAGGAGCCTTGCAGCACAGGCCTACACTGAAGTATGGGGACAGTGCACAGCAGTGCAGGACTGTGCTGCAAGGCCCTGTGTTGCACTGATTTACTTCTGCTTCTTCAGGTCCAGCAGATGAAGGATGGTAGTGGCAGACCTAGCAGGAAGAAAGGAAGGGATAAAATGAAATGATGAACACAGTGGTGGAGTAGGTAAGGGAAGAGAAGATGCTGGACATGGTGAGGAGGGGGCAGGCAAGGAAAGAGAAATACTAGAGTAAGGGAGAGGAGGCTAGGACCTTGATCCATCTCAAGGGAGCTAGAGCCCTGACTTGCTCAAGAGGGGTTTAGAGCCTTGAGCCATCCTGAGGGAACTAAGTCCTTGAGAAACCTTGGGGGAGGGGGTTTGAGCTGCCTTGGGTGAGCTAGGTCCTTGAACCACCCCACATAGCTGAAGGTTTGCATAAGGTGAAGATACCCTTGGCCCAACTGTAATCTTCCTCACTCCCCCCCCCCCCCCCGTCAGCTCTCATAACCTCTTGGTACAAGGAGGTAAGAAGTTTCTCCCTCCACACACAGTTGTAGCCTCTTCCGCTGCCACAACACTAGCCCACGAGGGGTCAGCTCACAGTAATGTAAAGTGTTATGCAGGGATTCTTTCCTTGGATGATATAATAGATCTAATATTTTGCTGGATGTAATATTTGCAGGCTATATCAAACCTTAACAGCACACTGATTTTAGTAGAAGCTTTGATTAATCACATTTTCATTTTCACTTTTTAATTACCAACATTTCAAAGAATATGTATATATTAGCTATTACCAAACTAGCTTTAAACACTCAGTTGCTGAAAATCAGTTTCAGTGGTTGGTGGTTTTTTAAACATTGGATATTCAGTACCGGTACAGTTACTGGGTTACCATACTGAATATCACTATTAACAGGATATCTCCTATCTTTGCCCAAGCTCTTCCCCATGAACATCCTGGCACTATCCAGAGAATGCCACTGAATACCCAGATAACTTCACAGGTTATCCAGATATTCATATTTGAATACTAATATGTGCATGATAGTACATGCCAGGAATTTTGAATTTTTCATAGGTTTCTACCAGATCAATGCAATCACCAATATCCACTGAAAGTAGCTGTACAAAATTGGACTAACGAGAGCAACACTTGTTCGTCTCTCCCGCTCCTCATTTGATCTCATCCTTCCACCACTGTCTCTGCAGTTTCTCCTTCCTCCCCTTCACCTTTTCTCTCTTGGGTCCCTCTTTTCTCTTCTTGTTCCTTCAACCTCCCTATTTCGCCTCCAGTGGACTGTGGCTGCATCAGTTGGCCCACAGCATGGGGCATAGTGAAAGGACATGTTCCCCCCTACTTCCTGCTTAGAAAGGATGGGGGGGGGGGGGTGAGGAGCAGCTCCAAGGATCTTGGTTTTTCCCTGCGATACCAGTGGGGAAGGTGAGTCCTGCTTTGGCTGTGAAGTTTCATTGATGGCTAGCAACTTAGCAAGACAGACTCTACCGGTCATCGCTATCCCTCTTTTCAGTGGGGTCAAAATGAGCTGAAGAAATGCTATGCAGAGTATAGGCATGTACAGTCTCACCTCAAGCTCTGCAAAAGAAAGAAAATGGGGGGATGAAGAAATAAAGAAAGAACACTAGAGAAAAAAAGTAGTGAATAACATACTCCGTGAGAACATTTGAGTCCTTCTGGCCGTCATTTCTCTCTGCTAAAAAGGAATCTAAAGATTTTGCTTAACTGCTTGGACTGGCACTCTGGATTCAGTCCCAGGAGTGTCCTATAATGACATTCTGTGCTAACATTGAAAATCCAGTACTGCAGTAGGTGTCAGACAAATATCTGTCAATGTATCAGATATGCAATAAACACCCTTCTGAGCAAACAGTTTTTCCATTTTATAGACCTACACAGAACGAGAGGGATGGCTGGGAGAAGAAGCCAACAGCTTGCATTTGAAAGGTCCTGAGAGAGCTAATATGTCACTTAAGGTTTGGTGCACAGGACTGCAAAACTGAAATACATGTTGTGTTCTTTCTTAGGATAGACAGTCAAAAAGTCAGACTGATAGACAATCAAATGGTGGGTCCAAGGAAAAACATGCATATGTAACAAAGACGTGCTTTTCTAATGTATATTTTAGAGGACACACTAGGCACAGATGAGCCAAATGGATCTTTCAGGACGATCATTTTACCTTCGAAAAGCGAAGTTGGATCTCTTTTTAGAAATGTGATCATGATCAGCAGTAATAAAATTTGGAAATTCAGAGGGTCAACACTGTCTCTGTTTACAAAGGAACTCACCATAGGATTGTGAAACTCTGTATTTCTTTATGAGCGGGCATTCACTATTAAATTATAAATTAACCAATGTTAGTGAACAGATAGCCAGAGAAAACAAAGACTTTTACAAGAGGCGTGCAAGGTGCAGATCAGGGAGCAATTCTGTGAATTGCTTGGGGTACTAAACTATGGGCCAAAGGCTCTTCTGTGCTACCCACCAATGTCAATGCAGCCATGATGGTTGGACTTGATCCCCCCCCCCCCCCAAAAGGAGACTTCTGTCTCAATGGATGTTATGTTGCAAAGACAGGTTAAAGACAAGAATAAATTCATACAGATATAAGATCACATACGAGTGGCACTGAGCAGACCATGGTGTCACTTCTGTCACTTCGGTGGTTGGACAGCACAGTTTCAATGATTTTATGATAAGAGTCCTAAGAGGAAGGTTCAAATCACTCCAAGAATGAAAATCATTTGAACTTAAGATGTTAAGATACCTTCAGTTGGACCAGACAGGACTTAAGATATGGGCTTTCTATCACGTCTTTTGTTCATACCATTCTAACCTGAAGAAGAAGATTTTAACCTTCAAAAACTAGTCCAAAAATGTTTTAAATTAGTCCAATAAAAGGTATCTCTTTATTTTCCTTTTATTTAACTACCATTAGAGTGGACTAACATGGCAACCATACTGCTTTATCAATGGAATATGGAATTTCAGTGGAATGTGGATGAAACCGATTGACATGGAGTATGGTTGTGAGCTCATAAAATATCTCTGTGGCAGGAGAGTAGATTGTTTATCAGACTGCTACACTGGACTTATTGGTACCAGGTTCATTATGATAAGTTTAACCTGGCCCCTGAGCCTTGAAGCTGGTGCAGTGGTGGGTAATGGGATACTCACAAGCATTTGTAGTAGCCTTGCTGCTTAGTTTCACACTAAGGGAGGGTGGGAAGGGAGACTAAGAGACTCTTTTACTAACAGCTCGAGCTATCTGCTGCATGGCCCATTTTGTCTCTATGGGCTATGTGACAGATAGCTTCAGCTAAGTGTTAGTAGAAAGGGTCCTAAGTGTAGGGTTGGTGGGGGGGGGGGGGGGGGGGGAGGGGAGGTGGTTCTTACACCACAGCTATTCATGCTTTTTAATTAACCATTATACTGATTTGGAAGAAGACGTCCTTTCTTGGTGTCTCAGTACATGGCATCTTCAGGTTTATAGGCAACTGTGCTGGGAGGAAGCTGAGATACTCAATGCCCTAGCAAGTAGAAGTATACAATAGAATCTGGTCTCCATATTGGAGATACTATCATGTGGGGTGGTGGTGTTCATTGGGGCTGAATCAATGGGGTCTGCTCCTTTTCTTGCTGTCTTTGCTAAATGCCAGCTTTAAGCCAAATCTATTTGTGATATGTGATGGCTTGCCCAGTAATCTTTGTTCTGCGTAGTGGCATTTGTACGTGACAATGTTGATTAAATAAAGTTATAAAAAACAATGCAGCAATGGTAGTATTAAGTTCTTGCATAGCTGCTCAGACGTGACTACATTTTCAGAAGGAGATCACATCTTCAGAGGATGCGGAACATCCTGGCTCACCACATCATTAGAGGTGTTCCCTTTCTCACTAACTGTTGGGGGGCACTATTTACTCACAAATAAAGAGCAGAGTAGGGGTCAACAATCCAACTACAATGATAATAGAGTTGAACCCTAGTTAGCTTGTCAGGAGTATCCAAGTATATCTAGAATATAAAATATTTTTATTGTCAGACCATTACTAGCAGACTACATATGGAACCGATCACATCAATCATGTATGTGTGGTCTGCTAGCAGTAGCCAGACAAAAAAATAGATTCTAGATATTTAATTTATTTTATTTACTTTATGGCTCTTATTTACCGTCCCTTCCAATGATCAGGGGCTGTTTACATTGAACAAAAGTTACAGAAATACCTGCATACTCTTGGTGTAATTGTAAGGTATGTACTTATTTATATTGTGTATGTAGTAAATGCACAGTAGTACTAATAGTAATTTTGGGAGACAGCCAATCTGGCTTTGCCCTAACTAGATTATTACTCTGTGTGTATTTCTGTTGTCGTGATTAGATTGTAAGCTCGGACGAGCAGGGATTGTCTCTTCATTCATGTCTGTACAGCGCTGTGTGTGTGGCGCTATATAAGTGTTAAATAGTAATAGTAGTAGTAGGATACTCCTGGCAAGCTAACTAGAGTTCAACTCTATTGCGATTAATGGGGGCATCATTTAACTTGGTGATGATCTTGGTTGGATTCCATTGTCAGAACGGGACTACTAACCATTTAGACTGGTAATGGTTCTGGTTGCAACCTCACCCAGATCAACTTGGAGAGACCGAGTTTGTGACAGGCCAGCCATGAAGTATGAACAAGCCAAATAACCACCAGGGGCACCAAGCCAGAGAGGGCACCACAGTGCCATTTTGAGTTTGTTAGTCTGCATTCATATGAGATCAAAAGGAAAGGGGAAGAGACACCAAAAGGAACTCATGCCTGGGGGTGCTGTTTGTCCAGCAGCTATCCTGTGTGGCGACCCTTTACAAAATGATTTTCTCAGCAAGAGACTAACGCAATACTGTATGGGGTCAGTGTTTGTGAGTGTTATGCTATATGCATTAATAAAAGTGTTCATTTTCTATTTAGAGAATATGTTATACCATCGAGATCACCCTCAGTTCTTTCTCCATTAATACTAATCAGCTTTGTATTTTACAAGCTTCGCTTGAGGCATTGAAAATCAGTTTTCGTGGGTACTGAGAGCTCTTTCGGCTTTGCTATCAAATAAAGAAAGGCTTTAGTCCTACAAAGTGACTCAGTTGTGCAGAACAGAATACAGCTAAACATGATAAATCCGTCGGTGGTAGGTTTAAGGGAAAGATCTTAACAAAAGGACATTTTAAGAGCTTTTTTTATTTCCTTTTTTCTAAGACATTTGCTTACTTAGGTTGCTTTGTTTCCAGTTGGTTTGATTATTCTATAAACTTATATTTGATTCTGTTTCAGGCAGAGCTCCCACTACATCCACAGGCATTGAAGGTAATTTTATCCCTGAAGCAGAGCCAGGCTTGTTTCATAGCCCTCTGAAGCATTTGCCCCTTTCATTGACAAAATGCTTAGCATATAAAGAAGGGATCTATGTAGTCTTAAAAGCTTATGTTTACCAGCACATTTGGATTGTTCTTATGCTGAATCCATTTTTTCTCTGGGACCAGTACTGCTGCTAGCCCTCTGCACTGACAAAAGGACAAAGCTGATTCTCTTCTCCTACAAGCACGTTTTGGTTTCTTGGGTTTGTTGGCTAAGACCATATGTCCAAGTCATGAGCTGACAATGGCCAAGATCTAAGAGCAAGGTATGAGCTACAAGCTGAGGACATTCCCTTCTTTGGCCTTTAAGATGAGACTGAGAAGTTGTATAACATAAACATGAATGTTCTGGCAGAATCCCGTTGGAGGACATGAAACCGTTTGGACCCTAAACGAATCATGAAGATTAACCTCCAGTAACAAAAAGCAAAGATGTGATTGCTCACATCATAAGCTTACTTTTGTCAAGTTTAGAGCCTCTGCTAATGCAAGCCATAAGACTGTAGCGTTCACGTATAGCTCTATACTGAATGACAACATGACAATAACACCCTGGTTTGTATATAACAGATATTGATGTAAACACAAGTCCAGTTACTGCCAAGAACTTTACACATCAAAAGTTTTAGTTCCAAACAAACATTTACAAATCTAGTTCATATTATTCACCCCGGTATGGTTGTTGTTGTTAAGTGCCATTGAGTCGGTGTCAACTCATGGTGACCCTCTGAATAGTTGTCCTAAATTGTATTCGGTCTTCAGTCAGGCAGCTCATGGTTGACAGCTGCTGTTACTGTATCGATCCATCTCATTGCTATCCTCTCTTTTGCATTGACCTGCTATCTTGCCAAGCATGATGTCTTTCTCTAATGATCTCTCTCTTCGCATGATGTGTCCAAAGTATGAAAGTTGAAGTCTTGTCATCTGAGCTTCTAAAGAAAGCTTTGGTTTGATCTCCTCTAGTACTGACTGGTTTGTTCTTTGGGTAGTCCATGGTATACACAGTATTTGCCACCAGCATCATTATTCAAAGGCACCAGTTTTCTTCCTGTCTATCTTTTTCACTGTCCTATAAGGTATCTTGACTAACAAGAATTTATGGCTCTCTCAGTGAGCTCGTCCACATGGTTCAGTGACCCTCAAATTGTTAGAAACAAAGTGTTGTTCCTAGAGAACTCTTTTGTAAGTCCCCAATGACCAATATAGTTCCTTAAATGTGGACTTAGAACATCTAAATCCAATGTGAACACCTATCACCTCAGTTTTGAGAAACATTTACATGGAAAAGTCTTTCCACAGTACTCTAAATAACCCAGTGTTCCTCCCACCATCTATTTTAGACAGCCAGTATCCAGTTTCATTTGATACCCATGAAAAGGGGTAACAGAATGTTAGTGCTCTCTTTAAAGCACACTCTTTGCAGGAATTTCAGTGCAGACAGACATTGGAGGAGCACCATCCCAGAGCCCCTGGATCCCAGCACTGGCATTGTTCATTAATGCTTCTCAGCCTTCATGCCATAATTCTCCATTTAGTTATGGGCCATAAGGTCTTTTTATACTGCCATTTTTATACTGCCTTTTTATACTGCTAAAGCCAAAGGAGAAAGAAAGACAATCGCAGAACTCAACAGAGATTTCCAACGTGCAGCAAGACAGGACAAGGAAAAGTACTACAATGACACTTGCAAGGAAATAGAAGCAGAAACTATTAGAGGAAGAACAAGATCGGCTTTCCTAAAGCTGCGAGAGTTAAAGAAAAAGTTCCAGCCTCGAATTGGAATGTTACAAGATGCTCAAGGTTCTATGTTGAATGATGCTGAGAAGATCAAGAAAAGGTGGAAGGAATATACAGAGTTTTTATATGATAAAGATCAAGTGGACCAACAGCCGTTTCAACCTATACCTTATGATCAGGAACCATTGGTGATGAAAGAAGAAGTTGAAGCAGCATTGAAAGCCTTATCAAAGAACAAAGCACCAGGCATTGATAGCATTCCCATAGAAGTATTGCAGCAATCTGATGCAGCTGTTACCATACTTACAAGGCTCTGCCAAGAAATATGGAAGACAACATCATGGCCAACTGACTGGAAAAGATCTGTGTTTATACCAATACTAAAGAAAGGTGATCCAACTGACTGTGGAAATTATCGCACAATCGCTCTGATCCCACATGCCAGCAAGATTCTACTGAAGATTATTCAAAAGAGACTACAGCCATAACTAGAACAAGAACTACCTGAAGTGCAAGCAGGGTTCAGGAAAGGGCGAGGAACGAGAGACATCATTGCGGATGTGAGATGGATCCTTGAAAAGACTAAAGAATACCAAAAGGATATCTATTTGTGCTTTATCGACTATAGCAAGGCTTTTGACTGTGTAAACCATGAGAAACTCTGGGCCACATTAAGAAGCATGGGTATACCAGAACACCTGATAGTTCTCTTGCGCAATCTGTACATTGATCAAGAAGCAACAGTTCGAACGGAACAAGGAGAAACAGAATGGTTTAAAATAAGCAAAGGTGTAAGACAAGGCTGCATACTTTCCCCCTACCTGTTTAATTTATATGCAGAACAAATCATCAGAGAAGCAGGACTGTATGAAGACAACAGAGGTGTGAAGATTGGTGGAAGACTCATCAACAACCTTCGCTATGCTGATGATACCACATTACTAGCTGAAAGTGAAGATGATCTGAAACATTTGCTTCTCACAATCAAAAAACATAGTCTCAAAATGGGCCTGCACCTTAATGTAAAGAAGACAAAGATCATGACAACTGGCATAATCAACAGGTTCATCGTTGAAGGAGAAGAAATTGAAATCGTGAACAACTTTAACCTACTTGGATCAACTATCAATAAAGAAGCAACAAGCAGTCAAGAAATCAGACGACGCATTGCTCTTGGCAGAATGGCTATAAAAGACCTAGATAAGATTCTCAAGAGCAGAGATGTCTCTCTCCATACAAAGATTCGACTTGTTCAAGCCATGGTATTTTCAATAACATCATATGGATGTGAAAGCTGGACAGTGAAAAAGACAGACAGGAAGAAAATTGATGCCTTTGAATTATGGTGCTGGCGGCGAATACTGTGTATACCATGGACTGCCCGAAGAACAAACCAGTCGGTACTAGAGGAGATCAAACCTAAGCTTTCTTTAGAAGCTCAGATGACAAGACTTCGACTTTCATACTTTGGACACATCATGCGAAGAGAGAGATCATTAGAGAAAGACATCATGCTTGGCAAGATAGAAGGTCAACGCAAAAGAGGAAGGCCAGCAATGAGATGGATCGCTACAATAACAGCAGCTACGGGTACCAGTCTGTCAACAATGAGCCGCCTGACTGAAGACCGAACACAATTTAGGATAGCTATCCAGAGGGTCGCCATGAGTCGACTCCGACTCGACGGCACTTAACAACAACAACATACTGCCATTTTCTATATTTCTATTCAGGAGGAGTTAGTACTAAAGGTGATTACCAATATGGCCAGTGGTCTTCGTCATAATGCATAGGAGAACAGACTTAAAGATCTAAATATGTATTATCTGGAGGAAAGGAAGTAAAGGGAAGATGTGAAGAGATAAAATAATTCCAGGAGTTAGGCCTTTTTCACTGTAAAGGAACCAGGTGTCATAGGATGATGGTGAAAGGGACAGACTCAGGAGTAATATAAGGAAATATTTCTTTATAGAACATGGAAGAGCCTCCCAGTGGAGGTGGTGGAGACAGGAACAGTATCAGAATTCAAGAAACCATGAGACAAAGACCAAGGATCTCTATAGAAGAAAGGATTCTAGAGACTGGGATGGCAGGCTACAGCCTTAGAACCTGCACAGCCTCTCTTGCCTCGCTCAGCTTTAGCTTGCAAGAGCCACCATGTGACTCAAAGGCAATTGCATTTCAAGACTTCTCGGCACTTGAGGTGAGCACCTCTCTGGCACAATTAGATGTATCCCCCCCCCCCCCCAGACCACCTGGTAGAGCCAGCGCGGCAAGACCGGCCTGAACAGAAGAGCTTCCCAGCCTGGAGTGGAGGCAGTATGACAAGCCACCCATAGTTTTAAGTTTGCCGAGCTGGATCCACCATGTTGGCCTGGTGAGGGTACAACCCCTCCTGGACAGCACCCGGGGTAGCCTGCACCCACTGCCCCACCCTTGGTATGCCACTACTCAACGGTATAACACCAGCCTTTCTCATTCCAACAGGCAGACAGTTCAAGGCCAGCCAGAGAATATTTGCCCCTTACCTACTCTGAGAGTTCCTAATTTTGGCCTGTTAAGGGCTATGAAGGGAGGAAAATAAATGACAAATTAATGAGTTTTTCCCTTTTTCAAAATACTTTGACTTTGTATTGAACAAAAAGCCTTCAGCAGCGATTCCTTTGCCAATTAGATTAAGACTCACAGTTGTATGGAATAATATATTATCTAGTCATCAGTATACAATCTCACCAAGCCTGTTGAAATTGATTTTTGCCATAGGCTCTGAAAAGGGACTTAAACAAAATTAAAGACATTACATCTGATTACAGGATTAGCTAGAAAGAAAGAACTGTTCTGAAACCCTGTTCAAGACAAGCACAGTGACTGCATTGATGTTGTTACTCCATTTCAAACTCCTGTTTACATTGTGGGAGTTTATTAAGCAATAGCTCACAATCTGGTGTTCACCACAGCGTTAGAAGTGCCGCTGGCTGTGTTGGCAATGGTGAAGATAACGCACAGAAGACTAGATTTATTGAAAAAAATATGCAGGGATACATTTTCAATAAAACACCTAATTGTAAACGTATATGCACACACCTATTGGACTCTCAGACACTAGGTTCTTGTTTACAAGTCTGTCACAAGGGGCATGACTACTTTGGGCATCAAACTGTGGGGCATAAGGAAGTGTCATCGTGCCCTTTTGAATCAGGCTGTGAGCACTGGAGCTTGAAAGGGAAGGGTGAACACCTCAAGTAAACCTTGCCCGGGGCATCATTTTGTCCAGCAGCTTTGCCTTGCCTATGTACATTGTGTTTGAATATCAACATGTTATGCAGCTAAAAGGATGTGTGTACTATGGTCATATATTCATTAGTGCACATTTAAAAGTTTAGCATGGACTAAAATGGTTTTGTGTACATTATTTGACCTAGGAGCCCTTTTTATAAACTGTGCAGTGTGTTTAATGTGCATTTTAGCACACGGTAACTGTCAGCGCGGGATCATGGTGTCAGTTATGCCATGCTAATTTCCTCGGTAACTGCAATTTGCATGATGGCGTGGGGGATGGGCAGGTCAGGGGAAGAGAGTGGTTCTGGAGAGCACATTGCAGTTAGCATGGGGGAACAGAACACATGCTATTAATAGTGCAATTAACGTGGGTGCACTCAATGACATCTCAATGGGTGGCTTTGTGGACCTGCATTAATTGTAAATGCTGTTACTATGCTTAGATGACCTGTCCTTGTGGTATCTGGTAGGTCAAAAAATGCAGTGCCTTCTGCTTTACCCCAAGGGTATTTTTTCTACAACGCTCTCAGTCATATTATCGGCACAAGAATACAAAAGTATTAATCTGCTCCCCATGCTGTCCTTTAAACCTCCAAGGTGATGTGAGCTCTAAACTGTGTGTCAGGTACAATATATTGATATTGAACATAAAAGTAGTAATACACCCATCAGATTACTTGATCCCGGCTTGCTTCTTTTGTTCATTGCTGCTTTTTGATCTGCCTTTCATAACGGGACAAGGAATTAATTTCCTGTCTGTGTGAACTTCCACACGCTGTTGCTATGCATCCATCCTCTATTCAGGTCACAGGAGTGGGTACCTTCCTTGCCCTGCTTCTGTTTTCCTCATAATAAAAATTGGAATTCCACAAATCAGTATGGAAGAAACCATTTGATAAGTCAGTCATTATCTTCTGTTTTTGTACATCTATCACTGTAAATTCAGTGAAAATTCTACAGCTTTACATGTGCCCTAGATGTACAGAGAAATTCTATAATCTCCCAAGTAGTTAATATGTGTTGCTACGTGTGCATGTGGAGCCTATTTTATAAAGTGACATACATGAGTACTTTATAAAATAGGGGCGTACCAATGCGCCTTAATCTAGGTGCAGCAGTTACACCTGCTCTAGATCAGATATAAATTCCCACGCCTAGATCTGGAGAATATACAAGAAAGTTATTCTACAACTTACACACATAAATATAGGCCTGTGCTCCACCAAGCTCTGCCCTTGTGCACACATGGAAGGGCTTATATCTGCACTTATAGAATAGTGACCAAGTAAAGCACCCACATAAGTGCTCATTCATATGTGTAATTCCTTTAAAATAGGGACTTATGCACACAAATAGCATGCAACTTTCTGCATGATCTTTATAGATTACCTCCATATAGAACACAGACCACATTTAGGATGTTCGCACACATGTTTGCATTACTGTAGAATAAGGATTCTCAACCTAGTCCTTGGGATACATCTAGCCAATCAGGTTTTCAGGACAGCAAAAGAAGGAGCAGGTTTAATGAAGAAGAATTCCTTTATTATGCCAGACACAGCCGTGTTTCAGCGAGCCATGCCTGCATCAGGCAAATATAACTCAGCAAATTACAATTGCTAAATAAGCAGAATAAACAGTTAAATCCATGCTGTTGGTTTATTCTGCTTATTTTGCAATTGTACTGTGCTCATTTATATGATTGCCCCCAATGAAGGCATTGATCGCCGAAACATGTCCGTGTCAGGCATAATAAAATAATTCTTTTTCATTATAATACTTCTGCTCCTTTTCTGTTTGCTTTTCTTGTGGGAGTGTCCCTTTCATTTTTAGGTTTTCAGGATAACCGCAATGAGTATGCACGAGAGAGTTTTGCATGCGCTGCCTCCAGTGTATACAAATCTATCTTTTCATGGAGATTTGATAATTTGGTAAACATTATTCTAGGGCAGGGATTCAAAACCCAGCCCTCAGGACACACCTAGCCAGTCAGGTTTTCAGGATAACCACAATGAATATACATGAGATAGAGATTTGAATACGTATTGATTGTGATTATCCCCGGGACTGGATTGAGAACCCCTGCTGTAGAGACTGATTCACGAGGGAATGGGATCATTATCAACAGCTGGAGCTTAGCTTTGCAAAGTCATTTACACATGTACAGAGTGATTTTATCTATTTATTAGCTTACACCTTTCCAATAGATGTTCAAGGCAAGTTACAATCAGGTACAGTTGTTATTTCCCTGTGCCCAGAGGGCTTAGCGAGGGCCAGTTTACTAAGCCCCATGCTAGTAACATGAGTTTGGGCTGCACTGCTATCACAGGGCACTGTGCTAGATGCAGGGAGAAGGGACAGTTATCTCCCTGAATTTAGCACAACTTGCCATGGTAATATCATCGTGGAGAGTAACTACCGTCACCCATTGTGCTGGAGGTAGTTGCTCTCCACCAAGAGCTGGCTGTGCGGACTTTCAAGGCCCGGTCTAGCAGATCTGTGGTGGAAATGCCCATGTCCCGCCCAGACATGCGCTGCCTGGGTTGACTGAGTTTTTAAGCACAGGGGCCCATGGTACTTTTTAGCACGGTGCTAAAAATGCATTCTACCCCCCACAGTGCGCTTTAGAAAACCAGCCCCTAAGTTTGTACCTGAGGCAATGGAGTGTTAAGTGATTTGCTTGAGGTCACAGGAGTGACAGTGACATTCAGACCTCAGTCTCTTTGGTCATCAAGCCACAGTGCTTACCATTAGGCTACTCCTGTACAATATAGGCTAGATTTACCAACATATGTTAACGCGTTAATATGTTATCACACATTAACATTTGGTCATGTGATTTAATGCATTGCAGGGTCCATTTTGTCAATAACGCCTATTAGCTAATTACAGAGATAATGCATATTAATGCATGTTAATGTGCCACGATACATGTTGATCCGTTAGCGTATGTTAGTAAATCTAGCCCATAAATTGGCTTTGTGAAAATCGCTCTCCCTCAGTACAGTTAAAAGTGCACATGAATATTTTCAGACACATTTAAAGGAGGCATTCCCAGGGACATGTCTTGGGTGGAAATGGAAAATAATACACAGACTATGGTTTCCACTCTATGTATCTTATTTTCCATGGAAAAAGTGCCCATACAGAAAGAAGGTACAAAACTCATTAGTCTTTAAGCCACTGGCAAGTTTCAAAGTGGAAGCCCACCCATACTTTCTTTTTGAAACTTAGTGCAAAGCTCATGGGTAAAAAGTGCCCATGAACTTTGACCAGTATGATTTTTCCTATGATCCATTTCATTCTGAGAATATTCTGGAATCTGGGGTTACAATACCTATAATTAGACCACTTTGCAGCTTGTCGTGCTGTGAGGGCTTGTGTGCATCAGTGATGCTGAGAGCTAAACTATCGGTAGTTTAACTACTGGCAGGGTCTCCCAAGATGGATAGGTCTCAGCTGAGGTGCCAGACCAAGACAAACCACCCATCTGGGCAGCAGCAGAATGGGATAGTGTTGACGGCGGAGGATCACATTTCTGTGACAACAGCAACACCACCAAACTTAAACTGCGCGGAAGAAAGGCCCAGCAATCTACTTCTGTATCTTGCCATGAAAACCCAATGGATAGTTACAAAACAAATCAAATTGTGCTATAGTGCTGGAAGATGAGACTCCCAGGTCAGAAGGCACTGAACTAGCTACTGGGGAAGAGCGGAAGACTTTTCAGAGTAAAGCCAGCATTTATGATGTGGTTGGATCAAAGCCCTCGGGACGTCTGACTGCTGATGTAGCTGCACATGAAATGAGAGTCAGAAGCTGTAAAGATGTCTTACGCATTGGAACATGGAACGTACGAAGCATGAACCAAGGGAAGTTGGAGGTGGTCAAGAATGAAATGGAACGTGTACAACTTGATCTGTTGGGTGTCAGCGAACTGAAATGGACTGGCATTGGGCACTTTGCATCAGATGATCACATGGTCTACTATGCTGGAAATGAAAGACAAAGAAGAAATGGTGTTGCATTTATAATAAAGAAGAAACTTGCAAGAACTGTAATGAAATACAATTCAGCCAGCGAACGCTTAATCTCTATTCGTCTACGAGGAATGCCTATCAACACAACTATAATTCAAGTATATGCCCCAACAACAGCTGCAGAAGAGAATGAAATTGAAGAGTTCTATGAACAAGTACAAGCTGAAATTGACAGAACATGCAAACAGGATATCCTGATAGTCATGGGTGACTGGAACGCAAAAGTTGGCAACAAAGAAGAAGGCAAAGTAATTGGAAAATATGGACTTCGCAACAGAAATGAAGCTGGAGAAAGACTGATAGAATTCTGCAAGACCAACGATCTATTCATCTCAAACACCTTCTTCCATCAACACAAGCGGCGACTGTACACATGGACTTCACCCAATGGATTGT
Organism: Ichthyophis bannanicus; assembly: GCA_033557465.1. Classification (NCBI taxonomy): domain Eukaryota; kingdom Metazoa; phylum Chordata; class Amphibia; order Gymnophiona; family Ichthyophiidae; genus Ichthyophis; species Ichthyophis bannanicus. Next base: position 78,669,069 of record CM066049.1, on the reverse strand, counting down.
ATAAAAATCAAATTGACTACATCTGTGGAAGTCAGTGATGGAAGTGTTCTATAACATCAACAGAGACAAAACCTGGAGTTGACTGTGGTACAGATCATCAACTACTAGTATGCAAACTCAAGCTAAAGTTGAAAAAGAGCAAACCACTCATGAATGCAGCAAAATATGACCTTGAGAATATACCACTGGAATTTAAAGACTGCCTGCAAAATCAATTTGCTGCTTTAGATACAAATGACAGAGCTCCAGAAGAATTATGGAATGACATCAAGAAGGTTGTGTTTGGAAGAAAGCTAGAAGTCTCTACAAAAGGTGAAAAAGCAAAAACGGCCAAAATGGATGACGGAAGAAACTCTGAAAATTGCCCAGAAACGCAGAGAAGCTAAAGACAGAGGAGAAAGAAAGACAATAACAGAACTCAACAGAGACTTCCAACGTGCAGCAAGACAGGACAAGGAAAAGTACTACAATGCAAGGAAATAGAAGCAGAAACTATTAGAGGAAGAACAAGATCGGCTTTCCTAAAGATACGAGAGTTAAAGAAAAAGTTCCAGCCTCGAATTGGAATGTTACAAGATGCTCAAGGTTCTATGTTGAATGATGTTGAGAAGATCAAGAAAAGGTGGAAGGAATATACAGAGTTTTTATATGATAAAGATCAAGTGGACCAACAGCCGTTTCAACCTGTACTTTATGATCGGGAACCATTGGTGATGAAAGAAGAAGTTTAAGCAGCATTGAAAGCCTTATCAAAGAACAACGCACCAGGCATTGATGGCATTCCCATAGAAGTATTACAGCAATCTGATGCAGCTGTTACCGTACTTACAAGGCTCTGCCAAGAAATATGGAAGACAACATCATGGCCAACTGACTGGAAAAGATCTGTGTTTATACCAATACTAAAGAAAGGTGATCCAACTGACTGGAAATTATCGCACAATCGCTCTGATCCCACATGCCAGCAAGATTCTACTGAAGATTATTCAAAAGAGACTACAACCATACCTGGAACAAGAACTACCTGAAGTGCAAGCAGGGTTCAGGAAAGGGCGAGGAATGAGAGACATCATTGCGGATGTGAGATGGATCCTTGAAAAGACTAAAGAATACCAAAAGGATATCTGTTTGTGCTTTATCGACTATAGCAAGGCATTTGACTGTGTAAACCATGAGAAACTCTGGGCCACATTAAGAAGCATGGGTATACCAGAACACCTGATTGTACTCTTGCACAATCTGTACATTGATCAAGAAGCAGCAGTTCGAACGGAACAAGGAAAAACAGAATGGTTTAAAATAAGCAAAGGTATAAGACAAGGCTGCATACTTTCCCCCTACCTGTTTAATTTATATGCAGAACAAATCATCAGAGAAGCAGGATTGTATGAAGACAACAGAGGTGTGAAGATTGGTGGAAGACTGATCAACAACCTTCGCTATGCTGATGATACCACATTACTGGCTGAAAGTGAAGAGGATCTGAAACATTTGCTTCTCACAATCAAAGAACATAGTCTCAAAATGGGCCTGCACCTTAATGTAAATAAGACAAAGATCATGACAACTGGCATAATCAACAGGTTCATTATTGAAGCAGAAGACATTGAAATCGTGAACAACTTTAACCTGCTTGGATCAACTATCAATAAAGAAGCAACAAGCTGTCAAGAAATTGCTCTTGGCAGAATGGCTAAGACAGACCTAGATAAGATTCTCAAGAGCAGAGATATCTCTCTCCATACAAAGATTTGACTTGTTCAAGCCATGGTATTTTCAATAACATCATATGGATGTGAAAGCTGGACAGTGAAAAAGATAGACAGGAAGAAAATTGATGCCTTTGAATTATGGTGCTGGTGGCGAATACTGTGTGTATCATGGACTGCCCGAAGAACAAACCAGTCGGTACTAGAGGAGATCAAACCTAAGCTTTCTTTAGAAGCTCAGATGACAAGATTTCGACTTTCATACTTTGGATACATCATGCGAAGAGAGAGATCATTAGAGAAAGACATCATGCTTGGCAAGATAGAAGGTCAACGCAAAAGAGGAAGGCCAGCAATGAGATGGATCAATACAATAACAGCAGCTAAGGGTACCAGTCTGTCAACAATGAGCCACCTGACTCAAGACCGAACACAATTTAGGATAGCTATCCAGAGGGTCGCCATGAGTCGACTCCGACTTGACGGCACTTAGCAACAACAACATGAATAAGTTATAATATGCAAGCTTTTAAGACCATATAGATCCATTCTTCAGATGAAAATGAAGATGGAACTTGTGAGGTCTTGAAAGCTTATCTGCTACACCATTTTGAGGTGTTTGAAAACAGTTTCCAATTTTCCCCCAACAGCAAAAAAGCTCCCAGATGTTTATCAGGAAGATTCTCAGTACAGTGACTAATACTGCAGCATTTCAATTGCCTTGATTGCTAATGAAGTGCGGATGCTGTATTTTTTCAATGGATCCCAGACATGTAGCTTATCACTGTGCAAGGTAGTCTGGATAAATCCTTAACAACAGGAGTAGGCTGAAATGTAAGTGTATTTATTATAAACCTATTTTATTTAAAAAAGATGAGAAAATAGAATTGCAATTATATTAACTCTTTCATGGTTTCCTAGTGTGTTTTCCCCTTTGTCTACTGTTGAATTAGCTGAGATTATTTGGCTTTTATACCCTGGTCTCTTTTTCCTTATTTATTGGTTTTAATTTTTGAATGTACATCGCTGTGGTATCCATTGGATTTTCAGTGGTTAGTCAAATAAATTAAACATTTAACATTTATAGGTTACTTTAGCTTCTGGTACATAAAGGTTTTTCTAGTTTCTATTTTCAAGCTTTTTAACCCTACGATACTATAGAAACCTATTTATTGACAAATAATAACAATAATAAGAAACATGGTTCTAAGAAAAAGAAGAACATTTTATTCCAATTTAGAAGGACTAAATAATAAGAATTATTTCCTCATAGTTCTTGGAAAATTTCAGTTACTTATGAATTCCTCCCTCAGCCACAGGTATGAGGCTGCACGCAATTTCAATTCCCTTCTATGACAACTGCTAATAGAGGCACTGTAAAATATATTGAGTGAGTTAGACAAAGTAGATGGCCAGGATTCGAAATATCAAATTATCTGCAGCATTTTCAGGGAAAAACAACAGTGGAAAAGAGGTCTAGGCTACTAAGGAAACAGGGCTTTAATAAGGAAAGCATGCATGCAAACAATATGTATTTCAAATGCACACAGACAATGATAATGGGCCAACAATTACAGCAATGGCAAGCGATCGAATTCCCCAAACCATGCAAGGTCCAGATATTAGTAGTTACTGGAAGTCCTGGCTGGAGCGCATGAAATAGATAAAGTAGAGAACTATTTTTTGTAAATCTTCCTACTATTATTCCCCGAGAAAGCCCCAGATTGACCCAATGATCTTACTCCATGCGACAGCAAGAGCAGGAAAGCTCATGGTCCCTTACTCATTTTCCAGAAAGATGAAAGCTGCAGAAACTCAAGGAAAAAGCATGAGTCAAATTTAAAAAGTGGCCAGACTGAGGGGAAGGTGGTTATAGTAACTTCTCCCAAAGTCACGAGCCACTCAAGCCTTCAGTAGTGACAGACTTTGAACTACTACAATAATAGTTTCAGTCAGCAATATTTAGGGGCCCTTTTACTAAAGGATTTAATACATGTTAATGAAGATAATACATCTTAAGTGCCCACAACTCTTATTTCTATGGACGAAATGGCATTTAACACATGTTAACTTCATTAATGCGCGTCAACCTTTAGTAAAAGGGCCCCTTAATTTGTGGGTGTTCAGTCATGAGCCCAGAGAGCTACTTTTTGGCTGCTTCCAATTTTACCTTATTTAATTTCTATTGTCTCTATTTTGCAAAATTCAGAGATGTGTTAAGAATTAAGTGTGGGGGTGGGACTGAGCTGAAGCCAACCCCAGTATCTTTGGTCAGCATAAGGAAAACATTTTGTGAGTTATAGTAACATAGTAGAAGTTGGATAATAACAGCCTATTGCCCATCCCATCTGCTCAGCTTTTACAGTCGTCTAAGAGTGTACATGGGAAAGCCATTTTTTTTGTTTTGTTTATTATTCTGTTTACTTTTTTCATCTTTTCTTGCTTCTGCAATTTGCAGATGCCAAATTGTTTTGGTTGATGCTAAAATGCAGATATGAAAACACAATTTGATTGTTTTTTGTGTTTTTTTTTTTTACCTATGGAAAAGTTCATGCCATGATTTCCTTATCATCTAAAACAGTGGCAGATTACTACAGTCCGCATTGTTGAGGATATGTCCCATCTGTGAGCCACAGAGGTTTGACTAGTTGCAGGATATCACTTTTTCTTCAAGTCAGATTTTTTTATGTTTATGTTTATTAAAAACTTAATATACCACCCATAACCAGAGCATCTGGGCGGTTTACAAACAAAATATTAACAAAGCCGCAATAAAAGGAAAAAGATAGAGATTTGCATACAATGGAGGCAGTGTATGCAAATCTATCTCATGCATATTCATTGTCGTTATCCTGAAAACCTGACTGGCTAGGTGTGTCCCAAGGACTGGGTTGAGAACCCCTGCCCTAGAATAATGTTACAAAATTATCAAACCTCCATGAAAATGAAGGTGTGCTATCATCCCCAGAAGTGGCCGTGTGTAGAGGTGGATTATGATACATGCATTGATGAGACAGTATAGGGAAATTTGTAATGTTCTGGACACATAGTGGACTTCAGTTTGCAATACAGAGAATGCAACACTTTTCCAGAGTACAAACTTGACTCCAAAAGCAAACGGCATTGCATTATAGTGCTGTAAATATGGAGACCTGGGTTTAAACCCATCGCAATCAATCACTGGGTGACTTCAAGTACGCCACCTTATCACCTTGAACACAAAGGGAGAGATTTTTGAAGCTCTAGTCGTGAGCTGGATGTCTGAAAACAGGCACATAGATGTGCAAATCCTAGAGACATCTCCAGAAATCCAGGTATATAGAAGTCCTCAGTATGAGAACTTTTATGTGGCACAGGAGAATGGTGGAGACTTTCCCTGGGTGGTGTAAGGGAGTTGCCTGTTTGCAGTGCAATTTCAGAATAGCACAAGAATATCAGGCCCTAGATGTTGAGGCATGCATGCCCTACTTCTGACCATGAATAAGGTGCAAAAAGGTGCTTGTTTAATGGCTGCAAGGCTTCCAGGGAGAAGAGCAAAATGTGCTTACACTGCTGTGGTAAGTATTTCCTGTCCAAAGATACCGGCCCATAAATACATACTTCAAACATATTACTGGCCCACTGTCACACATCTGAGTATCTGAACTGGCAGGGCAGGATGTGCTAGTCTCATAATCTAGATGCCCCTCGTCTGACCTACCCAAGCACCCGGTTCTGCGAGACTGCACTTTGGGGATGTCCGCATTTGCAGAATGGCCCTACGCTCGTACTCATACCTGGCCTTGCTATCTGCATGGGGCCAACGTCCAGAACCAGTTACTGGGATGTTAACTTTTTCAGGGTGGAGACAGAGCAATTTTAGAAGGCATTGCTGCCACTCTTCTGTTTTTTGGACGTTCTACTCTGGAGGTCTTAGATTCTTCCAAGGTGTCCCTTCTAAAATGCCACTTAAACTGCACATTCCAAAATATAGAAGCATTAAAACTTTGAAGTTTATCATATACAGTATCAGCTGCAATATCAGAACTATAATTTGCTAATACAATTAACATGGAGAGAATCTGAAATTACAATGGGCATCACAAAGGTTACCAAAAGGTTATGTCCGAATCAGACTACAGGCCAGTCAGCCCTGCATGTTTCTCATTGCTAATTTTTCAATATAAAAATGCAACTAGAAACATTGTAGGAGATGATATTACACTGTCTTACGTTCTCCAAAACCACTTGCAAATCCTTACTATCTGCCTTTAACACATTCTTTTTCTCTCGCTCTTTCTCAAATGTGCCGAAAAGGACTCTGCCAGTGTTGAGCAACACATATTAAAAACTGCTAGAACCTGTGAGACTCGATCTGTGCAGATCATTTGTCGCTGAGAAATTGTCCTTAGATGCTCAGAGGATCTGACCATTGTTGTAAAGAAAGGAGTACTGCATCGCCGGGAGGGTAAGGAAAGCGCAGGATGTAGAGTTAAGATACAGGATCTGTTTTACTACTTACAGTCTGTGTCTTATCAATCCATTCTACCTCCCTAGCAGTATCAGCAGCAGAGGTGAAGTGAATCAAATGCAAAAAGTTAAGAAAACAAAAGGCTGAAGCTCTTTGTCTATTGCTGGGATATTTGAAAGGGGAACAGAAGGGATTTTGGATTTAGTCAGGACACGTTACATTCCTGTCTCAAGGGAGGCTACCCACTAAGTTTGTCAATGAGGTAATGGAGGGTTAAGTGACTTGATCTCAAGGAATGACTGGGAGATCGGAGTCCTGGCTTCCATCTGCTGTGGAGGCCATTAGAATAGTCCTCTAGTCCTAATGGTATTGCTCTGGATCTGACTCCAATGTGAGAAAACCCTTTGTCATGGGACACGGCTAAGGCAGGAGTCATCAACGTTTTTTGTAGAAGTGCCAAAAAAAAGCAAGATCACCATCAAAAATCTCACCGTGCCATGAGGGGGTTCCTCCACCTTCTGGGAAAAATCCTATCATTCCTGTCACTGCCTCCGAGGTGGGAAGGGGACTCATGGAGTCCTGTCACTGTCTTCCTTGTGAACAGACAACTGACACTGCCCTTAAGCAAGTTCAGCATAGCTGTCCCAAAAGGTTTGAACTTCCTGGCACTGCCGGAAAAATTGAGATTGGTTGAGAGTGGGAGTAACGAGCTGGCTGGAATATTCTACATTGTGACACAGTTGTTGCTAACCCTTGGACTAAGGTATAAGTGAAGACACAGAAATATAAATACACAGGATCTGCTATGCTAGGAAAGTCCATTAAGTCCAGAATCTGGTCCCTGAAAGAGGCCAGTCTAAGTTGCAAGTACTCCTCAGGGCCCCAAAGAGGAGATCCATTCCTTGTTGCTCTCTGCCAAGAGAATTTGTTTATCTAAGGGGTATGTTTACTAAACTGTGGTAATGCCATTCACGTTAGGATCCGCGGTAGAGGCAGAAATACCCAAATAAGGACATGGGCGGTACATCGTTACCGATAACGCGCGTTACAAGGCACCATAAATTAACGAGCGTTAGATGGAGCCATGGCACATTACTGCGCGCTAATCTTAAGAAGGCGCGCAGACATACAAACACAGAAACAGAGCTGTAGCACAATGGTTACTACACTGACTGATGTTACAGGGGTCATGGGTTTGATTCCCCAGTGTGCCTAATGAATAAGGCTGGCTGAGGCATCAAGTTTAATCCTTTGAAGGCCTACTTTAAAATTTTAATCCACATTCTGCAGACGGGTTAATTTTTGCATATTTCAGGAAAATTGTACCCATCTTATTCAATATGTTCTAATAGTGATTTTCCTTCTGCTATGGTCATGTATTATATACCATTTGATAGGAATATTTAGTCAGAATTTTGGATCCTGAGATTTTCGGGCTTGGCCTGGAAAGGGTTAAGTATTGGGTTGTGAGGAATTTTAGTTTTACTTTAATTAGTGCTGCCAGCAAACACACCCTCACAGTGGCGTAACCTAAGGTGCCGCATAAGGCACCCTAGAAGGCACTCCATAAGGCACATTATAAAGTGCGCTGTCTGCCAAGGCACACTATAATGTCCCCTGTAGGACACCCTATAAGGCACCTTATAAGGCGCCTTATAGGGCACCGTATAAGGCGCCCTATGAGGCACCCTAAGGTGACAGTACTCTGAGGGTGTGTCTGCTGGCAGCACTAATATACAATAAAAATAGACAATGCCTAAGACAGCCCTATCAATGAACACCACTGTGGGTTTTGAACCCATGACCTCTGGCTCCACAGGCAGTGAAGTAACCAGTGGGCTACAGCTGCTAACAAACCCCTGATTGGCTACAGGAGGACTGCATGGCACCACACAAACATTCTGCTGTGGTTACCAGGATAGGGTCAACCCACCCATACCCAGGATGCACAGCATATGCAAATCAGCAGTCTACAGATGATCACAAGATGGGGTATGCACCCCACAGCACCTCAGCCTGGTAGGGGGTGCCGACGGTGTGTGTGTTAGTGGCACAGAGTAGCTACAGACCGTCACAGTGTGCGGGTCCTGTGCTCACCCTGAGGGTGAGGTGGGGTGCCCAGCACCATTTTCGCAGCACCTGGCTTTGCTGAGATAGGCTATGCTGCAGGTCCCCATCAGTGCCAGTGTGTGTTAGGTAGTCCTTGCAAACACCCCTAGGATATGCCTGTGTCCATCTGTATTTCACATTTAGCCCTTGTGGACTATGATGCACCCAGAAAAGTGCATACCCTGATTTAAGTGAAGGGGGTGTTTGGACCCACAGGCGGATTACGTACTACCACCACCCAACCCACCCTCTGTGGCTCAGGATCTCCCACCAACAGATCCACATTCTACCCCCATGCAATGGTGGGAGTAGAGGGGACCATCATCTCAGTCCTGCTGGGGAACAGACACCCTACAGGGCAGGCAATGCAGAACTGTACATATCCATAAAGCAATAGCAGACAGAAGGCCTGGAAATGCACAGCTGCCCCCCACCACCATCTGACATTCTCCAGCAGCAAGCCTCCAGTCGCTGCACCCTGCAAGGTGTTCCAGCAAGACACATACTAGCTGCAGACAGTCTGCTAGCTAGTCCATAGTGCATGTTCCTGGAGGAGATGCATGTACCTAGAACTGGGATGTCAGCATACACACCAAGCAGATAAGTCAGTGATTGGGCCCCAAAAGAGAACCCATAAACATCACATGAAAAAAATACAATACAGCACTATGGGGGAACCTAGCCATGCCGTGGTCACTGCTCAGTCAGGGTGAGAGTAACCTCCCAGCAGGACATGCTGTGGCCACCCTGTCCGTGCAGGTGGTGGCTGGCCACTACAATGTCCGAGCCATTGCCCTATGCTATGTACAGATGGATCCAGGCCAGGCCATCCTATCCTGGCTATTCCCACAGTACCTTGCTCCTCATTATGCATATTGGCAGGCCAATACTGGCAACAGTGCTAGCAGTGTGGGCTGTGGAGGGTGTTTGCTGCCACCACACACTGGATAGACAGACACACACTCCCCACACCTATGCCAGCATTGTGCAACTATAGAAGTGTTTGGCAGCCCTGGCCACTGCACCAGTCCTGGGCACAGTGTAGGCATGGCTATGGTACGCAATACTGTTGGGGTCACTCCCCAGGGTGGTAAACATTGTCAGACACAAGACCTGTAGCACACTCCACAGACATCAGAAAGGTTGCTATGATGCAGCTCAATCAGCAAATTGTGCTTAACTTTGGAATTGCTATCTGCCAGTAATCATAGCAACCGTTTGATAGATGTTTACCGTATTCACAGGTTTAGGGTGGCATTGCAAAGGTATGCAAGTGCTAGTATTGGGAGATGCACGCAGGGCCCAACATCCTGCCGCTCCAGGAGGCATTGGATAATAGAGCCTGTGGGTGCGGGTGTGTCTGCCCCTGTTGACCACTGCTTTAGGGCAAAGGTTCCCAACTCCAGTCCTGGTGGGCCAAACACTGTTCGGGTTTTCATGCTGTCCCTCATGAATATGCATGAGATACATCTGCATACCATGGGGGTGGCGCATAGAAATGCAGCACAGGCATCTTTATTAGAGGCAGCATGGAACCTTGATGGTGTTTGGCCCTCCAGGACTGCATTTGGGAGACTCGGCTCTAGGTAATGCGCATGTTTATGGTGTTTGTGCTCTGTAGGGTAAAATGTAGGTGTTTTGGGCATGTTTATGTCATCTGCAATAAAGGTTATGTCTGTATTAGCACGTTTTAGTAGTGGGTAAAATATGGGGACTGGGTTGGCAGGAACCACAGCTGGGACTTGAACCTGTGACCTTCTGCTTCTGAACATGCTGGTTTTGTGCACTGCACCACCCTGTTGTCACAGCATCAGTGCATTCCCTGGTGATACCATGACTGTTCGTCATACAGGGCCTGTCTGTTGCAGTGCATGGCACCCACCTACACAGGGCTAGGCCACGGTCTGCTCTGGGCAGCTGCCACTGCCCCCTCCACCACCAGTATCCCTCCGCCACCATGCTGACATGCCCTTCTGCTGGTGGTGCTGGTGGAGTGCAGTCTCAGGCCATCCAGTGTGTGGGTAGGCAGCTGCCTATGGTGCGGGTTCTGGGGTAGGTGCTTGCATAGGTGTCCACGCTTCCCCCCAGCACCGCCTGCCAATGTTCCGTGCCCTTTGGGGTAGCTGCTGGGTACTATCCACTGTGACACTGTGGGAAACACAGTTGTGCCCATGTTGGGTCTTCAGCAGTTGCTGTCTGGCTGCTCTGCTGTTTCAGTATTCGTATGGGCCACCTAGGCATCACCCTAGTGCGCACTGTGGCCCAGCTGCACCACAGCATGTGCCGCCTGCGGCCCTCTGTATCCCCTTTTCTGGCATCTGTCCAGTTTCCAGTTCAGAAATGCCCACCCTGCTGTTGCGGGACATGTGCACGCCCTAGGACACCTGTCCAATAACAAGGGAAAGCCCTGATCAGCGCTATTTCACTGTGGGCTCATTCACCTTGTATGGGGACGGAGCATAGACCCTTCCACGATTAATATCTTTTTTTTTGGAGATTTCTTGGGGGGGGGGGGTTGATGTTTCCCATTAATATCATTATTGTCCAGCTTGGTTATGTTTTTTTTCCACTTTGTTGAGGTAATTTTCAATGTTTATGTGCCCTTTTGTTCTGTGCACATGTATCACACTTATCACTTTTTGTAGGTTTCCCTGCCTATGCTGTACATTGCTGACACTTAAATGGTTTCTCTCCCCTGCAAATATGCATCTAACTGCAGGTTTTCAATCGCGTTAGGATTCAGCTCTTCAGATCAGCACGTTAGTGTGAAAGGAGCCTGTCCCCACCCACACTCCGCCCATTGACCCCTTCTCTCTGCCCTCTCTCCACCTTTTGCGGTGTTTAACGTGCCGCGAAACGTCAATGATCGTTAATGTAACGCGCATTAACGTTACCGCAGTTTAGTAAACATACCTCTAAATCTTTTTTTAAACCCAGCCATGATGACTTGACCACATGTTCCATCAACAAATTCCATAGCTTAATTGTTTGCTGAGTGAAAAGATACTTTCTCCAATTTGTTTTAAATGTGCTATCTATTAGTTCTATGGAGTGTCCCCTGGTCTTCATACTATCTGAAAGGGAAGATAACCTGCTATCACTACTGTTACTACTACTAATCCTTTGCATAGCACTACAGGGTGTAGGCAGCACTGTTCATATAGATGTAAGACACAGTCCCTGCTCATCAGAGCTCACAATCTAATCGAGATGAAAAAAAAAAAACATCACAAAACTAGGGACTAGAGTATGGCAAGATACACACAAGTAGTGAACAAAAGAATGAAAAGCATCAAGATCCAAAAGCATCTCAAAGAGGTGGGTCTTCAGCCTGGCCTTGAATAGGGCCAAAGAGGGAACTCGATGCATCAACAGCATTCCTTATCCATCCGGTTCCACCCTACTCGGGATTTTATAGACGTCTACCATATCCCCCCTCTGCCATTTCTTCTCCAAGCTGAAGAATCCTAACCTGTTTAGCCTTTCCTCATAGGGGATCGGTTCTATGCCTGTTTATAATTTATGTTGCTCTTCTCGGAATCTCTTCTAGTTTTGCAATATCTTTTTTGAGACTTGTTGGCCAGAGCTTCACATAGTACTCAAGGCTTGGTTGCAACATAGATTGATACAAAAACATGATATTCTCCACGTTCATCTCTACTCCTTTCCTAGTAATTCTTGACATTCTATTTGCTTCTTTGAGCATCATCACACACTGAGCCGAGGAATCCTATGTATTGCCTGCAATGACTCTAGATCTTTTTTCTTGGGTAGTGACGTCTAATATGAAACAGCATTTACTACTTGTCTTTGAGATTAATTTTCCCTATAGGCATCACTTTGCATTTGTCCACATTAAATTTCATCTGCCATTTAGATACCCAGCCCCCAGCTTTATACATTCGTTCTGCAGCTCCTCAGAATTCACTTCTGATTTAACAACTTTGAATAATTGTGTGTCACCTGCAGGGCTGATGCAAAGATATTAGTTGCCCTAGGCAAACCTTCAGCCTCGTGCCTTCTTCAGCTCTTCGGACACCTGAAGTCACTTGGCAATTTTCTTAATTAAATTCAATCACTCTGACATCACCACTCTCACAACCATCCTGTAAAAATGCATTATTGGACATCACATTTTTAAATATAATAAGGATAAGTTTGTAACATACAGCCTACTTATGTGACATATATGCACACAGTTTTCTAAGGGGTAGTATGCTCATATTTTCCTTGTGGAAATTACCACACAGGAAACACATACAGGCATTTATATTTGCATTTTATTATGCACAAATTTTTCATTTTCTTTTGTACATGTTCATGGGCATTTTATAATTTACTCTCATAAATCAGTTACTCTTTCAAAAAGTAGTAAAGCCTAAGGAACATACCATGAAAATACTACATAATACATTTAAAACAAATCCCCCCACCCCCCTCATTGTTTCACTTAAGATATACTTAAGCTCTGTAATTTGTTTCTAGAGGATATGCTGAAAGCAGTTAACAAAGCTGGGTCTAATAAAGATTTGGACAGATAATTATTGGAGGAAAATACATAGTACCATAGTAAATGACAGCAGATAAAGTCCAATAGGTACCATCTAATCTGTCTCTAAGGTTGCTATAGTTGTGCCTTCCACTCCATGCAGGTTACTCACGTCTATACCTTTGTTTAAGGTTGTACCTCCAGATCCATGCAGATTCCCCCTTCTGTGCTGTGCAGGTTACCCCTCTATTTTTTGAAGAGTGAATGTTAAGTTGGCTTCGATTCCATCCTCTTGCCACATTGGGATTCTCTCTCTGTCCAAAGCTTTTTGAAATTCCATCACTGTTTTTGCTCCACCACTCCATTGGGAGGGCATTCCAGACATCCACCACTCTTTCCATAAAAAAGTTTTTCCTGACATTGTTTTTAAGTTACCTCCTTGCCACTACATAGAAACATGATGGAGGAAAAAGATCACATGGCCTATCTAGTCTGCCCTTCCATATCGACTATTACAATAGTCCTCTCTTTTCCCTTAGAGATCCTCTGTGTCTGTCCCATGCTTTTTTGAATTCAGATACTGTCCTCATCTCTACCACCTCCACTGGGAGACTATTCCATGCATCTGCCACTCTTTCCATAAAGAAATATTTACTCCTGAGTCTATCTCCTTTCACCCTCATCCTATGTCCTCTCATAGCAGAGCTTGCTTTCAATCGAAAGAAGCTCTCCTCTTGTGCATTTATGCCATGGAAATATTTAAACATTTCTATCATATTTCCTCTATCCCGCCTTTTCTCTAAAGTATACATATTAAGATCCTTAACTCTGTCCTCTGCACCGACTCAAACCTATTTATATCCTTTTGAAGGTGCAGTCTCCCGACCTGCACACAATACTCCAAATGAGGTTGCACCAAAGACCTATACAGAGACACTATCACCTCCTTTTTTCTGCTGGCCATTCCTCTCCCTATGCGCCTAAGCATCCTTCTAGCATTCACCATCACCTTTTCTATCTGTTTAGCTATTTTGTCAGACACAATCACGCCCAGGTCCTGCTCTTCTTTTGTGGACATAAGTACTTCCCCCCTACACTGTACCTTTCCTTTAGAGTTTTGCAGCCCAAATGCATGACCCTGCATTTTTTAGCATTAAATCTCAGCTGTCAAATTCTAGACTATTTTTCAAACTTAGCTAGATCCCTCCTCATGTTATCTACTCCTTCCTGGGTGTCTACTCTATTGCAGATTTTGGTATCATCCGCAAAGAGGCAAAACTTACCCAACAGCCCTTCCACTATATCACTAACAAAGATGTTCTCTAGTTCTACATTTTCACCATCTTGGAAAACATTTTATTTAAATAGAAACATGATGGCACAAAAAGACCATATGGCTTATCCAGTCTGCCCTTCTATACTAAATACTATAGTCCCTTTTTTTCCTTTAGAGATCTTCTGTGTCGGTCCCATGTTTTCTTGAATTCATATACTGTCCTGGTCTCTACTACCTCCACTGGGAGACTACCATGCTTTCTGTATAGAAATATTTCCGCATATTAATCCCAAGTCTATTCCCTTTTACCTTCATCCTAGTCCCTTCATTGCAGTGATTTCTTTCAATTGAAAGAGGCTTTCCTCCTGTACGTTTATGCCATGGAGGTATTTAAATGTCTCTATCATATCTCCTCGTTCCTGTCTTTCCTCCAAAATATATTTATTGAGATCTTTAAGTCCGTCCCCATATGCCTTAAGACGAAGTCCACTGACCATTTTGGTAGTTACCTTCTGCACCGACTCCATCCTGCTTATATCCTTTTGAAGGTGTGGTCTCTAGAACTGCACTCAATATTTCTGCATTAATATCCTTTAAGTATTTAAATATCTGTATCATATCTCCCCAGTCCATTTTCTCCTCTAGGATATACATATTTAGATAATCAAGTTTTTTCTCATACGCTTTCTGGCCCAAGCCGCATATTATTTTCATTGTCCCCCTCTGAAAAGTCTTTTTATATCCTTTGTGTGTGGTCTCCAAAACTGAATACAGTACTCCAATTAAGATCTCACCAATGACTCGCACAGAGGCATGAGGATTTCCTTCCTTCTGTTGGTTATGCCTCTGTGTATGTGGTCTAGCATCCTTCTGAGTTTGACCACTGCCTTGTCACATTATTTTGCCACAATGAGATCCTCAGACACTATCACCTTGTTTCCCTCTCCTGATCCATGCACACCAGCCCCTTAACCCTTTCAAGGCCTACTTTAAATTTTTAATCCACATTCTGCAGCCGGGTTAATTTTTGCATATTTCAGGAAAATTGTACCCGTCTTATTCAATATGTTCTAATAGTGATTTTCCTTCTGCTATGTTCATGTATTATATACCATTTGATAGGAATATTTAGTCAGAATTTTGGATCCCAAGAGTTTTGGGCTCGGCCTGGAAAGGGTTAATGCATACACATTCTTTGAATTTCTGCCTCCCAAGTGCATCACTCTGCACGTCTTCACATTAAAACTGAACAACCAAACATTAGATCATTTTTCTAAATTTTGTAGATCTTTCCTTATATTTACATTTACCACCATCCTCTGTTATCTGTCTATCGACCAATTTCTGACCTAGTTTGCCATGTTGGGACCCATCTCCAGGCGGCTCAGTTTATTTATAAACCTCCTATTAGGAACAGTATCAAAGACTTTTCTGAAATCTAAGTAGATCATATCCAAAAGATGCTCTTGACCTAGTTCTCTGGTTACCCAGTCAAAGAAATCAATCAGATTTGTTTGGCACAATCTTCTTTTGGTAAAACCATCTTGCTTTGGATCTTGCTACCCATAAATAGTTATTAAGGTAGACTTGGGGAAAGCCATTGCTTATCCTTGGGATAAGCAGCATGGGATCTGGCTACTTTTGGGATCCTGGAGAACCAAGGAGAGCAGTAAGTACCTGCACTCTAACACAGAAGACCAAACAAGCAGGTGCTACTTTTGGAATCCTGCCAGATACTTGTGACCTAGATTGGCCACTGTTGGAAAAAAACATACTAGACTTGATGGACCTTTGGCCTGATCTAGTATGGTGGTTTATATGTTCTAAATACAAACTCTACCCTATTCCTGGCCCTGGGAATGCCTCTACCTATGTCAAATGAGCTTATGCATATACAGGGTATACGAATATAAATTAAAATACATATACCTCAGGCAATCTTAGAAAATATGAAAATATAGTTTCTGCTAGTAAAACACCATTTTACCCATTTAAATGCTTTTCAAACATTACCAGTAAGCTTTGCTATATATATACATATTCCTAGGCAGGAAGTCATACGGGTGCATATGTTGCTCCTATTTTAGAAAGGCAACATATGTACCTATGTTCCTTTATAAAATAGCCTCCTGGGAAGCTCCTGTACAAAGTTATATCCGCTCCAAAACACATGTAATATGCTTGTATGTTCCAGAAAGAACAACAAATGCGTAAACGCCGATCCCATCCCAGCTCTGCCTATCCGCTGCCCTCAGGATGCTAGTTTATACTTTCATACCATGCACACACACGGGCAGTTTTCCAAGAGCCTACCTATGCTGTCCTTCATTCAGAAGCTGCTTATAAAATTGCTCCCAATGATGGCAATTTCCAAACGTCATTTGTTTGGAAACTGACCACTTTTCCTGCAGGAAGTAGTATGTGCTGATAGTTCTTTGAGTTTGTGTGGCTGTCGGAAATATTGTTTTGCTTTGACTGCAGCTGTTTTTTTGCTGCCCTTCAGAAGCCCTAGGCCCCCCGCAATCACTTTCACTTTATCTCTTTGCTTTATCACTTTCTCCCTTATCTTTGACTGCTTGGCTTTGTTTTTCTTTATCCCTAAGTCTCTCTTTTCTGGTTGCATTTCTACATTTTCACACTCTCTCTAATTTTGGCTTTATCATTTTCTGCTACCACAATCCTTGGTATGTTTATTAAATAGTGTTAAGGGAGCAAAGGTGCTGTTAACAGGCGTTATTGGTGCCTGTGAGCGGTTAATGTCGTGGAAAGTGGCAATAATGATGGATTAATGTGCAGAAGCTGGCACTGTAGTGTTAAGGTAAAAAGAGGTGAAAAGTGGGTGTTAATGGCGGGAAGACTGGGCAGGGATAGCGTGTGCAACTTTAACACTGGTTTGTGTTACCGTGTGTTAGAGATCCCACCTCTGGGAACCTTAACGCCATCTGAAAGCTCACAGTAAAGGCTATATCTGAGGGGAGAGAGCCTATTTAAAATGTATGCAATGTGCTTCACCCATTGTAGTTCTGAAATTAGTGATAGTAGTGCTCCATTGACAGTAACAGTATGGTGCCCTATTAATAGAAGACCCTATGTTGCTGGTGCCAAATTCACAAAGGAGGTGTCACATGAGTGATGCAGTGGGGCTGGCTGATCCACTAGGTTGACAAGGCAGCTGCCTAGGGTGTACATCTGTGATGTTTGGTATGACTCTGCTGTGACAGGGGCAGCCACACATACATGCTGCTGCAGTCAAAAAGGAGTTGTGCCACCCCCACTGCCACCATGATGCCATGTCAGCATTGTGTGAGGTGGGGGTGGCAGTGGCAGTTGCAGTGGCTGCAGCCTGGTGCAGAAGAAATCTGTGTCCCAGCCCTGCGTGCCAGGTGCAACACTGCAGTTGCCACTGTTAGTGGCATGCAAGTCATGTCATCAGCAGGTACAGAGGAGCACATGTGATCCTTCCTTTCCGAAGTCTAAGGCAACAGCATGCATGCCCACATCCCCTGCTGGAGAGAGACAAGAGCATCATGCTGTGACTAGCTGCATGTGTGCAACTATAATAAGGCCACCTGCAGCAGTGAAGCGGTTGCTGTGCCACACTTGCAGGGAGGGGATGATTGGCTGGCATGCTGTCTATCATGATCAGTGGACCCTGGCACCTGGCTATTTTGCCTAGTGGATGGGCTGACCCTGGAACCAGGGTGCCCCCCATTTGCACATATTGAGTGGATATGTGTATGTGGGATAAAAAATATGTACTGAGGCAGGAATACTATGCAATATGATTACAGCCCATGTCAGAGGCAAAATGACCACTCTGCTCTCTCACCTGAGAAATGATGACCATAAACTGTGCATAAACCAGTGACCCCTCCATAAGTAAGAACGGAGTCAGTTACAACCATCAAGGGAACATATGAATCTAAACTAATTATTGTGATCTGCAAAATATGAGCTTATTCCATGATTGGCCCACAAGCACACACCACAAAATGGATACATTGCTCATTCTGCTAGGCCACCCATGGTCTGGAATTTCTGTGTGTTCATGTATCATGGTCTGCCCCTTTGGCTGGACAGATCCCATATGTAAGACATGAAGGTCTCTTGAACCAGCAGCATATCAATGCAGTGCAACATACAGACTTAACAATATGTCCTTCTCCCACACGTGCCTAACATACCTTGACAGACAAGTATGGCACAAAGCCTGCAGAGATCTAAGCAGACATAGGCATACCTCAAGTGATGCCCTCATGCATCCTGACAATGACCACATATATACCCATAGATTAATAACCACATGGTTGCTCTGTGGCTACAAACACATGGTCAGTGTGTGTATGAGAGAAGGGTCACAAGTTCAAGACCAGTCTGTGGATCAAGAATGGTATGTTCAGGTGTGTTAACTTTATCCTACGTTTTCAGAATCTTTACACTCAGCTGCCACACTAAGAAGCTCCACCACCAACATCTGGATGGCAATGCACGCTAATAGCGCCGGCACACTGAGCGGGCATTGACAGCTCTCAAGCATTCCAGAGAGTGCTAATAGTGTCTGCACACTGAGCAGGCATTGGCAATGGTGGAGCATTAAAGGAGGCCTAAGGGGCAGGTAAGAATGCCAACTTGCACCAGTTTTGGATAGCAGGATCATGTGTGTGTGTCTCCAGAAGACTGTGAGCTGCAGCAATGCATGTGATGCCCAGACTTCATGTCTGTGCATACAATATGCTGCAAGCCAGCTATTCAGGAACTCCACATACTGTGTGAGGACCAATTTACAAGCAGAAGGCTAGTTTTCAGTAAGTAGTTGAAACCTGTGGCTGTGACGCTGTAATGCATTCCCAGTTATGCCATCATCAAGGCCCATCCCCTCAGCATTCCCCTACACTTACTTCCCAACATGACACTGCTATGCAGCTCCCATATCACCTGCTGGTTTGACTGGAGTGAGAAGGGGGTCACATGTGAGTGTGTTGCACCCCTCACCTCTGACAGAGCCTCCAGGCCTCAGGACACACCGATTTGCACAGGTGAGAGGCCTGATTAATGTCAACTGCCATAACAGCTGTATCTGTGGCAACACTGTCAACCCACATGGTGCAGCTGCAGCCTATAGGGAACTAGGCTCAAGTGGAAGGCTGGCCCATGTGAATGTCCAATTCAGTCACTTAGTTGATGACTCTAGAAAGATTCTGCGATTTACCTGCATGCATGTTGCTCTTGTCCTATGCTGCACTTGCAGAGAGCAATCTGGGGGACTCTTTGCTCCATGCACAGTATGCACATACAGGCAGGTCCATATCAAGTCAATTTGCACACAATATATGCCATCTCAACACTCTCTACTAATCATTAACCAAAGCATTCAGCAGTACATTACCTATTACTCCAAAAGAGAGTCACAATGCATTTCTTTGCCTAATTGTGACTGTGGGATACTGACCTCTGAATGGTGTGTGCACAATTCCAGCTACCAAAATGTGCCACAGGATGTCATGTTGGTCTCTGCATCACTTACCACTGTATAGGAAGGCAGTGCCTGAAGGTGAATGTTGGGGTGGGGGAGCAGTACCATACATGTTTGGAATGTGCCCTTAGTAGGTGGCATTGCTGGACAAAGCCTATGTTCACATGCCCAGAAGCTATGCAGGCCTACTCAGTGTCTGTACATATTACATCAGAGGGCCTGCATGACAGCCTCACAAATTCCCCATGGGCACTGAGTGTGAAAGTCACAAGGATGGAATGGTGGTGTATGAGTAGCCAGCAACTGTACCAACATCTAACCCAATGTCCAACCTGTCATGCTTCCACGTGATCTTGGTGGAGGAGGGCACTGCATCATGGCATCTGCAGCATGGGAGAGTGCAGGTGCTGCACTGGCCAGTTTTGCAGGGTCCATGGTTAAGGACATGACATTATATGGGTATACTGTCACAAGCTGTATATGGGGGGACAGTATTTGGGGATGTGTCAGATGTAGGCCATTGTGGGGCAACATGCACTCACAGTTGTCTGAGGCCCAATTTCTAGTGCACCTTGCATTGCATTAGTGTTCCACAAGTTCAAAGTAAAAGATACACAAATGAAGAGGATTCTGGGTATTGTCTAAATCAGAGCAGCTTGCACAGGATATATATATGAGTCAGAGGTTAGGCAAATGGCTGAGACAGCTTAATGTGGGTTGGGCACAACGTTGGTGCACACATCTGTACATGCTGAGAAGCTACTCTCAACTTCAAGCTGTTACCATGTCATGGCTAGGTAGCCACATTGTGCAATATAAGATCAAATGGCAGTAATATGGGTGCAGTATTGTCACATTCTGTAGGCCAGTCACTTGCCAGGCTGATGGATGTCCATGCTGTTTGTACCAAGCCAACATTTTAATGGTGGTTATATGCCACAGCAGTGAGTGCTGATCATCAGACCAGGCACAGAAGTCATGTGAATGACCGATACTATGCACTGTTGCCTAATATGTAGCCACCAAAACTAATATATAGCGGCAGACTGTGATTGATCTTGTGGATAAGAGATCTTATGAATAAGATGAAATACTCTTGTTCTGTGTACCTGGAAACCTGAGTCTGCATATGAATTATGCAAGGCCTACAGGTCAGTGTCAGACTGACACTTCCTGGCCACTCAACACTCACTGCATGCACTTTGGAGGGGTCTCTCCTGATAACCATCATCTCTCATGTTCCAATGCAGTGTCAGCAGCACCTAACTGGCTTGTCTGCGATACATGATACTACCATCTGGTGTTCACTGTGAGATAAGATGCAAGCCCAGAGATGGATAATCACTGCACAAGAGTACCTGAAGCTCTTATGAGGTACTAGACTGGGATAACATAGCTCATTAGGGTAGGTCATCTGCTGCATGTAGTCTATCACACTAAAGTCAATGAGGCTCCAATGTTGGTATGTTATGGTCCAGTGTGCTGGACCACACAGTACACCCCAAGCTAGGAAGATATATCTATAGGTATAAGTGCCATATCACTATACAAAGACACTTATTATAACATATTTTTTGGATAAGCACTTTGCCCAATGACAGCAATGTGGAAGGTTCTGATGCAGTGGCTGATATGATTATGGGCTCTGCAAACTGATCAAGTGTGTCAATCTGTAGAAACCATGTAATGTATACTGCTGATGCATTTTCTAGCAGTTGCCCCAGCACATAGTATAACATGTCCTGCTACAGCATTTGAAGTGTGGATTTCTATGACATGGCACATCTTCTGGCAATGTTTGCACTGTGTAATGTGAATGGCATTTGACAGCTCTGTTTTACCTTTAGATGTCTCCATCATGACAAGACCTTCAACAGCTGTGATACATCTTAGGAAGTGGTGAACTCCATGAGGCTACATCACTTTCATGATGTGGAATAGCAGGTCAGGTGTAAAATGCTCATCAGTAACTACTTTGATAGCAAACACTGCTGTTTATATGTGTCTACCTGGTTTCTAAGCAGTGCATATTATGAGGTGTTTAAGTGGCAATATGTCTTGGTATGGGTCCACACAGACTGTGATATAGGAAAATACCCACAGATATGTGATTAGCCACATAGCTGTGAATGTGGCCAGAGTCACCAGATGGAGATGCTCAGAATCTTTGTGGAAAAATGGCAAAGCATCTCATTGGCAGAGATGTGCATCCCTCTGATGGAATACCAAATATTTCTCTACCGAACAGGTGTCTTGGGTGTGCTGAAGCTTGCAAACATTCGGTGTTCCTGCGATCTGATCTGCCACACAGCCATTAGGATAAGCCACTGTAGAAGGTATGTGCACAAGACAGATTATAGTCATCTGTAATGTGGGTTCAACACACACTATGCAGACTGGCCAGAAGGCATAAGGACATTTTGAAGCTGCATGCCTGTCTAATGGCCATTTCTGCTGTATAACACAAATGGCATGCAGGCATGTAATTCTGTGTATAGTAGATGTCAAGCATTATCTGCCATTGCAAACCACTGTAATGGCTGTTAGGGTTTCTTTCAGATGCTTAAGAATCACAAGGCAAGTAATTTTATAATGGAATACCACACAACTTGTGACCATATGCCTGCAGCTGCTGTGTTCTGTAGGGCCAGGTACATGGTCAAGTGCTGACAGGGATGATGTGTCCAGAAAAATAAGAGGAGACAATGCAACATGAAGAGTTCACATGTGCCATTTTGACTGCTTTTCCACATATGAGGGGTTGCTCATATGCCTTTTGCTGACCCAATTCCACCAACCTCTAACATAATAGAACTCTTATCATGTATTACAACTATTTGATAAACTGAAGAGTAGCAAATCACCTGGACTGGATGGTATACATGCAAGGGTGTTGAAAGAACCGAAATATGAAATTGCAGACCTGCTATTAGTAATCTGTGAACTATCATTAAAATCATCTGTAATACCTGAAGATTGGAGGATCGCCAATTTTTAAAAAGGGTTCCACGGGTGATCCGGGAAACTACAGACCAGTGAGCCTGACATCAGTACCAGGAAAAATGGTAGAAACCATCATAAAGAACAAAATTAGTGAGCATGTAGATAGTCATGGCCTAATGGGAGACTGCCAACATGGCTTTAGACAAGGAAGATCTTGTCTTACTAATCTGTTATGTTTTTTTTTTAAGGTGTGAATAAACAGGTAGACAATGGTGAGTCAGTTGATATAGTGTATCTGGACTTTCAGAAAGCCTTTGACAAGGTCCCTCATCAGAGACTTTTGGCAAAACTAAAAAGTCATGGGATAGGAGGCAGTGTACTATTGTGGATCAGGAACTGGTTAAAAGATAGAAAGCAGAGGGTAGGGCTAAATGGCCAATTTTTCCAATGGAGAAAGGTGAATAGTGGAGTACCGCAGGGATCTGTGCTGGGTCCGCTGCTTTTTGACATATTCATAAATAACCTGGAAAAGGGAATAACGAGTGAGGTTATCAAATTTGCAGATGACACAAAACTATTTAAATTTGTTAAAACCCAAAAGGATTGTGGAAAATGGCAAGAGGATCTTGATAAATTGGAAGACTGGGCATCAAAATGGCAGATGAAATTTAATGTAGACAAGTGCAAAATTATGCACCTAGGAAAGAACAACCCAAACTATGGTTACACGATGCAAGGTTCCACATTGGGAACCACCATTCAGGAAAAAGATTTAGGCATCATTGTGGACAACATGTTAAAACCCTTCACCCAGTGTGCAGCGGCAGCCAAGAGAGCAAATAGAATGCTAGTTATCATAAGGAAAGGCATGGAATATAATACAAAGGACATTATAATGCCTCTATATCATTCCATGGCGCGACTGCACCTTAAATATTGCGTGCAATTCTGGTCACCGTATCTAAAAAAAGGATATAGTGTTATTAGAAAAGGTACAGAGAAGAGCCACCAAAATGGTAAAGGGGATGGAAGACTACTCCTATGAAGAGAGGTTAAAAACGTTAGGGCTCATCAACCTGGAAAAGAGACGGCTAAGGGGAGATATGATAGAGGTCTATAAATTAACGAATGGAGTGCAACGGGTAAACATAGATCGATTGTTTACGTTATCAGAATATAAAAAGACTAGGGGAGCTACAGGGTAACCTATTTAAAACTAATAAAATATTTTTTCACTCAACGTGTAATCAAACTCTGGAATTTGCTACTGGGGGATGTAGTAAGAGCTGTTAGTGTAGCTGTGTTTAAAAAAGGGTTTGGACAAGTTCCTGGAGGAAAGGTCCATAAGCCATTATTAAAAGGGACTCGGGATATCACTGCTTGACCCAATACAAGCATTGAGGAACCTGTGCCTTTTGGGGAAACTGCTAGGTACTTGTGACCTGGATTGGCCACTGTTGGAAACAGGATACTGGGTTTGATGGACCTTGCTCTGACCCAGTATGGCATATCTTATGTTCTTATGTTGCATGTCAGTGTTTTCAATGTGACTTTTCCAAAGTTAATGATTAAAACTCATATCCTCTGGACTTCCGGTGACATCATCAGAATGCATGGCGGGGTAAAAGACCGGCTCCTCTAAAAACGGCCTGCCGAAGACAGAGAAACCACCCCAATGAGCCAGAAACAAGGCGGTGAAATGAGGAAACAATAGGGGGAGAGCACCGGAGTTGATTGGGAGCGGGGGCGAGCAGAGGATCTCACCCGCGGCACTGAAAACCTGGAGCGGATGACCTGAAGGCAGTGGTGCATACCGGAGAGGGCAGTGCACAGGGTGCGAGATCAGCAAGGAAGCGGGAGGAAGATCGGAGAGACCTGGAGTGTCAGCAAACGAGGGTCTGCTTGTGCGGAGTAGAAAGGGAGGCCGTGAGACTAGCGCCTCAGGGAGCCGTAGTGCAGGCGGAAGAGTGAGAGGCCCGAGCGAGCAGCCACGTGCTGGGAGAGTGAAGCAACTGGTGGTGCGGAGCAGCATGAGAGCGGGACGAGAGTGCTCGGCAGAAAAATGGGCAGGAAAGCAGCTGGACATCAAGCTCAAGACATCGCAAATCGGAGGTGGACAGGCAAGTGCTATTCTGGGCCCCACAGGAAGAGCAATTTCATAGAAGCCCAGAGGCAGAGGCAAAATAAAGCTATACCTCAGCGGCAGCGCTAGAAGGAGGAGCAGCGTGCCGGTGTAGGGGCCAGTGGGACACAGCCTAGAGTCCACAAGCTGCAGAGGGGGGGAGGAGCAGCAAAGTTACCATCAGGAGCCACTGCACGTGGGAAGGACCTCACTAAAAATCAGACATGGACAAATCTAAAAGAGAGGGGTCTGTGAAGAAAAAACTGGCGGAGTTCTGCTCCTCCTATGCGACATCAAGGAGCGTAAAGGAGGGTGAGAAGACAGGTAAAATGATGGTGGAGACACCGCCAGAACAGGAGGAGGCGGTGGAGAGAGAGGAGAGCTTGAGAATGGCGGAAAAAATCAAAATGTGGCTCATAGAATTCAAAGAGGAGTTAACGGAAGAAATTAGTGGTGTCAAAAATGAGTTAAAGGAAACCCTGCAAACAATTAAGCAGGATCTAAGCGATCTGGGAGGCCGGGTAGATGACACAGAGACACAGTTGGAGCAACAAGGGGTAGTGTTGGAAAGTCTCCAGAAGGGATGGGAGGAGTTGCGGCAAGCCCAAGAGGAGATGAGGGTCAAAATGGAAGACTTAGAGGACCGATCCAGGAGATGTAACATCAGGGTGCGAGGAGTCCCGGAGGATCCCAAATATAAGAACAGTGAGGCAGTGGTTCAAAAAGTGTTTGGAGAGTTATTAAAAGCCGCGAACATCGTGGAGGCGGTTGAAGGGGCACCTCTGAAGATTGAAAGGGCGCATAGAGGGCTGGGGCCCATAAGGGACAATCGTCCAAGAGACATTGTGGTCTGCTTGTCCTCCTTTAAGATGAAAGAATGTCTGCTGGGAGCAACTAGAAAGTTACAAAACTTTCAATGGGAAGGACTCAAGTTGGAATTGTTCCAGGACTTATCTCAGGGAACGCTGCAGCACAGAAGGGCGCTCAAGGAGGTCACGGCTTACCTGCAGAGGGCCAACTTGAGGTATAAATGGCTATATCCATTTGGTTTATTGCTCACAGTACAAGGGAGGTCGAACAACTAATGCAATTTCGAAAGAAGAAAAGGCAGTGTTAAGAGATCTACAATCGAGACCTGAATTGGTAATTAGGAGGGCGGACAAAGGTGGTGCAATTTTAGTTCAAAATAGAGATCAATATTTAAAAGAAGCTCATAGACAGCTATCAGTTATAGAAACATATAACAGATTGATAGAAGATCCAATAATGGATTTGCAGAAACAAATAAAATCAATTATATCTCGAGCCTTGGCAGATAATTTGATTACAAAGAAAGAATGGCATTTTTTAAATGAATCTACAATAGCCAAATTATATTTAGTGCCAAAAATACATAAGAGTTTATTAAATCCGCCAGGAAGACCCATAGTGACTACTAGAGGAACGGTCTTAGAACCTTTATAGATTCCTATCTGAGACCATTAATAACAGAGATACCATCATATGTCCGAAATACTACTCATTTTTTACAAAAATTGTCAGACAGACGCAATGGGCAGCGGAACCAGAAATCATTTTAGTTACGTTGGATGTAACCGCATTATACACTAGTATACCTCAAACAGCTGCTTATGATTGCGTGGTTTCATCGCTAATTGGAAGGGGGGATTTATCAACACAGCATATATCATTTATTTCGGAACTTACTAAATTGACAGTATATCAAATTTATTTTATATTTGATAACACATTATATCAACAAATATCAGGGGTAGCAATGGGGGCCACTTGTGCCCCATCCATTGCAAATTTGTATATGGGCGCTTATGAAGAAAAATGAATTAAATAATCACCTTATCAATCTCACTTAAAAATGTGGTGTCGTTTCATAGACGATATTTTTTTGCTATGGAAAGGGTCCATTGACATTCTGAATGAATTTATAAATTGGTTAAATGCAAGAGAGGTTAATATACAATTTACACATTCTTATCATACAAACACCATTGTGTTCTTGGATGTAATTGTTCGAAAAAGCAATACAGGCTGGTTCATGTCTGTTTACAGAAAGGGCACTGATAGGAATACTTTCTTGTATTATAAGAGTGCTCACCCGGTACAGTTAAAGGATAGTTTACCGTTTTCAGAATTTATTAGATACAGAAGGAACTGTTCAGATTACAGAGATTTTAGGAATTAGTCCAAGATTTTGAAGAAAAATTTATGAAATAGGGGATATCCAGAAAATGCGATACAACGAGCGTATAAGAGGGCACGTTTTAATAACCGAGCCTTACTTTTACAACCCAGAAGAAATGACATAAGGGATTATACCAATATAAATCTAATCACAAAATATTCAGCTTACAGATTCCAAATTAAATGGATAATAAAAAAACATATGAATGTTTTGAACATAATCCCTGGTCTGGAATATCAAATGGTTCGGTGTGTATGGCTACGTCAAAAGAATTTAAAAGAAAAACTCAGTCCGGCAGCGTTACGACCTTTATCAATTTTACCAACAAATGGTCCAGTGGGTCATAGTAAATGCGGGGACTGTAGAATTTGTGGAATTACCTTGGAAATCAGTAGTTTTCAATATCATGGAAGAACATACCAATTAAAGAAAAAAACATCGTGCCATACTGATCATGTGGTCTATTGTATTCAATGCCCATGTGGCTTGATTTACGTAGATAGACCAATTTGTTCTTTTAAGGTTAGAATGAACGAACACCGCAGTAGGCTTAACTGTAAAATGCGGGAAGCACCAATAGTAGATCATTGTTTGGAATGTAATCATAGGTTTGATGAGTTACTTTGCTTCTGCATAGATCAAGTGACAGTTGGCACAAATGGTAAATCAAGAGAACAAACTTTGGTGATCAACGAGCAAAGATGGATTCACACTCTACAATCGGTAACCCTAGGAGGTTTGAATGCCCAAATAGATTGGGGCGCTTGCATATGAAGGTGAACGTTGACGAGTCATGGGAACATAATATTAAGTAAGGCTCGACATTAATTGAGAGCACTCAGGGTCGAAATAGAGATGACGGTTTTCGAGTAAAACACAGTCAAGTGCTGACTGGTGTGGGAACAGAGAAGTCTGTGAGAGAGCTGAAAACTTTAAATAACACAGGTGGTAAGCATGGATTGATCAGTACTATTTAAATGCAGAACGCTGGAGATGGGTCGCATGCGCGATACAACCGGGAAGCAGTTGGGCTCAGAGACAGGCAGATCTGTAGCACGCTGATAACAGAGGTAACCTGAACAAATTCATTTGCGGCAGTAAAGTCATCTTCCACATGAGATAGTAATCAAGAATAGCTACAGCAACAGGTTTAATGGTGATTAATTTTTTAAAGAAAACGAAAAATAAAAAAAGAAGTTTCTCAATCATGTTTGTTCTTCGTTCGCAGCTTACACATAACGAAGTGCTTCAAGGTGGAGAGAACCCCCTGAGGAAACTTGGTATAGTGAAACGCAGAAGAGGCACTAAGACATGGTGTTGGGACAATTGCTCAAAAGCTAAGCACTGTTTTATAAAGCACTGTTTCACGTTGGAAAAGCTTTGGTAAAATAGAACAATGTTGGGATAAGAGAGAAAATTAAATCAGTGATAGAAGTACAGAGATCATTGATGCGAAAACGACGCACAGTTGTTAGACATGATAGAAGTCTGAAAGTTGGCATCCTTAAAAGTCTGAGATCTCTGTGTTACAATTCATCTAGTCTTCATTATCCTATTATGAGAAGATTAATTACAGATTGAGCAACAAGAGGTTCAATGATTGAAATTTAAATTATATCACGATTACAAGTAGAGCGTTTACAATTAAGGTTCGAACAGTATATTTGCTCTGGTAATTGACCATTCAGACAATTTAATAAAGTAATGGGCAAGTGGGTACATGATGATCAGGCAGGTTTTATACCGGGCAGGCAGGTGGCTGATAACATTCGGAAAGTTCTGAATGTGATCTGGAAAGTTAGGCGCACACAAGAATCAGCGGTGTTGGTATCGCTGGATGCAGAAAAAGCGTTTGATCAGGTGTCGTGGAAATTTCTTTTTTCAGTGTTGGAGGCAATGGGGTTTGGGGAAGAGTTCGTTAACTGGATAAAAGCATTGTATGCGAGCCCAAAAGCCTGTGTGAGAGTAAATGGGGGATACTTGCGCTTCTTTCCTCTGGGGAGGAGGACAAGGCAGGGGTGCCCTCTCTCGCCGCTGCTTTTCACGCTCTCTTTAGAGCCCCTGGCAGTGCGGATAAGGGGGTGTCAGGATATTAAGGGGGTAAGGGTGGGGCAAAGAGAATATCGCATGTCGCTTTTTGCGGATGACATTTTGCTAACAATTATGAGGCCAGGAGTAATGTTGCCAGCAATTATGAGAGAGATACAGGCCTACGGGGACTTGGCGGAGTTCTGGATTAATTGGGGGAAAAATCAGAAATCTTGAGTATGGCAGGGGAGGAGGAACTCCTAGAGGGGCTACAAAGGAATTTCCCTTTTAAGTGGGTGAAGCGGTCAATTAGATATCTGGGGGTGCAGATAGGGAGGGAAATGGACGATTTATTTGAATTAAACTATAAAAAGCTCTAAGGGCAAATGGAAATGCAGCTGTGGGCATGGAGTAGGGGTTTCTACTCTTGGTTGGGGCGGATGGCAATAGTCAAAATGATGCTACTCCCCCAGTTCTTGTTCTATTTTCAAGTATTGCCGATAGCAATACCGAGAAATGTATTGAGGAAGGTTCAAAAACAAGTAGAGGGTTTTATTTGGGGGGGGGGGGGTATAAGGCCTAGGGTGGTGGCCAGGACATTGCAAGTTCATGGGGCGGAGGGAGGGATGGGGTGCCCAATTTCCTATTGTATTGTAAAGCAGCACAGTTGCGGGCGGTGTATTCATGGCTATGAGAACCGGACAAGCAATGGGTCAGGATGGAAACAGTGGAATTTGGCCCCGGAGCACTGGCAGGTTAGTATGGGGGGGAAAGGGGGAGAGGGGAGAGAATCCCTTTGTAGAGCACACCCTCACTTAGTGGCAGCAAAATAGAAAAAGGCTGGTGGGGGATAAGAGGTGGTCCTATACAATGTTCCTTGCTGCATGCCGTGAAGAGGGAGTGGGTCCAAGTAAAATAGTCCTACGCAGGTGGGCGGAGCAGGGCCTAAGTCAGGTGTCACAGATACTGGTAGGGAAAGAGGTAAGAGAATTTGAGGGTAGCCGAGATTTGTATCACTTGATGGAAACAGATCGGTATGCTTATGCACAGATTGGATCACTGGTTCAACAGAGGAAGAGATGGCAGAATATTGGGGGGGAAGTTAGTTGGTTTGAAGGGACCTGCTTGGGATCCATGGGACAGAAGGGAATGCTTTCCAGATTGTACAGGGGGCTAACTGCGAGGGGAGGGGAGAAATTGAGCTACATGGAAGCGTGGGAGTGGGATCTGGGGGTGCACTGGGAGGTGGAGGACTGGGAGGGAGTAGCACTGGGAATAGTTAAATTCTCTCTAGCCACGTCACTGCGTGAGAATGGGTTCAAAGTGTTGAGTAGGTGGTATCTTACACCAGAGAGATTCTATAAAGTGGGTGTAAGGCAGACGGATGAATGTTGGCAGAATTTTGGAGCAGTGGGTACCTGGATGCATATGTGGTGGTCCTGTCCGGTAGTCCAACAGGAAAATTGGGGATAATATTACTTTAATTTGGGATCACGCTTGGCTCTCACTCTGGAAGTGTATCTCCTGCAGAAGAAGGATGGGAAGTGGGGAGGAGAGTGGAGTATCATTTAGTATTGTATAGCGGCAGCCCGGTGTGAAATAGCATGGTTCTGGAACAGAATGTACCTACCGTCAATGACCAGTTATGCTAAGCGTTTGTCAGAAATTTATCTAATGTATAAAATAACAGGGGAAAAGAAAGGTAGAGGGGAAAAATGGCAAAACACTGGGAGGGGGTGTGGAGATGGTTAAGGGAGGTTAAGTGGAGGGTGGAGATACTGAATGCAAGGAAGAGGGATCGGCGCAGATAGGGTGAATGAGCAGGAATAGATCATTGGCTCAAATACTAAAATGTAGAGTAAGGTGGGTAGGGGGGTAGTAGGGAGGGAGGGAGGGAGGGAGGGGGGAGGGGCACTTTTAAGGCCAAAGGATAAGGAAGGATGTATCTGAAGTTACATGAGGGGGTGGAGGTGGTTAAATGTTCAAGGGCAGACAGGGGTTTATGTATATGTAATGATTTGATGTAATTGCAATTGCTGTTATGAAGCGTGGTTGAAAATGTTAATAAAGTGTAAGTTCAAAAAAACCCCAACAACCTCATATCCTCTGTTTGGTCTGTAGGTGTGAAGCCAGGCAGTCAGAGAACAATAGAGAAATCATGACAAAAGAGTGGCGAGCAGTGATGAAATATCTGTCCTTACAAGGGAACTTGGCAAAAACAATTGATGATGATGTGGATGTTACAGTAGGTGATAAGTGTCCCTCCTACTCTACAGTCAATAACTATATTGTGGAGCTGAGGACAGGATATTGCAGCTATGGACATGAATCCTGGGAGGTCAAGTGAGGTGGCAATTCCAGAACACGTGGATGTTGGCCATTACATGGTCCTGGAGGATCCCCGAATATCATCTAACATCATAGCTGAGACAATGAAGAGATCACCAGAATGTGTGGCTTATATCATCCGTGACATTGTAGATATGACAAAGCTGTCAGTCAAATGGGTTCCCAAATGCCTCAATGCTGGCCTGACGGGTGAATGATTGCCTGCTTCACATGCCATCTTGGACAAATACCATTTGAATGCTATGGGATACCTTGATTGAATTGCCACCTGGGATGCAAGTTGGATCCATATGTATCATCCAGACACCAAATAACAAAGCAAAGAGCGCAAATGCAGTGCTTACACGGGTCATCAGAGGTTCCAGACTCTGACACCAGCAAGCAAGCTGATAGCATCTGTCTGTTGGGACAAAGAGAGAACTGTGCTTGTCAATCATTTGCAAAAGGGGGAACCCATATGGCAAACGACTCTGTTTTTCTTCTGGACAAATTGAAGAGGGAACTGGGCTCCACGTGACTATGAATGCTTGCAAGACGCATCTGTGGTCTGCAGGACAACGCCTCTCCTTACACTGTAGCCAGCCCACAGCACACACTGGCTGATCAATGTTTTGAAATGCTGTAACACAAGACTTACTCACCCGACCTGGCCCCTACTGACTATCACCTGTACCCCCAAACCTTTCTTCCCCCAAACTCCATCCCAGGCAGACCAAGCACACCACAGCAGCCAAGCTCCTACATTTTATGGAGGTGTGCCAAATTTGCAGCTGCTGTCATGCCATCTAAAGGGGCTGCCCGTGCTATATCACACCACAACTATATCAGGGACAGATACTATGTTAACTTCTGTCACACAACAGACCAATTTAGTGATATTCATGTTCATAGCTTGAATTAACATTATGCCTGTGTAACTCCAACGTTAGTACACATGTCAGTACTCCGGATGTTCCTGCTCACCCAGATATTTTCTTGGCAAGATTTGGATGATGAGCATTTTCTGAGTGCCACATTGGATGAGGCTGAAGGGAGATACTCAGAAGGAATATGCAGAAATATTTCTTTACAGAAAGAGTGGGAGTGGTAGAGACAAGGACAGTATTTAGATTCCAACAAGCATGGGACAGGCTCAGAGAATCTGTAATGGAAAGAAGGCAATTATTGTAGTTGACATGACCTGGCAGACTAGATAGGCCATGTGGTGTTTTTCTGCCATCATGTTTGTATGTTTCTATTGTTTCCTATGCACCCCGTGAACCACTGACAAACATACATAGTGCAGCTGGCTTACAAGGGAGGCTCTATTAAAGCATACTGCATTTGTGGCATGCCCATCAACGTATATCCTTCACTGGCACATAGACACTGCATCATATTGACATGACACCCATCCTTTCCTTGTGCCACTGTAATTCATGGACCAAAGGTAGGGGTCCCAAGTGAGAGGGATGACATAATGATTATAAATGCTTCTTGACATTTACAAGGCATATTGTTTATGTGTAATGCTTACACTCACATACATATACATATTTCATTTTGCCAAGGAAAACAACAGTTCCCCAATATTGAGGCATTTTATTTAGGACTCATGTGCATTGGCACATAACATACATACACCCGTGTCTTGTTACTACATATATCATTGCTCATATGCATCAACATACAACCATCTGCTTCAGTCATGTCTACCTCTGTCAGCTGCTACATCATGCACAACCCAGTTAGCGTCATACCATAACTACACATCACTCACATCTATCATGTGCGTACTCCTGTCATGCCTTTCATGGACACATCAGGGGCTTTAAGCCTCCTTGTAAGCACACTTACAAATGACCCAAGATCACACACTGACCTCAGGGCACATTCATAGACTGCCCATCACTTCGACAGAATCACTGGCTGCAACATTACCCTCCATGTACTGTGCGACATATAAGAATCATTTGGGTCATTGAGGTCCATCTCCTCTTACCTTTTCTTCCATGCAGTCAGAGCCGGCCCTAGAGTTGGTTCAGAGTGTTGGTGCCCCCGGTGAACCTCAAGCTTTATACCCCCTTTCAGTATCAAACTCCATTATTTAGGTTTGATTGCTTTGGCTGCCCTCTAGAAGTTGCTGCCTAGACCATCGCCTAGTTTGTCGGCCCTGCATGTAGCCCCTGATATGTCACTTCCAGACAGGCTCCCTTATCCTGTGTTAAGGCGACCACCTTTTTTGGGTGGTGAGGTGCACGATTGGCATTTTAACACCTGGTGTCCTCTTAGCGCCCAATAAGTTGTATCTTGTTCCCTTTATGCCAGAACACCTACTCCCTACCCCGACTGTTATCACACGCAAACACCCTTAACGCTGCCATTTATGCTCATAATCCCGTTCTCCCTTACCACTCTTTAGTAAACATACCCATTAGTTACATTTTCCCTTTCTGTTCCTCTTTTTAATGGCTTTATATATTCATATTTCTGGCTCTTCTCAATGTTGTAATTTCTCTTTCTCTCTCTCACCAATTATCTCTCTGCTTTCTTCTCTTTATCTCTTTTGCTCTTGCCTCTATTTCTTTCCATTCTTTTCATCTAAGAACAGAAGCGAGGGACATCTTGAACTATTTTCAGAAGACTGTGTTCGTGAGAAACTAGCTCAACTTAAAGTAGACAAAGCGATGGGACCGGATGGGATACACCCTAGAATACTGAGGGAACTTGGGGACGTTCTAGCAGCTCCACTGACTGACCTTTTCAATGCCTCGTTGGAGCAATACAGTATAGGAGGTGAAGTACTTTTGTCCACTAAAGAAGAGCGGGACCTAGGCGTGGTTGTGTCTGATGATCTTAAAGTAGCTAAACAGGTGGAAAAGGCGACAGCAAAAGCTAGAAGGATACTTGGGTGCATACGGAGAGGAATGGCTAGCAGAAAAAAGGAGGTGATAATGCCTCTGTATAAGTCTTTGGTGCGATCTCATTTGGAGTATGGTGTGCAATTCTGGAGACCGCACCTTCAAAAGGATGTGAACAGGATGGAGTCGGTGCAGAGGGTTGCTACCAAAATGATTAATGGGCTTCATTATAAAGCATATGAGGACAGACTTAAGGATCTTAATATGTACACCTTAGAGGAAAGGCGGGATAGAGGTGATATGATTGAGATGTTTAAATACCTCCGTGGCATAAATGTTCAGGGAGAGAGCCTCTTTCAATTGAAAGCAAGTTCTGCTACGAGGGGACATGGGATGAGGGTGAAGGGAGATAGATTCAGGAGTGATATGCGGAAATATTTCTTTACGGAAAGAGTAGTGGATCCGTGGAATAGTCTCCCAGTGGAGGTGGTAGAGATGAGGACAGTAACTGAATTCAAGAAAGCATGGGACCAACACAGAGGATCTCTAAAGGCAAAAAGTGGACTGTTGTAGTTGTTATGGAAGGACAGACTAGATAGGCCATGTGGTCTTTTTCTGTCGTCATATTTCTATGTTTCTATGTTTCTATGTCTTTATCCCTTTATCATTCCTTCTTCAGGATTCATTTCTTTTGGTCCTTATACTTTCTCTTTTTTTTTTCTTATCCACTCTTTCTTCTTGCTTCCTATCACTCATATTGATTATATTCAGCAGAGGACATGTAAAAATATTTGCGTTCCCATTTCCATCCCAGGGGGCCTATTTGCCATTGAGCTAATTTCAAATTGGCAGTTGGTAAGCTCTGAGGAGAAAGATCGTCTATAAACCAGGTCCTGTTCCAGTGCTTGAGCCTGTACAATCTTTATATGAAATTACTCCATAGAATCTTCAAGGACAACCTGTTGTGATTTCATGAGGCTTCCTCTCTTTATTAATGTAAAATCTATTTTCATTGATCTTTGCTGCAAGACATTTTATTTAAACAGATTGGGGTTGTTGTTTTTTTTTAAAATAATTTAAGAAATGCAACTTTGATACTCTCCAACTGACATTTTCATAGAATCCTAAACAAGAAATTGTAAATCAAAGAAAAAGATCTAGCTAAAAATAATTTCAAAATGTTGGCAATTTATTGTCCCATACTAGCTTGTCAGCTTGCATAGCTCCAGCTTTCTTATTATTTGCACTCAGCACTAGACCGAGAGGGTAATTTTACAACAGCCTACCCATCTTTTGTGACAAGGAAGTTCCTAATTTATACCAATTTGCAAGCACACATTCACACTCATTATTTTATACAAATTTCCTAGTGTATTTTGTAAAGTGCACAATAAGTGTTAATCCCTCTCCAACACTGCTCCTGAGAATACTGCCATATAGGTTGGGTACAAATTTACAGGCTGTAGGCAGATGTTTACCTTCATATATCCTAGGCAGTTTTATAGAAGGTTACTTCTGCACGTAAAACCCTGTTTTACCTGGTAAATGCCCTTTAGAATTACTCCTTATAATGGCCCATTAGCAGGTCCAGTTAAGATTCTTTCAGCTTAGGTACATGCGCTTATATATTCTTATGTGCAACCAATACCAGCTCTTCTATGTCTTGTTTTCAAACTGACCTTTCAACCTTTTTCCTACATCACCCTCCTTATCCACTGTAGAAGAATGTCCAATCTCTACTAGAGGTGCTGTCTTCCACTATCTCCACTGGTAGCATTGTCACTGGATTTGATTTGCCTGGCTGAGTAGTTAGGTCTATTTAAGCATGATGAGCATCTCAGCTTTGGGAGACCTATCAAAGGGCAAGGAACAGGTGTGGCAGATGGTTGTCTGAAGTCCTCAACTTTATAGGCATGTATGGAGAGGAATGAACGAATCAAGATCTTAATGAACTATTGTGTTGAGAAATGAAATCAATCATAGTGGTAATTATCCAACAGATTTCATTGTATTTATGTAAAACATTTATATCCTGTACAAGTCAACATAAAAGATCAACATCATACAGCATATATTTAGACAAATAAAACAAACATATCAGTTAAAAGTTGCATAAATAAGAATGTACTTTCTTATTTTTTGTTATTTTAATGCTGATCTGATGTGGACATTGTGTATAAGGATGTCCTAATAAAGACAATAAACTGGGCTTTATTAGCAGCTGAAATATTTGGATTTTAGCATTCAGAATGTTTGGTGGCTTATTTAGATTTTCCATGATCCTCCCCAAACCCTCCTTTGCCATGCATTCTGTTCTTTCCAAACTCTGCCCCACTTGGAATGATCAATGGAGAAGGAAAGGGATCATCGTCTCCCAATGGCGATTAAGTGGAACAGTGCTTATTACCCTGCACTACCATCTGAAATCTGAACCACAGAGTCCTGTCCCGAGGCGTCTGCTCTTCTAAAAGAGAGGGGAAGGTGAAGGATTATTACAATGGGGGCAGAATTTCAAAGCAAAGGAATGCTGGGTAGAGAAGAGTTTGAAGATGCTCATATGGAGGAAGGGCACCAGCACAGGCTAATTTGTCCTGTCCTCACAACCTATTCCATCATCCCTAACTGAAGAAACAATAGTAAGTATATCCTTGACATGGCAGGAAGTGATCCCAGTAGCTAAGTCTTGCCAACCAGGTGAGACAGTATCCTCTCACACCAAGGATGTATTTTCAGGGACAAGTACCCTAGAGGGAAGGATTAGGAATGCCAACGTTGTTCAAGATTTGATAATTAGGAATGTAGGGCCCGATTTTCAAAAGGCATCTACATGGTTTGCAGCCCAGTAAACTGTGTAGATGCCTTAGTTGGGGATATTCAGGGGCACTTACATGGTTAGTGCCATTGAATATCCCTTCCTAAGTCCCCTACGTGCCCCAACGCTATCTGGTTAGCATCAGGGCATGTTGGGGGCATTCTGGGGTGGAGCGGGGGTGGAGAATAGTGCTAACCAGGCAGCAGCAATATTGGATGCTGCCCAGTTAGCAATCTGCACCTTAAAAATAGACGAGGAAAACCCCTCGACTATCTTTAAGGCGCTGGAGCTAACCAGGCAGCATCCGATATCACTGCTGCCCGATTAGGTTCAGTGGTTTCTGGCTTTTACGGCAATCACCAGATATTCATTGCCATCGTTGCGGCATTGAATATCCGGTTTAGAGGTCAGCAGGGGAGGGCTAT
Organism: Ichthyophis bannanicus; assembly: GCA_033557465.1. Lineage (NCBI taxonomy): Eukaryota > Metazoa > Chordata > Amphibia > Gymnophiona > Ichthyophiidae > Ichthyophis > Ichthyophis bannanicus. The sequence goes on along the minus strand of CM066049.1, from coordinate 78,631,844 downwards.
GCGCTGACAAGGTACATAGCCCTTCCAAAATCTGAACAATTGAAAATCAGGCCCATAGATATTTGGATGGCTGATGGGCATGAGGATTTCTTGGTAACTTGCCTGCATTGTGCAAAGATAGTGGACTTCACTTGCCACTTGGATAGAATTTTAGATAATGCTAAGAAGGAGCTGGCTGTCATGGTACATATGAGCACCAGCAACATAGGAAGTGTGGAAAGGAAGTTCTGGGAGGCAAATTTAGGTTTCTGGGTAGGAAAATGAAATCCATAGCCTCCAGGATAGCATTGCCAGATATGCTCCCAGCTCCATGCATAAGACCCAGAGGAAGGTTGAGCTTCAGAGTCTCAGTACATGGATGAGATGATGGTGTAGGGAAGGGGGCTTTAGAATTGTTAAACATAGGATCCCCGTTCTTCAAAATGTTGCCCTATTTGGAAAGGATGGGTTTTAACTTAAGCAAGAGGAACTTCGCTGCAGGCACTAACTTAGGCTGGAGGAACTGGGGTTTCTAGTCCCATAGGCGCTCCTTGTGGCCTTGGGTAAGCCACTTAACCCTCTGTTGCCTCAGGTTAAAAAAACAAACAAACAGATTGTGAGCCCTTTGGGGACAAGGGAAATATATACCGTGCCTGAATGTACAGCACTTTGACCTGGTGAAAAGTAGTATATAAGCATTGCTAAATAAATTAATTAATAAAATGAAATAGAAGGGAATTTTTTCTCACACATTTTCAATAGTAACTCAAGATGAGTTGCATTCACTTATAGTAGGCATTTTCCTATCCCTATAGGGCTTATAATCTAAGTTTATACTCAAGGCAATGGAGGATTAAGTGATTTGCCCAAGACCACAAGGAGGAGTAATGGGATCTGAATTATAACTTCTCTGGTGCTCTAACCATTAGGCTAGTCCTTTATTCTAGACCATGAGGAAATCCTAATAATCACTCAGAAGCACACAGTTCAAAGAAAGGTATCTTCACACGATAGTGACTAAAATGGAGACATTACAATATCCTGATAGAGAGGTTATGAAGTAGTCCATGCACACTTAAATAAAGAGCAGGCAGATATAACTGACTCTAAATTACCTATGACAGGTTGTAAATACAAATAAAAACATACTTTAATTTTCTGCATGAAAATGACAGAAGTCTAAAAGACAGGACTGGAGAGTTAGAATGAATGGAACAAATAAAGAATATAGACCTAACAGGCATCTTTGAGCCCTGGTAAAAGGAAGATAACCAATGGGAAACCGTTTGACCACGTCACATAGCCCACCACTACCATGCCTTCTTCCTCGCCTCCTCTAGCTCAGTTCCAGTCTCCCTTAATGACTGTAAATAGTTCATGTATTCATTAATCACTAAAACCATGTTCATACTGTTATAAGTTATACTGTTATACTCTTGTTCCATTCTAATTGTAAACTCTGTTAATTGTTACTTGTTCAATGTAATCCTGTTCACTGTAAACCTGTTCAATGTATTAAGTTGTTTTCTGTAGACCGCACTGAACTAAAATAGCGCGGTATAGAAAACCAAATAAATAAATAAATGATGCTTGGGTACAAAATGATAAGGAAGCGAAGTATATGTCAAGAATAGTATACTGTCAAGCAGGATAAAATTCATGCAGGAAATAAAATGCGATGAAATACAGAAACATAGAGAATGACTGCAATAAAGACCATATGCGCCTATTCAGTCTGTCTATCCATAAGAAGTATTAAATTCTTCAACACCCTCCCTCTCCGTCAAATATCCTCTGCATTTGCTTTAATGAATGCAAATACAGTTCACATCTCTATTGCTTCCACTGGGAGGCTTTTCCATGAATCCACCATCCTTTCCATAAAGAAATATCTCCTCAGAGTACTCCTGAATCTCTTTTCAACTTCATCCTATGGTCCCCTTGTTTCAGAGCTTCCTTTCAGCTGGGCCACCTACATTTATGTCATGGAGGTATTTAAATCTCTCTGTCATCTTCCTTCTCCCGCCTCTTTGAAAGTATACATATTGAGATCTTTAAGTCTATCCCCATATTCCATATGATGAAGACCACTGACCATTTTAGTAGCTACTCTCTGAACCTACTCCATCCTGTTTATTTTCTTTTGAAGGCGTGGTCTCTAGAATTGTACATCCTATTCTAATTGAGGTCTCACTAGACACTTATACAAAGGCTTTATCACCTCCTTTTTCCTGCAGCCCATTCTTCTCACTGTCCACCCAAGAATCCTTATGGCTTTTGCCATCTCCTTTTTTACCTGTTTGGCCACTTTAAGATCTTCTGATATGATTACCCTCAGATCCCCTTCTTCTTTCATGCATTGAAGTACTTCACCTTCTATACTGTACCACTGCCGTGAATTTTTGCAGCCCATATTCATGACTTTATATTTTTCAGCATTAAATCTAACATAGCAACATCATAACATAATATATGATGGCAGATAAAGACCAGCATGGTCCCTCTAATCTGCTCAGTAATGTGGTTACAGTAGTTGTAACCACCCTTTATTTTATTTATTTATTTAATTTTATTTTCAGTTTCTTATATACGCTATTCGTCATCAGCGCAGTTTACATAGAACAAAACTTACCGCAAGGCGGCGAGCCACTCTGTGTTTACAGAGAATGGGTACTAAAACTTGGCTAACAGGGGAACTATATACATATATGTACATATAGGTGTCATGTTTAATTCGGATTGGAGATAGGCTGAGTTAAGGTTGGAAAGCCTGTATGGTGGTTTGCCATTCTAGAATGGGGAGGGGGTTGTACGTGCAGTGGTTTCAGGGTAGTACTTGAGGAAGAGATGGTGCTTCAGTGATTTCCTACACTGGGTTAGGTTAGGAATTGCACGGATGGTGGGTGGTATAGCGTTCCAGCATCTGGGCGCACAGAACTTGAAGGCCCTGTTTGCTGTTGATTTGGTACATTGGTACCATTCCATGCAGGTCACCCCCTCTATGCCTTTGCTTAGGGTTGCACCTGCTGCTCCATGCAGATCACCCCCCCCCCCATACTTATTGAAGTATAAAAGTTTGCTTTGAATATAATTGGGGTAAGATGGCAGATGGTAGTGGTTATGCACGATAAGCTCTGTGCATTCAGGACCTGACTCACCCGACCACTCTGCTGCCAAAGCAGGACAAGAACTCACCCAGCCCATCAGGGTTGGTATTGGGGGAGAGAAGTCAGCTTAGCTTGGACCAGCTTGGGGTTCCCCCAATTTTGGAGTCTCCCACCATTTTGGACCGCTCCAATATTTCTCTCCTGCAGCAGAGCACAGAAGGGGATCACTTAGCCCTGAAGTAAGAGTCTTTTCCAGACAACTCAGTTGGTGCTGGGGGATTTGATGGGCTCCCCATCACATCTTCTTCCCCAGACTTACCGGCAAGAAGCAGCAGAAGTGAGGTAAGCTGGTGAACCAGCTATCTGAGGGGGAGGGGGGGAGGTGGTCTTGGATCACTTACCAGTGGGGGCAGCTCTCCAGTAACCCTATTCATACTTTGGAACTCCATTAAAGTGCTGAATTACAATAATGAATTGCAATATTGAAAAAGTTGGTGCAATGGTTGATTCTCTAATGGGGCTTGTTTCTGCTCAGAAGGTTGAGCTTGGCCAACATGCTGCTAAACTGAAGCAACTGGAACAAAAGGCAGATGAGTTGGGGGCTGTTAAGGATGCCTATGTTAGGGAGAGTTCGGAACTGTAGAGAAAACTGGAATACCTTGAAAACTAGATCTGGAGGAATAACTTAAGGTTTTTGGACTTCCCTTGGTTTCCTATGCTTGGCCCCGTTGAGATGTTGAAGTATTTGGTGGATATTTTGGGCTGGCCATCAGACAATATACCTCCTGTAAATTGGGTGTATTACCTGTCTCCCACTAGTGGGGCATCCTGGAGCCCCGGTCACCCTCTGGATCAGTTGGATTTGACTGGTTTTTTTGGAAGGCTCTTTGGATCTGTTGACTACTCATAGCACTATGTTGGTGACTTTAACTTTTGAGCAAGATAAGAACGCTGTTCTATGTCTTTACTATAGACATATGAAGGAACTGGTTTTTGGCTCTTCAGTTCATATATTCCCTGATATTTCTAAATACACCCAAGACTGGCGTAAGGAATTCTTGGTGCTGCGCCCTCGAGTTCTGGCGCTTGAAATCTTGGCTATTGAAGTTTCCTTGCTTATATTATATTAGTCTTGTGGCCAAAACATATTTCTTTACTAAGCCTAAACAACGTCTTGATCTTGTGATTTCATGAGAAGGGAAAACCAGGGTTGAGGGTGGGAAAGCATAGTGTGCTTTCCGTTAATGTTGGGATACTCCTCAGTTTCTACAACTGTTTGCTGTATATTTCCTTGAGTAATTTCTTTCTTTCCCCACACCTTTTGTGGTCAAATTGGCAATGATGTGTTGTACATTTATTTTATTTATTTAGACAGATTTGTATACCACCTTATCCTATAATCAAAGTGGTTACATCACAATTGGAGGGTTACATTTAACATGAGGGTATTTAACAACATTTAGACAGCACATTAACAACATTATATAACAAACTCTTATACTGAACTCTTATGTCTCATTAGGATGATTGGGTATTGAATTGGCTGAGGTAGTTGCATTCAATTGCTCCAATAATTGTATTCAATTGCTTCAATAAACTATTTTCTTGTGTGTTTCTGTATATTTCTGTTGATATTACCTGTATCTTTTCTTTCTTGGAATACTGATAAATAAACAAGTTTAAAAATTTTTAAAAAAAAGTTTGCTTTGATTTCATCCTCTTGCTACAAAGGGATCCACTGTGTCTGTCCCATGCCATTTTGAATCCTGTCACTGCATTTGCTCCCACCAACTCTATTGGTGGGGCATTCCAAGTATTGTATCCACTACACTTTGAGAAAAAAATATTTCCTGATTTTGCTTTTAAGTTTGCCACCTTGCAGCTTCATCATAAGCCCTCTAGCTTTACAGCTTCCCCTTCTTTGAAAAAAGTTTGTTCAGTCTGTATCATAACTCCCCTGTCCCTCCTCTCCTCGAGGTATACAGTTAGGTCTTCAAGTCTCTTTTCATATGTCTTCTGGCACAGGCTCCAAATCATTTTGGTCACCTTCTTCTGAACCATTTCAAGCCCTTTTATATCCTTTCTGAGATATGGTCTCCAAAACTGAATACAGTGCTCCAAGTGAGGCCTCACCAATGACTTGTACAGGGACATTAATGCCTCCTCCTTTCTGCTGGTTATCCCTCTCTGTATGCAGTCTGCATCCTTCTGACTTTGGCTACCACCTTGTCACATTGTTTTGCCCCTTGAGATCCTCAGACACTATCACTCCAAGGTCCCTCTCCAAGGTCCATGCACACCAACCTTTTGCACCCTGTTGCAGACAATTCCTTCAGATCTCTGCATCCCAAGCGCATGGCTCTGCACTTCTTCACAGTAAATCTTAACTGCCAAGCATTAGACCATTGTTCCAGTTTTTGCAGATCTTCCCTCGTGTTGTCCACTCTGTTGCAAATTTTTGTGTCATCAACAAAAAAGCAGAATTTTCCCCTTCAATATTTCTGCATTATCACTCACAAATACAATGAACAGTATCGGTTCCAGAACTGATCCCTGAGGGACTCCACTATGCACCTTCCTTTATTCTGGGTGTGTTCTGTTTACCACCACCTTCTGTCATCTGTCAACCAACCAATATCTGATCCAGTTCACCACCTTGGGACCTATCCACAGGCTGCTCAGTTTATTTATTTATTTTCTTATATACTGTGCTATTCTGCATCAGTGTGGTTTACATTGAACAAATTGAAATTACATTGAACAGGGCATTATAACTTGGAGAGAACTATTTTACAGGGAACATGGGCTATGGAGGGCTAGGTGGCTTGCCCAAGACCACAAGGAGCACCTGTGGGACTAGAAACCCCAGTCCTTCCGGCCCAAGGTTGCTGTCCTCTAGTGGGATTTGAACCCCCAACCTTCCGGCCTGAAGTACCTTGCCCCAACCACTAGGCCACTCCTCAACTCCTCCACTCCATAAGCCTCCTATAAGGAACACTATCAAAGGCTTTGCCAAAATTTAGGTAGATCACATCCATTGCATGCCCTTGACCTAGTTCTTTGGTCAACCAGTCAAAGAACTCAATCAAATTTGTTTGGCATGATCTTCCCTTGGTAAAACCATGTTGCCTTGGATCATACAATCCATTGGTTTCCAGAAAGTCCAGTATTCTTTCTTGCAAGAGCAACTCCATTACTTTTCCCATCACAGAGGTAAGGCCTATAGTTTGTCACCTCTTCCCTTTTACCACTTCTGTGAAGAGCCCATGGAACTTCTTCCATCTCCAAGTATCTATTAAAAACATCCTTTAAAGGCCTGTCAGAACCTCTCTGAGATCTTTCAGTATCCTGGGATGTAACCCATCTGGTCCCATGTTCTTGTATCATCAGCAAAGAGGCATACCTTTCCTGACAGACCTATAAATGTGGATTCTTTGTGTATAGAAATTCCATGTGTGATAGGGAAGTGTCTGCCTGGCTAGGATGAAGAAACAGCTAATGAAATGCTAACAAAATGGGAGCATAATGGGAGTTACAGACGGCTGCGTGAGGGCGTTCTGTGTCCCATGACAGCAGGACTAGAAGATCGCGGGGTGAGAGAGTGTGCAGGAGATGGAGGAATGCCCCACCACCACCAGTAATTCCACCAGCTAGAGAGAGGTCCTCACAGAGTCATAAGCAGCACAAGAGGCCTAGCTTACTGGAGTTGCAGATGGCTGCATGAGGGTGTGCTGTGTCCCATAATGGTGGGTCTGGAAGATCACAAGGTGAGAGTGTGTGCAGCAGGCAGAGGAGTAGCTCCCTCCCCCCCCCCCAGTGATTCCACCAGCTGGAGACAGGTCCCCGCAGAGTCATAACCAGCACAAGAGGCCCAACGGAGGACCAATAGAGGTGGACGCTGTGTGATTCTCTGCCAGGTACACTTTGTGTTTGTGTTTGAGATATTCTCCATGAGGAAAAGGAAAGGGAAGATGTTGACCAAGACTTCTGATCCCCAGGTTGAGGGGAAGTAGTGGGGCCGTTAGACAGAATGTTTGCTTCTAGTTCTGTGCCACTGCTCTCCTTGGACGGACAGTCTCTTAGCCCTGTTAAAAGGACTCCTCTGCCTGTCCCCCAACTGCAACTGTCTTCTATGGTACTGGAAGCCTCTAAGAGACATTTGGTATCTCCCTAGCCCTCTGGTTTCCTACCGAATCCTGTTTTTATACCTGATGTGGGACAGCCATCGGTGGTAACATCCCAAGGTATTTCAGTGCAGGACTTATGGGTGGCTATTACAAATTTTGATGTTAAACTGTTGGGTTCAGTATTTTCTCTTTGTACTTTTTCTCAGGAGATGGTTCAGAAGTTTAAAGAAGTGGACATAAGATGATGAATATGGATAAAAATGTTTCCAGAGTTCAGGGGCAGTTGGCTTCTATTAAGCAAGCTAATGTTTCATTTATAAAAGATTCAGTTTCCTTACACTTCAAGTTGGAAACCCTCGAGAATGTCTCTAGGGCTAACAACTTGAGGTCTTTGAATTTTCCCTTGACACATTTATTATTCTCTGAAATTCTGTTAAGTAAATATTTTAAGGAGGTGCTCTTGCTGAAGGAAGATGTCCTTGTTCAGAAATGTGTTTATTTGCCTATAATGTCTCGGCAGGTGGATGCTGGAGGTGAAGGGGTGGATATCTTATCCAGTGTGAGTCAGGACCTGACTAAGTTACTAGAAGACTCATCTGATAATATTACCCATTGGGGTACTTTATTGGTCTCTTTCCTGTCCGTAGCAGACAAGGTTAAGGTGTTAAAGCTGATTTTTTTTAAGCATAAAAGAGGTTTTGTTTTGCAGTATGAAGCTTAATGTGTTTCCTGATGTTTCTAGAAGCACACAGCTTCGTCACAAGCAATTTCTTGCACTGGAACCTAGGGTTTTGGGGATTGGTGCTACCTTTATCCTGTATTTTCCATGCAAATGTTTTGTAAATTTGCATGGAAACACACATTACTTTTATGATGTATCTCAATTAGAGAAATTCTCAGTTGATAAATAGGAGTAAATGTAAATTGGAATTTGTTTGTTATCTGCCCTTAGAAGTGGACGGTGGGAGGGGAATTTCTTCCTTCCCCCTTTTGTTCTGTTTTTTCTTGATATTTTTCTTTTTGTATCCTTCTTTATCTCCCGTGATGAAGACTACTGCTTATGATATATTACTATGTATTTGATTTTGCGTTGTTTTCTGTTTGGGATTTCTTTGATATTGTACGTATTCCTGTTTGTGATATTTAGTTTGTATATTGCAAAAAGTCTAATAAAAAATGGCAGCATAATAATAATGGGAGATTTCAATCTATCTAAGGTTGATTAGGTAAATATAAAAGGTGTGCTGTAAAAAATATTTCATTGTGTTCCTTTATCATTTGCAGGTTTGTTTTATGTCATTTGTTTTTATAAATTTTCATTTCAGGGGCAATTTTGTTAATTAACCCTGGGAGTACCGATGGGGTCAAAAGTGACCCCATTGCAAGTTTCACAACGCGTATCTCGGAAACTAGTTGTTCAAGAATGCAATCTTTTTTATGACTTTTCACATGTCAATATTCTCTTTATATTGCGCCATGAGAGGAATAAATTTCATCCACTAGGTGACGCTAGTGATGAATTGCAGCACAGAGTACCAGTGGGGTCATTTTTGACCCCTGTTGCTTACATCCAGTTTGGATCGTGATACAATTTGCAGTTTTGTGAATTTTTTGATCTGACAAAGGTATTTATCATTAATTATGTATCATTTATTTTTTGTACTCTTATTTTATGAAAATTACACATTTTCTGTAATTGATATCATATGTTCTCTCATTATTTCCGATGAAATCTAAAGGCTTTCAGCTCGTTCATCACGATTATTGTACACCTATAGTAAAACTGCTTTGCGTTTTATTCAACTTTATCTTTGTTTATTTATTTTAAGTTATTGTTTATGATGTCAAAACGAAATTATTCAGCTGCCAAGTAAGAGAAATATTGCAACGAGATGCTGACAGTGACGGCTCTGAGTCGTCTGATGATGCAGCATATTCAGCAAGCGAAGAAGCATATCAGCCAAGTTCGGGCGATAAATCTGATTATGACAGTCATGCTTCAGATGGCGACAGCAGTTGGTTGCCAAGTGAATGTGAGACTGATGTTGAGCCAGTAACATCGCCTGCAGCAAAGAGTCAAGTTACAGGTCGAAGCAAAGGTCGAGGCTGTGCTGGACGGGGAAGAAGGCAGGAGTCCTCGGTGTCAGTATCATCTGTGAGGAATCTTAGTTGTGGTCGTAGAGGAGCTAAGAGGTCATCAACTATAAGCACAAATGTTGCCATTGAAGCCTATGTATCTAAGGATGCCACATCATGGAACAGGAGACCTATAAAGCAAGCTGCTGGAAGATACGCCAGAGCTAATGTCATGCCCATACAACAAGGTCCTACAAGGTATACTGTACGAAATGTTGATGGCCCTCTCGCAGCATTCCACTTGTTCATGAGTAAGAACTTATTGAATGAAATCATGATGTGGACGAACAAACAAGGAAGACACATTTATGACGACACCTGGAAAGATTTGACAGAGGGAGAATTTCAACATTTTCTTGGATTTCCAATCCTCTCAGGCGTGTACAAGTCACGAAATGAATCCATAGTTCAGTTGTGGAACCTTGAAGATGGTCATTCCGTTTTCAGCAAAAATATGGCCCGTAACTGTTTTCAGCAAATTTCTTGTGCTCTCAGATTTGATGATGCAACCAACAGACGTGAACATCGAGGCGTGGATAAGCTTGCTCCAATCAGACACGTTTTTGATACCTGGGAACCAACTCTAAGTGACGCCTTTGTTCCTGGTGAAAATGCTACCGTGGATGAGCAACTGCTTACATTTCGTGGCCGTGTTCCATTCAGACAATATATTCCCAGAAAACCTGGGAAATATGGCATAAAGCTATGGATGTTGTGTGACAGTGCAACGTCATATGTTCTGTGTCTTCAAGTATATACAGGAAGGGAACTCAGACAAAACAGGGAACAGAATCAGGGTGAAAGGGTTGTGCTGCAACTCACTGAAGGATTGATGTGATCTGGCAGAAATGTTACTCCTTGACAATTTCTTCTGCAGTTTATCCCTGTCACGGAAATTGCTAGAAAAACAAATGACAATTTTTGGGGACAATTCAAAAGAACAGAAAAGAATTACCTCCAGAATTTGTAACATCAAAGGGCCGAGAGGTATTCACGTCACTGTTTGCTTTTCGCGATGACGCCACTCTGGTTTCCTATTGCCCGAAGAAAGGAAAAGTGGTTGTTCTTCTGAGCAGTTTGCATGATCAAGAAGTAGATAACACATGTCCAGACAAAAAAACACGCATGATCTTGGACTATAATTCTAGTAAAGGTGGAGTAGATATGGCAGATCAAATGTTGCGCACGTATACCACAAAACAAATAAGACGCTGGCCAGTGACATCTTCTACAATGTTGGACATCAGTGCTTTGAACGCCTTCATTGTTTGGATGTCACTAAATCCAGAATGGCAGTCCAAGTCAAAGCACAGACGTCGTCTATTCCTCTTGGAATTAGGAAAGCAGCTGCTTCAGAGTAATTGCAGCGAGACTTCTTCCAGCATTGAAGAAGCCACTGATGCTGTTTGCAATGTCGGGATCCCAAAGAAAAGGGCAAGGTGTCACTGCTGTTCCAGAGAAAAGGACAAGAAAAGCAACATAGTTTGCACCTCCTGCAAGCGCAATGTTTGCAAAGAACATTCAGAAATTGTCTGTGTCTCATGCAAATGACTGTAGTACTTTACTGTGTTCATCAAGTGCATGCAAAAACTGCTTTCATGGCAACTCTTCTTCATGTAATTTTATGATAAAGCATTAAATTTCAAAACATTTAACCCTCATATAATAAATAATTAATTTGGAATAATATTTTGTCTGTTTAGTTTAAATTTTTCATGGTTAACAATTAAAATTTGTCGTGGGGTCATTTATGACCCCAACGGTATTCAGTGTGTGCAAAAAATCTTGCTAATTCCAGGGTTAAGTAGGTAGCTGTGGTTACTGCCCAAATAAAAACATAGATGAAAGGCTGCTAGAAGTTTTGGGAAATTAAAATATCCAACTGACTTTTTTTCTCACAGTAGGAAGCTGGCTTTAAATCAGTGACTTTTGGGTTAGTAAGTATTTTGTAACAGAGCTATTAGGTCTCCATGGGGGGCTGGTTCTAGCCAGCCTGCTCTTAACTCCTGTATTGCTAATGATCTTCCTGTTTCCTGATTAGTCAGATTAAAACAATATAACACAAAACAAAACAACGTTAATACAATGTTTACTATAACAAGCATGAAAAAATTAAGGAAAACTACTGCAGAGGAAGGCCAGCAATGAGATGAATCAATAAAATAACAGCAGCTATGGGTACCAGTCTATCAACAATGAGCCGTCTGACTGAGGACCGAACACAATTTAGAACTATCCAGAGGATCGCCAGGAGTCGACACCAAATCGACGGCACTTAACAACAAGAACAGCATTTAACTTTAAAATGTGAAACTATAATAAAATAAAGAAATGAGAAAGAAACTATTTAAAAATATCCTCTTGGAAGCACAGACCATGCAGTATGTATTCCATTCATTAGAAAAGGTCAAAGGAAGACCAAACAACTGGCAGCATAGCTAAATGGAGAGGTGAAGTACTGTAGGCAATTAAACCCAAAAGGACATTTTTCAAACAATAGAAAGCAAATTCAAATGAAAACAGGAAAGCCCATAAGCACTGCCAAGTTAGAAATGAAGCTTTAATAAGGCAAACCAAAAGACAAAAGAAGCTTGATAAAGAGGCAAAATCTCATACTAAAAACATTTTCAAGTAATTCAAAGCACAAAACTTGTGAATAGAGTGGATTGGGCCATTAGATGTAAAGGATATAAACAGGATGGAGTCGGTGCAGAGGATGGCTTCCAAAATCACCAGTGGGCTTTGTAATAAGGCATATGGGGGTAGACTGAGAGATCTCAATATGGATACTTTGGAGGAAAGGCAGAAGAGGGGAGATATAAGAGATGTTTAAATACCTTTGTGGCATAAATGCACAGGAGAAGAGTCTCTTTCAATTGAAAGAAAGCTCTGCAATGAGAGACATAGGATGAAGGTGAAGGGATAGACTCAGGAGTAATATGTGGAAATATTTTTTTACAGGAAAGAGTGGTAGATGCATAGAACAGTCTTCCAGTGGAGGTAGTAGAGATGAGGACAGTATCCGACTTCAAGAAAGCATGGGACAAACAGCATTTCTCTAAAGAAAAAAAAATAGATTATAGTAAGTATGGAAGGGCAGAGTGGATAAACCATATGGTCTTTTTCTGCCATCATGTTTCTATGTTTAGATGACCAAGGCATAAAAGAGGCGCTCAAGGACAAGACTATAGCAGAAAAACTAAATAAACTATTTACTTTGGTCTTTCCTGAGGAGGTTGTTGTGGAATTATTTGTCCTGGAAAAATTCTATGATGATGATGATGATTTGGAGGAATTGAAGCAAAACCATGGTGAACTGGCAAGATGCAACAGAGCAAATTGGGGAACTAAAGAGTAATCCCCAGGACTGGATGATTATACACCCCAGAGTTCTGAAAGAAATCAAAGATGAAATTGTAGACCTTTTACTAGTAATCAGTAACCTATCATTAAAGTCAGCTACAGTAGCTGAGGACTGCAGGGTGTAACAACAGTTTTTAAAAAGGGTTCCAGGGGTGATCCAAGAAACTATAGACTTGCGATTCTGATTTTGGTATTGAGCAAAATGATAGAAGCTATTCTGAAAAACAAAATTACAACCCATAAGGACAGATATACTTAACAGGGCATGACCAACATGGATTTAACAGAAGGAAGTCTTGCTTTATCAATCACATTTTTCTGAGTGTACTAATGAACACATGGGTAAGAAGGGTTGATATAGTGCATTTGGATTTTCAGAAGGCATCATACAAATTCGCTCATGAGTGAATCTTCAGGAAATTTCAAAGTCATGGGATAGAAACTAATATCCTGTTGTGGATTGGCAATTGGTTAAAAGATAGGAAACAGACAGCAGGGTAAAATGGTCCGTTTTCACAGAGGAAAAGGGTAAACAATGAGGTGCATCAGAGATCTGTACTGAAACTGGTGCTTTTGATATATCTGTAAATGGTGTAGAAAAAAAAATGGTGAGTGAGGGGATCAAATTTGCAGATGACTCAAAATTATTCAAAATTATTAAATCACAAGAAAATTATGAAGAATTACTGGAGGACCATGCACTACTGTGGGATTGGGCACTTAAGTGGCACGTGAAATTTAATATGGGCAAGTGCAAAATGAAGCAAAAAATGCAATGTGTGCCTTCGAGTCAGTCCTGACTCCTGGCGACCCAGAAGCTCCTGGGTTTTCTTGGCAGTGTCACTGGAAGTTGATTGCCAGGCCTTTCTTCCGAGGCAATGGAGGGTTAAGTGACTTGCCCAAGGCCACAAGGAGTGCTAGTGGGAATTGAACCCTGGTTGCTTGGTTACCAAGCGAGTGTTCTAACCACTAGGCAAAATGAAGCACCCAGGTGAAAATAATCCTATCATTAGGTATACAATGCCGAGTTCCATTTCAGGCATCAATATCCAAGAAAAGGTTCTTAGAATCACTGTGCACAATGGGAGTAATTTTATAAGGCAGACCTACATTTCTGTGTGTGTTCAATGTGCAAATCAGGATATTTTAGTGGCTTTATATGTACAAATGATCACTTACATGCAGTGTAGGTGGTCGCTATTTTGAAAGTATGTGCGTCAGATTGCATTCATTCAATGTGGGTGTGCACAGGGGCGCAGTATGGGTGAAGCATGGATTGTAAGTTTATCAAGTACACGGGTACTTTAATTTATAAAATAAGCACAAAATAAATGCATTAAAATGCATGTAAATCTATTCTACGCATGCTGAAGTCCTCAGCTCAGTGTGCGCTGGCAGTCAAAAAAAAGCAAATGAAATGCTAGTTACAAAGAACTGCAGAATAAAACTGAGACTATCAAAATGATTCTGTATTAAATCCATGGTGCAATCCCACCTAGAGCATTGTGTGCAGTTCCGATGGTCCTATTTTGCAAAAGATATAGCAGAACTAACAAATGTGCAGAGAAATGGAACCAAAGTGATAAGAGGGTTGGAACAATTCTCTTATGAGGAAAAACTAAACAGATTAGGGTTCTCCAGCTTAAAGAAGAGACAGCTGAAGGAAGATAACACAGAAGTCTATCAAAAGTGAATAGTGAAGTACCCCAAGGAACTGTGCTGGGTCCGGTGATTTTAAACTTATTCATAAATAACCTGGAAATGGGAATAACGAGTGAGGTAATCAAATTTGCAGATGAAACACAATTATTCAAAGTTGTTAAAACCCAGGTGGATTGTGAAAAATTGCAAGATAACTTTCATAAACTGGAAGACTGGATGTTCAAATGGCAGATGAAATTTAATGTGGACAAGTGCAAAGTTATGCACCTAGGAAAGAAAAACCCAAACTATGGTTACATGATGCAAGGTTCCACATTAGGAACCACCATCCAGGAAAAAGATTTAGGCGTCATTGTGGATAACACGTTGAAACCCTCTTCCCAGTGCACAGTGGAGGCCAAGAGAGCAAATACAATGCTAGGAATCATAAGGAAAGGAATGGAAAATAAAATGAAGGATAATTTAATGCCTCGGTATCGTTCCATGGTGCGACCACACCTCAAATATTGTGTGCAATTCTGGTCGCCATATCTTAAAAAGGATATAGGAGAATTAGAAAAAGTACAGAGAAGAGTCTCCAAAATGGTAAAGGGGATGGAAGGATAGCCCTATGAGGAGAGGCTAAAAAGGTTAGGGCTCTTTAACCTGGAAAAGAGACGGCTGAGAGGAGATATGATAGAGGTCTATAAATTAATGGAGTGGAACGGGCAAACGTAGATCGATTGTTTATACCATCAAAATGTAGAAAGACTAGGGGACATGCAATGAAGCTGCAGTGCAACCCATATAAGACTAATCAGAGAAAATAATTTTTCACTCAACAATTTAAAACTGGACTTCATTTCGTAGGATATAATAAAAGCTGTTAGTGTAGCTGGGTTTAAAAAGGTTTGGACAAGTTCCTGGAGAAAAGTTCAATAAACCATTATTAAAGGGAACCCAGGAAATCCACTGCTTATCCCAATACAAGCATTGCGGAACCTATGTTTTCTGGGGAAACTGCTAGGTAATTGTGACCTAAATTGGCCACAGGATACTGGGCTTGATGGACCTTGGTCTGACCCAGTATGGCATATCTTATATTCTTATGTTGGGGGAAGGTCAGTTGGGCCTGCCTGGGACGTCTGGGGGCAGAACCGGCCTTAAAGGGCCTGAGTGCTCTTAAACACGCCGGAATTTAAGAAAATAAAAATTAAATTTAAAGTGATCTGGGATAGAAGAAAACTAAGCTTGAGCCCTCGAAAGAGGGTTTTTTCCTGTTTAAGCAGTTTTATTTGCCTGCGATTTGTAACATTGGTATTGAGCAGGCCTGGAGGTTGGGCCTAGGCTGAAAATGACTCGATATTAAACGTAGTATTTTTAAAGTTTTAAAGGTTTGGGAGGGGGCCTTAGGGGTGTGTATGAGGACTAGTAAGCCCTTAGCAGAAGTTTTTGTGATGTTTTAATACTGTTTAAACTCACGATTTGTAGTGGTTATAAAAATGAAACTAAAAGGGCTTTTTTTTTTTAATTTTCAGTTTTTATTAAGTTCTTCAAAAGGCACAACACATCATAATACATTCAACACTTAACATCACTTAATTAACCTGTAGCCTTTGCCCCCATACATGCCCGTTACAGCATACATTTCCTCCCCTTACCTATACACCGCCATCTTTTCATCAGTCCTTAAATTTCCCCTCCTCCCAAAACAATTTCTTCAGCTATATATAAACATTTTTCTTTTTACCTTTTTAATTTTTTAACACATAGCTACATCCAACCATTCCGCTACAGCAGGGGTGTCAAACTCAAATACACAGTGGGCCAAAATGTAAAACTTGAACAAAGTCGCGGGCCAGCATTGAACAAATGAACCTTTTAATATGGACCCAAACAAGATTTGCTTTAACATTGAATATGAAGCAACACTTATTACTATACAATTTATAACTTAATAGTTCAGATATGCAAAAACCAATTTCAAATAAAAAAAAACATCAATGACATTCATTTATTAAATAAGATTTAAATAATAATAAATAATATTTTTTAAAATAAAATAACAATAATAAAATTAATCAACCATTCAAGCCCATGTCTTGGAGTAGCAAGAAAAAGTGCATAAAGAAAACGTTAATTATTGCTCAGTTTGCTGCACACTGATCTAATCTGATGTGCCCAAGCCAGATACCTGGCATCTCTTCTTGGATGATAGTTCATCAATGTCTGGGCTCAGGCTTTGAGCTGAGGAAATCCTCAGTATCGAGCGAAGGTGTTCATCAGTCAGACGTCTCCTGTGAGATGTTTTGGTCATCTTCATCGAGGAGAAAAGTTGCTCACATAGATAAGTGCTGCCGAACATGGAGAGCATCTGAGCAGCTTGGGTGCGGAGCTGAGGCATTGTGTCAGGGATGAACTGTGGAAACTGGGCGGCGCCCACAGCATCATACTTTGACTTCAGCGTGTCATTACACTGGAGTTCAATTAGCTCCATTTGGAGGTTGGTTGGTGCGTTTTTCACATTAACTGCAAAGGGATTACTGAGCAGTTCAAACCTACATTTCTGGACATCAAAGTCGGCAAATCGCCGGCTAAACTCAGCGCCGAGTACACTGAGTTTTTCAGCAAACTGTGCGCATGGGAACAAGTTGGTAAAGAACTGCGTTTTCATGGTTTGGCAGCAGGGAAAATGGCCAAGGTTTCCTTGCAGCATCTGATTCTCCCACAGGCACAGTTTAGTTTTAAAAGCCCTCACTGCAGCATACATGTCTGTGATGATGCGCCCCCGCCCCTGAAGCTGCAGGTTCAGCGCATCGAGATGGCTCGAGATGTCACACAGAAAGGCCAGCTCACACAGAAACATTTTCTCCCGAAGCTCTGCTGTGTCCTTCCCTTTGCTTTCCAGAAACTGACATATTTCCTCATGCAGCTCAAAACATCTATTCAGTACTTTTCCTCGGCTTAACCATCTCACCTCTGTGTGATACGGCACGTCTGCGTATTCCGAACCACACTCCTCCAGAAAAGACTTAAACTGGCGGTGATTCAGACCTTTGGCTCTTATAAAGTTAACTACTTGTGTTACTGTGGTCTTAACATGTTCCATCTTTAGGGCTTTGCCACACAATGATTCCTGATGTATGATGCAGTGATAAACAGTTAGTTCACCTGCACAGTTCTCTTCCTGCATCTTCTCCCGGACCCTGCCCACCAGTCCACTTGTTTTACCGCACATCGCTGGCGCACCATCTGTCGTTAATCCCACGAGTTTATCCCACGGCAGCTTTATTTCAGTTACGCATTTGGAAACCTCCTCAAAATTTCCTTTCCTGTGGTTGTGCCATGCATTGATTTGAATCCCAATAGCTCCTCTGTAACACACATATTTGAGTCCACTCCACGGATGAAGACTGACAGCTGAGCAGTATCAGATGCATCGCTGCTCTCATCCACAGCAAGGGAGAATGCAACGAAATCTTTTCCCTTTTCCAAAAGCTGGTCATACAGATTGGTGGCAAGATCACATGTGCGATCAGCTACTGTGTTTCTGCTCAGGCTCACGTTTGAAAAGGCTTGCTTTTTCTCTGGGCACACGATGTCACAAACTTTCAACATGCACTTTTTCACAAACTCTCCCTCATTAAAGGGCCGGGCTGATTTTGCGATCTCTGCTGCCACAATATAACTAGCCTTTACAGCAGCCTCACTTTGTGATGTGGCTTTTTTGAACATATTCTGTTGTGAAACCAAACTTCTTTTCATCTCCTCCACTTTCTGGCTCCTTTGAGTCATATCCAGGTCCTTGTACTTGTCATGGTGTTTTGTTTCATAGTGTCGTCGAATGTTATACTCCTTAGTTATAGCCACGTTGACTCCACAAATCAGACAAACAGGTCTGTCTTTTACATATGTAAACAAATATTCTGTCTCCCACCTGTCCAGAAAGTTCCTGTTGTCTGCCTTTCTTTTTGCCATTTTTGGGAAGGGGTTCCACAGTGACAGTTGTAGCTTGAGATCGCTATGACTTCTGTCACACAGGAGAGGGCGTTTCTGGGACCTGTCCTGATTGACGCGCCAAAACAACAGCAAGGCATTATGGGATTTGTAGTATTAGCGATGAATGAATGCGCTGTATAATACCGGCGGGCTAGCTCTAGTAGTCATTTGGTATAGCCTCGCGGGCCAAATATAATTACACTACGGGCCAAATTTGGCCCGTGGGCCAGAGTTTGACACCTATGCGCTACAGCAAACCTATACAGTTATATTCCGCCCCCCCATCCTTTTCTACTTCCACCTCCTCCGCCTCCAAGAACCCCCACACCCACAACCTACCCTTGCCTTCCACTTACCCCTGATAACTCATCTCCCCCCTTCCCCCACCCCCTCTTCCCCCTTCCCCCGTCCTGCCTTCCCTCCCCCTACTCACCTCCTATATGCCCCCTCTCATACATCTACCCGAGCTCTAACTCCACTCCCTCACCCTGCTCCTCCCCTCCCCCTCTTCTACTACTCCATCCTTCCACATACCCTCTCTTAACCATCTCCATACCCCCTCCCACCGGTTCGCCATTTCTCCCCCTCTACCCTTTGTGTCCCCCATGATTTTATACATAAGATAGATTTCCGACATTCTCTTATCATAACTGTCCATAGATGGTAGAATCGATCTATTCCAGTGCCAGGCTATTTCACATCTGGCTGCCGGGACACAGAACCAAATAATACCCCACTCTCCTTCCCACTGCCCGTCCTTCTTTTGCAGGAGACACATTTCAGGAGTCAGCTCTATACCTGATCCCACGATTTTATTAATGTTATCCCCAATTTTCCCCCAGTACCTTTGAACCACTGGGCATGTCCACCACATATGTTCCCACTTTGCCGCACTGCCTCCAGCAATCATTCGTCTTCAATACCCCCGCTTTATGCAACCGCTCCGGAGTGAGATACCACCTACTCAGCACCTTGAACCCGTTTTCACGTAATGACGTGGCAATAGTAAATTTGGCTATACCCATCGCCACTCCCTCCCATTCCTCCACCTGCCATTCCACCCCTAAATCCTTTTCCCACACTTCCATATAACTCAATTTCCCCATTCCTCTCGCAATCAACCCTTTGTAAATTCTAGATATCATGCCCTTGGAACCCGAACATGCCCCTTCAAACCATTTCACTCCCCCCCCACTAACCTGCCCCCTCTTCCTTTTTCTGATCAGTGACCCCATTTGCGCATACGCATACCCATCTGTTTCCTGCAGCTGATACATATCGCAGATGCCCTCAAAACCCCTTACCTCATTCCCCACTAATATCTGTGACACCTGACTTAGTCCCTGCTCCGCCCATCTTCTCAGAACTACTCTACTCGGTCCCACTCCCTTTTTGCAACATGCTTGGAGGGACATTGTGTGTGACCACTTCTTATCCCCCACCATCCTCTGCCTATGCTGTTGGCATACATTTAGAGTGTGCACCACCAAAGGGTTATCTCCCCTCTCCCCCTTCCCCCCCCCCAAACTAACCTTTCTAACTCTCCGGGCATAATCCTACTGCCTCCATCATCACCCATTGCTTTAATGGTTCCCTTAACCATGCATACACTGCCCTGAGCTGTGCTGCCTTGTAGTACAGTGCAAAGTTGGGTACACCCATCCCTCCCTCCATTCCCTGCACTTGTAATGTCCGTGCTGCCACCCTTGGCCTTTTACCCCCCCCCCCCAAATAAACCCCGCCACTTGTTTTTGTACCCTCCTCAAAATTCTTCTTGGTATCGCTGTTGGTAATACTTGAAAATAGAACAGGAAATGGGGAAGCAACATCATTTTGATAATCGCCATCCGTCCGAACCAAGAATAGTACCCCCTGCTCCAGCCCCTCAACTGTGACTCCAGTTGCCCTAATAGTTTTTTATAGTTTAATTCAAATAAATCCTCCAGTGCCCTCCCCACCTGCACCCCCAGGTACCTAATTGACCTCTTTGCCCACCTAAAAGGAAAGCGCTGCTGAAGCCCCATCTGCTGTTCCTCCTCCCCTACCACACTTAAAATTTCTGACTTGCCCCAGTTAATCCGGAACCCCGCCACATTCCCATATTCCTGTATCTCACCCATTATGGCTGGCAACGTTTCCCTTGGTCTCGTGACAGTTAACAAAATGTCATCTGCAAAGAGCGACATGCGATACTCTATTTGTCCCACCTGTACCCCCTTAATATCTTGGCTCGCTCTTATCCGCGCTGTCAGGGGCTCCAACGAAAGTGCAAAAAGCAGTGACGATAAAGGACAGCCCTGCCGTGTTCCCCTCCCCAGAGGAAATAAGCATGAGTATCCTCCATTTACTCTCACACATGCTTTGGGACTGGCATACAAGGCCTTTATCCAGTTCACAAACTCTGCCCCAAACCCCATGGCTTCCAATACCAAGAATAAGAATTTCCATGACACTTGGTCAAATGCCTTTTCAGCATCCAACGAGACCAACAGCGCAGGGTCACCCGAGCGCCTGGCTGCCCAAATTACATTTAGAACCTTTCTAATATTATCCGTCATCTGCCTCCCCGGTATAAACCCTGCTTGGTCCTCATGAACTAACTTCCCCATTACTTTATTCAGCCTCGTTGCTAATATCTTTGCCAGCAGTTTCGCATCAATATTTAAAAGCGATATTGGCCTATAGGATGCACACTCCTGCGGATCCTTCCCTACCTTGTGTATAAGGGTGACGTGAGGATCGCCTGGTAACATGCCTGCCTGGTGCGAAGGTAGCGGACCTCACACGCCACCTAGATAAGGTCTTAGATAGTGCTGGGGAGGAGTCTGCTGTCTTGGTACATGCCGGTACCAATGACATAGGAAAATGTGGTAGGGAGGTTCTGGAGGCTAAATTTAGGCTTTTAGGTAGGAAGTTGAAATCCAGAACTTCCAGGGTAGCATTCTCCGAAATGCTTCCTGTTCCACGTGCAGGACCCAAAAGGCAGGCAGAGCTCCGGAGTCTCAATGCGTGGATGAGACAATGGTGCAGAGATGAGGGTTTTGGATTTGTTAGGAACTGGGGAACGTTCTGGGGAAAGGAGGGGCTCTTCCGAAGGGATGGGCTTCACCTTAACCGGGATGGAACCAGGCTGCTGGCATTAACCTTTAAAAAAGAGATAGAGCAGCTTTTAAACTAGATATTAGGGGAAAGCCGACAGTCGCCCAAGAGCGGATGGTTCGGAAGAATGTATCTTTGAAGGATACTACCAACAGCAGAGAGGTTCCACAAAAGAGTAAAGTAGCCCAAATGCCCTCAACTATGGAGCAGACAGAGCTTAAAGATCCCAAATTACCCATGTCTAACAATAGCCAAATTAATATGAATAAAATACATTCTCTAAAATGCTTGTATGCAAATGCTAGAAGTCTAAAAAATAAGATGGGAGAGTTAGTATATATAGCACTAAATGAAAGGTTAGATATGATTGGAATATCAGTGACATGGTGGAAGGAGGACAACCAGTGGGACACTGTGATACCTGGGTACTGTGGTGAACAGCGCCCTCCTGAGCCTATGGAGATAGTAGAAAATCCTGAGGGTCAGCAGGATTTATACCAAAATGACAGGGCAAAGGAAAAAGAGAGACTCTATTCCTCAGAGCTGAGTAGGGAGACCAGCCCAGGGGAGGAGCCCTGCAGTTCTGATTGGGCACACCCAGCCCTAGGAAGGGGCATGTCCAAAAGAGAATGTACATTTAAACCAGAGCATGGCTCTGAAGAGGAAGGACGGATAAGAGATCCGAGTGGAGGACGGATAAGAGACCCGAGTGGAGGACGGATAAGAGATCCGAGTAGAGGACGGATAAGAGATCCGAGTAGAGGAAGCACGAGTGGAGGTGGTACAAGGAGTACAAGAAGTACAAGGAATACAGGAGGTAAAGGAAGGAAGGAATATTGGAAGAAGAAACAAGGAGATGGTTGGAAAGCCAGTGGAGTGATTAATGATACTTTGGAACCTGGCATAAGAAGAAAACCTGCACAATCCTATTCCAGGGAAATAGGCAGAAGTCCCACGCAGAGAGGATTTAACCTTGAAGTGGATAGCCCTTGGAAGGCATCGCCTTGGGGGAGAAAGACTTCAGGACAAGCACAGGTGAAAGAGCAATCATTCCCTGAAACGTCGTTTGTGCCGGAGAGCAACAAACAGATCAGCTGGAGAGCCTGGGAGCCATCTGCAGGCAGAAGTGCTGCACAAACAGTGAGTAATTGGCCACCCGGCTGCCAAGCTGAATATAGAGATAATTCTTCCTCCTATGAGTCAATTGCTAAAGAAACTAGCAATTATCCTAATACCTTTATCTTAAAGGAAGAGAAGACAAACAGCCTTGAGCAGAAGGGAAAAGCTATAGCAGATAGTAGTGCCCTCTCTCACAAGGAACAGGCTGAATTGCTACTTCAGAGCTTCCAACAGTTTTTAGACTTACAGGCTAGAAAACAGCTAGTATCACAAGAGGCAAATAATTCAGCACAGCTTGAAGGAGTAACCCAGGGAAATACAAACATACCTGAGTGTGAACAAATGGACTGTACATTCTGTTGTATAGGAAAGCCAAGCTGAAGGGAACTGCCTTTATCGTGTGTGAGCTGAGTTCTGTAAAGCTGTTGTATTGCCGTGAAAATGGAAGTTCTAATTACCTCCACCTGATTCTCAGCATAGTGAAAGTAACTGTGGCTGTAAGAGGTGCAGTGAAGCCAACTGACCTCTGGAGGCAAAAGAGAGCAATTTGCTAGAAAGTGAAAAAGCAGCATTTGTATTTTGAGTTGCATTTAACCTGAAGTTTCTGTTTGCCTTTGGAAGCACCCTTGTTTGCATGTGATGGAACATTTACCTTTTACTTTAATAAAATACCTATTATAAAGAAACCACAACTACAGTTTCTTAATTCGGAGTGAGAAGAGCTGGAACTACAACTCCCAGCATTCCTGGGGGCAAAAATTTCCTCCTTCCCTCACGAAGTACAGCGGCTGCTCATGTCCTTAACCCCTTGAGCCGGGCAGGGTCGCCGCAGTACAAACTATATCGTAATGATAGAGCTGATCAAATTGGTGGAGGGGTTGCTCTCTATGTTAGAGAGGGCATTGAGTCAGAAAGGATTAAAGTTTTGCAGGAAACAAAATCTGCTGTAGAATCTATATGGATTGAAATTCCATGTAAAAGGGGGAAGGCAATGGCAGTGGGGGTGTACTATCGAGCGCCTGGCCAGAATGACCAAATGGATGATGAAATGCTCAAAGAAATCAAGGAAGCTAACAAAAGTTACAGCACAGTAATAATAATGGGTGATTTCAACTACCCCGGTATCGACTGGGTCAGTTTCACGTCAGGACATGCTAGGGAGATAAAGTTCCTAGATGAAATAAATAACTGCTTCTTGGAGCAGCTGGTTCATGAATCGACCAGAGGGGAAGCCATATTAGACCTAATCCTTAGTGGAACACCAGGTCTAGTGCAAGAGATAAGGTTGTTGGGGCCACTTGGCAATAGTGATCATAGCATGATCGCCTTTGATTTAATTAGTGGAGGAGGGATAGTAAGGAAATCCATAGTACTACCTTTTAACTTTCGAAAGGGAGACTATGATAAAATGAGGAAAACAGTTAAGAAAAAACTAAAAGGAGCAGTTGCAAAGGTTAAAGACGTACATCAGGCTTGGCTGTTGTTGAAAAATACTATCTTGGAAGCCCAGACCAGCTGTATTCCACGCTTTAAGAAAAGTGGAAGGAAGTCCAAAAAACTGCCAGCATGGTTTAAAGGTGAAGTCAGAGTGGCTGTTGTTGCTAAAAAAGCATCTTTCAGGAAATGGAAAAAATAGCCAAACGACGAAACCTGGAAACAGCACAAGCACTGGCAAGTCAAATGCAAGGCATTGATAAGGCAGGCAAAGGGAGAGTTTGAGAAGAAGCTTGCTGCGGAAGCAAAAACGCGAAGTAAAGACCTTTTCAAGTACATTCGTAGCAAAAAACCTGTGAGAGAGTCAGTTGGTCCATTAGATGATAAAGGGGTTAAAGGAGCACTAAGAGGCGACAAGGCGATAGCGGAGAGACTGAATGAATTCTTTGCTTCAGTCTTTACTGAGGAAGATGTAGGGATGTTACCCATGACTGAAGTGGTATTTAAAGGTGCAGAAGAATTGAAGGAAATATCGATACATCGGGAAGATGCATTACAACTATTAGATAAACTGAAGAGTAGCAAATCACCTGGGCCGGATGGTATACATCCAAGGGTGTTGAAAGAACTGAAATACGAGATTGCAGACCTGCTATTAGTAATCTGTGAACTATCATTAAAATCATCTATAATACCTGAAGATTGGAGGATCGCCAATGTAACACCAATTTTTAAAAAGGGTTCCAGGGGTGATCCGGGAAACTACAGACCGGTGAGCCTGACATCAGTACCGGGAAAAATGGTAGAAACCATCATAAAGAATAAAATTACTCAGCATGTATATAGTCATGACCTAATGGGAAACAGCCAACATGGCTTTAGACAAGGAAGATCTTGTCTTACTAATCTGTTATGTTTTTTTGAAGGAGTGAATAATCAGGTGGACAAAGATGAGTCGGTTGATATTGTGTATCTGGACTTTCAGAAAGCCTTTGACAAGGTCCCTCATGAGAGACTTTTGGCAAAACTAAAGAGTCATGGGATAGGAGGCAATGTACTATTGTGGATCAGGAACTGGTTAAAAGATAGAAAGCAGAGGGTAGGGCTAAATGGCCAATTTTCCCAATGGAGAAAGGTGAATAGTGGTGTACCCCAGGGATCTGTGCTGGGTCCGCTGCTTTTTGACA
This sequence comes from Ichthyophis bannanicus, assembly GCA_033557465.1. Taxonomy (NCBI): domain Eukaryota; kingdom Metazoa; phylum Chordata; class Amphibia; order Gymnophiona; family Ichthyophiidae; genus Ichthyophis; species Ichthyophis bannanicus. Next base: position 78,606,653 of record CM066049.1, on the reverse strand, counting down.
TATTCATAAATGACCTGGAAAGTGGAATAACGAGTGAGGCTATCAAATTTGCAGATGACACAAAACTATTTAAAGTTGTTAAAACCCAAGAGGATTGTGGAAAATTGCAAGAGGATCTTGATAAATTGGAAGACTGGGCATCAAAATGGGAGATGAAATTTAATGTGGACAAGTGCAAGGTTATGCACCTAGGGAAGAACAACCCAAACTATGGTTACACGATGCAAGGTTCCACATTAGGAACCACCACCCAGGAAAAAGATTTAGGCGTCATTGTGGATACCATGTTAAAACCCTCGGCCCAGTGTGCAGCGGCGGCCAAGAGAGCAAATAGAATGCTAGGTATGATAAGGAAAGGAATGGAAAATAAAACAAAAGATATTATAATGCCTCTATATCGTTCCATGGTGAGACTGCACCTTGAATACTGTGTGCAATTCTGGTCGCCGTATCTTAAAAAGGATATAGCGATTTTAGAAAAGGTTCACAGAAGAGCCACCAAAATGGTAAAGGGGATGGAAGGATACTCCTATGAAGAAAGGCTGAAAAGGTTAGGGCTCTTTAACCTGGAAAAGAGACGGCTGAGGGGAGATATGATAGAAGTCTATAAATTAATGAACGGAGTGGAACGGGTAAACGTAGATCGATTGTTTACGTTATCAGAATATAGAAAGACTAGGGGACATGCAATGAAGCTACAGGGTAAACTATTTAAGACTAATAAAAGAAAATATTTTTTCACTCAACGTGTAATCAAACTCTGGAATTTGTTACCAGAGGATGTAGTAAAGGCTATTAGTGTAGCTGGGTTTAAAAAAGGTTTGGACAAGTTCTTGGAGGAAAGGTCTATAAACCATTATTAAGAAGGGACCCAGGATATCAATGCTTGAACCAATACAAGCATTGTGGAACTTGTGTCTCTTGGGGAAACTGCTAGGTACGTATGACCTAGATTGGCCACTGTTGGAAACAGAATACTGGGCTTGATGGACCTTGGTCTGACCCAGTATGGCATATCTTATGTTCTTATGACTGCCCATCCCATTCTATCCACCAACTTCTCCCCCCGTTGCATCGCATTGAATACTAATGTCAAGGGTTGCACCATCAGACTCCCAAATTTCTTGTAGAATCGCGCTGTCAGCCCATCTAAGCCCGGGGCTATCCTAGCTTCATATCCTTGATCCCCCACATCACCTCCTCTGCTCCAATCTCTCTGTCTAGGTTCTGCTGTTCCCCTTCTTCCAACCATGGCAGCCCCACTTCTTCCAAATAGTTATTGATCGCCTCCTCTGTTCCCTCTGATTGGGCTGCATATAACCTCTGACAGAACGCCACAAACTCCTCTCTGATCTGATGGTCCTCCCGCACTACCCCCCTTCCCCCCTGCCTCTGATGTGTATGATTTGATTTGATTCCTTTCTCTTTTTTAACTGCCGGGCCAAATACTTTCCCTCTTTATTGCCCCCTTCAAAGAGGTTCTGCTTCAGCAACTGTAGGTTATGCCTTATCCGCCCCGCCTCCAGTGCATTAAGTTTGGCCCTCGTCTCCAGTACCGCTCCCCTAAATATCCCACCAATCCCCTGAGCATCTCTCTCCTCCAGTTCCATTAATTGACGCCTTAGCTGCACTTTCTGCTCCTCCCTTTCCCGTTTCATCCGCGCTCTCCACTTTACTAACACCCCCCTTACCACTGCTTTAAAAGCATCCCATACCACTGCCTCATTTACCTCTTCCTCCCCGTTCTGTTCAAAATACTCCGGTATTAACTGTTCCATCTCTCTCACTACCCCTAGTATCCTCCAGCAAGCCTTCATTTAGCTTCCAGTACTGCCCCCCTGTACTTTCCCCCCTCACCCTCATCTGTACAATCACTGGTGCATGGTCCGACCACGTAATAGGCTCAATTTCTCCTCCCTTTCTCCTGCCCGCCAACTCCTTCCCTACCCAGATAACATCTAATCTTGAATATGTGCCATGAGCTGCAGAGAAGGAAAACTGTCGCCTACCCGGGTTCATCAATCTCCATGTATCTACCCAATCATTCTCATTCACAAACTTATGATATCTTTGTCTATCCGCCCCTCGCCCTTCCCTCTTACCCGTCGTGTCTCTCCCCACCTCCCAGGGCATATTAAAGTCCCCTCCACAAATCAACGCTCCATCCCCTATTACCGCTACCTGCTTACCTAACTCCTCCCAAAATCCCTTCTGGGATACTGTAGGCGCATAGACATTTACCACACAAAACCACTCCTCCCCAACTTTCACACGCAGCAGCAGATATCTCCCTCCTTTATCCCTCATCACCGACTGAACTTCAGTTTTATGCTGTCCACTAATGAGAACCGCCAACCCTCCTTTCTTCCGTTCCCTCAAATTTGATGCAAAAATGCACTCTCTATAACCCTTCGGTTGCACTAACGATTCATGCTTTTTTTGTAAATGTGTCTCCTGCAGCATTACAATCGCTGCTTTGTGTCTTGCTACTTCTTTATACAATTTCTGCCTCTTCCAGGGTGAGTTCAACCTCTTCACATTTAACATGACAATTTTCAAATCATCATCCAACCATGCTCCCCCCTTCCTCCCTGCTTTTTGCCCTCCCCACCCTTCCCCACCCTTCCCCTTCCCCCTCCCACCCTCCCTTCACCTCAACTACCCCCCTGCACTTCCCCCTTTCCTTCCTTCTGTACCGCACCTCGTCTAACTGCCCCCCTTCCCCCTCACCTTCCTTCCCTTCCCCCATCCCTCCCCCCAACCTTCTTCTCCATAAAGGAGACCTGACTTCCATAATGGTAACCCAGCATCGGACCACCACCTACCCCGCCCCTCTTCCCCCTCCCCCCTCCAAACTTCCTACCATGCCCCATCTACCACTTATATTCCTACCCCCTCTCCACTCCGCACCTGTCCTTCTATCCTCCCCCAAACCTTCATTTATTACTTATTACTATCACCCAAAACCTTTTCCACATTGTAAATCAACTGGTTCAAGTCCATGTGCTATCCGCCTCTTCAGCCTGCGTCCTCTTCAATCGCCTTTCCTCGTTGACCAGTCTCGCCAACCTCCTACCGCCTTCTGCTGCTCTATGCCACCTCGAACTCTCCGCCTTAGTAGTATTGGCATTGTTGTCCATTGGCTTGGCTGGACTGCTGGCCTCCTCCGGTAGATTTGCAGCACCTAAGTCTCTCAATGCTCTCCAAGCTTCTGCACTTGTCTTTACTTTCCTCGACCGCCCTTGCACCGTGATCAGCAATCCAAACGGGTACAGCCACTTATATCTCAGGTCGGCCCTCCTCAGGTAGGCCATAACCTCTTTTATCTCTCGTCTTTGTTGCAACGTTCCCTGGGACAAATCCTGAAACAGTTCCAATTTGTGTCCTTCCCACTGGAAGTTTCTTACTGTCTCGCTGCTCCCAGAATGCGTTCTTTCAACTTGTAGGAAGCCAAGCAGACTACACTGTCTCTCGGGCGATTGTCCCATATGGGCCCGTTCTATTTTCATCTGATCTCCTTCATCCTCCTCTGTGTGCTCCACCACTTTTAAAAGTTCTCCAAATATTTTTTGCACCACCACTTCACTATTCCTATATTTGGGATCCTCCGGGACTCCCCGCACTCGGATGTTGCATCTTCTCGAGCGGTCCTTCAAGTCTTCTGTTTTTACCTTCAGCTCCTCTTGAGCCTCCCTCATCTCCTCCCATCCTTTCTGGAATTGCTCCACCGTTGCCTCTTGCTGTTCCAATTGAGCCTCTGCATCCTCCACATGCTCTCCCAGTTCCGTGATGTCTTGCTTAATTGTTTGCAAAGTCTCTTTCAGCTCATTCTTTACACCTCCAATTTCCTCCTTTAAATCCTCCTTTAGTTCTATAAGCCACTGCTTGATTTTCTCAGCCATTCCCGAGCACTCCTCTCCTTCCGTGTCTTCTTCGTGCCCTGGCGAGAGCTCCCCCATCATCTTGCCGGTCTTCTCCCCCTCCTTTCCTCCTCTTGAGGGCGCATAGGAGGAGCAAAATTCTGCCAATTTTTTCTTCACGGCCCCTTCTCTTTTTGCTTTTGCCATGTTTTTATTTTTAGTGAATTCTGCTCTGCAAGCTCTGGCTTCTTGTTCCACTGTTCTCCCCCTCCCTGTGGGGTGCTGCTCCAGAAGTGTCGAGGTCTTCAATCTTTTTCCTCCGACTACGGCACTGCTGTTCCTCCTGTCTGGCAGAGCCACTGAATTTCCGGTTTATTTTACCTCAGCCTTTGTACTCCCCTGCTGAGCTTCTCCCAACGTGGCTTGGAGCTTATCTTCCTGGTCTGCCCCGCTCTGCCGATGCTCCTTTAGCCCTGTTGTGCTCCACACACTTCTTCACTCTCCACCCACCTCCGGGCAGTCTGACTCCCCACCGTCTCTCCCTGGTACCGGCTGTACTGTACGTCCCTGCACACAGCCGTGTCCTCCAGCCTGTCCGGCCCTCTTTTGCTCTCCTCCAGGCCCTGCGCTCTCCCCACACGTGGCAGCACACTCAGGCCTCAATCCGCCGCCAAGACAGCTGCTCTTCACCGGCTCTACTGCCGCCCTGCAAGCTCTAATTTAGTTTGTTTGCTACAGTTGTTGGTGATATATAGTTGAATGCCCCTCTTGCAACTTGCTCACTTCACTTGTCTGCCCTTTGAGAGTGTCTTCCTGCTGGCTACTCCACTCTTTCCACTCACTCTCCCTTTCTGCCTCTGTTTCGGCTGTTCTCTTCTCTAGTGCCACTTGGTTTCACCGATTGCGGTACCTGTTTCACTCTTCCCGCTTGTCTCAGGCTTCCACTTTCCTTCGCCGCGCGATCTCCCAGGCAATCGCGCGGCTTCACTGTCCACCTGCCGGTGTTACAGGCGTCCCCGCTCCCGCTACTGCTTTCTCCTGTGCTGGTGGCTCTGCACTCTCTGGCTCTCCAGTGTCCAGTTTATCACCGGAGCTGCTCCTTCCACCACCCGGCCTGACCATGCGGCTTCCTGCTCCGGCTTAGCACTTCACTACTCAGGCTGTGCTTAGGGGTGATTGCCGACCTCTCGCCCTTTCGCATAGAAAAGTGGTATGCTTAACTTAGTGCCCCTTCTCTACATCGCCGCTTCTCTTCATTTTAGGGCTTTTATCTCTCTTCATAAGGCTTTGGCGGCGGAGCTCATCTACCGCACCGCCTTTGGGTCCGCTGATGTCACCGGAAGTCCAAAAGGGTTTTTAAAGTACCAAACGTTTTCTAAAAGTGGTGCTGATGGTATAAAAATGTACATTTTGAATGAAAACTGTTTAAAAAGCTGTTTTAGGGTTAAAAATGTAAGTTTACAAAATGTTAAGGTACCCAGATGTTAAGGGAGGGGGAGAGTGATATATGTGGAAACACTGTTACAATGAGGCAGAGCTGAGAAGGGCTGAGTTGTGACAGTTTCAGGAAAAGCCCTCCTTTTCAATAAATTCTTTAAGAAGCAACCTGGAAACTCCTTAGATGGTGTCTACAGAAGAGTTACGTGGAATTTTTGGGGGAATATAGGAAATTAAGGTTTTAATATTATGTAGTAAGAACTATTTGCTGGCATCATCAGGAGTAAGAACGCTTCTAGAGAGTGTTTTAGAATATTGGTTCTTTGGTGACTGAGAGTCAGTTGATGGTTGAATGCTGGTGAAAGTGGATGCTACTGGTCTGTGTGGTGTCTTGTTTTATGAACGTTTTGGGTGATTTGGTGTATGGAAAAGAGATTTAAGTGAGTGAGAGGTTTAAAGTTGGTTTTCTATTTTTTTTTTAAGTGAGTTGTATGCATTGATGTCTGTGTGAGAGAGAGAGGTATGACAGTTGGGAGATAAACTGGTATGTGAGGTAAGAGGAGAGGTGCTATCTTTGGAATTTAGGGGGAGGTTGTTGTTTTCTCAACTTCCTGTCGGAGGGTCGGAGGGGGGTCAAAAGCAGCAGGTCATGTATGCTGAAGTACATGACCTGCCATGGCAACAAAGAGGCAGCAGAAAGCAGCTGCTTTTAAAATATTGTGAAGATGGAAATAGCAACAGGGGGGTGGGGGCAGTATGACTCAGAGGGGTGCAGCTCAGTGCAGGGGCGGGGGGGCAGCAAAACCCCATGGGCTAGCCCTGGGTAAATCCACGTGGCCTTGGATTCTGCAATCCATTGGACCCCAGAAACCTCACTATCCTCTGTCTTAGCAGCACTTCCATTAATTTACTAACCACAGAGGTTAGACTAACCTCATCCCTACTTCTGCTTTTGTATAAAAGAACCACATGTGCCTTTCTCCTGTCCTCTGGAACCACTCCCAACTTTAAAGAAACATTGAAAAGGCCAGTCAATGGAGCCGCTAGAACATCACCAAGTTCCTTCAATATTCCCAGATGTATCCCATCGCTTTGTCTACTTTTAGTTTAGCTAAGTCTTCACAAACAGTCTTCTGAAAATTGCTCAAAATCCCCTTCATTCTGTTCCTATTTGTGGGTCTGGCTTCGAGCCCTTCATATGTGAACACAGAACAAAAATATTTATTAAGCAATTCTACTTTATCCTCATCAGCTTCTACATAATACTCCCCTTCATCCTTGAGTCTGAGATTATCACTTTTGCACTTCCTTCTCTCGTTAACATATCTGAAAAATGTCTTGTCCCCTCATTTTATTGCATTGGCTATTTCTTCTTTATGTACCTTTGCTTTCCTGACTACTTTCCTAGTTCTAAGTTTTTCCAAATATTGATGCTTGTCTTCCTCTCTCTCTGTGATCTCTTGTATTTTATGAAGGCCACCCTCTTTTTCTTTACCTTTTCAACTACTTCTTTCAAGAACCATAGTGGCTTCCTTTTCCTTTTACATTCCTTTACCTTTCAAACAAAAAGGTTTGTTGCACTTAAAATATCCCCTTTCAGTTTTGCCCATTGTTTTTCTACATCCCCATCCTGCTAATGACTTCTTGAGGTATTGTCCAATCTTGGCAAAATTAGTTTTCCTACAGTTTAAGACCCTCACTTTTGAATGGATTTTATCAGCCCTAGTGATAATACCATATACACCATTTGATGATCACTGGATGTGAGATGATCTCCCATTATAACATCGGATGCACTTTCCCCATTGGTAAGCACCATCCAGTATGGCTCTTTCATGTCTGGATTCTGTTAACAGTTGCTTGAATAATTCTTCCTGTAAAGAATCCAGGATCTCCTTGCTTCTAGATGACACCACAGCAGGGATGCGCCAATCAACATCCAGCATATTGAAATCCCCTATCAGAAGCATTTCCCCTTTCCTGGCAATGTTACGTATGTCTTCTATTAAATCTCCATCCATGTCTCTTCCCTGTGATGGAGGTCTGTATATCATACCAATGCAAATGGATTTCTCTTTCTCTCTTTCTAGTTTAACCCACAGTGCCTCCTCTCTCCCTTTTAAGCCCTGCATTTCCATAGTTTTAATATTATTTTTACATATAGTACCACTCCTCCTCCCCTTTTTCCTATCCTGTCCTTCCTGAATAAAATATAGCCTGGTATAATTACATCTCAGTCATGGTTGTCTGTGAGCCATGTCTCCGTAACCTCCACTAAATCCAAGTCAGCCTCTTCCATTAAAGCCTCAACATCTGGAATCTTATTTCCCAGTAGAGGCATTTATGCACACCGCTTTCCAGATGTTGCCCCTTTTACCCATTTCTACAAAGGTATTTAATGTTTTAGTTACCTGAGGACTTTCACTTACCTGGGGGCTTTCTTCACCCATCCCCAATAAATCTAATTTAAAGCCCCCTTCAGTAGATCAGCCAGTCTGCTGCAGAAGACACTTTGACCCTTGTTGGACAGGTGGATGCTATCTCTGCTCTGCAGCCCTTGGAAAATCATCCTATGGTCCAGGAAACCAAAATGTTTTTGATGACACTATCCACGCAGTCACACATTCATCTGCAGGATGCGAGCTTCTCTGCCTGAGCCTTTACCTTCAAAAGGGAGGATTGACGAGAACACCAGCTGCACACCCCTCTGCTTCACCCTCTGTCTCAGAGCCATAAAGTCACTTTTGATACTCTCGGAGGGATACTTAGCAGTATCATTTGTGCCGGCATGGATGAGCAACATCGGATAATAGTCAGTAGACTTGATGAGTCACAGCAAACTCTCCATAACATCTCAGATTTTGGTACTGTCAGACGGCTGCCTGGGTGAGAATCTTCACAGTCTTGGCAAGTGCATATATCTATATGATTTGCAAGGGATTGTGGGCAATGCAGTTCATTCACACCAGACACAGCTGCTGACAATAATTTAGTTGTGCTCAAGTGTAAGACCAATAAGATATTTATTTATGGGGTTATTTCTCCCAACACAGATATGCTTGGTAGCACATAAATCAGGTTACTTGCTTTCAGTGTTAAACTTGAAAAAACAAAATCAGGAAAACAACCTTTAAACTTGTCAGGCAATTAAAGCAAAAGAAATAAGACCTGGTTGGTACAAACTGGTCTTTTCTGTAGGCATTAGCTAATGTTTTCTTAGCATATATCAAACAACAAACCAAAAGCCACAAAGAAAGAAAAAAACTGTTCTTTTCAGGTAAAACTTCTTATATCTTCCCACATAGATTCAGAAGTGATTCTCTCCTAGCTCACAAGCAATTAGGTAAGGCTCAATTGCTAGCAGTTATCCAGCTGAAACCCCTTAGCTGGCTTGCTTTCTACAGCGTGGCTAGAAATCTTACACAGGAGCTTTTCTGAGTAGATTAAAGAACAAGTTTGTATTTCTTTGTGATGGTTGCTGTACTTTATAACAGAAAATCACCAAAGGAGTTTGGACAGAGAGCAGTCCATGTAAACACATTCTTCATCTGCTATCATTCCCCCTTCTTCAACAAGCATGGGTTCAATATCATGGATTGGCACAGATGAATCTCTCAATGGAGCACTTTCAGGAGAATACTTGTTTCCCTGCTGTCTTTCAAGGTTATAGCTAGGGCATAGATCAGTGTTCATACCTGAGCTTCCATTGCTGTTAGAGTTCCTCTCTATATAGCCTGGCCAGTATGTAGTCCAGTTCTTATGTCCAGCCTTCCAATCCAGATCCCTGGACACTGGATCTCTCTTCACATACCTTCTGGCACGGGTCTTAGGGTCCCTTCCACGTGCAGCCGTCTCCCTCACAGGTAGCGTCTGGAGATTCCTAGCTCTGCAGCACCATTCCTCTGGCTTTCCCCAGTCCAATGGTGTATGCTGGCCCTTGGAATGCCTCCCAGTATACGTACTGTTCTGGACTCTTCTAGACCTCTTAAAGGCTTTTCTCCTCTTTCTTCCAAAGGGTTTCTTTCCTCTCTGTCCGTCCGGTTTGGCTTCTGCTTCTGATGATCCTCCTGATGATGAAGATGATCAAGCTCAAGCTGATTCTCAGGATAATTCTCTGTAGAATAAACTCTATCTTTATTCAGCTTAGATGAGTGCTCCTCCCTAACACAGCGCAGCTGTGCTGAATCAGGCCCTGCCCTTTGAGATGAGTGCTTAGGGATTACCTCATAGCCCTCCTGATTGAACACACATTTCCCCACTTCAGCTCCTCTAATGGCTGTTGGAAACCTGGTGCATTCTGGGACTGGTAGTCTTTTATGGGAAAATTCTGTTTTCTTATTTCTACCAGAACTGACAGGTTGCTTGTTCAGAGTCACTTCACCTTTTCTATAGCTCCTTCCTGAGCTATGATAAGCTTCCTTATCACAGTACCTGGCAGACAGCACACCTCTCTGGACATCAAGTCTGGTCAGTCAGTGATTTCAAAGAGCTTGCTTACTCCTTTGAACTTGAAGGCTAGCGGAGAGGAAAATCTCTCTAGCTGTGGAAAAACCTTTGCCCAACAACACAAAAAATTCCCCCCTTTTCAATACAGCAGAAAAAAATTAAGCTATTAAGAATGACAAAAAGACTCCATATTTCTTGTACATGCATATCTCTACCAATGTACAAGCATACAGTTGATTTGCATGGTCAAAAACGTTGTAGCGCACATAATAGGTATGCAATTAAGACAAATAAATGCAAAATAATAAAAAAAACCAAAATTTGTTTTAAATGAACCAAAGTTTATTTTTGGGCTTGCACATTTTTTTATATTCTGTTGTGTAAATATACAATTCTGGGGCTAGTAAGTACTACACATTAAGGAAAAATGCATGATTTTTTGCCCCTTAATGTGTGTTAAAAGGCAAAATTGTGCATGATTTTACCCCAACATATGTGGCCTAATAATGAGATGCAAAACATGCCAATGCATGCAAAACAGCTGCAGTGGCCAGTACACTTTAAGTGGCTGCCATTGCCGCTTTAATTTTGCCCCAGATCTTCAGTGCTGAGGCCATATCAGGACACTGGCATTGAACATCCAGGTTGCCCGGATTGAAATTTTGCAGTCTGGTCAGTGGTGATTTTCAGCCGCTGGCCGGATTGCAAATTGGAAAAAGTTAGGACAGCCATTGTGCTGGTTAGAGCTAACCGGGCTGAATATCACCGCTAAGCAGTTAACCTGTGGGGCCACCCCCGGGACACCCCAACCCTTGCCATTTAGCATCGGGTGATTAGCGGCATAAACGGGGGATATTCAGCGTTACTAACTGGGTTAGGTCTGCAAACCGTGTAATTGCCTTTGAATATCACCCCCCTTATTATTATGCAAATCACAAGCTGCATTATTCTTGTGAAAAGAACCTCGGTTCAAAACTGGCATTATTTTGCCTCCTGGGAGCATCAGACTACAAAAACATGACCCCATGCCCCTGGAGGGAATTTCTAAAGGGCCTGCACCTGATTAAAAAAAGTACAGCTTAGGGTCCTACCCCACTCCACCCAGAAAAGACTCTGTCCCCTGCCTGAAGATATCTGCATTCACCATAGAGACTCCTGCCCCCTCCCAGAAGCCACATCCCAAGCCTCTGCCAAAAACAGCCACTACTACTACTACTACTATTATTAATCATGTATATAGTGCTTCAATGCCACCCTGGATCCCCAATCACAACCCTCCCGATGATCCCTCATGTCCATAGGTCACCTGGGGCCTGCCTGATGAGTTTGCTGGTGCTCTAGGGGGTAGCAGGCAGAAGCGACCCCCAGTCACACCTGTCTGTGCTGGTGCCAGGTTCAAAATGGCACCCACAACCCTCTAGCAGTAGTGTCGCAGTACCAGCTCTAGGAGTTAAGCTGACATTTAAGGAAGGCACCTAGAGGGTCATTTTCAAATATCGACTGAAAACCATCTTCTTTCAAGCCAGGGCATGTGAAGAGTCATCTCCAGAGGTTGGGTGAGGAAAATGATAGGCATAGTTTGGACTATCAAATCTATAGCCGTTCTTTTTCATTGAGATTTCACTCCCACAGAGAACACACGCAAAGTTCCTGAGATTTCACTCATGCACAAAGCATATGCCAAGCCTGAGACAGTTTTCAAAAGAAAAGTACATGGGTGCTTTTTTTTTTTTTGAAAAGGAGTGACCATGTCCGTGGGTAGAATGTATCCATCGACGTTTCATTGAAGACAACAGTTTCGTAACAGGGCATCTAGGCTATCTTGGTAGAGAGACACATGTAAAAAAAAGCACATGCACCAATGTGCCTTTATGGAATTATGCTAGAGAAAGTAGGCACATGTCCTTTTGCACCTGTCTCGAGGCTGGCGTAATTATGTGTGTCTCTGTGCCAAAGAGAATAGATACATTGTCATGCTGCTGCCCCAGAGGCCAAGGTTGGTATGGGCAGGTCAGATGGACATGAGAGTTTTTATATATTTTGAATTTGGTCCTTCTGTAAGAGGTCTTGGTAATGTTCCCAGGACCTACCGGGGGCCAAAGTTCAAGAGAACACAATAGCCAGAATGTAGGAAAAGTAAGGCTTTATTCCCCTTTAAGCACAATGGTTCAAGTTATGGGAGACTACTTCAACCAACTGAAAGAAACCTTGCTTCAGGCAACAAAAAGAAAATATATTCACACTTGCTTTGTTTAACTGTTGCTTCACAGTACTTGGCATAAACAAACTTTACAGGCATTCGCTACTGTTCACTGTTTTATGTTTCATGCACAGACTTTAGGCTACCTGCCTGACAGTAGCTACAGTCCATCGGGGTTTCAGGTGGGTCTTCGTTGAATTCCACCTGCATGGGCTGAGTATCAGACAGCTGTGAATCAGTGTCAGTAAACTCTTGAGGAGCGTACTGAGGTTTCTCATATAACACATTTACTAGCTTCCAATGTTCAGCATTCAAGTCAGGGCCGCGCCCATGTGAGTGTTTGTTAGGGCAGTTACTTCCCCTTGCAGGCTGCCTTATGTTATACAGTCTTTTTACCAAGGGCTTGTGCCCTGTTTCACCAACAGTTTGATAGGGAGGATATACTCCAGTATCTTGTGTTTCCTGTCTTCTTAACTTATATTGCTTATCAGAATAAAAAGGTATTTTACCTTGTTTAGTTGAGTCCCACGGCCTGGTCCTGCTGTAGTTCAGCGTGTCTTGAGCAGTAGGCTTTTCACACTCCAGCTGGCCTTCATGCAGAGTCACCACTCTCTCACATTCACACCTTTTACCATTTGAATAAGGAATATTACCATTTGCAGCAAAGACTTCATCCTTGCTCAGATAATGCTCACTGTGTCTTGCATTTACTGCTGCCGGTTCTTCACACCAAACTCTGGGGTTTATTTCTCCCCTTGTGCCTTTCTTTCCAGTACCTCTCAACCAAGGACTCCTGGAACTCTGTGGCCTCGGATTCACTATGCCCTCCTGCCAGGAACTCCTTCCTCTCTGGTGCTCTGGACACTCCTTATGGTGCTCTCCTTCTTGGTTCCTTTCCAGAAGCTCTCTGTGGTGTGACTCTCCGTGGTCTGCTTTTCCTTGATAAGCCTCTTCTTGGTATGCCTCCTTTTGGTAGGCCTTCCTTGGTATGCCTCTCCTTGGTCTCTCTCTCCCTGGTCTCTTTTTAACTTGTCCTAGTTCCTCCTTTTCAAGCTCCCAGCCTTTCTTCAGGGGAACTCCCCCTTTTCTCCATTGGCTGTTAGGTTGCATTACCTCATCAGCTCTGAGGTGCAGTTCTCTGGGCCTTGGAAGGTCACTCCTGCTCCCTCTATTGGGCTCCTCATAATATTGCAGCTGATGATAAAATCTTTTTTCAGGATTTAAAACCCTTTTTTCTCCATGAATAGGCTCTGCGGTACCACAACATATACACAACTTTATAATGTACATGCATAATTGCCAAGCCCATTCCCACCATCTCGCATCCTGAGAACACCTACTTATCGTATAAAAGTAGATGTGTAGGAGGTAATTTCAGAAAGCATTTTTCCATATGCAAAGCATGTTGTACAGCTATTATAAAGTTATCTGCAGAAATACAGGTGTGAAAAGTAGGCACACCACAAGATAATGCCTAGTTTTATGTGCTCTGTGCACAAGCCTTCCCTGGGGATGTACTTGGAAAGGAACAAGGACAGAGTTGTGATGTTTGTGTTTACTGTGTGGAGGTCACACATACCCCTACTGTGAAGGTGTAAGTGCAAATTGCTGCAAGTCCATTTATGTGCTACTGCGGGGAGGGGTCCTTGTAGGAGCCTCATCCATAAAAGGCACGTAGGTGTCTATGTTATCTTCCTATAAAACGCATAAAATAGGCGTATTTTTGGATTTTGTACATGGGGCTCTGTTATAAAATTTATAGGCTTGATATTCAGCGGCGGCAGCTAGACATTGTTAAACAGCAAGCCATCACCACTGAACCTAAGACCCGCATATTCGAAGCTGGGGCAATATCCGGGCACCGGCATTGAATACCTGGGTCAGCCAGATAGTGTGGAAGCTAACTGGGGAGCAGCAATATTCAGCCATCGCCTACTTAGCTTCTGTGGTGAAAGGCCACCCTGAAAGGTGCCTAACTTTCAACGCTTATGGTGCCCGGCTGAATCTCTCAGGTTATTACCGGCACCGCCTCCGCTCTGCCCTTGCCAGTTGGCATCGGAGTGTTCACTGGCAAGCCCAGGGATATTCAGTGGCATTACTGCGAATTAGTGCTGCTGAATTTCCCAGCCACTGTGATTAACATGACTTGTAGGTCTGCTAACGGCATTAATCATGTTAGATATCGGGCCCTTTGCCGATATGTCTGTGCACATACGTTGTGTGCAGGTATACCCCTGACAATTTTATAAGCGCCCACTTGAGCACATAAAACACTGTTGTACATGCTCAAATCCCCTATAAAATTATCCTGTAGTGTTTTATCTGTGTTACACTATTGTTTTGTTTTTAAGATGTTAAAACTGCTTCTTTGCTTTTTCTTTTTCTACTACCCACTTAACCTCAATTAATTTCTTCTGCCTTTCAGTTAATGCTCACCTGCTTCCTCACTTCTCTACCTTTCTTTTCCTTCATTATTTCTCTTGACTTTTTTTTTTTTTTTGCTTTCTACTTATCTCAGCCTCCCACTCTTTCCCCTTCCTTTTATTTCCAGAAGTCATCTGTTTTCTTGCTGGTCGGGATACAGTTAAATGTTCAAGATGGAAAAAATTCACATGACACAATTTAGCTGTATTCTCATCAAAATAAAAATAATAATGCATTTATTACAAGGGAAGGAAGAATTAGAATCTGAATGTAAACTAACTGCCTGGAGGTGAACTTTTGCCTTGCTTCTTACTCCTTTCCCCTCTCCTTTTATTTCTCACCCCTCCTCTTTCATATATCTCTTCTCTATCTGTTTTTAATCATACTCGGTAATAGACATTCTGTACCTCTCAAGCTTGATCTGCGTCACATTTTCTTTCTCTGAGGATTCTGAATTAGTGGACAATATTAAGACTGAAATTTTTTTTTCTTCTTGTTTTGAAAAAAATAATTTTACAGAGATGTCTGCCTGCTCAGAGTGTAAAGGCAAGGAGCTTTTCTTGGGAGAAAAATTGTGCTTGGATTCAGTACAAATCAGGCCTTGAGGCTGCTCTGTCATGTCAGATACAGTTTCTTGGAAACTGGGTGGAAGGCAAAAGGAATTTTAGAAAAATAGAGGTCGATATTCAGCAAGGCCACATCCACTAAAAGTTAACCGGATCAATTTTCCAGTGACCTTTAAGTGGATTTTCAGTTTCTGTTTCTGTTTTAAATTTGGACCATTGAACATGCAGTCCTAAACTTTAATGAATACGTTATCTATTTCAGTTAGGAGAACTATGGATGAAGTCTGTTTTAAACAGGTGAAGGCACATTTTACAATGGGATGTTCAACTGCAATCTGGGATGTGAAAAGCCAGAAAGTTTGAAAAAAAAAGCAGGCGTTTCAAAAACGCAGATGTGCCAGAGAGGGGCATCTACGGAGACGTCTACATAGGAATCTCCAGAATAGAATCCCAAAACATGGATGTCTCATAGCATAATGGTCAAAGTAGTGCATTAGAAGCAATGTAGTCAGGGTTCACATCCTAGTTTGGGCTTTTGTGATCTTAGGCTAGTTACTTAATTCTCTGTTTTCTCTATGCCTTTGGATGTTTTATGGACACAACAAGCACTTTCCTGATGGCACTTTGTGCCTGCAGCAGGTCTTAAAATGGATGTTCCTGATGTTTCTGAAATCGAAGGGGGACCTTCCCAGACATGTCTCCACCACACCCCTTGCTTAAACAGATGTCCCTGCACTGGAGATGAGTGGCGATGTCTATAACTGTCATTGGCAAAATGGCTCCGGAGACATCTCTGTGATTTTGACACCCACATTGCACGTCTTCGGATGTCCAAATCCCAACTAAGACTTTTAAAATGATCCCCATACTGTTAATTGAATAGCATTATCTAGTGGAGCTCTCCAGTCAACTTTAAACAGAGTCTCTGAAACTGCACCGGCCCACCCCTCCCCCAACGCACACATAACTGGATAACTTTGGAACAGACATCATGCAGTCCAGAATTTTTGAAAGTCGATGTAGATAACTTGAAGTGATCCTCTTGAACGGTTTTGAATATTGAGCCTATGGCGTTTGTCCTTGGGTCCTGTGCTGCTGTTGAATTCAGGTGTAGGCTGGTTAGTTGAATGAATGAATAAAAGAGAATTAGATGTTATTTAGTTTCTCCCTCTCTGGCTTTTATTTTATTTTACCTGCTCAGCTGGTCTTTGTATACCTACCAGCCTTTTAACTACAATGTCCACCAAGTTTAATCTCTGGCAAATGATTTAGGAAATGGAAGGCTCCCACCATTTTCTAAATAGCAGTGAAAGAAAAAGTGAAGTAAAAAAGGAAAATAAGGTGATATCTTTTTAATGGACTAACAATACATTTTTTGACTAGCTTTCAAAGGTTAAAAGCTTCTTCAGGTCAAGACAGCATTTTCTAAATACAGTCAAACCTCGGTTTTAATGATTAATCCGTTCTAAGCAGTCTGACTAAAACCGAAACGTACGAAAACCGAAGCAATATTTCCCATAGGAAATAATGTAAATTCAATGTAATCCGTTCCAGACACCCAGCTCCTGTCACTTCTCTCACCTGCCCGATCGTCCACAGGACAGCAAACACACAGATATTGTACTGTACGGCACTGTAATCTGATCGCTGCCTCCCACATCCATGCAACATCTCCTGCTTACATTGACAGCTACCCTGCTACCTCCGAGCCTGAGGGGGCGCTCCAGAGAACAGGCAGGCGGTGGAGAGATCGGGGCCTTCCTCTCTGTGCAATCCTTGCATCTCTGGCTCGAGGATGTTGCTCAGCTGACAATGGCTTCTCAACACGCGATCGGGTGAGTCCGGGGGGGGGGGGGGTAGTGCTGCCGGGACTGGGCGGGCAGACCAGCGCGAGGGTGTAGATTTTCAGATCTGGCAGCACTGGTTCCTGACGAAAACCGAGGCGAAAACCGATAACCGAGACAAGATCTCAGTTAGAAAAGACGTCGAAAACCGAAACCAACGAAAACCGGGGCACACGAAAACCGAGGTTTGACTGTACCAAGTATTTGGAAAATGGAATTAAAAGATTTAATAAGACTCCCCCTCCACCAACAAATAAGAGTACATCCTTTCCATGATGTACAGAAACCCCAGAATCAGAATTAGTGCAATGCTACTTATAGAGGGCTAATTTCATAGGTAATATGGCCTGACTGAAAATGGACCACCTCAATGAAGCAAAAATGATATACAATTTCCATTGCTTGCACACATTCAGGTGGTTTATGAAAAGTCAAATTTAGATTGGGGGAGCAAAATAGCATTTGGGCAGATGATTTCCAACTGTATATAAATTGTGCGGGCCTATTACAGAAATAGAAGGCACAAAGCGGCACACGTACACTGCAGCTGCTAATTTTCAAAGGCATGCAATATGAGTTGTTTCCCTTCGAAACCCGCATAAGGTACATGCATTAAAAGCATCCATATAGATAGCAGCTGATTGCTTTAACTAGAGAGCTGCAGAAAGAGTGTTGTGGGTGAATAAAGCGTCCTGGCGCTGGTCTGCATCCAACTCCCTTCGCTTTAGTACTCGGTGCACGAATCATCCCTCTAATAAACAGACAAATCCTCAAATCAGGATTGAAAGTGTTGTGCGAGAGAGCTGCCTCACTCTGCTAACTTTCAATAATTGGTGAAGCATTTACAATAGAGTTTGTGCAGAGCTGTGGAAGAGATCTATTAAGAGCATTTTCCTGGCCTATGCTGCTGGCTAGGAGAGTTAATTGAAACTACAGTGCTTTTTTTAATTGTGTCTTTCAGTAAGGCTTTTTTATCCTTAGATTGCAATGTAGAAACTGACTGCCGGTTTGATAGCTCCACTCTTGAGTAACATGTGATTATGGATTGCACAGGACTGGGCTTGATAATAAATGCTGGTTCGCATGTCCCGAATGTGGTTTGTACTCATTCTGAACCAAGAAAACCATATTATCTGAGAGAGGAATGAAAAGTAATACAGGGCTTTTTTCTCAAAGATGCCGCATGGGTATTGATTACATTTTGGCCATATAAGTTGCTATACATCCAAAATGTAAGTGTTTTGGATGGGGTGTGGGGTGTCATTTGGGGCAGGGCGAGTTATCCATGAAGCAGCACTATTTGAGTAATTTCTTAAGTAACCGTGCAGGCTATCCACTTAACCACACATGCATGCAGATCCTATTTTATAAAGTAAAGTGTGCCCGAACAGATAAACATGTCAGAACCTAGGTGTGACAACCTACGTTTGCTGTAGGACAGGCATAACCTGGGTCGCCTAGATCGGCACACTGATGCACACGAGTCATGGTATACTATAACTTATGCATGTCAGCCAAGGCCTTGCCTATGCTCCAACCAAGCACCACCCCTGTGCATGGATCATTGGACGTTAAACACGAGCAGCACTTCCACTCGCATGTACAGAATAGTGTCTGGCAGATGTGTGTGCAACATTGCACATTCATGAGCAGAAGTCTGAAAATAGGGACTTATGCATGCTGATAGCATGTAACATTTGGTGCACTTCTTATAAAATCAGTCCCTATGGAGGTCATTCAAGAACACGAATAAGGAGGTGTACGTGCAACGGGGATGTTTATGTGCTGAAAACGTTCTCAACTATATTCTGAAACGCTGCTGTCCATGGCACTAGCACAGGGATTTCAGAACATGTCCAGAAGGGGCGGAACGGGGATGTGGTCAGTCACAGAGACATGCATAGCAAATTCCGGAAAGGCCTGCAATATTCCTGCGAACATCCCCGTTATTCCTGCTGAAAAGTGGGGCCAGGACTTAGAAAATATTCTGCTGTGCTCATCAATTTATCCCATATTGAAGAATGGTTGTGACAAATTATGTGCAGTTTGGAAAAACACAAGAAGCAGTTATAAAGAACAGAAAGCAGAGATAAGGGAAGGTTGTAAGGTAAAGAAACATTAAGCACCCTCACAGAAATATTAAGAAGAACAATAGTTTTTATTCTGGCTATGCTGAAATATGCTGTTTGTGCTTAAAGAACCAATCCAGGAGACCCTAACAAATCCTGCGTTCTGAAAAGCGGGACTGTTGATATAAGAATAGTATGTGAGCGAGTCTGGAAACAAATCATGTTGCAGTGAGAAAGGAAGATATATGCATAGTCCTGGGACGTCATGCCATTATGGTATAGCAGCTGTTGGTTATACGTTTGGTTTGTCAGAATGATATCTTTTGTGAAAGCAAGTGAGAGTATGTGGTTTGGGGGTAGCACGGGAGGATCGGGTGTGCTGCTCTGCAATTCAGGGAAGCCATGAATGGCTGGCTGGTACCTGGACCATATGGATGACCGCAGTGTCAGCAGGTGCCAGTGTGATAGGGCAGCCATACATCAGCTGTGTGAAGCACTGGGAGACATGTCTGATGTGTGCCAACATCACCCAGATAGTGCCATGAGGTCTACATCCTTCCCCAGTCCAGGATCTATGCGAAAGTGGTGATATATCTGGAGGCTGGCTACCTGGGTATGATCTCACAGGGATCCACCTCCTATGCTTGCAGAAGCCTGACCAGGGCAGCAGTGCCAGAAAAGCAGACTATGCGAAGGCAGACAGGGTTTCCTCACAGACAACAGATGTGTACAGACTGCCATATGCCACGATGGGACAGGTGAAGCTGCTGTGAGAAATGCCAGTACCAGATAGGTGCGAATCAGACGCTATAGTCAGAAGGTCCTACTACTAGTACTACTGATCAATTGTATAGTGCTACAAGGTGTACTCCTGACTTCGACTTTCATACTTTGGACACATCATGCGAACAGAGAGATCATTAGAGAAAGACGTCATGCTTGGAAAGGTAGAAGGTCAATGCAAAAGAGGAAGGCCGGCAATGAGATGGATCGATACAATAACAACAGCTACGGGTGCCAGTCTGTCAACAATGAACTGCCTGACTGAAGACCGAACACAATTTAGGATAGCTATCCAGAGGGTCGCCATGAGTCGACAGAGACTTGATGGCACTTAACAACAACAACAGCAGCACAAATCCAGCAGCAAAAGAGCCTACATTCAAAGCACAGACATTAAGCCTGCTCAAGGGCAAGTGTCTTTTAATTGTGCCAGGCTGTATCTAGGGTTGTGCGAGTGGTATGGCTGCCCAGGGCATAAGTACAGAAGAGACACCGATATCACTGGGCTTCCAAAAAGCTCAAAAAGAGTGAATTACTGGATGTGACTGGATGGAGTGGGGGCCCCAGATTCATTAGTCACACAGGGCACATTGCTAGCTCGATACAATCCTGTAATTGCGCATGCATGGATTTAATAAATTACAGGGGGGATATTCAAAGGGATTGACACAGTTCTTAGACTTGCTAACTGTGTTAATGCCTTTGTCTGGGATATTGAGTGGAACTAACTATGTTAGCGCTGCTGAATATCTGCAAGTGCTGCCATTGCATGCCCTGATATTAACTGGTTAGCATCGGGGTGTTCTGGGCGAGGCATCCGTTGATAACCAGGCAATGGTGATGCAAAGCCGCTGCCCGGTTATTGTGGTGAAAGCCAGGCATAGTAAAGGCTGGCTTAACTGTCATCACTGAAGCTAACTGGGTAGTAGCTGAATAACGCCACTGCTCAGTTAGTTTCCTGGCAATCTGGGCAACCCGAATATTCAACGCTGGGGACCAGATATGGCCCTGGAATTGAATAGCTGGGTATAAGGTTCAGCAGTGACAGCTAGCCACTTTAGCAGAGCTAGCCATTACCACTGAATATGGGGCCCTACATGCGTAAATTGTGACTCCACCCATTCTCTGCCCAAACTCTGCCCCTATGCATGTCTATAGTAGAAATATGCGCTGGCTTGCACCATGCATGCTTTTAGGCTTGACCTAATTTTATAAAAAGCAATTTTCGTGAGAAGATGGATTATAAAATTACCCGCTTAAAGCACAATTTTCTAAATCTTTTCAACATGTAAAATGCTCTCTTTTGTGTGTGAAATCCCTCTTATAAAATTAGGCCATAGCTAAAAGTACGTTCAGAGCAAGCCAACGTATACTTGCAGAGTAGATATGCTCAAGAGGAGTTTGCATGGAACATGAGCAGAGCTGCGATTGACATATGAATATTTTATGAAATGTGTGCATACACATGGAAATTACATGCTAATATTTACATCTGCTCTCAAGCGGGCTTAATGTCCATGTCTTTACTCTAGACACAACTTCTGTAGGATTTGCGCTAATATTTTATAGACATAGGCTAAAAATAGGCACCTTCCTGACCTGTTAACCTAGGTACCCTGTTATGAAATTACCCTGTGGAATGGGTAAATGTAGATCGGTTGTTTACGCCATCAAAAGTAGAGAGACTAGAGGACACACAATGAAGCTACAATGCAACCATTTAAGACTAATAAGAAAAAAATATTTTTTTAATCAGCGTGTAATCAAACTGGAATTCGTTACTGGAGGATGTAGTTAGAGCTATTAGTGTAGCTGGGTTCAAAAAAGGTTTGGACAAGTTCCCAGAGGAAAGGTCCATAAACCATTATTAAAGTGGACCCGGGAAATCCACTGCTTGCCCCAATACAAGCATTGTGGAACCTGTGTGCTTTTTGGGAACCTGCCAGGTACTTGTGACCTGGATTAGCCACTGTTGGAAATAGGATACTGAGCTTGATAGACCTTGGTTGACCCAGTAAGGCATTTCTTATATTCTTATAACTGTAGAAACAGCAGAAATACAGTTCTTTGTGTAACCACTCTCTCACGATTGTCCTCGTCTTCCCTTTATAGTAAGATAGGGCAGGACACAACTCCGGAACCGAGTCACATGCTGCTTCCCAGTTGTTTTTCTTTACTCCATCTATGGATTCAAAGGTGGAAAGGGAACATTTTCTCTCTTGGACCCATGTTCTGACTGTAAATCACAAAACTCAGTAATGTAGGAATCAAGCAGAGTTCAAGGTGGTGTTCCAGCATAACTCTACTGTGAACAAACTATGCACAACTCAATCATTTATTTATTTATTTAACTTATTTTTTTGTAATATACCACTTTATCTGAAAGTCAATGCGGTTTACAGTGTAACTTAACTGTATGATTTTACATAGAACATAGGGTAATTTAACTGTATACTTTTACAAAGAACACAACTTCGAGTGAACTTCTAAATTCTTCCATAGTATCAGGAGCAGGGAAAATACAGTGGATTTCTAAGTTCTTGCAGACTGTTAGTAATAGGAGTAAGGGTGAGGAAACAGTTCAACAGTAGTGCGAAATTGTCCTGTGTAATGATGTGTAAGGGGCATGGCGTAGTCTGATTTATTCTTGCTAGTGAAGCGCTCCACGAAGATCCGGGTCTTCAGTTTCATCTGTCTTAATAAGAGTTCTGATTACAGGCACTTGAGAGAACTTACATAAAAGATCTTTGTCCATGATCCCTGTGTCAAGGGGAGGTTGTGAGCCGCTCTCCAAGCTTCTAGGAATGGGAAAATGGATCATCAACTCCTTCTTCTGGAATTCCATGGTTTCAAACCTGGGATCCTTGCTTGCTCCTCCTGACTCTCCTCATACATCTTTCGATCTTCCACATGTGGGCATCTTCTGGATGCCTCTCTCTATACTTCTGGCCGAGCTTTCTTTACATCAGCTCTGTACTTAGGTCTTCCTTCTCTCACGCACATACAATGTAGACAAACTATAAGTGCCTCTCCCAAAAATACAGCTGAAATCTCATTTTGCATAGGGACTCCGTGTGCGAAGTGGGATGTTTAGGTCAGGGCACTCATATTTCCTGATTATTTTACAAAAGGCTCTTTAAATGTGGACTGAGGGGGATAGTTAGTGATGGTGGCTAGTGATTGTAAGGTGCTGAATACTAACCCTGGATATTCAATGCCAGAGCTATATTCGGCTACTAGCATTGGCAGAACCCAGAAGCTAACTGGGCAAGTTAGGCCAGCCTTTGCCATGCCTGACTTTACCCGCTTGTAGCTAAGCGAGCAGTGGCTCAATATCACCGCTGTCCAGTTAGAGATGGGTTCCACCTCCATTCCTCCCTGGAATGCTCCCAACATGCTCCATTGCTAACCGCTTAGCACCAGTGCTTGTAGCAGCAGCAGCACCTGCAGATATCAAGCGGCATTAACCATGTTAGTGCAGCTGAATATGCCATTCAGCAGCATTAAAATGGCTTGCAGATCTGCAAACCATGTAAATGCCTTTGAATATCCCCCCTGAATGTCTAGGTGGAACAGGGCGCGCCCAAATCGGGATGTCCATGCTTTCCAGGATATTTTACAAAAGGCTTTGTTGAACATGGAGAGTTTTCCCTGTAAGGACACGTGCTGGCATGTCCAGCAGTAAAAACTATTTTAGTAAAAATCACTTCTAAGAAAAGAGTGGCATCACTATAGATTTTGCCCAACATTTACAGTATGTACAGTTGTGGTTAACATTATTGGCACCCTTGCAGTTCAACCCCTTAATGCCCAATAGCTCCTAAAAAAAAGGAGCCAGTGAAATGGCTTTGGGCAATATATGCACACATATTTGATGCATAAAAGAATCAAATACAAGACGACCAATTAAAAAAGGAAATAGTAGGAAATAGTAAAAAATAAAATTGGGGCATTGCCAGGACATGATTAGTGACACCCTTATAAACAATTCAAATGAGTTTGAACAGAAGGATCACATTCCCATTGCAGTAAAACTAGAAACACCGAATCAATTGTCAGTACTCACATGACTTGAATCAACCAATGAATTATGGCTCTAATGTTTAAAATGACCACATCCACTCCCTGTTCCATTTTCACAACAGTGAAGACAAGAGAGCTGCCCGAGAACTTCCGAAAAGCTATTACCATCAAAATCAAACTTCAAAGGGTACAAGGCCACCTCCAAAGATCTTGGGAGATCTGTGTGTACAGTTCGCAATCAGGGTCATTCCGAGGAGCGCTATTCAGGCCCTCTTCCGACCTGACTAACTTCCCTGCCAACTGTATGAGGAAGTTTGATATGGGCAAGAAAGGGATGGAGCGGGGACAGCATTAGGGCGGGCAGTGGGCAGTCGGCAGCCCCAGACGTACAGGGCTGTTTCTAATGTCAGCCCTGTATATCTGGGGCCAGCTGCCTGTACGGGGAACTTATCCCATCTCTGATGTGGAATAAGTTCCCCTAGTCGGCGGGGGATGGTGGCCACGGCCATCGGAGGAGGTAGGAGAGGGTAGAGGGGATTCCCCGCAGCCCGATCCTGGCCTTGGGAGGCCAGATTGGGAGTCAGGCTGTGGGGAATGAAGCGTTTTTTCCAGCAGCTGGGGATCACAGCTTTTGAATAGAGCGGCGGTTCCATGGCAACTGGATGTCATGGCACCGCGGCTCCATTCAAAAGCCCTGACTCAGTTATCTGGGAAAGGCCTGTACTTGCAAGCCCACCAGAATCAGGGTCCTGGCCTGCATGTGCAGGCCAGGACATAATTCTAATCCCATGGGGCTAGACGTGCCCCATGGGATCAGAACTCTGGCTAACTCTGTGCATCTGGTTCCGACAGGATACGCAGAGATCCGGGACGTCCAGGACTGAAATCGGGCCTAATGTTATTAATAAGTTTTCTGCTCATGGAACCATCAAGAACTTCCCAGGATGTGGCAGGAAGAGGAAAATTAATCCAAGAAGTCTTCAAAGGTTTGTGTTTTTCCAACAGTTTGCACTATGTATAATTTCCAAAGAGCTTAAGGCTGACTTGGAGCAAACTGGAGTGATAGTTTCAACCTGCACCATACATCATGCACTAAAAAAGGACTTCATGGGCGAAGGTCAAGGAGGACCCTACTGCTCAAAGACAGACATAAGAAGGCACATCTGATTTTTGCCCAAACCCACCTTAAGGAACCACAATTCTTCTGGGAAAATGTTCTGTGGACAGCTGAAACCAAACTTGAGCTCTTTGGTAATGCAGACCAACGATACATTTACAGGTGAAGAAATGAAGCTTATAAGGAAAAAACACCCTTCCTACAGTCACATATGATGGAGGCTCCATAATGTTGTGGGGCTGTTTTGCTGCCTCAGGAACTGGAGGCCTGGAACATATTAAAGGACTCATGAAGTCGGAGAACTACCAAGTTATTTTGGAGTGAAATGTGCTACCTAGTGTCAGAAAGTTGGGTCTGGGCCGAAGGTAATGGGTCCTCCAGCAGGACAATGAACCAAAACATACTTACAAAAGTACAAAAGAATGGTTAAAAAGGAAAAAATGGACTGTTTTAAACTGGCCAGCAATGAGCCCTGATCTCAGTCCAATCAAGAACCTTTGGAAAGAGCTGAAATCTGTCACTGGTAAAAACATTCAGGAGCTGAAAATATTGAGGAGCTGGAACAAATCACAATTGAAGAGTGGGAGAAACTACCAGCAGACAGATGTACGAAACTTATAGATGGCTACAAGAAACATTTGGAGGCTGTCATCATTGCGAAGGGTTGTGCAACCAAATATTAGTGAAGGGTGTCATTAATCCTATCCAGGTCATATTTTGTTTTTGTTTTTTTCTCAGAAATTACTACGTCTAAGGTGCACAGACATTTTTTTTAATTTGCTGTATACCTTTGAACATACTATTAAAATATTATGATGACATACCATTGGAATATTTCCAATTATTTCTCAAGATACTGTACACAACATACCTAAAATGCAAGGGCGCCAATAATGTTGATCACAACTGTAAGTGACAATTTTAAGAAGTTAATGTTGACGCATACAAGAATAAGTACTGGATTTTGCAAAACTGGTCATCCAAAAACAGCCAATTAAGGAGCTGAGTGATATATCTATTTTTTTTTACATTCTGAGTGGTTTCAGACACCAGAGAGACCAGCACAATACAAACCTCGAATACAAATGAACAATTACCTGCCCCTTAACCCTTC
Source organism: Ichthyophis bannanicus (assembly GCA_033557465.1). NCBI lineage: Eukaryota > Metazoa > Chordata > Amphibia > Gymnophiona > Ichthyophiidae > Ichthyophis > Ichthyophis bannanicus. Next base: position 78,580,770 of record CM066049.1, on the reverse strand, counting down.
CCCAGAGCAGGTGGAAATGCCGCGATGCAGTTTCATGTGCAAATACCCATTTTCTAAAATCACTATTTATGAGTTTAGGGAATTTACTCGTCTAAACTCCACTGTTGGCATGTGCAAAAGCCACACAAGCTGCCTGAAATCACTTCTTGAATCAACGCTAGCACTGAAAATTCCTTATGGCCTGTGATGCACTTTCTCTGCCCCCCTTGGGCACGTCCTGGCAATGCCTCTGGTAAAAATAGCTAAATACAGTCAGCTAGGGATAATCTTTGAAAAAGCCACCGAGTGCTTTTTCATGGCCCTTAGGTTAAGTTTGAGCTGTAAAAGAACTAGTTAGACTGTGCATGATACATACTAACAAGACAATTAATCTGCCTGATCAAAGTTGTTATCTGTCCCAGCATATGAATATTGAGGCAGAAGCCGATTGTGGCAAAGCTTCTTTGTAATATTTCATTCCAAGGAAGAAAAGACTGGCTTTATTTGTAAATGGCAGCAGTGGTCCATTGGACCTCCCTTCTTAAGGATGCAGGGGCTTGTGGGCTGGCAGCATGTGAGGCAACAGAATCACCGCTGTCCCGTCCCTGCGTCTATAAAGGGTCATGTGACAGGGCTCTATCACAGAGGCTGATTGTTAAGGCCTGCCCACATATAGCAAAAAGGGGGGAGGAATAGACTAGTGGCTAGCTAGAGCAATAGCCTAGTACCCAAGAGGTCTGGGCTTGATTCCCACTGTTGCACCTTGGGCAAGTCATTTAACCCTCCATTACCTCAGGTACATGCTTAGATTGTAAGTCCCCTGGGAACAGGAACATTTCCACATACCTGAATGTAATTCACCTTGAACTATCATGGGAAAGCTATGAGCTAAATTAAATAAAAAGGAGGGGTTGTTGTGAAGTCCAATTTCATTTTCCTTTAAATACTTAAAGGGTATCAATCAACAAGAAAACCTTTTTAGAAGGGGAAGCTGTAAACCTAGAGGGCATACAATGAAATTGCAAGGCGATAAACTTAAAAGCAGCATCAGAAAATATTTTTTCACTGAGTGGTAGATGCTTGGAATGCCCTCCTGGAGGAGATGGTGGGGGCAAATACAGTGATGGAATTCAAAATGGCATGGGACAGACACAGTGGATCCCTCTATAGCAAGAGAATAAAATAATAGCAAACTTAAGTATCTTTTAATAGAGGGGGCAGACCTGCACGGAGCTACAGTTACAGCCACTCTAGCCACCTTACTGGGCAGACGAGATGGACCATACTGGTCTTTATCTGCCATCATATACTATGTTACTACTGTATGTTACTACATATCCTTTTCATTGTCGGAGGGGAAACTGTATCCTTCCTGATCCCACCTCCATTGAAATGGACCCCCCCCCCCTTCCCTGTTTCTTCACCAAACGACCATAAATCTAGCCCTGGATAGTTTTCAATAGCACATGTTAAATGAGCGTTAACACTAATAGCCTGTAGCTCATAGACTCCTTGGATATAATTAAGCTGGGATACCACTTTAAGACATATTTAAGTATATCATGTTCGATACCTGAACCCTGGCAGGAATTAGTCCCATTTTTCTTGCCTAAACTGATCTCATTTAAAAAATGTAAACAAAATTCGACTGTGCACATCAAATGATTTAAACAGATTAAATATCATGCACCCCTGATTTTTCAGGAAAGCATAAATGGCTTTTTTTTCAGAATGCATAATACATGCTAATGAGACAATTAACCTGACTGATTAACATTATTATCTGCCCCATTGTGTCAGTATCCAGGCAGAAACTGATTGTGGAAAAGCTGCTTTGTAAAATTTCATTCCAAAGATAGATAAGAGACTATTTTTGAGAAATTAAAACAAAAAAGGGATAGGATTGGAGTTAATTAAAGTTTAACTCCTGTCAAATGAACCATAATGCTGCTCACAGTGACAGGGTAATCTGCTGCTGCTTTGCAGGAAATCAGGGTTTCATTCCTGGACCCGGCTCTCCTGCCTGAACTGACCAGGGAAAAGGATGGTATGGCACCGTGGAGGAAAAGGGAACCTGTGCTAGGAATTTCTGGTTCTTCTTGTTACAGTGCTCACCAGGGCCGGTGCAAAGTACTGAACGCCCTGGGTAAACCTTCAACTTATCCCCTCCTTGAGATTTTAATAATTGAAGTCAACAATCATGATCACTACCCTTGCAACAATGATCTGTAAAAATGCAGAACTGGACATCATGCTTTTAAATATGAAACACTACTCTGTACGTACGTGTGTGCCTGTTACGCCTCAGAAGCTGCCGTCCTAGGTGACTACCTAATCTCGCCTAATGGTTGGGCCAGGTGCTCACTGGCTCTTCCTTCTCCCATGCGATTCAATGAGTTGTTTAAACTGCATGTGCTCGGCACTGAGGACCACCTCACTGGACTGCATGTTCTCAGCCCTGAGGACCACCTCACTGGACTGCATGTGCTCGGCACTGCTACAGAGGACCACCTCACTGGACTGCATGTGCTCGGCACTGCTACAGAGGACCACCTTACTGGACTGCATGTGCTCGGCACTGCTACAGAGAACCACCTTACTGGACTGCATGTGCTCGGCACTGCTACAGAGGACCACCTTACTGGACTGCATGTGCTCAGCACTGCTACAGAGGACCACCTTACTGGACTGCATGTGCTCGGCACTGCTACAGAGAACCACCTTACTGGACTGCATGTGCTCGGCACTGCTACAGAGGACCACCTCACTGGACTGGACTGCATGTGCTCGGCGCTGCTACAGAGGACCACCTCACTGGACTGGACTGCATGTGCTCGGTACTGAGGGCCACCTCACTGGACTGCATGTGATCGGCACTGCTACAAACAAATCACTTCACTGGACTGCATGTGCTTGGCGCTGCTTCAGAGGACCATCTCACTGAATTGCATGTGAAGAGGAAGTGGCAACAGAGTTGGAAGCCCTAGGACCTTGGTGGAAGAGTGGCAAAACGGGGCTATGTATGAAGCCCACTCCCAGTCATGCACAGCGCCAGCCCTGGGTGAGGCTACGGCAGAAAGAGCAGAACAGAAGGAGCCACTCTGCTATGCAATCCAGCCCCTCCCCTCCTATTATTGTGCTTCTTCTCCTTTGCTGTCTTCTCTCCCATCTTCATATTTCTATTTAGAATTTGTAGTCATTTATTTTGCATTTGGTGAGGTTTTTTCTGTGTGTGTGACCAACATGAGGTTTTCTGCTAATGTGTAGTTTCTGAAATATTGTTAATACAAATTTGGATTTTTAGCACATCTTTCAAATTAGCATTCCAAATGTTGCCCGTTTTTCCCATTCCTATTGAAGTGTTCAATATTTTATTTAGCTGAGGGCTTTTGTCCACCTATCCCTGACAAACCTAGTTTAGAGCAGTCTTCAGAAGGTTTGCTGGTCTGTTCCGGAAGATGTTTTACCTTGAAATATCATCCTATAGTCCAGGAACCCAAAACACTGGCATTGGCACCATCTACACAGCATCTATCTCCAGACTACAAGCTTCTCTGCTTTAGCCTTTATGCTTGACTGGGAGGATTGAAGGGATCATCATATCGGCTTCAGTTTCTCTCTCCCAGACAGGGGCTACCTAGTAGTATCATTCATTCCTACATGGATGAGCAGCATCAGATAATAGGCTTGGCAACCATTCTGTGATCTCCCAGATCCCATCTCCCAGGGCATTATGGCTGGTCAGGAAATGGATGCTTCCTTGCCCTTAGAAGGAAGTCACCTACCACTACTAACCTTCGTTTTCTAGACACAGTGGTTGTTGATCCTGGATTTTGGGGGTTTACGAGTTCTACTTCCTTCTCTTCTTGGGATGATTTTGTCTTTTACATGAAGAGTCACATACCAGATCTTCAGCTTGAGGGAAGGTGGAGTCTAGCAGCTATGATAGTCTGAGTCCAGCTGTCATTTTGTGGTCCAGTTTACTTTCTCCTTTGCTGATGTTTTCCATTTTAGATACCTCGAGAAGCATTTCATTGATGAAGTCCTTGTTGTCGTGAATGCTTCTCAGCTTTTCCACCTCCTCTTTCAATTCATCATCTGCTTCCTGTAGGAGTTGGCCTGCAGACATTGCTCCCAGTGAGCTGGTTCCTCACTATAAAAGGCTTAAAGTAAAAATAAAGGAGTAATTTCATAAGAGGACACCTAAAATCAGGCCCAGATTTTGGGATAGACAACACAGGCAACTGTCTCTGGTGACAAATTTTAATAGGTGCTGAAGTATTGCTGCCTTTATCTGGGCCTGAGGGGCTGGAGCTGCAGCAGCTGATCTTCAGCAAGGATTCCATTACAGGACTCAGTGTGGGGCCTGCTCATCCTCTAGCACTAACAGGTCCTGAGGCAGCCCGTCCACTCAGCTTGCACGGGTTTGCATGCTCAATAATAGCAGTCAAGAGCATTGTAGTGGAGAAATTCAAAATCGATGTCTCAAACAGATTTCATCATGATCCAAACTCATTAGACATAACTCTTCTTAATATTTCACTTTTACTTAAAATCATTACTCATTGAATTCTAAAGCAAATTCTGTGGCAAAATTGGTATTGTCAGTTATTTATCCACTCATATTCCAACGGGATGTTATGTTTTGATTTGGATCTGCCTCAGGGAAATGCTCTCATATCATGAAATTTATTCAGTCCATTAAAACTTGTACTTCTTCCCTCTCACATTGGGACCATTTATTCAGTACTCTGTCCTGTCAGATAAGTGATATGCTCATGATATTTGATGGTCCATATAAAATATTGTTAAGTACTATATGTAGACCATTTTAGAAGAGTCAGTTTTCATGTGGACGTTCTTAATTTGTGGAGGCTTCAAGGAGTTGTGGTCTAGGCACAGTCTGGCAGGACAAAGGTTTATATGTGCTGCTGAATATGGAGGTGAGCACCAGGGGCGGCCCAAGGGGGGTGCGGGGCCATGTGCGGAGACTCGGTGCGGGGCCTCATTTGCATAAGGGACCTCATTTGCATAAATATTTGCATAATGTTACCATACACTAACTTTTAGTAAGCATGCCTCTTAATGAGTGTATGGATAAAGAGAGACTAAAAGATTTCTACATTACTATAATCCAGTGCCAATTGCCAGACACATTAGGAACTACTACAAACACTGCCCATTTAGAACCCATGAACCAATGAAATCTGTGTGCTTGAACTTTCACCAAAAGGAACTCGTAAAATTACTATTTTTAGGCACTAGGGTCTCAGTATAAAATTTTGCAGTCAAATGTAAGGTCCAAAAATGAACACCTTTACTGAACTGCTTTTCACATCAACGACCCAACACTACGTGCCCTTAATAGTGTTTTACAGAATATTTTTCTATATTTTTCTTCAATTAATTTTCTCTAAAAAATGTTTTAATAATCCATAATATCCCATGCGCATGGATTATTAAAACATTTTTTAGAGAAAATTAATTGAAGAAACATATAGAAAAATATTCTGTAAAACACTATTAAGGGCACGTAGTGTTGGGTCGTTGATGTGAAAAGCAGTTCAGTAAAGGTGTTCATTTTTGGACCTTACATTTGACTGCGAAATTTTATACTGAGATCCTAGTGCCTAAAAATAGTAATTTTACGAGTTCCTTTTGGTGAAAGTTCAAGCACACAGATTTCATTAGTTCATGAGTGATTTGCTTGGAGAACGCTGACCATATTTAATAGCATTTAGAACCCATAGGAAACCCGCCATATCCTAACAGCACTACCAGGACTCACAAAGCACCATACCCTACCTATCAAAAGGCAACACTGCAAATATTAAAACCAATACATTTCAGAGAATAACAATACATGACCTACTGGGGAAAGGGAACAAGTGGCAATGTCAAATAGGATTTACATAAACAGAACACCTCAGCTCAGTTACACATGCAGAACACAAACCATCACCAAACAAGGAATCACAATTTAGAAACAGGAAGACAATTAAACTGGGAACCCCAAAAGCCAAACTTGGAATGTACAACAACACTGTAGAAATAAAACTATAAATTAATTTCCTCTTGTACTAAACAAAGCGCAGACATTAATGATGCACATTTCCCAGAGCTGACATATTCCAGTTAATAAATTCAAAATAAAGAGATATCTTTCTACCTTTTGTGCATTTTTTTTCAGTTGCAATTGCTCCAGCCACATTCTTCTGGTTTCTTTGTGTCTTCTGCTAACTCTCCATCGTCTGCTGTCCATTTGTCCTTTCTTCTCTCTTCTAATTTTTTTCCATTCTCTCTCTACATCTGCTTTAACATACTAATCTTTCTCCTTTTGCTCTTTCCTCATTCCTATTTCATCCACTCAAATTTTACCCCTCCATCCTCAATCCCCACTTACTCTCCCAATACCCAGCCAATTGTAGATTTTTCTTCCGTCCCACACAAAATATTTTTTCCCCTCTCCATTTCACTCTCCCAGCTCCATCCCATTCTAATCTCCCCCAACATCAGCTCCCTTCTAGTTCCAGCCCCACCCAGTATCCACTCCCTTCTAGTCCCCGCATCAGCCCATTTCCAGTCCTAGCTTCCCCATCCATTTCCAGTCCTATCCAAGTCCCTCCATCAGCTCATTTCCAATACCAGCCTCCCATCAGCCCATTTCTAGTCCTTTCCTAGCCCCACCATCAGCCTATGTCAAATCCTAGCTCCCCTCCACTCAGCCCATTTCCAATCCAAGCCCCCCATGAGCCTACTTCCAGTTCTAGCCCCTCCATAAGTCTATTTCAATCCAAGCCCCCACCACAGCCCATTTCCAATCTTAGCTCCCCCCAACACCCAATTCCCAGTCCTATCCTAGCCCCCTTCATCAGCCCATTTCCTGACCTAGCTCCCTCCCCTCACAACCCATTTCCATTCCAAGCCCCCCTCCCCATCAGCTATTTGCAGTTCAAGCCCCCTCTTCCCCTCAGTCCATTTCCAGTCCTAGCCCCCCCCCCATAGCCTATTACCAGTCCTGTCCCCATCAGCCCACTCTCAGTCCTAATCCCATCAGCCTATTTCCAGTCCTATCCCCCATAACCCAATTTTTTGTTTAAGCCCCCCCCCCATAGCCCATTACTAGTCCTAAACCCCCATCAGCTCACTTCCAGTCCTAACCCCCATCATCCCATTTCCAGACTTAGCTCCCCATAGCCCCAGTCCCAACCCCCTATCAGCCCTTTTCCAGTCCTAACCCCATTAGCCCATTTCCAGTCCTAACTCCCACCCCAACAGCCCAGGGAAAATTTAAAAACAAAAAAAAAAGCTGTCTGCTGCCGCTGCCGCCGCAGTAGTTTTAGTGGTGAAGTTTGCACCTGTACTCTAGAGGGAAAGTATGGGCAGACTTTGGAAAGGAACTTTACAGTGTGCATAGGCTTTTCCTTTGGTTACTTTCCTGGCCAAAAAATAATGCATGTAGTTTTGAAAATGCAAATACTGTATGAAATGTCTCCCGGGCAGGGTTACCAGATTTCTTTTACAGCAAATCTGGGATAACCCAGGCGGGGGTCCTTCTTCCTTGGACCCTTTTCCCCCATGTATTTCAAAATGAGTGGTTTAAATAGCATTTAGTAATTTCCAAAGTTTAAATAAAACAGTAGCAGCCCTTCACGTTATAAGCGTGCATACAGACAGACATGCTCAAACTCTAGTTTATACATATAGATAAATATTCTTTACATTTCTAAAATTCCTCTTCTATTTTAAAAACATAATTTAATTTTATATCCTCTCGTACCAGGATCAAGAAAACTGCATCAGAGGGGAATGCAGGAGACGCAATGTCCTTTGTCTCCACTGAAATCGGAGACAGGAGGTGGCTATGTTCCATGAAATCAGGGACACTATCTCAAAACTGGGGACAATCACTGACAAATCGGGGACATTTTGTAACCCTATCCCTGGCCCTATTTCTGCACAGGACAGCCTTTCCTAAAATGCAGGTAAAAGTACGCATATTGTAGAACAGTAAACATATCGTTGCTCACATACAGAGTGGGTGATTTTCCAAAGCCTTCAAGCATCGGTAATTGGCTTTTGAAAATTTTTCCTCCCCATGTCTGTACACTCTGATTTTTACGAGAGAAGCAATGACCGTGGCCAATCCAAGTCACACGTACCCGACAGTGTCCCAAAGGGATTCCAGGGATAAACGGTGACTTTCCCCAAGCCGACCTGGTTTATGAACTTTCCTTCCTGAGTTTATGGACGTTTCCAACTTGTCCAAACCTTAAACTCGACCAAACCATTTTTAAGCCCAGTTACACTAACTGCTTTTATCACACCCTCCGGCAATAAATCCTTGAGATTAATTAAGCATCGAGTGAAAAAAGTAGGGTGGCAATTTTATGGCGCTTATCCCACACAAGGCTTGCTCACCAATGCAGAATTCAAGTTAGCACCGGAAACGGCAGAATCGCACATCCCGCGGGCCCTCCCCCCCCCCCCCCGACAGAGCCTGCCCTCCTTGCATCAACTCCATCGGCTTTCAGAGCGCGAAAGGAGAGTTTCTCCCTCGCGGCTCTGTTAAGCCCTCGGAGGCTGATGGGAAAGGTCCCATCAGCCCCCGCGGGCTTAACAGAGCCACGGAAGGGAAACTAGTCTCCCTTCGAGCTCTGAAAGCCGACGGAGCTGATGCAGGGAGGGCAGGCTCTGTCGGGGGGCCCCGCGGGATATGCGATTCTGCCGTTGCCGCCGCGGCAGCAGACAGCTTTTTTTTTAAATTTTAGAATTTACTTTGCAAGCAGAATGTTCTTTGAGCGGAGCCCCCTGAAACGCGGGGCCCTGTGCAAAAAACATTCTTGCTCAATGGACGGGCCGGCCCTGGTGAGCACCCTTAAAGGGCTTGCCTCCCATTGACTGGCCAGCTAAAGGCTTTGAATACTGGGCTAAGATGTCTTGGAGTAGCCTAATGGTTAGAGCACTAGCTTGGGAACCAAGAGACCAGGATTCAAGTCCCACTAGCACTCCTTGTGGCCTTGGGCAAGTCACTTAACCCTCCATTACCTCAGAAACTTTCAAGTTATCAATGTCCCTGTTTAATGTACATTACCAAGTTTAGGTTGCACTGCAAACTGCTTTGATTGAAATGATAACATGGTATAAAAGACCTGTTAAATAAATAAAATTGCATGCAGACTTGTAACTTCCATTTTCAGAAGGTACATGTGTACCCATTATGTCAGTAACATGCTCAACTTTACAGCCCTGTTTTGCATCATTTAAATGTATGTGCAGATATCTCTCTGCATAACACATTTCAGATTCAATGTACATGGCTAGCATGTGTTCGAGAATCACCAAATGACAACTGAAAGGTTCTCTCCTTTGGTGACATGGTCTCTCCAGCAAAGGTCCCTTTCTTTCTCTCTCATTGCCCCCTGCTCACCTCCCTCTCTTCTCCCCACCCATGACCCCTTCTCTCTCTCTTTTTTTATATCCATGTGATGAGGTGGCCTCCCCATGTGCATGACCTCTCGTGCAGCCACACAGGTGATAAACCTCAAAAACCGCCTCTGCTCATATAGCGGTGTGGTTAGACACATTAATGAAAATGAAGTATTTGCAAGCATGCATCTCTGCATGGTAGACTCACCCCAGTTTGAAAACTTCTCTATAATACATACATTTTAATAGACTTTCATCCAAACATTGTCTTCCCTCAGCAGTGTACAATAAAACGTTCATAAGACAGACAAATCGCATTTTCCAAATATACCCCATACCATCTTACTCTATACAGGATTCCACTATTCCTCAGCCGACCTTCCCCAAAGGCTGTTCATGGGCTCCGTTGAGCCACGACCCCTATTGTATTGTGGAATTCTTTGCTGGCAATTTCTAGTTGCCTTGTGAGAGCCCCATTTTAGGAGGATCACTTTGCCTTTTCTCTAATGAAATGAGCCTCACCTTGCACTGACCTTTTGCAGAGCCTCTTTCTTTCTGCTCCAAAGAAGGCATCTAATACTGGCACTGCACAAACTCAGTATTAAGGCAACGTGATGGATTAGTTTAGTAAAAAGGCCCGCACATTTGTGTCTAGGTTAATAGAGCTACTCTCCCATTTCTTGTAAACTAGACCGATACTTGATGACTCTGGCATAATGTATGTTTGGTTTTTTCCTATTTTCTTTTTAAAGGTTTTTTCTCTTCATTTTCTGTTGTCTGTTCCCCTCTATATTTGGTGATATTGATTATTTGTATGTTCTTTTTGCTGTTATGACTTAGAATAACCATTCATATTGCAGGTATTAATGCCACTGTACAAGACGTTGGTGAGGCCTCATTTGGAGTATTGTGTTCAGTTTTGGAGACTGTATCTCAAAGGATAGAAAAAGACTTGAAATGGTTCAGAGGAAGGGGTCCAAAATGATTTGGAGCCTGCACCAGAAGATGTATGAGAAAAGACGTAAAGACCTAAATGTGTATACATTAGAGGAGAGGCGGGATAGGGGAAATATGATACAGACCTTAAAATACTTAAAGGGTATTAATTTTCAAAGACAGGGCAGCTGTAAAACTAGAGGGCATATGGTGAAGCTGCAAGGGGGTAAAACCGAAAGGCAATATCAGGAAATACTTTTTTATTGAAAGGGCGGTAGATGCTTGGAATGCCCTCCCGATGGAAGTGGTGGGGGCAAATACAGTGACAGAATTCAAATGGCATGGGACAGACACCGTGGATCCCTTTACAGCAACAGGATAAAATCAAAATAAACTTTAATATCTTTTATACTCAATAAACGGGAAGGGGGGGAGGGGGTGACCTGCACAGAGCACCTTACTGGGCAGACTAGATGGACCATACTGGTCTTTATCTGCCGTCATATTATATGTTACTATGCTTGAGCAAGATTGCTTTCTGCGAGTGTTATATTGAAATTTATAAATAACAGTTACAAAACAAAACAAAAAAGAGATTAACATATTTGGGTTTCGTTTACTGATGAAGATATAATCTGCAACCTCTTTATGGCCTTTAAATTTTCCATATTTAATAGGGATGTGCAGGCCAAAAATGGATTTGTTTTGTTCAGTTGCCCATGTCGCTTGTGTGGAATCTTTCTTTTTTTTTTTTTTTTTAAATGTTCTTTTCATGGAAAATGCTATTAATAGAGTTCAGAACTGAAGGAAAGAGTGCGCTTTTCACATATGCACGTGACTATGTGCACTATTCACCCATAGTGTGCACCGCTGAGCAACACTGTACACTAATTACGAAGGGTGAAAAGCATTGCAATTTTCGGCATTTTACTTCTGTTTCCATTCTAAAATGACATGAAACGATATAGGAAACGACCTTCACTTTCCCATGTTGTTTCAAATGAATGCACATCCTAATTTTTACAAGGATGAATGTAACCTGCCTGTTCCTTCATTAATGACACAATAGCAGGAGTCATTTCTCGCTTAATATAGATGTACTCCTCAAAATAGGATTAATAATGAGGGCAAATAATACTGCTAGAATTTATAATTGTGTCATTAATTAAATGATACCCTTAATACTCAAGATTCTGGACCAGCCATGTTCCTTCAGAGACTTTTGTATTCAGGGGTCCACTAGGTTATTATTGTGTTTGATTTTCATAATAAAAACAGGCAATGTTTGCAGTGATATGGTAGAAAAACAAATTTAAAGATGTTGCTCTTACTACCAGCAGGATATAATGGGAACTCATTAGAGTACACAAACCTAATTTAATTACATTTTCTCCAAGAACATTACTGCAGCTCCGCAGGAACTCATTTACATATAGTCAATCTTTGATTTATCAAAACTGATGAATATCTTTTGCTAACTTAAAGTAAACCAGGAAAGCATGTTTCAGCTCACTCTAGCCAAATGGTTTACTAGTCCCTGCTTATGGCCAAGTGATTTGCTGGCCGCTGCTGCTGTTCTATCAAAAGTGACTTCATGGCTCTGGGACAGAGGGTGAAGCAGTTAGGTGCACAGACTTAAGGATCTTAATGTGTACACCTTAGAGGAAAGGCGGGATAGAGGTGATATGATTGAGATGTTTAAATACCTCCATGGCATAAATGTTCAGGGGGAGAGTCTCTTTCAATTGAAAGCAAGTTCTGCAATGAGGGGACATGGGATGAGGGTGAAAGGAGATAGATTCAGGAGTGATATACGGAAATATTTCTTTACGAAAAGAATGGTGGATCCGTGGAATAGTCTCCCAGTGGAGGTGGTGGAGATGAGGACAGTAACTGAATTCAAAAAAGCATGGAACACACACAGAGGATCTCTAAAGGAAAAAAGGGGACTGTTGTAGTTGTTGATATGGAAGGACAGACTAGATAGGCCATGTGGTCTTTTTCTGTCATCATATTTATATGTTTCTATCTACGAGCTTTGGATGAAAGGTTTACCAACCACAAATTTTGGCTGAATGATTTGCTAGTCACTCTGATCAGCCCTGGAGTTGGTTCAAGGTCCTGGTGCCCTAGGCAAACTATAAGTCTTACACCGCCACTGTCATGTCAGAATTGATTATTTAGCATCGAGTGCTCTGCTCTTAGTTGTTCCCCAGAAGCTCTGTAGTTAACGCAAGTTAATTGTGCCTATTTTATAAAGTCAAATCAATGCAGATTTGTCTATAGAACACTAGTGGAAGTGGCCTCAAATGTGTGTAAATCTAAGCCGTGGTCACCTACACCATCTCTAAAGCTGGTGTAAATAATGGCATGTATTTAACACATATATGACTGTATTCTATAAATTGTGTGTGTAAGTGTGCCTTTACCCATGCTTTGCTCAAGCTCCGCCCATGTGCACGCCCACAGCAAAAAGATGTACAATGGGCTCCGTGTATGTATTTTTAAAATCTCGACTGTGAAAGTGCTCCGTTATGCATGCAAAAGACTAACCTTCTGTGATTTAATCATGCCAATAGTGCATAAATTTACACGACTCCTTATAGAATTACCCTCTACCAGTTCTATTTTTGAACAAAGTACTTTTCACTTATTAGAATATGTCTTTACTGGCTGGTCCAGAGATTCAGTGGGCTTATGCTCCTAGAGTTATGCTTCTGGATTGGCCTCTATGAAAAGATGTTAGGGCAGAGTGCCTTAATTTATACTCAAAGGAGCACGTTTTTTTAATGTGCGCAGTTTAGCATGCCATGGTAAGTTCCCCAGGCTAGCAATTAGCATGGAGCCCTGTGCTAAAATCCCATGCTAAGTGATGAGTGCATGATCGGGCATGGATCGGGGGGTTGGGGCAGAACGTGGGCATTGACAGCACATTGCAGTTAGCCTGGGTGTTTTGGGCACACACTAGCCATGAATGTTGCCATTAGTAGGAGTGCATTACCTGAATGAGTGGCATTAAACGTACCCACATGCTGGTTAGTGTGGTGTTGCATGAAAGCATGCCCCTCCCCAAATTAGTGTGGGCTTCCACAATAATTTGGTGGCACAAATATGTGTTACCAGCGTGCCCATTAGCAAACATGCCCCAAAGTTTCATCACATTTTGGAGCTTAAAATGTAGGTGGAAACAGGGATGGATTTAAGGTGGGAAAAAAATTTAGCAGCTCAGTTTTTGAATGAGAGGCACCATACATTTGGTTGTAGATAACCACAAAATGCCTGGGTGCAGGGCCGGCCCGTCCATTGAGAAAGAATGTTTTTTGCACAGGGCCCCGCGTTTCAGGGGGCCCCGCGCAAAGAACATTCTGCTTTTTTTCAAAATTAAGTTTAAAAAAAAAAGCTGGCTGCTACCGCTGCCGCCGTGGCAGCAGCAGAATGGAGTGTCCCCCGGGGCCCCCTCTGCCCGGCTGAGCTCTCCCTCTGCGATGGCTGAGCCCCTCTGTGCTGGCTTTCAGATACGCGAAGGGAGAGTGTCTCCCTCGCGTCTCTGTTAAGCCCGCAGGGGCTGATGGGAAATTTCCCATCTGCCCCTGCAGGCTTAACAGAGACGCGAGGGAGACACACTCTCCCTTTGCGTATCTGAAAGCCGGCACAGAGGGGCTCAGCCGTCGCAGAGGGAGGGAGGGAGGGACTCAGCCGGGCAGAGGGGGCCCCGCGGGACACTCCATTCTGCCGCTGCCACGGCGGCAGCAGTAGCAGCCAGCTTTTTATTTTTTTTAATGTTCCTTGAACCAATGGGGGGGGGGGGTTAGGACTGCTAATGGGCTATGGAGGGGGTTAGGACTGGTAATGGGCTGTGGGCTGTTGGGGGGGTTAGGACTGGTAATGGGCTATGGGGGGGGGGGCTAGGACTGGAAATGGGCTGGGGGGGTTAAGACTGGAGGTGGGCTGATGGGGTTAGGACTGGTAATGGGCTGTGGGCTGTTAGGGGGGGTTAGGACTGGTAATGGGCTGTGGGCTGATGGGGGCTGTCTGGTAATGGGCTATGGGGGGTTAGGACTGATAATGGGCTATGGGGGGGGCTAGGGCAGGAAATGGGGCTGATGGGGAGGGGTTAGGACTTGAGGTGGGCTGATGGGGTTAGGACTGGTAATGGGCTGTGGGCTGTTGGGGGGGGGGTTTAGAACTGGTAATGGGCTATGGGGGGCTTCTCCCTGGCCTTCAACCTCCCCACCCCCTGACCCTAACCTCCTCTCCTATATTCCACTGCTCTTTACTAGCCTTCTCTCTTTCCTATTTAAGAATTGTAACTTCCTTTCAATACTTCTGGCCTAGTGCCATACTCTGTTATTTTATGTATTGTACACTGCTCTGACTTTCACTGAAGAGCGGTTAAGCAAATGAAATAAACAAACAAACATAAACAAGACTGGTAATGGGGGGTTAGGACTGATAATGGGCTATGGGGGGGGGGCTAAGACTGGAAATGGGCTGATGGGGAGCGGTTAGGACTTGAGGTGGGCTGTTGGGGTTAGGACTGGTAATGGGCTGTGGGCTGATGGGGGGGGGGGTTAGGACTGGCAATGGGCTATGGGGGGCTGACTGGAAATGGGCTGATGGGGGGTTAGGACTGGTAATGGGTTATAGGGGGGGGGGCTTAAACTGAAAATGGGGTGATGGGGGGTTAGGACTGTAAGTGGGTTGATGGGGGGACTAGGACTGGAAATGGGCTGATGGGGGGCTAGGACTGGAAATGGGCTGATGGGGGGGCTAGGACTGGAAATGGGCTGATGGATGGCTAGGACTGGAAATGGGCTGATGCAGGGACTAGAAGGGAGCAGATTCTGGGTGGGGCTGGAACTAGAAGGGAGCTGATGTTGGGGGAGGATTAGAATGGGATGGGGCTGGGAGAGTAAAATGGAGAGGGGAAAAATATTTTATGTGGGAGGGATGAAAAATCTACAATTGGCTGGGTATTGGGAGAGTAAGTGGGGATTGAGGATGGAGGGGTAAAATTTGAGTGGATGAAATAGGAACGAGGAAAGAGCAAAAGGAGAAAGATTAGTATGTTAAAGCAGATGTAGAGAGAGAATGGAAAGAAAACTAGGAGAGAAGAAAGGACAAATGGACAGCAGACGATGGAGAGTTAGAAGAAGACACGAAGAAACCAGAAGAAAGTGGCTGGAGCAATTGCAGCTGAAAAAAATGCACAAAAGGTAGAAAAATATCTCTTTATTTTGAATTTATTAATTGGAATATGTCAGCTCTGGTAAATGTGCATCATTAACGTCTGCGCTTTGTTTAGTACAAGAGCAAATTAATGTATAGTTTTATTTCTACAGTGTTGTACATTCCAAGTTTGGCTTTTGGGATTCCCAATTTAATTATTGTCGTCCTGTTTCTAAATTCTGATTCCTTGTTTGGTGATGGTCTATGTTCTGTTCATGTGTAACTGAGCTGAGGTATTCTGTTTATATAATTCCTATTTGACATTGCCACTTGTTCTCTTTCCCCAGTAGGTCATGTATTGGTATTCTCTGAAATGTATTGGTTTAATATTTGCATGTTTCCTTTTGATAGGTAGGGTATGGTGCTTTGTGAGTCCTGGTAGTGCTGTTAGGATGCGGCGGGTTTGCTATGGGTTTCTAAATGGGCAGTGTTTGTAGTAGTTCCTAATGTGTCTGGCGGTTGGCACTGGATTATAGTAATGTAGAAATCTTTTAGTCTTTCTTTATTCATACACTCATTAAGAGGCATGTTTACTAAAAGTTAGCATATGGTAACATTATGCAAATATTTATGCAAATGAGGCCCCTTATGCAAATGAGGCCCCGCACCGAATCTCCGCACATGGCCCCGCACCTCCCTTGGGCCGCCCCTGCCTGGGTGCATAGAAGAATAAAAAGGAAAAACAAAATGCAAATCTCCCACCAGCAGAAAACAGAACATCTTTAACAATTCAGAGCATTCTTTTGTGAAGAATGTATTCACAGCAGCAGAACCAGATCCTGTTGGCAGTGGACTGTATAACCCTTGAGTAAGCTGAAAGTGAACTCAGTCACTGCCAAAGGATGGACCCATACGTTAAGGTTTGCTGCAGTGTTAAAATGAGTTAACCAGTGTTAAAAAGACAAGATACAATCATGCCATTATAATAGGGCAGGTACACACAAGTCCAGACCTCGAAGGCTGCAAACAGGTTAGGGTTTCTTAATAAATATGCATGAGATCAGTTGCATATGATGGAGGCAGCATGCATGCAGATCTATCTCACGCATAGTCATTAGGGATATCCTGAAAACCTGAGATGTTTCTGGCCCTTGTGGACTGAACTTGTGCACTTCTGTAATAGGGTAACCAGATGGAGCAATGCTCATTGACTGGTCCTAGGATTGCATTTTAATTTCCATTCCAAAGCAGTTTGTGATAAAGAGCATAGCATTTTATCAAACAAAAGAAACACTGAGGTCTAGGATTCTTTGAAGCTAGGAATTGACAAAAGACATATCCTAGTGAATATAAAGCCACTTAGCAACCCGTGGGTAGCTGCACCATTGAAGAGCGACAATCGAGAAAGACCTTTCCCCAGTGAAATCCTTTTTTCTAAGACACTCTCCGTCAAGAAAGAACATTATGTACTTTGAGATGTGCCATCTTTATGCACTATGGAGAAGATGGAGAAAGGCGCCGATTCCTTTTATCTTACTTTGCTGTAATGCAGAACATAAACGTTGTTTGGCATACAGTGCCGTCAACACATGTTGATCAAGTTTGTTTTATAGTGATTTCAATTTGAATGTTAAGTGTTCTATAAATATTGAGCCCGATATTCAGCGACAGCGGCTAATGCTGCTATAGCGACTTGCCGACCTCGTGGAACATTAGCCCTGGATATTCAATGTAAGGGACATATATGGGGGCCTGGCACTGAATATCTGGGTTGCCCAGCTAGCAATGAAGATAACTGGGCAGTGGCGATATTCAGCCAGCCTTGGCTGCACCTGACTTTTGCTGCTTTGTGATAAGCGGGCAGTGGTTGGATATTGCCATCGCTACCAGGCGTCGACCCCATTCCACCTCCAGAACACCCCAGTGCAAACTGGTCAGCATCAGGGCATACAGTGTTGGTACCCACATATATTCAGCAGCTCTGACTGTTAGGGCTGCTGAATATCCTGGACGGGGGGGATTAAGACACTTGGCAGGTCTGCTAACCATGTTCATTTTTTGGAATAGCGAGCCCATCAAATTTGCTAGAACATGAACTCCAGGTCCCAAATTCAGGTGCAGTCAGGTAAACAGCAATAAAATGCAGGTTGCACCATTAAATTAAATCCGGACCATCAGCGCTGTATCTAGATAGTGGCTAGCATGGAATATCCAGATTCGGTGCTAACCAGTTCCATTACTGGGATAGCAGACCACATAAAGTTAGGATAACCTTCTTTCTGACCCAACTGTTTGCAATTTGTTATATGGCTAGTTGACTGAATCTCTGATAACCAAATGACTTCGGACTCCACCACAGCTCCATTGATGGACGGCCCTGGCACTATCCGGATAGTGCTGAGGTTATCAGAGGGAATATTCACCAGTGTTATCTGGAGAGTGCCATAGAACATCACACTGGCTGGCATTTATCTGCTTAACAGGTGCTGCTAACTGGCTAAGTGTTTGTGGCTATCAGCTCCCTAAATTTTAAGCTCAGGCAGACTTATTTGCGCTTTATCGAAAAGAAAGCTTGCACTGCTGCTGTGATGCATGTGTGTATGTGTGTATGTGTGCGCGCGTATGGAGGAGAGGGGGCATATGATAACCATTTAGATACCTCAAGGGAATAAATAATACACAAGAAGCAAAACATTTTCTTTTTCAGTGGGAAAGAAGTTCTAGAACAAGGTGGTCATAATAGGCTCAGAAGTAACATTTGGAAATATTTTTGTGGAAAAAGTGTGAGTTTATGGAACAGACCCCCAACAAAGATGGCGGAGGCAAAAACAATAATAAAGTTCAAAATTGCCTGGGAGAAGCACAGAGGACCCTAGCTTGTATGGAAGCAAAAGGAAGTCGGAAATTGACTGGGTCTCTGCTATATTGCAACGGGAGATAAACGGAGTGGAGCAGATGGCCTCTATCTCACATCATGTTTTCGGAGGCTTTGCATTCTACGGTAATTCTCAGCCCCATTTTAGACAGAATGTACTTGTGAGAAAAGAAATGTCTAGGTGTGAATGTGGAGGCAGTATTTATCAAAAGGTTCTGCTTGGAAGCATGCAGGAGTCTACGCGGTTTTGCTGTCACACCAAGCGAAGGAGGCATTTTGCAAACTGAATGTCCGGAATATGACAACCCCGTATACTATATATAAATGTCATAAGTACAGAGGCCTCAATTTTTTTAATTTTCATTTTAGAGAAAGAAATAAACAAAGGGTGACTAAGGAGAATAACTCTTAATCCTTCATGTAATGCCCAGATAGAAATGAACATGTTTTAAAAACCTTTGTGTGCCTCAGAGCTGGTGTAAAACCTGATATGGAGCATTTTGCCATATTTGTTGACTCCCTTTATAAAATAGAGAACCCACGTGCAGATTTTTGGCTCACCCAAAACAGGCTCAAACCACACCTTCATCCTCCTTTGAAATCTCTGCATGGCGCAGATCTCCATGTGTAAATCTCAGCTTTCTGAAATCACATTTGCACACGGATTCCACTCTACATGTATAAAAGCTACTACTTCCACAGTGAGAGGTTTCTAAAATAACCTGATATGTTTTTAGCGGCCTCCACTAAACCTGTAAGTCCCTAATCCGTGGATATGCAATGGAACTTTCTGTACAGAAACATAGAAACATAGAAAAATGACGACAGAAAAAGACCACATGGCTTATCTAGTCTGTCCTTCCTTATCAACAACTACAACAGTCCTCTTTTTTTCCTATAGAGGACCTCTGTGTTTGTCCCATACTTTTTTGAATTCAGATACTGTCCTCATCTCTACCACCTCCACTGGGAGACTATTCCACGGATCCACCACTCTTTCCGTAAAGAAATATTTCAGCATATCACTCCTGAATCTATCCCCTTTCACCCTCATCCCATGTCCCCTAAGAGCAGAACTTGCTTTCAATTGAAAGAGGGTCTCCCCCTGTGCATTTATGCCATGGAGGAATTTAAAAGTCTCAATCATATCACCTCTATTCCGCCTTTCCTCTAAGGTGTACATATTAAGATCCTTAAGTCTGTCCTCATATGCTTTATAATGAAGCCCACTAATCATTTTAGTAGCCACCCTCTGCACCGACTCCATCCTGTTCACATCCTTTTGAAGGTGCGGTCTCTAGAATTGCACACCATACTCCAAATGAGGTCTCACCAAAGACTTATACAGAGGCACTATCACCTCCTTTTTTCTGCTAGCCATTCCTCTCCCTATACACCCAAGCACCCTTCTAGCTTTTGCTATCACCTTTTGTACCTGTTTAGCTACTTTAAGATCATCAGACACAACCACACCGAGGTCCTGCTCTTCTTTAGTACAAAAGTACTTCACCCCCTATACTATATTGCTCCCTTGGATTGCTGCAGCCCAAATGCATGACCTTACATTTTTTAACATTAAACCCCAGCTGCCAAATTCTAGACCATTCGTCTAGCTTAGCTAGAACCCTCCTCATGTTATCTACACCTTCCTGGGTGTCTACTCTGTTGCAGATTTTGGTATCATCCGCAAAGAGGCAAACCTTACCCAACAGTCCTTCCGCTATATCACTAACAAAGATGTTAAAAAGAATTAGACCAAGGACAGATCCCTGGGGCACACCACTGGTAACATCCTTCTCCTCAGAGTGAGCTGCATTTACCTGTACCCTTTGTCGTTTCCCGCCCAACCAATTTCTAACTCAAGCAGTAACTTTAGGGTTCATCCCAAGGGTGCTCAGTTTGTTTATAAGTTGCCTGTGAGGAACAGTGTCAAAGGCTTTACTGAAATCTAAATACACCACATCTAGGACTCTCCCTTGGTCCAATTCCCTGGTCACCCAGTCAAAGAAATCAATCAGATTTGTCTGACAAGACCTGCCTCTGGTGAATCCATGCTGCCTCGGATCCTGCAATCCGCTGTACTCCAGAAACCTCACTATTTTCTCTTTCTGCAGCGTTTCCAATAATTTACTGACCACCGAAGTTAAACTAACCGGCCTGTAGCTTTTGTGTAAGCTGAAAATCTCTCTCTTACTTCCATGACACTTTGGGAGTAATTTTATAAGTCAGTGCATACTTTTAGGCATGGCGGAGACACCTAACTGTGGGTTATTTTAGTCTTTAATGTACATATGTGGCCAGATAAGTATTTTATAAAAGGACGTTAACGCACGTAGCAGCTTCAAAGTACAGAAAATACTTGGAATGACCCTCCCGATGGAAGTGGTGGGACAAACACAGTGACAGAATTCAAAATGGCATGGGACAGACACAGCGGATCCCTTTATAGCAACAGGATAAAATCAAAATAACCTTAACTGTCTCTGCTATCTCAACAAATAGGGGCGACCTGCATGGAGCTGTGAGTACACCCCTAAACAAAGGCATAGGGAGGGGTGAGCTGCACAGAGTGGTAGGTGCACCTACTCTTGCCACCTTGCTGGGCAGACTAGATGGTCCATGATGGTCTTTATCTAAAGTCATATACTATGTCATGTTACTATGTTATTTATTTCTTTTATTTATCTTATAGTCTACATGTCAAAATTCCTCTATCCATCATATAAAAACATATGAAATAGTACAAAACACACACATAAACAAATATTTAAATTTTAGAAATTCAAATAATACTTACAAAAAATCCCTAAAAGTATTTGCAAACAAACTTGCTTTCATGTGTTTTTGAAATTTTAAGTACTGTATTTCAATTTAAGACGCACATCAGTTGGTAGTGAATTCCTCAGCATCACAAGAAAATACCGAATCGCAGCCTTGTGCATATCTTGCACTGAAGGAAGCAGAAGTAGATTGGAGCCCTCAGAATGCAAAGAGTGTGAAAGCTGGTATTTATGAAGAAGAGATCTCAAATAAACTAGACCCAAGGCATGGTATGCCTTGAAAACAGTAATCAAAATTTTAAAGTGCTCTGCATGATGTGCACTTTGTTGGAGGGCATGCCCGTGGATAACGTTTGGGCAGAGGGTACTAGTACAGTCGTAGATTATAAAGTACTATCATTTACCTGCACCCTCGAAAAATCTATGCAGCTCTAGAACTGGTATAAATGTGGGCACCTTAACTTAAGGCGTGATTTCTGCCACTCACGCTGATATTTTGTAGACAAATTGACACCTTCTTGTTTTTAAAAAATAGACTTAACATAGGCACCTTACATAGTTTAAGTAAGTGCACCTTTATAAAGTTACGCTCAACATGGACACTGATGGGGTAGAATTAGGGCATAGCGAGGATGGAAAGCCCTACTAAAGGGATAAAGGTGGTATTCAGTCGCCACCCATCTAGCCATGTGCTTTAATATAGGTCAGAGAATAAGTTGTCCTAAATTAAACCTAGAGTTGTATTTAAGAAGCGGATGCCCATAGGCAGGACCAGAAAGCTATAGAAATCTTAGAGCATAGTCCCAGAAGATGCTGCATCAGGATCCTGTTTAACCCAGGTAACATATAACAGAGTAGCATAGTAATGTGGAGCCCAATTCCCTAAGGGATGGGCCTATTTGGGCCCGATTCTGAACCACGGGAGCAAAATGTTCCCATGGCAGTCAGAATTGGGCCCAAGGACGGCCCAAGTGCTCCTTCCATTGCCATGGGGACATCCTCCCTGCAGCAGTACATGTGCAATGCTCCCCAAGACCCCAATTCCCCATCGCCAGTACCCTGATCAGGTGACGGGGACCCACATGCGCTGTGATCTGACTCCTGGGGGGGGGGGGGGATGGCCTGTTCTTATTCCATCTCCAAAGTGGAATAAGCAGGCCGTCCTCACGGTGGCCTCCAGATGTACAAAGCCAACAAACAATGGAATCAGCCCTGTACGTCCGGGAGTCAAACCTACCCACGCCACGGCTTTGTCATGCCAACATCCTCTGTTGCACACACAGCGGCTCTGTGCATGCAACAGAGAGGCAGGCAGAATACCGGCAAGGGGAACAGTGGGGTCTGCATGTCCCCGGGACGTACTGCCCCACTATTCTCTTTACAGATTTAGGGCCATAGTATATGATGGCAGATAATGACCAGCATTGTCCTCTAGTCTGCCCAGCAAGGTGGCAAGAGTAGGTGCACTTGCCACTCCATGCAGGTCACCCCTCCCTATGCCTTTGTTTAGGTGGGTACTCACTGATCCGTGCAGGTCACCCCTATTTGTTGAGATATAAGAGATAGTTAAATTTATTTTGATTGTTGCTATAAAGGGATGTGCAGCGTCTGTCCCATGCCATTTTGAATTCCATCACTGTATTTGCCCCCACCACTTCCATCAGGAAGGCATCCAAACATCCACCATCCTTTCAGTGAAAAAGTACTTCCTGACATTGCATTTCAGTTTATCCCCTTGCAGCTTCATGTTATCGTCTCTAGTTTTACAGCATCCCTGTCTTTGAAAAAGGGTATTAATGAACAAACAAACCTTTAAGTATTTAAAGGTCTGTAACATATTTCCCATCCCTACTCTCCTCTAGTGTATATATATCTAGGTTTCAAGTCTCTTCTCATACATCTTCTGATGCAGGCTCTAAATCATTTTGGTTGCCTTCCTCTGAACCATTTCTAATCTTTTTATATCCTTTGCGAGCTATGGTCTCCAAAACTGAACACAATATTCCAAATGAGGCCTCATCAGCGACTTGTACAATGGCATTAGTACCTCTTCCTTTCTGATGGTAATTCCTTTCTGTATGCAACCCAGCATCCTTCTGGCTTTTGCCATTACCTTGTCACACTGTTTCACCACCTTGAGATCATCAGAACAATCACTCTGAGGTCCTTCTCCTGGTCCTTGCACACCAAACTCTCGCCCCCTATCGCATACAATTCCCTTAGATTTCTGCTTCCCATGTGCATGACACTGCACTTCTTCACATTAAATCTTATCTGCCAAGCATTAGACCATTCTTCCAGCTTTTAAAGATCTTTCCTCATGTTACCCACTCCCTCAAGGGAGTCCACTCTGTTGCAAATTTTTGTGTCATCTGCAAAAAGACAGGCTTTTCCATGCAGTCCTTCAGCAATATCACTCACAAATACCTTGAACAATACCAGCCCCAGGACCAGTCCCTGGGGTACATCACTAATCACTTTCCTTTCATCCAGGTGAGCTCCGTTTGCCATCACCTTCTGTAGTCTGTCAGTCAACCAATTTCTGATCCAGTTCACTACCTTGGGACCCATCCTCAGGCTGTTCATAGCTCTATGCGTAGCAGCTGAATATCACTGCTACACATTTGGTTAGTGGTGGCAACTGCCTTATATGTATATTTGACTCCATCATCTATCCTTTTTTTTTTGCCATCAAGTCAGTGTTGACTCATAGCAACCCAGCTACCTCTGGGTTTTCTTGGCAATGTATCACTGGAAGTAGATTGCCAGCCTTTTCTTCCGAGGCAATAGAGGGTAAAGTGACTTGCCCAAAGTCACAAGGAGTGCCAGTGGGAATCAAACCCTTGATCTTCTGGGTACTAGGCAGTTGCTCTAACCACTAGGCTACTCTTTCCATATAGTGCTGCTGAATATGTATCTTTGTAAATGCCACAGCAACCATTTAAAAAAATAGATTGAGGACCGCTATTGAATGTTGACCTGTTTGTTTCTAGGATGTCAAAATTTCCCTCTCTATTGGGAAAATGGGGGAAGAGGGCAGGGTTAGCATCACCACCTGCTTTATTTCTTTGGTACAAAGTTAATGCTCCGGTTTAGGTAGTTTTTCAACCACTGATAGCACCTGCTGCACAGACCCTCTCAGAAGCTTTTATGATCCTCACTGTGCCACTAGTTACTGAGAAGTGAGTGTGTTAGCCTTAGATGTGCTTGTCATGTAGCTATTTCTACACTCCTAGCAGAAAGAATGTCATTAGAAGGCTATTAACTGCTCTCAAGATTTCAATGATATTATAAATCTAGAGAGTGAAGAATAAATACTATGATTGTGCAAGTGCAGCTTCAAGATTGCATCCAGGGAAAACAATACCATTAATAAGACATTTAACAGATTCCATTTCCAATGGATAGACTATTGCATTTCAGTATAAATCCAAAATATTTTTACATTCAATTCTAAATAATGAAAATAGTATAATTGTAGTTGAAAAGTGTATTGGATTATTATCTTGTTTTTTAAAATCTGGTTTTTCCTATATTTCATGTCATTCAAGTATTTTCTTGTATATTTGTAAAAGTTATAAATAAAACATTTTGAAAAAATAATGCGTATAATTTACAATGAATATTTAATATGAAAAGTTTCTCAAATTTGAGAAAATGTCCACAGTTAAACTACCAGGGTAAAGAATTTGGGCTTCAAATTTGGTGGCCAGTCTGCATAACAGTTTCTAAAGGAAAGAGGAGATCCCTCCTCCTCCACCCCCAAATGTTTTTCTTATTCATCAACAGCTGGATAAACGGAAACAAAAGATTATAAAGGGCAAGCCATGCAAAGGGGATTTATTTTCTTGCAATTTGCATCTGTGTGAAACATGCTTAATATATCTGGGACAAAACGACATGCTCAGGGTCACAGGCCTCTGATCTAACAAATAAATCACATCTCCTTCTGAATTCAGATAGCAGAATTATTATTTTCTGCATTATGAGAACAACTTTCAAAGTCATAGCAATGTAAAATAACATAGTAGATAACGGCAGATAAACATCTAAATGGCCCATCCGGTTTCCCCAGTAAGATGCTTAGGGTTGTACAGTAACCGCTATGCCATGTAAGTTACCCTCCCTCCGCTCCTTCCCCCATCCCTGTACCTTTGTTAGAGGGGATAACTTGCATGGAGAAGCAGTTACAACCCAAAGTACTTTACTAGGCAGACTAAATGGGCCATTTTGGTGTTTATGTGCTTCCACGAACTATGCTATGTTGCTGCGACTGTTAAGAACATAAGAACATAAGACATGCCATACTGGGTCAGACCAAGGTCCATCAAGCCCAGTATCCTGTTTCCAACAGTGGCCAATCTAGGTCATACGTACCTAGCAGTTTCCCCAAAAGACACAGGTTTCGCAATGCTTGTACTGGGTCAAGCATTGATATCCTGGGTCCCTTCTTAATAATGGTTTATGGACCTTTCCTCCAGGAACTTGTCCAAACCTTTTTTAAACCCAGCTACACTAACAGCCTTTACTACATCCTCCGGTAACAAATTCCAGAGTTTGATTATTTATTTATTTATTTATTTATTTAACAGTTCTTCTATACCGCTCTATTTTAGATCAGAGCGGTTTACATTTAACATCAACTATACAACACAAGGAAATTTGAGTTGTATTTACAATAAACAGGGAGATCAACTTGGAAGTAACTGGGTGAACTATGTACATTGTATGACTATATACAGTAACTATATATATACATTGTATTACACTGGTACCTGATTTCAGGTAGAACATATCTACATCTTATTTACACTGGGGGTCATAATTCTATTTCAGTGGGTACTTCTGAGCGATCAGTTGATTATCCTTTTTCATGCTGAGTCTGATTGTTTAATTGTAATGAGTGATTGTCTGAGGGGCCATATGTATGGTTATTAAGGCTGGATTCCGGGTAGTAAGTAGTGAACAGGTGCTGCTTTAATGCCTTCCTGAAGTGGGTTAGGTAAGTGATGTTTCGAATAGAGGTGGGGAGAGCATTCCATGCTCTGGGCGCGTAAATCGTAAAGGCCCTATTTGTTGTTGCTTTTGTGCATTTTGTTATTGCTTTTGGGACCTCTAGGGTGTTTTGCATCATGGGTCTTCTGTTTCTGTTCTGTGGTACTTTATGTATCATCTTGCTGAGGGCTGTGGGGGTCATAGTGTTTGAGGCTTTGAAGGTTAAGGTTAGAACTTTGTGGAGGGTTCTTGCTTGAACCGGTAACCAATGGAGGTTCATCAGTACTGGCATTATGTGCTCTCTCCGTGAGGCCCCTGTTAGTACTCTTGCAGCAGTGTTCATTGCAAGCTGGAGAGGAGCTAGCGTTGCTTGAGGGAGACCATGTAGAATTACGTTGGCATAGTCGAAATGTGGTAATATCAATGCCTGATAGATCGATCGGTAGTCGCTGAAGTCAAGTAGCGGTCGGAGATGTTTTAAGGTCCTTATTTTCATGTATACTGTTTTTACTGTGTTGTTTATGTGGGTTTTCAGATCCAGTTGTTGATCCAGTGTAACGCCAAGGTAGCGTATTGTAGGTTTAGTTTTCAGTTCTGTCTTGCCGATTTTTAAAGAGAGTGGAGGGGTGAAGTCCTGGTTCCTTGAGATGAAAAGGACATCTGTTTTACTGTAGTTGATTCTCATGTTTTGTGTGGTGAACCATTCTGCTACTGCCTCAAAACATCTTGTTAGAGGGGAGAGGTCTGGTTGGTTGGTCCTGAATGGGATGTATAGGAGGATGTCGTCTGCGTAGGCTAGACAGTTGACCTTGAATGAACGTGCTAGTGCACATATGGGCTGCATGTAGATGTTAAACATCAATGCAGATAGTGACAAGCCCTGTGGTACACCCTGGTTTTGTAAAAATGGTTCGGAGGTTGTGGAGCCTGACCTTACATGTTGCCATCTATTAGTCAGGTATGACTTGCACCACTTTAGGGCTGTTCCCTGAATTCCTTTCTCGCTGAGGCGTTGTATGAGGATCTCGTGACTCACCGAGTCGAAAGCCGCTGCAATGTCGAGGAATATGAGGGCGAATCCTTGATTAATTTTGTCGGTTCCAGAGACTAGATGGTCAAATAGGTTGGTGAGAAGGGTTTCAACCCCATGTGCTTCTCTGAACCCATGCTGGGAAGGATCCAGTGGGGCTTCAGTATCAATATGCTGTTGAATTTGGCGCTGTACTAGCTTTTCAATTACTTTGGCAAGCATGGGGATACTTGAAATTGGTCTGTAAGATTCCACTTTCGTTGGGTCCAGCTTGTTATTTTTTAGCAGTGGTCTGATTGATGTTTGTTTCAGACTTTGTGGAAACGATCCGGTTGTAAGAGATTGGTTTATTAATTCACTCAGATATTGGCTTAAGTCACATCGTAACTCCTTTATCCATAAAGCAGGGCATGGGTCATTGGGTGCGGTAGTTGGGTTGATTGCAGCGATAGTGTCTTCAATCTCTCTGCGTGATATTTTTTCAAATTTGGATAGTGGTGATGGTTGGGGCAAGTTATGCTGAGAGCTGTTTTCCGCGGAGCTCGAGGTTGCACCAGCCTGGGTCACTTCAGGTTGTAGGTAGTTGGTTGCAGTTGTAGTAGTCTGGATACAGTCTGGATTACACGTTGAGTGAAAAAATATTTTCTTTTATTAGTCTTAAATAGTTTACCCTGTAGCTTCATTGCATGTCCCCTAATCTTTCTATATTCTGATAACGTAAACAATCGATCTACGTTTACCCATTCCATTCCGTTCATTAATTTATAGACTTCTATCATATCTCCTCTCTCAGCCATCCCTTTTCCAAGTTAAAGAGCCCTAACCTTTTTAGCCTTTCTTCATAGGAGTTAAAATTGTCCTCTACTGCCTCAGGTGCAAACTCAGACGGTACAGGAACAGGGCTTACCCTGAGCAGGAGCTGGTGGAGAAGCTAGACACAAAGACAGGGTGGAGGAGTGCAAACACTTGACAGATGAGGAACCAGGCATGGAGCAGATACCAGGCATAGAACAGAAAGCAGATGCAGAAGAAGGAAAACTCCAGTGAAACAGATGTATGTCAGGCCCACCAAAAACTGTCAAACCAGCACGGTGTATCTGACTAGGCTTCCTTATATATGTTGGCCCATAAGATATATCTCTTGCTCGAGTGGGGCAGGAGGTGAGAGAGGGGGCTTCTCTTCAATCCCTTGGAAACTGCCATAAGATAAAGTACTGAGTTTAAGTCATTTACTCTAATCAATTGCTGCAGTTGGCATGGTCCATTCAGAACAGCTAAGTATAGGAATAGGTTTTCACAGTGCAAGTACAGTATATTTAGTCTCCTTAAAAGAGGCATTCCTGGGGCTGTACTTAGGTCAGGACAGTTAAACAGCACACACATACATTTGATTTCCGAATGCAGGGCTGCTGTTTTAGGTGCTGATGGGCCACCTGCTGACACAGCAGATGCAAAGAACATGGCCACCTTATACAATGTGCTATATGGAGGACGTTCAAGGGGAACTACTGGGATAGTCTCACTATGAACATTAATGACATGGGGTGCACATACTAAAGTGCACACATGCCTTGCAATGCCACAAGCTATTGAAAACATCCCCCCTATAAATTTTCTTTTTTTTTTTTAATACCAAGTTGGTACAATATGGTTAAATTGTTTTCTCAATGTACCTATAGATGGCTTCTAAGCATGAATTAGATTCTAACAGCACCTCATGTTGTGATAAATGAGACTAAAAGATCACAGGAAAGTATTTTAAATCACAGAAGGCAACTGACACATGAATTCATCAAATAAAATATCTGCCTATTAACACGTATGTGTATAGGAAACACCAGGTCAGGAGAAACCTGAGCCTTTATGTACAATGATCTTAAAAGAGAGAGTGCTGTCAGTTTATATATTACTGAAATATTCCCCTCACCATTTAATCATTGGGTTTGACATCAGTGATTGACGCTTTCTGCCTTCACTTAATTATCCCGACTCTAGAGAGATGTTTATAAAAGGCTAAAGAATAGAAAAAGAAATAATTACAACAGGGCCCCATTGACAGGCAGAAAGGACAGAGAGGTCCCACTGGAGACAATCAATAACCAGGCACTTGTTATCTTGATCTCTTTAATTAACCATGAGAAGTGAGCAGAGAGATTTCTTTCCATGAATCAATGTCATCCAACTTTCCCTTCATAACACTGAGAATATTATTTGATGCTCTTGTCTTCCCTTCCAAGGAAGTAAGAGCCACTTTTCAGCATCCACTCAACATTAGCTTTGTGGTTTTTGTATGCAAAAGATCAAAAGCCATTATTGTAAAAGAAGAATTTGAACTTTAACCCCTTTTACGGAAATTGGTTCTCTCTTCTTTTAGAGCACATTTTCTGCCTGCTTTGATCTCTGAAAGTTACTGGAACTAAAAGATGCATCTCGGCATATAGTACAAGGCTTCCCCAGTTGAGTTTCATGGAATTCCATAGAGAATACTTTCCAATTCTTGATCTTTTCTGATGAAATCAATAAAATTCTGCTATATTTCTATGCCCAGTTTGTGATGTTCCACAAATTTTTGTTGCTTTCTTTGAATGAATCCAAGTAGAAGCAGGAATTTCCATACATGTTCTAAATTCTATGATCATCGTTCTCATGAGTTTCTTAGTGAGCACCATGGTGCAAGTTTTATTTGTATTGTCTCTTGAGAAATGAATTGAAAACTGTGGATTGTTGCATTTAACCAATCACCTCGTGAACAAATCAGATATATGTCAACAAGAGGAAGGTTATTGGTAAAAGGTATGTAGTTGGCCTTGATATCTCATTAACGTGAAGAGATGAGGTGTAGCTTAGTCATTAGAGCAGCAGGTTGTGACCCAGTGAAGACACCATTCAAATTCCCCTAATGCTCCTTGTAAGGCTTAGACCCCTATTTATTAAGATTCATGAAGGCAAGAACACACAATTCAATGTGGGAATTACTTACTACAATGTATTTTAAATTATTATGAGCTGCCAAGCCTGCAAAGCAGCTCATTATGCAAAATGAATAACAGCTTACGTTAAACCTTAAAAACTGTGTTATTCATAGAAAGTTAACACCACATCAAGAGCATTGAGCCACTAACACTTGATCCTATACTCCTGAAGAGCAACTTAAAGGGACCAGAGCTTAAAAACACCTCCCCATCACCCAAAATCATTTGTAAAGTCAAGTCCAGCCATGGAACCTAACCATTACCCTAGACCCATTTGTAATGAAACTTCCTTGAAACCCACTCCTGGTCCCTTTATAATGAAAACTCCCTACCTCCATCTATTTGGGATAAGCTTTCCTTGATCTCCCTGAACCTACTGGGGGTCTCTCTGGTGGGTAGTAGTGGAGGGCAGGAGTGATCCCCTGATTTTCCTGTCCCAGGGTTTCCTCAGTCAAGATGGTGGCATTGGGCCCCTAGCAATGTTTTATGTTTATGTTTATGTTTTATTTCATTTGATAAAAACCGCCTTTCAATGGCAAGCAAAGCGGTGTACAATAAAACCAAATTTAAAAGAAGGCCAAAGCCAATGAAGTGGAAAAGAATTACAATTTCTTGATAGAAAAGCAATAAAAACAAGAGAGACAAGACCAAAACATAAATGAGAGCAAGACACGAGGAAAGCAGAGGATAGGGCAAGTGGGATTCACACGAAAGGGGAGGGGACATCAAACGCCAAGGAAAAGAGGTGGGTTTTCAAATTTTGTTTGAATGTGGGGTGGTGAGTTTCTAGGCGGAGTGAAGAGGGGAGGGAATTCCAGAGGGCGGGGCCAGCAAAAAAGAAGGCAGAGGAATGAGTAGATTGTAAGTGGGCACGGGAAGGGGAGGGAAGGGTAAGGCGGTTAAGGTGGAAGGAGCGAGGGGTGTACCTAGGAGAGTGAAAAGAAAGAAGGTCTGTTAGGTATTGAGGGGTGCCTGTATGGAGAGCTTTATGAACCAGGATAAGAAGCTTGAAATGAGCATTGTGGGGAAAGGGCAACCAGTGGAGACGAAATAGTAGGGGTGTTATGTGATCACGGGGGGAAGAATGGGTGACAAGACGAGCAGCAGTATTCTGAATCCGTTGTAACCGGGACTGTTGGGATTTGGAAAGGCCGACGAAGATTGAGTTCGCGAAATCCACCCGTGACATAACCAGAGATAGCAACAAAGTGGTGAGAGCTGAAGGGGATAAGAAAGGGCAGGCTGAACGGATTTGTCGGAGGAAGAAGGAGGAGGATTTGGTGACATGTGATATATGAGCATGGAAAGATAAGTCAGAATCAAAGTGAACCCCAAGATAACGAAAGGAGGAGACTAGGGGAACAGGAGAGCCAGAGAAAGAGGGGGCCAGTGTAGGGGGCGGATTGTTGTGAGAAAACCAGATAGCAATAGTCTTAGTGAGATTAAGGTGAAGGCAATTAAGTGTCAACCAAGTGTCATGGACCTCCATTTTGACTGAAGGAGCTACCAGGGCAGGAATGTCAGGGGGCGACTCCTTCCCCCCTGATAGATGTTGGGGAGGCTGTGATTTCAAGAGGGGTGAGGTGAGGGCTCAAGAGGAATGTTTACATTACAGATAGACCTGTGATGAAGAATGGGTTCCAGGGAGCTGAGGGGGGGGGGGGAGGGAGGATTTATTACAAGTAGGTTCTTGGGGGGTCCTTATAAATGGATTGGTTGTGGTGAGGTTCTCTAAGCACTGGCCGCTTTAAGTTGCTCTCTGGGACTACTGGGCTTTGTGTTAGTGGCCTGATGCTTCTGAATACAGGAAGAAAATTTAATAAGATTATGATGTTACCACCTTTTCATGAATAACAGGGATTGTATGGTTTAACACAAGCAGCTCATTATTATTAATGTACTTTGTGTTTAAACTGTGTTAATGTTAAACAATGCACATTACTTCTTTAAAGCAGCTTAGTAAATAGGGGCCTTATGACATAAATTCTCTGGGAACAGGAAAATACCTAATGTTACCTGAATGTAACTCACCTTGAGCAGCCACTGAAAAGGTGTAAACTAGATCCAAAGAAGAAATTCCATAAGGAATACCTGATAACAAAATTTGCAAGTGATGGACAGGGAGAAAGCAAAGTTACTTACTTGTAACAGAGGTTCTCTGTGGATAGCAGAACAAGTCAGCCACCCATAGATGTCATCCAATGATTCCACTGATGGATTAGCTCTTCTAAAGCTCAGAAAATCCTAGAAAGGCCTTTCTGAGCGTGTCCTATCAATCAACCATCATCGTGCCCACCCCTCTCTACCTCAGTTTGTTCTCTAGATGTAAACTGATTCATTTTAGAGGGGAAGAGGATGGGATTGTGTGGCTGACCTATCTAGATATCCACAAAGAACTCCAGTTACAGGTAAGTAACTTTGTTTTCTTCATTGACAAGCAAGATGAGTCAGCCACATATAGGTGGACTCTTGAGCAGAGGGCTGTGAAGGGTCATTATGCGGAACTGTGTGTTCATTTTTCATAGCCTATGGATGAACCTGTGCAAGGTAGATAAAGTTGAAGGATGTTTGATGACAACAATGGAGCCCTCTAAGTGGTATGATGGATCACCCACCACATTGAGGTGCAACCCAACCTGGATAGGCAAGCAAAGTGAACGAGTGTTAAAAGTTGACAACAGCATTTGGAAGTCAGAGGCAAGGAAAAACCACAATCCAGTCCTGAGGGCCAGGCCTGTGCACCTGGATGAAGGAACATGAGATAAAATGGTGTGAATCCCCCCCCCCCCCCCCCCCGCTAAATTATAGTTGGCTCCACTGATAAGCAACTGAATGATGAATAAATGAGCTGCCTTCAGCCCAAGACTCACTCCTCAGTGACTAGTTCCATAGAAAAGTGTTGATGGGAGCAGTTGATCATGATGTTTCTTCCAATCAGGTATGGAAGTATATTTGCCATGGGCACTGAGGGATTATCCTGGCTGCAGGCTTCCTTTGGAGAAGGGTGGGCATGATGGTGATGGATTGGCTAGCACATTCTTAGAAAGATCTTTCTAGGCACATCACCTTCCCCCCTGCACCACACACAGGCATTGCACCTGCACACCACACACCCACTATCTGAAGAGAGAGGCAGATATATAAATAATACCAGCTATAAAACTTCCTCATACAGCCCCTGCCACCATAAGCAGACACACTTAACATTTCTCTTTGAACTCTCACCCCTCCAAGACATTTATGATTTTTCAAATGAAGGAAAGGGAAACCTGTTCTACTGTCACAATGTAAGTGTGCTCTTTTTACACACACATATAATCCCCGACTGATATGAAAACACACAGCTCTGCACATACATGCAGCCTCTTACACTCCTCATGACGCACAGAGACACAATTGCAGCCCCCGACACTCTCCAGGACAGACCCACATGTAGCCCCCAACAGTCCCCATGACACACACACATGCCCGTATGTAGCACCCGACAGTTCCCTGGCACATGCACACACACACGTAACCTCTGGCAATCCCCATGACACACAGAATGACACAAATGTATGCACCCACTTACACACAGAGACACACGCGCTCACACCCACTGTACTTCATATGACACAAACAGATGAAACCCACAAATATCTGATCCTGTAACTGGGAGAAACACACCACTGTGTCACACTACAAGTGCACACTCTTCAACTTGCTTTCCCTTAAAGATCCTCCGAGTTTGTCCCCTGCTTTTGTGAATTCAAATACAGTCCTCACTTCTACCACCTCTACTGGGAGACTATTCCATGCATCTACCACTCTTTCCATAAATAAATATTTATTGAAATTACTGCTTAATCTATCCTCTTTCACTTTCATCCTATGCAACCTCTTTGCAGAGCCTTTTTTCAATTGAAAAAGGAACTCCTCCTGTGCATTTTTGCTACAAAGATATTTAAATGTCTCTATCTCCCCTCTCCCACCTTTCTTCCAAAGTATACATAATGAGATCTTTAAGACTGTCCCCATAAGCTTATGATGAAGACCACAGACCATTTTGGAAGCCAGCCCCTGCACCGACTCCATCCTATTTATATCCTTTTGAAGGTACGGTCTCCAGAATTGCACACAATATTCCAAATGAGGTCTCACCAAAGACTTACACAGAAGCACTATCTCCTCTTTCTTTCTGCCGACCATTCCGCTCCCTATGAGCACAAACATCTTCCTGGCTTTCACCATTACCTTTTCTACCTGTTTAGCCACCTTAAGATCATCAGTAACAATCACCCCCAGCTCCCGCTCTTCTTTTATGGACAGAAGTACTTCACCTCCTGTACTTACCCTGTCTTTTTTTAGCATTAAATTTCAGCAGCCACATTCTCAACCAGTCTTCAAGCTTTAATCCCGCCTCATGTCATCTATGCCTTCCTGGGTATTTACCCTATTGCAGATTTTGGTATCATCCAGGAGGCAAACCTTATCCAGGACTGGCCCAAGGATTTCTGCTGCCCCAGCCACACTGCTCTCACCCATTCTGAGCCACCGCCCCCTCTGCCACTGAGAATCTGTGGAGTGGTTGGAGGGTTGGTGCAATGTGGTGGCAGCATCCTGTAGTAGCCCATGTGCTTTGGCACACATGGCCTGCCACTTCTGCCCCCATCCCGACACAACTTCCTGTCTGGGGGGGGGGGGATCAGAAGTGGAAAGTCATGTATGCTGAAGTACATGGCCTGCCATGGGCACTGTGCCACTCAGAGGTCTGCCGCCCTAAGTGGCTGCCTAGCCCACCTAGTGGACGCATCAGCCCTAACCTTATCTGACAGCCCTTCAGCAATATCACTTGCAAAAATGTTGAAAGGAATCTGAGCAATGAAAGATCCCTATGGCACACCACTGGTATTGTCCTTCTCAGAGTGAGCTCTATCTGTACCCGTGGTCAGGGCCGGCACTTCCCAGTAAGCGTGGCAAACATGGCAGGAGGATGCCGATGTCAGTAGGGTGCCATCACTAGTGCCCTCCAACAGGATCATAATTGTGGTCATAAGAGTCACACAAGGCCCAGAAGGGAGGAGCCTGCCTGCAGGAGAAGCAAGTCCCAGGGGCAGAAGTGCTGCACAAGGCTGCTGACCATGGTGGTCAAGGAAGAGCCTGTCTGTGAGCAGAAGGGCTACTGGCCAGATGGTGCCTGCTGTGAGGCCCTGAGGTAGCAGTGTAAGGGCAGTAGAGTTGGGGTCCTGGAGAAGCAGAGAAGTTGAGATCAATTTAAAGGGGCAGTGCTTTAGGGGATAGAAGGTATGAGGGGGGCACGAATGAAGAGCAGGATGTGAGATTGCAAAGGGGAAGTGCGAAGGGACAGAGTCTGGGAAGGGGAAAAGAGAGTTGGAGGTAGCAAGAAAGGGGCAGGAAGATGGAGGGAAGATACTTGAAATGGGGCTGGAGGGCTAGGGAGACAGATACTGAGCAGAGAGGGGGTATAGGGAGACGGAGGGGAAATGGAGATGGTAAGATGATGTTGGATGCAGGGAGTATTGCAGGAAAACAGAACAGATGCTAGATAAGTGGGTCACAGGGTCACAAGAAAACAGGGGAGATACTGGACATGGGGCATTGGGAGGTGGAGGAGGATGCTGGACATGGAGGAGCATAGGGTGACAGAGGGGAGATACTGGACATGGGGCATTGGGAGGTGGAGGAGGATGCTGGACATGGAGGAGCATAGGGTGACAGAGGGGAGATACTGGAATGGGGCATTGGGAGGTGGAGGAGGATGCTTGGACATGGAGGCGCATAGGGTGACAGAGGGGAGATACTGGAATGGGGCATTGGGAGGTGGAGGAGGATGCTGGACATGGAGGAGCATAGGGTGACAGAGGGGAGATATTGGATGCAGGGGAGAAATGAGGAGGCAGAGGAGACATGCTAGATGGAAGAGTGGCTAGGGAGATGAAGGAGAAATTCTGGACATGGGAAGGGAACATAGGGAAAATGGCCATAGAGAGAATCAAGGAATGGAGATTTTTGAAATGGTGCAGTAATGCTGGACACAGGGGGGGGGGAGGGGGGTTATAGAGAGACTAGGGAAGAAACTGGACATGGGGATGGAGCAGAGGGAGACAGAGGTAAATAGGATGAGAAAGAGATGGACAGATGTTGGCCATGGGAGTAATTGGGAGGGGTGATATGGAGAGGGGGAGATGCTGATCACAGAGGCATAGGAATGGAGAGGGGGAGATGCTGGACACAGGGGGATTGGAAAGGAAAGGGGAAATATGGAAGGATAGGAGGGGAGGGGAGTTGAGACAATGGATGAAGGGGGAGAGAGGAAGAGAGGGGAGAGACACTGGATGGGGGGAGAGACTGAGCATAAGACTGGGAAATAATGGATCAGGGAAGAAGAGGTGGGAAATGGGAGAGCTGGGGTGTGGTAGGTTGAAAAGTGGTGGTGGGGGGGGGATTGAGGACTGGATAGTAAGAAGGAGTAGTGAAATATACGTGGACGGAAAGATTGAAAAATAAATGGAAGAAAACTGAAAAGAAAAAAAATCAATATCCAGGCTGGAAAAATGTGAAGAAAATAAAAGGGGATAGAAGAAATAGGAGATGGACTAGAGCTAAGAGAAGACAGAGGAAAGCAGAAACCTAGAATTGGGACCACCATAAGATGATCAGAGAAGAAAATGGTCAGACAACAAAGGTAGAAAAAATAATTTTATTTTTAATTTGGTGATCGGACTTTGCACTATATTTATAATTGACATAATACAGGACAATGCATATCTTTCTATTTCTGTGGTGTTGTACTGTGTGCAGAGGTGGCTTCTTGGGGTTTCAGTTTAAAGTTTTGTCTACATATATTTTTATTTTTAGGTTGTGCTCTCTTATTCTGTTCTTGGTGAGGGTCTGTGTTCTGAGTGTGTGACCGAGGCCAGGTGTTCTGTTAACATGGAGTTTGTACGTAGGGTTCTGTACTATAGTAATCTGACTTGTTCAGTTTTTCAAATAGTTGAATAGATGTTTTAGGGTCCAGTGTAATATTTACAGTGCTGTATTTTTCTTGATAGGCTCCTTATTGTGTGAGTTTTGGAAGCTGATGCATAGCTGATGTATAGTACGGTAGCTCTGTAGATCCTCAGTGACTTTTGTAGGGCTTTGTATTAGTTCACAATACGCCTGGTACTGGTTACTGAGATGACCAGAATTATATCTATATATATATATTTTTTTTTTTTTATTTATTTAATATGCTGACTATTATGGCAAATGTTCTAGTTCTGCTCTGCACCCATTGTTTGTGAATGCAGAATATATGTTTAAAAAGAAAAAGCGAGAACCATAAAACATTTCATAACAAAAAAAAAAAGAATTATAATTTTATAATTTGGTGTTATAAACTGCACTCTGGTTCTCACTTTTGCTTTTAGTTCCTTGAGCATCTTGCATTTCCTTTGTGTTTTGCAGAATCTATATTTACAGTGTGATTCAGTGTGCAGTTTCAGGAGTTATGTTGAGGCTGCCAAGCCCCTCTTGCTGTATGGCACATTTAACAGCATATTTACTAAGCTCTGTGCTGGTAACACAAGTGTGGACTGTGTTACCAGTGCAGGGCCGTAGGCTAACTGCAGGAGCCCTTGATGTGACGTTAGATGCAATCACGCTACTTATACTAAGCCATTGTGTTAGTTCCTGCTGACAATGCAAATGTCAGCAGATGTTCTGTCTCTCACCTCACTGGAGGAAAGTATAATTTTGGGGACAAAATCCTAAAAACCTACAGTAGGAGTAATGGAAAAAGCATGGATCTTACTTCCTGGTTCTGCCAAAACGTGGTGATGTTATTCTCACTTCTCTCTCTCTCCATCTTTACTTCCTACTGCCAGTGCATTGACTGCATGACTGCATGTAGGAAGTGAAGCTAGAGAGCGAGAGAAAGCCAGAATAGCGCAGGCGCAATCAAGAAATGAAAAACACGTCCTGTGAGCCAACAAGAAGAAAGCCTGGATTTATTAGGAAGGCAAGGGCAACCGATTTTACAACCTTATTGGAGCTCTGGGAGCTGTTTCAGTGAAATAGGATCAGGATGCCCTAAATGATCATCTTTTGCAATACTTGTTGGCTGTTTAAAGATGTGACTTTTACACTTGGGAGTCATTTTAAAGAAAAAAAAGTAACCAGATTGCTTTAACATATTTTAAGGACATTAATGTCAGGGTTTCCTGGTCCAGATTAACAGTGAATTGCCTGAATATAGCAATGCAATGTGTGCCGTTGAGTCAGGGCCCTCTCCTGGCGACCCAGCAGCCCTTGGATTTTCTAGGCAAGGTGCGATTAAGTAGATTGCTAGGCCTTTTTTCCAAGACAATGGAGAGTAACATGATTTGCCCAAGTCCACAAAGAGTGCCAGTGGGAATCAAATGCTGTTTTTTTTGGTCTCCAGGACGCTGCTCTAAACATTAGGCTTCTCCTCCACTCCAAATATATGTTTTTTATTTTACAGCATTCTAACGACATGCTTGTATACTGTTGGCCTATTTTATTAATTATTCTATAGCACTACATCAACAAAGACAAAACCTGGAGCTGGCTGTGGTACAGATCACCAGGATGCAAACTCAAGCTAAAGTTGAAAAAGAGCAAGCCACTCATTAATGTAGCAAAATATGACCTTGAGAATATACCACTGGAATTTAAAGACTGCCTGCAAAATCGATTTGCTGCTTTAGATAGAAATGACAGCGCTCCAGAAGAGCTATGGGATGCAATCAAGAAGGTTGTGTTGGAAGAAAGCGAGAAGTCTCTGCAAAAGGTGAAAAGCAAAAACGGCCAAAATGGATGACTGAAGAAATTCTGAAAATTGCCCAAAACGCAGAGAAGCTAAAGTCAGAGGAGAAAGAAAGACAATAACAGAACTCAGAGATTTCCAACGTGCAGCAAGAAAAGACAAGGAGAAGTACTGCAATGACACATGCAAAGAAATAGAAACAGAAAATATTAAAGGAAGTACAAGATCAGCTTTCCTAAAGCTACGAGAGTTAAAGAAAAAATTCCAGCCTCGAATTGGAATGCTACAAGATGATATGTTATAGTTTGATATATCGCATATTTATAAACTATGCAGTTTACAATAAATATAAATTAAATTAAATTAAATAAAGGAATGTCAAAAGTAAATAGGAAAGATAAGAAAAGTAAATATCACTACAAAAAAATAATCATAACATATATAAAATGCTAAGGTAATTTAAAAGACACATGCAGCTATATTCAACCATGACCAGAACCTCCCCAATCACAGTCAAGTTGTCAATATCTGCCCCGAAAGCAATCCAGAATAGATAAGTCTTTAAAGATGATCTAAAAATTTTCAAGTCTGGTATAGTATGTAGCTCTGTAGGGAGACAATTCCAAAGGGAGGGAGCTACAGCCAAAAAAAAGCTGAACGCCTAGTAGACTCATATTTAATGGCAATTGGAGATGGTATAGTTAAACGAAAACCATGCAAGGACCACAAAGCTCTAGCTGGGGCATAAAGGGATATCAAAGACAATAAATAATCTGAAGCCAAATCATGAATTACTTTAAATGTAAAGAGTAGTAGCTTATAATGAAGCCATTCAGTAACCAGGAGCCAATGATACACCAAGCAGTGGTGTATATAGGCCATGTGGTCTTTTTCTGTCTTCACGTTTCTGTTTCTATGTTTCTATGTAATGTGATCGTAGTGGTGCGCATGAGCTAAGGTGTATACGGCCATGTTCTGCATTGTTTGTTAGCACCGAAGCTGGTAATGCGGTAAACCTATGTAGATAATATTGCAGTAATCCAATATGGATACCACAGTATGGATTATCATTTTCATCTGTGCAGTTGGTTCTAAAAAAGATTGGATAACTCTAAATCGACAAAGCATACAAAATGTAGACTTTAACACATGAGATATTTGAGGTGAGAAAGACAAATTGGAGTATTTAAGTGTCATCGGCAATGTTAATGGGACACCTTCTATAAAAGGAGCAGAACCAATACCTTCTGTGGAATCTAAGAACCACATTACCACTGATTTACTTGGGTTTAATACCAGGGGGTTTTTACGTAGCCAAGTGGCAACTCGTGCTAAACAGGAATTTATTTCTGACATATCTGGTGTTTCTAAGTCCATAGGATATAATAAGATATCATCTGCATATATAAAAGCAGTAATCCATAAACTCTGCATTAATATAGCTAATGGACTTAAAAGGATATTAAAAACAGCAGAGGTGATAATATAGAGCCTTGAGGTACTCCACATATAAGATCATATACTGAGGAATTGTTATCCGCAGTCTGAACCTGATAGGTACACCCTTATAAGAGAGTAAAACCAAGTAAGTGGACGATCCCACAAACCTATATCAAAAGGTTGAGTGATAAGCAGGTTATGGTTAACAAAACTGAATGCTGCCGATAAATCTAAGGGAACTGCAAACAGTGCCTTCCCCTGGTCCCAGACTTTGTAGACATTATTTAATAAGGCTACTACAATTGTTTCTGTGCTATGTTGAGATCAAAATCTAGACTGTCTAGGATGTAAAGCATGTACTTGTTCCACATGCGATGACAGTTGCTGGAGTACCAGCTTCTCAAGAACATTTGAAACAAAAGTTAAATTTGATATAGGCCGATAATTTTTTGAATCCAAGGAATTTATGTGAGGATCTTTGATGACAGGTCTCACTATTGCCTTTTTCCATATAGAGGGTACAATCCCTAGCCTTAAGCTACTATTGAGAAGCCCAAGTAAAACAGGCAGAAGCCCTAAGGATTTCACATGTATTCAGGAAGAAGGAATTGGATCCAAGAAAGGTTTTTCGAATGCCTTGCAGCAGCCAAGATAAATCTGACATAGTAATAGGAGTAAAGTTAGACCAAGTGTGGGTTAGAGAATGATTCATAGGACTATGGTCATCAGGTAATGTTAAAAATTTGGAGTGGAAGAGTTTCTTGTAATTGAGATATCTTTCGTGAAAAGAATGAAGCTAGTTCTTCTGCCGAAGGCCCTCGCCAAGTAAACTGGGTATCTGATAAATTATGGGATCCAAGTTAACATAAGAACATAAGATATGCCATACTGGGTCAGACCAAGGTCCATCAAGCCCAGTATTCTGTTTCCAACAGTGGCCAATCTAGGTCATATGTACCTAGCAGTTTCCCCAAGAGACACAAGTTCCACAATGCTTGTACTGTTGGTCTACCACTGCAAAAAGAGCACAACTTGAATTGGGGGAAGCCTCAATCATTACAAAATAGTACTTTTTTGCCTGATTAATCTGAGAATGATAATATGAATGAGTACTTTGGAAACAGTATAATGCCAAAAGACGATCTGTCCTTACACCATTTCCTTTCCGCAGCCCTAGTTTGACTTCTAAACAGACAGAGACCTTCTTGAAAAGAATGGCATACAGGCCGTGTATGCTCTTTGTAAGGAGCCACAGTATCCAGCGCTAAACGCAGAGTATTGTCCCACGATATAGCCTGGGCATCAGTTGAGAGTGTAAAGAAATCAGTCAGAAATAGAGTATCCGCTGATGGAAAAGCTGCCTGGGTATTTGCAGTAATATGTCTTGACAGATACTACTTTATTCTTCAAAAACCATGAACATTGCCCAACAAAAATACATCAAAGCGCAAAAGTGCATGGTCAGTCCAAGGAAGGAAGAAAATATTAGGAGCAGAAACTTGTACCGCAGAGTCCTGCAATGTTATTAAAAGGTCTAAAGTATGTCCTGCTAAATGAGTAGGGACCTGGAGCAAAGGCAGGGTGGCAAGTCACCCATGGCATTAAGTTTGGGTGCAGTGGGGGGCATGCCACGCTACACTGCAAGTGGGGTGCTTGCCAGAAGGGAGGCAGCCCACGCCGGGTGCTCATGGGGCTTGGACCGCTACTGGCAGCAACAGCCAAGGAAACTAAGGGAATGCCTAGAATTATAAGGAAAGGAATGGAGACTATAACCAAGGATATTATAATGCCTCTGTACCACTCCATGGTGCGACCTTGGTGCGACCTTGAGTATTGCATGCATTTCTAGTTGCCGCATCTAAATAAAGGTATAGTGTAATTGGAAAAGATACAGAGAAGGATGACCAAAATGATTAATGTGAATCAGCTCTTTACTCCTTCAAAAAGGTATAAAGGACTAGAGGAAATGCAATGAAGCTACATATTTAAGACTGGAGAACATATTTTTTCACTCAATGTGTACTACTCCTCCTCCTCCTCCTCAGTTATAAAGGGCTATAAGGCGTACACATCACTGTAAAACATAGATAGAGACGGTCCCTGCTCATGAGAGCTTACAATCTAATTAAGACAGACAAGACAATGGATAAGAATAAGGCGAAAAGGAGGGCAAGGAGACACAAGGAAAAAGGGGGTCAGGATCCAAAAGCAGCTTCAAAGAGGTGAGCCTTTACCATGGACTTGCAAAGGGGCAGAGATGAAGCCTGACGTACAGACTCACAGTTTGTTCCAGGCATAAGGAGCAGCAAGGAGAAAGGAGCAAAGTCTGGAGTTGGCAGTGGAAGGAAAGGGCAAAGAGAGAAGCGAGCCAGAAGAAGAGCAGCGTTCACGGGGAGGGGTGTAGGGAGAGAGGAGAGAGGAAAGGTAGTGAGGAGCAGAAGAGTGAGGGCACTTACAGGTCAGGAGGAGAAGTTTGTAATAGATACGGAAACGGAAGGGAAGCCAATGAACTGATTTGACAAGAGGGATTATATGAGAATATCGAGGCTGGCAAAAGATTAGTCGCACAGCAGAGTTCTGAACAGATCGTAGGGGAGAGAGGTGGCTAAGAGGGAGACCAACAAGGAGGTGGTTGCAATAGTTCGAGACGAGAGGTAATTAGAGAGTGGACAAGTGTAATAAACCATTATCAAAGTGGACTAGGGGAAATCGCTGCTTATCCCTGTCTACCTTTTGGGATCTTGCCAGGTACTTGTGACCTGAACTGGCAACTGTTGGAAACAGGATACTGGATTTGATGGGCCTTTTGGTCTGACCCAGTATAGCAAATGTTATGTTCTTATTTTTAAATTGTTTTTATTTTATATTTATTGAATTTTAAACATTAAATACAAGTTTAAGAATA
Organism: Ichthyophis bannanicus; assembly: GCA_033557465.1. Taxonomy (NCBI): domain Eukaryota; kingdom Metazoa; phylum Chordata; class Amphibia; order Gymnophiona; family Ichthyophiidae; genus Ichthyophis; species Ichthyophis bannanicus. The sequence continues at coordinate 78,537,490 of CM066049.1, read as the reverse complement.
ATGTTAAAGAAATGAGACAGAGTCCAGGAAAAAACATTTTTGGAAATGCAAGTAACAAAAAGAAAATGCTCACAACTAAATCCCACAAGCCCACAATATTAGGGGGACCAGCTTACAGCAGACTCCCCACCAAAGGGTAGAAACCACAATAAAAGAGAAAATAAAGCCTGTACACAACAGCATATATACATACAAGCATCTATCTCGGGACAGTCTAGAAGAGGTAATTTGCTTAGCATTGATAAAAGCTGTGAACTCAGAAGGCTGATAGAATGCATAATTAACTGAATTGTATTTTACCAAAAATTTACAGTATAGGGGGTATTTAAAATAATAAAAAAAAGCAATGCCCCCAGCTGCAGTACACCACTTGGCATTTCTGGGTTTCTCTAGGGAAATCTGGGAAGATCCTGACAATAAGCCCAAGTGACGTGACAGATCGTTTCTTAAAGAACAACTTAAGCATCCAGTCTCTATCAACGGATAATGCACAAGTAACTAGCAGAAACCAGTGATTCAGTCTGAATCTTTCAATAAAGCCGATACATTTAAAGTATCCATAGCTTCAAATTCACTCACAGGCTGTTTTCTTCCCAGTTGTCAAGTAGTAAATGTGAGGAACAGGTGGAATTGTTTCCTTAGGAACTTGCAAAATCTCCAATAAATATCTGCGGAACATTTCCCATGCTGAGACAGCTGCAGATTTCAGACACTTAATAAATTGCAGGCTGGGAGCCCTATATACATTTTCAAGGGCTTCTGACTTGAAACAAATAGCAGATATATCCTTTATAGCTGCAAAGTTAGAATCACGGACCAAATTAATCTTAGTTGAATGGTCTATAACAGTTACTTTTAACTCTTCAATTGCCATTTGTTGCACAGCAATCGTAGTGGCTTGATCCTGCAATTCTAACTGCAATCGCTGAGTTTTCAAAGAGACAACAGTAGTCAACTTGGTAATTACATCCCATGAGGTCTCCAAGATAATTTTGGAGGGTTTTATCATGACCATTGCAGATACCGAAACTTCAGGAACAACCGAAGCTGAAACAGAAGAGGCCTTTCCAACAGCTTCACATAGACCACCTGATTGAATCCCCCTTGAGATCACTCCTCTGACCGCTGAAAGACTCTCCAGCGGATCCATTGCTATGGCGCCCCCTTGGACGCTGGGCTCTCCCACTTTGGTGTCTAACTGGGAGCCAGACGCATTCCTCTGCAGCTGCACCTTTGAAATAGGAAAAGTTCCTTTGGGAGAGAGTAACATCATTCTCTGAAGACGACTCCGGATCCACCGACCTTGGCGTCAAAATCACTGGAGCCCGACGCTGCAGAATGCTCTCACAAAAAACAGATCCATTGGATCAGAAATCAGTAAAAACGGGGTTCCAGAGGGTACCTTCCCTAACAGCCTTGGCATTCCTCTTCTTACCCATAAGAAACCCTGAGCACCACTCTGCTCAGGCAGACATCTTGACACCCCCCCCCGCCCCCCATTTTATTTTCTTATGGACATTCTCGATGTACAGTTAACATATAAGAACATAAGAACATGTTCTTATGTTCTTATGGACATTCTCGATGTACAGTTAAGCTATCTGTTCTTCTCATTTACCTAAACCAATACATAAAATAAAAAAAGCCCACTCCATTCTTCAAATATCAACTCTTTAAGAAACAACCAAATCTTAACATATTAAACCACCTAACTCTGGCTTCTGGAGGAAAAAAAAAAAAAAAGAGTATTGTTGAGAATTACATTGGTTTTGACAGCTTGAGGTTACTTGCCCTGTTGTCATGGAACCCCATTTATCCTTTGCCATTTACAGCTTGCATGCAATCAAATGGGTTGCCCTTCAGGTTGCCAACCTCCCCTACCCTCCTACTCCCACAAGGAATACTATTAATTATTTATGTAGACCTGTCACTGCAAAGAGCTGGGCAAGGCAATTAACAAAGTAGCAATTTCCCTTCCTAAAAGAGCCTGAACTTCAAAGCAAGGCAGATAAATAAAGAAACTTAATGCCACACAGTGAGCGGTGGAGATGTGAAATACAGTATACCGGGCCCTCCAGGTTTACTGTTCTGTACTCAAACAACTACACTACTCCATTCAGCTGACTTTGGTTTTGCTAACCAGGGCTGAGAAAGGATACACTGGTCAACAAATTTTTACAAAAGCCATGTTACTAAAATAAAAATAGTCATTTCTTATAAATTTTTATATGCTGAACACGAATATGACAGTGAAATTGCAAAGTTGGCTCTAGTTTTTTTGTAATCTACAAGAATTAATGTTTATATCACGAAATGCATGCCAATAGTAAATATAATAGGCCTTCGGTTAATACTTGTAAAAAAACAAGTCATAGACTACTTCTTAGATTTTTTCGCCTGTCTCTTGTACAGCTGTTCGGGAGCTTCTCTGGGAAGAGTCCAGCAGTAGTCAGCCAGCATTGTAGTGGAACATTTTCCCTGGTATCTTTGCTCCATTGTTGCGATATCCTGGTGAAAACGTTCGCCCTGTTCATCATTAACCATACCACAGTTGTTAGGAAAGAAATCGAGATGTGAATCAAGGAAATGGATCTTTAGAGACATATTGCAGTCATGTTTCTGATACTGCATCAGCATGTCTTCTACTAGTTCCTTGTAGTTTTCTGCCCTAACATTCCCGAGAAAGTTTGTTGACACTAGGCGAAAAGCATTCCATGCTTGTTCCATATCACCCTGCAGCAAGTTGTTGAACCGGTCATCTTTGAAGAGCTCTCAAATCTGAGGACCCACAAAAACTCCCTCTTTAATCTTTGCTTCGCTGAGTCGAGGGAATTTTTCATGCAGGTATCGGAAAGCTGACGAAGTGCAGTCCATGGCTTTCATGAAGTTTTTCATCAAACCTAGTTTGATGTGAAGAGGTGGTAGCAGGATTTTGTGAGCCTCAACCAGAGCTGGGTGCTGGATATTCTTCTCTCCAACTGTTACATTTTGTCTGCGATTCCATTCCTTCCGCAAGTAGTGCCAATCCCTTGCTCGGCTATCCCACTCACATAAGAAACACATGTATTTTATATATCCCTGCTGCAGTCCCATTAAAAGGGCAACTACCTTCAAGTCACCACAGAGGTGCAGCTGTACTTGTTATAGTTCATGGAAGTCAGTAGATGCTTTAAGTTATCGTATGTCTCTTTCATGTGGATGGCATGCGATACTGGAATAGATGGAAGACGGTTTCCATTGTTTAAAAGCACAGCCTTCAGACTCAGTTTCGAAGAGTCTATAAATAGTCTCCAGTCTTGTGGGTCATGAGTGATTTTTAAGGCATTCATGAGGCTTTCAATATCGGAACATATTTTTAAGGCATTCATGAGGCTTTCAATATCGGAACAGAATACCAGATTACTTTCCTTTCTGAAGAAAGGCTCCAACTGCTGGTGGCGCTTTCGATGTCTTTTTTGAAAGTGTGAATAAACAGGTGGACAAAGGTGAGTCGGTTGATATAGTGTATCTGGACTTTCAGAAAGCCTTTGACAAGGTCCCTCATCAGAAACTTTTGGCAAAACTAAAGAGTCATGGGATAGGAGGCAGTGTACTACTGTGGATCAGGAACTGGTTAAAAGATAGAAAGCAGAGGGTTGGGCTAAATGGCCATTTTTCCCAATGGAGAAAGGTGAATAGTGGTGTACCCCAGGGATCTGTGCTGGGTCCGCTGCTTTTTGACATATTCATAAATGACCTGGAAAATGGAATAACGAGTGAGGTTATCAAATTTGCAGATGACACAAAACTATTTAAAGTTGTTAAAACCCATGAGGATTGTGGAAAATTGCAAGAGGATCTTGATAAATTGGAAGACTGGGCATCAAAATGGCAGATGAAATTTAATGTGGACAAGTGCAAAGTTATGCACCTACGGAAGAACAACCCAAACTATGGTTACACAATGCAAGGTTCCACATTAGGAACCACCACCCAGGAAAAAGATTTAGGCGTCATTGTGGATAACATGTTAAAACCCTCGGCCCAGTGTGCAGCGGCAGCCAAGAGAGCAAATAGAATGCTAGGTATCATAAGAAAAGGAATGGAAAATAAAACAAAAGATATTATAATGTCTCTATACCGTTCCATGGTGAGACCGCACCTTGAATATTGTGTGCAATTCTGGTTGCCGTATCTTAAAAAGGATATAGCGTAATTAGAAAAGGTTCAGGGAAGAGCCACCAAAATGGTAAAGGGGATGGAAGAATACTCCTATGAAGAAAGGCTAAAAAGGTTAGGGCTCTTTAACCTGGAAAAGAGATGGCTGAGGGGAGATATGATAGAAGTCTATAAATTAATGAACGGAGTGGAACGGGTAAACGTAGATCGATTGTTTACATTGTCAGAATATAGAAAGACTAGGGGACATGCAATGAAGCTACAGGGTAAACTATTTAAGACTAATAAAAGAAAATATTTTTTCACTCAACCTGTAATCAAACTCTGGAATTTGTTACCAGAGGATGTAGTAAAGGCTGTTAGTGTAGCTGGGTTTAAAAAAGGTTTGGACAAGTTCCTGGAGGAAAGGTCCATAAACCATTATTAAGAAGGGACCCAGGATATCAATGCTTGACCCAGTACAAGCATTGTGGAACCTGTGTCTTTTGGGGAAACTGCTAGGTACGTACGCCTAAATTGGCCACTGCTGGAAACAGGATACTGGGCTTGATGGACCTTGGTCTGACCCAGTATGGCATATCTTATGTTCTTATGATATGAAGTAATGTTGACATCTTCTTCTAGAAGATTCCATTGTTGGAGCCTTGATCCTAGCAATTCAGCCTTGTTCTTGGATAAGTCCAAATCACGAACCAGGTCATTTAGTTCTTCCTGTGTTAGTCTGTGTGGAGTTGATATGCATCCCAGTGAAAATCTGGGTCACTGCATGCTGACGGACCAGGAGAAGAGCAGGTTGGCTCACCCTTGTCCTCATCAGATGAGTCAAGAGAATATTCTGATGGAGGTTTTGGAATAGGAAGTCCCTCACCATGTGGAACTGGTCTCAATGAAGACGGAATGTTTGGGTAGACTATGCTCGACTTCTTTTGCTTCGTTATTCCGCTGGAAAGAGGAGGAACCAAGCAGAAGTAACAGTCATTTATGTGGTTGCTTTGCTCTCTCCACACCATGGGGACTGCAAACGGCATTGGTGGTCTTTTGCAATTCAACCACTGTGAAAGCTGTGTTGTACATGTAGCGCAGCATATATGTGGGCCCAAGGCTTTCTTGGTCACCAATCTTGCATACGAAGTAAAGATGATATGCATTATTCAGTTGAGAAGTGATACTTTTCTTCTGGTTGGCAAATGTCACTTCCTCACATATGTAGCAGAAATTATCAACGGTATTAACGCACTTTCGCAGCATTATTGTTCTGTATTGTACCTAAATGGCTAAAATTATATGATTAATAAAAGTTACATGTAACAGTAACTTAAACTGTCTCGCACACAGTCTGAAATATTTTAAATGCTCAACCTTTTCGACTGCGTATAGTACACTGCTGACATCAGATGGCTTCAGCAGCTGTCTGGCAGTAGTATTGCATTGCTTCAGAAAATGATGCAATCAACTCTGGATGATGTGTGCATGCTGGTATTATGCAATGTGATGCAATATTACATCATTCAAGGCTTATTTGGGATGTTGTTGATGTCCTACTGGATAAATTTACACGGTGAAACGTCAAAAATGAACTACATGCAACATCTTCAAAATTAGAGCCAATAATTTTTTTTAATGTTATATTTGTGTTCAGCTCACCAAGATACTACAGATTAGGGCCTTTTAAAGTCAGTAAGGATTTCAACGTTGACCAGTGATATCAGCAGCAGAATGGGTTCCAGAAGCAGCTGGTAGGACTTTACTCATGGCTGATTATTCCAACCTTTCTTCTCCGAGCAGTAAAAAATGAGTCAAACCAAGCTTGAAACAGGAGGATTTAAGTCTGGTTTGAGTTTAGCAGAATTTTCAGACTTCCGAGAAAGCAAATGAAGTAGTTCAGTGTAATATAATAAGACTGTAAACTGTAAATAACTGACAAATGTAAGTGTATTAAGACTGTAAACTGTAAATAACCGACAAGATCCAGACCTAGCCACGCCGTTATACACCAAGGGTGCAATGGTCTAACATGTATATAGTTACCCCAGTTACAACATTAAACATTAAACTCCAAGTTACCGCTCCCGTTCAATGTGAGCACAAGGCAGGTCCTTCCTACCCTGTACAAGAATTGTTAATTGTTAACCGCACTGATATTAAAGAGCGCGGTATAGAAAAGCTTTTAAATAAGTAAATAAATAAATAGTCTGGACACGAGGGGTTCAGGAAATTACACGCGAACTCTATCAATGAAGCTATAAATGGATGTAGATACAAATCATGCCACAAATATTCAAATGTATCTTCATTTATGTTTATTGCACCTGATTGACCACCTTTCATGTGTCACAGCAGGGCAGTATACAAAAAACAAACAAATTTCCATTCTCCATTTTTTAAAAGAAAAAGTCAAGACAATCATTCCAGGGAGGCAAAAAAAGGAGGAAAGGGCAAGGAAATAGTGGGCATGAAAGGAAAAGGCAGGAATGGTCAAGGTAGGTCGAATGCATCAGTGAAAAGATGAGTCTTCAGCAGTGTTTTGAATTTTATGTAGGAAAGTTGGTTTGGATACTAGGCAGATCTATTCTTATATTTGATATTCGGATAGTCTACATCTGCAAATGTGCCTAAATCCAAAGCAATTGCAGCAAATTTGGATGGTTTTGATACTGGATTGAAGCAGACAGTGTATCTGAATAATGGCAAGACCAATATTTCCAGGACCTAACTTGGGTTTCAACCAGGTCAAAGGAAGCAGTTTACCCAGGACCCGTCCAAGAGCATTAAGGATTCTTGGTGAACCTCCAGCTTTGGCCTCTCACTCCTCCCACACACAAACGTTTGGAAATGAATACTATACAATGGTATGGATAAAAATGTACAGATTTATTTTAAATGAAAAGTAAAATATCATAATGATATTAAAAACCTTAGCACACAAATGAAAAACAGGCATTCAAATGACTTATTTCACGTATTATGACAGGCATAGGAAATCATTTTGGAAGAGTTACACAGCATTTGCACATGTGGGCAGCAGATTTACACAACTAACTGGATCTAGTTGTGCAAGTATCAATTTTAGAAAAGCCACAATTTACGCGTATGCACCACAAAATTCCCAGTTTTGGAGAAGCATGTTCTAGGCAGACCTGAAAGTTTGCATGTTTCTTATTTTGCAATGGCAATCTACATATATTTTTAAAAAAATTGCCTGTCTGCATTTATACCTGCTCCGAGCCATGCATACAGCTAACTGCCGATTTGGAATTAGTCTTCTGAGGAATGCTTGAGGGCCAATTGTGTTTACCTCTCTGATATTTAAAACCATCTAGGAAAAGCCTTTGGGTGTTCAATTTTGTGAAATCAGGCACTTATGCGTGTTAGTGACTGCACTTGCATGCACAGGTTGCAAAATCATCTGCTTAATGGTGAAAGGGCCACTACCAGGTCTGGCGCAAGGAGACACGGCTCCCTAGGCAAATTTCATCTCTTGTGCCCCCATCCCCACCATAGCTGCCACTGCTATTACCCCTCTCTGGGACCTACAGTGGTAGCAATGGCCACAAACAGCCCCATCGCGTTTATCTTACAACTTCAGCACCACAGGGCTATTTGCTTCCACCCCCTCCAATGCCTGATGCGGACTTCCTGTTTGCACATTTGCAGGCCATTTTAGAAATATGGATGTCCCCAAAATGCATGGCCACAGAAATGATTACATAGACTTGCTGGCAAAGGTATTTCAGAATGGGGGGGGGGAGGGGTCATTGCTACGATACATGCATGTCTCAGCCTGCCATTTAGATCTGCAGACGTGTGGCAGTGGGGCTATAAAAATGAGAGAACTGTTAATTAACATGCAGGTTTGGTTGACCCAGGGAAATCTGCTGTGTTGATGAGAGCACATTTCGCTCTTCCCCTTGCAAGTGTTGCTGCAATAAAACAAGCCGTCTTCTGCAACTTAGTCTTGGTCAGGAGCAGGTACAAGCATGAATGCATCAGCAGTGAGGGCCAGATTTGCTCAGGCCTTTCTGAAATCATGTGGTGATGTGCATCTCTGTAGGACTGCCCAGGCTACACCTCCACCCTGTCCCCGTGTGACATGGACATGATCGTCCCAGGGAGCAGTCATTTATAAATTTTATTTCCTTAGCATGTCCTGATGTGATGTTGACCCACTTGATAATAGGGTAGTTGAAATCACCCATTATTAATGTTTTGCCAATTTTATTAACTTTCATAATTTGCTAGCATTTCATCATCTGTCTATTTATTCTGCTCAGGTGAATGGTAGTACACCCCCATGGCTATTCCTTCTCTCTTCTCACATGGAATTTCTATCCATAAAGATTGCACAGTGCATTTCATTCCCTGCAAAAGTTTTGTCCTGTTTGATTCAATGCCCTGTTCAGCATATACTTATCATTATCATTACTCAAGGGCCTAAATACAAGAAATGGTTTCCTTCTAGTTTTCATGGACATATCTGCAGCTTTCGACATGGTGTCCCACGCCTTATTGTTGAATCGCCTTCAAGAGATAGGAGATACTAACACACTAAAATGGTTCACTTCCTATCTGACAGACAGAACACAACAAGTCAAATGTGAACAAAGAAAATCTACACAGTTCCCCATCACTCAGGGCATATCTCAAGGATCAGCACTCTCGCCAATCCTACTCAATTTATACATTCAGCCCATATATGACATTATTAAAAGTCATGAAATATATTACCACTTATATGCTGACAACATTATGGTATATGCACCAATAGATGCATTTGATCCTGATACAACCCCAGTTACTCGGTGCCTTGAAGAACTGATTAAGTGGCTCGCTAACAACAACATGAAAGTTAATTTTGACAAAACAGAGGCTATGTTCATTTCCAGTAACTCTAACAGCAACCTGCCTTCAGCCATTAGTATTCTGGACAGAACAATATCTCTAAAAGACGAAGTGAAATACCTGAGTTTTATCTTGAATAAAAATATAAACCTGCAATCACATATAAATAAAACCACTGCTAAGGCGTATCAGTGATTGAAGCTCGCCAGGAGACTTCAACCGATCCTCAGCCATAAAGCACAGTTACTTACCTGTAACAGGTGATTTCTGGGAACAGCAGGAATAAGTCTTCACATATGGGTATCGTCGGTACCGATGGAGCCTGCATGGGAACACTCCCCAGCGTCCAATCAGAACGCTTTGGGGAGCATCCCACCATGCCTGCGTGCTACCTTCCCGCCTTTCCCAACTGCCTCTCCTCAGTTAAGTTTTAAAGCTGAGACAAAGAGAGAGAGAGAGAGAGAGAGAGGGAGGGAAAGATAGAGATAGAGAAATACAACTCCTAGGGGAGGTGGGTGGGTTGTGAAGACTTATTCCTGCTGTTCCCAGAGATCACCTGTTACAGGTAAGTAACTGTGCTATCTCCAGGAACAAGCAGGAATGAGACTTCACATATGGGGACTCCCAAGCTAAGATGCCCGGAGGGAGTCCTAGCATGTTGCGAGTCTAAGATGAGCCATGCTTTCCCTCAGAACCTCAGGCATCCTGGGGATGGAGGGTAGGAGTTGAAATAAAAAGAGAGATGCTGTGAAACAGCTAAACTAAACCAGGACTTCCAGATGGGAGTCTAGGTGTAGGTGATCATAATAAGTAAATATTGGAGAGTAATATTCCAATATGGACCTCACCTGGTGGTATTGTAAAACGTTTATTGAGTTTCACATGGATCTGTTAGTAAGAACCAGTAGAAAACCCTCAAGGAGTACCTCACTGTGAAGTAGAGGTAACCAAACTGTAGAAGGATAGGTGAAGTTTAGAACCATCAAGGGTGAGAGCAGCCCCAGGGAAAAACTGGGTGGTGTAATGAGGAAGGACTTCAGCGGAAAACGCAGAAGGCTGTATCAGACAAGGCTTAAGTCTTTTGGTTCGAGAATAGCACAATCCTAGGACCAAAAAGAGATAAGTTTGACCAATTTGGACGGACAAATAGAAAAATAGTCCTTGTAGGAGAGAAGGGGTATTGAAGACCCCTGTATCCGATGAGAAATAAGGACAGATGTCCGAGGCGTTAGCCTCTGATTAACTGAAGATCAGTAACATCTTTCCTAATTGATGTTAGGTAGGAAAGATAATGATACATGGAGAGCTTCAGAGGTACCTAAACCTGAAGGGTTATGGTAAGAAATTTGTTAATTACCACAGAGAGTGGTTGTATATGTAGAACCCTATGCATGCTGGCACAGCATTGATAAGGGTAGTGCCCAGCTGTCAGAGTCATATAGGAATATATGTATATATTAACCTAGACAGATAGATAAGTATCTAGGTACATATCTACCTATGATGATATGTCTTAACATATAAATATAGATATAGATATAGATATTGTCACCAGCAGTGGCTGAACTAGTAGTGGATAGCTAGGCACACTGCTGGGCCTGACCCTTCTATGAAAGAAAGTGTAGTTGAGACGGAGTGGTCAGGTTTAAATAAGGATTTATTCCCCTCCCGGGGTTTGCTGGATTTTCAAAACAGTACAAAAATACCAAACTTAAGAGGCAGCCATGCTTCTGGCAAAAACAAAAGGTGAAAGGAAAACACAGCTTCTTGCTTGAACAGAACCAATAACTATAACAAACAGAAATCAGGTAACAACGTTGGCAGTTCCCTCTGTGCACGTTTATCTTTCTCTCAGGCACACTTATCTTCTACTAGCGTAGAGAAGTTTCATCAGTTATTAATAAAGAACAGTCCATGTCCTCAACATAGGGAAAGCATTCACTTTGCTCCGTGCACATCGGTTCCTCAACTATCTTATCTTCTTTAGGGCAGAGAGTCTGGAACTTTCTCCAATCAGTCCCTGGCTTCTCTTCACCACTCTCTCCACAGTATGGCAAATAATTATCAGATAGTTTGTAAAACTGTCTTGTTCGGTTTCTAATGGGTCTCTCTCTTGGCAGTTTTCTGCCAGGCTTTAAATACATGCAATCATCTTCTTCGCTCATACATATGTCCTTAATCACTTCACTTTCTTTTTCCCAAGGTTGTAAATATCTTAAGCCGTTCTGCCTTTCAGTAGTACAGAGTTCCTTACCAGCTGCTCTGCGTTCTCCCCACTGACCTCTGGGTATGGGAAATTCCTCCTGCGTCACAGGTGAGGGTTTCCTGCAGATAATCCCTCTACTGGTAAACGGCTTTCTGTCTCTTTTCAAAGCCCTGCTTGGCTTTCTATTCCAAGACTCAAATGAAACAGCATTAGGCTGAGAGTATTCTGACCTTCTGTTAGAGAGCTGCAAGTCTTCCCTTACTTGCCAAGTTTCCAAATCACTCTCAACTTCTGAATCTCCAAAACCACCGTCAGAATCAGCACATGAATCCAACTCAGCCTCTCTCACTGCAACTCCTGCTGGATCTCCTACCAGCTCTTTTCCTCGATCTAACTCTGTTTGCCTACCACGTTTCTTATACATGGTTAGGGGCGTTTTCCTGCACATGTGCAAACTGTTCTCTTCATTGCTTGGGGAGTGTTTGTTGGCTAGGCGTGCCTTCAGACCTCGTGTCTCAGCCTGCTTTGGTTGCCTATGGTAACTGTGAAGCTTTTGATCTCCCTTCCTGTCAGAATCTGTGCCAAACTCAGCAGCTTTCTGTGTTTTAAAGGTATAGGGCAGAACTTCGGTGTCACAATATAGATATATAGATATAGATAGATAGAGATAGATAGATATAATATATCTGCATGTAGACATATACATGTCTCCACATATGTAGGTAGAAACATGCCTATATAACTATACCCATATAGGAGTATGTAGAGAGAGAAAGGTGCATCTAATAACAAGAAGGGTGATACCTGCTTGAAGAGATGCAAGGAAACCTTTCTCCCTGGTTATGATTGACAGAGTCAGGGGAATACTCTTCTCTGACAAGGAGCAGTCTGGATTCATTTAGGAATTCTAGTCCTTGAATAACCAGGATGGTTTACATGAAAAAAGTGCAGATGATGTCTTCAGTCTGCAGGCAGCAAGTCCAGGTTCTTTTAGAACTGTATTATGGTAACTTGAAATGGAAACCATATAAGGACGAGCTGCAAGAAAAAGAAAAATATCCCTGATGAAGGAGTCCAGTGGAGATGTGGACGAAGCCAGGGAATTGAGCAACTCTTAGATTTTCACATGATGTAAGGCATGTGTCCTTTGTTTTAAAAGGAGACCTTAAGGGAGATGGTAAAGGTAGTGGAAAACCTACCAGTCAAGAGGGGGCATGACTGGATGAGCCCTTCCTAACCATCTGGGATTATCTGCTAGGAAGAAGCAAATGCTCTCTAGCAAGGGCCCATAGTGCAGAGCTACTCTGTAGAGTTGCAGAGAGCATGTTGCAAGTTGGTTAGAAGAAAAAACTGGCTGTTTAAAAGCCAGTACGTAACTTGAACTATTCTGCCAATGCCAAGGGAATTGGAGATGGCGAGGAATAGAGATAAAGCCGATAGGCCTGTAGAAATAGAGTTTCCAAAAAAAAAGGTCGATAACCTGTTTTGGACTTACTACTAAGGCCAGAAAGGATTACTGATGGAGGACAAACCTTGGTTACTTGGTAAATAGAACTGGTGGGTAACCCACTAGGAACTCCTGCCGTTGCAGCTATTACCAAGGCAGCAGAAAGAATGAACAGACATAAGGAGGAGTGGCAAGACTCCCTTACTGACTGATAAGCTGACCCAAGTAAGATTGAAAAAATGGGGGGACAACTCTGAAAAGGAAACCCCTTACTGGAATAAGTAGAAACCTACAGGGATTTTAGAAAAACCCGTCCAGTTAAATGGTACCACTCTTACAGACAAATGTTTCAGTAAGAGGGTAGGTAAAGACAGAGTTGAAGGAGACTTACTATATGGTAAGTCCCTGGAAAGGTATGACGATACATGCTGGAACAGGAAACTCTCTTATTGATAGTTATACCTCTTTTTCCTCCCAGGAGGAAGAGAAAAACCCCTGTTACTTATAAGCATGATCATCCTGAGAGCTCATAGAACAAAAAGAATGGATGTCTGTTGAGAAGAGATCCATGTCTAGAGTTTAGGATGGAAACAGTGTAGATGCTTCTATTAAGAAGAAGCAGACTACAGGTTCTAAACCCCAAACAGGAAAGAACGATGTAATTATAATATATCAGAAGCCCTGCGGATGCTGGGTTTGCTGAACCTGTTGAGGATGTGGTTTCCTTAACCTGGTTGGATGTTTCCCCTGTCTGGGAACATCTATATGATGGGTAGAAGATGAATAAAACTTTCTCCCCTTAAGGGAACGTCGTTTGTTAGTAGATTTCCTACAAACTGGGATAGAGGAAGGTGTAGACAAGCCTCTAAAAGCAATAGTGTCAGTAGTTAACTAAGCAGCTTGGAGTAAAGCCTCCTTGTTAAAGAGATTCTCTCCAGTACAATGAATATTTCCCAGTCTATCTTGTACCCATTTGTCCAAGTCTGAAGCTTGGAGCCAGGCTCTACGTCGTGCCCCTATGGCTACTTCAGGCCGGAGGGCCGGGGGTTCAAGTCCCACCTGGGGACAGCAATCTCAGGCCGGAGGGACTGGGATTTCTAGTCCTATAGGCACTCCTTGTGGTCTTGGGCAAGCCACTTAACCCTCCATTGCCCATGTTCCCTGTAAGTATTAACGTATGTGTGTCATATCCCCTCGTATTAAATGTATCCCCCAAGTGACCGCTTTGACCCGGTGAAAAGCGGAATATAAATACAGCTAAATAAATAAATAATAAAATAAATAGCAGAAGTTCTGCTAACAGACTCAAAAGAGTCCAGGGAAGCACAAGTAAGGAACCTAGAAATATTTTGAGCATGATTGACTAGTATAGAAAAATCTGCTCTTTTAGGCTCTTGAAGAAAAGGGGTCAAAAGTAGTAAATTCTTTGTGACCTCCTCAAGAGATAATCCCATATAGAAAATATATGAGAGAATTCTTGCTGAAAACATGGATGCCTAGAAGGTTTGGCGTCCAAAGGCATCTAAAGTCTTAGCCTCACGACCTGGCGGATAAGAAGAGTGCTTCTTAGTACTCTTAACACGCCTCATTGCTGCTTCTACAATGATAGAATGATGAGGGAGCTGAGGCTTTGAAAACCTGGAGAAGGGGGCACCATGTATAGAAGATCAGTTCCTTGCTAGAATCACTTTTGGTTTCTCTACAGGCTTGAGAGTTATAGGTTTACTCTTTTTTATTTTTTGCTTTCTTATAATGTGGTAGGCTGGGTGTAGTAGCCTTATGGTTTATGCCCTGGTATTTCTCTCTTAGCTGGTTCTTCTTGATGTGGTTGGTTAAGTGGTATGTTATTGTATATATATTTTTCCTTTTCTCTTAGATTTAAGAGTCTTCATATTTATTGTTCATATCACTTATTTTCTTTTTTCTGTATTTCATTGGATGTAAACTTGAAAGCAATAAATAAAAAAAAAAATAAAAAAGATCAGTTGCCCTAGAAGGTGGGGATACCGTTAAAGGAGCTTCCCACATTCTAAATAAGAGATCCTGCAAGGTCTGATGCAAAGGAAACATAATGACTTCCTTTGGACTGCAGGGGATCTGCAGAGGTTCTGGATCCCCTGGTGCAGGATATTGACCAGGTATAGAAATGGCAAGTAACTTTGCCATATCAAGCAGGAATGCTTGAAAAGAAATCTCCCCAGAGGGGAGTCCTCTAGAAAGAGGAGTAAGAACTAGATCTGTTGAAGAACTAGCTCTAGCACCGACTGGCTCATTCAGATTCTCTAGAATAGAAGATCTGAAGGGGTGGAGCATCGGATTGTCCTTGAAGGATAGTTGTCGGTACCGCTGGAAGTCAGTACCGCAACCCGTCGGTAGCAAATCGTCCATGCTAGGGATCGATTCCAAACTTGGTATGGAAGGAAGCGAGCCGGTTGAAACGAGCATGGGAGGTACCGACACCGATGCTGATGTCGATACCGGTACAGAGACCGGTACCGTCGTTGATACCGATACATGAAGATCAGTCTGTGATAGCTCTATCGGTACCGAAGTAACCGAACGTGACAGACTTTGATCATCGGTAGAATGTCTTCAGTACCATTTGAAGTCGGTACCGAGACGAGTCGGTACCCAGTCATCCAGACTAGAGATTGATTCCAGACTCGGCATCGAAGGAAGTGAGTCTATCGATGCATATCTGGAGGGTACCGACATTGATACCAGTACCGGTACTGGGATCGATACCGATACTGGAAGATCGGTCAGCAGCGGCTCAGTCGGCCCCGAAGGAACCGAGAGCGCTAGACTGCGATCTTTGGTGAGGAATGTTTCATCCAACACCATTGCCGATGCCGGGGTATCGGTACCGCACCAAGCGGATGCCACCACCGAGCATGGCTCAGGTATGTTCGTAGAGGTGAAAACCCCCGACACAACCTGAAACCCCATAAATGGCTTGGAGGCCGAAGACTCCCACCGGGGTTTTTAATGCCAAGGTGTTCTCGAAGGCAACGCCGGAGGCATCTCTATGCTGAGCATGAGATCTACCACTCGAGGCCTGGCTAGTCTTAACAGACTGTTTTTTGGGTTACCTGATCCTGTGAAGAAGCAGCGTTGGCTGGTACCGTGAAGTTTAATGGGGACCGCGTATCGAGACATGCTCAATGCTGAAGACTTCTTCTGGATATACTGCTGCAGAGGGAACACTCCAGCGGATGGTGGTCAGGACCCAAACAGGGTAGACACCAATTATGAGTGTCTACAATTAATTTGGTACCGCCACAGTTTAAACATTTCTTAGGGTTAGTGGCTGGTATTTCCATGAAGGAGAGTGAGTAGGCCTAGCAGGCCGAAAAAAATGTCAGACACTAACAGGGAAAAAAATATTCCTGAGAAAGGAAATTTTGTGAGAAAAAAGAAGAAAGAAACACCGGTGGTACCGGTGGCGTCGGGGAAGGCAGACGCGACCACAAGAAAACCAAAAAATAAAATAAGAATTTTCTGCGGTGACAGAAGTACGTCCTGCCGGCTCCGCGGAAAAATGAAAACTGAGGAGAGGCAGTTGGGAAAGGCGGGAAGGCAGCACATAGACATGGTGGGATGCTCCCAAAAGCGTTCTGATTGGACGCTGGGGAGCGTTCCCACGCGGACTCCGTCGGTACCGACGTACCCATATGTGAAGACTCATTCCTGCTTGTTCCTGGAGATTCATTTTCACACCGTATGTCAAACGATCATTATCCCAATTTTAGACTACAGAAACTCATTATATCAGGGTCTGCCCTTAAAATCTATACACCCACTTCAATTAGTACAGAACACCACAGCATGCATCATTATGGGCATAGCCAAGCATGAACATATTACACCTATACTCCATGAAGTGCACTGGCTACCAATAACTGCACGGGTGAGATTTAAGACAACCATGAACATATTCAAGATTATTAACCTATGGTCAGTGGATGTCCTTTACGGATTATTGTCCAAGGACTCAACTATCAGACCCAGACGATCTAAGAGTATGAACCAGCTTGCCTACTTTCAGGGCACCATAAAACTAAACAAGCTACCTCCAATAGAGCCTTATCATTCTCAGCGCCTGCACTCTGGAATTCTCTTCCGGATGAATTAAGAGCCATATAAGACATCAAGGATTTCCGCAAATCCCTCAAGACCCTATTATTCATAGAAATCTATGATTGTGGGCCATAAAGAACTCATGCTCTACTGACGTATGAGATAGATTAATTAGTTCTTTGCTCTATGTCTAAATGTATGTCTTGTCACCCCTTCCCTTCTGTTCTATCTAAATCCATAATTTATTTATTTATTCATTCATTCAAACAAACACTTTTATACCACACTTTTCCATGGATCAAGTGCGGTTTACAATGAACAAAGGTATGGAATGGTACAACAGGAATGAATACCTATTCACTTTACATAGAACATTTGTGAACTTTTTACAGGGAACATAGTGAACTATATACATTGCAGAATGTAGTAACAATCCAACATTCTGATCTTCATACAACTACAGGGTGGCCGAAAAAAAGTGAGAACATCTCGTAGCATATAAGTTATTTAAAAATTCAAAAAGACAGATGTAAACGATTGACAAATTAAAAAAACAAAGATGGCGACCGGAAATTGTCGAAATAAAGACGTTATGTAGCTAAAAAAGGTAAATAAGTAAACTATTTAAGCTTTTAATTTACAAGATGTTCTCACTTTTTCTGAGCCACCCTGTATATACATTGGGAAGAATTTGGTTGGTGTATCACTGGTCTAGGTTTGAATGCATGGTTTATAATCTGTACTATATAGATTGTTTTTCCATGCTGTAATGTAACGTTCTGATGATCATGCAACCATGTTGTTGTTGTTAAGTGCTGTCGAGTCGGAGTCGACTCATGGAGACCCTCTGGATAGCTATTCTAAATTGTGTTTGGTCTTGAGTCAGGCGGCTCATTGTTGACAGACTGGTACCCGTAGCTGCTGTTATTGTATCGATCCTTCTCATTGCTGGCCTTCCTCTTTTGCGCTGACCTTCTATCTTGCCAAGCATGTCGTCTTTCTCTAATGATCTCTCTCTTCGTATGATGTGTCCAAAGTATGGAAGTTGAAGTCTTGTCATCTGAGCTTCTAAAGCAAGCTTAGGTTTGATCTCCTCTAGTACCGACTGGTTTGTTCTTCGGGCAGTCCATGGTATACACAGTATTCGCTGCCAGCACCATAATTCAAAGGCATTAATTTTCTTCCTATTTTTTTCCACTGTCCAGCTTTCACATCCATATGATATTGAAAATACCATGGCTTGAACAAGTCGAATCTTTGTATGGAGAGAGACATCTCTGCTCTTGAGAATCTTATCTAGGTCTTTCATAGCCATTCTGCCAAGAGCAATGCGTCATCTGATTTCTTGACTGCTTGTTGCTTCTTTGTTGATAGTTGATCCAAGTAGGTTAAAGTTGTTCACGATTTCAATTTCTTCTCCTTCAACGATGAACCTGTTGATTATGCCAGTTGTCATGATCTTTGTCTTCTTTACATTAAGGTGCAGGCCCATTTTGAGACTATGTTCTTTGATTGTGAGAAGCAAATGTTTCAGATCATCTTCACTTTCAGCCAGTAATGTGGTATCATCAGCATAGTGAAGGTTGTTGATGAGTCTTCCACCAATCTTCACACCTCTGTTGTCTTCATACAATCCTACTTCTCTGATGATTTGTTCTGCATATAAATTAAACAAGTAGGGGGAAAGTATGCAGCCTTTTCTTACACCTTTGCTTATTTTAAACCATTCTGTTTCTCCTTGTTCCATTCGAACTGCTACTTCTTGATCAATGTACAGATTGTGCAAGAGTACGATCAGGTGTTCTGGTATACCCATGCTTCTTAATGTGGCCCAGAGTTTCTCATGGTTTACACAGTCAAAAGCCTTGCTATAGTTGATAAAGCACAAATAGATGTCCTTTTGGTATTCTTTAGTCTTTTCAAGGATCCATCTCACATCCGCAATGATGTCTCTTGTTCCTCGCCCTTTCCTGAACCCTGCTTGCACTTTAGGTAGTTCTTGTTCCAGGTATGGTTGTAGTCTCTTTTGAATAATCTTCAGTAGAATCTTGCTGGCATGTGGGATCAGAGCGATTGTGCGATAATTTCCACAGTCAGTTGGATCACCTTTCTTTAGTATTGGTATAAACACAGATCTTTTCCAGTCAGTTGGCCATGATGTTGTCTTCCATATTTCTTGGCAGAGCCTTGTAAGTACGGTAACAGCTGCATCAGATTGATGTAATACTTCTATGGGAATGCTATCAATGCCTGGTGATTTGTTCTTTGATAAGGCTTTCAATGCTGCTTTAACTTCTTCTTTCATCACCAATGGTTCCCGATCATAAGGTACAATTTGAAACGGCTGTTGGTCCACTTGATCTTTATCATATAAAAACTCTGTATATTCCTTCCACCTTTTCTTGATCTTCTTAGCTTCATTCAACATAGAACCTTGAGCATCTTGTAACATTCCAATTCGAGGCTGGAACCTTTTCTTTAACTCTCGTAGCTTTAGGAAAGCCGATCTTGTTCTTCCTCTAATAGTTTCTGCTTCTATTTCCTTGCATGCATCATCGTAGTACTTTTCCTTGTCCTGTCTTCCTGCACATTGGAAATCTCTGTTGTTCTGTTATTGTCTTTCTTTCTCCTCTGGCTTTAGCTTCTTTGCGTTTCTGGGCAATTTTCAGAGTTTCTTCCGTCATCCATTTTGGCCGTTTTTGCTTTTTCACCTTTTGTAGAGACTTTGCTTTCTTCCAACACAACCTTCTTGATGTCATTCCATTCAGTGAGAAATGTTTGGTTGATATATTACTGACCTACAGTAGGTTTTAACGCTTGGGTTATACTCTTAGTATTTCTGATTGTGTTATTATGGGGTGGGGTGTGTTTTTGTCTGTGTGTCAATGTTTGTTTGTGAGCCATAGTGTGTCATGAATAGGTGTGTTTTTAATTTTTTACAAAATAACCTAATGTTAGTTAACTGTCTGATATCTTCTGGTAGATCATTCCAGAGGATCGGGGCAGAGTGTGAAAAAACCTTGTTAGTAAATTTTTTAGCTTTTGTATAGTCTTTCGGTATCTAGCTGCATGTCTATGGGTTTTGTACGGTAGTTGGTTTTAGGTAATTTCTTTCGTTTTAATTTTTACTTTATTTACTTTTTACTTTATGGTCATCTTTTGTCTATAAAGTTTATAATGAGATGGTTTTATCAATTGATATGCCTATTATTTAGTTTATAGTTATTTATTCACAACTGTAATATCCGGCACTGGTCCTTTACAAGCAGCACCTTACGTCCCTCCCAGGGATTCTTTTAAAACTGTCATCATTTCATGTTATATTCCTGGTGGGGTATTATTTACTTCTGTTTCTTGCATTAATTTCACTGTCCCGCCAAACGGTTGACTCCGCCCCCTTTTTTAGTTGATTAGCGCATGTGTCGGCGTCCTTCCCTGCCTAGCTGCATGTCCAGGGTTTTCGGACGGCAGTTGTTTCAAGGTAATCTTCTTCGTTTCACTTTTTACTTTAGTTATTTACTTTTTACTTCATGGTTATCTTTTGCTTTTAAGGATATAATGAGATGGTTTGATCAATTGACATGTTTATTTTTTAGCTTATGGTTATTTATTTACATGCCGTAATGTCCGGCACTTGTCCTTTACAAGCAGCACCTTTACGTCCCTTTCAAGGATTCTTTTAAAACTTGGTCATTATTTAGTGTTATACTCCTGGTGGGGTTATTATTTAGATCTGACTTCTTTGATCCTCGCATTATTTTCGCAAACATTACTTTCTCCGTCCGACACTTGTCCCTTACAAGCAGCACCTTTACGTCCCTTTCAGGGATTATTTTAAAACTTGATCATTATTTAATGCTATACTCTTGGTGGGGTTATTATTTATTATTCAGACGGCGGTTCCATATTCCCTCTTTTTGGTTATGCCATTTTTATTGGTTTATTGAAGTGTGGACCATAAGTCCTTTATTTATTTTTCATTTTTTATTATATGCAGCAATTTTTATATACTACAGTTTCGCGGTTGAAAGTATCGTACTTAATGGTTTTATGTCACACTCGGTTTACGTATGCCCATAAATTTGTTCAGCCATAATTTTCCCTCTTTTTTAACACGTGTCAAATCTGTACAGATTAATCAGTAATGTTTTGTTATATTTCATATCTTATCTCACCTCTATTGACAGTGGTCTCCTGACTCACTCCTGCTACTTTTTAGGAATAAAACTCCTGTATAGTTACCTACTATAGTTTATGTTTACCTCATAGCCTGCCCCTTTCCTCCTCACTCTCTTTGTTCCACCTTCTTATTTCCTTTATTTGTGTTATTGAAGGTTATTAATTTAAATTGCATGTTTAACTATCCTGTTTATGTTCTTTTAGTACCAATGCTTATTTAGACTTTTCTACAAGAGCGTGATGTAACACTTTTTTAGAGCCCGCAACAGAGGTTGGTAAATTAATTAATTAATTTATGTGTATTTATATGATTTTATGATGATTTGAGCCTTCGAGCACTTTTGTCTTTTATTCATTTCATATTATTTATTAATTTTATTGAATTGCATATTGATTGTTTTTAATGTTTTTAATGTAATTAAGTATTGCTATATATAATGGTGTTTTATAAGTTTGTCGGTCTGTTTCTTTATGTTTTTAATGGTTGTTATTTATGATTTTAGTTTTTATGCCTGGCTAGCCCCTGACGAAGGGTGACGAAACACGGCCTGTGTCGGGCGGCCTAAGGTTCAATAAAGGACTCTGTCTTTCCATCCACTCACGCCTCAGTTTGGTTCATTCAATGTTTGTTTGTGAGCCATAGTGTGTCATGAATAGGTGTGTTTTTAATTTTTTGCAAAATAACCTAATGTTAGTTAACTGTCTGATATCTTCTGGTAGATCATTCCAGAGGATCGGGGCAGAGTGTGAAAAAGCCTTGTTAGTAAATTTTTTAGCTTTTGTATAGTCTTTCGGTATCTCAATTTTATTTCTGTTTTTACTCCTTTAACTGCGATTTGGTGTTTCCTTGATGATTAGAGTGTTAAGGAATGATGGTGCTAGGTTATTTATTAATTTAAATGTAGTTACTAGGATTTTGTAGCTTATATGGCAGTTAACCACTTTCATTGAAGGATAAAGTGGTATACAAATCTGGTTAAATATATAAATAAATAAAATATAGCACTGCCCTTCCACCAATATGACCTACCCGAGTCTTTGCAATATAATGTATATTGTGGTATCACAGAGCCACATTGGTTATCCTCTTTCCACCATGTCTCTGGGATGTCAATTATATCTATCTCGTCATTCAGTGCTATATATTCTAACTTCCCCATCTTAGTTTTAGACTTCTAGCATTTGTATACAGGCACACATCTGCCAAGACAGCTGTTGCCACCCCAGCACTGTCTGGGATCCTATCTAGATGACACGTGAGAGCTGCCACCTTCACACAAGGCAGGCATGTAACCTTAGGCCCAGCAGTGATACAGCCATCTACATACCTAATGATTGAACCACTAACTAAATTAGCCATCCTAACCCTTCCCTCCAAGGCAGAAGCCCCTGGAAACATATCCTTGGTGTGAGAGGATTTTGCATCCCTTTCGGGACAGGTCCTGGCTACAGGATCATTTCCAGCCACATTAAGATTCTGTTCTCCTTCCAGGGGACCTCTCTCCTCTGAGGCAGCATTAAGGCTGCCAGACTGGAGGCGGGACTTTTCTGTATCTCTGTTTGTCTACCTCAGCTCCTCCAAGCTGGAACTCCAGTCTCCAGAGAGTGGGCTCATTCTCTGAGAGCCAGGAGCTCTTTGAACAAATGTACAAATATGACTTAACTACAGGGAGAAAGCAAAGATTGGATTTCTTTTCCCTTCTTTGAGGATGCAATAACCAAAATCTGTGTACATGGGCTCAAATGATGATATCAACCAAGTATCCGCTCTGGCAGATCCTATCTTTCAATAATGTGGCTTTCACGAGGTGCTGTTAATTTAATTCATAAAATGGTCCAAGTTATAGACTGTGGCTGAATGAAATTAATTATACACATGAGGTGATATTAACTGCTCAGTTTAATCAGCAAAATGGACTATTTAAATAATTGTAGCATTATTCATTGCTTACAGTTACGATTAATCCGACAAAATAAAAGTAATATGAGCTCGATTAACTGGCAACTATATTTTCAGTCAACCCCATCTAGTCGGCCCAGTAAAAGGGCCAGGGTTGCAACTGCCTTTTTATCCTGGTTACCTCCTGATGTCTTCGCTTAGGCTTGTAATTGCAACTTTGTAGATTATCGCTCCCCATGCCTTTTTTTAGGTTGGAAACCACTGCTCTTTACAACTTACCCTCCCTTTCCCTGCCTTTGTTTAGAGTTCTAACTACTGCATTTCCAGGGTTGGGGCGTATGCACGTACATATAGCCAGGAAATGTGTGCATAACAGAGAAGATGGAAATATGTGCACATAAATTTGTGGGGTAATTTTGAAAGCAAAGGTCTGAATATTTTCATTTTTGTAAATTTGCCATCACCCACACTGGAAACATTGCATACACATTACTTACATATGCATACAATTATTAATTTACCTCCCTTTTGTTTTACAGTGATGAAGTTTACAAGAGAAACCAATGGAGTTTAAAATGGTTCTACCAAGGAGTCTTCCCTACTACAGGAACGTTGCCTAAAAGAAATATTCTAAACACTAAGCGGCCATATTACTAAACCCCGTCATGCAGTGAACTTGGGAATTGGCGTGAGCTAACAGTTAATGCAGCAGCTTGACACAAACGAAGCACTTTTATAAAATAATTCAAGTATGTATGTGGCCTCTTACTGTATAAAATGCCGACTGGCATAAAGGGACGCACATTTAGAAGGTGGTGTGTACATTGCGGGTAGCCATAGCTGGGGGTGTGGTCTGAGTGAAGCATGGGTGGAGTTCACAAGTATGCACATTGACTATCGATTATCTTAATCTGTATGCATACTTGCAAACTTTACATCATTCATTTACATCTGCTATAGAGCAGGTGTAAATATCTGAACATGAATTTAAGGCACGCGGTCTGCCACCTACGCTAGTGTTTTATAAAGACAAGAAGATAAAATAGGCATAAAATAGGTTCACTTTGGTGCCCTGGTATCAAATTACCATCTTAATACATGCTAATTTCTGCATTAACTGACCAATACAAAACAGGGAAGGGAATGGGTGGGGACTGTGACTTACACTTTACTCTTAGCACAGCAAACACAGAACACGTAACAAAACTTCAGTAGGCAGCATTAACTCTGCTCCTCTGGCAGAACTCTTCTATCTGGGCCCTTCTCTGCCACTGTGAACTCCAGACTAGGTTATTTCACTTTGATGCTCCATATGGATGGAACAAGCTACTTGAATCAGTATGTCAGGATCTATCTCTGGCCCTTTTCAAATCCAGACTAAAAACCCATCTCTTCAAGGCAGCTTTTGGATCCTGATCCGCTTCTTCTCCTGCTCACCACCTATGTGTATCTTTATCATTCCCCTAGGCCTATCCTAGTCCCTAGCAGTTGTGTTTTCTGTCTTGATTAGATTGGAAGCTCTCTAGGGAAGGACTGTCTCTTACATGTATATGCACAGGGCTGCATATGCCTTGTGCAAAAATGCAATGTGTGCCATTGAGTCCATGTTGACTCCTGGTGACCCAGCAGCCCCTGGGTTTTCTTGGCCAGGCGTGACTAGTAGTACATTGCCAGGTCTTTCTTCCAAGGCAATGGAGGGTAAAGTGACTTGCTCAAGGCCACAAGGAGTGCCAGTGGGAATCAAACCCTGATCACTTGGCCACTAGGCTACGCTCCACTCCATATGCCTTGCAGTGCTAAACAAATGATTAGCAGCAGTAATAGTAATCTGCTAAACGTATTTTCTCTGTGCTAACTGCATAGGCAGATGCTGCCAATGCCCCCAATAGCTAATGCAGTGGCTTTGCAGTTACTTGGCAATTACTTTACAATAACTGCAAAACTTTATTACCTTTGGTAAAAGACCCCTAAGTTCAAAGGTGTCATTGCAGAAAAGGACGCAAGTTAGAAACGTTCCTAAAGCTTGCAAAAATCCAGCTTTTCCATTCAAACCAATTGTCTCTTTTTGTTTCGTGGTCTTTAAGCAGCACCTTTTCTAATGTCATTTGGAAGTGCCAAGAAAGTTATGCCGGGCGTATGTTTTCTGAGCAGCTCTGCAGACTTAATTGACATCAGAAATGAGTGGAGCGAGCGCGTCTCTGCTCAGGCTTTAATCATTGTGTTTACTAGCTGTCACGAGGGCCCCCTTGCATAATGTGCTTAATGAATCCATGTCTTGCAGATGGGAATAAATTAATCTTTTGGACGAACTTCATGGCAGTAGAAGTATAAACCTTTGGTATATTACCCAAAGGTTTCTAGTAATTGCTGTTGATTTAAAAACAGCGATTTGCAGCTGAAATGCAATTTGTAACTCTGGCTACTTGTTCCCATGTTTATTAGCTCTTCTCAATTTCCCTGTGTTGTAAAACACACAGTGAATTCAGTGCCTCAATAAATCTTTCCCTTTTATATTGTTTACTTTGATACAAGCATTCTGGAAAGAAATGACACATAAAGAGAGGACACTTGGAAGCCTTGTCTTTTGAATTGTTTTTCGAATGGATTCTTGTGCCAGGAGATGGATCAAAGATGTTGCTAGCCAAGGCTCAAAGCCTAATGTGACCAAGCAATATGGCCCTGTGCGATGCAATGCTCTCTGTAATATCTCTGTAAATAAATCGAGACAGACGCAGTAGATGCCTATTCCAGGGTGCATCATGCATAGGCTTTATGATGCGGCCAGCAGATTTCTATTCATTACCGGATAGTCACTGCCAATTCGTTTCACCTGTACTAAGTAACTTAGTATAGTGAGAAGGCGTCAACCACTTGGCTATAGCATCCCATTTTGGAATAGCTGCAATGGTTCTGCCTTGAGCTATATAAGCTAGAGATCTCTAGGTATCAGTGTGGATTTCTTTTCACTTGCGGTGAGGCAAAGTGCATTGCTTTTGTGCTCAGCCTTAGGCTTTTATTTTATGTCTTGCAAAAAGACTCCCTTAAGGGATCAATATTCAAAAACAGAGGGATCAATATTTAGCCACAGCGGTAGGTTTTTTTTTTTAAGTGCCAGTCACCAAGGCAAAAAAAATATCTGGATAAGGTAGCTGACACTGGTACTTATCTGGATAGCAGTGATATTCAGTCTGCTATTACTTATCTGGTTAGCTTAAGATAGTGGACTGAATATCACAGTAGTCTGCATCCGAACAGAAGTGCCAGGATCAGGGCTGGTGGTAGGGTTTCTGGCGCCCCCCTGCAACCTATAGATCAGTGCCCCTTCCCTCATTACTATGAATGCTGTCTACACCCCACCCACTATCTCCCAAAACTCCTTTCTGAATTCTTTTCACATGATGTTAGTTTTTCTCTTTCAGATCCAGTGTTGTAAGAAAACTGCAGCGGAGGGACAAATGCATAGCCAGAATAAAACTAACTACTGAGCAGGATACTACCTGAGAAGGATACTACCAAAAGCAGAGAGGTTCCAAAAAAGAGTAAAGTAGCCCAAATGCCCTTGAGTATGGTGCAGACAGAGCGTAAATATTCCAAATTACCCATGCCTACCAATAGCCAGATTAATATTAATAAAATACAGTCTCTAAAATGCTTGTATGCAAATGCTAGAAGTCTAAACAATAAGATGGGAGAGTTAGAATATATAGCACTAAATGAGAGACATGGTGGAAGGAAGATAACCAGTGGGACACTGTGATACCTGGATACAAACTATATCGTAATGATAGAACTGATCAAATTGGTGGAGAGGTTGCGCTCTATGTTAGAGAGGGCATTGAGTCAGAAGGGATTTAAGTTTTGCAGGAAACAAAATTTGCTGTAGAATCTCTATGGATTGAAATTCTATGTATGAAGGGGAAGGTGATGGCAGTGGGGGGTGTACTATCGACCGCCTGGCCAGAATGAACAAATGGATGATGAAATGCTCAAAGAAATCAAGGAAGCTAACAAAAGTCACAGCACAGTAATAATAATGGATGATTTCAATTACCCCGGTATCGACTGGGTCAGTGTCACAGCAGGACATGCTAGGGAGATAAAGTTCATAGATGAAATAAATGACTGCTTCTTGGAGCAGCTGGTTCATGAACCGACCAGAGGGGAAGCCATATTGGATCTAGTCCTTAGTGGAACACCAGATCTGGTGCAGGAGATAAGGGTGTTGAGGCCACTTGGCAATAGTATCATAACATGATCGCGTTTGATTTAATTAGTGGAGGAGGGATAGTAAGGAAATCCACAGTAATACCTTTTAACTTTCGAAAGGGAGACTATGATAAACTGAGGAAAATAGTTAAGAAAATACTAAAAGGAGCGGTTGCAAAGGTTAAAGACTTACATCAAGCTTGGGCGTTGTTTAAAAATACTATCCTGGAAGCCCAGACTGGC
Source organism: Ichthyophis bannanicus (assembly GCA_033557465.1). Taxonomy (NCBI): domain Eukaryota; kingdom Metazoa; phylum Chordata; class Amphibia; order Gymnophiona; family Ichthyophiidae; genus Ichthyophis; species Ichthyophis bannanicus. The sequence continues at coordinate 78,510,232 of CM066049.1, read as the reverse complement.
TGTATTCCACGCAGTGGAAGAAAGTCCAAAAAACTGCCAACATGGTTTAAAGATGAGGTCAGAGAGGCTGTTGCTTCCAAAAAAGCATCTTTCAGGAAATGGAAAAAAGAGCCAAATGACGAAAACTGGAAACAGTACAAGCACTGGCAAGTTAAATGCAAAGCATTGATAGGGCAGGCAAAGAAAGAATTTGAGAAGAAACTTGCTATGGAAGCAAAAACACGAAATAAAGACTTTTTCAAGTACATTCGTAGCAAAAAGCCTGTGAGAGAGTCAATTGGACCGTTAGATGATAGAGGGGTAAAAGGGGCAGTAAGAGGAGACAAGGCTATAGCAGAGAGACTAAATGAATTCTTTGCTTCGGTCTTTACTGAGGAAGATGTAGGGATGTTACCCAAGACTGAAGTGGTATTTAAAGGTGATACTGCAGAGGAATTGAGAGAAATATCGCTACACCGGGAAGATGTATTATCACTATTTGATAAACTGAATAGTAGCAAATCACCTGGACCAGATGGTATACATCCAAGGGTGTTGAAAGGACTGAAATATGAGATTGCAGACCCTCTATTAGTAATCTGTGAACTTTCATTAAAATCATCTGTAATACCTGAAGATTGGAGGATCGCCAATGTAATGCCAATTTTTAAAAAGGGTTCCAGGGGTGATCCGGGAAACTACAGACCGGTGAGCCTGACGTCAGTACCGGGAAAAATGGTAGAAACCATCATAAAAACAAAATTACTCAGCATGTAGATAGTCATGGCCTAATGGGAGACAGCCAACATGGCTTCAGACAAGGAAGATCTTGTCTTACTAATCTGTTATATTTTTTTGAAGGTGTGAATAAATAGGTAGACAAAGGTGAGTCGGTTGATATAGTGTATCTGGACTTTCAAAAAGCCTTTGACAAGGTCCCTCATCAGAGACTTTTGGCAAAACTAAAAAGTCATGGGATAGGAGGCAGTGTACTATTGTTGATCGGGAACTGGTTAAAAGATAGAAAGCAGAGGGTAGGGCTAAATGGCCAATTTTTCCAATGGAAAAAGATGAATAGTGGAGTACCCCAGGGATCTGTACTGGGTCTGCTGCTTTTTAACATATTCATAAATGACCTGGAAAAGGGAAAAACTAGTAAGGTTATCAAATTTGCAGATGACACAAAACTGTTTAAAGTTGTTAAAACCCAAGGGGATTGCAGGAGAATCTGGATAAATTGGAAGACTGGGCATCCAAATGGCAGATGAAATTTAATGTGGACGTGCAAAGTTATGCACCTAGGAAAGAACAACCCATACTATGGTTACACAATGCAAGGTTCCACACTGGGAACCACCACCCAGGAAAAAGATTTAATCGTCATGGTTGATAACATGTTAAAACCCTCGGCCCAGTGTGCAGCGGCAGCCAAGAAAGAAAATAGAATGCTAGGTATCATAAGGAAAGGAATGGAAAATAAAATAAAGGATATTATAATGCCTCTGTATCGTTCCATGGTACGACCGCACCTTGAATATTGTGTGCAATTCTGGTCGCCGTATCTTAAAAAGGATATAGCGTTATTAGAAAAGGTACAGAGAAGAGCCACCAAAATGGTAAAGGGGATGGAAGGCTACTCCTATGAAGAGAGGCTACAAAGGTTAGGGCTCTTCAACCTGGAAAAGAGACGGCTGAGGGGAGATATGATAGAGGTCTATAAATTAATGAATGGAGTGGAACAGGTAAACATAGATTAATTGTTTATGCTATCAGAATATAGAAAGACTAGGGGACATGTAATGAAGCTACAGGGTAAACTATTTAAGACAAATAAGAGAAAATATTTTTTCACTCAACGTGTAATCAAACTCTGGAATTTGTTACCAGATGATGTAGTAAAGGCTGTTAGTGTAGCTGGGTTTAAAAAAGGTTTGGACAAGTTCCTGGAGGAAAGGTCCATAAACCATTATTAAAAAGGGACGCAGGATATCAATGCTTGACCCAATACAAGCACTGTGGAACCTGTGTTTCTTGGGGAAACTGCTAGGTACTTATGACCTAGATTGGCCACTGTTGGAAATAGGATACTGGGCTTAATGGACCTTGGTCTGACCCAGTGTGGCATATCTTATGTTCTTAAGCAGTAAATACTTATCATATGAACAGGCTGTGAAAGTCTAAGAGCAAGCTAAATTTTAGATATGGATCAAAAGAAAAACACTGGGCTGTACGGACAGCTCAGAAATATTTTACTCATTGAAAAAAATATGCAGGAGAAAGATTTTGTACAGAATGTAGGAATCAGCAACATGATAACCATGTAGTCAATCTCGAAACTATAATCAAAACTAGTATAATGTTGATGCAAAGAATAGTTGCAACTTAAGTCTGTCACTGTAGGAAGACAGTGATGACATTAACATACTGCTGATTTAAACCACATGTGTTAAATAGGTTTCAATGACAAGCCAGTAGGTTACAAGCTGTAGCACTCTGAAGAATAATTAGTAAAATGGGCCAACAATATGCATGTTAGACTTCTGTAAAATAAAAATAAAAAAACCTTTGGAGTGGAGAAGTAGCCTAGTGGAAATCAAGAGACCAGTGTTCAATATCCACTGGTACTCCTTATGGCCTTTACTCTCTATTGCCTTGGAAGAAAGGCCTGGCAATCTACTTCCAGTCACACCTTGCCAAGAAATCCCAGGGGCTAATGGATCAGCACCAACTCAGGGGCTTGCATTACTGTGCCCAGGCAATTCACTTTAAAAAACTGGACTGGGAAACCAAAACATTAATGTGCATAAAATATGTTAAAGCAATCTGATTACTATTTTTTTCTAAAATGTTTTTCTGTGTGATGCTTTGATAAGACGAACAGCCTTCTACAGATTCCTAAGCATGAAAGCCATATCCCTAACCATCCAAATGATATTGCAAAAGATCATAATTTATGGCCATCCTGATCCCGCTTTGCTAAAACAGCTCCCAGAGTTCCATTGCATCACCTAATCAGTTGCCCTTGCCTCCCTTATAAATCCATGCTTTCTCCTTGCTGAATACAGGCTGTGTTTTCACTTCCTGACTGAGCCTATTGCTCTAGCTTCACTTCCTACTGGAGTCATGCAATCAATGTACTTACTGCCAGTAGGACATGAAGCTGGAGCTGAGAAGGGTTTTGTATTCAATTCAGCTTCCAGCAGGAGCCAGTGGAGTTTTATAATGAGGGTGATGTGGTTGTTTCTCATTGCTCCTTGCAGGGTGCAGGATTGTGGCAGGCCTTGGGAGATGGAGTTGCAGTAGTTGATGTGCAGGAGAATGATTGCCTGAAGCGCAGATCTATAGTCAATTGGTTCCAGGATTGAGTCAGATGTTTCCAGGAAACCCTTGACTCAGTATGCAGCAGTGGTCAGCAAAGGAAATAGAATGCTAGGAATCATAAGGAAAGGCATGGAGAATAGAACAAAGGATGACATCATAATGCTTCTGTATTGTTCCATGGTGCAACCACACCTTGAATATTGTGTGCAATTCTGGTCATCATATTTTAAAAAGGATATAGCGGAATTAGAATAGGTAGAGAGAAGAGCCACCAAAATGGTAAAGGGGATGGAAGGATACCGCTATGAGGAAAGGCTTAAAAGGTTAAGGGTTTTCACCTTGGAAAAGAGATAGCTGAGGGGGGATATGATAGAGGTCTACAAATTAATGAATGGAGTGGAACGTGTAAATGTAGAACTGTTGTTTACGCCATCAAAAAGTAGAGAGACTAGGGGACATGCAATGCAACTACAATGTAACCCATTCAAGATTAATAAGAGAAAATATTTTTCACTCACTCTGGAATTCATTATGGAGGATGTAGTGAAGGCTGTTAATGTAGCTGGGTTTAAAAAAGGTTTGGCAAGTTCCCTGAAGGAAAGGACCCAGAACTTCCATTGTTTATCTCCGGACAAACATTGAGGAACCTATGTACCTTTTTGGGAACCTGCCACGTACTTGTGACCTGGATTGGCCACTGTTGGAAACAGGATATTGGGCTTGATGGACCTTGGTTTGACCCAGTATGGCATTTCTTATGTTCTGTTATGATTTGCGTTTACCTATTCCACTACACTCAGAATTGTAGTCCTCTATCATATTTTCCCTCAGCCGTCTTCTCCAAGCTGTAGGGTCCTGACCTGTTTAGCCTTTCCACATAGTGGTATACTTCCATTTCCTTTATCAAATTGGTCACCCTTCTCTGTACCTTTTCCAATTCTAGCATATCATTTTTAGATGCTGTAACCATGCAATACTCAAGGTAAAATTGCACTATGATATCCTTTATTTTATTCTCCATTCCTTTCCTAACAATTCACAACATTTTCTTCACTTTTTTGTCCATTGCTGCTATGCAATTTTATAAAAAGCCTTTTTCTTGTGTAAAATGGAAAAAACTTTAGGAAATTATTCCTTTACAGTACATTTGCTCTTTGGACACACAATATTTTGGGCAATATTACATGCTGATGTTTCAGTTTTTAAAGACATGTACGGAGGTACAAAGCCCACCACAACTCTGCCCTTGGGAAACACACCTTTAACAGCATACATGTGAACCACACATACATAAGTTTACATACATGTCTGGCAAGTTTTCAGCAGGACATTTCTGCATGTAAAGGGCAGCTTTACATGTAGAAGCACCTTAGGAAATTATCCTCCATGTATGAAAAGCCAGTACTGTGGATAAAGCAGTATCTTATATGGAGAGAGGCATGTCTAAATCTGTACTCCCGAGAAGGGCAAAACATTATGCAATCCATACACATGTACCATTACCAAAACTAAGTGGAGGCATTCCTGGAGGCTGTGATTTGGAAGAGTTTGCATTTGAGTGCATACTATTGAAAATGTTTGCATGCATCTAAAATAACCCAGATAACTTCTGCGTGCCACAGAGCGGGCCTAAATGTAAGTGCATAAATTCCCTGGAGTCTTTTCCAAAATTGAGAATTCACATACTCTTATTTGGAAAGTTTTCTGCTACCCATATAGAAAAATGTTACCCCCCTTATTTGTAATTTGCAACATCTTATCAACCATAGTACATAACTAAATACTACATACAAAGTCTCTCAGAGGCACATTCTGTACTGTGCATCCAGGCCTCGGTGTATCCGGTTGGAACTGGACACACAGTTGTAGACACGATTCTGATCCCAAGGGGCACATCTAGCCCTCAAGGGATCAGAATCACGTTTAGGCCTGTACATGCAGGCCGGGATCCAATTCCCATTGGCCCACACTTACAGGCCTCTGTCTGACTAACTCAGCCAGGCTCTTGAATGGAGCTGCGGCACCACGGCATTTTTCCTTTCCCTGCAGCCTGACCCTCGATCTGGCCTCCCATGGCAAGGGTCAGGCTGCAGGGAATCTTTGCACCCATCTCACCTTTTGACCTCAACCGGGCCTCCTGTCTGTCTAGTCTGCCGGCCCCAGATGTACAGGATCGACTTCAGAATTGGCCCTGTACATACGGGGCCATGGACCGTCCACTGCCTGCCGTAACTCCGCCTCCATACTGTCCTCTCTTGCCCCTGTCTAAACCTCCCCGTACAAGCTCCTTGTTCATACAGGGAAGCTTAGTCAGAGATGGCAAGGGGGATGAATAAACCCCATATAGTGTATGATGGCAAAATAATGAAAATTTATTCCCTCAGCTTTAAATTTTAAATTGAACATTTTTCCAATTTAGTGGAAGTTTGTGATGTCTTTCCACGGGAGGCTCTCGATATTATGCTGCTAACTTCTGGTCACCTTATATTAAGCTATATGAGACACAGCATATTTTGTTCATGCTATCATGCTGTCACTTTTTAAAAAGAAAAAAAATGTGTCTATGGAGCATTACCAAAAGCATTTCAAAAGTTACATCTTTAACCCCCAATGGCACTTGGGGGACACTTTGCAGATTCCGTTAAGTGATTCTCATAATACTTAATATGTAGCAAGCAGCCTCTGCTGTGTCATCACTATTGGCTGACAGTCTAGAAAAGCAGTGATGCGATTATTGCTAGCTAGCAATAGATTTACTGACTTCCATCTCTAATTTCATGGTTAGAATCCTAGCCTGACAGATGCTTTACCGGCTAAAGGATATCAAGTGTAAGGCAACCCCCATAGTGGTTTACAACTTTCACCTGTACATTTAAAAGGCATGGGGGGGGGGAGGTAGCCTAGTTTACTTTAAAGAAACTGGCCTTACAAAATCAACAGTCATTCCACCACCCTTATAAATGCTCTTAGTTTCAGGTAGGTCAATGCACATTGTGATCACTGATGTCATCAAGCTGCTCTACCACTGCTTAATGCCTATAGGTTCCTGATCACATGGGGCCAATATACTGTATCCAGTCCCTCAGGATACTAGGGTAAAGTGGCAGTTCCAAGGCATTTGCATAAATTTGCATATCACTGGGCTTCATTTGTATAAATCTAATTTATTGTATTTTAAAATGTATATGCTGCCCATCTAAAATTTTAAGTGGTTTTCAAAGGAGTCCTTCACAAGCCTCCTTTTTGTCCTAAGAATGACTTAGGGGCATGTTTACTATACATTAATATGTGTTAAGTGCCACTGTACCCATAGATATAAATGAGTGTTGCTGCAGTTAGCACACATTCAAATTTATGAAAGCACATTAACCTTTAGTAAACATGCCTCTTAATGAGTGTCTGAAAACCATTTGCATGGGCAGTGAGGATAAAGAAAGGCTACCATATTTCTGCATTACTGTCCTCCAGTGCCAACTGCCAGGTGCATTACTACAAAACCATGATCATTTAGAGCCCATTGCAAACCTGCCATATCATAACAGCACTACTGATTCACAGAGCACCTAACCCTATTTATCTAAAGGTAGCACTATAAATATTAAACCAATACATCTTACTGGGAAAAGAGAATAAGTGGGTCTACTACACAGAAACTAGACGAACAGAATAGCACAATTCTATCATACACACAAAACAGACAGACTGTCAAAAAATTCAGAACAAGGGAGCACAATTTAGAAATATGAAGTGTGATGGGGAAAGCCTGGTGGAAAGCATGGACACAGAAGAGAATCCAGAAATCCCCATGGAAACGGATGACAATGCACAGCTACAAGGAAAACTCAGCCTATGTCAGAGAAAAAGGCAGTTCCCTGTAGGAAGCAAACCACGCCCTAGTGCAAGGGTGGAGACTAACCCCCGTTCTGATTGGTCACAAGGAAGCAGGAAGCCAGGGTTAAAAACCATGTGCAGAGGGAAGGAAGGGAGATCTGGGGGGAGATCCGAAGGAAGACCTGGGGTGAGACCGGAGGAGAGACCTGAGGAGAGATCTGAGGACAGACCTGGAGACAGAACCAATTGGAGAACCCACAATGAAGTTGGTCAGGGAAATATCCAGAGAGCCAGTTGGAAGGCAAGAGAAAGCCAAAACCAGAGTTTGAAACCAGAGAGTCCAGGCCGTACAGCCTGTGTGAGAGAAGGTGCCAAGGGAAAGGCACGCTCTCAGACAAAGCCAGCATTCAAAGGTAAAAGCACAGACAATTGGAGAAGCCGTGCAGGCCAGTCAAACAGTTGCTACAGCTGGGAGGATTGGAGAGGTGGAAAGAGCACCAGTGCTGACACAGAGAAACAGCCTCAAGGTAAAACTGACCATTTTATATCTGATAAATTGGCAAAAGAGATAAAGGCTAGTTTTGTTGAGCAGGAGCTGGAACCCTCCCCCTTTACTGTGAAACGTTGGATTGAAAGCCTAGTACCTGCTGCAAACTCCAGACCAGATAACTCTGACGTTTGTGAAGCTTCTAAATTAGGGGCACTGCAGAGACTATTCTCTAGTGAGAGGATTCAAACCCCTAGTACCAAAACACCTGAAAAGGCTGACTTGCTGTGGGATCACTTCCACCAGTTTCTAAAGAGAGAAAAGCTAAAAGAAGTCCCCACATATGAGAAAGACTTTGGTAATTCTAATGGCATTGAGGAAATGCAGATAGAAACCACTGTGCCTGAATGTGATGATTTTCCTATACCAATGGACTGTTGTTTGACTCAAAAGAATATCACAGTAAGAAAGGGAAACAGGAGAGAGTTTTAAAAGCCTTTTAATAAGGTAGCTTTTACCTGTGACTCAGAAGAAAGCAGTGCTGTGCTGTGCTGTATTCAGTGTTGAGAGTAACGGAGTTTGGGAAGACGTTGTTTGGTGAAAGTGAAACCAGCTGTGTTTAGTTCTGCTGCAGTATAGTGTGTGACCACACGGAGCAGTGCAGAGAACGGCAGAGAAGAAAAGTTTTTTGTTTTTCATTTCTCCTGGCTTTTTCCTGTGTTCATCCTTTCATTTGGAGAAGTTATCCTAGTGCATTTGTTGTGTTTTGAACCTCCGCGCGCCTTTGAAAATCCCCATTGTATAAATAATAAAAATCTTGCAAAGCCTTACCACCTGCCTCAACTACAATTCATTCCTACAGAGTAAAGAACTTTTATTCTAAAGGACAGTAAGGCCGCCTATCAGCTGTCAGCCTCTTGGCCCAGCCGGTGGGTGTCGCAGAAGACAATAACTGAACTGGGAACCTCAAAAACCAAAATTTGAATGTACTACAACACTGGAAAAATTAAGCTATGAAATTAATTTCCTCTTATACCGAACAAAGCACAAAAACATCAGAGCACATTTTTCAAAGCTGACATATTTCAATTAATAAATTCAAATTAAAATACTTTTTTTTCCTACTTTTTATTGTTTGGACATTTTGTTTTTCAGTCACAATTGCCTCAGTCTCTCCTGTGCTATTCATGTCTTCTGCTAACTCTCCATTGTCTGCTGTCCATTTGTTCTATTTTTTTTTTTCATTTTCTGCCTACATCTGCCTCTGACATACTGATCTTTTGCTTTTTGTTCTTTTCTCTATTTCTTTCTTTACTCATTCATGCACTCAATTTCAACCCTCCGTACTCAATCCCCTTTTGACTTTTCACATAGCAACTTTCCATCTACTCTTAACCTCCAGCCCAGCTCCCCCATTTCTCATCTCACTTTTTCATTAGCTTCTTATTCCCCTCGGTCTTTCACCCAATCCCCATTACATTTCAACCCTCTGTAATCATCCTCCTCTTCTCACTCGTCTCATTGCCAGCTTGCCATGGCCTCTCTCACATAGTTCCATCATTCCCCGCCCCCCTCTCTCTCTCACCATCTTCCAATCCCCTCACTCTTCTGCTTTACTCCAAAAGTCTTGCATCTCATGTTTCCTCTTCCACCTCCTCAGCCTTTCCCCCCCCCCTCTAGACCACCCCCCCCATTGATCATCTATCTTCTTTCCCTTCTCCATTCTCTGTTCCCTTTATAGATCTATAAAGAGAACAGAGAGTGGAGAAGGGTAAGGAGATAGATGGTACATACATACACACACACACATCTCTTTTCCTCCCTCTCTCTGTCCTCCCCCCTGGGAAAAAATATTGTGTGACACCATCCCTGGCATCTTCTTTCTTTTTCTGAGTCCATGGCAGAAAGATCTCATAGTACCATCCCCAGCTTTCTCTTTCTCTCTCTGAGCCAGCACACAGCAGCCAGTGCTGCCTGTAACATTCACCTCCAGCGAATGGCCTTGTGCACTGGAAATGAATGCTACAGGCCACATTGGCTACTGTTGCTGACTCAGAGAAAGAAAGACGAAGCTGCACGATGCTGGAGCTGTATGCACAGTGAGTAGTGTCAGCTCCTGGGCCCACCATCTGAGTCCCCATTTACTTTCTCAATACCCAGTCAATTGACTGTCTTTTTCTTTTCTCCCACCCAATTTTAAAGTCTCCACCTACTGTATGTCCCTGTCCCCAGTACTGCCTCCTACATACCTTCCATCACCTAGTTACTTCCTTATCCAATATTTGTTACTTCTGCCTTTCCTCCTCCTCCTTACCCCAGCATTCACTCTTATGCCCCTCTATTTCAACTCTTCCATCGGTATGACCTCCCTTCCAATCCAATTCTCCCCATCCACCAGTATCAGCCCATTTCCAGTCCTCGCCCCCCAATATTAGTCCTCCTCCAGTTCTTGTCCCTCCCAGCATCAATTCCCTTCCAGTCCCTCCATCCCCCAGCATCAGCCCTTTTCCAGTCCTGGCCTTCCAGTATCAGTCCCAGTCCTTCCCAGCATTATCTTCCTTTAATTCACAGTCTTCCCATCCCCAACATTAGTCCATTTCCAGTTCTAGCTCCAATAGCAGTCCTCTTTCAGTGCCAGTGGCCCCCCCCCCACATATGACCCCATACCATGAGGGCCCCGCACACACCTGACTGGCTTAAGAGGGAGCTGGTGAGGCCAGAAACCTGTCTCTCTGACTCACCGATGCACAGTTGCAGGAATAAAGAGTTGCTGGATCATTTTCCTTTTTTCTCCCTTGGCTGTGCTAAGTTGCGCTGCCAATGCGGCCTGCTATGTAAAGTTTAAACAGGGGCATTTCCTGTGTCTTGTCCAAGAGACAGGAAGTGCTCCATTTAACATCTATGTCCGGGGGGATTCCACCTCTTGTATGGCGGGGACAGCTCCAAGGGGATGTCCGGGGACTCACACTCGGTGACAGGATGACTCCTTCTCTGTCTCCCAGCCAATCTGATTCTGAGGAGAAGTCAAAGTACCTCCTGGCTTCCTCCCAGCATAGACTCTGCTCTAGCAGAGATGATGCCTGCTGGCTAGGCCAATGGAAGTCCTCCCCCAAGTGCCAAGGACTGGGAGCATCAAAACCAGAGACACTGGAGAGGGAAATTGGAGCAGGACCTGGAGTGGACGCCAACTGCCAACTCGATGTCCCTGGCTCTGACAGGAGGGTATGGGTCTCCAGGATAGGCTGCACTACTGCAGGATAGACTGCACTGGGGGTGTTGGAGCCACTGGGGCTCATGCAGGCAAGAGAGCCTGCATTTGCTACACTGAAGGCACTCGATAAACACCATGGTCTCTAAGGGTGTCAGGAGCGGTATAGAGACCTTGGCCACCGACGTTGGCACACACTCCGGAGACTCCAAGATGGCCAAGTCATTGGGAGATTGCCAGGGGCCCTCTGGGGTCTTCGGAGTTGATTCCTCCTTCTAGGGCACCTTTGCAGGTTGCCCTTGGCTGTCACCCTTGGCATCATGCTGATAGGTGCTCCGGTGCTGTTTCTCTCAACCTTTGAGGCCCTTCTTGGCCATATGGAGACACAACGAGCAAGTGGCAAGCTCATGGTCAGGGTTGAGGCACTGAATGCACCAATTATAATGGTCCGTTACAGAGATGGCGTGTGCACAGCAGGTGCACTTTTTAAAACTGCTGGCCAACTTTGACATTGTCAGGAAAACAGCCTGCACAAGGTCAAAGGCTCAATGCCAGCAATGGTACCAAAAACCCAGGAAAAAAAAAACAGAAGTGAGCCACCTGGGCAAAACAGAACAAGAAAAAAAAAGGGGGGAAAAAGGACCCCACATAAAGGCCAGTGCTGGCAAATCTGGCGCCCCAATGACAGGTGGATAAATGGCACAGAAAAACAAGAAAAACACAACCCCAAAGGGCTAAAAGAACAGCTTTTCTCAGTAGCACAAGGAACATGTCCATGGGGCTCTGTAGAAAAATTGAACTGAGGAGAAGATGACACCATGGCAGGCAGGAAGGCCTGTCTGCATGCATGATGGAGGCTCCCAAAAGCTGGGGAGCATTCCCACTTCCCGCACAGGGCTCCATCTGAGGGCATCACCCCGTACGTGAGGATTTATTTCCTGCTTGTTCATGGAGAAAGATCATTAGAGAAAGACATCATACTTGGCTAGATTGTAGGTCAACACAAAAGAGTAAGTCCAGCAATGCAATGGATTGATATAATAGCAGCAGCTATCGATGCCAGTTTATCAACAATTAGCTGCCTGATTGAAGACCAAACAATCTATGAGCACTATTCACATGGTCCTTGATGGCACTTAACAATAATGCATGTTAACAAATGTTTATGTACTGTATGTTATGAGCTACTGCACCCATAGAAATAAAATGGTCCATGATGGCTCTTAACATGGCTTAACATTCATTAACGCATGTGCTAAGCATTAGTAAACATGGCCGTCTATGTCTACCTGTATACAGTATTTTATAAAACACACAGATGCATTGCAATTCTGTCCATTTCCCACCCAAATTATATCCGTGGGAATGCCTACGCTCAGCATGTGTACTGCATAAGTAGACGTCATCTTGGTATGTGTATCACAGGGCAATTTTATAAAAATCCATTTCTGTGCATAAAACAGACGTCAAATGTAGCAAACCTTTATGAAACTATCCATTTAATGTCTCTTCATTAAGCATATGTGATCCCAGTTACTCCTGGTCAGCTTCCGAGGCTACTACAAGGTCAGTGTCATTGTTCATTTCTGCCATATAAAAAAATGGTGTTGAGAGACTGAAGAAAAGAAAGCTAAGGGATGAAAAGACTAGAAAAGGGTAGGAAATAAGGGCTGAAAAACTGGAGGAGGAGATAGTAAAGAATGCAAGAATAGAGAAAAAGGAGAAAAAATAGGAAGTATGAAAGACTGGAGGGAAGGACAGCGGGGAACAGGAGCAAAAGGTTGGAGTGAGAGATGAGGGGAGAAGAGATTAGAAAGAAGCAGCAACAGAAAAGAACATGAAAAACTATAGAAATTTAAAAAAAGGGATCATGCCAAGAATGCTGGAAACGATAGCCACAAAAATAGTTTTTGTGCATATTAAGTAACATGAAGTAAGTAATTTTCAAAGTACTATATTAGTGCAAAGTCAATACACACTTTTTGCACACCCGGTCTTGCACCAATTTTTTATTTTATTTTATATTAATAAAGCAATTATATTCAAAACATGTATCTTGAAATGGAAATAGTCAAATTTACAATCAAGAATGTTATCCTAATTGTATCTTTAAAGGAAAAAGAAAACCGCAGATTAAGAAATATCAGAAAAAAATAAAAATAAAGAAAGAGAAAACAAAGAGGTGTAGAAGGAAACAGTAGGACTGAAGCTTCCCCACTGATAAGCCAATAAAGTGAAAAAAAAATCATCACAGGGAGTATTCTAATCCAGAGATCCAATTCAAGTGAGACAATTCAGGCTGTTTCAAATTAAGATGCCTCAATAGAGAGGATCTTTCATGCAGTCACAAAAAAACTTTAAATGATTTGGTTCCAAGAAAAGAAAATGGTTAGCCTGTAAATTTTATATGACATTTTCAGGGAAATTGTAGGAAAAATATTGGTCCCAGGCCCACTACTCAGGACTGCCCGGCTAAACATCTTGCATGAGTAGCCCTAGAAAAAGCATGAAATACAGAAAACATACGGATCTGAAAAGTGAACATCTCTGCAATGAAAGAGGAGTAGCCTAATGATTACAGCAACAGCCTAGAACACATGAGATCATGGTTCAATTCCCACTGTCACTCCCTGCAATCTTAAACAAGTCACTTTACCCTACACTGCCTTAAAAGAAAAGGTCTGACAGCTTACTTCCAGCCATACCTTGCCAAGAAAACCCTAGAGGCTGCTGGGTTGCCAGGAGTCAGCATTGACTTGATGGCACTTAAAAGAGAAGTTATTGATTTGGGTAAAACTTTGGTGCCACAGGTGAATGCCTTGACCCAAAAGGTTCAGCAGGTAGAAGTTTAAGGGGATAAAAATACTTCTAATTTGCTTCAAGTTACTTCCCGCATGGGATAAATGGAGAAGGAATTGCAGAATCCCAGGAGATGCAAGCTACATTTATAAAGCTCTCTCTAATCTAATCTAAGGATAAAAGCGGAAACTTGGGAAAATGAAAATAGAGGTTGCAGTTTGCATTTCTTAAATTTTCCTTAAAAAGAACAAACACACACAAAAAAGCAACTTTAACATCCAGTTCCTATCTGGATCTAGGGCAAGTGTCACTATTAGATAATATTTTGGAGGCTAAGAATTCTCCAAGAAGTTGGTGAAGTCTGAACTTTCAAAAGAAAGATCTTGTTTCTGTTCTCCATTACCCTCTGGTCTTCTAGAGTCAATAAAGAAATCTCTGGACAAAGATGGTAAAGACACCTTAGGGACTTCCAAAAAGTATTCCTTACCATGCCCATTGGACTTATAGAGTAAAGGGGGTTGTGGGAAGTTTAAAAGATGCAGATTCAGCTGATAATATTGGTTCTCCAACACTTCTACCTTATACTGACTGGCTTTCTTCTCTCTAACAAGCTCTGCATTACAGGCCTTTAGATCTTCCATCTGATGCTTAGTTTGACCCAATCATTGGTCATGCCACTCCTAAATCACCTCCTCAGCCTTAACCTGGCCCTGAACAAATCTGAAGACTCAATTACTTTGTCCAGTATAGCAGACAATAAAGCATTCTTTTTAGCGATGGCTCTAACAACTGCAGCCAAAGTCCCATTACCTCCTTCCAATCCAACACCCAAGAAGCCTTGACTCTGCATGTGAATTTGCACACTGGGTCTTCCTATAGCTTTAGTGTTTTCTCCTAATTCCAGCTCACCATCAGTGAGGCATGGTGCAATGTTCTCATCCACAATGTCTGGGAGGGAGCCATCAGCCCCACAGTGTTCCCACTGCTGCCTTTTGCCTCTAACATTTATTTATATTCTCTTATATACCACGCTATTCTGCATCAGTGCAGTTTACATTGAACAAACTGAAATTACATTGAACAGGGCATTATAACTTGGAGATAACTATTTTACAGGGAACATGGGCTATGGAGGGTTAAGTGGCTTGCCCAAGACCACAAGGAGCACCTGTGGTACTAGAAACCCCAGTCCTTCCAGCCCAAGGTTGCTGTCCTCTATTGGGATTTGAACCCCTGACCTTCCGGCCTGAAGTACCTTGCCCCAACCACTAGGCCACTCCTCCACTCCACTGGCCAGTAACATCTGGCCAGTAAGCAGTATGACTGCAACTGCACAGGCATGTCCTCTACATCCAAGTCTCTGGAGGGGGTGAGGGGGGGGGGGGGAGGTCTCATGGCAATCCTGGCTGAGCAAGAACTTGGCGTTCTTTCTGGGTACAGGCTTTCCAGCACCCAACACCACCACTGGAGCAAAAAAAATCCAGGTTAAGTTGGCTCGACAAAACAGGAGCAGCAGCCCCAGCTGGTTAGTTAGGCTGCTTCCCTTTGCTCTTACCCCAACATCTTCCCATTAGGCACAAACACTGTCAAATAAAGCAGCCACAGCTCTGGGAGCTCAACCACTTACACCAGCTCCCAGCATCATCCTGCTAAACTTCCTTTGCTCTGTCTTTACACCAGTTTTTGAGAGAGAAAGTTTAAGAGGACTTTGACTATGAAAACTGCTGTGTGTTCAGAATACATACAAGCACAATTCTGCTGGGAAATGAGACCTTGGGGAATACTGAAAATACAATTTCCATGTATGCATTTTCCCACTTCACCTAAATAGCCCCAGGAATGCTTTTTAATGCAACTAAAATTATATGCGAGGATGAACAGTTTTTAGGCAATTAATGTGGATAAACTAGCTTTTTATCCATATAAATTGCTTTAAAAATTGCTCTCGCAAAACATAAATGCATGCTATCTTATGCAAATAGGCCACACAATTGTCACAGAATTTTGCAAACGGTGCTACAGAATTTCCTTAAAATTGAACTGAGAAGATGACACCATGGCAGGCAGGAAGGCCTTGCTGCAGAATTTATCCCTCAGTTGCTTCCAAAAATCAGGGGCTTTAACCACAGATGTGTTTCTCTTTCTATTTAAAATTTCTTCTGAATGACTGAGTTTACAGGCACCTCAGTGTGGAGGTGACCTGGCAAAATAGGGATACTCTTCCAGAGTGACCGACTATAGCACAAGGTAAACCACACAGCTCCTTTAGGTTGGCCCTCTGCCCCTGCATGTTGCAAGATCTTGCTGAGACCCACTCACAAGTTCTGTCAGTGAAAACAAAGAAAAGAGATGGGGCATGACTTTCTCTTTTGCACTGTTACATGAATAAGACACAAGATTGAACAGAATGGAAAGTTCCTCTAGGACAGGTGTGAATTTCACTTATTCCATAGTGCAAATTGCAGTCTTGCAGTGGGGATCAGTTACTGCTTTGCAGAATGAATGAACTTTAAAAGGGACTTCAGAACCAAGTTACCAGTCTATACTTTATGATATAACAATTGCAAGATTCCACCCAGAGGTATTCCATGCTAAAGGGGACAGAGTGAGCAAGACCTGTGTTTTACCCCACTGCATCCAAAGAGTTGTAGTTCTGATTGCCTTTAAAAATATATAATGGGCTAAAACCCTAACTAAAACAGTTCACAGTGACATACATAAATATATACACACACATATATATATACATACACACACATGCCCAATATATGACAAATCCTTAAGTATTCACTATGTGAAATCTACTTCGTCATCGGCATTTCTTTGGCAGAAAGAAAATGCTCAACGCAGTCCAAACCAAATGAACAACAAAAATATTGAGAACACAAACAAGAAAGTCTCTGAATCAGCCAGAAAGATAACAAGCTTTTTAATTTGGTGAAGTCAGGAGAGGGCGCCAGTTACCGGTAACCGTCTTGTTTCTTGACTTTATGAAGCAGAAATCAAAGCAGAAGCATCAAAAAAAGAAAAAAACCCACCACATCAATAATTCAATTTGTTGCATTCTGGGGGTATAGGGAGGAAAATATTTATTAGAAAAGATCACTACAAGAACTAGATGTGAAAAGAATGAAAGCTGGAGGCTATAGCCCAGCGAAGGTGAAGAGAAGCTGGTTCCGTCATGTAAATCTGTTGATCTATCAATCTAAGGGGCTGACGCCTCCCGTAGACCCATAGCCTACTGCTTTGGCTCATAAGGAGCAGAAGAACGTGCTAGGTATTCTTTTTAAATTGTTTTTCAAGTACCTCCTGAGTCTTCTAAGATATCCTATGAATAAAACAGCAAGACTTCAAGTACTAGAATGAATGAACTAGAAGTTAAAAAATAAATAACACACAAGGATGGACATTTTTGGCTGGCCAAAACTCTAGGGGCATGTTTACTATAAGGCCTTAGCTGCTACTGTGAGGCTTATGAGGATTTAACGACTGGTAGTAACAGCGAATGCAGGAAAAATGCAGACCTTAAGGTGCTTTTCTGCAATGTTGGCATTTCATGCAGTGGATGCAGGCTTGGGCAGAATTAGGCAGAGAGTGGGAGTGCCTACAAGGTGCAGTTACCGCAGACGTTATCATCAGCGCTTGGTAATCGCAAACTTTTCAGGCTTCGCGGATGCAACTCTCGCTTCCTCAGTGGCTGGCAATAGCTGCATCTGCAAAGCTTACCCCCTGCGATCCCTGTGCTTTCTCCGCAGTATCTGCAGGGGAAATGCTTGGAAAGCCTCCTGCAGTTACCGCAGGACTTTTCAGCAGTGGCGAGGATGGCTCATGTGAATTACACCTACTGAACTAGGGGCTAGGCAAATATTTGTCTTTTTAAATTCTTCATATATTACTTTATACGGATGGGGCAGGCCCATTTCAGACAATGCTGTATTTGGATAACTAAACTACCACCCAACAAACTCTGTGCATAAACTTATATGAGGCTCAAAATTCAAAGAGGTTTATGCGATTTGTACAGTCTCTGAACTGCATAAACCCCATGGATCCTGATAGTCATCAACACTGACCAGCTAGTGCCACTGAGTATCAGAGCCAGAGTGGTCCATGGGTGGGATTGGGGCAGTCTTGGCACTTATACGATTAGTGGCACGTTTCAGCCCTCTAACTATATAGGCAAAGGCATAGGTAGCCCAGGTCAATGGTTGCCCTACCTTTATCTGGTTTTGCTAACCAGTTAGTAGTTGAATATCATCGCTGACCAGATAGCAAAACCTAAATCAGTGGCAAAACTAGATATTCAGCGCTGGATGCTGAATAGACTCTGGTTTCACTTTTGCCGATGGCGGCTAGGTGTATTAGAAATGCTGACCACTGTGGGGTCAATATTTAGCCCATGATGTTTCACAGTGTGGGGACTTTAACCCAGGCTTATGTTAAGCCATAATTGTGCCCTGTGTGACTTGCACATCTAGCGCGTCCCCCCCATTTCCTCCACACCTCTATGCCTAGCCAGATGCCTGCCCTATCGCTACCACTTTTTGTGTTTTCTCATCAGCAGCAGCACCACAGACCTGACTTCAAATTTAAAAAAACAAAACAAAAAAAAAGTGGGTCTTTTGAGTCTGCGCTTGCATGCAGGTTCACGTCAGATGAGGGAGGGATCAGACCAGCCATTCAAACATGGGTCTTTGGAACTCTGTGCTTGAATGGCTGGGTCTCATCCCTCCCTCTCTGACGTGACCTACATCAGAGGAGGGAGGGAGGGACCAGGCCTGTGTGCAAGCACGGAGTTGAAAGAGCCACATATTTTGTTTTGTTTTTTTAAATATGAGGTCAGGTCTGGTCTGCTGCTGCTGGAGCCACCATTTCCAGGAAAACACAAAAAGTGGTGATGGCAGGGCAATGGCAGGCAGTGGGGGGGGGGGGGGGGGAGGGAGGAGCAGAGGCCGGCAGCCCAAAAAGCGCCCCAAATCGTTTGCGCCCTGCGTGGCTGCAGCACTCATACAGGGCTAGGTATGGAGCTGCTTTAACCCATTGCTTCTGCTCGTTGTGTACTCCACTGTTGCCTGCAGGAGCCCTGCTCTCCTGTGTTCTGCTGCTTTAACCCATTGCTTCTGCTCGTTCTGTACTCCACTGTTGCCTGCAGGAGCCCTGCTCTCCTGTGTTCTGCTGCTTTAACCCATGCCACCGAGGGGCAGAAGTTAAGCAGAGATGGCAGGCAATTCACAAGGATTTCATTTTGAAATCTCCATACACGAATTAAGGTCAGAGTTGCACCGCCTGCAAAGCGGTTGAAATGTTCACAGGTACTGAAGCACTTGCGTCGCTTGCTGACACTGAATTTTCAAAGGGAAATTCTTCAGGGAAGTTCCCTTTTTAAAATTCAGTGGCAGGCTCACCCGTGGATCTGCAGGCTGGCTGCAGGTTTTACAAAATTACCCCGAAAGTCTTCAGTGTTAACTTGGGAAGCAATAAAAGCTACATAAATAAAAGGAAAAAAAAAAACCAACTCTCTGTATTTTAATCAGTCTGTAGGAAACAAGGTAAATTGAGCTTATTGGCTCATTTCTCTCTCTCAACTGTTTGATCTCATCCTATGACTAATCCAGGTGAGAATAGCACACGGAGTTGAAAGTGCAACCTAGGGGTATGTTTACTAAACCGTTTTAATGTTCCCGGCGCTAGTTGCAGCGATAATGTGAAGGATGCCATATAAGGAGTGGGCGTTCCGGTCTTAAGATAGCAATCACGGGTTATCACGCGATAGAGGGAGCCGTGCAAGTTACCGCGCATTAACCTTAACTTCACATGCTGACCTGCAATCACAGCACCAGAGGTGTAGCACACTGGTTAATACAATGACTGCTGAGACAGGGGTCATGAGTTCGATCCCCCAGTGGGCCTAATGAATAAGGTTGGCCAAGGCAATTCCTTCTCCTGCTTGAAACAGTCCAACAATCTGTGCTGCCAGCTAAAAATACCCGCACCCCAGTGCCATAAACGAATGCATCTTTTAGGGCGCACCAGAAGGCACATCATAAACCACCACGTCAGCCAAGGCAGGTTATAATGTGCCCCAGAGGCCATATCGAAAGGTTGTCAACTCCCAAGGCACCATAGTAGGCACCCCATTTATTTTATTTTATTTATTTATTAACAATTCTTATATACCGCACTATTAGACATCAGCGCGGTTTACATTGAACAGAAAACATCCGACAATTTACATATGTCTGGTCATTACATTTAACAGGAAGTATAAACTTGGCAAATAGGGGAAACTATATACATAAGCTGGCTGATT
Organism: Ichthyophis bannanicus; assembly: GCA_033557465.1. Lineage (NCBI taxonomy): Eukaryota > Metazoa > Chordata > Amphibia > Gymnophiona > Ichthyophiidae > Ichthyophis > Ichthyophis bannanicus. The sequence goes on along the minus strand of CM066049.1, from coordinate 78,490,297 downwards.
CTAAGGTGTGGCTTAAGATGCCCCAAGGATGTATAGGTGACTCAAAAAATGTTGGCCAAGGGCAGTAAGGTCCCCCAAGTTGAAAAGCAAGAAAGGTATGGGCCAAACACAGATGTAACCCTAACACTGCACAGAGCAACAAGGAAAGACAATGCACAAGCAATGGAAGGAAGTAGATCTGAGCTGATGGACCAGACAAATCTGCATCCAGCCCATGTGGCAGCTGGAAAAATGGACAAACATATCGGGGGCAGCTGTAGCGATGCACAGGGTGATGGTAATGTACCATGCAACAATGACAGTGTGTGGCAGAGGATGGGAAGACATGTCCAGCAGAGGAGGTAGATGTGGCAGGATAGGTGTAATGACAGGAGGACAGAGGAGTAGCAGTGCCATGCAGAGCACACACAGGAGAGGCAACCAGGAAGAGCTGCAATGCAGAAACGTGTATCAGTGCAGGACATGGGGTAGCAGCATGCACATCAGGGTAGAACGGCACACAGCTGGCAGACACACATAGACAGAAGGATGGAGGGCAACTGTGATAAGGGTACAATGTGCTAACAGCACAGATCTGCACAGATATGACTGTCACAGGAATGAAAAGTAGCTGTGCAGGACAGGCATACAAATGAAAGAGAACAGAGAGGAATCAAACCTATGACCATTAGCACAAATGTCGATGCACAAACCGGTAGGCCACACCACCAATGTGAGGTCATTAGCAAAGGCTGCATACAAGAATACTGCAGGGCATCACACAAGAAGCCTGCTGGCTGCCAGGATAGGCAAACCTCCAACAGTAACCATGATGAAATGCACATGCAGATCTGGTGTGTACAGATCAGATCACAGTCTGCAATTGGGACCAGAGCCACATATAACTACATGCACACATACAATGAAATGTTATGCAGTGGATACAGCATGCAAAAGAGGAAAGAACCTGAACCTAAACCTAAAGACGGCAGGGGATGCTCTGTGGAGCAGGGCAAAATATGGAAGAGAACAGGAGAGACTTGAACCTGCAAACAGGTGCGCCACAGATCAGCTGAACCACAGCAATGTCAATCCCCAAGCGGACTGCCATGTAAACACTATAAAGAAAGAGACATATGTAACAGCTAATATGTGATGGATAGGCAGCACAGAGGGCACACTTTGGTGTACAGTGAAGAGATGGAAGGGTGTATGCATAGGTGATGAACCTGCAGGTACCTAATGGTCAGGTTAGCACAACAGAAAAAAAAAGTAAACCCCATGTGGGGATCAAATCTGCAACCTATGGTGTTATAACACATGTCTGTAACCACTATCCCAAACAACCACAACAAGCACAATGCAAAAATATGACCTCAAGGGAAGGTGTGTATGGGAACCTGTAACACCCAGTGATGTGGCAAATGGCTGGCAGATAGACAGCTGGCACCGTACAAGGATGTGAGCACAGGTGGGCCATGTACATGACCAGGAAATCACTAAATACATGTGTCAGTGTGATCAAGCAGCAGCAGAGACAAATGTACGCCAAACACATATTTTTATTTTGGTTAATCATCACAGATAGTGTAGATACCGCCTATCATAATATCAAGGTGAGTGGATCCCAGGGGAAAATCTGAAAACACATTTTGCAGGGCAGCAACCCACATGTTACAGAAAAGTCACTGGCCCGTCTACAGATGATGGGCAGGAGAGATAATGTACATCAGGTGCATGGTGTGCAGTACGCATTAGGCCCCCACCCCCACATGCTGCTGCATGCCCCAAATGTGTTAGTTACATACGTGTGCATGTAGACAGTAGGCGGTGCATGATGAGGGCCCAACACATCAGTCATGATCTGTTCCTTAAAACATATCTTTCTGCCAACACAGGAGGCACACAAATGAAACAGCATATGTTGTTCAAAGTAAGAAAGTGTAAACACACATATCGAAATTTATGTTACAGCTGTCACATAATGCCTGATATAGGAATCAAAGCTGCAACAATGTAACCCTAAACAATCATCAAATGCACAATGAGGATATGCTAACAGGTAGCAGAGGCACATGAACACAGAGAATTCAAATGAAACCATCTGCAGAAACATGCAGAGATAACACTATGCAGAAGGTCCCCTGCACTGGTTGGTGTGGATACAGTGTCTGTACACATATATCACGGTACATGGAATGCACAAATGAAGGAAGAAAATGGACACTCACACTGCCACACTCCAAATATAATGGGGCAATGTGAGAGTCATTATCTCAGGGGATAAATAGGACTGTACAGACATGCAATGCTAGGTTTGTAAATCAATGCAGAGCGTCACGTCTGTACAGTAAACAGACACAATAACCTGTATATAGAAATAGAAAGAAAGGTCAAACATGTTACAGTAACCCACACAGAAGCCATATTGCAACCTGCTGTGTTGCACCAACATAGTCAGTCACATGCACATGCACCGTGTATGTTGAAACATGATACAGTGATGCCACTCATGCACTAACACCCTTGGTGATTGCAAACATCAATCCAAGATGTTGGTGTGCAGTAAAGTGGTGTCGTGGCAAATACTGTGTCATGTCCAAGTGGAGGCTAGGTGGACATGGACAAGAGGACCTCTCCATTGCTCCCCCTTGCCACATGCATGGCTGTATGCTCGTGTTGAAACAAACAGATGAGCATATCCTGTGTTCCATGTCACACACATGGGCAAAGCACAACACCACAATGTCAGAAGGATGTACAACATACAGCGACAATGTCAGTCCCTGCTGCACATGTGGGGACCAGTACACAGTGTCCAAAGTGCAAAGGGTGTCTGCAATCCAACAAGTCATGTTACGACTGTCCTTGAAACCCTGGGCATGCATAGTCAAGTGTGACATCCCAATATGCCACAGTACTGGAAAGGTCATGTGTGTCTCCTGCGATGAACACGACACCCAGCCAGAGCACAGCAGCAGTGGGGAGCCTTCCTCCACCCTCTGCGCACCTTAACGCCGCCGCAGACGTTCTCGTGCGATAACATCACAGCTGCGACATTAGCTCCATTTAGTAAACATACCCACTAATGTGTTATAATTGTCGGCCACAAGAATTCCTAAAGTGTGGCTAAAAGGCACATTTTAGAAAAGCTGTTTGGATGCAATCTAGGATGTCCAGGTCAAAACATCCAAAATTCCATGGGGGAGGCAGCAGTAATGATGGGCACATGTTTTCTAAAATTGGCCCATCACCATCCTTAAAGATACATCAGTTATGCAGAATTATACGCCAGACACATACAATTTGGAGGCAATTTTAGCTGTGTGCCCAGCAACATAGAAGTGTCCATGTTTATGTTTATGTTTATTACACTTGATAAAAAACCGCCTTTCTACAGTAACCAAGGCGGTGTACAATAAAAAAAAAAAATCAATAAAAGAAGGCCAATAACCAACGGAAAGGAAAGGAAATTTACAATATCATGAGGACAGTAAAGAGAGCAGGGAGGACAGGACTAGACATAAGTAGGGAAACTTGCAAGAGGGGAGGGGAGAGGTAAATATCATACGAAAGGAGAGGGAACATCAAACGCCAGGGAAAACAGGTGGGTCTTTAGGTTTTGTTTAAATTTAGTATATTGGGGTTCCAAACGGAGGGAAGAGGGAAGAGCATGGTCCATGATGTTATTCCAGACTGGACACATGGTATCTCCCACCACATGCATGTCTACGCCTACCATTTTGCAAGAGGAGATGTATAACGTCACACAGCCAAGTTAAAAGGTCCATTTCTTTACTTGTATGATTTTATGGGGTGGCAAAATTAGCGGGGAAGTGAAAAGATTCTCCTCTTCTCTGCTCAGGTGTTCAGTTGCTGAATTAAGCACTTTACAAATGACTGCTCATGCCTAGGGGCAGGTATAGACCTGGATGTGCTCATCACCGAGTCCAAATCTGCAGCACCATTGCAAAATCAGGTGCAAACATGTATCTTTTTGGGAACTCCCTGGGCACACCTCTGGCATGCCCCCCTTGCAACAAAGATATGATCACACTGGACACATGGAAACTTGGGTTCTAAACTGGCTCTTGGTACCTCGATGTGATTTGCACATCTGAAGGGGCATTTTCAGACATGGGCATCACGAATAGTGCTTGTAACTCTGATGGAGGGTGAGCCACTAAAATATGTGTAAAAAGGTTTAGAAAATTGTTTGTAATTAATTGAAAAGAACAGTTAAGTAGGTAATGAGCAAACAAAGGGACATGAAGAAAGTTGAGCCCTGATAGTGTCCCAATAATTGTGTACAATAAAGAATTGAAAAATTATTTTGTCAGTCCACTTTTGACTGATCATCCCAATAAAACTTGTGACCAGCTACCAACAGTCTATATTATATAAAACATTTTTACCTTTTAAGCAGAAAAAGGGGATATACTGGACCCTTATCCTGACATAGCGCTATGTTTCTGGCGGCAATATATGAACTCAAAGCCGCCCTGTTTCAGAGCATTAACTGCTATCCAAGGAGTGCCAAGAGAACTTCATCCGGGCTTAAAAATGTTAAAAATGGGACTCCGATGCCTTGGATATCAGCAAAGTAGCTTCCCTGAAACAGAGCAACTTTGAGTTGGTATATTGCCACTCGAAACATAATGCTATGTTAGGACAGGGGTCCAATATATCCCCTTTTTCTGCTTAAAAGCTAAAAATGTTTTGAGTCTGATATCATATAGATATGTATTAAGTAAAATAGACCGTGGGCAGTTAGTTACATAAGTTCTATTGGTGTGGTCAGTTAGAAGTGATCTGACAAAAGAATAATTTTTGAATTCTTTATTGTACACTATTAATGGCATAGAAGCCCCCTGTATGGCCGAGCAGAATTGGCCATGCAAAGTTAGACATGATTCTGATCCCACGGCCCCCATGGGGTCAAAATTGGGTCTAGTGCCTGGATGTGCAGGCCGGTACACGATTCTGTCCAGCTGTACGTGCCGGTGACTACCTGGCTAACTCAGCCAGGCTCGTGAATGGAGCCACAGTGCCATGACATCCATCTGCAGCTCCATTCATAAGCCACGATTGCCGGCCACCCCAGAGGGACTCCCATTCCCTGAAACATGACCCCTGATCTGGCCTTCCAAGGCCTGGGAGGGGCTGCGGGGAGCCCCTTGAGCCCCCTCACCTGCCTGCCTGTGTCCCGCACTGCAGTCCCCCATATAGCCCGAAAGCCCTGGACATACAGGGCCAACCTCAGAAATGACCCTGTATGTCCAGCATCCAGGACCATCCACAACATGCCCTTGATCTACTTCCAGAGCACCCTCTCTCACCCCCATCTAGGCTTCCCCATACAAACCTGCTGATGGTACAGGGAGGTTAGTGATGTGGATGGCAAGGGGACGTCCATCCCCACTATTCATGGGACAGAATGACACCCATACTATCAGGGCTCAGCTTTCAATTAATTAGCCTACAGGCTATAATTCTTGTTATCTATGTATTCTTCTTGTCAATTATTCTAGTTAGTTAACTGGATAGAAAAAATAAATGAGTCAGGGGGGCGGAGCCTGATGTCCAGCGGGATGGTCGCATAACGCTGTGGCTCCCGAGAGGCCTACTCAAAATCCTGAATTAACACCGTAAACACTTGGAACTTCTACTCTGATTCTGCCGGGGCACATTGGTGAGATGGCGGGGACCAAACCCACGCGCCTGGAATTTGGATCTCCAGCGGCTTCTCACGGCAAACGATCCAAAACTGAACCTCCGTCCCCGCAGAAGGGGCTGGCCTTGCGCGAGGGCCCCGAAATGCAGCAGGAAATCCTCGCAGAGATTAGAGGGGTAAAAGACCTCGTGCAGTCAAACGGTGAGGCACTTCGAGCGCTGCGGGAAGATCTTGGTGTGCTGCAAAGTAAGCTAGAAGGGCTTTCTTCGCGTCAGGACAAAATGGAGAGCATATTGGACTCCCATGCGGCCCGGTTGTCCAAACTCGACAAAGTTGAACGCCAGGTGCGGGCCTTGCAGAAAGAAGTGGAAGATGGCAATAATAGAGCGCGCCGCAACAACATTCGACTCGTGGGCATACCGGAGGGAGCGGAATCGGGAGACATGAAAGAGTTTTTATGCAAAATCCTCCCTTCCCTGCTCCAAACCACTTTTACCAAAGATTTGGAGATCGATCGCGCTCATCGTGTGCCCACAAGCATAACGCTCAACAGGAAGACCCCGCGGCCTATCATTTTTCGACTTCTGAGATATCAACATGTTGAGCAAATCCTAAGTGCCTCTCGGGCAAAGGGCCATATGGAGTTTGAGAGCCACAAGATCTCCTTCTATCCCGACTTGGCTAAACCCACGGTCGACCGCCGAAAGCGCTTTCTGGAATTCCAGCCGAGGCTTCAACAACTACAAGCACGCTATGGCCTGATGTACCCGGCCAAGTTCCGAGTCACGCTTCACAATCAGACAAGAACATTTGAGGACCCTGATCTACTAGCGGAGTTTTTGGATTCCAAAGAAGCCGACTTGATGCGCTGACTTCCAGAATATTCCTGCAAGTATTCTCATATCCGCTACACCCGCCATATTGGATCTGCCGCAACCCAACAAGGAGTCTGGCGAGGGCAGTTTGTTGCCCTACTTTTGATGATATCTGTGACCCGACTCCATCTACCCACAGTTGCCTCGATGAGTATCAGAGACAGTGTTAACTATGGACTCCGGTGTTTCTTTTCTTTGTTTCATGTCTTTCTATTCCCTCTCTAGGGCCTCCTCCCGCAGACATATGGTCGCCATATTCTTTGGGGGTTTTGCTTCTTCTCTAAGATACATTGGTACATTCTTTTCAATATGGGGTGTATTAGTCAGACTACTTGGTGATTATGTCATTGTTGCACAGATTCTGATTATGTTGTATGTTTTCAAGCACCCTTACTTCAAATGTCTATTACCGATTGATGGCACCATGTAAGATTTTCTCATTGAACGTAAAAGGTATCAATAATCCGATAAAACGGAAGAAAATCCTAAGCTACCTAAGTCAGGAAGCCGCGGATCTGATCTTTCTCCAAGAAACGCATTTAAATTCGAAGGAAACTCTTAAACTCAATATTAAACCTTACATGGTGGCCGCCTATTCCCCAGCCGTTTCTAAGAAATGTGGGGTCGCCATACTGGTTAGGAAATCTTTGCATGCTACTATTATTGCGACTAGCTCAGATACAGAAGGTAGATGGTCCAGAGTTCACCTCAAGATAGGTAGCCTTGAAGTTACCTGTATATGCCTTTATGCTCCTAATGTGGATGACCCTGCCTTTTTTGCTACCATTGCTCAGGTTGCACAGGCCTCTGCTAACACTTCATTGATAATTGGGGGGGATTTCAATCTAGTCCTTGATCCCCTGATTGACAAACAGCCGCCTAGGACAAGTGGTCCCCCCAAGAGTCGCACCACGCTTACCTCCCTGATCAAAGATCTTGCTTTAGTTGATCTATGGAGGTTACTACACCCCAATGAACTTGACTTCACCTTCTTCTCTTCCCCTCATAAATCCCAGTCTCGCATAGACTTCTTTCTAGTATCAAAACTGTTAGTTCCTCAGGTGGATACTGCAAAGATTCACTCCCAACATATTTCAGATCATGCCGCCATTTCCTTTCAATTACATACTACTGCACCCCAAGGGAATACGGGGGCCTGGTTCTTTGATAGAGCCCTGTTAACTCAGCCAGAGTTCCAGGTAGAAATTCGAGCAGCCATACAGGATTACTTCCATTTTAATCTACCCCAGGATACTGCGAATTGGGCTTGGTGGGAGGGCTTCAAAGCGGCCATCCGAGCAACGATCACTAGCTATCAAATCCGCCTGCGGAAACAACGCAAACAGCAGCTATTCACATTAGACAAACAAATAAAAGCAGGCGAACGAGTTCTAACTTCACGTACTGATCCATGTGTATTAATTCGATTACAGCGTCTTCGTTTTCAATATAACTCAATCCTCTCAACTGCAGCTTCTAAGAGTATTGAGCTTCAGCGAGGGACCTATTATCGTGAAAATAACCGAGCCGGTCGACTCTTAGCCAACGCCTTGAAAGGTCAAAAAGAAGCCAAACGCGTAGCGGCCCTTCGAGCTCCACAGGGAGGGGGCATAGTAACCACAGACTCCGACATTGTAGAGCTCTTTCGGGATTTCTATACCCGCCTATATCAATCTGAATGTGAGTTCTCGTCAGAGACATTCGAGCGATTGCTTTCTGGCATTCAGCGGCCGACCCTCTCTGAAGATGATAGGGATGCGATGGATGAACCCTTCTCTACTTCAGAGATCCAATCTGCCCTAACACGAACAGCCTCGGGCCGTGCCGCAGGGCCCGATGGTCTCCCGACCGAATTCTACAGAACGTTCAGTGCAGATCTAGTTCCCTATTTAAAACTCTATTTTACTGCCCTTGCGGTAGATACATCCTCTTTGGGATCCTATTCTGCAGCTAATGTGGTAGTCTTTGAGAAAGAAGGCAGAGACCCGCTACTCACCGCCAACTACCGTCCAATCTCCCTACTTAATGCCGATTATAAGATCTTCGCAACGATCTTGGCCACCCGGCTATCTGACAGGATGGCCACCCTAATTCACCCCGACCAATGTGGTTTTATACCCGGCAGATCAACTGCTGACAATGCTCGGACCTTGTGCCATGTGCTATCTAGTGCTGCCAATCTAGATCTTCCATGGGTGGGTCTTTCCCTGGATGCCGAAAAAGCCTTTGATCGTCTAGAATGGCCTTTCTTATTTGCAGTTCTCTGATGGTATGGCTTTGGGGAGGGCTTCCTCCGATATCTCCAAGTCATGTATACTCAACCCGTCGCCAGTATTTGTGTTAATGCCATCAAGTCTCAGCCATTTAATCTCCAAAGAGGCACGCATCAAGGTTGCCCCCTATCACCAATGCTTTTTGATCTAGCTCTTAAACCCCTAGCCCTCCTTATTAGACAATCCGCACGTATTCGAGGTGTCCCCTTCAGTCGTAGGGAGATTAAACTATCTGCATATGCAGATGACCTTATGCTTTTCGTATCCCTCGATTCGGTTCCAGCTGTCTTGGATCTGATTGACGGATACTCACAATTATCGGGCTATAAAATTAACTGGACCAAATCTGTAGCATTCCCACTGAACCGCTGGGTACATGAGGCTGACATGCAGGCCTTTCCCTTCCTTTGGCAATCCCGCATGGTGAAGTATCTTGGGGTCCATTACTGTTCTCCTCTAGAAGACACTATTAGTTTTAATGCCAAAGAGGTAGTCTCCAAGGTCCGTGAGCTCACGAATCGTTGGTCTCCCTTATCTCTTACATGGTGGGGTCGCTTAGAAACTGTGAAAATGATGATAGTCCCCAAAGTGAATTACATTTTAGAAATGCTGCCATGCTTACTCCCGCTACATACTTATAAAGATATTGAGGGCCTTCTCGTCCGTTATCTCTGGCAGGGCAAGCCACCAAGGATAGCTAAACAAAAATTACAGTCTGCAAAGGAAAGAGGGGGTACCAGATTTCCTGATTTTCTTAGATATCATCAAGCCTTCCTACTCAAGCAAGGTGCCCGATGGCTAGATACCTCAACAGACAGCAGACCAGTTTGGCTTGACATAGAAGAGGAGCTTAGTAGCCCAATTCCGTTGACCCATCTCCCCGGTATGTCCTATCAAGTAGACACCCGCCATCCACCAATGATTGTCGATACTCTTGCGGCCTTTAACACTCTCATTCTATCACTGGGCCCGAACGTATGTCCTCCGGACGGACTCCCGCTATGGAATAACCCCAGAATTCAAGTCCTAAATAGAACGATAGCATGGAAACCCTGGTACTCAAGGGGGATTTGGACACCCCAACAGCTTTTCTCTGCAGCCTGTTGGAAAACCTTTTCTGATTTACAAAAGGAATTTGCGTTACCAGCGAAACACTACTTTCAATTGATGCAGCTTCAACACTGCCTCAAAAATGCTCGAATCATGCCGCCCTCTGTCCCTACTGAGGACGGGCTATCAGAGATAGTTCACTCTATTGGTAGTACGCATGGGGTAGCCTCTAACTTTTATAAAATATTATGTCAGGGTACAGACACGGCCACTTTTAGAGCCCAACAAGCCTGGGAGCGCGAACTGCAAACCACTTTAACCCCTGTGCGATGGAGCGTTTTCTGGAGCAAAGTAGTGCGGGTCTCCCGATCTGCCTCTGTTACCCAAACTCTCTTCTTCTTTGCACACAGATGCTTTTATACCCCAGAAAAAATAGCCAAATGGAACACAAATGCTAGGGACCAGTGTTGGTCTTGTCATACTGCTGTGGGAACCCTCGCTCATGTTATTTATGAATGTCCTCAACTACAGGTTTATTGGGGGCGGGTCTGGGGTCGTATTCAGTTTATCTTACACCTTCACGAACCTCTCTCTTGGAAGATCGTGGGACTCCGCTCTGTGGCGGAGATCCCCTCTCTTCCTAAGAAGGGTCACTTTCTCCTTGATTTCATGCTGGGTATAGCTATATGCTTAATCACGAGGAATTGGAAGGATAGCTCTCGACTTACTGTCAATGAATGGTGGAACCTCGTCTGCTTATATAGTAAATATGAGCAGATACCTCGGAGAGCTATTCCCCATGCCCAACCTCACTCTCGCTTGTCTAAATGGCAGATGCTTAATGATTATGTACAATCTGCTCATTGCTCCAACATGCCTGTATAATGTGCACTCATCATGTTTCCGGTCACCGTTAGATTTGTAACACAATAATGTAAGTACACGCCCGCTTCGGGAATGATTAGTTTTCTAGAGAAGAAGCAGGGGGGAGGGGGGTGGTAGGGGTTTACTTTGGTGTATGTATTACATTTTTGTATTTGTCTTTTAGCTGTATGTCTTCCTTTTCCTTTGTTGTTATAAAACGAAAATAAAGAATTTAAAATAAATAAATAAATAAATAAATGAGTCAGATTCTGACTTCAAATGTATATCCTGAACTTAGAGAACAAATATGTGCCAAAGAGGACCAAGGGCCCTTTTATTAAAGTATACTAAGCAGTTAACATGCATTTTAAGGTGCAGTAACAGTTAGTGTGGGCCCACGGTAACGTGTGCCTTAAAAACAGCCAATTCTATATAAACCTGCACTGACTGCTTAACATGCGACGGGGCGGGGAATGGGCAGAGGGTGAGCATGGGCAGTGTATTGCATTTAGGACGCAATGCTTTTTGTGCACTGTCAGTTTGACAGTTAACACAGGTGCCTTCAGGTGCACTTAATGCTTCAAGAGGAGACCCTAAGTACATCTGTGCCAACTGTGAATGAACTTACGAGAGGGTTTACTAAAGTGCAGTAATGGGTACTGTGGCTAAAACCTACACTAAGCATTTAGTGCAGGACCACTATAACAATTACCACATGCTAAATACATAGCATGGTAAAATTCCTGCGCTGATCACGTGGCACATGATGGGGTGGAAACAGGGAGGATTTAGGGCAGAGAGTGGTCATTGACTGCGCATCACAGTTAGCATGAGCCTCATTAACATACGCTAATGGTGATTGCTGCAGTTAGCTTGGATGCACTGACCGTGACTTGTGGGTACTGGTAAGTGTACCTGCATTAAGTACCGTTGCCTATATAACATGGTGAGACCCTCTGCACTGGGGGAACAGCATGAGGGCATGCAGGACCATACCGAGCCTTGTGCGAGCAGTGTGGCCACACAGGACGCAAAGACATAAGGGGTGCATTTCGGCTCTCTGCCCCTGCCGCCACTTTAGCAGTGGCAGGCAGCGGCAGAGAGCCAAAATGCGCCCCTTAAGTCTTCTCGCCGTCACACTAAGCAGGTCTGGTCTCTCCTGGAGGGTCCAGACCTGCTTAGTGTGCCGGCGAGTTGCACATTGGGTGCGCGCCTCTTCTCTCCCGCCTCCATAAAGTGGCTAGATGGAGGTGCAGGAGGGGGGGGGGCGTGCCCAATGTGCAATTCACACAGGGCTCATTTCACCAACAGTACGGCCCTGAGGGCATGCCAGCTATGCCCAGCCTAGGTCTCCCATTGTTGGCTTTATCTTGTTTGTCTCGTCTTCTCTAATCCTTGTTATTTTTAATTTTACTACATTTTATAGGAAACTGCATAAATTTACCAAGGTGTGCTGCATATTAAATTCAAATGAAATATGAAATGTTACTCTCCTGTCCCTGCTGAGAAGGACTGCGGCACAGAAACTGCTGAGGAAAGGCAAAAGCAGGGCTGAAATACACCAAACAGCACATCTGTCCAAATGGCCAGGAGAGGTACAAAGTCGGGATAATCCTAGGCACAACCCCCCCCCCCCCTCACACACACACGCAGCAAAGCAAAAACTAGGAGGAACTTAGCGGAACATTAAACTTCCTAGTATCTGTAAATTTTTCATAATAAATTACCTTTTATAAAGGGTATGAAAAATAGGTTTGCATGGCAGATTGGAAAGCCTGCATTCACTACCTTTACTTAAAATACAGCTGCACCACAGTGGTAAGGAGGAGGTCTCTGTTGAAGTGATAACCCCCAAGTGAGAAAAAATGGACTGCCCTTAAACTGTGCTGGTAATGACGGACACTTCGGCAGCAGATTCTGATGTAGTGCCGACTGCCACAGCTCAAATGCCTAAAGTGTGTGTGAGTGTGAGTTGAAGATGAGTCACAGATCTAATACCAGGTTACAGGAACCTGCCAGAGGCCTTGATGCTCCCCAATGTGCGTCATTGATAATTTTGTCAATTTAAAGCTTTGCACACCTTACAAGCTGTTATCGTAATGCTTCTAAAGATGCCGACACAATACTTAATGAAGTTAGGTCATCCATTCCTCACTAACTGTAGCACTAATTGGATTTTGGGATCTCTTTCTGTAATGTTTTGGATCAAGTGAAACACTGATTTGGATATTAGCTTCATTGTCAGTGAAGCCCTTTTATGAGCCTCGACTTTCTCAATCAGCTGGACTGACTCAGGGCTGTAGCTGTCAATGCTTCTTTGGCGTTGGAATTGGTCCTAGAGGACTGGAGAAAGGCACATCTGGTCCCTTTACACAAACGTTGAAGTAAGGATGAGGTTGAGAACTATAGGCCAGTTAATTTACTCACCACAGAGGTCAGACTATTTGAAATATTGCTAAATATTAGTGAGGTTTCTGGAGTCCAATGAATTGCAGGATTTGAGGCAACATAGGTTGACCAGAGGCAGGTCTTGTCAGACAAATCTGATTGATTTCTTTGGGTGATCAGAGAAATGGACTGAGGGAGAGTACTAGATGTGGTGTATGTAGATTTCAGTAAAGTCTTTGGCACCGTACCACACAGATTTATTTATTTAGCTGTATTTATATTACGCTTTTCACCAGGTCAAAGTGGTCAATTGGGGGATACATTTAACACGAGGGGATATGACACACATACGTTAATACTTACAGGGAACATGGGCAATGGAGGGTTAAGTGGCTTGCCCAAGACCACAAGGAGTGCCTATAGGACTAGAAATCCGAGTCCCTCCGGCCTGAGATTGCTGTCCCCAGGTGGGACTTGAACCCCCGGCCCTCCGGCCTGAAGTACCTTGTCCTAACCACTAGACCACTCCTCCCACAGATGACTTATAAATAAATTGAGCATGCTAGGGATGGACCCTAAAGTGACTGACTGGGTTAGAAACTGGTTGAGTGGGAGTTGGCAAAGGGTAAATTGAGTTCACTCTGAGGAGAAGGATGTTACCAGTGGTGTGCCACAGTGATCTATCCTTGGTTTGATTCTTCTTAACATCTTTGCTAGTGATATTACGTAAGGGCTCTCGGGTAAGGTTTGCTTCTTTGCGGATGATACCAAAATCTGCAAAACAGTAGACACCTAGGAAGGAGTAGATAACAAGAGGAGGGATCTAACTAAGCTTGAAGAATAGTCAAGAATTTGGTAGCTGAGATTTAATGCCGAGCATCTGGGCTGCAAAAATCCAAGGGAGCGGTACAGTGTAGGGGGCAAAGTACTTATGTCCACAAAAGAAGAGTGGGACCTGGATGTGATTGTTTCTGATGATCTTAAAATGGCTAAACAGGTAGAAAAGGTGATGACTAAAGCCAGAAGGATGCTTTGGTGCATAGGGAGAGTAATGGCCAGCAGAAAAAAAAAAGCAGGTGATAGTGCCTCTGTATAAGTCTCTGGTGCGACCTCATTTGGAGTATTGTGTGCAATTCTGGAGACCACAGCTTCAAAAGGATAGAAACAGTATGGAGTCAGTGCAGAGGGTGGCTACTAAAATAGTTAGTAGTCTTCATTATAAATCATATGGGGACAGACTTGAAGATCTTAATATGTATATGTTAGAGGAAAGGTGGGATAGAGGACATTTAAAAACCTCCATGGCATAAATGCACAAGAGGAGAGCCTCTTTCAATTGAGAGCAAGCTGTGCAACAAGGGGGCATAGGATGAGAGTGAAAGGGGATAGACTCAGGAAAAATATGCAGAAATATTTCTTTACAGGAGGTAGATGCGTGGAATAGTCTCCCAGTAGAGGTAGTACAGACAAGACAGTATCTGAATTCAAGAAAGCATGGGACAGACACAGGTGGTCTCTAAAAGAAAAAAAGGGGACTATAGTAGTTGATATGGAATGGCAGACTGGATAGGCGATATGAGCTTTCTGCTGTCTTGTTTCTGTGTTTCTAGATTATTTTCCTGCCTAGTAATCTTTGCATTATGAATTAGATAATTAGTGCAATCAGCATCTGCAATAATTTGTTATTTTATCAGAAAACCTCTGCAGGGTAGTACAAAACAGGCCACCTGAACTAAGGAGTCGAGAGAATGGAATCAGGCAGCTGTGAGAACAGCAAGATGAAGAAGTTAAACAAGTGGGAACAGAGGAAGAGGATGAACCTAGACGATAAGCAAAGAAAAACCCTGAAGCAAAGGTGAGAACTTGGTAGCAGAAGGAATGGAGGGAGAAGGGTGAGAAATTCAGCAGCAGAAGAAACTCGCATTGGGAACTAGGAAGCAGAAAAGGATCATCTTTCATTACACAAAATTCATTCAGTTAGACCTTTTCTCACTACCACTGCCTTATACACTCTTATCCACACTTTTGTCATATCTATCATTGATTACTGTAATACTATCTACTGCCATCTCCAATCCACTAATTTAAAAAAGTACAATTGGTTCAGAACACAAATTTGTTTATTAGCCAATGTTTAATGGTACAATCACGTCTTTGCTTTGTTCATTCGTTATCATTTATGCTTATGCATGCAATTTCTTGATATACTGCCGAGGCTGAAGGGCATCAGAGCGGTTTACAATCACTACAAACAGGTACTGGATACATTCTCTTGTCCTCAAAGGGCTCATAATCTATGTGTACCTGAGGCAATGGAAGGTTGAGTGGCTTGCCCAAAGCCTCAAGGAATGCCTATAGGATTAGAAACCCTAGACCCTCTAGCCTGAGTTTGCTGTCTCCAGGTGGGAATTGAACCCCTGGACCTCTGGCCTGAGGTGCCTTGTCCTAACCACTTAGAATTAAATGTATACGGCAGGGGAGGAGTGGCCTAAGATACTTGTGCTTGCTCACAAGGTCTTTTATATCGGCCTTCCACTCTATCTTTCAATGTTGCCAATTCCTTTTTGCCCATCATGAGCACTAATCGCATTGTTATCACATCAGTCTCTGCAGTTCACATGGACGTGTCTTGCCATGCGGCATTTCATTTTCTGGCTCTCTCTCTCCCTGGAATTCCATCCCTTCCCATATACTGTATGCCTGGAAATTCGACACCCTGTTGAAAACATAGGGCCCAATATTTGAAAGGCATTTACACGTTTACAGCCTTAAATGGGGATATTCAATGGCACTTACATGGTTAGGGCCATAGAATATCCCTTCCTAACGCCCCAACACGCCTTGATGCTATCCGGGGGCATTCCAGGGCGGTGCACAAGCAGCAACAAGCACTGACTGGGCAGCAGCAATATAGCATAGGATATAGGTTTCCCTTGCCTATCTTTAAGGCGCAGGAGCTAACTGGGCAGCATGCAATATCATTGCTGCCCAGTTAGCGTCTGTGGCTTCCGGCTTTTGCTTTAGTCCACGGATATTCAATGCCAGGGCCTCATAAGACTCAGACATTGAATATCCAGGGTTAAGGGTTGGGGGGGGGGGGCAAGGCTATGCGCTGTAGGGGCACATAGCCTGCCCATATCAATATCTAGCCCTTGCTATTTTAAGGAGGCCTTTGGGAACTGCTCAGCCTAGAGTGGTGGGTCATTTATATTGTAACTTCTGCTGTCTTGTCTTCTTTCTTTCCAGTTTTTAATGGACATTCCTTTCCAGTATTAATTCATTTTAGCAATTGTACACTACTCAGATGCTCTCCAGCCTAGAGCGGTATAGTAAGTTTTAATAAAAATAATAATTATTATTATGAGAGATCAATCAATTTTGGTAAGAGTTATGGGACTGTAATGTATATATAAATGTTCAATTTCTTTGACTAAAATAAATTCACAGTTCATAGGGCTCAGCGAATGAATAACTGGGACCCCTTATGGTTGGAGAAGTTGTTAGTGGGATCTTTTGATCATCCATGGTGTGACTCAGAATACAGTAGTTTGGGGAAAATAGTAAGAAAGATTCTGGGGGAAATTGTGAGTACAATTGTGGTGCATAATGGATTTTGTATGTTATAGTGAGTTTTATTTCATTTCTATTTCACCCTTTATTGGATGAAAGTTTAATAAAAGATACTTGCAATAAAAACAATATCTATTTCAATAAAACCATTTAACATTATGGAAAATCCACTCATTCATTACCATATAATTACAAAACAAATAGTCAATATTTTATCCTGAAACAAGAGAATCCTTTGATGGAGAACAAAAAAATAGGTTCCTATTTATTAAACTACAATAAAATAGCGGATTCACCAACCTGTGGTACCTTGGTAACTTCTTTCTTATGTTGCGGCAGCAGGGAATATCTCAAAGACCTTGAGTTGGACTTAGTGTTTTTCAAAGAACTGGGCTGGTGATGGTAATAGAAAAAATGAGTTACCCCAAAGCCCACCAATTTAGAATTAATAGCCCCCCTGGAATCTATCCTCCATTCCTTTGCACCCCGGCACTTACCAGAGATCTCCCTGGTCACTAGTGGTGAGCATGAGCAATCTCTCAGTGCTCTTTCCACTAGGACTCCCCTCAGTCAAAACAACACTAGTTACAGCTTTTAGACAACTTCTAAGGAGACTGAGGTTGCCATTTGACTGAAGGAGCTGATGGGGTAGAAATGCCAAGAGATTGCCCCTGTGCCCTCTCCATACCCATCAGGGAGACTCTAGTAAGTGCTGGGCGGATAGAGGAGGGGGCCTTTATATTCTAAATGGATCAGAGATAGGGGGTTGGTTCCACAGGGGAGTTGTTCTCTAAATGGATAAAGAGGTGGAGTTTTTAATTTCAAATAGGTGGGGGGTGGGGGGCGTGAGGAGTTTTTCCTCAAGCACTAGCACCATTATTTGATCCTCAGGAGCACTGAGTTGTGCATTGGTGGTCCTGTGTTTTCAGGGAGGAACGTTAACACCTCTGAAAAACAGCTTGCGAGATTTAACACAAACTGTGTTCTTCAAGTCGCATGATTATGAGTTTCTTTGTATGTATTTTCATGCTTTGCAGCTCATTATTATTTAACACGCATTGCAGTAAAAAATCCGACATTAAGCTGCATTATTGGCAGATAAAGCACGTTATTGCTCGCATGCAGCTTAGTAACTAGGGCTTAATCCTCTCCTTAAATATAACAGCCCAGACTTCAAAAAATTGTCCTAGATATTGAATGTAATAGTAGGTACAATAAATCTAGATCTGTACAAAATTGATAGCCAATGAAGAATATCAAGAGCTGGCAGAATGCAATGTCTCAACTTGAAGCCCAACTAGAATCTTAGTGTCTAATTTTGATTGAAATTGTGCCAAACTTTAGGTGCCTGAAATTAAAACACCTACATCAGGTGCTCAGCTTCCCTTGACAATGAGTCTTGCTAGAGTTCAAACCCACACAAGAACAAACAAATATAATAACCTGAAATGGATGAATAAAAAATAACCTCCATGAATACACAAAAGAGATGCATTGAAGTTTATTCTAGTCTGCACTCTTTAAAGATAAATTGAGATGATATTTCTCTCTCTCAAACAAACAGACACCCCCTCTGGATCTCCTCATCTCATTATTTTCCTCCTTCTACCCTGGTTCTTGCACACATACATTGAAACAGACAGAAATTTTGGATTATATCATCTGATTAGCTTCCGTAAGAACGCAGCCAGATGTACTGACACAGAGATAAGCAGACACCTTATGGTACAAGCAAAATGTTAAGGTGACTGCAATGTAGCAAGTCAGGTGATTATGTGAAGCTGCAGAGATAAATGTCAAAACACCAGACGTAGAGGAATGTCTTGTTGATTGATTTTCTGAAGTTAGAAGGTTAAATAATAGAATTTTATTCGCTTCTAGACATGTTTGTTTTCACCAAGGCCACGATTCAACAGAAAGGAGGCAGGATAACCCTAAGATCAGTATTTCTGAATGGAACCAGTGTTCAGGACAGAGCAAGATGTGAAGGAATATCCTGAAATTCTGCAAGTAGTTGGGAATTTTAAATAACAGTTTATATAATTTGAAATATTTGGGCCGATAGTTAAAAGCATTTATCTGTGTAATAGAAGCTGCTATACCAGATAATGAGTGGCTAGTTAGTGCCACTAAATATCATTATAGACCGTCTCGGCACTATATGGATAGTGCTGGGGTGATCTGGCAGTGGAACCAGGATAGAAATGTGATTTATCCAGGCTGTGGCAATTTCCAATACTGCTCACTGGACAGAACTAGCCTGTCCATCTGTTGTCCATGTGCATATTTTATAATGCACATGTGCAACCGAGTATATCCATAATTAAAAGGCCGTGGGCCCACGTGCCCGGCGGCCGGCGGTAACCGGGGGGGCGGGGTGGCCCGAAACCCCCCCCCATTCCGCGGCGTAAGGCGCGCTCCCTGGGGGTTATGTTTTAAATCCATTGGCTCCCGCATGCCCAGGTGGCGGCGGGAGCCAATGAGGGGAAAGGAGGTCTCGGCGGGAGCGAGCGGTCAGACGCCAGTCCTCAGCGTTTGCGGGGAAAGGACGGGCGTTCCCACCCTCCCTCCCCTTAATTTGGTGGGGGGAGCTAGGGGCTGGGGAGATGGGGGGTTGCAGCTGGAGGGGGGGGGCGGGATCCCGGAGGTGTCCGGGGTCCAGAGGCATGGCAATATGCAGGGCGGGGGTGGGGGTACCCCCGACCCGGAGAAGCCCTCGGCTTTTGCTAGTAATATGGCGAGGCCGGAAGAGGGGGATGGAATTGCCAGGGACGGTTCTCGGCGGAGGCGGGAAGGAACTCACTTTGCTACCCATATGGCTGGTGAGGGATTGTCCCGCTGCCGGAGCCGTAAGTTAATGCAGTTATGGTTGTAATTTATGTTCTGCTTGTTTAATAAAGCTGCGACCAGTTGATCTGCCAAAATAGCGAGTACGTGGTGTTTATGGGAAGGGGAAGTGGGGAGGGGGGGTGGGTAGTGTGTGTGGGGGGGGGGGGTAGTGAGGGCCATGTCCGCCTTACCTGGTTAATCTATATGGTTATGCACTGACATCCGTGCAGTATTGCAGCCGTCTCTGGAGTCTTTATAAAATACACTTAAAGCAAGCTCCTTTAGGAACGTCTCACACAGGCGTCCTGTCATACAATTACCTCCGCTGGTAGAGAGGAGATGTAGAGCTAGTTAGAGGAGGGAGAGCAGAGCTGAATTTAGAATCACTGTCCCCTGTAAGTGCAGTGGGAGATGGGAAGCTCAGTGAGAGTCTGGAGATAGAAAACCAGCTAAAATAAGTGCCATCTTTCTGTTGTGTCTTGATGGCAAAAAAACAGCCAGGCTGGTCAGACACCGGCCAACTGGCAACTCTAAATGCATGTGAAACAAAGGGTTTTTAATCCCTTCCTCTGCCTGATTGCCAACAAGCTTACAGAGAAGTAAAGACACACGAGAACCCTCAATTGGAACTTAACAAAAAGGAGAAACGACATTGTGTGGGAAATTCTCACGTGGAGAGAATTTGTGTGTGGAAAATGATCCCACAGTGCAGGGGAAACATCATTGTATGTTATAACTTGAAAGCACCTAGGTAAACATAAACCTTAAAGAATTGGGGAAGAGATAGATGCAGGAAGAAGTATATTTTATTAATATACCAAAACTAATCAATGATGAAAAATGGAGACTACCTAAAAAAAAATATATATATATATATATATAGTTTTTTTAACAAGTCTTCAGTACAGTCTAGCTGGAGTATCCCATAAGACATCCTGGAGGTTCCTTACAAGTACTGAGATTATACACCTTCAGCCTTGAATGGAAATCGCGTTTTCCCTGAAAAATCTGCCCCGGAAGTGAGAATACATGTACTGAATGAGATAGAACTGGGGAAAATAACTAACTTTCAGACTTATCCCTTGGACGGAAGATGCTATCCCTGAACTAAAGGTCAAAGTGTATAACCAGCAATCATACAATTATTTACATCTGTTGGAGAGAAGATGCAAACGTTTGCATTTGAATTTTGGGAGGTATATGGTGTAGGTCTATTTTCTACGGGACAGTATGCAGGTGTTCTAGGTGCCTACTTGTCAGATGGACTTACAGTAAGCAGCCTGTTCTAAAATTACCCCCTTTGTGTCAATGGGATAAATGGTTACCTACATGCGCAGTTTTAAAGCGCCGTATGTACTGACATGCACAATTCTACACCTATTGCAGGAGAGGACCATTTTCAAAGTCATTTCTATGCTTAAATTACATATCAGAAAATTGTTCTCTCAGTACGACTAAACAGTCCTCATGTTATTCCGCTAGCTTATGCACATTAGTTGCCCCCCCCAAAAAAAAAATCCACCTGCACTAAAAGCCAATGCAGATGTCCAAGTTTCAAAGTGAAAGTTTGCACATTGTACTAGAAGAGACTCCCTGGCCGGACATGTGCATTTTTTATTTCCTCGCTATTAGCACGCCAATCACATTACACTTGGTATCGTCCAGACAGCAGACGTCTTTATCCGAAGCTTGATACCTTGAGCGTAAACACAACACCTAGACATTGCTTTTTATACAGAGGGTGTGCATACACGTATTTCTGTCTCCAGATGAAGAGATGGGTTAGGTTTGTTTGTAAAATGAACAATAAAGTATAATTTTGCATTAGGATTCTCCTCCTATTAATTCAATAAAACAATATTAGTCTTTTGAATTTATTTAGAAACTCATTAGCACTCACTGCTTAGGCTATTCATTCTCTGCTTACTTGTCCTCATTACGATTCATGCATTTCTTTCTGCTACATTTACCGCATTGTCCCGTTCCCTCATCTCTATTGTTGCTCTGCCTAATTTATTAAGGCAATGAAAGAAAGAGAAAGAAAATTGGTCGACACAGCAGACTTCATAATCTTAAAACTCATGGGACAAGGCTTACAGTATTGCTTAGCACAAAAGAGGAGGAGATGGGCTCTGGCTCCCATCCAACTGGAATAGATGAGGTTACAGCATAAAAAACAGAAGTTAAAATGTAACAATGTTAACTATGCTTGAAGAAATACTGTCAATCTATTTTTGTCATACAGTATTGTAGGAATGTTAGTACTATAATTCCATTAGAAAATCTGCACAGGCAAGATAAATTTAGTTGGGGGGGGGGGTCACAATTTTCTTTCCTGATTTTCATGAGGTTTTGCAGTTAGTTTCACACTTTCATTTTAACAGGAAATATTTAGTGCTCACTAAATTGATTTAAGGTGCATTAATTGACTTAGCATACTTTAATTTGTTGTTTAATGCACCTTAAATCAATTCAGTATGTAGGCAATTTAAGGTACATAGATGAACCAAATGCACACTTGTGAACGCACACCCCTATTGCATACAGTATATATGATATACAGTGGGCTTTAATGCTCAGTAAATTTCATGGCATTCACTGTTCTAACTTTGATTATGTGAAGACACAGTTTAGCTTTCAGTCTTTTGCAAAGACATACATATTTTTTCTTCCAAAAATGCAACCAATGTAGCTGGAAGGACTTGTCAAATGAACAGGTGCATGAGATGCTAAGCAGGGCCAGATTTACCTATACGCCATGTACGCCATGGTGTAGGGCCCACAGCTGGCAAGGGCCCACAAAAATGGAACAAGTTAAAATTTTTTTTAAATAAAATTTAAAAAAAAAAACCTGCTGGCTGCCGCCGCGGGGCCCCCTCTGCTGCCGCGGCAGCATGGACTGACCCGCGGGGGCCCCCTCTGCAAGCTCGATCCGTCCTTCCCTCCCTCCCTCCATGCAGGCTGTGAGAGACGCGAAGGCAGACTGTCTCCCTCACGTCTCTGTTAAGCCCGCAGGGGCTGATGGGAAATTTCCCATCAGCCCCTGCAGGCTTAACAGAGACGCGAGGGAGACAGTCTCCATTCACGCCTCTCACAGCCTGCACGGAGGGAGGGAGGGAGGGACGGACAGACCGACCGATGGACGGACGGATCGAGCTTGCAGAGGGGGCCCCCACGGGTCAGTCCATGCTGCCGCAGCAGCAGAGGGGGCCCCGCGGCGGCAGCCAGCAGGTTTTTTTTTTAAATTAAATTTTACTTTAGGCCGACGGGGGGGGGGGGGTAGGACTGGTAATGGGCTATTGGGGGGGCTGGGGCTGGGACTGGAAATGGGCGGGGGGGGTTAAGGCTGGAGGTGGGCTGATGTGGTTAGGACGGGTAATGGGCTCTGGGCTGTTGGGGGGGGGGGTAGAACTGGTAATGGGCTTTGGGGGGGTTAAGACTGGTAATGGGCTGTGGGCTGATGGGGGCTGTCTGGTAATGGGCTATGGGGGGGCTAGGACTGGAAATGGGCTGGGGGGGTTAAGACTGGAGGTGGGCTGATGGGGTTAGGACTGGTAATGGGTTGTGGGCTGTTGTGTGGGGATAGAACTGGTAATGGGCTTTGGTGGGGGGGTTAAGACTGGTAATGGGCTGTGGGCTGATGGGGGCTGTCTGGTAATGGGCTATGGGGGGGCTAGGACTGGAAATCGGCCGGGGGGGTTAAGACTGGAGGTGGGCTGATGGGGTTAGGACTGGTAATGGGCTGTTGGGGGGGGTTTAGAAATGGTAATGGGCTTTGGGGGGGTTAAGACTGGTAATGGGCTGTGGGCTGATGGGGGCTGTCTGGTAATGGGCTATGGGGGGGCTAGGACTGGAAAGGGGCTGGGGGGTTAAGACTGGAGGTGGGCTGATGGGGTTAGGACTGGTAATGGGCTGTGGGCTGATGTGGGCTGTCTGGTAATGGGCTATGGGGGGCTATGACTGGAAATGGGCTGGGGGGGTTAAGACTGGAGGTGGGCTGATGGGGTTAGGACTGGTAATGGGCTGTGGGCTGATGGGGGCTGTCTGGTAATGGGCTATGGGGGGCTATGACTGGAAATGGGCTGGGGGGGTTAAGACTGGAGGTGGGCTGATGGGGTTAGGACTGGTAATGGGCTGTGGGCTGATGGGGGGGTTAGGACTGGCAATGGGCTATGGGGGGGCTGACTGGAAATGGGTTGATGGGGTTAGGACTGGAAGTGGGCTGATGGGGGGTTAGGACTGGTAATGGGTTATAGGGGGGGCTTAATCTGAAAATGGGCTGATGGGTGGCTAGGACTGGAAATGGGCTGATGCAGGGACTAGAAGGGAATGGATGCTGGGTGAGGCTGGAACTAGAAGGGAGCTGATGTTGGGGGAGGATTAGAATGGGATGGGGCTGGAAGAGTAAAATGGATAAGGGAAAAATATTTTGTGTGGGAGGGATAAAAAATCTACAATTGGCCGGGTATTGGGAGAGTAAGTGGGGATTGAGGATGGAGGGGTAAAATTTGAGTGGATGAAATAGGAATGAGGAAAGAGCAAAAGGAGAAAGATTAGTATGTTAAAGCAGATGTAGAGAGAGAATGGAAAAAAACTAGAAGAGAGAAGAAAGGACAAATGGACAGCAGACGATGGAGAGTTAGCAGAAGACACGAAGAAACCAGAAGAAAGTGGCTGGAGCAATTGCAGCTGAAAAAAATGCACAAAAGGTAGAAAAATATATCTCTTTATTTTGAATTTATTAATTGGAATATGTCAGCTCTGGTAAATGTGCATCATTAACGTCTGCGCTTTGTTTAGTACAAGAGCAAATTAATGTATAGTTTTATTTCTACAGTGTTGTACATTCCAAGTTTGGCTTTTGGGATTCCCAGTTTAATTATTGTCTTCCTGTTTCTAAATTGTGATTACTTGTTTGGTGATGGTCTATGTTCTGCATGTGTAACTGAGCTGAGGTGTTCTGTTTATATAATTCCTATTTGACATTGCCACTTGTTCTCTTTCCCCAGTAGGTCATGTATTGTTGTTCTCTGAAATGTATTGGTTTAATATTTGCAGTGTTGCCTTTTGATTGGTAGAGTATGGTGCTTTGTGAGTCCTGGTAGTGCTGTTAGGATACGGCGGGTTTGCTATGGGTTCTAAATGGGCAGTGTTTGTAGTAGTTCCTAATGTGTCTGGCAGTTGGCACTGGATTATAGTAATGTAGAAATCTTTTAGTCTTTCTTTATCCATACACTCATTAAGAGGCACGTTTACTAAAAGTTAGTATATGGTAACATTATGCAAATATTTATGCAAATGAGGCCCCTTATGCAAATGAGGCCCCGCACTCCCCTTGGGCCGCCCCTGCTGGGGGCCCACAATTTTTGTTGGCGTAGGGCCTCACTCAAAGTAAATCCGGCCCTGATGCTAAGGGAATGCTTACTTCACATGGTAAAGTATACATGTACTTTAGTGGTTTAAATAGTCATTTACGCACATATTTGGCAGCATATGCATACGAAGGAGAAGGAGGCCTTCCGCAAAACGTCCAGCAGCAAAAGTACAGCCAACCCAGGATTTGGTAAAAAACTTTATTAAGGATCCAAGTAAAGGGGAATGGTATGCACAGGAAAAAGTGGTGCACCTTCATATTGAAGAGGGCTCTTGATGGCGATGAATGTGAACATCTATTTGACTACACATCTTTGCAGAGAGGCTAATAGCTGTTGCATTCTTTCATTTGTTGTTCGAAATGTGGGATTTATATTCCCTTAGCAAGAGAGAACATGAAGTGACTTGGTCCTTAATATCAAGTGAGCACAATCATCCTTAACAAGGCATAGAACTGAGCCAACGAAAGAATATTAAAAAAAAAAAAACATGTGATACAACCGAAGAGTTGCATTTAATGTTGGTATTCATGTGTTTATGATGTTGAATGACACTAATGCCGGGATTATTACTGTGTCAAAGATGTCACTGAATAGCAACACTTTTATGACCATTGATTGCATGCACATTCTGAAGGTTAGTGATGCTGCAGATTAAACTTAAAACAATTAAACTTACCCCAATGCTCTTATTCTAAGATTAATACTTATCAATTGTTCAATTCGACATCAATGCAATTTACTCTGCACAGTCACACATATTTCTTATTTTACATACCCCTAACTCCCTCGTATTTAGTTCCTGACCCAATTTAGATTAAGTATCTATGTTTATTAATGGGTCATACCTTGTATATAGTACTCTAATGTTTGCATGTAAAATACAAACCATTGCACATAGTTCACTGATGCATTGTAAATAGTTAAATAACGTTTTTATGTATAAAACAAACTATTGTACAAAGTTCACTGATGTTTTATGCAAAAAACAGATCTGTTACACTGTTTCTTAACTTGTTATTTGTAAACCGCACCTGATCTTTTGGAAGGTTGCGTTATATAAGCGATTGTTAAATAAATAAATAAATGAAAAATTTGCTGTTTAATGTCAGCCAAGGGTAATTTACAGTGAATGCAGCAACAGGCAGACAGGGAAAAAACAGCAACATTGGAACCATTTGCTTGCAAGAGCCCATGTTTGTTTTATTATACTGCTGTAAATTTTAGCATGTGTAAACCTAAGGAAATCACAGTGATGCCCCCAGCCCCCCAAAGTAATCTATTTCAGAATCACTTCAGATTGGACACAAGAAAGTACTGCACAGTGTTAGTCTAGATTAGTCCCCAACCAGTCAGTTTTTTCTGTGTACAAATTTCCAGAATCGGGCCTGAGGATGGCCTGGCATGCCCCTCTTGCCTGTGGGGATTTCCTCCTCACTGGCACCCCAGACATCCATGGCTCCAGACCCCAAAAGCCCCACTGCCTGACCCATGACTGGCCTCCCATGGCCTGGATTGGGCAGCAGGGACTCCCCCCACACACTCAGCCCCAGTGGTGGCTGCCATGTCCCAATTCTCCTAAAAATGCTGCTTATACCACCTCTGAGGTAGAATAAGCAGTACGCCACAGGAGCACGTACAGGGCCAAGACCTGAATCAGCCCTGTACATGCTGCCGGGCGGCCAGCCCCCACTCTGCCCCCCCCCCCGCCGGCTCTCCCCATCCTAAAGCACAGAATGTATGGGAGGAGCCAGTGGGGGAATAGAGAGTTTAGGCAGATTGTGGGGCTGCACGTCCCAGATGACTGATTTTCATTCGTTCTTTTTCCCTCTTCTGAATAGATGAGCTTGAGGGTCATGGTATTTTCCTATTTTAGTTTCTTTTTTCTAATTTTATTTCTGCTCTTGAATTCTCTTGATATTGAAGATGCATCTTTCTTGTATTTATAATTTTGCCATTTCTAAGTGTGTTTGTCTTTTTTGAAATAAATTAACAAGACAATATGGGCTAGATTTATTAAAACACATTGCTACATTACCGTGAGTTAATGCTGGTAGCATGCATTGTTATTAAAAAGGCCTTCTGTATAAGATGGGACCTGCAGTAAATAATGCACATTAGTGCCTAGTAATGTGGTAATGCTTTTTAATAAATCTAGAACTTGACAAAAAGCATCCCAAAACAGACATGCGCATATAGCAAAGTGGCATAGAACAGAATCTCTGACGTTAATTTTCAATGGACCACAGACCACATAACTTTAAATGGATATGCAAAAAGGACAGAGGCTGGTGGCTCCTTAATAGATTCATTATTGATACATATGGTCGCTGAAGATCTACATATATGTTTAAATAGATAACGTCTGCATTTAAAGTTATACTTTGATGGCTGAGCCGTCGGGCCCCGGTCCCGCGGCTGGCCGGGTAACCGGGCTCCCGGGGCTCGACCGCGTGGCAGCATTTGTCTCGGCGGTGGGGGTCGGCGGGGGGGGGGGGGGGTGGGCCTCAGGCGGGCTGGCGTCCCAGCGGGCTGGCGTCCCAGCGGGCCCCCCCCATGTCCCTCGTGGTGACAGCGGATTGGTCCACATGGGCGGTGTGGGGGCGGGGCTGCAGGAGCAAGGAGGGATCACTGGCCGGCGATCGCCCTCTTCCTCCTTGCTCGCGCCCGTTGAAGGGTGGTTTGGGAGATCCGGTGAGTTGGGCCTCGGGGTGCGTTGGGCCTGGGGCGCTCTTGTTCGTCGGGTGCGGCCATCTGCATCCTTCCTCTGCTCTCGGGTGGTAGCGGGGGGGCCTCCGGGTTCGGCGCGCGTCGGCCGCCGTCGTTTGTTTCAAAATAAATAAATAAAAGGATATAAAGGGGAAGAATTTTTCTGCGATTCACGGCGTACCTCGTGTGGGCTTGCCGCTTGCCACGTGGGAAGAGGGGGCTTTCGTTCCCTGCTCTTCTCTCACTCAATCATCCTCGTGTTTGGAGGCTGTCAGTGGGCCCTTGAGCATCTCTTAGGCTCGGGCTGCGGCTCTTGGCTACCCCTTGTCCGGGAGTTACCCGTTGCTCATGGCCCGGGGGGTCCCAGCGCGGGGGGGGGGGCCAAAGGGTCCCGGGGGGCGACTAATGGGGCGCGGGGCGCTGCTAGGGGGCGGGGGGTGGTGCAGCCCACGGGCCGGGGTCGGGCCTCGCGCCCCCCGTCTACTGTTGCCAGTGCCCCCTCCGGGGCTAGGCAAGGGCGCGGGCGCAGCCGTGTGGGTGCGGCCCGGGGTCATGGACGTGCGGGCGGGAGTCCTGCGCCTGTCAGGGGTGGCGAGTGCGCCTCCCAGGTCGAGTTGGTCCAGCCAGCGAGCGCGGGTGGGGCCCCTTCGCAGGGTGCCCCTGGTGGGGCCCCTTCGCAGGGTGCCCCTGGTGGGGCCGAAGTGGCGGGGGGCTTGGGCGGTGACAGATCTCGGTCCTCGGGGGCCCCGCTTCACAACCAGACCGGGGAGTTGGGGGCCGGCTGCCCTCCGATTGCCTCCCCTCCCTCGGGGGGGGGGAAGGTCTTACCCTCACTCCCCCGGTTCCGCTTTCGCCTTACGGCCTCTTCGCCCCTTCGCCCTCCTGGGCGTACGGAGCGGTTCCATGGGGGGGTGTAGGGCCGTGGGGGGGCTGGTTTGGTGATGGGCGCGGTGCAGCTTCGGGATCGCAGGGCCTGGGAGGCCGGAGGGCTGGGGCCTTCGGCTCGCGTTTGGGGGGCCGGGCCTCCGGCGGCCCCTGGTACTCCGGGGGTCTCTGCTGCTTGTTTTTCTTCATTTCCTCTGCAGGTCTCGTCGACTTCGGCGCCATCCACCTCTGTGGACAGACTGGCTGGTGCGGGTCCTTCGGTCTCCATGGCGGAACTAAGCGCCCCGGCGCCCGGTGGGTCATCCGGGGCTGCTCCTGCTGCCTCTTCTGGGGCTCCTGGTGAGTATACTGGGGGGGGGCAGAGGTAGGGGGGGGTCGACTCCGTTCTGGGCTCCGCCGGGGGGGGGGGGGTGAAGGGCAAAGCAAAGCGTAAGTGGGCGCGTCGATGCAGCCGGGCATCCTCGTCCTCTTCCTCCTCGTCGTCGTCCATGGCCTCTTCGCATGGCTCGGTCCCGGCGGACGCCAGGGCGGCTGGTGGCGCCCCCGTGGTACGCTGTTCGGAGTTGTGGGAGTCCGTGCTGCGGAAGTTGCGCCGACGGATTAAGCGTCGTAAATATATCGGACATTTTCCGTCTGCTCGATGGTCGGAAGCGCTCCGGGGAGAGCCGGAGAAAGCGCAAGGAGGACGAAAAGGCGGGCAGGGTGTGTAAGGTTTCTCGCAATACCCTCAACTGGACCCACGCCTTCCTGCGTTTGGCGCGTGTCTGGGGGCACTACTTCCCGGATCAGTATGGGGCTTTGCTGGCCCATGCCGATAATATACTGGCGGCTTCCCAGGCCCACGAGGGGTGGGCCTGGTTGAATTACGACGAGGAGTTTCGTGATCATATGGAAGAGAACTGTCAGTTGCAATGGGGAACGAAGGACATCAACCTCTGGTTGACCCAGATGTCCGCGAAGGGTCGGAGCGGGGGGGTCTGGCGCGCCACCGCCCGAAGCGGGGCCTCCCCCGGGGGGGCCAGGGGGGCGCTCCTTTCGTGCCCCCGCCCCCGTTTTGCCGCAGCAAAGGGGTGGCGTCGTTGGGGGGGGACATTTGCTGGCGCTTTAACAAGGCGTCCTGCCCCTTCCCAGATTGTAAGTTCAAGCACGCTTGCTCCTTGTGTGCAGGCGCCCACCCGGCCGCGAAGTGCACTCGAAAAGGGGTCGCGGGGGGCCCCGTGGGGAATAAGTGATGCGTTGGCGGTCTCGGCCCGGACTCCAGTTCGTGTTGAGGCAATGCGCCCATGGCTGCTCCTGTACGGGCGATCCCGCCGGGGCGGGGCAGCCAGTTTACTTCTGGGGGGGGTTTACCCGGGGGCTTTCGGATCCCCGTGCTGGGTGCTTCGGGGCCGGGCCGGTCCCACAACGCTGCCTCTGTGTGGCAGCATGGGGAGTTCGTGCGGCAGAAAATCTCGGAGGAGTGTGCTCTCGGTCGTATCGCGGGTCCGTTCTTCGAACCCCCCTTTTCCCCATTTACGGTCTCACCGTTGGGTGTGGTTCCCAAGAAGGAACCGGGCAAGTTTCGGTTGATTCACAACCTCTCTTGCCCGCCGGGGGGTTCGGTTAACGATCGGATACCTCGCGAGCTCTGCACAGTGCACTACTCCTCTTTTGACGCTGCCGTGGCCCTGGTCCGGCAGTGTGGGCCTGGTGCCCTACTGGCCAAAGTGGACATCGAAGCGGCTTTCCGCTTGTTGCCGTACATCACTCGGCCTTCCCTTTGCTCGGTTTTTGCTTCGAGGCGCGGTACTACTTCGATATGTGCATGCCTATGGGCTGCGCGATCTCGTGCGCGTACTTCGAGGCTTTCAGTACCTTCTTACATTGGGTTGTTGCACGGCAGTCGGGGGCCTCTGGTATCGTCCACTACCTCGATGATTTTCTGTTTGTTGGGCCGGGGCAGGCCCCCACCTGCTCCACTCTTTTGGGCACCTTTCAACGAGTGGCTGCTGCCTTCGGTGTTCCTATCGCCGGGGACAAGACGGTCGGGCCCGTCACCTGCCTCACCTTCCTCGGCATCGAAATCGACACGGTTACGATGGTCATGCGTTTGCCGACACAGAAGGTCTGTCGTCTGCGGGAGCTGGTGGCTGCGGTCGGCTCCGCCACTAAGACCTCCCTTCGTGTTCTTCAGTCGCTGGTCAGTCACCTCAACTTTGCTTGCCGAGTCCTTCCTATGGGGCGCCCCTTTACGAGGCATTTATCCTTGGCGATGGCCAGGCTGCATCTGCCTCACCATCGGATTCAGGTGTCTGTGGGTATACGGGAGGATCTGCGTGTCTGGGACGCTTTCCTTGCTGGCTTCGACGGGTGCTCCATCCTTCAGTTGCCAGAGCTCTCTAACCATGACCTCAAGTTGTTCACCGATGCGGTGGGCGGTTCGGGCTTCGGGGCCTTTTGCGACGGTTCCTGGTGTGCGGAGCCTTGGCCTGCGGCTTGGGTGAGCTCCGGTTTGGTCCGGAATATCACCTTCCTGGAGCTTTTCCCTATCGTGGTGGCCCTTGGGGTGTGGCCTGACCATCTGCGGGATCGGCGGGTCGTCTTTTGGTGCGACAACGCGGCGGTCGTCGATGTCATTAATCGTCATGCCCTTCAGTGCCCCATGGTGGCTTCTTTGATGAGGGTATTTGTACTAGCCTGCTTGCGCCTGAATGTCACCGCCCGGGCGCAGCATGTGCCGGGTTCCCAGAATGCCATTGCTGACGCTTTATCCCGTTTTCAGTGGGCGCAGTTTCGGCGGCTGGCTCCCGGGCGGATGTGCTGCCCTCTCGGGTTCCGGAGCATCTTTGGACGATTGGGACCCCGACCTGATGGCTCTGCTGGTGGCATCAGTGGCTCGCAGTATCTGGGCTTCTTATCGGCGGGGCTTCTCTCAGGTGAGTGAGTTTTTGGGATCGCGTGGGTGGTCCGGGGGGGGGGGGGTGGTGTCGGATGGTCTCGTCGCCCATTTTGTTTTGTGGGCAAAGAATGAGGGATGGGCCCGGTCGGCGGTTGCTGGAGCATTAGCGGGCTTTTCGTTCTTCTGTAAGGCCGCGGGTTGGGGGAACCCACGGGTCTCCTTCTTAGTCGGGCGGTTGCTCTCCGGCTGGGCTCGTGCGTGGCCGGGGCCGCGGGATTGGCGGTTACCGGTATCGCATGAGCTTCTTTTGCAGATCTGCGAGCTGCTGTCGCAGGTGGCGTCCTCGGGCTTTGAGGCGGTGTTGTTCCAGGCGTTGTTTACGGTGGCCTTTTTCGGCGCCTTCCGCGTGTCCGAGTTGGTTCCTCGGTCGGCGCGACCAGGGGTTTTTGGGGGGCTTGATGCGGGGCATGTCCAGGTGGAGCCGGCGCGGGTTCGGATTTTTCTTTCACGGTCCAAGACGGACCAGTCTGGCAAAGGGGTCTGGGTTCTGCTGTGTGCCAGTCCCCCCCTCTTGTCCTGTCCTGTTCGTGCTCTGCGCGCATACATGAGCCAGCGACCAGGGGCACGTGGCCAGTTTTTCATACATGCCGATGGCCGGCCGGTGACCCAGTTCCAGTTCACGGCTGTGCTACGCTTCGTTCTGCACGCCTCTGGTCGTCCCGAGCTGAGTTATGCTTCGCACTCGTTCCGGATTGGAGCGGCTACCAGTGCGGCGGCTGCAGGTTTGGACTCGCGGGTGATTAAGCGCATTGGCCGATGGCGGTCTGGGGCCTACGCGGGGTATGTTCGCCCCTCGGCTGCTGGCGGAGTGCCATAAGGCTCGGATGCGCTTGGGCGGTGGTTTGCCTGCGGCGCAGGGGGACTGGGGGGGGGTACTAACCATTTTGCCTTCCCATTACAGAGTTCTTGGCTGGTGGCAGTCCGCTCTTTTCTGCTTTCAGATGGCGTGCCTACTGGGGACTGGTGGATCATCGGGCACTCATTTGTCTATTGGGCCGAACGTCGAGCGGCGGTTCGGCCGTTAGGAGCTCACCTTGGCCTTGCGGCGGCCGGAGTACGGTTGTGCTGGCTGGGTCGCCGCGGCATGCATTGGGGACAGCTCCTGGACAGCGTTCGAGCGGAGATGGGACGGCGGCAGCGGCCGGTCGGGCTGCTGCTCCACTTGGGGGGCAACGACGTTGCCGGTTGGCCATGTTGGCGCCTCATCACGACCGTTCAGTGACATTGCCCAGCTGCGAGCAATCCTTCCCGGGGTGGCCATTATCTGGTCGGACATCATACCCCGCCCGGCTTGCCGGTCCCAGCGGCGCTGGGCGCGGGGTCTGTGCAAGATCAACCGTCAGGTTGGGCGTTGGGTTCAGCAGATGGGCGGGCTCCAGGTTCGCCACCCTTGGGCGGATGTCGCCTGTGCCGGCCTGTACCGGCTGGATGGGGTTCACCTTGCCCCGGTGGGACAGGATTTACTTTTGAATGACTGGCAGGAGGCCTTGGAGTATTGGTGCTGGTCGCAGCTTCCAGGGGTGGGGGCGGCGCTAGGATAGCGTGCTACCTAACGCCGGTGGCGGGGTGGCGAGCGGGTGCTCGTCGACCCGGTAGCTCATTTCAGCTTTATGCCGCTTCCCAGGTGAGCGGCTCGGCTCTTCAAGTTGGGGGAGACGTCCCGGCTGGGGTCTCTACCCGGAAATAGGCAACCCCTTCAGCCAGCCTTTGCTAACACGGCGAGGCGGGCGCCAAGGGGTAATGGGGTGGGGTGGGTTGGATGGTCCTCCACTTTGCTACTATGGCTGGTGGGGGGCACCATCCGGAGGACGGGTGGGGGGGGGGTGGTATTCTGTATTGTTGATTACTGAGTTGGCCCATGTTGGGCCGGTGTTCTTATTGTTAATAATAATAAAGCTGCGACCAAGCTATTTGCACCAATACCTGATGTCTGTATGCTTTGTCGGGGGGGGGGGTCGGAGGGGGGGGTGGACTGTGGCTCGGGTCGGGCATCCGGATGCCTCGGTTAACATACTTAAGCTATCTGTTGAACAGCCAAATTTCACTGCTGAATGGATAATTTAAAGCCCCACCTGCAGCCTGCCCTATATTCCACTGTGGTTTTAAATGGTTACCTTTGGCCATTTAGCAACTTAAACAGCCAAAGATATTTGAGTGCCATGGATTTAAACAATAAAAAAGGAATTTACGTAGTTCGTGCTGACAACAACCTTGTAAGTCCTTTTAAATAATTACATTAGGTAAAATATGTTTTATTTCATAGAAGACTGCACTACATCTTAATAAAAATATATAAATGCATGAAGATCAACACAGAGGAAAGGGTTCATATTCAAAAAATTTGGTTAACCTGAGAATTTGAGAAAATCTTCAGGGCTGTTGAGGAGTTAACATTTGACTAGACAGCTTAATGTCTGGGAAAACGTTAACTGGTTAAATTAAGGAGGAGGAGTTGGAGGTTGGTAAGCATGGCTTATAAAAGTGCTCTCCTGTTAAAGTTTTGAGCCGCTAAGAGCTATAGTTGGATTAGTGGTTTTGTAAAGTCTCTTAAATAAAAAAAGTCAGGCTGCATAAATAACGGGTTTAAGTTAACCAGATGGTGCATATGACTAATTAACCTGCAATATCCAACATGACTGACTTAAGCTGGTATTTCTTTGAGTATCCAGTTCAATATAAGCAGATAAGATATTAATGTATTCTTAACTGTATAAAGCTTTGATGAATGTTGACCTCCCTTGCTTATGAAATGTAGCACTAATAACTTTTCAATTGGTCCTTAATGGAGTTTAGATGAAAGTGCTCTGTAGGAATAAGGGACCTGAATTTAGCACACACTTTTTCTCAGAAGTTCAAGACGAGTTACGTTCAGATAAAGTGGATATTTTCCTATCCCCTGAGGGCTTATAATCAAAGTTAGTACCTGAAGCAATGGAAGGTTAAGTGACTTGCCCAAGATCACAAGGAGCAATGGTGGGACTGATACAATGGCATTAAAATCTATGGCTCCACAGTAACCCTTCCGTTAATAGGGAGAAAAAGTTAATCTGCAGAAGGATATGCACAGCAGCAGATAAAAAAAATAAAAAATAAATCTATGATAGCTACAACTTTATATTCGAGTAAGAGTCTCTATAATGGAATCCAGAGTACACACAGCATGTGACATTGCAGAGGACTCCAGAATCAGACACGTTATTTCCAAACCCGCCCTAAACAGCGACTAGCAGCCGCATGTATTATAATCTAATTTCTGATAGCAAAAGATCATGTACCATGAAAAACATGACTCAAGATGTATCTATAACATTAATTCTCAAAAGAGCAAAGTGGATAAGAAAACAGAAATTTTGACCAGTTACCTTTAGCTGAATTTTCAGTCAAATGTAACCAGAGTGTCGTTATAAAGTTAATTCCAAAAACAATACACATGAGGTTATCAGGCCAAAAGTATCATTTACTTATAGTCTGTAGATACTGCAGGCTATTTTAGAAGCTTTAATTACAATTTGCATGTGTAAATATGATATATGCAAATTGCATCCACATATAAATAGCCATTTTAGAAAGACTCATTTTATACCTGGATGTCCATACTACATCAAAATCGCATGCAGGGAGGTAGCTTGGACAGGACAAAATTCTACACATATATTCCCCATCTCATATAGGGCATGCACGTAGAAGCCCCAAATTGTCCTTGCCGGGAATCATGCCTGCTCCCTGACGGGTAATTAAAGAGTGTTTCTTTTGGCCATCGCTTTACTGGAGAGATTAAGGGGGATTTTATTGATTTTATCTATCTAAAAGTTATCTTTTTACCTTCTACATGAGAGTCATTCAAAATGGTTTACAAAAAACATATAGAAAGAAATAGAAAAAACTAGAGAAGGCATAAAATGGAAGAGATGGAGACCAATAGTCTGAACTTTTTTTTTTTTTTTTTTTTTTTTAGGAAGAAACACCCAATCAGTAACCCATACCAAAATGCTCTCCTTTCCACTAAATATCCTATTCATCAGCAGGGGTAACAATGTTTTCATCCTATTCCTAAAATTTAACAAATTTAGTCATCTCCCTTAAATTTGATCAATAGGGAGTTCCAATGTTCCAGACTCCCCACACTAAATGCCTTAGTTCACCCTTAATCCCCCAATGTTTATTTCCCCCTCCAGATCGAAATGAGGTAAAAACAGAGTCCTCTGGAGTTAAGTAAGAGCCTCTGCATATCTAGGTTTGCAAAATGGCTCTGATACACATGTAAGTGCGGACATTTAAACATGAAAGCTGTGAAATGCCAGAATTTACACATGTAAGTTGCCAGGTTTCCTCCATTAATGGTTCCCATGTCAATTGGCTCTTCCCACTGCACATTGAGATAAATCCCCGGAAATTACGACACCTTGTTTAGAAACAACTCCATGTTTAACAGATCCATTTCTAAAATATTGAGCATGTCCCAACCTTGACGTCTCGTTTCCAGTCTCCTCATACTATCTAAGACATGCCTTATAGCATCCACATAGAGAGGCACACAAACTCACATGCTATAAAATATTAAAGAGATTCATATTTTGATTTTGAATTAATGAAATATATGGAATTTAGGTTCTAGCTGTTCCAAATACCTTAAGATAAGTTTTATAGTTCCCTTGAGTATTATCGGCAGGTGAGAACATGCAAACAAATAACACAAAATTACTTTGGCAGGACATAATGCTTCTTAAAATTAATAAACTGTACTGCACAGCATCGCACCGAACAACATGATTTTATAGCGCATTAAACCAAATAATGCTGAAAATGAAATAATTATACACAACATTAAAACAAAGTGTTCCACAAAACATCCCATTTGTAGCATTAATGCACTTACTACACGAGAAGCTTACCTAGCAATTTAGAGAAAAGCTTTGCAGGTACCCAAGGGGTTGAGGCATTTTATAATAAAAACATCCCACCCTCTCAGCAGCACATTTAAGAAAAAAGTTATAGAAAAACAACCAGTTAATGGCCCAGTGACAGCGCTGTAGCAGTGAGTCCTGCTTCAGTTTCCACACCCGGGTTCTTCTCCTCTGAAGCAAGTTTGGCTGAAATTAAACCAGGAGCAATGGAACCCTTTTTGGTTGGAGGGGACAACCCCTCCCCCCCAAATCTCTGACTCCACCCCAAGGTCTTTAGTTGCTGATGTGAAAGCAAGCAAGCTCTGGAACAAGGGGGCATAGGATAAAGGTGAAAGGGGATAGACTCAGGTGTGAAGCAAGGAAATATTTCTTTACGGAGTGATAGATACGTGCAGCAATCTACTACTGGAGACAAGTACTGTACCTGAATTCCCAAAAGCATGGGACAAACGCAGAGGATCTCTAAAGGAGAGGGGGGGGGGGGATTGTAGAGCTTAATAATTGGTATGGAAGGACAGACTAGATGTGCTGTATGGTCGTTATCTGCTATGATTTTTCTAGGTTCTGTTGGACAAAATATTTGTTGGGCCCACCTCATTCTACTGGCTTTGATCAGAACCAAGGAAGTCATAGGTCACATTCTTAGACACTGATTTCACACAAGATTTTACACAGCTTAGGGGCAAAAAGAAGAAAGAAACCTAGGCGTGATTGTTTCTGATGATCTTAAGGTGGCTAGACAGGTAGAAAAGGTGACGGCAAAAGCCAGTAGGATGCTTGGGTGCATAGGGAAAGGAATGGCCAGCAGAAAAAAAAGGCGGCGATAGTGCCTCAGTATAAATCTCTGGTGTGACCTCATTTGGCTTATTATGTGCAAGTTTGGAGACCACACCTTCAAAAGGACATAAATAGGATGGAGTCTGTGCAGAGGGTGGCTACTAAAATGGTTAGTGGTCTTCATTATAAAGCATATGAGGACAGACTTAAAGATCTTAATATGTACACCTTAGAGGAAAGGCGGGATAGAGATGATATGATAGAGATGTTTAAATACCTCCATGGCATAAATATACAAGAGGAGAACATTTTCGATTGAAAGCAAGCTCTGCTACAAAGGGACATAGACTGGGCCGGCGCAAGAGTTTCTGCCACCCTAGGCAGAAGCCCCAGCCATGCCACCTCTCCTCCTTATGCCGTGCTGCCCACTGTGTGCTGAGAGACGCTACCGCCCCTCCCCCACTGCTTCGGGTGACAGGGTCGAGGAGGGCACAACTCAACTCAGTGGCAAGTCATGTGTTTCAGCACACATGGCCTGCCACTTCTGACCCCCTCTGACATAACTTCAAGGGTGTCAGAAGCGGCAGGCCATGCATGCCGAAATACATGGCCTGCCACCAAGCCGCCCCTCCCCCACCTCTGGAATCAGCAGCATGAGGGGGGCAGCAATGTTGCATGGGTCAGCATGGGGGGAGGGGGGAGGGTGGCATAGCTTGGTGGGCAGCAGGCCATGTGAGTCAAAGCAAATGGCCTGCCACTCATAGAGATCTGCCAACCTAGGGGGCCGCCTAGCCCGGCTAGTGGATGGGACGGCCCTGATCACAGGATGAGGGCAAAATTATTTCTTTATGGAAAGAGCGGTAGATGTATGGAATAGTCTCCCAGTGGAGGTGGTAGAGATGAGGACAGTATCTGAATTCAAGAAAGCATGGGACAAACACAAAAGATCTCTTAGGGAAAAAAGGGACTTTAGTATTTGATATGGAATGGCAGATTAGATAGGCCATGTGGTCTTTTTCTGCCATCATGTTTTTATGTTTCTAGATACTGTGGCCTCTATTGCTTCAGGTACAAGCACAGAGCTAGATTTACTAACTTGAATGTTATGGATTTAAAACACTTTTATCCTGCTGTATCTCATAATTCATAGGCATTGACAAGCATTGTTTGTGAAAAGGCACCGCTGCCTATAGAGGGTAATTTAAGTGTCTAGGTCAACCCATGTTTTCACATGTGTTAATCATGCTTAAATAATGAAGTCAAATACGTGTATACTTTATAAAATAAGGGTGTATAGTAGGGAGAAATGTGTGCAAAATTTAGGCATGATCATTTACATTAGCCCTATGACTGGCATAAATGACCATGTGTATCTTATGCTCATACATGTGTATTTTATAAGGTACAGTCGTAAGTGTGCACTCCGCCCAGGTTCTGCCTATGTGAATGTCCACAGTGAATGTAGGCAGAATCGGCCTAATGTGCCTACTTATAGACTAGTGACTGGCCAAAGTATGCAGGTAAGGGACCATCATTGCTCATAAAGCCTTGAAACTACATGCAGTTTTCCATGGTTTCTTATGAAATTCTACTCATAACGAGGCTTGTGGTAAAGAACATGCATTAGTGCAGGTTAGTAAATTTAGCCCATAGATTGTAAGTAGGGAATTAGTGACTGTACCTGAAATGTAACTCATCTTACGCTTACATTTGGAAAGGCGAGCAATTAAGTCCAAATTTAAGCACCTTTGCAAGTGTAGAAGTGCCTTTAGGGTTTGCAAAACAGTGGCTATGCCACCACAAATGAGCCTGATCTTGTCTGATCTTGAAAGCTAAACAGGATTGGGCCTACTCAGTAAATGGATGGAAGACCACCTTGGAATATCAGGTGCTGAAGCCTTACTGTGCAATCTATTTCTGGTCACGCTTACCATGAAAACCCAGGGGATGGGTCTCCAAGAATCAGCATTGACTCGATGGCACACAACAATGTATGCGAAGCAGTTTATATGCAGGGCTGAGGCAAGGTTATGAGGCAACCTCCATTTCCACTGCTGCTGCTGCCCCTCTCCAGGATATGCAGCAGCAGCACAGACTAACCAGCAATGCAGTGCTTACTGCAACTTCTGGTGCTGTTCCTGATATGACACCGACTTCCTGGCTGATTCTTTTGATGATTTAGGACACCAGAGAATTCCACTGAAAGGAGAGGAGAGAACCAACATAGAAAATGATGACAAAGACCACACGGCCTAACCAGTTTGCTCATCCATGTAAAACTCAATGAGAATGTGCAGGCCAAAACATTTCATTTTGCTTTGTTCCCTTTGATATTTCAGTGTACACTATTGCACAATGGCACACACTAATTCTACTTTCATTTTGAAATGGAAGCACATCCCTAGAACTTAATAGTTCTCATGGATGGGAGACTGGATAGGCCACGGTCTTTATCTGCCATCGTTTTCTATGTTTCAAACTGAGGTGTTCAGGTACCAAAAAGAATCCTATGTGCCAAGAGAGGAAAGCCAGTTTTATACATCCGGAGGAGGGGGAAGAGGAGTTTGCTCCAAGAAAGGAAAGAAGGAGAAGAGGAAAAGATGTATCCTCTATTCTACTGCCCTGCACAACTTCCAATTTTACTTTATAAAATTTGTGAGCAAGAGATTGGGTTTTTGGGTTTAACGATTTTTCCCCATTAGATATTTTATTTTTGGAATACTATATCTGATTCTCTAATGACAGATAAAAAATTATGCCTCTGGCCTTGAAGCCACAAAGTCCTTCGCCCAATCAAATAATAAATGCCAGGCTTCCCCAAAGTAGCACCTGAAAGGGGGGGGGGGGGGGAACTAAAAACCAGTAAGCCCTCTGAGGAATAAGTAGCCAGAACAGGGGCTACATTAAATTGAGTTAATTTTCATAATAAATATTACAAGAACATACTCTTCTACAAAAACCACGGTATATTTGCACAACATAAGTTACATTGTACAGAGGAAGGCGAACCAGTAGAAAAATAACACTCTACTGTCCTACCAGTCCCCAAATTTAGTGAAGAGTTAATTAAAAAAAAAAAAAATCAGCCTGGGGTCAAATAAATGTAAAACAAAAAAAGCTCTGTATCACAGTGACATTTTACTTCTAAGAGCCAAATCGATGGAGAACGAATACGCCAAGCAGGACCATCTGGTTTTTGTACTGACTCTTTACTTAAGAGAGGCCACCAACTGAGAAGGTTCATAAAAACATACTTTACAGATAAATATTTTATCACATATTTGAAGGAAAATTAAGTCAAAATAAAGCCTCGATCTGCAGCACCTGAAATCTTAACAAAATAAAGTGCTTATACTTAGTCACATTTGGAAATGCTCTTACAGTAAAGTTTATGAACTGCTTTTCCCAATGCTTGAAAGCAAAGGAAACAGTTCCTATCCGTGTCGCAGTCAAAGTAGCTTTTGAGCGTTGTTCATCCTCTACCCCTTCAAGGACTTGTGTTACATTTATAAGATCAAATGAAGCTGGTTGACTATGCGTGCATATTTTAAGGAAAGATGGAAATGATACACCCTTGAGATCAGAGGAGAGGATTGTCTCAGAAAAAGATCTAAAGAGCACTTCAACAAGTGAAACCATTGACGATTTAAGAAAATTTATAAACCTCAAAAGTATGGTGCCTAATTGCATCCTTTAGTCTTGCACCATTTTTCTTCCAAAGACTCCAGCTGATTAGATTTGTCCTATAATTTAAGATCCACATCAATATTTTTACCATCGACGTTTGCAACCAGGCAAAGTCTCTTTGGTTTGAGACAAGAATTCTCATGTCCAGAAAATGCATCCCACAAGTTATCAATTGTAGCTGTTTTAGTTTTAACCTTAGGCTAAGTTAATTCTAGAAAAATAAGAGGAAAACTCTCCAACACAGCTCTGTTACTGCTCCCTGAATCCTCAAGGCTCTTCCTGGTAACATCAGATGTCCTTATCTTAGATGGGACCTGCCCTCACATTGTCCCGGCATCAGACTTTGCTGATGGTGTTGGCAAAGTAATCTGTACTGCAGGGTCCAAAGAGGTCTGTGCTCAGGGGAAAAGGATGTCTCAAGCCGGAGAGAAAAGGACAGCATTTTCCCTCCAACAGCTCCTGCCCAAGCTGAGTACCAGTTTGGATACAAAGTGCTTGATAACTTCCACTGATAGATGAAAATTCCACTGGGTAAATATGAGCCTTGCCTTCCATATCACCATGCTCAAGATAGAAAGAAAATTCCTGTAAAGGAAATTCCATAGTGATAAGTGCACTATCAACAGACATCCGCCATGTCACCCCACTCCCCCAGCCTCAAAAGAAATAGTTAATGGGAAAAGCTAGGAGTGTGAAAGAAATGCTTAAATAGGAGGAGCCTGATATTTAAAGTGATTAGCGCGCACAAAAATGTTTTAGGCACCCATATGAACCAAATAAACCTCGATGAAGGCACACCCCTAATTGGGATAATGTTGCTCCTGAAGACAGCATTTTCTATTTACTTTCTTGCCACCCAAGACTTACCACATCATTCACTTGAACTAAATATCTAAAAAATGATATAAGCGGGATTAGAAAAGGGGCGATAAAATAAATGAGTGGAGTGGAATGGGTAAACATAGATAAATTATTTACTTCT
The DNA here is from genome assembly GCA_033557465.1 of Ichthyophis bannanicus. NCBI lineage: Eukaryota > Metazoa > Chordata > Amphibia > Gymnophiona > Ichthyophiidae > Ichthyophis > Ichthyophis bannanicus. Next base: position 78,448,541 of record CM066049.1, on the reverse strand, counting down.
TCAAAGCACACATAGGAAAGGAAGCAACAGAATTTGCAAAACGAAAAAAAACCCCCTCTTCAAAGCATTAGATCAGCAAACAAGGAAAAACAAGTGTCAAATGCACAAATACAGTGGGAAATACAAAGTGTTACTCCAGGAACCTTTTGTTGATCAAGAACAGACACATGAATGGTTAAGGAGGGATGAACTGAAACCAAAGGATGAGAGACTGATAGTTGCAGCCCAGGACAGCAGATTATGGATGAGACGGCTTACAGCGAGCATTGAAAAAACTGGCAGAATTACAAGGCCGCGGGCAGGGTCCCGGCGGCCGAGGCTAACCGGGTGCGCGGCCCGGCGCGGGGACCCTGTGCGCGGCCTGGTCGGGGTGTGCACGCTCGGCCCTCGACGGGCGCGAGCGCGCGTCCTTTGAATTGATTGGCTCCCTGGGGTGGCAGCCCCACGGGAGCCAATTAGAGCCGCGGGTTTGGGGCGCGAGGGGGGATCGGGGCCGAGCAGCCTCCGCGTGGTCAGTCGTGCGGAGGCTGCTTCGGTGCCGGCATCCCTACCTCGTGGCTGCGTGTTGGTTCCGGTGCGGCGTCGGTTTGGAGAGCGGCAGAGTCGCGCGGAGGGGCTGGGTGAGTGTGCTGGCAGTGTGCGCTGGCCAGCTTACGTCGGGTTCTGCGCAGGGGGGGGGGCTTTCCAGCATTGCGGCTTCCTGGGGGATTTCGGGGGCTGCCGGTGTCTGTCTTTAATAAAAAAAAAAAAATATATATATATAATTAATAATTCAAGGGATGCATGGCAGGGCAACGGCTGGGGGCCTGGCCCCTAAAAGGCTGCCGCTAAAGGGCGGGGGTCCAGGTTACGGGGGGGGCACTGTGAGGGGTGGGGGGTTGCCCGGGCAGGTTGGTGAGGGGGGGGGTGGGGGATGCGGCATCGGGAGGAAGGGGTGACAGGGGCCGAGGAAGTGGGGTGCATGGCCGAAAAGGCAGGAGGGGTTCCCTCCCTCCCTGTGGCTCGCAGGGGGTGGGAGGGGGCTGCTGGGGGCGGGAGAGGTGAGGGGGGGGGGATGTTGGAGGGGGGGCTGGGGCGGGGGCTGTTGGGGGGGTGGGGGGGGACTTCGGGGTACCGGGACAAGGGGGTGGGTTGCGGCCCGATGGGGCACCTTGGGTTGCGAGCTGTGGTGGGCCCGTGGGGTGGTTCTCAGGCCCCGGGGGGTTTGGCTCGCCGGGGGGGGCTTCCACATGGGAGCAGTGGATGTCAGGGGGGCGGGTACATCTAGGGCGGGGTGGGGGGGGTTCTTGGCTGCCGGCATGGCCGGTGTCGGTTTCCCCCCCTGTTTTTCCCCTTTTGTCTCCGCAGGGCCAGTTTATGGCGCAGACTTCGTGGCCCGTGGGCACGGCTCGCGGCGAGAGCTGGGTGAGTTCCCCGGCTGGAGCGGAGTCGCAGCGTGGAGCGACAGCGGGGCGGCCCAGCGGTGTTCAAGGGATTTGGCCGGCGCAGATGGCGAGGACCTTGCGGTGGCTGGTGAGCAGCTGGCTTCGCCTGGTGAGTTAATGGGTGAAGGGGGTGTGTCGTCCAGGGAGGCAGGGGGGGTTCGCGGAAAAGCATCGGCGGTTGTGTCGGCGACGTCGCAGCTCCGACTCGTCCTCGTCTTCCTCGTCCTCGAGTAGTTCGTCCAGGGGGTCGGGCAGGCGGGGGGATCGGCAGCTGTCGGGTGGTGGGGGGGGAGTGGGTGTAGGTGGGGGGGCCTCTTCGGTGGTGTCTTTGCCGGAATTATGGGCGGGGGTTCCACGGAAGCTGAGGCGTCAAATCCGCAAGCGGCGCTATATTGACATCTTCCGTTTGCTGGAGGGGCAGAAGAGCTCGGGCGAAAGCAGAAAAAAGAGAAGGGACGATGAGAAGGCCGGGCGGGTTCGAAAGGTAGCGCGTAACATGGTTAACTGGACGCGCTCCTTTTTGCGGTTGGCCAGTGTGTGGGGACAGAACGATCCGTCGCAGTATGAGATGTTGTTGGCGTATGCCGATTCCATCCTTGAGGCATCCCAGACGCATGAGGGCTGGTCTTGGCTTAATTATGATGAGAAGTTTAGGGACCGGATGGAAGAAAGCCGGGCGCTTTCGTGAGGCACTCAGGATATTAACCTGTGGTTGACCCAGATGTCGGCGAGGTCCGGTGCGGGTTCGGGTGGCAGGGCCAAGAGTGGCGTCGGGGCGGCACGGCCCTTTCAGGGAGGGGCGGCAGGGGTGCCTGCAAAGGCAGTCTCGGCAGGGAGCAGTGACGTACGCTGGCGTTTCAACCGTTCCACCTGTCCCTTTCCCGATTGCAAGTTCCAGCACGTCTGTTCCTTGTGCGGGGGTCCCCATTCCGCGGTCAAGTGCTTCAAGAAAGGCACCTCTGGCGTGGCCGGCCCTGCACCAAAAGGGCAGTGAGTGGCACTGGCGCGCCCCCTCCCCGGTGCGGGGGGAGGCGTTGGTAGGGTGGCTAAGTCTTTCTCCCCGACGGCGGGAGGTGGCGATTTTGGGCTCTGGATTTCGAAACGGCTTCGTGATCCCGGTGAGGGGGGTGGTGTTGGCGCCATCGGCTCGGAACTCCCCCTCGGTTCGTCGTTGGGTGACGGTGGTGCAGGACAAATTGTTGAGCGAATTGCAGTTGGGAAGGGTGGCGGGCCCCTTTGCGGAGCCGCCATTTCCTAACCTGGTGATTTCTCCTTTGGGTGTTGTGCCCAAGAAGGAACCGGGCAAATTCCGCTTGATTCACAATTTGTCCTGTCCCGTCGGGGCTTCGGTGAACGATTCTATCCCGCGTCAATTGTGTTCGGTTCGTTCGTTATGCTTCCTTTGACAAGGCGGCTTCGCTGGTGCGCGGGGCCGGTCGGTCGGCGTTACTGGCGAAGGTGGACATTGAATCGGCATTTCGTTTGTTACCCGTCCATCCGGCTTCCTTCCCATTGTTGGGGTTTTGTTTTCAGGATGAGTAATACTTTGATAAGTGTATGCCGATGGGATGTTCTATCTCCTGCGCTTACTTTGAGATGTTTAGCACTTTCTTGGAGTGTGTGTTGGTTCGGGAATCTGGCTTGTCGTCTGTGGTGCATTACCTGGACGATTTCTTGTTTGTAGGAGCAGCGGACTCTGGGGAATGTCAAAGTCTGTTATCTGACTTTGTGCGGCTGGCGCGGGAGTTCAGGGTTCCCTTGGCTGACGGGAAGACTGAGGGTCCGGCTACGCGGTTGACCTTTTTGGGTGTGGAGTTAGATTCTGCGGATATGGTGGCGCGGTTGCCTCAAGACAAAGTCGCTCGCTTGCGGATTTCAGTGGCCAATGTGTTGTCGGCTCGCAAGGTTTCCTTGAGGGAGTTGCAGTCCCTTTTGGGGTCCTTAAATTTTGCCTGTCGGACGATTCCGATGGGGAGAGTGTTTTCCAGGAGGTTGGCCTGTGCGACGGCTGGGGTGCGGAAACCTCATCATCGGATTCGGGTGACGGCGGCAATGCGAGCGGATTTGCGGGTGTGGGATCGTTTTCTGGAGGATTTTAATGGGACTTCAGTGCTTCTGGAGCCCGAAGTATCCAGTGACGATTTACAATTGTACACTGATGCGGCAGGGGGGGCGGGATTGGGAGTGTATTTCGGGGGGGCCTGGTGCGCTGATCGGTGGCCGGCGTCTTGGTTTGCGGCGGGGCTGACCAGGAATATCGCATTCTTGGAGCTCTTTCCGATTCGGGTAGTTTTGGAGCTCTGGCCGGAGCGACTTCAGAACAGAAGGGTGCTTTGGTGGTGTGATAATGCGGCGGTGGTCAGTGTGATTAACCGATACACACCGAGGTGCGTGTGGGTGGCTAGCTTGATGCGGGAAGTTGTCCTAGCGTGTCTGCGGCTGAATGTGGCGGTGCGTGCGCGGCACATCCCAGGGTCCACTAACGAGATTGCTGATGCTCTTTCTCGTTTTCAGTGGGAGCGGTTCTGGGCGTTGGCCCCCGAAGCGGACGAGGATGGAGCGGTGGTCCCAGAGAAATTGTGGAGCATTGGCCTCGAGAGATGCTAGACCTTCTGAGGAGTTCGGTGTCTGCAGGGACCTGGTCTGCGTACCGGAGGGGGTGCGACCGGGTGGTCGCTTTCTGGTGCTCGTGTGGGTGGTTGGCTGAGGGGGTCCCGGGGGGTTTGCTTGGCCAATATATTGTGGCGGCCAAGAGCGCCGGGTTTTCGCGATCGGCGGTGCGCGCGCATTTGGCAGGGTTTCACTTTTTTGCGAGCGCGGTCGGTTGGGGTCTCCCGGCTGGGGGGGCCTTAACACGTAGGCTGATGCAAGGTTGGGAGCGGGCGCAGCCGACTCTGCGTGATGCGCGGTTGCCGATCACACACGGGCTCCTCGTGCGGGTTTGTGGAGCTTTGGAGCAGGTGGCTTCGTCTGAGTATGAGGCCTTTTTGTTCCGGGCGGTTTTTTGCCTGGCCTTTTTTGGGGCGTTTCGTATCGGGGAACTGGTTGCGGGCTCTGGGCGGGGGGGGGGGGTTGTTGGGGGTCTGTTGGCTTGTCATGTCCGGGTAGTGGAAGGGGGGGGGGTGCGGATTCTTTTAGCTAAGTCCAAAACGGATCCGATGGGTAAGGGTTTGTGGGTATGCCTTGGTGTGAGCGCGGAACCACGGACTTGCCCGGTTTGGGTGCTGCTCCAGTATGTTGCAGTGCGTCCGGCGGGAGCAGTTCGGTTTTTCGTGCACGCGAATTCGCGGGTTGTAACCCGTTTCCATGTTTCTGCGGTGTTGCGGCTGGCATTGTCCGCGGTGGGGGAAGATCCACTTCGATTTGCTCCCCACTCATTTCGGATTGGTGCAGCCACTAGTGCGGCGGCTGCGGGGTTACCGGCGCAGGTCATCCAGGCCATTGGGAGGTGACGTTCTATGGCTTTCAAGGGGTATGTGCGGCTGTAGGTGCCTGAGTGTTGCTGGGTGGGGGCTTTAACTGTTTCTTTCTTTTTCAGATGGGGGTGTCGGACCTGGTGGATGTTGGGTTGCCGGCCACTCCTCCGTCCATTGGGCGAGTCTGCGCGCGGTGGACCGCCCTATCGGCGCCAATTTGGGATTGAACCCGTCGTCGGTGGCTTTCCAATGGCTGGGTGTGCGAGGCATGCGGTGGCCGCATCTGCTGCCTTTGCTGCGATGCCACGGGAGGACGTCGCGGTGGCCGGCCGCCCTGTTGGTGCATCTGGGCAGAAACGATCTATCGTCCTGGTCCTGCCTGCAGCTGATCCGGGCAGTTCAAGAGGATCTAGGACTTGTGTTGCGGATGTTTCCTGGGGTTATTGTTCTCTGGTCAGACATTATTCCAAGGCCGGCCTGTCGTGAGCAGCGTCGCTGGTCATGGGGGTTGACCAAGGTCAATCGTCAGATTGGTCATTGGGTATGTGAGAGGGGTGGGTATCAGATCCTGCATGACTGGGTGGATGTGGGGTGTTCGGGACTTTATCGGGCTGATGGGGTTCATTTGTCGCCGGTTGGCATGGACCTACTTCTTAATGATTGGCAGGAGGCCTTGGAATACATGTCTGGCCATGATGCTCGCTGGTCGCAGCTTGGGGCCGGGGGGGCGGCACATGAACAGGGTTATGTGCCGGTGGCGGGATCCCGGAGGTTTCCGGGGTCCGGAGCAGCAGGCTACAATTGGGCGGGGGCGGGGTGCCCCTGACCCGGTCAAACCCTCGGACGACTTTTGCTTAGCATGGCGAAGTCGGGGAGAGGGGTATGGTAACTTGCCGGGTGGCGAGTTACGGTATTAGCGGTGGCAGGCACTTTGCTGAGGTAGGGCTGGTGCAGCCGGGTGCTGCTAATTGAGTGGTTTTGGAAATGTATTTGTTGGACTGTTAAATTGTTGGCTAATAAAAGCTGCGACCAGTTTTGTTCCATAAAATGTTGGTGTGTTGTGTTTTGGGGGGGGGGGGGGGTGTGGGTTGTTGGGGAGCGGGGGGTGTAGGGTAGGGGCCTGCAGCGCCGGGTCCGCCTGCCTCGGTTATTACAAGGCCGCAGGCAGGGTCCCGGCGGCCGAGGCTAACCGGGCGCATGGCCCGGCACGGGGACCCTGTGCGCGGCCTGGTCGGGGTGTGCGCGCTCGGCCCTTGACGGGCGCAAGCGCATGTCCTTTGAATTGATTGGCTCCCTGGGGTGGCAGCCCCACGGGAGCCAATTAGAGCCGCGGGTTTGGGGCGCGAGGGGGGATCGGGGCCGAGCAGCCTCCGCGTGGTCAGTCGTGCGGAGGTTGCTTCGGTGCCGGCGTCCCTCCCTCCCTCCCTTTCGTTAGGCGTTGGGTTTTTTTTGGGTTGTTGCAGCTGGGGGGTAGGGGGGGGGGCGGGATCCCGGAGGTTTCCGGGGTCTGGAGCAGCAGGCTACAATTGGGCGGGGTCGGGGTGCCCCTGACCCGGTCAAACCCTCGGACGACTTTTGCTTAGCATGGCGAAGTCGGGGAGAGGGGTATGGTAACTTGCCGGGTGGCGAGTTACGGTATTAGCGGTGGCAGGCACTTTGCTGAGGTTGGGCTGGTGCAGCCGGGTGCCGCTAATTGAGTGGTTTTGGAAATGTATTTGTTGGACTGTTAAATTGTTGGCTAATAAAAGCTGCGACCAGTTTTGTTCCATAAAATGTTGGTGTGTTGTGTTTTGTGGGGGGGGGGGGGGTGGGTTGTTGGGGAGCGGGGGGTGTAGGGTAGGGGCCTGCAGCGCCGGGTCCGCCTGCCTCGGTTACAGCTGGCTGTGAAGTTCTGATGGCGGAAAATTTCTATACAGAAAGACATAACAAAAGTAGCATGCCTCATACACTGGAAACTCTGTAAGCACTGCATCATTGCTGTCCCTGAAAAGCATTAGGATCATGACCCTAAGAGAATTACAGAGAATGAAGAGCTTATGATCACTGGGACATTCCCATTCTGATGGATAAGAAGCTGGATGCGAGGAAACTGGACATAGTGATAAAGGAGAAAAACAACAGAATGGCATTGATAACACAAGTACACTAAAAAAATTTTTTTTTAAACTGCCTCTAATGTTTCGATTGATTTTTACGTTTTTTGGTGCGCTGAATCCAAATCTGGTAACCAATTTGCTCCATCACGTACAGATTTTTTGCTACATTGGGTTAGCAGTTTGAGGTGAACGTTTCAGATTGAGTGCGATCGAGATAAAAGTTTCTTGGATGAATTCTTTATACTAATTGTTTAGTAGTTATTCAAATAAGAATAAAGAAAATTGTAACAAGGCAGCACATAACAATAGAGTAATGTCAACAAAACACACTGTGATGGTAGCAAAATTGTCTGCACTTAAAACAGCCACATACATGTGCACAAACATTGAGCATATAAGAGCGAGGTTAGACACAAAGCAAAGCAAAGAAATGTGCAAAAAATGTTGTACAGGTATGTATGTAAGAATAGAAAACGCAAACCGCACCATTGCAATACATGAAGACAAACACCCGATGGTGTGAAAATAAAATTCTAATAAATGAGATCCGACACTGTGGTAATAACTAGCAAATTTTTATTTCAAAGTTTAGTAAAAACACGATATTTGTCAACACAGTTTAGATTTTAAAGTCATTCTTGGGTCAATCAATCTCCTGGTGGGCCCGTTTCTTCTTCCCCCGAATGCTTCTCTTGGTGCGCTGCTTGGCGTATTTTTCATCTGGGGTTTCCCGCAGCAGAAATCAGCCATCTTAGTGGTGTTCCATCTTCCTTGGTACCTTCTCTCTGCGTCCTTGATGTCCTGGTGAAACCTTTCACCTTGTTCTTCACTGTACGCCCCCAAGTTTTCGGGAAAGTTGTTCACATGGGAGTGCAAGAAATGGACTTTCAGGCTCATGTTACAGCCTTGTTCTTTGAAGGCATTGAGCATCCTGGCAACAATATCCTTATAGTTCTCATCCCGCCTGTTCTCCAAGAATTTGAGAACATCCTTGAAGGAATCCCAAGCTTCTTTTTCCTTCTCAGACATCATTTCAGCGAATGCTCCATCTGAAATGAGTTTCCTTATATCAGGGCTCCTTCCTTTAGCTTTGCTTCAGAAAGTCGGGGGAACTTTGAGCAAAGGTACCGAAAGCACTCACCATCTTTTGGAAGGGACTTGATGAATTGCTTAATGAGACCCAACTTAATGTGGAGAGGTGGTAATAGAATTTTATCACGAGGTACCAAGCTCTCATGAAGAACATTTTTCTCACCGGGTCTCAAATACTCCGGAATTGGCCAGTCTTTTTTCCCCCAGTGTAGGTCGCGGGCCCAGCTATCCCACAAGCAAAGGAAGCAGGGATTTTTGGTGAAACCGGATTGCTGCCCTAATAGCATGGATAGAATTTTAAAGTCTCCACAAATCATCCACTTATGCTCATCATAACGAATCTTCTGAAGAATCAGGGCCAAATTCTCATATTTTTCTTGGAGAATAACAGAGTGAGCAATAGGAACTGAAGCGAATGTGTTGCCATTATGAAGAAGAACACCTTTTATGCTGTCTTTTGACGAATCAATGAACAGCCGCCATTCAGCAGGATCATACTTGAGTTTAAACTTTTCCATCACTCCGTATATATCGTTGCAAAATACCAAATCTTCCTCTTTGCTGAAATACTTCAAAAATTGTGTCTCGCGGTTGCGGTACCAATAAAAAGTAGTTCCTGGTGACAATAGATTTTTCTGTTTAAGCCGAGAACCTAGCAGTTGGGCAGCATCTTTTGGGAGTCCTAAATCCCGGACTAAATCATTCAATTCAGCTTGAGAGAAAAGTTCAGGTTTCGGATCTGGTTCAGTTTCAAACTCGGAAGTACTGGACTCATCGGGAAAAGCCATCTGATGAGTCTCATCATGATCATAACCGTCCACACAAATATGATCCAAAGATTTTGGTGGTTCAGGCACAGGTACTTCGTTGCTATGAGGCATAGGCCTAATTGCTGAGGGAAGGTTGGGGTAACTTATTACGTTCTTATTTTTTAAGTTGTATCCCTTCACAATGCAAGAGCAAAAATAGCAGTCACTGCTGTGGTCTCTTTGTTCACGCCACATCATAGGTATTCCGAAACGAAATGCTTGTTTTTTACCTTTCATCCATAAGCGTAGATCTTCCTCACATGTCTTGCACACTTTGTGAGGAGCCCACGGTTTGTCTTGATCGCCTAACTTCAAACCGAAATAGGCGAAATATACTTTAATAAATGCAGAAATGTTCCTCTGTCGCTTTTTCACGGTATATTCCCCACAAATAAAACAAAAACTGTCCGGAGAGTTGACGCAACCTCTGGCTCTGTGAGCCATCACAAATACACAGCACTGCAAACTACAACTGATGTGAACCACTTCGGAATAAAGCTGGATTACGACTGAGCAAACAAAAGGTAATAATGAACTTGCAAGAAACTGAAATTTGACAGGAACGTTCATGTCGCAACCACCGTGTTTGAGCGAGCGAACGAGGCGAGGCGAGCAGGAAATAACATGCGCCAGCGCGAGTACTGGATTTAGCCCCCCGCCTCCCAATTGTCCTGTTAATGTATAAAATGAATACAAAACACTCTAAAATATCATGAGGGAGTGTTTCTAGTTAGTTAACCATTACAACCTCTATTTTGGGCCAAGAAAATAAACTGCAGTCGGCTAAAAAGAAATTATGTCAACATTCCTTATATGGGTAAGAAATCTAATTTTGCAAGAAAACGTGACGTGATGGAACATTTTGGCTATTTTTCCTGGATTCAGCACCCCAAAATCTATAGGAATCAGTTGCAAAACTGGAGGCAGTTTTTTGGTAGTGTACCTGTGTAATAGAGGTGTTGGTTCCAAGTGATTATTCTGTGAATTGCTTGGAGAGGCAGAAGATCCTGAAGTACCAAGAAATGTAGCCAGAGACCAAGACAATGTGGCAGAATGATACAGAAATATTTCCCATCATATTGGGAGTCACAGGCTTGATAAAGAAGAATTCCCAAGCACATCTTGACAAATTACCCCTATCTATTACATCTTACGAATTCCAGAAGGAAGCTCTCTTTGGCACGATGCAAGTACTATGTTGAGTTAGCAGTAAATTTGAGAGACTGAAATCATACTCCACATACCCTGGCTTAGAAGTGAGGTTCATGACTGTCATGGTATGCACAAAATGAACCCATTTGGAGACTAGGGAACATGCAATGAAGCTACAATGTAGCACATTTAAGATTAATCAGAGAAGCTATTTTTTCATTCAATGGGTAATCAGATTCTGGAATTCGTTACCAGAGGATGGAGTAAAAGCTGTTAGCATAGCTGGGTTGAAAGAGGTTTGGACGAGTTCCTGGAGGAAAAGTTCATAAACCATTATTAAAGTGGGCTGGGGAAATCCACTGCTTACCCCTGGGACAAGCAACATGGAATCTGCCTACCCTTTAGGATCCTGGCAGGTACTTGTGACCTGGACTGGCCACTGTTCGAAACAGGATACAGGGCTCGATGCAGAGTTGATGTGACCCAGTATGTTCTTAAATTTTAAAGAACTCACATAAAGGACTCTGTTTGAAGAAAGGCTGTAAACGCTTTTCACCAGCGTTAACAGGCCTCATCTTTTTTAGTCACTTTCCATCCTTTGCCTACAACTAATTCTTTGTGCAGGAAGCCATACATCTGCAGCTGCGTTCTCTTTCCAAACTGTTCTTGAAATGCTGACAATGTGAAAGCATAAATGACCTGATAAAATCCATTGACACATTTGTGCAGCCTAATGAAATCCTTCCCTTCCCCAAGTCTCTTTGCTAAGGTAAGAACCCCTGAGTGATATTATGCTAAAAGGAACTGTGTGTCTCCCTGCAATTTTTGATTTCAGATTCTCTGTGTTAAAAATCTCTCACTCCTTGCCTCAGCAAATAATTTCTGGTTATGCCCCTGATAATTATAATTTTTCCATGCATGCATCGTAAAATGAGACCACAGGCAGTAGGATCATAGCAGGGTAAATGTACTGCCTATTCTCCTCTGCATCTGCTGAAACATTTAGCGTCTGAAGCTACAGTAAGAGCCATAATCACTTACAGTTCTAGCTCAAGAGCAATTTCTTTTATGGCTTTTCTTGGTATGATTCTCCATTTAGGATTTTGTTCTTTGCATGACTGTCTTTCTACATTTTTATAAAATATTTAAGCTCACAGAACTTAGAAGTTCAAAAGGCAGAGTCTGCTTAGCTACTTATGGTAATTTGATGAGTAAGTTTCTTGGTTGGCCAAAGATGACTAATTGCTATTAATTTTCACCACAGTTAATGGGCGAATCGCCATTATTCATGCTCCAAACCACACCATCATATTTTTATATGAACACTGGCTTAGTGCTCATGTAACCCCTCTTCTCAAGTCACTTTCTGGCTCTCTATCAGTTTCTGCATCCCAATTCAAACTTCTCCTACTGACCTACAAGTGCATTCTGCAGCTCCTCACTACCTTTCCTCTTACATCACACTACACCCCTCCTCAGGAACTCTGCTCCTCTGGCAGATCCTTTTTATCTGTGCACTTCTCTGCCACCGTCAGTTTCATACTCCATTCATTCCATCTCACTGCTCTATATGCCTGGAACAAACTAGCTGAGTCTGTGCATCGGGCCCCTTCTCTAGCCCTATTCAAATCCAGGCTGAAGACCCACCTCTTTGAAGCCACTTTTGGATCCTGGTGTTCCTCACTCTCTTGTCCACTACTTATGCGTATCTTACCGCACTCTAGTCCCCAGTTTTGCAATGTTTTTTCATCTTGATTAGATTGTAAACTCTGATGAGCAGGGACTGTGTCTTACATCTATATGTACAGTGCTACATATGCCTTGTATCACTATACAAATGATTAGTTGTAGCAATAGTAGTAGGCTGACTTGCAGATACTTAATGGATTCCGATTGCAGGTTAAGACGATTTTATCTTATGTCTTTATTAACGGCATCATTTATACTGGGAAACAATAAGCTGCAGTTAATTAAAGAGCTCCTGAACATAACGCTTTTGAGAAACTGCATTGCGTCGTTTGAAACGTGTCGTTATTGTATTGTACCCAGCTGTGGTGTACACCGCAAGCACATGGTCCACGCTGTAAAAATTACTCTTAGAGAACAATTTTCGAAGTGCTTGATGTGGGTAAATAGCGATTCCCCCATGTGAAATAGGCATCTTAAAATTGTCCTACCTCAGCAAGGCTATATTTGCAAGGTTCCATACGTGCAGATTTGGTTTTCAAGTCTGTGAGATCCTTTTACTAAAGTGCACTAAGCAGTTAGCATGGACTTTGGCATGGAGTAAGCGTGGGCTCGGGCCCCTGATAACTGTCAATGACACTTACCACATGCTCGTTTGCATGATAACTGACACTCACAAGTTAGGGAAAAGAATGGATGTGAAGAATGCATGGGATATTTATCATGCACTTTCAATGTTGCAGTCAGCGTGGGTGTAATTGCCTCTACCTAAAGAGGTGGAAGTAAATACACCTGCGGTAATTGCATGACAATGCACAGCGCTTATTTTGTATTAACTATTCGGACCATGTTGGTCTTGCCCCTGAGAGTTATCATGGAGGCTTTGCACTTGGTGCACTTTAATTTTAGCACTAAAGGTGCAGTAGCTGCAAAACCATAGCATGCTTTAATAAAAGGGCCCCTATGAGAATTGAAAATCTACCTGTGCTAAAAGCAGGGACAGAAATCCAGGTAAGTCTGAAAGGGAAGCACAGATGTACTTTCTGTCTGAACACTCGTGCAAAGTCCTGGGGTAGAAGACACCTGCAGACATTGCCCCGAGATTGGCAGTCTGAAAATTGCTGAGTGTGCGCAGGCAGTAAATGGTCATTTCAATTTTGATTTCATTTTAGCTTTTACTAAACAGTGCCAAAAAACTTAAGGTGCAGCAATTGCAGAGCCTGGAAAAGTAATGGAGGCGCTCCTGAAAGAGCGAATAGTGGATTTTCTTGAAACCAACAGGTTGCATGATCCAAGGCAACATAGTTTTACCAAAGGGCGATCTTGCCAAACAAATCTGAGTTCTTTGACTGGGTGACCAGAGAACTAGACCAAGGGCATGCAATGGATGTGATCTATCTAGATTTCAGCAAAGCCTTTGATACTGTTCTTCATAGGAGGCTTATCAATAAACTAAACAGCTTGGGGATGGGTCCCAAGGTGGTGAACTGAATCAGAAATTGGTTGACTGACAGATGACAGAAGGTGATGGCAAACGGAATTCACTCGGATGAAAGGATGGTGATTAGCAATGTGCCCCAGGGTTCGGTCCTGGGACCAGTACTGTTCAATGTATTTGTGAATGATACTGCTGAAGGACTGAATGGAAAAGTCAGTCAGATGACACACAAATTTGCAACAGAATGGACTCCTCTGAAGAAATAGATAACGAGGAAAGATCTACAAAAGCTGGAAGAATGGTCTAATGCTTGGCAGTTAAGATTCAATGTGAAGAAGTGCAGTGTCATGCACATGGGAAGCAGAAATCCAAGGAAATTGTATGCGATAGGGGGCGAGAGGTTGGTGTGCACGGACCAAGAGAAGGACCCTTGGAGTGATTGTTTCCGAGGATCTCAAGGTGGCAAAACAGTGTGACAAGGCGGTGGCTAAAGCGAGAAGGATGCTGGGTTGCATACAGAGAAGAATTACCAGCAGAAAGGAAGATGTACTAATGCCACTGTACAAGTTGCTGGTGAGGCCTCACTTGGAATATTGTACTCAGTTTTGGAGACCATATCTCACAAAGGACATAAAAAGACTGGAAACGGTTCAGAGGAAGGCAACCAAACTGATTTGGAGCCTGCATCAGAAGATATATGAGAAGATACTTGAAGACCTAAATATGTACACTCTGGAGGAGAGGAGGGGTAGGGGGAGATATGATTCAAGTTTATCCTACCTAACTCAAAGTACCTCTCACCTCCCCTACCTAACTCAAAGTATCACTCACCACTCCAGTAGTACATTGTTCTCCTATATGATATTTAGTAATTTGTAAACCACTGCTGTAAATAGTTCTCTGTAAATAGTTAAACATGTTCCATGTATCATAGTTATTTTTGTGCTAAAATGTTCTATGTAATTCAATGTTCAATGTTTTAATTGATTTTACTCGTTCTTTGTAAACCGCCCCTGATCGCTGGAAGGGGCGGTATAGAAAAGCACACAAATAAAATAAATAAATAAAATGATTCAGACCTTTAAATATTTAAAGAGTATTAATGAACAAACCTCTTCCAAAAGACGGGGAGCTGCAAAACTAGAGGGCATAACACAAAGCTGCAAGGGGATAAACTGAAAGGCAAGGTCAAGAAATACTTTTCACTGAAAGGGTGGTGGATGCTAGGAATGCCCTCCTGATGGAGGTGGTGGGGGCAAATACAGTGACAGAATTCCAAATGGCATGGGACAGACACAGTGGATTCCTTTATAGCAACAGGATAAAATGAAAACAAATATAACTTCTCTTATATCTCAACCAATAGGGGTGTCCTACCCCAGAGCGATGGGTACATCGCTAAACAAAGGCATTGGAAGGGGTGACCTGCATGGAGCGGCAGGTGCACCTACAGTTACTGCCTTGATGGGCAGACTAGATGGACCATACTAGTCTTTATCTACCATTATATACTATGTCATAGTGCAGTAAATATAGGGGGCATGCCCAGCATCTACCCACATTTACCACGCAGGACAGACACTTACTACACTGGCCCCACATTACATGAATCAGCAGATATCTGCTAAATCAACACCCCCCATAAAAAGCAATGGTGTAAGAACCAGTGACAGCCATTACCTTCCACCCCAAATCCAAACCCCAAACATGAGTCGGAAGCCTCCCACCCCCACTAATCCACTCCCCCCCTCCTCATAACAACTCTCCCAATCAGATCCCCCAGCACATTCTCCCTCCAGAAACAACCCCTTGATTACAACTTCCCTCAGTTCAAGTCCCCCCCCCCATACTTACCCTGAAGTTATCCTTGGTGTCTAGTGGATGGAACAGGAGAAATCTCTTTGCTCCTGCCCTGTTGCCGCCCAGTTGCAAAATGGCGGATCTGACTCCTTGGGGTTCTCTCGTGGCACTACTGCCAGGGTCAGTGATAGTACCATGAAGTTACCACTAGGGGGTCAGATCCGCCATTTTGAATCCAGCTAGCAGTGGGGCAGGAGTGAATGGCGACTGCTCCTGTCCTGTCCACTAGATACCAGGGATAAGTGCCAGAGGGAAGGGGGATCAGAAGATGAGGGGAATGTTGGGGCTGGAACAGAGAGGCTGTGATCAGAGGTAAGGGTTGCTGTCATGGGGACGAGGAGGGTTCAGGGAAGTAGTGGCTCTGGCTAATGATTGGTGTTGGGGGCTCTGGGTCATGATCAAGGTATAGATTCAGAGGTGGGGGGGCATAGCTGTCAATGGTGCTAGTGAGAAGATGGGGGCAGGGGGAGACACAGAAATCAAAACCTAAGATTTGACCAGATAACTCCTATAATTAACTGAACAATTTTTTTTTAATATTGGCCTTAATAATAGTAATTACCCCCTCTGGAAAAGTGACCATGTGCTGATAGCTAGGGATTGGAATGAAAAGGGAAACCTCCGATTCCTGGGTCTGATTTCAAAGCAGTGCTGCTTACCTAGGAAGTAGACTACAGTCAGGAAAATACACTATGTACATTTGCATGTGACCATGTGTGTACTGGGGGAGAGCGAGGCATGAGATGGGAGGGAGGTCAACCATTCATGATAATACAAACAGCAGTCTATAAAAACCACAAATGACTTTAAATGGATAAATAGTATACAGACCAAAGGATGTATTTATTAAACTTAAAAGTAGATTTCATAAAGTTACCGTATCAACTCATGGAAAATCATAACCAGAAAAACCAACATCACAAAAATAGCATTACTCATGATAGACTCATCCTAATTCATATGAAGACAGTTCAAACAAGAGACAGCTAATATGTTTTGGCACTTTGTGCTGATGTCCTTCGAAAAGTGATTCCCCAGGATAGAAATCTTGGAGGCGTTTCATATCATAGCTGGATTGCATTGGAAAAGTTGTGCACATTGCATGTTTGTCCAGGGGACACCATCCTAGAATAGCTGGGGATTATTGTATGGAAGGGCTCAGTTGCAACGGCATAGTTCTGAAACATCATCAATCATGACGACAATGTCTTTTCACAACACCCTTTTCTCTGCACCACCCTTCACCTCCCGCATTGAACCTTAGATTTTCCTCTTCTTGCATTAGTCCCATCCAACGTCTAGGACTCTACCTCCATCTCTGATTTCAATTCTAAAGTTATCTTAGTGACAAAGTCTTTAGTTTCACCTTCTGACTCCTTTTTTTCTTTTTTTGCTTCATATATTTTGTAAAATCCATTTCTTCCTGCTTATTTTTGAAAGATGCTCTTTGAGTACTATGATATAAAAATCTGTAGGTAAACAACCAAACAGTCAAACTATAAAGCAGAGAAGAACCACAGCCTCGCCAAGGATATCTTCAACAGTTGTCTTATTGTAGGTCCACAATAAAACAAAACGACTGTTAAAGATATCCTTGGTGTGGCTGTGGTTCTTCTCCGCTTTACAGTTTGACTGTCTTCTTGCGAAGAACATATCCTCTTCTTCCTTGTTTGGTTAAACAACCAGTGTCAGCTAGAGCAAAACATAAAAATGAAAAGGACTTTGAACGCTATCCTATAGAGCTCTATCTACATGTGATGCTTAGTGGGTTGTTTTTTTTAAATCTCACCCTGGATATTGAATATGCAACAGGTGACCTTTTCCCTTCTGTCTTCCTTCCCCCAACTTTAAAGCAGAAGTGGCTTGAAAAACGTCTCGTTATCAGGTGACAGCAAGGGCAATGGAAAATGGGCACAGACTGGCTTGCAGAAACTGTGCTTGAACTCACGGGGGGAAAATTGTTGCAGGGTGGAAGGGGCTCGACTATGTAAGAGAGAGCACAGCTCATCACGACAGATTATCTTGCTTGCTATAAACGCAGGGCACAGGGGACCAAGGAATGTGAAAGCAGCTGAAAGCCTTGGGAAGGTTTCTTCAGGAAGTCCATCCTATGGACTTGACAGGAGGTGTTTGGGTAAAGCTCCAGGGCCCTAAGATTAATTTGAACATTCTTTTTGAAATGTTTTAGTAAATTAATTCTTTCCATCAACACTCTTCCCTTGCTTAATATTATGGAGGCATACACCTTGTGGCTGATTTTCAGGTAGTTTTCCCTTGACATTTACTAGTTTGAGGTGCACATGTTAGAAGTACCCACATACTTTGGCTTTAATGATCTTCTACTCCAAGCTCAAGTTACATTGCAAGCACAGTTGGTATTTCCTTGCATTGCAGGGCTTACACTCTACACAGACACAAAGCGGGTCATTTTATAAAGTTATTTTAGCACCTGTATGATAATATGTGCAATGGCAGGAACCTACCTACTGTGGGCGTTACAAGGAGTGCAGGCAGGGTTTTATTTTATTTTTATTTATTATAGCAATGCTTATATACCAAGCATTAGGAAAACTAAGTGATTGCCTAGGGCTGCAGCTTCTGAGGGCATTTAAAGCTAAACAATAAATTCTGAAAGCCGGGGGTGGGTGGGGGGGTGGGGGCATAAGGCTTAAGGTTTGCCTAGGGCATTAATCCCTTGAACAGACTCTGGGGCCAGCCCAAAGTGCAAGATAGGCAGCGAGCAGGTGCAATTATGAAGGAGGTGCATTGATGATAAAATATGCTTATCTACAAATAAAGAATTCAATATCAGCTCAGGAACTCAAAGTAGCACACACATTGAAAAATTTTAGAAAAACAATTTTCAGGACCATCAAGAATATCTACTTCAGCTCAATAGCTCGCAAATAATTTTCATTATCGGTCCATATTTCTTAGGTATATTTCATATATCAACTAATATCAACTGCATATTCAGAATTATTTCTCTTCAGCTACTTTTATCCCTTTCTCTTCTGTATTAGAGATGTGATGGTGAACTGCAGGACCAAAATAAACAGACCGATGATGAAAATGATTTGAGAGCTGATGAAATGGCGTGCTCTTTTTGGATATTTTTGATAGGCCTCAAAGCACCTTTCTAAATCTGTTTCAACGTGTGTGAATGGTTACGCTGCTATGAGTTCCTGAGCCAACACTGAATGGTTTGCTATTGTGCTCGTGCATGTGAGTAATGGAGGTGTAGACAATCTACGAATATACTGCAGACTTTCTGCGTGGACATTTACACTTGCTCGCGAGTGGATGTAACGTCTGTGCTATTGCTGCTGCATTTGTACTAATATTTTAAGCAGAAAATTGTAGTTGCTGTGTTAGTCCCCTTGGTTATGAGCAAAGAAAGGTTAACATACAAGTTGTAGGTGATACCTTTATATTGGACAGACTTAGTAGATTTTTGAGACGCTTTCAAGACCTATAGCCTCTTCATCAGGTCTATGAAGGCATAATGCAGGTAGCCTGGGTTTAAAATCATCTAGGTTCTGGGTAGCTGACATATGTCATTACCGATCAAAGCAAAGTGTGAGAGGTAGTGAGAGTTACAGAGGAACTGACCCATTACTCTGCATATCGTCATATTAGCTTTATGCAGCGGTCGTGTGTATTTTCTAGGGTAGGGAAAGACTGATTTTACAGGGCACTTACCCACCTTCTCTTGCTGTCCCTCCCACAGAATTTCAAATGGACGCCCCAAATTTCACCTATAGGGCTTTTCTAAAGTGTACCTTCATGTGAAAGCAAAATCAATTTAACATATTTTAACCCACAAATTAACATACAGAAAAATGATTTGGAAATGTCTGAAATGAGCTGAAATCAGGGACAAATCCAAAAAACTGAAAAATAAACTGAAAATGTTTTGCCAGTGCATAGGCAAAATGTTTGAACCCAGTTAAACATGCATATGTGCGGAAACTCTCTTAGCTTACCTGAGGTGGGGAGCTTTCTACTATGCCTATTTACCTGGGTCAATAGCTCTGAAAAGCGTCCCCTTTGTGTTATGTTTTTTCCTTTCATTCCTCTGCTGTGCTGTTTATTTTACTACCACTGTCTTCTTCCGGTTGTTTTTTTTTATTGAATATTCTTCACTCAAGCGTAAGGAAGTGCTTTTGTTTGATATGAAATAGGAAGAGCAAAATAAAATTTCCTATTTCAGTTTGAAAACAAAATGAAAAAACAAAACCCCAGCAAAATTGTGTTCTCTTTAAATTTCATTTCACTTACAACAAATGCACTGTCAGGCAGTGAGCCCTGACCCTCTCCCCCCACTACACTAAAAGAAAAAGCATCTTTCCCAGGTGTAGTGCCTTCTGTCTCAGCTCCTAAAATGCCTCACCTCACATTTTACCCAATCTGTGGGCCTAGTCGCTTCTCCACCACTGACAGTTTCATTATTCACAACAGAGTGACATCGGCTGAATAGATGACCAGTGCCATAGTGTGGTTTAGAAGAAATAACAGCTACATGAGCCTCAGGTCAGTCGGCACCATTTTGGAAAACAGCACTGGTTGGGGCTGGAGCAACTGAGGTTTACTGCTGCCCCGTGGGGTTATGGGATTGAGGAGGAACTGGGACAGCTGGCATTAAGGGCAGGGGTGTTTTAGTTTACAAGTCTATTCATCATTTTTGGACAATAGCTGACATTAAAATTAAAACCAAGGAGCCCTTTTACTACAGCGTTTTAGGTTTTTGCACTTAACGGGTGTTTAGTGTGAAAACTAATGGGCATTAAGAGCAAAGCTTCCATGGTAAATAACAGGGGTCTGACCAGTAGTTAATGTGGGCATGCTTACCCTAACCCATGGTGCCATTACCATGGGTGAACTTACTTCCACCCCAATAGTAGCAACATTGGCAGCACATATGTCCCCCATGCTAAGTGGGACGTGCTCACCATGCCCATTCTCTCCCCCAGCCTGCCCATTTGGCACCTTAACACAGATTGGCAGCATGAGAATCGATGTTGTAGCAGCTCTTGCAGTCCCAGCACTAGCGGGCAGGGATGGTTCTGCCTTCTGCCGCAGTCCCATAAGGTCCAGGCAAACACCGCACTCAATCCTGTTGCGTCACCTCCAATTCCTGAGCTCCCTGTTGCTTCAGAGCCAAGCATGGCCTTTCCTCTCATTATGTTACTCATGTTCAAAAACACAAAGTATTTAGGAGAATTAAACACATAGCTTGAGGCACATCCACAAGCTGTACAACTGCATCAGCTCAGTCCACGTTAAACATAGAGTCTTTCAGGGAACACAACAATGTGGCTCTGCTGCACGGCCAAAAAGCTGTGTAGCTGCCCCACCCTTCAGGTTCCCAGCTTGCTCACTGAACCTGCCCCATCCCCGGTACCTCCATCAGTTCTGGGTCTCAGTTGTGTTTCCACAGCCTCTCCTTCTTCCCAGGGGTCACTGCTCTCTTTCTCTGGAAACATCAGGAGCTTTTTCAGAGGCAGGTACAGGCTCCTGAAGGCGACACATCCTTCCTTCCTCAGCCTCTCCTGCACTGCTTTTTCCTTGCCAGCTCCCTGTCCCAGAAGCTCTTCCTCCAGCAACCCCAGTCTCTCTAGCCTGAGGAAACTCCACCCTCTCCTGGGTGTTCTTCTCCTAATTGAATCACCTGGGCTTTAACTGTGGGCGGGGCCTTCCTACCCCATGGGATTCTGGGACATGTAGTGAGCTTCCTGTACCTGAGCCTGCCACAATGTAGATGAACTGTCACCCCCTCCCCATAACAGCAGGCCGAAGCATGCAGTTAATGCATACCAAATCACGCGTTAAGCGCATAGGGGACTTTAGTAAAAGGGCCCCTAAATGGAATTAAACTAATTTTAAGATGACACTGGAAAACATTTTCCCTCTTCCCTCCAAACTTCCCCCCCTCGATCATCCCTTTCATCACTTTTTTTAAATAGACATTTTTGGTTTAAAAATTTAAGATGATTCTTTAGGAAGTAGCGTAGGCCTCTTTTCTTGCAATGTACGCAACACGGCAGCTTATTAATCAAGGTTCCAATTCTCTCCTAACTTTTGGAAAGTCTGATGTGGATTTTCTGAGGAGGGGGGAGGGGAGTGATCTATCTCTTCAAGGTGCTGGGCACAAACAGACTTACAAAAAACATGTCACAGACCTGCAAATTTCAAAACAACCAACTAAATTTATTGTAAAAAGTCAATGCAATTCTAAAGCACTTCATTCCACTTCTTCAGTAACACAGTTTCCCTTCTAAGTCTAAGGGCGAAGGACACTTCTTTGCTCTAGGTTGCAGTTTCCCACACTCCTAAGGGTCTTCTTTATCTTCTTTCCTTTGTCCTTCTCTGGCTCTTTTCACGCACACTGTTATCAGCTACATGGAGGCTGCTGTCTCAGGATTGCAAATGGGGACCTCGGACTCTTCTAGTGGTTCCTCTGATGTCCGAAGCTCCTTTTTTCTGGACACCTCAACAACTCCAACACTCAAACTTTGATGCCAAACTCCTTCCCTTTCACATTAAACCCAGAGTGACAGCACAGCTCCTGCCTGAACACAGGACAAGGTGTCCAACTCCTTCTTTCCAAACTAGCCTCTTTCCTTTCATACCAACTATAATTCACAGGCTGACTCCTTTTCAAACAGATCTGCCTTACGCAGAACACTTCCCTTCGCCACTCCCTATGCCAATGGCGTTTTTCCAGTGCCCTCGGATGTGCGAGGCACATCTCTAGTAAGGTGGATCAATGGATTCACTTACTGTAGGATATTTGTTACATTCACTTTCTGTTGGCATGAAACGAGTCAAAGCTAGTAGTTGGCACTGCACCACATACTGAAGGAAAAAAGGAACGAGGCCGCTGCATAGTTGTATTCTAATACTGAGTCCAGATATTTTTCTATTGCTCGGTGGAGTCTGTTTTCCATAGGGATTCCTTACAGATATGTAAGCCATCGAGCTGCCCCATGTTCCATTTTGCTGTGTTAAGACGACGGAATGAAAGACATATGTAACCCAGGGGAACCCAATTACAGGATTTGCAACCACAGATATTCAATCAGAGAGTCTGAAGCTTGTGTCCCATGAGGTCTTCTTTACATTTCAGTCTTCAAGACACCAGTCGGGCATATTAATATTGAGAGGAAAAGCTTGCGGTACTTGTAAAATCATTTCAGCAATATGGTCCAGCAATGGAGGAATTGGCAGGTGGGTTGTTTACCCTGCACTGACCAGGCCTGTAATGAGAGATGTCTTGAGGATTTCCTATGGGGCTCTTTTATTAAGATGTGCTAAGTGGTTGCACTAGGACTTAGCATGCAGTAACTGGTAGCACAGGCCTGCGCAGACATGACAGTTACTGCATGCCAATTCCCATGGTAACCACACATCATGCGATGGGGCAGGGAGTGCGCAGCTTAGGAGCGCAGAGTTAGTGTGGTGAGCACATTGTGGTTAGCGGGTGGTACATATTGTATTCTAGCAGTCAATGATGCAATTAGTGCGGGTGCACTTAGGGACATGTTTATTAAGCAGTGTTACTTGATAACGTGGCAGACGGAATGTGCTATCTGGGCACGTTAACAGATAAAGCAGGGAAAGTGCAAATAATGCAAGACTTTTCTGCACCATCTGCAGATCCTGTGCTAACTGCTGGAGTGGGCGGGATATGGGCAGAGAGTGGGCATGTCTGCAATGCATGATTACCGCAGGCATAATCAGCATGCGGTAAATGGCAAAGGTGAGACAGCGCGGGTACTCATAACACCACCTCAATGGCTGGCAATAGCTGCATCCACGATGCTGCTGCGTTGCAGTTCCTGCAGTTTCGGTGTACACACCCCAACAGATAATGCATGGCATTTGCAGCTAACACCATGCTATCTGCCGTCTTTTGCCGCATTAGCTGCAAGCGTTTAATGCGCTTTAGTAACAGACCCTTTAATGTCATCTCAATGGGTGGAGTTAAATGCATCAACATTAATTGCAAATGCCAATATCACACATTAAGGTACGTTTCAGGCCCATGCTGTACACACCTCAACAGTTGTGCGACAATTGCACTTACCACACATTGATATTTACACAAATTTTGATATCTCCTGGATCCAAGAACATGGATTTAGATACATTTCTTACAGCTATGGCCAAATGTTTTAGATTCCTGCTTAAAGTAACCTTCTGCGTGTTGGTGGAATACTTTCGGGGTAAACAGATTTTAGAATACAGGGATGTAGGCAAATGTATTGAAAATAGACTTTATTAGGTCTTTGATACAGCCAGACTGAGGTCTTCACCGTGAAAATGAGAGCTTGTGGAGAATGAAGGAACCTGATTTACTGAAATCAAGGAGGCGTGAAAATAATATTTTCATGGTATAAAGACATATGGAGTCCGATTCCTTAAGGGGCACATCCAGGCCGTCTGGATGGGCCCATTTGGACACGATTCTAAACCGTGGGAACCAGACGTTCCCATGGGTGCAGGATCGGGCCCTGGGATGCCCGGCGTGCCCCTACATCACCACGTGGATGTTCTCCCCATGGCACAACCTGCTTGCTGCCTTTGTGACCGCTGATTCCCTTCCGCCTGACCCCAACGGGGGCCGCTGAGGCCTGGATCAGGTGGTGGGGACTCATTCTGAGTGTCCTGTTGCTCTGGTGGGGGGGGGTACTGATGAGCTCTGGGGGTGGGGGGCTGCCAGCCAGGATCGGAAGAGTGCCTTGCTCTTATTCTGGAATAAGCAGGGCATCCCCTTGGTGATCCTTGGACATACAGGGCTGCCACTGGAATCTGCCCTGTACGTCAGGGGTCGGTCACGCCCATGCTCCGCCCACTCTCTGCCCCTGTGTCACTCCCATTCCCTGCCGCATGCACAGTGGCTCTGTACGTAGAGCAGGGCTGGGAGGCAGCATAGGCTGAGGGCGGATAGCGGGGTTGGACGTCCTGTAGGGACACCTTTGTGGATTGGGCCCTTACTGTTTTGCAAAATAATTTTTTTGATGCAGACTTTAATGGAAGAAGAAATCCAAAGGGCTTGCTGGTTGCATTTCCTGAAATCTGAAGACTATCACGAACATGAAACTCTGAGTCATCTCTAGCCAAAGGAAATGAAGTCTAAAAGAAGCCTCACGAATCATGACCAGCTCCACTCCAAGCACATAATCCAGACCACCATGTAGAAATATTAGTGTTATGTGCACAGTACGGACGGGCAAAATTTAAAAAACAAGTTTGCGAAAAGAGACTACAATGTAGTTCTTCAGTATTCTGGCTGTTAAACATTCAGATAGATCAGTCTTTGTTAATGAGGTGTGTTCAAATTAAAGTACACACACAAACATTAATTAATAGTTCATAAAGCTTTCTGTTAAAAAATATTAGGGAGAGATAGAAAGAAATGTCTATATTTCATAAGTGCATTTAAAGTGGCTATTATGATAGGCCCGACATCAGTAGTCAGGAACAATACCTAAGATGGAGGTCTCCTCCTGGCCCTCTACCCCTCCTCCATCCTGTCTTCTCAAGCTCTTCCTCTTCCTAGTTCCCCTTGTTTCCTCTCATCCCCACCAAAATCAGAGCCATGGTTGGAATATGGTCCCGTGTGGGCTTGCAGCAGTGTGGCCCAACCACCGGGCAAACTAGAGCAGCTGCATCTTGGAGTGAGGGGGGGGGAGGGGGGAGGCACTACAAAGAGCAGCTACAGTCAAAGCAAAACAAAGGGTCCCGGCAGCCACCCAATTCAAAGAGCCATCAGTATGTACTGTTACCCACACGTAGAATGGGCAATATGCAAATAGTCCATTTGCCCTTACAGTGGCTTTTTGAAATTTCCCTTATTATGCAAATATTTGCAAAACAAAGTTTAATATTTAAAAGTGGGAGAGATGCTGTTGTGTGTGGCGGGTAGGTAGGGGTCTTAAAAACTAATTGTGAGGTGACGCAAGGCTGATGTTTTCCCAAGGGCCCTAATACCCTGTCACTGGCCTTGGCTTGGGGGGAGAAGAGAGTTGATGGGAATTCTGGGTGATCCTTATGTGCTTTCATTTGAAATGTTAGAGGAAATTTCAACAATACTGTATTTCCTACGTAGTAACATAGCAAATGATGGCAGATAAAGACCAGTATGGTCTGCCCAGTAACGTGACTAGAGTAGGTGCACCTATTGCTCCATGCAGGTGACCCTCTTCTATGGCTTCCTTGAGGGTTTTGCTTCTGTTTTGTTTCATTTTAAAAGCAAACCAAAAGGATATCCAAATATGTTTTTTGCTGTCATTTCATTTTCAAAAACAATGGAGTCATCAGCCCTGACCAGCTGAAGCCAGGCATCCTTTCCTCTTTCACAAAAAAACAAAACACTGCCAACATTAAAAGTTGAAGCCTTATAGGTCATTCCCTGTCCGCCATCTTTCCAGATGCATCGTAGCCCAGAAGTCCAAATGGGCCAAGAATAATCCTCAGCTGCTTTTGACCTGCCAGGGTCTGTGTTTCAAAATAAAGCTGGTTTTACAATAAGATTGTGTTAATCTGGATGGTGCCAGTTTGAAATAAAGCCCAGCGATGCAGGAGCAACTGGGGACTGTTCCTCCCCATTTGGACTTCTGGAGCTCTCATCAGCAGCTGATGAGGTGACAGAGGAGGTCTTATCCCTTAACTGGGTGGCTAACCTGGTACGTCTCCACACTCCCCAACGTATTGTCACCAGAAGTGGCTAGACTGGGCGTAGGCAGCCAGACACACTGCTGGGCCTGACCCTTCTATATAAAAAGGAGTAGTTGCGACAGAGTGGTCAGGTTGAAAAAGGATTTTTATTCCCCTCCCGGGGTTTGGATTTTCAAAACAGTACAAACACAAGAACTTAAGAGGTAGCCATACTTCTGGCAAAACTGAGGGTGAAAAGAAACACAGCTTCTTGCTTGAACAAAAACAGGGATTATAACAAAACAGAAACCAGGTAAAAATGCTGACAGTTTTCCTCTGTGCACATTCAGCTCTCTACAAGGCACTCTTGTCTTCAGCTAGTGCAGAGAATTTATATCAGTCATTACCAATGAGCAGTCCATGTCCTCAATATAAGGAGTGAAATTACTTGGCTCCGTGATCATAGGCTCTTCAACCACCTTACTTTCCCTAGGGCAGAGAGTTTGGAACTTTCTTAAATCAGTCCCTGGACTTTCCTCACAGCTCTCTCCACAATATGGCAGGTAGTTACCAGATAGCTTGTAAAACTGCCCTGCTCTGTTCCTAACAGACTTTTCTCTTTGCAGTCTTCTGCAGGGCTTTAAAGACACACATTCATCTTCTTCACTCATACAAATATCTTCAATTGCATTACTTTCCTTTTCCCAAGGTTGCAAGTATTTCAGGCAGTTCTGCCTTTCACTCATACATGGTTCCTTACCAGCTGCCTTCCGTCCCTTCCACTGAGCTCTGTGTCTGGGAAAATCTTCCTGCGTCAGAGGTGAGGGTTTCCTGTAGTTAATCCCTCTGCTGGCAGATAGCTTTCTTTCCCTTTTCAAGTCCCTCCTGGGCTTTCTGCTCCAAGGCTCAAACAAAACAGAACTAGCATGGGAGTATTCTGAACCTCTGTCTGAGACCTGCAAGTCTTCCCTTACTTGCCAAGCTTCCTGTTCCTCGTGAACTTCCTGCTTGCCTCGGTCTCTCTGATCCTCCAACTCTTCAAAACCCTCTGAGCTTCCAAAACCTTCAAAACCTAACTCTGTTTGCCTTACATGTTTTTTATACAGGTTTAGGGGCGTTTTCCTACCCATGTGCAAACTGTTCTCCTAATTACTTGGGGAGTGTTTGTTAGCTAGGTGTGCCTTCAGACCTCGTGTCTCAGCCTGCTTTGGTTGCCCATGGTAACTGGGAAGCTTTTGATCTCCCTGCCTGTCAGAATCTGTGCTAAACCCAGCAGCTTTCTGTGTTTTAAAGGCACAGGGCAGATCTTCGGTGTCACAGTATGCTCCAGCATATTCACGTTAACCATATGTCTCTACCCCACCCCTCCCCCTCACACATCTGGAATCCACTCGAAATGCCACCTTCTTCTTCCTTAGCCCCAAACTCTGGAATTCCCTCCCCCAGACCTTCGGTTGGAACTCTCCTTTAACAGGTTTAAATCTCTATTAAAGGCCCACCTCCTTTGCTCCGCTTATGACCTCCCTGCCCCCCAGCTGAGGTGTCTCTTCCCCAATTTTTTTTCTTTCTTGTGTCCTGTCTCCTCTCTGCTAATCTCTCCTTCTGTCCTCTTTGGTTTCCTCTTTCCTGTCGTGATTATGGTGTACTTTTCCTTTTCTGGTACTTTGTTTTGAATTATTGTAAACCACTCTGGTGTATTTTTGTAATGTGGTATATCAAGAACCTAAATAAGCATAAACATAAGCGCTTTAAAGATCAGTTCCATAGCTTTCAGCCATTAGTTTAACTGTCTTCAATTAAGGGCTATCCCACAAGTTCTTACAAAACAGCAAGATTTACAACCGTTGTTGCTATCCTTGAGGGGGGTTTTCAGGCCAAAGAGCACTAAAGATATTCTGAGTCTTGATTCAGAGCAGCAGTTTGAGCGATGAGAATGTCTTTAAGGTTAGTGGTCCTTTTTGTTTGACTATGGAGTTCTTTTCTGAGAGCTCTGAGACTCTCCTACTGGATTATGTCATTCCTGGTGTACTTAGGCTGGACTATACACCACACAACCCCCTCCAGCATCCATCTATAATAAAACTGTTTCAGAGAAATTAGTAAAATTCTTTCTACCTCCACACTTCTTGATATTGTTTCTAGAATGGAATGCCAAATGGGCATAATTCTTTCATGATGATCACATCAGAATTACTTAACCAATTTCTGTAACTCCCAGACTATCTATACTCTCTAAGTCAGAGGTTCCCAACCTTTTAAGTTGTGAATTCAGCAACCCCAGTTCATCTCTACCTCTCTTCCTGGACTCCCTCCCCTCAGCACCAAGCCTGTCCTCACTAGCCCTCTTTATCTTCCTCCTCCTTCCTGTCTACACCAATCCCTTTCCTTCCCTCCCCGCCAACCAGTCCCCACCAGTCTCAGTCTCTTATAATTTTCTATTATTAACCACAAACCATACAAGTATAAAAATAACCTAAGCCCCCAAATTATGAAATACATAATCCATAGGCCACATGAGAAGTTACCCAAAAGGACGCACGAAGGGGCAGGCCCCCTTGTCATCCTGCTTTATAGGGTGTGCCTGTGACAGGGTGTCACAAGCTTCTAGTGTCTTATACAGACTGAAGTCTCAATTAGATGACGTCACTATGGGATCACAGATTATCATTCCCCCAATGAATAAAGTGCAAAGTGCTGACAGTATAAGTAGTGTAACCCCATGCTACGATTTCTGTTGGTCAGACAATGGGATTTCCCTTAAAATGTAAGCATTCACAGTAGCTGGAGCAGGTGTTAAAAGTTTGACCTCTCCCAAAGAGTGACAACCAGTACAAAATACTAAGGTCCCCTGGAATACCTTTCTACTTAACAGGAAGGAACAACAGTGGGACAACCAATGAGCTAAAGCTAAATGAAGGATAAGGGACCGATGATGTCACAATTAAAGCATTTCTTTATTCCCCAATTAGATGGCATAAGAGAACTCACTCCAATACTGTCTGAGCAATCAGAGCAATAAAGGGAGTTCCATACTGTGATACATGATTGTCTCAGTAAGGTTCCCAATGAGATACAATATGGGATAAAGAACCCAGAATTTCCCAAAAGACTAGTTACAAATATCAGCATGAGCTGAGATGGCAGTGTTCAAAACCTTTCCTGGTTATAGGAATAATTTAAAAAATTTAAGACAAATAAATATTTGGAAACATTTAAAATATATTTGAGCTCAAATATGACCCATTCTGTGCAATGTTGGTAGCTACTTATCAATCTGATATCTTCCAGGATGGGATCCAGGACGACCCAGACAGAAGCTTCTTCTTCTTTTGATCACAATTCTTCTCTCTTCTTTACTTCAAGCTCTTGCAGCACATGCTTACTACATAACTTAGTTACTAAGAGAAATATTTCTTACTCTACATCACCTATTTCTAGTTCCCCATTAACCCAAACATATATCAATAAGGACTGCAAGCTTGCAAGAATCTCAGATAAAGGAGGTTCTAAAAAAAAAAAAAAAAAATCCCCCCTTCCCCTCACTCTTATTCAACTACAAGCAGCTCCCATGCAAAACTCCAAACACAATTCCAGCCAAACCTCAGAAATGCCAGCAGTCACAACCCTAAAACAAAAATTTCATCTAAACAAGATCTGCAGCTCTGAAAGAAAAACTTTTAAACCTTAAGCTCTGTCGCTCTTCAAGATTCCATTTATCCTCAGTCAAAAAACAAAGTTTCATCTCAGTCACACATATTCACATTCTAAGAAATTAAACTTCTTTCACCTCCAGTTGTCTTTACTATTTAATATCTGAAATCAGTAAGAGGGTTTTCCTCTGCACAACCCTTTTCAAACCATAAATCACAAAATATGTATCACCGTACTAACCTTCCACTCCTTCTTAACAGGAAAATTGTGAAAAAGTAATACAATTTTCTCCCTTAACTCTTATATTTAATCAAAGAATTGAATCCTTAGTAGTTCCTGTTCCCTTTAAAACTATTCCAGTCTTTTAATTTTTCAAGACATTTTCTTTTCCTATCTCAAAATAAATCTCACAGGAAACAAAACTCAAAAATCCCTAATTTCCTTTATAGCCCTTTCAATTACTCAAAACCGAAACTCCCTCAATAAAGAGGAGCACCCCTGAAGCCAAAAAGGAAACCACTTCAGCTCCTACCCCCACCTGCAACTCAACTAAAAAACAAACAAACAAACAAACAAACCTCTAGATCATTCAGAAACAATTATTCTCCATTCAACGCTCACTTCCAATCCCGCAATCTTTCCCACATTCACATCTCCAGAGGCCTCTGGGACTCCCACCAACTCATATGCTTCCATTCTGTACCACATCCAGACCCCAACCAACTATCCACCCAACCCCCCCCCCCCCCCTAGCATTCTGAATTCCCCTGAGACTAGGTATTCGTACACTATGCTATTGTAAAGTTCTAAACACCTTCGCTTAGCAGTTTAAATGCCCTAATGCTTTTGCCACCGCTGTAAACCTCCCCAGGTAATTTTTTATTATTTATTTTGACTTGCTTTCATCTGATTACAATAGGATAAAACTTTGTTGGTAAGTTTGTTCACTTAGTCACTTTATGCTGATAGATAGTCAAGAGGCAGTAGGATGTTGAGTCGAGAATGGCTGGGGTCTGGCATCTCATGCAGACTGAAGTCGCATGATGACAGAGTTTCTCAGAAGATGGAACTATAATTAGTTTACCCGCTCCTTCCTCAGTGATGTCAAGCTGCAAACTGTGCCAAGGTGAAAGGGAGGAGAGAGCAAAGCAAATAGTCAATTGGACAGATGCTGCCATTCTGTATACCATTGTAAAGCTAATAGGAAGTGTTCTTGGCTTTGAGAGGCACACTGGCAGCTGATGCTCATAATTTCAAGTCAATGAAAATGAAACGGTGATAAAATTGTTCTTTGCTTTTTTCTTTTTTTTAGTTCAGTGTAGCCTTTAATCAGCAACATTTCAGGCCAATGCTTCTGTAATTCTGGTTTTGTTGCTTTAGCACGGAACTTTGTCCAGCTGAGAATGTCTCCGTTTTTCAGCCAATGCTGGTTCTTTTCTCTGCTCGACTTTCCCCAAGATTCCTACCGGATGGTTTGCTGCTGTATAATGCTGGAAATGACAGATATTACTGGAGTTGGGATTCATTTGGAATAGGATGTGGTTTGGGCTTGAAACAGTACTAGCTAAGAAAATAAACTCACCTTATAACAGAGTATTGGTAAGATTCTTTCATCTTTTCAAAAGATTGTTGCTGTTCGGAAGTCCATTTGAATGGAGCTCCTTTCTTCAGGCTTTCTGCCAGTGGGCTGTGACCTTGGAGACAATTGTCTCCATGAATGGCTCCAGCAGTTTTCCCTGTTTAGGAAGATACAGTAGCTGGTATACAGAAGAAGTAGAGCCTGTGTACAACCTGGCTCCTTCTTTTTGCTGCCGGCCTACTTTACAGGGCCCGTTTCAGATCTGGATGGCATAGTTATAGTGGGGCCCCTCCAGGTGTGAGGCCTTGGACAGTTGGAACTTTCAAACCCACCTAAAGACGGTCCTGCCATTTGACATTGACTGGATATAAAATTACGCAATATGGCACCAGATAGGCCTGACGCATGCTAATTATCCCTTGTCTTGGGTTTTCCCGAGTTATGTTCTCGTTAGTTTGCCGATCTCAATCAAGGGTCCTAGTTTAATTAGAATAATCCACAAGGCTGACCTGATTCTGGAACTTTTAGGGGTGGAAATCCATGTCTGGCCTTGTTTCTAAGAAATACTGCTGAGGTTTGTGAAAAATGTTCACAAACGTATTGACAGGGAGCGACTCTGACTATATTTATACAAGAGTCAGAAGTTTGTATTTCCTTTTATATTGTGAGTGGAGGAGTAGCCTAGTGGCTAGAACAACTCCTTGTGACTTTGGGCAAGTCACTTTACCCTCCATTGCCTTAGAAGAAAAGGCTGGCAATCTACTTCCAGTGATACATTGCCAAGAAAACCCAGAGGTAGCTGGGTCACTATGAGTCCATACTGACTTGATGGCACTGAAAAAAAAAATTGTGTTATCAGTAGGACTGAAATCTCTAAGCTTATTGCACTCATCAAACTCACTTGTTATGGGTTAAGATGAATAGTTCTTGAGGGGGATGACGGCTATTGCATTAACGTGCTGGGCTTGCTGCGCTGACCTTTAGAGGATTAGAGTTTCTGAAGACTCAAGAGATGTTTTCTTTTTGTAAGCACTGTGAAAATGCTAGTTTAGTTATCAATCAGAACAGCAATAATTTCTACCCAAGTGTATCAGTCCAAGCACAGACTCAAGTTTATCTGTGCGTTTCTGATGCTAAAAGCAATTACTTTTGCACCTACATGAGCATAATTTTGACTGCTGCAGCTTTATCCTGTATATAATCAAATCTGTGCCTATTATAAAGCACTGAAAAAATAAACAATCAGTATGCATGCAGGGAGAGAGGGAGGGGTCTGTCTTTTAAGACGGTGCTGCTGATTGTGCGGTCCTGAGCGAGACATATGCTATAATGTATGGCATGCGAATATAGCATTTCAACACTGAGGTAGAATACATTAAGCTTCTAATTGCTGCTGAAGTTAAGTTTACTTTTAGAGAATTTCATCAGAAATAGAAGTGGGTCAGCTCATGTTAGAGCTCTACATTATACAATCCATTCCCCAAGACTTCCATTTGCAGCTTAGTAGGATGGAAACATAGTAGAGATATTGCTTTCATAAAGGGACATTTTAGAAAGACTGTTTTGGTGCCCCCTGGACAGTCAATGTCAAAATATCCAAAATTCTATGGGAGGATCAGCAGAGAAGGTGGACACGAGTAAATGTGTTCCAAAATCTGCCCCAAAAGATAATGTTTCTGCAAACATATAGGGAGAATTGGACATGCAGAATAAGAGTTCAGAAGCATGCAGAAAAATGGGTGATTTTAGAGATATGCACATGCAAAATATAGATGTTGTTGGGAACGGCAACATAGATGTGTCCATGATCGCTTTCCAGAACACACATGTATGTGTTATCACATACATGTCCCATCCTGTCATTCTGCAAACAGAGATGTGCAGCACCATGATAATATTCAAAGGAGCCTTAATTTCACTTGCTATCCTTCTATGAGGGGGTGGAATTATGTGACTACAAGAAAAAATGCCCCTGTTAATTTTAGAGTTGAAAACTGGCCAATGCAAGCACTTTCAAATTCCTATTCATGCCAAGGAGTGGGTATAGATATGGACATGTCCACCAATGTTTTTAAATATGTGGCACGAATCTGGAATCAGAGATGCATGCGGATCTTTTTATCACCGCCCTGGACAGCCACGGCCATGTCCCTGTGAGAATTTACAAGTGTCAATTCGATCCTTTATGAAATGGCTCTTGGGGCATGGCCATTTTTAGATGTGGAAATCACAAACAGAGCTTCTAAAATGACCCTCATAATGTGTATCCCAGTGCACTACTAAACAGTAAGCGAAACCAATTCAACATCTACAGAAAAGGATTTGGTTATGCCCTTTAACCTTTCCCAGCATTCGCGGCTTCACACAAACAGCCACCAGCGTGAGGGAAAAGGATCTTCATGCTGGTGGTTGTACAGAGGGAGCCGGGGCCTCACGTGGGCTTCTCCGGCTCCCTTTGAAGCCCCTCAGAGAGCCGCAGGGCTAGTCAAGGGGGGGGGGGGAGGCTAAGGACTGGATGGGCTGTGATGGGGGGGGGGACCTGGACTGGAATGGACTATGGTGGGGGGAGGGGGGAACCTGGACTGGAAATAGGCTGTGATTATGGGCACTAGGACTGCAAATGGGCTATGATGGTTGGGGGGGGGGGGAATTTGGACTGGAAATGGGCTTTGATGGGGCTAGGACTGCAAATTTATTTATTTATTTAACAATTTTTATATACTGCGCTATTTGTTATCAGTGCGGTTTACATATAACAAAGGTTGCACAGTCAGAAGACTGTGGGCCGTGATGGTGGGGGGAGGCTAGGACTGGAAAGAGGCTGTGATGGGGGGACTTGGACTGGAAATGGGCTGTGTTTGGGAGGGGGCTAGCACTGGAAATGGGCTGATGAAGAGCTGGAATAGGACTGGAAATGGGCTGATGGGGGCTGGAAAAGGACTGGAAGTGGGCTGACGAGGGGGCTAGGATTGGAAATTGGCTGATGAGGGAGCTTGGAGTGGAAATTGGCTGATGGGGGGCTGGAATAGGACTGGAAATGGGCTGATGGGGGCTGGAATAGGACTGGAAGTGGGCTGACGAGGGGGCTAGGATTGGAAATTGGCTGATGGGTGAGCTTGGAGTGGAAATTGGCTGATGGGGGGCTGGAATGGAACTGGAAAAGAGCATATGTGGGGCTAGGACTGGAAATGGGAGGATGAGGAGCTGGAATAGGACTAGAAATGGGCTGATGGGGGGAGCTTGGACTGCAAATGGGTGATGGCCTAGAATAGAACTGTAAATGGGCTGATGTGGGGGCATGGGAGAATGGGACTAGAAGGGAGCGGATGCTGGGTGGGTCTAGAACTATAAAGGAACTGATTTTGGGGGAGAAGGGTTGGGGATGGGGAATGAGAATGGAGAGGGGAAAATATATTTTGTGTGGAAGAAAAGTCTACGATGGGCCGGGTATTGGGAGAGTAAGAGGGGATTGAGAATGGAAGTGTGAAATTTGAGTGGATGATAAAGGAATAAGGAAAGAAATGGGGGAAAGAGCAAAAGGGAAACAATCAGTATATTAAAGCAGATATAGAGAGAGAATGGAAAACATCTAAAAGAGAAGAAAGGACAAATGGATAGCTCGCAGAAGACACAAAGAAACCAGAAGAAAGTTACTGGAGCAATTGCAACTGAAAAATAAAATGCCCAAACAGAAGGTAGAAAAATACTTTTTATTTTGAATTTATTAACTGGAATATGTCTGGTCTGGGAAGTGTGTATTGCTAACATCTTTGCGTTTTTGTTTAGTGCAAGAGGAAATTACTTTATAGTTTTATTTCTCCAGTATTGTGCATTTCATGTTTGGCTTTTGAGGTTCCCAGTTTAATTATTATCTTTCTACTGCCCTACCGCGGGACGCGGTCGCGGGCGTCCCCTGGGGGCGTGCACCGAAGGGGCGTGACCAAAGGGGCAGGCCACGCCCCTTTGGTGCCCCTTCGGTGCGCGTAGGTGTGAGAAGCGGTCCCTGTGATGGGGAAAAAGAAAAAGAAGTACCCGCCTATTGTTCAAGTTAAGGCTGTTAAGGTTGTCGGACCAATGGATGCTCACGTCCGGATGAGTGATCCTTCTCCTTCCGCCTTGACACCGAAGGATGGTGGATTGGATGTCTCTGGTGTGAGTACTTCTTCGTCTGTGTCTTCTCCCTGCGAAACGGGTTTGTCTCCGCCCTGCTTGGAGTATGAGCATATGTCTGGGGAGGCTTCTCCACAGGTTGATGTGGTGGGGGCCGACCCAGGCTCAGTTCTATTACCTCCTACGTTTTTGAAAATTGATTCCACCTCAGAATTACCTCCGTCTTTGCCTTCCGTAATTAATTTTCCTGTAGTTGGGGAATCCCAGGCACCGCCAGAGAATGTTTCTTTAAAAGATATATGGGCGATTGTGTCTCGGATGGAGTTGGCTCTTGGACTCTCTTTAAAGAAAGTTTCTGAATTTTCTAAAGAAACGGTGGTGAAACTATCGGATCATGAAAATAGAATCGCTTCGTTGGAAAAGTGGTCAGCAGTGCAGGAGTCAAAGGATTTTCCTTATAAGGCTGTTTGTGAAAAATTTTCTCAGGACTCCTTTGTATTACATAGACAAGATGAGTTTTTGGAGAATTCCATTAGGTCTAAAAATCTACGTTTGTTAAATTTCCCTCAAACACATTACTTGTCGCCCTTGATACTCTTTCATAAATATCTTAAGGAGGTGCTGATGTTTACTGAAGTTGATTCTTTTAATGTTTCAAAAATTTATTATATCCCTAAAGGTAAGATAGATACGGGTGGGGAAGTAGGAGAGGCTGGCCTTCAGTTTGACCGTGTGGTTTCCTCTTCTTTAGATATTTCACATTTTATTGAATCTGAGAGTGAAGAGATTTCCTCAAGAGCTACATTGCTGGTAATATTTTTATCTGAGATGGATAAGGAAAAGGTGTTACGTGCCTATTTCCCCAAAAAGAATGAGAAATTTTGTGGCCAAGTAATTCAAAATTTTCCCGATGTCTCCCGGGCAACCCAGAAGCAACGCAAGGCCTTCTTGGAACGGCGTCCACGGGTTTTAGCTCTGGGGGCATCTTTTTACCTTAAATTTCCGTGTAAGTGCCATATCTGGTTTCAGGGTAAAAGATATGTATTTTTTGAAGTGGATCATTTATTGACTTTCTTGGATAGTAAGAATTAGGGGTTTATTTTTGTAAGAGTTTTCTTGACTCTTAGCTAGAATATGGAGTCTTATGTTTAAATATTCGGGGCCATTTAGGTTGCTTTATATATTTAAGCCGCACCCCTCCTTGATGTGGACTAGTTTTGATATATACCCTTGTGTGATATAAGATGTGTATATTTTTGCTTGTCTTTTTCCTTTATTGATGTATATAAATTTATAAATAAATTGTCGCCCCCGCCTGGCCAGGTAGGTAACTAGTAGCAGGTGAGGTCGCCTTTTGGCTTTAAAATAAGATTCCCTCAAAATGGCTGCCAGGAGGGCTGCTGGGAATTGTAGTCCTATATTAAAGCAAGGAGTTGTGACTCGAGGGTTCAGGCGTAAGACAGAGAAATTTATTCAATGTATTCAGGGGTTCCTTCATACACAGGACGCGAGGGGTAAATTATATAAAAGGAGGTTTTAATCCACAGTACAGCTTCAAAAAGAAACAGGAATAACTTTGCTTTATATTCCAAACTTCAAAGAAACAGGCACAATCTTGCTTGTAAATCAAAATTGTCACTTTCCAAAACTTTTAAACTTTTAAATGTTTTCTCCTTTGCAGGAACAAACTTCTGGCAGCAAAATAAACTTTTAAATGTCCCTTGAACAGTTACATCCAGCTCTCAACCTTATCAGTTGAACACAGCTGTTTCTTTCAGTTGTGACGTCTTCAGAATTAGGCTGCTTCCTAAGCACGGCACATATACAATTGCTCTCTAGGACTCTTCCACATCAGAGACCTGACATATAGCACATTGTAAATCCATGGTACTGTTCTCCACACTTGTTATGTCCATTTCCTCTACACTATCTCTCTCACTTACATCAAAAGGTATCTGAACAGAGAGCTGGCTATTTTCTTTCTCTATTAGTTCATTTAAATTCTTAAGTAGAGCCTGCTTTTGCAGTAGCTCTTCTGTTAAGTGAGCTACTTGGTGCTTGGATAAACTTTCTCCCTTTATCCTGGTACTTTGTCTATAACTAGAATTAGCTTTCCCTTCTAGAGCTAATTCTCGTGGGTATTTCCTGTCTAGGAATTGAGAAGGACACACTTGCCTTGATTCTGAGGTATTTAGAAACTCTCTCTGCTCTGCAAGCCAGTCATGCTGTCTCTCAGCTGCAGCACCTTCGTTTGCTTGCACCAGCCTCTCGTTCCTTGCTCCCTCAGCTGTGCTTGGCAATCTCTCATCAAGCTTCTTTCTTTGGCTTCCAGTGTTTCTTACACTCTGCCTTTCATGCTCTGCAAGCACTCTCTCACTTGCTCTCCATGCTCCTTGTCTTTCTCCTTGTCCTTCTCTTCCCTTGCTGCTTCTCCGTCTCAAGAGTGGCACCTTCTTACCACTTCTCCTTCTTCTCCTTCTATCTGTGTTACTGCAAATCAGCTTTTTAAACTTTCCTTCCTCCTGAGCCACACCTTGCTCCCAGCACATGTGACTAGGGTCAAGCTTCTCCCTGACGTGCTGCTGTGGGCGGGGCTTAGGGATGACTATTCTCTGAGTCACAGACTCTTGGTTACTAGGGAAACCCTTGATACATTCTGCCTTAAAGTGACAGGACTCATTTTCCTGTGTATTTCTAGGTTCAGCAGTGGTTTCCTCACCACAAAATAATAAAAAAAAATTAAAAAAAAATTATCTTTCTATTTCTAAATTGTGATCCCTTGTTCTTTGTGTGGTGATGGTCTATGTTCTGTGTAACTGAGCTGAGGTATTCTGTTCATGTAGTTTCTGTTTGACAGTCCCACTTGTTCTCTTTTCCCCCAGTGAGATGTATTGGTATTCTCTGAGATGTATTGGTTTAAGATTTGCAGCGTTGCTTTTTGATATGTAGGGTTTGGTGCTTTGTGAGTCCTGGTAGTGTTTTTATGATAGGGTGGATTTGCTATGGATTCTAAATGGTCAGTGTTTATAGAACTTCTTAATGTGCCTGGTCGTTGTCATTGCAATATAGTAATGTAGAAATCTGTTAGTCTATCTTTATCCAGACACTCATTAAGAGGCATGTTTACTAAAAGTGTGTGTTAATAGTATGCAAATATGTATGCAAATGAGACTCCTTATGCAAATAAGGCCCCACAATTAATCTCCGTACATTGCCCGCACCCCTCTTGGGCCACCCCTGCCTGACTCTATCCCCTTTCACCCTCATCCCATATCCCCTCATAGCAGAACTTGCTTTTAATCGAAAGAGGCTCTCTTCCTGTGCATTTATGCCACAGAGGTATTTAAACGTCTCAATCATATCACCTCTATCCTGCCTTTCCTCTAAGGTGTACATATTAAGATCCTTAAGTTTGTCCTCATATGCTTTATAATGAAGACCACTAACCATTTTAGTAGCCACCCTCTGTACTGACTCCATCCTGTTTATATCCTTTTGAAGGTGCTCTGTCACACCTCTTCATCCTGTCTGTTCTCCTGCTCTTCCCTCTAACCTATGGTACCATTCTGGCCTCTGCCTTCTCAAGCAGCAGCTCCGGCAATTGGAGTGCTGCTGGCGAAAGTCCCATGCCCCCTCCTTGTTGTGTTGCTTCAGGTCTGCTTCACGCCATTACCACCTTGCTGTTGCCTCAGCTAAGAAATCTTATTACTCTTCCCTTGTGAATAAAGATGCTTCTTCTACTTTATCTTTATTTCACACTTGATATACCGCCCAGGCCTTGGCATCAGGGCAATTTAGAATTCCAAACAATAATACTGTGAAGCTAAGAAATTGGAAAAGAAACGCCAACAATTAACAGGAAAGAGAGAGAGTAGTCAAGGTAATAGCCAGCAAAGAGCAGCAGGAAAAAGGTAGACAAACAGAGGACCACTGTGGGTTGGAAAATGAGATGTCATAGCTTGTTGAAATAAGTGGGTTTTTAGTTGTGTCTTGAATTTCTGATAGGAAAGTTCAAGATGGAGTGTGGACGGCAGAGAGTTCCAGAGTGCAGGACCGACAAAGAAGAAGGCAGCGTGACAAGTTCTATAAGTACTCGATTGTTCTCCTCTATCCTGTTATGTAATTGTAGTCCCTTTCCGATTTTCATTTACAACACATTCCAGTGTTCCCCCGACAAAGGGCAGTATAGAAAGTGCAAATAAATGATAAACGAAACAATAAACAATTGTTGAATTAAACGAATAAAGGAATGTATATAGATTGAGTACCTGCAGAGATGGATCGTTGAATGTGACTAAAGAGATGGATTCTGAGTGTGGTAAAAGGACGATGTCAATTACAGGGGTGGAGAGGGAGAGAAAGGTCATGAAGTGGCTTGGTTTCTGATCCCAAGATGGAGATTTTTATCTTGGAGGTAATGGATTATGCGTAAAGACTGGGGTCTTTGGAGATAGCCAATAAGTTCAAGGGTTACACTTTGAGCAGATGAATGAAGCCAGGCAGGTCTCAAAGAGACTGGAGGGGAAGGATTATATGCAACCTTTGACCTATAAGAACAAAGATAACATGACCTAGCAGGAAGCTGCTTGCTTTAGCTTACAGACTCTGCTCAATGCAAAATATAACGTATAACTTTCACCGCAGCAAACTCCGGTCAGCCATCTGCTCTCCTCTACAGAGGATCAAGCCCCCGGAGCACCGATCCACCTCCTGCATGTGCTGCCCAATCGGGGCAGTCTGAGACCGGCACAAAAAGGGGCACCATTTGGTCGCATCTCCCTTTCACCGCAGCAAACTCCGGTCAGCCATCTGCTCTCCTCTACAGAGGATCGAGCCCCAGGAGCACCGATCCGCCTCCTGCATGTGCTGCCCAATCGGGGCAGTCTGAGACCGGCACAAAAAGGAGCGCCATTCGGGCGCATCTCCCTTTCACCGCAGCAAACTCCGGTCAGCCATCTGCTCTCCTCTACAGAGGATCGAGCCCCTGGAGCACCGATCCGCCTCCTGCATGTGCTGCCCAATCGGGGCAGTCTGAGACCGGCACAAAAAGGAGCGCCATTCGGGCACGCCCACGCCTGTCGGGCCCGCGCCTGAGGGCCTCGCCAGAGGGCCCTTTGGCGTGGTCCTTAAGCGTGAGACCACCTGAACATGACCAACCCAGCAAGCCCTGACTATCGACATCAACACCCCCGGAAGAACTCTTCACTGCCTCTTCAGTAGACTGATACAAAAAGGAGCGCCATTAATTGCATCCCTACGGACCAGGAAAAACGCTCTGGACCACGAGGTAAACTGACGATTCAAAAAGGTCTCCTCTGAACTCCTTGTCTATACCGATCTCTGAACAGTTGGCTGAATCCCCCCAGCTACCTCCCTTTGCATAATTCTGTAAACTCACCTGATGATACATTGTACTATTCCCTGCAGTATTTTGTTTAGGTCTGCCCTGATTATCACAGTGTTGTTACATTTCAGACACGTTGATGTTACAGTTTCCCTTCCTTGCTGATACATTGTTATTCTATAACTTTACTCAAACCTGCCTGCTGTTCTGTTCATGATATCTTGTTCCTAAACCTGCGCCCTATACCCGGAGCACCTCGCCCTACTCAGAACTCCCCAAAATGCATCCAATCCGGTCCTTATCCTTTTTCTCCTTACCTCCTGGATCCCCAACCTAACACATGCTCTTGACCCTGGCATCAACCATATCCCGATCCTCCATAACAATGGAAGAAGATGGTCTGAAACCCCCCCGTCACACCACCACAAGAACTAATATATTCCACCCACACCTCCTGCATATCCCTCTGCTGAGCTTTAAGAGGACTCCAGCCGAGAAGCACAACCACCAACGTCTACTCACGTGCGCACTAATAAACGCCAGATCTATACGCTTGAAATGGCCTGTAGCCAATGACCTGATAACCTTCCACAACCTCGATATATTGATGATAACCGAGACATGGCTAACCGACAGCGATAATGTCCTCATCAACCAGTTGTTACCACCAGGATTCTCCCTTTATGCCTGTCATAGGACCAACCAGAGGGGCGGCGGTACACTCATCCTCGCCAGATCCACGCTCCAATTTAAACTAAACACCACCACCAGCACAACCCACCTTGACATGCTTTCCATATCGAATGAGCTCTGTACAATCAACCTACTGTACCGAGCGCCAACACCATCCCCAGAAGATCTACCGTCAATAATCGACCTTGCATGTAACTCCCCTAATCCACGCTCTCCAAATTGGTTAATAGGAGATTTCAACCTGCCTTCACTACATGTTACGCACTCATCAGCCTTCCTCGAAGCTATGCTCCAGTTGGGCTACGAGCAACTCATTGACTCCCCCACCCATAGTAAGGGAAGCAAATTGGACCTAATCTTCGCTCCTCAGTCTACTGTCATTTCAACTCAAAGCCTTCTGATTTCCATAACCCCAGTACCATGGTCTGACCATAAACTACTTCTATTCCACATTCCCAACAACCACCGCAGCGTTAGTAGCAATAAAATAGGCTGCCCCCCTAGAACAATAGCAACACGCTTTCGGCCCCTTGTTAAGAAAGATGCTCTCAAAAAGATTCTACCTTTACTCTCCAACACCTCCTTAGACCCAGAGGAATTAGTATCCAACTGGGATAACGCTCTCAGAGCCGCCGCTTGTCTCCCTTCTTCTAACAAGAAACCATCTAAACGAGAACATGCACCATGGTTCTCCCAAGACCTACGAGCATCGCTTCTACACCTACGCAGACTTGAGAGACAGTGGCGCCACACCTGGACCTCTGAGGCACTTTGTGCATACTCCGCACACCTACAAATACACCGAAAAAAGACGATGGAAAAGAGAAAACAATACCATTCGGAGATTCTAAAGCGATCAATAAACAAACCACATGACCTATTCAGTATTGTAAAATCCTTAACAGGTGATCCAGCCCTAGCTCAACCATCCATGCCGTACCCGCAGACTACTCTAACTATCTACAATCAAAGATGATCCAGACCAACATAAACTCCTCCACCACATCCCTTTCTAACCCACACATCACTACCCTGCCAGCCGTTCTATGGAAATTCTGTGAGGTATCCAATAAAGAGATCAAAGATATCATCTCTTTTATTAACCTCACCACTGCACCCAATGATCCCTGCCCAGCCAGTTGGATTAAAGAACTGCGCCACGATCTCAGCCCATCCATATCCAGAATCTTGAACCAGTCCTTCTCAACAGGGACCTTCCCACAGAGCCTGAAGTACTCATCTATCCGCCCACTTTTTAAAAATAGCAAACTCGACCCATCTAAAGTCGAATCATTCAGACCAATTTCAAGCATCCCCCTGCTAGCCAAAATCATCAAAAAGGTAGTCCAGTGACAAATTCAACAGCATGTTGACACCGAAGCACCACTCGACCCTTCTCAACACAGCTTCCGAGAAGCACATGGTGTGGACACCTTCCTCACAACCCTCTTTAACAACCTAGTCATAGGTCTTGACAATATCCATCAAGGATTTGTCCTCATCTTTATGGACATTGCGGCTGCTTTTGATTCGGTGAACCACAAGACACTACTACTTCGTCTCAAAGAAAAAGGCATACAAGGCCTAGCTCTATCCTGGTGTAAATCT
This sequence comes from Ichthyophis bannanicus, assembly GCA_033557465.1. Taxonomy (NCBI): domain Eukaryota; kingdom Metazoa; phylum Chordata; class Amphibia; order Gymnophiona; family Ichthyophiidae; genus Ichthyophis; species Ichthyophis bannanicus. The sequence goes on along the minus strand of CM066049.1, from coordinate 78,405,921 downwards.
TACTTGTGCAACAGATGGCAACAAGTCAGAACAGGCTCAGCGACATCAGAACCATTTCCTCTAAAGCAAGGTGTACCTCAGGGTTCATCCCTATCTGCTCTAATGTTTAACATTTACATGCAGCCCATCTGTGCCTTGATCCGCTCCTTCAATATCCAATGTCTGGCCTATGCGGACGACATCCTGATTTACACACCTTTCAAGGTTGATCAACCAGACTTCTCACCAATATTAAGATGCTTTGAAGCCATAGCAGATTGGCTCCTCACCCAAAAACTGCGTATTAACCACAGCAAAACAGACGTCCTGTTCGTCACGAGGAACCAAACGTTCACACCACCTTCCGCACTTCAAGTCAACAATACGGAACTGAAGGCAAAACCCACAATTCACTATCTAGGCATTACCCTAGATCAGTGACTTGACATGTCAGCACACATTAAAAACACCACAAAAGCAATATATCATAAGATTCGAACACTGCGTCATCTCCGTCCGTTACTTGACTTCTCCGATTACCGCTCAATATTCCAAGCCTTGGTTATCCCACACCTGGACTTTACTAATATCATCCTACATGGTCTCCCACAAGCAACTCTAAGCCCACTCCGCCTTGCCATGAATTCAGCGGCAAGGATACTTGCAGGAGTATCAAGATCAGAACACATAATGCCAGTCCTAAAGAACCTTCACTGGCTACCTCTGCAGGCCAGAATCATCTACAAGACTCTAGTCCTGATGTTCAAGGCCTCAAAGAACCAGCCCCCCTCTCCTATCAGTAGTCTTATACACAGCACCCCAGTTAATAGGTGCAGAAGGTCCCCATCGATGAACACACTTGAAGTTCCTAAATTGTCGACAAAGTGCACTAAGACAACAGACAGCAGAGCGTTCTCCTTATTCGCACCCAGACCATGGAATGCCCTCCCACCTGAAATCCGAGCCATCACGAACATAACGCTATTCAGGAAGGCTCTTAAATATCACCTGTTCCTAATATATGACTCTGAATCTAACACTAGAGAACACACTGACACCACCCCGCCCTCCCACCTAGACTGCTCCATATCTATGCCCCCTTTGGAGAATGGTTAAGCTGTTCTCCCTTCCTTCTCTCCATGCCTTTATGCTTTTCCCTCTAAAAAGATCCACTTTTGCCTATTGTGATGAGTACACTATAATTATGTAAATAATTATGTAAATAGTTATCATAACATGTAAATAGTTCCCCCTGGTTACCTCCATGTTCGCTACCCCTGTTTATTGTAAACCCAATGTTGCCTGTCACATTGTGGTGTGTTATGTTCAAATGTACACCGCACTGATTAAAATAGCGCGGTATATAAGAAATGTAAATAAATAAATAAATAAAAATAAACATGCACACATGAGCTGCCTGGTCTTCCAATTTATCAAGGTCCTCTTGCAATTTTTCACAATCCTCTTGTGTTTTAACAACTTTGAATGATTTTGTGTCATCTGCAAATTTGATCATCTCACTCGTTATTCCCATTTCCAGATCATTTATGAATATGTTAAAAAGCATCAGGCCCAGCACAGATCCCTGGGGTACTACACTGTTCACTTTCTCCATTGAGAAAATTGGCCATTTAGCTCTACTCTCTGTTTTCTATCTTTTAACCAGTTCCTGATTCACAATAGTACACTGGCCATATAATTTTTCAAAAACAGGACTCTCCTAGTACAGTACAAATACACACCGACATGCTCTGCAGTATGCAATGTGTGCACAGAAGCACCATCTACACCCTCCTCCCAATTTCCTAGAGTTGCCAACTCACCCCCAATAAGCTGAACAGGTGGATCCAGTTCTAGTTTTGCAATTAGAAAAAGAACTCCATATAGAGCAAAACCAAGACTGCATCATCTGTTTGGTCCACCAGAGGTCAGTTGATAATCCTACATTCCTGAACAATATCATCCCTCCAGTGGTCCTCAAGACTCCACCCAACTCAATGGTCACCAGTTCAGACCCTCCCCCAGTAGAAAATTACAAGCTGTCACGCATGATTCTAGTTAAGGATTATCTCTTAGCAGTCAGCTGTACTAACATGACTAGCTGCACCTTTTTATCAATCCGATCTCAGGGTAACATAGTCACATTGTATATGATGGCAGATAAAGACCAATACGGTCCATCTAGTCTGCCCAGTAAGGTAGCTAGAGAGGTTGTAACTGCTACTCCTTGTAGGTCATCCCCCCTCTATGTCTATGTTTAGGGTTGTACCTGCTGCTTCATGCAAATGCGGTTCCCTTAAAAGAGATCTTCAACCACTATAACCACAGAGTAAGATATGGGCAGGTCCCCAGGCAATAGCAACCAAAAATGCAGACAACTTAGTTGGCTCAAAAACCACATATTTCACTGATTTATATTTCACGATACATATACAAGGAAACTTCAAGAAAAATAAAGCACCCAATTGCAGAGCCCCAGGACTTAAAAAACAAACAGTTGTCTCTTCCTCTGTGGTTATCTAGTAACATCAGGAAAAATCCTTACCTTTAAATTAAAGAATAACTTTTCCTTATTCTTAAACTACATCCTGAGAAACCACTTCATCAGCAAATGACCAACATTACAGCAGGGACAACAAGTTCTGAATCTGATTTCTCAAGCAATGCAGAAACATCCATTTCAATGGAAACCCCTTCTTGAACTTGAACTTGAACTCGACAATATACATGTATAATTGGTGGAATCATGTCTATAGAGAAACCCAAAGTTTAATTAACATATTTCCAAAACATATGGGGAGTGACCGTCGATATCCAAGGGAAATTTAAGAAATGTAGATTGCAACCTCTAGTTTCATTTTCCAAAGTTTCCTCTTTTATCCTTAGATTAGATTAGAGAGATCTTTTATAAATGTAGCTTGCATCTCCTGGGATTCTGCAATTCCTTCTCCATTTCTCCCATTTGGGAAGTAAATTGAAGCAAATCAGAAGTACTTTTATCCCCTTGAACTTCTACCTGTTGAACATTTTGGGCCAAGGCATTCACATGATGCACCAAAGTGTTACCAAAATCAACGACTTTTTTTAAAGTGTGGTCAAGTCAATGCTGACTCCTGGAAACCCAGTAGCCCCTAGGGTTTTCTTGGCAACGTATAAGTGGAAGTAGATTGCCAGCCCTTTCCTTCTGAGGCAATAGAGGGTAAAGTGACTTGCTCAAGATCACAAGGAGTGCCAATGGGAATAAAACCCTCATCTCTTGGGTATGAGAGTGTTGCTCTAAGCACTAAACCACTCATCCATTTAGATGTTTATGTTTATGTTTATGTTGTTTATGTTTATGTTTATGTTGTTTATGTTATTACATCAGGGCGGTTCACATATACAAAGTCAAACTGGAGCGGGCACAAGGCCCCGTAGCAAGAAAAGAACTACAAAAATTGGGACAGGAAAGTAGAGAAGTAGCAGGAAATAAAACAAGAAGTAAGGCGGGAGAAAGACAGGACCTAGATAAACATGAATAAACCAGGTCATCTGGGTGTGGCCGGAAGGTGGTATGCAGAGTTGAAGAAGTGGATTTTGAGTAGCGACCTAAAGGTGGTGTAGTTTTCTTCTAAACATAGTGAAGTGGGCAGAGAGTTCCAAAGAGCTGGACCAAGGAAGAAAAAGGCAGAGTGACGGGTAGATTGTAGGAGTGCACGAGACGGTGGGGGGAGATGGAGTTGATTGCCATGAAGGGAGCGAGGACTGCGAGCAGGGGTGTGGAAATGAAGAAGATCAGCAAGGTATTGTGGTGTATGAGTGTAAAGGACCCGGTGAACTCAAGATAATATCTTGAATTTAATGAGGTAATCGACCGGGAGCCAGTGCAGGAGAAACAGTAAGGGGGTAATGTGATCTCTGTGGGAGGAGTGGGAGATGATTCTGGCTGCAGTGTTCTGGATGAGTTGCAATCAACGGAGTTGAACTTTGGTGATACCAGCAAAAACAGAGTTACAGTAATCTAATCGTGACAGGACTGTGAATAGCGTGAAGGTGGTCAGTGCTGAGGGGGACAGAAAAGGGCAGACAGATCAAATTTGTCGAAGAAAGAAATAAGACATCTTAGCTAGATGCGATATGTGATCTTTGAAAGTGAGGTTGGAATCAAGGAGGACACCTAGGTATTTGAAGGTTGAAACAATGGGGATCACAGAACAGCCAAGGGAGGGAGCAAGAGAGGGGCAGGGACTCCTGAACGTAAACCATGTGGCAGAAGATTTGGCGGAGTTGAGATGGAGACATTTGGAGGATAACCAACTGGAAACAAGAGTGAGGCATGAGTTCAAGGGTGTGAGGTCAGGATGCAGAGGACTGGTATGGTGAATGATGATAATGTCATCTGCATAGAAAAAAGCAGACAGACCGGTTTGCTGAATGCAAAGGGCCAATGGTGCAAGGAAGAGATTGAACAATAAGGGGGCCAGGACAGAACCTTGAGGGACACCACAGGGGAGGGAGAAAGGATTTGAGGGAGAGTGTGGATCTGTGGGAGAAGCTATGGAGAAAGAATGGGAGGAAAGGAAGGAGTGGAACCAGTGGTGGACAGTGCCTCGAAGGCCTGCATCCCGGAGTCATGAGAGGAGAAGGGAGTGATCCACAAGGTCAAAGGCAGAGGAAAGATCTAGGGAGACCACCACCGCGATGTCACCCCTATCGTATGAAGTGTGTAGTTTGTTAAGGAAAGCGGTCAGAGTTGTTTCCACACTGTACCCCTGACGAAAGCCAGATTGTCGGGGATGGAGATAATTGATTGAGTGGAGATGTTGTGAAATCAACCATAGTCTGCCAAATTACATCAAGAGTAATTATTGTTGCGTTTGCGGTTATGCTCCTGTCTTCATGGTAGCCACTTCCTTGTCTGCTTCCTTTTTGAAGTGGAAACATGAAGGGGTGGGCCAGCAGAAGGTATGTTTGCCACGCTGCCTCCAAAGTGTGAGGCAGTGAAGTGGTGGGTGCATACTGTGGTACATTTGGGGGGGGGGGGCTTTGGGTTGAAAAGGGGTTGGGAATGCCACTGATAGGGGATAAGGTGAGTGTGGAGATGGGAAGAAATGGAGACTGGAGAAAAAAACAAGAAGAGGACAAGGGATGCAGGGGGAAAAGGGAGTAAAAAATAAAGAAATCTGTGGATATGGAGAGGCATTGGCCCCCAGTGCCATATTCTTGTAGTGGCAGCAACAGCAGAGTTTCAGCAAGGGGACTGTAAGCTGAACAAGACCTGTTCTTGCCTTACCACTTGCTTGAGTTTCTTAATGCAGCGATCACTAAAGTCCTATGGTTTGTTTCACTAGGACCTCTAGTGGCTTTACCAGAGAAGTTCTATTTAAACAGAATAGGAGGGTGAGGTAATTCGGGGAAGGGCCCTTGATATCATAATATGGGATTGAAGAAAGACTTTAAATTTGGAGGATAAGTGTAAGGGTCGATCAAATCAAATCTGGGTCTTTGTCTCCACAGCCATTGCACCAAAAGGGCAGGTGCCTCTGGCCTCTGAACAAGCACCTAAGTGAAAGAAGGAGAAGTGGAACAACCCTGTATCTCTGTCAAGAGGTTTCTGAGGAGAAAGCCAAGGAACCAGCATGAGTCTTCTCAGAAACTACTGGAGGAGAATCCGGGAACAGCGCCGGGGAACTGCTCTGTGACTGCCCGGGGACAGGTATTCAAGACTGCTTAAGCCAAGGCACAGTAACTACTGGAAGGAACCACCAGAGGCAGCATTCTTTGAGGAGAAAAAAGGATTTCAAGGAGATACAGAGACTTTGGGACTCTGAGCCACAGAGGCGTCACACTGCATGGGAACATTGTCTGCAGTTCTTCTAACCCCTGCCAATGATTTTGGAGTTTTGGACTTGATATGGAGAGAGTTCAAGGACTTGGACTGAAGCACAGTCATAAGGCTGTAAGTTAAACCATTGATTTTTGCTGTTTTGTAATATGTTGAAAGTGACAATCTGTCTATGGAAATTTTTGTGAGCGACTTTGAATTCCTTCCAGTAACTTTTACCAGGTTCAGCACCAGCATTTGAGACTGAGTTCTTTGCAGTGAGAGATGTGGTAAGAGTCAATCAAGAATCCAAGATTTCCTGGTCCTGTCCCAAGAGCCATATCAAACCCTGGGAGTCAGACTTTACAGAGGAAGTCTGACTCCTTGAAGATTGTGCCCTCCAGACCATCTTGCAGTACTGTACCCTGCTGAATGCGACATACAGCCTAGCAGAGGTTACACTAGGTGACAAGAAATCTGTAGGGGAAGAAGAGGCAGGTCTCAAACTTAATTTCAATATGAGGGGACTTAGACAGATACCTGCTGCAGGGTGATGTCAGGGGATTACATAAATACATTTTGATTTTTATATAGCAGGTTCTTGAGCAGTGGGGACTAGCAATCCTCCAAGGGCAGAGTTTGGGATACTCTTCTCCTTCTGTAGATAGATAACTCTTTCACACCATGCTCTCACTTTGGAGCATCCCTTGCAGGCTGTTTCCCAAGGAACCTTTTCTGTGGTAGCCAAAGGATATTCTGGGATGTAGTTACCTGCATATCTAAAGCAACTGCCTAGTACCCAGAAGATCAAGTGTTCATTTCCCACTTGTACTCCTTGTGACCTGGGGCAAGTCACTTTACCCTCCATTGCCTTGGAAGAAAAGGCCTGGCAATCTACTTCTGATGATACATTGCCAAGAAAGCCTAGAGGCAGCTGGGTTGCCAGGAGTCAGCACTGACTTGATGGCACTAAAAAAAAAAAAGGGCAAACCCAACCCTGAGTTACCCCAGCCCAGATTAACGGGACAGAAAGGCTTAGTAACTCCCAGGTCACATCTGTTTGTTGCCGTTGCAGTGCGAAAATTGAACCATCCTGATTGGCTAAGTGAGTTGGGGGGGAGGAAAGAGAAATGTTTAGGATGTTGAGCAGAAGACAGAGAAATTGCAGGACAGAGAGAGGAAGACTTTGAGGAACCTGCAGCACAGACATGGGATGGGGAGAGAGGGAAGGTGTGAGGGAGAGAGAGAGCGAGAGTAAAAAGGAAGAGGAGAGGTCGCAAGTTAGGGTTGGTGTAATGGCTAAGAGAGGGTGTAATGTTTGAAAGCAGTGAGGAGGAAAAGATGGGGAGCTATTGCAGGACAGAGAATGTTAGAAAAAACTGAGGTTGGGGGAGATGTTTCAGGCAGGGGAGAGACAAAAAGAGAAGAAAATATTGTAGGGCATGGAGTGGGGGGAAATTGAACCATAAGGGAGAGGTTTCAGGGTAGAGGGAGTGGGAGAAGAGAAGGAGAGGAAGAGAAGGAGAAAGTAGCTATGGGAATGGTGCAAGAAAATTTTCATCTCCCATCTACCAACATGAACTCTTTGCTTGCTCTGCCCCCTCCCAAATTAAAGATTGAAACTACGCCTATGTCTGAGGGTAAGATGCGGAAAAGAAGAAAACTGGTGAGGGAAAGGGAAAAGAGGAACCTGAAGGAGGGAGAGGAGAATAACTAACTAGCTATACAGTACTTAACTTCTAGTTACTCACCTCACAGATATGTGTGGGGGGGGGGGAGGGGAGGGTGTAGAGGAACATGAAGAGGTGGAATGTGGCAAGAGAGGAGGGGGGCCATTGTGGGAAGACAGGGAGGAGGGACAAGAGGAAGAGAAAAGAACAAATGATAGATTGAAGAAAGGAAAGAGTTAAAGCAGGGTCAAGACATGGGCAGAGCCCTAGCAAGGTGATATAAAAGATGGAGGAGAGCAGAGAGAATGTAGGGTATCCTCACACACACACACACAAACCCCACCCCCTCCCTACACACACACTGTGACCTCTGAATGTACCCTAGTAACTTAACAGAAGACTGATCCATTCAATATTTTGTCCCGTTATCTTTGTTCTACCACACAAGGGTAATGGCCATCCTCATTTAGAAATTAAGGGACTTTAAGTGCAGAATCCATGATTTAAGTGACTGCATTATGAATGAGGAAATATTATGCACAAGCCCAGAATAATCTTGTTTTCCCAGGAGCATTAGCACGCAGGTACAGTAGTCCACCACGGTCCATCATATTCTATGACATTATTTGTCTTAAGAAATGTATTCAAATCAGGTTTGAAAATATGTACTGTGCATATATTTTTCTAACATTTTCTGGCAGAATATTCTGCATACATATTTTAGCTTTATAATTTAATTTTCATTTCAAGTTATCTTTTAAGACCAGACTGAAACACTTTGCATGGTCAACTTAGGTTTCATTTCCTGTGAAATCTAATGAGCCAAACTCATTGGTAAATTCCACCTCTTTTGACTAATGATTCCTGATGTGCAGTTGCTATGTGGGCTTGCAAAATCTTTCAAGCAAGTTGTTAGAGTTTAATATTTATTTAAGTTTAGTTTAATGGAAATTAATGTCTTTAGGAATATAACTACCTTTGCATGGTATTAGTGCAACATACTGCTTCATTTCAGTAATAGAAGGGAAACAAACAGCATTTCTGAAAGAAGATTCTGTCTACAGCCTTGTGGAACCGCACAGAGCCAAATGCATCTAAGCATAGATGCCAACTATAGGTACAGAGGGGCACTGAAGTGCCTCCAATATTAAACAAACACCTTCACAGTATGTAGGAGCAATTTGGACAGAGTTGAAGTTTGGTTTCTATGGCACTAGCTATTGTGACTGAGCATTTCAGCACCACAATTCTGAATATGACCTCAGAATTTCAATGCTAGTTGAACATGCTTTGTAATTGGGGTGGCTATTTGATGTTGGATTGGATAAGAGGCAGTGTTTGTCAGTAGGGGGAAAGATTTTGTGCAGGGAAACGTTAAGAGACAAATGACTATTTATTTATTTAGCTTTATTGTTCAGCTGGCACAGACATGGGCATGGATGTTGTTTTTAATAGCCCCAGCCGAATGGAACAAACTGCTGTTAGAGCAAAGAGCAATGACTAACACAGAATGTGTTAAGAGGCGTTTGAAAGCTCTAGATTTTAGGCAAGTCTATGGCCAGTAGATTTTACAGGATAATACATGTTCCTGGCTCCTTCTATTGTCTACTGGTTGTTGTTGGTGGTGGTGTTTTGCATAGTACGTGATGTTACTAGTCCAGTTTTATGTTCTTTACGTATGCTTTATGTAATCCTCCCAGAATGATGTGGAATATAAATAATTTTAAATAAATAAATATTGTCCATCTTACCTTTAATAACTCAAAATGAAGTACAAGGTAGAAATATTAATTCAATAAGCATGCTAAGATCCACTGGCACATACAATGATGGCATAAATTCATTGACTAGTGTGGTGAACAGTGCCCTCCTGAGGCTATGGAGATGGATGAAAATCCTGAGGTTCAGCAGGATTTATGCCTATTTGATAAAGCTGGAAAGAAAGAGAGACTCTATTCCACGGAGCTGAGCATGGAGACCGGCCCAGGGGAGGAGTCCTGCAGTCCTGATTGGGCACACCCTGTCCTTGGAAGGGGCGTGTCCAGGAGAGAATGTGGTTTTAAACCAGGGTATGGCTTTGCTAGTCAGAGGCTGGAGAATCAGAAGCAGAATAAGCTGCAGAGGAAGAAGCAGCTGGAGCATGAGAAGGAGAGACGAATAGAGAAGAAGAATGAGAATGATTGGAAGTCCAGAAGACAGTATGGTGATACTTGGGAACCTGGCACTAGAAGGAGACCTGCAAAGATCTATTCAGAGGCAGTGAGTAGAAGTCCCAAGGAAAGTGGACCTAGCCCTGGAATAGACAACCGCTGGAAGGCACAGCCCTGGGAAAGGAAGCCTTCAAGGCCAGCACGATAGAGAAAACAATCATTCTGGGAATTACCGTTTGGGCCAGAGAGGCACGGACACTCTCACAGCTGGAGAACATCGGAGCCATCTGAAGTAAGAGGGGCTTGGCAACAAGTAAGTGATTTGCCAAAGAGTTTCCAGACTGAAGGTAAAGCTAACTCTCCTGTATTTGAAACATTAGCAAAGGAGCCTAAGAGTTACTCTGACACAATTAACCTGAGAGAGGAGAAGAGAAACAGCCTTAAGCCAGAGGGAAGTTTAATACTTGATAGCAATTCCCTATCTCACAGACAACAGGCTGAATTGCTCCTACAGGGTTTTAAAGAGTTTTTAGAGCTACAAGCTAAAAGACAGCCAGTGTTACAAGAAGCCAATAATTCCATACAGCTTGAAGAATTAGCACAAGATAGTTCTGACTTACCTGATTGTGAAAGCTCTAATTGCATGCACCTGTAATCCCCAGCACTGTGAAGGTAACAGTGGCTGAAAGAGGCTGCAGTTAAAGTGAGTGACCTCTTGGGGCAAAGTTGAGTAACTTGCTTAGAAGTGAAAAGCAGCAGTTCTACTTTAAGTTGACTTTATTCTGAATTCATTCTGTTTGCATTTGAAGCACCTATTTTGTTCACATTTATTTGTCATGCGATGGAAAAATATCCTTTACTATAATAAATATACTTGCTATTAAGAAACCCCACAACTACAACTCTTTATTTCGGAGCGAAAGGAGCAGGAAACTACAATACCCAGCATTCCAGGGATACAGGTTACTCTCCTTCCTCACGAAGCATCAGACCGCCACTATTGTCTTTAGCCCCAAGGCCGGGCAGGAGCGCCGCACTAGCATGCAAGGCTGGCCCGAGGGTTTCTGCCACCCCAGGTAGACCTTCCATACCGCCCCCCCCCCCCAGAAGATTGTGGAGCTGACATGCTGCCCCCCTCCCATCATCCATCTTCTCACCTGGGGGAGGGAAGTGGCATGGAGCTACCTCCGCTGCATTGGGCTGTAAAGTGCTCCCACTAGTGCACTCACGGCTGCTGTTCCTGCCCCCTCCAACACAACTTCTTTTTGGAGGGAGCAAGAGCCACAGGAAGTTGCATCAAAGTGGGGCAGAAATTGCAGACTGTGAGCATGCTAGCTTGGGCACCTTAAAGCCTGACACAGCAGAGGCATTGCCGTGCTGCCCCTCCCCCCCCCCAAGATGAGAAGATGAATGCCAGAGGGGGGGGGGTGACATGGCAGGCTGAGCAGCAATGAACTGCTGCTTCATTGGGAGAAGGGGGGCCAATGCCGCCTACTGGGGCCTAGTTCACCTAGTGGACAGGTCAGCCCTGCTGCATGCAACCCTATACTCTCTTAGCCCTACATAGTTAATGCCTAATCCATCCTTCATCTTTTTAGGGCAGCTCTTCAAAAAGGATCATGGGATGAGAACATGTCTCCCTTTTTATAAGGAAAGCATTTGTTTTTAATGGATTGAACTCCGTTTTATTCTGTCATAGCCAGGTTGCCACTGCTCTTAAAAATTCATTTAGATGGGAGCATGGAACTGCCCTCCTCCTCAGGGCTGAATAAACCCTCTGGTGAGCTCCAATCTACTCGCTAAGCAGCTTGAAGTTGTGAGGGAGTCCTCCATTGGCATTCTTGCTAGTGGGGAGTGGTGCAATGCAATCGTGATTAGAATCACGAGGCACAGGCAGGTCCCAAGGTACAGACATCTTGCTCCTAACAGTTTTGTCCTAATGCCACATACATTTGCATGTGATCAGCTAAATGACATCAGACTCCAAAGTGCATGGAAATCACGGCCGATGAAAAAAGACACAAGTTGAGAGGAGATAGCCGGGAATCTTGGGGACTCCAGACCATCCTACATGAGGGGACAAGGAATGGGAACAAGGCAGCTTCTGGTATTCTTTCCTTAGAGTTCATACAGACTTTTGCATGTAGTTAATCATGCCAGAGGTTGGGGAGTAGCCTTGTGGTTCAAATCTCACTGATGCTTCTTGTAAGCTTGAGAAAGTCACTTAACTCTCCATTGCTTCTGGTACAAACTTAGATTATAAGTCTTCTGGGGACAGGGAATTCTAGTGTATCTGAACATAACCCATCTTGAGCCACTACTGAAAACGAACGAGACAAATGTTTTCCTCAAAATGAGAAACCCTGCTGCTTCCTCTCAGGACAAAAACGCAGAGCCCCTTTCACTAAAGTCCACTAAGGATTTGCAATTAAAATGCCAAACAAATGCCTATTAATTGCAAGGCCTCCATGTTACCTGTCAGGGGTATGACCATTATGTTCCTGGTAGCTAATGTATGATGGGCCATGTGAATATGAGCTCAACTAAGGCGATTTCACTTAAGACTCGCATAGAGGAGTCTTTAGGTGAATTTGCATTAAGAATCACATTGCAACTGCACTGGTGCTTGAGGTAATGTGCTGTCCACATCCAGACTGACCATTCCACACCCCATCCTGCGATTGCCAATTAACATGCATTTTAGCATGTGGTGGCAGACACGCTTGCACATTAGAGTTCCTGACTACCAGTTGCCATGTGTTAAAACGCATGTTAATCAGCTAATGGACTTTAGCAAAAGGGGCCCTTAGACTTGAAGAGGAATAAAAGGCTATAGACTGCTTTGTGCAGCTATAATATTTTCATGCTCTTATTAACAGGGCTTTATTTGTAGACAAAATGGAAGTGGAACAAGGAGGAGAAAGGGAAGGGGAGGGGCAGGGCTAGTGCTTTTCTCCAATATAGATGTGCACCCTTTTTACAACTATCCTATGGAGCATATGAAGAGAGAGGAGATCCTCAAGTATCAAGAGATGCAGGGTGGCATTTCCGAAAGGCATTTACACAGTTTACAGCCCAGTAAGCCATGTAAATGCTGTAAACAGGGATTTTCAAAGGCACTTACCTGGTTAGTGCCTTTGAAAATCTCCTCCAAAGTCCCTTTCATGCCCCGATGATATCTGGTTAGCATCAGGGCATATTGGGCATTCTGGGGCACAGCAAGGGTGGAGGCAAGTGCTAACTGGGCAGCAGCGATTTTCCATACTGCCCGGTTAGTGCTCTGCGCCGAAAAGATAGGTGAGGAAAACCCTTGCCTATCTTTTCGGCACAGAGCACTAATTGGGCAGCATGGAAAATCGCTGCTGCCTGGTTAGTTTTGATGGCTTCCTGGCTGTATAGAGAACCCCTGATATTCACTTTCGTCGCTGCAGATGTGAATATCTGGGGTTAAGGGGTTAAGGGGTTGGCGGGCAGGGCTATGCAGCTACGGCACTTAGCCTTGCCCAATTCAAGATCGGGCCTGCAAAGACCAAGAATATATGATAGAAAGATACTGAAGTAGGCCAATTGTTGAGGCTCTATGTATGACTTTGACTGTTCAATTGTATCCAGAAAAGGGGCCTGGTTTGGGGTGGATAGTGCCACTGAATATCCTGTTCAATACTGTTAACTGGCCAGCCTCCCATTGGCCAGTTGGCTAACAGCTTTGAATATTGGTTTCCAGGTTTTTGATTTTTTTTAATCTATAGAAAGAAGGCTCTTAGTAGAGGTATAAGGGCATAGAGCTCCAATGGGGAGGACATGCATATTTTTTGGTAACTAGGAAGATAGTTTTAGGAATTGGAAGAATCCTATACTACCATTGACCCTGCCATGATCCCTGCCATCTTCCTATACAAATGTCCAAACTTGGTTCATTCTCTTTAAGCATTTTATGGTTTCTTAGAATTTGATATACTGCCTTTGGCATGCATACAAAGTGGTTTACAAAAACAAAATCAATGGGAGGTTTAGAAAGGAACTACAATGTATGGGAGAACAAAGGAGGACAGCAAAGAGGAGAGAGAGACAGGTCAGTGGCATGCTAATCCTGATGGGTTTGCCCAGCCCCCAGGTCTTAAGCAGACCTTGAATTTTTTTAAAGTTGGTTTCCAAGCAGGTGTGTGTGGGGAGACGATTCCAAAGAGATGGCGCAAGAAAGAGGAAGGCAGAGTGTCTTGTGCTCTCATATTGAGCTTTGGAGGGTGGAGGAATGATTAATCTGTTACCATGGAGAGATTGAAGGCAACATGGGAGAGTGTATGGGATCACAAGAGTGGACAAGTAGGCAGTGGCATTGTTGTTCAAAGATTTATGGGCTAGGGTTAGAATTTTTGGATCTGAAATAAAATTGGAAGCCTGTGGTTCTGAACCTTAAGGGAAGTGATGTGATCATGTTTCCTTCTATGAGAGAGAATGCAAAGGGCCGAATTTTGAATGGATTGGAGTTTCTTTAGTTGATAGCCCAGAATTCCTGCACAGACTATGTTGCAATAATCTAAGTAGGTGATAACTGTGCTGAACTTAATTGAAGTTTGAGCTATTGGTCTAAGAAGGGACAAAAAGCGTGGAAACATCTCAAGGCTCTAAAGGAAGATCTGACAACTTGACTGACCTTAGAGGAGAAAGACAGATACAAGTCGATGATAATATCAAGATATTCAAAAAAACGTTGTAAAGTGATGGAGGAATTGTTTAAGAGAGGGGAGAAGGTAGGGGTTGAGCTGCTGCTGGTAAAACAGGTGGTAGTCGGGTTTTTTTTAGATTTTGCAAAGAGTAGAGTTGACAAGCATTAGGTCGAAGTGTCAGAGGTCTGTGCAAGCAATGAGGAGGATGTCGACAGTGTAGATGTAGAAAGATGTTAAATAGAAGGGGGGATAGTGCTGACCCTTGTGGGACACCACAAGTCAATGTGTGTGACAGGGAAGAAGAAATTCTGGTAGACACTTAAAATGTTCATCCTAACAGGAAAGATGTGAACAAGGAGGACATGTTTCCCCGGAGGCCAGTATTGTAAAGCTGGGAGAGGAGGATATTATGGTCTATCAGCGGAAAAATGTAGGGACATTGTCAAAGCTATTTGACCCTGATCAAGAGCACTGTGTAGCTCACTTAAGACTGAGGTGACAATGGCTTCCGTACTGTGATGAGCCCAAAAACAAGATTGGCATGGATGGATTGTGGAGTTATGTTCTAAGTGGTCTCTAAGTTGAGGAAGAATGATGTGCTCAGTCAGTTTCAGGAGGAAAGGCAGATTTGAGATTGGACGATAGTTGGAAGGGGTAGTTAGATCTAATCTGAGACCACTGGAAATGGGGCAAATCGGGGCTTTTTTCCAGTCAGGAGGAATTTGGCTTGAATGAAGACTTTGTGAAAATGGAATGAGCTATGGATTGTTCGGCTAACTATGGAGGAAGGAATGGGATCTAGTGCACATGTAGTTTTCTTCATTACAGAAACCATTTTATTCAGGGATGTTTCTGTTATGTTATTTTAATTGTTCATTTTAGTTAAAAGTACATTTTCATATATTCCACAAGGAAAGGGACATGTTCCATCTTGGACTAATTTAAATGCCTCCCTCCCTCCCCCCCCCCCCCCCCGTGGCAGTATGGCTTTAAAAAAATGAAGACATGTGTAAGATGAGGCTCTGCTGAGTAATTCTTTTTTCTGTTCTCTTCCAGTCGTTCCTTTTAGCTTGTGTTGCTGTCTTTATATTTTTGATTTTGCATGTTGAAGCACAACTGCAGCAGAAAGGAGCATCAAACAAATGCTGGTAGGTTTAGTAGACGCTTGGTTGAGTCAGCAGGAAAGCAGAACATGAGCATGGTGATTCTTCAGCTACCTAGATTTAGCCCAAATAGGATTGTCTTTTTTGTCTTCTAGCACTATAGAAATATGGACATTCTTTTCCATTCCACTAAGCTGTTTTTTTATGTAATATCAAAATTCTCTTTTTGTATACTAGTGATTGTTGTCTTCTCTTTTTATAGTGATGGCTTATACTCGCTAATTTCTAAATTGTAAATTAGATATTGATATATTTTCCATTTGAGTTTAGTAGTTTTTTAATGGAGAATCTTTCTTGTTTCTTCTAAATGCAATTCTGAATTGCTATAAACCTATAATAGAAAAGAAAATGAAGAAATTGTTGGTTCCTTTTTCATAACATCTCGTTGCCGGAAAATAACAATGAAAATGTACAGTAGCTTCCAACACAGTCAGTGCAATAACGAAGCAGGAATTCAGAAGGGAGAGTTTAGCCCATTCAGCCTGGCATTCACCATGAATCATTACAAGACCAAGGGGCTCTTTTTCTAAAGCCCACTAAGTGGTTAACTCATATGTTTTAGTGGATTGTAATGGCCTGTGGTAATTGTTACTAGTTGGGCATAGCAGTTACCGGCTGTTGAAACATGCATTGATTGCCTACCATGCAAAGGGGCAGGCATGAGCAGGGTATGGATAGAGTGTGGTTGTAGAGAACACATTGCAGTTAGCATGGGGGTACATATCATGTGTTATCAATGTGGCAATTAGCTAAGGTGTACATAGTAATACCTCAATGGGTGGTATTAGGTGCACCTACATTAACTGAGTCATATTTTAGGGTATGTGTCATGCGATAACTGTTGGGAATGTACACTAAGGGCAAAGCTCTAATTGGCTTTAGTAAAAGGGCCTCAAAGTCTTAGATATTACAGAGGATGCTTTTACTTTTTTGGAAGACCAGTCACACCTAACACAGTTCCAGAATGGCTACTCATGCAAAACATAAATACAATTAACTCTCATTGTTGCCAATCAGCTTCATTTATGACGTGTTCTCTGTGTGAGAAGGGCGCCATCATGTTTCTGATTGAAGATCTAAATTTTCCTCTGCAGACAGCAGGTCAATAATTATAAAGCCCAGTCCTTAGGACATCCTAACAGGTTTGATTTTTAGACAATCTATAATCTAGCAGGTTGATATTTAAAAGCACTTAGGTGATTAGGGAG
Source organism: Ichthyophis bannanicus (assembly GCA_033557465.1). NCBI lineage: Eukaryota > Metazoa > Chordata > Amphibia > Gymnophiona > Ichthyophiidae > Ichthyophis > Ichthyophis bannanicus. The sequence goes on along the minus strand of CM066049.1, from coordinate 78,389,281 downwards.
GGTTGATTGCATAAATGTTTTTATTTTTAAAAAATCTGCAACATTTCCATGATAACTTTGGCCATTTAATCACTAAACGGCCAAAGTTACCCATTTTAAAATGGGGCATGATTTGGAGTGGGCTAAGGGCAGCATTCAAAATGATCGATTCACCAACAAAATTCATCTGCTGAACTTATGCATTGATCTCCAAGCATATAAATGGCAAGAAGAACTCTAAATGATTAACCCTGGAATTACCGAGATTTTTTGCACACACTGAATACCGTTGGGGTCATAAATGACCCCACGACGAATTTTAATTGTTAACCATGAAAAATGTAAACTAAACAGACAAAACATTATTCCGAATTATTTATTATATGAAGGTTAAATGTTTTGAAATGTAATGCTTTATCATAAAATTACATGAAGAAGAGTTGCCATAAAAGCAGTTTTTGCATGCACTTGATGAACACAGTAAAGTACTAGTCATTTGCATGAGACACAGACAATTTCTGAATGTTCTTTGCAAACATTGCGCTTGCAGGAGGTGCATACTATGTTGCTTTTCTTGTCTTTTTCTCTGGAACAGCAGTGACACCTTGCCCTTTTCTTTGGGATCCCGACATTGCAAACAGCATCAGTGGCTTCTTCAATGCTGGAAGAAGTCTCGCTGCAATTACTCTGAAGCAGCTGCTTTCCTAATTCCAAGAGGAATAGATGACGTCTGTGCTTTGACTTGGACTGCCATTCTGGATTTAGTGACATCCAAACAATGAAGGTGTTCAAAGCACTGATGTCCAACATGTTGTAGAAGATTGTCCCTGGCCAGTGTCTTGTCATTCGTTTTGTGGTATACGTGTGAAACATTTGATCTGCCGTATCTACTCCACCTTTACTAGAATTATAGTCCAAGATCATGCGTGGTTTTTTGTCCGGACGTGTGTTATCTACTTCTTCTTGATCATGCAAACTGCTCAGAAGAACAACCACTTTTCCTTTTTTCAGGCAATAGGAAACCAGAGTGGCGTCATCGCGAAAGGCAAACAGTGAAGTGAATACCTCTCGGCCCTTTGCTGTTACAAGTTCTGGAGGTAATTTTCTCCATTGGGAAAATTGGCCATTTAGCCCTACCCTCTGCTTTCTATCTTTCAACCAGTTCCTGATCCACAATAGTACACTGCCTCCTATCCCATGACTTTTTAATTTTGCCAAAAGTCTCTGATGAGGGACCTTGTCAAAGGCTTTCTGAAAGTCCAGATATACTAAATCAACCAACTCACCTTTGTCTACCTGTTTATTCACACCTTCAAAAAAACATAAGAGATTAGTAAGACAAGACTTTCCTTGGCTAAAGCCATGTTGGCTGTCTCCCATTAAGACATGACTATCTACATGTTCAGTAATTTTGTTCTTTATCATGGTTTTCACCATTTTTCCCGGTAATGATGTCAGGCTCACCGGTCGGTAGTTTCCCAGATCACCCCGGAACCCTTTTTTAAAATTGGCGTTACATTGGCCATCCTCCAATCTTCAAGTATTACAGATGATTTTAATGATGTTTGCCATGTAGACCGCCTTGATTGTAGGAGAAGGTGGTATAGAAATCCGTTTAAATAAATAAATAAATAAATGATAGTTCACAGATTACTAATAGTAGGTCTGCAATCTCATATTTCAGTTCTTTCAACACCCTCCGATGTATACCATCTGGTCCAGGTGATTTACTACTCTTCAGTTTATCAAATAGTTGGTATACATGTTCCCGGTGTATCGATATTTCTTTCAGTTCTTCCACAGCATCTCCTTTAAATACCATTTCAGTCATGGGTAACATTCCTACATATTCCTTAGTAAAGACCGAAGCAAAGAATTCATTCAATCTCTCCGCTATGGCCTTGTCACCTCTTAGTGCCCCTTTTACCCCTCTATCATCTAATGGTCCAACTAACTCTCTAACAGGCTTTTTTTTTTTGCTATGAATATACTTGAAAAAGTCTTTATTATGCATTTTTGCTTCCACAGCATGCTTCTTCTCAAATTCTCTCTTTGCCTGCCTTATCGATGCCTTGTATCGAACTTGCCAGTGCTTGTGGTGTTTCCAGTTTTCATCATTTGGCTCCTTTTTCCATTTCCAGAAAGATACTTTTTTGGCAACAACAGCCTCTCTGACCTCACCTTCAAACCATGCTGGCAGTATTTTGGACTTCCTTCCACTTTTCTTAAAGTGTGGCATTCAGCTGGTCTGGGCTTCCAACATAGTATTTTTAAACAACACCCAAGCTTGATGTAAATCTTTAATCTTTGCAACTGCTTCTTTTAGTTTTTTGATATTTCTCTACTTTTAGTGTAGACAGGCCCGTACCTAGCCCTGTGTGAGCGGTGCGGCCGCACAGGGCGCAAAGGCTTAAGGGGCACATTTTAGCTGTCTTCCGTTGCCTGCCGCCACCACTTTTTTTTCTTTCAGCAGCAGCAGGCAATGGCAGGACAGCTAAAATGTGCCCCTTAAGCGTTCCGCCAGCATGCTAAGCAGATCTTTCCCTCCCTGCAAGAGGGAAAGATCTGCTTAGCATGCTGGCAACTTGCATATCGGGTGTGCCTCTTCTCTCCTGCCGCAGGGGGGAGGGGGGTGCCTGATGTGCAAGTCGCAGAGGGCGTGATCTTCCCTCGGTACGGCCCTGGGAGCAGATGTCTGGGAGGAGAGGCTGGAAGGAGAGGCTGGAAAAAGGAAGTGCAATACTGACTTTTCCAGCCTCAGAAGGAAGAGGATGTAGCAGCTGGCCTACATGAGCACCCCAAAACACAGCACCATTGGATGAGGCAGTTTGGCATGGAAGTAGCACAGTAGGATCACTTCTGTCAGAGTAGATATTATCAATGTGGTCAGGTCGAGCCTGTTGGGAGGGAGAGCACAAAGTTTAGATTGAGCCTCCCTAGAGGGAAAGAGTAAGTAGTAGTGGGGTCAAGTTTGGAGGGAGTGAGAATTATAGGGCCTGGGGATGGAGGAGAATGCTGGAGAGTCAATCTGGGTATGGTGACAGAATTAGGAAATCAGCCTGGGGAATGATAGATGAAGCTGAGAGATCAAGTCTTGACAGGTCAAGAAAGGTGATGGAGGATAGGTTTGGGAGTCATAAGATAGCTGGGGGGGGGGGGGTCAAACCTGGAAAGGCAAGAAAGATGGGGATTGAACTTGGGGAGGAGTAGATTGCTGTGGTGACAGAAAGAGTGAGAGCAGTGATGTGGAGCTCGGTGTACAGATTGAGAGAAAAAGCATGAGTACTAAGCATCAAGGTGAGGGCAGGGGAGCACTGGAATTAAAGCTAGAGGAAGGGAACTGGATGGGTTGAAACTTGGGGAGAAGAGGAGCGCTTGGGGGGGGGGGAAGTGCTGAACCTGGGAGGAGAGAGAATCGGGAGGAGATCATGACTGGGGCAGAGGGTCTGAGGCTGGGGAGAGAGTAAAGAAAACGAACTGGTGAAAATGTATTTCTTTTAACGATGCAGTTCAAGGCAACATTTGGACCTGGGTGGCAGAAGAGAAGGACATGGCCAACAGGTTGCTGCTCTTTTCCTTTTATTTCCTTCAATAAAAGAAGTTTGAGAGACAGGCAGGGGGAGGAAGAATTCTGTGAAACAAGGACAGAGGATAAGTGGTATTGAAAGTGCTATTTTGTGGGGCTTGAATGAAAAAAGGGTTTGGGGGAGGGATGTGAGCATAGAGGGGCTGGGGTTTGTGAAAATAGAGGGACCAGGGCTTGGGAGAAAAGTGAAAACAGAGGAACTGGGAAGCAAGAAAGAGAGTGGATTGTGAATGAGGGATGAAGGGCTTGTGAAAGAAGCGATGACGAGGAACTGGTGGGTTGCATGAAAGAGTGGATAGCTTGTGGTTGCAAGAGGAGCTGGGAAAAGATAGATAGGGAGGTGTGTGTGTGTTTGTGAGTTTATATGTGTGTGGGCACCTGAGATGGGAACAGAAAGAGACAAAAAAGGACTGTGGGTAAGAGAGAAAAGGAAAGAGGACGATGCTGGGAAGGGGAGGAGAGGGAGTAAGGACAAAGGATGGTGGGAGAGGAGCAGGGCTGAAGCCAGGGAAGGGAAACCACCTTCTCTTCACTCTATATGCTGACACCCCAAAATCACAGAATCTGCTTCCGGCTCTGTATCCCCCCAAGATCCCATAACCGTCCTTCCTTTCCTTCTTCTCTTCTTCTGCCAACTCCGTCTCTTCTTTCTTTCTAGAGCCAATCATGCCTCTGACCCTTCTTCCTTCACAATGCCTGATATTCCCTCCTCCTCCCCTCCACCTCCACCTTCACTCCTTTATTTTCGTGTCTCCCCATCCCTGATCCTTCCTCCTTCTCCCCATCCCTGAGATTTCCTCTTCCTCTCCTTCCCCACACCAGTATTTGAAATTTGCCATCTTTAAATCTCCTAGAGATTATTCAGGCTGATGTTTGAAGCTAAGTATGTATTTACTGATTTCCGGCAAATACTGTCGCACCGCCGCCCTAGTGGTCAAAGGTGGTTAAGGCAGGTCGGGTGGACATGAGTTATTTTTTCTAGTTTGAGTTTGGTCCTTGTATGCGGGGTCTGGGTATCTGTTCCCAGTGGCATTCCGTGTACCAAAGCCTCAATGAACACAAAGTCCGAGAGTAGGGAAAGAAAGGCTTTTTATTTCCCTTAATGCACAATGATTCAGGTAGTGGAATCTACGTCAACATAAAGAAACCTTACTTCAGGTAGAAAAGAAACATAACCAGTTATTGCTTTATCCACTGTTATTTTCACAGGAATTTATACAATATAACACACACAGTCTTTGCTTGCTGAGCCCTGCTTTATACACTAGGCAGGGATTCTAGGCTTCCTGCCTGACAGTAGCTACAATCCATGGCCACTTCAGAAGGGTCCTCAGTAAATTCCACCTGCATGGGCTGTGGGTCTGAGAGCTGTGACTCTGTATCAGTGTAGTCTGGTGGAGTACGCTGAGGCTTTTCATATACCGCTTGTAACAGCCTCCAATGTTCTGGGCCTAGGTTTAGGCCTTGGTCATGCGAATGCTTGTTATGAGAATACCTTCCTTTGTCTTGGTGCCTTATTTTAAACAGTCTTTTATCTGGTAAAAGCTTGTGTCTTGGCTTACAAACAGCTTGATAAGGCGAGCACACCCTTGTTCCTTGTGCTCCCTGTGTCACCAGGTTATAACGGTTAGAAGTATAAAAATGTGGATTACCTTGTTCTCCAGGCCTATCCCAGTGAGCTGAGGCTTGAGGCCTAGTCCTGCTGCAATTCAGCCTTACTCGAGTAGCAGGCCTCCCACTGTCCAGCTGGCCTTCGGGTGGAGTTATCTCTCTTGCACACCCATACCTCTTTCTCCTTGGATAAAGAGTGTTACCTCCTATGGCAATGACTTCACCACCCTTCTGGTAACTTCCACAGGGTCCTGAGTCTGCTGGCACCAGTTCATCAGATAAACCTCTGACCTCTGCTTCTCTCCTGGTACCTTTCCTCCCAGTGTCTCTTTGCCAAGAACTCCTGGTATCTTGCTGCACCGGACTCCCTGTGTCTCCTTGCCAGGAACTCCTTCCTCTCGGGTCTCTTGGCCAAGATTCCTTCCCTTCCTCCTTCTCTTCATTTCCAACTTCCCAGCCTTTTTTAAAAGGAACTCCCCCTTTCCTGGATTGGCTGTTGGCCGGCATCACATCACAAGCTCTGGGGTGCGGTTCTCTAGGCCCTGGAAGGTCTCTCTTGCTCCCCCTATCTGGCTCCTCGTAATGTCACATCTGGGGTTGGAATCTTTTTTCTGAATTTAAAACCTTTTTTTCTGTTTGCATAGGCTCTGCAGTACCACAATACATAACTGGCCATATGATTATGGGACAGGTTGGAGGAAGGCAGGCTAAATAATTATCTAGATTGTGGTGCAATTCAGCTACTAAATGAATAATTTAGTTCAGGCCTGCTGAATAGTGCTGAAACGGTGGCAGCACTACATGTATATACAGTGATACTATCTATACACAGAGCGGCACTGAACACATAGTTCATATTCGTGCCGGATTCAGCCCCCAACTACCTTCCCCGCCAGTTGTGTGGGAAAGTTCGTAGGGGGTGGGGAATGGGCAGCCCGGGGTGGAGAGTGGGCAGGCAGTCGGTGGTCGCTGGCCCTGGACATACAGGGCTGATTCTAATGTTGGCCCTGTATGTCAAGGACCGGCAAAATGGCCGGGAAAGTTTTATTCTACCTCCGAGGTGGAATAACTCACCTAGACATTTTTTTTTAAATTTGGGGCACAGAAGGGGCTGGGGGGGGGGGGGACCAGGGGACATTCCCTGCAGCCTGACCCTGGTCTTCAGAGGCAGGATCAAAGGTTGGCCTGCAGGGAATTTGCAGTTTTGGTCGGCGGCCAGCATCTCAGCTTTTAAATGGAGCCACAGTGCCATGGCAACATGACACCACGGTGCCGCAGCTCCATTTAAATGCTCTGACTGAGTTAGCCGGATGGAGTCCTGCATGTGCAGGCCAGACAGAATCGCTGTCCCGTCCTGCACGTGCAAGACTGTTTGTGATTCTGATCCCATGGGGCTATACGTGCCTCGCGGGATCAGAATCGCAATCCCCTCTGTGGGTCCGGTTCAGACCAGACGCAGAGGGAATGGATGTGCGGGAGAGAATCGGGCCCATAATTAATTATGCACTGATGCTGGTATATGGCTTTAGTATAGTCTTAGTATTGATTGAATACTGACCACTTTATTTTTATTTTCACACTATGTAAAGTAACTTGTTTTAGCTGTTCTTTGTACACTGCTGTGACTGGTAGATGCAGCGGTATAAAAAAGTTGCTAAATAAATAAATATGAAACTGCAACACATAATTGTCATAGAATTTCATAAATATTGACACAGAATTTCTACCTCTTGCTACCGAATCTCTCCATAAGCTGCTGCAGGAAAACGGGGGAGGGGGTCACAATTTTTTGTGAGGCTTCTAATTGATCAACAAAGATTTCAACAACCAGTCAAAATATTAAATCACCAACTCAGAGGCAACTGATTCTCTATAGCTATATCTCTTCACTAAACCATCCCGCTCTCTCTCATGTCCCTTTTATTTTGGCATGGCCTGCAATCAAACACTAATGGTCATTCAGAAGCATTACAGCAATTGAGATCTGTAAATGACAACTCATGCATCATTGCCTTAATAAGGATGTTGGTGCAGGCTATAACCATGGGCAGGTTCGGTGTCAAATGCAGGCGTATTTGCCATTGTGTACCAAATCAGGCAGAACAGAGAGACACCAAGAGAATGGCAGGACTCGCCAGTTGCGATAAGCAGACAGAATTATTTCCAAGCTCTTCAACTGCTGTAGTGCAGTTGTTTATATGGAAAGAGCAATTCTATGTCAAATGCTTCTACTGATTAGCTTGCCCCACCATTTACCTACTCAGTGCACAAACACCTCCTTTCTGTTTGACTTAATCATATTAGCCAGTGGTTTTCAGCCCAGTCCTCTGGGACCCCCAGGCCAGTCAGGTTTTCAGGATATCCACAATGAATATGCATGAGATAGATCTGCATGCACTGCTTCCATTGTATGCAGATCTATCTCAGGGAAAGAGAAAGAAGATGATCTTCCGCAAGTGGACAAACAAAGAAGAACAGCGGAAGTATGACCACAGCCTACCCTCTCACTTTTTCAAAGGTAAGAGCATCGGCAGTACTTATAGCAATCAATGCCATACATGGCAACTCCCCTTCCGTGGATACACATGATTTTTTATTGTCTCTGGCTCTAACTTATTATCCCCCCTTTTTTAGCCTCCCCTCTTATTTTTTCAATGGTAAGAGCATCGGCAGCTCCTATAGCAATCAATGTGACACATGGCAACTCCCCTTCCATGACTCTAATTCATTATTATTTTTTTAGCCTCCTCTCTCATTTTTTTCCTCCTTTTCGTTTTAAAGGGTTAACGTGTCATAACGTTTTTTACCTCACATTATCCAGTTTCTCACAGGCCCCTTGCTCTTTGCATACAATTTCCCTTTACGGTTACAATTATTTACGATTCTGTTTTTACAATTAAGGTCTTATGTATAAATTATTATATTATCATTGTTTTTATCTTTTTATCTTTGCTCTGTCCATTATGTATTGTTTTTATTAATTAACGGTATGTGCAATAAGATTATCCGTGTTCATATGTTTGCCTGGCCACAACACTGTGGTCCCTTTAGTTGGCTAACTAACCATGTGCTACCCCCCTTTTTTAAAAGTTTTTTTAAAGTTTTTTTAATGTTACCTATATATACACTTGTTGCATTTCATTTCTTTGATTCATACAAGGTTTTATACATTTTATAGCTTACAACATATAATTGGTTGCTTAATGATGTCCATGTGCATTAGGCAGTCCATTGCCTGATTTGACCCTAGGTCATTTTTAACATTTTCACCACTATTTTATATGCAGTTTCTTGTTTTATACATCCGATTGTGTGCAATCAGCATCCATTATGTTGTGATCTATTCTTCTACTTCACTCTTAACATTATATGTTTTGATTTTTAATCTTTGTTTTCAGTTTTGTTTGGTATTAAGCATTTGATGTGTTCCAGTCGATTTTTATATCATTTCATTGTTAAGCTACATAGTTTTTAATTCATGTCTGTCATTTTCAATGCTTTACAGATTGGGAAGAGCAACCGGTTTGATTAATGCAGTGTGATACTTACAATTTATTGTTTTTTTAAATTTAATGTTTTTTTTAATTTATTGTTTTTAAACTTTTCGGTTGATTTTATGTTTATGTTATGTTAATTTGTTTTTTAGACCCCTGATAAGAAAAGGGTCCTTAATAAAGAATATTTAATACCATCTGGTAGGCTGTGGTCATACTTCCGCTGTTCCTCTTTGCAGATCTATCTCATGCATATTCATTGTGGCTAACCAGAAAGCCTGACTGCAGTAGAGGTCCCAGAGGTCTGGGTTGAGAACTACTGATATAGGCCAACCAGCACCTACACTGGCTGTTTAACATTTGAAACAGAAAAGAGTTGATGAAAGTTGCCACTGTCGTGCAGTTTTGGTCCAACATGTCTAGTGGACTAGAGGTTAATGCAATGAGCTGAGAAAGAGGGACTTGAGGGTTCAAGCACACTCTTCACCTTAGACATTGTTTGTGGCCTTGGGAAGTCATGTGAAGGCACATTTTACAAAGGACATCCAAATGCAATCTGGGACATCCAAGCCATCATAGCGATTGTGGAGAGTACCAGGGAGGGCGGAGTGACATCATCTGTATACCCTCCAAAGGTTTTACGGCCCAAATAAGCACTTCCCCGATGCCTGTTTATGTTGGGAGCAGTTCTAAACTTGGACGGGATCACCGACATCCCTCACATTTCTGAAATTGAGTGGGGATGTCTAAGACCATAGCACTGCCCCGGACACTCCTCTTCCACTTCCCCCTTACTACTTGGACATCGTTGTGCCGGAGGCGTCATTAGATGCCTTTGGAAAAATGGATCTGGGGATGGCTACGTGATTTGGATGTCCGTGTGCCTGTTTTTGAACATCTAAATTGTGAATAAGACTTTTAAAATGATCACCTTTGTCACCAGTTACAGTAAATACCAACTTAAATTGTTAGCTTTTTGGGCAGGGGCATATTGTATCTGAATATCACCATAGTACAGTTTTGCATATGTCCAATAGCACTATAAAACTGCCCATTATAGTTCTGAAAGTTCTTCATAAACACTTTCTTTTGTGAGTGGAATGGAATAAATTCCATTCTTATCGTACCGTTGTCAAGCATCTGTGGACTTGCCGTAGAATTTTCTTCCATGAACACTGAGCAGAAGTATTTTTACAGCTTTTTTTTTTATTGAATTTTAATCAGTTATACACCAACTACAGATACAGGACAATCGGAAACAAATAATCAATTATACAAGATCATAAGGAAACAAAAAATGATACAGTCCACATCACTGGAATTCGGTAATGGAACTTAACACAATAAATAAAAAAGAATATAGGAAACTAAGGCACAAGCCCACCTAATAGGAGGCAAAATCAATAACTGAGCACCCTAAGCAACTCAACCAGTCTTTCTGTCAGCAATAAATTTCTCCAATTGTGATACATCGGTAAAGATGTAAGAAGCACGAGCATAATTCGCAACACATTTACAGGGAAACCTAAGGAAAAAAGTAGCACCCAGCTGTAGGACCTGAGGCTTAAGAGCTAAAAAAAGCCTCCGCCTAAGCTGGGTGCTACGTGCAACATCCGGAAAGATATTAAGTGTGGCCACAAAATTTACTGCTTTTTACACATCACTTCCCACACATTGGTCCTCGGCATCTTTGAGTCTTGCAATTCCACCTTTGGCCTTTCTCCTGTCCACAACATACCTCAAAACAATTGTGTCACCTTGCTATACACCTTTAGCCATTTTTCTTCTATTAATGTCAATATTCTTTTCTGTGTTCCTCTTTTTATGATCTTCTATATTTGGGGCCTTTGTTCTTGCAGCCAAGCCTTTGCTTCACTTTTCCACTTATTAACTTTCCTAAATAAGGATCTGATAACCCCTCTATATAGCTCCTTTCGGATTAGCCCACTGTCTTCAGGGCAGGCCCCAGAGCTCGCTCAAGGTGCTGGTGCCCTAGACAACCTTAAGCCTTATGTCCTCCCTCCTCCTCCCCCCCCCCCCCCGTTGACTAAATCTTTGTTTAGCTTTGAATGCCCTGCTCTTTGTCACCTCAGGAGACTGCCTAGGTTGACCAGACCTGGCTGTCTTTTCACTTCCCTTTTTTCCTCCCACCTTCTCTTTCAGGTACTTTCTCATTTTGTTAGGATCAGCACGTTTGAAATGCAGCATCTTGAGTTTGGTGTGCCTGAATTATGCCTTAGCTTTTTTTTAACCAAATCACATTGTACTTTGTGCCCAAGTGGGCACCTATCCAGACTTTAGAGAAAGGGATGTTGGATTAAGCTCATACCCTATTCGCTGGCAGCTCAAGGTAAATTACATTCAGGTACAGTAGGTATTTTTCTATCCCGAGAAGGCTTATACTCTAAGGGGTATGTTTACTAAACTGGGCTAATGGTTAACCCGGGCTATCTGCCACTAGGTCCCATATTATTCAATGGGACCTAGTTGCAGATAGCCCCGGTTAACCATTAGCCCGGTTTAGTAAACATACCCCTAAGTTTGTACCCAAGGCAATGGAGGTTTAAATGACTCATCCAGGATCAGAAGCAGCTGCAATGGGATTTGAAATGGGCTTCTCTAGTTTTTAGCCTACTACTCTAACCATTAGGCTAGTCCTCATAAATTTAATTTAATAACAATGCTTGTGTTCTGCTTTTACAATGTACAGATGTACAAAGCGGGGTATAAAAAATTAAAGAATAGACAATTCACATTTCACATTGAGGCCAATTCCATTCATATACATCCAACCCCCTGAATGGCTGGGCAGAATCGGGCATGTAAAGTTAGTCCCGATTCTGATCCCCCAGCCCCCGCGGGATCAGAATCGGGTCTAGCATCTGGACGTGCAGGCCTGGACCTGATTCTGTCCAGCCGTACATCCCAGCAACTAACCGACTAACTCAGATGGTCCCATGAATGGAGCTGTAATGTCATGCTGTCCTGTCGCCATGGTACCGCGACTCCATTCACAAGCCGCGATCCTGGCCCGCCGAACCCGGATATCTGTTCCTTGCAGCCTGAACCCCAATCCGGTCTTCTAAGGCCTGAGTCAGGCTGCGGGGAACCCACTGTGCCCCCTCACCTGTGTCCCTGAGTCCTGCGCCACAATCCCCCTCTATCCAGGGAAACTTATCCACCTTCAAGTTGGAATAAGTCCCCTGTCTAAATTTGAGGCCCCAGATGTACAGGGATGACCTCTGAACTGGCCCTGTACGCCCGGGTCACGGCCTGCCCATGTCCTACCCTCACTCCGCTTCTGGAATGCCCCTTCCTGCCCTCATCTAGGCCTCCCCATATCTGCTGTATGTACGGGGAGGGTATTGACGGGGCCAGCAGGAGGACAAATAGCGAGAATGGACGTCCTGATGGGACATTCATCCCCACTATTCATGGGACAGAATGACCCCATTAAGTATGATTAAAAAATGTATACCATAACCACACCTTTAAAACTTTTCAAAATTGCACATAATCCTCAACACCCCTAATTATAACAGATAATTCATTCCATAATTTTGGAACCACACCTGACAAATATCTTTCTCTGATCCTCTTTTGTTGAAAGGCAGAAGCAGAGGGTAATATCAATGTCCAATTTATTTATTTGTTTTTTATACTGCTTTATCATTTCAGTCTAAGCGATTTACATTGTAACTTAAACTTGGCAATGTACATTAAAAAGGGACATTGATAACTTGGATTTTTCTGAGGCAATGGAGGGTTAAGTGACTTGCCCAAGGCCACAGGGAGTGCTTGTGATTTAGTTGATGAATAATGAAACAGTCTATTAGACAAATAGATACTGTAGGGCCAGTCTGATGAATAGCTTTAAAAGCCAGGTACAACCCCATAAACAAAACATGGGCTTCTATGAAAAGCTTTAAAAAGGAGAGCAGCTTTTAAACTAGATAATAGGGGAAAGTTGACAGTCGCCCAAGAGCGCATGGTTCGGAACAATGTATCCTTGAAGGATACTAGCAAAAGACTGAAGTTAGGGCATATCAGCAGAGAGGTTCCAATAAAGACAAAAGTAACCCAAATGCCCTTGAATATAGAGCAGACAGAGCTTAAAGATTCCAAATTACCCCTGCCTATTGATTGCCAGATTAATATGAATAAAATACAGCCTTTAAAAAGGCTAAAAAAGGGTAAAAGCTGTTAGTGTAGCTGGGTTTAAAACAAGTTTGGACAAGTTCCTGTTGGAAAGGTCCATAAACAATTATTAAAGGGGACCCGCGGTATCCACTGCTTGCTCCAGCACAAGCATTGTGGAACCTGTGTCTCTTGGGGAAACTGCTAGGTACTGGTGACCTAGATTGGCCACTGTTGGGCTTGATGGACCTTGGTCTGACCCAGCATGGTTTATCTTATGTTCTTATTTAACAGTACGGGATTAACTCTATCCTTATGACTTCTATATGTGATCATCTTTGCAGCAATATTTTGAATCTGTTGTAATTTATGTAACAACGCTTTTGGCATTCCTAAGAATATTGAATTAAAATAGTCCAAATGACTTAAAACTGTCTATTGGACAAACATCTAGAAATCCTGTGGCGTCAACATTGACTACAATTGTCTCACTATCTTCAACTTATACCAAGCTCTATTTTGAATATATTGTACATATGGTTCAAGAGTCAAATTGGAATCAACGATGACCCCCAAGGTACGTACTTTTGAAGATAGTTCAACTTTCTGCCCAAAAGCTGCACAGATTTGGTATCATATGAAATCACTACCTTCCCCACCCATAAAACCTCAGTTTTTCCGAGGTTTAAAGTTATTTCCCTGTAGCCAATCCCGCAAAGCACAAAGTCCAGAACTTAATAGATCCACCAAGACCTGATAAAAACTCTTCATTGGTATAAAAAATTGGACATTGTCCGCATAAATATATTGAGAAAATCCTAATTTCCTAATGTGTTAAGTTAAAAGACTTAAATAATAAAGGATATAAAGGCAACCCTTGGGATATCCCTGTTGTACAAGAAAATATTTTAGACACTTTCCCATTAAATTCTACTCTAAACAATCTGTTAATAAAAAAAAACCTCACACCATTTTAAACCAGCCCCTGTACTCCCAATGAACGCAACCTGGCTGCAAGCAAAGAGTGTGAAATAGTATCAAAGACTGACAAAAGGTCTAACAAGACCAAAAATCCACAGCCTCCTGAATCTCTCCATCTCTGCATTTCAACCAATAAGGCCACTACAACAGTTTCAGTACTAAATGTGGCCTTAAATCCCGATTGGCATTCATCTGACCTTATAATCTCTTCCATATACCCCCCCCCCCCGCAACTGAAAGGTCACTATGGATTCCAGAATCTTTGCAACACATTGCAAATTGGACGCTGGCCTATAACTTTTCACATTATCAGCCCAAAGGGTTTTTTAACACAGGCCGAATCAAGGCAGTGTCAGCTTTGATGGAAAGACACCCTCCTGTAGAGACTGAGCTACCATCGTGCAGAGATACAAAAAAACAACTTTCCAGTAAAGTTCTCAAAAGCTGCACTGGACAAGGATCAACAGCCCTGCAGCCCACCATAAATCATCTAATTAACTTCCACAGATCTGTGGGAACATAAAACTCTGACAAATTCTTCTTCTTTTCCATAATCACATCCTTCACTTCATATACTGGAAAATCTTTTTGAATAGTCTCAATTTTATCCACAAAAAACTGGGCTAATTCATCACCCGTTAATTTCGATGCTATTAGATTTTGGAAACTCTCACAAGATAATTCTCTGACAATAGAAAATACTTCTCTGCATCTTTTGCCTCCAAAATCCATTTAGTAAAATAATCTCTCTTCAGTCTTCGTAAGACTTGCCTATAGTTCTTAAATGTATCTTTCGGCAGCTGTTTTAGATCATCCCTTTGCTGTTGTGATGTAGAGACCCCTACGGAGCCCATGGAAATAGAGAGAAAGGAAGATTCCACCTTTAAAACTGACAGGCAGCTAGAACACATGGCTCACTGTTTACAAAGAAAAGGTAAACAGAGAAAGACAGGAGCTGAGCTGACACGCCCAAGCTCTGACGTAGCAGCAAGCCTGGAGCTTGATCAATCACACCTGTTCAGGTTGAGAGCAGAGCCAAGCCCAGGGGAACAGAATTATAAAACCTCGTCATTAGCTCCCAGGAAAGGGAGAGGATAAGCAGGAGAGAAAGGAAGCTGGAGAGGAGGCTGGAGTGCTGGCTGGAGTGGTAATTGCAGTTCAGACGGCAGTTGGAGCCGTGGCAGCAGAGAAAGTTGGAGTTGTGGCAGAGAAGGAAAAGAAGCAACACAAGGAAGGAAAGGAGGAGAAAGAGGAGTCCTGGACAGCAAAGGCAGGAGAGAGGAGAGACCTCCTGTAAGACGGGCTTGGAGAGGCTCAGAAACTCCTGAGAGTTGGTTACCGGGTAAAGAAACTACCTACAGGTCTGGGAGAAAAGCCAGCAGACTAGGAGGAGGGAAGGCACGCTCTGTGACCAGGAACTGGCTGGAACGGAGAGAGCAGGGAGCCCTTCAGTCAGAAGGAAGCCTTCAGAGTTTGCACAGGTGGGAGCCCAGCACAAAAGTATTTCCTCATAGCTGCCAAGAATTAGAGGAGAGCCAAAGAAGAAACTCCAGAGCAACAGGTATTTTAAACCCTTGCTTTTTGAGTGGTGGAAAGGGAAAACACCTGAGTTTACAGAGGGAAGTTATCTTAAATCCCATAGTAACAGTTTGCAGACAAATGCTGTTAGTCCTGAGACAGAAGATATGCAAATAGACTCTAATGTTGATGAAGTAGCAGATACGCAAATGGATTGTACGCTTTGCTTGGCTGACAACATTGAGTCACTGTGTTAAACTTGAAGTAAAAGTGCTGAGAAACAGCAAAGAAATAGGAACTATTTTTCTTTGCTGTGAAGCTGTTTTGTTTTCCATTTTGTACTTGCAACGAACACTGCATGTTTTGGAACCAGAGAGTGAATAAGCAATTTATTATTTTTATTTATTTATTTAGCTGTATTTATATCCCGCTTTTCACCGGGTCAAAGCGGTCAATTGGGGGATACATTTAACACGAGGGGATATGAGACACATACGCTAATACCTTTTACCTTAGTTATTGTATATAAGCCTCATGCTAAACTCCTGGAGACTGTCCTATTTTTTGTTCTGCACCAAAGTTCTAATTGTGAGGGGAATAAATCCTTGTCATTTTGCCTTAAACACTCGGACTACAATTGCTTCTTTATCAGAGAGCTAGAAAAGGGACTACAACTCCCAAGAGGCCTTGCAAGAGCCACAGCTGTAGTCTCACTTTCTGAATAAAAGATTATCATGGCAGACCAACCCTCTGCGCCCTAGGCGGAGGGCTGGCCACGTGGTGACACTGTTTATACTATTTCCTTTCTAACCTCCAAACCTCTAATCTTAGCTGTTTGGTTTCTTCAGAAAAAGGAAAGAGTAATTTCCTACCTCTCCCCTTCTTTTTCCTAAGTTTGGGAGATGCTGTTTCCAATGCATTAGTTAATGCATCATTCCAGTTGTCTAACTTCTGCTCTAAACTACTGTCTTCCTGCAACATCAATCCTTGTTTTCAATTATTTTGAAAATTATCCATATTTGTTTCCCTAATTGGTCTTACTGCTAATATTTCCTCCTCCCCACAAACTTGCTTCCTCATACCCTCAATGCTAAAAGAAATAAAATAATCATCTGACCAGGGAATTATTGAACCCAATATACTATTTACCTATCTTTGGGGAAACTGCTAGGTACGTATGACCTAGATGGCCACTGTTGGAAACAGGATACTGGGCTTGATGGACCTTGGTCTGACCCAGTATGCCATATCTTATGTTCTTATGTTCTTATCTAAACTGGTTAGAACACTATTACTACCACTGATCATTTATATAGTGCTAACAAGGTGTACGCAGCACTAAACAGATCATGTAAGACTGACACTCTCCTCAGAGCTTACAAACTAGTCAAGACAGACATTATAATAGCTAAAGGACAGGGAAAACAACTAGGGGAGGTAAAGAGGCACATAGGAGACTAAGCGGATCAGGAACCAAAAGCAGCCTCAAAGAGGTGAGCTTTTAGCATGGATTTGAAAAGGGGCAGGGATGAGACCTAACGTACATACTCAGATAGTTTGTTCCAGGCATAAGGAGCATCAAGGTGAAAGGATCGAACTCTGGAGTTGGCAGTGGAAGAAAAGGGCATAGACAAAACACATGACAAGATCCAGCATAAGGAACCAACTCCTGGGCATAAGCTCCATGCACGTCAGGCAGCCAAAATTCAGTAATAAAAAGAACATCTAAACAATTATCAGTAATCATTTCTCATTTCCTGATCAAGTATGCTCTTATTAACTGTGGACGGTGCATTAACATACCCACAACATGCCACATCATACAATTCTCTACCTGCTGTTTCCTTCAAATTAAGCCTTTCTGACTCTACCAGTTACCTCTATAAATCCTCTGCTGAGCCCTCTCCTTCCCATCCCCTTTATGGAAAAAACACCTATATCGACCCCTACCCTCTATCACTGGAACAAAACAACCCATAAAACAACAACCTAATATTTACCACACTCAATATTCCCACACACTGATGCATTTTAAAACATCTAGAACATCCACACCTGCATCCCACAATACGTATCAGACCTTATTCATCTTCACGCTCCCCCCAGGCTCCATTCTGCCTGTTCCCTCCATCCCCCTTACAGAAGTTCATGTAGACCTCACTTGTAACTCTGCCTTTATCTGTCTTGCTCCTGCCTAATGGAGCTCCCTCCCCATGCCCTCTGCCTGGAACTCTCCTTCAAAAAAATGTAAGGCTTCGCTAAAAACCCATCTCTTCCACTCTGCCTTTCATCTTCCCCTCTCCCAGTCCTAGCTCTCTCCCTCCCTTGTCTTTCTCCATTCTCCCAGTGCAATTGCCTTTCTACTTTCCTATCGATTAATGGCGTTCCTTTTCTTCTTCCTTTTTCACTTGTAATTTTTTATTGTAAACCGCTCTGCTACACTAAGTATATTAAATGGTGCAATAAGGATAAAGATAAAGGTATTAGGGCAATATTAGCCCACTTAGACAGCCCCAAGAAAGCCAGCCACTCTATTCCCATTACCAGTTATACCTTAATCCCCATCCCAACGCACCTTTGGTGTGACCCACTAAGGCAGAGCCCACTTTGCAGTCCACATTTTATCCAGTCCCGATATCCATCACATTTTGATGACATCTCTCCCAGAGGTGGAGGTACCAGGAAACCAGGAAATCAAGCTTCCAGCTGTAACAGGCAGGCTCTGATGATTAACGGGACGTAGAAAACTGTTCCAGGGCTGCAAACCGGGGTTTCTCACACAGCAGGTGGCAAGGGCAATTGGGACAGTCTCCCTCTGTCCTCTTTAGAGAGTACTAGATCCAGCATTGACCCTTCCCTGGTAGATTCCAACACTATTTTTGTGAGCAAAGCCCTTATAAATCATCCGCAATCTTTCTACTTCTTTTCAGTTTTGCAGATGGGATACTCTAGCCCACATCCACTGGATCAAGGTCTCTCAGTATCACCACCTCTCCCTTTATTTCTAGTTTATCAATATAATTGATCAGATCCCTATCCAGCCCTTCTGCTTAAGTGGGAGGTCTGTAGACTACACCAGCGTGGATGGATATGCCATCTCCTCTTACCAAGACAGTCCACAGCACGTCCTCTTTTTCGCCACATCCCCTGCATTTCAGCAGCTGTAATACCGTCTTTTGGAAAATCACTAGTAAGCCAACCTCACAGAAGCGGATACTCTCAACCAAAAAATATAGATTCCGTCCTTAAATGTGCAAATGGACTTCAGTCGATTCCTTTCTCTGAGGTCCTTTACATAATATTATTAGGTTGATATTAAGCCTGAAGCAGTCAGCATTTCTTTTTAAACACCAGCTGCCGCAGGTGAAATGAAACCAGGAATTCAGCAGAAGAGTCCAGGTAGCACAGGGGTCACCAACCTGCGGCCCGCGGGCCGCATGCGGCCCACGAGGTCCCTTCGTGCGGCCCGCGAGGCTCTACCCCGGTTAACATTACGTGCGGCCCGCCAAGGATTCCCGCCATTGTATCCACGCGCTCGCAGCTCACCGATGACCACCTGCAAGCGTCCCTTCTCCTGTCAGTGTCATCTGTGAAGCCGGACTTTAAGCGTTTGTCTGCTAGCATGAATCATCAGCCATCTCATTAAATTCAATAAAGGTGATCAGCCATTGTTTTCATAATTTTGCGTTTGTTGTTTTTTTTCGCGGGGGCGGGGAGAAGGGGGGTGCGGCCCGCGAGGCTCCCGGTAGTCGGCTGTGCGGCCCGCGGCCCTCTGGAGGTTGGTGACCCCAGAGGTAGCAGCTTCCGTTGAATTTGCAGTTTCAGTGGTGACTGTTGCGGGCTATCTGGATAGCGCCAATATTCAGCTGCTGTCTGGATTGTGAACCACATAAAGTTAGACCTGTCATTTTGGTGGTCTAATTTTACGTATTTTGTTATCCAGTTAGCAGACTGAAGATTACCACTAATTGGATAATGCCTGGGATCACCCCGCCCCCCCAAACAGAGCCCTGGCACTCCCCAAATAGTGTGGCAGCAGTCAGAAGATCTCGTATTCAGTGGTAGCCACTGACCAATGTCACTTCTCCTCACTCAGATAAACCTTTTGAATATTGGGCCCAATATTATTAAGTCTTGCATTTAGTGGGTCCTTTTGAACATTCAGAGATTGGACTGATAATTTTTCTGACATAGAGAGTTACTCCTCCCTGTTTACTGTCATCTTAATTATATTTACGTTCGATTAACCACTTTTTACTAGAAGAATCATGGCAGTCTACAATAGCAATACATATAGTACACCAACAATAAAGTTGAAAAACGAGCACCTTTAGAACAGAGAATGTAAAATAATTATTTTTTTTCAGCGCCATCAAGTCAATGCTGACTCCTGGTGACCCAGCAGCCCCTGGGTTTTCTTGGCAATGTATGACTGGAAGTAGATTGCCAAGCTTTTTCTTCCAAGGCAATGAAGGGCAAAGTAACTTGCCCAAGGCCACAAAGCATGCTAGTGAAAATCAAACATTGATCTCTTGGGTAACTGGCTATTGCTCTAACCACTAGGCTACTCCCCCACTCAAAAATAACATTATATTCCCACATTATAACATTGCACAAAAAGCATACTTTAAGATGTTTGTGGAGCCCAGGATAATTTAGCTCCTAATGGTGCGCCAGAGGCAACATATTCTAAAAATAAGGCCCTAAATCATGGAAACTGATTGATTCTGGATAACTGAATCTCAAATAATGAAGACAGTTGCAATAGCAGTTCTTGGGATGAATGTAAAGAATGCACAGAAACCCAGAATTGATGCGACTGGCTAAATACTTTAGTTTATCTCTGTAAAGCAGGGATTCTCAACCTAGTTCTCTGGGCAGTCCTGGTCAGTCAGGTTTTCAGGATAACCTCAATGAATATGCATGAGAGAGATTTGCATACAGTGGAGGCAATGCACGCAGATCTCTAAAGTATACAGTATTCATTGTGGTTATCCTGAAATCCTGACTGATTAGGTGTGTCCCAAGAACTGAGTTGAGAATCCCTGCTGTAAAAATGAGTTGTAAAAAAGCAAATTAGTTTAAATCTTGAACAAAACGTTTATAGTCAAGTATCATACTTTAGACACATCATGCAAAGAGAGAGATCATTAGAAAAAGACATCATGCTTGGCAAGGTAGAAGGCAAAAGAGGAAGACCAGCAATGAGATGAATCGATAATATGACAGTAGCTACAGGTGCTGCTCTATCAATAATGACCCGCCTGACTGAAGACCGAACACAGTTTAGGACAACTATCCAGAAGGCCGCCATGATTCGACACCAACAACATGGCAATGTCCCACTCATGAGACTCATTGAACTATGTCTCTGAAATGGCCACAATGTCCAAATCCATTTCCATCATTACAGCTTCCAGATCAGAAACTTTGTTGCCTAGACCAGTGTTGCCTAGGTCAGTCGGATTCTCAGGATTCACACAATGAATACGCATGAGATAGATTTGCATATAATGAATACAGTACATGCAAATCTATCTCATGCATATTCATTGTGGGAATATCAATACAGTATAGCCTCCAGTTATTCCATTTATTATTTCAGCTGCCTATATATCTAAAACCTTCTTGTCTACACCAGGTTTGGGGCAATGTATTAAAACTGGCTCTGATGTAATAAAGAGAGGGTGGAGAGAAGAGTTCCTGTCGATTAATGGTGTCATTTAATATACCGCTCAGACTTAACGTAGCAGAGCGGTTTACAGTGAAAAATTACCAGTGAAAATGGAAGAAAAGGAACACCATTAATCAATAGGAACCCTTCTCTTCACCCTTACCATGAACAGTAGAACAGTATTGATTATGGATTTAGGTTTCTCTTCCAAAATTTGGAAGTTTCTTTGCACTGCAGGGTTGCCATTTCTTGCCAGGTCATTTGTTCCTAAATGGATATTAACATCCATTTAAAATCCTGATTTTCTTCTCCAATATCACTTATAATTTGGTTTCTGTATCTGCTAGTTGAGAAGCCCGGGAGGCATTTAACTCTTTCTTGTCATAAGAACATAAAATATGCCATACTGGGTCAGACCCAGGGTCCATCAAGCCCAGTATCCTATTTCCACCAGTGGCCAATCTAGGTCACAAGTAACTTTCAGGTTCCCCAAAAGCTACACAGATTCCATACTGCTTATCTCAGGGTTAAGCAATGGATTTCCCTGAACATAAGGAACATAAGAACATAAGATATGCCATACTGGGTCAGACCAAGGTCCATCAAGCCCAGTACCCTGGTACTCTTTAATAATGGTTTATAGTCTTTTTCTCCAGGAAGTTATCCAAACCTTTTTTAAACCCAGCTACCCTAACAGCTTTTACTACATCCTCATATAATGAATTGCAGAGTTTGATTGTTGTACATGTTGAATGAAAAAGTAGTGCTACATTTTAACTTCATTGCGTGTCCCTTGGTCTCTTCTTTGTGGGAGTGGGGGTGGATTGTCTTCTGTTATTTCCTGGGGAGGCCATTTTCATTACAGCTAATTTAATTCTCTCTTAATAACAGAGGGATGGAGATAGATAGGGTACAGTGTAAAAGCATTTTGCGCTTATTTGTCAGCTTCATCTCTAGTAGTAGTAGCCTGAGACTATCTCTAGGAGTCAAAGGTGTCTTTTTGAACCTGGGCTCAAACACAGCAGGAGCAACTGGGGATCACTCCTGTTGCCACTAGACCCGCAGGGACCCCCAGTAAAAGCTAGGGCTGTGATGGGGGGTGGGAGTGTGCTGTTGGGAGTAGCTTAATGTTGGGAAGATTTGATGTTGGGTGGTCAATTGGGGGGGATCTTGATGGCCAATAATTGATTGGGGGACCATTTTGATGTCATAGGAATATCACGGGACATGATCAAGTGTTAGGATGGAGGGTGGGGGGACGTGCTATTTTCAGGGGCGTCAGGGTCAGAGACAGATGTTCATGTTGTGGTGTGGGAGGTTCGGGGGAACACTTCTTGAGCTGTTGCTAGGGTTCACAGGAGGTCATGGCACTCATGAAGATAGGTTGGGAGGGAAGGGGGAAGACTCTTCTGATATTAAAGAGTGCAGGGTAAGTGTGGGCTAGGAGGAGAGACAGCTCCATCAGCTGGTGCCCCTGCTTCTTCAAGTGTCACTTAAAGATGTAAACGGTGATGTTGACATTTTTGGGCCTGCACATATATGGGGAATTAAGGTCTAGATTTTCAGCTCACCCAAACCACATCCCCTGACATTAGTACGTGGTGTCGTTCTCTGCATGTAAAGAGCAGCTTTAGAAGCATCTCCACTATTTACATGTGAAGATGCTTCTAAAACAGAGGTTCCCAACTCCAGTCCTGGAGGGCCAAACACCATTCAGGTTTTCAGGCTGTCCCTAATAAATATGCATGAGATGCATTTGCATGCACTGCCCCCATTGTATTCAAATGTAGCTCATGCATATTCATTAGGGACAGCCTGAAAACCTGAATGGTGTCTGGCCCTCCAGGACTGGAGTTGGGAACCTCTGAGCTAAAATAACCCCCTATATGTTAGATTTTCATGCAAGTGTCCTGGGCTCAAGTTCCATCTCTGGTGGCGTCTGTCCAGAGAAGTGGATATGTACAAGATACACTGGACTATATGCTCCATCCTAGATTCACATTAGCAGTACAAGATTAGAGCAGTCTATGAAGAGGAGGCAGATGTATGGAAAGAACAGTCTTTATTTCAATGTTATCCAGTTACAATTCAGTAGGCTGAGTCAAGAGGCCACAAACAGGGAAATTTTTAGCAACTGTGCAAGCAGATTTTGAAAGGAAAATTCACCATTGAGTTTCTTTTCAAAAACTGTATGGCCACCAATGCCTGAGCAGCTCTTTTCCACATACTTTACAAATGGAAAATATGTAAGTAAAACAAGGAAGAAACAGGTGTCTTCCTGCAGTCTACCCTAATCCCTCTCCAAGTGCTACCCATTGCAAAGGGGTTTATTTATCCATGAAAGCCTTTCAAAACTGCCCTCAAATAGTATACCATGTAGCTACCTTCTCTCTCCCTACTTCTTACCTGTGCATTTTGAAACCATCTTCACTTTCTAAGTGTGAAAAGGCTATTGCAGCTTTAAATCTGGCATGAAAAATAAAAGGAGACATTTGAGAAATAGAAATGTAGCTCCCTGTTGCTTTAATGTCACTGTTGATATCTGTGGTATTCACTGTGCGAGCCTGGGAGAGATGCTGCAGGTGAATTAGGATCATAGCATTGGTTCCTCCTGACTTATCAGGACAGAATGAACACAAGCATGCAATGTTTTGATGTCAGCGTGCCCTTCCCCTAGGGCTGGTAGCAGAAAGTGAACCACAGCGTCCCATGTGTCAACACTCAGGCGAGTAGAGCAACAGAGCAGGGTGGACTGTTTTGAATTTAATTGTCATTTCAAGTTAAGTTACCCAACTTGATAAAACCTCCAGTTATCAGATCCAGATGTCCACGGTTGGACCCAAAACTCCTTTTAATCAGCTCACTTGAGTCCATGCCACGTATGGAACACCTGGGGTCACTTCAGTGCCCCAGGAGGGGTCTGCATCTGGCAAGCAAGGCAGCTTTTATTTACACGAGGAGCCCCTGTATCACCTCCCACAGAGCTGAGCTTCATTATTGACTGAAAGTGACCCTGGACCTTGTACGGAAATCTAATAAAGAAGGATTCAATCAACAGAGGAGAACTTAAGTAGGACATTCAACAAAGTCGTTGCCTACTCCAGGCCCTGTTTATTAGATTTTCTCTGAGAAAAGTGTTTTGAGTTGCAGTGTTATTAGTTATAGCGTTTTTATGTGAGATAAAATTAGACCAGGTGAAGTTTAGGATTCCAGTTATTTGTTTTATTTCATTGCTTTTGATTACATGTTTTAAGCGTGTGGCTCAGAGTGAGTTACAATAAAAAAATGCTAACATACCAACTTAGAAAACCATAACATGCATTGCCTTAGTCCACGTCTCCCTAACTCACAGTAATGTGTCTTATCTACATGACAGCTACCATGGAGGAAAGGAGATGAAACACAGTTTTTAAAAAAAATCTAATTACAATTGGGTGAAAGGACACAAAAGCAGAAATAAAATGCCTTGCTTTAAAGTTATGTAAGGAGCAGCGGCACTGGGAGAATTTCAGACGTACACCTCAAATGTTTTCTGCAGTCAGTAGTCAGTGTTTTAACCATGGAATCACACCTGCGGATCTTATCTGCATTAATTCTTCAACTGCATATTGCATGCATTTACAAGTGTTTCATTTTGTTGCTGTTTTAATTGTTCTGCTTTGCTGAAATAAATTATACCCTGCCCCTGGAGACCCAATCAGAAACAAAGCTTTTACCTATCTGGTTTTCTTCAGCAACAAATATGGGACCATAAGGCAATTTTTATCTGTGGTACCTTTTCTGGCTATTCCCTTTAGGTAGATGGTTCACAAAGTTTCCAGGCTCCAGCTTCCTTGGGTTTCTGGATAAACCTAACAGCAGAGAATCCATCTATTCCAAGGCCCATGGCATAGTGATTCTATTTAAAATGTGCCATAAAAATACAGAAATATTTTCCATTCTATTGGGAGCCAAGGGCCTGATTACGAAGATTTCCAGTTGCACCTTAACAAGTTGCATAAACATGTTACATCTTATGAACTTCAGAAGGAAGTTCTCTTTAGCACAATGCAAATATTACAGTGAGTGTTAGCAGTAAATTTGAGAGACTGACACCATACGCCACATAGCCTAGCTTAGGAATGATGTTCATGACTGTCATAATATGCACAAAACTAACCCATTTGGAGAAATTGCCCACTGGAGAAGAACAGGCATAGGGGTACCATTCTATTTTGGGGCTCTTGGTATATGCAAATCTATCTCATAAATATTCATTAAGGCTATGCTGAAAACCCGACTGGTTGGTGGACCTGAAAGACTGGAATTGTCCACCTCTGCTCCAAGGCTTGATACTCATTGATCCTAAATCTGGCTAAGAGGTGCCACTAGTGAGTGCTGGTTGAGACTTCCCTCTCCTAAGAACTTTGAACTCAGTATCTGAAGAACCCCAGTCACAGCTAATCCAGGAAGCAGAAGCTGAGGATTTGGGAAAAAAAACTCTTGATCTCCCAGCTTGCCACTGGGCCATTAAGCTAGCCCAAGATAGGGAAACTTTCTGAACCCCTTTCAACATAGTATAGACAGGACTGATGCAAGGAGATGAGGTGTCCTAGGTGGTCCTCATCCAATGCACCCCCTCTCCAGCCTCCATTGCCGCACCTCTCTAGCTTCTGCAGTGACGGCAATGGCCTCAAACAGCCTTGTGGTGCTTATCTTAAACTTTAGCACTGCAGGGCTATTTGCTTTTGCCCCCTCTGAGGCCTGATGCTGACTTCTTTTTGTATGGATGCGGATGCTGCTTCCATCCCCATGCAAACTGGAAATCAGCATCAGACATCAGGAAGCAGAAATCAAACAACCCCCGCAGTGCTGAAATTTTAAGGTAAGCATCACAAGCCTGTTTGAGGCCATTGCCACTGCTGCAGATCCCAGAGAGGGACAGCAGCGGTAGCAATAGACCTCCCCTGGACTACTAGCGCTCTAGGTGGCTGCCTAGTTTGCTTGATGGTTGCGCCGGTCCTGAGTATAGAGCTTCCCTATTGTTTAATGATAAATTTGAACTGCAAAGGTCTTTTAAAAGATCACACGATAACATGATTAGAGAATACAATAGGTCAAACCCAGGGATTTGAACAGAAAATACAAAATCAAAGGAAACTTGTTTCACTGTCTCAGCATAAGACTTTGGAATAACCTAGCACTAGGAGCTTCCAAGAACAGGCAAAGAATATTAATAAGTATAGGACTACCTGAGTAGCAAAATCAAGAGAGTGTCCAGGGAATTTTGGAAGCTGTACACAATATATAAACATCATTATGGAACCACGCTATGAAGTTATTATGGAAATCTGCACCTTTCAACATTTTCCACCATCGACCCTCCAGGACTCCCCTGTTTGCATTTTTATTTTGATATTTAAAATACGATAGCCTCAGGGATGAGAACTGCAATATATTTATACATAAGTGTAGCTAGATTGGGAAAGTAGATGGAAAACAAAAGGATCTAATTCTTAAAACTGAATAGCAAAATGCCATCTAGGAATGAATACAAAGACATACATATGGATTTTTAACTTATCTTTCCAAATAATACCCAAGGTTACTTACATTGTTATTAGTAATCAGGTAATTAGTTATAATAAGAGAGTTATTTTAGAAGCCTTATTTGTGATTTGCACATGTAAATACTACCACTTACACACAGTCTGAAAATTGCATCTATATGTATATGGCGATTTAGAGAAGGTTCATTTTACACGTGGATGTCCATACTACGTTGAAATTGCAACGGGGTGTGTCAGCATCGTGGTGTGGGTGGGACAAAAATCTACGCGTGTACTCGTTTAATATAGGGAATTTACATTTAAGCCCAAAATTCTCCACATCTGTTCTACACATACTCCCTGGCACGTGTAGGCTTCTTAAAGTTTGCATTTCGGTGAGTCCTTTACTGGGGCATTAAGGGGGTTAACCTCCTTAATCCTACCTAAATCTTTCCTCCTCCAAATTGAAGTGAATTAAAGATAGCATCCTCTGTAGTTCATTAGCAGCACCTATACGTTTAAGTCTGTGTAATGACTCACACGCATAGTATCAGAGTGGATGACGGCATATACAGATCAACATGGCCCATCCACTCTGCCCAGTAGGGTCCTTTCTCTGGTTTACCAGCAAATACATGCACAAAGTTACTCCTGCCTTGGAGCAGGCAAACCTTTGTGTGACAGAATTTCAGAAAAGGCACATAGGCACAGTTGCTGCCTTTATAAAATCAACACAATATATGGACCTATGAGCCCACCCTGCCTAGGCACTCTTACAAAACTACTCTCTCACAGCATGGATATTCTCCATTTCATTTCTGGATCCTCCTTAAAGTGAAATGCCAGAGGAACCTTTACAGGGACTTTATTATGTGGCCCTTCGCAGCTACAAACAAACAAAGAGCGGGATGGAAGGACTGTTTTAAATTAGCCAAACATGAGATCTCCCGGCATGTGTTTCG
The DNA here is from genome assembly GCA_033557465.1 of Ichthyophis bannanicus. Lineage (NCBI taxonomy): Eukaryota > Metazoa > Chordata > Amphibia > Gymnophiona > Ichthyophiidae > Ichthyophis > Ichthyophis bannanicus. The sequence goes on along the minus strand of CM066049.1, from coordinate 78,361,811 downwards.
GCTGGGGGGGGGGGGGGCCTTCTTCAGGGCAATAAGACCTCTACAGTAAAATGATAACATTATAATAACTAAACACATCACAACAAATACATAAATAATAATCAGTCATAGATAAAGAAGTAAATATATAAATAAATAGAAAGATAAAACATACAAGAGGCAAAAACCGGAGGCGCAAACTGACATTTCAAAATAAAACAATGCATTTATATGAAAAATATGCTGAACATACCTTCCTGGATGTGCAAGCTTGGTATCCCCTCTTCCCTAGTGTTCTTAGACTAATAAGATCGCCCTTCACATATAGAATCTGTAGCAAGGGGGTGATGGGTGAGGGAGGGGGTGGTGGGGACAGGTTGGGAGGGAGTGAGGGGGGAGGTGAAGGGGAGGGAAGAGGGGAGGAGGGGAGTGGAGGGGTTGTCGAGGGAATATCAGTGATGAGGTTTGGTGTATACAGATAAAAAAAGGCTATATTGTAGCAACTGTTCTAGTTGAAGATTTTGTACCGCTATATTGTGCATGTAATCTGGGTGCAGTTTGTAAGGACACTCTTTTTCTTTGTATTTGTATAAAAGCATTTAAATAATAATAAAAAAGATATGCTGAACATGAACTTACAAAGATATGCCAATTTCATAAAAAAACAGTGCAAGGGGAACGGCAAGGCCGCGGAGCCATGTGCTCGCGGCCACCATTAACCGGGGGGGGCGGCCGCGTGCATTCCTCCGGCGGTAGCGTGGCTATTGTGAGCCCGGGGGGGCGGAGTGAGGGGATAATGCCATCCCATTGGCGGCAGCGTGTGACGACTCGGCGCTGCGGCCAATGGGAGGAAGGAGACCCAAGGGCAGGTGCGGGGACGCGGCGCGGCTCCGGCCTCTTTCGTTTGTATACCGGAGCCGCCGGACGTGTCTGGAGCTGCCAGAGCTGCCAGGTAGTCTGCGAGCATTGGGGGGCCTGAGGCGCGTTGAGCGGGCTAGTAGAGGCATCTCCCTGCCTCAGTGCAGCTTCAGTCCCGTTCGGGAGTGAGCGACTGCGGGGAGGAAGTGGCGGCGAAGCGCCATTGCCGTAGCGTCTCCGGTTCACGCTTCAAGGCAATGCGTTGATACCGCGGCCAGAGCCAGGGAGCCCCGTGGCGGATTAGCAAGGGCGGCTGGGGTGTTTTAAAAGGTGCCGTGGGTGCTTGGGCACCAGTGGGGTCTCGAGGGATAACAGTTAAAAAAAAAAATAAAAAAAGAACCAACAAAAAAAAAAATAAAAAAATTAACAGCAAGATAATATTCTAAAGATGCCTCGGAGCAAATCAGGGGGCAAGCGGGCTGCTAACAGCAGCGAGGCAAGTGGGGTGAGAGGCAGGAAGGGGGTAGCTCCAGTGGAAGGGCGGAGGGAGTCCGGGGCCAGCACGGAGCGTGTGGCTAGCAGGGCATGTGGTCCTGCAGGGCCTGGAAAGGCAGCGTGGGGAGGGGCCAAGGGCAGACCTCCACATACTGATGGGTCTGCTCAGGGGGGGGGCAGCCAGCAGGGGAGTCTGTCAGGGGCAATAGAGGGCGGGGGGGCAGAGGGGGTGCAGGAGGAACCTCACGGACGCGGATGGGGATGGAAGGGGAGGGGGGGGCGGCAGGGCCGGTTGGGGAGCTGGGGGTCCCTCGGGGCGGTCAGGTTGGAGGGAATGGGGAGCCGGAGAGGGGGATGCTGGGACCCAGAACGGCCTGGCCACCTGAGTGCCGGCCAGATGGGGGTCCGCCACCCCTGGACGGTACTGATAGGTGAGGGTTTGCGGGCATGTGGGGTTGGCCCCAGGAGGCAGGGGGCGGCTCGTCCCCCTCGTGGGAGCGTTGGCAGGGCGGAGGACAGGGCTCCTCGAGGGCGGAGTGGCTTGGGGCGTGGCAGTCTCCCTGGGTTAGGGCGGGTGTCTCGTCGCCTCTCCCTGTTTTCTCTCCACAGGTACCTCCGGCGTGGCAGTGTGCGGGGAATCCTTGGTGGAGCGCGTCACGGCCCAGTGACGGCACCAGCGGTCGGGCGGAAGGCGGTCCGTCTGTTGAGACGGAGGCAGCGGTCTCGACAACTGCGGAGCGTCCCGAGCTCGGAGTACCGGCGGAAACGGCTGAGCGTGCTGCGGGTGAGTTGGCGGTTGAACACGGGGAGGAGTCTGGGCTGGAAACTGAGACTGCGGGCGGGGATCGGGAAAAGAGAAGTTGAAAGCGGCGGCAGGTCGTGTCGTAGGCACCGGCGATCGGATTCGTCTTTCACATCGTCCATGGACTCGTCGTCTAGCTCGACCTCGCGGGAGGGGAAGCAGGGTCATGCATTTGGGAGGATGGCCAGCGAACACAACACCATCGGCGCAATTCCTACAGTAGCTGCGTTCTCTGAGTTATGGGAAAGCGTACCGAAGAAATTGCGGAAAAAAATACAGAAGCGGCGATATATTGACATTTTCAGGTTGCTGGAGGGTAGGAAGCGGTTGGGGGATAGTAGACGGAAGAGGAAAGAAGACGAAAAAGCCGGTTGGGTGCGGAGAGTCGCAAGGAATGTAGTAAATTGGACGAGGGCCTTTCTCCGGCTAGAAACATAGAAACATAAAAACATAGAAACATGATGACAGAAAAAGACCACAAGGCCCATCTAGTCTGTCCTTCCATAACAACTACAACAGTCCACTTTTTACCTTTAGAGATCCTCTGTGTTGGTCCCATGCTTTTTTGAATTCAGTTACTGTCCTCATCTCTACCACCTCCACTGGGAGACTATTCCATGGATCCACTACTCTTTCTGTAAAGAAATATTTCCGCATATCACTCCTGAATCTATCTCCCTTCACCCTCATCCCATGTCCCCTCGTCGCAGAACTTGCTTTCAATTGAAAGAGGCTCTCTCCCTGAACATTTATGCCACGGAGGTATTTAAACATCTCAATCATATCACCTCTATCCCGCCTTTCCTCTAAAGTGTACATATTAAGATCCTTAAGTCTGTCCTCATATGCTTTATAATGAAGACCACTAATCATCTTAGTAGCAACCCTCTGTACCGACTCCATCCTGTTCACATCCTTTTGAAGGTGCGGTCTCCAGAATTGCACACCATACTCCAAATGAGGTCGCACCAAAGACTTATACAGAGGCATTATCACCTCCCTTTTTCTGCTAGCCATTCCTCTCCGTATGCACCCAAGCATCCTTCTAGCTTTTGCCGTCGCCTTTTCTACCTGTTTAGCTACTTTAAGATCATCGGACACAACTACGCCTAGGTCCCGCTCTTCTTTAGTGGACAAAAGTACTTCACCTCCTATACTGTATTGCTCCCTTGGATTGCTGCAGCCCAAATGCATGACCTTACATTTTTTAACATTAAATCCCAGTTGCCAAATTCTAGACCATTCTTCAAGCTTAGCCAGATCCCTCCTCATGTTATCTACACCTTCCTGGGTGTCTACTTTATTGCAGATTTTGGTATCATCCGCAAAGAGGCAAACCTTACCCGACAGCCCTTCCGCTATATCACTAACAAAGATGTTAAAAAGAATCGGACCAAGGACAGATCCCTGGGGCACACCACTAGCCAGTGTTTGGGGGTGCGTGCATCCGGAGCAGTATGGGATGTTGTTGGCATACGCGGACTCCATCTTAGAAGCGTCTCAAACCCATGACAGTTGGGCCTGGCTCAACTACGATGAAAAGTTTCGGGACAAGATGGAGGAGAACCGGTTGTTATCGTGGGGTACGCAAGATATCAACCTGTGGCTGACGCAGATGGCGGTCAAGGCGGGAGGGGGGAGTGTGGGTAAAGGAGGCTTGGTCAGCGCAGCAGGGTCCGGGAAGCCCTTTCGCGGGGGCGTGTCCCCGTCGGTGCAGAGACCGGCGGGGGGGGGGGGGGGCCCGGGCGACGTCTGTTGGCGTTTCAACAAGTCTTCCTGCCCCTTTCCGGACTGTAAATTCCGGCACGCATGCTCTGTCTGCGGAGGAACCCATTCCGCCCTCAAATGTGTTAAACGTGGCCCTACGGGTGCCAGCGTCCCCACCGCGAAGCAATAGGGCTACGATGAGTCTCGCTCCTACTCCCATTAGGGTTCAGGCTCTTCGTCCATGGTTAGATCGGTATCCCCGGAGGGCGGATGGTAGCATTTTGGGTAAGGGATTCGAGGGGGGGGGGGTTCGGATTCCTATTGTTGGGAGGGTGGCCGCGGGTGTAGCGAAGAATTCACCGTCGGTGCGTCATTTTGCTAGTATTGTGAGGGACAAGCTGGCCGGGGAAATTTCGCTGGGGCGGGTAGCTGGCCCTTTTCAAGATCAGCCCTTCGAGGACTTTGTGGTTTCCCCATTGGGCATAATCCCGAAGAAATAGCGAGGTAAATATAGACTAATTCACAATCTTTCCTTCCCGGAGGGTGCCTCTGTGAATGATCATATCCCGAAGGAATTGTGTACGGTGCGTTACGCATCTTTTGATGAGGCGGTAGCATTAGTGAGGGATTGCGGGCCCGGGTGCCTGATGGCTAAGGCCGATATCGAGTCAGCCTTCCGTTTGCTGCCGGTGCACCCCTCGGCGTTTCATTTGTTGGGCTTTCGCTTCGAGGAGCACTTTTATTTCGACAAATGCATGCCTATGGGTTGCGCGATATCCTGTTCGTATTTTGAGCAGTTTAGTTCTTTCCTGCACTGGGCCGTAGTTCAGCGTGCGGGTTGTAGGCAGATGGTTCACTACTTGGATGATTTCCTTTTCGTAGGGTCGGCTCAGTCCAGGCAGTGCCGGGATTTATTGGATGATTTCAACCAATTGGCTCAGGAATGGGGAGTACCGTTGGCAGTGGGGAGGACGGAGGGTCCTGCTACGCGTCTTACTTTTCTGGGGGTGGAATTAGATTCGCTTCTCATGGTAGCGAGATTACCGGTGGACAAGGTGGTGAAGCTGCGGGTTTTGATAGCGAACGCGATGTTAGCCACAAAGCTGTCGCTGCGGGATATGCAGGCACTTATTGGTTCACTCAATTTTGCATGTCGGGTCATTCCCATGGGACGGGTATTCCTCCGCCGACTGTCGTTGACTACGGTGGGGGTGCGTAAACCTCATCATCGGGTTAGGGTTTCCCGTAGTATAAGAGCGGACTTAGGGGTAGGGGATGAGTTTCTGCGGGAATTTAACAGTGTCTCGGTGTTGCGGGAGCCGGTCGTGTCAAGTGAGGAGTTGCAGTTATATACAGATGCTGCCGGAGGGGCGGGCTTGGGGATTTACTTTGGGGGCTCTTGGTGTGCTGCGGGATGGCCTCCGTCCTGGCGCGAAGCTGGCCTTACTAGTAATATAACCTTCCTAGAGTTGTTCCCGATTTTGGTGGTGTTGTCACTGTGGCCGGGGAGGCTGCGGAATCGCCAGATATTATGGAGGTGCGACAACGAGTCCGTGGTGAGTGTGGTGAATAATTATACCCCACGGTGCAGGCAGGTTGCAGAATTAATGTGGCATGTGGTCTTAGCCTGTTTACGTTTAAACGTGGTTCTTAAGGCTCGCCACATTCCGGGGAGTATTAACGCTATTGCCGATGCTCTTTCCCGTTTCAAGTGGGAGCTGTTTCGGACCTTGGCGCCGGCAGCCGAAGAGCGGGGGGCCTCGGTCCCGGAGACTTTATAGCAGATTGGCCTGCTGGCATGATCGACTTGCTGAAAAACTCTGTGTCGGCAGCAATGTGGGAGGCCTACCGAAGAGGCTACAGCAGTGTGAGGTCCTTCCTGTCGGAGCGGGGATGGAGACGGGGCCCAGCATCGGATTGGCTACTGGGTCAGTATGTTTTGGCAGCGAAAGTGTCTGGCTTGTCGCGTTCTACGGTTAGGAAGAATTTGGCGGGATTTTCCTTTTTCATGAAAGCGGTGGGATGGGGCGCGTTGCGGGGGGGGGGGGGTTTGATGTCCCGGCTGTTGCAAGGATGGGAGCGGGCGGTGCCGCCGGCCGCAGATACCAGGCAGCCGATAACGCATGCAATGTTGGAGCGGCTGTGCGAGGTGTTGCCTCAGGTGGTCTCGTCCAGTTACGAGTGTTTCTTATTTCGGGCGGTTTTTGCCGTAGCGTTTTTCGTGGCCTTCCGAGTGGGCGAATTGGTGGCAGAGTCGGGTAGAAGCGCGGTGGTCGGGGGTTTGCAATTGCACCACGTACAGTTGGTACCTGGTCAAGTTCGCATTCATGTAGCACGTTCCAAAACAGATCAGCTGGGGAAAGGTGTCTGGGTAATCTTGAGACAAGTGTCCGGGGCCCTGACTTGCCCGGTCGGGTTGTTAAAAGCGTACTTGGGTGTGCGGCCCGCGGGCGCGGGTCATTTATTTGTTCACGAAGACGTGCGGGTTTTGACGCGCTTCCAGTTTACGGCGGTCCTGCGGATGTCACTGCGGGCGATAGGGGAGGACGCTGGCCGGTTTGCTCCTCATTCATTCCGGATCGGAGCGGCTACCAGCGCGGCGGCGGAGGGATTGCCGGAGAGGGATATCAAGCGTATCGGTCGCTGGAGGTCGCAGGCTTTCCAAACCTATGTGAGGTTGTAGGGGTGGTGGGGGGGTGTCTAACCTATCTTCTTTTCTGTTGCAGATGTAGGATGTGGCCGGTGTCGCTGTTGGGTGACTGGCCATTCGTTCGTTTACTGGGCTGGTCGGCGAGCAGCAACACGACCTATTGGCACGAATCTTGGACTGGACGTTTCTGCGGTGTCCGTCACATGGCTAGGTGAGCATGGACTGCGGTGGATTCAGCTCCTGCCTTTGCTGCGGCACCACGGAAGTCGGATGGAGAAGCCTACGGTGCAGTTGATTCACTTGGGAGGCAACGACTTGACGTCCTGGACTTGTCGCCAGTTGATTCATGCGGTGCACAAGGACTTGGGGGTGGTTTTAGGGATGTTCCCGGGTGTAGTCTTGGTGTGGTCGGATATACTTCCAAGGCCTGCTTGCAGGGTTCAGCGGCGCTGGTCCAGGGGGCTGTCCAAAATTAATCGCCAAATAGGCAGATGGGTCATCGAGAATGGGGGGCGCCAAATTTTGCACCAATGGGTGGACGTAGATTGCACGGGTTTGTTCAGGCCGGACGGGGTGCATTTATCCCCGATCGGGTTGGACCTGCTGCTTAATGATTGGCAGGAGGCCTTGGAAGTGGTTATGCTTGGGAGACGGGCTGGTCGCAGCTTTTTGTGAGGGGGGCGGCTCAGGACGGAGGTGTCCAGAGCCGGTGGCGGGATCCCGGAGGTTTCCGGGGTCCGGAGCCGGATGCAAGCAGTACGGCGGGGGTGGGGTACCCCCGCCCGGACAATCCCTTGGCTTTTGCTAATAATATGGCGAAGCCGGATGAGGGAGGGCGAGGCAATTTTGTCGGGGCCTGTACCCGGGGGAAGCGGCAGCGGCGTCACCTTGCCAATAACATGGCGGGTGGTGGCTCGCGCTGCTGGTGGGGGGGGGGGGAGATGTTAATTTGTTAATTGAAAGTTGTGATTGTTGTAAGTTAATAAAGCTGCGACCAGTTCAATTCCAAATGATGTGTAATGGTTTTCTTTGAAGGTTTAAGTGTGCCTATTAAAAGTGAGGGGAAAAGAGGGGGGGGAATCAGGGTGGAATCAGCCGGTCCGCCTTACCCGGTTACGGCAAGTCCGCGGAGTCATGTGCTCACGGCCACCATTAACCGGGGGGGGCGGCCGCGTGCATTCCTCCGGCGGTAGCGTGGCTATTGTGAGCCCGGGGGGGCGGAGCGAGGGGATAATGCCATCCCATTGGCGGCAGCGTGTGACGACTCGGCGCTGCGGCCAATGGGAGGAAGGAGACCCAAGGGCAGGTGCGGGGATGCGGCGCGGCTCTGGCCTCTTTCGTTTGGATGCCGGAGCCGCCGGACGCCCACCCACCCTCCCTGGTTTCAAGTGGGTCTTGGGGGGTTGTTGTTGGGGGTGTTGCAGCTGGAAGGGGTTGGCGGGATCCCGGAGGTTTCCGGGGTCCGGAGCCGGATGCAAGCAGTACGGCGGGGGTGGTGTATCCCCGCCCGGACAATCCCTCGGCTTTTGCTAATAATATGGCGAAGCCGGATGTGGGAGGGCGAGGCAATTTTGTCGGGGCCTGTACCCGGGGGAAGCAGCAGCGGCGTCACCTTGCTAATAACATGGAGGGTGGTGGCTCGCGCTGCTGGTGGGGGGAGGGGGGAGATGTTAATTTGTTAATTGAAAGTTGTGATTGTTGTAAGTTAATAAAGCTGCGACCAGTTCAATTCCAAATGATGTGTAATGGTTTTATTTGAAGGTTTAAGTGTGCCTATTAAAAGCGAGGGGAAAAGGGGGGGGGGGGAATCAGGGTGGAATCAGCCGGTCCGCCTTACCCGGTTAAAAAGAACCATCAAAAATAGACATAAGAAACATATGCAGTTAAATCGTTCATAAGAATACACTAAAAAGTGAATGATACACATCACGCTTAATGTTAATTTAAAAAATACCTATATGTGCCTGAAAGAACCCAGAGAACAAGAATGTGCCTGAAAGAACCCAGAGAACAAGAATTCAAAAGATATATGCAGAGAACCAAAAGGTCAATTACTCACCAGCAGGAGATTGTCACAAAAAAACAAATAGGAAAAGCACCCAAAGATAAGATAAGCTACAGTGACACTTTTACCTCTAACTCAAATTGAGCCATCATATATTCAAAAAACCACCTATGAGGCCATTCTGAGGACCCAGAGCAAGGATAACAATGGTAAGTGAGGGACTTCAGAAACTTCATTCAATGATACTTGCGCTTTAGAGATCTCCAAAGTATTGGTAGCACACTGGTCTTGAGTAACTTGAAATTGGGCAGCCAAGCTGTTTTTTTTTTTAACTTTAAATCATTTTATTAAGGAAAAACCACAAGTAGTACAAGTAATATTCAACAAAAAAGCAAAAATACATACGATTATTATTGAAATCTAGTCCACAAAATGGAGTGTGTCAAATAAGCAAGAAAAAAATATATCCTGCGCTCAGAACGGAGGTACTAATCAAAAACCCTTATTTACTTAGCTAGAGCCAAGAAAATATACACAAACATAGCAATACAATCATCCTGACTTATGTAAAAAAAGTCTCCAATTGAGAGGAATCAAAAAAAGTAAACGAGTTACCCTGAAAAGAGATAAGACACTTACAAGGATATTTAAATAAGAAGGAGGCTCCCATTGCGATGACACGAGGGCGCAATGCAAGGAAAGCCTTCCTCTTCAATTGAGTACTACGACAAATGTCCGGAAACATTTGTATCACCTGACCAAAAAACTTTTCATGACGATGTTTAAAATAAGCCTGAAAAATCATATCCTTATCTTTCTCTAAAGAAAAAGAAACTAACAATGTAGCTCGAATAGGAATCTCCTCTACTGAAGTCTCAAGAAATGCGGATAAATCCAAACTCTGAACAGACAAACAATCCATTTCCCCCGCATCAACATTACCTGCCTCAGATTCCAAAACCAGGCTTCTTTTAATCCTGGAGGGTAAGTAATATAATGTAGACAAAAGAATAGAATCTGGCTCCAAGCTGTTTAATGGCGCCCCAAATAATCTTGAGTGTAATCTGTTCTGAGAGTGGAAGGAAAGCCTTCATCGATATCCCAGTAAAAGAACTCTCTAACTCTGCCATTCTCTCCTACTCACTCTCCAGATCTGCAGCTCCTTGAAATCTTTCCAACTCCAAGGGGATGCTGCTGACACGATGTTCCAGCGAGGAGTCGCAGCTTCCCCCAGTCACCATCTGAAGCTTGCCCCTGCGAATCAGCTGAATCACCTACACAGGCTCCAGCCAGACTCTGGCTCCTTGGACTATTGACAGGGACCAACAACCTTGGAGGCCACTATAGATCAGGAGGGGTGAGATTTATCCCCAAAGAAGATGCCGAGCCTTCCCGCTCCCATGTTCCCACAGCCGGGGTTAACTGTCCTCCCAAAGCTGTTGACTGCGGCGGCTCACAAGAAAGGAAAAAAGCATCCAAAGGCCCTTTAGGCACAACAGCGGAAGGTAACCGGCTTTCAGGGGACTGCTTAGCTGATTTTGCCTTTTGCTTTCCCTTTTGGAAACTCATGAACTCCGCTCAGGATCTGCGTGTGGCCATCTTGGAATCTCTCCCTAAGGGCTTTAAAGATAAGTGGCTTCCTGAGGTAATGTGAAATAAAGGGCCCAATATTGAGGTGTTCAAGTTATGCACTGTGGCGGCACATAGTCTGCCCGCTGACCCCCTAACCCAGATATTCACTTCCGCTCCAGCAGAAGTGAATATCCAGGTTAGCCCGGATGCCCTGGCAGCCACAGAGGCTACACTGGTAGCTGCGATTTTCATTGCTACCCGCATAGTCTCTGCATCTTAAAGATAGGCGAGGTTTTTTGTTGCCTATCTTTAAGGTGCAGAGAGCTACGCAGGTAGCAACAAAAATCACTGCTACCCATGTAGCCCCTTCCTCCGCCCCAGAACGCCCCCAACATGCCCTGATGTTATGCGGATAGTATGTGGGCGCGTTACGGACTTAGCCGGGATATTCGAAGGGTACTACCCATGTAGATGCCCTTCGAATATCCTGGATAAGGCCCTTACATGGGTAACTAAGGAAGTTACCCATGTAGGGGCCTTCGAATATTGGGCCCAAAGTGATTTCTCCAAGGTAAGGCCCACTGAATAGCACATATAGTCAGATGGCTCTGTTTTTTGGATAGATTTATCCAGTTCGTTTTATCCCATTGCACACATGGGGAGTCTTTTACCAACGCATGCTAGCGGGAAGAGCATTTTCTGGCGTGCTGGGATGCATGTTGTAACTAGCACCGAGTGCATTAGCGTTGATGAAGCACATGCTAGGGGATAGAGCTCCCACTAACTGCCAGGGAAATGCTTTCCAGTCAATTCAGTGGTGCTGCACGTAACGCGTCATGGTTTTGACGTGTTACATGCAACACCCTAGCGCCCATTAGTAAAAGACCCCCTTGGTCTTCTACTCTGAGTCTTCTTTAGAAGAACGTCAGACTAAACACAACCCTCTAATTCCTCTTTGAAAGAGGAAGTCTAAGAACAATCAAGACCAAAATCTGGGCACAGGCCAGTGACTACATGCACTGAAAATCATAACAGGGCACAAAGAAAGTTAACTATTTAAATAAAGGACAAATTCTAGGGGGAGGGGGGAAAGAGATGAGTGGAGCACACAGTATATTGTCCAGTGGTCAGTAAAGACATCAATCAAACCACAGTGTTCACTGCTAGACAATGCTCTGCTCAGAGCACATCATCACACTGGGTGCACATCATCACACCGGGTGCACATCATCACACTGGGTGCACATCATCACACCGGGTGCACATCATCACACTGGGTGCACATCATCACACTGCGTGCACATCTCACACTGGGTGCACATCATCACACCGGGTGCACATCATCACACCGGGTGCACATCTCACACTGGGTGCACATCATCACACCGGGTGCACATCATCACACTGCGTGCACATCTCACACTGGGTGCACATCATCACACCGGGTGCACATCATCACACTGGGTGCACATCTCACACTGGGTGCACATCATCACACCGGGTGCACATCATCACACTGCGTGCACATCTCACACTGGGTGCACATCTCACACTGGGTGCACATCATCACACCGGGTGCACATCTCACACTGGGTGCACATCATCACACCGGGTGCACATCTCACACTGGGTGCACATCATCACACCGGGTGCACATCATCACACTGGGTGCACATCATCACACCGGGTGCACATCTCACACTGGGTGCACATCATCACACCGGGTGCACATCATCACACCGGGTGCACATCTCACACTGGGTGCACATCTCACACTGGGTGCACATCATCACACCGGGTGCACATCATCACACTGGGTGCACATCTCACACTGGGTGCACATCATCACACCGGGTGCACATCTCACACTGGGTGCACATCATCACACTGGGTGCACATCATCACACTGGGTGCACATCATCACACCCTTTAACCTCTCGCGGCATTCGCGGCTTCATTGAAACAGCCGCCAGCATGAAGGTAAAGGCTCTTCACGCTGGCGGGCTGTGCAGAGGGAGCCGGGGCCTCGCGCGGGCTTCCCCGGCTCCCTCTGCAGCAGTCCATTGAGCGAGAATGTGGTTCGCGCGGGGCCCTGTGCGAACAACATTCTCGCTCAATGGACGGGCCGGCCCTGCACACCCTTCTACCCTAGATCTTTCTATCCTCAAACCATCTCTCCCAGGTTGCTCGCTGGTTGCAGATTAACCACCTCAAACTTCTAAAACCTCAGCTATCTGGTTCACTGGCCCTTTCCATTGCTCCCCTCCTTGGTGATACCTCTATATCTCTGTGGTCTTCTTTCAAGTACCTTGGGATAACCTTAGATTCTGCCTTACCTTTCATGATCACATCAGTTCAGTGGTGAAATGCTCTATTTTCTCTCTGCATCAACTCAGAGCTATTCGTTGTTTTATTTCTGTCTCTTCCTTTACCACATAGAAACATAGATAAATGATGACAGAAAAAGACCACATGGCCTATCTAGTCTGTCCTTCCATATCAACAACTACAACAGTCCCCTTTTTCCCTTTGTCCCCTTTTTCCCATGTGTTTGTCCCATGCTTTTTTGAATTCAGATACTGTCCTCATCATCTACCACCTCCACTGGGAGACTATTCTACAGATCCACCACTCTTTCTGTAAAGAAATATTTCTGCGTATCACTCCTGAATCTATCCCCTTTCACCCTCATCCCATGTCCCCTCATAGCAGTACTTGCTTTCAATCAAAAGAGGCTCTCTCCCTGTGCATTTATGCTATGGAGGTATTTAAACATCTCAATCATATCACCTCTATCCTGCCTTTCCTCTAAGGTGTACATATTAAGATCCTTAAGTCTGTCCACATATGCTTTATAAGGAAGACCACTAACCATTTTAGTAGCCACCCTCTGTACTGACTCCATCCTGTTTATATCCTTTTGAAGGTGTGGTCTCCAGAATTGCACAATACTCCAAATAAGGCCGTACCAAAGACTTATACAGAGGCACTATCACCTCTTTTTTTCTGCTAGCCATTCCTCTCTGTATGCACCCAAGCATCCTTCTAGCTTTTGCTGTCACCTTTTCTACCTGTTTAACCACTTTAAGATCATCAGACACAACCACACCTAGGTCCCGCTCTTCTTTAGTGGACAAAAGTACTTCACCCCCTATACTATATTGGTTCCTTGGATTACTGCAGTCCAAATGCATGACCTTGCATTTTTTAACATTAAATCCCAGCTGCCAAATTCTAGACCATTCTTCAAGCTTAGCTAGATCCCTTCTCATGTTATCTACACCTTCCTGGGTGTCTACTCTATTGCAGATTTTGGTATCATCTGCAAAGAGGCAAACCTTACCCAACAGCCCTTCTGCTATATCATTAAAAAGAATCGGACCAAGGACAGATACCTGGGGCACACCACTGGTAACTTCCTTCTCCTCAGAGTGAGCTCCCTTTACCTGTACCCTTTGTTGCCTCCCACTCAACCAATTTCTAACCCAAACAGTAACTTTAGGGTCCATCCCTAGGGTGCTCAGTTTGTTTATAAGTCGCCTGTGAGGAACGGTGTCAAAGGCTTTACTGAAATCTAAATACACCACATCTAGGGCTCTCCCTCGGTCCAACTCCCTGGTCACCCAGTCAAAGAAATCAATCAGATTTGTCTGACAAGACCTGCCTCTGGTTAATCCATGCTGCCTCGGATCCTGTAATCTGCTGGACTCCAGAAACCTCACTATTTTCTCTTTCAGCAGTGTTTACAATAATTTACTCACCACTGACGTTAAACTAACCGGCCTGTAGTTTTCAACCACATCTGCTTTTGTGTAAAGGCAGCACATGAGCCTCTCTCCAGTCCTTTGGCCCCACTCCCAACTCCAACGAGGCATTGAAAAGGTCAGTCAGTGGAGCTGCTAGAACGTCCCAAGTTCCCTCAGTATTTTCTAGGGTGTATCCCATCCGGTCCCATCGCTTTGTCTACTTCAAGTTTAGCTAGCTTATCTTTCTGGTCCTATCCTGCTTGGACTACTGCAATGTCATCTATACTGGTTTCCCCCGATTCTCAACTCCACCATCTCCAAACTGTTCAGAATATTGTCTTACGTTTACTAGCACATACCTCCAAATTTGTTCACCTCATTCTATTGTTTCTTCACTTTCATTGGTTATCGGTACAGTATCACATTCAGTTTTAGATACTCATCCTGGTCCATAAAACACTCCATAATGGGATTCTGTATTATCTTTCATCCTTAATTATCCCCCACACACCACCACATCTCTTCATGGCAATCATCTTTATCTTCCCCCTGCCCCCTGTGCGTGATATGAATCCACCAGGCACTCTGCTTTCTACTTTCTTGCCTCCAGTCTATGGCACTCGTTCCCTTCTGAACTCTGTCTTGAACTGTCCTATATTAAATTCAAATCTCTTCTCAAAACCCATTTCATCTTGCTTTTGACCTAGGTCCACAGTAAATTAGGCACCTGCACCCTCTGCCTCCCCTCGTGATAACCATTTCCGCTTTACCCTCTCTACCTCATTTCTTTGCGTAATGTCTTTATGATTTTATCTGTTCCCATTCTTTCCTGTTTTGCTATGGAGTTCCTTTTTGGGGGTTTTTTTGTTTGATTTTAACCTTTGGAGTTTGTTTGCCTAAGATTTTATCATTGTAAACCACTCTGCTGGCCCGAAGAGCGGTATAGTAAATTTTAGTAAACCATAAACCATCACGCAGAACACGGCTCTACAGTCCAAGGGCATCTATCCAGCCATGTGCATAACCCATTTTAGCCAAGATAAAACTGCAGTCATCTAATGGAAAAAAAACGAGTCAAAACTGGAACAAAAGTCTGAAACATTTTGCCAGCAAATCATGATAGAAGAACATTGCACTAGTGAAAACTAATGGCCTGTTGTTCAAAAGCAAATGTCTGTATAATGGCAGCCATTATTTGGATATTTGCTGTAGATAGCACTATCTACTACTGTTACTTTGTTGTTATTGTTAAGTGCCGTCGAGTCAGTGTTGACTCCTGGTGACCCTCTAGATAGTTGTCCTAAATTGTGTTCAGTCTTCATTCAGGTGGCTCATTGTTGACAGACTGGTACCCGTAGCTGCTGTTATTGTATTGATCCATCTCATTGCTGGCCTTCCTCTTTTGCGTTGACCTTCTATCTTGCCAAGCATGATTACTACTATTGATCATTTAAATAGTGCTACAAGGCATACACACTCCATACATATTCCATGGCACTGTCCATATACTGCCAATGAATATTCTTAGACTGCCTTACCACTATCCGGGCAGTGCCGGGGTGGGATGTGGGTGAAGGGTGGGTGGAGCGGGAAGCTATCTGGAGAGCGCAAAAGTTATTCCGGTAGCTGTCGAGATAATTTTAGGACATTAAAAAAAGCTCTCCTAAATTTATCCAGATAGATATCTAATAGCAGTCTCAATATCACCACTTGCTGTTCTATTTGGATATTCAACACCTCCCACAATCTGAATAATAGCACTGAATATTCAGATTATCTTTAAATGCCACATTTGGCATTTAAACACCCCCTCCCCCACCAACCATGGAGTTTAAATATCAGGCCATTGATACTCAACTTCAAAACATAATTCATAAGGAAAGGGGTAAGCAGAGCAGACTGTTTAATGTCCACTGCTGTTTATGTTTATTAAAATTTGATATACCGCTCTTCAAAAAGATAGCAGAACAGTTTGTTGGTTTAAATGGTAAGGAAGAAAAGAACTCCATAAAATCACAGGAAAGAAGAACACATCTCCACCAAGGCAGTAGATATCGTAATATAGTGCTCTGCTCAGAGATAGGTGTGCACTATTGCCCAACACAGGGATCCACAGTTCAAGGGTGTCTTCCCATCCAAGCCTAGGAGCAGGATTAGATGGCCCGTGCTGAGAAAATGGAGCCCATTGGCAACTCTAATGGCAGCAGCAACTACACTAATGCTCAGTCTTGCTATATTAAAAAAAAAGTCTAATTTCCACTAGCTATTGTGTCTATTTAGTACTGGTATCAGAATCTGCAACCATACCTGTGTCAAATGTTCCACAGAGCTAGGGGACACTTTCTCAGTCAAAGGAAGAATTGGGTTCCACTTCGTTTTAAAATGTAATGGATCCTAAGACATCTTTTAAGCAACCCTATCTCCTGAAATCTCGGAGGTGTTATCATACATTCAGACTACGGGCATTCAGCACCATCTGTTCCACTGTGCTATCCATGGCACACCAATAATCTCTCAGCTATTACCAATGTTATATTGTAAATGCAAACCAGCAGCATCTTTAGTATATATTGAATGTGTAACTGCAGTACTAAACACAGAGCTACCTTATGAAAGCAATTTGTTCCCATACAGGTTATGGGTCACTCAGTGATATTAATGTATTATAGCTGTTTGGGTGTCTGGAGCTGAAAACAATGATTTTAATCACCATGCACAGTGCCTAGTGTGTTGGAGAGTTATCAGTTGGCTGCTTCCACCAGCCTGCTGTACCTAGACATTTGAGACAATGAAAACAACTGTTATATTACCTTTGTTAATATTTAAACTCAATTACATTGGCAGGCATTAATTAATTTAGCATCCAAACCCCCTTGGAAGCTTTTCCTGGCACAGTGGAGATACGATGTGATGCAGTAATCTACTGTACAGCACATTCATTGTTGCCACCTATGAAGGAGCAATAATGTGCCTTTTGAAGGATGGGATACTACTGACCAATCAGAAGCAAGATTTCACAGCTGATGCTGTTCTAGTATGCAATATAGATAGGGTTCTATTACCTAAGCTGTGCTAAACCATCACTGTTTAGAGAAATGTGCATTGCCCAGAGTTCAATTATTAAATAAATGAGACTTTAATCTATAGGCAGGGATGGGGAGCCAGTATCCAGCAAGAAGGATTACCTACCCGGAGCTGCACACCGTGAGGGTTTGAACAGGCAGCTGGTGAGCTTGCTACTTTTCCACCGGAACATCCATGCAGCGTTAGGCCCCGACGTCATCTGGAGGGCCTTTAAACCACGGCCTGTATCACGGTCACGCAGTCGCGGTCACGGTCGTATCTGAAGGGGCACGTCTAAAGAGGCATATATGCCCCTTTGGCGCACCTTTGGTGCACTGAGGAGCAGAGGATCGGGGATGTTGGAATGGGCAAGAGGAAAAAGAGATCGCCAAATGTGAGTATGGCAAACCCTTCTAAGCTGGTGAAAGTTGTTGGTCCGATGGACAAGTATGTTGTTGTATCTAGAGACTTGGATGGGCTTCCGCAGTCCCCAGTTGGTCCATCAGACTCCTCAGAGGTCTCCTCTTCCACTTTGGGGGTTTTTAACTCAGCACTACATACTAGCAATGGTGTTATGGGTCCAACGACCTCCTCCCCATTATTGGAAGAGAGTTGCGGTCTCCGATTGTTACACCTTCTACAAGACCTTTAGAGACTTCTGACTCTTCTGCAGTACCTCTACCTTGTTCTATTCAAATCCCTGGGACTCCATCTGGGGTGCAGAATTTTTCTGGTTCATCATTGGATAAACATGTGGTTACTTTGTCTGATATATGGCAAGTCCTCTCGTGGATTAAAGCTTCTCTGACTGCTGTGGTTATTCAGACTTCTGAGTTTTCTAAAGAAACTTGTTAAAACTTTCTCAGCATGACTCTCAGAATACAGTATTAGAGGACAGATCTTTAAAAATGGATCAGCAGGTGGCTACTTTACAAAGTGTTACTACTTCTTTTGTAAAGGATAGTCTTAGAGGAGAAGTAAGATCGCACTGAGCACTTTCGGCATACTTGATGCCTATGCGAAAAGGGAAGGCGAGTGTTTTTTCTTCCGAGCCCCAGCCTTCAGTCTGCGGTCCGATGGATCGTTTCGTTGACTTATCTCAGGCGAAGATGCAGGAGATTAGGTTCGGCATGGCGGTGGCTGAAAAGGAGGTGATGTTGTCGCCTTTGGACGTTGATACCTCTCTGTCTCCTGATTTGAGAATGCCACCGCTATGTCCCGCTGTGCGGCTCTCTGAGGCTGATGATCTAGAGCTGCATTCCCTGCAAGTCTGGGAGGTGTCAGGCTCTGCTCAAGGGGATATTGTGAGCTCGCTGCGTGAGCAGGTCTCCGGTGTTTCTGGAGAACTCCAGGGGACAGTGCAGCAGGCAGATGCATTGGTGTCCAATGCTCCGGTCTGTGAAGGGAGTATGTTGCAGTCTCCTTCCCTTGCAGTTTCTATCCCGATGACGTTGTTTCCTATGAAACCTAAGGAAATTACCATGGAGGTAATCTGGGAAGCTCTTGCAGTACTTTCTGATGCTATGACTAAACAAACCTTGGCCTTGTCTACCAGAATACAGCAGAACTCGGACCGGAATGACACTATTGGTAGTACTGTGGATGTTATTAAAGTTCAAGTAGAAGATCATGGAAGTCAACTGGCAATATTTTCTGACTTGAACTTTTTTTTGGTTAAAGACAATGTGGCTCTATGCTATAAGTTAGAGGTTTTGGTGAATTCTGCTCAAGGTATGAATTTGAAAGTTCTGAATTTCCCGAATTTTAAGGGGATTTCAGCCCATGACATGTTCAAGCGATATTTGATGGACGTTTTAAGGGTTCCGCAAGAGCTTATACCACCTCTAACTAAAGTTTATTATCTCCCAACCAGGAAGAAGGTGCCAGATGCTTTGGAAGGGGACTCTAATTTAGATGGTTTAAATGAGTCTGAGTTACTGGATGTTTGTGGTTCCGAGGTTTATAAATCCTCTAATCTGCTAGTATCTTGTGCTTTGGTCTCAGATAAAAAATGGCTGCTTAAGATGTTCTTTAAAAAGCGGCTGGAAACTTTCTGTGGTTATACAATCTCTATGTTTCCTGATATAGCCAAGGAAACACAGAGGAGGAGGAAGCAAGTTCTCCTTCATAAATCTGGAGTTTTGCAACTTGGGGGTTCTTTTTATTTAAGATTTCCTTGTAAATGTTTAGTGATTTATAAGTATGTTAGATTTGTTTTCTTTCAGCCTGATGAATTATAAATGCCCAGTTCTCAGCTCTAGCTCTCTCTGAGCCACAATAATGCATTTAAAAACTTCTCATATTAGTTAATTTCTGGGGTTCCTCAATGGCTGTCTGAATTTCGTAAGTGTGGATAATTTCCTTTTGAGTTGCTTGAGGGGTTACTCCTACCTCAGGTTTATTGTTCCCCCCTCTTAATTTTGTTGTGGACTACAAGAGATTTTTTGGGTAATTTTTCTTCTTTTATTTGTATTTCTGGAAGGTTTACCCATTATATTTCTTTTCTGTATGGGATATTTGTCTTGATGGTTTGAAAAATTCAATAAATAAATAATATATATAAAAAAGGATAGTCTTACGCTCCATGCTCGACAAGAAATGCTTGAGAATAAACACTGGTCAACAAATCTTTTACAAAAGTCATGTTACTGAAATAAAAATAGTCATTTCTTATCAATTTTTATATGCTGAACACGAATATGACAGTGAAATTGCAAAGTTGGCTGTAGTTTTTTTGTAATCTACAAGAATTAATGTTTACATCATGAAATGCATGTCAATAGTAAATATAATAGGACTTCGGTTAATATCTGTAAAAAAAACAAGTCATAGACTACTTAGATTTTTTTGCCTGTCTCTTGTACAGCTTTTCGGGAGCTTCTCTGGGGAGTGTCCAGCAGCAGTCAGCCAGTATTAAAGTGGACCATTTTCCCTGGTATCTTTGCTCCATCGTTGCGATATCCTGGTGAAAACGTTCGCCCTGTTCATCACTAACCATACCACAGTTGTCAGGAAAGAAATCGAGATGGGAATCAAGGAATTGGATCTTTAGAGACATATTGCAGCCAAGTTTCTGATACTGTATCAGCATGTCTTCTACTAGTTCCTTGTAGTTTTCTGCCCTAACATTCCCGAGAAAGTTTGTTGACACTAGGCAAAAAGCATTCCATGCTTGTTTCGCATCATCCTGCAGCAAGTTGTTGAACCGGTCATCTTTGAAGCACTCTCGAATCTGAGGACCCACAAAAACTCCCTCTTTAATCTTTGCTTCGCTGAGTTGAGGGAATTTTTCATGCAG
Source organism: Ichthyophis bannanicus (assembly GCA_033557465.1). Classification (NCBI taxonomy): domain Eukaryota; kingdom Metazoa; phylum Chordata; class Amphibia; order Gymnophiona; family Ichthyophiidae; genus Ichthyophis; species Ichthyophis bannanicus. The sequence continues at coordinate 78,341,636 of CM066049.1, read as the reverse complement.
GTATCGGAAAGCTGGCAAAGTGCGGTCCATGGCTTTCACAAAGTTTTTCATCAAACCTAGTTTGATGTGAAGGGGTGCTAGCAGGATTTTGTGAGCCTCAACCAGAGCTGGGTGCTGGATATTCTTCTCTCCTACTGTTACATTTTGTCTGCATTTCCATTCCTTCCGCAAGTAGTGCCAATCCCTTGATCGGCTATCCCACTCACATAAGAAACACATGTATTTTATATATCCCTGCTGCAGTCCCATTAAAAGGGCAACTACCTTCAAGTCACCACAGAGGTGCCAGCTGTACTTGTTATAGTTAATGGAAGTCAGTAGATGCTTTAAGTTATTGTATGTCTCTTTCATGTGGACCAAATCAAATATAATAGTCCCAGAAAACCGGTATTCAAATATAAATGATCAGTAATTTCAAACAATACCGTGAATCCCCCCCTCAACACTTCACCCAGGTATTGTTTGAAATTACTGATCTTTCATGTGGACGGCATGCGTTACTGGAATAGATGGAAGACGGTTTCCATTGTTCAAAAGCACAGCCTTCAGACTCAGTTTCGAAGAGTCTAAAAATAGCCTCCAGTCTTGTGGGTCATGAGTGATTTTTAAGGCATTCATGAGGCTTTCAATATCGGAACAGAATACCAGATTCCTTTCCGACTGCGTATAGTACACTGCTGACATCAGATGGCTTCAGCAGCCATCTGGCAGTAGTATTGCATTGCATCAGAAAATGATGCAATCAACTCTGGATGATGTGTGCATGCTGGTATTATGTAATGTGATGTGATATTACATCATTCAAGGCTTATTTGGGATGTTGTTGATGTCCTACTGGATACATTTACACGGTGAAACGTCAAAAATGAACTACATGCAATATCTTCAAAACGAGAGCCAATAAAATGTTTTAATGTTATATTCGTGTTCAGCTCACCAAGATACTACAGATTAGGACCTTTTAAAGTCAGTAATGATTTCAATGTTGACCAGTGATTAGAGCCAAGAATCTTAGATGTCTCAATTTTCCTATTCCTCATTTATTATCACCGCAAATTTTATTTCAGAAATATCTGTTTGAAGTTTTGGTTTATCAAGATGGCTCTAAACTTTCTATAAACAATTTGTATTATTTACCTAGGTTATCTGGGGGAAATAATGGGCCAGTGGAGGGGATGGAGGTTCCACCTAAAGTAGATAGCTTGAATGTATCTGATTTTACTGAATCCTCAAATGATCTAATTTCTACTAGGGCTACCCTCCTTGTATTGTTTAATCCTGAGGTGAATAAGAATATGATTATGCATTGTATTTTCAGAACAAGAACATTACTTTCTGTGGGGGGAAAATTAATATCTTCCCAGATGTGTCCAGACAAACACAGCTGAGACGCAAGGCTTTTCTGTCTTTAAAGCCTTGTGTTCTGGCTCTTGGTGCTACTTTCTTTTTAATGTTTCCTTGTAAATGCCTGGTCACATCTGGGGGGTCTAAGTATGTCTTTACTGATGTTTCTCACTTGGAAGTTTTTCTTAATAATCTAGGTTCTGTGCAAGAATGATTACTTTGTAAATCATGGTTTTGCTAGCATGCTTGAAAAAGGAGTTATGGAATTTGACCTTTGGGTAACTTGTCCTACTCCTATGATACTATATGTTATTATCTCCCCATGATGTGGACTGTTGAGATGATTTCCTTTGTTGTATGGATTTTTTTTTGTATTGCATGATGTCTATTTCTGTTACTTACTCTTTGTAATTAAGTACATTTTCAATTTTAAAAAAATCTATAGGCAGGGACACCATAGTCCCTGTGATTAGTGTGCAATATGGAGCTGTCGTTGAATTTACATGAATGGAATCATCCACAAGCCAATAAAATCTACACTCTACAACATGTTACAACTTGTTTGAGTGAGTGGGTGGTATATGTATTAGTCTGTCTCTGCCCTAAGATCTATGTAGGCAGGACATGTCGGAAGATAAAGATGTGTCTTGCTGAACACAAGTCTCATTCATCTACACAAATGTTTACAGCACCTATTGTTCAACATTGTTTGGCCTTTCAACATCAGTGGCAACAGTTGTGATGGTTTGTAATAGACTGCATTGATAATATCCGAGGCACAGATACATTATTGCATTTAACACATCTGGAGCAGACGTGGATTTTTAGTTTAAATTCTGTTCACCCCGTGGGCTTAAATGAGTCCTTGGATTGGATGACAGCGATTTAACGTGATTGGTGGAGGTTTGCTTGACGCCAATGCCATTCCGTATATAACAATTAGTGAGATTTTTATTTTTATTTGAGAGGAACCTTTACCCATGCTGTTTGAATTTGTCCTGATGCAGACCTTAGAAAGACTGGGCAAAACTCGAGTTGGCTTTATATTCAGCAGCATGTAAGTCTGTGGAGATTCACAAGATGAGGAGTTTGAGCAAAGTGTTTCTCTGATTTTAAATGCTTTTTAAAAATGTCAAACACAGCCTGGGAAGCCTATGAATGATATGTCAGGAGGCTTGCAGGCCTTAATTTGGTGGTATAACAACTGCATATGAGCCGCATACCCTGTGCTGAGCTCTGTTTATTATTTCTTCTGATATGGTCTCTTGGAAAGAGGTTTAAAATGTGTATCTTCTATTGAGGAGGCATTTGATCCCTCTTTTTGGTTTATGATTCATTGCAACCCTTTATATTTTTGACTGAGCAGTAAAGTGAGTGTGCTAAGGAGTTGTGTATGAGTGAGTAGGATGAATAATAAGACTGTCGGTTTGGCCCCTATATCTGCTTGGCATCTCTAGAGTACCTTTTGATTTTTGTGAATTTGGTGATAACAGATCACACCTCCACTAATGATATAGTATTAGGAAAGATCATATGAATATGTTTACTTTGTGGCTGTCCACCTTGCCTCTCGTATAGGAGATCTTTTCCTGCACATCCCACAGAAATGGCTGTAAATGATATGTACCTTTTGGGCCACCCACACATACATTGATGTATAATTATGTTGGATTATGATGTTTACATATGCACCATCTGTTTGTTTGGTTCTGTTTGGGGGGTGGGGTGGGGGTTTATGTAATAGCAACATTGTAATTATTGTGACATATATGGGTATGATATGATTGGCCTTGATGTTACACCAGTTACATGTCTGTATAATATCCTCATACTTTATAAATAATATTATTTAAAAAAGGGAGACTATGATAAAATGAGGAAAATAGTTCAGAAAAAAGTTAAAAGGAGCAGCTGCAACGGTTAAAGAATTACATCAAGCATAGGCGTTGTTTAAAAATACTAGCTTGGAAGCCTAGAACAGATGTATTCCGCACTTTAAGAAAAGTGGAAGGAAGGTCAAAAAACTGCCAGCATGGTATAAAGGCAAGGTCAGAGAGGCTATTGTTGCCAAAAAAGCATCTTTAAGGAAATGGAAAAAGGAGCAAAATGACAAAAATAGGATACAACATAAGCATTGTCAAGTTAGATGCAAGGCATTGATAAGGCAGCTAAAGAGAGAATTTGAATAAAAGCTTGCTGTGAAATGAAAAATGAATAAAAAAATCTTTTTCAAGTACATTCATAGCAAAAAACCTGTCAGTTGGACCACTGGATGATAAAGGGCTAAAAGGGACACTAAGTGAGGACAAGGCCATAGTGGAGAGACTGAATTAATTCTTTGCTTCAGTCTTTACTGAAGAAGATGTAGGGAAGTTACCATGCCTGAAATGGTTTATAAAGATGATGTATCGGAAGAATTGAAAGAAATATTGAAAAACCACGAAGATGTATTGCAACTAATTGATAAACTGAAGAGTAGCAAACCACTTGGACCAGATGGTATACATCCAAGGGTGTTGAAAGAACTAAATTATGAGCTTGCAGACCTACTATTAGCAATCTGTGAACTATCATTAAAATCATCTGTAGTAACTGAAGATTGGCGAATGGCCAATGAAATACCAATTTTTAAAAAGGGTTCCAGGGGTGATCTGGGAAACTACAGGACAAAATGGTAGAAACCATTATAAAGAATAAAATTACTGAACATGTAGATAGTTATGGTTTAATGGGAGAAAGCCAACATGGATTTAGACAAGGAGTCTTGTCTTATTAATCTGTTATAATTTTTTGAAGGTGTGAATAAACAGGCAGACAAAGGTGAGCCGGTTGATATAGTGTATCTGGACTTTCAGAAAGCCTTTGACAAGATCCCTTGTGAGACTCTTGGCAAAATTAAAAAGTCATGCGATTGGAGGCAGCATAGTATTCTGGATCAGGAACTGGTTAAAAGATAAAAAGCAGAGAGTACGGCTAAATGGCCAATTTTCTCAATGGAGAAAAGTGAATAGTGGAATATGTTTATGTTTATTGGCATTTGATATACCGCACCTTTGTTATATCAAGGTGATTAACAAAGAAATAAAAATAAAAGAACACAAGAATGGCCAAGACCAGAAAGGAAAGAACTACAACAAATGACAGGACAGAAATAGAGCAGTCACACAGCTAGTTAGGAGAGTTGACAGAAAAGAGTCAGAAGGGGCTGAGAGGGAGGTCGAAGGCACTGCAGAATAGGTGGGTCTTCAGTAGATTCTTTAATTTAACATAGGAGTGTTCCTGACGCAGGGCCGAGGGGAGGGAGCCAGAAAAACAAATGGAGAGTGGCAAGTGGATTGGCAAGTGCGCACATGATGGGGACGGGAGGACCAGACGGCCAATGTGGAGTAAGCGGATGCTATGGGATGGTGTATGAAACTGAAGCAGGTTTGCTAAATATTGTGGTGTAGAGGTATATATAGCACAATGAGTAAGGATAAGGACCTTGTAATGGATGCAATAAGGCAGTGGAGGCCAGTGTAAATGAATCAGAATAGGGGTGATATGGTCTTTATGTTGAGTGTGGATAATGATCCAGGCTGCTGTATTCTGTATGCTGTAACAAGTCAATGGAGTTGTGCTTGAGTAATGCCCGTGAAGACTAGGTTACAGAAGTCAAGTCTTGATATAATTAAGGATAGGAGAAGAGTGGTTAATGCCAACATGGACAGGAAGGGACGAATGGCACGTATCTGATGGAGGAAGGAAAAAGACTTGCGGGTGAGAAGCGAAATGTGCTTATAAAAATAAAGTGTACAGTCAAGCATCACCCCAAGGTAGCGAAGTGAGGGAAGCAGGGGAATGGTAGAGTTAGAGATGGCAGGAGCTAGAGTGGGAGATGATCCTCCAAAAGTAAACCAGATCACTTGTGTCTTAGAGAAATTCAAGTGCAGACAATTGGAGGAAAGCAGTTAGATACCCTGGCCAAGCAGTTGTTCAATGGAGTGAAGTCTGGTTGCTGGGGGCTGGTGTGGTGTAACAGGAGGATGTCATCCACATAGTAGTAAGTGGATAGCCCAGATTCCTATATAAGAAGAGTGAGCAGGGTGAGAAAAACGTTGAACAGGAGGAGTGCTAGGATGGAACCTTGTGGAACCCCAAAGCAAAGACGAACAGGATTGGAAGAGGTGCTACCAGAAACCACGGAGAAAGAGCAAGAGTAGAGAAAGGAGTGGCCACCAGAAAACAGTGCCCCGGAGCCCAGTGTCATGCAAACGAGAAAGAAGAGTGGAGTGATCTATGAAGTCAAAAGCTGCTGAGAGATTGAGAGAAACAGCTAAAGAAATATCACCCTGGTCATGGGCAGTGTGCAGATCATTAAGGAAAGAAAGCATGATGGTTTCGACTCTATGACTGGAGCGAAAGCCAGACTGACGGGGGTGTAAGAGGTGGCTGTAATCCAGATGATGGAAGAATTGAGAGAATATGCCATTTTCCTGGATTTTCAACAAGAATGGAAGGTTTGAGACTGGTCAATAGCTAGTGGGGTCAAGAGGGTCGAGGGGTGGCTTCTTCAAAAGGGGATGAACCAGAGCATGATTCTATTCTGTGGGAAAAGTCCCAGAGGACAGAGTGGAGTTGAGGATGGTGAGGATGAAAGGGAGAAGAGTTTGAGAGGGCTCTAATAGCCATGATGATGGAATAGGTCCGATGGACAGAAGGTCTTATATGATTTTGAAATGAGTTTAGTGACCTTGGCCAGTGTGACGGGATGGAAAGTGGACCATTAGTGTGAGAGGAATGCAGAGCATGGTGGAGAGAGAGGGAGAAGAGATCCTATGGGAGGAGGGCAGTTGGCAATAGATGGACATAAGATCAAATTTTTAAAGGTGAAGAATGTGGTGAGATGGGAAAGGGCAGGGCCGATAGGTATGTTGTCAGTAGGGTAAGGAGGCTGAGGGGTTTATAGGGATTTCAGGACTGAGCACAACTGGAATTGGAATTGGAAGTGAAGGAAATAGCCTCAGAAAAATAGGAGCATTTGGCTTCATGTATGTGCATGCGATAAGTATGGTGGCAGGCCAAAGAGCAGAGGAAGTACAAGACTTGTGCCAGAGATGCTCAGAATGGCACAGCTGTGTGGGAAGCAGACGGAGGCTGGAGTGAAACCATGGTTGCCGAGAGGGACGTGGGGGTGGGTGTGGACACAGTGGAGCTATATGGTTAAGGGTGGTAGTGAGAGGCGTTCCACAATGAGACCTACGAGTCTAGGGAGAAAGAAGAGAAGTCCAGCAGCAGCAGTTCATCGGTGGCAGGGAAATCTAGAATGGTACTAGGAGTTTTATGCCTAGTAAGTCATCTGGGGGACCTTGAGGAGATGGTGCTGGCGGGGGCCACAGGGGTGCCAGCTGGAACAGGGACAGTCGAATACAGTGTAAACTGGACATAGAAATGATCGGTCCAGGGGAGGGGCACTGTACATAAGTCAGAGGGCTGATACAAAATAGGGGATGAAGTGCATACTAGGTCAAGGGTATAAAATACCCCAGGGATCTGTGCTGGGTCCGCTGCTTTTTAACATATTCATAAATGACCTGGAAATGGGAATAACAAGTCAGGTGATCAAATTTGCAGATGACACAAAATTATTCAAAGTTGTTAATACACAAGAGGATTGTGAAAAATTGCAAGAGGACCTTGATAAACTGGAAGACTAGATGCCCAAATGACAAATGAAATTTCATATGAACAACTGCAAAGTTATGCACCTAGGAAAGAACAACCCAAACTTTGGTTATACGATGCAGAGTATCACCTTAGAAACCACCACTCAGGAAAAAGATTTAGGCGTCATCATAGATAATACTTTGAAACCCTCGGCCCAGTGTGCAGTGGCATTCAAGAAAGCAAATAGAATGCTAGGAATCACAAGGAAAGGAATGGAAAATAAAACCAAGGATATTATAATGCCTCTGTATCATTCCATGGTGCGACCACACCTTGAATATTGTGTGCAATTCTGGTTGCCATATCTTAAAATGGATACAGCAGGATTAGAAAAGGTACAGAGAAGAGCAACAAAAAGTGAATGGAAGGATACCCCTATGAGAAGAGGTTTGGAAAAGAGAGGGAATATGATAAATTAATGAATGGAGTGAATTGGTAAAATGTAGATCGGTTCTTTACATCATCAAAAAGTATGATTAAAGGATACACATTGAAGCTACAATGTAACCCATTTAAGAGTAATAAGAGAAAATACTTTTTCACTCAACGCATAATCAAACTCTGAAATTTGCTACTGGAGGATGTAGTAAAAGCTGTTAGTGTAGCTGGGTTTAAAAAAGGTTTGGACAAATTCCTGGAAGAAAGGTCCATAAACAATTATTAAAGAGGACCCAGGAAATCCACTGCTTACCCTGTGATGAGCATTGTGGAACCTGTGTGCTTTTTTTGGAAACCTGACAGGTATCTGTGACCTGGATTGGCCACTGTTGGAAACAGGATACTGGACGATGGACCTTGGTCTGACCCAGTATGGCATTTCTTATTTTCTCAATAGGCAACCCCAATATTCAATGCCAGTGACCAAATATGGCCCTATCATTGAATATTTGGGTTAAATTAAAGCAGCAATGACCAGCTGCTTTAAATATGCTGGCCACCACCACTGAACATGCTCCCTTATTATTCTTTGCCAGCACTATAATTCAAAAACATCCATTTTCTTCCTGTCTTTCTTCTTCACTTTCCAACTTTTGTATCTAGATCACATTATTCAAAATACCATGGCTTGGACGAGTTGAGCTTTGTGCACAGCGATACATCTCTGAAGTGGAAAATCGTATCCGGGTCCTTCATAGCCATTCTGCAGAGAGCAATGTATCATCATATTTCTTGAGTGAGAAGAAATAGGAATACTAGACAACTTCAACTTGCTTGGATCACTCTAAGTATTACACTTTCCAGAAAGTTACTTTGTTATTCAAATATTCTATTATTCAAAAGCATTGATACTTTGTTTCTCCTCTTTTCTCTACAAGACCTCAAAACCTCAGGCTCAGGTAAGTATATTCTGTGGGGTGTTCTGTGTACCTCTTTGTATGTTTGCCCTCACACAGGTTAAAATTACAAAAACATTTCCAAGGCCCAGCTTGTCTCTTCAGACATGGTTTTTTCCACTGACACAAGCCACAGGTCTTTTAACTTTAAAAAAAATACAGACTCCTTCCCATGGCGTGCCAGTCCTGCTCTGGGCCTAGTCTCTCCAGCATCTCAAACGCTGCTATAGAGACTGTCAGCCAGGCACTGAATTGTTTAAAAAGTGGCTTCAGTGCTGCTGTCAGCCCTCTTCCTGGCCAAAAGATTGTGGCCTCACGGCTCAAACTGCCAGCAACTGGACACCATGGTGCCTCGGCTCCATTGAAAAGCCCTGACCGAGTTAGTCAGACAAGGCCTGTACATACAGGTTGGGAAGAATCGGGGCCCCATCGTGCACGTAGAGGCCTGTTCGCAATTCTGATCCTGTGGGGCTAGACGTGCCCTGTGGGATCAGAATCACAACTAAACTGTATCTAAATTCAAGAAAGCATGGGACAAATACAGAGGATCTCCGAGGGAAAGAAAGGGATTGTAGAATTTAACAGTTCTTAAGGGTGGGCTGTATCTGTTTCCATGTAACCTACTTCTGAAATATTCTCATATCTCTTTTCCTACATCTATACCCTAGGGAACTTGCAAAATGTGCACATGTCCAATACTGCACATATTCAGAATCTGTTAATTGATGTACATGAAGTCACTAGGGTCGCACATTTTCCAGCACTTTGAGCAAAGAGCTAGTATTTACCAGCTGTCACACAATATTTATTAGGTGGTAGCAGGCACAGATTCTTTGAAAACCATGAAACAAACTGCAGGTGACACCTTTGTACTGGACTAACTTTAACCAGAAAGTATATGATGCATGTGAAAACCATAATAGCTAAATATATCTCATGCCAAAAGAAAGATAAGGCCAATCTGGCTAATACTACATACTATTTTAATTTACATTTTAATTTTCTTTTGGAACCTTTGAGGCAAAGATTACAAAGATCTTCATTGGATCTCCATTTTTCGGTATATTTTGCTAAGGCATAGTGCCTATTGTGGAGGGTTCAAATGGCAGCAAAACTGTCTGTCCATACCCAGGCGTATTCTAGCTTCTGTCCCTCAGAGGAAGGCCATGAATGCAACCAGGAATACTGTGGTGTGCCCATGGGATCTGTGTTTCCCATGAGCAGAAGAGAAGGCACCACACACACACACACACTGCTGTGACAGTGTGCTGAGTACTAGGAATGATGGTGTGCCGCCTTCTCCACCCCTTCTGGATGCTTTCCAGCCAAAATGAGCACTTTTCAAGTGCCTGGAGCAGGTCTAAACTTAAACATGACACCAGACATCAATGAGCTTTCTGAGATAAGGTGGGGACGTCTCCAACACACCCCTATTCAGACATCCCCCGAGCCAGCTTCTAAAATGGCTCTGGAGATGTCTCTTGCTTGGGACATCTCTATACTCATTTTTGGAGGTCTAGAGTATGAATAGGGCTTCGAAAATGACCCCCACACTATCTGAGATAGACACAAATGAATAGATAATAACATTTATAAAGATTCCTCATACATCCGCTGCTATCATAATATAGTAACATAGGAAATGACAGCAGATAAAGACCAGCATGGTCCATCTAGTCTGCCCAGCAAGGTGGCAGGTCACCTCTCCCCATGCCTTTGTTTAGGGGTGTACCCACTGCTCCGTGCAGGTTACCTCTACTTGTTCAGATATTAGAGACAGTTAAGTTTATTTTGATTTTATCCTGTTTCTATAAAGGGATCAACATTGTCTGTCCCATGCCATTTTGAATTCTGTGACTGTATTTGCCCCCACCACTTCCATCGGGAGGGCATTCCAAGCATCCACCACCCTTTCAGTGAAAACGTATTTCCTGACGTTGCCTTTCAGTTTACCCCCTTGCAGCTTCATGCAATGCCCTCTAGTATTACAGTTTCTCCCTCTTTGAAAAAGGTTTGTTTGTTCGTTAATTGAATAATGCTCTGTATTGTCGTGACTAGATTGTAAGCTCGGAGAGCAGGACTCTGACGAGCAGGGACTGTCTCTTGTATGTATACAGTGACGTCTTCAGTTCCCCTTTTCACAAAGAAGCAATACACAAAACAAAACAGTTTTAATTCAAATATTCCCAAAGGCCTGTCTGAAAAGGCCTGCTAAACCTTCAATCATCATTTTTCAAGTGAATATCATTGGGGCCAATGCAGCAACTATCTAGATCTAATCTTCACCTTTCTCACCTGTAACAGTAGGAATGTATAACAATTTCTGCCCAATAGAATGTAAAACCCAGTCAGGACAGTTTCTTAAACACCACTCGTTGTACTGGCAGCCAACATGAATTTAACCCCACCCACTGAGGTGACATTACATGCACCCATGCTAATTTAAACATCAATAATTAGTGTGTAATATGTGTCCTTGCACTAACCTCCATGTGCTCTCCAGGCCCACCCTCCACTCCTAACCTACCCACCACACAATGTGCCATTACCATGAGAATTAGCACATGGTAAGTGTTGTGCCAGCCTGGTAACAGTTACCGCAGCTCTACAATAACAGTGACCATATGTTAAATGTTTGTTGACTGCTTAGCAAAGGGATTTAGAGTTTGTTTGTTTGTAACCATCTTGCAGAATTAGAGGACAACAGCGAGAAGAGAGACATCAGAGAAGCTGCTTCAGATCCAAGGACACCAAACTATTTCTTGCCCATTTACCTCTTTCGGAATTTTTGTTTTTATTTCACTTCATCCTAGGACCCGAGGTCTTGGTCTTCCCCTATCCACTAGGATCCCTTATCTTATTACTACTAGTACAACTACTATTTATCATTTATAAAGGGCTACAAGGTGTATGCAGCTCTGTACAAACACATAAAAAGACAGTCCCTGCTCGAAGAGCTTGCAGTCTAATTAAGACAGACAATACAATACAATACAATACAAGAGAAATAAGAGTCCAATAGGTAGAGGAGACACAAGAGAAACAAGTGATTAGGAACCAAAAGCGGCCTCAAAGAGGCACGTCTTTAGCAGAGACTTGAATAGGGAGGGAGATGAGACGTGACATAAGGAAAGAGGAAGCTTGTTCCAGGCATAAGGAGCAGCAAGGTGAAAGGAACGAAATCTGGAGTTTGTATTAGAGGAAAAGGGCATAGAGAGAAGCAAACCACTTCTTCCACTGCTCCCCCCATTTTAGTGCAAGTTGCGTCTTTCTTTTTGTGTAGGGCCTCCAGAGCATGCCCTTGCCTTTTAATGAGCGATCCTTGCACAAAGATATCATAACTAGGAATGCAAGTCCCTTCTCTGAATAACAGTATTCAATACAGAGAAAAATAGCACATAAGAGCAGCTTTGCCTTTGTATTTGTGCATCCGAGACCTAGGACACACAAGTTTAGCCAGCAGCATAGACGTGACAGAAGAGTCTACAGGAAAGGGTTTAGTATGCTGCAGAATCGAGTAATGCAGGAAAAGACAATACACAAATACGAGATGCAGAATAGGTTTCCTTAAATATCAGCTGACTTACGAAACACTCGCCTTTCAAGAGGGATATCTGGAAGCGAAAGGTTAATCAGTGCTCAGTTTTATTTAGATAACTGGAGCAAATGATGATGAACCTCAGAAGGCTGTGCCATTTTGCTGACTGGCTAATCTCAAGGCTTCTTTTTAATCTGATTAAATATAGAGTTTATAAAGAGCTATCACTTTATCAGCCTTGACCTCAATTTGCAGCCTAGCTTGTGGTCAAGAGTGAGGTATAACTAGTGAGGTATCAAATTTGCAAACGACACAAAACTGTTTAAAGTTGTTAAAACCCAAGAGGATTGTGGAAAACTGCAGGAGGATCTGGATAAATTGGAAGACTGGGCATCCAAATGGCAGATGAAATTTAATGTGGACAAGTGCAAAGTTATGCACCTAGGGAAGAACAACCCACACTATGGTTACACGATGCAAGGTTCCACATTGGGAACCACCACCCAGGAAAAAGATTTAGGAGTCATCGTGGATAACATGTTAAAACCCTCCACCCAGTGTGCAGCGGCGGCCAAGAAAGCAAATAGAATGCTAGGTATCATAAGGAAAGGAATGGAAAATAAAACAAAAGATATTATAATGCCTCTGTATCATTCCATGGTACGATCGCACCTTGAATATTGTGTGCAATTCTGGTCACCGTATCTTAAAAAGGATATAGCGTTATTAAAAAAGGTACAAAGAAGAGCCACCAAAATGGTAAAGGGGATGGAAGGCTACTCCTATGAAGAGAGTCTACAAAGGTTAGGGCTCTTCAACCTGGAAAAGAGACGGCTGAGGGGAGATATGATAGAGGTCTATAAATTAATGAATGGAGTGGAACGGGTAAACATAGAACGATTGTTTACGCTATCAGAATATAGAAAGACTATGGGACATGCAATGAAGCTACAGGGTAAACTATTTAAAACTAATAAGAGAAAATATTTTTTCACTCAACGTGTAATCAAACTCTGGAATTTGTTACCGGAGGATGTAGTAAGGGCTGTTAGTGTAGCTGGGTTTAAAAAAAGGTTTGGACAAGTTCCTGGAGGAAAGGTCCATAAACCATTATTAAAAAGGGACGCAGGATATCAGTGCTTGACCCAATACAAGCATTGTGGAACCTGTGTCTCTTATGGATACTGTTAGGTACGTATGACCTAGATTGGCCACTGTTGGAAACAGGATACTGGGCTTGATGGACCTTGGTCTGACCCAGTATGGCATATCTTATGTTCTTATGTTCTTAGGTAGGAGGTAGAAAGAAGTACTGGTCTTCAGCCAGCTGAGGGAACTGTTCCAATGTCAAATGCAGATTAAGTTCCATATTCCAACTCAAACGCATTTTCCATTAGCTTTATTTATAGTTTTTGTGCATAAAGTTCTCGAATTCCCCCTAATGAGACAGAATTATAGGTAAAAGCTCTGAGCAGTATCATTGTAAATACATTATTTTCTGTTTTTACTTGTATGCCAGGTAGAAGGACAGATTACTATGAACTAAATATCAGACCTCAATGTGCAGCGAACAGAACACCTATTGAATAATAAAATCATTTTCCATGGTACTATTGTCTCAGATGTCACTCAAAACATGTCAAGCATAGCAGCCAGGAACCAGAAATAAGCAAATATGGGAATGTTAAAATATTCATAAACAATTTAAATCATAATAAACGTATGTATCCTAGACTGAATCCTAATGTCTGCTGCAGTAAAATATTAATTATATTCCAACACGGGGGTTAGGACACTTGGGTAACTAGAGGTGACCAAAAGTGGCAATGTTCAGCATTACCTCCCTAAAAAGGTTTAAGTTTTGCTCTTAGCACATAATTACAAATTAAAATTGTAAAATGATATTTCCTGTGAGATAGGAAGCACTCTAATGAAGCCTTATACTAGGAAGGGTGAGGGGACTGAGCTTCTAAATAACAAATGAAAATTAATGCAGGCAAGTGTAAAAGTGATGCAGATAGAGAAAAGCTATGGGTTGGATTTTCAGTGGCAGTGGTGACAACGATAATGTAAACACTGGCCTTCTCGTATACTAGAACCAGTGGTGTTCCAAGGCCACTGGCCACTCAGGGCTGGTGCCCCCTATGTGGCATGCTGACCCCCCTGCCAGGCTCATACGGCAGAGCCAGCACAGAAAACTTACCTTAAAGCCAAGGGTGGCTTGTCACACTACCTCCACTCCTTGCCCTACAGTTCTTCTCTCACAGGCCAAAGTCTTGTGATTCTCAAGATTTCAGCCAGGAGATAAGAGCCACCGGGCTTGGAGCGGAAGCAGCACAGCAAGCCACCCATGGCTTTAAGTTTGTTGTGCTGGCTCCGCCGTGTGCGCACAACAGGAGTGTACCCCTCTCCTGGCTGGCACCTGTGGCAGGCTGCTCCCACCGCCCCGCCCTTGGTACATTATTGACTAGAACTCTATAGTTCAGCTGCTGAACTCAAATTTCTTTGGAGCAGGAAGCTGCGGTGCCACACTTGGAAAGTTTCCATTCCAAAGAGAGGGTGAATAGAACCTTTCCAGTATGTCTGCACTGCAACCCTTGCATGCAGCAGGACCGTAGCAAGCTAGAAAACTGTGCACCGAACCTCACTCTTATTGCTCCTCCTGGAAGTCCCAGTGATGACATTGGTTCCCCTACCGTTCTTCCACCCTGTGCATCTGCACTGCTCACAAGACCCTGCAAAGGCCCTGCTTACAGCTACAAGGGAGAATCTAACAGTTACAATGGATTTTACATTTGATTTTAGGAAAGACTTGGAGGCAAGGGAAGACTAAGGGAAAGCTGACACGTGCATTGCTGAGTGTGTTATGTGCAGAATAAAGAGCGCAGTTTCTGGAACAGGAATTTGTTTTATTATATCCCAGCATTAAGTTTTTGCTAATTAATATGGAGCAACACCTTAAGGTGCAAAGACTATTTCTTAGGTCTGGAAAGAGGATGAATAGTATTCATTGAATACTCCCTCATCTGTAAGAATCACTAGGACTGTGTTGTTGTCATGCCTCGATAGTGCATCCATAGTGCACCAAGATGTTCTCCATTTTCTTAGAGAAGACAATGAAAAGAACATGAGACAAAATGTGAAAAAATATTTAGGGAATCTCTAATTTTCATTGGATACTCAAGGTAATAATGAAATCAGTGGAAGGAGGACGATACGAACCCAGGCCTCCTGCTCACTAATCCATTATTTTAATCTCTAGATCCTCTTATGATTAATGCTCATGGTTCATAACAAAAGTAGAAAATATCATGAGTGCATTCCAATATATTCATTTGTGCTCTACGAAAGCCATAAAATTGCATTAGAAAGGAGTTATGATGGATGCCTGATGTGCAAAAAGCCAAAAATCTGGCTCCTTTTCTAATTCTGGCCTCGTATCTGTAATTCAGTATCCTCTGCTGGCTCTGGCTGTGACAGAAACGTGTTCCCGCAGCTCGGCATGCCCAGCATTTTATGGAAATCGGGTGCTGTGCTTTTTGTAGTGCGATTAATTTCTGTCACAGCCAAGTAATGTTTTGCCTCATTCCTCTGCCTGTTCCCATTCATGTCTCTCCAGATGAAACCAACAGACAACCCTCAGATAATCTCCTTGCCTCTCCTTCTCTCTCTCTCATTTTCCTAATACCTCTCCTTCTTCTCGCCTTCCTTCTCTTATGATGATGTCCTAAGGCTACTACATCCATTGGCAGAGAAATGAATGCTTGTTCTAGAAAATCAAAGTGTCCTGGGTTCCTTTTATTTTTTCATTCATTTCATACCCATTAACATAGACATTGTTCTCAGATTCCTAATCTTGCTGACAGTCTCTCTTCTCGTTCAGTTGTATGGACTGTCACATTTGCTGTGATGAAAACAGATTCGGGTAGGTATGAATTCTTGATTTTTGGAGGAAGTAACTTGTCATCTATATATCTTTTCATATAAATAACATCACTAGGAACAGTAGAGACTTTACAAAATATCTCTCCACCTCACAGATTCTGCTTAAAAGAACAGAATAAGTTTTGCGTACTTTGGAATTTGACTTATTTTGTAACATGCAGGCCCTTAAGTTCACCATTAAATAATTATTGGTTAGAAACAGGTAGTGAGAGATGCTAATTGGTAAATGCTAACAGCAGAGTGGGTCAGCTTCTTGTATGTGTGACCTGTGAACCCAAGAAGCAGAAAGAATTTATTTGACACTGTGTATGCATGCTATTGAGTCAATGCCGACTCCTGGCGACCCACAGCCCCTGGGTTTTCTTGGCAAGGGGCGACCGGAAGTAGATTGCCAGGCTTTTCTTCTGTGCAGTAAGTCTATAAACACCTGATATTTCAAGGTAGTCTCCCATCCAAGTACTAGCCAGCCCCAAATTTGCTTAGCTTCTGAGCTAGTGAAAAGTAAAACAGAAGGATTTGGAAAACCTCTCTTAACACATTTCTTTTAAATAAGCTAGATTGTGAAAGCAGAGCTGCTTTTAAAGCTGGCATAATATCGATTTACAAACTGATTTTGAATATGGCAAAGTCATACTTGTCTTGCTTGTGATCATAGGTGCATTTAGGGCCATTGTGTCACACTGCTAAAGAAACATCCAGCTGCCCAGCACTGAGCGTGGATTGTGCATGGGGAGAGGAATCATTAAAGCCTCATTATAGAGGTAGTAATTCTAAGGGTCACAGCAAGCCCAGGTGCAGTAAAGGCATCCCAGATACCCACATACACGCACCAGCACAAAGGCAAAGAAGCAGCTTGATTATACCATCACTAGGTTTAATGTCTCTCTACAACCCGGCTCCCACTATTTTCTGACATGGGCAGATGTATCCATGCTGTGTTAGTTCATGCACGTCTACCAGCATATAGGGGATGTGGGCGGCAATAATCAGCTTGTGACGCCGTGCAGGGAAACTCTGCATGCAAACTGCTTTCAGTATTGCTCCTGCATGGATGTTATATAAACTAATCACCCACACAAATTAAACATAGAAAATCTTAACTTAAATGTTTTCTTAGCTAAGTAAATAATGATTTACCAGGGTAAACTGGTGGTTTGAAATGGCTCTCACTCCATCCAGATAAAAGTATGTGTCAAGTTCCAATGCACATGTGCTTTTAGCCGGATTCAGAGAAATGGTACTGGTAGTGTGAAATAACGCATAGAGGGCCATATGCCCTAGTATAAAGTGTCCTGTCCTGGAAATACAACCATGCAAAAAACCCGTGCTACCGGAGTAGTGTGGGCTGGGGTTGAGACTGCGTGGTTCTGGGGTGGAGTATCCAAATCATGGTTAGTACAGGCATTGGTATGTAACAATGAGCACAGGTGCATTTACTGTTCCTCAATGTGTGGCGTTATGTTTACCCACACTGATCACCCAAAGGTAATGAGCACAGGGACAATGCAATACCCATGCTAGCAACACAGGGCATGCCAGGCACACATCCATATTTTAGTGTGGGTCCTAGTGCCACCCCATGCTCATTTTTGGAGTCCTTTGTGCACTATTGGCACCCCTCTTAGTAAACATGACCCAGAGTATATTTTCTAATCTACACACATTATTGTCCATAAAAATATTATCCAAAGAAAAAACTGGTGCCAATGTTTGTGAACACTTTGTATCTGTGGCAGTTTTCCATATTTTTGTTTTAAAAAGTTTGCAGGACTAGCATTATTGGGGTGCAACCAGGGCCCATAGGCCATAAAGAACCCCAAGATTACCCAAAGCTTAAGAAGGCACAGTGAGGACCCCTTCCCATTTTCTTTCTAGGGGGCCAGCATGCCTAACACCAGTTCTAAAACTACTAAGGGTGTGTAGGCAAAAAAAATCATTGCTGTTTTGTTTGCAAGCTTTTTCCATTTTATTTTGTTTGTTTCAATAAATTTTGTTTTGTTTCATTTTGTTATTATAAATGTTCATTTTAGGGTAATGCTGTTAATTAAAGAGGTAGCTGTGGCTGCAGCCCAAATGAAAAACATAGCTGAAAGTTTACTAGAGGTTTCAGGAAAATAAAAATTCCAATTGTTTTTTTTGTGTTTTTTTGGCACATTCAGAGGCTGTTCCATTACAAGGCAGGTATGGCTCAGATGAACCATTTTCACATCTCCATGGAGGGGTGGGGGAGAGGCTGGATCTAGTAAGCACTGCTGTGTTGCTGGTGATTTTCCTTCCTGTTTTCAGATTGCCCTAAAGTTTGTCTGATCTGCAGCTCTATGTAAAATGCTAACTGGATTTTTTGCTTCGTGAATCTATTGATGTCTGCCGTAGAGATTTTCTCCAAAGATTTTTCTTTTGCCATGTTTTTGTACCAGACATTCTGTGATACCATGTTTTATACTATCAGAGACAGAATTTCTGGCGCAAGAACATAGCAAAGAAAAAATCTTTGGAGTAAATCTCTAGAACAGGAGTAAAATGCTGTTTGCATTTTACATAGAGCTGCAGACTAGACAGACTTTGGGCCAATCAGAAAGCAGGAAAGAAGATCACCTCCAATACAAGAGTTTTGTTTTGTTATAATAACTTTTCATTTCTGGGCAATTTTGTTAAAGAGGTAGCTGTGACTTCTGCTCAAACAGGCAAATGAAAAACCAAACAAGTTTTTTCTCCTCGCAATTAAAGGCTGAATCAGTGACCTTCCATTAAAAGGCAGATACTCTGTTTTAGTTGTAATTTCAACTACAATGAGGGTTATTTAATAATAGGGTGCCTAGGTTGGGAGGCCAAGGTGGTGCCTATTTAAAGTCTATTTTTGGTCAGACTCATATGCAGCTAAGATTTCCATATATTCTTTACCCAAGTCTGTTTACTTTAATTACAGGGAATCACAGAGCAGAGTGAGAACTGAAGTCACTTTGAGCCCGACAACATGCAAGTAATTTAATACTTTATTTACCTTATTGCAACCAAATAGATTATTCTGAGTAATATGTTAGAGTTTTGTGTCAATTAAGATAACAAAATAAAAGGACTTGGGCAAAGAGTGTATAGAAATCTGCTCTTACACTCTTAGCTGGCTATGAGTCCAACAAATTTTTTTTCCTCATTATGTTGTGAAACTGATACCAGGATCTTATGTATATTTGGTGACTGATTCTTCACCTGGTATTGGGTGGAACTGTTTGCTCTTGGTTTTTTTTTTATAAATCTTGACTCTGTCCACGTTCTTCCCAATCTCCATCTCAGAACACACCTACATCTGGGCTGTGTAAAAGTATGCACCTTCTCACTGTGTGCACTTTTACTGCTATTACTATTAATCATTAATCATACTTTCTTAACCAGGGCTCCACACATCAAACAGTAAGTGAGGTTTTGAGGGTTTCTTTGTTTGGTGTTTTTTGTTACGTTGCTAGCTCTCTGACTGGGAGCTCTTAAAAGGGTTTTGTGTATATTTTTTTAAAGCAAGGTTAAATTCATTTTTGCTGTTTTAGGGGAATCTGTACTTGAGCACAGTAGTATTACTGAACTCTGTAAGCCCCTCCAGGTTCAGGAACTGCTAACACCTAATCAGGGGTTAGTGGGCCTGTTTCCTGAGTGCAATTGAAGCCTGCATAAAAAGGCTGCTTGGCCCTGCCCTTTTGAGGCTTTCTTAACCAGGGCTCCACACATCAAACAGTAAGTGAGGTTTTGAGGGTTTCTTTGTTTGGTGTTTTTTGTTACATTGCTAGCTCTCTGACTGGGAGCTCTTAAAAGGGTTTTGTGTATATTTTTTTAAAGCAAGGTTAAATTCATTTTTGCTGTTTTAGGGGAATCTGTACTTGAGCACAGTAGTATTGCTGAACTCTGTAACCCCCTCCAGGTTCAGGAACTGCTAACACCTAATCAGGGGTTAGTGGGCCTGTTTCCTGAGTGCAATTGAAGCCTGCATAAAAAGGCTGCTTGGCCCTGCCCTTTTGAGGCTTTCTTAACCAGGGCTCCACACATCAAACAGTAAGTGAGGTTTTGAGGGGTTTTTTTGTTACATTGCTAGCTCTCTGACTGGGAGCTCTCAAAAGGGTTTTGTGTATATTTTTTTAAAGCAAGGTTAAATTCATTTTTGCTGTTTTAGGGGAATCTGTACTTGAGCACAGTAGTATTACTGAACTCTGTAACCCCCTCCAGGTTCAGGAACTGCTAACACCTAATCAGGGGTTAGTGGGCCTGTTTCCTGAGTGCAATTGAAGCCTGCATAAAAAGGCTGCTTGGCCCTGCCCTTTTGAGGCTTTCTTAACCAGGGCTCCACACATCAAACAGTAAGTGAGGTTTTGAGGGTTTCTTTGTTTGGTGTTTTTTGTTACATTGCTAGCTCTCTGACTGGGAGCTCTTAAAAGGGTTTTGTGTATATTTTTTTAAAGCAAGGTTAAATTCATTTTTGCTGTTTTAGGGGAATCTGTACTTGAGCACAGTAGTATTGCTGAACTCTGTAACCCCCTCCAGGTTCAGGAACGGCTAACACCTATCAGGTGTTAGTTCCCTCCCTACCCACCCCGACTCCCACCCACCCCTAGTGAGCAGTCTTGCTTTATAGGGCACCTCCCCCTTTATCAAATCACAGTGAATTGGACCAGCACATTTTGAATATAATTAAAGAGATTTAACTGCTTTTTCTCTGAAAGGACAGCTGCGAAACCAGCTGGTACTTCGTAGATCTCTCTCTTTTGCTTTAACAGATACCTAAGCTCCACAAACAGAACAATGGCTGGGAAAAATCGTATTGCTAAAGCTGTTGCCCCCGTTACAGCTTCTGCCTCGGTCCAGACAGAGGCCCTATTGCCAGTTGAAGAACCGGTTCCATGTGCAGGGTGCCTACATGCTGAAGCTCTGAGGAAACAAGTGGAGGAACTCAGAGAGGAGGTGGCGAGGCTGAGGAGCATTCAAGACAGTGAGAAGTACATTGATGAGATGCTGCTTGCAGCAACCAGGCTCTCCAGCACAGGAGAAGATGGGTGTCAACAGAATGTCGATGGTTGGACAAAAGTCACCAGAGCCTGCAAAATCACCAATCCAACTTCTCCAGCCCTTGAATTGAAGAACCATTATGCAGCCCTGGAAGTGGAGGAGGTGAAAGCATCCCTGGAAAGGGAAGAACCAGAGTTCAAGTACCCCATAGTTGCAGAATCAGTGACCAGAAGGAAACGAAGGGTAGTGGTGGTTGGAGACTCTCTTCTGAGGGGTACTGAGGCGTCCATCTGCCGACCAGACTTGATGTCCAGAGAGGTATGCTGTCTGCCTGGTGCCAAGATCCAAAATGTTACGGAGAATTTGCCGAGACTCATCAAGCCCACTGACTATTACCCAATGTTGCTAATCCATGTTGGAACAAATGATACTGCCAGGTATACCTCGGAACGTATCAAAAGTGACTTCATGGCTCTGGGACAGAGGGTGAAGCAGGTAGGTGCACAGGTGGTGTTCTCTTCAATCCTCCCTGTTGAGGGTAAAGGCCAAGGCAGAGAGGCTCGCATCCTGGAGATTAATGCATGGCTGCGTGGATGGTGTCTTCGAGAGCGTTTTGGTTTCCTAGACCATGGGATGCTGTTCCAAGGGTTGCAGAGCAGAGATGGCATCCATCTGTCCAAGAAAGGTCAACACATCTTTGGTAGTAGACTGGCTAATCTACTGAAGAGGGCTTTAAACTAGATTCGTTGGGGATGGGTGAAGAAAGCCCCCAGGTAAGTGAAAGCCCCCAGGTAAGTGATACATTAAATACCTTTATGGAAATGGGTAACAGGGGTAACATATGGAAAGCAGTGTGTATTAATGCCCGTAGCATGGGAAATAAGATCTCTGAAGTTGAAGCTTTGGTGGGAGTGGCTGACTTAGATTTAGTGGCAGTTACAGAAACATGGTTCACAGAAAACCATGACTGGGATGTAACTATACCTGGCTATACTTTATTCAGAAAGGACAGGGTAGGAAGAAGGGGAGGAGGAGTAGCACTATATGTAAAAACTACTATTAAAGCTTTGGAATTACAGAGCTTAAAAGGGAGAGAGGAGGCATTGTGGGTTAAACTAGAAAGAGGGAAAGAGAAATCTATTTGCATTGGTGTGATATACAGACCTCCCTCACAAGAGGAAGAGGTGGACAGAGAGTTAATTGAAGACATACACAGCATTGCTAGGAAAGGGGAAGTGCTACTGCTAGGAGATTTCAATATGCCAGATGTTGATTGGCACATTCCTGCTGCAGTATCATCTAGGAGTAAGGAGATCCTGGATTCTCTACAGGGAGAACTATTCAGGCAATTGGTAACAGACCCCACACGTGAAGGGGCCATACTGGACTTGGTGCTTACCAATGGTGAAAGTGTTTCTGATGTTGTAGTGGGAGATCATTTTGCATCCAGTGATCACCAGATGGTGTGGTTCAGTATTAGGACTAGGGCTGTTAGAATCCATTCCAAGGTGAAGATCTTAGACTTTAGGAAGACTAACTTTGCGAAGATGGGCCAATACCTCAGGGAGTCGTTAGTGGGATGGGAACAGCTGGGGGATGTAGAACAACAGTGGGCAAAACTGAAAGGGGGTATTTTAAAGGCAACCAACCTTTTTGTTAAAATGGTAACTAAAGGCAAAAGGAACAGGAGACCGCTATGGTTTTCGAAGGAAGTAGCTGAAAAAGTGAAGAAAAAGAGGGAGGCCTTCATGAAATACAAGAGATCACAGAGAAAGGAAGATAGGCATCTGTATTTGGAAAAACTTAGAGAAGCTAGCAAAGTAGTCAAGAAGGCAAAGATTCAAAAGGAGGAGGAAATAGCCAATGCAATAAAATGGGGAGATAAGACATTTTTCAGATATATTAGTGAGAAGAGGAAGGGCAAAAGTGGTATTGTCAGACTCAAGGGTACAGGGGGGGAATATGTAGAAGCTGATAAGGATAAAGCGGAATTGCTTAACAAATATTTTTGTTCTGTGTTCACAGATGAAGAACCAGGAGCAGGACCTCAGAAAACACCCACAAATAAGAACAGAAGCGAGGGACATCTTGAACAATTTTCAGAAGACTGTGTTCGTGAAAAACTAGCTCAACTTAAAGTAGACAAAGCGATGGGACCGGATGGGATACACCCTAGAATACTGAGGGAACTTGGGGACGTTCTAGCAACTCCACTGACTGACCTTTTCAATGCCTCGTTGGAGTCGGGAGTGGTGCCAAAGGACTGGAAAGAGGCTCATGTGGTGCCTTTACACAAAAGCGGAAGTAAGGATGTGGTTAAAAACTACAGGCCGGTTAGTTTAACTTCGGTGGTGAGTAAATTAATGGAAACGCTGTTGAAAGAGAAAATAGTGAGGTTTCTGGAGTCCAGCGGATTACAGGATCCGAGGCAGCATGGATTCACCAGAGGCAGGTCTTGTCAGACAAATCTGATTGATTTCTTTGACTGGGTGACCAGGGAGTTGGACCGAGGGAGAGCTCTAGATGTGGTGTATTTAGATTTCAGTAAAGCCTTTGACACTGTTCCTCACAGGCGACTTATAAACAAACTGAGCACCCTAGGGATGGATCCTAAAGTTACTGCTTGGGTTAGAAATTGGTTGGGTGGGAGGCGACAAAGAGTACAAGTAAATGGAGCTCACTCTGAGGAGAAGGATGTTACCAGTGGTGTGCCCCAGGGATCTGTCCTTGGTCCGGTTCTTTTTAACATCTTTGTTAGTGATATAGCGGAAGGGCTGTCTGGTAAGGTTTGCCTCTTTGCGGATGATACCAAAATCTGCAATAAAGTAGACACCCAGGAAGGTGTAGATAACATGAGGAGGGATCTAGCTAAGCTTGAAGAATGGTCTAGAATTTGGCAGCTGGGATTTAATGTTAAAAAATGTAAGGTCATGCATTTGGGCTGCAGCAATCCAAGGGAGCAATACAGCATAGGAGGTGAAGTACTTTTGTCCACTAAAGAAGAGCGGGACCTAGGCGTAGTTGTGTCCGATGATCTTAAAGTAGCTAAACAGGTAGAAAAGGCGACGGCAAAAGCTAGAAGGATGCTTGGGTGCATACGGAGAGGAATGGCTAGCAGAAAAAAGGAGGTGATAATGCCTCTGTATAAGTCTTTGGTGCGACCTCATTTGGAGTATGGTGTGCAATTCTGGAGACCGCACCTTCAAAAGGATGTGAACAGGATGGAGTCGGTGCAGAGGGTTGCTACTAAGATGATTAGTAGTCTTCATTATAAAGCATATGAGGACAGACTTAAGGATCTTAATATGTACACCTTAGAGGAAAGGTGGGATAGAGGTGATATGATTGAGATGTTTAAATACCTCCGTGGCATAAATGTTCAGGGAGAGAGCCTCTTTCAATTGAAAGCAAGTTCTGCGATGAGGGGACATGGGATGAGGGTGAAGGGAGATAGATTCAGGAGTGATATGCGGAAATATTTCTTTACGGAAAGAGTAGTGGATCCGTGGAATAGTCTCCCAGTGGAGGTGGTAGAGATGAGGACAGTAACTGAATTCAAGAAAGCATGGGACCAACACAGAGGATCTCTAAAGGTAAAAAGTGGACTGTTGTAGTTGTTGTTATGGAAGGACAGACTAGATGGGCCTTGTGGTCTTTTTCTGTCATCATGTTTCTATGTTTCTATATAGTGCTACAAGGTGTACACAGAGCTGTACAAACATATAAAGAAGACAGTCCTGCTTGTAGAGCTTACAAGCTAATCAAGACAGACAGAACAATACAAGAGAAACTTAGGGGGGTTCAAATAGGGAAGGAAATACAAGGAGAACAAGGAGAACAAGGAATTAGGATCCTAATGTGGCCTCAAAGAGGTAAGCCTTTAGCATAGATTCAAAGAGGGGGAGAGAAGAGACTTGATGTAAAGGTAGAGGAAATTTGTTCTGTGCATAAGAAGCAGCAAGTGAAAAGATCGAAGCCTGGAGTTTGCAGAAGAAGAAAAGGGCATAGAGAGAAGAAAGCCAGAGGAGGAACAGAGTTCACGAGGAGGGGTGCAGTGAAAGAGAAAAGATAATGAGGGGCAGTAGATTGAATGCATTTATATGTTAGAAAGAGAAGTTTGAATTGTATTCAGAAATGGAAGGGGATCCAGTGAAGTGATTTTTGAAGAGAAGTTATATGAGTGTATCGGGGCTGGTAGAAAATTAGCTGCACAGCACAGTTCTGGATAGATTGAAGAGGAGAGAGATGACACTGAGGGAGACCAGCAAGGAAGAGGTTGCAGTAGTCAAGACGGGAGGTGAACAAAGAGTGGACAAGAGTCAGTATTGTGTTCAGAGAGGAAAGAATGAATTTTGTTAATGTTGTAGGGAAAGAAACGACAGGTTTTGGCTATATGTTGAATATGTGTGGAGAAGGAAAGGGAGGAGTCAGAGATGACCCCAATGTTGCAGGCCAAGGAAACAGGAAGAAGAAGAGTGTTAATAGTGATGGAGAAAGGAGGAAGGGGGGAGGAGGAGTTGGAGGAAAAATAAGTAATTCAATTTTTGCCAAATTCAATTTTAGATGGCGGTGAGACATCCAGGTGATGATGTCAGATAAGCAAGTAGAGATAAGAGTTTGGAAGAGATGGCAGGTGTAGATAGATTTGGGAGTCATTAGCATAAAAATGACACTGAAAGCCATGGGAAGATACGTGGACACCAAGGGATTGGGTATAGAGAGAGAAAAGGAGAGGGCCCAAAATAGACCCTTGAGGTACACCAACTGAGAGAGGGATAGCAGTACAGGAGGAACCTCCAGAACAAACACTGAAAGAGCGATTGAAGAGATAAAAGGAGAACCAAGACAGTACAGGGCCTCTAAAACCAAGAGAAGATAAAGTGTCAGGAGGAGGAGGTGATCAACAGTATCAAAAGCAGCAGAAAGATCAAGAAGAATGAGAACTGAGTAAAGGCCTTTGGACTTAGTGAGGAAAATCATTGGAGACTTTGGCAAGAGCTATTTCAGTAGAATGAAATGGACAAAAAACATATTGAAGTGGATCAAGGATCAAGTGCTTTTTTACTTCTCCTGTCTTGCTGCACTCTCTCTTCCTACGCTTTCCTGTCACACTTTGGCATTCCTTTCTAGTCTCTCCTGCAGTCACTGTGCTTTTATTGTAAACCGCTCCGAAGCCACAGCCGCCTGGGGCGGTATATCAAGTGCAAATAAAGATAAAGGTAAAGAAATGGCAGAGAGGGCAAGTAAAGTTAGAAGAAGGAGGGGGATAATAGGTAGTAAGGGAATAAAGGTAACAAATGAAATAAAGTAGAATAAATAAAATAGAATAAGATACAAAAGTCTTAAAAGACATTGAGATTATCAGGTTGGGAAACTTATTAGCAGAGGAAATAATCAAATAACAGTGAGTGAAAACAGTAGGCGGGCAAGCCTTATTTCAAGTAGACTGTAAATCTATAAAGTATAAAATATTAAAATATTTCATGTGCATAACTCCCGTGGTAATTTTACAAAAAACATTTTATATGTGGGAAATGTTTATAAAATTATCCCCAAGAGGGGCTCCTTTTATAAAGTCTTTTTTGGACGTATGTGGCAATATATGAGCGTAAAAGGGCTCTGATAAAACTACACCAGACAGAAACTACTGATGGCATGCAGGAGTACACTTTTACTGCTGGGATTGCTGGGTGTGTGGTCTGGGTCGACCTGGTCCGAGTCACAAAATACCAGTGTAGATGATCAAATAACTTAATTAACGTCCTTAATTCAGTAATCTACGTGAAAACATTTACAGTATACCTACAATATAGAGAATCTCTGTAGAATTTCTACTAGTATTTTATATAGACAAATAGGTGTCTTTCAGGCCACTTAAGCTAGACCCCCTGCACAAAATTATCCTCCACATGGATAAGGAAGCCCGAAAGTATGTCTAGGAGCCCCATCACTATCCATATAATAGAGGGGTTAAGAGACGGCAGAACAAGGGTGGCACCAAAACCTTATCTGTACAACGGCAATATTCAGCTGCTAGACGGGCACTTTATATACTTAATTTAGGTTTGCTAAATAGTACGAGATAGACAGCAGTGGTCGTGGTAGTGGCAGCATCACCTACAATATGTAAGTAATTTTGTAAGGGATTATTCACGCATATAGGCTTGTAAAGTGCCTCTCTTAAAAGTGCTCCACGCATACAGGTAGGCGCTATGACAAGTAGGCATGTTCTTGTACATGACCTGGGTAAAGATGTTTTTGCTACAGGAGTTTGCATGGAGTGCAAGTGGACTTATGACGTAAACACGTAGGGTCCGACGATCAGCAGCACGACTACAGCAGCTAACTCTCATCACTGAACTCTAAACCCAGATATTCAATGTTGGGGCCATTTCCGGCCGCTGGCATTGAATATCGGGGTTGGCCGGTGAAGCAGGAAGTTAACTGGGCAGCGGCAATATTCAGTGGCAAACGTTAGGACAGCTTTTAATGACTGGTTATACCCAGCTGCTGCCCATGCAAGACCCCTGGAATGCCCCAGTGCTAATCAGTTAGCATTGGCGATCCAAGCGGTGCCACCATGTTAATGCCATTGAATTCCCACTTAGCGGCTTTTGCATGGTTTGCAGGCCTTTAAATACAAACATTTACACTTGCTTGCCACATTGTAGCCATGATTTTAGCAGTTTTGTGCAGGCCTTTTATAAAGACACATAGGTATCCTCCTTAAAATGGGTCCCTTCTTGGCCTCGCCACCTAGGAGAACCGCTATATGAAACAAAGGGTGTAAGAATGCCTCTCTATTGCTCCATGGTGCAACCAGATCTTGAATATTGTGTGCGATTCTCACCTCGGCTTCAGCCTGGAGAAAAGATGACTGAGGGGAGGGATGATAGAGATCTATAAAATCCTGAGTGGGGTGGAACAGGCAAACACAAATCAATTATTTACTCCTTCATAAAGTACAAGGGACTAGGGGTCACACCATGAAGCTACAAAGTCGTATGTTTAAAGCAGAGAGTAGAAAATATTCTTTCTTCTCAATGTTTCATTGGTCTTTGGAAATTATTGCTGGTAGATGAGGTAAAAGCAGATAGTGTAGCTGGGTTTGAAAAAACGTTTGGACAAATTTCTGGAGGAAACTCCATAGACAGTTGAGACTAAGAGGAAAACACTGCTTGTCCCTGCGGATTAATAGCATAGAACTGGCTATTTTTGGGATATGTCAGGTACTTGATCCTGGATTGGCCACTGCTGGAAACAAGACACTGGGCTTGATGGACCTTTGGTCTAACCCAGCATGGCAGTTCTCATCTTCCACATACATAATCAATACCGCTGACTATACAATCGCAGTGCTAAATTAAACCTAGTCCTTGCATTTATATTAATGCAGTGACTGCTGTCACCCTTATAACTATGAAGCATGATTCAAAATGCAGGAATAAAATTATACGCCACACCATCACTCTTTGGTCAATGCTTGGTCAGATAACTGGCTACTGTTCTGGTAGAATTTTCTTTTACCTTCTTCTGATAACCCACAAACCAACAATTTGCTAAATATAATTTTCGGAAAGTAGCTATTTCTTCCGAAAAAGCCCTACACAAACTGTACCTGGAGCACTTCTCGCTTTAGGCCTCCAGGTGAACGGATGTGCATCCAACTGTGCTAAACCACTGAGCCCTTCATTTTCCCTTCCACACAAGTTTAATTTCTATCAATTTCCTCTTGCTCTCTATTGTTATTTGTGCCAAGCCTAAGCCTCCTACTTTGCAAGCAATCAGAGAGAGGAGAAGCACGCATATGCCTCATTTTGCATAATCACATCAGCCTTTTCACAGTCTCTGTTCAGGTCCCTCAAAAGCCTGACAGTCAGCCCTACTTCTCAGATGGACTCCCTACTGGCAGAGCAATTATATTTGTCAAAATGGTTGCAGAGGTATAGAGCTCTGCAGTCTGTGACTGCTCTTGGGGGCTCTTAGAATAAATTACAGACAAAGCCACAAGGCAGTCAGTCAGAAAAACCTTTCCTTCCCCCAAGTAAACACAAAACAAAACACAAAAAAGTTTAACTTTGTTCACGTACGGAAAATGATGTGGAGTTTATGAAGCGCAAAGCCGTATAGGAAAAAAATACTTTGCGGATATCTAGGTCACCCCCCTCCTGGGTGCAGAGCTTACAAATGTTTTAGAAGAGTGTGACTGCTCTGCATTGTAAGAGAAAGAAAATACAAGAAAACAGCAAATAAACGCAGTAACATAACCAAGCAAGCTGGCTACTGTGCTTCAGCCACAGAAATGGGCTTTTGCTAACTGCAATATTATGCACCTACAGCCTATATACGTATATCTAACCTGCAGCGAGCA
Source organism: Ichthyophis bannanicus (assembly GCA_033557465.1). Lineage (NCBI taxonomy): Eukaryota > Metazoa > Chordata > Amphibia > Gymnophiona > Ichthyophiidae > Ichthyophis > Ichthyophis bannanicus. Next base: position 78,312,412 of record CM066049.1, on the reverse strand, counting down.
GAAGCATTCCTAAGGATGGATCTGAGAGTGGATTTTCATAAGCATGCACAATTTTTACCTCTGAAAATTATGTGTACCAAATCTTTATTAGTTTATTAATTTTGTTGCTTGATATACCGCCATTCAAAAAACCCCTATCATAACAGTTTATAAAAGTTATAAAATACCAAAAATATGAGTAAAAAGAAAAATCACCAAATAAACCAAGAACAGCAAAAGGCAGGGGGGGGGGGGGTGGTAATCAGAGAACATCAGCAACCAATAGATAAATGTCACATATCACAACCACAATGTGGAGGAGGGAAGACAGATGGTCGCTTGTTCAACAAGCTGTAAATATGCATGCATAGTTTTTCTTGGAGCAAATTTAAAAGCAAATGTGTGTGCATGCTTTCACTTTGAAAATTTGGAGTGACAAGTATGCACATATTTTCATTAATATGGGCAGTTGTAAAATGACCCAATTTAATTTAGTTTGCTAACTTAGACACCACATTTAATTTAATTTACTAACTTAGACACCTATAAAAGAACATTACAAATTCTCTATAAAAATTCAATATAACCTACTCATGTTCCAGTTCCCTTACATCGTGTCCTGTATACAGTATGATAAGAAGCATACAAATAAATTTACAGCAGTGCACATAATATATCCTAATCTATATGCAGAGAGCCATTACAGTCCTCAAAGAAATCAATATGTTCCCAAGTCCTGGAGCAAATAAAAGTTAAGTAAATAATAATTAAGCAGAAAGCTAACACCCCTCTCCCCCCCTCCCCCAAAGTTTAAGCGTTTCGGGTAAAACGAGATAGCTAGGCTTGTCTAAACTCCTATGAGAGACCATTACAAATCTGTAGAGTCTTTCCCTGTGAAAGATCATGTCCTGGCATTGTAGAAATGAAAAAGATTTTGCAGTAGAAATGACTACAGTGAAGTTCTCGTAATAGAGTGTACTTTTGAACTTTGTCACAGAGAGAGAGACCGGAGTAAACCCCTCAGAATTCTGAATATTTTTTATTTTTTATTTATTTATGCTTTTCTTCTATACCGCTTTTTCCCAAGATCAAATGCGGTTTACAGTTAACATTTAATGAACAGGGTTTTACATAGAACAGTGTTTTTTCTTTCAAACTATGTACAATTGACTTTTCATGAACAATGAACAATAACATGGAACATATCGTTATACAATTTTACAATTAGCATTGACTAGTAATGCTGTAACTATTTACATTAATCATTATTAAACGTAGAGTTGCATTAATCATTATTAAACGTAGAGTTGCATTATTCCTAAGTGTGTTGGGGTTTGTGGCTTTTTGATCTGTGGTTAAGGGGGCTCGTTGTGAAGGTGTAGTGTGGGGGTTGTGGGGGATTCATTAAGATTTATAAAGTGTTCTTTAAACAGATATGTTTTTAGTTCTTTCCGGAATGTCAGGAGACCTTTTATTTTGCGGAGGCTTAGTGGGAGTTTATTCCATAGGGTGGGGGCTGCATATGAGAAGGCTCTTGAGCTTGTGGTTTTATTTGTTTTTCGAATGGATTTTTTTATGTCTAGTGAGTGGGTTGCGTTTTGTCTGCGGGTTCTATGTTCTTTTGGAGCATGTATTAGAGTGGTTAGATGTGAGGGTGAGATGTCGTTGATAAGTTTAAATGTGGTTAGGAGTATTTTGTACGATATTCTACTATTTATGGGAAGCCAGTGTAGTTCGGCGAGGATGGGAGTTATGTGGTCAGTGAGGCGGGCTTTTGCTGTTACTCGAGCACAGATATTTTGAGCTCGTTGGAGTAAATTGGTATTTGTGAGAGGGAGGCCGATAAGTAGACTATTACAATAGTCGAAGTGTGGAGTGATGAGTGTGCTGATAACAGATCTGAAGTCATGCGTGTCCAGTATTGGTCGTAGGTGTTGGATGGTCTTAAGTTTATAGAATATGGTTTTCACTGTTTGTTTTATGTGAGGGAGCATACTAAGTTTGTGATCTATTATGATGCCTAGGTATTTTACTTCTTTTTTGATTGGGATTATTGTGTTGTTAATTGTTATAGTTTCAGGGAGAGTAGTATCTGGTTTTCTTGTTACGAACATTGCTTCTGTTTTCTTTAGGTTGATGCTGAGGTTATTATTTTCTAGCCAAGTATTTGCTTCACTGATGCAGTCTAGTAAGTTCTGGTAGGTGGGATTGTTTGTGTTTATTGGTAGAGTGAGCATGATATCATCTGCATATATGTAGTGGTTGACTTTATATTTTTTAAATATATTTGTGATGGGTTGGAGATATAAGTTGAAAAGGAGGGCTGATAGTGCCGAGCCCTGGGGAATACCTTGTCCTTGTGTGAAGGGCTCTGAAGTGTCTTGGCCTAATTTAACGCGTATCGATCGGTTTGTGATGTATGATATAAACCATTGTAGAATTGTTCCTCCTATTCCTAGGCTTAGGAGTCTGTTAATGAGTGTGTTGTGGTGGACATTGTCAAAGGCGCCAGCTATATCAATGAATATGAGGATGTAACCTTGGTTGTATGTGTCAGTGCCTTTGATGAGGTCATCCATGAGTGTTATTAGCAAGGTTTCGACTCCGTGTGATGGGCGGAAGCCGAATTGGTGTGAGTCAAGTGGTGCATGCGTGTCGATAAAATCTTGTAGTTGAAGCTGTATGATTTTTTCTATTACTTTGGCAATAAACGGTATGCTGGCTATAGGTCTGTATGAGTTTGGGTCTGTGGCCCCCAGTGAACAGCAGACAACCAAGGGATGACCCTCTCCCATTCATTATGCCTAAATATTAGTTTTGCAACTGTATTTGGTATGATTTGAAGTCTGGTCAATAAATAATCAGTCAACCCCATGTATACTGAATTTCAGTAATCCAGCAATGGTAAGACTACAGTTAGTACACACTTCAAAGATCAGCTTGAGTTAAACATCGACACAGTAGCCAAACCAGATACAGGTTGCAAACTGCTTTCTGATGAACTGCAGCCACTTGGCAATCCATTCTCAATTCAGAATGAAACATCAGCCCCGAACAATATAACTTCATGCATGAGAAAATTCTTGTTCCTCCTAATAGGGCCATAATTCCGAAAGGGGAGGAAGACACTACCCTAGTCACAGCAACTCAGCTGGGTGTTATCTACATCACTGCAGTGCTTACCATGAAGCTGACTGGTTTCAACCAAAGGCTGCAACCTCCCTCCCCCACCCCCTAAAAAAAAACATTAAACTGCATAGGAGAAAGCGATGAACCCTAGGGGACATACAGTAAATTGAGAAGACAGTCAAAATTTCCATTTCACCCTCTGTTAACAATCTCTTAGAAAGAGGGAAACCCATTCAAGGACATGTCCCTCTATTACCAGCAATAATGGGTGATCAAGTTGCACAAAGAGGACAGTCCTTTCCTTCTCTTTCAAGAAACTCAAGTCATCTAACAGGGGACAGAACCACAATTTCAGTACTGAAGCACCTTCTGAACCCAGATTGCACCTAGTCCAGAAAAGGATACATCTCAAGATGCCAGTGTGAGTTGCTTAGTAACCACCAATTCTACCATGTTTGCTAAAAACTGCAGCTTGGAAATTGGATGGTCATTATCCAGTGCAAAATCTGCACTTTTTCTTTTTTTAACAAAGGTGTTAAAATTGCTTTTTTAAGATGTATGGGATAATCCGCCTGTTCCAGCTCCTATAATCCATAATGTTAGTTTATCATTCACATGTGCTAGCAGGCCGACGGAGCACGAATCAACAGCACAATTCCCTTTGCTAAATCTTGACATTAAGATTCTGACTTCTGGCAAACTCACCCTGGAAAACATATTCCATGAGGACACTAAAAACTATTTGAGGCATAATTTTAACATCTCCTCATAGCTATACCTGCTTCCAGTGAGAGCCATGGTGACGTGTCATCTCTGATGCCTCATGCCAACAGGTTCCAAAAGGGGAGATCTTAAATTTTACACCTTTTTATTGTTTTTGTAGAAAATCAAACCAACTGACTGTTACTAGGAACATTAATCTAAGGATTTAAAAGGACTTTGCTCCTTTGTAGTAGTTTCTAAGCTCTTGAGAAAAGCTTCTTACCTTTCACTGGACATACGCAAAAGTATGATTTGTCTTTTTTAACCTGAATAACCTCATTTTTATAAGACTTAACACGAGTTCCCAAAGGAATTAGTCACTCACATTGTCGGACATCTGCCACTTCCTCTTAAGATATCTACCTTCTGATTTTGATCATCTTAGAGACTCAAGAAATGAGCTGGTGGAAGTCTGTTTTGCTGGTCTTTGAGGTGTAACTTATTCTTAATCATTTAGCTTTTATCAGATGATCTTCTGTATACAAAACCAGACAAATGTATTGGGTTGGAGTTTCATTTTATTGCTAATGCTAAGACGGGGGATGTTTGCAGTAAAGATTATGGGGAAACCAGGAATAAATAGATAGTATGTTTTTTGAACCAAAATGGCACATGTTTTGTTGAATAAAGTTGTGAGTATTGTAGGAGTCGAATCCTAAAAACATGCAATTCAGAAATGTGCTCCGGCTGATTAACTTGTGCAGACTAAGCCCAGTCCTGTCCAAACTTTTAATCTGGTAAACACATATGGGTTGATATTCAAAATTACCTATCTGGATCCACTAGCTGGGCCTATCTGCTCATTTTCAGCAGTACTACCTTGGATAGTGCCCTCTAAGACATCACCGACTGCCCCAGCACTATCCGGATAGTTCCAAGGCAGAGCCAAATGCTCCCAAACTTTATCGGGACAGAGGCGATATTTAGTCCTCTATTTCGATAAGTATGCAGATAGCTTTAGGACCCCAAAAGTGATAACAAAAAGACAGTCCTAAAATTATCTGGATAGTTTTCTGGGAGGCAGACTGAATATCGCTGCTACCCAGACACTGCTCTCCAAGAATGTTCGGTGCTAGATGTTATCTGAATGCAAAAATGCAATGTGTGCCTTCAAGTCAATGCTGACTCCTAGCGACCCAGAAGCTCCTGGGTTTTCTTGGCAATGTGACTGGAAGTAGATTGCCAGACCCTTCTTCCGAGGCAATGGAGGATTAAGTAACTTACTCAAGGCCACAAGGAGTGCTAGTGGGACTCAAATGGTCAGTGCTCTAACCACCAAAGTACTCTTCCACTTCTGAATAGCAGTGCTGAAATACAATCATAATTTAAGTGTCACAGCCAGAATTTAAAAACACTGACCATGGTGTTTAAATAGTAGGTGCACCGGTCGCTCCGTGCAGGCCACCCCTCCCCATGTCTTTGTTTAGGGGTGGACCCACCACTCCATGTAGGACACTCCTATTTGTTGAGAAGTTAGGTGGTTCAGTTTATTTTGTTTTTATCCTGTTGCTATAAAGGGATCCACAGTGCTTGTCCCATGCTGTTTTGAATTCCGTCACCGTGTTTGCCCCCACCACTTCCATCGGGAGAGCATTCCAAGCATCCACCACCCTTTCAGATGCTTCCTTTCTTTGTACAAATTCAGTGCACAAGAACTGAACAAATGTTTTGTTTTTCACAAGGAAGCACACTGTTCATATCCCTTTTGCCATTTTCTGTATTAGGGCTGCAATAGCATATAAGCTTATACCAAGTGGTTTGCTTCTTCTACTAGTTCCGGCACATTTACAAGCAAATCACCTAAACCTCTTCAGCTGTCCCTGAGTTTATCTCCTGTCTATCTGTTTTACCAGTGCACTACTCTAATCTCTTTCTAGGCTCTGGCGGGGATGGTACAAGGAGATTAGATAAATGTAATCAGAAGTTAATATATAAATAAACTTTTATTTACCTGGGCTAAGGAGGCCTGATTTGAAGATGTGGCTGCAATTTGTTATAGCACATGTACAGAGCTCCGGCATGGCTGAAGGAAAATTAAAAAAGTATTAAGAGAGAGAGTAGAGGCTGCAGTACTTTGTAGCTAGTTAAAAATATATGGCTGCATTTTTAAGAAATTCTGAAGTTAAATAAAGTTTGGGCTGCTGGCTGCCTTTAAATTAATTAATTAAATGGAAGGGGTCCTCCCAAGGCTGAAGCTGTGGCAGGCTTTATTTAATTAAATTGTCTTACTTAAAACTGGAACCGTGATCGCTAACTTGGAGATGGGAGGTCCAGGCTGTTAAACATAGAAACATGACTTCAGAAAAAGACCACATGGCCTATCTAGTCTGTCCTTCCATATCAAGCACTACAACAGTCCCCTTGTTCCCTTTAGAGAGCCTCTGGAGTGGGGGGTTTGGGGATTTTTCATTGTTCTTTATTTTGCAGGTGTTCTGGAGCCTTCTGAAGGTGGGGAATCCTTCATTCCTTTGTCCGCTGAGCCGGACGGCGACTTTGGGCGCGGCTGTGAATACTTATTGGGGAGCGGCCCCGGTGTGGTTGCTATATCATGGCTTGGTGAGCGCGGACCCCGCGGGTCGCAGCGGCTTCCTTTGCTACGGCGCCACGGGCAGATATCGCAACGGCTTGCAGTGTTGGATTCAACGATCGGTTCCAGGTAAGGCCGGCTTCTGCTCAGAGCGGCGCAAGCGGAAATTTGCGGGGTCTTGCAGGAGTTTCGGTTGATTTTGCTGGGGGCTGCCTGGGTTCCAGGCCTGCAGGTGGGAGCTGGCGGCGTTGTCACGGGGGCTAGCCACTAGATTGCGTGGCCGACAGGGGGGTATCAGAGGCGGCACTATCGGGTTCCGGGTGATGCCGGCATCTGCTAAGAGCGGCGCCGGGAGAATTTTGATGGGGTTTGCATGAGGTGGTGGGTAATTTTGCTGGGGGATGACTTTGTTGAAGGCCTGCATGTGTGCGCCGGCGAAGTTCGTCGCGGGGGGGGAGGGTTAGCTTGCGGGGCTGAAAACGGGGGTATTCTGTTGAGGCATTATGGGGCAGGTGGGGGTCGGGGGCTGTTTCAGGGTGATGGGCAGTTCTCGCCAGTATTGGGGGCTCTCCTCTTTTAGTTCTGGCGGGAGGTTTTGGAATGTGTGTTGGTTGAGGTGCTCACTGGTCGCAGCTTGACTTTAGGGGGGGCGGCACAGGCACAGGGTTGTTCCTGTGCCGGTGGCGGGATCCCGGAGGTTTCCGGGGTCCGGAGCCTCAGGCTACACTTAGGGCGGGGGCGGGGTGCCCCTGACCCGGACAAACCCTGGTCGACTTTTGCTATGGCATGGCGAAGTCGGGGGAAGGGTTTGGTAACTTGCCGGGGGGGCAAGTTATGGCATTAGCGGTGGCAAGGCACTTTGCTAAGGTATGGCTGGTGCGGGCCGGGTGCCGCTAATCGCTGGATAAGGTGTAGCATGTTGGCATATTGTAAAAGTGTTAAAGGTTAATAAAGCTGCGACCAGTTGTGTTCCATGAAATGTTGGTGTGTTGTCTTTTGTTGGGTGGGGAGATTGGGGGGAGGGGGGAAGGTGGAAATGGGCCCGATGCACCAGGTACGCCTGCCACGGTTACAAGCACCCCCTTTTACAGTATTCAAGTCTATGAGGTCAACCCGACGTGTTTCAGCCAGGCGGCCTTCTTCAGGGGTTAATGACCTCTACAATAAATAAAAGGATAAGCAATTAAAAAAAATAAAAAAACTTCAACATACATATTAAACACAAAACCCAATAAGGGAGATAAAAATAATACTAATAAATAAATAATGTAAATTTATAAAAACATCAAAGAGGAGACATAACCTATAAAATAGCAACTAATATAATTTATCCTAGTACATTCAAAGGACAGTAAATAATGAACCATACATAAATATAGACATCTGGAATGTAACATATTAAGTGCTAGATAGAAATCGAAAAAACTATTGTGAAAAAACACCATTCATGTCTGTAGAACCATTGCTAACAGCAAATTTAAAACAGACCGCTACTCGCCAGCTTTTTCAAGATGAGCAAAGTGACACAGAAATGACACCTGAGGGTACAAAATAAAATCAGTATAACAAAGGAACATCCATAAGCAGAACCAAAGAGTAACGTGCTGGCAAATAGGGAAAGTACATTGTATCAAAAGTGTGAATTAACAAACTTATATAAGAACATAATGTAAGAGTCACCCTGAGGATTCCTATGAAATGTGGAGGCATATTCTAAGATGTGTGTCCTAGGCTTCTGTGCATCCGGTCAAAACCAGACACACATAGGTAGATAGGATTCTGATCACGAGGGGCACATTTATTTTATTTATTTATTTATTTAGTATACATTTGTATACCGCTACTTCCAGCGATCAGCAGCGGTTTGATTACAGATTGGAAATTGTCAAATCATGACAGGAAATTTGAGGTATATACACATTGATTAGACAGGAAAGCACAGCACACAGAGAACTATTTTACAGGGAACATGGGCTATGGAGGGTTAAGTGGCTTGCCCAAGACCACAAGGAGCACCTGTGGGACTAGAAACCCCAGTCCTTCCGGCCCAAGGTTGCTGTCCCCTAGTGGGATTTGAACCCCCGACCTTCCGGCCCGAAGTACCTTGCCCCAACCACTAGGCCACTCCTCCACTCCACATCTAGTCCCCATGGGATCAGAATCCCGTCTAAGCCTGTATATGCAGGCCCGGACCCGATTCCAGTTGGCCTGCACGTATAGGCACATGCCCAGCTAATTCAGTCATGGATCCTGAATGGAGCTGTGGCACCATAGCGTCAGGTTGCCATGGCATCATGGTTCCATTCAGGAACCGTGATCCCCAGCTGTTGACGACTTCATTCTTTCCCCACAGCCTGACCCTCATCTGGCCTCCCATGGCCAGGATCAGGCTGCGGGGAATCCCCTGCACCCCCCTCCAGCCTTGTGGCCACCTGGGTCTGCTGTCCCACCCCATCTAGGGGAACTTATTCCACCTCAGAGATAGAATAAGTTCCCCGTCTACTTTGCCGGTCCCGGACCTACAGAACCAACATCAGAATTGGCCCTGTACATCCAGGGCCGCAGACCACCTACTGCCCACCCCAACTCTGCCTCCACACCACCTCTTTCCTGTGCCCCATCTAACCTCCCTATACAAACTCCTTGTTCATGAACTAATAATGGGTCAGCATATCAGTATCATCTGTGGCTAAAAAAAAGGGGGGTCGTATCCACTACCAGTTGTCCAGAGGAATTTATATAAAACACACAAGGCAGATGTGCACATTATTCTTGTAGGGGTTAACACAGATATGTATTATGAGAGCAACTAAGAGTGCTGAAGTTGATCCATGGAATATGGACATGTTAAAACAATAAATAATGCAACCCTAAAATAGAGATAAAATGAGGATAAATAAAAGACTTATACCGAGGTACTATCACCTCCTTTTTTCTGCTGACCATTCTTCTCCCTATACACCCAAACATCCTTCTGGCTTTTGCCATTGCCAAAGTCTTGATTAGATCCCTCCTCATCCCTACTCCTTCCTGGGTGTCTACTCTATTGCAGATTATGGTATTATCTGCAATGAGGCAAACCTTATCCAACAGCCCTTCCGCAATATCATTGACAAACAATGTTGAAAAGAATCAGATCAAGGGCTGATCCCTGCAGCACACCACTAGTAACATCCTCCTCAGTGTGAGCTCCATTTACCTGTACCCTTTGCTGCCTCCCACTCAATCAATTTCTAACCCAGTCACTTACTTTAGGGTCCATCCCAAGGGTCCTCAATGTATTTATAAGTCGCCTGTGCAGAACGGTGTCAAAGACTTTGAGGTGGAATCCAGACAGGGCTGTGAACTGAAGGGTTAATGAAAGCTGAGCTGAAAGGATTACTGAAACACCCTTGCTCTCCCCTGCTTCGCTGTGTGAAAAGGATACATCCCCTTGGTGATGACACACACTCGCTCCTCCCTGTTCCTTTGTTCCTCTGTGCCTTGTCTCTCTCTGCTTTACTGAAGATAACACTGCACCAAATATCCTCCAATCATCAGTGTACTGCAGTAAAAATTAACCTATCATGAAGAGATGCCATGATGAACTGATAAAATGTCTATATAGTATCGAGCCCTGTAGACAGGGCTCAGACTTTGAAAGTGATTTCGCTGAGCCTATGCTGGCATATTAAATGGCTTGTTTTCCTAAAGAGACTCCTGGGTTTTTTTTTCCTTGCTCGTTTAGCTGCTACATTTGGTTCCCTGACCGGGAAGGAGGGAACGGGAAAGGAAACAGAAGGCTTATCTTTATTGCCTCTAGGTTCAGACCGGTTTGTGCCGGGAATTGGTGAACACCGGAGGAAATATCAGGCGCCCCCGGACCACTTGTTCTGGAGAGTATTGCCTCTGGTTTCGCCGGAGCCGCTGGCTCCTTCTGGCCCACACCTACGAACCCTTGTGGAGTTCAGGAACCAACCCATTGGTCTCTGGAAGACATCTGAGTGGGGTAAGTGAAAAAGGATGGTCTGTTTCTGTATCTGTAGTTCAGAAAAAAATGTACTTCCTGCGGGAAGAAGGGGAGCCCGATCACCTCCTGATGGATGCCTTAATAGCCCAAGGTTTGGGTGAAACTGCTCCTCATAGTCAGACGGTTTTCTGGGACCGGGAGGGTGTCTGAGAGTGCTGGTGGGTGATTGATTTATGTGTTCGGAGCAAGCAGAGTCTTGTGGAGCGAGAGCGGACTCCTGAGTAGCGCAGTTCCTGGCCAGGCGACCACTCCCAGGTCGCAAAAAGGAGGAAGTGATTGATTGTTGGTTACCCCTCTTGTGTTGAGGGCAGCAGGACCCCTTACCTGCTACCCGAATCCCTTTCCCTTGGTGCAGGGGCGGCCCAAGGGGGGTGCGGGGCCATGTGCGGAGACTCGGTGCGGGGCCTCATTTGCATAAGGGGCCTCATTTGCATAAATATTTGCATAATATTACCATATACTGTGACGGCGTGCCCCGGCCGCACAGCACCCCCTGGTGGCGGCATAGTAGTTCCACCGGAGGGCTGGAGCCAGGGAGGGTCACTAAGATGATGGTAATCAGGGTTGGCCAGGTGCGAGGGTCGTGGGTCAGAGCCTTGTGTCAGCCTCGTTACCAACTCCTGAAGAGATTCAGACTTGCACAAAAGTGGTGGGAAAAAAACAGGCTTTATTTTCCCCTTTAAGCACTAAGGGTTCAAAAACAAAGGATATACACTCCGGTACGTGGCAAAATAAGTCTTTACAGCAGATTTTTAAAGGTGAGAAATAAAATAACCAAACACTGTTAACTTCACCGTATTCAAATATGTAACAGCAAAAAAAAGCTTCCTTCGCTCAATGACTCTGGAAGGCCTCTATTTCGCTTCCAGCACAGTATGTGCATTCCATGGGACTATCACTGTCCTCATACACAGATTCCACTTGCATGGCCTCCTCTGACTGCTCTGAGGTATCAGGGCAAGTGTCCTTCATGGGATTTAGTCTTACTGTTTCCCACGGTTTAGCAGTCTGTCTAGGCCCACGATTCAGCTTAGTGGCATACCAGAAAGGCATTGCTTGCTCCAGAGGTTTAAAAACATTATCTCTATGTTTTCCTCTAATAGTCCTTTGGTTGCACAAATTATCCTTTAACTTTTGCTTCTGCTCTTGTCTTCTATATGGAGAATCTCCTTCCCAGGATTCTTCTCTTTGCTTAAGTTCAGGTATACAATGACAAAGGTTAAAAGTTTTACCTTTTGCTTTGTGTTTGATTCTCTGGGGGGAGGCTGGAGGCGTACCGTGACTGCTGCCTTCAGTATCGGTGCTCTCTGGAATATACCTCCTGCTTTCCCAGTCTTTCCTTCTCTGGCCCTTAAGGCCTGTTCTCTTGTGGGCTTCTGGGCCCGGTCTGGCTTGGCTTCGGCCTTCTCGGCCTGTCCTCTCTCTCTCAGGACTGGTTCTCCTCTCCCAGCCTGTCCTTTTTCTCTCAGCTGATGAGGCTTTGGCAGCTGAGCTCCTTACAGGCAAGTCCCTTGACTCTTGCTTGCCTCTTGACTCTTGCTTGTTTCCAAACTCTGGCTTGCCCCCAAACTCTGGCTTCCTTCCAGCTTCTGGCTTGCCTCTAAACTCTGGCTTGCCTGCTCTTAAATGTGAGCTTTTGGAATAAGAGTCCTGCCCACTAGGGCGTGGTTCTGTGGTCTCTGTCCTAGCTCTCCTGCTCCTTCTAGGTAAGTTCTCTGGAAATTGCAGGCAATTTCTTTTTCTTTCAGAGTTTAAAACTTTTTTTCTTTCCAGCAGAGGGCCCGCTGCATCACAATACTAACTTTTAGTAAACATGCCTCTTAATGAGTGTATGGATAAAGAAAGACTAAAAGATTTCTATATTACTATAATCCAGTGCCAACCACCAGACACATTAGGAACTACTACAAACACTGCCCATTTAGAACCCATAGCAAACCCGCCATATCCTAACAGCACTACCAGGACTCACAAAGCACCATACCCTACCTATCAAAAGGAAACATGCAAATATTAAACCAATACATTTCAGAGAACAACAATACATGACCTACTGGGGAAAGAGAACAAGTGGCAATGTCAAATAGGAATTACATAAACAGAATACCTCAGCTCAGTTATACATGCAGAACATAGACCATCACCAAACAAGGAATCACAATTTAGAAACAGGAAGACAATAATTAAACTGGGAATCCCAAAAGCCAAACTTGGAATGTACAACACTGTAGAAATAAAACTATACATTAATTTGCTCTTGTACTAAACAAAGCGCAGACGTTAATGATGCACATTTACCAGAGCTGACATATTCCAATTAATAAATTCAAAATAAAGAGATATTTTTCTACCTTTTGTGCATTTTTTTTCAGCTGCAATTGCTCCAGCCACTTTCTTCTGGTTTCTTCGTGTCTTCTGCTAACTCTCCATTGTCTGCTGTCCATTTGTCCTTTCTTCTTTCTTCTAGTTTTTTTCCATTCTCTCTCTACATCTGCTTTAACATACTAATCTTTCTCCTTTTGCTCTTTCCTCATTCCTATTTCATCCACTCAAATTTTACCCCTCCATCCTCAATCCCCACTTACTCTCCCAATACCCGGCCAATTGTAGATTTTTTATCCCTCCCACACAAAATATTTTTCTCCTCTCCATTTTACTCTCCCAGCCCCATCCCATTCTAATCCTCCCCCAACATCAGCTCCCTTCTAGTTCCAGCCTCACCCAGCATCCATTCCCTTCTAGTCCCTGCATCAGCCCATTTCCAGTCCTAGCCCCCCATCAGCCCATTTCCAGTCCTAGCAACCCCCCAACCCAATACCAGTCCTAGCCCCCCCCCCATCAACCCACTTCCAGTCCTAAACCCCCATCACTCCATTTTCAGTTTAAGCCCCCCCTATAACCCATTACCAGTCCTAACCCCCCATCAGCCCACTTCCAGTCCTAACCCCCATCAACCCATTTCCAGTCAGCCCCCCATAGCCCATTGCCAGTCCTAACCCCATCAGCCCACCTCAAGTCCTAACCCCTCCCCATCAGCCCATTTCCTGTCCTAGCCCCCCATAGCCCATTATCAGTCCTAACCCCCCCATAGCCCATTACCAGACAGCCCCCATCAGCCAACAGCCCATTACCAGTCTTAACCCCCCATAGCCCATTACCAGTTCTAACCCCCCCCCCAACAGCCCACAGCCCATTACCAGTCCTAACCCCATCAGCCCACCTCAAGTCCTTACCCCTCCCCCTCAGCCCATTTCCTGTCCTAGCCCCCCCATAGCCCATTATCAGTCCTAACCCCCCCATAGCCCATTGCCAGTCGTAACCCCCCCATCAGCCCACAGCCCAATAACAGTCCAAACCCCATCAGCCCACCTCCAGTCTTAACCCCCCCATCAGCCCTCCAGTCCAAGCCCCCCATAGACCATTACCAGTCCTAGCCCCACCCAATCCCTCCAGCCCATTTCAAGTCCTAATCCCCATCACCCAATTTTTAGTTTAAGCCCCCCCATAGCCCATTACCAGTCCTAACCCCCCATCAACCCACTTCCAGTCCTAATCACATCAGCCCATATACAGACTTAGCTCCCCCATAGCCCATCACCACTCCTAACCCCCCCCCAGCCCATCACCACTCCTAACCCCCCCCCCAGCCCATCCCAGCCCAGCCTAGCCTAGGGAAAAATTTTTTTAAAAAAAGCTGTCTGCTGCCGCTGCCGGGGCCCCGCGGAATAATCGTGTGTGCCGCGGGGCCCCCCCCTGCCCAGCAGAGCCTGCCCTCCCCTGTATCACCTCTCTCTTTGCAGCTGCAGTCACACGCGCCGGCTTTCAGAGCGCGAAAGAACTAGTTTCCCTTTCGCGGCTCTGTTAAGCCCGCCGGGGCTGATGGGAACTTCCCATCAGCCCCCGCGGGCTTAACAGAGCAGCGAGGGAGAAACTCTCCCCTCGCGCTCTGAAAGCCGGCGCGTGTGACTGCAGCTGCAAAGAGAGAGGTGATACAGGGGAGGGCAGGCTCTGCTGGGCACGGGGGCCCCATGGCACACTCGATTCTGCCGCCGCAGCCCCGGCAACGGCAGCAGACAGCTTTTTTTTTTTTAAATTTTACTTTTAGATCAGAATGTTTTTTGCGTGGGGCCCCCTGAAACGCGGGGCCCTGTGCAAAAAACATTCTCGCTCAATGGACGGGCCGGCCCTGCCTTGGTGTCCATTTCTTCTGTGTTTTCAGGGACCGGGATATTTTAATAATAGGGATTCTGTTCTGATATGGGAGGATTAGAGTCAAGGCATAGCCCCCTAGAGTATATGGTAAAACATTTTCAGAAAAAATTCTCTGCAGACTACAGGGTTCGTATGACTCCGTCCCTGTTAAAGAAATATTGTCAGAATGAGTGGCCGAGTTTTAATACTGATTGGCCCCCGGAAGGAATCTTTGATTATGACCTTTTTAGTAAAGTACACCACATAGCGGTGGCTAGTCATCCTGACCAATGCCCTTATATTGATTCCTGGCTGGATGTATGTTGGTAGAGACCCCAATGGGTTCGGAAATGCCATGAGGAACAATGTCGCATACTCCTGTCGCGTAGTCCACAGGAAATGCAGCCTAAAGTGTAAATAGTTACCCCTGTTATCCCAGTTATTTGCCCTGTTATCTGTGAACTCATACGTGTTAATTGTACTGAGCATTTTTGTTCCATGTAAACCGCGCTGATGCTGAATAGTGCGGTATAGAAGAGACTTTAAATA
Organism: Ichthyophis bannanicus; assembly: GCA_033557465.1. Classification (NCBI taxonomy): domain Eukaryota; kingdom Metazoa; phylum Chordata; class Amphibia; order Gymnophiona; family Ichthyophiidae; genus Ichthyophis; species Ichthyophis bannanicus. The sequence goes on along the minus strand of CM066049.1, from coordinate 78,297,266 downwards.
AATAAATAAATAAAGTAAAACCAAAACCACCAGTTTTAGTACAGGAGCCAGAGACAGAAGAATCGCCTTCCCCTTATGTTCTCAGGCCGATCCCTGTGACTCCAGCTCGGTCATCAGGCTCAGCAGGGACTCTGGCTAGGACGGATACAACCTCTCCCCCGCTCCCCCCCCACCCCTCCCCCCGACTGATACTCTCTCTGAAAGTCAAAGGAGAAGTGAGGCAGGAGTGCCATTTTCAGATACAGATCTGCCCAGCACTTCAGAAAGTTCCTGGAGTCACGGATCTGAAGGAGGTCAGTCACAGTTTAGTACCCCTCCTCCCCCAGTACTGGAGCCTTATGACCTCAGGAGAGACCACCGCACACTACATGCTAGCAAGCAGACTCCAGAAGTTAGTCTCCACCTACCCCTCCGAGAGGCTCGAGGACCAGCTGCCTTTAATGACCAGGGACAGCTCGTTGAGGGCCCTCGGACCTTTGTGTATGTACCTTTTTCTACCACCGACTTGTTGAATTAGAAAACTCATTATCCTTCATATACTGATAAACCTCAAGCTATGATAGATTTGTTTTTGTCTATTATTGAAACCCATCGTCCAACTTGGGCAGACTGCCGTCAGCTCCTTTTAACCTTACTCAGTACCAAAGAGATACCAGGTGACTAGGTCAGCAATGAAATGGTTGGAAGAGAATCCTCCAGGTGATCAGGATCCCCGGCAAGCAGCTCTGAGAGACTTTCTTGACCTAGAACCTAATTGGGATGCGAACATTGAGACAGGCCACACTGCCCTGAGTCGATATCATCGAGCTCTCCTCGAAGGCCTTAAAAAAGGGGATACAGAAAGTGATGAATGTGGTAAAAATATCTGAGATCCTGCAAACCCCCGATGAGAGCCCTGGCCAGTTTTATGAAAGACTCTGAATCTTTCTGGGTCTATTCTCCATTCGACCCGGAAGCAACTGAAAACCAGCGGATGGTGAATGCTGCATTCATGGGACAGTCACAGGGGGACATTCGAAGAAAAACTTCAGAAGCTTGAGGGTTTTGCTGGAATGAATATAACCCAGCTGATGGAAGTTCCTATGAAAGTATTTGTGAACAGAGATCAGGAGATGAAGCGTGAGTGTGAACGAAAGATGAAAAAGAAAGCTGATATGTTAGCGGTGGCGCTAGTCGAGAAAGGACAAGGAAAGTCAACGTGGGAACCGAGGGGCCGAGGCCAGGGTAGAGGAACCTGGCGAGGATCATTGGAACGAGGACCATTGGAACAAGATCAATGTGCCTATTGCAAAGACATGGGCCACTGGAAAAACAAATATCCCATTCGTATCAGGCAATATTCCCTGCCCCAAAGAGCTGTACAGGACCTGCGAAGGGTCAATGAAGCTGTTGTTACCATTCATCCTGTTGTGCCAAACCCTTACAATTTACTGAGTTTGATTCCTGCACAAGGCACCTGCTTTACCGTGTTCTATTCCTGAGCCACAAAATCGCAGGCAGTTGAGAGGCTTCTTAGGTGCTGCCGTTTTTTATCGAATCTGGATTCCCAACTTGGCAGAGCCCCTATATGCAGCTACAACAGGGGGAGAACCTTTCAACTGGAGTCCAGATCAAAAAGAGGGCTTTTCAGGATATTAAGGCCTTGTTATCAGCACTCAGCCTAGGACTGCCCGATGTGGAAAAAACATACCATCTGTATGTCCATGAAGAGAGGGGAATGGCAGTTGGTGTCCTTACTCAGAGCCTAGGCTTCTAGCAATGACCGGTGGCTTATTTGTCCAAACAGCTGGATCCAGTAGCAAGGGGTTGGCCTTCTTGTCTTCGCGCAGTAGCAGCGACAGCTCTTCTGGCAACAGAGGCTGATAAACTGTCCCTTGGGCAAGAACTGTATGTTAAAGTGCCGCATGCAGTACTGACGCTGATGGAGTACAAAGGCAGTTATTGGTTTACCAATGAGCGGATGATAAAGTACCAGAGCATGCTGTGTGAGAATCCTCGGGTTCACTTGGAGACAGTGAAAAATACTCAATCCTGCTACTCTACTCTTTGTAGCACCTGGGCTACCCAAACATGATTGTATCCAGGTTATGGATGAAGTGTATTTTAGCCGCCCAGATCTGAAGGATGTACCGCTGGCCTCTCCTGATGTTCAGTATTTTACTGATGCAGCCGTTTTGTGGAAGATGGACAGCAGAAGGCCGGATATGCTGTGGTCACTCCTGGGGTTGTTGTGGAGACTGAGCCCTTACCCCTGGGGACGTCTGCCCAGAAAGCTGAACTCATTGCTCTTACTCGAGCCCTCCAGTTAGCTGCAGGTCTGAAGGCAAACATTTTCACTGATTCTACGTATGTATTCACTACACTCCATGCTCATGGGGCCCTCTATAGAGAAATAGGACTCATAAATTCGAGCGGGAAATCTATAAAGTATGGGAGGGAGATTTTGAAGTTACTAGAGTCTGTGTGGGCACCAAAGGTGGTGGCTGTTGTTCACTGCAAGGCACACCAGCGAGGAGACACTCTGGTCATCCAGGGTAACCACAGGGCAGATAGGGAGGCCAAGCTAGCAGCCCAGCAAGGAACAGTCCCAATAAGTGTTCAAGCTCCCCTGTTTCCAATTCCTATGTCTGAGTGGGAACCTCACTATACTAAGAAGGAGATGGATTTCTTCACTCAGTAAGGGGCTACTCTCACCACTGCTGGGTGGTTGTGGCTACCGAGAGAGCCACCCCGATATGTTATCCCTGAGAGCCTAGCACCAGCTTTTGTCCAGCGATTCCATGAGACCACCCACTTAGGCAGGACCTCCATGCAAACCATTCTATAGTCTTACTCCAATGTGCCAGGAATAACCCCCGCCAAGGGCATTTACCCCCCGTTTCTATACAGGCAGTTGGTGCTGCCCCTATGGAGAATATTGTAGTTGATTTCACTAAGGGGTTACCAATATCTGTTGGTGATAATCTGTATGTTTTCAGGATGGGTTGAGGCCTACCCCTTGTCACACGGTGTCGCGGGCACAAAGAAGGTGCGCCACTAGGTAGCGCTATGAATGAATGAAAAGTCCGAGTGCAGGGTAATAAAGGCTTTTATTCCCCGTTCAAAAACAAGGTTCAAAATAAGAGACAGTTTGATAATAGAAACAGTCCTTTGTTTCAAAAGGTACCAAAGTTCATTGGCTAATCAACTGTTACTTCACAGTTCAAAGCAGGCTTCTTCAAAGTAATATTCAGAATAGTTAAACAATCAAAATATATTGCATTTATTCTTCTTTGTAACATGCACAGTTTTGAGCACAGGCAGTGCACCAATTACACTCCATGTCTTCAGGTAAAGGTAAGGGAATAGTGCTTGGAAAATCCACTTCCATTAAATCATCTGCCCCATACAGATCCAATGTACTTTCACTATCCCTGTCTATTCCAGTATGGCAATCTTCAGCTTGGGAGTTTTGCTCCACATAAGCAGGGGCTCTCAAAGCTGGCGGTAAACTGGTGAACCAGTCTTTACTCTGGCTTCTTTTAAAAGGAACGTTTCTTTTAGGATGGCTTCTAGCAGTGCAATCATTACAGTTAAACTTTACTGTCTCATACCTTGGCTCCCTGGGTAAAAACTTCAGTTGTTTGTACAACTGCTTCTCCCTCCGAGTAGGTAAAACTGGGTAGTGATCTTCTAGAGATAAGCCTCTCTCAGAACCTCCCTCTCTGGTTCTTTGCTTTCTTCTCTCTATATCACAAACAGGTAGAGTATAGGAACTAGGCGTGGCAGGGCCTCTTACCTTGGAGTAACTTCCACCAAACTCCCCTTGCACAACAGGTTTAGTTTGGGTTTTATGGCTTCCCACCTTGTAAGGTCTATTTCTGTTCCAGCTTCCAGCTTGGCTTCTTCTACAGCAATCAGGTTTGTGTCCTTGATAGCTTCCAGGCTTTACTGCTGTTTCACCCCTAACTCCGGTTCCTTCTTCCTCTTTCTCTTCCTTCCTCAGCTCCTGCTGTTGTTTCCACTGCTTATTCCTCCATTGCTCTCCTTGTAACTGCTGCCATCTCCTCTTCTCCTGCCGTTTCTGACCAGAAGCATTCTGCTCTGGTTTATAAAGAGATCCGTGGCTGCTGACTTCCTGGTTCTCTGTCAGCTGCCGGTCATCAGTGAGATTAGGTTCTTTAGGATCAGTGTCTCTGTTCCTGCTCCCTCTAGCTGTGCCAGGAGGTAACTGCACATCTAGTTCTTCTAAAACAGGATTTCTTTTCTTAAAACCAACTTTATTAGTGTCCGCATCATGACACCCTGTAGAACAGAGAGAGCCCGAGAGGTTACAAGGGCCCTGTTGAAAGAAACCATTCCTAGATTTGGCCTACCCCTTACTTTAGGGTCAGATAATGGCCCTGCTTTCATTGCTAAGTGCCTTCAGGACCTTTCCAAGGCCCTGCAGATAACCTAGAAACTTCATACTGCTTACCGCCCACAGAGTTCAGGAAAAGTGGAAAGAATGAACCGAACCCTGAAGCTCCAGTTGTCCAAACTCTGTCAGGAAGCTCATCTTAAGTGGGATCAGGCCTTACCAATAGCCCTTTTCCGTGTCCGGTCCTCTCCGACTCGGACCCTGGAAATATCCCCTTATGAAGTACTGTATGGTCAACCACCACCCATTGTTCAGGGCCTTAAGGGAGACCTAGAGCAGATAGGTAATGAACTTATGAGACAACACCTAATGGCATTGGGATCTGTTTTTCAGTCTTTGAGCAGGTGGATACAAGAGCAACTGACTATCTCTTTGTCAGAGCTGCTCCATCCCCACCAGCCAGGAGATCGTGTGTGGATTAAGGAATGGAAACGTGAATCTACCTGGAGAGGTCCTTATATGGTTCTACTGGCCACAGCAACTGCAGTCCAGGTCGCAGATGTTACCCCGTGGATTCACCATACCCGTCTCAAGAAAGCTGCTCCTAACCTGGATGATAAGTGGATGGCACATGAACATTCTCAGGATCCCTTGCGCCTCACACTGTGGAGAACCAGGGAACCGGCAGGCAACAGGACCCTGTGCTGGCCGCACACCGGAAGCCGGCTAGTCCACGTGCGGCGGAAGCTTGAGGAGTCATCTTCAGATACTGCTAAGGAACAAAGGTGTAGTGGAACACCAGCTCCATGGTCAATATGCAACTGCTTATGCTGACTTTTGTTCTGGCATTCATGTGGGACCTTTCCTTGTTGGCCTCAGGAACTATAAACACGGTAACATTACTTGCCAGGACTGCTTTGAATACTTCGGACTTTTGTGTACACAGCTCATCGCAGCCTGGAATTTTTTTATCTTTATTTTTGTAAATGCAACTAAAGGGTTTTTTCATTTGTCTAACACTATATTATCTTGCAAGTTCATTACAAAGGTATCTTATGCTCACTCAGAAATGTATCTTCCCTTAGGTTGGTTTTTGTTATGTGGTAAAACTGCTTATACTTATATTCCCATAAACGCTACTGGGGTCCTTGTACTTTTGGTAGACTTACTACTGTTGCTTTCTCTCATACTTCCAGTAGTGTTAGTTCCCACTCGCGCTATTCTCGATCAAAGCCTATGCTCCCTAACTGTAACTCCAAAGTAGAACCTTATAGTGATGAGACAGCCCTGGGACTGGCAATATCCATTGTAGGAGCACCTGCATTAGCCTTATACAATGCTATGGAAGTAAGCCGTATTGCTTGTTCCTTGGCCAAATCCATTAATCTTACCTCAACCATCTTAGCTACTATGAATCATGAAATGTCCGGTCTGCGGATGGCGATTCTGCAGAATAGGATGACCATTGATTTTCTGCTCCTATGTCTAAATCATGGCTGTGAGGAATTTGAGGGTATGTGCTGCTTTAATCTCACTGATGAGAGTGTTTCCATTGAATGCTCTATTCAAGACTTGCGTGACCTGGAAAATCATATAACCGCTCCTTCCACAGGTGCCGGGTGGTTTGAAGGATGGTTCAATTGGTTGGGTGGACTTAAAACCTTAGTAGCAGGGGTTCTTATTCTTTTAGCCTGTCTTATCCTGCCATGTTGTCTCCCTGTTCTTATGCGATTTGTTACCTCTACCATCGAGACCATGGTGGAGCGGAAAACTGCTGCCCATGTGATGGCAGTATGCAACAACAAATCCCTTTCACAGTCAGATCCATAGATGCCTTAGGCTTCCTTCTATGAAGGAAAAAAAATTAAAAAAAAATTCTTTAAAAAGGGGGGAATGAGGTGGAATCCAGACAGGGCTGTGAGCTGAAAGGGTTACAGAAACACCCTTGCTCTCCCCTGCTTCGCTGTGTGAAAAGGATACACCCCCTTGGTGACGACACACGCTCGTTCCTCCCTGTTCCTTTGTTCCTCTGTGCCTTGTCTCTCTCTCTGCTTTGCTGAAGATAACACTGCACCAAATATCCTCCAATCACCAGTGTACTGCAGTAAAAATTAACCTATCATGAAGAGATGCTATGATGAACTGATAAAATGCCTATATAGTATCGATGAATCCTGTAGACGGCTCAGACTTCAAAAGTGATTTCGCTGAGCCTATGCTGGCATATTAAACGGCTTGTTTGCCTAAAGAGACTCCTGGGTATTTTTTTCCTTGCTCGTTTAGCTGCTACAGCTTTACTGAAATCTAAGTACACCACATCTAGGGCTCTCCCTCGGTTCAACTCCCTGGTAACCTAGTCAAAGAAATGAATCAGATTTGTCTAGCAGGACCTGCCCCTGGTAAACCCATGCTGTTTGGATCCTGCAATCCACTGTGCTCCAGAAACCTCACTATCCTCTGTTTTTAGCAGTATTTCCATTAATTTACTCACCACAGAGGTCAGACTAACTAGTTCCATGTTTGTGAAAAGGGACCAAATGTGGCTTTCTTCAGTCTTCTGAGAGAGGCTGAAGGCTGGGGGAGAGCTGCGGGTGCCGTGATCATCGGAGGTCGCAGATTTTGGCCGGTGCTGGTGAGAGCTGTGCTAGGGCAGCAGGAATGCTCCTGATGCTGTTTGCAGGTTTTGGGTTTGTTTCTTTTGGTCTGGAGCCTGCTGACAGCATAGGGACTGTGGTGACAGGACTGGACCTTCAAGGTAGCACTGCTAGGCTGGTTTGGACCTAGTCAGGGAAATACGTAGAGTTGGCCTTAAAGGGGACAGGGACCCTTTTACTAATCATGAATGGTTGTGAGGGGGTTTTGAGTAGCGCTGGAGGATTTGGGGGGGAGGAGTCCCGACTGGCAGAACAAGTTGTTGAGAAAGGCTGGGGAGCCTAAAAATGAATTTTAAATTGTTTTGAAAGGCTGTTATTGCCACAATTTATGGCAGTTTTTCAAATGGTGGTGGCTGTCTTCCCAAGGCTCTGGGTGGGCACAGGAGACTTGGTTTCTATTAAAAACAGCTGCATTAAGTTAGGGAGACTCAGGAGAGCCTAAAACAATGATAAATGTAAAGGGATTTTTTATCCCAGGGATACCCAGATGTAAGGACATGAGGCTGCAGGTGAAAAGGCAGAGCAGGGATCTCCCTTGAGAGCTCTGTTGAAACTTATTGAAGATGGGAAGACAAGCTTTCAGTGACACAGTTTTGTATCTTTTATTTTCTATTCATTAGGATTTAAACTAATAGTACTGAAATTACCTTAAAGGAGTGAATAGGATTGTTTGGTGGGGGGAGGATTTTCTTTAATTTGTAGGAGAATGTGTGTTTTGGAAGGATGTCTGGAACTATTTCTTTGGGAAATGAGTAGAACAACACTTTTCTGAGTGGCTTGGAATATCAGTGTGTTTTTGAGTTGTGTCAGTTAGTGTTTGGCTGTGGTAGTGAGGAAAGGCTGAATTTTAGGGGTTTTTCGGAGATAGGAAAGGAAATCCATAAGTAATTAACAGGCAATGGATATCGCTCTGTTGTTCTAAGGAGAAGAAAGAGGAAAAGGTGAAATTTTTGAAAAAAGATTTCCATGAAGGATTACTTTTGCTAATCTTTGAGAAATTGCTTCAAGTGTTGTTCTGTAATTTATTGGGCTGTCAAATACTGAAGTACTGAAACAAAAAAAATTAGAGAAAGATCTGGTTGAATTAAAAAGATAGCCGTGATAACTGTTTAAGGCTGACAATTTAGTTGAAAACTCTTAAGAGGATCTTCCAGTTTTAAACTAGCTTTCTGTATTTTCAGAGAGAAAACGGTTCTGGGTGTTTCTGACAGCTTGCGGAGATAAAGCTGTTTGAGGAAACGCTGAGGAATTGCACTGTTTTTGTGTATTTTGTGCACCAATTTCCAGAAACACTCACTTTTGAGAAAAATATCTGGTTTTAAAAGTCTGTTTACAGGCTTGAGCCTGATTTAAGAGAAAAAAAAGAGGCTGAAGTCCTGTTATAGTTCATTATAGCTCTGAGGTTCAGCTACAGCTTTGAAAGGAAGCTGATTCTAATTTAGCAGCACTGCTTTTAAAAGCAGGCAGCTTTTAGTTTTTTCTGACAGCCTGAAGTAACTGCAGAAGCAGAATTTTCTTAGATTTCCACAGCTAGTTTGGTGTGTGTATGTGCTTGTGTATATGAGAGAGTGGGGGGTTGATAGTATTTATTTAATTATGTTTTTATTTAAGAGTAGCACACATGAATACCTTGAAACATGTGAAAAGACTAACTTTTTTCAGTCACTGTCTTATCACCTAGGACAATATAAAAGAAAAATATAGGGTTTTGCCTTATTGATTTTTAAAAGTCAAGGAGTAGGACACAACCAGTTGAAGATGAAACCCCGAGAAAGAATTTTTGGTTGGAAAATAAGTATACATTTTTGTTTAGCGTGCACTCCTATTTTTTTATTTGAGCTCAAATACTTTTAAATTGTTTTTAGAGCTTTGAGAAGCCAGACGTATGTGTATGTGTTCCTGAGGAACCTGAAAAAGTGAAAGAGAACACTAGTAAACTCGAATGGCTTTAACTGAATTTATATAACTATTCTGAGTTGTAAAAGAAAAACTTACCTGATTATAAGAAGACCATTTAACCTGAAAAGAACAGAAACACAATTTTAAGGAAAGAATATTTCAGAAGTTAGAATATATTGCATGGGTAATCTAACAATTGTAAGAGAGCTTCCATATCATCCTCCCAGACAAGTCCAGACAAGTGGGTTGTGCTCTTCTACCAGCAGAATGGTGGAGACAAAGAATCAATGAAAAGCCCAGGTTTCAATGACATCACTCCCATGCCTCTATTCTCCTCAGCCACCAGAGGTCCCTTCAGTATTTCTTTGTCTCCAGCAGATGGCAGATGGATTTTCTCCTCTCTGAAGAAAATCTTAGGATTGAGAGGAAAAGATTTATTAAACACTCGTGAACAACCACCTTGAGAAACAAAAGTGAATCTCTCATTCAGTGTGTCGTGGGAAGCTCCACAAGACTGGTCTTTTCGGTAGCCATCAGAGGAGGGAAAATTGGTTCATCTCCACGCTCTTACCCTGGATAACAGCCTGTTGAGCAGCCAGAAAATTGGAAGGATCTGGAAGGATGGCAGAATTCAGCAACCTCAAACAACCTCAACATAAGAACATAAGATATGCCATACTAGGTCAGACCAAGGTCCGTCAAGCCCAGTATCCTGTTTCCAACAGTGGCCAATCTAGGTCATACGTACTATAACCATGCACCCGCCCCTTGACCTTGAGGGTTTAAGGAGGGGTGTGCCTTGAGGTTGAATTGTAGTTGCGGTGGTTGAGTGACAAGGCAAGTATAAAGAATATTTATTTTATAAGGATTTTATTTCTCCCGCTCCGTGGTGGAATTGGAACAGGCGTAAAGGCAAAGTATTTTTACAGCCAAAACAAGAACAAAGAAAAGATATGCTTTTCCACAATGTGTTTCACAACTGTCCTTTTCACAGCACTTCACATTCCAGTCATGTGAGCTGTATTTGAAAACAGTTAAACCAAAGGCAAACAATAAAGTTCATGCAGTGTTTCCAACTTCTGCTTTAGCTTATTCTTATCTCTCTCATAAGCTCTTCTGGTAAGGAACTTTGACAATGTACAGTTTTTCACTTTATAATGAATGACCACACAAGCTTTGCTTGACTATCATTACTTATCTACAAGGCACGTCGAGCAGTCCATTGGCTGACTCAAATCCTGCGTCTGTAAGGGATGAGGCAATGGTACTGGTGCTTCTGGACTCTGTACTGGTTCAATTATCCTAGGTCCAGGAATATTACATTTCTCTAGAAACGTTTTAAAGTCTCTCAGGAGTGCTTCAGCTGGGTTACTCTGCTCATTCACTGCACTGGAGTTACCCCTCCCCCACTTGTCTCTGTCAGCAAGTGCTGGGTAAATCAATTCATTTGCAGGTGAAGCACTTTGTCAGACGGCTGCCTGGGTGAGAATCTTCACACTCTTGGCAAGTGCATATTTCTATATGATTTGCAAGGTATTGTGGGCAATGTAGTTCATTCACACCAGACACAGCTGCTGACAATAATTTAGTTGTGCTCTTGGGTAAAGCCAATAAGATATTTATTTATGGGGTTATTTCTCCCAACACAGATATGCTTGGTAGCACATAAATTAGGTTACTTGCTTTCAGTATTAACTTGGAAAAACAAAGTCAAAATCAGGAAAACAACAAATGAAAAGCTACAAAGCAAGAAACAAACTGTTCTTTTCAGGTTAATTTCTGATTACTTCCCACATAAATTCAGAAATGATTCTCTCCTAGCTCACAAGCAATTAGGTAAGGCTTAATTGCTAGCAGTCACCAGCTGAAACCCCTTAGCTGGCTTGCCTTCCACTGTGTGGGTCAAATCCTGCTTCAGGAGCTTTTCTGAGTAGATTAAAGAACAAATTTGTATTTCTTTGTGATGGTTGCTGTACTTTATAACAGAAAGTTACCAACGGAGTTTAGATAGAGAGCAGTCCATATAAACAGGATCCTCATCTGCTATTATTCCCCCTTGTTCAACAAGCATGGGTTCAATATCATGGATTGGCACAGATGAATCTCTCAATGGAGCAGTTTCAGGAGAATACTTGTTTCCCTGCTGTCTTTCAAGGTTATAGCTAGGGCATAGATCAGTGTTAATACCTGAGCTTCCATTGCTGCTAGAGTTCCTCTCTATATAGCCTGGCCAGTATGTAGTCCAGTTCTTATGTCCAGCCTTCCAATCCAGATCCCTGGATACTGGATCTCTCTTCACATACCTTCTGGCACAGGTCTTAGGGTCCCTTCCACGTGCAGCCGTCTCCCTCACAGGTAGCCTCTGGTGATTCCTAGCTCTGCAGCACCATTCCTCTGGCTTTCCCCAGTCCAATGGTGTATGCTGGCCCTTGGAATACCTCCCAGTATACGTACTGCTTTGGACTCTTCTAGACCTCTCAAAGGCTTTTCTCTTCCTTCTTCCAAAGGGTCTCTTTCCCTCTCTGTCCGTCCGGTTTGGCTTCTGCTTCTGATGATCCTTCAGATGAAACTGATGATCAAACTCAAGCTGATTCTCAGGATACTGAGGACAATTCTCTGGATATCCAAGGTGATCATGAAGATGGTCATCTGTAGAATAAACTCTACTCTTATTCTGCTTAGATGAGTGATCCTCCCTAACACAGCGCAGCTGTGCTGAATCAGGCCCTGCCCTTTGAGATGAGTGCTTAGGGATTACCTCATAGCCCTCCTGATTGAACACACGTTTCCTCACTTCAGCTCCTCTAACGGCTGTTGGAAACCTGGTGCATTCTGGGACTGGTAGTCTTTTATGGCAAAATTCTGTTTTCATATTTCTACCAGAACTGACAGGTTGCTTGTTCAGAGTCACTTCACCTTTTCTATAGCTCCTTCCTGAGCTATGATAAGCTTCCTTATCACAACTTGTGGGCAGCAAATCAAACTTAGAGCTTCCTGAAACTTTCTGGCAAATGTCTCTGGCCCATATCTCTGCTATGTCTTTATAGCTAGCTTGCTTGTTAATCTTGTCAGCGGTTTGAGGAGACAAACAGGGTTTAACTGAACAAGCTTCTGGCTGTAGCCAACTGCTCTCATAAAACCTGGGCTTTTCCTGGGTTTTAAAATATGCACTCACACAGTCTGGCTTCTCATAAAAGCTATTATCAGTATTAAAAGTACCCTGTACCTTGTGCTGAGGAATATCTGGATGTTTTTCAGCCGTCTGCCATTCATTCCATTGATCAGCTCTCTGCTCCAAAAGCCTAGGCTTTACCCTTGAGTCTCTCAATGCCATGCCCTTCTCCTTCTCCCAGAAGGTTATGCTGTGCACTGAGTCTCCCTGGTACCTGCTTCTTGGCTTTACACGCCTTCTCCTGGAATTGCAGCTGGGGAACATTTCTCCTTCACATTCAAAGGCTCTGGCATCCAAGGCTACTTCATCTCTAAAGCACACACCTGCTTCATCTGGTTCCAGTATTTCCTTCCACCTCCTCGGTTGGTTCCTTCTCTGAGTCTCCAACTGCTTCTGAAGCTCCAACTGCTTCTGAACGTCCAACTCCCTCTCCAACTCCTTTCCTTCTTCCTTCTTCCGGTTTAACAAGCTGTTTCTGCTCTGGGAAGCCCACCTCCAGCTAGGGCGTGCCCAATCAGCAACTCTGCTTCTCCCCTCCCCCGAGGTGAGTTGTGTTGGCTGATTATCTATGTCCATCTTGTGCTGAGAAGGGAATATCTTGCTTTTAGCTGCAGTACCCGGACCTTCCACCGGGTCACCATCTGTTTCCATGGCTTCAGGCATTGTTGCAGCGTCACAGTACCTAGCAGTTTCCCCAAAAGACACAGGTTCCACAATGCTTGTACTGGGTCAAGCATTGATATCCTGGGTCCCTTCTTAATAATGGTTTATGGACCTTTCCTCCAGGAACTTGTCCAAACCTTTTTTAAACCCAGCTACACTAACAACCTTTGCTACATCCTCCGGTAACAAATTCCAGAGTTTGATTACACATTGAGTGAAAAAATATTTTCTTTTATTAGTCTTAAATAGTTTACCCTGTAGCTTCATTGCATGTCCCCTAGTCTTTCTATATTCTGATAACGTAAACAATCGATCTACGTTTACCCATTCCACTCCGTTCATTAATTTATAGACTTCTATCATATCTCCCCTCAGCCGTCTCTTTTCCAGGTTAAAGAGCCCTAACCTTTTTAGCCTTTCTTCATAGGAGTATCCTTCCATCCCCTTTACCATTTTGGTGGCTCTTCTCTGAACCTTTTCTAATAACTCGATATCCTTTTTACGATACGGCGACCAGAACTGCACACAATATTCAAGGTGCGGTCTCACCATGGAACGATATAGAGGCATTATAATATATTTTGTTTTATTTTCCATTCCTTTCCTTATGATACCTAGCATTCTATTTGCTCTCTTGTCCACCACTGCACACTGGGCCGAGGGTTTTAACATGTTATCCACCATGACGCCTAAATCGTTTTCCTGGGTGGTGGTTCCTAATGTGGAACCTTGCATTGTGTAACTATAGTTTGGGTGGTTCTTCCCTAGGTGCATAACTTTGCACTTGTCCACATTAAATTTCATCTGCCATTTTGATGCCCAGTCTTCAAATTTATCAAGATCCTCTTGCAATTTTCCACAATCCTCTTGGGTTTTCACAACTTTAAATAGTTTTGTGTCATCTGCAAATTTGATAACCTCACTTGTTGTTCCACTTTCCAGGTCATTTATGAATATGTCAAAAAGCAGCGGACCCAGCACAGATCCCTGGGGTACACTACTATTCACCTTTCTCTATTGGGAAAATTGGCCATTTAGCCCAACCCTCTGCTTTCTATCTTTTAACCAGTTCTTGATCCACAGTAGTACACTGCCTCCTATCCCATGACTCTTTAGTTTTGCCAAAAGTCTCTGATGAGGGATCTTGTCAAAGGTTTTCTGAAAGTCCAGATACACTATATCAACCGACTCACCTTTGTCCACCTGTTTATTCACACTTTCAAAAAAACATAACAGATTAGTAAGACAAGATCTTCCTTGTCTAAAGCCATGTTGGCTGTCTCCCATTAGGCCATGACTATCTACATGCTGAGCAATTTTATTCTTTATGATGGTTTCTACCATTTTTCGCGGTACTGACTTGAGGCTCACCGGTCTGTAGTTTCCCGGATCACCCCTGGAACCCTTTTTAAAAATTGGTGTTACATTGGCGATCCTCCAATCTTCAGGTATTAGAGATGATTTTAATGATAGTTCACAGATTACTAATAGCAGGTCTGCAATCTCATATTTCAGTTCTTTCAACACCCTTGGATGTATACCATCGAGCCCAGGTGATTTGCTACACTTCAGTTTATCTAATAGTTGTAATACATCTTCCCGATGTATCGATATTTCCTTCAATTCTTCCGCACCTTTAAATACCAATTCAGTCATGGGTAACATCCCTACATCTTCCTCAGTAAAGACCGAAGCAAAGAATTCATTCAGTCTCTCCGCTATCGCCTTGTCACCTCTTAATGCCCCTTTAACTCCTCTATCATCTAATGGACCAACTGACTCTCTCACAGGTTTTTTGCTATGAATGTACTTGAAAAAAATCTTTATTTCACGTTTCTGCTTCCACAGCAAGCTTCTTCTCAAATTCTCCCTTTGCCTGCTTTATCAATGCCTTGCATTTGACTTGCCAGTGCTTGTGCTGTTTCCAGGTTTCGTCGTTTGGCTCTTTTTTCCATTTCCTGAAAGATGCTTTTTTGGCAACAACAGCCTCTCTGACCTCACCTTTAAACCATGCTGGCAGTTTTTTGGACTTCCTTCCACTTTTCTTAAAGCGTGGAATACAGCTGGTCTGGGCTGCCAAGATAGTATTTTTCAACAACACCCAAGCTTGATGTAGGTCTTTAACCCTTGAAACTGCTCCTTTTAGTTTTTTCTTAACTATTTTCCTCATTTTATCATAGTCTCCCTTTCAAAAGTTAAAAGGTAGTACTGTGGATTTCCGTACTATCCCTCCTCCACTAATTAAATCAAAGGCGATCATGCTATGATCACTATTGCCAAGTGGCCCCAACACCCTTATCTCTTGCACTAGATCTGGTGTTCCACTAAGGACTAGGTCTAATATGGCTTCCCCTCTGATCGGTTCATGAACCAGCTGCTCCAAGAAGCAGTCATTTATGTCATCTAGGAACTTTATCTCTCTAGCATGTCCTGCCGTGACACTGACCCAGTCGATACCGGGGTAATTGAAATCACCCATTATTATTACTGCGCTGTAACTTTTGTTAGCTTCCTTGATTTACTTGAGCATTTTATCATCCGTTTGTTCATTCTGGCCCGGTGGTCGATAGTACACCCCCACTGCCATCGCCTTCCCCTTTTTACATGGAATTTCAATCCATAGAGATTCTACAGAAAATTTTGTTTCCTTCAAAACTTTAATCCTTTCTGACTCAATGCCCTCTCTAACATAGAGCGCAACCCCTCCACCAATTTGATCAGCTCTATCATTACGATATAGTTTGTACCCAGGTATCACAGTGTCCCACTGGTTGTCCTCCTTCCACCATGTCTCTGATATTCCAATCATATCTAACCTCTCATTTAGTGCAATATATTCTAACTCTCCCATCTTATTTTTTAGACTTCTAGCATTTTCATACAAGCATTATAAAGACTGTATTTTATTCATATTAATTTGGCTATTGGTAGACATGGGTAATTTGGGATCTTTAAGCTCTGTCTGCTCCATACTCGAGGGCATTTGGGCTACTTCACTCTTTTTTGGAACCTCTCTGCTTTTGGTAATATCCTTCAAGGATACATTCTTCCGAACCATCCGCTCTTGGGCGACTGTCGGCTTTCCCCTATTATCTAGTTTAAAAGCTGCTCTATCTCCTTTTTAAAGGTTAATGCCAGCAGCCTGGTTCCATCCTGGTTAAGGTGAAGCCCATCCCTTCGGAAGAGCCCCTCCTTTCCCCAGAATGTTCCCCAGTTCCTAACAAATCCAAAACCCTCATCTCTGCACCATTGTCTCATCCACGCATTGAGACTCCGGAGTTCTGCCTGCCTTTTGAGTCCTATACTTATATCTAGTGTATTGCCCCTCCAATTAAATAAGCTTTAGTCCGATTTTCCAAAGCATGATGATATGGTTAAACTCGTTCCACGTATTTTATATTTCTCTACTGTACTACACTGCAAAAGAACCAGTGGTCTCAGACTGGAACTGGCACAGCTCTGGGTAAAACTCCCGTGAACTACGTGCTCACATAGCATCAACGCGGCGTTTTTTGGGAGAGTTGGTTAGCCACAGATAACACGCTATTGATCGCACAAGCCTTTTCTCATAAGCAGTTAAGTCTAGTTAAGATAGTGCTGATTTTCAGATTGCATACTCCCTGAAGAAGAATTGAAACGTGGAATAGGTACCAGAGAGGTGGCGTTGGGGAAGTTGCACATCTGCACATTTTAAGAAACTGGATCACAAAATGAAAATAAGTCTGATTTGGAATAAATTGCAGTATGTGGTGTTGAGCATTAAGAACCTTATATGTGGTCGTTGATGCTATATGAGCACGTAGTTCACGGGAGTTTTACCCAGAGCTGTGCCAGTTCCAGTCTGAGACCACTGGTTCTTTTGCAGTGTAGTACAGTAGAGAAATATAAAATACGTGGAACGAGTTTAACCATATCATTATGCTTTGAAAAATCGGACTGAAGCTTATTTAATTGGAGGGACAATACACTAGATATAAGTATAGCTAACTCCCTCTGTAAGTTGACCGCCTTAGTCTTTAGTGCCTTTTGAGTCCTGCACGTGGAATGGGAAGCATTTCGGAGAACGCTACCCTGGAAGTTCTGGATTTCAACTTCCTACCTAAAAGCCTAAATTTAGCCTCCAGAACCTCCCTACCACATTTTCCTATGTCATTGGTACCGACATGTACCAAGACAGCAGACTCCTCCCCAGCACTATCTAAGACCATATCTAGGTGGCGCGTGAGGTCCGCTACCTTCGCACCAGGCAGGCATGTTACCAGGTGATCCTCACGTCCACCAGCCACCCAGCTATCTACATGCCTAATGATCGAATCACCAACTATAACGGCTGTCCTAACCCTTCCCTCATGGGCACATGGCCCTGGATAAATTTCCTCGGTGCGAGAGGGTTTTACATCACCTGGAGGACAGGTCCTCATTATAGGATCACTTCCTGCCACACCAGGGTGATGCTCTCCTGTCACGTGACCTCTCTCCTCCATGGCAACAGGGATGCTGCCAGACTGGAGGTGGGACTTCAGGACTATATCCCTGTAGGTCTCGTCTATGTACCTCTCTGTCTGTCTTATGTTTTCCAAGTCTGCACTAGAGAACGGACTCGTTCCCTGAGAGCAAAGAGCTCCTTGCACCTAGTGCACACGTAAGACCTCTCACCAACTGGGAGAAAATCATACATGTGACACTCAATGCAAAAGACTGGAGAGCCCCCATCTTGCTGCTGGACTGCTGTCTGCATCTTAGTTTTAAGTTTTTGTTTAGATCTTTAAGTTCTTTACTTACTAAGGGTTGCCAATAAAACTGTACCTAATACGTTTAATATACCTTGTTCCTGAAACTTAATTAATCTCAGGTCCTTAGTGTATGACTGATTTGGGTAACGAGCTTCACCTGAGAGCACCTCATGTCTTTTAAAATGTGTAAGTACCAATAAAGCTACGATTATCCCAGGGGTGGGTGGGTGGGTGTGGGGAGGGAGGGAGGGAAATAACACTTATTAAAAGAGGGCTGCTACACAGTACCCTGTCCTGTGCGGCTGAGGTTAGCTATATTCTTATTTGATTTAAATTATAGCTCTTTGCTGCTGCTAGGCTCTAACTTATTATGAAATTTAAACTACAAGCTCTCTGCTGGGTTCTAAATTTAACCAGAAAGCTCTCTTCTGTGTTTTAAATTTAAACTAAAAGTACTTTGCTGATGCTAGGCCCTGAATGACTATTAAATTTAAACTACAAGATCTCTTCTGAGTATGAAATTTAACCAGAAAGCTCTCTTCTGTGTTTTAAATGTAAACTTAAACTGCTGCTACTAGGCCCTGACTGATTTAACAAAAAATAGTGGGTTCACAGATTAATTAGCTTTAATAAAAAGAATTCCTTTCAGAAAATTCCCAGAAGTATATACTCACAATTGCAGATCTCTCTCCAGAAGTAACAGTCCCCTTGTCTAGTCTTTCTACACCCCCTCCCTCCTCCTCTGTCCCCCCTTCTCTGTCCTGTAGATTGCAGAAAGTTCTCAGAGGATCTGCCTGCCAGCCACCTTAAATACAGTGTTGCACAGCTAGCCAGTAATGCCATTTCAGGGGAGTAGAGCTGAGCCCAGCATGGATCCTCTGCCTGGGGCTCTTAGGGGGTGAGTACCAAGGCTTGATCTCATCATTGTCCTTGTTGGGGGCTCCTAATTTTGTCTTCCTGGGATGCAATTTGGGGTTGACCGTTGGTGACCATTCATGCAGTGTGTGGGTGTGTGTGTGGGGGGGGGGGGGGATGTTCCTGCCATGTCCTGCATGCGTTAGTAGTGTTTTTACCTATTGTGCACTTGGTGGTTACACAGCTAATGCGTGTTCAGCCCAAGTGATTTTAATGTACACTTCTTCGCTAGTAGGAACCACAAAAAGTGCTCCTTGTTTTTTCCCCTTTCCACTTCTTCGCTAGTGCCTGTAACGTACAGTTAATGTGTGCCTCCGGGCTACTGCAGCCTTAGCATGTGCTGTTGTTGTGATACTTGCCTAACTCTGTATATCTTCTTCCAGGAAACGTTGTTTGACCTGTGGCAAGTGAGGTGCCTCATCTCCAGATTCTGGACTCTGCTCTTCTGGCATAGCAGCTTCTGAATCATCCCTGAAGGAACTGATTTCCACCCCCTAGCCAGGGATACAGTTAGCCCAACCTTGCCTGCCTCAAGGCAGGAGTTGATGGATGGCGCTATGGGTAAGGAAATTCAGCCAGCTGGAGGATCTGGTGACCATGCTGTGAGCCACTCTTTTCCTCTAGAGGGTCTGTGGTGGCTGTGGGGAGCCATGTACAAGACTCTGGATTGTACTCCATGGGATTCTTTCCCTTTTGCAGCAGGTCAGGTCCTTCTGGCATGGAAATTCAGACCTTGCAGCCTCTGGGTGGTTGCAATTATAGTCTCATGCAGGGCAGGCTGAGCGTGAAAGTCCTGTTTGATTATCTTTGACTAAGCCTCCTTGGTGAGGGGCACCATACTGGAGATGGGGAGCAGCTGTGAGTTGTCCGAGATATTAACTGTGACTCCGATTCAGATGGCTTAGCTCTGGTTCTGATGTGGATGAAGATGTACTTTCACCTTCAGAAGACTGTGCAGAAGCCGGAGTGATCCACTTACCCTGGAAGAGGAGCCGGTGGCATTGATTACCAGGGTTTCATATGCCTTGAAGTTGGCAGATGCTTCTGGCACACCAGGAAAAGAAGGTAAACCCACTCCTTCAAGGGGTGCAGAAATCCACTACTGTCTCTCCATTCTCAGATGTGAACAAAGATTTGATCCGGTTAGCGTGGGACTCTCCCAACGCCCCATCTACATACATGGCCTTCAAATGTCCCAGAGCAGGCAGAAGGAGTGGTGGAGTGCTGATACTGGCCAGGAGCCATTAAAAATTCAAAACCACCTTAACAACCAGCACATAAGAATCCAGCATAATCAATATCTCCAACAAATACATGGCTATATGCCTTGTGTACAGGTCACCAAATGCCAAATCTGATGATCTAATGACACTCGAAGCAGCATGAACACACGATACAACACACAAGCCACTCATCATCTTAGGCAGCCTTAACCTTAGAGCAGCACCCAACAAAACTGCCAAAGCCTTCCTCAAAGCAATGGACTCACTACATTACCATCAGCTGATCAATGGACCCACTCACAGGTATGAAATGACCCCAGACCTTATATTCATTCCTAGAAACATAATCCCCCTCCCCAATAATCGTACCAATACTATAGTCAGACCACCATTTAATAACCTTAACAATATGGATTGATCAACCAATGCAACTACAGGAAGAACCCAAAACTAAAAGAAGATTTAATCCTTTGATAGAGAAGCCTTTTTGAAAGAGGTAATTCCCAATCTATAGCAAAACACAGAACACCTCAACAAGATCATTGAGAACTGGAAAAACACCTTGACTACTGCAGCAATAGCACCCAGTAGGAGACATCCACACACACACACAACAAACCATCTGCCCCTTGATACTCCAACGTGATCAAGGAGGCAAAGCAAGAATTAAGAAAACTAAAAAGAAAATGGAGAAGAAGCAAAGACCCAGATATGCTGCAACTGTGCACAGTCAAACAGAGGGATTACAACACCCTGATCAACAACTGCAAGAAACAACACCACACAGACATCATCATGAGATCGGTAAACAAGCCAAGAGAGCTTTTCAACATCATGCGAGCATTCACCAGAGACAATATACATCAGGAGACCCCTGAAGTCCACCCCCAGGATATGGCAAACTACAGAGTTAAAAAGCACAATGAACCCATCAAGTACCCACTGGCAACACTTCTGAAAGGCAGCAACACAAAAGAGCAAGCCTCCATACAACCCTGGGGAGAATTTGCCATACCATCTCTGAAACAAATAGAACAGATAGTCACCTCACTCAATACAACCACATCCACAAATGACCCATGCCCTGTGAAGTGGATAAAAACCACTAAAGAGCAACTCATTCCATATATACAGAAGATTGTCTAGTCATCCTTACTACAAGGACACATGCCTTCCTCCCTTAAACAAGCATCTATATAGTCAATTTTGAAAAACACATCACTCTGCAAGAAGGACCCCGCAACATATTGCCCGATCTCCAGCCTACCTTTTCTTGCAAAAATCATAGAGAAGGCTGTACAGATGCAGCTTCAGGATCATATTGATCACAACACACCACTAGACCCACAACAGCATGGCTTCAAGCAATGTCATAATGTGGTAATGCTTCTAACTTCACTCTTCAACAACTCTTGAAGAGAAATGACAAAGCCAAGAACAGATTCCTCCTCATTTTCATGGACATTTCATCTGCCTTTGATTCAGTTTCACATCCCATCCTGATCCAACACCTCCAGGATATTGGTATCTGCAATAACACACTAAAGTGGTTCACTTCATACCCTAGATGGTAGGCTCCAACAAGTCAAATATGGGGCTAACTACTCAGCACCCTTCACTATACCACAAGGGATTCCACAAGGCTCGGCACGCTCATTACTATTCAATCTATACATACGATATCATCAAGAAGTATGAAATACTACTCCACCTATATGCCGATGATCTCATGGTATACACTCCAATTGACCTGGAGGCACAAAACCTAACAGCTATCACTCAAAACCTGGAAGATGTAACCACCTGGCTCAGCAACAACACTCATATTAAACTAGAGCAAAACAGAAGCACTCTACATCAGCAGAAGCACCACTTTCAACCCGCCACACGAAATCCAACTGTTGAACCACACCATAGCTGTAAAAAGTGAAGTCAGCTGCCTAGGCGTCATCCTGGACAAAAACATCAACCTCCAGTTGCATATAAACAAAACCGCAGCAAAAGCTTAGCGCAAACTAAATCTCATAAGAAGACTAAAGCTATTTTTAAACCAGGACCATTTCCAGACCATTTGCCAAGCCATCATTACACCAATACTGGACTATGCCAATTCATTCTACCAAGAACTCCCAAGGCAAGCTATGCATCTACTACAGATGGTCCAGAACACAACAGCATGAATCATCAATGGAACAAGCAAGACAGACCACATTACAAAGGTATTACACCAACTGTGTTGGCTCCCAATTCAAGTCCACGCAAAGTTCAAAACATTACTAAATATCTTCAAAATCATCTACCATTCCTCAGCAGACATCCTAGAGACCCTAATCCAAGAGAAGTCAGCACCCACCCTAGATGAAACAATAACAGACACATGATCAATCTGGCAACAGACTACCAAAAAAGCAAACAAATCCACCACAAAAGAGAGTCCTCTCACTAGCTGCATCCCAACTAGAACACCCTCCCTGAAGAAATCCGAGCCACTGAAGATATCAAGGATTTCAGGAAGAAGCTCAAGACAATTCTGTTCATGGAACATTACAGAAACATCACATAGTCCGGCAACCATAATGGCTCCAACCAAAGACCCATTAGATTGTTAGAAAATCCCCTGATAACTCTGCCCAGCTGTAAATAGACTGAAACAACTGTAAATAAGTTAAGCAATTTGTAAATAGCTTATTAACCTGTTAAGTACTCTGCATGCCAACCCTGAGCAAGTGCACCATATCCTGTTTGAGTTACAATGTAAACCGCTTTGATTACAGGATAAGGTGGTATAAAAATCAGGTTAAATAAATAAATAAATCTAAGGGGGCTAAGGGTGTATACAAAGATCTATGCCCTCCTGGAGAAGGAGTGAGTCAAGTGGTTTGACATTCCCAAGGTGGATGTGCAGGTCACAGTGGTTACTGGATGGACCACCATTCCTGTGGAAGGCAGATCAGCCTTAAAGGATTTTCTGGACCACAAGGTGGATTCATTGTTGCAGAGCTAGTCACCATGGCAGCTACTATCCAGCATTTGGTGGTATGTACCAGCCTGAGGTCTTGAGCCCTGCTCCAGTGTATTCAGTCTCTTCCTCTGAATGACACTACTCCTTTTTTTGGAGTCAGCTACAACCTTCCTTTCTGATGCCATGTATGACCTAGTATGTTTGGCAGCCAGGAATGGTGCCCTGATGATGATGTCAGAGTTGGAATTGGCTCAAGCACTGAGCAGCAGACACATCTTCCAAAGCCCAGTTGATCCAACTGATTTTTAAGGGGAAGCTTCTGTTTGGAGCCAATTTGAAGAAGCTGGTAAAGGACCTGGGTGAGACAAAATCTTACCACCTTCTGGAGGACAGGTCCAAGGGGCCTGTGAAGCAGGCTGGTGCCCCTTTCTCGTCATCCTCTACTCGTTCACAGAAGCATGTTGACCGGATTCCGGGGGGTCATGGGACTCTTGGCATTACTGACGTAGAAAACCTTTCTTCCCCTGTGTTTCTGGGCTTTGAGCTAATTCTCAGTTCTTTTGTGAAGAGTGTGGGCCCAAGGACATGGTCCCTTCCAGAGGAAGACCCTCCAAGGCTGTGCAGTGAAGGTTTGGAGGCCCATTTCCAGGTTCCTCCAGTTGGATGCAGGCTTTGCTGGGTGCTAGACACCATTCAGTTCAGCTATGTCTTGGAGTACAAACAGCTAATTCTGGATGCCTTCATCATCTCCCTGTGTGGTTCTGCGAGCAAAAGTGTTGCTGTGCAGACTACTTTGAATAAGTTGCTGCACCTAAAGGCAGTAGTGCCCATCCCGCCAGATGAGTGGGACAAGGGCAGATACTCCATCTATTTCATGGTGCCCAAAAAGGATGGTTCCTTCCGACCCATTCTGGACATAAGGGAGGTCAATGAGCACTTGCACATTCTGAGCTTTTGGATGGAAACATTGCACTCCTTGATTCAAGCAATGCACTGAGGACAATTCTTGGTTTCTCTGGATCTGCTGTGCTTGGCTCTCACTTTTCTTTTGCCACCCTCCCTTTCTGGCTATCCACTTCCCCGAGGACATTATCCAAGGTCATGGCGATAGTGGCTGTGGCGTTGTGGAGCCAAGGGATGTGTGTTCATCCATATCTGGATAACTGGTTCATCCAGGTCCCTTCCTTTTCAGAAGCATCTCAGATGGTATCCCGAGTAGTGTCCTTTCCGGGAGCACATTTCAACAATCGAGTGGGCAGAGTCTTCCTGCCAGAAGAGAAAGTCAAGACTGTTGGATTACCTGGAGATGTTTTGTGTGTAGCAGGCTCACAGAGTCTGGGATTATTTTTAGCTGCTTGGATTGATGGCGGCGACTATAGAAATGGTGCCATGGGTGCATGCTCACATATGACTGTTCCAGCAAGCTTGGTAGTCCCTGAGTTCTCAGGAGTTTGAGCACAGGCTCCCTATCCTGTTAATGGTGAGATCCAGCCTGCAATGATGACAACAGCCCTGTCATCTAAGGAAGGCCATGCTGCGGGATGATTTCTCCTATATCCTCCTAATGACGGGTGCCAGACTCTTGGGCTGGAGAACCCATTGCCAAGACAATACGGCCTTGGTCTATTGGAACCACAGGGAAGCAGTGTGGTCTATCAACCACTTCAAGGTGAGGCCCATCAGGTTGACTGTTCTGCATTTCTGGCCTCTTGTCGAGGGCTAGGCAGTATATCAAGTTTTGATAAACATAAACATAAAAAATGCCATGGTGGTTGCTTATATCAATCGACAAGACACACGACGATTGCCGGAGAAGCTCTGGAGATCGCTCTCCTGTTTGGCTGGGCAGAGAAGAACCTCCTAGCCTTGTTGACTTAGCACATTGTTCAGATGGACAATGTGGAAGCGGACTTCCTCAGCCAACACTCTCTGGATCCTGGAGAGTGGTTGTTGAGTCAGGAGGCATTTCAGTTAATTCTACACCACTGGGGTCACCCCAAAATAGATCAGATAGCGACCCGCACCAATGCCAACGTTTTCTGCTTCGTCTACTACTATTTATTTATTTATTTAACAGGGGGGGAGGCGGTTTTATACTGCCTTATCATATATATATAGTGGTTTACATTGAACATTAGCTGAAAAGCTTACATTATAACAGGGACACTGAACTTGGATTATACATAATTATAGAAGTTAGATAATCTACAGGTATTACACATAGCTTGGCTTATACATAACCATAGAACTTGGACTAGGTATGTCTGCAGGTATAACAGATAGGGTTGTTGGAACCTGAGGTTTGGGTGGAGAAATTGCATGATGTTGGTATGTCTTGTGCCGGGGCCATAAAGTTCTATGAAGAGGAATGTTTTTAATGTCTGCTACTACTACTTATCATTTATATAGCGCTAGAAAGCTTACACAGTGCTGCACAGATACATGTAAAAGACGGTCCCTGCTCATAAGAACGTACAATCCAGTCAAGACAGACAACACAACAGCTGAGGAATTTGTTGTCAGTTCTCTGATACTAAGTTTGCTAGATGGTAGTGTTTTTCCACACTACTACCTCCAAAGGTACTCTAGCCTGAGGTACGGCTATATGACTATAGTAACATCTAGCAGGGTTTAAGTAAAGGTGGTAGCCTGAAGTCAGGTTACATGAAACTCATCTCCTGTGTCCCCCCTAGCTCCTGCTCCCTCCCTTACCCTGGCCCCCATTATCACTGCTGCCATCCTTCTGCAAGATGTGCAGTGGCAGCCATGATCATAAATAGCCCTGCAGCATTTTCCTTCAATCTCTGGTGCTGCGAGGATGTTCAACTCCCACCCCTGCTGAAGCCTGATACTGACATCCTGTTTGCAAACAGGAAGTCGGGAGTGGGCCTCGGTGAGGGTAGAATGGAAGCAGCCTCGGGGTTGAAGGTAAGTGCTGTGGGGTTGTTTGTGACCATTGCTGCCGGTGCAGGTCCAGGAGAAGGAAGGCAATGGGGCGCCTCCAGACTATTGTCAGTCTAGACGACTGCCTATTTCGGCTAATGGTCACACTGGCCCTGGGCACTAGTCATACAAATTTACAGAGCTCTGTTTCTGCTAATATTCTGATCAGAATATTGATTAGACACGGTGCATCTGTCCAATGTATATGCAAGAAGTGAAAACACATTCTTTGATGGACTGTGGCCCTTGCTGGCAATCTTCTGGTCTCCCTCCAGCGGATCCAGAAATGAAAGTTTAGTCCTGCATGACACGCCTTCTCAGCCCTCTTGATCATGACATTTGACTGCTTCTGATCAAATCTAAACTCCCTAGCCTGATGAACTTAAAAAGAGAAACCGTCTCCCTTTTACTGCTCGTTTTCCACAGGTTTGCGTGTATTTATTATGATGTCTAATGTGAGCACTAGATATCTGTCTGATAAGATAAAAAAAATAAATAAAATAAAGTTAATATATCCCTATCGTGCTGTCTACCATTTCAGTCTCTGATTCACACTACTTCTCGCTCACCCACAGTGCCTCTACAGTTCAAAGGGACTTCCAGACTTTGGGAGAGAAACTCAAGCCCATTGTTAACACTGTAGCAGTCTCAGAAGTTCTTCCTGTTCATGGTGAGGGGGCAGAAAGGCTGCAAAGCATAAACAACTTTAATACATGGCTCCAAAACTTGTGCAAAGAAGGAGAATTTAGATATATAGGCGACTGGGGAAACAGATGGATCAACAAGAGGCTATACTGTGCTGACGGACTACATCTCTCTGTCAGAGGGAAAAAGGATCCGGATTGAAAAAGTCAGACAGTATGTGGACAGGCATTTAAACTAGGGAAAGGGAGTGATGGATGGAGAAGGACTAGTTCAGTATGTCACTCCCAGCAAAAGAAAAACAACATTGGAAACAGCCACACTTTTGAACACCACATCAATGGCAAGCGGGAAGGGGTATGTAGAACAAAACCCATGCAAAAGGCAAGCAAGCCATTCAACAAATGCTGGAAAGCAATGAGTACAAATGCACGAAGCCTAGACAACATAGTTCCCGATCTGGAAGCCCTAATGGTGGAAATGGACTTGGATATTGTGGCCATTACAGAAACATGGTTTAACGAATCGCATGAATGGGATATAGCCATAGCTGACTATAATCTATTTAGAAAAGATAGAGAGGGTAGAAAAGGAGGAAGAGTAGCCCTATATGTAAAAAGCAATATTAAAGCTACTGAAATGCAGGGGATGTGGGGGAAAGAAGAAGTGCTGTGGATTGTGTTAGAAAGAGGAGATGGCACTGTCATCCATACTGGTGTAGTCTACAGGCCTCTGACTCAAACCGAAGAAATAGCGAATTGATTATTAATATGGCAAATATAGCCACGAAGGGGGAAGTGATCATACTGGATGATTTTAATCTACCCAATGTCAATTGGAGTATTCCTTCTGCAAATCTGGAAAGAAGTAAAAAAATTGTGGATGCTTTCCAAGATGTGTTACTAAGACAAATGGTGATGGAACCGACCAGGGAAAGCTCGATGCTGGATTTAGTGCTCACCAACAGTGATAGCATGTCGAATGTCCGGGTGAGTGCCCATGTGAGCAGCAGTGATCATCACATGGTGTGGTCTGAGATAAAAGCCAAGATGGAGTCCAATCACAGCAAGCTCAAAGTCCTAGATTTCAAAAACACTGACTTCAGTAAAATGGCCAAGTACCTGAAGGAGGAGTTGGCAGGGTGAGAGGGGATAAGGGAAGTGGAATTGCAATGAGCTAAACTAAAAGAAGCAATAAAAGGGGCAACAGATACATATGCAAGGAAAGTAAATAAAAACAAGAGGAGAAGGAAACCTATATGGTTCTCCAAAGAAGTGGCTGCACTAATAAAGGCAAAAACCACAGCTTTCATAAAATTCAGAACTTCACAAACAGAGGAACACAGAAAGGAATACAGGATCAAACTAAAAGAGACAAAAAGAGAAATAAGGATAGCAAAATCAAAGGCAGAAGAAAAGATAGCTAAAGATGTGGAGACAAAACCTTTTTCAGGTATAGTCAGGAGAGGAGGAAAATCAGAGGTGGAATTGCAGGACACAAAAGTGCCGGGAACAGATTTGTGGAAAGTGACATTGAAAAAGCGAAAATGCTAAATAAATACTTCTGCTATGTTTTTGCTAAAGAAAATTCTGGATAACCACCTGTGATTTCCAAATATACAAATGAGAATGGAGTAGATACCACAACATTCACAGAAGATGATGTGTTAGAAGAGCTTGCAAAACTGAAAGTAGACAAGGCCATGGGACCAGATGGGATACACCACAGGATTCTGAAAGAGCTCAGAGAGGTTTTTGCAGGACCATTAAAGGATGTTTTTAATAGATCCTTGGAGAGAGGAGAAGTTCCACAGGACTGGAGAAGGGCTGATATGGTACCTCTTCACAAAAGTGGTTATAGGGAAGAAATGACAAACTACAGGCCAGCAAGCCTTACCTCAGTGGCCGGAAAAGTAATGGAGGTGCTCCTGAAAGAGCGAATAGTGGACTTTCTCAAAACAAGCAGGTTGCATGATTCAAGGCAACATAGTTTTGCAAAACAAATTTGATTGAGTTTTTTGACTGGGTGACCAGAAAACTAGGTCAAGGGTATGCGATGGATGTCATCTACCTGGATTAGAGCAAAGCTTTTGATACTGTTCCTCAAAGGAGGATTATCAATAAACTCAACATCTTGGGGATGGGTCCCAAGGTGGTGAACTGGAACAGAAATTGGTTGACTGACAGATGACAGGAGATGATGGTAAACGGAACTCATTCAGATGAAAGGAAGGTGATTAGCAGTGTGCCCCAGGGTTCGGTCCTGGGACCGGTACTGTTCAATGTGTGAGTGATATTGCTGAAGGACTGAATGGAAAAGTCTATCTTTTTCCAGATGACATGAAAATTTGCAACAGAGTGGACTCCCCTGAGGGAGGGGAGAACATGAGAAAGATCTACAAAAGCTGGAAGAATGGTCTAATGCTTGGCAGTTAAGATTTAATGTGAAGAAGTGCAGCGTCATGCACTTGGGAAGCAGAAATCCAAGGGAATTGTATGCGATAGGGGGTGAGAGGTTGGTGTGCATGGACCAGAAGAACCTCGGCGTGATTGTTTCTGAGGATTTCAAGATGGCGAAATAGTGTGAGAAACCGGTGGCAAAAGCCAGAAGGATGCTGGGTTGCATACACAGAGGAATTACCAGCAGAAAGGAAGAGATACAAATACCACTGTACAAGTCGCTGGTGAGGCCTCACTTGGAATATTGTGTTCAGTTTTGGAGACCATATCTCGCAAAGGATATAAAAAGACTGGAAACGGTTCAGAAGAAGGCAACCAAAATGATTTGCAGTCTGTGTCAGGAGACTTATGAGAAGAGACTTAAAGACCTAAATATGTACACTCTGGAGGAGAGGAGGGACAGGGGAGATATGATTCAGACCTTTAAATACTTAAAGAGTATTAATGAACAAACAAACCTCTTCCAAAGACGGGGAAGCTGTAAAACTAGAGGGCATAACACGAAGCTGCAAGGGGGTAAATTGAAAGGCAATGTCAGGAAATACTTTTTCACTGTAAGGGTAGTGGTGCTTGGAATGCCCTCCCAATGAAAGTGGTGGGGGCAAATACAGTGACAGAATTCAAAATGGCATGGGACAGACACAGTGTATCCCTTTATAGCAATAGGATAAAATCAAAATAAACAAAACTAGGTCAATGCAAAAGAGGAAGGCCAGCAATGAGATGGATCAATATAATAACAGCAGCTAGAGGTGCCAGTCTGTCAGCAATGAGCCGCCTGACTGAAGATCGAATACAATTTAGGACAACTATCCAAAGGATCGCCATGAGTCGACACCGACTTGACGGCACTTAACAACAACAACATCTCATATCTCAACAAATAGTGGTGACCTACATGGAGCAGTGGGTATACCCCCAAACAAAGGCATGGGAAGGGGGTGACCTGCCCGGAGCAGCAGGTGCACCTGCTCTTGACGCCTTGCTGGGCAGATTAGATGGACCATGCTGGTCTTTATCTGCCATCATTTACTATGTTACTATGTCACCCTCATGCACAATGTGCCGTTTTCTCTCAACCTCGGGATTCAGTGTATCCATTCTAACTTAAAAGGAGCCTTCGGATACTACCCCCCACTAATGCAGAGGCTCAGTACTTACACAACCATCACATTACTCCTAAGGTATCACACATCTCTTGTTCACTACTTACCATACTCTAGTCCCCAGTTTTGTGATGTTGTTTGCCATGATTAGATTGTAAGCTCTGATGAGCAGGGTCTGTGTCTTACATCTCTTTGTACAGTGCTGTGTACGCCTTGGAGTGCTTTACAAGTGATAAGTAGTAGTGGTACGTGCAGGTCTTAAATCTCAAATGTCTACGGTCTGCTTCCTTTTGATCCCCGGTTGGCTGCTTTTCCAGCCCAGTGCACAGTTTGGCTCCTCTCCTTATTTGCAAGTTGCCTCCTAACTCTAGGCTTCAGCCAAATTATACCTACAGCTGGCAAATTTACTCCTACTGTATCTACAGGATCACCCTACTCTTAAACTAAGTAGGAATAAACCTCACTGGCAATAGTGAAAACAAAACTTAAACTGCAATTTCTTGACATGCAGAAAGTAAATTGTTTTAAAGCTTGATGTCATCCAAAGATCATTAATAATCCAAGAATCTTATAACCAGAAAGAAGAACATGAGGCCACAAATGCAAGGTGACCCAGAAAGGCAGATGTGTATTTTCCTGCAGAAAATATGAGCTACCTAATGGTAGCATGAACTAAATGAGGCCAGTCTGTAACCCCACCACTTAAAATTACTGTTGAGCAGTCATTTACATTTAAGGGCAACAAACTCCTTTCATTAGCACTCTCTCTAACTTCCTGTTATTGACAAATCACTGCACTAGAGGTAATGAAAAGAATAAAATATGGCAGCAATCAAACAGCAGCAATTAAAATGCTTTAGAATGGAGCACATGCATATTAATGAGCATCTGAGCACGGCTACCAGACATGTACCAGAGCTTGAGCTCCCATTAGCCAACTTTACTTAAAATGAGAAGAAAACCATGCATGGACAGTGGAGGAGAAAAGTGGGAACTGGCAATCAAGTGCATGCAAAATTTCCAAAAACAAATAACCTCATGAGCTATCTTGCATTAATGCATTAGCATATGTCAATACACATTAACACACATTAATGGGGCATGGAGTGGAGTGGAGGAGTAGTCTAGTGGTTAGAGCGCCTGCCTGGCACCCAGAAGATCAAGGGTTCAATTCCACTTTGTGACCTTTGGCAAGTCACTTTGCCCTCCATTGCCTTAGGAGAGAAGGCCTGGCAATCTATTTCCAGCAATACTCAGGGCTGCCTCAGCTGCAGGGGGGGGGGGGGGGGGGCATGGCTGCCCATGTGTGGCACTGCCACTGGCCACCTAGTGGACAGGCTGGTCCTGGTATATATTGCCAAGAAAACCCAGAGGCAGCTGGGTCACCAGGAATCAGCACTGACTTGACAGCTCAAAAAAAAGTGAGTTAATCTATGTTACTGAATGCAAACCCCATTATTTTCAAATATTCAAAGGTGCTTATCTAGTTCAGAGACCCACTAGCTGGATAAGTGCTGATGAGAGGGATTTTCAGCAGCACCATCTAGATAGTATCAGTGAATCTTTTCTCTGGCTGCTGCAGCACTCTCCGGATAATGTCATGGAGGTCCAGGGGTGGGATGAGGGCAGTCTCCGCTACTATCTTGTTAGGAATTTTCAGTCCAGTAATCGTATAGCAAACCACATAATGTTAGGTTACAGAAAAGGTTGGCTTAACTTTATGCCATTTGGCTATCTGGATAATGGCCAAATATCACCACTCTCCAGATAGTCACCAGCGGTCACTGCTTTAAATGCGGATAGTCAGCAGCAGCCACTATCCGGATGGGGCAGCTGAATATCTGGTTCTATTTTCCCCACTGCGGTGGTTGTTTAAGAAATGCTTACTGCCACAGACTGAATATTTGTTTTAACTTGCATTAATGTCCACAAGAGTAGGGCCTCTTTCAATGGAAAGGGTGTTCAAGAATTAGAAGACTCAGAATGATTATTATGAAAGGGTATATTCAGGAGTAATCTTCAGAAATATTTCTTCATGAAAAGAGTGGTGGATACATGGATAGCCTCCTAGTGGAGGTGGGGGAGCTTAGGATGATATGTGAATACAAACAACATGAGACAAGTACGGAGGTTCTCAGAGAGGCGAAGAGATTGTAGAGCTTAGTAGTTGGTATAGATGGGCAAACTGGATAGGCGGTATGGTCTTTACTATGCTTCTATAGTTTTCTGTTTCTGTTGCCTTACTAAACATCCTCAGATTAAAACTCATCTTCTATGCTTTTAAAATAAGAAATATGCTCATTTAATTCTTATCAAACGTAGGCATATGGCTACTAAGCTGGGCTAACTTGGGCTATCTGCAACTAGGGCCCACTGAATAACAGGGTTCTTAATTGCAGATAACCCAGATTAACTGTTCACCCAGCTTAGTAGACATACCCCTTAGGGCTTGATTTACTAACCCGTGTTAAAGCATTAATGTGTGTTATTGCATAATAATGTGTATAATTACAATTTAATATGCATTATCTAATGCAGGTTCCTATATTGTCAATAGGGTCTGTTTATATAGATATTAAGCATTTGGATTTTGTTGAAGTAAATGGAACCAAACTTGATGAAGATATCTTTTCATTCAGAGGAAGGTAATGGTCTACTTTTCCAGACATGCCAAGTCTTCTCTAAGCTACAGGATTCAGACTCTCAGCAACACATTCTCTCATTGGAGAAACACTCACAATCTTTGTCTCGTTCTCTCTGGGACCAATAAACACATACTCTCATTCTTTGAGAAACTATTTACCTTTCTGATAAACACACACACTCTCTCTTTGCCTCTGACTCTGAGAAACATGCAACTCTCTTACAGAGAAACACCAACTTTCTTTCTCTATTTCTGTGAGAAATGCACACACACATTCTTTTTGACTATCTATAAATGAAGCATGTCACTTAAGACGTTAATGTAGTGATTTCTTACCTTTTCTCAAGGACAACTTTATATAGTGTGCTCAAGAGATCGGAAAAAATTTATTTGTATGTGCTCATCCCTAACTCCAAAACAAAAAAACACTTGGGTCAATTTTCAACGGTGTCTGGCTTAACTTGAATTCTGGTGAGCGTGTTTAACTGAATCGGGTTTTTCAGTATCACTCTACGTACAGAGTGGTGTTGAATATCAGGATAGGGTAGTCACTGAACTGTGTCATGTAGAAGACCCTTCTGGCCCCATAGAGTTCAGTGAAGCAAAGGAATTGGCTTCACAAGCTGACAGGCAGGCAGAGCACATGGCTCAGGGTTCCCAAGGGAAACGTAAACAGAATGAGTCATGGGAGGAGAAAACACGCCCCTGCTGCAATAGTTCCCCGGCATCAGGAGTTAAGGGAAAACACCTGGTTGGGGGAGGGGCGGAGCTGAGCCCTAAGAAGCAGAGAGATAAAAAGTGCTCATTAGATTTAAGCAGTAGCACTGGGAGGAGCACCAGCACAAGCACTGGGTGGAACGGAGGAGAAAGCAGCGGGAGGAGCACAGGCACCGGGAGGAGCACGAAGGAAGGCAGAGGGAAGTGCACTAACACTGGGACGAGGACAGGAAGTGAAGCAGCAGCCAAGAGGGCAGTAGCTGAAAGATTGCCTGAGAGGTTAGTTTGGAAGCACGCTGAAACTCCAGAGAGAGAGAGGTGCTGGCCTGACGACATTTGTATGTCTGAGGAGAAGGAGAAGCTAAAAGGCAGGAAAACACTTCCAGTGTTTGGATTCTTTGCTGACCCAGCAGTGCTGAGAAGGTCCTCTTTTCAAAAGCCAAAAGGTAGGCTGCCCAAGTGGTATAGAGGGGAAACTAAGTGTCAGAGTTTTCCATGTGTGTGCCAAGATGTGCTGGACTCTCCTGAAATAAAATCCCATATATACGGTAATTCTCAACCCTGCTCATTAGAGTGTTGTGAAAGGAAGCCTCGGGAAGAGAGAGGGCGAGTGTGCTTTGAAACACCGTATGATAGGGTGAAAACATACTCAGCTGATAGTGATTGTGAAGAGATGCAGACGGAGCCTGCTATTGAGGACATAGCATGGGAACAAATGGACTGTACTTTAACTATAGCTGATCATATAATCTCACTCTGCTAACTAGGCTGTTTAGAAGGCTGTCTCAAACAGCAGAAGAAAAGCAGAGTGTGTCTTTTTGATATAAAAGAGACTGTTACCTTTGAGCTTGTGTTAAGCTGCATGTTTGAAGTTTTGAAGCAAAAGAAGCTGTTTTCCTGAGTTCCTGTATTTTCCTTTATGCCAGAAGTGTATGGCTATTTTTGGTTCTATGTTTCAATTGCATTTAATCCGCCCGGAAGGGGAAATAAAAATCTTGTCCCTTTTGCCTAACCCACTCGACTACAATTGCTTCTTGTTTGGAAAGTAAGTGGAAACTATAACTCCCATGAGGCAGTGCATGCATAAAAGCCTTGCCATACTTTCTAAGTAAGGATGCCCAGGCTGACCAACCCTAGGTGCTACCGGCTCTGGGGTGGTTATTGGTGACAACTGGCACAATTTGTTTAGTAGGTAAATATCTGTGCTAAATGGATAATTTTCATAAAGCATTGTTAGAACCATCTTGTCATTGGGAGAGGCTCCGTAAGGTGCCTATGCTACACCCAATGATTTTACTGCCCAGTTAAATGATACTTGGCCCGTTGAATAACAAACAATATCAGGCCATGCTACAAATAATTTCTGATGTTCACTATCAAAATCTAAGGCATTATTTGCAGGCCGGTTGCCATGGACAACCCATATTAATAGAAAAAAGTGGATTAGTCATAACATTTGACTTTTCTCAACTGCAAATAAAGGAACTCGGCAACGGCACTCATAGACCTCAGCGAGTCCACCAATTAATATAGTTCCTTGGTGTCTCAATTAACATGCCAAGTCTGATTCTCTATAGTAACTGATACCTATGCAGTAATGTTTTCCTTGTAAATAGATTGTAGATAGTTACCCATGTTATCCAAGTTCCTTCCCTTGTTATCTGTAAACTCATGCATGTTGACTGTACTGAGACTTTTTTGTTCTATGTGAACCGCGCTGATGCTGAATAGTGCGGTATATAAGAGAATTTAAATAAATAAATAAATAAAATAAATAAATAAATAAAAACTATGTTTAATAGTATTTCATGAAAAAGTGTTTTGTTTGCTTATTTTTGCTCTGCAGGTTCTTCCTCCATCTTTGTGCTTCCAGTTCAATCAGAACTATCCCCTGCTGGGGCTACAGCACCATGAGTCTTCATTCACAAATAGCCAGGTTTATTCCCTTGCCGCATGCCCATCGTAGTGGCAGTCATAACGAGGGTAATTTTATAAGCTATCATTTGCATGGGTGAAACCCAAGGCCAAGGGACATTGGGTTTCACCCATTGGGAAAACAAAACTGGCAGGATTTCTATAGATCTGGTCTCTTTCATGCTTTCCTGTTCATATTTGAGGCCTATCTTATAAAGTGAAGTATTCATGTACTTTATAAAAAAAAGGACGGAAATGGTATAAAAACACATGTAAAATAGGCTTGAGCACTTACGCCTGTTCTATGGCAGGTGCAAATGCTCACATCTAGATTTTTATGAAACGCACATTAGTTATAGTATTTTATAACTTACAGAGTATTTTCAGTGGTGGTGGTGGTCAGCACATGTACAACAGCTGGTCATTGTTGCTGTAATTTAAACCTAGATTAAACCTCATTACCTGAGAGTAGCTGAGGCCTGCATAAAAGGCTTCAGAGCTCTGCCCTGTTGAGGCATTCCTAACAGGGGCTCTACAGGTCAAACAACGGTAAGGATTTGAGGGTTTATTTTTATTAAATTGCTAGCTCTCTGATTGGTAACTCTTAAAAGGGTTTTGGCATATTTTTAAAGCAAAGTTACATTCTTTTCGGTGCTTTAGTAGAAATATTTTCTTTGCTGGACTAGGTTTTAAACTCTAGTAACCTTTTCAGCTTTTGTGAAACTGCTGACACCTAATCAGGAGTTAGTGGGCCTGATTACCTGAGAGCAGCTGAGGCCTGCATAATAGGCTTCAGAGCTCTGCCCTGTTGAGGCATTCCTAACAGCAGCTCTACAGGTCAAACAACGGTAAGGATTTGAGGGTTTATTTTTATTAAATTGCTAGCTCTCTGGCTGGGAGCTCTTAAAAGGGTTTTGATATATTTTTAAAGCAAAGTTACGTTCTTTGTGGTGCTTTAGGATAAATATTTTCTTTGCTGGAATAGGTTTTAAACTCTAGTAACCTTCTCAGCTAATGGGAACTGCTGACACCAAATCAGATGTTAGACTTTAGGAAGACTAACTTTGCCAGGATGGGCCAATACCTCAGTGAGTCGTTAGCGGGATGGGAACAGCGGAGGGATGTAGAAAAACAGTGGGCAAAACTGAAAGGGGATATTTTAAGGGCCACAAAACTTTTTGTTAAAATGGTAAATAAAGATAAAAGGAAAAGGAGACTGCTATGGCTTTCGAAAGAAGTAGCTGAAAAAGTGAAGAAAAAGAGGGAGGCCTTCATGAAATACAACAGATCACAGAGAGAGGAAGACAGGCATCTGTATTTGGAAAAACTTAGAGAAGCTAGCAAAGTAGTCAGGAAAGCAAAGATCCAAAAAGAGGAGGAAATAGCCAATGCAATAAAATGGGGGGATAAGACATTTTTCAGATATGTTAGTGAGAAGAGGAAGGGCAGAAGTGGTATTGTCAGACTCAAGGGTGAAGGGGAGGAATATGTAGAAGCTGATGAGGATAAAGCGGAATTGCTTAACAAATATTTCTGTTCTGTGTTCACAGATGAAGAACCAGGAGCAGGGCCTCAGAAAACACCCACAAATGGGAACAGAAGCAAGGGACATCTTGAACAATTTTCAGAAGACTGTTTGTGAGAAACTAGCTCAACTTAAAGTAGACAAAGCGATGGGACCGGATGGGATACACCCTAGAATACTGAGGGAACTTGGGGACATTCTAGCAGCTCCACTGACTGACCTATTCAATGCCTCGTTGGAGTCAGGAGTGGTGCCAAAGGACTGGAGAGAGGCTCATGTGGTGCCTTTACACAAAAGCAGAAGTAAGGATATGGTTGAAAACTACAGGCCGGTGAGTTTAACTTCGGTGGTGAATAAATTATTGGAAACGCTTCTGAAAGAGAAAATAGTGAGGTTTCTGGAGTCCAGCAGATTACAGGATCCGAGGCAGCATGGATTCACCAGAGGCATGTCTTGTCAGACAAATTTGATTGATTTTTTTGACTGGGTGACCAGGGAGTTGGATCGAGGGAGAGCTCTAGATGTGGTGTATTTAGATTTCCGTAAAGCCTTTGACACTGTTCCTCAAAGGCGACTTATAAACAAACTGAGCACCCTAGGGATGGACCCTAAAGTTACTGCTTGGGTTAGAAATTGGTTGGGTGGGAGGCGACAAAGAGTACAAGTAAATGGAGCTCACTCTGAGGAGAAGGATGTTACCAGTGGTGTGCCCCAGGGATCTGTCCTTGGTCCAATTCTTTTTAACATCTTTGTTAGTGATATAGCGGAAGGGCTGTCGGGTAAGGTTTGCCTCTTTGCGGATGATACCAAAATCTGCAATAGAGTAGACACCCAGGAAGGGGTAGATAACATGAGGAGGGATCTAGCTAAGCTTGAAGAATGGTCTAGAATTTGGCAGCTGGGATTTAATGTTAAAAAATGTAAGGTCATGCATTTGGGCTGCAGCAATCCAAGGGAGCAATACAGTATAGGAGGTGAAGTACTTTTGTCCACTAAAGAAGAGCGGGACCTAGGCGTGGTTGTGTCTGATGATCTTAAAGTAGCTAAACAGGTGGAAAAGGCGACAGCAAAAGCTAGAAGGATGCTTGGGTGCATACGGAGAGGAATGGCTAGCAGAAAAAAGGAGGTGATAATGCCTCTGTATAAGTCTTTGGTGCGACCTCATTTGGAGTATGGTGTGCAATTCTGGAGACCGCACCTTCAAAAGGATGTGAACAGGATGGAGTCAGTGCAGAGGGTTGCTACCAAAATGATTAATGGGCTTCATTATAAAGCATATGAGGACAGACTTAAGGATCTTAATATGTACACCTTAGAGGAAAGGCGGGATAGAGGTGATATGATTGAGATGTTTAAATACCTCCGTGGCATAAATGTTCAGGGAGAGAGCCTCTTTCAATTGAAAGCAAGTTCTGCTACGAGGGGACATGGGATGAGGGTGAAGGGAGATAGATTCAGGAGTGATATGCGGAAATATTTCTTTACGGAAAGAGTAGTGGATCCGTGGAATAGTCTCCCAGTGGAGGTGGTAGAGATGAGGACAGTAACTGAATTCAAGAAAGCATGGGACCAACACAGAGGATCTCTAAAGGCAAAAAGTGGACTGTTGTAGTTGTTATGGAAGGACAGACTAGATAGGCCATGTGGTCTTTTTCTGTCGTCATATTTCTATGTTTCTATGTTTCTATCTCCGTGGCATAAATGTTCAGGGGGATAGCCTCTTTCAATTGAAAGCAAGTTCTGCTACGAGGGGACATGTGATGAGGGTGATGGGGGATAGATTCAGGAGTGATATGCGGAAATATTTCTTCACGGAAAGAGTAGTGGATCCGTGGAATAGTCTCCCAGTGGAGGTGGTAGAGATGAGGATAGTAACTGAATTCAAAAAAGCATGGGACCAACACAGAGGATTTCTAAAGGAAAAAAGGGGACTGTTGAAGTTGTTGGTATGGAAGGACAGACTAGACAGGCCATGTGGTCTTTTTCTGTCGTCATATTTCTATGTTTCTATGTTTCTAAAGCTGGGTCCATATCTAGCCACCAATATTGAATATCAAGGTTACCCAGTTAGCTGATTAGTTATCTGGTTATTGGCAATATTCAGCTCCTGGCTAGTTAGGATTTACTGTCCATTGGCTCAATATCACCACTAATCAGCTAACATCTGGCTAGCATCAGGGTGTACAAACCAGCTAGCAGGGGATATTCAGTTGCATTAAACTGTTTAGTACCACTGAATATCCCGCTGACCATGACTTAACCCTGTAAGCTAACTGGTTAAATCATTTTGAATATGCCCCCTCCCCCCGCCATGTGAATAAATTTGTGCACCATGTACATTCTGCTCAATCTCCACCCCTGGGCATGCTCACACTGAAAGTATGCATGATCAGTCTTGCATGTGTGCTTACAAAATAGAGATCGCCTACAGTATGCGCGTAAGTCCTTGAAAATAGTGACTTACGCATTTAATTGACATGCATCTTCTAAGGCACCCTAATGAAATTATCCCCAATACGGACCTTTCTGGAACTCACAAGAGTCAGGTCTTCATTTCTTCCAAGGGCCGCGAACATTTCTTCTGCATCCCCAGCCCCTGCCCGTTCCGAAAGCAGGTGCTGGATCTGGTTGCGAGCCATTGGACCCCCTCACCCCCCACCTCCCTTTCCTTCTCAAGTACTTTGTGACATCTCATCTTTTGGTGTTGGCAGGATACAGAATAGCTTCAAAGACACCTGTAATACTTACAGTGGCACTCAGTTAATGGGAAAATCTCACACAAGAATGAAAAATGGCAAAGCTTAGGTTATTTATGAATCCGCAGAAATCTGGCCAGTGAGGTATAATTTGCAGCCCCCATAAAAAACTGAAGTGCCT
The DNA here is from genome assembly GCA_033557465.1 of Ichthyophis bannanicus. Lineage (NCBI taxonomy): Eukaryota > Metazoa > Chordata > Amphibia > Gymnophiona > Ichthyophiidae > Ichthyophis > Ichthyophis bannanicus. The sequence goes on along the minus strand of CM066049.1, from coordinate 78,257,879 downwards.
GTGAGGTTTTGGTGCTATGGATCATTAAACAAGCACCTTGGTCTGATCCTTACATACAAATGCATGCTTTTTCTATTCACCCCAGGGTGATTTATAGATTTTGTTTTTCCTCTGGAGGGCTGTCCATAGATGCTATCATTTGCATGGGTGAAACCCAAGGCCAAGGGACACACTGCTGCATTTAATTACCTGCAGGATGTGACCGCGGCTCCATTCATCATCTTCAGAATCCTCAGCGCATACCGGAGCCACCGCAACTAATAACAGTGTAAGAGCATGAAAGAGATCCACACAGAGCTGGGAATGGAAAGATACAAGAAGAATGGGGATAATGAAAGTTGCAATGAGAATGCGAGAGCGAGATAAGAAGCAAAGGTACTGAATGCAACTGAGAAAAACACACTAGAAGAAACCGGACAAAGGCAGGAAATAAGTTAGAGTCGGCAATTAAAAGGGAAGAGAGTGAAATTAAAGTGTGACACAAAAATAAGGAACGCGTAAGAGTAAAAGAAGAAGATAGAAACAGAGGAGGAGGGAGTAAAAGAAAAATAAAGGAGACCGAGGGAGAAGGGGAACATAACACTGCCAAAATTAATGACAGAAAAGACAGGGGCATGGTAAGAGAAATAAGCAGGAGCCTCTGGGGATCTTAATCTGGTGTTCAGGAATTTGTAATCATTTCAACTACCTCCTAGGATTTTGCCTTTTATTACTTGCCTTTTCCCAATCTGAGTATCAAGGCCAGCTATGAGGCGTGCACATTTGTTAGTGCGCACATGGTTGGTTAAGGAGCCTTAAAAAATTGTGTGTTTGGGGGGGGGGGGGAGGGATAATCAGTGTTGGCGACTAACGTAGTTTCAGTATCTAGCTGTCGCTGCTGAAACTTGAACCCAGATATTCACCGGCATTGAATATCTGGGTCAGTCGGATAGCAAAGTCGCTAACCAGGCAGCCACGATATCCAGCTGCTGCCTGGTTAGCTTTGAGGGCAAAGGTTAGGCCAGTCTTTCAGAAGCCTAACTTCTGCTGCTTTGTGACAACTGGGCACTGGCTCAATATTCTCACTGCCCAGTTATCTCTAGGTGCTGTCCAAGGAATGCCATGATGCGGTGGCAGCACCCCATGGATAGTCAGCAGCACCAAACATGTTAGTGCCACTGAATATTCCAGTCAGTGTGATTAATGCCATCAGCAAGTCTGCTAACCGCGTTAATCACTTTCAATATTCCCCCGTGTGTACCTGAAATTGATTTATTGCATGTTAATCGGCTTAGCATGCCTTGATTCTTCAGTTGGTGCACATTAAATCAAAATTTTCCATTAAAACGAATGTGTGAAACTAACTGAAAAAATTGTAAAAAAAAAAAAAATGGAACTGAATTGTTCTTGCCTGTGCACATACCACATGAGTTACAATCAAATTCACAAGTCATTTTTCTGACCACATGGGGTTTACAATCTAAGCTGTACTTGTAGCAATGGAAGGTGAAGTGACTTGTACAAGGTTACAAGGAGCACCAGTCAGAGAATTAGGATTTAAATCTTGGCTTCCTTGATTCTCATCCCGCTGCTCTATCACTAGGTTGCTCCTTCACTCCTATAAGCCACCTTCCCCCCTCCTTTTTTATGGATTGTTCTCAGGAGATAGCGGTCGGTGACTCCGCTGTTTAGGGAGGCTAAAATGGGGTGAGGCTGGGCTGAAGTTAAAGTGGATTGGGGCTGGGGAATGGCAAGTTAAAATCGTTGGGTTGGGACGGAACAACTATGTCAACAGTGAAGAAACAATGGGAGCATTTTTGAACACAACAGGGAAAGACTCCTTCAATACATGGTCTGGTTCAACTGTACCAGCTATCCCGCCCCCCTCTAGTATCACTGTTACTGATGGTAATGAGCACACTGAATATACTCCAGGGAAATGTGTGTCAAAAAAAATAAAAAATAACACACCAAAATAACAACATATTAAATAGAACAATATTTACAGTATTCTGGAAATATATACAAAGGTACTTTAACACTTGGCTCCCAGTGATCCCTAGTCTCCTAGTCCAGTGTCTTCCTGTTGTCAATTTGAACATTTGTGTTCAGCAGTAGTATAACAGAAATCTTGTGGTTATTGCCAACTATGAGTTGCCTACCAGTTCTGTTGGTAGGTTGCCAAATGACCACTAGGCTTCAGATCTATTGACCTTTAGTTTATTGTTGACTTACCAAACAAGTTTAGATTCTGTATTAGCTGTATCAATGCCTCGTAACGTAAACCCTCTCCAGTACCAGGCATTTTGTGAAGTAACAACAAATTTCCTACAAAAGTCACTCAGGACCTACAGAACAATTCTGCCACAACTCAACAGCACTAACTTCCAGGAGTCACACAAGAAGGACCTAGTAAGGAAAAGGCTGTACTACAGTGGGTACTACAGCATCAACATCTACTGGGAAACAAAACTGGCCTCTTTTACGCATGCAGAACACAGACAGATCCTTACCAAGTATAACATATGTAACCAAAAACTAAAAATAGAAATATGTAGACAAAAAATTACACTGAAATCCCAAGAACAAGACTCTGCATATAATAAACACCTGAGAAATAGAAATACACATGCATTTCCATACTTTGCAAAATATAAAGATAGCAATATAAATATCAAAAACTGACATATTCCAATCACTAAGGGGATCATTTTGGAAGCCCTCTTTGTGCTTTGGACATCAGAAAACAGGCATGGAGACATCTCCAGAAACATCTTAGAAGCTGGATCTGTGGACACCCCCAGCATGAGGATGTCAAAGTCTGAATGGGGAGCGAAGTGAAGGCATGGCTGGGGCATTATCATGAACTTGGACGTCCTTGCCTGATCTCAGAAACATTACATCTAAGTTTAGACCAGCTCCAGGCATCTGAAAAGGGCTTGTTTTGACTGAAAACATATAGAGGAGAAAGCACTTCATCAACCCCAGTATTCATCACAATTTCAATGATAGCATTAATGGGATTTGAATACTGACTTCCCTGATCCTGGCCCACTACTCTAACCATTAGGCTATTCCTAGATGTCTAGGTTCTGCAATTCTGTTCTGGGGATGTAACATAGTAAATGATGGCAAATGAAGACCAGTATGGTCCATCTAGTCTGCCAAGTAAGATGGCAAGAGTAGGTGCACCTGCTGCTCCGTGCAGGCCACCCCTCCCCATGTCTTTGTTTAGAGGTGAACCCACCGCTCCATGTAGAACACCCCTGTTTGTTGAGAAATTAGATAGTTACGTTTATTTTGATTTTATCTTGTTGCTGTAAAGGGATCCACTGTGTCTGTCCCATGCCATTTTGAATTCTGTCACTGTATTTGTCCCGACCACTTCCATCGGGAGGGCATTCCAAGCATCCATCACCCTTTCAGTGCCTCCACAGACCTCCAGATCAAGCACGTCCACATTTGTAAAATCATGTCTGCACCGAGACGTGTCTGCTTTTTTTTCAGATATTCTGGCTAGAGCTGCCTTCCAGAGGAGATTAGTTAATGGCTCCTCAATCTTTGCGAAACTGAGGATAAACCGGTAGTATTAGTTAACTAATCCATGGAAGGCTCGAACATATTTCTTTGAATGGGGACCTGGGCAATGGCATCTACCTTCCATATTTGAGGTCGTATCTTGCTATTCCCAATTAAGTAGTCCAGGCCTCCCAGGATGTCCTGGCCTCCCAGGAACACATAGCTTGTATTTGGGTTAGATGGGTGACGCAGTCTTTGCTGTAGGTTTATTTATTTATTTAGACAGATTTGTATACCACCTTATCCTACAATCAAAGTGGTCACATCACAATTGGAGGGTTACATTTAACATGAGGGTACTTAACAACATTTAGACAGCACAATTGGAGGGTTACATTTAACATGAGAGTACTTAACATTATACAATGACCTCATATATCTAGTTGTGATGAGTGGGTATCGAGTTGGCAGAGGTAGTTGCATTACCGTTCGGGTGGAGACTGTTGTCTGTCTGCTCATAGGTTTCTGTAAAGAGCAGGGTTTTAAGGGCCTTGCGGAAGTCTATGATGTCATTTAATGCCCTCAGGCTCGTTGGGAGGGAGTTCCAAAGTGTGGACGCCAGTAGTGAAGGAGCTTTTCTTGAAGTTGTTTGTTTAGTCTTGTGATATCCTGCAGGTGTGCCTATCATGTTGTCATTATTGGTCCTTCTTGGTCTATTGCTGATATCCCTTGTTATTATATCTTGGAGTGCATCTGCCGAGAGATGGTGAATGATTTTAAAGATGATCAGGACTGTTTTAAATTTTGCTCTGGCCATCATTGGGAGCCATTGCAGTTGCTGTAAGATGGGGGTGATGTGCTCAGTTCTTGGAGTGTCCGTAATGATGCGTGCTGCAGTGTTTTGCACCATTTGGAGTGGGTGTAAGGTCTGCTGAGGGAGGCCTTGATATAACGAGTTTCTGTAATCAAGCAGAGGTGTGATGAGTGCTTGGCACACTGTACGGAAGTGGTCCTGGTGGAGTATTGGCTTGATCTTTCAGATGGTCCTCAAACATTGATAGGCCTTGTTTGCGGTTTTGGTGATGTGGGATTTCAGGTTCATAGCTCTGTCCATTGTGATGCCCAGGTACTTAACTTAATCTTTGACTACTATGACTTTGTCTAGAATGCTGATAGTTTGTGGTGGAATGAAGGTGGGGTTCCTGGTGATGAACATTGCCTCAGTTTGATGTAGATGATGATGTCGTCAAGGTATGCAGCCACATACTCCTTGTGCAGCCTCAGCAGGCAGTCGACCAGTTGTTAAAATGTGGCTGGAGCCCTGTATAATCCAAACAGCAGTATGTTAAACTAGAGCAAGCCTTGTGATGTCAAAAAGGCAGTTTTTAACTTGACAGCTGGAGTCAAGAGTCCCTGTCTGTATTCCTTGGTCAAGTTGCTTGATTAGTTTTTCATCTTATTTATAGTCAGCTCATGCCTTTCCAGTTGTAGATCTAGGTGAGTTACATTCAGGTATGCTCCTTCCCCAGAGGGCTGGCAATCTAAGTTTGCACCTGAGGCAATGGAATGTTAAGTGACTTGCCAGTGTTTCTGATGTTGTAGTGGGAGATCATTTTGGATCCAGTGATCACAAGATGGTGTGGTTCAGTATTAGGACTAGGGCTGTTAGAATCCATTCAAAGGTGAGGATCTTAGACTTTAGGAAGACTAACTTTGCAAAGATGGGCCAATACCTCAGGGAGTTGTTAGTGGATGGGAACAGCTGGGCAACCAACCTTTTTGTTAAAATGGTAAATAAAGGTAAAAGGAATAGGAGACCGCTATGGTTTTCGAAAGAAGCAGCTGAAAAAGTGAAGAAAAAGAGGGAGGCCTTCATGAAATACAAGAGATCACAGAGAAAGGAAGACAGGCATCTGTATTTGGAAAAACTTAAGAGAAGCTAGCAAAGTAGTGAAGGAGGCAAAGTTTCAAAAGGAGGAGGAAATAGCCAATGCAATAAAATGGGGGGATAAGACATTTTTCAGATATATTAGTGAGAAGAGGAAAGGCAAGAGTGGTATTGTCAGACTCAAGGGTGCAGGGGAGGAATATGTAGAAGTTGATAAGGATAAAGCAGAATTGCTTAACAAATATTTTTGTTCTGTGTTCACAGATGAAAAACCAGGAGCAGGACCTCAGAAAACACCCACAAATAGGAACAGAAGCAAGGGACATCTTGAACAATTTTCAGAAGACTGTGTTCGTGAGAAACTAGCTCAACTTAAAGTAGACAAAGCGATGGGACCAGATGGAATACACCCTAGAATACTGAGGGAACTTGGGGACGTTCTAGAAGCTCCACTGACTGACCTTTTCAATGCCTCGTTGGAGTCGGGAGTGGTGCCAAAGGACTGGAGAGAGGCTCATGTTTCCTTTACACAAAAGCGGAAGTAAGGATGTGCTTGAAAACTACAGGCCAGTTAGTTTAACTTTGGTGGTGAGTAAATTATTGGAAACGCTGCTGAAAGAGAAAATAGTGAGGTTTCTGGAGTCCAGCAGATTACAGGATCCGAGGCAGCATGTATTCACCAGAGACAGGTCTTGTCAGACAAATCTGATTGATTTCTTTGACTGGGTGACCAGGGAGTTGGACCGAGGGAGAGCCCTAGATGTGGTGTATTTAGATTTCAGTAAAGCCTTTGACACTGTTCCTCACAGGCGACTTATAAACAAACTGAGCACCCTAGGGCTGGACCCTAAAGTTACTGCTGGGGTTAGAAATTGGTTGGGTGGGAGGCGACAAAGAGTACAAGTAAATGGAGCTCACTCTGAGGAGTAGGATGTTACCAGTGGTGTGCCCCAGGGATCTGTCCTTGGTCCGATTCTTTTTAACATCTTTGTTAGTGATATAGCTGAAGGGCTTTCAGGTAAGGTTTGCCTCTTTGCGGATGATACCAAAATCTGCAATAGAGTAGACACCCAGGAAGGTGTAGATAACATGAGGAGGGATCTAGCTAAGCTTGAAGAATGGTCTAGAATTTGGCAGCTGCGATTTAATGTTAAAAAATGTAAGGTCATGCATTTGGGCTGCAGCAATCCAAGGGAGCAATATAGTATAGGGGGTAAAGTACTTTTGTCCACTAAAGAAGAGCGGGACCTAGGCGTGGTTGTGTTTGATGATCTTAAAGTAGCTAAACAGGTAGAAAAGGTGACGGCAAAAGCTAGAAGGATGCTTGGGTGCATACGGAGAGGAATGGCTAGCAGAAAAAAGGAGGTGATAATGCCTCTGTATAAGTCTTTGTTGCGACCTCATTTGAAGTATAGTGTGCAATTCTGGATACCGCACCTTCAAAAGGATGTGAACAGGATGGAGTCGGTGCAGAGGGTGGCTACTAAAATGATTAGTGGTCTTCATTATAAAGCATATGAGGACAGACTGAAGGATCTTAATATATACACCTTAGAGGAAAGGTGGGATAGAGGTGATATGATTGAGATGTTTAAATACCACCGTGGCATAAATGTTCAGGGAGAGAGCCTCTTTCAATTGAAAGCAAGTTCTGCTACGAGGGGACATGGGATGAGGGTGAAGGGAGATAGATTCAGGAGTGATATGCGGAAATATTTCTTTACGGAAAGAGTAGTGGATCCATGGAATAGTCTCCCAGTGGAGGTGGTAGAGATGAGGACAATAACTGAATTCAATAAAGCTTGGGACAAACACAGAGGATCTCTAAAGGTAAAAAGGGGACTGCTGTAGTTGTTATGGAAGGACAGACTAGATAGGCCATGTGGTCTTTTTCTGTTGTCATAAAAAAATATTTTAAAAAAAATACCTGTGAATAGAAGTTGATAGAAGTTCTGTACGAAGTTTTCTGTAAAGATAAAAGTTCTATAAACATTCAGGTTAAAAAAAAAAGAAACCAAACAAGTAAATTGTTATTTAGAAAATATTAAGGAACGAAGAAAGTAAATACTACTACTTACCTGATATGTTGTTCCAGAGATGTTAACCTTTGATCGACGAATCTCATACTTGACTTTCGTTTATTGTATTTTTTTAAAATTATTTATTTATGAATTTTATACAGAATTATTCAAGCAAAACTTGTACAGAACAATAATACTTGCATATTATTAATATTAAGCAACATAACAGCATGGAAAAACAAATAGTGCAAGAATTATAAGTAGTCCCCCAAATGGAGGGGTAAGCCGAAGGTAAAGGAGAAAATCTCTATCACATAAGTAATATATAAGAAGAAAATAAGAGGAGACAGTGTGCCAAGGAGAACTAAATAAATTAGATGGAGTCATAACTCAGGAGAGGAGCTAATTGGTAAATGTAAATTAACAAAAGCAGAAAGATCCTCAGGGAAGAAAAAGACATATTTCTGTGCTTTATAGGTAATTAAACATTTACATGGAAATCGTAACATAAATGACGCACCAATTCGCGCTACCCCTGATTTTAATAATAGGGAAGCCCTCCTTCGTTTCTGTGTTTCCTGCGCGACATCAGGGAAAAGGAAAATCTTTTCTCCATGGAACAAGCTATCTCGTTTTTTATAAAACATTTTTAACAACCATTCCCTATCTGAGGAAAGAGCTAATGTAACTAACAAAGTTGACACCGCTATGTCCTCCTCTTTGGGAGTAGAAAGCAAAGCAGAAACATTAAGAGAGTCCATCTCCAAAGGTCCCACTGAAACTTTCCCAGTTTTTTTCCCTAAAGGGAGATAATAAATTTTAGAGACGGGAGGCATCAATTCCGGAGGAACCAGAAGTACCTCTTGAAGATAACCCTTAAATAAATCTAAAGGTGCCTGCCCGGGTATAATAGGAAAGTTTAAAAGCCGGACATTAGCTGCCCGAGCAGCATTCTCCAATGACTCCGCTTTAGCCCGCAAAAGAACATTATCTTTAACCAAAGAGTCAGTTAGATCTGAAAGTCCTGCTAATTGCTGATCCATACTTGCTTGCTTGGTACTCAAATCCTCAATAGAGACTTGCACAGTCGGGGACGCTATCTCTCACCTTTGTAATATGGTGGGCAACCAGTTTTCTGCCTTTTCTGCTCGGATTTCTGCTCTTGAAGTGGTTTCCCCGACTGTTTATTGCATTTAATAGTGAAATGTTCTATAGTAAAATAAATAATAGTTAGTGAAAAAAAAGAGAAAAAAATTCTGAATACAATGTAAATTAAATCTGTTATTAGGTATAACCATCTATAATAACAAATAAAATTGTTATACTTATCACTTGGAACTTGAGCTCAAGAAATCCTTTTAGTTTATTTCCTTCATTTTGCTGTGAGCAGTGAACGAGGCTAGTTTATTTGTGCCTTGTTGTCTGGGTTTGCGCCACTTCTTGGCCACGACTACCACCATCATATCTAGAGGTGAAGGTGAACTCAGACACAGCAAGGTTATACTAGCAATGCTGCGTATGGTTGGTGGTCTTCATTACAAAGCACATGAGAACAGACTTAAAAGATCTTAATATATATATCTATGTTAGAAGAAAGGCGGGATAGAGGAGATATGATAGAGACTAAATACCTCCATGGTATAAATGCACAAGAGGAGAGTCTTTTTCAATTGAAAGCAAGCTCCACTACGAGGGGACAAAGAATGAGGGTGAAAGGGTTTAGACTTAGGAGTAATACAAGGAAATATTTCTTTATGGAAAGAATGGTAGATGCATGGAATAGTCTCCCAGTGGAGGTAGTAGAGATGAGGACTGTATCTGAATGGGACCAACACAGAAGATCTCTAAAAGAAAAAAGGGGACTATTGTAGTTGATATGGAAGGGTAGACTAGATAGGCCTTGTGGTCTTTTTCTGCCGTCATACTGTATTTCTATGTTTTCTTGAAGTAGCCTGAAGGGGCATCTAAAAACAAAGTAGACACATCCATGTTTCTTTGAACTGTTTAAATGATTGTTTAAATTAGTTTCATGAATATCGCCACAATAAATGTATTTTTTTCAAATTACACTATTCAGCAACCTTTTCAATGAATCCATTTCTAGGGGTATACATGGCCAAATTACTTTGGTTTGTGCTCATTAAGAAACATTTTTTTTTAAAGTTTTGGAACATATTTTCAGGTTTGTTTAACCTATTCAATTTCTTAGGTATACACTGTATGTGTGCAAGAACTTAAAAATGCACTCAATCAATTGTACACATGTTACTTTGTAGGTATAGAAGAGATTTGCACACAGTTTAAAGTTTTAGGTGCCAAACAGGATGCACCCAAATGCATGCACGCTCCTATTCTTTTCATTTTGCAACTGCACAATCTAGCGTGATGTGATGCTTATTTCAGACCCACAGGAATATGTAATTAGGCTAAAGGCCCTGAAGCAAAACTTTCCTCTGAAGCCCAATTTGCTCCATGCATTGCATAGTGGCCAAACAGTCGCTAGATGCGTTTCCTTGTCCAGTGAGATATTGGAAGTGTGGCTACAATTCTTATGCCAGTTCAATAAACACACTGCAGCCCATAAATGATCCTCTTTTTCTCCCGTATCAATTCAACTACCTTCTAGCTTAGGAGCGAGGTTCGTGGCTAAACCAATCTATTTGGAGAAATTGCCCTCAAAAGAGTATTATGTATATAGGTTTGAGACTCTAAATTTCATGGAAGATTCTCTGTTATGCTCAGCCCCCTTCGCCCCTAAAGTAGAGCCGAATCAATCTTGGTTACTCCTTAGCATCCTAATCCAGTGCTTGGCACAAGCATCTCACTTCCAAACGAGGTGGACAGATTTTTATTAATATTTTGCTTCTCAGCGATATGGTCCAATAATTCTTCCTGTGCAAACAATGCTCCTGCTGCTCTTTTCAGACAGAGGGAGAAAATGACCTGTCACTGCATGCCATCTGTGCAAGACGGCTTCCAAGCTACATCTTACCGCTGTCAACGCACATCATCCATGCAAGATGGTCTTGAGCACATACATACCCAGAGTCCGTGCTCAGACTGACAGCCGAAAGTCTTTCCTTATGAAGATTTTTTTTTTTCCTGAGGCAGGTTGTTGCCAATGACAGTCCTAAAAGACTATCGCGAAAGGACAATGAATATTAATAGCAATTGCTCTGTTCTTCTTGGCTGCTAAAAGTCGACTGCAGTATCATTTACGAACTGAATTTGTCATCGCCGGCTTCTGTCCAGAATTTGCATGCATAGGAATTCCAAATCTTTTCCTCAAGCAGGAAGAAAGGGATTTTGATGAGAAACCTTTTTTGGTTCCATGAGCAGCTCACCAAATCATTCCAGCGCCAGCAGATCCCGATTACTAGGACTGTGCCAAAATATTCACACTAAAGGCTAAACGTGCAAAACTCTGAGTGTTATCCTCTTGAAAATCTAAGACACAAAATCACTCTCTTTTCAACATAAAGTTTTACTTTGAATTCATAAATATGCATTATAAGTTGTGGGAGTCTGCATTATTTTATTTTTTGGAGGAGAGGGGGGATTTGCCATAATTTCATTTCTGTCAGACACACTAAAGAATTTTTGTACCTATGGGAAGAAAGCTTTGCATATTTGACTCCATTGTATGTATGTTTTTTTAACATGTCATGAAGTTTTGCCAGATTTTGACTATTTGGCTAAAAGGTTTAGAAAGATACAGAAAGAAATTTGGTAACAATGCTAAACAGCTTTGAAATACTTTGCAAACAAGAGAAAACTACTTTAACCCTTCTCATCATTTACCTTATCCTTGTTGAATGATTCCCTTCTATATCGACTTCGGTCCCATCTACGCAGAGCTGAACGGCTCTGGCGTAAGGCCCCTTCCCCAGCTACTTTGGCAGTTTTCAATTCACACTACTCCTACTATCGTTCACAAGTTCACTCTGCTAAGCGCACTTATTTCTCTGATGCTATTGCTAAAGCTCCTAATCAAACCCGGCATCTCTACTCTGTCTTCCAATCCCTTGTCTCCCCATCCACTCCACACTCTTAACTCTTCTGCTTCTTCTCTCCCTTCTACGTCGCAACTCGCCTCCTTTTTCAGTGGTAAAGTCTCCTCTCTAAGGGCTTCTTTGCCCTCTTGCCCGGCTCCTATCGATTCCCCCCCCCCCTTTCTTCCCCTCCACCCACTTCTCGGCTCTCTCACGTTTGGGCTTCTTTTGAGTTAATCACTGCTCCTGAACTCTTGCACCTTCTGTCTTCCTCCAAGAAGACTTTCTGCTCTCTTGATCCTATTCCCTCCTCATTGCTTCTCAACCCTGCTTTCGGTTTCCTCCCTTATATTCTCACTATGTTTAATACTAGTCTTTCCACTGGGGTCTTTCCTAAACCCTGGAAGCATGCTTTAATACGTCCCATTCTTAAGAACTCCTCACTTGATCCCTCACTTCTTGTCAGTTATCGTCCGGTTTCTAACCTCTCCTTTCTTTCTAAACTTCTAGAGAAGTTTGTATTTGCACAACTTTCTCACCACTTGGACTTGTCAGACGGCTGCCTGGGTGAGAATGCTCACAGTCTTGGCAAGTGCATATGTCAATATGATTTGCAAGGGATTGTGGTTAATGCAGTCCATTCACACCAGACACAGCTGCTCACAATAATTAGTTGTGCATTTGGGTAAAGCCAATAAGATATTTATTTATGGGGTTATTTCTCCCAACACAGATATGCTTGGTAGCACATAAATCAGGTTACTTGCTTCCAGTGTTTAACTTGGAAAAAAAAAATCAAAATCAGGAAAACAACATTCAAACTTGTCAGGCATTAGCTAATGTTTTCTTAGCATATATCAAACAACAAACCAAAAGCTACAAAGAGAAAAAAAACTGTTCTTTTCAGGTTAACTTCTTATATCTTCCCACATAGATTCAGAAGTGATTCTCTCCTAGCTCACAAGCAATTAGGTAAGGCTCAATTGCTAGCAGTTATCCAGCTGAAACCCCTTAGCTGGCTTGCTTTCTACAGCGTGGCCAGAAATCCTACACAGGAGCTTTTTTGAGTAGATTAAAGAACAAGTTTGTATTTCTTTGTGATGGTTGCTGTACTTTATAACAGAAAATCACCAAAGGAGTTTGGACAGAGAGCAGTCCATATAAACACATTCTTCATCTGCAATCATTCCCTCTTCTTCAACAAGCATGGGTTCAATATCATGGATTGGCACAGATGAATCTCTCAATGGAGCACTTTCAGGAGAATACTTGTTTCCCTGCTGTCTTTCAAGGTTATAGCTAGGGCATAGATCAGTGTTCATACCTGAGCTTCCATTGCTGTTAGAGTTCCTCTCTATATAGTCTAGCCAGTATGTATTCCAGTTCTTATGTCCAGCCTTCCAATCCAGATCCCTGGACACTGGATCTCTCTTCACATACCTTCTGGCACGGGTCTTAGGGTCCCTTCCACGTGTAGCCGTCTCTCTCACAGGTACCGTCTGGAGATTCCTAGCTCTGCAGCACCATTCCTCTGGCTTTCCCCAGTCCAATGGTATATGCTGGCCCTTGGAATGCCTCCCAGTATACGTACTGCTCTGGACTCTTCTAGACCTCTCAAAGGCTTTTCTCCTTTTTCTTCCAAAGGGTTTCTTTCCCTCTCTGTCCGTCCGGTTTGGCTTCTGCTTCTGATGATCCTCCTGATGATGAAGATGATCAAGCTCAAGCTGCTTCTCAGGATAATGAGGATGATTCTCTGTAGAATAAACTCTACCTTTATTCTGCTTAGATGAGTGCTCCTCCCTAACACAGCGCAGCTGTGCTGAATCAGGCCCTGCCCTTTGAGATGAGTGCTTAGGGATTACCTCATAGCCCTCCTGATTGAACACACGTTTCCCCACTTCAGCTCCTCTAATGGCTGTTGGAAACCTGGTGCATTCTGGGACTGGTAGTCTTTTATGGGAAAATTCTGTTTTCTTATTTCTACCAGAACTGACAGGTTGCTTGTTCAGAGTCACTTCACCTTTTCTATAGCTCCTTCCTGAGCTATGATAAGCTTCCTTATCACAGACTCTATAAATTTCTTGCATCCTCGTCAATCTGGGTTTCGTCGAGGTCACAGTGTTGAGACAATTCTCTTGGCTTTCACAAAGGCATTGCACGTGGCACACGAAAATGGGGATATCTCGGTGGCGGTTGCTTTGGACCTTTCGGCCGCTTTTGACTTGGTAGACCACTCTCTTCTTCTTCGCCGTCTGCGGGATGCGGGTCTTTGCAGTACAGTCCATCACTGGTTTCATTCTTTCCTCTCTTCTCATTCTTGTGCGGTTACCTCTTTTCTCCCATCCTCCTCCCCCTCGGACTCTCACCCCCTTCCTTGTGGAGTTCCCCAAGGTTCGGTTCTTGCCCCCCTTCTTTTTAATCTTTTCCTGGCCCCTCTCCCTTCTTTGATCCAGCAATTTGGTGTCTCCACGTTTCTCTACGCTGATGACATTCTTTTACTTTATCACACTTCTCCTCTATGTCCAGATCTCACACCTCTTAACTCCTGTCTTGCGGCTGTGGCTGATTGGCTAACACTCAATTGTCTCCACTTGAATCTCACCAAGACTGTGGCTATTTGGTTCTCGTATGGTAGTCCCCCTCCATCACTAGCCCCTTCTTTCTCTGGCACTCCTGTACCTCTGGTCTCCACTTTTCGCTACCTGGGGGTGCACTTTGATTCTAACTTATCCTTCCATTCTCATATCTCTCAGGTAGATAAAACCTCTTTTTTCTTTCTACGACGGGTTCGTTCTGTTCGTCCCTTCCTTTCCCCTTCAGCTTTGTCACTCTATTACTCTCTCTGGTTTTGTCCCGCGTCGATTTCGCCATCTCCCTTTTTATTGGTCTTCCTAAGAATCAACTTTCCCGTCTCCAACGTATTCAAAACACTGCTGCACGCCTTGTCACTCACTCTTCCCACCGAGACCATATCACTCCTCTTATTTCACCTCCATTGGTTGCCAGTTCCTTTCCGTGCTATGTTTAAAATACTGACCTTGGTTCACAAAGCTTTCCATGATAGCACTCCACAATACCTCACGGATCTCCTTTTTTTTCACTCCCTCAGGCATACTCCCCGTTCATTTCATCTTAATCGTCTTACCCTCCCTTCCCCTTCCCGTGCTCATCTTCAGTCCACTCGCTCTACTGCTTTCTTCTTTGCTGGACCTGCCCTTTGGAATGCCCTTCCCTCCTCCCTCCGTTTAGAACCCCAACACTCTACCTTCAAGCAGGACCTAAAAACACATTTGTTTTCTTTGGCTTTTGATGTCCCCTCTCCTTTTGTATGACTCCTGCCTCCCTTTCCTTTTGTTTTCTCTTAAGCCTCTTTCACTATTGTGTTTTGTCTGTCTATTCTCCCTGTCATTCATCTGTCCTATAATATATTGTACATTTCCTTTCCTTTTTATTGGTTTATAGCCATTTTAACTGTTTTTATTTTATTGTACACCGCCTTGATTTTGTAGAAAGGCGGTTTTTATCAAGTAATAGACACTCACACTTGGGCTAGATTTACTGAAGCGTATACAGTAAAGCCGTTAATGTTCATTATTAGTAACTAGATCCAATTGCATAAAATGTGACCTGTGCTAAAATAATATGTATTAATGGAGTTTAATTTGTTAATGTGGTACCAAACCTTAGTAAACCTAGCCAATAGTAACATAAATGTTCATGTTCAAAGATGCGTCTCCTCGATATGCTTGAAGTGTCGGTATTTCCAGAAGAGTTGGCAATCTGGCTTCCGACCTGTATTTAGTATGGTGGTGGTGGTGATAAATGGCACTTGATATGATCTGGTAGGTCACAGCATCATACTCCCATTTATGCAGTTAGGTATAGGTGGTAGGATGTTGGTCTGCTTCAGCATATTTATACCAGGCAGAATGCAGAGAATAATGATGGGGTCAGATGTTTCGTCCCCTTGGAAGGTGGCATATTAGGTCCTCCATGGGACGGTTTTATTCTCCCTATGAAGTTTTAGATCCAGGTCAGGCCAATTTTATGCTTCTTAGAGTACAGATCTCTACCAGTGGCTATGTTAAGATACAGTTTAAATAAAAGAGAAGAGGTTTCCTGTGATACAAACTCCCCCCAAAAATGCACAGCTAGTAATAAATATAGATAAAAAGTTGTGAAGAAATTCTAAAATTAAACTTCACTAAATACCGTAAAGGACTGTTTTTATTAAATATTGTAAATAAAGTTAACACATCCAGAGCCTGACATAGCTGTGTTTCGACATTACATCTGCTGCAGGGCTGCATATTATATAACTCCATTATAAGAGCAGTCTGCAGATACAACCAACAGTGCTGTAGAAAGGTGAGATCCTCTTATTTTCTACAAAACAAGGAAAAACAGAGAAAAGAAAGAAAAACTGGACAAATTAGGAAAATGGAACTATAGAAGTAAAAATAATTCTAATACAAAATAGTTCTGATAAAAATCGTATTTTTTCATTAGGATTTACACACCCTCCCATAACTTATTGGCTAATAAACCATTATCGGGTACCTCTCCAAAATAAACACCAGGACGACTTGTATATCTCAAACTTATAAAAAGAAAAAGCAAAAAACAAAGAATATCCCTACCTATCTGAATTTTTGGATCCTGTTCCTTTAAAATTTAAAAGACTCTATTTCTAAACCGTTCTGCAGCTGTTTCAGCACAAACAGAACATTTGGAATCTATAAAGGTTAAAGAAATGTTCAAACCACACTGATCACCCAAGGGCCATGGTGATTGATTGAAACACCATCAATAATGAAAATATTGCCTTCGATGCACCATCTCACAAATAGACTGTATGTGCCTTGGTTCCTGCAGTACAGAAACATCAGCACCTTAGCACTGCTATTTGTAACATTAAAGACGAGTGAAGAGATAAAACATATGCATTAACACTGAAACTCGCTGGTCCAGGCTATGCTTACATAAATTTTGTATAAGAATTAAGCAATCATACAAATACTGACCTAAAATCAAAACTTGAAAACGCTGTCAGGAAATCCATGGTAGAGGCTTTTAAAGACAGCGTCTATGAGAGAAGACTTTGAATCCGTTCAAAAATCCCACCATTTATTAGGACCACAGTGCTGAGGCTACCTTTACGAAAAATGTGCAGACACTAAGGGCCCAATTCTGTCCAGCCTGCATGTGCAGGACTGCACCTGGCTAACTCAGTCAGGACATTTAAATGGAGCCACGGCGCCATGGCGTCATGTTGCCATGGCACCTCAGCTCCATTTAAAAGTTATGATGCCAGCCGCCGACCAAAACGGTATATTCCCTGCAGCCCGACCCCTCATCCAGCCACCGAAGGCCAGGGTCAGGCTACGGGGAGTGTCTCCTGGCCCCCCCAGCCCCTTCCGCGCCCTGAATTTAAAAAAACAAACAAACATCCAGGAGAGTTATTCCACCTCGGAGGTGGAATAACTTCCCCGGTCATTTCGCCGGCCCTGGATGTACAGGTCCGACATTAGAATTGGCCCTGTACATCCATGGCTGGCAACTGCCCACTGCCTGCCCCCGGGCCGCTCATTTCCCGCCCCCAACTAACTTCCCCACACAACTGGCGGGGGAAGTTAGTCGGGGGCTGCAGCCAGCACGAATAGCGGGGATGGGACATCCATCCTCGCTATTCGTGGTTCAGAATGGCCCCCCTAAAAAATGATCAAATAACATGCCTGAATTAAAAAAAGAAGTCTACTCTGTGTTCCTGATTAATGGTGGGCTTCTGAACAGATTTAAAGCCTCCTGTCATAGATGCTGTCTCTAATAGCCTCTATTGTGGTTTTCCAGACAGCTATTTCTAGTTTTGATTTCAGGTCAGTATTTGTTTGAAATTTGTTTAAACATGTCCTGTACTAGTGAGTTTCAAAGTTAATGCATATGTTTTATGTTCTCCCTCATCTTAGATATCCCCCACACCGGAGACATCTTTTAAAGCCATTTATAAAATGGTTCCTGGGACCTCTCTGTGATTTGGACGTCTGCATTCACATTTCCGGACATCCAAATCACAACTAAGGCTATTAAAATGACTTCCTTTCTCTGTATTTATTACTAGTTGTGCTTTTTTTGGGAGAATTTGTGCCACAAGAAACCTCTGCTCTCTGGTTTATTGTATTGATATGCTGTATAATCGTTTTTGGTGGTTTGGTCAGATACCGTTTACAGCCATTTTGATAAAAATGTTTGTTCTTTTGATAATGTTGTTAATGATAACGTTAATCTATTAGTAAAATGTTCTAATCTGGGGATTATTGGCAAGATTATATTTTAGATTAAATACTTTTAACAGGTTGTACATTTAAGATATTAATAACCATTGGGGGAACTAGTACATTCATTTGGTATTGTGTTTTTTTGCTTATGCCAATAATTTGCAATTATTAGTTCCCTTACAACTTGACCCAGAACACGTTGTCATAAATCTGAACAGAAGTTTAACAAATTTAGTGTCAGATAAAAGCAAATGGTATGATGCCTAATGCATAAAAAGTATGCTTGTGTTTTGGTAAAACAGATTGGCTTAGTCCTTAATTTGGACCAATCATAGATGGTAACTTTGAAAGTTACTATTAAAAATTTGGGGGTCTGGATAGGACAAGAAGGAATAGGGTTGGATCACATTTCCCATATAATAAAAACAGCTTTTGGTAGGTTGCACATGGTTAAAAAGATTAAGTTATATAGTACTAATCCAGCTCTTTATACAGTCCTGCAGGCACTATGGTTCTCAGTTTTCTGGACTGCTAAAATGCATTATACATGGGTTTACCAATCAAATAGATATATCACTTATAGAGAGTCCAGAACACTACAGCTCCAGTTGTTGCAGGTTTGAAAAGGAGGATAGGTGCTCAATCAGATTTAACTAATTTGTACAGGTTTCCCATTCAAGATAGAATCAGTTTTAAATGTCTAGTTCTAATTTTTAAAGCTTTAAATTTGCAACCATCTAAGATGTTGGCTAACCGCTGCAGATATATATCCCTACCAGACAATTACATTCTACCCTAAGTGGTTTACTGGTTATTTCTTCTAAAAGGTCTGTGCGTCTGAAGAAATGGAGATATAGGGTATTTTCAATGGCAGTAACCGCTGCATGGAAGAAATTGCCATTGAAAGCCCTATATTAAAACCATGTTAGTTTGTTAGCTGACTGGTTCAATTTTTATCATCATAATTTGGCTTCTGTTATGGCCTGCTTTTTTCTTTTATTATTTTTGAGTTAGGTAGTTTTGTTAGTAATTTGTTTTTATGGATCTTATTAACTGCTGTGTTTGACTCTTAAGCGATAAATCTGACATAACTTTTCAATAAATGAAAACTGAAAATGAAATATGGTATACTTAGATTTTAGAAAGGCCTTTGACACAGTTCTGCATCGGGAAGTTATAAATAAAGAGGGTCATTTTAAAAGTGTTAGTCATGATTTGGACATCAAAATTGCAGAGAAGTCTCCGGAGTCATTTTGCAAATGATGTTTAGAGACATCTCTGGTGCAGGGATGTCTAAGACAATAGGAGGCATGGTGGAGGCATGGCTGGTAAGATACAATGAACTTTAGACGTCCCCATTTGATTTCAGAAATGCCATGGACATCTACGTGCCAGGCATGAACAGGCATCAGGAAAAGTGCTTGTTGTAGCCTTAAGAAATCCAAAGGGTGTAAAGAAGATGGAGAATTACGTGACTAGCCTAAGATCACAGAGGCCCACATTGGGGTTTGAATGCTGGCCACCCTGCTCCTAACCCACTACTTTAACCATCCCTGTTCTGTAATGCTATTCTAGGGACATCTATGTATACATCGCCATAGATGTCCACGTTTGTGGAATCATACCTGAACTTATATGTGCCTGCTTCTTTTCCCAGACATTCTGGCATTGATGTTCCAGATTGCATTCGGATGTCCTTTGTAAAATGTGCCTTAAACTGAGTGCCCTTGGGACAGATCCTAAAATGAATGATTGGATAAGAAACTGATAAAGTGGGAGGCAACAGAGGGCAGTACTAAAAAGAGTTCACTCTGAATATAGGGGCTTCACTAGTGGCGTGCCTCAGAGATTTGTCCTTAGTCCTGTTCTTTTTAATATTTTTGTAATCATTCTTGCAGATAGTCTATCGGGAAAGTTACTCCTCTTTGTGGACGATACCAAAATCTGCAATGGGACAAATCCCCTAGAATGTGTGAACAACATGAGGAAGGTTCTAGTAAAGCTTGGACTGGAGAAGGGCTGATGTGGTTCCTCTTCACAAAAGTGGTAATAGGGAAGAAGTGACAAACTACAGGTCAGTAAGCCCTACCTCAGTGGCAGGAAAAGTAATGGAGGCACTTCTGAAAGAGAGAATAGTGGACTTTCTTGAAACCAGTAGGTTGCATGATCCAAGGCAGCATGGTTTTACCAAAGTAAGATCATGCCAAACAAATCTGACTGAGTTCTTTGACTGGGTGACCAGAGAACTAGATCAAGGGCATGCGATGGATGTGATTTACCTAGATTTCAGCAAATCCTTTGATACTGTTCCCCATAGGAGACGTATCAATAAACTGAACAGCCTGGATATGGGTCCCAAGATGGTGAACTGGATCAGAAACTGGTTTACTCACAGAAGGTGATGGTAAATGGAACTCACCTGGATGAAGGGAAGGTGAGTAGTGGCATGCCCCAGGGATCAGTCCTGGGACCGGTATTGTTTAATATATTTGTGAGTGATATTGCTGAAGGACTGAATGGGAAAGTCTACCTTTTTTCTGCTGACACAAATATTTGCAACAGAGTGGACTCAACCTGAAGGAGTGGATAACATGAGGAAAGATCTACAAAAGCTGGATGAATGGTCTAATGCTTGGCAGTTAAGATGTAATGTGAAGAAGTGTAGTGTCATATACTTGGGATGCAAAAATCCAAGGGACTTGAATGTGATAGGGGGAGAGAATTTGGTGTACACGGATCAGCAGAAGGACCTTGGAGTGAGTGTTTCTAAGGATCTCAAGGTGGTGAAACAGTGTGACAAGGCGGTGGCCAAAGCCAGAAGGATGCAGGGTTGCATACAGAGAGAAATTACCAGCAGAAAAGAGGAGGTTTTAAAGCCACTGTACAAGTTGCTGGTGTGGCTTCACTTGGAGTATTGTGCTCAGTTTTGGAGACCATATAAGAACATAAGATATGTCATATTGGATTAGACTAAGGTCCATCAAGCCCAGTAGCCTGTTTCCAACAGTGGCCAATCTAGGTCACAAGTACCTAGCCATTTCCTTAAAACATACAGGTTCCACAATGCTTGTATTGGGGCAAGCAGTGGATATCTCGGGTCCCCTTTAACATGGTTTATGGACCTTTCCTTCAGGAACTTGTCCAAACCTTTTTTAAACCCAGTTACACTAACAGCTTTTACTACATCCTCCAGTAATGAATTCCAGAGTTTGATTAGATGTTGAGTGAAAAAATATTTTCTTTTATTAGGTCTTAAATAAGTTCCCTGTAGCTTCATTGCATGTCCCCTAGTCTTTCTATATTTTGGTGGTGTAAGCAATCGATCTATGTTTACCCATTCCACTCCATTCATTAATTTATAGACCTTTATCATAACTCCCCTCAGCTGTCTCTTTTCAAAGTTGAAGAGCCCCAACCTTTTTAGCCTCTCTTCATGGGTATATCCTTCCATCCCCTTTACCATTTTGGTGGCTCTTCTCTGTACCTTTTCTAATAACGCTATATCCTTTTTAAGATATGGTGACCAGGATTGCACGCAATATTCAAGGTGCGGTCACACCATGGAATGATATAGAGGCATTATAATATCCTTTGTTTTAGTCTCCATTCCTTTCCTTAAGATTCCCAGCATTCTATTTGCTGTCTTGGCTGATATCCTTTGTTTTATTCTCCGTTCCTTTCCTTATGTTTCCTAGCATTCTATTTGCTCTCTTGGCTGCCGCTGCACACTGGGTGGAGGGTTTCAACATATTATCCACGATGATGCCTAAATCATTTTTGTGGGTGGTGGTTCCTAATGTGGAACTTTGCATCATGTAACCACAGTTTGAGTTGTTCTTTCTTAGGTGCATAACTTTGCACTTCTCCACATTAAATTTCATCTGGTATTTGGATGCCCAGTCTTCGAATTTATCAAAGTCCTCTTGCAATTTTTCACAATTCTCATGGGTCTTAGCAACTTTGAATAATTCTGTTTCATCTGCAAATTTCATTGCATCACTCGTTATTCTCATTTCCAGGTCATTTATGAATATGTTAAAAATCAGCGGACCCAGCACAGATCCCTGGAGTACTCCACTATTCATCTTTCTCCATTGGCAAAATTGGCCATTTAGCCCAACCCTCTGCTTTCTATCTTTTAACCAGTTCCTCATCCACAACAGTATACTGCCTCCTATCCCATGACATTTTAATTTTGCCAAAAGTCTCTCATGAGGGACCTTGTCAAAGGCTTTCTGAAAATCCAGATACACTATATCAACCGACTCACAAAGGATATAAAAAGACTCAAAATAGTTCAGAGGAAGATGGCCAAAATAATTTGGAGCATGTGCCAGACGACATATGAGAAGAGACTTGAAGACCTAAATATGTATATGCTAGAGGAGAGGAGGAACAGGCGAGATATGATACAGGCCTTTAAATACTTAAAGGGTAGTAAGAAACAAACAAACCTTTTCAAAGATGTGGAAGCTGTAAAACTAGAGAGCATAACATGAAGCTGCAAGGGGGTAAACTGAAAGGCAACACAAGGAAATACTTTTTCACTGAAAGGGTGATGGATGCTTGGAATGCCCTCTTGATGGAAGTGGCAAGGGCAAATACAGTGACAAAATTCAAAATGACATGGGACAGACTCAGTGGATCCCTTTATAGCAACAGGATAAAATCAAAATAAACGTAACTATTTCTTATATCTCAACAAATAGGGGTGACCTGCAAAGAGAGGTGGGTACATCCCTAAACAAAGAAATGGGCAGGGGTGACCTACATGGAGCAGAAGGTGCACCTACTCTTGCCGCTTTGCTGGGCAGACTAGATGGACCATACTGGTCTTTATCTGCCGTAATAGACTATGTTACTACATTAAGAATTGTTGAGCATTTGGCAGCTAAGATTTAATGATAAAAAATTCAAGAACATGCATTCGGGCTGCAAGGGAGCAGTCCAAAGGAGTGGAACAGTATAGGGGGTGAAGTATTTCAATGCACGAAAGAGTGGGAGCTCGGGGGTGATCATATCTGATGATCTTAAAGAGGTCAAACTGGTAGAAAAGGTGATAGCAAAAGCCAGATGGATTCTCAGGTGTGTGAGGAGAAGAATGGATAGCAGGAAAAAGGAGGTGACAGAGTCTGCGTATAAGTTTTTGGTGAGATCTCATTTGGAATACTGTGTAAAATTCTGGAGGAGATCACAGCTTCAAAAGGATATAAACAGGATGGGGTCAATCCACAGGATCCACAGCTTGTAAAATAAGGCATATGGGGATAGGAAGAAAGATGGGAGAGGGAAGATATGATGGAGACATTTACTAAATACATCTGTGGTATAAATACAGAGGAGGTGGCCCTCTTCCAGCTGAAAGGAAGCTCTGAAATTAGGGGTTGTAAGACAATGGTGAAAGGCGATAGACTCATTTTGTGATGACTCTTGGGGCAGAGGCTAGACCGAAGGGGAGAACTCGGTATTGATAATGGTTTCCTTGAAACATGAAGCATAGATACTGTCTGTGCGAGGGATAGCTCAGTAAATGTGTATATGCCTCATTTAGGTCTAGAGAACATAACCAATCATGTCTCTGGAGGTATGGTAGAAGAGTTCCTAGAGAAATCATTTTGAATTTTTCTCGGATCATGAACTTGTTTAGGTCTCTGAGATCGAAGATGGGCCTAAATCCTCCTATTTTCTTTGGAATGAGAAAATATGGAGAGTAGAAGCCAATCCTTTCTTGAGAAGGCGGCACTCTTTCTATGGCACCCTGGGAAAATAGGGTGGTTAGCTCTACTTTTAAGAGAATGCTTTGAAGGGGTTGTGTGGGATAATCCCCTGTGAAGCTGGTGGGGGGTAAGGTTTTAAAGTGAAGCTTATAACCCCTTTGGACAATCCAAAGTGTCCACTGCTCTGATGTTATGAGAGGCCACCCATGGGCATAGTGATACAATCTACTGGCTATATGGAGGGGCTGGGAATCCTTCAGGGGCAGATTGGCAATGCTCTCTAGGAAGTAGCCAAAAACAAGGCTCAGATTGTGGCTGTGCAGCTGGTTGAGCCTTAGGACCCTTGGGCTTCTTGGGTTGGTGAGGGCCCTGCTGTCTCTGCTGAGGAAATTGAGACTGATAGCAGCAGAACGATAGTATTTCTTCATTTTAGAACAGAAAGATTTCTTGGGAAGAGCCTTCCTCTTGGATGGGTCAGCTGTTTTCCTGGAAAGACATTTTATGGTGAGATCATTTGTCTCAATCTCCCCAGCTTTTTCCCTATAATCATTGCCAAAAAGATTTTCTCCAGTACTTGGGACATTGGCCAGTTTATCTTGGCCCCATTGCTTGAGATCTGATGTCTGTAATCAGGCCATTCTGCAAGCCCAATACAGACTTCTGAAGCCCTGCTTGTCGATTCAAAGGCATCAAAAAAGGTCCTGGTAAGAAACTTAGAAGTGTTATGGCCCTGTTTAATGAGTGTCTGGAATGCACTTCGCTTATCCTCAGGAAGCAGGGGAGTGAAAGTGTCCAGATCCCTGGTGAGATCCTTCCGAGACATGCCCATGTACAGCATGTAAGAGTTTATTCTGGAAGCCAACATGCATGCTTGGAAGCACTGATGCCCAAAAGCATTGAGTGTCCTTGAGTCTCTGCCAGGTGGCATGGATGAACAACATTAACAAAGTTTGCCCCTTCCTTTCTGAACACACTACCACTTATCCACTCTTTAGTCACCTCCTGTCTTGACTAATCTTCTCTTGCTGGTCTCCGTCTGTGTCATCTCTCTCCCCTTTAATCTGTTCAGAACTCTGCTGCACAGCTAATCTTCCTCCAGCCCCAATATACTCATATAACCGCTCTTCTCAAATCATTTCATTAGCTCCCCTTCCATTATCATATCCAATTCAAACTTCTCCTTCTGACCTATAAATGCATTCATTCTACTGCTCCTCACGACATTCTCTCCTCTCTCCCTATACCTCTCCTCATGAACTCCGTTCTTCCTCGTCCCTGCTTCTCTCTGTGCCCTTTTCTTCCACTGCCAACTCCAGACTTCGATCCTTTCACCTTGGTGCTCCTTATGCCTGGAACAAACTACCTGAATCTGTACGTCAGGTTTCATCTCTTCCTCTTTTCAATTCCATGCTAAAGGCTCACCTCTTTGAGGCTGCTTTTAGATCCTGATCCCTTGTTCTTCTTGTCATTCCCTATTTGTACCCTTTTTCTCAACTTTTGTACTGTCTGTCTTGATTAGATTGTAAGCTCTAACAAGCAGGGACCGTCTTTTATATGTATCTGTGCTGTGTAATGCTCTGTACATTAATGATTAATAGTAGTAGTAGTAGAGCAGAAACTAAATTTGAATAAAGTAAAACTATTTCTGACTACCGAAGGTATCAAAGACAACAATTTAAAGTCTGGCTTAAACAAAAGATAATAAAAAAACAGATCTGAACATCTGCCTTGCCCTTTTATGATATGCATGTTTTCAGACAAGAGTCTTCAAGGACTGGGCAGAACCATTTCTAGCATGATAATTAGGAGTCAAGTGCTGATAACCTCTGAGGTAATCGTTTGTCTATTCTTGGACATGTTGGTTGAACATCTGGCTTGCAAAGAAACATGCAACTACCCAAACCAATCAGAATTCTTTCCACTCTGGTCTCCATCACAAGAACTTGTACAAACCCATTTTAACTCTTCTACTGTGAGCTTATAATAAAATATAAGTATTCATCCCAGTCTCTCTCAGTGGGAGCTGCTACTGGTCATCTTCAAAATCTGCTCCTCATCCTTTCTGCAGAAAATGGAGATCTTTTTTACAAGTAGACAGAACTGTCCTGTCTCTAGAATCTCCAGAAAAGAAAACAGCACATTGACCAGCATTATTCACAATGAGTTCACCCTGATCCAGCCAATTCATAATTCAGGATTTCACAATTTCTCTTGCTATTGCATGTTTTCCTTGCATAAGACCCAGAAAAAAGAATATATAGTTGAGTGCTCTAATTGAATAAGCTTGTGATTTCTTTAAATAAAACTGCTCTGTAACTTAAGAAAGAGAACCTAGTCCTTGAGTGTATTTAATTCATTACTATATGCACCGTAGGCTCTAAATGAAGGCACACACATATTCCTCAATACATATATATATTAGCTTCCCTCTCAGAAAATATTTCTTATGCAGGTAGTGGCCAGTTGCTATCCAAGAAGGTCATAGAGATCTGGGAGACTGGATGTTTAGTCAAGTCTCAAGAATTTAAATAGACATTTTGGGGGGAGGGCATATTTGCAGCTAAACTAAATAAAGTGCCTAGCTGCTACCTGTTTACAACTGAATATCTGGACTGGTCGGACACCAGATAGTGATGATATTTAGCTGCTAACCAGAAAGCACTAAATTGTTAAAGTTAAGACAGATGAATGGTTGTCCTAATTTCAACCGCTTAAGCTATCCGGTTAGCAATCTATTATTGCTGCTAATTGGATAGCGGCTGGCACTGGCCACAGACCACCCTGATCTGTGGGGATATTCAAAAGCACCAACGTTGGTTCAACATACCCACCTTAGAGTATAACAAAGCTGGCGGTAGGACATATGGCAGAAAGCTGGGTGTTAGGTCACTGAGATCAGATTTGAGATGTCCAGATTGGGATGTGCTCGTTTCCTTCTGTATTTCACAAAAGGCTCTAAGAGGACATTGACAAACATGGGAATTACTAGCACATCCAACAGGAGAAGTAATTTAAGAAATTAAGACCCTGAGAAAAAGAGCACCCTGATCTTACATATTTACTCTACTGCAGCCAGGAATATTCCAGTTTCCTAGCTATAACACAGACAGCAGGCCCAACTTGGGGCCCGCTATTTCTTAAAGGGCCAATCCCTACAGCATTGGACCCTTCCACTTCTGAATTTCCCTCAACATCAGCAATAATGCCCTGTATCCATAATGCCATAGGATTTATCCCTGGTGCTCAGATTCACAAGAGTGTCTCTAACCCCATATCATTTGTCTTGTGATCAAACTGTCCAATAAGGTTGTACATCCCTTATTTGGAAGCTTGACCCCAGGGGTAGTACTACCAATAGGGGTTCAGAGGTGCTATGTTGAGCCAATGGGGCGGGAGCATCAGGGGATCATGCTTGCCCTCTCACTAGCTACCAGGGAACTCCTCGGTAAAATCCAGGGTGGGTTTGGAGGTGTGGGGTTTTATTGCTGATCTTGGGGGTAGAGGAGTTAGATAGGGGGTGATGTACTCTTGTGCTGCGGGAATTGGGGATTTGTCTTGTATCCATTGCCTATCATTGCCTACGAGGATTGCCTATCAACACAACTATAATTCAAGTATATGCCCCAACAACAGCTGCAGAAGAGAATGAAATTGAAGAGTTCTATGAACAAGTACAAGCTGAAATTGACAGAACATGGAAACAGGATATCCTGATAGTCATGGGTGACTGGAACTCAAAAGTTGGCAACAAAGAAGAAGGCAAAGTAGTTGGAAAATATGGACTTGGCAACAGAAATGAAGCTGGAGAAAGACTGATAGAATTCTGCAAGATCAATGATCTATTCATCTCAAACACCTTCTTCCAGCAGCACAAGCGGCAACTGTACACATGGACTTCACCCAATGGATTGTATAAAAATCAAATTGACTACATCCGTGGAAGTCAATGATGGAAAAGCTCTATAACATTAACAAAGACAAAACCTGGAGCTGACTGTGGTACAGATCATCAACTACTAGTATGCAAACTCAAGCTAAAGTTGAAAAAGAGCAAACCACTCATGAATGCAGCAAATATGACCTTGAGAATATACCACTGGAATTTAAAGACTGCCTGCAAAATTGATTTGCTGCTTTAGATACAAATGACAGAGCTCCGGAAGAGTTATGGAATGATATCAAGAAGGTTGTGTTGGAAGAAAGCAAGAAGTCTCTACAAAAGGTGAAAAAGCAAAAACGGCCAAAATGGATGATGGAAGAAACTCTGAAAATTGCCCAGAAACACAGAGAAGCTAAAGCCAGAGGAGAAAGAAAAACAATAACAGAACTCAACAGAGATTTCCAACGTGCAGCAAGACAGGACAAGGAAAAGTACTACAATGACACTTGCAAGGAAATAGAAGCAGAAACTATTAGAGGAAGAACAAGATCGGCTTTCCTAAAGCTACGAGAGTTAAAGAAAAAGTTCCAGCCTCGAATTGGAATGTTACAAGATGCTCAAGGTTCTATGTTGAATGATGCTGAGAAGATCAAGAAAAGGTGGAAGGAATATACAGAGTTTTTATATGATAAAGATCAAGTGGACCAACAGCCATTTCAACCTGTACCTTATGATCGGGAACCATTGGTGATGAAAGAGGAAGTTGAAGCAGCTTTGAAAGCCTTATCAAAGAACAAAGCACCAGGCATCGATAGCATTCCTATAGAAGTATTGCAGCAATCTGATGCAGCTGTTACCATACTTACAAGGCTCTGCCAAGAAATATGGAAGACAACATCATGGCCAACTGACTGGAAAAGATCTGTGTTTATACCAATACTAAAGAAAGGTGATCCAACTGACTGTGGAAATTATCGAACAATCGCTCTGATCCCACATGCCAGCAAGATTCTACTGAAAATTATTCAAAAGGGACTACAACCATACCTGGAACAAGAACTACTTAAAGTGCAAGCAGGGTTCAGGAAAGGGCGAGGAACGAGAGACATCATTGTGGATGTGAGATGGATCCTTGAAAAGACTAAAGAATACCAAAAGGATATCTATTTGTGCTTTATCGACTATAGCAAGGCTTTTGACTGTGTAAACCATGAGAAACTCTGGGCCACATTAAGAAGCATGGGTATACCAGAACACCTGATCGTTCTCTTGCGCAATCTGTACATTGATCAAGAAGCAACAGTTCGAACAGAACAAGGAGAAACAGAATGGTTTAAAATAAGCAAAGGTGTAAGACAAGGCTGCATACTTTCCCCCTACCTGTTTAATTTATATGCAGAACAAATCATCAGAGAAGCAGGATTGTATGAAGACAACAGAGGTGTGAAGATTGGTGGAAGACTCATCAACAACCTTCGCTATGCTGATGATACTACATTACTGTCTGAAAGTGAAGATGATCTGAAACATTTGCTTCTCACAATCAAAGAACATAGTCTCAAAATGGGCCTGCACCTTAATGTAAAGAAGACAAAGATCATGACAACTGGCATAATCAACAGGTTCATCGTTGAAGGAGAAGAAATTGAAATCGTGAATAACTTTAACCTATTTGGATCAACTATCAATAAAGAAGCAACAAGCAGTCAAGAAATAAAATGACGCATTACTCTTGGCAGAATGGCTATGAAAGACCTAGATAAGATTCTCAAGAGCAGAGATGTCTCTCTCCATACAAAGATTCGACTTGTTCAAGCCATGGTATTTTCAATAACATCATATGGATGTGAAAGCTGGACAGTGAAAAAGACAGACAGGAAGAAAATTGATGCCTTTGAATTATGGTGCTGGCGGCGAATACTGTGTATACCATGGACTGCCCGAAGAACAAACCAGTCGGTACTAGAAGAGATCAAACCTAAGCTTTCTTTAGAAGCTCAGATGACAAGACTTCGACTTTCATACTTTGGACACATCATGCGAAGAGAGAGATCGTTAGAGAAAGACATCATGCTTGGCAAGATAGAAGGTCAACGCAAAAGAGGAAGGCCAGCAATGAGATGGATCGATACAATAACAGCAGCTACGGGTAACAGTCTGTCAACAATGAGCCGCCTGACTGAAGACCGAACACAATTTAGGACAGCTATCCAGGGGGTCGCCATGAGTCGACTCCGACTCGACGGCACTTAACAACTTGTTCCATTGGGGGGAGGGGTTGGGGAGTTGATTTAATTTTGCACCTGTCCCTTTGTTTATATTCCAGGTATAAATCGGTAGCTGGCACTTGTGTATGCCCCAGGGCGGGTGCAAACTCCAGCGTAAAATCGGAAGCACCCATCTATTTTTGATCCATGCCCAAATCATGCAGCCTTTAACTCTCTGCATTCTGAGGATACAGATGTGCAAATGGCAACTTTCTAAAATTGCTGTTTGCATGTATAAGTAATCTAGAGGTGTAAATGTTGCTATTTACACATCCAGATGCTTCTAACATGACTTAATTATAGGATCTTGAAAGCTCATCTACCTAGGATGGTGATGGAGCAGTGAAGAAGACAAACAGCAAGTAAGAGCAGCAGGAATGGTTTCTGCTCCATGCAAACTGCACCGAGGAGTTCCTCAAAGCTCTGCGCTGTCCACTCTTCTTTTCAACATATTTCTGCAAACCATTTGCTCAATTATCCAAGCACATAACATTTTCTACCATATTTATGCAGATGATATTCTGCTTTAGGTACCCTTCTTCACCATGTAGCCCATCTACACCTCACTAATAAAGTGCCTTGCATCAATTACCCAATGGTTATCAGAACACAACATGAACTATGAGAAAACAGAGGTGCTCCATATTACGAGAGACACAAACTGTGACCCGCCAACATCTAAAAGAATCCCAGGAGCACAGTTAAAAGTGAAATTGGTTGTGGGTTACTTGGGAATAACCCTCAACCAGCAACCTCATATCAGCAACACCATAAAAAGCATCTACCACAAAATTTATTTATTTATTTCTCTTATATACCGCGCTATTCTGCATCAGTGTGGTTTACATTGAACAAACTGAAATTACATTGAACAGGGCATTATAACTTGGAGATAACTATTTTACAGGGAACATGGGCTATGGAGGGTTAAGTGGCTTGCCCAAGACCACAAGGAACACCTGTGGGACTAGAAACCCCAGTCCTTCCGGCCCAAGGTTGCTGTCCTCTAGTGGGATTTGAACCCCCGACCTTCCGGCCTGAAGTACCTTGCCCCAACCACTAGGCCACTCCTCCACTCCAGAATCAACACAGTGCAGCTTCTACAACCATTATTGAGCATCTAGGATTTCCGTAGAGTTTTTCAAGCCCTAGTCTGCTCACACTAGGATTATTGCAAATCATCCTGCAAGGACTACTGAATCACAAGATTCACCCGTTACAGCTGGCCACTCCTTGTGGCCTTGGGCAAGACACTTAACTCTCCGATGCCTCCGGTACACATGTAGATTGTGAGCCCTTTCTACAGTTTACAATCACTAGAAGCAGGTACTAGGGAATGTATTCCGTACCTGCTTCTAGTGATTGTAAACTGTACTGATGCTGTTCAGCCTGGGCGGCATATCAAAAAATTGTGTAATTTACTAATTAATGGTAGCACACCTTAATAAATCTAGTGATATAACTATGAATCATCTGGGACAAGGAAAACCTATTGTGCACTAATGTAATTATCTTGGAAAGCCTCATAATTCAATCTGAAATCCAAATTCACCATGGGCACCTATGTTTTTCATGTTCAACAGGTGTACTCAGTTGTGATCAGGAAATCAGCTTGAACTTTAAGCCCTTGAAAATGGCAATTGGTATGGCTGTGTAAAACACTTGGGCAGGGAAATAACTCATGTACCTGAATGTAACTCTCCTTCAGCTTGGATTTGGAAAGGGCAAGTAATAAATCTAGAATCCAAACACCAACCCCAAAAAGCAAATAACTTGGAGCCAAACAGGTGACAGCACAAATCTATGGCAACCTCTCTCCCCCAAACAAAACAGTATGCAGGTTTTCCGAATTTAAAGAGGTGCATCTCTTAAAGTACTTGAGATGGCCATTGTCTGACAGTCTAAAAGATTGGGACATCATTCAGCATTCGTATCTGCAGTTCTGGGCTGTTAATATATGAAGATGGATGGATTAAAAAAGGTTTAAATCAGTCTCTGCATTTCAATGTTATTGCAAACTATTCTAGAAGTTTATAACAGTATTAAGGAACCTTTCTCACCTCCAGGTGATTTATAGCCCAGCAATCCATCTGTGCCCATTTACTCTCCTGTAATAAAACATTCTATTCCAATTCCAGTGCATACTGCTAATGCATTAAAATAAGGAAGAAAAACTCTGTGGCCAAAAGAGCGGTGTCACCTCGGTAACACTGGCATATTTTATTTTTCTAGTTAATTTAGTGCTTATGAAAAAGCATCATTCTGTCACAGCTGGAAAATTAAGTTGTCCACATTTTTTTTCTCCGTAGAAGTGATGGAGTGGAATCAGTGACTATGAAAGCTCCCCTTCATATCCCCATCCAACCTAGTTCTGAGGGCTCAAATCTATGCCTGTTGCACCCTCTGCTGTTCTGTTGGAGGGTGCCAATTCTTAGGGGCTGCTGGGTAGCATGGAGGTTCAGCGCATGCCAAGTGCACTGCGGTAGAATTTATGGTGCGTCAAAAAATATGGCCCTGCTAAAAATCCCACTTTACCTGAGTAGCGTAGGTTGGGATGGAGACTGGGCAGTTCAGGAGCGGAGTTAGTACAGACATTTTGGCACATACGCACTGGCAATGTTACACTTAGCATGGGGGCACTTACTGTCACCTCAAAGGGTGGCAGTTAGCATAGCGCTACAACACAAAACCCACACTAGCTACATAGAGACATGTCAGGCACACCTTCACTTTTTAGCATGGGTCGAGCATCCTCTCCACACTCATTTTTGGGGAGGAACATGCAGTAGCTACCTGTGGTTTAGTAAACATGTCCCTTAATAACTAAATCTGTAATTACTCATCAAATAGCAATTGGGCCAAAACCTATGACTTGTTTCACATAGACCCACTGAACAGGAGTGACCATTTTCATTTAGTACTGTCCTTGGTTAAGGCAGAATTATGACCAGGAGACAACAGTGTTAGTCAGTGTGAGGGCTCCACACCCCAGCAGCATTCCTCAGTGCCACAGCCCGTTTTCCAGTTGGATCTGAAACTGTAACCTTTTGGCTTCACTCCAGGTACTTCCTCACTAAGTTAAGGAACTTGTAGAAGAGATCTACCTACTGCAGCTCAATTGCTCATATTCCTGTGTCCTTTCAGAGTAATTCTTCACTAACACATTCGATTTAAATATCTCACCTCCTCTACTTATAATAATTATAATATTGATGTCTCTGAATTACAATACTCTCAAAGTATAAATCCAATTTTATGAAAATGTACCTATAGATTTCTGTGCGGGATAAAAGTGTATCCTGCAAAAACATCCAAACTGTATTCTGGACTGTATTCTGCACGTACATGACACATAAGCGGGGATCACAGGATGAGGGCGGGAAGGGGTAGAACAGGGGTGTAGCCAGCCATGGAGACATAGAAAACTTATTCTGATCACACCCTTTTATATCCGCAGTCGGCCCCATAGATGTCTAGGTTACACCTGCAGAAACTTGGAATAAAGGTAGGCCTTAGAAATATTTCTGCTCTGCGCTGCAATGCAGTCCACAGTGGCAAATGGATGTGTAACCTATGCTGCGCACTGCTGTGTCTACAGTCTGGAAAACCACAACATGCAGTGTTATGTAACAGAAAGCAGAGGGCAGGGAGGACGTAGCCCAAAGTTGCATAAATAAACACCCCGGCAAATGTATGCGGTAGAGCACTGGTGTGCATTCCAACTATGTTGGCATTTGCTGCATGAGCTAAAGGGGCACAGCCAGGATTCCCTAACAATGGCCAGGTCCTGGAAATGATACAGATGATAGAGTCCTATGACTCCATGTGATAATGTAATCCCAGCTATCGGTGCGATGTGCAGCACCCAGTCAGCTGGAGTGTAGCGCCCTGCACGGTGGAACTGTATAATATGCTCTATTCAATGTGTAAATTCCCCTGATTCAGATACGGTCATATGTGAATCCTATTGGAACACAATAGTGGGGATCCCCTATGCCAGTGGCTATATGGCACATATCATTTTATTTATTTATTTATTTGAACAGTTTTTATATACCACTGTTTCCAAGGATCAGCAGCGGTTTACATTACAACAAACGTTATACAGTTAAACAATTAAACAGAACAATATTACATTATAACATGAGTTGAAAAGAACAATATTGATTAATGTAATTACAATGTAACAAGAACAATATTTGACTATGTTACAGTAAAACTGGATATCAGTAATATATTACAATATAACAGGAACAACAATATCAATATCAATATTTGAACTATAATACATTTAAACTATATAACAAGTATCAAGTGTTACTTTGATTATATATATATTGTGATACAGTGGAGCCAATGGAGGTTAGTGAAAATACAGAACTCACCTCAAAATGGGCTAGGCAGAGAGATCCAGCATGGCTAAGAAGGGCTGAGCACCCGGTGCCATCAGCACAGGTAGGAAAGAAAGGGTTAGAACGGAACTTTCCTGTCTGCAACAGTGACGCAGTTAGAATCCAGGATTCTAATTACCAGCACCTGCCCCCAGGAGCAGATGTTACGTGCAGAGAGGGGAGGTACAAAGGGACCTGGTTAGAACCAGGAAGTCAGAACAGCCCTGAGAACAGACCTGAGAACAGCTCAGAGACCAACTCTAAGAACAGTGCTGAGAACAACTTCAGGAATAAGGCTGAGAGCAACTACGAGAGAAAGTCTGGGAGACAGAACAAATACCTGAGAGCAAGTAAGCAGGACTCTGCAGGGGAAGGTGACACTCCGATGCAGCTAGAGTTTCAGCAGCAATCAGGCAAGTCACGGAAGCAGAGAGGGTTCCAAAGCTCCAGGAGAAGTTTTAATCCCAGGGAAAGCATTGAAGGGCTGGGAGGTCCAAAAGCTCTCAGAGAAAGCTCCAGGCAATTACCAAGGAGCGTTAGAGAAGCATACCACTGGCAAGACAGCCCCCAGGAGGATTTCCTGGAAGGCAGGAAGTGGAACACTAGCCCCGAGAGTTTTTACAAACCTCGGAGGAACTTGCTACACGAGGCTAGAACTTTGCCACGAGAGGAAAACCCCACAGCTGATGCCTGCAACCTAGATAGGGTAAAGAAGATAAAACCTTACATTGGGGAAGGAAGTGAAACTGGGTGTTTTTATAGTCCTTATTGGCAGCAAGGTTTTAACCTGGGAAAGGGTTCCAACTTCCAAGTGAGAGAGCCAAGAGAGACTGGCTATAAGAGAACTGATTACAGAAGAGGTTTTTACAATCCCGAGTTAGAGCAGTGCCTGGGAGAGGGGAAAGTTTACCCTCCCCCGACCAGTGAAGCTACCACTTGTTATATGAGTGAGCCTGGCTGTGTCAGCTACCAGCCAAGTATAAACCAAGATACAAGCAGTAATAATTACATTGACCAGGAGCCAATGGATTGTACAATTTGTCTGAATGATGAAATAACCTCTTTGCGTTAGACCTCTCTGTGCAAGGAACAAGAGAGAAGAAATATGCTCAAGCTGTGTTTTGTTTAAGTTCTGCATTTTTGTTATTCAAGCATTGATATTCGCCGGGGAACGGGAATAAACCCCACTTTACTTTATCACCTTGACTGTCTGACTCTCTGTCTTAAAAAGAAGTAGCAACAAGGTGACTCAAAACACCCTAGGCGACTGCCTAGGGCACTCACTGAGTCTCTCCCTACGAGGCTTGGTGACAATATGTGTAAGGAATGTGCACAGGTCACTGTTGCGATTGTTTGCATATGTGCACAGGTCATTGTTTGCATATGTGCACAGGTCACTGTTGTGATTGTTTGCATATGTTGGCCTATGAATTGCAATGTGCATATGGGTCTGTCCCCTGAGGCTGCTATACAGGGCAGGCTGTTTGGGCCCAATGCAGCTCTGTATCTGTTTGAGGTCCACTTCGGTAGGTATCGTGTATGTCTGTATGCTGTTTGAAATGTAAGGAGCAGGTATGATGCTGGTTTGGAAGCACTGATATCCATGGTGTCCATTCCATCGTCTAGGTTATTCGGTGCAGGGCATGCTTTGGCAGACATCTGCCTCTGTGGGACTGCAAGTGAGAGTGCGTGTGTGTATGTGTGTGGTTGGAGGGCTGCACAGGAGGATGTGGTTTGCTCAGCCACATATCGGGGGAGGGGGCAGATATGACTGCCAGGTACCTGGACCATAGGGCTGACTGCAGCATCACTGGGTGCAGGTGAGAGCAGGCAGGAGTGTGCTGGACAGTTCTGCATTCACCTGCCTGTCCAAACACTTCCCTGCCACTAATAAGGGGACCTCAGCAGGAGGGTGTGGTATAGGGCAGGACGCAGTAGACCATGCTCAGGTGCACCAGCATTGGTCTCCACTAATGTGCATAGTTTTAGGGAGCGATGCTGGGGTCTCTGGGCATGTCTGTGTGGTGCTTGCACTGCTGACTGCTGTCATTCCAATGGCCCCTAATTAGTGATAGGGAAATGTTTGGATGGGTTGTTATGGTGGGCCTGTTCTGCTGGGTTCATGTTCTTACTTAGCATTGTACAGTCATGTTCCTGTGATGTACACCACATGCATACGCTGGGAGGTCGTCTGCTGCCATGCATGTAGATCTACACTGCATCCTGGGCCAGTAGGTTCACTCTCTACCTCTTTTCCTGTTACATTACAGTGTTTTGCGATTGCTTTGTAGTGTTCTAGGCATGCCACAGATTGGTTTCCATCATCTAACCTGCATCCACCTGTCGGTATCGGCAACCTTCATTGTCACTTAGCCTCAAAACAGCACTGTTCATGACCACAGCAGCATCAAAGCTGCACATTTTAAAGGGGGGCATGGTCGTTCGTGGGTATAGCACGGAGATGGGCAGGGGTGCAGACGTACATCTTTTCAGAATACGGTGAATGCGGGGTGCGCCTAGCATGTCTATGTGGGTGATTCCATGCATGCGGCTGCATCTATCCTCCGCATGTGTGGAATTGGGCTCTGTTTCTGCTAGTTTCCATTGGGCCGTGCCCACTGTTCGGACGTGCACATTGTCAGATATGCCCTCTGTACATTTTGGCACAGGTACATCCATGTTGTGATTTCCGTTGGCACATGTATGTTCAGAGACGGGCCTGTGGAATCTGTGTCAGCGATTTCACCTCTCCAACTTACATGTTTCCATAGGTCCTGCACGTCCTGGTCTGAATTGGCCTCCACATATATAATATAATCAATTTATTTAAGAAAGAATTTGGTCAAACAATATCAATCTGTTAACTGCCACATAATTCAATGAAAAAATAAATACATTGAACAAAAATGTTTGCACATAAAATGCACCAAAGGCTTCTGTCCCATCATTAAATTTAGTTGTTATGTGTAAAGATTCAACACAGCTTCTTGCACAAATTTTCCTTGCACAACATTTTTGCAAACTCTTCTCTTCCAGAAGCTGCAGACTTGACATGCAGGATTTTTCATTTACTCACACTCATTTTTTCCTGATCCCTAAGTCTGGCCCAACATCTGGGCATTCAGTATATCAGGTTCCAGAGGTGCCCAATGCATACCACACTAAAAAGACTAGATAATAGTTTGGCAGTGCACATTAGGCAGAATAATTTGAAATATAATGTACACATCAGAAAAAAGAAATGGCTTTCAAACAGTACTGTGTTCTACCCTACTTCCCTTCATGGTGTGGCGCTGCTACAGAAAACATCATAAAGCAAAAGCAGAACAGACGTCGGAGTCACTGAAGCTTTCCCAGCTCTGCTTCTTTGAGCAATAAATGTGCCTGCTTACTTTAAAGAGCTAGTTTGGATCTTGCCATGAAGGTTTTGCACTTTTCTAGGACAAGTTGTTCCAGGCATGGCGCAGGACTGATGGGTACAGCCATGAGTGAGAGCTATTTATCACATCTCGCCTCTATTATCCTGATGTCAAAGACTGGCCCCATTTAGACAATGGTAGACTTGGTCATCCTGCATTGAGGGCAGGAAACCTGGAGGGAAATCAATAGAAAGATATAGTTAATTCTAAAATAAAAGCATGGAAGCAGCAGATGTATAATAGTGCACATCAATTACAATCAAACCACAAAGAAAAATACAACCTTGGGAAGTCTAAAATGGCTAAGCATTTTTTTGTGGCTATTTATGCTATTATGCTTCTTCTCTTCAAATTCAGATTTGATGGGACCTGAGGCCATATTAACCCCCTCAGGATGCATGACAATTCTGAGGCTGTATAGCACTTAGCATGGGTTTTAAAGCTTAGCAATTCTTAGCGTGGGTCTGTGTTAATTTTTAATGCATGCTAATACAGCATCAAGATAAAAATCCATGATAGGTGCTTAACTGTGCTAGGATAGGAGTTTCGGAAATCTTCTTATATGGAAGATTGACTCCTAGTGGTAGTACTGAGAGGATACTGCTAGGGGTTATAGTCACTATTTTGAACCCAGGCAGTACCAGGGTAGGATTGGAGGGGGAACACTCCTGCTCTTTCCACTAGACATCAGGGAAACCCCTGAGTGAGCCCCAGGGGGGGAATGAGGGGGCGGCTCAGTGTTTGTCATTGGGCAGGCTGATATTGAGAGAGGGGTATCTTGATGAGAGGATGGAATGTTATCCACAGGTGGGGTGCTGATCCAGGAGATACTGATGGAGGGAGGTTGGATTGGGAAGGGAATCTTATTGGTGGGGAATATTGGATTGGCATGAGTAATCTTGGAGGTCGAGTGGGAGGTTTATGTGTTGGGGTGGGAATGGAGGTTGTGCCTGCCATGCAACGGAACTTTGTTTTTTGTAACTTTGTGCCAGGGCCCACGTTGCCATGCTGTAGCAGGTAGTAAGGATGCACCCATGTTACTATCCACAGAGCAGACAGTGCACAGGTCAACTTACTTACTGTGTATTATTTTTTGCACATAAAGGGAGGTAAGTGCAAAAAACCCCAAAAACACTTACTGGACTTCAGAAAAAGGGTCCCTAAATTTCCTCACCATCTTCTTTAGATATTCCCAATCATGGGTCTTGTCATCTTAACTTTGTTGTGTAGCTTGTCTGTCCATCTTGACTAAACTGTAAGTTTCAAGGATTAGGGAGTCTCCATTATATGTCTCTGGATGGTGCTATCTTCATCTGGTATGCACCATAGAAATTATTAATAATAGCATACATTTCTAATAGTAACCATAAGCAATATTGGGTACTTGCTGTTTATTTGTAGATGTCATAGGATTATGCCAGTATATGTTGTATAGTCTTTGAAGAAAATTTGAGTAGTTAGGTGAAACTACAGGATGCTATGAGGTCATTTTCTAACTGGGTGCTTAGGCAACTAGGGCAGGAAGGCACCTATTTTTACCTATTTTCTGAAGACGCATATGAAATACTAGCAGCTATCACTCTGAGATTGAGGGCACAGACGTTATGCCTGCTCGGCAGATGCAACTGTTAGCATGGACTTTGCACACATATATGCAGATTTAATCAAATATGTGTGTAAATCAAACTCCATCCATGTTGCGCACCTGAGCATGCCTGTGTGAAACTATGTAGTGACCTATGGTACTTTTAGCCTATTTACGTGCGTAAAACAGTGTGTTATGCATTAATGTGGTTTATAAAATGACCCTCTGTGAGGACAATTTTAGAAGCCATTTTGGCACATAAAGCAGTGCGGTATTGGGGTAATTTAATGAATCTTATACATGGAAAAGGGCTTTTATAAAAAGTATGCTGATGGAAAATATGTGTCTATGTTTACAGGATCTGAACATAGGTGTTCCTGAGGAGGCATAGTTTGGGCAAGGACAAGGCAGGCTGTGATGTAAATTTGCATCAACATTTGTGTGCTATAGAGGTTGGATCTGGGAGCTTATTTTATAAATCTACATAGGCACCTTTATAGGTTTTATAAAATAGGCTTCCTTTTAGGATTTCTCATATAGGCATTTTGTTACAAAATCAAGCCCCAAGTAGATGCCTATAACGAAGATCAACTTACATGTGTACAATCTGTATGCATGTGCAACTTTATTACTAGAGTTGAGCAGAAACGTTCCCGGGGACAAGATTGGGAAGAAGTTTGCATTTCTGCAAATACTTTTACAAATAAATGTGTATTATAATGCAGAAGATGCATGCATTCTAAAGAGCAGGCATTAATGCAAGCACAAATTCTCAGGAGTAATTATTCAAAATAGAAAGATGCACATGCCTTCATTTTGAAAATCACTGGTACCTGCATAGCAAAAAGTGTGCACTTGCAAATTATGTATGCATTTAGTTTTAAATTGACCTCATTTACTCATGAGCAGATCATTATCTGACTTATCTTGAATAAATAATAATAATTTCTGCTTTTATATGTCATGTATCAGTTGCTACTGTTAGCGGCATAATTTGCTAAATGTTGATTGGGATATCCTGCTATGGTGTTATCTAGAAGTAGGGAGAGCCCAGATTCTCTATAGGGAGACTCTTTCACCAGCTTGTAATGGAACTCATGCTGGAGGGGGTGATACTGGATTTGATGCCCGATCACCGGTGGCAGCAACAAGGAGCAGGAGGTAAGCTCCTCCCTGCTCCCCATCACCAATCTGGACTGAGAAGCCCAATTTAAAAAGCAAGATGTCTCAGGCGCCGAAGAACGGACCATGCAGCAGCCCGATCACTGGTGGCAGCAACAAGGAGCGGAAGTAAGCTCCTTCCCGCTCCCCATCACCAATCCGGACTAAGCAACCCAATTATAAAGCAAGACGCACGCGCGCTTAGTGGGCCTGCACCTGAGGGCCTCTCCAGAGGGCCCTTAGGCATGTACCATATTGATCCAGCCCCCTCCTCGCATGAAAAGTAAATCACCACCGCAATACTCACTACTGAATCCAACCGTGTTGCAACACCTCATCACAGTATCCCAAAGCATCATCACATGCGCTTCACTGACCACAACAGCAGCCCAACATCGGAGCTTCCCAGTGCATCCAGAGCCCAACTTAACACTGCCAGTCTACAACAGCAGGAGCTAGGGTAGGTAGCCCCTCCCTGCTCCCATGGAGTACCAGCCTGAGCTACAGAAAGAAAATTTAAACATCTGAGCTCCCTGACATTCTCCTGCCCATTAAACCCACACCTGAGATCTCCGCCAAGGAGCCCCTGGATATCGGAAGAAGAAAAACCTGTCAAACAGCACAACCACCTTAACAGAGCTACAACCTTAACTCCAACATACTGAACTACACCTACACCACTAACCCACCAAACACAGAACATGTGGCACATATACCTAACCCTCTACACACTACTCACACTCTTGCTCACAGCCTCAGTCCACATCCCTTCCCACAACCTAAACCACCTGCCTCATCACGTAATACACAACCCATCCAATATATGGATATTATGTTCTCCACTTAGGAAGCTTACACCATAAAAATATAAGACAACAGAACCCCCAGCACCTCAAATATATCAAGATCAAGACTAACCATGTGACACCCTCCCCAAAGCACAATACACTCACACATACACTCAACTGTGCACTCATAAATGGATCAGTATGATACAAAATCCCAGTCATCAGAGGTATACTTACCACCAAACACTTTGACATTCTAGGCATAGCTGAAACTTGGCTAATGG
This sequence comes from Ichthyophis bannanicus, assembly GCA_033557465.1. Taxonomy (NCBI): domain Eukaryota; kingdom Metazoa; phylum Chordata; class Amphibia; order Gymnophiona; family Ichthyophiidae; genus Ichthyophis; species Ichthyophis bannanicus. The sequence goes on along the minus strand of CM066049.1, from coordinate 78,216,713 downwards.
ACACAGACACTGTTCTTCTGAACCAACTCACTCTGGATGGCTACACCCCTTTTCACTGTCCTTGCTCTTAACGATGAGGTGGAGGAGTAATGATTCTAGCCAAATCACACCTCAACTTCCAATACCTCTCAACCAAAAACTCTGAAGAAATAGATTCTCTCACCATATTGAACAAACAACTGACCATCTTCCTCACATATAGAACATTGACCATATCCAACGTGGACTTATCCAGCATCCTTGAAAAAGCAATCACAAACACCAAATCAAACAAGGACCTCATTGTCCTCGGAGACTTTAACCTCCCCACAATCCCCCCAAAAAACACTAATACATTCCTGGAAGCAATGTCAGAAAATGGACCTCCAACAAATCATACTTACCCCAACACACGAAAAAGGCAACACACTTGACCTAGTCTTTGACAACAACTATACAACACATACAGGCCCCCCACTTTCAAAACATACCCAATCATTGCCCTGGTCTGACCAGAGACTAGTCAGTTTCTCCATCCTCATAAAGAACATAATAAAACCTGCTACCCACCAATAAACAGGGCAATGCTTAAAACAATTCAACAAGGACACGTTTCTACAAAATATCCTCCCACAAATGGAAACCATCACAACTGACCCCACCAGTTTCACTGATAACTGGAATGAAATCATCAGAAAAGCAGCATCTATAATGTCCACCCCACTTCGCACAAACAGAAAACTCCACAAGATCCCATAGTACATCCCTATCCCCCCCCCCCCCGCAAGCTCAAAATCCAACTTCAAAAAACTGAAGAAAGATGAAGAAAAACTACCAACCAAGAAGACAGAACCAACTACTTAAACACCATGAAAATCTACTGCACTGAAACTGACAATGCCAAATATGCATATCATATAAAACTGATCAACAGCTCAATCAACTGCCCAAGTGAACTCTTCAACCTCATCAGTCAACAAACAAGGACACCTATAACTACAAACACCACATTCAACAACTCCAGAACCATATCGACAAGAACTCACTCCTTGACCCCAGCAACACAGATTCTGCCCACTACATGGAGTTGAAACATTGCTGGTCTCCCTCATCAACACCCTAATAAAAGGAATACAGAATGCATCCCAAGGCTTCATCTTCATGGCATCTCAGTCTCTTTCGACACTGTCAATCAAAACATCCTCCTGCAACACCTCCAATCCACTGGCATCCATAGCACATTCCTCCAGTGGTTCAAATCATACCTAAACAGAAGATACCAACAGATAAGAATTGGAGCAAACACCTCCACTTCTTCAAATAAACACAAGGGGTACCACTTATCAACACTCCAATTCAACAACTATCTCTAGCCCCTCTGCTCCATCATCAAATCCCACATCCTCACCTTTCATATTTACGCTGACAATATCATATTTTATGGGCCATTAAACACAAAAAAAACATACTTCACTTATCACCAAAACTGCTTTTCTGATGTCTCCAAATGGTTAAGCAACAACATCCTCACAATAAACTACAAAAAACTGAAGCTATATTCATAACTAATGACAACAATTGATAATAACAATTCATAACAAATGACAATGACAGGAAGGTGATTAGCGGGGTGCCCATTTATAGTTTTAAGCCATTAAGCTAAGAACAAACCAGGCCCAGGACCGAACCCTAGGGCACCCCACTAATCACCTTCCTTTCATCCGAGTGAGCTCCATGTACGATCACATTTCGTCTGTCAGTCTACTAATTTCTAATCCGGTTTACCATCTTGGGACCCATCCTCAAGCTACTGAGTTTATTGACAAGTCTCCTATGAGGAACAGTATCAAAGGCTTTGCTGAAATCCAGGTAGATGATATCCATCGCATGCCCCGATCTAGTTCCTTGTCACCCAGTCAAAGCACTCAATCAGATTTGTTTGGAAAGACTGTCCTTCAGTAAAACCATGTTGCCTCGGATCTTGCAACCTGTTGGTTTTGAGAAAGTTCACAATTCGCTCTTTCAGGAGTGCCTCCATTACTTTTCCTGCCACCAAGGTAAGGCTCACGGGTCTGTAGTTTGACACTTCTTCCCTGTCACCACTTTTGTGTAGAGGTACGACATCAGCCATTCTCCAGTCCTGAGGAACCTCTCTTGTTTCCATGTATCTTTAATAGCCCTGCAAGAATCTCTCTGAGCTCTTTCAGTATCCTGGGATGTATCCCATCTAGTCCCATGGCTTTGTCCACTTTCAGTTTAGCAAGTTTTTCCAACACCTCATCTTCTGTGAATGGTGTGGTATCTATTTCATTCCCATTTTTGTATTTGGGAGTCACAGCTGGTCCATCTCCAGGATTTTCTTTAGTAAAAGAGCAGAAGTATTTGTTTAGCAATTTCGCTTTTTCTATGTCACTTTCCACGAGTCCTTTCCCAGCACTTCTGAGTCCTGCAATTCCAACTCTGATCTTCTTCCTTTCCCAAATATACCTGAAGAAAGTTTTGTTGCCACCCTTAACATCTTTAGCCATCTTTTCCTCTGCCTTTGATTTTGCTATCCTCATTTCTCTTTTTGATTCTTTGAGTTTGATCCTGTATTCATTTCTGTGTTCTTCTGTTTGCAAGCTTTTGAATTTTGCGAAAGCTGTGTTTTTTGCCTTTATTTGAGCAGCCACTTCTTTGGAAAACCAAATAGGTTTCCTTCTCCTCTTGTTTTTATTTACTTTTCTTACATATTTATCTGTTGCCCCTTTTATTGCCACCTTTAGTTTAGCCCATTGCAATTCCACTTCCCTTATCTCCTTCCACCCTGTCATCTCCTCCTTTAGGTACTCGGCCATTTTTTTGAAGTCAGTGTTTTTGAAGTTTAGGACTTTGAGCTTGCTATGTTTTGCCTGTACCTTGGCTTTTATCTCAAACCACACCGTGTGATGATCGCTGTTGCTCACAGGGGCACTCACGCAGACATTCGACATGCTATCACCGTTGGTGAGCACTAAATCCAGCGTTGAGCTTTCCCTGGTTGGTTCCATGACCATTTGTTTAAGTAATGCATCTTGGAGAGCATCTACAATTTTTTTGCTTCTTTCCAGATGTGCAGAAGGAGTAATCCAATCCACATCAGGTAGATTAAAGTCACCCAAAATGATCACTTCCCTTTGTGGCTATCTTGGCAATATCTATAATCAATTCATTATCTATCTCTTCAATTTGAGTCGGAGGTCTGTAGACTACAGCAGTATGGATGACAGTGCCATCTCCTCATTCCAACGCAATCCAGAGTGCTTCTTATTTTCCCCATGTCCCCTGCATTTCAGTAGCTTTAATATTACTTTTGACATACAAGTCTACTCCTTCCTTTTCCATTTTCTCTGTCTCTTCTGAATAGATTATAGCCAGGTATGGCTATATCCCAATCATGTGATTCATTAAACCATGTTTCTGTAATGGCCACAATGTCCAAATCCATTTTCACCATTAGGGCTTCCAGGTCCGGAACTTTGTTGGCTAAGCTTCGAGCATTTGTGCTCATTGCTTTCCAGCATTTACCTGGCTTGTGTGTATTTTGCATTGATTTTGTTCTGCCCACATCTTCCCACTTGTTTTGGATGTGTGGTTTAAAAGTGTGGCTGTTTCTGATGTTATTCTGCTTTTGCAGGGGGTGGCGTGCAGATCTTGACCTTCCACATCCATCACCCCCTTTTCCTAGTTTAAATGAATATCCACATACTGCCTGAATTTTTCACTTAGGATTATTTTCCCTGCGACAGAGAGATGTAGTCCATCAGCACAGTATAGTCTCTTGTTGGTCCATCTGTTTCCTCAGTCACCAATAAATCTGAATTCTTCTTGTTTGCACCAGGTCTGGAGCCATGTATTAAAGCTGTTAATGCGATGCAGCCTTTTTGTCCCCTTACCAAGAACAGGTAGAACGTCTGAGAATGCAATAGTGTTAACAATTGGCTTGAGTTTGTCTCCCAGAGATTGGAAGTCCTTTTGGACTGTAGAGGCACTGTTTCTAGCCAGTTCATTTGTGCCCAAGTGGATAACAACATCAAGTTTGGAGTGTTTACTTTATGCGCTAAGTACTTCAACAACTTGGTTTGTATTCCTGTTGGCTGTCGAGCCTGGTAGGTACATGACTATCTTCTCTCCTTTGAGCTGTGTTCCCAAGTTGGGGCCTCTGATGATGGAATCTCCAAGTAGTAGTTTTTTTCTGTTTGGTGAAGTTTTCTTCATATTTGGTGCTTTAGCAGGAGATTGGGCATTGTCTGTTTCATTTAAGGGCCCTTCAGTTTCTTTGGATTGAGCATCCTCATTAGCCAAGGCAGAGAAGGCATTATGCAGGGATATCTCTTGATGTATAGGATGTCTCTGCGTTACAAGTCACAATCTACCAGAACCCACTGTGATCCATTTGTTCCTGGGGTGTTTGATTCTTTGTGGGAGTGGTGGTGGACTTTGTTCAGTTTGTATCCTAGAAGAGGTGTGTTTCATTGCAGCCATTTCCTCCCTCAGTAGAGTCACTTCTTTATGTATGGCAGCTAGATCTTTCCTTAGTAGAGTCAGTTCGTCATGCATGGCAGTTGACCTGAGGCACATAGGACAAGCTCTTAGGCTCCAAATGATTCATCTTGGAATGAAAGTACCACAGTTATTGCACTGAATACACGACATGTTGGTTAAGCAGTCCCAGAAGAGGAAGAAGAAGAAGAAAGGATGAAGAAGATGTGGGCTTTTAACCCAAGTAGGAAAGGATAGATGGCACGTATGTGACCACTATATAGGCAATGTAGCCTCTAGGGTGGGTGGGGTGAGGGATAGGGTGGGCGGGAACCTAAGTGTCTCTGGCGAGTAGGCTGTTCCTGAACTGTGGGCACACACAGATATCTGATGTAAGTCTATACAAGGAAAGCAGTCTAAATGTCCCCAAGCTTAGTCTAAAACCACAATTAAAAGCTATAATAGTAATACCCCCAAAAATCAACAGTTAGAATTTATAGTTTTAAGCCCCAGGGTTCGGTCCTGGGCCCGGCACTGTTCAATGTATTTGTGAGTGATATTGCTGAAGGAGTGAATGGAAACGTCTGTCTTTTTGCAGATGACACAAAAATTTGCAACAGAGTGGACTCCCCTGAGGGAGTGGATAACATGAGGAAAGATCTACAAAAGCTGGAAGAATGGTCTAATGCTTGGCAATTATGATTTAATGCGAAAAAGTACAGTGTCATGCACTTAGATTGCAGAAATTCAAGGGAAATGTATGCGATAGGGGGCGAGAAGTTGGTGTGCATGGTTCAGGAGAATGACCTTGGTGTGATTATCTCTGATGATCTCAAGGTGGCAAAACAGTGCGACAAAGCGGTGGCAAAAGCCAGGAGGATGTTGGGCTGCATACAAAGAGGGATTACCAGCAGAAAAGAAGAAGTACTTATGCCACTGTACAGGTCGCTGATGAGGCTCACGTGGAATACTGTGTTCAGTTTTGGAGACCATATCTTGCAAAAGATGTAAAAAGACTGGAAACTGTTCAGAGGAAGGCGACCAAAATGATTTGGAGCCTGCGTAAGAAACCTTATGAGAAGAGACGTGAAGACCTAAATATGTACACTTTCGAGGAGAGGAGGGATAGGGGAGATATGATTCAGATCTTTAAATACTTAAAGAGGAGCGAAGAACAAACAAACCTCTTCCAAAGACGGGAAAGCTGCAAAACTAGAGGGCATAACATGAAGCTGCAAGGTGGAAAATTGAAAGGCAATGTCAGGAAGTATTTTTTCACTGAAAGAGTGGTGGATGCTTGGAATGCTCTCCCGATGGAAGTGGTGGGGGCAAACACGATGAAGGAATTCAAAACAGCATGGGACAAGCACAGTGGATCCATTTACAGCAACAGGATAAAAACAAAATAAACTGAACCATCTAACCTCTCAACAAATAGGGGTGTCCTACATGGAGTGGTGGGTCCACCCCTAAACCAAGACATGGAGAGGGTGGCATGCACAGAGCGACAGGTGCACCTACTCTTGCCGTATTGCTGGGCAGACTGGATGGACCATGCTAGTCTTTTATCTGCCATCATTTACTATGTTACTATGTATGTTACTATGACAACACATTTTCTCCCCCAACCTCCATAACACTAAACAATACCCAAATACAAGTTCAGCCAGCGGTGAGATACCTTGAAATCATCATAGATAGACATCTACTCTTTAAAGAGCAAATAAACAAAACCATCAAAGCAGTATACTTCAAGGCCAAAACCATGCAATGCCTCAGACTTCCCCTAGATCCCTCAGACTTCCACACAGCAATCCAACTCATAATCCTTCCACACCTAGATTACTGTAATTCCATCTACCAGGGCCTCCCACAAGTGACACTGCTACCTCTACATACAACAGTATGCATCCTGCAAGGAGCATCAAAATATGAACACATCACAGCCATTCTTAAATAGTTTCATTGGCTACCAATTACAAACCGGATAAAATACAAGACTCTGCTACTAACACACAAAAGCATCCACTCATTCTCTACTACACACCTCCACATCCTGCACAAACTCAAAAACCCAAAAGGACCAGAAGAACGGGGGGCGGAGCCCGATGTCCAGCGGGATGGTCGCATAACGCTGAGGCTCCCGAGAGGCCTACTCAGAATCCTGAATTAACACCGGACATACTTGAATTTCTGCTCTGATCTTGCCGGGGCACATTGGTGAGATGGCGGGGACCAAACCCACGCGCCTGGAATTTGGATCTCCAGCGGCGTCTCACGGTAAACGCTCCAAAACTGAACCCCCGTCCCCGCAGAAGGGGCTGGCTTTGCGCGAGGGCCCCGAAATGCAGCAGGAAATCCTCGCAGAAATTAGAGGGGTTAAGGACCTCGTGCAGTCAAACGGTGAAGCACTTCGAGCGCTGAGGGAAGATCTTGGTGTACTGCAAGGCAGGCTGGAGGGGCTCTCTTCGCGTCAGGACAAAATGGAGAGTATATTCGACTCCCATGCGGTCCGGCTGTCCAAACTCGACAAAGTTGAACGCCAGGTGCGGGCCTTGCAGAAAGAAGTGGAAGATGGCAATAATAGAGCGCGCCGCAACAATCTACGACTCGTGGGCATACCGGAGGGAGCGGAATTGGGAGACATGAAGGAGTTTTTAGGTAAAATCCTCCCTTCCCTGCTCCAAATCACCTTTACCAAAGAATTGGAGATCGATCGCGCTCATCGTGTACCCACAAACATAACGCTCAACAGGAAGACCCCGCGGCCTATCATCTTTCGACTTTTGAGATATCAACATGTGGAACAAATTCTCAGTGCCTCCCGGGCAAAGGGCCATATGGAGTTTGAGAGCCACAAGGTCTCCTTCTATCCTGACTTGGCTAAACCCACGGTCGACCGCCGAAAGCGCTTTCTGGAATTTCGGCCGAGGCTTCAACAACTACAAGCATGCTATGGCCTGATGTACCCGGCCAAGCTCCGAGTTACGCTTCACAATCAGACAAGAACATTTGAGGACCCTGATCTATTAGCGGAGTTTTTGGACTCTAAAGAAGCCGACTTGATGCGCTGACTTCCAGAATATTCCTACCAGTACTCTCATATCCGCTGTGCCTGCCATATTGGATGTACCGCGGTTCAGCGAAGAGTCTGTCGAGGGCGGTTTGTTGCCTTATTTTGAAGATATCTGGGACCCGACTCCATCTACCCATAGTAGCCTCGACGAGTATCAGAGACAGTGTTACTTATGGACTCTGGTGTTTCTTTTCTTTTACTATGTCTCTATCTTCCTCTCTAGGGCCTCCTCCCGCAGACATCTGGTCGCCATATTCATTGGGGGTTTTGCTTCTTCTCTAGGTTACGTTGGTACATATTTTTCATTATGGGTGTATTGGCCAGCATACTTGGTGCTTATGTCATTATTGTACAGATTCTGATTATGTTGTAAGTTTTCAAGCGCTCTTACCTAAAATGTCTGTTATCGATTGATGGCACCATGTAAGATTTTCTCATTGAACGTACAATGAATCAATAATCCGATAAAACGGAGGAAAATTCTAAGTTATTTAAGTCATGACGCTGCGGACCTGATTTTCCTCCAAGAAACACATTTCAATTTGAAGGAAACTCTCAAACTCAATATTAAACCTTACATGGTGGCCGCCTATTCCCCAGCCGTTTCTAGGGAATGTGGGGTTGCCATATTGGATGGGAACTCTCTGCATGCTACTATTATAGCGACTTGCTCAGATACAGCGGGTAGATGGTCCCGAGTTCACCTCAAGATAGGTCACTTTAAGTTACATGTATATGCCGCTATGCTCCTAATGTAGATGACCCTGCCCTTTTGTTACTATTGCTCAGGTTGCGCAGGCCTCTGCTAATACTTCATTGATATTGGGGGGGATTTCAATTTAGTTCTTGATCCCCTGATTGACAAATAGCCGCCTAGGACAAGTGGTCCCCCCAAGAGTCACATCGCGCTAATCTCTGTGAACACAGATATTGTTCTAGTCGATCTATGGAGGTTACTACACCTCAATGAGCTTGACTTTACCTTCTTCACTTCCCCTCACAAATCCCAGTTTTGCATCGATTTCTTTCTGATATCAATACTGTTGGTTCCTCAGGTGGACGCTGCAAAGATTCACTCTCAGCATCTTTCAGATCATGCTGCTATTTCTTTTCAATAACATACTATTGCACTCCAAGGGAATCCGGGGGCCTGGTTCTTTGACAGAGCCCTATTAATTCAGCCAGAGTTCCGGTTAGAAATTCGAGCAGCCATGTATGATTACTTCCAGACCCTGGTACTCCAGGGGGATCTGGACACCCCAACAGCTCTTCTCTGCAGCTCGTTGGAAAACCTTTTCTGATTTATACAGGGAATTTGCGTTACCAGCGAAACATTACTTTCAATTGCTGCAGCTTCCATGCTGCCTCAAAAGCGCTCCAATCATGCCGCCCTCTGTCCCTACTAAGGACGGGCTATTAGAACTAATTCACTCTATTAGTAGTACACATGGGGTAGCCTCTAACTTTTATAACTATTATGTCAGGGTACAGATACTGTCACTTGTAGAGTCCAACAAGCCTGGGATCGCTAACCGCAAACCACTTTAACCCCTGTGCATTAGAGCGTTTTCTGGAGCAAAATAGTGCGGGTTTCCCGGTCTGCCTCAGTTACCCAAACTCTCTTCCTTTTTGCACATAGATGTTCTTATATTCCAGGAAAATAGCCAAATGGAACACAACTGCCAGGGATCAGTGTAGGTCTTGCCATACTGATGTAGGACCCTCGCTCATGTTCTTTATGAATGTCCTTAACTACAGGTTTACTGGGGGCGGGTCTGGGGTCGTATTCCATTTATCTTACACCTCACGAGCCTCTTTCTTGGAAGACTGTGGGACTCCGCTCAGTGGTGGAGGCCCCCTCTCTTCCTAAGAAGGATCGCTTTCTCCTGATTTCATGCTGGGTATAGCCATATGTTTAATCACGAGGACTTGGAAGGATAGCTCTCGACTTACTGTCAATGAATAGTGGAACCTTGTCTGCTTATATAGTAAATATGAGCAGATATCTCGGAGAGCTATTTTCCATACCCAAATTCATTCTCGCTTGTCTAAAGGGCAGATGCTCCAAGATCATGTACAATCTGCTCATTGCTTCGACATGTCTGTTTAATGTACACTCATCATGTTTAAGATCGCTGTTAGGTTTTGTAACACAATAATGTCAGTACACGCCCGCTTCGAGAATGATTCAGTTTCCTAGAGAAGAAGCAGGGGGGAGGGGGGTGGCAGGGGTTTACTTTGGTGTATGTATCATATTCCATGTATGTATTTGTCTTTTAGCTGTATGTCTTCCTTTCCTTTGTTGTTGTAAAACGAAAATAAAGAATTAAAAAAAAAAAAAAAGGACCAGAAGAACATCTACAAGAACACACTTACCATCCCACACGCTAAAACCAAATATAATCAACAAGCCTGCAAATGAGCTTTCCAACTATATGCCCCCTCCTTATGAAATACCCTTCCGACTTCAACAAGAAACACCACTGACCTCTGCACCTTCCAAAAACAACTAAAAATGCACCTTTTCTAAGAACAGTACAGCCCTATGAGTTAACCCCCTCCTTACCCAAGATGTAAGCATTATATATAACTAAGATTTGATACCTATTGTACATAGTTAACTGTTTATGTAAATCTATACAACATTTACTATATATATTTATCATGTTTCTATATAACCAACTGGTATTTTACTGTTCTATGTAGATCACTTTGACCTGCTGAAAAGCAGTATATATACACTGCTAAATAAATAAATAAATGTTTACAGGTGAGGAGAGTATTTATGATGCTGTAGTAGCTGATCATCTTATATCCAATGATCACTGGATGGTGAGCTTCAATATTAAGACACGGATAGGACGGTTCATTGACTTCAAGAAAGTGGAGTGGAGGAGTGGCCTAGTGGCTGGGGCAAGGTACTTCAGGCCGGAAGGTCGGGGGTTCAAATCCCACTAGAGGACAGCAACCTTGGGCTGGAAGGACTGGGGTTTCTAGTCCCACAGGTGCTCCTTGTGGTCATGGGCAAGCCACTTAACCCTCCACAGCCCATGTTCCCTGTAAAATAGTTATCTCCAAGTTATAATGCCCTGTTCAATGTAATTTCAGTTTGTTCAATGTAAACCGCACTGATGCCGAATAGCACGGTATATAAGAGAACGTAAATAATAAGAAAGCTAACTTTGCAAAGATGGAGGAATACTTTAAGAAGTCTTTAACTGGATGAGAACATCTGGGGGAAAGAGAACAGTGGGCAAAAGTGAAAGGAGATAATTTAAGGGCAACAAACCATTTTGTTAGGAAAGTCAATAAAAGGGAAAGGAGGTTGCTATGGTTTTCAAAAGAAGTAGCTGAAAAGTTAAGGAAAAAGATGTTAGCCTTTATAAACTATAGAAGATCACAGTAGAAGATCACAGAAAAAGGAAGACAAACTAAGTGAAGCTGGTAAAGTAGAAAAGCAAAGATGCAAATGGAAGAAAAAATAGCTGATACAGTAAAACATGGGGACAAGACTCTTTTTTTGGTATGTTAGTGACAGGTGGAAGTACTAAGGTGGCATTGTGAGACTCAAGGGTGAAGGGGGATATGTACAGGCTGATGAGGATAAAGCAAATTGCTAAGCAAATATATCTGTTCTGTGATCATAGATGAAGGACCAAGAATGCTACCTCAGAATACAAAAATTAGGAATAGGAGTGAGGTAGAACTTGAACTACTTTCAGAAGTCTATGTTACTGAGGAGCTAGCAAAACTAAAAATGGACAAAGCAATGGGGCCAGACGGGTATTGAAAGACGTTAGGGAAGTAGAGGCAAGTCTGTAGGCTGACCTTTTCAAATGCTTCCTTAGAGTCAAGAGTGGTCTCAGAGGATTGGAGATGGGCAGATGTGGTTCCTGTCCATAAAAGTGAAAGTAGATAAGAAGTTAGTAACTACAGACTGGTTAGTCTGACCTCTGTGATAAGTAAATTAATGGAAATGCTGCTAAAGCAGAGGATGGTTTAGCTTCTGGAATCCAAAAGGTTACAGGACTTAATACAGCATGGCCTTACTAGAGGGAGGGCTTGGTAGATGAATCCTATTGATTTCTTTGACCGGTTGACCAGAGAATTGGATTAGGGGAGAACACTAGATGATGGTATACTTAGATTTCAGCAAAGCCTTTGACACCATACTTCACTGGCAACTTATAAATTGCGTGCCCTTGGGATGGACCCTAAAGTAAGTGACTGGGTAATTGGTTGAGTGGGAAGTACCAGAGGAAGGTAGTAACTGGGCTCATTCTGAAGATAGAGGCATTACAAGTGGCATGCTTCAAGGATCGGTCTTTGGTCCTGTTTTTCTAAACACTTTTGTAAGCAATATTGCGGAATATGTCAGGAAAGCTATGCCTTTTTATGGAGGATACCAAAATTGGCAACAGGGTAGACACCTTAATGGATCTTGAAGAATAGTTGAGAATTTGGCAGCTAATATTTAATGCTAAAAAATGTGAGGTCATGCATTTGGGCTGCAAAATCACAAGGGAGTGGTAGTATAGGGGGTGAAGTACTACAACACATGAAAGAAAGGTGGGATCTGGGAGTGATCATATCACGTGATTGTAAAGTGGCCAAACAGGTAGAAAAGGTGATGGCAAAAGCCAGAAGGTTTTATTTTTTATTTATTTTATTTAACAGGATTTATAGACCGCTTCATCCTTGAATCAAAGCAGTTTTTACAGAGAACGGTATGATTTAGAACTCAGTTTATACAGAGAACATTATAACTCTTGGGGGTTTTAACAATCTAGCAAAATAAACTATTGTTAATTCAAGATGATAACATTACATGTGGGTACTGTTAACCTGTACCATAACCTGTATACAGTTTGCATGTACAATATAAAGTGCTCATTTATCGGTGTCCATATTCAGTGTCATTATGTGTCCTGGTAGTCTGGTTCTAGGTGATATTTCCAAAGTATTCTTTGAATAAATATGTTTTAACTTTTTTCTGAAGTCCTTGATGTCCTTTGTAGCTCTTATACCTTCAGGCAATGTGTTCCAAAGTACAGGAGCTGTTAAAGAAAACACTCTATTTGATGTGGTATGCTTGGACTGTAAGATGCTGGGTGTAAGAATCATGTTATTGGTCCTCTTAGGTCTATTGTCTGGTACTGTAGCAATCAGCTCCTGTAGAATGTTGGCTGAGTTGTTTCTTACTATTTTGATTATGATGAAGGTAGTCTTAAACCTGATGCAGTAACATATAGGAAGCCAAAGCAGTTGGTTCAGTATTGGTGTGATATGTTTGTATTTTGCTGCATCAGTGATAATGCGTGCCACCATGTTCTATACCATTTGAAGCATGTGGATTGTTTGTTTAGGTGTACCCTGGTATATTGAGTTTCAGTAGTCCAACAGTGGTGTAATTACTGCTTGGACTACAGTGCGGAAGTTGGCCTGGTTGAGCAGTGGTTTCAACCTCCTTAATATCTTCATTTTATAGTATGCATTGTGTGTGATCTTATTTATGTGTGGTTGTAGGTTTAAGGACTGGTCCAGAAATACTCCTAGATACCTTACTTCTTGTTTTACTCCTCTATTCTACAGCTTGACAGCTGAATTGATCTCAGTGGCGTAAATGCTTGGTTTCCTGTTATGAAGAGGGCATTTGCTTTCTTGTAATTTATGTTAAGATTATGGTTGCTGAGCCATGTGATCATGTCTTCAAGGCAATTAGTTAATTTTTTGGTATCCAGATTATTGGTTTCTATTGGTGTGTACAGGGAGAACTATTCAAGCAATTGGTAACAGACCCCACAAGAGAAGGGGCCATACTGGACTTGGTGCTTACCAATGGTGAAAGTGTTTCTGATGTTATAGTAGGAGATCATTTTGCATCCAGTGATCACCAGAGGGTGTGGTTCAGTATTAGGACTAGGGCTATAAGAATCCATTCAAAGGTGAGGGTCTTAGACTTTAGGAAGACTAACTTTGCCAGGATGGGCCAATACCTCAGGGAGTCGTTAGCGGGATGGGAACAGCTGGGGGATGTAGAAAAACAGTGGGCAAAACTGAAAGGAGATATTTTAAAGGCAGCCAACCTTTTTGTTAAAATGGTAAATAAAGGTAAAAGGAATAGGAGACCGCTATGGCTTTCGAAAGAGGTAGCCGAAAAAGTGAAGAAAAAAAGAGGGAGGCCTTCATGAAATACAAGAGATCACAGAGAGAGGAAGACAGGCATCTATATTTGGAAAAACTTAGAGAAGCTAGCAATGTAGTCAGGAAAGCAACGATTAAAAAGAGGAGGAAATAGCCAATGCAATAAAATGGGGGATAAGACATTTTTCAGATATGTTAGTGAGAAGAGAAAGGGCAAAAGTGGTATTGTCAGACTCAAGGGTGAAGGGGAGGAATATGTAGAAGCTGATGAGAATAAAGCAGAATTGCTTAACAAATATTTCTGTTCTGTGTTCACAGATTAAGAACCAGGAGCAGGACCTCAGAAAACACCCACAAACAGGAACAGAAGCAAGGGACATCTTGAACAATTTTCAGAAGACTGTTTCGTGAGAAACTAGCACAACTTAAAGTAGACAAAGCGATGGGACCAGATGGGATACACCCTAGAATACTGAGGGAACTTGGGGACGTTCTAGCAACTCCACTGACTGATCTTTTCAATGCCTCGTTGGAGATGGAGTGGTGCCAAAGGACTGGAGAGAGGCTCATGTGGTGCCTTTACACAAAAGCGGAAGTAAGGATGTGGTTGAAAACTACAGGCCGGTTAGTTTAACTTCGGTGGGAATGCTGCGGAAAGAGAAAATAGTGAGGTTTCTGGAGTCCAGCGGATTACAGGATCCGAAGCAGCATGGATTCACCAGAGGCAGGTCTTGTCAGACAAATCTGATTGATTTCTTTGACTGGGTGACCAGGGAGTTGGACCGAGGGAAAGCCCTAGATGTGGTGTATTTAGATTTCACAATAAAGCCTTTGACACTGTTTCTCACAGGCAACTTATAAACAAAACTGAGAACCCTAAGGATGGACCCTAAAGTTACTGCTTGGATTAGAAATTGGTTGGGTGGGAGACGACAAAGAGTACAGGTAAATGGAGCTCACTCTGAGAAGGATGTTACCAGTGTTGTGCCCCAGGGATCTGTCCTTGGTCTGATTCTTTTTAACATCTTTGTTAGTGATATAGCGGAAGGGCTGTCCGGTAAGGTTTGCCTCTTTGCAGATGATACAAAAATCTGCAATAGAGTAGACATCCAGGAAGGTGTAGATAACATGATAAGGGATCTAGCTAAGCTTGAAGAATGGTCTAGAATTTGGCAGCTGGGATTTAATGTTAAAAAATTTAAGGTCATGCATTTGGGCTGCAGCAATCCAAGGGAGCAATATAGTATAGGGGGTGAAGTACTTTTGTCAACTAAAGAAGAGCGGGACCTGGGTGTCGTTGTGTCTGATGATCTTAAAGTAGCTAAACAGGTAGAAAAGGCAACGGCAAAAGCTAGAAGGATGCTTGGGTGCATACGGAGAGGAATGGCTAGCAGAAAAAAGGAGGTGATAGTGCCTCTGTATAAGTCTTTGGTGCGACCTCATTTGGAGTATAGTGTGCAATTCTGGAGACCGCACCTTCAAAAGGATGTGAGCAGGATGGAGTCGGTGCAGAGGGTGGCTACTAAAATGGTTAGTGGTTTTCATTATAAAGCATATGAGGGCAGACTTAAGGATCTTAATATGTACACCTTAGAGGAAAGATGGGATAGAGGTGATATGATTGAGATGTTTAAATACCTCCGTGGCATAAATGTTCAGGGGGAGAGCCTCTTTCAATTGAAAGCAAGTTCTGCTACGAGGGGACATGGGATGAGGGTGAAGGGTGAGAGATTCAGGAGTGATTTGCGGAAATATTTCTTTACGGAAAGAGTGATGGATCCGTGGAATAGTCTCCCAGTGGAGGTGGTAGAGATGAGGACAGTAACTGAATTCAAAAAAGCATGGGACAAAACACAGAGGATCTCTAAAGGAAAATAGGGGACTGTTGTAGGTTTTGATATGGAAGGATAGACTAGATAGGCCATGTGGTCTTTTTCTGTCATCATATTTCTATGTTTCTATTATGTCATCAGCATATAGTCGATATTGAATATTGTGCTGTTTTATGACATTGCAGATAGGCTGGATATATAGATTAATGAGAAGTGATGACATTTCTGATCCTTGTGGTAGCCTCTGATGTTTACTTGCCATT
The DNA here is from genome assembly GCA_033557465.1 of Ichthyophis bannanicus. Classification (NCBI taxonomy): domain Eukaryota; kingdom Metazoa; phylum Chordata; class Amphibia; order Gymnophiona; family Ichthyophiidae; genus Ichthyophis; species Ichthyophis bannanicus. Next base: position 78,200,919 of record CM066049.1, on the reverse strand, counting down.
GTCTATCAGCCAAGTATGTTCTGAACCATCTATATGTGAGGCTGTGAAGTGAAATTTCTTGTAGCCTTTGCAGGAGTAATTTGTGTGATACAGTATCAAAGGCCAATAATAAGAGGGGGTACCCTAAAAAACCAGGAGTTTTTAAAAAGCTATTTATTTCAAATTCTTTACAAAACAACCTTATCCCCTTCAAAATACTCTCCATTACAACTGATACATTTGTCCCACCGGTGCTTCCACTGTTCGAAACATTTTTTGTAGTCATCTTTAGAAACGGCTGACAGCTCCTCCCTCTTTTTTTTCTTGGCTTCTTCAATGTTGTCAAATCGGTGTCCTTTCATGCCCCTTTTCATGCATGGAAATAAGAAAAAGTCGCACGGAGCCAGGTCAGGCGAGTAAGGTGCGTGGGGCAGCGGAACCATGCCATTTTTAGCCAAAAACTGTCTAACAGAGATGGCTGTGTGTGCAGGTGCGTTGTTGTGGTGGAAGAACCAGTCTCCTGTCTGCCACAAATTGGGTCTTTTTTGATGAACACTGTTGCGCAATCTTCTTAAAACTTCCAAATAAAAGGTTTGATTGATGGTCTGACCTGGGGGAACAAACTCTGAATGAACTACCCCCTTGGCATCAAAAAAGCAAATCAGCATTGTTTTGATGTTTGATTTGACTTGACGACATTTTTTTGGACGGGGTGACGATGACGTCTTCCATTGGCTTGACTGTTGCTTTGTTTCTGGGTCGTAACCATAGCACCATGACTCATCACCTGTAATGACCGTTGTCAGAAAATCTGGATCAGTTTCAAGCTGTTGTTTCAAAACACGACATGTTTCAACTCGATGTTCCTTTTGATGGTCAGTCAGAACCCGAGGAACAAACTTGGCAGCAACCCTTTTCATTCCCAAATCTTCCGTTAAAATTCGCTGAACCGAGCTCCAAGATAACCCACTAATCTCTGACAGTTGATCAATTGTCTGTCGACGGTCTGTGAGCACAAGCTCTCTAATTTTTTCAATATTTTCGTCGATTCAGGCAGTTGATGGACGCCCAGAACGAGGTTTGTCATCAATCGACATGTCGCCATTTTTAAACCGAGCAAACCACTGGTACACTTGACTTTTTCCCATAGCGTCATCTTGATAAGCTGTTTTCAACATTAAAACAGTTTCAGCAGCATTTTTACCGAGTAGAAAACAAAATTTCACAGCTGCACGTTGTTCACTTAAACTTGTCATCATAAAAAAAGAAACAAGAACAAAACAGCGCTAGCAAAAACAATCACTGCAGATGAACAGAACAAGCCAGGTCGACAACACAGGCGGCACTGAACTGACAATGAGTTGCACTATACACGCCTAGCAGCAGAAGTGCGTACTACACAAGCTCTGCCCACAGCAATGTTATTCCTGTTTTTTTGGGGTACCCCCTCCGTATGTCCAGGAATATGAGCAGAAATCCCTTCTTGATGTTGTCATGCCTTTGAGTATGTTGTTTAGTAATGAGGTTAGAAGGGTTTCTACACCGTGATTGGTTCTGAATCTGTGTTGGTGTGGGTCTAATGGGGTGTGTTGGCTGATATGGTCTTGCAGCTATAGTTGAACAGCCTTTTCTATAATTTTGGCCAGTAGTGGTAGGCTTGAGATTGGTTGGTATGCACTGGTATCTAGTTTATTGCATGTTTGATAATTGGTCTTATGGTTGCTTTTTTGAGTGTTTTTACAAATCAGGTTGGTCTTGTCTCAGAGTGATTATACAACTATGAGATTAAATATGTCCCCACGCTCTGTCTTTCAACTTTAATAAAACTGACTGCAGTATGTTGATGAAAATCTACAACACTGCAAGCTAAGTAGACATTCAAAAGCATTTTTAGCTGTTTTCAATATTTTAAATACTTTTTTGTTTTGATGGAATGTCTGCAGCATTTTTCACTATTAGTGTGAGCTAAGAAATACACTTTAGAAGCATTTTTTACACTCTGTAGCTGGTCACATGAAGAAGAGTTAAGAGCGTGGAAGTTATAAAGGGTCGTTGATGCGAACAAGCATGTTATTAAGGGTAGAAACAAACCCTAAAAACTCATGCCATTGTAAGTCTGAGACCCGCTAGTTAGAAAATTTCCTTCTGGCTCCAGCACCATAGGACAACTGTATATAAAGTTAAAAGACAGAGCGTGGGGACATATTTAATCTCATTTTTGAGTGTTTTTGGCATATACCCTTGGGTAAGGGAAGTCTGTGTGATTTAATGATTATGAGGTATAAGCTCTTCTTTGGTTAGCTTGATCCATTAAACTGGACATGGGTCAGAGGATGATGTTGTGGTGTTCAAGTTAGTTATTATATTGTTTATTTGGATGCTTGGGTAAATAGGAAAATGAATGACTAGCAGAAAAAAGGAGCTGATAGTGCCTTTGTATATATCTCTAGGAAGTTCTCGTTTGGAGTTGCATGTACAATTCTGGAGACCACACCTTCAAGAGGACATAAATAGTCTAGAGAACAGCTACTAAAATGGTCAGTAATCTTTGAAATAAGGCATATGGGGATAGACGTAAAGATCTCAGTATGTAACCACTCTGATAGTTGATTTAATGGCAGTATAATAAGACTATATAAACCATAAACCATGATATAAATACACAGGAGGTGGCCCTATTTCAGTTGAAAGGAAGATCTGAAACAAGGGGTCATAGGATGAAGGTGAAAGGGAATAGACTCAGGAGTAATCCGAGTACATATTTCTTTATGGAAAGGTGGTGGATACATGGAACAGCCTCCAAGTGGAGGTGGTAGAAATGAGAGCTGTGCCTGAATTCAAGAAAGCACGGGACAAGTACAGAGGACCTCTGAGGAAGAAGAAGGGAGTGTAGAACTCAAGTTCCTATGGATGGGCTGGATGGCCTCTATCTGTTGTCATTTTTCTATGTTTAAAACATCCTGGGAACTGCAAGGTTTTCTTATTATGAAAGGTAGAATAAAAAAAAAATCAACATGCTTTTCTCTCAAACTTCCCAGCTCTTGAGCACCATCTGAAAATGTTTCATGCTCATGAAATTATCTGATCAAGTAGATTTTATTGATAAAATGTAGTGATATATTTTTTCTTGAAACAAAATAGGAAAAAAACAGTGGGAAGAAGAAGTTATTAGTGCCCCTGTACAGGTCACCAGTGAGGCCTCACTTGGAGGATTATGTTCAGTTTTGGAGACCGTACCTTGCAAATGATATAAAAAAGTTTTTGAAATGGTTCAGAGGAAGGTGAAAAAAATGATACAGGCCCTGCGCCAGAAGGCATATGAGAAAATACTTGAAGACCTAAACATGATTTCCCTAGAGGAGAGGAGAGGAGAGGAGGGACAGGGGGATATAATACAGATATTTAAATACTGAAAGGGTATTAATGAACAAACGCTTTCCAAAGATGGGGAAACTGTAGAACTACAGGACATGAAATGAAATTGCAAGGAGGTAAATTTAAATGCAACATCAGGAAAAAATGTTTTCATTGAAAGGATAGCGGATGCCTGTAATACTCTCCCAATGGAGGTAGTGGGGGCAAAAACAGTGACAGAATTCAAAAAGGCAAGGGACAGAAACAGAGGAGCCTTATATGGCAAGAGGATGTTATCAAAGCAAACTTAACTTCATAAAATAGAGGAGGTAACCTGCATGGAGCAGCATATACAAGCTTAAACAAAGACATAGAGGAGTAACATGGCCAGAGCGCAGATGCAGCTCTACAATTCTAGCACCTTATTGGACAGACTAGATGTTGGTCTTTATCTGCTGTCATTTACTATGACCCTCATTCATGATTGCGGGTTGCGGGGCTATACATCCCGCCGGGATGTGCAGCCCCGCAATCCTCCTAATCCCTATTCCTACACCAGCTCTCCCTATACGTCTTGTGCTTCAGGATGGGGAGAGTCAGCAGGGAGCGAGATCAGGGGCGGAGCAGGGGTGGGTCATCCGGCAGCACATACAGGGCCGTTTCAGGTCACGGTCCTGTAAATGCTGCTGGGCCTGCGGGTCGTACTGCTCATACCACCTCAGAGGTAGTATAAGCAGTATTTTGCACAGGATTGGGGCATGGCAGCCACCTACAGGGCCAGGGCCAGGTGCGGGGGAAGGGGGGTCCCTGCCACCTGATCCAGGCCACAGGAGGCCATCCATGGGTTGGGTGGCAGGGATATTGGGGGTCAGAGACACAGTTGTCTGGGGCGCCTGCAGGGAGGATGTCCCCGCAGGCAGGAGGGGGCATGGCCGTTCTCGGCCCAATTCTGGCTCCTGTGGGAACGTCTTGTTCCCACAGATCAGAATTGGGTCCTAGTGGCCCTGTCTTCAGTGGGGACGTCCGGACGGCCCGGACAGCCTGCTTCAGGAATCAGACTCCACATACATACTATATGGTTTATCTGTGGTGAGAGAGATGACCCAACACATTTTAATTTTTTGTTTCTTTTTTTAAAAAATTTGTTTTTTTCTATTTCAAATAGACAAAAGATATAAGCCCAAAAAATTAAACAAAATAAAAAATGATCTCTGTAAAAAAAAAAGTTGCACTTTGTAAAATATCTTATTTTCTATTATTGATGTATCTAGTTGACACTTTTTGTAGATATTTTCCTCAAAAGTCATTTAAGCACCACTCAACAATCATAGCTCAAAAGAAAATTGGAAACCCAATGGTCAATACTCAGCTGCAATGTGCAGCAGTTTTTTTTAAACACCAGCCACTATGGCTAAAATAATTCTAGATATTCAACACCAGTATCCAGATAGTGACCACTGCTACCCAGACAGTGGTGCTTCTTAGTCCAAGCTCCAAACACCCTATCCCCAGCCCTTTAGGACAACTTCTTTTCACTCCTAAATTATGTTGACAACTATTTGTATAACAGCACAGACAATTACTGCTGTACTGTTAGGTTGACATTCTGCACCTGCCCTTCCCAGAGTCCATCCCAGCACCATCCAGATAGCGCAGAGGTGGCCAGACAGAATATTCCGTGGCATTGTCTGGATAGTAATGCTGAATACCTGGTTAGCAGCCCTGATCCATATAGCAGCTGGTGCTATATGGATAAGTTCCCTGAATACAGCCAGTTGGGAGCCTCCTGAGCAATGCTGACAGGAAGTGATCCTTGTTCACAGTGAAAAGAACTGAATAATCCTTCCACTGATGCAGAGTTACCAACCTGAAACACTGCCAATGTTGGGAAAATGGGAGCAGGAACATACAGACCAGTCAAAAGTGGTGGTTATGTAAGATAGAAGTATTACAAGTTTGGCTCAGAAGACCAGGACTTGTTATCAGAACGTTTTGTTTTAAGACATAGACATGTGCACATAATTACTTTGGAGCACTTTACAAATACTTTCAGGATGAGTGCTCTGTTCCTGTTTGCTGCATTTACCTCTTGATTTGGACCCTGGTCTCAGCTGCTGCCTGTGACGAGTGGCTGTAAGGGCTATTTCACCTAGCCCCACCGTGGGACGCGACCGCGGGCACGTGGCCGTGGGTGCGTGCGCCAAAGGGGCGTGTCCAAAGGGGCAGGATCTGCCCCTTTGGAGCACGAAGGAGGAGTAAGGAAGCTGCTTGCTCGCAGTATGGGGAAACGAAAAAAGAAAACTTTTGCTCCCCCGCAAGTGAAAGTTAAGGTTGTTGGTCCTCTTGACACTCATTTTGGAGTTATGGAGACAGTTCCTTCAACTTCCTCCACTGGGAAGGAGTCTCCAGCTGTGAGGACTGTCTCTTCCTCCTCCTCGACCTCATTGGGTTTTACTCCTCCCAACCTGAGTAGTAGTTCTGTTAATACTCTCCCTGCTCTATATAAGAAGAGTGAGGGAACCTTGGGGCTTATTCCCCTGCCGGATTTTTTCCTACGTTTGGAATCTCTCTCTGATTCTAAATTTGTGTTACCTAAACCAGTTAGTTTCTTAGACGTTTCTGAGTAACCTGAACCTCCGCAAGATATTTCACTTAAAGATATATGGGAAGTGGTGAAACGGACTGAAATATCTTTGCAATCTTCTCTTTCTTTTATCTACTTTCTCTGAGGAAGTGGTGACTGCTCTTGACGAGCATGAGGTTAAATTTTCTTTATGTGATAATCGATGTGCTAAACTTGAATCTCAGACCTCATTGGTCCAGTCTGCCCTTTCCTCCTCAGTACAAGATTCTCTTGCTTTGCATCGCCAGAGTGAATTTTGTGAGAATGCTTTTCGTTCAAAAAATTTGAGGTTTGTGAATTTTCCTTGTACTCATTTCTTGTCCTCTGGGATTTTGTTCTCCAAATATCTTAAGGATATCCTATTGCACCCTGATCCTGATTCAATTAAAATTTCAAAAATGTATTATTTGCCTAAGGGTGTGAAAGGGACACTTAAGGATGTTTGCTTGGATGGGCAATTAAGTAGGCCAAGCCTTGATTTGTCTGCTTATTTAGAGACGTCATTGGAGGAAATTTCCTCAAGAGCAACATTTTTGGTGACTTTTCTAATGGAGTCAGACAAAGACTTGGTTTTAAAGCTCTATTTAAAAAAAAAAAACCAGGTGAAATATTTTGGGCAGACTATACAGATGTTTCCCGATGTATCACGGGCCTCTCAGAAGCATAGGAAGGCCTTCCTGGAGCTGTGACCTTGGGTCCTGGCTCTGGGGGCCTCTTTTTATTTAAAGTTTCCCTGTAAATGTAATTTGGTTTATCAAGTTGTGAGATGTCTTTTTTGAGCCTTCTCAATTGGAGATTTTCTTGCAGGGTAAGGGTTGAAAAACCATAATTTGTTTCTTTCTTTTGGATTTATTTCCTCTGCTGCTCAGGATATGATAAAAGAGGTTAAGTACTTTGTTTCGGGACGATTCTGTTTATTTTGGGCTCACAGTTGATGTGGACTGTTTATTATGTACGAATGTATTATAGCATTTGTATTTTTTTCCTTTTATTGTAAAAGCATAAAAATAAAATAAAAAAAAATACTTTCAGAGCACTTTGAGTTAAAAAGGGCCAATTGATATGTGGTGAATAGTGGAATGTGCTTTCAAAGAGTCACGGTTTCAATCAAAGAGACCAGGGTTTGAATCCCTTTGGCACTCCTTGTTGCCTCGGGCAAGTCACTTAGCCCTCCAGTCCCTCAAGTACAAACTTAGGGGCTCTATTACTAAAGTGCCCCAAGTAGTTAGCATATGTTTTTTGCATGTAATAGCCGTGCGCAAGGGCCCACAGTAGCTATTACTGTGGGGGCATGACAGTTACTGATCACTTATTCATGCCCTAACTCCCACCCGTGCTTTAGGGTGCTGTGTGGGCAGGGTAGTGGTAAAGAGTAGGCATAGTGAGCACATTGCAGTTAGCATGGGGGGACATATCATGCACTACTGTCAATTCTGTCATTGGCATGGGTTCGTCTAATGTCACCTTAATAGGGGGAATTACGTGCATCTGTGGTGATAGTTCTGTGCTTTCGGGCACTCATCCCCACGTTAACAATTTGGAACGTGCTGGCCATGCCCCCAACAATTACTGCAAAGACTCGCATGTAATGCGCATTAGTGTTTGCACATGTTAGGTGCAAGAACCTTACAGGGCTGTGTACGCCTTGTAGCACTATAGTAGTAAAAGGGTTCCTTAGATTGTCTGCCCTCTGGGGACAGGGAACTACTACTGGACAGGCATCAGCTAAATACTAAGGGCCTGATTTTTGAAGGCAGTTACTTGGGAAACAGCCCATCTTATCCGTGTAAATGCCTTAACCGGGATTTTCCAAAGGCACCTACAAGGGTAGTGCCTTTAGAAAATCCCCGTTAAGTCCCTAACGCACCCACATGCTATGCGGTTAGCGCTGGGATGCATTGGGGAAGTTCCAGGGAGGAGCAGGGGTCGAGGAAAGGGCTAAGTGGGTAGCAGTGATTTTCAAAGCTACCCGCTTAGCCCTCTGTGCCTTAAAGACAGACGAGGGTTTTTCAGAAGGCTTTGTGTGAAAATCGCTGCTACCCGCTCAGCCTCGATGGCTGCCAGCATGTCCAAGCAAATCCAGATTTTCAAGTCCATCACCGTGGAAATGAAAATCTGCGCTAAGAGGGTCGGTGGGCAGGCTATGCGCCAACAAGGCGCATAACCTGCCTAAATGGAAAATGAGGCCCTAACAGAATAAATCAAAATTGAATGAAATACGGGTGCCTTCGGTGCTGACAATGCCACTTCCTCACTGATGGTCCTTTTCATCTAAATTCTCATCTTACAGCCTCACATCTTAAGCTTGTGTTTCCCTTGACTATTTTTGTTGGTCTTATTCCTAGGCACACTTTCTTATTGTCCAAATCTGGTTTGTTTCTCATATTGGAACACAAATTCCCGGATGAATTAAGAGGGGAAACAGGGAGTTTAGGAAGGGGTTGAAATGCTTTCTGTTTCTTCTGGAAGAGGGCTTGTTTCAGAGGACTGGGAAGATAGATCAGAGACACTTTTGGAAGTGATTTGGTTTAGTTATGGCATAGATTAGAAAGAGTTACAGCTGGGAATAAACAAACGGTTTTATATTGTATTTTGCTTAATAGGTATATGTATCCATTTTATTTGTTCTTTACTCTCTGTTTTATTGTATTTTATGAATATGATGTAAACCTTTATGGATGAAGCTTGTTTCAGGAAAATGGCATATTTATCTCTTATAACTAACTAAAAAAAATAAATATTTTCACTGCTGAGCCACTGAACCCTGTTCTTATTTACATCTCTTCACTTGAAGGTCGCACACCACATCCGATTGCCATGACCTTAAACCTCAGTATATCAATGTGGTTCTGAAGCAGACTTTTGATGGTGAGCAAGACAAAGCAGTCTCTCTCTCCCCTTCCCCCCCCCTCCTTTAATAAAACCTACAATGGCTGGAGCTTGGAAAAGCTAGAAGTCAACCATTCTGCCCCAGGAATAACAAGAAAAAAGAGTCTGCATTACTTTGATCTAAAATGCTGACTGCTCAAAAATAGCAAAAATGCCTGTGAGTGCTTATTTTTTGGTACTCAATAATGTATGCATGCAGTCGGAAATTATCAGGCATTGTAGGTCTGGTTCGATTGGCAAAACAGTACACCGAGTCTAGAACAAATGGAAGAAGATATTAAAGTGGTATATTATAAATAAACCAAGCTACCTTGTTACCTGCAAACTTTATGTACTTGGATAAGAAAGGAGTCAATCCATTCAGTATACTCGCCTGATATTGGACAAGATATCCAGCTATTTAGTGCACCATCACAGTCGATTATACGACAGCGTATTATCTCATTTTCTGCCGCTCTAGTAGGCTGACAGTGGATAGAAATGGTATTGCCCATCGCTGAGAATTCATTAGACGGCAGCATGGGATGCCCACATTCGCATTTGGTGCACTGTGATTTGGAAAAGAGAGATAAATGGAAGTGGAAGAGGCAAATACGAAAAAGAAGTGCCTTTGGTGACACATTATGCATGTTTGATGTTGCTTTATGAGGAGGGGGCGTATTTAGAAGCTCTGTTCGTGGAGGTCTGAAAATGGGCATTCAGACGTGCAAATCACAAAGAGGTCCCTGGGCACATTTTAGAAAGTCGGATATATAGATGTCCCTGGCGCAAGCATGTCCTTGTAGCTCAGGAGTGTGGTGGAGGCGAGGCCTGGGCAGAGCTACGGAGGAGCAGGACAAGGTGCACGTCTGGCCCTGGTTGGTGAAGCGTCCTTGCTTATATCTGCTCCTGACCACCAATAAGGTGCAAAAAAGGGCTCATTTCATGGCTGCAATGCTTCTAGGGGGGAAAGCAAAATGTACTTTCATCGCCATAGTTAATATTTCCTAGCCAATCATATCTAGATGTAAATACATGCTCCATACATATTACTGGCCTGCTGCCATACATCTGAGTATCTGAAATGGAAGGCCAACCTTTTGAAATCCCCTGCTAGTGCATCCAAGTACCCAGTCTGAGGGACATACACATTTCATCAGTAGTAGTAGTAGTAGTCATTTGTGAAATGGCCTATACCTGCACACATACCTGGTCTTGCTATCTGCATGGGGCCCATCTCCCTAACTAGTTACAGGGACGTTTGTTTTCTGGGTGGAGACAGTGATTTCAGAAGGCACTTATATGTGCCTCCTTCCCCCCCCCCACCCCCCCCGCCGCCCCCGATTTTTGACATTCTGCTCTAGATATCTCAGATTCTTCCTTCTAAAATCCCACTTCACATGCTTTACATTTATTCTTCTGTTTTCCATGTTTTCTTAGTTGTCAACACAGTTTGGGAATACACATGCTTCAAGACTACCTGTTACTAAACAGAGCACATTGTCCTGCTTTCCCAGCTAGAATTTCCTGCTCTGAGAGCTTGTTGTTTGCCACGGGCCTGAGAACTCTAAAAGGGCCTGTTTCATAGGCCGCTCTCTCTTCAAACATGCGCCTTTGTAGCAAGCATCCCCGTTGCATTGTTTATTACTGAACTATCGATGTGGGAAACCATTTCTCTTATCATATGGTACAACTGGCAGCAGTAAGCAACAGCCAAGCAACATAATGACCAGCCAGCATGAAATGACTAAAATTACCTCATAAATAACTCTTAATGTACAGAGATCTGGAGGCTGCTATTGCCCATAGAGAAATTACTCACTGCCATTACAGGGCATTAAACCATGGCTAATACAAAGTGCTCCATAGGGGATACATTCAACACTATAAGGTCCTTTATGAACATAACTACTGGAACACAGGGCTGGAACATTTTCCAGCTTTAGCATATTAGAGGGAATGAAAGTCTGCACAGGAGGGTAATCAAGGACATTAATGGAGCAGGAAAATGTCTTTTATATAATGCTTGGTATAGTAAAAGGAGGCCCTAGGATTTTCAACAGTCTTCCACAAAATAAGAATGATATTAGGGGTCATGACAATGGACTGGTGGATAGTAATCTTTGTCACTAAATGGGAATACTGGGTTCTTTACCGGATGCACTGTAAACCTAAAACATGTCAGCAAAATCGGGTGTCCCAGAGCAAAAACATTGTAGTTAGGAAAGCACAGGATAAACCTCAGTTGGAACATAAGTGTACTGGGGTAGTCTAGTCAGGAAATCCTGCACTATGGAACTGGACCTTGGCTTCTAATAGCCTGGTACCTCATCATCAGACCACATAAACTGACCACTTTCCTCACTGGCAGAGGCTACATCCCTCTCAGAGCACTGGTCCTAGCATAGCAGTTACTATAGGCTGTAGCCACTGAAAAATTTCAGATGGTGACCCCTACAGACCAAATACAATTAGTGGCATTTGTATGCTTCTGCACTTATATGCTTCCGTGACATAGGCAAGTGTAAAGAGTAGAGTTTCCATGTGTAAATGTCCCACTGTGTAAGCAGCGATTTTGCCTATCTAGAGCATGCACCGTTGTGAAGTGGCATGTTGTGAGCGTCGTTTGGACGGGCCTGCGAAGTAAGCATGCATTTTTTATTTTGCACACTTTTAAAAATTTAGACCTCTGCATTTATACCCATTCCGAGGCACATGGAATTGTTTGGACTTAGGCTTCAGAAGTGTGATTGAGGGGGCATTTGTGTTTGCTTCTGATATTTAAAACTGACTCAAAATCTGAAAAAGATTTTTGTAGTTCATCGCCCTAGTTGGCTCCCTTTGGATGTCCAGTTTGGTAAATTTGACACTTCTTTTTTATATTTTGCAAATGCAGAGCCTGAAGTGGGGTCGCTCTTTTTTTTTTTTAAACGTGTTTGTGAAACAGGTGCTCCCGCTGTACGTGCTGATACTTAAATACGTACTTTCCCATGCAAAAGGCTCGGAGTAATTTCACTGCTTATAAGTGTAAGTGGTACCACTAATATGTACAAAGGGCTCATTTTGCAAACCTGTACATCCATAGAAAGCTGATTAAGGGCCATCCCATGAAAATCAATCTTTTCGCAAAGAGAGATGGTTTTGAATACCAGAGAAGTGAGTACAGTTCCCCCTCAAGAAACCTCCAAATGCTATATCCATGAGAAGTTAGCCCAGGGTTATATGTGACTCAGAATATGTGAGCATGTAAATCTTCTGAGGGATGTGTGCAGTTCCCATTCTAAAATATGAAGTACACAAAGCAGCAGCATTCAAAACAAGCCCCTTAACACCTCCGTTAATTTGCTATATGATGCCGTATGAGTAGCAAATTTTCTGGAATTGCTACAAATAATCCCAGTTTACATGAATAAATCTGCCATTTGCATTTATAAAAGAGGCCGGCGTCTTCTAAAATTTAGTCATGTAGGAATACTTTTACAAAGCATTTTCTGAGTGTATAGCCTTGTACTCAGAAAAAGCATTTTATAAAATTGCATGACAATATATGCTTGTAAATGGTACACCCAGAATGTGTGTGCCTGCTTTCATGCAATCTCCATGTAGGTATTCCTACAGGCATAGATTCGACAGAGCAAATGTGGAGTTGGGACATATATGTGTACTTTATAAAATGTGTGCACATGTGTAGAGTACATGCACAAATTTACACTTTTGAAGCAGGTGTACATTTGTGCATCAGCATTTCTGCACTATTCCATTTGCAACTATGAGACTATTTTAGAAAAGCACATAGGCACCTATGTTGCCTTCATAAAATAGGCTTAAATAGGCACCTTTTTGGACTTTGCACATTTTATAACATTATTGTATTATAAAATTATCCCATGAGGTTCCATTTGCATAGAACACTGAGGGAGGAATTGAAACATCCAGGTTCCTACCTATTATACATGTATTTGCCAGCAGGCACAGAGTGAGCGGCAATTTTTTAAAAAACATATGTGTAAAAAGAGTGTCATCACCCAACAGCTTCCATGTGCAGTGCTTGCACTTAGCTGTAGAAGTAGCGATTTAGAGACATTCACATGTACATTGCAGCACTTATATATCTGAATTGGAATTTTACAAATGACGAACCAGTGCAATCTGGGATGTCCAAGGCAGAATGTGTGGGAGAAAAGCAGGCATTTCTAAGCTCAGGCACTGTTTCACAAATGTGGACATGCCCAATATGGACGCCCACAAGGGCATCTACATGGACATCTCTGGAATAGTTTTCCAGACTGTGGATGTAGGAACAGCCTAATGGTTAGAGTAGTAAGTTCAAATCCCACTAGTTCTATCATTGTGAATGTGCAGACTATTGGGGATGGTGGAGTGTTATCTTCTGTATAGCCTCTGGATGTTTTATAGTCAAAACGAGCACTTTGCCGATACCTATTCGTGCCTGCGGCAGGTCTCACCTTAGACACGACTCCAGACACCCAGGACATTTCTGAGATCGGGAAGTGATGTCCATGTTCATAGGAACACCTCCACCATGCTCCCATTCAGACATAGATATCCTCACGCCGGGCACAACTACAGACCCAACTTCTAGAATGCTTCTGAAGACATCTCTGTGCCTGTTTTCAGACATCCAAAGCATGAACAGGGATTCTAAAATAACTCCCATGGGGTGATTTTATAAAGAGGCACCCATTTGAAGGGTGAAAATAGGCTGCTAAAAGTGGCTATTTTAGACAATTTTGTATGTGTCCACATTCGTGATTAAATGACCTCATAAAAGAGCAAGCTGCATACAACTATGCACATAGGTTTAATGGCACGTTCTTTTACTGTGTGCATGCACACGGATGAAGTTTGGGAGGTGCATGGGCAGAGTCTGCACATATACATATAATACTAAAAACATTCTGAGCACTTCGGCAGTATTACATAGCAAACCATGAAACACTGGCAATCTTCTCATCCATGTTTAATTACGCAGCCACATTGTATATAGTTCTCATGTTACTTCCATAAGCAGCTTCACTGCTACATGTTATATTTCTAATTCTCATTGTTATTAGCCTGCTGCCCCCCCCCCCCCATTTAACTTGTTCCTTGTTTCACTGTTAAGAAATATAAGTTGTAATATAAACCGCTTTGACTTAAGGAAATCACGGTATATAAACCTGTTAAATAAAATAAATAAATGCAATATCTTAATCTACAAGCATACACATGTGGTCAGTATACACGATCATTTATACCCATTCAGGGAAGGTATAAGTAATTGCACCTATATTCAAGGTGCATTTCGGCCATTTATGCTAATATTTTATTTTAAAAAGTAGACACCTACTTTTCGCTCCTTGGTAGGTGCCTAGGCCCTTCTTCACCTAAGCACTCCCTTATAAAATTATCCTCTATAAAACCTAGGCATCGATTAACTAGGGAAACTACACAAAGGGGTTTTTGTTTTTAAATCTCCAAGCAAAAAGAAGAATTGGGGGATTTAAGTGCATGACTCCCATAATTCCTCATTGAGAGCCCTCGTTGGAACAAACACTTTTCAAAAACATACGTATGTCTCTGCAGGTGCCCAAACAGCCTGGGGAATTGTGTAACATATCTGTATTCCCATTGCAAAATGGAAAACCTATGTGTGACCGTGCCCTAACCATACTCACAACACATCCATTTGAAGCCCGAGTGTCTGGACGATCTCCGCACAGAAACAGCTTTTTTCTGAAATTGCCGTTTGCATGTGTTGCCAATCTACATATGTAGATGCTGCTCTTGAAACATATAGATGCTTTTAAAATGACTTTCTTGGATGTAAATCCCAAAAGATACTGGGATTGACAATTGCATGTATATCTATTCATGGAAATCCAAACGCATGAAGCCAAAAAATGCCTGTCAGATCTCTCATGTCTCCCTGATTTCTCCTGAAAATTTGGTGTGGACAGTACACTGAGCGGATAGTTACTACATGCATTAAGGGAATAATGAACAATATTTGCCACTTAATGTATGTTGAATGGCAGAATCATGCATTATTTTCCCATAATGCACATTAGTTTAAGGCAACATGCATTACACAATAATCAGATGCAAGGCATTCAAATGCATGCAAAGCACCTCTTTATTATGCAAATTGAATAAGCCAGCTTGAACTTCACAAGCTGTGTTTTTTGTGAAGCTATAACACTAGTTTTGAGCTGGTGCTGTATTTCCTGACCAGGAGCATAAAGCTTTTCTATAGCCGCTTGGCCCCAGCGGTAGTACTATGAAGCTACCACTTGGGGTCAGTGATGCTATTTTGATCCCAAAGCCAGCTGGGGCAGGAGCAATTGGGGATCACATCTGTCCCAGCCACTAGCAGGTAAGACCTGAGGAAGCCTTCAGGAGGGGGTGGGGTCTGTAATGGGGTATGGGGCGCTGTCTGTTGGGGCGTGGTTGGGAGGGGATCTTATTTGAGGCATCAGCTCCTTTAAGAAGGCTCTCCAGGAATATCAAGTCACTTGTTAGTGCCCTGATCCTCCCAAGATAACAAAATAAGGTCATTTACAATGAATCATGAGTTGCCTTATACATATACCTCAGGAATCGCTAACCTGTGTCACGAGGCTACCACAGATTAGGAACTTGCAGTAAATTAAGCTGCAGTAAAATGAATGGCGACGTTATTAGTGGGAAATAGATATACCCATACACACATGCAGAATGGCTATATAGGCCATCTTCCCTTTGGAAAAGCAGCTAAAAAATAAATCTTCAAAAGCAAGCCAATTTCTTGAGCACTAATATCTGTGATACCTCCTCAGCAAAATGGGAAAATTGCCTGTAAAGGAAGACAGACTGGACAGTGACCCTTAGTAAAAGGCCCCTTATATCATACATTTTATTAACGGATGTCAAGATGTTGCACCTAATGTGCGATAACACCGAAACATGGAGTGTTAAGTGCAAAACCGCATGTTAACTATCAGTGGCACAGAAAGCATTTCCCTGGGAGTTAACATGCTGCCCTGTCCCTCAGGCAGGTGCACCTAATGCCATCTATTGAGGTGAATCCGTGCTAATGCAGTTGACATGCAGTGTGAACACAGCGCTAACTGTGCCGAGCTCAGCATGCCCACTCTCCACTCCTACCCTGGCTACTCGCGACCTTGACGCAGGTTGCATAGTTAGTGCTGGAGTCTTCCTGTGCTATCATGGCCCTGTGATACCTGGCAAAGCGCATCCCATTGCATCTTCCGCATGCACCAGAACATGTGCCACCAGGTAGTGCCCGTTAGTAAAAGACTTTCATAATTTCCTGAGTTTTGTCTAATTTTTTTGTGTTGCACAATTTTAGCTTGTATCTGTCAATAGGAAAATTCCTACTCTATCTGTATGTATCTCATCTTCAGCTACTACTGAAAAGGTAGGGGCTAAATCAAAAATACCTTACAAATACATCATCTCAAAAAACATGCATGCCAGGATATGGAAAAAGAGTTGACATCATTTCAATTGTGATCTGTATTTTAGAGAACACTTTTCCCTGAAGAAAATAAATACTGTATATATTTCCCATTAGTTGCCATTTAAGTTTTGTGTGTATATTGGTTTTGCAAGGAACAAGTCTCTCTACTGGAGTTTCCATGGCTTGGCTCATTTGGGGGAACTGATGACACTTGGGGAAAGGGACTAAACTAGAAAGTGGTAGTGAACCAAAGAGCAGAGGCAATACACATGTTAACAACTTCAGACACAACTTCTTATGGCTATTCAATAAAACCTCATTTTATGAAAGATGTTCTAGATTAAACAGAATGATCAGCCTGTTCTGTTCTTGCAGATAGATTCTCTTGGGCACCAATAAATTTTTTCCAACTTCCAGTTTAATGCAGACATTAGAGCACAGAGTAAGAAGACGACTCTGGAAACCAGTTTAGTTCACAAATTATCTGTACATTATTTATGCTTCGAACCACTACTGGAAAGGTGTGAACTAAATAAATAAAATCATATTATTAAATATTAAACGGTGTTTTGTAAAATATATATAATAAAGGAGATTTCAAAAAGTCACTTATAAGGGTAAATAGACTAGCAAATTGCCTGATCTCCTTATGGGTAAAAGTAGACACTATAAGTTTTAGATTTTGTGTGGCTGCCAGGATCTATTGATTTGCTTTGATTGCAGTTGCTCTTTGTGGCCACACCCCAGAAGCTTCTGCCCTAGGTGACAGTCTTGTCTGCCTAGTGGTTGGTCCAGTCATGATACAGCATTCAAAGATGGCTGTGGGATGGTGAAGAACCCTTATTGAACTGCTGCCTACCTCCAGGCTTCTCTGCTTTTTCCACCTCCCGATGCAGCCGGAATGGCAGATGAGTGGCCATCCTCCAGTGCTCTACTATCCCCATAACAGAAGTTTCTTCTCCATTGCTTCATTATAGAAACAAAGAAACATGATGACAGAAAAAGACTACATGGCCTATCTCGTCTGTCCTTCCATATCAACCACTACAACAGTCCCCTTTTTTCCTTTAGAGATCCTCTGGGTTTGTCCCATGCTTCTTTGAATTCAGATACAGTCCTCATCTCTACCACCTCCACTGGGAGACTATTCCATGGATCCACCACTCTTTCCATAAAGAAATATTTCCACATATCACACCTGAATCTATCCCCCTTCACCCTCATCCCATGTTCCCTCGTAGCAGAACTTGCTTTCAATCGAAAGAGGCTCTCCTCCTGTGCATTTATGCCATGGAGGTATGTAAACATCTCAATCATATCACCTCTATCCCACCTTTCCTCTATTAAGATTGTTAAGTCTGTCCTCATATACTTTATAATGAAGACTACTAACCGTTTTAGTAGCCACCCTCTGTACTGACTCCAGCCTGTTTATATCCTTTTGAAGGTGTGGTCTCCAGAATTACACACAATACTCCAGATGAGTTCACACCTAAGACTTATACAGAGGCACTATCGTCTCCTTTCTTCTGCTGGCCATTCCTCATCCTATGCACCCAAGCATCCTTCTAGCTTTTGCTGTTGCCTACCCATTTAGCTACTTTAAGATCATCAGATGCAATCACGCCTAGGTCCTGCTCTTCTTTAGTGGACAAAAGTACTTCACCCCCTATACTACATCGCTCCCTTTGATTGCTGCAGCCAAATGCATGACCTTGCACTTTTTAACATTAAATCTCAGCTGCCAAATTCTAGACCATTCTTTAAGCTTAGCTAGATCCCTCCTCATGTTATCTACACTTTCCTGGGTGTCTACTCTATTGCAGATTTTGGTATCATCTGCAAAGAGGCAAACCTTACCCGACAGCCCTTCCACAATATCACTAATAAAGATGTTAAAAAGAACCCTTCTGCTCCACCTTGACTCCTCCCCTCTGCTTTATTTTCTCCTGATCTATCCCTCCCCACTTTCCTCCATCCTCACCTATGAGATTCCCTGCTACTCACTCTTTCTGAGATCTCCTTCTCATACTCATTTAGTCATCTTGGGGGATTTCAATGTACACCTTGACTCTCACACCAGGCCTTGTGATATGGTCTCTCACCCATCTGGCTGATCTCTCATGCCACCAACATGTTCATTGTCCCACTCATACTGCCGGGCACACCCTTGACTTGCTCACACATGCCAACTCTCCCCTTGTGCCTACTGCCTTCTCGACCCTTCTGCTCTCTTGGTCCAGTCACCTCTGCCTTCTTTTCTCCCTCCAACTCCACCTCAATTCATCCTAGTTTGTGGCGCCTTCTGCTTCTGACCCAATTTGTTTATCACACCGCATTATCCCTGCCACACTTCAGCAATTCCCATCCTCTGACATGCTCTTCTCATCAAACTTCCTCACCCTTCCATCAGATCTGCAGGCCCAGATCTGGCATAGTACTCTGACTTCTGCATTAGACCAATTAGCCACTCTTCATCCTATCACCCCTCTGCATACATCACCCCATCACCCCAGGTATCACCCTGGTGTCCATGTTCATTGCACTCATCTCTATCGAGCCGGGCACCTATGGCACACGTGCCCCACCCCAGAATCTCTACACCAATTCCATCAATGCCACCTGCACTATTCCCTCATCACTAATGCAAAGCATACCTATTACACTAACCTAACCTCCTCCTCTAATTCCTTGCACCAGCTTTACTCTGTCCTTTATTCTTTCTCTGTTCCACATTCTTCCCCCACTGAAGCTCCTCCTGCCATCTCCCCTGAACCTGCTCTCTTAGCCATTTCTTCTCAGAAAAAAACCCAGACTCGTCACTCTTCCTTCCGCGCTGTCGCCCTGCCGTGGCGCCAGCCCCCCCCCCTGATGGCAGCGTAGTTTTTCCACCGAAGGGCTGGGCCCGGGGCCACTAAGATGTTTGTGATTGGGATTGGCCAGGTGCGAGGGTCAAGGGCCAGTGCCTTGTGCCGGCCTCGTTGCCAATTCCCAAAGAGAATACAGTCTTGCACAAAAGTGGAGGGAAAAAGAAAAAGGCTTTATTTTCCCTTTTTGCACTAAGGGTTCAGAACATAGGATAAACACATTGGCAGACGTAGCAAAACAAGTCCTTACAGCAGCTTTTGTAAGCACAAGAAAAACAACCAGAAACTGTTAACTTCACAGCATAAAAGCTACCAAAACAATATTGCTTCATTCACTCCAAAGAGCTCTGGAGTGACTCTATATCACTCACGGCACAGTATGCACATTCCATAGGGCTATCAAGATCTTCATGTACGGATTCCACCTGCATGGCCTCCTCTGACTGTTCTGAAGAGTCAAGATAGGTGTCCTTTATGTGGGTTTGGCTTACTGCTTCCCAGAACTTAGCAGTTTGTTTGGGCCTACGGTTCTGTGTGGTGGAATACCATGATGGCATCTCTTCCTCTAGAGGTTTAAAAACATTTTCTTTATAATGCTTTCCTCTAAAAGTTCTGTCCTTGCTCAAAGTGTCTTTTAACTTTGGCTTTGACTTGTGCTTTAGGTAAGGAGACTCTCCCTCCCCAGGTTCTTCTCTTAACTTGGCTTTAGGAAAACAGTAGCAAAGATTAAAAGCTTTACCTCTGGATTTTCTTTTGGTTCTCTGGGGCGATACAGGAGGCCTACCTTGGCTGCTGCCTTCCATATCAGTGCTCTCAGGTATTCTCCTTCGGCTCTCCCAGTCTTTCCTCCTCAGGCCTTTGAGGCCTGCCCTCCTGTGGGTTTCAGGGCCCGGTCTGGTTTGGCTTTGGCTTTCTCGGCCTAGCCTTTGGCTTACAGGACTGGTTCTCCTCTCCCAGCCTGTCTTTCTACTCAGGTTTGCTTTTGGACTAGATCCCAATCTTGCTCTGGTACCTTCATAGCATGTCCTCAATCTCTCTCTGGAACAGGCTCCCGCTTGTTCTCTCCCAGCTGAGGAAGGTAATCCTTCCACTGCTTCCCCAGTAGTGGATCTCCAGGCAGATGAGATTCTAGCAGCTGAGCTTTTTGCAGGTAAGCTCCCAGCATATGAGCTTCCTTTTGACTCTTGCTTGCCTCCCCTTAAATGTGAGCTTTTGGAACATAAGTCCTGCCCACAGAGGCGTGGTTCTGTGGTCTCTGTCCTGACTCTCCTGCTCCCTCTAGGTGGATCCTCTGGATATTGCAGGCAACTTCTTTTTCTTTCAGAATCCAGAACTGTTTTTCTCTCCAAAGGAGGGTCCGCTGCATCACAGCGCTTACTTTCCCTCTCTACCTCCAACCACTCCCTATATTGTACCTGTATCTCCTTCTGTCACCTCCACCCCTTCCTTATCCCATGGCTGGTCTTCTTTCCATTCAGTACTGTCTGCAGAATTCTCAAAGACTATCTTCTCTCTCTGCAAGACTACTTGTCCCTCTGGGCCTATCCCTTCTCATTGGTTATCCGAACCCTTTCTGGACTACCTCCCACTTATACTTGCCATGTTCAACACCAGCATCTCCTTCAGTTTTCTTTCCCCTTGGAAGCACACCCTGGTCCACTCAATCTTTCAGAAACCCACCTTAGATCCTTCTGTCCCAGCACAATGGCATACTTTCTTTCTTCTTGAGGTCTCAGACTATAACCAGGAGAAGTTAGTTAGTCTTCACACAGTTGCCCTCACACGTTGATGCCACCCATGATCTTCACCCCCATCAATCTGGCTTCAGGTTTGGTCATAGCACAGAAACCTTTCTCCTCATTTTCCTAAACAAACTTCATACCTCACACAATCGTAATGATGTCTCCATATCTGTTTCTCTAGACTTATCCTCTGCCTGTAATTTAGTTGACCACCACAGCCTTCTCACACACCTTCATGACTCCGGGGTTCATACAGTTGCCTTCCACTGGTTCTGCACTTTCCTCTCCTCTAGATCTGTCTCTGTTCTCTCTGGTTCTTCCTCTTTCTCCACTACCCCTCTCTCCTGCGGCATACCACAAGGCTCTGTGTTGGCCCCCCTCCTTTTAAACATTTTCCCGGCCCCCTTGACCCTTCTCATCCAACAGCACAGAATATCAGCCTACCATTATGCAGATGATATTCTCCTACATCACACTAGTCTCTCTGCTCCCATATAAACTCTTGGTTATCCACAAACTACCTACACTTTAACCTTTCTAAAACATCTGCTATTTGGTTCACTTTTGGTGTTCCTGCCCCTCATTAGTCCCCCCACTCACACACACTGCCATCCCTCTTGTGTCCTCCCTCCCTTCCTTTCTCTTCCCTCTTTAACTACACTTCTCCTCTCCCTAGTCATCACACAGATTGATTATTGTAATATAGCCCTAGCTGGTCTTCCCAAGTAACAACTGCATTGCTTACAAATTCTTCATAACACTGCTGCCCATATCCTGACTACATCACCCCTCTGCTTATATGTCTCCAGTATTAGTCATTTCACAGAGGGTAGCTATAAGCAGAATAATACAAATATCCCTCCAATAAATTATCTGGGCTATGCACTTCTAGTATTGCCCCTTCTCATTCTCAACTATTTGTCTTCTTGAGGTCTCAGACTATAACCAGCGCTGGCTACAATGGACAAAAGTCCTTAGCCTCAGCACTATTTTGCATCAATGACCTTTATCAAATAATGTGTCAATGTATACAATCCGTTATTCCATTGTTCTTTATACTCAAATTTTGTGCTTATCTTAGCATTTTATACTCAAATTTTGTGCTTATCTTAGCGGATTGTATACATTGACACATTATTTGATAGAGGTCGTTGATGCAAAATAGTGCTGAGGCTAAGGACTTTTGTCCGTTGTAGCCAGCGCTGGTTATAGTCTGAGACCTCAAGAAGACAAATAGTTGAGAATGAGAAGGGGCAATACTAGAAGTGCATAGCCCAGATAATTTATTGGAGGGATATTTGTATTATTCTGCTTATATGTCTCCAGTGGCTTTCCATCAAATACAGGATACAATTTAAGATACTCACTTTGGTCCACAGAGTGATTTACACTTCCACCCCACAATATCTTTCAGACCTTGTACACCTCCATACCCCCCATCGTCTTCTGCAGGCCAATGACACCAGTCATCTAGTCTTTCCTCAGCATCATAGGCTCATCTTGAACTCACCTTGAGATCATATGTAACTCTGCCTTTTTCTTTCTCGGCCTCGCACTATGGAACTCTCTCCCAACTGCCCTTCACTTAGAGCTCCCCTTTAAGAGCTTCAAAGCTTGGCTGAAACCCATCTTTTCTACATTGCTTTTGACCTCCGCTTGCTTTGCCCTCCTTCCCCCTTCTCCCCTCCCTCCTCATTCCTTTCCTCTCCCTCTCCCCTTCCCCCTTCTCTTTGCTCCTCTCCTGTCCTATTATAACACTGGCGTTCCTCTCCATCTTCTGAACTTGCAGCATTTATTTGTAACGTTGTAAACTGCTCTGATACCTGCGTCTTGAGGGGTATATTAAGAGACTAAATAAAGATAAAGATAAAAGGGGATGGGTAACAATGTGTGAATTTGGCTCCCCAGTTTTCTGCTCAGTTAGTTCAGCAGAAGTGCCCGGTTCATAGGGCTGAAAGAGTAAGGCACAAGATGTGGTTAAGACACAGTATTGTAAGATGCTCCATAACTATAGATCAAAGAGCATTGCCACAAAATGTAACTACTTTTCTGTAAATATTGACTCATTTCTGTTCCCTCCCATGCAGTTATTTAGCTCCATTTGGAATTTGCTTGAAGGCACCTGCTGACCTATGTGAGGAGGCACCTACAGCAGAAGAATTTTGGAAATGTAATTTTCAGGATTAGCAGGCACTGTTGATAAAGCTGATCTGCTACAGCTTAGTTCAAATATGGCTCAGTGGAACACTTTAGCAGAAACTACTGTTGTACTGAGATGCAGGTATTACTGTACAGTGTAAGCATGCCACGAGATCTCCTTTAGACCTGATCCCTGCTGGGTGAATAAAATTGTCATGAAACAAGTTTTCAAATTCTTTTGTATTGTAGTACATGTTCCATCATCATGAGGCTACCTTCCGGATGGTTTGAAGCAAGTGGTTATTTGTCTGAAACTGTAGATAGCCTGTCATGCTCTGAAACAGGAAATTAGCAGCCCATCTCTAATCTGCCTTTGTAGGTAAAATAATCAAGCATGTGGTGAGACCACATTTAAATGATTATTTGAGTTGAATCATTGTTTAAATAACTGGTAACATAGCTTCAGAGTGGAGGAGTAGCCTAGTAGTTAGACCAACAGCCTACTACCCAGGCAATCTGGGTTCAATCCCCCTGGCCTTGGGCAAGTCACTTCACCCTCTATTACCTTGGAAAAAAAGGCCTGGCAAGCTACTTACAGACATACCTTGCCAAGAAAACGCAGGGGCTGCCGGGTCTCCAGGAGTCAGCATTAACTTTTTTTTTTTTTAAATTTTTTATTTATACAATTTCAAAATAACTCGCAAGATACATCCTGTTACAGTAAAGAATATTCAAAAGAAAACACTACAATCAATACAGCATATAGAGAGCACTTGGCCCTGTGATAAGGAAGCTTATCATAGCTCAGGAAGGGGCTATAGAAAAGGTGAAGTGTCTCTGAACAAGCAACCTGTCAGTGCTGGTAGAAATGAGAAAACAGAATTTTGCCATAAAAGACTACCAGTCCCAGAATGCACCAGGTTTCCAACAGCCATGAGAGGAGCTGAAGTGAGAAAACGTGTGTTCAATCAAAAGGGCTATGAGGTAATCCCCAAGCACTCATTGCAAAGGGCAGGGCTTGATTCAGCACAGCTGTGCTGTGCTAGGATGGAACACTCATCTCAAAGGGCAAGGCCTGATTCAGCACAGCTGCGCTGTATTAGGGAGGAGCACTCATCTAAGCAGAATAAGAGTAGAGTTTATTCTACAGATGACCATCTTCATGATCACCTTGGATATCCAGAGAATTGTCCTCAGTATCCTGAGAATCAGCTTGAGTTTGATCATCAGTTTCATCTGAAGGATCATCAGAAGCAGAAGCCAAACCGGACGGACAGAGAGGGAAAGAGACCCTTTGGAAGAAGGAAGAGAAAAGCCTTTGAGAGGTCTAGAAGAGTCCAAAGCAGTACGTATACTGGGAGGTATTCCAAGGGCCAGCATACACCATTGGACTGGGGAAAGCCAGAGGAATGGTGCTGCAGAGCTAGGAATCACCAGAGGCTACCTGTGAGGGAGACGGCTGCACGTGGAAGGGACCCTAAGACCTGTGCCAGAAGGTATGTGAAGAGAGATCCAGTGTCCAGGGATCTGGATTGGAAGGCTGGACATAAGAACTGGACTACATACTGGCCAGGCTATATAGAGAGGAACTCTAGCAGCAAGGGAAGCTCAGGTATGAACACTGATCTATACCCTAGCTATAACCTTGAAAGACAGCAGGGAAACAAGTATTCTCCTGAAAATGCTCCATTGAGAGATTCATCTGTGCCAATCCATGATATTGAACCCATGCTTGTTGAACAAGGGGGAATAATAGCAGATGAGGATCCTGTTTATATGGACTGCTCTCTATCTAAACTCCGTTGGTAACTTTCTGTTATAAAGTACAGCAACCATCACAAAGAAATACAAATTTGTTCTTTAATCTACCCAGAAAAGCTCCTGAAGCAGGATTTGACCCACACAGTAGAAAGCAAGCCAGCTAAGGGGTTTCAGCTGGATAACTGCTAGCAATTAAGCCTTACCTAATTGCTTGTGAGCTAGGAGAGAATCACTTCTGTATCTATGTGGGAAGTAATCAGAAGTTAACCTGAAAAGAACAGTTTCTTTCTTGCTTTGTGGCTTTTCATTTGTTGTTTTCCTGATTTTGACTTTGTTTTTCCAAGTTAACACTGAAAGCAAGTAACCTAATTTATGTGCTACCAAGCATATCTGTGTTGGGAGGAATAACCCCATAAATAAATATCTTATTGGCTTTACCCAAGAGCACAACTAAATTATTGTCAGCAGCTGTGTCTGGTGTGAATGAACTACATTGCCCACAATACCTTGCAAATCATATAGAAATATGCACTTGCCAAGAGTGTGAAGATTCTCACCCAGGCAGCCGTCTGACAGCCCTCAAAAATTAATAAAGTAACTATTCACTAGCCCACAAACAATTGAGGGGGAGCCAGGCACAAATCAAAGGCAATAAGTTTAGGAAATATAACACGAGAAGGAGATGTATTTATAAATCCCGAATGCTAAACCAGGAGAGCACTCCGACCTTCTATAAACTGGGTTAGGTGGGAAGGCTCAAAAAAAGTATAACTAACACCCTGATATTTAACTAAACATCGACAGGGATATCTAAGGAAGAAAAGACCTCCCAGCTGTAGAACCTGGGGTCTAAGCAACAAAAACTGCTGTCGGCGTTTCTGTGTGGCTTTTGAGACGTCAGGAAACATCCTAACTACACCCCCCATAAATGGCTCATTTCGAAACTTAAATTATAATTTCAACAAAAAGTCCCGGTCTGAATCAAAAGCAACCGTCAGCAGCAGAGTCGCTCTAGGAACATAAGCAGGATCAGTAGTTTCCAGGAACCCAGTCAGATCCAGTGAGTCCATTGGAGGCGAATGAGCAGGAGAGGAAACACCATGGGTCTTACGCTTAGCCGTTGGCAAGTAAAAAACCCTAGCCAAAGGAGGGACAGATTCCAGGGGTATTTTCAAAATAGAGGTAGCATATGTAAGGAACAACTCCTTCGGCGACTTTACTGGAAGACGGGGAAAATTCAGTAAGCGCAAGTTCCTCTTGCGGACCGAATTTTCTAACATCTCCATCTTCCCATGGACTATAGACAAATCCTTAATAACAGTACCTGGAATTGTAACTGCGTCCTCCATCTTTACTTCCAACTGGGCAACCTTGGATGAAATGTCTGCCAACTCTTGCTTCTGCTGCATGACCAAACGAGCCAAAGAGGGAAAAACCTCATACATAGCAGCAAATTGAGATGTAAAAGAGGTTTCTAATGCCCTAAGGCCATCCCACAAGGATTCCAATGTAACCACCTCAGGGCGGTGAAGAGCAGATTCTACTGGCGTTTTAAAGCAAACATCCAATCCAGCCACTATGTTCATGTCCGTCGGGGTAATTCCTGTAGCAGCTGACGACTTCTCTCCACCAGCGGACTCGGCAGAGGGAACCAACACCTCCGCCTCCGTTCCCAGCAGCATCGGCGGTGTGGCAACGAGCCTCTCAGTGCTCAGAGACACGGCCACTGCTGTTCCTCCGTCTGGCGCTGCAGGCTGTTCTGGCGGAGTTCGGGTGTCAGGGCTTAAGGTGACCTGCAGCTCAGAAGGGCATGAGAGGCCTCCTTCCGCCTCCATCGCCCTCAGCAAGCTCTGCTCCTGATGTACTCCAGCTCCCACGGGCCACATGAACGCATCAATTGGCCCCGTAGTCGGCATCGGTGTCGTTGTCGTAGCCTTGGGAGCCTCCCAATGCTTTGCCTTCCGTTTTCTAGGCATCTTAAATACAGGTAAGTAAAAGGTACATAGGAAAAATCAGACACCGCCGACGCCGATCAACGCGTGTCAGCCATCTTGGTTCCCCTCGAGTCAGCATTAACTTGAAGGCACTTAAAAACAAACAAACATAGCTTCAGGTATAGACAATGCTGAGACCTTGCTTATTTCAGGTTTTCTTTGACTTTGTTTGCTTTTTATTCAGGAAATCTAGACATTTCATTGACAAGACTGAAGGCATTAGGTATGAGGGATGTAGTATTGTCCTGGCTTTGTTATTTCTTATCTAATAGATTGCAAAAAGTGCTAGTTTCCAATAACGCTTTGAGTCTGTTCCCCATTGTGAGGGTCATCCCCCCCTGGATCATCTCCATTGCCCACACTATTTAATATCTACTTGATTCCTCTGTGAAGGCTTTTATGGCAAATGAACATATTGTTTAGGGTCTATGCTGAAGATATTTTTTACTAATTGTACCTGATGATATCATAGGTACCTAATTAATTAAGAACTTCCTTGCCATCTCATCTTGGTTGATGCAGAATGGTCTTAGCATTAACTATAAAAAGACTGCAGCAATGATAGTGACCATCCCTACTTTTGAAGCAAATATCTCTTCTATTCTGCTTGATGACCATATTGTCTCTATCCATAACAAGGTGTGCTACTTAAGTATAACATTAACGTCTGCTTTATCCATGGGGCAACAAATACCAAGGAGAGTTTGTACTGCATTTTAGAATGATCAGAGATGGCTGAAGATTTTTGTTTGGTAGTGTAAGCATTGATACTGTCTTTCCTTCACTTTTGCAATATGTTTTATTTAGGATTAATGAACTTCTTGATTCCGTCTTTACAACTGATGCAGAAAGCACCATCTCTGCTTATTACAAAGAGCTGCACTGGCTGCAGAGCTCTCAAAGATTATGATTTAAGTGCCTATGCACAGTTTATAGGATATTACATATCGATTGTTTAATAGAGGTATCAATGATGTTGAAGTGCTATTAGCCAATCAGAGCTTTATGCTCGAACCAATTAGAGCTTTTAGATGTCTCATCTTGTGCATGGATGTGCAAGTCTAGCATAAGAGGAAGAGCCTTTTCTATAATTGGTGCTACCCAGTTGGAATGCAGCCCCTTCATCTATTCACCAGCAAAGTGATTGTAATTTCACAAGTTGTTAAAAAAAGCATACTGATCATTTATTTTAGTGTGCCTGTTTGTGGGGTTAATATATCGTCAAATAAAACATTGCAACCAAAATCACTAATCCAATAGAGATCACTCTTTAGAAAAAAAAAGGGGAACAAAGATTATAAATGCCTCACTAATGAACACAATCCTTTAAAACAAGAGAAATTACAAACACAAGAAACATCACTTTCTATATAGTGCCGCTGAATGACCCTTTCAGCTGGACATACCAGTTAGCAGGTGCTCTTATAAATATTAGGCTATTTATTTCCTGAATATCTCTATCATGTACCAGTATTTCCCAGAGCCATGAGACATCTGTAAGGATAGTTGAGACCATGGCCCAAATAAGCCTTATCTATATCTTCAATTACAATCCAAAAAGCCTTCAGTGAGAAAACTGGTGGTCTCTGCAACGGAAAGGCACTAGAGTGATCTCTCTTGGATTTGTGGCTCTCCGCGACGCTCTTCGGTGCGGTGAACCTTAAAATAAGATAGAGGAAATTTGCTGCTTTGGCATATTTACAATAGTTCTATTGTTATTTGTTTTATTGTATATTCCCAAAGCTCACAACAAGTGGTACCTTGGTAAAAATTCTCTTGTAAATTATAAATTAAAAAATAAAAATGATTATTGTGACTAAACATAGGAGTCAATATACAGAAGTGTTTACATACTTTGCAGCACCTGAATATCATCACAGCAATAGCGCAATAGTGTGCACTATTGAGCCCTAGTGCACACTATTATGCAAAAGTACATGCTATTACATAATAGAGCTCACTATGTCTCAGTACTACACACTATTAGCCAATAGCGTGTACTATTGCTGAATAGCGCATGCTATTGCTGAAAACCAGGAAGTGATAAAATTGTTTTCATTCTAAAACAAATCAAAGCAAAATGGGGAATTTCATTGACATTTCTCCATTTCATTTTAAATGAATGCACATCCCTAATACATTTATGTGCCATTTTCACACCTAAACTGTAGTATTTTAGTCAAGCACGCATATGAATGAGTACTTATGTGCGTAAATGATGCAATCCCAATTCTATAAGCATGCATGAGGTGCCCATAGCATGCAATTTCACTGTGAGTGTGCACATGGATTGAGCTCGGTATGTGTGTAACTTAGAGAGCACGAGTATGAGCGTAAGCAGATTAGTAACCACATCTTAAATTTATGTACTTTAGCGGCCACTTACTCTAGTATTTTACAAAATCAATCTGTGCAGATTTGATTTGATAAAATAGATGCAAGTAACACAATTACCTTATATAAAAATGTGTATGCAGGGGCCTGTAGAATTACCCTCTATGAGGGGTATTTTAGAAGCTCTATTCATGAGTTGGATGTCTGAAAATGGGCATTCATAAGTGCAAGTCAAAGACGTCCTCAGATACATTGTAAAAAGCCAGGTATAATCGACGTACCCGGTGCGAATGGAGGAGTGGCCTGGATGGACCAGCCGAGAAGCTCAGCGCAGTGCAATTTCAGAAAGGCACAAATACTTTTGGCCCTGGTTGGTGAGGCATCCATATCTGTATCTACCCCTGACCACAAGGAAGGTGCACAAAAGTGCTTTTTTCATGACTGCAACACTTTAAGGAGGAAGAGCAAACCATATTTTCATCACCACAGTTAATATTTAATGGCCAATGACAGCTGCATGAAACTACACACTGGACCGTCACCACATGTCTGAGTATCTGAAATGGCAAGGTGGGATGTGCTACTCTCATACAGGGCTGGCCCAACCATTAGTCAAACTAGGTGACCGCCTAAGGTGGCAACTTCTGGGGGCAGCAAAGAGCAGGACATTCAAAGCTAAACAATAGATTTTGACACCCAAGGGGGTATAAATCTTAAGGTCTGCCTAGGGCTCAAACACCTTCAACCAACGATGGTGCTGACCCTGTTCTCATAACATATGTAGTTGCCCCCCTTCTGAAATGCCGGCACATTCATGTACCTGGTTCTGAGGTCATGCAATTAAAAGATGTTCCCATTTGTGAAATGGCCTACACACATACACATACCCAGTCTTGCTCTCTGCATGGAGCTTGTTTCCATAACTGGTTATAGAGCTGTTCATTTTTTAGGGTGGAGGTGGAGCGATTTCAGAAGGCACTTCTACGTGCCTCCCTTCACTGATGCCATTCCCCCTGGATTTTTGGATGCTGTGCTCTGGATGTCCCAGATCTTTCCTAGATGTCCCTTCTAAAATCCCATATGTATATGCACTGGCATGGATGCCAATCATACATATATTCACCAGTGCTAGCTAAATGGATAATGCTGCCAAATACATGAATAAATATAGAAACATGATGGCATAAGACCAGAAAGACATAAAAACATAAGACATGCCATACTGGGACAGACCAAGGTCTATCAAGCCCAGTATCCTGTTTCCAACAGTGGCCAATCCAGGTCACAAGTATCTGACAGGTATCCAAAAAGGCACACAGGTTCCACAGTGTTCATCCCAGCAGTGGATTTTTCCTGGTCCTCTTTAATAATGGTTTATGGACCTTTCCTCCAGGAACTTGTTCAAACCTCTTTTAAACCCAGTTACACTAACAGCTTTTACTACATCCTCCAGTAACGAATTCTAGAGTTTGATTACTCATTGAGTGAAAAAATATTCTCTTATTAGTCCTAAATGGGCTTTATTGCGTGTCCCCTAGTCTTTCTACTTTTTGAAGTAGTAAACATCCGATTTATGTTTACCCATTCCACTCCATTCATTGATTTATAGACCTTTATCATTTCCCCCCTCAGCCGTCTTTTTTCCCAAGTTGAAGAACCCTAGCCTTTAAGCCTCTCCTCATAGAGGTATCCTTCCATCCCCTTTTCTATTTTTTGTTGCTCTTCTCTATACTTTTTCTAATTCTGCTATGTCCTTTTTAAGATATGGTGACCAGAATTGCACACAATAATTAAGGTGCAGTTGCACCATGGAATGATACAGAGGCATTATAATATCTTTGGTTTTATTCTCATTCCTTTCCTTATTTTTCTTACCATTTGCTTTCTTAGCCCTCGCTGCACACTGGGAAGAGGGTTTCAATGTATTATTCACAATCACGCTTACATTTTTCCTGGGTGGTAGTTTTTAAGGTGGTATCTTTTAGCGGCAGAAAAAAAAAGACAATATGGCCTATCTAGTCTGCCCTTCAATATCAACTACAATAGCCCCCTTTTTTCCTTTAGAGATCTTCTGTGTTTGTCTCATGCCTTCTTGAATTCAGATACTGTCCTCATTTCTACTATCTCCACTGGAGACTATTCCATGCATCTACCACTCTTTCTGTAAAGAAATATTTCTGCATATTACTCCTGATTCTAACCCCTCACACCCTCATCCTATGTCTGCTCATAGTAGAGCTTTCTTTCAATTGAAAGAAGCTCTCCGCTTGTGCATTTATGCCTCAAAGGTATTTATTTATTTAAATTTATTTTTATACCGCTTTTCTAAAATTCAAAGCAGTTTATATTGAACCAGTAATGTACAGAGCCCAATGCATCTCGTTTAAAGAGAACAAAACTAAAGAACTTACAAGTTGTGATACCGCGGGCCCTCTGACGCAAGGAAAAAAAGTTTTAAATCTTGAAAAAAACAAGATTTACCTGCAATTACAAGAAGGGACACATAGAGGGAGCAGGAGAGCAAGCCTGGAAGTGGAAGAACCACACCTCTATGGGCAGGACTCAGAAGCAGCTGCTCTGGATTTAAGCAGGGACAGAGCACTGCAGAGGGGAGTCATACAAAGGAAGCCAAGGCAACCAAGGAGCCAGCCAGAGAGGCAGCCAAGGGGCAAGCCAGAGAGGCAGTCAAGGAGCAACCCAGAGGGGAAGCACAGGAGGAGGCAAGGAGCTTGGCAGAGACCTTCACAGGAAGCGCAGGAAGCAGTGCCAAGGGAAGCTCCAGAAGCCGGAGTCAGAGACCGAGGTGAAGTCACTGACAAACCCAGAAGAGCTCAAGGAGTGAAAGCTACTGGGAGAGCAGGCCGAGCTGAAGGCCCAAGAGCAGGCCTAGAGGAAGGCCATACACAATTGCAAGAGGCAGTCATACAGAGGACAGCCAAGGAAGGAGAGGCTTATCCTTCTAACTGGAGAAGAAACCTTCAAGAGGAAAAAGGTACTTTTAAAAGTTTTTACAAAAGTAACTTGAAGGATGAAAGAAAGGTTCATAGCCTTAAGAGAGAGGATATAGCTGAGAGGGCGCGGCCCCTAACCAACTGCCACAGGGGTGGAGGTGGAAGACAGGCCCCTCCGCAGCAGCCTTACCTCAAAAGAATTATACCTCATTCTAAAACAGGAAAGATATCCTGGGATCGTTGGAAATTACCTGAAGCAAAAGACTTTCAGACTAGGCCTCAAGCCTTTCACAAGAAGCCTAGAGAGAAACAAAGGGCTAGCTTTTATCTGGATAATAAGGACTGTTTTAAACCAGAAATACCAGATAAGTTTTACAGGAAAAAGTTTAGTGCTGCCAGAGACTGGAAGAAGCAAACCTTTAATCCTGAAACAGCAGTAAGCCCAGGGAGTTATAATATACCTAAAAGCCGACGCCCCAAACTCCCAAGCCAGCACTGGGATACGGTATGGCATGCTTTTAGAAAACCAGGTTTTAACATCCCAGAGATCTCAGAGACCTCAGATTCGGACCCGTAGAAATGGAATGGCTGCCAGGGGAATCTGAGGGTATTGAAGACATAGAACCAATGGAATGTGATTATTGCACAAGGAGATGTGTTTAAGTAAAAGGCAAACAAATCCCATGTATGCAAAGAATACTGGAAACCTTATGTTTTAAGTTGGTGATGGATAACCATGTTATTTTGAGTGTTTTTGCTGATTCACATTTTGATGCAACCAAAGTTTGTGTTCTGTTATTCATTACCTCATATTTTGAACTTCTTTATGCGCAAAGGTGAAATAAAAGCCTTTTCTTTACCCTACACTTGGCAAGAGTTACTTTTTAGGAAGTTGACCTTGAGGCTGACAATGAGACCTGCTACCTCATTGACCCTCACAACAGGTCAACCCTGAAACCCTTTATTTCTTATGCGCTCCCCAGCCCCTGTGGAACCACTACGCCGCCACCAGAGGGGGCTGAGGGGGACAAAGTACATTAAACTTCTCTATCATATCTCATATATCCCGCCTTTCCTCCAACGTATACATATTAAGATCCGTAAGTCTGTCCTCATATACATTATAATGAAGACCACTAATCATTTTAGTAGCCATCCCCTGCACCGACTCCATCCTGTTTATATCTTTTTGAAGGTGTGCTCTCCAGAATTACAAACAATATTCCAAATGAGGTCACACTAGAGACTTATACAGAGGCACTATCATCTCCCTTTTTCTGCTGGTCATTCCTCTCCCTATGTGCCCAAGCATCCTTCTGACGTTTGCTATTGCCTTTTCTGTTTAACCACTTTAAGATCATCAGAAACAATCATGGCCAGTCCCACTCTTCTTTCATGGACAGCAATACTTCAATCCCTAGTCTGTACCGCTCCCTGGGAGTTTTGCAGCCCAAATGCATGACCCTGCATTTTTTAGCATTAAATCTCAGCTGCCAAATTCTTGACCATTCTTTAAACTTAGCTAAATCCCTCTTCATGTTATCTACTCCTTCCTGGGTGTCTACTCTATTGCAGATTTTGGTATGATTCACAAAGAGGCAAACCTTACTCAATAGCTCTTCCACAATATCACTAACAAGATATTAAAAAGAATCAGACCCCAAGGACAGATCCTCATGGCACACCACTGGTAACATTCTTTTCCTCAGAGTGAGCTCCCTTTACCTGTACCCTTTGTTGTCTCCCACTCAACCAATTTCTAACCCAATCAGCCACTTTAGGGTCTATCCCTAGGGTGCTCAATTTGTTTCTAAGTTGCCTGTGCGGAACAGTCAAAGACTTTACTGAAATCTGGGTACACCACATTTGGGACTCTCCCTCGGACTAACTCCCTGGTCACCTAGTCAAAGAAATCAATCAGCTAAAGTTAGCTGCTGGTGTTTAATTTTATACGTTGGCCATCATCGCTAAATATCAGGCCCATAATTTATTTATTTTAATTTATTTAGCAGGTTTTTTATACTGGGTGATTATATGGGGTTCAAGGGGTGTTGTAAACCACAGCTGTTTACATTCCATTAAAGCAGTGATAGTTTATACATGACAGTTATTTTTGGGTTGAGGGTATAGTCCATGGGAGAGTTTCACTGAGAGTGTATCTGTAGAATGTGATAGATGTGCTTCATCAATTGGCTCATAGGGTGGCTCCATAGTATTCTGTAAAGAAGTAGGTCTTTATAGCTTTCCTGTAATCTGATAGGTCCTAGATGGTTCGTATCATGGCGGGTAGGTCATTCCATAGTGCGGAGCATATATGAAGAATGCTCTTTTGCAGGTTGATTGCTTGGCTTTTATTTTGCTTGCTGGGGTATCCACGGTGTTATTGGATGTTCTTGTTTTGCTCTGTGGTAGTTTCCTGATCATTGGTTGAAGGACAGGAGGAGACAAGTTGTATGTTATTCTGAAGATTATTATTAAGGTCTTGTATTTGGATCATATGGTGACTGGGAGCCAGTGTAGCTGTTGTAGAGTGGGGGTTATGTGGCTGTACCTTGCTGTTCTAATAATTATTTGGGCTGCGGTGTTTTGCACCAGTTGGAGAGGGAGTATTGTTTTCTTGGAAAGGCTCTGGTTGATTATGTTGCAATAGTCTAATATGGGTGTTACTATGATTTGACATATTGTCCGGAAGTCACTGTCACTTAGTAGAGGCTTGAGTTTGTGCACTGTCCTTAATTTGTGGTTCAAAAACCAGAATAAGCATTCCACATACTCAAAAACTATTTTATAGCAAAAAGCAACACAGAATTGTTCTTTTTTAAATGAAAAAAACGGAAAACGTGGATCTCAGAACCAGTGGGGCACACAACAGGGTAGCCCAGAACAAATCTGTGCTAACCCAGTTTCCAGAACATCAACGACCCACTAGGTTTTCCATTAATTACAAAACATGTAAGAAGTGAACTTCATATATATACAGCATAACTATATGAAAACCAACATTCCTGCCAGCTTGATGACCTTAAAGATACATGACTAAACCACAAATGAGGTTCTTGTGGGTTGGAGTATTTACATCTTGGGATAGTGCACATCCTTCATTGCTTTAGAGAAAGTAGCTGCATCATGCTGTGGTAGCAAAGGGAGGTTAGGGTCTATCTCTTGGTATCTCTTGGGGGGTGATCTCCTCTCCTAATTATGGTTTAGTCATTCTACACTTTGAATGGAGGAAACATATGAAAGGAAGGCTGATTGGTTCACTTTCCTTTGGGACCATGAAATACATTATGAAATCCATGAGTATTTACAAATTTGTGCAAGTATTCACACCATGAGGAGCGACAGAATTTTGATTTTGCATTGTGGGCACCAAAGCCAACTAGCCAGTGGCATAAATTCACCCAAGCCATCCCTGTGGTGCAGGGGGGGGGGGGGTCCAGAGAAAGAGAGGGCCCAGTTATGGCTGCTCACAAATCTTTTGAGGTGGCTTCCCCCCTGCTCTGGGGCCCCTTTTTGAATATTCTGCTTGTGGGGCCTCAATTTGAATTTCTGCCTTTGCAACCAGCACATTGAAACAGTTTTACTGATAGGAAGACGTTTTTCACTCTTCTGCTGTCATCCCTTCCAGCCGGCCTCCTCCTTTCTCACAAATAGCTCAGATTATCAGTTTGCTGTCCTATGTTTGAAAGTTCATTAAGCAATCAAAAAGTCTTTTTTAGAACTAAATCAGAATTAGTATAGCCTCCAGCACACATGTCAGTTGGTAGCTATTCAACACGTCCTTCAGTGCCTCGAGCTTCCTTTAGGGCTAAGTTAACCTTTCCGCATGCTGAATCAAACATCCCAGGGAGTAACTTAACAGAAAAGAGCAGAGCTATAATCTATATATGCTGTTTGGAGGGGAAAATGCAAATATCCAGTTCAATCATTTCAGCAATGCCTTAATTTTATCCAGAGAAGCTGGAAAAGCTAAGTCATGGAATTAATAACTAACGTGGAATCTCATGTGTTCATTTTGAATTATGCCTGGCATTAAGATGGCAAAACAGTGCAACACTGATGTTTGGCAATAGCCAAGAGAATGCCAGGGTACATAGCGAAAAGTTATTACCCCTTAATGAAAAGGAGGGGTAATGGCATATAGAAGATACTTGGGGAAACTAAACCTCAAATATAATTTGCCTGAAGTGGTGAAGCTCTAAGTCAAAGATCTGCCAGATGGCACAAGAATGGCAGGAATGCTTAATTGGGGTTGGCAATGCACTGGAGTCAGTGTGGTATGGATTGGCGCAAGGATACAAAATGATATGTATGAAGATAGGAGCGTGTTCCACCTGAAACCTCTCTAAGGAGAAGACTGAGGTGCAGAAGGCCTGAAAGAAGGAGACATAGTGTGACGTGTAGATCACAGACCTGAGGCAGCTGCATCAT
Source organism: Ichthyophis bannanicus (assembly GCA_033557465.1). Lineage (NCBI taxonomy): Eukaryota > Metazoa > Chordata > Amphibia > Gymnophiona > Ichthyophiidae > Ichthyophis > Ichthyophis bannanicus. The sequence goes on along the minus strand of CM066049.1, from coordinate 78,164,414 downwards.
CTCTCAGCACTGTCCTATAGATACCAGCAAGCAGCGAGATGGTGGCAGCAATAGAGTTTATACTAAGTCCTTCAGTGGATGAGGTTTGCATTGCCTGGTCTCAATTTTTAAAGGTATTTGCTCAGTGAAGGCCTGCTCAGACTCTTCAATAGCATAAACTGTTAGATGGACCCTAGTGAAGTCTTCTCCTCTTCACCTTTCCCAAACAACTAACCAGTGCTGTGCCTCTGTATACATCATTGATGACACATCATCTGAAGTATTATGTCCAGTTCTGGAGGCCATATCTCCAAAATCCAGATAGAATGAACTAACGTGGCAACCACAAAGCTACACTCCTCATAGAAGACATTTATGCAGCCTTGCCTACTAGGCATACTCCTTCAACAGAAAGCTCATTCAGTTCCAAGGCTATGTCCCATGGACCTTCTCCAAACCCTGGTGTGGATTCTCTGATGGGAGGGGGAAGAGAGTCACAAGGTATATGGCTAACAAATTCAATGAGGCATGCTTGTACTGTTCCAAAATAAAAGACAATACTGGGATAAGTTTCTTCAAAGCAAGACAATGAAGATTTTATTTCCTGTATTTTTTTTAATCACTCGCCTATCTACACATTTCTAATCAGTATACGGTTTAATACATATATGAAATGCATTGGTTTTTTTATGTAACACAAATTAAAAAAAAAATAAAACATTAAAAATATTCATAATAAGTCAAAGGCCAAGGAGAAAAGAAAGTCAGCAAATTAGATACACTACACAAACTACTAGATTGAGCATTCCAAATAATTGGACCATTCACTGAGAATACGTGAGAATGCATAGACATCTGCAGACTTCTAAATACCAGTGGAACTTGTAATAGCCCGTGAGTACTAGATCTAAGCATGTGATGGAGTATATGGTTTCAGCAAGATTGCTAACTCATTCTTCAAAGTACCAAGCAATTAAAAAAACAGTACAAACACAAACTGTACCCTATACTTGATTGGAAGCCAGAGCAGTACAGGCAACAAACATAGAAACAGGACAGCAGAAAAAGACCACATGGCCCATCTAGCCTGCCTTTCCATATCAACCACTACGACAGTTCCCTTTTTTCCTTTAGAGATCCTCTGAGTTTGTCCCATGCTTTTTTGAATCCAGATACTGTCCTCATCTCTACCACCTCCATTGGGGAGGCTATTCCACACATCTATCACTCTTTTCGAAAAGAAATATTTCTGCATATTACTCCTGAGTCTATCCCCTTTCACCCTCATCCTATGTCCCCTCATAGCAGAGCTTGCTTTCAGTCGAAAGAGGCTCTCCCCATGTACATTTAAACATCTCAGTCATATCACCTCTATCCTACTATCTTCTAAAGTATACATATTAAGATCCTTAAGTCTGTCCTCATATGCTTTGTAATGAAGACCACTAACCATTTTAGTAGCCACCCTCTGTACCAACTCCAATCTGTTTATATCCTTTTGAAGGTGCGGTCTCCAGAATTGCACATAATACTCCAAATGAGGTCGCACCAAAGACTTATATAGGGATGATGTAATCACACTTCTTCAATCCCTGTATAACCCCGATGGCAGAATTTTGGGCCAACTGTAATAGTTCTATAATGTATTTGGGAAAACATATATATAACAAAACTGTAGTAATCAAGATAGTTTATAATAATGGACTGTACCACCATTCTAAAATCAAATACTTAGAGAAAAAAAAGATGCACTAGGTGAAATTGATACACAATATAATCGGGAAAGCCAACATCACTCCTTCTCAAATACTTGACTTTATCTGTAACAGGGACCACTGTGCCATTTATTTATTTATTATTTATAGAACACAAACAACTTACACTACCAAGAACAGAGTAAAATCCCCCCAACCCCATTCTTGGCTTAATTTAGAAAGGCGTAATAACAACTCATGTGCTGCGTGATCAAAGATTCAACTCAGGGAGATGCGGCTACATAGATATCCAGAGATTTCCATTTAAAGTTACATTGGACAGTTTGACTACAAAGAAGAGAATAGGCAGTTTTGTATTTACAGTACAAACAAACCAAATTCCACCAGTGGTGCCATTCCAAGTCAGATGAATCTTTCCAGTGATTGATAATCAACTTCAAAGCAATGCTAATCATTAAATCAAAAAATCTGGTCAATTTTTTGGAAAGAAGACATACCTGCAAGAGACCAACAAATGACTACTCAAAAGGTTAGGTCTTCCTGTAACTCTAGGATGTGTTTCATTTGTCCCAGACATGTTGCCAAAACCTCTGGACGTTCAGACACTCAAAAAGCAAATGGGGAAGGGTATCAATATGTAGGTTGCAAGACCAGCAGTAATTACCCAGCTCCTTATGCCATTTTGAAAGTAAGACGGGAGTGATGAAGGTCCGATGGGCTAGAAAGAACAATGATTGGGTCAATGAAACAAATTGAGTGAGCCATACCAAAGAACTCCAGAATATCCTCCATTGTTTGCGGGAAGGGAACTTGCCTATATCTAATTCCCATACCTTTTCTGTTCAGGTACATGGATGACTATGTCAGTCTCGAATGGTAGCATAAAATTTAGAGGCTATATTGTTAGATCCTAGCATGGCGTGTTTTTTTTTTTTTTTAAATCTCTGTTTATTAATTCACTGCAATACATCACAAAACAATACACATATTTACAATACCCCAGGCAGGGCTGTTTCTTGTCCACCAACCTAGGGCTTCACAACAGCACAGTTTAGAACAAAAGGCACAAATTGTTTTAATCAATGTTTTATTCCCCCCTTCCCCTTCTCCTATCCCCCCCACCTTCCCACCCACCCTCCCCCACTCCTCCCCCTGCAGTCTTATACCCTCATCCCCCTCCTTCGGGAGCAATCATTTAACATTACCACATATTAGTTAATACCCCCTACACCCCGTCCAATCTCCCCTATCAGCTTACCAGCCCCATGCTAACCCACCTTCAACACCTCACTTCGGGTCTGTGGTCCCAATTTTTGAATGTAGGGTGTCCAGACCAGGAGAAAGGAGGCCCACCACTGAACATTCTCTCTTGCACCCCTCCTTTCCAAGAGCATCAGCTGGTGTAAACTATTACGCCACTCCCAAAAGGTAGGGGCTATAGGCTCTCTCCACCGATGAAGTATAGGACCCTTCCCACCAGACAAGCCTTCCACACTAATATTCTTTCCCATATCTCCTTCGGGTGGAGTGGTCCAAGTTGATCCAACACAACCAATGATCCCATCCAGCAGACCCGCTGCTGTAGTAAGCTACTCATATACGTCCCAGTCCGCATCCAATACTGGTAAATATGCGGGCACCCCCACCACATGTGCCCCAGGTCTGCCAAAGAACAGGGACATTTTGGGCACCCTCCATATGAAGTGAGGCGACTTCGAAGTGCTCGTCTCAGGGAGAAATAGGCTCGGATGATACATTTAAACTGTATTTCAAGCCATAGAGTCCCTTTCACCAACCCCGCAATCCGACCCAATGCCCTACGGACAGAGCCCGGGGTCGCCTCCCGACTCAGCTCTGTCGCCCAAAATGCCTCCTCTGCCGAGTAATCGGGAGGAGTGCCATACTTGTCCAATCGTCTCTTCAAATCCGCTATGGTGGACGGGGGTTCCATCCCCAAGGCAAAAAATTCCAAGATCTGCGCTGAGCGCTCTACCGTTAGCTCCCGCTGTGGAAGAGAGACAACATAATGGGAGAGTTGCACATACGCAAAAAAAGGAATTCCCAAGATTTAGCTCATATTCCCTGCAAAGCGTCTCCAAGGATTTACATCTCCCCTCCTGATCGACCACATGCCCAAGGTTCCGTATCCCCAACCGTTCCCACTTCTGAAAGATAGCTGTTTCTGACCCCGGGGTAAACTGGGCATTACCCTGTATAGGCAGCCAACTTGAGACCTCAGGGGAACTACCCAAGTATCTATTCAATTGTTGCCATGTACGCCGTGCAAAGCACCAAGACAGCACCCGTCACTCGTCCTGGCAAGGATGAACTCTCCAAATGCAGGACCGCCGTCAATGTCTGCGGGGCCACAAAGGTTTCTTCTAATGCTCTAGGAGTATACACTTCCATGTTCCCTAACCAATCCCCTACATGCCTCACCTGACAAGCCAAGGCATATGTCCACAGATCTGGAACTCCTATCCCTCCGGACCTCCATCCCCCCTCGCAAATCAATTTATGCACACACATGCCCCTTTCCAGAGAAACCCCTGGATCTCCCGTTCTATGCAATTAAGATCATGCCGCAGTAACCACACTGGTAGGGTTTGCAACCAATAAAGCACTCGCAGTAAAATTACCATACCTAAGGCCGCCGTCCTACCCAAAAGAGACAATGGAAGAGGAGCCCATGCCTGCAATTGCACACGAGTTCTAAGGAGGACTCGTTCAAAATTTTTCTTGTACAGCACCTTCGGTTCTCTGGTCAACAATATACTCAGATATACAAAAGACTCACCTGCCCATCGGAGTGGAAAGGTCCCCTGCCAGCTCCCCCGAAGAGTACCTGCCACGTCTAAAGCCTCTGACTTATCCATGTTGATACGTAGCCTTGCAAACCTTCCGAATATGGAAAATTCGTCCAGCAGACCGGGCAGCAACTGCTGAGGGGACAGCAGGTGCAGCAACATATCATCTGCAAAGGCGGCCATCTTAAACCCATGCGGCCCAATTCGCACTTCTTGAATACTTGGGGACTCCTCTATCCTCTGCACCAGAGGGTCCAAGGTCAGCACAAATAGCAAAGGGGAAAGCGGGCAGCCCTGACGCGTACCTCTCTCCAGGTCGAATTTCTCCGACATCACACCATTACATAACACACCAACGATAGGCTCCGCATAGAACAGCTCCACCATATTGCAAAAGGCTTCTCCTAGGCCATAATGGGGCAAAAGAAATTTCAAATAGTCCCAGTTCACCTGATCAAATGCCTTTTCCGCATCAAAGCTGATCAAAAGTGACTGCAAGTTCTGCTCCCGGACCCACTCCACCGACACCATAATTTTACGCAAATTACACACTGCATAACGTCCTTTTATGAAGCCCACTTTGAGTCGTGTACCAGGTCACCCAAAACCGAGGCTAAGCGATCTGCCAATATCTTAGCCAGCATTTTTAAATCAAAATTTAATAAAGAAATGGGTCTATACGAAGCAGCCTGCGTAAGATCTTTCCCTGGCTTAGGTATTAGTATAATATGCGCATGATTTGCACCCCAGGTAAACCTTCCCTGCTCCACCCTTCTATGGTACACCACCACCAAGGCTGGGGGCACCAGGTCTCCCAGCAGTTTGTAAAATTCTGCCCCAAATCCATCCGGACCCGGCGCTCGACAACAACTTGCCCTCTGAATGACCCGGTGCACCTCCCCCAGAGTCACCGGTTCATCTAACTGTGCCTTTCAGCTCTATCGTTAATTTTGGTATCCGCACCTCGCGCAAATACTTCTCCATATCAGTAAAGGACCCCTCTCTCCCTGCATATAGTTTTTGGTAGAAAGATCGAAACACTCGGGCTATCGCTTGGTTGTCCTTATGTAACCACCCCTGCTCATCCCACAACGCTGCTACCGGACGAGCGCCTCTGCTGCCCCAGAGGCAGCCCGCCAAGAGCTTCCCAGGCTTGTCTCCAAACTGGTACAACTGATACCGATAATACATGAAGGACTTCTTTGCCCTCTGATGAAGTAGCTCATTAAGAGTCGTCCGAGTCTCCCAGAGTCGTCTCTTATTCTCCGCACAGGGGTCACTTGCGCATCGTCTCCTGTCTTTCACTGCCTGCTTCTCTAACTGCACAATCCGTGCCGTTAACAATTTACGCTGCCGCGCTACATATTCAATAACATCTCCACGCAGCACTGCCTTCGCAGTCTCCCAAAGCAGTTTGGGGTCTTCTCTATGTTGCTCATTATAAAACAAACTCCTGCCATCTCTGTTTAAGATGAATGTGGAACTCGTTATCTCTATACAACGCTGCCGGGAACCACCAGATTCTAGTCTGTGAGGCCAGATCACCCCATGCTAAATCCATCCAAACCGACACATGGTCAGATATCTCTGTAGGGCCAATTTGTGTGTCCCCTATCTGTGCAAAAAGCCTCTCTGATACCAAGATATAGTCTGATACCAAGATATGTGCTTGCAACTTGTGGGTGAAGTCTCTCTCCATCAGGTGTAGCAGACGCCAGGGGTCTACTGTTACCAACCGGCGCCGTAAGCCCTGCAGCTCTCTGGTGGTCTGTACCCGTGCTCCCTCCCCCAGCCCCTCTGGTTGTATTCAGCTCAATGTCTAGCACCCCATTTAAATCTCTGGCCAGAATAAAGGGAGCATCTGGCAATTGCTCCACACGAGACGCCAATCGGGCATACAGCGCCCTATCCAACACATTCGGGCTATACAGATTGCCCAACACAATAGGCTTCCCCTCTAACATCCCATACAACAACACATACCTACCCTCCGGGTCCGCATGCTCCTGTTCCAATTCAAATCAAATCCGTTTATCTATCAAGATGACCATTCTACCTTTTTTCCCCTTCGCTGGGGCTCCCCACCCTTGCCCCATTCACTCCCTCTGTAATTTAGAGTGTTCCTCAGTTGTCTGGTGGGTTTCATGTAACATAACAATATCACATTTTTGCCTAGCTAAGGCTCGCAACAATTTATATCGCTTAATAGGGTTACCTATCCCACATACATTCCATGAAATAATCTTCAGGTTGGTGGGTACTAGCCAGCTTCAGACCTCTCGACCCTCCAAGTAGAACAAGGATGAACCTCCCCAGCCTGAGGCCCATCCTTAATCACTAGTATGCTTCCCACCTCTAATCCCAGTGTCATGTTATGGCTGCCATCCCCCCCATCCCGTCCCCTCATCCCCCTCCCCCCGATTCCCCCCTACTCCCCTCCCCAGCCCCGCCTCCCTCCTCCCTTCCCTCTCTCCCCTCCCCCCCACCTCCATCTCCCCCTACTCCTAATCCTGTCCCCCTTACCCTCCTCTTCAACTGAGTCGCTAGAGATGTGTATGGTTACCCCTCCCCCCCCCCTTACTCCACTCCCCTTATATAGCCAGGCTTTCTCTCCCCATGGACACTTTGCATCCCATCCCAGAGGCCCCATTCAATTTAGACATCCTTCTCAAGCAGCAATACCCCAACCATGTCTCTCCCCTCCTCCCCCTGCTACCTTTCCCATACACAAACAAGACCATCAAACTTGATCAGCATTACAAACAGGTAACATAATGTCCAGGTTCCCATGGTGGCTGACACACCCAGCTACAAGTCCACTCTGGTAGTCCAGCACAACTCCAAGTCTTTGAATAGCCAAGTCATCAGCCACTTCACGCCGGCCAAATCTCTGCGACCCCCCAGCTCTGCAGGGGATCCAAACAGTGCTCGTCCCGTAGCATTCTGCCATCTAATCACTCTTGCATTCCCTGCTCAGGCCACAGCCTCCAAACTGCTCGATCGCTCCGTGGTTGGAACCGCTGCCTTATGTGCGAGCTCTTCCACGTAGGGAGAGGCCTCCAATGCAGATTCAAAAGTCCGCCGTGTTCCCTCGTGGGTGACCACTAATTTAGCAGGATATTGCACCATAAATTTAACGTTGGCCTCTATCAACTTCTGGCAGAGGGGGGCATATGCCCTTCTGCGTTGACCCAGTGCTGCCGAGTAATCCTGCGTAATTCGCAGCTTTATGTTGTCCCTTATAACAATTCCTTTTTTCCGCACCTCTCTGAGCACTGCTTCCTTCTGTGGGAACCGCAGAAACCTGGACAGGACCACCCGAGGCCCCTCTCTATGTGCTCGTTCTATCAAGATCTGGCCACATTCTTCTCCCCCCTCCAAGATCTGTGTCACCAGAGACTCCAAATAGGACTTTAGTTCCCGGTCCGATATACTGTCCGGTATGCCCAGGAAACGCAAATTGTTGTGTCGGGACCTGTTCTCCAGGTCATCCAATTTATTTTCTTGAGCCTGCAGCACTGTCTTCATGCGGCCTACCTCGTGCAGCAACTCCTCCACCTTGTCCTCAGTGTGCCCAATCCGGGTCTCCGCCTCCTGCAGTCGGCTGCTCAGGGCTCCCACCGAGGTCTGTAGCAGGTCCATCTTTCCATGGAGGGCCTCAAATTGTGTCGATAGCGCACTCGCCACCTCCAGAGAGATCTCTTCCACAAGTTCAGGTGAGGCTGGGGATCGAGGCGGCAAGGACATCTATCTTTGGCGTTCCGTTGGACCGCTCCTTTTCTCGGAGTCCCGCTCTTGCTGCTGCTGCCGCCATCTCTATCGCTGCCACTCGCAGATCTCGACTACCCCTTTTCTGGCTTACTTAAATGCAGCCGTTCGGCTGAAAAAGCGGCACTCTACCAGCGCTGAGAGGGGGGCCCGGAGCTTGAGTGGCTCACGTCTACCTGCTCTCACCACATCACGTGACTCCCCATGGCGTGGGTTATTTTAAGTAGGCCCCAATCCTCAGGAAGGTGCAAAAGATCAAGTCCTGCTTTCAGAATGCAGTGCCTGAGCTGTAGTCACTGGAAATACCATTGACTTAGTAATCCAAATTTATGCTGCAGGTCGGCAAAAGTTTTGATCGATGTGGAGGTCAGGAGTTGGCCTACCATACACACACATTTCTCCTGCCAAGCCCGCCAGTTTATCATCTGGTTTTGGATTTTAAATCTGGGGTAATACCATATGGAGAACTGTTTAGAGGATGGATTGGTGTCTAAGTGAGAGAACATGTGGAATGCTTACTGCGTGGAAGTAATGACTGGAGATATGTTCTTAACTTCTGCATGTGACATACCTATCAGTAGACGGATAGGCAAGGGGCAGATAAGTTCCTCTTTCATTTGGAGCCAGGCAGGATGCTAAAGTTCAGGTGACAGGATTGGGGGTACTATTCTCTTTAAGGTTCCCAGTAGATGAATCATTGTAGATAAGGGAATTGGACACCTCCCTGGTCTTTATGTTGTTTCAGTTTCCAGGTAGCTATGTGTGGGGTTTTATTTTTCCAGAGAAAAGTAACAAAGCAATTTCTCGAGCTTCTTGTAGAAGGAGTCAGGGAACATTACTGGGAACATTCCTAGAATGTAATTTACTTTTGGGACTAGCATAATTTTGATGGTCTCTAGGCACCCTCACCAAGAGAGGTACATGGGGGACCACCGGGAAGTCAGTGACTGAACCAAATTAAGGCAATTGGTGGTATTTCGGTCTAAAGGTATCAGCTAAGGTAGGGCAATATTGTACACCAAGATATTTGAAGGTGCAACCTGCCCACTGAAAAGGGGAATGGTGCCAGATCTGTCTTGAACATGTATTTACACAGTGGGAATGCCATTGATTTCAACCAGTTAATTTTGTATCCAGACAGCACTGAGTACTGTTCTATAGTCAAGATAATTGCTGGAACAGAGCAGAGCTCAAAGAATGATAAATTGTCAGCATACATGGAGAGTTTAATCAGATCTTCCTTAACCTTGAAGCAAACTATTTCTGGGGTTTGCCTAATTAAAAGTACCAGAGCTTCTGGAGCCAGATTGAAGAGCAGTGGGGATAGAGGGCATCCTTGATGGGTACCTCTATGTAAGGAGAAGGACCTAGAGAGAGAGAGAGGGAGAAGTTAGCACAGATACGAGCTGTTGGATGGGCGTAGAAAATCTGGATCATCTTGAAAAAAAGTTACTGCCTATTCCAAACCAGCACAGCGGTGGAAGAAAAATGACCACTTCAGCCTGTCAAATGCTTTTTCTGCATCTAGCAAGAGACTGACCATGAAGAGATCTGGTGTCTTAAGGCTTTGAGAAATTGCTAGAACATTGCAGAGCAGCCTTGCATTATCTTTCGTGGCACAACCAGCCACAAAACCACATTGGTCTGGATGTATGATGTCTGGGATTACTCTATTTAAATGACTAGCTAGGATCTTGGCATAGATCTTGTAATCTGTATTCAGAAAAGAGTGGATGATAGTTTTCAATTCTTTGTGGGTCACAACCTGGCTTCTCATGCACAACGATAGTAGCATCTGTAAAGGAGCTGACTGAGGGAGTCTGTTGTGAGAGCAGAACAATGTAAGTCGATAAATGGGATGATAGTTCCGTGCTGAAGGCACAATAGAATTGCAAAGGAAGGCCATCTGGGCTGAGGCTTTCCCCACAGAGATCTGTTCGAGTACTTCCTCCAATTGAATTCCTCTCTCTCTAAACTAGCGGTTTGCTCAAGGGTCAGTCTATCTAAGTAGCCAAAGAGGCTGCTAAACCCTGCCTGGATCTCTGATAGAACTGGTCACAGAAGTCACTGAACTGCACAAGAATGGCAGCATCATGAACTCCAAGCTAATCATCTCCATCTCGGAGAGCTGCAATCCAAGCTGCATCCTTGTGAGTCTTTAAGGAATTTGCAAGCAGTCTTCCTGCCTTATTGCTCTCTGAGAAATAGTGACATTCTGAGTGACTACTATCTGGACTGTCTCTTCACTGAGGATCATGTTATATAGATAGCTCAATTTCTGTAACTGCAGTAGTATTGTTGGGTCAGACCTGTTGGAGCACTCGTTTGCCAGTTTTGATTTTTGAGTTAAGGTCATGTAACTCTCATTTTTACTTCCTCCCACCAAAGCAGAACCTCATATAATAATAAGTGAAAACTACCCTCCTCCCAGTGTCTATCCCCCCCAAAAAATAAATCTATCACGCATCATCAGACACACCAATGCTAGAGTTTGATGGTAGAAGACTGAAATCGTAAAGTCATTCACACAACAAAGCACTCACCCAACATCCTAGCATATTACTCCTGACAGCTACCCCGCTGCTTTGGGGGGTGGGCTGGCACATCTCTGAAAGGAACAGAAATCTGAATCAAGAGACATATCCATGGTGCATTATAATGTGTGCATTTAGCTGAATAAGACTACTATGGTATGAAAGGGCCCTTGCTCTAGTGGGTGCAGCAAGAGTCTGCGGTGTTACCAGGCCTGACAGGCATTGAATTTTCACATCATGCAGGTATAATCAGTGCCTGTCCATTCCATCCAAGTCATTTAAGAAGGCCCGCAACTGTTCAGGTCCTCAAAGGACTGGGTTCGGTTATGCATTGTCACTCTAAAGCACGCCGGGAAAAAAAGACCATAGAATTCCTGTAGTTTTTGCAGCTGAGGCTGAAATGACAGTAACTGCTTTCAGCAATCCACTGTCTTGTAGAGATCTGGAAAGTAGTTTGTGGCCTTCATGATGTATTGGTGAGTGAAGAAGGGCAGCCTGCAAAATTTGCAGCGCATGAGGTATCTGAGAATTTTTAGGACAAAGGGTCTTGGAGTTTTCATATCCCATACATAGTGAGAAGGGGTCTGGTGGCCTTTGCAAATCTATTTGCAGGAGCTTTGGAAGCATCTGTTCAAAAAATTGGATTGGATCAGCCCCATCTGTTCCTTCCGGGATTGCCAGTACTCTTATGTTGTTGCGCTGAGAGCGATTATTTAGATCTTCAAGTTGCCACTCAAGTTGGGTAAGCAGTTTGATGTTTTTATGAGTCGGTTGCAGGAACTTTTCATGATTGAGCATGGTGGTGTCTACGTTGTCTAGCTACAATGAAAGAGAGCCGAGTTACGTTTTCACATCGGTGAGCTCTGAATGCACAGATTCTGGTGACTCTCCGTTGGCAGCAACCAATTCTTTGACCTCCTGGATTTTAGCTAGAATTTCTTTCAGACTTTCATCAGCATCTTTGGTGGCCGCCATCTTGCTTGGAGATGGGGAATCTTGCTTTGATCTTTCAACTCCTTGTTCCTGTGCCACTGAATAGTTTAGACATGCAGGTTTGATGGCAGACATATTTGGGGTGTCTTCAGTGGGAGACAGGGTACCGCGGGGAGGAGAGGCACAGGGGAAAACAAGGAGTCAGTACAGGGCCTAAGGTGTCCATCTTGGTCAGCAGTCAGCTCCATCCCAGGAACCTTTATCCTAAACTCTGAGACTCCAAGGTCAGTCATGTTGTCAAGATATCCACAATGCATATGCACGAGATAGATCTGCATACAATGGAAGCAATGCATGCAGATCTCTCTCTTGCATATTCATTGTGGATATCCTGAAAACCTGACTGGCCTGGGGGTCCCAGAGGACTGGGTTGAGACTCACTGGCCTAATGGTTAGAGTAGTGGGTTAGCCAAGGGTTCAAATCCCACTGTAGCTATCACTGAAATTACTACTAATCATTTATATAGTGCTTCAAGGTGTGCGCAGCACTATACAAACATATAAAGAAGACTGTCCCTGCTCATAGAGCTTACAAGCTAACCAAGGCAGACAGAACAATACAAGATAGATTGAAGAGGTGAAAGATGACACCAAAGGAGACCAGCAAGGAGAAGATTGAAATAGTCAAGACGGGAGGCGACCAAAGAATGGACAAGAGCCTTAATAGTGTGTTCAGAGAAGAAGGGAAGAATTTTTTTAATGTTGTAGAAAAAGAAATTACAGGTTTTAACTATTGTCACCAGTAGTCGGCCCGTAGCTTAGGCATACGGGATAGACGGCCTGGGGACCCTTTATTGAAAGACTGGAGCAATGCTTTAGGCTTGCATTGCCTCCTGGGAGTTGTAGTATTTTCCCTTTTCAATAAGATGCAGTTGTGGTGCGAGTGGTTCAGGCAATGACAGGCTTTTAATTCCCCTCCCGGGGCGGATTCAAACACAAAATAACTCAGGACAAAAAGCCATACACTCTGGCACAAAATAAGAAAGGAAATAATAACAGCTTCTCAACTTAAATCCAAAGTTCCACGGTACTTTACAGCATACAGTCACTTTGTATAAGCAAGGAAAATCCTGTGCTCTTCAACTGCCAGTTTAAACTACTTTCACAGATCACCTGGCTCAGCACAGAGAAATTATATCATCTGTAACCATTAAAGTACAGTCCATTTGGTTATCTGATATGTCTTCTTCCTGAGGATCAATCAGCATTGACTCATGCTGATTCTCTGGTATGTTAAACTTCTGCTTGGTAAACAACGTTTCCAAACTTCCACCCTCTATCTGTTCCTGAGGCTTCTCTATCAAGCCCTCCGTGAGATAGGGTTCAGTATTACCATATATTTTAGAATAGCAGAGAGGAGAGTCACACCCTTTTGGGTTTCTATAAGAGAACTTCTTATCACCACTTTTATCCTTATAGTAATTAGACAGCCTACCTTCTGGCTTAGAGACAGGGGAAAGTCCATGCACAGCCTGGTCAGGAAGGGGTTTAAACCTCAGAGGTTTTCCTCTGTACTTAGGCTTCTCAACCTCTTCCTCTGACATGCAAATGTCCTCCACCAAATACCTTTCACTCCCTGGAGCTTGCAAGTGCTTCCCAGATAGCTTTTCCGGTAACGTTTCCCTCTGTGTGTCTTCCCAATAGGACAATTGCCTGGAGTTCTTGCCACAGGGTTTTTGGGCCCTGCTCCTCCAGTTATTCCTGCTGGTTACTTCCTGTATTTCTCTATCACTCTCAGAATCACAATCCTCTGAGTCACTCACGTACTTTCTCTCGTGTTTCCTTCCACACTGAAACATACGTTGCTTCTGAGTCTCAGACTTCAGCTCACTCAGCTTTCCCAGCTGGGTCTGTCCAAGCTTTCTCTCTCGTTCTCCAGTTCCTCTGCTCTTTGCTTCCCGTGCTTCTCTTGCTTCCTTTGCTGCCCTTCATACTGAAACTCTAATGAGCGTTTCTTATATGTCTGGTTTGGAGCTAATCTAGCCCTTCCCCCTCTCAGGTGAAAACTATTGGGCTCAGGAGATGGGGATTGTTTGCTAGCTGGGCGGGGCTGCTACACTCGTGGCTGGGTTTGTTTATGTTGCTCCTGGCAACTGGGAGTCCTGTGCTTTGCCTTCCTGTCAGCAACAGACCTACTTCTCTCAAGTTCCTCTGTTTGCATGGCAAAGGACGTCTCTTCCCCATTACACTATATGTTGACTATGTGTGGAGAAGGAAAGGGAGGAGTCAAAGATGACAACAAGGTTGTGGGCCAAGGAAACAGGAAGAAGAAGAGAGTTTTCAACAGTGATAGACAAAAGAGGAAGGGGAGGAAAGTTTAGGGGGAAAGATAAGAAGTTCATTTTCAGCCATACTCAGTTTTAGGTGGCGGTGAGACGTCCAGGTGGTGATGTCAGATAAGCAAGTAAAGATATGAGTTTGTGCAGAGTGCTGGGGATGATCGCATGCTATCTTCTCTATACCCTCTGGATGTTTTTCAGCCAAAATGAACACTTTCACAATAATGATTCCTTCCTGGATCAGGTATAGCCTTGGACATGCAGGATGTTTCTGAGATCAGGCAGTGACATCCAGGTTCCTGGGAATGCCCCAGCCACGCTCTCACCATATCTCCTTTCAGACATGCATGTCTTCACACTGGCTTCTAAAATGGCTCTGGAGACGTCTGCGCTTTGGATGTCCCTATGCCCGTTTTCAGACATCCAAAGCATTAATAGGGCTTCTAAAATACCATCCTTTATTATTTTCACTCTCAAATGAAAATCACTCCAAAATCAGGAAAGCATTTGCATATAAATAGAACTTTAAGGCTTGGTCTCTCAACAAATGGCAAAGAGATACTGAACAGGGCTGAAGATAGAGCAGAGTCTAGTGACACCACTCATACCAAGCTGATGCCAAGAGGAAACCTCATCCATAAATCAAACTTGAAACTCATGACTGGTCGAAAGAGACTTAAATCATCAGTGGACAAAGTCAGCAATACCCAGGTTAGCCAAATGCTGCAAAAGAATGGCAAAAACAAAAAATGTCAAAACTCCAAGCTAAGCACTAAAAATGTTAATAAAAAAGCAAATGAAAACAAATTATATATTAATAAACTAACCACATGTGAGAGTAACAGAAAAGCCAGACCAAGTTGGGTAAAAATAACTTCAATTATAGAGGAAAAAAGACCTCAGCCATCCCTCCAGCCAATAACAACAAGGAGGAAGAGTCTATCGAGGGACAATCATGCCACAATAATCTAAAAGACTCTACATACATCAATGGTCAAAAAAACCTCTATAAAGAACCCAAACAGGGATGGCGTTCCAAAAAGATTAAACAGCCAAAGCACGTAGCATGGCAATATAGAAACAGAGAAATATGATGACAGAAAAAGACCACATGGCCTATCTAGTCTGTCCTTCCATAACAACTACAACAGTCCCCTTTTTTCCTTTAGAGATCCTCTGTGTTTGTCCCATGCTTTTTTGAATTCAGTTACTGTCCTCATCTCTACCACCTCTACTGGGAGACTATTCCACGGATCCACCACTCTTTCCTTAAAGAAATATTTCCCCATATCACTCCTGAATCTATCCCCCTTCACCCTCATCCCATGTCCCCTCGTAGCAGAACTTGCTTCCAATTGAAAGAGGCTCTCCCTCTGAACATTTATGCCACAGAGGTTTTTAAACATCTCAATCATACCACCTCTATCCTGCCTTTCCTCTAAGGTGTACATATTAAGATCCCCAAGTCTGTCCTCATATGCTTTATAATGAAGACCACTAACCATTTTAGTAGCCACCCTCTGCACCGACTCCATCCTGTTCACATCCTTTTGAAGGTGCGGTCTCCAGAATTGCACACTATACTCCAAATGAGGTTGCACCAAAGACTTATACAGAGGCACTATCATCTCCTTTTTTCTGCTAGCCATTCCTCTCCGTATGCACCCAAGTATTCTTCTAGCTTTTGTCGTCGCCTTTTCTACCTGTTTAGCTACTTTAAGATCATAAGACAAAACCATGCCTAGGTTCCGCTCTTCTTTAGTGGACAAAAGTACTTCACCTCCTATCCTATACTATATTGCTACCTTGGATTGCTGCAGCCCAAATGCATGACCTTACATTTTTTAACATTAAATCTCAGCTGCCAAATTCTAGACCATTCTTCAAGCTTAGCTAGATCCCTCCTCATGTTATCTACACCTCCCTGGGTGTCTACTCTATTGCAGATTTTGGTATCATCTGCAAAAAGGCAGACCTTACAGCCCTTCCGCTATATCACTAACAAAGATGTTAAAAAGAATCGGACCAAGGACAGATCCCTGGGGCACACCACTGGTAACATCCTCCTCCTCAGAGTGAGCTCCATTTTACCTGTACTTTTTGTTGCAAGGCAGTTGGACAGCATGAGACAAAAATACTACAAAAAATAGTTCAAAGGACTTATCTGAAGAGCAGTAAACCATCAAGGTGAAGCACCGCAGCAATCATGAAGAACAGTAGACCATCTAAGTAATGTACCTCAGCAGTCAAATTTATCATCTGGAGCCCCAACACCAGGTGTTTCGCCTCACAGCTTCCTCAGGGAGCTCAAAAATGTAACATGCTGATCATATTAACTGAAATGTGCTGGTCATGATTCTGTGCACACAAGCAACTGAAAAGTCTAAAAAACGCCAAGCTTAGCTTGGAGTTTTGACATTTTTGTTTTTGTTCTTTTTGGCTCCTTGGGGATTATTTGTTCATATAGTGCTGCAAAAGAATGGCAGGCATTAACAAACACACTCACACCAGTGACCTTTGCAAATATAATTGCAGGAGTTTGGAAGCATCTGTTCAAAAAATTGGATTGGATCAGCCCTCTCTGTGCCTTCCGGGATTGCCACTTTCCTCAATGCCACAAAACACACTACTCCCATATGTGAAGAATATAGTTGCAGTCTTTATTCACATAACACATTCTAACAGAACAAACATCTTAACAACTTCCCCAAACAGGTAGGCATCAAATTGTTGACCCTCCTCAGATCCACTCGGCTAGTCGGTATTGAATTAGTGTCCCCAAACACACATAACCTTCGGTGTTATCGGGCTATGCCGGTAGCTAGTAGTGATGTCACATTCTAGCTGACCCCCTTTTCTCCCAACCACCCCCATTCCTTGCTCAGGTGACCAGTGCATTTAAGCCAGTTTCCCCACCAGGGCCACTTCATCTGAATCTGCCACACCCCCAAACAAAAAATTATCTAGGTAATGAACTATCTTGTTGCTCCCCACCATCTGTTGCACCATTCAGTGAACAAAAGTTGAGAACACATCAAAACAAGCACATGACACTGAGCAGCCCAAAGACATTTATTTAACAGTTTTTTTTATACTGCTTTATTATTTCATTTCAGTCTAAATGGTTTATATTGTAACTTAAACTTGGTAATGTACACTAAACAGGGACATTATAACAATTTTTTCTGAGGCAATGGAGAGTTAAGTGACTTGCCTAAGGCCACAAGGAATGCTAGTGGGAACTGAAGCCCAAGTCAGTGCTCTAACCATTAGGCTACTCCTCCACTACCAGCATGCACTGGTCAAAATAAAAACTGCCATCAAACTTGAAGCTGAACAGATGAAAGATGCAGGAGTCACAGGCAAAAAGACGATTCCACATCTGCCTTTGCTATCAGTGCCCCGGTCCCAATCTCCTCAACATATCAAGCCCTAAGTCAAATGAGGCATATTGGACTGAACCAAACTTGAGTAAATGAAAAAATTCACACCATGAATCAGCTAAAATTTGTCTGCCTCCTTTTTTGGAACTAAATTCAAAGGTGAGATCACCATGTCTTCTAAAGGGGGTTCCTCAAAAGCACCGGTACTATGACCTAAATCTATCTCCTTGACCAGCTTCTCAAGGATGATAGCTTTATGAGCAACAATAGATGGAGAATTCTGACATATATAACACAAGATTGGAATAAGTCCCCCTTCTAACCAGCCAACCCCAGACGGACAGGGCCGACATCAGAATCGGCCCTGTACATCCATGGTGACTAACCGCCCATGCACCGCCCTCACTCCACCTTTTGCCCGCCCCCTTCCGCTCCATCTAAGACTCTCCGTACAAGTCTGCTGTTTGTACAGGGAGCCTTGCACGGGGGGCGGTAAAGGGGATGAATAGCAGGGATGTACGTCCAGGTTGGGGCAAGGTACTTCAGGCCGGAAGGTCAGGGGTTCAAATCCCACTAGATGACAGCAACCTTGGGCCGGAAGGACTGGAGTTTCTAGTCCCACAGATGCTCCTTGTGGTTTTGGGCAAGCCACTTAACCCTCCATTGCCCATATTCCCTGTAAGTATTAGTGTATGTGTCTCATATCCCCACATGTTAAATGTATCCCCCAATTGTGTTGTGACCGCTTTGATTGAAGGATAAGGCGGTATACAAAACTGTCTAAATAAATAAAAGCGTACATCCCCACTATTCGTGGCTTGGAATAGATCCCATAGTATCTAAATATCTCTGCTAACCAAATAGTGGCCATCACCACCCCCATCTGCCCACAAACTGCCCCGTTTAATGCAGCACCTGAGAATATTCAGCGGCACTAAGAGCATTAGTACTTCTGAATATCCCACTGAGCTCCATTTAGACGGTTCGCAGGTCTGAAAATCATTTAAATAGCTTCAAATATCCTCCCTTAGAATTTCAAAAACTTGTTAATATCCTTGCTGTCAGCACGTTATCATTTTCAGCAGCTCATTTACCAGCAGCTGTTCCACTCTCTAACCAGATGCAAACAGAACCTCTCTCACCTTTTATCACAAAAGAGCAGGGCCGGAGCGAAGCTATCGGGCACCATAGGTGAACTTTCACCCTTACGCCTCTCCTCTGTCATAATTAAACTCAATCTCGGTCATCCCAGCCCCAGTCCTCCCACTGTAATTCTGTAAAAAGGCATCATATTAAACTTTGCTATGCATATATGCATGTGAGCTCAGTAGCCCTGCAGGTCAGAGAACCTGCTGATGGATCTTTAAGTGTGTGCGGCTGTCAGGCTCTATTGTTTTGTTTTGACTCTTGTTGCCCTTCAGACGTTGCTGACCAAGTTAACCGCCTGCTCTTACCTAATGGTTGGGCTGGTCTTGCAAATGAGCCCCATCCCTTGAATGTCCTATCCGTGCACATTTTTTATTTCTGGCCACTCCTGCCATTTTTTTTCTTTTTTTCCAACCTGGGAAGCCTGTTCTGCTCAGATAGAGAGAATTTATTTCCTTGGCTAATGGGAGTTTGCAGTAGGAGACCACTGGCTACAATTCTGCCTTGAAACTAAAGCCGCTTTCCAAGGCATATATTTTTTGATTAATGGTAGACATATGAATGTGGATTTCATGAAAATACACATTAGTCCTTATAGGCAAATTCTGGAGGCTGGGACACAGTTTTGATTTCTTCAGCATATTTTTTCTCTTCAATTTTACAAGGTCATTTAGCAAATAATTTTAATTTTCTGCTTAGATCAGAATTTTTGAAAGTAATGTAGTGTGGTGTACGCTTAATGAGTCTGCTAATAAGCTGGAAGAAAATATGATTTGCAAATCATTCCCGGACATAACTGTCACTCAGATATGCTGCCAATTAGCATAATCATTAGCAATTCTCCCTAAGAGGTCTTTGAAATTTAAATGAGATTTCCCAAGATCCTTTTTACCAAGTTTGGAATATTCTGCAAAGACAACAAATGCCAGTTGATTAATACAATAATCTATTAATGAGAGATTACGTCTTTAAGGGTAAATGGTCACATGGGTCCTTCAGTGGCTGCAAGGCGTTCCTAGCAGACACTAGAAATCTATTTGTTCTTGTCTAGCTAATTAAGTTAACAGGTGGCAATACTAAACGTCTTGAACCTGGCAGCAAGATAATTGTACATCACCAGCTAACATGTGCAGCTCCAGTGATAAGGGTCACGTGGAGGGGGGAACATGGCAATTGGATCTACCCACAGTTTCTGGACCAGATATGGAGTTGGACGTGCTATGTGCCATATCGGTGCATAGCCCTGCCTGCTCACCCTTAACCCTGGATATTCAATGACATGCCGACAACATTGAATATTCAGTTTGGGTGCCCTGGGGAAACTGCCGCACAGCCTAACTGGGTAGCAGCGATATTCGATCACTACCCGGTTAGCATCCATGGCTAAGACTAGGCGGGCCAAAAGCTCACCTGGTTTTAGCCGTGGAGTGCTAACGGGGTAGCGGTCCAATATTTCCACTACCCAGTATCCGCCATTCTCCGTCCTGGAACGCCCCCAACATGCCTTTATGCTAACTGGATAACATCAGGGCACATAGGAGATGTAGATGTAGGTGCCATTGAATATTCCCATTTAAAGCATCTACATGGTTTACTGGGCTGTAAACCATGTAAATGCCTTTCGAATATCAGGCCCTCTGTGTCTATGAAGATGAAGAATCTCACACAGAAATGTATGCTGGCTAAATGCAAATAACTTTGTCGGCCTTCATTTCTGTAGGAGGAATTTGCCAAATGCCATTTGATTGTTGAGGCGAGAGTCTAAGTAACAGAGTGGGAAAGTAGGTAATCGCTCTATGAAGTGCATGGTTCGGAGTGAGCTGCCTTCAGAGGATACTGCAAAACAGGAAAATTACTGCATCATATAGAGAAGATATAAAAGAATCCAAGATAGCTCAAAGTTATTTAAGTTAAAAGAAGACAGATATAAATGATTACAAATTATTCGAATTTATGAGTAATAATCATGTCATGAATAGGAATAAAAAGAAAACATTAGTGGCCGATATTCAAAGGGATTAATACCCTGGCTGCCAGATGGCCAGTGCATAAACACCGGAGTTGTGTATTTTTGAGCTTACATGGATAGCATTGGGCCATTCAATTGTTAAACAGCCCAATAATATCCTTATAAAAAGGGACTGAATTGGGGCAGAGCAAAAGCATCACTAAAAATTGAACAGATAGCATTGCTGAATATCCGAATTAAGTTAAATGCTGTGATCAGCCTTTCGTTTAAGCCAGTGACCGCACCAGCTTAAAACTGGCCCACGACACATCATTTTCAGAGCTAATAATTTGCATCAAACAGTGATTTATGCATGGAAATGGCTTGTTTTCAAAGTGCCTGGACTTTGTGCACATAATGCTTTTTCCTGCATATTGTACCTTTAAATAACAGAGACATTCCCAGCGGCATGGCAGGAGAGGAATTCGGAATTCTGCATCTGCTTTTGGATTTTTTTTAATAGTCTAACTTTGCATGGGTATTTTGATAGGGTAATTTTCAAAGTGAGAGCCTGTAGCTTTTTTCCTTTTGAAAGCTGGGCACAGCACATGCATATTGGCTGCACGAGTAACGTAGCGTTACAAAATTGCACTTAGTAAATTAAAGATACCATAGAATCAGGATAGGTATGTGAATGGAAACAATTTTTGGTTTATTTTTGGATTAGGTTTAGATTTTTTGGCTAATTTTTGGAATGCATGCAACATTTGATTAACCCATGCAAGCATAGCAGGCCTGTAATAAACAAACAGGGCGTAATTCTATAAAGAGCACATGGAAAGTCCCTAGAAACATACGAAAGTCTCTATTTTGAAGGACGTAATGTGCATGAATGGGCTCATAATGCACATATTTAGGCCAATGGTTCCCAAACCTGTCCTAGGCGTTCCCCAGCCAATCGTTTTTTCAGGATATCCACAATGAATATGCATGAGGTGGCTATCCATACAGTGGAGGCAATGAATGCAAATCTCGCTCATGAACCACTGCTTAGGCAGTTGCTCCTCTATAAGCGTGTATGCAGGTCCAACCAGGCATACCTTCAGTAAGGGTGCACAAGGGCAGAGCGTGTGCAGAGCATAGGCGGGATCTAAATGTATGTGCATAAGCTCTACAATATTATAACTTACAAGTGCTTTCTCCACATCTAGGTGCAAGCATTTACACCTCCTCTAGGCAAGTCTAGGGTAAGGCACGTCAGTCTATCCCTATGGGCATGCTTTGCTTTATAGCAGGGATGTCCAACTTTGAACAGATCGTGATCTACTTTTTCCGGCCAAAAGTGCCGGTGATCTACCACCATGAAAATTAAGTTTCAAATGAGTTTCAAATTAAATTTTAGAGTTGGAGGATTCCACCCCTCCCCCCATTTTTAATGAACCTTCTGTCATTTACTTCGATGTGATCAGCTGTTAAGCAAATTAAGCAAAAACAAAACAGGGAGATGAAGATCCAGTAAGAATTGCGAGGGGAAATGGAAAGTACGTTTTTTCTTAACGTTTTATTGAGTAATAACTTTCTAACTGTCTTAATAACTTTCTTTAAAACTTTTATTGAGTAATTTGTGTTAAATTTAGGTCGAATATTGATCCAGGCTGATCTTGCACAATCTTTAATATTTCGCTCTTGCTCATTAGTGAGACATCTGAGCCTGCATTTCATCAACCAGCTTTTTGAAGTTGGGTGAATATTGCATGAGGGCCAGTCTCAGGGAATCCTGGAGATGTTCATCTGTTATGTTGGAACATTGTGTACTCTTGGTCATTTTCAGATGGGAAAATGCAGATTCACACAAATAAGTTGAACCGATACAGGAGTGTACAGCTTCACTGCATCTTCTCAAGTTGGGAAATTTGTCTCTAGGCACTAGCTTCCAAAACGATTCTTGCTCAGCACGGGTCTTGAGAAAAATGTCATTTTTAAGGGTTAATATTTCATTTTCAAGAGATGACTTGTTCAATGAGTAATTTTTACTGATAGCAGCTGCAGTTTCTTTAATGTCCACATCTACTTTCAATGGGTATGACAAGTACTCCACAACTGTTCCAATTTTTTGGAAGTCACAGAATCTATTTTTGAATTCCTGGATAACAGAACAGATTTCTGTCACATACTTCTCATTCTAAAAAACAAAATTTGGATATTGTCCCAGATGGTACTGTGTATTAGGAAAATGATCAAAAGTGTTGTTTGCAAGGTCAGTCATCATTAGCTCAAATTTATTCTTGCAGGATGAAACTGTACTCATCATCTTGCCAATGCATTTGTTTTTACCTCGTAGTTCAAGGTTCATATCACTTAGTTTGCCTGTAAAGTCAGCGAGAAATGCCAGATCACATAACCACTCCTCATCTTCCAACTCTGCTTGGTCATCTCCCCTCTACTTCAAAAAACTTCTTATTTCATTCAGCAAATCACAAAATCTTTGCAGAAATTTGTGCCTACTTAGCCACCTTACATCTGTGTGCAAAATGATTTCCGCTGCCCCTTCATCAAGAATAAGATTGAAAAGCTGTCTTTGAAGTGATCTTCCATGAACTGAATTTACAATTTTGAAAGTGATGTCCATGACAGTCTTTGTATTGAGTCTCTTGCTTGCCAAAACTTGCTGGTGAATGATGCAGTGGTAAGAAAGGAAATCTGGGAAGTCGTCATGCTGTCTACAGAGGGCTATGAAACCGTTAACCTCACCTGGCATTGCTCTTGCTCAGTAGGGATGGAAACAGGTCTATGCAATGGAAGATTACACTTTGTCACAAAAGAATGGAAAGAACTGAATATTTCCTGACCGGTATTCTCCCTTTTAAAGAAATCACTCCAAGTAGTTCTTCTTTAACACTGAAGTCTTCAAAAAGCATCCGGATAAAGACTAGTAACTGGACTATGTCTCTTATGTCTGTAGATTCATCCAGTTGGCATGAGAAATCAACACAATCTGAAACATCCTCCAACAATTGTTCAGTTGTGTCTCCACACAGTTTTTCTATTCACCACACGACGGTGTTTCTTGACAATTGTACATCTTGAATAGCAGCTATGATCTCTTTCTTATTTTTAAATCCTTCAAAAAGATTGTCAGCTGCTTCAAGAAAACAATTTTTTACAAATTTGCTTTCAGTGAAAGGTTTGCATTTCTTTGCTATCGGGTTGCTGACCTTGAAGGATGCTATGGTATGCTATGCATTGATCGAATGTGACCTTGACTTTGCCATCAACTGT
The DNA here is from genome assembly GCA_033557465.1 of Ichthyophis bannanicus. Taxonomy (NCBI): domain Eukaryota; kingdom Metazoa; phylum Chordata; class Amphibia; order Gymnophiona; family Ichthyophiidae; genus Ichthyophis; species Ichthyophis bannanicus. The sequence goes on along the minus strand of CM066049.1, from coordinate 78,140,583 downwards.
TGCTGAGTAGCCAATTTCAATTTAAGTTCTTTGAGCTTCAGTTTACGAATTTCACTTTTGGGTGGAAAATCAGCATCAAACTTAAATACCACCACACATGATTTAATAAATTCTGCACACAGTGAAGAATCAACGCAAAGGCAAGGCAAAATAAAATTGCAGTGTAGAATCAACGCAAAGGCTAGGCAAAATAAAATTGCAGAGGCAAGAATAAGTCACAGTGGTTTGAACGAATTCCAAGGCAAGGCATAGGCAAGTTAGAACAAAATTGGAAAAGCCCGCCATAAATGAAGGCCGCGAACGGTAGCGTCCGGAGCCGGCCGCCTGTAACTGGGCGGCTCGGGGAGACGCGGGAACAGGGTGTGTGGGGGGGGGGGTTGAGGACGCGGGGGGTTATTTTTTAAATCCATTGGCTCTCCCGGTGTGGTGCGCGGGGGAGAGCCAATGGGAAGTCGAGGCTGGGGCAGGCTGGGAGAGGCGCTGTACGGGGAGCCAGCCAGTCGGTTTGGGCTTCATGGAGCGGCGGACGCGAGGAGCGTGGCTGAGGAGCTGACCGGCGTCATTACCTGGAAGCAGCAGGGTCCCTTCACACCGCCCAGGATCGTGAGTCTGCCGGCGGCTGTTCATCTTCGCGGCGGTGTGCTGAGCGGTCCGGGACACGTGGGGCGGATCGCGGCCCAGCTGAGGTGCGGCGGTCAGCATTCCGAAGGTGTGCGGAGGGATCCCAGACACGTGGAGAGGATCGCAGCCCGGCGGCGGTGCAGCGGGAGCAGGCAAGGCCCAATTGGGGAGATTGACTGTCAAGATGGCAAAGGGGGGGTCAGCGGGTAGGGGCAGAGACAGGGATCGGGCGCATGGGGCTGCCCGGCAGTGCAAGGGCTCCGAAGGGCCTCATAGGCAGAGAGTTGGCAGTGCGGGAGGCAAACAGCGTGGTCAAAAGGCAAAAGGCAGTGGGGGTAGTCGGGAAAGGGGGAGAGGGAGGGGGAGAGGGGCGGGGGCGCAGAAGGGGGCTTCCCAGGCTGCACGGGGGGGTCGGGGGAGGGGGAGACACGGTGCGAGAGGGGGGTTGGCAGTGCCTGTGGATGGGGCTGCTGCTGTGGGGGAAATGGGGGACAGGCAGGAGAGGTGTGGGCCTGAAACTCGGAGTCTACAAGACTCAGGGGGTTCTCAGGGGGTGGGGGTGTCTGGTGCTATGGGGGGAGGCCAGGGAGGGGGTCGGGGTTGGGGGGGGTGGGCCCGGGGCACCGGGGGGAAGAGGGGGATTGCCTTACTGCCACCTGGGCAGTGGGGAAATAGCTGGATACTCGGGCGAACAGCTGGGTGGACGGGTGGGGGCTTGGCAGCATGGGCTGGGGGGTGGACAGGGTTCTTCCGGGACGGATTGGTTAGGGGCTTGGCAGCCGTCATGGCCAGCGGGCGCCCCTCCCCCGTTTTTCTCTTTTATGTCCCCGCAGGTGCCAGCGATGATCCCGTATGCGGCGATGCCAGGCGGCAGCGGACTGAGGGGACCAGAGCGGCAGATGCCTCCTAGTTCGGCGGGTACGGTGGATGCAGCGGCGGCCCCGGAGCGTGTGGAAGGGCTGGTAGCAGCAGGTGAGACACTGGAGGGATCCGGGGGAGGGAGCGCGGGGAGGGCGGTCTCAGGGGGCAAGGCAACTAAAAAACGGAAACATCGCTATCGGCGGCGGCGCGGTTCGGATTCTTCTTCTTCGTCTTCCTCTTCCACGGGGTCGGCGTCTTCGTCGGCGGGTGGCGATGGTCTGGAAGTGGGCGGTTCGGAGGGTGGTAGGGACGATGTGCGGGGGAGTGCACCGTCTTTGGCGGTGTATTCCGAGTTATGGGAGGGGGTGCCTAGAAAGTTGCGGCGTAGGATTAAAAAACGCCGTTATATTGATATCTTCCGGCTGCTAGAGGGGCGGAGGCGTTCCGGGGATAGCAAGAAGAAACGGAAGGAGGACGAGAAGGCGGGTCGCGTTAAGAAGGTCTCTCGGAACGTGGTGAACTGGACGTGAGCATTTTTGCGGTTAGCTAGTGTGTGGGGGCATGCATTTCCCGAGCAGTATGGTATGCTGTTGGCGTATGCGGACGCTATTCTTGAGGCGGCTCAGACGCATGAGGGTTGGTCGTGGTTAAACTACGACGAGAAGTTTAGGGATAAGATGGAAGAAAATCGTTTTTTGTCATGGGGTGCTCAGGATATTAACCTGTGGCTTACCCAGATGTCCGCGAAGTCAGGTGGTGGGATGACAGGGGGGAAGATGGGAGCAGGGACTTCGGTGGGTCCGGGGCGGTCCTTTCGGTCAGCTGTCCCCTCCGGACAACCCAAGAGTGTCGTTTCGGGGACGGGGGACGTCTGTTGGCGGTACAATAAAACGTCCTGCCCCTTCCCGGATTGCAAATTCCGGCATGCCTGTTCCAGCTGTGGGGGGGAGCATTCGGCAGCAAGATGCCTTAAGAAGGGGACAGCCCAGCCTAGCGGGGCGGTCCTTAAGTAGTGGGACAGAATTCAGCCTGGCAGCCACCCCGATACGGTTCGACGCCTTACTTGTTCGTCTCCATTTGTACCCACGACGGGGGGATAAGGAGGTGTTGGAGCGTGGTTTTTGGGAAGGCTTTGTGATCCCGGTAGAAGGGACGGTGGTGGTTGCTCAGTCGCATAATTCGAATTCTGTTCGTCGTTGGGCTGCTGTGGTGAGGGAGAAGTTGTGCAAGGAGCGTGAGTGGGGGCGGATTGCGGGCCCTTTTGTACATAAGCCGTTCCCGGACTTAGTAGTGTCCCCGTTGGGCATTATTCCCAAAAAAGAATGGGGGAAATTTCGTTTAATCCACAATCTCTCCTTCCCGGAGGGTGCGTCGGTCAATGATCACATTCCCCGTGACAGCTGTACGGTCCGATACGCGTCATTTGATCGAGCGGCGGAACTCGTGCGGACAGCGGGGGGAGATGGCCTGGATGGCGAAGGTAGATATCGAATCCGCATTCCGGCTGTTGCCCGTGCACCCCGTGAGCTTTCCTTTGCTGGGTTTCTGTTTCGAGGGTCATTTCTATTTTGACAAATGTATGCCAATGGGATGCGCAGTGTCTTGTGCCTACTTCGAAAAATTCAGTTCCTTTTTGCATTGGGCTTTGGTGCAGGAGGTGAAGTGTCCCAATGTAGTACATTATTTGGATGATTTTTTCTTCGTAGGCAAGGAGTTGTCCGGGGACTGCGAGCGGCTGTTGGAAGGTTTTATCAGTTTGGCTCGGGAATTGGGGGTGCCTCTCGCTGAGAGTAAAACGGAAGGGCCGGCGAGGACGATCACGTTTCTGGGGATAGAGCTGGATTCGCGGGAAATGGTAGCGAGGCTGCCACATGCCAAAGTAGTGAACCTGCGGGTTTTAGTGGCCAATGCGATGGCGTCCCGGAAGTTGACGTTGAGGGAATTGCAGGCATTGCTAGGGTCCCTGAATTTTGCCTGCCGGATCATACCGATGGGTAGGGTATTCCTACGGAGGTTAGCAGAGGCGATGGCGGGGGTACGGAAGCCACACCATCGGATTCGGATGTCCTCCGTTATGAAGGAAGATTTACGGATATGGGACATATTTTTGCAGGAATTCAATGGCACTTCGGTGCTGATGTCGGCTGAGCTGTCGTCCAGGGACTTGCAGTTATTTTCGAATGCGGCCGGTGGGGCGGGTTTAGGCATCTATTTCGCGGGGGCATGGTGCGCGGAAAGCTGGCCCCAGGCATGGCGGGACGCGGGCTTAGTCGCCAATATCGCTTTTCTGGAGTTGTTTCCCATGCGCGTAGCTCTCGAATTGTGGCCGGAGCATTTGCGTAACAGGTGACTATTATGGTGGTGCGACAACGAGGCAGTGGTGAGCGTTGTTAACCAGTACAGTCCGAGATGTGTTCCAGTGGCGGAGTTAATGCGGGAGGTGGTATTGGCGTGTTTGCGGTTGAATGTAGTGATCAAAGTGTGACATATTCCGGGATGTACTAATAATATAGCGGATGCCTTGTCTCGTTTTCAGTGGGACCGATTTCGGAGACTGGCCCCGGAGGCCGAAGAGCGTGGTCTGCGGGTCCCAGAGCACTTGTGGAGGATTGGCCTGCAGAGATGCTGAGGTTGTTGCGTGCTTCTGTGGCACGGAGTACTTGGGCAGCGTACCTGACGGGCTGCGAGAAAGTGGAGGACTTCCTACGGGAGCGCGGGTGGAGACTGGATGCGGTATCGGATTGGATGTTGGCCGGTTATGTGGTGGCTGCTAAAGAGGATGGGTGGTCCAGGGCGGCGGTGCGTTCCCATGTAGCCGGGTTTGTGTTTTTTGCACGGGCGACGGGGTGTTTACGGGAAGGGTCCGGGTTCGTAACGCAAAAATTGATGCGCGGGTGGGGCAGGTTACATCCTACCCCCCGGGATGGCAGGCGTCCGATTATGCACGACCTGCTGGTAAAGTTATGTAGTGTGCTTCCGGGAGTGGCGGAGTCGGCCTACGAAACACGGCTGTTCAAAGCGGTTTTTTGTCTAGCCTTCTTTGGGGCCTTCCGTATGGGGGAATTAGTAGCGCCCTCCCGGAAGGTGGGGAAAGAGAGTGGGTTACAGCTCCAAAATGTGCGGGTGGAGAATGGGCGGATCAGTGTGCTCCTGGCCCGTTCAAAGACTGACCAACAAGGTCGAGGCCAGTGGGTGGTGCTGCAAGAGATAGAAGGCGTACCGACCTGTGCCGTGGCGGCACTGCGAGACTACTTGCAGGTCCGCCCTACGGCGGAGGGGGCGATATTTATACACGATGATGAGCGGTTGCTGACTCGTTTCCAGGTGTCTGCGGTGCTTCGCATGGCATTGCGGCAGGTGGGCGAGGAGGCGCATCACTTTGCTTCCCATTCCTTTCGCATAGGGGCAGCCACGAGCGCAGCGGAGGCGGGCTTGTCCGATCAAGAGGTGCAGCGCATTGGGCGATGGCGCTCTAAGGCGTTTCGGGGCTATGTACGTATGTGAGGAGCGGGGGGTTGGTGGGGGGGGCTCATCATTTCTTTTCTTTTGCAGATAGAGTTCGGGTTCCTCTTGAATGCTGGCTGATCGGCCACTCCTATGTCCATTGGGCTGGCAGGAGAGCGGCGATTCGACCGGCGGGTGCGAATCTCGGACTCGATCCCTCTGCAGTGTCGGTTCAATGGCTGGGTGAGCGGGGGCTACGTTGGATACAGTTGCTCCCTTTGCTGCGGCACCACAGGAGACTGCGGCTGGCACCGGACCTCATCTTACTTCACCTGGGCGGCAATGATCTGGCGATGTGGACCTGCCGGCAATTAATCAGAGCGGTGCAGCGAGATCTGGAAGAGGTCCAGCAGTTAATTCCCGGCATCCTCTTGATATGGTCGGACATTATACAACGACCGAGTTGTCGCTCCCAGAGACGTTGGTCTCGCGGACTTACAAAAATTAACCGGCAGATTGGCCGGTGGGTCTGTGCACATGGGGGATACCAAGTCCTTCATCCTTGGGTGGAGGTGGACTGTGCGGGATTATATGGTAGCGATGGGGTGCATTTGTCCCCGGTGGGGTTGGATTTGTTATTAAACGATTGGCAGGAGGCCCTGGAGTGGGTAGCGTTGAGAGATGCACGCTGGTCGCAGCTTTAGGGGGGGGCGGCGCGGGGGTACACAGGTGCCCGCGCCGGTGGCGGGATCCCGGAGGTTCCGGGGTCCAGAGCCTTGGCTAAACTTGGGACGGGGGTGGGGTACCCCCGACCCAGAGAACCCCAGGGTGGGCTTTTGCTAATGATAAGGCGAAGTCGGATGCCCGGAAGGGGAGAGAGGTGGGGAAAGCGGAGGCGGGCCCCACCTTGCTATAGACATGGCGGGTGAGGCCTCATTCCGTTGGGCTAAAACAATATGGTTACTAGCTGTTTACTGTTATATGTTGTATTGGTTAATTAAAGCTGCGACCATGCGTTTTGACCATAAAGTTGGTGTGTGAGTATTTGTGGAAGGGGGGGTGGGGTGGGGGTGATGCAAAGATAGGGCGGAGCCCTAGTGGAAGGCTTTAGGGAGCGTCGAGTACGGCCTGCTCCAGTTAATGAAGGCCGCGAACGGTAGCGTCCGGAGCCGGCCGCCTGTAACTGGGCGGCTCGGGGAGACGCGGGAACAGGGTGTGGGGGGGGGGGGGTTGAGGACGCGGGGGGTTATTTTTTAAATCCATTGGCTCTCCCGGTGTGTGGTGTGCGGGGGAGAGCCAATGGGAAGTCGAGGCTGGGGCAGGCTGGGAGAGACGCTGTACGGGGAGCCAGCCAGTCGGTTTGGGCTTCGTGGAGCGGCGTCCCTCCCTCCCTCCCCCAGGTTATGGATCAAGGTGAGGGGTGTCGCAGCAGGGGGCGGCGAGCGGGATCCCGGAGGTTCCGGGGTCCAGAGCCTTGGCTAAACTTGGGACGGGGGTGGGGTACCCCCGACCCAGAGAACCCCAGGGTGGGCTTTTGCTAATGATAAGGCGAAGTCGGGTGCCCGGAAGGGGAGAGAGGTGGGGAAAGCGGAGGCGGGCCCCACCTTGCTATAGACATGGCGGGTGAGGCCTCATTCCGTTGGGCTAAAACAATATGGTTACTAGCTGTTTACTGTTATATGTTGTATTGGTTAATTAAAGCTGCGACCATGCGTTTTGACCATAAAGTTGGTGTGTGAGTATTTGTGGAAGGGGGGGTGGGGTGGGGGTGATGCAAAGATAGGGCGGAGCCCTAGTGGAAGGCTTTAGGGAGCGTCGAGTACAGCCTGCTCCAGTTATTACCAAATTCTTGACACTTTGTTGTCTCTGCCTGAAAACGTTTAATGAAAGCAAACAACGACCAGAACACGACACAACTAATACGGTGAGTATATTCAGATAAAGTCGGGCGAATGGATATCGCCCGGTATATTACACACTTCTATGGGGTGTTGGGGCGGGGGAAGGAATGGGTGATTCTGAGAGGCGGAAGACCAGGTATGACGCCGGGCCTGTGGCATCTCGTCACGGGGTGCGGGCGGCGGCCCCCTGGGGTACTCACAAATGGCACGAAAACAACAAACGCCCCCAATATACCCACAGGCAAGATTCCCACAGGCAGGGAAAAAAGACAGGCAAAGGATCAGCAGCGGCGGCAAGCTCTCGGCAGACTACCTGCTGGCACGAGCTCTCTCCTAGCAACGGGGCGAGCTGCTGGAGAGATGGAGCCAAGTGGGGATGGCGATCTACCTCTGTCCCCTCCGCGATCTACAGGTAGATCGCGATCTACCTGTTGGACATGCCTGCTTTATAGAATAGGTCCCACATTCACCCATGCAAATACACATTACTAGGGTTGCCAACTTCTTGAAAGAGAAAAACCCGCTACCTGTGACTAGTCTGCTCCACCTATGCCCACCCCGCCCTTTCCCTGCCCCCTGTTCCCTCCCTACCCACCCCAACTCCCACCCACCCCTAGTGAGCAGCCTTACTTTATAGGGCACCTCCCCCTTTAACAAATCACAGAGAATTGGACCAGCACATTCTGAATATAATTAAAGAGATTTAACTGCTTTTTCTCTGAAAGGACAGCTGCGAAACCGGCTGGTACTTGGTAGATTTCTCTCTTTTGCTTTAACAGATACCTAAGCTCCACGAACAGAACAATGGCTGGGAAAAATCGTATTGCTAAAACTGTTGCCCCCATTACAGCTTCTGCCTCAGTCCAGACAGAGGTCCTAATGCCAGTTGAAGGACCAGTTCCATGTGCAGGGTGCCTGCATGCTGAAGCTCTGAGGAAACAAGTGGAGGAACTCAGAGAGGAGGTGGCGAGGCTGAGGAGCATTCAAGACAGTGAGAAGTACATTGATGAGATGCTTCTTGCAGCAACCAAGCTCTCCAGCACAGGAGAAGATGGGTGCCAACAGAATGTCGATGGTTGGACACAAGTCACCAGGGCCTGCAAAATCACCAATCCAACTTCTCCAGCCCTTGAATTGAAGAACTATTATGCAGCCCTGGAAGTGGAGGAGGTGAAAGCATCCCTGGAAAGGGAAGAACCAGAGTTCAAGTACCCCAAAGTTGCAGAATCAGTGACCAGAAGGAAACGAAGGGTAGTGGTGGTTGGAGACTCTCTTCTGAGGGGTACTGAGGCGTCCATCTGTCGACCAGACTTGATGTCCAGAGAGGTATGCTGTCTGCCTGGTGCCAAAATCCAAGATGTTACCGAGAGTTTGCCGAGACTCATCAAGCCCACTGACTATTACCCAAATGTTGCTAATTCATGTTGGAACAAATGATACTGCCAGGTATACCTCGGAACGTATCAAAAGTGACTTCATGGCTCTGGGACAGAGGGTGAAGCAGTTAGGTGCACAGGTGGTGTTCTCTTCAATCCTCCCTGTTGAGGGTAAAGGCCAAAGTAGAGAGGCTCACATCCTGGAGATGAATGCATGGCTGCGTGGATGGTGTCATCGAGAGCGTTTTGGTTTCCTAGACCATGGGATGCTGTTCCAAGGTTTGCAGAGCAGAGATGGCATCCATCTGTCCAAGAAAGGTCAATGCATCTTCAGTAGTAGACTGGCTAATCTACTGAATAGGGCTTTAAACTAGATTCGTTGGGGATGGGTGAAGAAAGCCCCCAGGTAAGTAAAAGCCCCCAGGTAGTTGATACATTAAATACCTTTATGGAAATGGGTAACAGGGGTAACATATGGAAAGCAGTGTGTATTAATGCCCGTAGCATGGGAAATAAGATCCCTGAAGTTGAAGCTTTGGTGGGAGTGGCTGACTTGGATTTAGAGGCAGTTACAGAAACATGCTTCACAGAAAACCATGACTGGGATGTAACTATACCTGGCTATACTTTATTCAGAAAGGACAGGGTAGGAAGAAGGGGAGGAGGAGTGGCACTATATGTAAAAACTACTATTAAGGCTTTGGAATTACAGAGCTTAAAAGGGAGAGAGGAGGCATTGTGGGTTAAACTAGAAAGAGGGAAAGAGAAATCTATTTGCATTGGTGTGATATACAGACCTCCCTCACAAGAGGAAGAGGTGGACAGAGAGTTAATTGAAGACATACGCAGCATTGCTAGGAAAGGGGAAGTGCTACTGATAGGAGATTTCAATATGCCAGATGTTGATTGGCACATTCCTGCTGCAGTAAGGAGATCCTGGATTCTCTACAGGGAGAACTATTCAGGCAATTGGTAACAGACCCCACACGTGAAGGGACTGGTCTTGGTGCTTACCATACTGGTCTTGGTGCTTACCAATGGTGAAAGTGTTTCTGATGTTGTAGTGGGAGATCATTTTGCATCCAGTGATCACCAGATGGTGTGGTTCAGTATTAGGACTAGGGCTGTTAGAATCCATTCCAAGGTGAGGATCTTAGACTTTAGGAAGACTAACTTTGCGAAGATGGGCCAATACCTCAGGGAGTCGTTAGTGGGATGGGAACAGCTGGGGGATGTAGAAAAACAGTGGGCAAAACTGAAAGGGGGTATTTTAAGGGCAACCAACCTTTTTGTTAAAATGGTAAATAAAGGCAAAAGGAAAAGGAGACCGCTATGGTTTTCGAAGGAAGTAGCTGAAAAAGTGAAGAAAAAGAGGGAGGCCTTCATGAAATACAAGAGATCACAGAGAGAAGAAGACAGGCATCTGTATTTGGAAAAACTTAGAGAAGCTAGCAAAGTAGTCAAGAAGGCAAAGATTCAAAAGGAGGAGGAAATAGCCAATGCAATAAAATGGGGGGATAAGACATTTTTCAGATATATTAGTGAGAAGAGGAAGGACAAAAGTGGTATTGTCAGACTCAAGGGTGCAGGGGGGGGGGGAATATGTAGAAGCTGATAAGGATAAAGCGGAATTGCTTAACAAATATTTTTGTTCTGTGTTCACAGATGAAGAACCAGGAGCAGGACCTCAGAAAACACCCACAAATAAGAACAGAAGCGAGGGACATCTTGAACAATTTTCAGAAGACTGTGTTCGTGAGAAACTAGCTCAACTTAAAGTAGACAAAGCGATGGGACCGGATGGGATACACCCTAGAATACTGAGGGAACTTGGGGACGTTCTAGCAACTCCACTGACTGACCTTTTCAATGCCTCGTTGGAGTCAGGAGTGGTGCCAAAGGACTGGAGAGAGGCTCATGTGGTGCCTTTACACAAAAGCGGAAGTAAGGATGTGGTTGAAAACTACAGGCCGGTTAGTTTAACTTCGGTGGTGAGTAAATTGTTGGAAACACTGCTGAAAGAGAAAATAGTGAGGTTTCTGGAGTCCAGCGGATTACAGGATCCGAGGCAGCATGGATTCACCAGAGGCAGGTCTTGTCAGATAAATCTGATTGATTTCTTTGACTGGGTGACCAGGGAGTTGGACCGAGGGAGAGCTCTAGATGTGATGTGTTTAGATTTCAGTAAAGCCTTTGACACTGTTCCTCACAGGCGACTTATAAACAAACTGAGAACCCTAGGGATGGACCCTAAAGTTACTGCTTGGGTTAGAAATTGGTTGGGTGGGAGGCGACAAAGAGTACAAGTAAATGGAGCTCACTCTGAGGAGAAGGATGTTACCAGTGGTGTGCCCCAGGGATCTGTCCTTGGTCCGATTCTTTTTAACATCTTTGTTAGTGATATAGCGGAAGGGCTGTCAGGTAAGGTTTGCCTCTTTGCAGATGATACCAAAATCTGCAATAGAGTAGACACCCAGGAAGGTGTAGATAACATGAGGTGGGTTCTAGCTAAGCTTTAAGAATGGTCTAGAATTTGGCAGCTGGGATTTAATGTTAAAAAATGTAAGGTCATGCATTTGGGCTGCAGCAATTCAAGGGAGCAATACAGTATAGGAGGTGAAGTACTTTTGTCCACTAAAGAAGAGTGGGACCTAGGCGTGGTTGTGTCTGATGATCTTAAAGTAGCTAAACAGGTAGAAAAGGCGATGGCAAAAGCTAGAAGGATGCTTGGGTGCATACGGAGAGGAATGGCTAGCAGAAAAAAGGAGGTGATAATGCCTCTGTATAAGTCTTTGGTGCAACCTCATTTGGAGTATAGTGTGCAATTCTGGAGACCGCACCTTCAAAAGGATGTGAACAGGATGGAGTCGGTACCGAGGGTGGCTACTAAAATGATTAGTGGGCTTCATTATAAAGCATATGAGGACAGACTTAAGGATCTTAATATGTACACCTTAGAGGAAAGGCGGGATAGAGGTGATATGATTGAGATGTTTAAATACATCCGTGGCATAAATGTTCAGGGAGAGAGCCTCTTTCAATTGAAAGCAAGTTCTGCTAAGGGGACATGGGATGAGGGTGAAGGGAGATAGATTCAGGAGTGATATGCGGAAATATTTCTTTACAGAAAGAGTAGTGGATCCATGGAATAGTCTCCCAGTGGAGGTGGTAGAGATGAGGACAGTAACTGAATTCAAAAAAGCATGGGACCAACACAGAGGATCTCTAAAGGTAACAAGTGGACTGTTGTAGTTGTTGTTATGGAAGGACAGACTAGATAGGCCATGTGGTCTTTTTCTGTCATCATGTTTCTATGTTCTGCCCCCATCCCATCCTTGCCCCACCCCCTATCTGCAAAAAATAATTGCAGAGAGGGCAATGTGCAAACTGAACAAGCAAGATTGCTACACATTCTTAAGCAGAAATTCCATACTAACAGAATACCCAGAATTGGTTGTACACACAGACACACACAAGCAGTAAATGAAAAGAGAAATATAAACTGAAACCCCAAGAAGCCAGACTCTGCATGCAGTGCAACATCAGATAAATAAGATGTGGCTCCCCATATTGTGTAAAATATAAAGATAGCACAAAGTCCAATCACCAAATTGAAAATAAAATTATTTTTTCTACCTTTGTTGTCTGACCATTTTATCCTCTGATCATGCTGGTCCCAATCTGAGTCTTTTGTTTTCCTGTCTTCTCTTAGCTCTCTTTCTATGGTCTATAGTCCATCTGCCATTTCTTGTCTTTTATTTTATTTTCTTTATTTCCTTCCATCAGTCTATTTCTGGTCCTAGTAACCCTCCCCAGTATCAGTCCCCTTTCCAGTCCTCCCCTCCCGTTACCTTCCAGTGTCAACCCCCTTGCATTCCCAGAACTGCCAGTGGTGTCCATTCCCTTCCAGTCCCCCTCCTTTCCCCACAGTCCAGCCCCTTCTAGCCCAAATACCATCCCAGGTATCAGGTCACTTCCACTGTCAGTGCCACTCCATATCAGCTCCCTTCCAGTCACCCTATCCTCTCTCCATCTTCCTTCCAGTGCCATCTCCATGTGTCAGCTCCCTCCATTCCCACCCCCAGGTATCAGCTCCCTTCCAGCCACTTCCTTCCCCCCATGTCAGCTCCCTAAATCTTTTTCCTGGGTGGTAGTTCCTAATGTGGAACCTTGCATCGTGTAACCATAGTTTGGGTTGTTCTTCCCTAGGTGCATAACCTTGCACTTGTCCACATTAAATTTCATCTGCCATTTTGATGCCCAGTCTTCCAATTTATCAAGATCCTCTTGCAATTTTCCACAATCCTCTTGGGTTTTAACAACTTTAAATAGTTTTGTGTCATCTGCAAATTTGATAACCTCACTCGTTTCCAGGTCATTTATGAATATGTCAAAAAGCAGCGGACCCAGCACAGATCCCTGGGGTACACCACTATTCACCTTTCTCCATTGGGAAAATTGGCCATTTAGCCCTACCCTCTGCTTTCTATCTTTTAACCAGTTCCTGATCCACAATAGTACACTGCCTCCTATCCCATGACTCTTTAGTTTTGCCAAAAGTCTCTCATGAGGGACTTTATCAAAGGCTTTCTGAAAGTCCAGATACACAATATCAACCGACTCACCTTTGTCCACCTGATTATTCACTCCTTCAAAAAAACATAACAGATTAGTAAGACAAGATCTTCCTTGTCTAAAGCCATGTTGGCTGTCTCCCATTAGGTCATGATTATCTACATGCTGAGTAATTTTATTCTTTATGATGGTTTCTACCATTTTTCCTGGTACTGATGTCAGGCTCACCGGTCTGTAGTTTCCAGGATCACCCCTGGAACCCTTTTTAAAAATTGGTGTTACATTGGTGATCCTCCAATCTTCAGGTATTAGAGATGATTTTAATGATAGTTCACAGATTACTAATAGCAGGTCTGCAATCTCATATTTCAGTTCTTTCAGCACCCTTGGATGTATACCATCTGGCCCAGGTGATTTGCTACTCTTCAGTTTATCTAATATTTGTAATACATCTTCCCGATGTATCGATATTTCCTTCAATTCTTCCGCACCTTTAAATACCACTTCAGTCATGGGTAACATCCCTACATCTTCCTCAGTAAAGACTGAAGCAAAGAATTCATTCAGTCTCTCCGCTATTGCCTTGTCGCCTCTTAGTGCTCCTTTAACCCCTTTATCATCTAATGGACTAACTGACTCTCTCACAGGTTTTTTGCTACGAATGTACTTGAAAAGGTCTTTACTTCGCATTTTTGCTTCCACAGCAAGCTTCTTCTCAAACTCTCCCTTTGCCTGCCTTATCAATGCCTTGCATTTGACTTGCCAGTGCTTGTGCTGTTTCCAGGTTTCGTCGTTTGGCTCTTTTTTCCATTTCCTGAAAGATGCTTTTTTGGCAACAACAGCCTCTCTGACCTCACCTTTAAACCATGCTGGCAGTTTTTTGGACTTCCTTCCACTTTTCTTAAAGCATGGAATACAGCTGGTCTGGGCTTCCAAGATAGTATTTTTCAACAACAGCCAAGCCTGATGTACGTTTTTAACCTTTGCAACTGCTCCTTTTAGTTTTTTCTTAACTATTTTCCTCATTTTATCATAGTCTCCCTTTCGAAAGTTAAAAGGTAGTACTGTGGATTTCCTTACTATCCCTCCTCCACTAATTAAATCAAAGGCGATCATGCTATGATCACTATTGCCAAGCGGCCCCAACAACCTTATCTCTTGCACTAGATCTGGTGTTCCACTAAGGACTAGGTCTAATATGGCTTCCCCTCTGGTCGGTTCATGAACCAGCTGCTCCAAGAAGCAGTCATTTATTTCATCTAGGAACTTTATCTCCCTAGCATGTCCTGACATGACACTGACCCAGTCGATACCGGGGTAGTTGAAATCACCCATTATTATTACTGCGCTGTAACTTTTGTTAGCTTCCTTGATTTCTTTGAGCATTTCATCATCCATTTGTTCATTCTGGCCAGGCGCTCGATAGTACACCCCCACTGCCATTGCCTTCCCCCTTTTACATGGAATAACACTTATTAAAAGAGGGCTGCTACACAGTACCCTGTCTTGTGTTGCTGAGGTAAGCTATATTCTGATTTGATTTAAATTATAGCTCTTAGCTGCTGCTAGGCTCTAACTTCTTATGAAATTTAAACTACAAGCTCTCTGCTGGGTTCCAAATGTAACCAGAAATCTCTAACCAGAAAGTTCTCCTGTGTGTTTTAAATGTAAACTTAAACTTCTGCTACTAGGCCCTGACTGATTTAACAAAAATAGTGGGTTCACAGATTAATTAACTTTAATACAACGAATTCCTTTTAGAAAATTACCAGAAGTATATACTCACAGTTGCAGATCTCTCTCCAGAAGTAACAGTCCCTTTTTCTAGTCCTTCTAGTGCTCTGAGCCTCAGTCAGATTACCAGTGCTCCTAGCTCTGAAGGAAGGGATCTGACATTCAGGCTTTCTACAGCTGCATAGGCTTCATGGTGTAATGCTTGGGAGGTCATCTTAGAGACAGTTTTTTCAAACATAGTAAGTAAAATCATGTGTTTTAAGTTTGGAAAAAAACATCATAGGACAAAAGCCTATTACATTAAAAAGAGAAAGGTGGTTTATTTCACAAGATGACTGTCTTCAGTGGCACCTCCCCCTTGGATCTGAGCCTCTTAGATTGTGCCTTTATTGCAAAATAATTTTTGGTGTGGCCTCCCTGGATTCATACTCCCCAAGGAGAATTATACGAGACTGAGTAATTCAGGCAGCCAGTGACTTACTTGTTTGGGGAGGTTGAAGCAGAGGGGAGGGTGGACCTTGCCATATGTACATGATCTCTTA
Organism: Ichthyophis bannanicus; assembly: GCA_033557465.1. Lineage (NCBI taxonomy): Eukaryota > Metazoa > Chordata > Amphibia > Gymnophiona > Ichthyophiidae > Ichthyophis > Ichthyophis bannanicus. The sequence continues at coordinate 78,125,529 of CM066049.1, read as the reverse complement.
CCACTGTCTCACCTATGACTATTACGTCACAGAAACTGTGCATAACAATATTAATATGGGATTAAGTTCCACCACCCAAACTGATTTTTTAAACTGTCCTTTTCTTGATCTATAGAACATATACAACTGCAGAAATACACAATTGTATCCTTCATAGGTGAAGCACAGCATGCATTATATGTAAATTCTGGTGTCATCTCAGTAACAGCAAGGCAAACTCTCCATTAGGTGTATGCATTTGTCGGCACAGAATCTGCTTGTTTAGGAGCCTAAAGAATGTTTGTGCATGCAAATCATTTGTGCATGTATACACCCACGAATTAACGATTTGCACAACTTAAAAAGTTCTTGAATGCATAGAATGTGAGCAAAAACATGAATGTGTGAACAAGGACACAAAAAAAAAGAAAAGAAACCCCAACACATGAAAACTGCAAAAACTTTGATACAAAGACTAACCAAGCTTTTTGACTATGCATGCCCCTACTCTCCACTAGCAAGTATTTTGGAAGCAACAAAAATCCCTGCAAAAGAACACTGCAAGCCTGTCATAATAAAACAGCTCTAACATCCAGTGCTGCAATCGTACCTATGAAAGGCAGTGCTCTAAAATACCAATATATGTCATACTGGAGAAATGAAACCAGTCAGGCTGCTAAGATTCCTACACAGAAACTAAATACTAGCAAAATACCTGCACCATACTGTAAAGCATGTTCTACTAATCAGGTTGGTCCCAGCCTCTCCTATCTTCCCTTCCTCTCCGTATCTGTCAATTGATCTGTCCCTTTCATCTTTTTGCTCCATTTCTCTCTTCTCTGCTTCGGCATTCACAACTTGATTTTAGCCTTCATTCTTCCCTTCTTTCCCCTTCCAGTCTTCTTATCACTTCTCACCTGCCTACAAGCTTCCCTTCTTCCACTCATCCCCTCACTAGCCTTCATTTATCTTCCTCCAAACCTTGTTCCTGCACCAACCCCAGAACCTTACCTGTAACTCAATGCCTTCTGGCATCCAACCACTTTCTTCTCTCTCTAGCCCTCTATCGAGCTTCTCTCTCCCCCTTCACAGATCTGTCTCATTTGTCTGTCTCTACAGTTGCTCAATGCTTTCCTAGTCCCTCCAGATCTTTCATACCATCTCTTCACCTCTCCCTCTAGATATTCCCCCCCTTCTAACCCTCTTCCTTCCTATATTTCCCCTTTTCACCTCCTCCCATTTTTCCCCCCTTTCCATCCCTTCTTCAACTCTTACTTTCTCATCCTCCCTCTCTTTGTACTTCCCCTTTCTCACCACCTCCCCTCAGAGATTCTGACCCCTTATCTCCCTGCACTATGACCCCTTAGAATTATTTCCCCTCCTTCCTTCCATGCACTCTGACCTCTTCTTGTTTATTTATTTACATTCTCTTATATACCGCGCTATTCTGCATCAGTGAGGTTTACATTGAACAAACTCAAATTACACTGAACAGGGCATTATAACTTGGAGATAACTATTTTACAGGGAACATGGGCTATGGAGGGTTAAGTGGCTTGCCCAAGACCACAAGGAGCACCTGTGGGACTAGAAACCCCAGTCCTTCCGGCCCAAGGTTGCTGTCCTCTAGTGGGATTTGAATCCCCGACCTTCCGGCCTGAAGTACCTTGCCCCAACCACTAGGCCACTCCTCCACTCGTCCACGCTTATTCTCGAACTGAGTTATAAGACTTGAGGAGGCTAATTGCCAAAGCACCTTGCCTGGTCCTCCCACTATAGCCAGCAGCAGGAGAACTGTGGAATCGCAAGTCTTTTACATTTCATTCCACAAGATTAGTCTTGCAGCAGCAGATGATGATAGGCAAAGAAGCCGGAAGGTCGGGGGTTCAAATCCCACTAGAGGACAGCAACCTTGGGCTCTTCTTACTCCACTCTCTCTTCTCCTTCCTGTCTGTTCCCCTTATCACCCTCTTACTCCTTCCAGAGGATGCCAGCCGTCACGGATCTTCAACTTATTGCTGGCTGCCTGTCACAAACCCCCATCTGGCACACATCAAGAGACATGCTTCTTTGCCCATCACCATCTGCTGCTGCAAGACTAATCTTGTGGAATGAAATGTAAAAGACATGCGATTCCACAGTTCTCCTACTGCTGGCTATAGTGGGAGGACCGAGGATCTCAGGCAAGGTGCTTTGGCAATTAGCCTCCTCAAGTCTTATATTTGGTGTCTGTGGTGCTCTGGATTTAAGGGTGTCTAAGTCCTAAGCTGGACTGTGAGGGATAACATATAGCTCTGCTCTGAACTAGAGAGCTGCAAAGAAATCTTCTACCCACCACCCAGGACCCCAACAAGGTGAAGTCCCTTCCACTCTTCCTACTCCCTGTTGGGCGCAGGAGCTGCCCTCTAAGCAATCTGTCCCAAACAGAATTAAAGAGATAAGGTTATGGGTTTCCTCAATGGTGTCACCGAAAAGGAGAGCTCTGTATATATCGCTATCAATTCACTTTATTTTGTCCGTTCCTGATAAATAAGGAACATCTGCAGTTTGATCTGCTTTTCAAAGATATCCATGAGGATAAAATCTTTTTATTGCCATGAAAGAGCTGCCTGAAAACTTTCCACCCACAATGTGACTAAAAGTCAGGTGACACCTTTTGGTCACATTGAGAGGAGGCATTATGGAAATGTTAAGTTGCAATAGTAGTATTTAGGTTAAGGGCAGAAAAGATCATCTGTAGATTGCATTTTCAACTCTGTGCATGAAGTTTCTCAGAAAAATTCTACCCCCAGAGGAGGCAGGTACAAGAGATCGCATGCACTTTGCAGCAGTAGCAACATTTAGGAGTTCATTTTGGAAGCCCTATTCGTGCTTTGGACATCTGAAAATGGGCATAGAGATGTCCAAAGCACAGAGACATCCCCAGAGCTATTTTAGAAGCTGGTTCTGTAGAAATCCCCAGCAGGAGGACACCCAAGGCAGAACTGGAGCATGGTGTAGGCATGTCCAGGGAGTTCCCATGGACTTGGACATCCTCGCCCTAGAGGACCCAAACTGGGTCATAGTTTATACCTGATCCAGGCACAAATAGCCATCAGAAAAGTTCTCATTTTGTCAGCCAGGCAGAGGGTGTGGAGAAGGAGGTGCCCTCATCTCCCCTATAATGTCCATGTTGACAAAGAACTCTTCCGGGGAATGCGGGCTCGTGTTTCCACTTTGCCATGCCAATAGATGTTCCTATATAGAACCTTGCATGAGATGGACGTCCTGGTCCATGTCAGGGCATCTGTGTTTCTAAAATCAGCCTGAAACATAAGACGTCCATGACATGTTTCTGCACATTCTGCCCCGGATATCCACGAATGCACTTGGACGCCCTTTATAAAATGCCACTCTTAAAGCAAAAAATAACGTACGTTGCACCAATAGAGTCAATTTGAAAATTGCCCCCTCCAAAATATGAATTTTTTTGTAGTTTACATTTGAATAAGGAAATCAGGGACGACATTCTTATAACTCAGTTCGAGAATAAGCGTGGACGAGTAACCACTGTTCCTGATGACCTGAAAGCACTTGCTCATCCTTGAATCCTCTCTGCCATCGTATGAAAGCTCTGGCAATAAAAAGTGTCCAGTTTAAAAGTGGAGTTCACACTAAGAAAACTGCAACCCCCTACAATTTAGCTGTTCACCTTACTTAGTACCTCATACGTCAGTGAATCTTTTCAAGGTACAGCTGATGCTCTCCAGTCAAAAAGTACAAACTAAAAGGGTCATGTAAGTGCAGATGTGAACTAGTTCACAAACAGTACCAGACGCCACTATATGCAAATGTAGCTGACAGTCTATTTAGATACATGCATTAGTGACATGGGAGCGAGGGTATAATTAGTGCCACTTAAAATGAGGTAGAACAATTATTCTGAATAGCAATTACTAAAGAACAAGAGCAAAAAAAAAACAAAAGACAGAAAATAGTGTGCAAGGACCCTTCTTAAGTATAATTTTACTTGAATTAGGGTTTCCCATGATCCTTTGCTAAAATCTCTGTGGAAACTGAGACAATTTGGAAAAGCTAGAGAAAATGGATAAATTTACACTAGATCTCGACTGCACACACGTTTGCTGGTTTAATTTACACAAATACCCAGGGATGGTTTGGTCTACATGATGTAAGTGCTACCCTTCCCTAACCTTAACCCTGGCAGCATCTTGGTCTGGCTAAAGTGATGCATGAGCAGGTTGTACGTGCATACGTTTACTCACATACCAGGGGTTCAATTTAATACAAGCCTATTTCTGCATGCAAAGCACTGCTTTGGGCACCAAAATGCTTTTGAATATGTCCCTCTAAGAGAGTAAGCCCTCTAGAGCACAGGTTCTCAACCTGGTCCTCAGGACACACCTTAGCCAGTCAGATTTTCAGGATAACCACAATGAATATGCATGAGACAGATTTGCATGCACTGCTTCCATTGTATACAAATCTCTCATGCATATTTATTGTGGTTACCCTGATAAACCTGACTGGCTAAGTGTATCCAGAGGATTGGGTTGAGAACCCCTGCTCTAGGGCAAGGAAATACCTATAGCCGATTGTAACTTGCCTTTTGCTGAAGCTTGGAGAGGTGAGTAATGGAATGAGCATTTAAAATCCAAGTGAATCTCTGTCCTTCCTGCTTTCACAGACATACCTGAAAAAACAGTAATCGTGCTTTTCCTCTTCAGCTTTCTTTTCCCCAAACTCACATTTTTACCATTATGTCTACTTTTGCTGCCTTCCTCGGCTTTACCAGGTGCTCTGTCTTGTGTTCTTCATTCAAGATTTTTTGTACTTTTTGAACATTAATCTTCTTGCCCTATATTTTTAGCTCCCCTCCTTGGAAAACTATATCGGTGTGACTCACCTGTCACTAAGCCCTTGCAGAACTCTGCTATATTATTGTCTGAGTTGGTTCTGCCCTAGAATCATCATGACAAGATAAAGGTTGATGATTTTCAACGAGAGCAGTCTGAAAGCCCAACCCATGGGAAAGACTAGGAGGTAATCTTTTGGAGCTATAAATGCCCCAGATTTTAGAGAGAACAGTATCTTTTTGAGCCCTCGGTGGCACGTCTGTGGCAGATATAGAGAATAGAGACCTTTGGTTTCCACAAATTTGGAGTTGGTGTAACAAGTTGTTCTTAATTCCAGAAAGCTGCCCTGTAAATTCTGATCCAGACTGGATCAGACCAAAGGCCCATCAAGCCCAGTATCCTGTTGTCAGCAATGACCAATCCAGTTCACAAGTACCTGGCAGGATCCCAAAAGGGAGACAGATTCTATAGAATCTCCAAATTAGGGTTACCAACTGGCTCCAGATGCGCCCGACACACTTGATCCAGTCCTAGGTTTACCCCACTGCATGCAGGGACATGTAGTTCTAATTTTTCCATTGCACCCCATAAGTAAAGCAAGACTACATGTACCTGCATGCAATGGGGTAAAGCCAGGACTGGATCAAGCCTGTCAGGCATATCTGGAGCCAGTTGGCAACCCTACTCAAAATCCACCTATGTTATGCAATGGAACCTATTTATTAATAATGCATGCTAATGACATTAGCACACAGGACCATACTTTAGTAAGTTTAGCCTTTATATTATAAGCTTGCTGGGCACAGGGAAATAATAGACTATCTGAAGGTAATTCATTTTTGAGCAACAACTGCAAAGTCATGTGCCAAATCCCAATAACTAAATACATAAATACATATACCTATGGGTATCTGTGATGAAGTGTATAGGAAACTCCCCATCCTCTGCAGGGACTCTCCTCAGCCAAGCTCAGAATGGGTGAGATTTTTCTAGTAAGAACCTAAACCTTTGCTCCTTTAAGAAAAGAGGCTGGAGAATGCCTGGGGAGGGTGTGACCAGGTCCCAGGTTTAAACCAGGAAACAGGAGACCTGAGGGAGAGAAGAGCCAGAGGTTCCTAGGCGTAGGTGGAGACCACTTACTTTTGAAAGGGAGACTGCCGAGAAGGGAGGACTGTGTTTAAGTTTGTTACTGTGCACTCAGCCTGGCTGTTAGATCTCTACCTGGCCGGAGGACTCTTGTGCCACAGACTGCTGCTGTTTTCTTTCTGGCTATGTTGCCCTCTGCCAAGGACTGTAAGAGTACAACTGAGCTGTGCTGTCCAGAGTGAAGGAACTTTGGAAGAACCGGTTTTGTTTTCTTACTTCAGAAGTATTATTGGTGCTAGAACAATGTTCTTTCACCCAGCAGATCAGACCTGCTGAGACTAATTAAGGAAATGTTACAGCTGGGGAAGAACCTGGAGCAACCATGTGTGTTTTAGGCCTACGTGTACTACAGATCCAAGGAAAGATGGGGCAGTTTGCTTGGCTGTTTATCCCAAAAATAAAGTGTATTTTCTTTAAACCTCCTGTGGCTGTGAAGCCTTGTATCATTGCCTTATGCTGGCTACGGCCACACATGGTGTCAGGAGTGGAATATCTTCTTAACCCCGTGACAGAAGAAAAGCCATGTACCTCCTGGGCTGTGACCTCTCCATAGTACACGAAAGAGAGAAGGGGCTTTTACATGGCTAAAGGTGTTAGTCCTGCCACAGTTAGAGAAACACAGTTCAGTCAGAAGCCGGGCAGGCAGGAGTTTTATTTATTTTTTTCCCACTGTTAAACTGAAATGGAGAGACTACTCCAGGCTCTAATGGAAGGGCAGCAATAGCTTCTGCAGGACCTTCTGCAAGCACAAGGATGCAGCAATAGCAAGCACTGGAGAAATTATTGGAGATGCAGCAGGGCGCTCAGTCTCAAGTCTCCCAGGCAGAGGGTAAGGACCTTGTATATGTCTGTTGTCCTAGCAAGAAAGGAGTTTATAAGCCTTCAGGAATTTATTTTCAAAAATTTCTCTCTCTCCAATTCAAACCAAGTTGTTTTTTTTGCTTTTTTTTTTCTGTCAGCAGTGAATTCGGAAGGTCATTCAGAATTCAAATCTAACAATTTAACCAACATACATTTTATTTGTAATGTATCAGTTTCTGCAAACTTAGCCTTAGCTATTCCATGACTTGAACATACAGACCATGTCCTAGGGTCAAGGAGCTGTCTGAAAAGGGACTTTGCTCAAGGTTCAGGAGGGTCATGAGATGAAGGAACCAGGAAAATTAAATGGTGAAAGGGAAATTATTCTCATTCCTCTTAGTTTTTCTGAAGGTTTGCCCTAAGGGGCCTGTTTATTAAAATGCTGTAAGCATTTACCCCACAAATTAGCATTCAGTTACCGCAGAACTGAAGTAATAGCTATGGCATGGTCATGCTAATTTGTGCAGTAACTGCTTGCCACAGCAGGGGGTGGGAAAGGGGTGCAGAAGGGGCATAGACGGCACTTGCAGTTATCACATGGTAGCTTCTGTGCATTGTCACCACTACAGATAATGCCGGTGCACTTATCACTTTCTCAAGAAGGTTAGGAAGTGTACCCGCACTATGGGCGTGATGTTACTATTTCACTGCACGAAAAACAATTACTCGATGGGTAGCAGCATAACCCCCCACCCACCGACCGACCGACCGACCGACCGAAATTCCTTCTGAGCAGCCTTAGCAGAACCTCCGGTCTCTGAACGCCCTCTGATCTGCGAGACTTCAGCTGGGAGAGAAGAGCCGTCATAGATTGGAGACAGCATGGCAAGCTAGCCGTCTTGAAGGTGTTTGCTGTACTGCCTCCAAAGTGTGGGGCTGGGGGTCCACAGGGAGGGGGCAGAGGGGTAGCCACAGGGAGGATTGCCCATCATGGATAGAAAAGGGGCTAGGAACACCACTGCCCCACCCACCCACTGCCTTCCAATACTTACCAGGATATCCCTGGTGGTGGATGATGGGACAGAGCAATATTCAGCTACTCCTGCTTCAGCTACAGCTGGGTTCAGAACGACAGCACCGGCCCCTAGCAGGAGTCTCATAGTTCTATTACAAGGAGTCAAGCTGCCAAATAAGGAGTGCGCTGCTGTGCGTATGATGTAATGCAACTGCATATGATTAAGATTAGCGTTCGGTGCTGTTTTGCTGTTGATGTGCATAGCCTTTCACTTTATTTCAAGTTTGGGACAAGGCTTTTGGGACCAAAAGAAAATAAGTACCTTTTATACAGCTTCTATGAAAACCCAGTAGTATTCAGCTCCATTGCTGTTATCCAGATTTCCACTCCGCCTAAAAGCTTATTCCCACCTGTTTCACAACAGCTTGACACAAAATACAGCGCTGTAACTCCGATGCAAGCTCAATTGACTGCAGCATCCAAAGTGCCAACCATAGTTCCACAGGGGAAAATTCTTACAGAAAGGGTTATCAGCTAGAGTTAACATCCAAATGTCATTCTCTCTACTGGGAAGAAGCACAATAAGAGAATTAAGCTGTTTCTCAGAACTTAGAGGAGAAACCAGACGTCAAAGAGGATCAAACTGTTCCATCTGCCTGAGTCACAAATCGGAGAGAGAGAAGTTCCATTCCCCAAGATAGAGATTTTCACTGAAGCATCAGCAAACTAACTATGCAGACTTCTAAGAAAATTGGTTGAGACAAAAATAATAGGGAGTGTGCAGGCTTTTAAAAAAAAAATTCTTATTTCAGTGGTGAATTTTGTTTTAGTTTCTATTACTAAGATTTGTGCTGGAAGCACATGTTCAGCCCTGAAAATGAGCACAGGGAGTGGTGCATGACCCATGCTATAAAATGGAGCCAGAAGGGGTTTCGCGCCACCCCCACATTCATTCTGTGCCAACCATTGAGGTGGCGGTAAGTGCAACATTTCCAGTAAGTGTGCACAAAAAACACCCACACTACTTATGATTTGCATATTCCGTTCCTGAATCCTCCATGCTCCACCTCAACCCATGTTTCTCGGGTAGCTTGGAATTTTATCATCAATGCATTTTTGGTGAGTGGTAAATTGTTACCATGGTGCACTTGGTAGGAGCTGAATCCCATGCTATGCCTTTTTTTGTATATATCTTTATTAAGGATGCAGCAATTATGTAAAGCGTAATCCCACCAGGGATGGCCAGCTAAGTCTCTCCCCTACATAGCCAACAAATATAAACAGTGAACATTAACAATACTATGGGGTTCTTTAACGTGTTTTGTTTTGTTTTCTTAGTGCATGCTAGTCTTCAATAACCTTTTAGTGCATCTTACTAGCAATACACACTAAATTCTGGTCACCAGACCCACCACGTTGTGACTGGGAATACTCTAACCCCCTTATCTCCAAACATTCTCTATTTCTGGCTTACATAGAGGATCGGCGTGAGCACCAATAGTTCTTGCTCCAAAAATACAATGCATGCCATTGGGTTAATGTTGACTCCTGGTGACCAAGAAAGTTCTGGGTCACCAGGAGTCAAGGTATGACTGGAAGTAGACTGGTTTGGAAGACAGGCTTGGTAATGGCCCAAGAACACCAGTGGGAACTGAACACTGGTTTCTTGTCACCAGACCATTGCTCTAACCACTAGCTATTCTTCCACTAGAACTAGATGCTAAACATGGGCTGGTTGACCTAAGATTGGCCTCAATTAGGACAATATGTCGATTGTCACAAGAGAGCATGTTTTAAGTTATGATTTGGGGGAGTTCTTGAGAAGTTAGGACAGTCTCTAGTTTGCTAAATATTTTAACATCAACAAAACAAAGTATTTCAAAAATGATGGAAAAAGACATCTTTACAATTTGAAGTGTGTGCTTTTTTTAAAAATTGGTGTATTTGCAGTTGTAATTTGTCATTAAGTGCAAATTTTAACTTTGTAGTTTTAGTGGAAACATAAAATAAAATGGGGAAAATTATAAACAAATACAGAGAAATGAAAATTACAAGCCCAATGAAATGAGCATCATAGCAAATGAAAATTCTTCCAATACACAATACAAAGCGATATGGGTAGGTGCCTACAGAGGCCCCTATGTGGACATTATATTATACAGACAAGTAGGTACCTCCATTTCTTTATAAAATCCTAGCATAAGTGGCAGAGAAGGTGCTTTGAATGTAGGCACCATCGCTTGCACCTACTTATGAGAAGGTGTAAGAGAACACATGTACTTTATGCTTTAAACTAGAATTGTTAAGGATGAGTGAAAAAGCCCCCAAGTAAGTAAAACACTAAAAAATAACATAGCAAAGGGAAGAAAGGGCAATAACTCTAGAGCTGTGTATATGACTGCCCATAGTATGCAAAATAAAGTTCCAGACTTAGAAGCTGTAACAGAAGTAAATGAATTGCATATAGAGGGCATCATAAAGACATGGTACACAAAAAAAAACCCAATTGCTGGGGCATAGTTATACCAGGCTATAATATATTCAGGATGGACAAGGTAGGAAGGAAGAGGACTGGCACTATATGTAAAAAATATTAAAGCCACAGGACTGCAGAGCTGATATGGGAAGGAGGAGGCACTGTGGAAAGGGAATGGAAAATTTATTTGATTTGGTATGATAGGCAGACCTCTCTTGCAAGCACAAGAAATAGAGATTTAATTAAAGATGTTCATAATATTGCTATCAATGGGGAAGTACAGCACTATTGAGATTTCAGTTTTCTAGATGTTGATGGGGATATCCCTGTGCATTGTCATCTAGAAGTAGGGAGACCTGACTTCTCTACAGGAAAAGCTATTCCGACAACTAGTTTTGGAACCCACATGAGAAGGGGCAATACTGACTGAGAGTGTTTCTGATGTCAGTGAGTGATCGTTTGACATGCCAGAAGATCACCAAATGGTGAGCTTTAATATTAGGACACGGGTGAAGATGATTCATTCAAAAGTGAGGGTCCTAGACTTCAGGAAAGCTAGCTTTGCAAAGATGGTGGAATACTTCAAAGGGTCATTAGCTGGATGGGAACATCCTGAGGGAAGCAGAACACTGGACAAAACTTAAAGGAGATACTTTAAAGGCAGCAAATGTTTTGGTTAGGAAAGTAAATAAAGGTAAGAGGAAAAGGAGACTGCTACGGCTTTCAAAAGAAGTACCACGTGCATACGGTATGGGCCTCATGCAGAGATGCGGATTGCGAGGGCTGCACATCCCAGTGAGACATAAAGCCCCCCCCCCAAGCCGTCTGGGACCAATTCCCCCCTCCAGCTCTCCCTGTACATCTTGAGCATCAGGACAGGGAGAGCCGGCGGGAGGGGGCAGGCCAGCCCAGCAGCACATACAGGGCTGATTTAGGTCATGGTCTTGTACATCCTGCCAGAACCATGGGGACGTGTTGCTTATTCCACCTTTTGAAGTGGAATAGCAGCACGTTTTGGCACAATCGGGGCCGGGTGGGGGGGGGGGGTTCCCATCACCCGATCCAGAACCTGGCTAGCCAGCTGTGGGTCGGGCGGCAGGGAAGAGGGGGGCTGAGTTGCTGCAGCAGCCAGGGGAGCCTGCGGGGAAGACTTCACCGCAAGCAGGTAGGGGCAGGTCGGGCCTGATTCTGGTTATTGCGGAAACATTTTGTTCCCATGGTCCAGAATCGGGTCCAAACAGGCCCGTCTTGCTTGGGGCCATCCGGATGTCCCGGACATGCTCCTTTCTCAATCGGACTCCATGTCTACATAAGCATGGAAATGACTTTATGAAATTACCTCCCACAGACAAGTGACATGTGTGGGGACACAGGAACTAGAAGGTGCTGCGCATCAATAGCTTTCATCCATTGCAAAATTAATGCTCATTTGAAATAAAACAAAACAATCGGAATGTTAAATATCTTAAGCTGGTAATGGAGGAATAGAATTATAAAAGGACCAGCTGAAAAATGAGAGATTTTGCACTTCACTGTTCCTGCATCTGGGAGAGGAAAAATATGCTAAGTTTGAAGTTGCTCACCTTGCCAGCTCTTGTCATCTATGCAGAGCTAGAAAGATTGATCTAGATTGGCTGATACTAAATCTTAGGGAAACAAATTGCTTTGTATGGTACATTGAACTCTTAAAATGGCTTTATTTGAGCATCCAGCTGAGCGAGATAATTTTGAGCAGAACAGCTGGGTAGGTGGTAGACCGTTAGTTATAACATTCAGCTTGTTTTCGAAACGTGGCATGCAGCTCGCACTGAAAAGTTAAAATATATTTCAGTCAGATCTGGCAAAGGCCAGCTAGAAAAAAGGTCCCATTCCATTCTTCGCAAAGATAGCAAACCTTTCACAAGGGGATGAGGGTGGCCTTGAAGGCCTTAAATAAAACTACTACTACCCATCATCTATATAGTGCTACAAGGTGACATAACACTGTACAATCATTGAAGGAAAACTAACAAAATCATTCCAGAGAGACTATTAAAGTGAGTGGTTCTGGAGGGCAGGTGGAGGATCAAAGTCCTTATGGCAAAATATTCAGCAACAGCGACTAGCATGATTATAGCAGCTAGCCATCGCCACTGAACTCTAAACCTGGATAGTCAATGCCAGGACCCTATCTAGCCACCGGCATTAAATATTCTGGTCGGCTGGCAAAGGAGAAAGCTAATTGGGCATCAACAATATTCAACAACTGCCCGGTTAGCTTCAGTGGCAAATGGTTCCTAACGTTCATCGCCAACGGCTAACCGGGCAGTGGCTCATACACTCTGCCCAGGTGCCACCCTCAGAATGTCCCCCCTGGGACACCTGCAGGTATTCAATCTCATTAATCATGTTAGTGGCATTTACAGTATGCACATCTGCAAACTGTCTCACTGGACTCTGAGGAGCTATTGGAGACAGCACTGATGATGGTTGCAAGCACTGATGATAGTTGCAAGCCCTCATGGAAGAGGAAAAAGTGACGAGGTGTCCTCCTTCCACAGGATCTTAATATGATAGAAGATGGGGGTGGCAGCTAGGCTGATGGTGTCACAAGGGGGTAGTGTTAGCTGTGGTGGTAGAATATAGTGTAGACAGCCTCCTATTTAGGACCCGTAAAGAAGGGGCCACAGATGGTACAATGATGACATCCAGAAATGAAGGGGGACCATGGTCAGTGTGATCATGTACTGCTGCATGTCCCAGTGCAACACCATGATGGAATCCTTCAGAAGTTCCATTGCCTGCAGCTGGCTCTCCTAAAGCTGGATGTGGCATTTACATAGAAATATGACAGCAGACAAAGACCACATGGCCTATCTAGTCTGCCCTTCCATATCAACTACAATAGTCCCATTTTTACCTTTAGAGATCCTCTGTTTGTCCCATGCTTTTTTAAAAATTCAGATACTGTCCTTGTGTCCACCACCTCCACTGGGAGGCTATTCCATACATCTACCACTCTTTCCGTAAATAAATATTTCCGTATATTACTCCTGAGTCTACCCCCTTTCACTCTCATGCTATGTCCCCTCATAGCAGAGCTTGCCTTCAATTAAAAGACCCTCCTGTGCATTTATACCACGGAGGCGTTTAAAGGTCTCTATCATATCACCCCATCCCACCTTTCCTCTAAAGTATGCATATAAGATCTTTAAGTCTGTCCTCATATGCTTCATAAACGAAGACCATTAACCATTTTAGTAGCCACCCTCTTCACCGACTCCAATATGCTTATATCCTTTTGAAGGTGCGGTCTCCAGAATTACACACAATACTCCAAATGAGGTCACACCAGAGACTTATACAGAAGCATAATCACTTCCATTTGTGAAGTTAGATGTGGCATTTCTGGAGAGCAAGAGACCGTCTCAGCAGCTCTAGTTTCTCAGCATGCTGTGCCTGATGTTGGTCATTGTACTGCACAGCGAAGTGCAGTAGTTGCTGGGGGAGTGTGCTTGGGTTGTCCTGGATGTCATCTGCCCCTGTATCCTCCACAGCTGCTTGACTATTATCAAAGGGAGAGAGAGGAGGAAGCTGTATATCAACCCTCTCGATGGCATCATCCTCCTCCACCACCTGAGCACTGAGGTCATGTACATCCTATCTTGGCATTATATAAAGCTGTATAGGGGCATCAACCTCATGTCTCCCATTTTGCACGTGTGCCATTCTGAAATGATCTGAAGCTATGCACATGTACGGCATATAAATGTGTGCAGCACCCATTTTAGAAATGGAGGGGGAGTTGTGTAGGCTGACTGTATATTTCCCAGTGCAAATTATGAAGCTCATGGATAGCAAGTGGAATTCTACCACAAAGGCCACAAAGCTAGTTAGAAGATGTGGGTGCGGTGCACAGGCTCTTGCAAGGGCTCACGTATGTGAGCTCTGCACTCTGTCATGGGCTGGCTTATCAACTAATTTAACCACACCTTCACGCAGGAAGCTGGGAGTAGGGAGGGGAATGCTAAAAGGAGCACTTTTAAATTTCTTCTTGCCAGGGAGCAGAGGTAAAGCTGGACATGGACAATTTTGTGCTTACAAAAGCATTCGCTATCCCTGTGTGAAATGAAGAATATATGTGTAGAGGTTTGTCCTGGCCAGGTCATGCCCCCAACATATCCCTGTGCACGTTCAATGCGGTACTGTCATCCATGTGCAAACTGGATCCTTCCTAAAATGACTGTTTAAATGTGGATGTGATTTACAGGTGTATATGACTGTTTATACATGTTTAGCTTATGAATAGGTCTTCTAGAATGGCCCCCTTCATACGTGTCACATGGCAAAATTGTGCATTATTTGCCCTTTGCCCACAGTAGTCTACCACAATGAGATACAAAGCATGTAAATGCATGCAAAAGCACTTAATTATGCAAATCAAATAATACAGTTTTAACTTCACAGCTATGATTAAATGCATTATTTTATCACAGCTTAGTAGCTACCCCTAAGTGCTATAATGGAAGCAGCTTGTCTCCCAGACTATGGGGGTCATTTTAGGAACTCTATTCATCAGTTAGATGTCTGAAAATGGGCCCTTACATCTGCAATGCATGGAGATATCCCAGGGGCCATTTTAGAAACAGAGTACATGAATTTCCCCAGCACAAGAACATACATCATATAGAATGGGGATGTGGTGCGGCCTGGACAGAGCAAGGGAGAGGCACATCACAGTGTGATTTCAGAATGGTTTAAGCATGTCTGGCCCTGGTTGTTGAGGCTTCTGACCATGTGTAAGGTGAAAGTCTGTGTCATTGTTGCAATGCTTCCAGGGGGAAACACAAAATGTGCTTTCATTGCCACAGTTATTTCCTGCCCGAATAAAACCTGCATGTAAATACAGATTCCAAAGATATTGCAAGCCCGCCACCTCGCATCTTGAATATCTGAAATGGCAGGCCAGGACGTGCTAGTCTCAGGACATAGTCACCCCCTTCTGAAATACCCCAGGTACTCGGTTCTGCAGACATCCAGTTTGATGATGCCCATATTTTTGAAATGGCCTGCACCCGTCCAAGTACCCAGTCTTGCTATATGGAATGTGGGCCATCTCCAGAACTGACTACTTGGACTTCATTTTTCGGGGTTCACCTTCACTGCTGTCATGTTCTGCTTTGAACATCTCAGACTCTTCCTAGACATCCCTTCTAAAATACCACTTCATGTCTGGGGGTTTTTTTTAGCTTTTTTTCTGAATTGTTTCAATATTTGCACTCTTGTGCATGAAAGCAAATATTCCCCTAACTTTTATCTCCATCTAAGATATGTACACATCATATTTCTACACTTTAGATGCTGAAGAGTTTGGATTTTGCCTTTGTTTCCAGCACTCCAGAAACTGGTGATAGCTTCCTTAGGTACCAGGAGTTTAGAGTTTGTGTTTATCTCTATTTCTGCAAAATAATTGCAAAAGGAAGAGAAGAACTCGGAGGTGCTCATACTGGGACCCAAGAAGGGAAAAGGAAAGCGAGATACCAGAGTACTGTTTCAGGCCTATGGGCAGTGATGCTCTATAACAGGCATGTCCAACAGGTAGATCGCGATCGGCTCAGAGGTAGATTGCCAGCCCCACTTGGCTCCATCTCTCCAGCAGCTCTCCCCGTCGCTAGGAGAGAGCTCATGCCAGCAGGTCATCTGCCGAGGGCTTGCCGCCGCCGCTGCTGATCCTTTGCCTGTCTTTTTTTTTTCCCTGCCTGTGGGAATCTTGCCAGCAAGTGTATTTTTTGGGGCGCTTGTTTTCATGCCAATACTTTGTGGGTACCCCAGGGGGCAGCCGCCCGTGCCCCATGATGAGATGCCAAAGACCCAGCGTCATACCTGGTCTCCTGCCTCTCAGAATCACCCATTCCTGCCCCCGCCCCAGCACCCCTTAGAATTGTGTTTATATATCGGGCGATATCCATTCGCCCGGGCTTTACCTGAATACACTTACCGTATTAGTTGTGTCATGTGCTGGTTGTTGGTCGCTTTATAGTTCGCTTTCATTAAACGTTTTCGGGCAGACACAACAAAGTGTCAAGAATTTGGTGATTTTGGTGGGCTTTTCCAATTTTGTTCTAGCTTGCCTATGCCTTGCCTTCGAATTGGTTCAAACCAGTGTGACTTTTGTTTGCATCTGCAATTTTGTTTTGCCTTGCCTGTGTGCAGAATTTATTAAATCACATGTGGTGGTATTTAAACTTGTTTGGCGGTATTTGATTTTATCTGGTTTGCTGGACAGGTGTTTGAGTTTTTTTGATGATTGTTGGGTGGTATTTGATTATTGTTGCCAGTATGATGATTTCTTATTTTTACTTTTAGAACTGCATGTGTGGTTTTGGCATCTCCAGTCCTTGTATTGCACATCATCCAGAGGTCTTCAGTTCCTGTTGTTCTTTAATACTTTGGGACAGTGACAGTTTTGAACCAGATTCAGCCAGTGTTTATACTAACTTAGCAGATTTGGACTTCTTACATCCAGCCACCGCAGTATAATGAAGATGAGTGTTCCAAAGAAGAGCAACACCTACCACTTTCATGATGAATGGAAAATGGACTAAATCATGGTGAAAGACAAGTGGTGTTGTCTACTTTGTAATGCCCCAGTATCTTTGCCCAAAAAAGGGTAATCTGGAACGTCATTATAAGGCTCTGCATAGCAATAAGTTTGATGTTGATTTTCCACCCAAAAGTGAAATTCGTAAACTGAAGCTCAAAGAACTTAAATTGAAATTGGCTACTCGGCAACAGTTGATGGCGAAGCCAAGGTCACATTCGGTCAATGCAACCATAGCATCCTTCAAGGTCAGCAACCTGATCGCAAAGAAATGCAAACCTTTCACTGAAGGCGAATTTGTAAAAGATTGTTTTCTTGAAGCAGCTGACAATCTTTTTGAAGGATTTAAAAATAAGAAAGAGATCATAACTGCTATTCAAGATGTACAATTGTCAAGAAACACCATCGTGTGGCGAATAGAAAAAATGTGTGGAGACACAACTGAACAATTGTTGGAGGATGTTTCAAATTGTGTTGCTTTCTCACTCCAACTGGATGAATCTACAGACATAAGAGACATAGCCCAGTTACTAGTCTTTTTATATGGATGGTTTTTGAAGACTTCAGTGTTAAAGAAGAACTACTTGGAATGATTTCTTTAAAAGGGAGAACTACCGGTCAGGAAATATTCAGTTCTTTCCATTCTTTTGTGACAAAGTGTAATCTTCCATTGCATAGACTTGTTTCCATCACTACTGATGGAGCAAGAGCAATGACAGGTGAGGTTAACGGTTTCATAGCCCTCTGTAAACAGCATGACGACTTCCCAGATTTCCTTTCTTACCACTGCATCATTCACCAACAAGTTTTGGCAAGCAAGAGACTCAATACAAAGACTGTCATGGACATCACTTTCAAAATTATAAATTCAGTTCATGGAAGATCACTTCAAAGACAGCTTTTCAATCTTACTCTTGATGAAGGGACAGAGGAAATCATTTTGCACACAGACATAAGGTGGCTAAGTAGGCACAAATTTCTGTAAAGATTTTGTGATTTGCTGAATGAAATAAGAAGTGTTTTGAAGGAGAAGGGAGATGACAAAGCAGAGTTGGAAGATGAGGAGTGGTTATGTGATCTGGCATTTCTCGCTGACTTTACAGGCAAACTAAGTGATATGAACCTTGAACTACAAGGTAAAAACAAATGCATTGGCGAGATGAGTATATTTCCATCCTACAAGAACAAATTTGAGCTAATGATGACTGACCTTGCAAACAACACTTTTGATCATTTTCCTAATACGCAGGACCATCTGGGACAATATCCAAATTGCTTTTCAGAACGAGAAGTATGTGACAGAAATCTGTTCTGTTATCCAGGAGTTTGAAAATAGATTCTGTGACTTCCAAAAAATTGGAACAGTTGTGAAGTACTTGTCATACCAATTGAAAGTAGATGTGGACATTAAAGAAACTGCAGTTGCTATCAGTAAAAATTACTCATTGAACAAGCCATCTCTTGAAATTGAAATATTAACCTTTAAAAATGGCATTTTTCGCAAGACCCGTGCTGAGCAAGAATCATTTTGGAAGCTAGTGCCTAGAGATGAATTTTCCAACTTGAGAAGATGCAGTGAAGCTGTACACTCCTCCTGTTTCGGTTCAACTTATTTGTGTGAATCTGCGTTTTCCCATCTGAAAATGACAGAGTACACAACATTCCAACATGACAGATGAACATCTCCAGGATTCCCTGAGACTGGCCCTCACGCAATATTCACCCAACTTCAAAAAGCTGGTGGATGAAATGCAGGCTCAGACGTCTCACTAATGAGCAAGAGCGAAATATTAAAGATTGTGCAAGATCAGCCTGGATCAATACTCGACCTAAATTTAACACAAATTACTCAAAAGTTAAAGAAAGTTATTACTCAATAAAACTTCAAGAAAAAATGTACTTTCCATTTCCCCTCACAGTTTTTACTGGATTTTCGTCTCTCTGTTTTGTTTTTGCTTAATTTGCTTAACAGCTGATCACATCCAAGTAAATGACAGAAGGTTCATTAAAAATGGGGGGGGGGGGATCCTCCAACTTTATTGGGTTAAAATTTAATTTGAAACTTAATTTTCATGGTGGTAGATCACCGGCACTTTTGGCCGGAAAAAGTAGATCATGACCTGTTCAAATTTGGACATGTCTGCTCTATAATGTTTGTGTAAATTGATTTCTGATTTTCATATTTGCCGTTTCCCTATTTTCAGGAGTAAAGGTCCTTATGTAAAGACACCTGTGGTAGCTACATGTCTACTTTTTTAGACTCTTTATCTTCTTTCACTAAGCTTAGGCCCACATCCCAATATAGTTAGGAAGTGGAGGTTAGGGCAGAGGATACGTTTCAGAAGGGCAGGGGTTGTGGGATAAGGACATAGGAAGAAGTAACTCTTTAAGCAATTGCCCAGCGTTATTTAAAAAATAGAAGCAATGCGTGCAGATAATGCTGAGTATTGTAACATGCAAGTAATTGTATCCTCCTCAGTTCTGTGTACAAGGCTAACTGAGCATAAATACTGCATTTGTAAATAAAAAAATAATTGACGCTCCACTAGTTGAACACTGTACTCTATTTCATCACACTTTTTGGACTTGGGCTGTATGGTGATAGACAGCATGCAGAAGGACTTGCAAGGGGGTTACTGCAGGAAATTATTAGTGCAACAGGAACAATGGTGGATTTACACACTGAACACTGTGGAACCTAAAGGCCTTTACAATTTGATAGAATTGGGAGTGTTTTATCTCCAGGAACAAGCAGGAATGAGTCTTCACATATGGGTACGTCGGTTCCGACGGAGTCTGCGTGGGAATGCTTCCCAGCGTCCAATCAAAGAGCTTTTGGAAGCATCCCACCACGCCTGCGTGCTGCCTTCCCGCCTTTCCCAACTGCCTCTCCTCAGTTTTCGTTTTCCACGGAGCCGGCAGGACGTCCTCCTGTCACCGCAGAAAATTCTTGTTTTATTTCTTTATTTTTCTTGTGGTCGCAGCTGTCTTCCCGACGCCACTTGTACCGCCGGTGTTTTCTTTTCTTTTCTGTAAAATCTTCCTTGTTCAAGGAATATTTTTCTTCATAGTGTCTCACGGTATCTTAGGCCTTTTAGGCCTCTTCTTTTTCCTTCATGGAACCGCCAGCCACTTTCTCCAAGAAATGTTCACACTGTGGCGGTACAACTTTATTTTTAGACCCTCGAAATCGGTGTCTAACCTGCTTGGGTCCTGACAACAGTTTGGTGAGAAGAAGTCTTCAATATCTCGGTTCCCTCGATGCACGGTTTCCCTCCAGCTTCGGGGCACCGTCCCTTTCTTCTTCTACACAGCATCAGGTAACCCACAAAAAGTCTGTTAAGACTAGCCAGCCCTCGAGTGGTAGGTCTCATGCACAGCATGTAGACGGCTCCGACTTTGCCCTCGAGGGCCCACTGGCTTCAAAACCCCGGTGGGAGTCTCTAAAGCGTTTGAGTGGTTTCAGGTTGTTCCTGGGGTTCACCCCTCACAGAACATACCTGAACTGTGTCTGGTGGTGGCATCCGCTTCGAGCGGTACCGATACCCCGACATCGGCACTGGTGTTGGATGAAACACTCCTCACCAGGGATGGTCATCTGGCGTCCTCGGTGTCTTCGGGACCAGTGGATACACTCCAGACTAACCTTCCATTATCGGTACCAACACCGATACTACCATCGACGTCGGTACTCTCCAGACGTGCATCGATAGCCTCGCTTCCTTCGATGCCGAGTCTGGAATCGATCTCCAGTCTGGAGGACTGGGTACCGACTCGCCTTGGTACCGGCTCTCAGCGGTACCGAAGGCTCGGTTCCGATGATTCAGATCCGCAACTCTCGGTTCCCTCGAGGCCCACTGAGTTGCCACTGGTTGACCTTCATTCACCGGTATCAGGCACGGTACCAAAGTCGGTGCCAATGTCCTCATTACCCTTACGGTCGGTGTCTTCCATGCTTTGTTCATCGATGCCCAGTTTAGAATCGCTCTCTAGTCTGGAAGACTCGGTACCAATATCATTTGGTACCGACACCGACCGATACCGGTGGCTCGGTACCAAGGATAGCACCCGGATGTTTTTGGTTGCCTCGGTACTGATTGAATGGTCTCCGATGACTGCTCCGATGTCTTTGTCGGGCTCGACTCTGACATCAGTACCGGTATTGACATCGGTACCGGTATCCACAGTACCATCGTGGCCAACTCCTGCCATGCTTTTTTCAACAGGATCGCTCCCTTCTATGCCAAGCTTGGAGTCGATACCTGGCATGGACAATGTGGCAATGTCGGTCGCTGCTCCTGACAGTCAGTACCGGCGACCATCCTTTAAGCATTCCACACTGCACTGTGCAGGATCTTCTATTCCTATATATCTGGATAGCTCTGTTGGTGCTCAGGCTAGTTCTTCTGATCTAACCTGTCCAAAGGAAATTCCTATTGGGGAACCCTCTTTTCAGAGTTTCCTCCGGGATATAGCAAGATCTCTTGCCATTCCTATCCCAGGACATGATCCTGCACAGGCCTCTCTTTCTACCAAAGCAAAGGAGAACATAATGCTTCCTTTGCATCATTCCTTGCAGGATCTCCTTCTAGGAATGTGGGAAACGCCTTTAAGGGTACCCCCACCTTCCAGAGCAACTGATCTCTTATATCAGGTGCCCCCCTCTCCAGGGTTTCAAAAGACTCAACTTCCTCATCATTCCATAGTTGTGGAATCAGCATTGAGGCGGGTAAAGAGCAAGAAAAAGCACTCTTCTTATCCGCCAGGTCGTGAATCTAGGATGCTTGATGACTTTGGACTTCAAACCTTCCAGACATCTATGCTTTCTGCAAGAATTCTCTCATATATTTTCTATATGAGTCTATCTCTTGAGGAGGTCACAAAGCAATTACATCTTTTGACTACTTCCCTTCCAGAGTCCAGGAGTGCAGACTACTCTTCACTGCTCAAGCATCTCCAGAATATCTCTTGGTTTCTTACTCGTGCTTCCCTAGACTCTTTTGAGTCTGTTAGCAGGACTTCTGCTATAACTATAGGGCACGACGTAGAGCCTGGCTCCAAGCTTCAGGCTTGGACAAATGAGCACAACACAGACTGGGACATACTCCTTGCACTAGAGATAATCTTTATGTCAGGTTACTCAGTTTTCCACTGACTTTCCTGTTCCTAGGGGCTCTTCTGCACCTTCTTCTGTCCCAGTAGGTAGGAAATGTCCTGCCAAACTTTCTTCCCATAGGAGAAGAAGGTTTTATGCATCATCTGCCCATCCTACAGATGTTCCCAAACAGGGGAAGCATCGTCCTGGTCTGCAGGGTTCAACCTCTCACCAGGCTCAGCAAACCCAACAACCACAGGGTTTCTAATCAACCCATCAGATGCTTGTGACTCTGGGAATTACAATCTGCAGTTGTTTCTTCTCAATAGAGACAATCCACTGCTGTCATTGTAAATCCTAAACATGGATCTCTTCCCGAAAGACATCCATCCTTTCTATATGAGCTGTCAGGATGTTCATGCTTCTAGGTCACAGGGTTCTCCTCTTTTCCTTCTAGGGAAAGAGGTCCATCCACTATCAAATGATAGTTTCCTGTGCCAGCATGTCTCCTTTCCTTTCTATTAACTTACTACTTTGTAAGTTTTCTTCAGCTCCATTTTCTTTACCCTCTTACCAGGGTTTTTCCTCTGTAAGAGTGGTATTGCTTACTGGAGGGCTTTTCTTCAGCCTCTCTAATTTTCTTACTTTTCTAGTGCGGAGTTCTCTTTTCTGAGTTCACTCCTCTTTTTCAATCTTGCTTTGCAGCAGTTCATCAGACACCTCCAGAGTTTCTAC
Organism: Ichthyophis bannanicus; assembly: GCA_033557465.1. Lineage (NCBI taxonomy): Eukaryota > Metazoa > Chordata > Amphibia > Gymnophiona > Ichthyophiidae > Ichthyophis > Ichthyophis bannanicus. Next base: position 78,102,846 of record CM066049.1, on the reverse strand, counting down.
TCTTGTTTTGTCTGTTCATTCTGTTTTTCAACAGTACCATTCTTCTGCTGTCTGGCAAGCAGCTACCAATGCAGGAGCCTTAATGTTTCGACCACTGGTTCTTGTCCACCAGTAGCCAGATTTGTCCTCCAATAACATTCTGTCTAGTCTTAGTAGTGACTCCAAGTCAGTGTTGTCATCTGTCTTGGGAAAATTTTCACTACAAACTTGTCGGATTGTCTTCTCTTTCTACCATCTCCATTCCCATGGGTTTGGCAGCATAGTTGACATAGAACTGGCTGCAGAAAAGCCAGTAGCTATCTCCTCATTCTCCTGCATAATGCTCTCTGCAATTCTACAGAGAAGCTCTCCACTATGGGCCCTTGCTAGAGAGCATGGGGTTGTTTTTTCTCCAACAGCTATACTAGATGGTTGGAAAAGGCTTTTTTCAGTCATATCTCCATGACTAGAGAAGTTCTCCTTTTTTTCTATAACGCACATAGGCCTACTCTTACATGAAAGCTTAAGGAGTTGCTAATTCCCTTCTTTGGTCCATAGTATTTCCAATAGGGAATATGTTTCCTCCTTCCAGCTCGTCCTCATAGTAAGAACGCATGATACCTTTTTGCCCTTAAGCAGGTCACCATGGTATCTCATTCCTATGCGTCTTCTGTTCACTTACCATGCTAGAGTTCTAAAATACTCAGGACTTGCGGGCTGCTGACTGATATCATCCTCTGCTTTTCACGTAACCATCCTGGTTATTCTACTACCTAGCATCCCTGTAGCCATAACAAGTGGGAATTAATTCTCTATATGTCTTCTCAAGTAGGTTCCTCCTTCTTGTTCTTAGATGAATCTTTCCTCTCCACTTTTTTCCTATGTGAATCCCTTGTGGACATATTTCTGTCTGCTTCTTGCAGACTTCCATATATAGGTATATATATTCATACCTATAGCACACATCTTACAGATGTCTGTCTATCATGTGTGAGTACTTTATGCCCTTCATATCTCACTATATATATACATATTGAGATATTCTACTATCGGAAGATATGTATTCTGCTTTATCTACCTGACTGTCAAGGCTCATATAGCCATATGATTCTGACAGAAGGGTTTTACCCATACTATGCTATCCAGCATGTTTTGGGATCCTACACTCACAACCACTTGGTGATAGTTAACACCTACCATAACCCTAAGGTTAGGTACCTCTGAGGTTCTCCATGTCCAATATCTCTCCCAGCTGACTTCAGTTAGGAGAGATATTGCGGATCTTCAGCTACTCACAGGCTAACACCTCCGGCGTTGTCCTTTCTTTTGGGATACAAGAGGTTCCCATACCCTTTCTCCCCACACGGACTGAGCCTGTTTGTCCAAATCGGTTAGGTTTCTCTTTTGTTCCTAAGAGTGAGCCACTCTTTTGCCAAAAGAGTTGGGTTTTTATCATAAAGCCTTCCGCTGAAGGCCCACCATTTTTGTACTACCCCAGTTTTTCCTACTGGGGTTCCCTGTTCCCTTTCAGGATTCTGACCTCCATTATTTTTCCTACAGGTTTCCTACCTCCACTACAGTGAGGTCCTTCTTGAAGTTCCTCTACTGGGTTCCCCAGTAGATCCCATGAACCTCCATACTTCTCTAAAGTCCTGTTAGGGGAGGTCCCTATTGCAATTTATTTTCTTTGCAATATCATTGATGACAATTATCATCCACACATGGACTCCTTTTCTGCAGTCCTATGCTAGGTTAGCTGTTCCACAGCACCTTTCTTTCTTCAACTCCTACCCTCCATCCTCAGGATGCCTGGTGTTGTGCGGGATAGCATGTTCCAACCTATAACATGCTGGGACTCCAGGCATCTTAGCTTGGGAGTCCCCATATGTGAAGACTCATTCCTGCTTGTTCCTGGAGATAGCACAGTTACTTACCTATAATAGGTGATCTCTGGGAACAGCAGGAATAAGTCTTCACAACCCACCCACCTCCCCAGGAGTTGTATCTCTATCTTTCCTTTCCTCTCTCTCTCTCTCTCTTTGTCTCAGCTTTAAAACTTAACTGAGGAGAGGCAGTTGGGAAAGGCGGGAAGGCAGCACGCAGGCGTGGTGGGATGCTTCCAAAAGCTCTCTGATTGGACGCTGGGAAGCGTTCCCGCACAGACTCCGTCGGTACCGACGTACCCATATGTGAAGACTTATTCCTGCTGTTCCCAGGGATCACCTGTTACAGGTAAGTAACTGTGCTTTGTAGTGCTTTCTTGAAATGAGCCTTTTGGATTTCCTTACTTTTTGAGGAAGCCCCCCTGCAAGCCTACTGGTGTGCTTGAGTTTAAAATGTGTGATGTCAGATGCTGGTGATAGGAATTGGAAATGTAGAAGCCCCTAATGCAGCTATGTGATGAAACAAAGATCTTTGTCAGGCTGTTTGGATGAGAAAAAATCCTCACAGAGGGCGAGAGGATTTCATCTTTATACTGATAACTGATACTAATGCTCTTTGTTTGTCAAGGTTCCGCTTTGGCATAATGTGGGATTCTGTTCTTTCTTTGTAGGTTTGATAACTGACTAAAAATTAAAATACTTTGCTTAGTATCTAGTCCCTTTTTTGTAACGCTAAGGTCTTTTTCTCCTCATAATAGTGATTGTTCTATGGAATTCTTTTGTGTATGTGTTAATGTTTGTGCATACTAGACAGCATGAGCTTCACTTCTAAGACAGGGTATGTGGCTTAAGATCTCGGTCTCCCAGATTTATTGCTGCTCGTACTGCTCTTGAGCATTTGTATAGCGTTACAAGATGTACATAGCACTGCACAGATACATGTAAAAGGCGGTCCCTAATGTTAATGCTTTTCATGGTATTTGCATTGTGCCAAAAAGAGCCTCCTGGCGTTCATAAGATGTAACATGTATGGGTAATTTATCAAGGTGGGCTTGGAAATTCATCTTAATCAAGCCTGTGGCACCCAACATGCTGGGAAATAACTTGGTATCTTTCTGCCGCATTTTCTTGGTCTCTGACTGGATTTCTTGATACCTGAAGATCTGCCTCTGTGTGTGATGTCAATAGCTAATGTCTCATCCTCTATCTCCTCCACAGGTAAGGGAAGAGAGGGCACTGCAGCTCCCTGGGTACAGTGCTGCCTCCAAGCAGGTCCATGCATTGGTGATAGAGAGGGCTGGTGCCATCCACCGGTAATCTCTCTACTCTTAAACTTCTTATTGATGCCAGAGCGAATGAGGATGTAAGGATCATGGTAGGATCCCGGAAACCTGGGGGATACATTACTTATCTCTCTTGTGCATTGCAGACCACCTGCCTGTTGAGAGCGTGCAATGCCTTCCTGTTAGGTAGGTGGCCTCCTTCCCTCGTGGGGGCCTGAGAGCCACATAGGTGCAGTTGATGAGCCCCAGTACAGATGGGGAGCAGGTCACCTCATGAAACTGGATCATGGTTTGCTGCCTCTGCTGTACATTATGTGGGAAGGCTACATATTCTGCAATGTGGATTAGAAAACCCCTCAGGAACTGAAATGCGCCGTGAGATGACTGTCATCGTGGATTTCAGTCATCCAGCTAACACAGAATGGAAATTGTCAGTGGCTAGGAAGGTGAGGGCCATGGTGATCTTGAAGTGGATGGACATGGGCAGGCTCCTCTGTGTAGTGGAGCAGAAGAGTGACTCTAGTTCTTGGCATGGATGATGGATGACGGTTGTCAAAATAGAATCTGGTGAGACACTGCTCATTTGTGAAATTCAGAGTCTGTACACCCTCTGATATGGGTGCCTCCTAGAGGCTGTCCTGTGCTCCTTGTGGGCATTGTGCAGCAGAACCAAAGCTATCAATGTGTTTATCTCATCCATGGTTCCTGCCTCCTACCACCATCACCCAATAGCTTCTGTTACCAACATCCAGTAGCTCCGATCACCAATACCCAGTGATTCCCACCACCAAAACCCATAGCTCTCCATATGCACCCACCCACACAGACAGACAGCAGGGAACCATACAGAGACACAGAGGCTGCTGGAGCAAGGATATGCTTGGTCAAGTCTGCCAGTGATTTCAGACACACAATGCCATTCTAAAATCGAGCGTGCATGTTTGAATGTGTTGGAACATCCCAGGCATGCCCTCACCATGTTGCTATCTGACATGGACATGATCGCAGACACAGCGTACATGTAAATTTGTACCTTTCTAAAATTCTTCAGGGACATCCATGTGATTTCTGTGTCTAGATGTACATTTTCAGAGGTGGAAATCATGAATGGGACTTCTAAAATGACACCCCTAGTGTTTGAATGTTGTAATGTGTTTCTGTTTTTGTGGTGTTTTATATTTTTGTTCTCTTTTAAAGAGTTCTGTGTATATTTCCAAAATTATAAATTGTTTTATGATCTAAGCGTGAAATTGGTGGGTAGAAATTTAAATAAAGATTCATTAAAAGAGTGCTCTGAAATCAAGTTTGGCTTGCAAACTCTTACCAAAGCATGCCAGACAATTGCAATGAGACTCTTGCACTATCCTTGACAGAGGCTATAATCTAACAAGAGAGACATTTTCATTAGTTTATTGCATTAGACTTCTAACATCGGAGTCCAAGTAGCTCCTAGCTGTGCAGAACATCCGTTTGAAACACCTGAGTTTTATTCATACTATACTCTTGGGTATATCACAGTGCTGGAGGGCAGCCTTGGAGCAGTAAATGGTCCAGAAAATGATGAGAGCATTACTAGTAAAGTCAGTAAGTCTAGCAGTTCATTCTGTGGGGAATAGACTTCACGTGCCAAAAAGGATTTTAATCACAGGGGAAATATACTGTATATAAATATGTGCAGACAAAAAAGGTATGCCATTTTACACTCATATGCGTGAAGGCAAATTTCAGATAGCATGTGGAGATTGGAATTGAGATGTTGAGGTCAGGACGCAGACAATTCCGGCAGTATTTTAGAAGGGGCTTTGCCAAACATGGATGTTTTTTTTTCTAAAATAATGCAGGAGCCAGAGGAGTCATTTAGACATCTACACATGGGAAAAATCAACGTAGGAAACTCGGCGACTTACACGTGTATGTGGGCCATTTTGCAAACCTGCACGTATAAATGCTGCCAGTTAACTACAGATGCTCCTAACTTTATTTAATTCCATTTTGGAGGGGGAAATAAACAGCAGGAGATAAGAAGAATAACCTACTTAATTCCTCTTCTAAAAGGAGCATGTCATGGTTGACATGAACATTGTTTAAAAACCTATACAAACAAGCGAGCAGTGTAAATCCCCACCGTGGACCATTTTGGTCCTATGCGTGCATTCCCTAAATGAAATGGAGGTGCATGTGTAGATTTTCGACCCGTCCAGGCAATGTCTTAACTACATCCCTGACATATTCCCTTGTAATTTCTAAGTATCATGGACATCCATGTGCAAATTTAACCCTTTCTAAAATTGCTATTTCCATGCGGTTGTCATTGCCTCAAGCAAATGCAATTTTACATTTTATTTCTTCTCTTCAAGAAATCCTCACTAGACCCTACCTGTCCTTCTAATTATCAACCCCATTTCCCTCCTTCCCTTTATTTCTAAATTACTTGAATGTGCTGTTCACCATACTTGCCTTGACTTTCTGTCCTCTCAAGTCCTTCTTGATCCATTGCAATCTGGCTTTCATCCTCTACATTCTACTGAAACAGCTCTTGCAAAAGTCTTAAGCGACTTGTTGCTGGCCAAATCCAAGAGACTTTACTAGATCCTTATCCTTCTTGATCTTTCTGTGGGCTTTTGACACTATTGATGACCACCTTTTCCTTGATACCTTGTCCTCACTTGGTTTTAAGGGTTCTGTTCTATTCTGGTTCTCTTCTAGCTTTCAATATACTTTTAGTGTATGTTCTGGTGGATCCTCCTCTATTGCTATCCTGCTCTCAGCTGGTGGTCTTGGGACCAATTATTTTCTCCCTCTATACACAGTCTCTTGGTGCACTCATCTCCTCCCATGTTTTTTTGTACCATTTTTACTCTGATGACTCTCAGATCTAGCTCTCTACACCAGATAGTTTTCTGGGAATCTAGGCCTATATCTCTGCCTGCCTATCTGACATTGCTGCCTGGATGCCTCACTGCTGTTTTGAAACTGAACATGGCTAAAACCGAGCTTCTTATCTTTCCCCCTAAACCTACCTACTTCCACCCCCCTTCCTACTTTCTCTGTTTTTGTAGATAATGCTCTACTCCTGCCTGTTTCCTCGGCTTGCAACCTTAAGGTCATCTTTGACACCTCCCTCTCCTTCTCCACACACATCCAGTTGATAGCTAAAACCTGTCATTTCTTTCTCTACATCAACAAAATTTGCCCCTTCCTTTCTGTACACACTACTAAGATATTTATCTACTCTTTAGTCACCTAGGGTTACCAACTTTTTCACCGAGAAAAACCCGACACCTGTGGCTCGCCATGCTCCACCCATTCTCCGCCCCTAGTCCCACCCCTGCCCCGCCCCCAGCCCCACCCACAAAAATTACCGAGGATACGTGTAGGCTAACTTCCTTGGTCAGATAATAATTAAACTGGGAACCCCAAAATCCAAACATGAAATGTACAACACTGGAGAAATAAAACTATAAAGTAATTTCCTCTTGCACTAAACAAAAACGCAAAGATGTTAGCAATACACACTTCCCAGACCAAACATATTCCAGCTAATAAATTCAAAATAAAAAGTATTTTTCTACCTTCTGTTTGGGCGTTTTATTTTCAGTTGCAATTGCTCCAGTCACTTTCTTCTGGTTTCTTCGTGTCTTCTGCGAGCTATCCATTTGTCCTTTCTTCTCTTTTAGATGTTTTCCATTCTCTCTCTATTTCTGCTTTAACATACTGATTGTTTCCCTTTTGCTCTTTCCCCCAATTCTTTCCTTATTCCTTTATCATCCATTTAAATTTCACCCTTCCATTCTCAAGCCCCTCACTCTCCCAATACCCAGCCCATCATAGACTTTTCTTCCACACAAAATATTTTTTCCCCTCTCCATTCTCATTCCCCATCTATTCTAGTCCTCCCCCAAAATCAGTTCCCTTATAGTTCTAGACCCACCCAGCATCCACTCCCTTCTAATCCCATTCTCCCATGCCCCACATCAGCCCATTTCCAGTCCTATTCCAGCTCTTCATCAGCCCATTTCCAGTGCTAGCCCTCACATCACAGACCATTTCCAGTCCTAGCCCCCCCCCCATCACAGCCTATTTCCAGTCCTAGGCGCCCCCCCCCCATCACATCCCATTTGCAGTCCGAGTCCCCCCGCACCATCACAGCCCATTTGCAGTCCTACCCCCCCCCCACCATCACAGTCCATTTGCAGTCCTAGCCCCCCTAATCACAGCCTATTTCCAGTCCAAGTTCCCCCCCCCCCATAGCCTTTTTCCAGTCCAGGTCCCCCTCCCCATCACAACCCATTTCCAGTCAAATTCCCCCTCCTAGCCCTTTTCCAGTCCAGGCCCCCTCCCCCCATCACAGCCCAGGCAGTCCTTGGCCTCCCCCCCCCCCTACCGCGGCTGTCTGAGGCTTCCGAGGGAGCCGGGGAAGCCCGCGCGAGGCCCCGGCTCCCTCTGAACAGCTGCCAGCGTGAAGAGCCTTTTCCTTCACGCTGGCGGCTGTTCCTGTGAAGCCACGAATGCTGGGAAAGGTTAAAGGGCATTGCCTTTAACCTTTCCCACCAATCGCGGCTTCACAGGAACAGCCGCCAGCGTGAAGGAAAAGGCTCTTCACGCTGGCAGCTGTTCAGAGGGAGCCGGGGCCTCGCGCGGGCTTACCCGGCTCCCTCTGAAGCCCTCCGGGTTGGGAGAAAAGCCGTTTTTTTTGCTCTGGCCGCTCCCAATCTTGCGGCCAGAGCAAAAAAAACGGCTTTTCAAGGGCCGGTTTTGCCTCTGCGCCGGCAGCCGGCCTGGCCATGGAAAAACCGGCCAGGCCGGCTGAAAACCGGCCAGTTGGCAACCCTATAGTCACCTCCTCTCTATACTATTGCAACTTTATCCTTGCTGGTTTTCCTCTGAATCATCTCTTACCTTAAATCTGTTCAAAATTCAGGTGCATTGCTAATCTTCCACTAGTCTTGCTATGCTCATGTAGCCCCTCTTATCAAGTCACTTCATTGCTTCCCTCTGTTTCCATATATGGTTCAAAGTCTCCTATTGACCTATAAGTGCATTCCTTCTGCAGATTCTCACTACCTCTCCTCTCATCTCTCTCTACACCCCTCCTTAGGAACTCCACATTTCTGGCAGATCACTGCTATCTGTGTTCCCCTCTTCCACTGTCAATTTCAGACTTTGATCTTTCCACCGTGCTGCTCTTTATGCCTGGAACAAACTACCTGAGTCTGTGAGTCAGGCTTCATCTCTGGCCCTCTTCAAATCCAGGCTAAAAACTCACCTCTTTGAGGCTGCTTTTGGATCGTGATCCACGTGGTGGTCTGCTCTCCAACTATGTGTTTCCTTACCATTCCCCTAGACAAGTGCTAGTCCCCAGCTGTTGTGTCCGCCTGTCTTGACTAGATTGTAAGCTGTGAGAAGGGACCATCTTACGTGTCTGTACAGCACTGTGTATGCCTTGTAGCACTATACAAATTAGTAGTAGTAAATAACCCCCATATTTTTGTAGGCCTCTGAGCTGTGGATATGGCTATATATTTGAATATATTTAAGTTAGAACTAGGGTCATCAGTTGGCTCCAGATTCCTCCAGCTCTGGGTTCACCTCACTGCATGCAAGGGCTTGCTTTCTTAAGAAATGGAATTGGGAAATCAGAACTACAAGTGCAATGAAACCAGAACTGGATCAACCCTATCAGACCCATGTAGAGCAAGTAGGCATCCCTACTTTGAACAGATTTTATTCTAGTGCTGTAATAGGAGAGGGGCTGTTCTAAGGGAGTGAGATTTTTGCATACTTCCAGGGATGTGGACAAGGAAAAAGGTTCAGCTTATTCTTGAATATTTGGCCTTTTTTTCCCCATTTTCAGACTTTTTACTAGTTTGCTTCACAATTCATTTTACTACATTTATTTTTACACATTACATTTTTTCAATGAGTATCACATAAACCTATGCTTGCTAATGCACATTAAATTGATTTTTGTACACACTAAAGGTTAGCTATATTTAAAGTTCACAACCACATTAACACATGCTCGCACACAGTAACATGCATTATTAATCACAGGTTTTTTATGCACGGGAACCTATCTAGTAATAAAGCATGTAGAGATCCCTAATGTCCTCTGTTGCTTAGCTGGTAGAGACCTCTAATGGTGCTGTAAAATTACTGTCTGACCTTTTTTATGCCACCCAGTTTTTCAAGAATCTGAGGACTCGCCTTGCCAAAGAGGCAATGGTAGGAGGAGGCCTCAAGTGGGAGGGAAAATCTAGGATTATACCACAGCGTAGTTTAGCATGGGAATCATTAACTTGCAGTATTTCAGTACTGCAGGTTAGTGACTCCCATGATAAAGGAATAATGCAGCTTGCGGTGAGCGTTGCAAACTATTTTTCTAAGAGAAAAATAATCACAGCTGAAAACTGCCATTATTTTCCCAGACAAGAGCATTGGGCCACTGGTACATAGACTCATGCTCCTGACCACTTCCTTAAAGAAGCTGCATGTACAAGTGTAATTGGTGGCCTGGGGTCCCCATCCTCCTGACACCACCAAATAGTCAAGACATCCGCACAAAAAAAACTCCTCCCCCACAAATGACTCCTACTCCCACTGCCTTTAAGACCACACTAACATCGATTCAAACCTGCGTGCCTCTAAGACCTTTATCCAATCCTACTTGGAGCCAGTGCCACATTCAAAATGGTGCCTGCGATCCCCTAGCGGTAGTCTCGTGATAAATTACCACAAGCCGCTTTCTTTAGTTGAATACTAATGAGGTGTTTTGCATCTCATTAGCATTCAACATGCATTGCAATGGCAATTTGTGTGTTACGATAAAATAATGCACATTATTGCCCTTGAATGTGTGTTAAGGACCTAATAACTTGTGCTAGTGCCATGATGCACTTTAGCAACCACAGATCTGATATTTAAAATGACTAACCGGTTAACAGACCTGCTAACTGCGTTTAATTGCAGCGAGTGGGATATTCGGTGGCATTAGCATGGTTAGCACGCTGAATAAGTAGTCCAGTGGCGATATTTAGCCACTGCCCAGATACCCTCGGTGGCAAAAGTTAGGCCAGCCTTTATTGTACTTGACTTTCGCTGCCAAGGGATATCCGGGCAGTGGCTGAATATTGCTGTTGACCGGTTATCCTTGTGCGCCACCCCTGCCGTTCATCCGGACTGCTCAATGCTAGTTTCCTGACTATCTGGCTGACCTGGATATTCAATGTACCAGAACTGAGTATCTGGGTCTAAAGTTCAGCAGCAAGGACTAGCCACTCTAATTGCACTAGCCACTGCCGCTGAATATTGGGCCCTACCTCTTAGTGGTAAGGAACCTCCGAATACTGAAAAGGAAGAGATTACCACTGTCCTTGGAAGAATAGAAGAGAACACAATAGATGGCCCCTGGAGCTTAGATAAGGAGACCCCGGTTCTAAAGGAGTGCAGTGTCTATGATGACATCAGATTCCAATTCCACAGGTATTAGTGGGGAGTTGAGGAGCAGGAAATTCCCCCTCCATGAGGGAGAGTCGTACTGAATGTAACATGACTATACTGTACTATTTTTATCACTCTGCTGATTTAAAATTTTTCCTTTTTTCTTTCTGCCACTTGAAGACTTTCAGTAAACTCTTGGTTCAGAACATACCTTGGACTAGACTTGGTATATGGAGGTGGATGTGAGTGGTAGAGCGAGTGGATCCCTAGAACCAATGGCCTCCCAGCTAAGCTGGTCTCGACCTAGAACTCAAAATTCCAATGAGGTAGACCTCGGATATTACAGTACTGCCTCTGAAGTGTGCATCCATGGTCTCCCCACTCAGTAAATCCTGGTTGGTGAATACTTTAGTAAATGTTGCCCTAATAGTTTAAGCCAGTTAACAATCTGCATGCACACTAACAAATGCACATGCTTGCGTGCCTTTGACTGTTATGGAACAGGCCTTAGGGAATAATAATTGGACATCAAAAGATAATGTAGCAATATATATGCAAAGGGAATATGTATATGCTGTATGTGTGGGGGTGCCAGTGCTGGGCTTGCTAAGGGTATGGATTGAGGTGTGGGTATAAATTGTGTTGGTGTGGAGGGTTTAAGTGTGGGGTGATTTAGGAGGTTTCATTTAGGAAGATAAGGAGAAAGAAATTATATATGTATATATGTTAGAGGAGAGGCATACAGCTTGTGTTGGATATTTATTTATTTTAATTAACATTTTTTTTATACCGCTTTATCATTTCAATCAAAGCGGTTTTCATTGTAACTTAAACTTGGTAAATGTACATTAAACAGGGACATTGATAACTTTGGATTTTTCTGAGCAATGGCGAGTTAAGTGACTTGCCCAAGGCCACAAGGAGTACTAGTGGGAATCAAACCCTGGTCTCTGGGTTCCCAAGCCAGTTCTCTAAACACTAGTACTAGCTTACTAAACCCATTGCTAGCATAATCTTAACCCTAACAATCCCCCCCTTTGTGTCCAACGGATACACCCATAGCATATCAAACAAGCAGAAAAAACAAAAGTTACCCACTAAGTGTGACAAATAGGTAAGTTATCATAGTCATTATTGTGTGGGGTCAGGGAGGAGGGGACATGGGACTAGTAATAAGGAAAAACAGACAGTGACGGGGGGGCGGGGCGGCAGCATAGAGAACAGACAAGGGACAAAACAGCAGGTAATGAGGGTAATAAGCAGAAAGCTAATGGCAAACATCATCAGCAAGCCACATAACCCAGCCCCTAAGCCAGAAAACCAAGAAGTAAAAGATATATGGGTTCATGCATGTTTGGAGATCCTATATGGACTGTGCAACATAAAAAAATAACTGTTGAAAAAGTGTAATTTAAAAAAAAAACAGGTTTTGGTAAGTTCTAGTTGGGGAAAAGGGGATCCCCTCACTCATAACACCAATCGGGTGGTTGCCTGAAGAATAAAAGAAATATATTCCCAGGCTATATATATTTTTTAACTTTGCAATATTTATATGCAGCAAAATTTGCAGCAGTTAATTATGTAGCCTGGAAATTTAATATACAACATATCAAATCCTGACATTACATATTATACCAACATGGTATTTAATCTAAATATATTGTATACAAAAGACAAAGGAGATGCAAGGTGATCACCAAGGAGCAAAAAGATACTGAGAACCATGGCATAGTTCATAACGTGTGCTGTAGTTCTCGCTTTTTTCTTGTGAACATATGTTCTACAGTATATCCAAAGACACCGCTCTCTGAACAATGGGTGCAGAGCAGAACTAGGACATTTCCCACAGAACTCTACATACAAAATTAATTTCTGAGTATGGTTTCATCTCGGTAACAGCAATATAAACCCTCACCAATACTGGGCATATTGTGATGTAATAGAATACCTTACAAAAAAATTACTCAGGACCTGTACAGAAAATCTACAATACCATAACGACATCAACTTTCAAAACTCACAGAAGGAACATACCTAGAAAAGAGCAACACCTTAAATATTGCAGTGGGCCTTAAAATATCCATACGCCTGTTCAAAAATCCAAACAAGCTGGAATACTACTAGAAACTCCATGCTAACAGAACACCTGACCTCAGTCACACACTCGGAACACAGATCTCATGAGGTGGGAATGAATTACCACAAACTAAACTAGATGTGGTGGTGTGCCTTCATGTCAATGCTAACTTCTGGCCCTGGGTTTTCTTGGGAGAAACATAAGATATGCCATACTGGGTCAGACTAAGGGTCTATCAAGCCTAGTATCCTCTTTCCAATAGTGGCCAATCCAGGTCACAAGTACCTGTCAGTTTCCCTAAAGGTACACAGATTCCATGCTGCTTATTCCCATGGGTAAGAGGTGGAACGACTGGAAGTAGATTGCCAGGCCTTCTTCTGCCCAGTGAATTTACAGTTCATGGTATTCCAAGGCGGTCACCCATCCAAGTACTAGCCAGGCCCAACGTTGCTTAGATTCAGAAATCATACAAGTGCAGGTTCATTCAGGACAGGACAGTACAACACCAGGGAAACAAGGAGATGCAGATGCCCCTGTATTGTGCCAAATATAAAGGTAAAACATGTAATTCCAACAAATGACACATTCCAGTCGCTGAATTGAAAATGAAATCAATATTCCTTCCTTTGCTGGACTGGACACTTTGTTCTCTAATCATGTTGATCTCAGCCTCTGGTTTCTGCTTTTTCTCTTAGCACTTTCTGAGGTCCCTGGCCCATCTGCTAGTTCTCTCCCCTCCTGTTGTCTTATTTTTCTTACATTGCTGGCATTTATCTTAGCTTTCTTCCATTATCTGTCTAATGATAGAGCCACCCCTGGTGTGAAGTGAGACTGGAAAACACAACAGAGGTGAAAGATCATCTCTAGACATAGGGCCTTGAGAGTTAACGCTTCCTCTGCCCCTCTGGACTCAAAGCTCAGGACAAAATAGTCTCTTTTGTAGTCCCCTAAGCCAGAAACACAGCAGTTCACCCAAGGGCCGCAACAGAAAGTACTGGCAGACATCAATCTTACCCCTGATATGCAGCGAGCCAGTGAGTGAGTAAGTGAATATCCAGATAAAAGGGATTTATACAGATATGTTTGCTACTGAATCAATATGGATACCTTTAGAGTAGCCTTTTGGCTGATCAGCTTTAACGTTAGGCGTTATCCAACCTTCCACCCAAACTCTTTTTATGCTGGTAACTTTTGTGAGGACAATTTGTCCGTGAAAATTTCTTGCTCAGCAGGAGGATAGAGGATGGATTTAAATCTTGAAAGCTTGTCTGGCAAACTTCCAAAGTTAGGCAGACAAATCTTTGACACATCGGTACAATATTTTTGCCAGGAGTGGAAGAGTAACCTAATAGCACAGCAGCCTCTGACACCAAAAACCTGCTTCAAATCTCAAGGGCACACCTTGAGATCTTGGGCAAATCACTTAACCCTCTACGAGTATTGCCTCAGTTGCAAACTTGGTTTGCAAGCCCTCCAAGGATGGAAAACATCTACTGTACTTGAATGCAACAAGGAAATAGTTACCTGAATATAACTTACCCTGAACTACTACTGGAAAGCTGTTAGAAACATAGAAATATGATGACAGAAAAAGACCACATGGCCTATCTAGTCTGTCCTTCCATATCAACAACTACAACAGTCCCCTTTTTACCTTTAGCTAAATACTAATAAAGAAAATGGAAGGAGGAGTGGCCTAGTGGTTGGGGCAAGGTACTACAGGCCAGAAGGTCGGTGGTTCAAATCCCACTAGAGGACAGCAACCTTGGGCCAGAAGGACTGGGGTTTCTAGTCCCACAGGTGCTCCTTGTGGTCTTGGGCAAGCCACTTAACCCTCCATTGCCCATGTTCCCTGTAAGTATTAGTGTATGTGTCTCATATCGCCTCGTGTTAAATGCATCTCCCAACCGCTATGACCCGGTGAAAAGCGGGATATAAATGCAGATAAATAAATAAATAAATAAAATACTTTAAGCAGCATGTCCAAAAGCAAATCATTTTTCCCATTTCCAAAGTGGATGTATAACATGCAGAGCACTAGCCTACAAATACAAGAACGCCTTTATTAGCTCAGCTGAAGAAGAACAGAAAAAGAACAGGGCTGAGGATTACCCGGGAGCCAAACACCTCTCCATCTCAATGCCTCGTTGAGTCTGGAGTAGAGAGGCATATGTGGTCCCTTTTACACAAAAATGGAAGTAAGGATGTGGTTGAAAGCTACAGGCCGGTTAGTTTAATCTCGGTGGCCAGTAAATTATTGGAAACACTGCTGAAAGAGAAAATAGTAAGGTTTCTGGAGTCCAATGGATCACCGGATCCAAGGTAAATGGAGTTCACTCTGAGGAGAAGAAGGTTCCTAGTGGTGTGCCCCAGGGATCTGTCCTTTGTCTGATTCTTTTTAACATCTTTCTTAGTGATATTGCAGAAGGGCTGTCAGGTAAGGTTTGCCTCTCTGTGGATAATTCCAAAATCTGCAATAGAGTAAGACACCCAAGAAGGTGTAGATAACATGAGGAGGGATCTAGCTAAGCTTGAAGAATGGTCTAGAATTTGGCAGCTGATACTTAGGGGCTTGTTTACAAAGCCACGATAGCGGTTTCTGATCGTTATTGGAGCCGCGGCCCCATTGAAATCATCAAAAAACAAGCCCCTTAATGTTAAAAAAAAAAAAATAAAAAAAAAATGCAAGGTTGTGCATTTGGGCTGCAGCAATCCAAGGGAGCAATATAGTATAGGGGGTGACATACTTCTGTCCACAAAAGAAGAAACTAGAAGGATGTTTGGGTGTATAGGGAGAGGAATGGCCAGCAGAAGAAAGAAGGTGATAGTGCCTCTGTATAAGTCTTTGGTGCGACCTCATTTGGAGTATTGTGTGCAATTCTGGAGACTGCACCTTCAAAATTATATAAAGAGGTTGGAGTCGGTGCAGAGGGTGGCTACTAAAATGGTTAATGGTCTTTGTTATAAAGCATATGAGGACAGACTTAAGGATCTTAATATGTATACTTTAGAGGAAAGGTGGGATAGAGGTGATATGATTTGAGATGTTTAAACTTGCCATGAATGCAGCTGCCAGAATCCTTCATTGTGCATCAAGGAGGGAACATATAACACCAATACTAAAGAACCTGCACTGGCTTCCAATCAAAAGCAGGATCACGTTCAAGGTGATGTCTTTGACATTCAAAGCCGTAAACAATTGCTCCTCTACATCAGTCAGTGACCTCATCCAAATGACACCCTCAAACAGAGCAAGAAGATCAGCCGCTATAAATACTTTGACCCTACCAAATCAGATCACAAAATGCTCACAAGCAGCCAGGTCCAGAGCGTTTTCGCTTTACGCACCTACCTGTTGGAATGCACTACCCCCAGCTATCAGGGCTATCAATGACTTCTTACAATTTAGGAAGGCACTCAAACATCACCTCTTCCTACAATACTACACTGATCAGGAGCACTATCCACAGCAAACCACCCCCCAGTGCCTTATATAGGTAACCCACGAATAACAACCACACAAGTTCGAAACCTAACCCTCCAAACTCGGATCCCCCAGACCCGGATCCCCCTGACAAATAGCATTTCTTCACACTATTGTCAGCTAATACGCTATCGAAACAATAGCTACACACCTTTGATATTCATGAGCATATGTTGTACTACCTGTATATATCTGTATATAGTTACCCTGTCCTGTTCTAACTGTATCTAGTTACACTGCTTAACTACATTTAGTTACATTGTTATAGCTGTACTTTAGATAACTGTTATATTGTAAGTCCAGTACAGATATTCTGCACTGAACAGTTTTGTTCGATGTAAACCGCACTGATACTGAAGAGCACGGTATATAAGAAAATTAAATAAATTAAATAAATAAATAAAATACCTCCATGGCATAAATGCACAGGAGGAAAAGAGTGGTAGATCCATGGAAAAATCTTCCAGTGGAGTTGGTAGAGATGACGACAGTGTCTGAATTCAAAAAGGCATGGAACAAACACAGGGAAAAAGATAAAGGGAAAAAGGTGACTGTTGTAGTGGTTGATAAGGAAGGGCAGACTAGATAGGCCATGTGGTCTCTTTCTGCTGTCATGTTTCTATGTGTCTATCTCCACACAACCAGCAGTTAGCAGCTGTCTCTTGCCTACTCTCCCTTATGAAATAGTCCACTTAAGGGCATGTTTACTAACGGTAAACGCGTGACGCGCATTAAGTGCAACTGCGCCCATAAAAATGAAAGTGATGTGGATACTTGACATGTGTTTAAAACCTTTTGGTAAATGTGCCCCTTTGTCTCTCTTTCCCTTCTCTCTCCCCCAGCATGACCTCCAAGAGGCATACTTCAAATACGCATTTCTCTCCCTGAGAGTGGCAATTGACAAACATTTTAAAAAGTCGCCTATGTACGAAGGCCATATAGGTGCCTAATTTTATCCTATGTGTCTTTATAAGACATTAGGGGTAAATCAGCAGAAACTGTGGCTAGCTGAATGCTGCTCGGGAGTAGATGTAAATGTAAGGACATGAAGTACACGCGTAAGCACTATTTTATAAATATATACACACAAATGGATTGCATATGCGCTGATTTTTGGGGGAACCTGCATCCTTCCCCCTGCTGGTTAGCACATTGATAATGCTTAGCACCATGCTAACCAGCATGTGGGCGCACTTAATGCGACCCATTAAGGTGAGATTAAGTTCACCTGTGCTAATGGCAATAGAAGCAGTTAGCGCATGCCCAAAATGCCCACCCTAACCGCAGTGCACTGGCAATGCCCATGTTATGCCCATAACTCGCCCAGTCTCTGCCCAATCACATGCTAACTTGTTAGACCCCTGTGCTGCTTAGCAGATGGTAAACCCCGCAGTAACTGCTAGCATGGTTTAGTAAATATTCCCCTTCTTAAAGGGCCCCTTTACTTTTCATAAGGAACTGGAAAGTAACTGTTTTTGTTAGTCTGCTCTTCAGTTGTTTTCCATAATGTTGGCATTGTATATTTCAATTTTGAATTAAGCAGATTTCATCAAACACCTACACAGTGTTGCATTATAGACGGCTCCTCTTGAGAAATCTTGCTCGGCTTTCAGTTTTGATATGGTGGTTACAGTCATTATTAACAAGACATCCAGGCAGAACATTCTGACTGAGTCAGAGTCTCTGATGGGCTCCATGAGTACAAATTTGCTTCTGTTCGTATTTTTCTAAGCAGCTGGTGCACGGCAGCAGCAGGAGGACTCTGTTGCCTTTCTTTTTCAGGCTCCACCGAAGCCTTAGCCCCCTACTTCCCCCATCTGTGCCAGCTGAATCTCCAGCTGGGCTGGAGCTAGCTTAGCAGAAAGTAGAAATATTTCCTTGCTTTTATTACTATTTCACAATATGGGGGTGTGCAAGGAAAGCCAGATGAGAAGTGAAAGCTTTAAAGGTGCTATGTTGAAATGCCTAGGATTGAGTACCATGAACAATTATGCTATATCTTTTTTGATAGCATATACAGTATTTCATTAAAAAAATTGTTTCTTTCCCAAGATTCTTAAAGAGCACCACAATGTAAAATAAATCATGTTAAGCCATACAAATTTCCACTTAGCTCAGCATCCTGTCTCTGACAGTGGCCATTCAAGGTCACAAGTTCTGGCAGATCCCAAAAAGCAGATCAAATTTCTCATAACTCATTTCAAAAGATAAGTGGTGGCTTTCTCAGTTCTCCCTGACTAATAATTTGAAATGGACTTTTCCTCCAGGAACATGTCCAAATTTACTTTTAACCCTGCTGTATTATGTAATTGCTTTGACCACATCCTCTGGAAACAGATTGCACAGTTTTAATGATGCTCTGTGTGCAAAAATGCATTCTGTGATTTACGCAGACATAGTTTGGTGAGGAGTTGAGGGGGGTAGTGCCTTCCTAAAGACTGAAGGACATAGTGGTCGGAATGGGTACCTCTATCCTGCTGCTGCCAGAACATCTCTGTCAAAGCTCCCTCCTTGCCACTCGTTTCTTCATCTAATTGGGTCCTGACAGCCAGAGCAGCAGCAGTAAGAGAAAGGATAGGGTATCCTGTGGAGGCTTCCAGCTCTGCTGACAGCTTACCCTCTCTGAGCTTTGATGAGCCAAGTAGTTGGAAGTATCTGTGGTGTGAATCATCATTTCTCTTAACACTGTCATTCATGCTGCCATAGCCCAGCTAGGAAAAGAAGCCACAGCAGGAAGGGAGTTTAAAGGGGGAGGAGGGGAGAGAGAGAGAGATGGAGATGCTAGACTGAAGGGGGGGGGAGAGAGATGGAGATGCTAGACTGAAGGGGGGGGGGAGAGGGAGAGATGGATATGCTGGACAATGGGGTAAAGGTGAATGGTGGGGATGCTGGGGGAGCAGGAAGGAGTGAGGGAGAGCGCCTGGGGAGAAATAGAGAGAGAGATTGTGTCAAAGAGGGAAGGGAGAGAGGTAAGCAGAGAGAAAAGTGTATTGGGGGAAGGGGAGAGACTAAGAGGGAGAGAGTACCTGCAGGGGCGAGAAGTGGGGAGGAGAGAAAATGTAGTAAGAAAGCATTGGTGCAGTTTGCCCATCTAAAGTAAGAAGGCAAAGGGTAACAGTCATATGGACAGTGGGGGCAGGGGTACCAGATCACCTGCAACATTTGGGGGGAAAGAGTTGAAGGATGAGCAAAGTATGAAAAGGTGGTGAAAGGTGAGTGAGGAGGAAGAATGTGTGTGGTTTAGCGAGCAGGAGGGGAGGGAGAGGAAAATGGAAGAATGGATGTACCTCATACCTATGCGCATTTTTTTTATTTTGAGATGTGCCCCTGATGCAGGCATTCAACCAAAACATGTTGGGCTGCTTTTAATGTTTGTATATGGGCAATTTTATGCATATTTGTGGTATCTTTTTATGATTTCAATGTGTATGTATTAGTGTGTTTTATTTTGTACCCTTTGCTTTTATCACCACTTTTCATTGTTTGACCCCATAACATAATCAAAAAAAGATAACGGGATGGAAAAAGCCAGAGGAAATGCTGTCAAATAAAATGGGCAACAGAAGACAATCCAGAAATCAGAGGGGAGGATGTACTAAAAGCTGTTAGTGTAGCTGTGCTTAAAAAAAGATTTGGACAAGTTCCTGGAGGAAAGGTCCATAAAAAAATTATTAAAGAGGACCCAGGTAATTCACTGCTTGCCCCCAATATAAACATTGTAGAATCTGTGTGTCTTTTTGGGAACCTGTTAGGTACTTGTGACTTGGCTTGGCCACTGTTGGAAACAGGATACTGGGCTTGATGGACCTTGGTCTGGTCTGGCCCAGTATGGCATTTCTTATCTTATTAAATGTGGAAAGAAATAATATGAATTAATAAGTAGAGGCTAAAGAAATGAAAATGAATTTAAATAAAAAAAGAAACATAGGAAGACAATAAGAATAGATTAAAAAATAAATATGTTTGAAAAATCGGTGACACTGCTGCAATTACAAATGAAAAATGGGAAGACTGAGGGGGTGGTGGCAGCAGCAGATTTGGGAGAGAGAGAGAGAGAGAGAGAGAGAGATTGAAGGCGACATGAGGGGAGGGAGAGAAAATCCATACCTTTTATGTAACTGATTTAAGCTCCCTCCCAAACAGAGCAGGCAAACTCAGGTTGGGAGTCTGCTGGTTGCTTTTAAGCTTTTTTGAAAGCTTAAATACCCATTCCTTTTGATTGATCCGCTCAATTTATAAACTTATTTTGAAGGCTGTAATAAACTTCATTGATCACAATTGGAAACGGGGAATCCAGCAATTCACATCGAATCACAGTAATGTTGCTGGAGATTCTATAAGCCCTTTAACAAATTAGTGGAGAGAGATTCTATGCAAGGAGGAAAAAGACTTCAGTATCCGCTGCTAATTTCAACTGAGGTTATCCAGATAACGGCACTGATAGAGGTATTAAACAGCACCGGCCAGATAGTAGCACCGAGTATCTCCACAGACTGTGCTATATTAGCCGGTTAGTGCATGGCAGGTCCTTGGGAGGACAGAGGGCAGTGTGGCCACTATCCAAATAACTGACACTTATCCAGATGCCAGATAGCGGCTATTTTTAGCTGCTATCCAGGTAACTTGGGCCACAGGAAAAGCTGACCTAAGTTGCTCCCCAGATAACTTAATCGGATAGCAGCTGAAAACCACCATTATCTGGATAAGTGCTATGATTATTCAAGAGTGGCCAACCAAGCCCAATATTTAGTGGCAGGCATGATCTGAATATTGCCACTGCCCACTGTGACATTTAAATATCTGGGGCTTTGAAAATTGGCCCTTAAATTTCTTTGCAATAGACTGTACCACAGAAGACCATGTATACTGTATGTATCAGTATACCACCTCAAACATCTGCATACAGAAGCTGAGATTAGTATTCAACTGGAAGTATAAAGCACTTTTCAGTTCCATTGTCTGCTTTCAAGCTATGGGCTTTGAGATTTAAATACTACTAGAATGAGGTGTTCTGGCATCCAGTGCACTGTTGTATAATGCAATGGCTCAGTGCCTCTGCCCAAGAACTGGGGGTGGATATCTAGAGCGATGTTCCAGCTGCCCTTCTCTAGCCCAACATTGGATTTGCATCTGGTACTATAGACCATGCTATACATATAGACTACAGCACCAGGTTCAAATCTAGAACAGGGCAACCAGAACATTGATGAAATAAATGACTGGTTCTTGGAGCAGTTGGTTCATGAACTGAGCAGAGGGGAAGCCATTTTGGACTTAGTCTTTAGTCGAACACCAGATCTGGTGCAAGAGAGAAGGGTGTTGGGGCCACTTGGCAATAGTGATCATAGCATGATTGCGTTTGATTTACTTAATGGAGGAGGGATGGTAAGAAAATCCAAAGTACTATCTTTTAACTTTCAAAAGGGAGACTATGATAAAATGAGGAAAATAGTTAAGAAAAAAACTAAAAGGAGCAGTTGCAAAGGTTAAAGACTTACATCAAGCTTGGGTGGTGGTTAAAAATACTATCTTGGAAGCCCAGACCAGCTGTATTCCACACTTTAAGAAAAGTGGAAGGAAGTCCAAAAAACTGCCAGCATGGTTTAAAGGTGAGGTCAGAGAGCCTGCTGCCAAAAAAAGCATCTTTCGGGAAATGGAAAAAAGAGCCAAATGACAAACTGGAAACAGCACAAGCACTGGCAAGTTAAATGCAAGGCCTTGATAAGGCAGGCAAAAAGAATTTGAGAAGAAATGTGCCGTGGAAGCAAAAACACGTAATAAAAACCTTTTCAAGTACATTTGTAGCAAAAAATCTGTGAGAGAGTCAGTTGGATCATTAGATAATAGAGGGGTAAAAGGGGCAGTAAGAGGAGGCAAGGCTATAGCAGAGAGACTGAATGAATTCTTTGCTTTGGTCTTTACTGAGGAAGATGTAGGAATGTTACCCATGACTGAAGTGGTATTTAAAGATGATACTGCGAAAGAATTGAAAGAAATACGGATACACTGGGAAGATGTATTACAATTATTTGATAAACTGAAGAGTAGCAAATCACCTGGACTGGATGGTATACATGTTGAAAGAACTGAAATATGAGATTTCAGACCTGCTTTAGTAATCTGTGAACTATCATTAAAATCATCTGTAAAATACCTGAAGATTGGAGGATCGCCATTGTAATGCCTTTTTTTTACAAAAGGGTTCCAGGGGTGATCCGGGAAACTACAGACTGGTGAGTCTGACGTCAGTACTGGGAAAAATGGTAGAAACCATCATAAAGGACAAAATTACTGAACATGTAGATAGTCATGGCTTAATGAGAGACAGCCAACATAGCTTTAGACAACATATTAGTAATACAAGATATTCCTTATGTTTTTTGAAGGTGTGAATAAACAGGAAGACAAAGGTGAGTTGGTTGATTATAGTGTATCTGGACTTTCAGAAAGCCTTTGACAAGGTTCCTCATCAGAGACTTGGCAAAACTAAGAAGTCATGGGATAGGAGGCAGTGTACTATTGTAGATCCAGGAACTGGTTAAAAGATAGAAAGCAGAGGGTAGGGCTAAATGGACAATTTTCCTAAAGGAAAAAGGTGACTAGTGGAGTACCCCAGGAATCTGTACTGGGTCAGCTGCTTTTTGTCATGTTTATAAATGATCTGGAAAAGGGAATAACGAGCGAGGTTATCAAATTTGCAGATGAGACAAAACTATTTAAAGTTGTTAAAACCCAAGAGGATTGTGGAAAATTTCAAGAGGATCTTTGATAAATTGGAAGACTGGGCATCCAAATGGCAGATTAAAATTTAATGTAGACACGTGCAAAGTTATGCACCTAGGGAAGAACAGCCCAAACTATGGTTACACGATGCATGGTTCCACCTTGGGAACCACCACCCAGGAAAAAGATTTAGGCATCATCGTGGATAACATGTTAAAACCCTCGGCCCAGTGTGCAGCGGCGGCCAAGAGAGCAAATAGAATGCTAGGTATCTTAAGGAAAGGAATGGAAAATAAAACAAAGTATATTATAATGCCTCTGTATCATTCCATGGTTTGACCGCACCTTGAATATTGTGTGCAATTTTGGTCGCCATATCTTAAAAAGGATATAGTGTTATCAGAAAAGGTACAGAGAAGAGCCAGTAAAGGGGATGGAAGGATACTCCTATGAAGAGAGGCTAAAAAGGTTAGGGCTCTTCAACCTAGAAAAGAGGCGGCTGAGGGGAGATATGATAGAGGTCTATTAATTAATGAGTTGAATGGAACCGGTAAACGTAGATCGGTTGTTTACATACCCAGAATATAAAAAGACTAGGGGACATGCAATGAAGCTACAGGGTAACCTATTTAAGACTAATAAGAGAAAATATTTTTGCACTCAAGGTGTAATCAAACTCTGGAATTTGTTACTGGAGGATATAGTAAAAGCTGTTAGTGTAGCTGGGTTTAAAAAAGGTTTGGACAAGTTCCTGTAGGAAAGGTCCATTAACCATTATTAAAAGGGACCCAGGATATCGCTGCTTGACCCAATACAGGCATTGAGGAACCTCTATTTTTGGGGTGACTGCTAGGTACTTATGATCTAGATTGGCCACTGTTGGAAACAGGATACTGGGCTTGATGGACCTTGGTCTGACCCAGTATGGCATATCTTATGCCCTGGGTGCCACTACCTTAGCTGAGCTTATAGAAAAACCCTTTCTAAGTTTGCCTGATCATTTTGTATAATTCTTCTTATCACATGGTGTAAGAAAAATGGATTTCTCTCTATAGCAAAATCCTCTCCCAGTTAGCTTCTAAAGGTCCAGAGTATTTTTACTTGACCTTGCACTAGCACTGAGAAAGCTGTGCCCTGCAACTTGTGGAGAGTTTGCGGATTGCTTTTTCCTTTCACTGATAAAGCCTGAACTTTGCCTTTAAATAGATGACCAATGACTGTCACAGCAAATTCTGTGAAAATTGTGGTCTTTGATGGAAATAAAATGGATCTTTTGCAAACAGCAATTACTTTTATCATCTTTGCAAAGGAAACGCGTGCTCTCTCTCTCTCTTGCTAGAAGAATTTCTTGGCAGAGCACAACGCTGAGATGACAATGCTGAAAAATGCAGAGAGATATTAGCATTTTGCATACAGCAAACTAGACTTGCAGCACATATTTTACACAGAAGTCAAATCATGATAAAGCAGAACCAGGAAGACTTTCCCTGATCCTTTCCCAAGGACCCAGCAAGGCAGAAATGCTGAAGGCATGTGAGTGGGAAGGAGGAGCAGGGTTCAAATCAGCTTCTTCCATTGACCCACCTTGGGCAAGTCACTAATTTTCTACAGGGAGGGCCGGCTCAAGAAGTTGTGGCACCCTGGGCTGACTTTTTGCTTTTTGTGTCCCCCTCCTTCTCTCTTGGGGTCAATCTAGGAATATGAGCCGCAGAAATAGGGTTACATTTTCAGCCAGCACAGTCACTGGCTTAAGTTAAAAGTCAACACCGTTGTCTAACAATCTATATATTCAGTGCCACTCTACAAGTAACAACCCTGAAGATAGTTAGTGCTGGTATAGTCTCTTTATTATCCGCCTAGTTTAGGCTGACTATTGCCATTATCTGGATAAGTTTTTTTGAAAATCCCAGCTAGAAGCAGGAAGTACTTATTTTGGCCGCCTTCAAATGCCACAGCACTGGTGGCTTCACCACAGCACAGTCATGGGAGCAAAGCAAAATGCCCCCGTGGCTGTGTTTAAACTTTAATTTGGGAGCAGCCACAGAAATGGGGGCAGGAAGCCTGTCTCACTGGCTATGAGTAATGGGAGCAAGCCAGTGAGGCAGGCTTCTTGCCCCGTACAACTTGTGCATCCTAAGCCAGTGTCTCACTGGCTCACCTCTTCAGTAGCCCCGGCTGCAGGTATAACTTAGATTTGAGGGCCACTTGGAAAGGGAAATGACTTGGGTACCTTCAGCCTGGACTTGAAGAGGCAAGAAATTAAATGAAGTAATAACTGACGTGTTCAGGGAAAAATGCATAATGCTTGTCAGTTAGCATGCGTTAAAAGGCAAACGCATGCAATATTTTACTTTAGTGTGTATTAATTACTGCAATTCGGGCTACATAATGAGATGCAAAGCATGCAAATGCATTGTTGTACAAATTGAATAATGCAGCATGCATTCAACTTTCCAAGCTGTGTTAGTCGTGGAAACATAATGACAGCTGGGAGCTGGTGTTAATTTTCCTCTCTGGGAGCACAGGGCCAGTAACACATGGACTGATGCCTTTTGGGCCATTTTAAAGGGGCGGCAGATAAGTTAAGTGCCATGTGGACCCTTCTTTCCGCATCCAAGAACTCTCATCTCATCAAAGACCCCCATCACAGAATGCCAATACTCTGAAGGCACCCCTGGACCCCTCCCCCCAGAAGGGACCTTCCCTGAAGGCATCCCCCAGGCACTTTCCCTGGTGTCTAGTGGGTGGGGCAGAAGTGATCTCCAATCACTCTTGCCCCACCAGATGTCGGGTTCAAAATGGTGTCAATCGATTCCTAGAATTGCTCCCACTAGGGGTCAACTGCCATGTAAAGAATGCGCCTACATTTAACGATCTGCATACAGGCATTCTTGGAGGCATAGTGTGGGTGGAGCAGAGGCAGCATTGTGATATATGTGCATATTTTATAAAATACACAAAGCTTTTTGGAGCAGGTGTAAATTGAATTTGCTCATTTGCATTTGTGCGCTATAGGGGTTGGATCCAGGAGCTTATTTTGGAAAGGCTTATAAGTTCCTATACTCTCTTTATAAAACTGACTTAAACTAGGCCCTTTTTTGGATTTGTTACATAGGTGCACTCATAAAATTATCCCCTAGGCCTTTTCTGTACAACCTATGCATCAATACAAGCACAACTGGATGATTATGTATTAATGGGCCGATAGGTTTCTGTTTTCCTTTGTGACAATTCCTATGCTAACCAATGAAGGCAATCGGTTACACAAAGTTGTTGAGTCAAGTGAATTGAGCTGGTTATTGAGTGGCTAAGTGGATTAGGCTCTAAGGTTGCCAACCAACATGTAGCTGGATTGCTAATAAGAGAAAGTAGCAATACATAGCCAACTACCTCTGCCTAAGGTTCGACTCCAGTCTTGTATAGTTTCTGCTTGTTTAGATCGGGTTTCTGTGGAAATAGGAGAAACTGACATTATCACTTTGTCGCCATGGTTATTTCTTTTTTTTTTAAACTTTTATTTTCATTTTGCAACAAACAAAAGAAACAACACACCAAAAGAGACAAAACAAGTATACAATAAGGAAAAGTAAACCCATTACCCCCCACCCCGATGCTTCTTCTCTACCCGATTATATCAGCGTGTGAGCGCTTCCAATTAACAGTGATTATACATCAAACGATCAAAAGAGTATCTACAATACAGCATGATCATGGGACAGAAAGATATACAAAGTTAGACAGTCAGATGAGAGCATTTAGCAAAATGGACATAGTCATTGAGAATCTTCCATTGAGACCAATGAGAAGGAGTCTAAACAGAGGAAGCGAACGGACGAGGTATTTGTTCATATTTACTGTAAAGACAGGCATGATTCCACCATTCATTGGGGCTCAGATGGGAGCTAATTTTCCAGTATACTTAATTAGGGAAATAGCAATGCCAAGCATAAAGTTCGAAAGGAGATAAGCCATTTTTGGGAGAGAGGGGATCCCCGCAACAGGGCGAAGTCCCACTATCCTCCAAGAAAGGGGCTCCTGAGAGTGCGAGATAGACTAAATACGACCCCAGACCCGACGCCAGTAATACTGTGGTGCGGGATATTCATGCATAACATGAGACAATGAACCAATGGCCGCAGGACATGTCCAGCAACCATTGCCCTGAGTAGTGTTCCGTTTGTCTAATCACCTTGTTTGAGAAGAAAAGATTGAGGGAACACTTGAGTAAAATCGCCACCAAGTATTAATGGAGCATTGGCAGAGGCCAAGGCCAACTGCGCAATACTTGCATAGTAAGCAGGGTTGTCCACATTCGGGGCATAGTGCAAATACACGTGAATTCACTATCTCCAACCTCAAGGTGCACACGGGCCCATCTACCCTCCTTGTCAGCACTAATATCAGGTACAGTAACGTGCAAAGACTTCTTAACCAGAATGGCTATCCCGTACCATTTGGAAACGGTGGGAGAATAGGCAGCTACCATGTAAGGCTTAGCATTGAGTGTCAGTGTTTCAGCAGAGTTTAAATACGTTTCCTGAAGAAACACTAAATCAACATGCTCATGGCTAAGATAGCTGAGGATTTTCTTTCCTCTGAGTGGACCATTAATGCCTTTGACGGTGAATGATAAGATTTTACATAAGGCCATTCAGAAAAGTCAAAAATTCTGAGCATAATAGCACACATAATTTCACTATGTCCCTCAAACTGACTGTATCTGGCTGTACACATGACATAGGAAAAATAAGCTAATATAATACAATGAAGCGCCCCACATTAACAAAGAAAACCGCAGTACAGTAGAGGAGAAGCAAAACCCCAAAATTACTGGCGACCATGTGTCTGCGGGGAGAAACCCCAGAGAAGGCCAAAATTGAAAAACACATAACCTGTAGGACTGTGCGTGCTCCGAATCCGACCGAGGCACACATCATGAAGGGATAGGAGACCAAAAACAAAAGTCATATAGAGAAAGAAAGAAAGTCCAGGCTATTTCTGTGCTTGGCTATGACCGCCGCATCGGGCCCTTCAATATGGCGGATAGAGCCGGCAGATAAGAGTCCAAGATTTGGGATTAGCGCATCTGCTCTGCTTCTTTGGAGTCTAAAAATGTTGATAGTAGATCAGGATCTTCGAACGTCCTGGTTTGGTTGTGGAGAGTCACTCGAAGCTTCGCTGGATACAACAGGCCAAAGCGAGCCTGTAGCTGTCGAAGTCGAGGGCGAAAAGCAAGGAGTTTCTTCCGACGGTCAACGGTAGGCTTTGCCAAATCAGGAAAGAAGGAGACCTTACGGCCTTCAAATTCCAAATGATGATTCGCTCGGGCAGCATGTAAAATTTGTTCCACTTGTTGATATCGTAACAAGCTAAAAATAATAGGCCGGGGGGTCGTGCGGTTGAGCGCCATGTGGGCAGGAACACGGTGTGCTCGATCGATTTCCAGTTCTCTGTGAAAAGTGATCTTCAGCAAGGAGGGAAGAGTTTTGAGCAAGAATTCTCTTATATCTCCTGCTTCCACCCCCTCCGGTAGTCCGAGGAGCCTCACATTATTGCGACGGGCTCGATTATTGCTATCTTCTAACTCCTTTTGAAGATTCTGTATCTGGCGCTCAGCCTTGTCCAGTTTGCCCAAGCGCACCTCGTGCGAGTCGAGGACCCCCGCCATGTTGTCCTGCCGTGATGAAAGACTTTCAAGTCGGTCCTGGAGCACTCCAAAGTCTTCTCGCATGGCTCGAAGCGCTTCTCCATTGGACTGCACCAATTCCTTCACGCCGCGGATTTCCTCCAAAATCTCCAGGTGCAGTTCGGGGTTTTCACGAAATTGAACCATCTTCTGTGGGGAGGACACCTCTGTTTTGGAGCGTTTTCCGTGAGAAGAAGAAGGAGACCCGAAGTTCAAGCGCGCTGGTTTATGGGCCGCCATCCCCCCCGAGGTGCCCCGGTCAGCTCGGAGCGAAATAGTAAATTTGTATAGGTATTAAGTCAGGATTCTAAGTAGGCCTCTCGGGAGCTTCAACGCAAAGCGTCCTACCCGCTGGACATCAGGCTCCGCCCCCCGCCATGGTTATTTCTGTTAATTTCAGTTTAGAACTGTCCTGACATATAATAACATAATAACAGCTTCACTATTATTCTTTTAGATCAGTTCAGTTCATTGAGTATCCAAAAACTAAATTTATTTTTAGCTTTACAAATAAAAGATTTAGCCAGTTTGATGGCTTATGGTCGGGGAGCATTAGGATTTAATAAGCCAATGATTTTATGAAAATGTTTTTATTATTTTCATTAGAAATATTATAAACATTCAACCAGAACATCAGAAAGTTAAATGGAACAAAATACAATCATCAGCAGTATTACCAGCATCCTAACTACACTACCCCCCAACCTCCCCCCCATCCCCACCCACCCTGCCCCCCCCCCCTGTCCGTACCCATACCCACAGCACACCACACAGGGGCACAAGCCACCAACCCAGAGGCAAGTGCTTCATACTGTGTACTACATACTTTGAGGGCAAGCCAGCACGCTAGCAGCCAGGGAGCCCATCCCAGGCACTCAGAAGCACATTTAATCAGGGAATATCCCCTCCCAGAGCCCGGTAACCATCTCCACCCGTTTTTGCCCTAACAGTTTAGCTGTCTTCATCTCCATAGTATACAGATCTCTCATTTGGGTATGCCACTCGCGGAGCCCCGGGGGATGGGGCTCCATCCAGTGTCGCAGAATACAAAGCTTCGCAATGATAAAACCTTTCCCATATAATAGTCGGTCAGAGTGTCTCAGCCCCCCCACCCCTCCAGGGACTCCAAATAAGCACCAAAGTAAGGAGAAGGGATTGGTCACCTGTCGCCAACTCAGCAGCTGGCTTTCCACACCCTGCCAAAACTGTTGGATGTGTGTGCAGTGCCAAAAACGGTGGAGTAGGGTCCCACGTTCACCCTGACAGAGTGTGCATAGATCTGACGAAACCAAACCCATCTTAGCCGCCCAAGTATTAGGAATATACGCTCTCCAGAGAAATTTATACTGCAGCTCTTGTAGGCGGATCGACTCAGATAAAGACTTAACCTCGGAGAAGGCCGCCGTCAATAGGGACCCCGACATCTGTGGCACTCCGTCCGCAACCCAACGGCACGCCAGCTTCCCTAGGGCTTCCCCATCCCCCCCGGGCCAGAGTGTCTGCCTAATCGTCCGCGAGGAGAAGTCACCCTCCAACACCCCCAAGAACTCCCAAAGGGCTCCTGTACCCATTCGTAAGCCCCCCCTCTTTTGGAGGTCTCGCACATAGTGGCGCGCCTGTAGATAAAAGAAAAAGGAGGCGGGCTCCAACTGATAGCGTCTGGCCAACGATTGAAAAGAATCGAGTTCACTACCATTGGGCATAAGCATATGCCCAATACAGCAAAGACCCCTGTTCCGCCACTGGATAGAGACCGAACTCTGCAAACCAGGGATGAAATCCTTGTTGCGCTCCAACGGCAGACACTCCGTGCACTTCCAAGTTAGCCCTCTTAGCCGGCAAAGGCTCTGCCACGCCTGTCTCATCGCCTTGAGATATACCGAGGTTTTCCAGACTTTCGGCAAAAGCCCACCGGGCGCATGCAAGATATAAATCGGATGGTAAGGCGCTGAGAACCGGTCTAATAAGGCCAAGGGCAGAATAGCACCATGGGCCCCAAGCACATCAACCAGCGGTCGAAGCATACAGGTCAAATTGTACTGCCGTAAGGAGGGCAGGCCAATCCCCCCCTCCTCCCGAGGCCTCATAAGTACTGAAAAGGCTATTCGGGGTTTCCTACCCCTCCAAAGAAAGAGTGCAATGGATTTCCGTAAGAGCTGTAAGTCCCGTCTCGTCATCCAGAGGGGGAGGTGGCGGAGGACGTAAATCCACTTAGGGAACTCCACCATCTTCAACAGTGCTACGCGTCCCATAAAGGAAAGCGGGAGGTCACGCCACTTCAGCAAGCGCGCTATGGTATTATCAAGCAGAGGCCGAACATTAATGTCATACAAGTGTTCGGGGTGCTCAGGTAGATAGATAGCCAGGTACTTCAAGGTGTTCTGCGCCCACACCAGGGGAAAAGCACCCTGCCATTTGGATTTAACTCGGCCCCCCACATCTAAAGCCAACGATTTGTCTTGATTGATTCGCAGCCCAGAAAAGGAGCCAAAGACTTCCATAAGATGTAAGGCCCTAGGGAGGGATTCCTCCGGACTGCAGAGACAGAGAAGTAAGTCATCTGCAAAAGCACTAAGCTTAATTCCGCCCCCCTCCCACTCTATCCCATTGATCTGTTGCTCCCGGAGAAGTCTCAAAAGCAGAGGTTCCAGTTGAAGCACAAAAAGTAAAGGGGACAGGGGGCATCCCTGCCGAGTGCCACGGCGCAATGAAAAGGATTGAGAGACTCTTCCACCACTAACTACACAAGCCAACGGATCCAAGTATAACGCTTTTACCCAATCCAGAAACCCACTAGTAAAACCAAATTGAGTTAAGACCTCAAACATATAGTCCCAAGAAACCCTATCAAACGCCTTCTCGGCATCTAGGCTTACCAACAGCAGCGGAGTATCGCGTTGTAAACAATAGTCCATGCCCAGTAGAACTCTGGTGATGTTCGCAAAAGCATCCCTACCGCGGACAAATCCCGATTGATGGCTCCCTACGAGTTCGGGCAAGACTTTTTGTAGCCTCTCCGCAAGGATCGAAGCCAAAAGTTTCATATCATAGTTTATCAAGGAGATAGGTCTATACGAGACTGGATTCTCCGGATCTCTGCCCGCCTTAGGGATAATGGTTATCGCTGCAGTCCGCATATCTCTCGGGAAGGAGCCCCTCTCTCTCGCCTCTTCATAGAGAGCCATCAAGGTGGGAGTGAGCGAGCGAGGTCGATAATATTTTGTAAAATTCCGCACTGTAACCGTCAGGCCCTGGGGCCTTATATGGTTTCCCCCGGGCTATAACCCGTTGTATTTCGTCTCCCGTAATGCGCGTATTTAACTCAAGTAAAGCCCCCTCCCGGAGCTTAGGGAGTTTAACAGCTTTTAAGAAGTCGCACTGCTGAGCCTTGTCAGGCGTCTCCGGGGTATAAAGGGTCTGGTAATACTGCCCAAACACATTTAAAATTTGTTCCGGATCTCGTTGCCGTGTCCCTTGTCGGTCTTTAATTACCATAACATTCTGGATCCCACCGCGGTCTTTCACTAAGCGCGCCAATAGTTTCCCTGAGCGGTCCCCAAAGCGGAACAGCTGATGACGATAGTATTGCGCCGCGTAGACCGCTCTATCCTGCAATGCGGCATTGAGAGCCTTCTGGTGTTGCAGATATACCCCCAGGCACTCTCGGTTGGATAGGGCCTCTCGCTTAGCCTGTACGAGGGTCTTAGTGAGCTCTAGGATAGTAGCATTAACTCTCTTCCTCTCCCCCACAACATATGCAATAATGTGGCCCCGGAGGACGGCCTTACCCGCCTCCCAAAAGGTCGAGACAGCCAAGTTGGGAGCCTCATTCAGAGACAAATATTCCTCCCATTTTTGAGTGAGATATTGTCGAAACGATGTATTCTGCCACAGATGCCTCGGGAAGGCCCATCGCCCATGTGCAGGGGATCGCCCCTTAAGGTCTACAAAGACCCTAGCATGATCCGAGATCACAATTGGCTCTATCTCCGCTCGCACTATCTTATCAAAAAGGTCCCTGGAAACTAAAATGTAGTCTATTCGTGACCAAGTCTGATGGGCTCTCGAGAGGTGGGTATAATCCCTCTCTTGTTCATGCAAAATTCTCCACACATCATACAGGTCCCCCCATTGGCATAAATACGCCACACCTTTGTTAATCCAGTTTCCCCCCCACCTTCTCCCCTTCTCAGACCCTGCGACCTGTCAAGTTTGGGATCATGAGGGCAGTTGAAATCTCCTGCAAGGAGTAAGGGTACCCTGGGCGCCTCTGTAATCCGCCGCAGGAGCAGCTGAAAAAAGGTATGGTCATAATTGTTAGGAGCATAGATATTACCCAAGAACATTTCCTCCCCAGCGATCTTAGCATGCAAGAATAAATATCTCCCCCGGGGGTCGGCGTCCTCTCTGATAACTTCTACCGGAAGTCCCCGGCGTATCAGAATGGCCACCCCCCTCTTTCGACCCCCAGACGAGGCAGAGAAGATCTGTCCCACCCAATCTTTTTTCAATTTAGCGTGTTCCAATTGTGTTAAGTGAGTTTCTTGGAGCAGAGCAATCTGTGTACCCCCTTTGTTTAAGGCCTGCAGTATTTTCGTCCTTTTTACCGGCGTGCCTATCCCTCCCACATTCCACGTGGTGATTCTTAAGTTAGAGTGCCCACCTAGCATTGGGAAGCATGATACCCAACCTGACTGCTTTCGGTACCGAAATCTGGCTCCAGGCCGCCCAGCCTCGACCCCGAGCCCATTGCCTGC
Organism: Ichthyophis bannanicus; assembly: GCA_033557465.1. Lineage (NCBI taxonomy): Eukaryota > Metazoa > Chordata > Amphibia > Gymnophiona > Ichthyophiidae > Ichthyophis > Ichthyophis bannanicus. Next base: position 78,069,534 of record CM066049.1, on the reverse strand, counting down.
CCCTGGCAAGCCCCCCCCCCCCCGCGCACTACCCTACCCCAGATAGGATAGATGAATTGGAATGGTGTAGTGGTCCCCAATGGTACCCCCCTAACTTCTGCAGTGTGCTTCCCCCCCCCCCCCGGATCCCCCCCAATTCTCCCACCCCTCCCCGAGCCTCATCCCATCCCCCCCCCTGTCCCTCCCCATAAAAAAATTCAACCATTAATCTCAGCCGCCCCTGCTGAGCCGAAATCCCACCGTGTGACATGCCGCAGGGCTGCCCCAAGGCTATCACTTTATACAATCGTGGCCTATGGGCCTTCCCCACGAAGGTAATCCAGCTGCCTCAGCCAGAGCTTACAAAATAAAGAACAAACCGCTCAGTATCAAAAAAGAACAATTATATACATTGGTGTCCTCAGCCCTCCGCTAACAATCCAGGAAGACCGCCATCAGGGCAGGGCATAACAACATCTGCCGTCCTCAGCTCGGCGGGAATATCCTGTTCAGGGGCCCATATCCTCAGCGTCGGGTAGCCTGCTGCTCTGCTCCCGCACTGTCCCCTCGGGCTGCATCAAGAAATCGCTGCGCCTCTGCCGGGGTCGAGAACACCAGGCTTTTCCCTGGTTCCAGACACGCAGGGTTGCGGGGAAGGCTAGCATAAAACGAATTTTCCGCTGAAACAGCACCGCACATACCCCAGAATAGGCTTTCCTCTGCTCTGTTACCAGCGCCGAGTAGTCCTGAAACATCAAAAGCTTATGATTTTCCCAACGAAGCTCACCTTTCTCTCGGTACGCCCGCAAGAGCTGCACTTTGTGTTGAAAATTAAGGACCCGGAGGATCACGACACGCGGTCGCTGTTGGTCGTCCTGCCTCCGGCCTAATCGATGTGCACGCTCTACACGGATTTGCCCCACTAGGGAAGCGAGGCCCAGCTCTTTCGGTAGCCATTCTTCAAGGAGCGGCAAAAGCATCTGGTCCGTTTGGGTTTCAGGTATGCCGACGAGCCGTATGTTGTTCCTGCGAGATCTGTTTTCCAGATCGTCGAGCTTGAGTTTGAGAGCCTCTAGCTGTTTGCGCTGCTCAGTAAGTTCTCTATCCATGCGGCCCTCATCCTCTTCGACGCTGGAGACACGCTGCTCCAGTTCCTCCACCTTCCTGCCCATATCAGCAAAAGAGTCATTTAAAGTATCCAGCTTTTGCATAAGCTGATCAAATTTGGGCTCAAGCAGACCTGCCACTTCTCTGGCCAGGTCCGCCGCTGCCGAGTCAGTACTCAGCGCCCCCGGGGATGCCGGCATCATAATGGTCGTGGTGGAGGCCCCGGATTTACCGGGCTTCTCGCGCTCCTTTTTTTGCTGGCTTGGCGTCTCTCCACCCGCTCTCAAGTTGCGCTTCATTTAGTGGTCCCAGGGGAGTCTCAATAGCCGAAGAAGAGAGGTTTTACGGGGAGTAAGCCCAAAAAATGCAGATTAATGCTTGAGGCAGCCCCGGAGCGAGCAAACACACGTCTTGCTCACTCACGCATCACGTGGGATCTCGCCAATGATTTTAAATGCAGTTATGGTGGTGACTAACGGTTACTAACTGCTGACTAGAGCTGCCGGTTTACCCAGATCAAGTCAAAGAAGACTACAACTCCACCGCTATGATTCAACTTTGGAACACGATTGGGGATGCTAAACACAGCTCAAACTATCCCTCCCTGGATGATGTGAAGGAGTTTACTCTACTCTATACCGGGAGTGTTCAGGGACACAATGCACCCATAAAGCTAGCACCTATGCCTCCATACATGCAAACGGGTAAAATAAGGACTGGAGCAGCTTCTTCAGTCTGAGCAATCTTGACAGTCAAAGGTCTGCTATTACTACTGTTGATCATTTGCATAGGGCTACAAGGCATACGCAGTCCTTTACAAACACATATAAAAGACAGTCCGTGCTCATGGAGCTTACAATCTAATCAAGATGGATAGTACAAGCCAGAAAAAACAAGTGGTAAAAGGAAGGGAGACACAAGGGGGTCATTCTGAGCTGCTTTTAGCGAATCTGGATGTCCGATCAGGATGTCCAGACCAGTTAAACACTCAGATCGCCCTGCCTGCAATAGAGCTCCATGCACGTATTGCCAGTTTTATATAGAGAGCTCTGTTCAAGGGGAGGTCTGTAGGAGGAGCGAGGGTGGGTGGTGGGTGGTGACTGACCCTGGACATACAGGGCTAATGCTGAGGTCAGCCCTGTACGTCCGGATTTGGCCACTTAGACAGGGAACATATTCCAGCTTGGAAGTGGAATAAGTCCCCCTGGATGTTTGGGGGATGCAGGAGCTTGGGGGGGGGGGGAGTGGCAAAAAGATGAGGGGGCACATGGGGATCCCTGCAGATCGGGGATCAGGCTGCAGGGAAAGAGGCATGTTGAGTTGCTGCCAGGGAGTGTGGCCCCTGAACGGTGCTATAGCAATGGGACTCCATGGCACTGCAATTCCATTCAGGAGCCTGTCTGAGTTAGCTGGGTATGTGGCTGGATCTACAGCCGAACAGAATCGGGGCCCAGCCTGCACATCCAGGCCGTAGACCCGATTCTGATCCTGTGGGCATGTCTAGCTCCCGTGGAATCGGAATTGGGTCTACCTCTTTGCGTCCCGATTCTGATCGGCACACAAGGGTCTGGACGGCCAGTACAGAATTGGCCTCAAAGGAATAAGGGTTTAGGAACCAAAAGTGACTCTGAAGAGGTAAGACTTTAGCATGAATTTGAAGAAGGGAAGAGACTTGATGTAAACAAAATAGGAATTTTGTTACAGGCATAAAGAGCAGCAAAGTCTGGAGTTTCCAGAAGAAGAAAAGGGCAGAGAGAAGAGAGCTAGAGGAGGAGGAGTGTAGGGAGATAGGTAATGAGGGGCAGTAGAGTGAATGCCTTTATAGGTTAGAAGAAGACGTCTGAATTAGATGTGGAAGGGGAGCCAGTGAAGAGATTTTAGAAGAGGGGTAATATGAGTTTAACCGCGCAGTAATGAAGATTAGCCGTGCGGTAATGTAGCAATCTCAGAACAGCTCCCAATGGAAGAGAATTAATCAGTACTAAATCCACTGAAAAGCAGAGTTTGATTAAAAAAAAACTTTGCGTTTTAGAACTAAAAATCTGTACGGCTTCTTGCTTTTATCTGTCCTTAATTTCTTCTTCTTTTATCATTCACATCCTACCTTCCTTTATAACTATTAACAAGCAAGTAAAGCTTATCCTTAATTGCCAAAGTTTGACATTTTTTGCAGGCATGAAAACTTCAGGTCACATCAATTGACAAAGATATGGAACATTTTAGCTATAACACAGCTTTACTATCTTGTAGGATGCATTTATGAGTGAATTTAAGTCAGAGAAATTATAGTCTCTCAGAAGCAACGATTACCAAGAAATTGAAAATATAGACAAGACAGCAATCAACAGTGTGGGTAAAATATTTGTCTTTATCCTAAGATGCTGTGAAATTGTGAATCCATTAGCTCTGGGGAGTGTACCATATAGATTGTATCCTTGCCCTCTTACTAGTCCTGATTCTTCTGTGCCCCCCCCCCCCCCCACACACACATCACAGAAATAAATCGTAGGGTCAATATTCAAAGCACTTATCTAGCTAAGTGTCTGTTTAAGTGCTGGCCAGCATGATGTTTGTTGGCCCTATTCAGATAGTGCTGCTAAATAGTCCCTCTGACCTCCTCAGTACTATCCGAATAGTGCTGGAGCAGTCGGTGGGTAGAGCTCGAGGTAATCCGTTAGTAGCAATGTGCAGTAACGGATAACTATCCGCTTAAAGTTAGGCCAGAAAAAAAAGGCAGTCCTAACCTTAAGCAGTATGTTATCCGGATAAAGGGTTGAATATTGTTGCTATCTGCATAGCAATGCTGGTCACTACTGAACCTGAATATTCAACACTGGCCACTACCCAGATACGAATGCTAAATAGCTAGATTTAATTAGCAATGGTAACCAACATATAAAAAACTGCTGATGGCCACAGATGCATATTGATCCCTGGGTTTTATTCAGAGACTGGACTTTTGTGAAACGACTGGTGCAGCTATTGGAGGAAAACAGTGCCTCATGGAGGTGTGGCCTTCAGAGTTAGCTCAACTCCCCTCCCAACATGGTCCCAAGGGGTCAGGAACATATCTGCCCCAGTCCCGCCTGTATGCCTGGTATATACCTCCCCAGCCATCTAGGCCTTACAAAAAACACAAGGACCAATATTCGGTGGTAGTGGTCTGTGCTGTTAAAGTGGCTAGCCATCACTGCTTCAACTAAAACCCAAATATTCAATGTCAGGGGTCCTATCTGGTCACCAGCATTGACCTATCCAGGTTGGCCACAAAGCTCTCCAGCTAACCAGGCAGCAGCAATATAAAGTCGCTAATGCCTCAAGTTTTAATTCCTAATTGTAACTGCTTTAAGATAAACGGCTGGTAGCTGAATATCACCGCTGACTAGTTATCTTACACACTGTCACAAAATGGCCCAATACGACACTGTTAACATTGGGTCATCTAGTTGTGTTAGGGGGGGGGGGGGATATTCAGCAGCACAAACTGGCTACGTGCAACTGAAAATCCCACTTGCCTTATGGTTCCAATGAGTTTGCCATTAGAGTTTAACAAGCCAAGGATTTAAGGACAGCTATGAAAGTAACTAATGATTACTAACTCCTAACTAGAACTGCCAGTTTACTCAGATCAAGTCAAAGAAGACTACAGCTCCATAGATAGGCTCCAACCTTTGAACACGATTGGGGGTGCTAAATGCAACACCATTTTTTTGAATACGCACCCTACAATTTATAAACAAAGGAAAAATTAAGATGAAATTTAAAAAAATATTGGGTCGGGGCCCCTTCCTGAGAGTGATAAACAAGAAAAAGCCCTCCCGGGCTCTTCTCAGGGTTGGCTCAACCATGAGACAAGACTACCCAACAGTGGTTTGACTGACTGCAGTGGGGGGATTACGGCATCGGGAAAAGCCCCTAATGCCATCAGGCTGCTGGCCCATCAGGGAGGAGTTCTCCCAATGTGGATGGCGGTGGCCCGAGTGTGCTGCTTCTGCATTGCTATGACCTATGGGGCTGCTACCTGCATGTCCCAACCAATAGTGGGATGGACCAAACTGGGTCCTGGCCAGTTCGAATCCCACCACTGCCCCAGCCCATAGGCAGAATCCCCACAGACCACATAAACACACATGGGCAGATCGGGGGCATGGCGGTGGTTATCACATTAGCAGCAATATTCAGCAGCTAACTGGTAAAAGTTAGGATGGGCGAATGGCTGTTCTAACTTTAACCAGTTAGCAGTTTACAGCTAGTCATGATAGTCACCTGGCAAGCCTGAATATTCAGCAGCAGAAACTGGATAAGATCCAGCATTGAATATTTGGGTTTTATTAAAGCAGCAGTGACTAGGCACTTTAAATATTCTAGCCATCACCGCTGACTATGTACCCCTCTTAGATTATAAGCCCTCTCAGGACAGAAACATGCCTACTCTGAGAAAAGCAAGAGCTAAATCCTGTTCCCCCTAGTCTTCAGCAATATGATGTCCAGTTATGCATTTTTACAAGAGTGTTGTGGAAGAGTGATCTTTGGATGATCATGACTGTTAAGTTTAATTACCTAAATCTCAAGGAGGATTGTGGGGGGGGGGGGGGGGGAAGGCTGAAGGTTCACCTAGGGCAGGAGTCTCCAAACTCTTCAGGATGAGGGGCCACATCGTATATTTTACAAATATTTGCAGGCTGAAAGAAATCTGTTTTTATAAAGGAATGAATACATTTTACTTGGATCTTTTTTGTCATCAGCATGTTATGATTCAGAACAAAAGAGAAATGTGACATTTACAAATCCACATACAAACCGCTTCAAATCTGGAAACTGCTTAGGCTGCAAAGATTTATAAAATTGTATCAGATTTTCTTCTTTATACTTGTTATTCAGCATGTCATCTGATTGGAGATCAATAATTTCCAACTGAAACTGACTTGGGAGTGTTTCAACATTGCAGTCAAATGGATTTTGAAACGGCTTTATTTCATCTGTTTCAACAAAATCAGAAAATCGTTCCTGAAATTATTTTTGCAAGTCTTTAATGATTTCTGTTGCAAATAAAGAAGGAAATTCTGCTTCACTTTCTTCATGAAATGTTTCACAACATGGGAAATGAACCAAGTTATGAACTTTCAACTGTCCTTCAATTAGCATCAGTTTTGCCAGGAACGCCTTGACATGCACAAATAGATTACAACTCAAATTTGTTTCACCTTGCAACTTCAGATTCAATTGATTCATATGGTCTGTCAAGACTGCAAAAAATGCCAATTTCCAAATCCAGTGTTTGATAAAAGTGGTTTGGGTTGATTCTTCTCTTTGAGAAATGAATCGATATGCTCTTTGAGCTGAAAGAACCATGATAGAATTTCTCCACAACTAAGCCATTGAACTGCTGTATAATAAGACAAGTCAACAAACTCAGAATCAGTTTATGTCAGAAAATCACAAAATTGGCGATTAAACCCGTGAGATTAAATGAAATTCACTGTTGAAACATTATGTGCAAAATAACTTCAATAACTAAAGCACAATGGGGAAAAACGTATATAACAAAAAACGATTAGGATTTGTGCAAAGACAATAGTTACTCACAGAGATGATACAAGAAGCAGGGCTCGACATGAGCTGTTTATTTAGGGTGGAGGCGAGCGGCGCACGGCATGTTGTCTTTGTCCCACTTGTTGTGGAAACCCGGTTTGTTATGATTTGTGTTCGCATGTGTGCAAATGACACTACTTCCTCACCACGATAATTTTACGGCGTTGTTGAAAAGTCCAACGTGCGGAAACCTAATTTGTTTTGTCAGCAGGAATGAGGTTACCATTGAAAAATTATGGTTTGAGGGTTTTAAAGCATATGGCCCAGGTGACTGAAAATGAGGGTTTGCCAGGCTGACACCACTCTGGTCATATATAAAGGAGTGTGGTGGACAGAACTGCACATGTTAACTGTCTGACCGTGTGGTTGGGAAAAATATATCTCAAGTTGCTGGGCAACAAAATAATGCAATGTGTGCCTTCGAGTCAGTCCTGACTCCTGGCGACCCAGAAGCTCCTGGGTTTTCTTGGCAGTGTCACCGGAAGTAGATTGCCAGGCCTTTCTTCTGAGGCAATGGAGGGTTAAGTGACTTGCCCAATGCCACAAGGAGTGCTAGTGGGAATCGAACCCTGGTTGCTTGATTACCAAGCCAGTGTTCTAACAACTAGGCTACTCCTCCCAAGATTTTATCTGGCTCCCTAAGTTGCTGGGAGCCATATAAAATCTTGTAAAGGGCCAGATGTGGCCCATGGGCCGTAGTATGGAGACCCCTGACCTAGGGCATTCAATACCCCTGTACTGACCCTGCTGCTTCTCATACTCAACTCTCCCTGGTTGCATTTTGTTGCCCTATAATTGTCCAGGATGACACCGGCCCCATGTCTACTGGTGACATTTCTATTGCTGTATCTTGGGGTATGAGTGACTGGGGAGTGCTGCTCCTCCATGAAGACAGCAGTGGATGGAGTAAGATGCTGGGGAAGAGGAGGAGGGGGATAAGGTGAGGGCCCAAGAGGTTATTTGGTGTGTGTTTTTTGTTTCATCACCTTCCTGCTCATCAACTTACCACAGATGCTGCCTCTGTTAGTCTCTCTACCCCAGAATTGCTTGCTGGTTTTGCTCATGGCCTCATGTTCTCACGTGGCTCTCAGAAAATGTGAGTTCTGCAGTGCCTCCCATGCTATTCTTGCATGGTTTTGCTAATGTGGACATTTGGAAACACTGCATCTCACACTCTGAGACAATAGAAGCTATCATCTGTTCTTCTGGGTTGGCAGCAACAAGGTGAGAAGAGAGGTTAATCCAGGTTAATTGTGGGGGGAAAGAGGGGCTGAGAGAAAAATCCTTAAGGGGTGAAAGAAGGATTGCATTTCTCAGTTTCCTGCCACACCATAGACAAAACCTTTGCATAAAAGCAAAGGCTTCCACCCCCAGTAAATATTCATCTCCTCCCTCACTATCCTGACCCTAGGCTGCAAGACAGTAGCATTGCCACCCAGCAGATTAAGCTGCTCCTCTGTATTATCCCATATGTCTTTGCTTCCAGGAAGATCAATGTTTTGAACCATGCGATGCTCCATGAGGCACCATGCAGTTCAAACTACTAACTATGGAACCATGCAGGTTAGTGGCATACTTGCTGTTCTTCTGGTGGGAAAAGTGGTGAAAGAGTCTCTGGGTATAAGGAAGCAACGAGATCTTCAGGACTGAATAGAAGAACCAGGGGAGCAGTAGAGTGGAAACTGCACAATTCCATTTTGGGATGGGACAGAGAAAGCAATGCCCCAGCAAGAGAGGATAGAGATGGGGTAGGGGGAAGACATTGGATTTGAGGATTGAGTGGGGATGTACAGCATGTAAGAGAAAGAGATCCTGAGTTGAAAGGAAGCATAGGAACTTGAGGATTACAGGAAGAGGAGAGCAGAGATGGGGTATACATTGATGCCCCATAGTTGGTCTTGAACAATGCTCATGGCTATTTTCCTACAATTTGTCTTTGCCCCATGTTTTGACAAGGATATCAAAGTCCCTCCAACCCAGAGATATAAGTAGGTGCTGTGGTGCCCCATATCTTGCACAAGTTTCCTAGATAACAAGAAGCCTGTGTAGAATGAAGGTGCTGGGCAGTAACAGAGCCTACAAACCAATGCCAGCTTATAGGCTGTTTTTACGCTGTTGTCGTTTTTTTATTTATGCTCCTCATGCTGCTCAGATCTTCAGGGCAGGGATATCTTGGTGTCTCTGGTCACTCCACTCCTCCTTAGTTCTCCTGAATGATCACCCTTCATTCCTCAAGTTTCTGATGGGGAACCTACTCTACAGAGGGTACCACCATGGCTAAGGCCAGCTCCAACTACCTCCCCGCTCCACCGTCGTCGTCATCCTCCATCTCCTCAATGACAGAGGGTACCCCTTAAACTCTTCCAGTCCTCGGGCTCCAAGCTAATTTTAAGATGGCATTGCTGAAAGTCTATATGTATATTCTCTTAAATGCTGAATGAACCAACATGTCATATGTGTATCTACCTCTTTTATAGGCAAAGATAAAATCATATGCTCCATTTAACCGCTTTGACCCTATGAAAAGCGGGATGTCAATGCAGCTAAATAAAATAAATTCAACCATCGCTTGCTCAGATTGGACCCCACTTTGAGCTCTCTCCAAAAATTGCACAATCAGTCACTCAAAAACTAGGCATAGCCTCTCATTGATTCACCTAACTCATAATAAGATTTTGTCTTAGCTCTCTGATATTCTTCCTCTAATAAAGACGCATCATCCCTGTGTTCCACAGATCTGTCGTTTTGGTTCTTGCACTTCCTCATTACGTTCTGCATTTTCTTCTACCATCTTTCTTACTTTGAGAATATGACAAATCCATCCCTGTGCTGCGGAATGATAACGATCAAAATGTAAGGTCTTATTTCCATTTTTGGATTTTACAGACAACGTTATTGAAATCCTTCAGTTGTCTTTTGTTAATAATGCATCTAAAAGAATGATATAAAACCATGATAGCTGTATTCAAATGCCTCGCACGTTCTGAAAAAGCATACTGAATTCCATCCCACAATAAAAAAAAAAAAAAAGCCTTCTATATAATGACATATCAAACTCCTCTTTTCACATTGTGGTATGTGTGTATCTGCAAAATAACAGCATGGTTCACACATCTCTAAAATATGTGCATGAGACCTTTTGAAACACTGCCTAATGTGTGTGGTAAGTCTTTTAATGGGCCTATAAATGCAGAAGCTCAAATATGAAATGTATCTCTTCCCTTCAGTGCCTACACAACAGATTATACTTAATTAAACCTCTGCTCACATATGCAGAATGGAAAGGATGTTAAAACAATGAGCTGACAATCCAATGTGCATCATATGCTGGACTCGCAGAGCAGTTAACTTGGAGAACAATTATGCACGAGTCAGACAGGCAGTCTATTAAACTGATTTGACTGAGAGAGAATTGAACAAGTGAAAACCTTACTCTTAACAATGAGAAGAGAAGGGGGATTTCTTTTTCATTTACAGGACTTTGGGATAACGCACAAACAATGATTGAAAATCCGTAATAGGATTCCCGATACTAATTATTCATTCAGCTGGTCTTGTTTTTCTTTTTCTTTGGCCTAGGTGCAGACCAACTATCTTCTTTCATGGTTTCTGTCCCAGTGGAAACTTGTTTGTCAGTTTTTGAAGGGGAAGGTACAAAAATTTGGGTGCCCTAAGCCTCGATGTTCTTGATAAGTGGTGTAGGAGACCTCTCAAAGCCTCCTACCTGCCTATCGCCACTTTATACATTTTACAGTTTGGTGTGAGGCAGGTGGATTGGTGCCAGGTGGACAAAAGGTACTTTGAGATCCCAAGTACAGGTTAAAGAAATCATTGTTTATTCTTCCTTTCTTTTGTTCTTTATAAATTACTTGAAAATTGTATAGAGGTTTTGATAAGTAAACATGAGAATAGACTACAGGCCTCATTTTCTAAAGCCCATTAGCTAGTTAATAAGGGTTTTAATGTGTGGCTGCAGGCGGTCAGTTACGCTTGCATTTGCATGCTAAAAAGCTCATTAATCAGGGATTGCGAGATAGGGCGTGGAGAACACATTGCCACTAGCACCAGGGCAATTGCTGAGTGCTCAGCAGCAACACTGCTCCTAATGGGTTCACCTAATAACCTAGTGGCAAGCCTTAGGAAAATCCTTCATGTATTAGCTGCTGAGGACAGACTGAACACACCCAAGAAAGCTAACCTATGGCATTTGCCATTAATGCGCATGAGATTGGTGTGTTTATGGCAAATCCATAGCGACTTTTAGTAAAAAGAGCTCTAAGTCAAATATCAAACATGTGGAGGCACATTCCAACCTGGCCATCCAGCCTCTTGTGCGGCCGACCAGAAGAGGGACGCCCAGAGGTAGACCCGATTTTGATCCTGCGGAGGCTAGATGTGCCTGCGGGATCAGAATTGGGTCTACGGCCTGAACGGGCAGACCAGGACCCGATTCTGATCGGCCTGCACACCCAGCCACATGCATGGCTCTCTCAGTCAGGCTCCTGAATGAAGCTGCAGTGCCGTGGAGTCCCATTGCTATGACACCATGGTTCCATTCAGGAGCTGTGAATGCTGCTGCTGCTGCTGCCGATTTTTTGTTCTTTCCCTGCAGCCGGCACCTCGGTTCGGCATCCCATGGCCAGGGTCCAGCTGTGGGGAACTTACTTGACCCCCCTATCTTTTATTTCCGGGTCTGGCAGCAGGATCCTCCAACATCCAGGGGGACTTATTCCACCGCAGAGGTGGAATAAGTCCCCCATCTATGTTCACAGCCCCAGGCATATAGGGCTGACCTCAGAATCGGCTCTGTATGTCCGGGGTATTGGCTCTCCCATGCCCCGCTCTCGCTCTGCTTCAGAAACACCCTCTCCTACCCCCATCTAGGTCTCCCCGTACAAACGTGCTGATCTCCAGGAACAAGCAGGAATAAGTCCTCACATATGGGTACGTCGGTACCGACGGAGCCCGTGCGGGAAAGCTCCCCAGCTTCTTAGAATAGAAGCTTTTGGGACCTCCCACTGCACATGCGCACTGCCTTCCCGCCTTCCTGAACAGCTCTCCTCAGTTTCTCTTTTTCCGCGGAGCCAGCAGGTCGTGTTCCTGTCACCGCTGAAGAAATTGTTATTTTATTTGTTTCTTTAGACCGCGTACCTGCCTTCCCCATACCGATACCGGTATCGCCGGTCTTTTCTTTCTTTCTTTAAAAAATTATAATTCTTTTTTCTTATTTTTTAGCTTTTTGGTCACTTCAGAGAGGCCTCTCGGCCTACTCAATTTCTCCTCATGGAGAAGCCAGCCCCTGGATTTAAGAAGTGTACCAAATGTAATGCTGTTATTTCAGTCACAGACACCCATGAATGGTGTCTGAAATGTTTGGGGCCTGACCATTCCATACCGGACTGCCCATCTTGCTCCCACATGTCTAAACGTGGGCTGCAGAACCGGGCCAACAAATTCCATGTGCTGTTTGCTTCAGAGAATACAGCATCACAGTCATCCAGGTCTTCTTCTCCGGATGGATCTCAGGTAACCAAACCTTCTGTGGGCAAGTCCTCAAAGAGCAAATCTCCTTCAAAGCATCGAGAGGCTCTTAGCTTAGAACTTGAGGACCCTGCCCCAGCCAAACAACCCCGGCGGGAAGTCCAACTTCCAAAAACGCCAATTCAGGGGTCTCAGGTTGATATCGATGCTACGGCCTCGACAGATCACCTGTTAGCCTGCTCTGGGGTACCGGGTCACTCCGGTACCGACATCCAGGCAGCTATGGCGTCCATGGGCGATACTGTACAGTCCATGCAGCAGGCCGTCATGGCTTTCATTAAAGCTGCAACGCCATCGGTTCCGCTTTCAGCGGTTCCGGGCCCGATACCGGTATCGTCCGCCATGCCGGTATCGAGGCCGTCCACCTCTAAACGCAAGTCGGTACCGTATGGGCTTTCGCTCCATACCGGTTCCATACCCGATACGCCCGATATCGATACCGACCGGTACGCGTATCGTGCGTTAGAGGAAAGCACCGATTCCTCTGAGGATTTTCACTCCTCTGATGATTCTGCTGAGTTTTCACTCAACTTACCTGAGGAGCCCTCTTCTCCTAAAAGGAGAATGTCCCCTCCAGAGGATTTGTCCTTCCAGGACTTTGTTTTAGATATGGCTACAGCCCTTTCTATTACCACATCCTCTGAAAAGGAACCCAGATCCAAAAAACTGGATATTTTGGGATACTCAAAGGCCCCTAAGGAGGCAGTTACCCTGCCTATCCATGAAATCCTTCAAGAACAACTGATGGATTTCTGGGAAAATCCTTTGACTTTGTCTCCTTATTCCCGTAGGTTGGACACCATGTATAGGGTCCCTCCTTCTCCTGGTTTCCAAAAGACTCAATTGCCCCACCACTCTATTGTGGTGAAGTCTGCAATGAAGAAGATTAGGAGTACCAAAAGGCACTCTTCCACCCCTCCAGGACGGGAATGTAAGACTTTGGACTCTTTTGGTAGAAAAATTTTCCAGGCTAGTATGCTTATAGCCAGGATTAATTCCTACAGTCTCTATATGGGCATGTTCCTGGAGGAACTTGCCAAAAAGGTGCGGCATTTTGCCCCCTTTATCCCTGAGGATAAAAAGCAGGGATTCCTTTCCCTAGTGAAACAACTCTTAGAGGTTTCTAAGTTCTCTAATAGGGCAGCATATGATTCCTTTGAGGGAGCCAGTAGGGCTTCGGGCATTGCTATTGCAGCCCGACGTCTTGCTTGGCTCCAGGCCTCTGATCTGGAACCTTGGGTTCTAGATGGCTTACGGAATCTGCCCTGTACAGGTGAGAACTTATTTGGGGAAGAGTGGCAAATCAAAGCCACCCAGATGGATGCTAAAAATGCCACCTTGGAAAGACTTTCAAAGTCCACTTCAATTCCTACTAAGAAAAAGTCTTTTAAAAGGCCTTACTATAAGAAGGCCAGAGTTGCTTCAAATACTGGCCAGCAGTCTTCTCAACCTCGCTATACTGCTAAGCGTCAGCAATCCAAACAAGCACGAGCTAAGCCTGCAGCAGCTACTGTAGCTCAGCAGGCTCCAACCCCTCAGGGGTTTTGACTTGCTCCTAGGGAACTTGCCACTTCTGGTTCTAACACAACCAGAACCTCTCACCATACCCGGAAGGTTGGTTCACTTTGCTCCCAGATGGGAACAAATCACAACAGAACAATGGACCCTCTCTATCATTCGAGAGGGTTACAAACTTCATTTCTCCAGCCTTCCTCCCCATCATATGGTGAGACCATTCAATTCTCCCCCATCTCTCCTAACCCTGTTGGGTCAAGAGGTTTCCTCTCTTCTTGCCCAAGGGGCCATAGAAGAGGTTCCTCTTCCTCAACAAGGGTCCGGTTTCTACTCCCCTTATTTTCTCATTCCAAAGAAGACAGGGGGATTCAGACCAATCCTAGATCTGAGAGAATTGAACAAATTTCTCTTCAAGGAGAAATTCAAAATGCTGTCTCTCGGCATTCTCCTTCCTTACCTCCAGGGTCAGGACTGGCTTTGTTCTCTAGACCTACAGGATGCGTATACACATATACTCATCCATCCATCCCACAGAAAGTATCTTCGCTTTCTGTTTCAGGGAAAACATTTCCAATACAGAGTACTCCCCTTCGGTCTAGCCTCTGCTCCAAGAGTATTCACAAAATGCATGGCAGTCGTAGCCGCATTTCTAAGAGGCATGGGAATCTTTGTCTTCCCATATCTGGACGACTGGCTCATCCGAGCTCCAACTCAGTCACAGGCCCAGATTTCCCTGGACCACACAAGGAGCCTTTTGCAGTATCTGGGACTGGTAGTAAACCTTCCCAAGTCCCAACTCATCCCTACTCAATCTCTAGAATTCATAGGGGCCCAGTTGGACACCATCACTGCAAGGGCCTACCTTCCACATGTTCGAGGCCAGCGCCTCCTGAGTTTGGCCTCCCAAGCTCAGTCCAGCACTCACTTGACAGCCAGGGAAATGCTACGCCTACTGGGTCATATGGCCTCCACAGTGCATGTGGTGCCCTATGCTCGTCTTCATATGAGAGCAGCTCAATGGACCCTGGCCACTCAGTGGACCCAGGCGTCAGGAGCGCTCTCAGACCAAATACAAACCTCCGATCGTCTGTTTTGGTCCCTCCACTGGTGGACTTCCACCAAGAATCTGTTGTTGGGGGCTCCATTTCAACCATTGCTACCCCAAGCAACCCTCACAACAGATGCCTCCCAAACAGGGTGGGGAGCCCATCTGCAAACTCTCTCCACTCAGGGCACTTGGTCTCTACAGGAGACCACCCTTCATATCAATCTTCTGGAACTGCGAGCAATTTACCTTGCCCTCAAGGTCTTCCACTCCCTCCTAGCCAACCTCACTGTCCTAGTTCAGACGGACAATCAGGTGGCCATGTTTTACATAAACAAACAAGGAGGGACGGGCTCTCTGTCGCTTTGCAACGAAGCTCTAAGACTATGGGCCTTCGCCAGAGAGCATCAGATTCACCTGCTAGCAGTGTATCTCCCAGGAGTTCAAAACTCTCGGGCAGACAGGCTCAGTCGAGTTCTGCTGCCACACGAATGGTCCCTACATTTGGACCAAATAAACCGAATCTTTCAGGAATGGGGGACCCCGGACATAGACCTCTTTGCAAGTCCGTGGAATGCCAAACTTCCCCGGTTCTGTTCCAGAACTCCGTGTCAGGGAGCTCAGGCTACGGACGCCTTTCTCCTGAATTGGAATCAGGCATTCCTATATGCCTTTCCACCCATTCCTTTGATTCCCAAGACTCTGTTCAAACTCCAGAGGGATCATGGAACTATGATCCTCATAGCTCCACGCTGGCCACGCCAAGTGTGGTTCCCTCTACTTCTACAGCTCTCCCAGGGATCCTACTTGGATCTGGGAGCTGCGCCAGACCTCCTGTCTCAGGAGGAGGGGACTTTGTGGCACCCAAACCCCAAATCCCTTCACCTCAGTGCTTGGTTACTGAAGGCTTAAGCCTTCAAGACTTTCATCTTTCCCAACCAGTGAAAGATATCCTTTCTGCCTCTAGGAAACCCTCTACCAGGCGTTCCTATGCTTTCAAATGGAAACGTTTTTCCATTTGGTGTGCTCAGCAGGGTCTTGACCCTCTGGCACTTCCTTTGAATTCTCTTCTTGATTATCTCCTGCATCTATCCAATGCAGGCCTCAAGACGAATTCGGTAAGAGTCCATTTAAGTGCTATTGCAGCATCCTTGAAACATATAAATGGACAACCTATCTCCTCTCATCCTCTTGTTGCAAGATTCATGAGAGGCCTGACTCTCACTAAACCTCCCATCAGACCACCCCCGGTCGCATGGGATTTGAATCTAGTGCTCGGTCAACTTATGAAGCCACCTTTTGAGCCAATGTTTTCCACCTCCTTGAAATTTCTTTCCTGGAAGGTCATCTTCCTCATTGCAGTCACTTCGGCTCGCCGCATCAGTGAGCTGCAGGCTTTAGTGGCTAATCCACCTTACACAAGATTTCATCATGATAAGGTGGTCCTTAGGACGAATCCCCACTTTATGCCTAAAGTGGTCTCGCCTTTTCATCTTAATCAAGAGGTATATCTACCTGTCTTTTTTCCAGCTCCTCATGCATCCAATGCAGAGAGGAACCTTCATACTCTGGATTGTAAAAGAGCTCTCGCTTTTTACCTTAATAGGACTCAGCCACATCGAAAGTCTTCTCAACTTTTTGTGGCCTTTGATCCTTCCCATTTGGGACTTCCAGTCTCCAAGCGTACACTTTCCAATTGGATTGCTCAGTGTATTTCTTTTGCTTACCAGAGCAAAAACATTCCTCTGGAAGGCCATGTCACTGCTCACAATGTGAGGGCCATGGCAACTTCTATGGCTCATCTGCACTCTGTTTCCATAGATCAGATCTGTCGAGCCGCTACCTGGGCCTCGGTTCATACCTTCACAGCCCATTACTGTTTGGACAAGGACTCCCGCCGGGATGCCTTGTTTGGCCAGGCTGTCCTCAAGCACCTGTTCCATTCCTAAACAACTCCTGCCCACCTTCCCAGAATGGATGCCTGAGATCCATACGAAGATGGCGAACCTTTACAGGGGATCCCATGCATCTAAGCTAGGGAGTCCCCATATGTGAGGACTTATTCCTGCTTGTTCCTGGAGATAGCACAGTTACTTACCTGTAACAGGTGATCTCTGGGAACAGCAGGAATTAGTCCTCACAACCCACCCACCTCCCCTAGGAGTTGTATCTTTTATCTATCTATCTTCCTGTCCTCTCTCTGTTGACTCAGCTATAAACTCGAAACTGAGGAGAGCTGTTCAGGAAGGCGGGAAGGCAGTGCGCATGTGCAGTGGGAGGTCCCAAAAGCTTCTATTCTAAGAAGCTGGGGAGCTTTCCCGCACGGGCTCCGTCGGTACCGACGTACCCATATGTGAGGACTAATTCCTGCTGTTCCCAGAGATCACCTGTTACAGGTAAGTAACTGTGCTTTCATACAGGGAGGCATTAGCCAGGGCCGGCAGGGGAGCAAATAGTGAGGATAAACCTCCAAACCGGACGTCCATCCCCACTATTCGCTGTACTAAATGGCCCCCATAATAATTAAATCACAAAAGCATACTAAACAAATGTGAACATTAAAAGACATTACCATGAATGACAGAACGGTCTAATTAGCACACCAAGGGCTGGAGCAAGAAGATGAGGAGCCACTAGGCAAACCTTATCCCTTGCACTCCCTCCCATTGCTATCGCTGCTGCCCTTCTCTGGGACCTACAGCAGCGGCAATGGAGACCTATGGTGCTTACCTCAAAACTATGCCACTGCAAGTATTTGCTTATGTCCCCATCGAAACCCAATGCTGACTTACTTTTCTATGGGAGCAGAATCCACTTCTGTCCCCATGCAAACAGGAAGTCGGCAAGGTTGGGGGCAGAAGCAAACAGCCCTGCAGTGTCAAAGTCCGAGGTAAGTGCAGTAGGGCTGTTAGGCCATTGTGAAAAATTGCAAGAGGGCTTTGAAAAAATTTCATCTGTCATTCGGCCTTGCAAATGTCAGATTAAATTTAATGTAGTGCAAAGTTACACACCTAGGAAAGAACAACCCAAACTATGGTTTCACGATGCAAGATACCACCTTAGAAACCATCACCCAGGAAAAAGATTTAGGCATCATCGTGGATAACGAAACCCTCTACCTAGTGTGCAGCGGCAGCCAAGAAAGCAAATAGAATGCTAGGAATCATAAGGAAAGGAATGGAAAATAGAACAAAGGATACTAGAATGCTTCTGTATCATTCCATGGTGTGACCATACCTTGAATATTGTGTGCAGTTCTGGTGACCATATCTTAAAAAAGAATATAGCTGAATTAGAAAAGGTACAAAGAAGAGTGGCAAAAGTGATAAAGGAAATGGAAAGATACCCCTGTGAGGAGAGGCTTAAAAGACTGGGGCTTTTCAGCTTGGAAAAGTGATGGCTGAGGGAAGATATGATAGAGGTTTACATATTAATGTATGGAGTGGAATGAGTAAAAGTAGATTGTTTACGCCATCAAAAAGTAGAAAGACTAGACACTAGAGGACATGAAACTACAATGCAACCCATTTAAGACTAATGAGAGAAAATATTATTTTTTTTACTCAACATGTAATCAAACTCTGGAATTCGTTACCAGAGTATGTAGTAAAATCTGTTAGTGTAGCTGGGCTTATAAAAAGTTTGGACAAGTTCCTGGAGGAAAGGTCCAGAAACCATTACACTGGTCAACATTGAAATAGTTACTGACTTTAAAAGGCCCTAATCTGTAGTATCTTGGTGAGCTGAACACAAATATAATATTTAAAACATTTTATTGGCTCTCGTTTTGAAGATATTACATGTAATTCATTTTTGATGTTTCACCGTGTAAATTTATCCAGTAGGACATCAACAACATCCCAAATAAGCCTTGAATGATGTAATATTGCATCACATTGCATAATACCAGCATGCACACACAATCCAGTTTATTGCATCATTTTCTGATGCAATGCAATGCAATACTACTGCCAGACGGCTGCTGAAGCCATCTGACGTCAGCAGTGTACTATACGCAGTCGGAAAGGTTGAGCATTTAAAATATTTCAGATTGTGTGTGAAACAGTTTAAGCTACTGTTACATGTAACTTTTATTAATCATATCATTTTAGCCATTTAGGTACAATACAGAACAGTAATGCAGCGAAAGTGCGTTAATACCGTTGACAATTTCTGCTTTATTTGTGGGGAAGTGACATTTGCCAACCAGAAGAAAAGTATTACTTCTCAACTGAAGAAGGCATATCGTCTTTGGATGCAAGATTGGTGACCAAGACAAGCCTTGGGCCCCGCATATATGCTGCGCTACATGTACAACACAGCTTTCACAGTGGTTGAATTGCAAAAGACCATCAATGCTGTTTGCAATCCCCATGGTGTGGAGAGAGAGTCAAGCAACCACATAAATGACTGTTACTTCTCCTTGGTTCCTCCTCTTTCCAGCGGAATAATGAAGCAAAAGAAGTCGACCATAGTCTACCCAAACATTCCGTCTGCATTTAGACCAGTTCCACATGGTGAGGGACTTCCTATTCCAGAACCTCCATCAGAATATTCTTTTGATTCATCTGATGAGGACAAGGGTGAGCCGACCTGTTCTCTTGGTTCATCAGCATGCAGTGACCCAGAGTTTCACTGGGATTCATTATCAACTCCACACAGAATAACACAGGAAGAACTAAATGACCTGGTTCGTGATTTGGACTTATCCAAGAACAAGGCAGAATTGCTAGGATTAAGACTCCAACAATGGAATCTTCTAGAAGAAGATGTCAACATTACTTCATATTGAAAGCGCCACCAGCAGTTCAAGCCTTTCTTCAGAAAGGAAAGTAATCTGGTATTCTGTTCTGATATTGAAAGCCTCATGAATGCCTTAATCACTCATGACCCACAAGACTGGAGACTATTTATAGACTCTTTGAAACCGAGTCTGAAGGCTGTGCTTTTCAATAATGGAAACTGTCTTCCATCTATTCCAGTAGCGCATGCCATCCACATGAAAGACATATGATAACTTAAAGCATCTACTGACTTCCATTAACTATAACAAGTACAGCTGGCACCTCTGTGGTGACTTGAAGGTAGTTGCCTTTTTAATGGGACTGCAGCAGGGATATATAAAATACATGTGTTTCTTATGTGAGCCCACTGACTATTACCCAATGTTGCTAATCCATGTTGGAACAAATGATACTGCCAGGTATACCTCAAACATATCGAAAGTGACTTCATGGCTCTGGGACAGAGGGTGAAGCAGTTAGGTGCACAGGTGGTGTTCTCTTCAATCCTCCCTGTTGAGGGTAAAGGCCAAGGCAGAGAGGCTCGCATCCTGGAGATGAATGCATGGCTGCGTGGATGGTGTCATCGAGAGCGTTTTGGTTTCCTAGACCATGGGATGCAGTTCCAAGGGTTGCAGAGCCGAGATGGCATCCATCTGTCCAAGAGAGGTCAACACATCTTTGGTAGTAGACTGGCTAATCTACTGAAGAGGGCTTTAAACTAGATTTGTTGGGGATGGGTGAAGAAAGCCCCAGGTAGGTGAAAGCCTCCAGGTAGGTGATACATTAAATACCTTTATGGAAATGTGGTAACATATGGAAAGCAGTGTGTATTAATGCCCGTAGCATGGGAAATAAGATCCCTGATGTTGAAGCTTTGGTGGGAGTGGCTGACTTGGATTTAGTGGCAGTTACAGAAACATGGTTCACAGAAAACCATGATTGGGATGTAACTATTCCTGGCTATACTTTATTCAGAAAGGACAGGGTAGGAAGAAGGGGAGGAGGAGTGGCACTATATGTAAAAACTATTAAAGCTTTGGAATTACAGAGCTTAAAAGGGAGAGAGGAGGCATTGTGGGTTAAACTAGAAAGAGGGAAAGAGAAATCTATTTGCATTGGTGTGATATACAGACCTCCCTCACAAGAGGAAGAGATGGACAGAGTTAATTGAAGACATACGCAGTATTGCTAGGAAAGGGGAAGTGTAATCAAACTCTGGAATTTGTTACCGGAGGATGTAGTAAAGGCTGTTAGTGTAGCTGGGTTTAAAAAAGGTTTGGACAAGTTCCTGTAGGAAAGGTCCATAAACCATTATTAAGAAGGGACCCAGGATATCAATGCTTGAACCAATACAAGCATTGTGGAACCTGTGTCCCTTGGGGAAACTGCTAGGTACATATGACCTAGATTGGCCACTGTTGGAAACAGAATACTGGGCTTGATGGACCTTGGTCTGACCCAGTATGGCATATCTTATGTTCTTATGTACTACTGATAGGAGATTTCAATATGCCAGATGTTGATTGACACATTCCTGCTGCAGTATCATCTAGAAGTAAGGAGATCCTGGATTCTCTACAGGGAGAACTATTCAGGCAATTTGTAACATACCCTACACGTGAAGGGGCCATACTGGACTTGGTGCTTATCAATGGTGAAAGTGTTTCTGATGTAGTGGGAGATCATTTTGCATCCAGTGATCACCAGATGGTGTGGATCAGTATTAGGACGAGGGCTGTTAGAATCCATTCAAAGGTGTGAGGATCTTAGACTTTAGAAAGACTAACTTTGCCAAGATGGGTCAATACCTCAGGGAGTCGTTAGTGAGATGGGAACAGCTGGGGGATGTAGAAAAACAGTGGGAAAAACTGAAAGGGGATATTTTAAGGGCAACCAACCTATTTGTTAAATGGTAAATAAAGGTAAAAGGAAAAGTAGACCACTATGGCTTTCGAAAGAAGTAGCTGAAAAAGTGAAGAAAAAGGAGTCCTTCATGAAATACAAGAGATCACAGAGAGAGGAAGACAGGCATCTGTATTTGGAAAAATGTAGAGAAGCTAGCAAAGTAGTCAGGAAGGCAAAGATTCAAAAGGAGGAGGAAATAGCCAATGCAATAAAATGGGGGGATAAGATATTTTTCAGATATGTTAATGAGAAGAGGAAGGGCAAAAGTGGTATTGTCAGACTCAAGGGTACAGGGGAGGAATATGTAGAAGCTGATAAGGATAAAGCGCAATTGCTTAACAAATATTTCTGTTCTGTGTTCACAGATGAAGAACCAGGAGCAGGACCTCAGAAAACACCCACAAACAGGAACAGAAGCGAGGGACATCTTGAACAATGTTCAGAAGACTGTGCTAGTGAGAAACTTTAAAGTAGACAAAGCGATGGGACCGGATGGGATACACCCTAGAATACTGAGGGAACTTGGGGACGTTCTAGCAGCTCCACTGACTGACCTTTTCAATGCCTTGTTGGAGTCGGGAGTGGTGCCAAAGGACTGGAGAGAGGCTCATGTGGTGCCTTTACACAAAAGCGGAAGTACGGATGTGGTTGAAAACTACAGGCCAGTTAGTTTAACTTTGGTGGTGAGTAAATTATTGGAAACGCTGCTGAAAGAGAAAATAGTGAGGTTTCTGGAGTCCAGCGGATTACAGGATCCGAGGCAGCATGGATTCACCAGAGGCAGGTCTTGTCAGGCAAATCTGATTGATTTCTTTGACTGGGTAACCAGGGAGTTGGACCAAGGGAGAGCCCTAGATTTGGTGTATTTGGATTTTAGTAAAGCCTTTGACACTGTTCCTCACAGGCGACTTATAAACAAACTGAGCACCCTAGGAATGGACCCTAAAGTTACTGCTTGGGTTAGAAATTGGTTGGGTGGGAGGCGACAAAGAGTAAGGTAAATGGAGCTCACTCTGAGGAGAAGGATGTTACCAGTGGGGTGCCCCAGGGATCTGTCCTTGGTCCGATTCTTTTTAACATCTTTGTTAGTGATATAGCGGAAGGGCTGTCGGGTAAAGTTTGCCGCTTTGCGGATGATACCAAAATCTGCAATAGAGTAGACACCCAGGAAGGTGTTGATAACATGAGGTGGGATCTAGCTAAGCTTGAAGAATGGTCTAGAATTTGGCACTGGGATTTAATGTTAAAAAAAAGTAAGGTCATGCATTTGGACTGTAGCAGTCCAAGGGAGCAATATAGTATAGGGGGTAAAGTACTTTTGTCCACTAAAGAAGAGCGGGACCTAGGCGTGGTTGTGTCTGATGACCTTAAAGTAGCTAAACAGGTAGAAAAGGCTATGGCAAAAGCTAGAAGGATGCTTGGATGCATACGGAGAGGAATGGCTAGCAGAAAAAAGGAGGTGATAATGCCTCTGTATAAGTCTTTGGTGCGACCTCATTTGGAACATAGAAATATTATGACAGAAAAAGACCACATGGCCTATCTATTCTGTCCTTCCATATCAACAACTACAACAGTCCCCTTTTTACCTTTAGAGATATAGAAACATAGAAATATGAAGACACCTTCAAAAGGATGTGAACAGGATGGAGTCAGTGCAGAGGGTGGCTACTAAAATGATTAGTGGTATTCATTATAAAACATATGAGGACAGACTTAAGGATCTTAATATGTACACCTTAGAGGAAAAGCAGGATAGAGGTGATATGATTGAGATGTTCAAATACCTCCGTGGCATAAATGTTCAGGGAGAGCGCCTCTCAATTGAAAGCAAGTTTTGCTACGAGGGGACATTGGATGAGGGTGAAGAGAGAGAGATTTAGGAGTGATATGCGTAAATATTTCTTTACGGAAAGAGTAGTGTATCCATGGAATAGTCTCCCAGTGGAGGTGGTAGAGATGAGGACAGTAACTGAATTGAAAAAAGCATGGGACAAAAACAGTGGATCTCTAAAGGTAAAAAGGGGATTGTTGTAGTTGTTGATATGGAATGACAGGCTAGATAGGCCATGTGTTCTTTTTCTGTCATATTTCTATGTTTCTATGAGTGGGATAGCCGAGCAAGGGATTGGCACTAGCGGAAGGAATGGAATCGCAGACAAAATGTAACAGTTGGAGAGAATAATATCCAGCACCCAGCTCTGGTTGAGGCTCACAAAATCCTGCGACCACCCCTTCACATCAAACTAGGTTTGATGAAAAACTTCGTGAAAGCCATGGACCGCACTTCGCCAGCTTTTCGATACCTGCATGAAAAATTCCCTCGACTCAGTGAAGCAAAGATTAAAGAGGGCGTTTTTGGGGTCCTCGGATTCGAGAGCTCTTCAAAGATGACCAGTTCAACAACTTGTTGCAGGGTGATGCGAAACAAGCATGGAATGCTTTTCGCCTAGTGTCAACAAACTTTCTCGGGAATGTTAGGGCAGAAAACTACAAGCAGCTAGTAGAAGACATACTGATGCAGTATCAGAAACTTGGCTGCAATATGCCTCTAAAGATCCATTTCCTTGATTCCCATCTTGATTTCTTTCCTGACAACTGTGGTATGGTTAGTGATGAACAGGGCGAACGTTTTCACCAGGATATCGCAACGATGGAGCAAAGATACCAGGGGAAAATGGTCCACTACAGTACTGGCTGACTACTGCTGGACACTCCCCAGAGAAGCTCTGGAACAGCTGTACAAGAGACAGGCGAAAAAATCTAAGAAGTAGTCTATGACTTGGTTTTTTACAGGTATTAACCGAAGGCCTATTATATTTACTATTGACAAGCATTTCGTGATGTAAACATTAATTCTTGTAGATTACAAAAAAACCAGAGCCAAGTTTGCAATTTCACTGTCATATAATTTCACTGTTCAGCATATAAAAATGGATAAGAAATTACTATTTTTATTTCAGTAACATGACTTTTGTAAAAATTTGCTGACCAGTGTTACTAAAGAGGACCTGGGAAATCCACTGCTTCCTCAGGACAGGCATTGTGTGACCTGTGTGCCTCGTTGGGAACTTGTCATGTACTTGTGACCTGGATTGGTCCCTGTTGGAAACAGGATACTGGGTTTGCTGAAGCCTGGTCTGACCCAGTAAGGCATATCTTATGTTCTTATGAGGTAAGCGCCGTAGGACTATTTCAGGCCATTGCCACTGCTGTAGGTGCGTGAGAGGGGAAGCAGCAGCAATGTCAATGGGCACCCCTAGATGGCTGGCACTCCAGGCGACTTCCTAGTTTGCCTAATGGTAGCACCATTCCTGAGCACAAGTTTGTACTGTGTGATGTTCTTTTGATATCCATGGTTATCACCTAGAGCATTATGGTGGTTCTCTTCTTCTTGAGACAGAGAGCATGGTTCTTTCCAAAGCCTGCTGAAGAGAAGCCTTGCATTATCCCATATTTAATGCTGTTGAATAACATGCTAAGGTTTTCAGTCACAGCGCAACATATATGTCTTATTTAAAATTATCCTCAGAGGCTTCTTGTTATCTCAAAGAGGATAATTTTATAAATGGGTGCCTAGGCTATCGAGGCACATAAAAGCAACATATGCATCTAATCCATATGCTTTCTTCTGTTTAAGTTCTTCTTTTAAGAAGGCGGTCTCTAAAGGGATCATTAGTTTTGTGCATACCATGACAGTTATGAACCTCACTCCTAAGCCAGGATATGTGAAGTATGATCTCAGTCTTGCACGTTTACTGCTAACACTTGTCATAGTACTTGCATCATGCCAAAGAGAACCTACTCATGGAGTTCAGAGGATGTAATATGTATAGGCAATCTATCAAAATGTGCTTTGAAATTGCTTTTAATCAAGCTGGTGGCACCCAGCATGATGGGAACATTTTCTGTATCTTTCTTCCACATTTTCTTGGACTCCAACTGCATTTCTTGGTATTTGAGAATCTTTTCTCTCCACACCATTCACAGAATAATCACTGTGTAGATTGCATTCCGTCTTCTTTCTGTCTGGGACAAAATTATTGAGCCATTGGAACTGGAACCAAAAAACAACTTCAATTGCTTCTACCTGGCTACAGAATTCAAAAGAATTGTAATTGCAATTTAATTTACTCACACTTTTCTGCAAACAAAGTACTGCATGCTATAATTGGCTTAATTACAAATATAATCTAATAAATCATAAAAATATAGGACACCAATTCTTCAATATATCTAGAACACGTCAACATAGAATGACAATGTAGTCCTCTCCCCTCCAGCACCCCTTACACCACTCGGCTGTTGAAACACTTGGTTACAAAGCTAAAAGAAGAAATGAAACTCTCTCACCTCACACAATAATACAAACATCTCTAAAGAAGGCTGTGAATTAATTTTCATGTTCCCTGCTGAGACTATTGGCCCGCAAGTACCTTTTTATCCATTGACCTACAAGCTCATTTTCAAAGCGGAATGTCTTTCTTTAGCACAGACAGTACTTCAAAAGCTCAGATAACAGGATGTGTTCAGGAAGATGGGGCTGTTAGGAGCAGGAAATGTGGGACATGTGGAGAGGGAAAGAGGAGGCAAGAGAACAGATATCAACATACATGAACATGATCAAAATAGTGCCCAATGCATTTAGAAAAGAAAGGACCCTATATTGAAAGGGATTAATGCAGTTAGTAGACCACTAAGTGTCAGGGTGTACCTTGGGTTGCACCTGGGGATAACCAGGCAGTGACAATATTCATCTGCTGCCCAGTTATTCGTTGGTGGCAAAAGTCAGGCATAGTAAAGGGTGGGCTTACTGGACAGTGGCTGAATATCGCCACTGCCCAGTTAGTTTCCTGGCTATCCAGCTGACCCATATTCAATGCTGGTGGCTAGATATGGCCTCCAGCGTTGACTATCCAGGTCTGTGGTTCAGTGGTGATGACTAGCCGCTGTAATTGAGCTAGCCATTACTGCTGAATATCGGACCCAAAGTGTATTTTCATACCAAAGATTCACCTCTATAACAACTGCTTTTCAAACACTGTAATATACTTTTGTAGTGTATAAAATACTGTATTGTAGTTACTA
Organism: Ichthyophis bannanicus; assembly: GCA_033557465.1. Lineage (NCBI taxonomy): Eukaryota > Metazoa > Chordata > Amphibia > Gymnophiona > Ichthyophiidae > Ichthyophis > Ichthyophis bannanicus. Next base: position 78,042,978 of record CM066049.1, on the reverse strand, counting down.
GCTATTGAAAATAAAGGTCCATCTGACAAGTTCCAGAAGTTCTCATGGTATGAAAAGACTGTTGAATATGTGCTGCAAGACGGACAAGACTGTAATAGTTACTCTATGTTCTACCAGTAAGTCCCTCGTAGAAGGTATCTGATGGGAACAAAGAGATTTGGTCTTCCTACCCAAGATTGGGCTCCCCTTTGCAGACTTTCTAGCTCTGGCTTGGCCCTCTGATATGGCCACTGCTATGAGACTATTAGCACTTGAATTTGCTGTGTTGTATGGCCATAGGAATTGTAGTCAATGTTGTGATTAGACTATCTAAAGGCAACTATAGACAAGACCTCATGATACAGGTTGATTTTAGAGGAGGAGATGGTCAAATGATAGTGTCTTTTTGTCACGGAGCTGTCTGCTTTTCCTTTCTGGCATCAGTAGGATGAATGTGCTGAAGCCAACTAAAGCATTCTCTGATGTTAATTCTTCTCTCTGGAAGACATCTGAGGACTATGAAATTGTTGTGATTTCTTCAATCTTGGAATTCTATTCTCTTTCATTTCTTCTGGGATCCAGAAGATCTCCCTCTTGTTCTTAGCATTGAGAACCAGCAGCATGATCCTGGCTTATATTTATATGGATTTGCAGGAAGGAGACTGAGCCCTTAAGAAAAAGAAGGCAATAGATAGCATGTTTGTGATATTTGTGTTGCGAGGCCCAGCTATTCTATTTAGTAGAGAAACATTCTTAGCAAGTACTGTAAAAGCTGAGGTTTTAAAGATCAGTATATATGCTAATAGTGTTCAAGAGCTATTGAAGGCATCTTACTGCTTTTTTTTAAAGTACTATAACATTTGTTTAGCATGTGCATGCTAAAAACCCTTTGAGCTTTAGGGCATAGGACTCATGAGGCCGATGAAAGAACCTTTCTGTATAGTCTTGTAACATGGAGAAATTGTAGGACAAGTGCTAAAAACCTTGTTACATTTTCTTCAGAGATGTTAACAGTTCTTCAAAGGCTGCAGGCCTCACAGGAATATCTCCCCGCCCACCAATGAAATCTTCTGCCGGTAGTTGCCTCTGCTAATATCCTGCCACCCTTAGGGTGGCCTTCACTCACCTACATGCCTGTCGCCCTGTTTTGCTTTTGAATGTCTATACCCAGTGCATTTTTCCTAGAAAAAAACATGCTGGTAATCATATGTAGGGCTCTTTCATTAATACATGAGGACCATGGGTCAGTTTTAGCAGGCAATGAAAAAAGGAGCTGGTACCCCCTCAAAAAAATCCACATTCTCAAAACTCACAGGGCTGTGGTACTAATTTTGTGCATCACAAGATTAGCACAGCCAGTCCATACATTTCAAAAATAATCATGGTGCCATCGTTCAAGAGGGGGCAATGTATTAGAAAGAAGATCTTTATGTTCTAATATGTGGAAGGCTGAAAGACACATTTTAGGTAGTACGCGGGGATCAGGATTGAGACGTTGAACACAATTCTGATGGTATTTTACAAACAGCTCTGCCAAATGTGGAGCTGGTTCTAAAATACATAGGACATGCAGGATCGCCCGGGGATTGATATCCATTGTAGCAAGAGGCACCATTTAAAAAATGTACATGTGGAAAACATCAACAGAGGAAACGTGGCAACTTACTGAGGTCAACGTCAACATTTCACAACTATCACCACCACACAAACACCAAGTAAATTACCCCAACGACACACCCATATCAAAGGGAACAAATCTCAAAAACACCCTAAAACCAAAGCAAAGAACACTATTGGATCTCAAATACAACTCACACGAACCACACACCAAGAACATCACACATGTAACATTATCCTTATTAATGCTAGGTCAATAAGGAATAAAACGCATATTATCCACAACATTCTAACTGACGAACAACCAGATATCCTATGCATAACAGAAACATGGCTCACTGACTCAGACTCTGCAACAATGAATCAAATACAGAAGCCCGGATACCAACTATACAACTGCCCACGCATCAACAGAAGAGGAGGCGGAGTCCTTATAGCAGCCAAAACCAGCCTTCAACTCACAACCACATCTACGGTCACAAATCCCGATCTTGACCTACTTAAAGTCGAGAGCATGGCATTATCCATCTGCCTAATCTATCGACCTCCCTCACCACAGCACGAAACACTAGCCACAGCACTAGAAACCATCACATCCACACAAAGCAAAAAATTCCAGATCATCCTCGGAGATTTGAACCTAGCATCAATTCCTCCGTCCCACACGGACTCCTTCTATGAAGCCATCGACCAATTGGGTTTCCAACAAATAATAAGCAACCCCACACACGATAGAGGAAACATCCTAGATATGATTTTCATACCCAGAAATCCACAACAAAGCAATGAACCACCTATAATAAACATAACTCAAGTACCATGGTCAGACCACCACCAAATCAACTGTAAACTTAAACTACAGTGCCAACCCAAAAACTCAAAGGAGATGAGAATGACCAACCCCATTAGGAAATTCAGCAAACTCAACGAGGAACACCTCATAAGCACCATTGCATCCCACATAAACCTAGATTCCACAGACCTAGACGAACTAACTAACGGATGGAACACACACATCCAAAATACATCTAACCCAACTTTGAAACACACATCAAACCCACATAAGATCAACTCGGAACCCTGGTACACAGGAACTCTAATAAAATCAAAAAGGGAGCTCCGTAAAATAGAGAGAAAATGGAGACAAACCAAATCCTCCGATCTCAAAACTAAATACATGGCCCATCTCGCAAAATACAAAGACGACGTGAACAATGCAAAAAAATTACATCACACCAACATCCTAAACAAGGCAATCAATCGCCCACGAGAGTTATTTGAACTAGTCAAATCACTAACCAAAACCGACCAAAATGCCAACCTCAACAAATCCATCAAGGTCCAAACACTGGCAAACCACTACGCGACCAAACTGACGGCCCCTGGTCCTCCACCCCCCCCCCCCCACCAACACCACAAATCAGAAGTGAGAACAACACAACGCAAAACCAGTTATGGGAGCACTTCCACAAAATAGGAACCCAGCAAATCACAGCCATTGTCACAAGCCTGAAAAGCACCACCTCCCCACTAGATCCCTGTCCTGCATCCTGGATCAAGGCAGTGAAACAAGACATAGCACCTCACATAGCACACATAGTTAACCTATCCCTACAACAAGGAATCATGCCCTCAGAACTAAAGAAATCAGTCATTAGACCAATCCTAAAAAACACTACACTCAACGGAGAAGACCCAGCCTCCTACCGTCCCATATCAAGTATCTCATTCCTGGCAAAGATCATAGAAAAAACGGTCCTTCTACAACTCCAAGACCATCTGACTGACAGTGCTCCTCTTGATGACCAGCAATATGGCTTCAGGCAACATCATGGAGTTGAAACCCTGTTACTAGTTCTACTTAACAACCTCCTAAAGGGCCTTGAAAACAAAAAGAAAATGTACATTCTTGTATTCATTGACATCTCAGCTGCCTTTGATACAGTTAATCATGGGACCCTCATAAATAGGATAAAATCAATAGGAATAACAGGAACCCCACTAAAATGGTTCTCATCCTACATCTCAAATCGAACACAACAGGTTCAATTCAACGGAGAAAAAGCAGAATCTTTCTCACAAACACAGGGAATCCCCCAAGGCTCTGCTCTCTCAGCACTTCTGTTTAACATATATATGCAGCCACTATGCATAATTTTCTCACGGCACGAAATTAATTACCACATCTATGCCGATGATATCATGCTATACACACAACTAGACACTAAAAACCCAGACTACAACCCACTGGAGACATGTATCGGAGAGATGCAAGACTGGTTACAACAAAGTAGCATGTCAATTAATCACAAAAAAACCGAAGTAATGTATATCTCCAAAGAACCGAATTTTGACCCTCCCACATCAATAACACTATGTAACAACACTTACCAAACAAAAAAAGAAATAAAGTATCTAGGAGTCACATTTGACTGTGACCTAAAGATGGAAAAACACCTCCGAAAGACCAACAGAGCAGTTTTCCACAAGCTTAGAGTGCTCCAACCCATTCGGAATATTATTGATCCCAAAGACTTCAGAACAGTGGCCCAAGCACTCATCATGCCACATTTTGACTACTGCAACGCCATCCTACAAGGTTTACCTAAAAAAACCCTAAACATATTACAAATGGCACAAAATGTAGCTGCCAGGGTCATAATGAAGAAAAATCTAAGTGACCACATCACACCAGTGCTAATTCAATTACACTGGCTACCCATAACAGCTCGCACAAAATACAAAATACTAACAACCACCTTCAAACTCATCCACAACTTAGCACCTTCCTTCCTCAACAACCTAGTAAGATTGCAACCTCCTACCCGAAACAGAAGAACCCACAATTCCAACATCCTTCACACTCCAACAGATATAAGATCTGCCAAAACTAACACCAGCCACAGGGCTTTCTCATATGTGGCGCCAACACTGTGGAACCAACTCCCACCAGAACTACGAGCTAGCAATGACCTTCTAGACTTCAGAAAGAAACTCAAAACGCACATTTTCCAATCACATTTCAACCTGAACTAAACCCACAGATGAAGCAGCCCCTGACCACTGTGTCCAAGAAGATTATCCTGTATATATGTATTTATGTATATCTGTAAATGAACTCCCCCATAGCTAAGAAGTGTTAACTCTGTATGATGTGCTTTTCTGACAATCTGTATGTAAGCAAAATTTGTACCTGCCTTGATTCGACAGTCCAAGAAGATTATCCTGTATATATGTATTTATGTATATATGTAAATGAACTCCCCCATAGCTAAGAAGTGTTAACTCTGTATGATGTGCTTTTCTGACAATCTGTATGTTAACAAAATTTGTACCTGCCTTGATTCGGCAGTTTCACAATAGTAATCCTACCCGCTTCTGATCGCTGGAAGGAGCGGGCTACAAATGCTTGCTAAATAAAAAATAAATAACTTGCACCTGTAGATGCACATGGACCATTTTGCAAACTTAGTATTGTCTGTAAGTAATAGCGGCAGCTACACGTCTATCTTGAACTGACTTCATTTTGGAGGGGGAACACCCTTAATCCCCCCCCCCCCTGTAAAGGGCTGGTCGACATGCACACTTTTTAAAAACCTGCACGTGCCGGGGAGTAGATGTACGTCTGGATGTGGAGAAATCTGAAGTTACACATGCATTCCGGAATGTAGATGTAGATATTTGCACCAACCAGACCACGCCCAGACGATGCCCCTGACACGCCCCCTCAAAACTTCCATGTCCTAAGGACATCCACATGTAAACTGGACCTTTCTAAAATGACCATTTGTACATTCCTATTATTTACTCATATGCTGGATTACACATGTATAAGTCACAAACAGGGCTTCTAAAATAACCTCTAAATGTATCACTGCTATCTGGATAATTTTGCTTCTACACCCTTCCCCCCTCTGCCCCTTCACTATATGGATAGTATCTGACTGGTCCTAATCACAGCTAAAAATCCACAGATAAGTTAGCTTCTGAAGTTGGCCCCAATTATAATAATATTCTACTCCTGAAAATAATAGCTTCACATTAAACAGGAATGACTGTTGCAATTTTACTACAGTGTACGTACTGCATAGTCAAGTCTGTTTGGTTGTATCTATCATATACATTTAATAGAACTGAAGTGTGCGGCAGTATTCAATAAGACCTCAGTGCTTTGCAGAAAGCATCACATTTTCCAGAGTGTTTCTTGCACAACTCATATTTTGGGAAATGTTGTCTAAGCAATATGGTTACTGTACTTTTTTTAGTGCTGTCAAGTCAGTGCTGACTCTTGGCGACCCCAGCAGCCTCTGAGTTTTCTTGGCAATGTATCACCGGAAGTAGATTGCCAGACCATTTCTTCCAAGGGTACTGTACTAGTCCACTTTAAATGCACACGAATATCAGTCAGTATGGTGAAAAAGACGAACAGAAAAGTTTTGCAGTATAATTTTGTTCTTTTATGCTCTTTACTTTTGGAATCAATTGTCTAAATAGAGTCCTAGAATTGCCTAGTAAATATACTTTTTGCTTATATTTTTCGCTTGGACTGTGATCCAAGCCGGTCTTTTATATTTGCTGTTGGTTCCTCAGATGTGTGCTCTGCTGGGCTTCATTTCAAGAGGACAAGGCACATCTCTTAGGCCACTGACTGTTCTGTTGGATCGCTGGCTTTCTGCACCATTGTCTTGTGGGCTATTAAAAAAAGATTAGAAGTTTAATGCGTCGGAGTTTAATGGCATCAGCAGTCGGCAAACTCTGTACCTACTGTGAAAATGACAAAAATCAATAGTTAATCCAGTGCAGTCAGTCAGTCTTTTCAACATTGCACACAAATTGATTTCAATATTACTCTTTACATTCCCGTCACTTAATCAGCCTGTTTGTTCAATGACGAAGGCCTTCCGATTTTTTCACATGTAAATAGATTACTTGGATCTTTTTATATTTTAATCACCTAGGATGTAGATGGCATAAAAGTCCTCTGAAGGATAACTAGATCACAAAATCAGTCTTTCTGAACTCCTTGCAAAGAAGATAATCTATGGATATATCTGAGTTAGATTAGTAGAACTGCCTTATAAGAAAAGGGATAGGCAGGGCGCTATGGGGCTACCAGGTAATTTAAACTTTTGGGAAGGATGAGCACATTCATGAAAGGTACTCCAGGCAAAAAAAGGCCCCAAAAAAACAATTCTACAACTATTACTAGATAGTTATTATATATTTATTTATAGCATTTGCATATTCATTCACCTTCCACAATAAACTATCAAAGTGGAGTATGATTGTTTACATCATTTGATCGATTGTTTACATCATCAGAATATAAAAAGACTAGGGGACATACAATGAAGCTAATAAGAGAAAATATTTTTTCACTCAATGTGTAAGCAAACTCTGGAATTTGTTACCGGGGGATGTAGTAAGAGCTGTAAGAGTAGCTGGGTTTAAAAAAGGTTTGGACAAGTTCCTAGAGGAAAGGTCCATAAACCATTATTAAAAGGGACTCGGGATATCACTGCTTGACCCTATACAAACATTTGGGGAAACTGCTAGGTACTTGTGACCTGGATTGGCCGCTGTTGGCAACAGGATACTGGGCTTGATGGACCTTGGTCTGACCCAGTATGGCATACCTTATGTTCTTATGTTCAAATTCAAAGTACACTCAACCTTGGTATCTCCTACATGTAATAAATATATCCGCATAAGAATATACATAAGAACATAAGAAATGCCATACAGGGTCAGACCAAGGTCCATCTAGCCCAGTATCATGTTTTCAACAGTGGCCAATCCAGGTCACAATTACCTGGCAGGTTCCAAAAAGCACATAGGCTCCACAATGCTTGTTCTGAGGCAAGCAGTGGATTTCCTGGGTCCTCTTTAAAATTGATTAATGGACCTTTACTCCAGGAACTTTTCCAAACCTTTTTTTTAAACCCAGCTACACCAACAGCTTTTACTACATTCTCCAGTAACGAATTCCAGAGTTTGATTATGCATTGAGTGAAAAAATATTTTCTCTTATTAGTCTTAAATGGGTTACATTGTAGCTTCATTGCATGTTCCCTAGTCTTTCTACTTTTTGATGGCGTAAACAAAGAATCTACATTTACCTATTCCATTCCATTCATTAATTTATAGAACTCTATCATATCTCCCCTCAGTCATCTCTTTCAAGTTGAAAAGCCCCAACCTTTCCTTATAGGAGTATCTTTCCATCCCCTTTACCATTTTGGTGGCTTTTCTCTGTACCTTTTCTAATTCCACTACAGTCAAACCTCAGTTTTCGTATGCCCTAGTTTTCGTACGATTCGGTTTTTGTTGACTCTTTTCGTCAAGATTTTGTCCCAGTTTTCATACAGTTGAAAATGGAACACCATCTTGTGGCCAGAAGTGGTATTTTCTTTATTTTGATTCTCTTGCTGATTGACTGTCTTCCATATGCGAACAAGAGTCTTCAATAAAAGTAAAAGTGATGTTCATTTATCCATTTCATTAGTCATTTATATTTATTTCTCATTGTTTTCTGTATGTAAAAATATAGTTATTCTCTATAAAATGTATTTTTTGTTAATATTTTTGGGTGTCTGGAACAGATTAATTGGATTTACAATATTTCTTATGGGAAATATTTCTTCAGTTTTCATACATTCGGTTTTAGCAGACTTGATTTGTTGGGGATGGGTGAAGAAAGCCCCCAGGTAAGTGAAAGCCCCCAGGTAAGTGATACATTAAATACCTTTATGGAAATGGGTAACAGGGGTAACATATGGAAAGCAGTGTGTATTAATGCCCGTAGCATGGGAAATAAGATCTCTGAAGTTGAAGCTTTGGTGGGAGTGGCTGACTTAGATTTAGTGGCAGTTACAGAAACATGGTTCACAGAAAACCATGACTGGGATGTAACTATACCTGGCTATACTTTATTCAGAAAGGACAGGGTAGGAAGAAGGGGAGGAGGAGTAGCACTATATGTAAAAACTACTATTAAAGCTTTGGAATTACAGAGCTTAAAAGGGAGAGAGGAGGCATTGTGGGTTAAACTAGAAAGAGGGAAAGAGAAATCTATTTGCATTGGTGTGATATACAGACCTCCCTCACAAGAGGAAGAGGTGGACAGAGAGTTAATTGAAGACATATGCAGCATTGCTAGGAAAGGGGAAGTGCTACTGCTAGGAGATTTCAATATGCCAGATGTTGATTGGCACTTTCCTGCTGCAGTATCATCTAGGAGTAAGGAGATCCTGGATTCTCTACAGGGAGAACTATTCAGGCAATTGGTAACAGACCCCACACGTGAAGGGGCCATACTGGACTTGGTGCTTACCAATGGTGAAAGTGTTTCTGATGTTGTAGTGGGAGATCATTTTGCATCCAGTGATCACCAGATGGTGTGGTTCAGTATTAGGACTAGGGCTGTTAGAATCCATTCCAAGGTGAAGATCTTAGACTTTAGGAAGACTAACTTTGCGAAGATGGGCCAATACCTCAGGGAGTCGTTAGTGGGATGGGAACAGCTGGGGGATGTAGAACAACAGTGGGCAAAACTGAAAGGGGGTATTTTAAAGGCAACCAACCTTTTTGTTAAAATGGTAAATAAAGGCAAAAAGAACAGGAGACCGCTATGGTTTTCGAAGGAAGTAGCTGAAAAAGTGAAGAAAAAGAGGGAGGCCTTCATGAAATACAAGAGATCACAGAGAAAGGAAGACAGGCATCTGTATTTGGAAAAACTTAGAGAAGCTAGCAAAGTAGTCAAGAAGGCAAAGATTCAAAAGGAGGAGGAAATAGCCAATGCAATAAAATGGGGAGATAAGACATTTTTCAGATATATTAGTGAGAAGAGGAAGGGCAAAAGTGGTATTGTCAGACTCAAGGGTACAGGGGGGGAATATGTAGAAGCTGATAAGGATAAAGTGGAATTGCTTAACAAATATTTTTGTTCTGTGTTCACAGATGAAGAACCAGGAGCAGGACCTCAGAAAACACCCACAAATAAGAACAGAAGCGAGGGACATCTTGAACAATTTTCAGAAGACTGTGTTCGTGAGAAACTAGCTCAACTTAAAGTAGACAAAGCGATGGGACCGGATGGGATACACCCTAGAATACTGAGGGAACTTGGGGACGTTCTAGCAACTCCACTGACTGATCTTTTCAATGCCTCGTTGGAGTCGGGAGTGGTGCCAAAGGACTGGAGAGAGGCTCATGTGGTGCCTTTACACAAAAGCGGAAGTAAGGATGTGGTTGAAAACTACAGGCCGGTTAGTTTAACTTCGGTGGTGAGTAAATTAATGGAAACGCTGTTGAAAGAGAAAATAGTGAGGTTTCTGGAGTCCAGCGGATTACAGGATCCGAGGCAGCATGGATTCACCAGAGGCAGGTCTTGTCAGACAAATCTGATTGATTTCTTTGACTGGGTGACCAGGGAGTTGGACCAAGGGAGAGCTCTAGATGTGGTGTATTTAGATTTCAGTAAAGCCTTTGACACTGTTCCTCACAGGCGACTTATAAACAAACTGAGCACCCTAGGGATGGACCCTAAAGTTACTGCTTGGGTTAGAAATTGGTTGGGTGGGAGGCGACAAAGAGTACAAGTAAATGGAGCTCACTCTGAGGAGAAGGATGTTACCAGTGGTGTGCCCCAGGGATCTGTCCTTGGTCTGATTCTTTTTAACATCTTTGTTAGTGATATAGCGGAAGGGCTGTCTGGTAAGGTTTGCCTCTTTGCGGATGATACCAAAATCTGCAATAAAGTAGACACCCAGGAAGGTGTAGATAACATGAGGAGGGATCTAGCTAAGCTTGAAGAATGGTCTAGAATTTGGCAGCTGGGATTTAATGTTAAAAAATGTAAGGTCATGCATTTGGGCTGCAGCAATCCAAGGGAGCAATACAGCATAGGAGGTGAAGTACTTTTGTCCACTAAAGAAGAGCGGGACCTAGGCGTAGTTGTGTCCGATGATCTTAAAGTAGCTAAACAGGTAGAAAAGGCGACGGCAAAAGCTAGAAGGATGCTTGGGTGCATACGGAGAGGAATGGCTAGCAGAAAAAAGGAGGTGATAATGCCTCTGTATAAGTCTTTGGTGCGACCTCATTTGGAGTATAGTGTGCAATTCTGGAGACCGCACCTTCAAAAGGATGTGAACAGGATGGAGTCGGTGCAGAGGGTGGCTACTAAAATGATTAGTGGTCTTCATTATAAAGCATATGAGGACAGACTGAAGGATCTTAATATGTACACCTTAGAGGAAAGGCGGGATAGAGGTGATATGATTGAGATGTTTAAATACCTCCGTGGCATAAATGTTCAGGGAGAGAGCCTCTTTCAATTGAAAGCAAGTTCTGCGACGAGGGGACATGGGATGAGGGTGAAGGGAGATAGATTCAGGAGTGATATGCGGAAATATTTCTTTACGGAAAGATTAGTGGATCCGTGGAATAGTCTCCCAGTGGAGGTGGTAGAGATGAGGACAGTAACTGAATTCAAAAAAGCATGGGACAAACACAGAGGATCTCTAAAGGTAAAAAGTGGACTGTTGTAGTTGTTGTTATGGAAGGACAGACTAGATGGGCCATGTGGTCTTTTTCTGTCATCATGTTTCTATGTTTCTATGTTTCTATGGATTAATCACGAAAACCAAGGTTCCACTGTTTATCCTTTTTAAGATACAGTATCCAGTATTGCACACAATAGTCAAACTGTGGTCGCACCATGGAATGACAGAGAGGTATTATAATATCTTTGTTTTGTTCTCCATTCCTTTCCTTATGATACCTAGCATTCTATTTGTTTTCTTGGCCACCACTGCACACTGGGCAAAGGGTTTCAACATGTTATCCACGATGACACCTAAATCTTTTCCTGGGTGGTGGTTCCTAATGTGGAGCCTTGCATCATGTAACTATAGTTTGGGTTGTTTTTTCATAGGTGCATAACTTTGCACTTGTCCACATTAGGTTTAATCTTCCATTTGAACATCCAGTTTTCCAATTTATCAAGGTCCTCTTGCAATTTTTCAAAATCCTCTTGTGTTTTAATAACTTTGAATAATTTTTTGTCATCTGAAAAATCACCTCACTCATTCATAAATGACCTGGAAATGGGATTATGTTAAAAAGCAGCAGGGCTAGCACAGATCCCTGGTGTACTCCAGTATTCTCCTTTCTCCATTGAGAAATTTGTCCATTTAGCCCTACTCTCTGCTTTCTATCTTTAAAGTAGTTCCTGATACACAATAGTACACTGCCTCGAATCCTATGACTTTTTAATTTGGCCAAGAGCCTCTCATGAGGGACCTTGTCAAAGGCTTTCTGAAAGTCCAGATACACTATATCAACTAGTTCACTTTGGTCTATCTGTTTGTTCACATTTTTTTTCAAAAAAAATATTACAGATTAGTAGGACGAGACCTTCCTTGGCTAAAGCCATGTTGGCTTTCTCCCATTAAACCATGACTATGTACATGTTCAGTAATTTTTATTCTTTACTACTACCACTACTACTACTACTAAGCATTTATAAAGCACTACCAGGCGCACACAGCGCTGTACAATGAAAACACAAAAAGACAGTCCCTGCTCAAAAGAGCTTACAATCTAATCTTCGTTCTAATCTTTATGGACATTGCCGCTGCCTTCGATACAGTAGACCATGAAGTCCTCCTTCGACGCCTCCGAGAGAAGGGAGTCCACGGTTCTGCGCTATCTTGGTGCGCGTCATACCTCTCGGATCGTTGGCAGCACGTCCGTTCTGGCCCCTCCACATCCGACCCCTTCCTCCAAACGAAAGGTGTTCCACAAGGCTCCTCCCTATCTGCCTTGCTGTTTAACATTTACATGCAACCCATCTGTGACCTTATCCACTCATTTAACATCAACTGCCTTGTCTATGCTGACGACGTCTTGATGTACATGCCAATCTCGACTGAACATCTTGACCTCTCCCCTCTAATCAAATGCTTTGACGCAGTCACAGATTGGATAAATGCTCAAAGGCTTAAGTTAAACTTCAAAAAGACAGAAGCCCTCTTTGTCACCAGGAATCCAGCATTTACTCCACCCATATCCATTAAAGTTCGTGACGCAGAGCTCATATGCAAGGCTACAGTAAGATACCTTGGAGTTACACTTGATCAGCAGCTCAACATGAAGGCTCATATCAACAACATAACAAAATTGGTATATCATAAAATCCGGACCCTTCGCCATCTTCGTCAACTGTTAGAACCTGAAAACTTTCGAACTGTTTTTCAGGCCCTAATAATGCCCCACCTTGATTACGCCAATGCGATATTACACGGCCTTCCAAAAAGTACGACCAACCCCTTACAACTTGCAATGAATTCAGCCGCAAGATTCCTCCACGGAGCCTCCAGAAGATCCCACATTACTCCAATATTAAAGCAGTTACATTGGCTCCCCATACAAGCCAGGATCTCGTTCAAGATTCTAACTATGACCCATAAGGCCATCAAGAAATACCCAGCCACTGCCGTCTCTGAGCTAGTATCAATTACACCTCCTAATCGGGTAAGGAGATCCAATGCCTCAAATACCCTCATTCTACCTAAGGCAAGCACTAAGTGCTCTCAAGTTACCAATTCTAGAGCCTTTGCCTTCTTTGCACCATCCTGCTGGAACGCTCTACCCGCAACTATCAGAACCATCAGTGATCTCTGTCAATTCAAGAAGGCACTGAAACATCACCTTTTTCTCCTTCACTATGATGCCTCAGTCTCCACCTCACATCCACCCACTTCCACACCTCAACGCAGCTCCTCAAGCGCATGCATCTCACATTCTTGACTGAATACCCGCAATCACACATTTAACCTTCCTCCACTATGAGATGCTTGTACAGTCCATTTAACCCTTTATATAGCTACATAAAGTGGTTTTGTATATATTTATCATGTTTTTCCCTGTTAAGAAATTGTTTTAATGTATATCCAAGTTATGATACCTGTTTATTGTAAGCACAAATCACCAAACTGAGATGTGTAGTTTAATGTTCACTGTAAACCGCGCTGATGTCAATAGCGCGGTATAAAAGAGACTTTAAATAAAAATAAATAAATAAAAAAAAAGACAAAGCAAGAAAAGGAGTAGAAAAAAAGATAAGAACAAGGGCAAAGAGACAAGAGCAGGAGAGACATTTCCAGTGCTAGCCCCCCCATAGCCCATTGCCAGTCCTAGATCCCCCTCCCCAGTCCATTACCAGTCCTAACCTCCCTCCCCCCCCCCCATCAGCCCAGGGAAACTTTAAAAGAAAAAACAAACTTGCTGTTGCCGCTACCGCCGTGGCAGCAGCAGAATAAAGTGTCTCCCCTGTGGCCCCCACCCGCCCAACAGAGCCCTCTCTCGATCACTCTCCTTTGCACGGCTTTCAGAGCTACGAAGGAAGGGTTTCCCTCTCGTGGTTCTGTTAAGCCGGCCGGGGCTGATGGGAAACAGGAAATTCCTCTATCATATCTCCCCTCAGCCGTCTCTTTTCCAGGTTGAAGAGCCCTAACCTTTTTAGCCTCTCTTCACAGGAGTAGCCTTCCATCCCCTTTACCATTTTGGTGTCTCTTCTCTGTACCAGAATTGCACGCAATATTCAAGGTGTAGTCACACCATGGAACGATACAGAGGCATTATAATATCCTTTTGTTTTATTTCCCATTCCTTTCTTTATGATACCTAGCATTCTATTTGCTCTCTTGGCCACTGCCGCACCCTGGGCGGAAGGTTTTAACATGTTATCCACGATGACGCCTAAATCTTTTTCCTGGGTGGTGGTTCCCAATGTGGAACCTTTGCATCATGTAACCATAGTTTGGGTTGTTGTTTCCTAGGTGCATAACTTTGCATTTGTCCATGTTAAATTTCAACTGCCATTTGGAAGCCCAGTCTTCCAATTTATCAAGATCCTCTTGCAATTTTCCACAATCCTTATGGGTTTTAACAACTTTAAATAGTTTTGTCTCATCTGCAAATTTAATAACCTCACTCGGTATTCCCTTTTCCAGGTCATTTATGAATATGTCAAAAAGCATTGGACCCAGCACAAATCCCTGGGGTACTCCACTATTCACCTTTTTCCATTGGGAAAATTGGCCATTTAGCCCTACTCTCTGCTTTCTATCTTTTAACCAGTTCCTGATCCACAATAGTGCATTACTCCTATCCCATGACGTTTTAGTTTTGACAAAGTCTCTGATGAGGGACCTTGTCAAAGGCTTTCTGAAAGTCCAGATACACTATATCAACCGACTCACCTTTGTCCACCTGTTTATTCACACCTTCAAAAAACATAACATATTAGCTTTAGACAAGGAATATCTTGTTTTACTATGTTGGCTGTCTCCCATTAGGCCATGACTATCTACATGCTGAGTAATTTTGTTCTTTATGATGATTTATACCATTTTTCCCGGTACTGATGTCGGGCTCACCAGTCTGTAGTTTCCTGGATCACCACTGGAACCCTTTTTAAAAATTGGCCTTACATTGGTGATCCTCCAATCTTCAGGTATTACAGATGATTTTAATGATAGTTCACAGATTACTAATAGCAGATTTGCAATCTCATATTTCAGTTCTTTCAACATCCTTGGATGTATACCATCTGGTCCAGGTGATTTGCTACTCTTCAGTTTATCAAATAGTTGTAATACATCTTCCCAGTGTAGCGATATGTCTTTCAATTCTTCTTCAGTATCACCTTTAAATACCACTTCAGTCATGGGTAACATCCCTACATCTTCCTCAGTAAAGACCAAAGCAAAGAATTCATTTAGTCCCTCCGTTATAGCCTTGTCCCCTCTTACTTCCCCTTTTACTCCTCTATCATCTAATGGTCCTACTGACTCTCTCTCAGGTCCTGGATATCCTGGCCTTATGCTATGATTCTGCTCCCTGGGGCCATCTAGCTCCTACGGGAGCAGAATTGGGTGCATCCCCAGGCCATCCAATGGCCCAGAGATGTACATCACTGAATTGGCCTAAACATATTTTTGCTTCCACAGTAAGGTTGTGTTTTTTTTTTTTATTCTCTTTGCTTGCCTTATCAATGCCTTGCATCTAACTTGCCAGTGCTTGTTTCTCATTTTCATCAAATGGCTCCTTTTTTCATTTTCCTGAAAGATGCATTTTTGGCTACAACAATCTCTCTGATCTCACCTTTAAACCACGCTGGCAGTTTTATGGCCTCCCTTCCACTTTTCTTAATGCATGTCAATACATCTGGTCTGGGCTTCCAATATAGTTAACAGACATCCCATCACCCAAGCTTCCTACTCTCATATCAGTCCATTAAGGGACCTTGACTACTTGGCACCTGATAGCCAGTCCCAGGAATTTTGAGAGAATGGCCTGGGGCCTATCAAAAAGTGTGAGGGATCAATAGTCAAAAGACTTCAGAAGCTAACTAGACATATCTTAGTATTTGAATTTCCCATCCCACAGACTGGTAAATGTTTGACCTTTACAGCTCATTATCTAGCCAAAATTTAGCTGGTTATCCTTGGGAAGAGTTACATGTATCCTGAGGCATGGTTTAACATTAACCAAATAACATAATATTCAGTGCTATCCAAATAACATTCAGTGCTATCTAGTTAAAGTTACCTGGTTAAGTCTGGTCAGGAAAATGCTGTCCTGAAGACAACTAGATAACTTCTCTGGTGAACATTAGGTCAGTATTTTCAGTAGTGGAGGCTTACTTAGAGATGCTTTTGAATTTCCTTAAGGTAAACTAGATGCATTTTTGACAGGTCCTGGCGAATAGCAACCTCTTTCACCCAGACCTCACGGTGCAAGGAGACCCACTCACAAATGAAGGCCAAACAATGCTCTCGCTGCAGTGTTCCTTCTGGGCATCCCGATATCTTACTTCAATAAAATTAGGCAAATACCCTTCTCCCCAGGCAGCTGGAAAAGTGCTTAAATGCATCATCTCCTACTGCCCAGGGCCAAGTCTCACAATTATAGCCACATGATTTCCTGGCTATTATCATCAGGAAGTACCTAACCACCTCTTCATCTGTCTCCTACGTATTTTGGCTAACTTTCTTCAGAGGTTTGGCATTCCTGTGAGGTCTTCAGCCTTTGGGGGAATCATCCTCCTTACCATCATCCTGCCAGTGGTTGGAAGGGGGTCCCTCTGCTAAAATCCTGCTGCTGTTAAGGGGACCGTGAAGAAATCTGTTTCCAATCACCTGTTGAAAAAATCCAAAATACAGCTGTCAGGGTCTTATTTGGTGTCAGCAGATACCATTGCTCTTTGACCAGCATTGGCTACCTATAGTCAGAAAGATCCAATTTAAAGATGTCATTTTAGCTCATTGGGCGTTTTATACAGGAAAACGGTCTCTTAGCATTATTACTTATTCCGCATAGATCCGTATGGCCAATATAATCTTTACACCAAGCTTTATTACACTTATGCTCATCAAGAGAAGCTTTGCATTCTTCTCCAAATTAGCACCTTTATGGTGCAGTGCATTGCCCTCAGATCTGTAAGCTGAATAAAGCTACTTAAGATCCAAGCCAGCCCTTAAAACATGGCTATTTTGCTAGATTTCTAAAGAAATTTAGCTTTTTAACAATCTTCTTATGACTGTGGTTGCTGGCAACTGCTAGATCTTCTGAGTCCCTCTGTGTATTACTTATGTCTCTTTGGGGGTAGGGGTGTGTTAGTTAGTTTTCTTATCTTGTCTTGTTTGATTCCCTGAGGTGATTGATTTTATTATTGTAAACTGCTTTGCTGTTTTATTATACGAAAGGCAGTCAGGCAAGTTTAATACATTAAACCTAACCCCCATGCTTACTAAAGGTTCGTACAATGATGCTGCTATCTGCTTACTCCTGCTGACTTTGGGGGGAAGGGCAGGGGGCCCTTGGCAAAACTTTGTTTTGGAACCCAAATTGTACTTATGGCACTGGCCTCTTTTATATTGAGGCTTCTCTGATCACAACAGTATTGCAAACATACTACTAAGGTCCTGGTCAAAGGCATACAGTGGCTCCTTGTTACTTTCTTAACAAAATATTTTTTCACTGGTTAACACTTTTCAAAATATTTTTCTGTTTAACCCTTTGAAGACCTACTTTAAAATTGTAATCCACATTCTGCAGCTGGGTTAATTTTTGCATATGTCAGGAAAATTGTACCCGTCTTATTCAATATGTTCTAATAGTGATTTTCCTTCTGCTATGGTCATGTATTATATACCATTTAATAGGAATATTTAGTCAGAATTTTGGATCCCGAGAGTTTTAGGCTCAGCCTGGAAAGGGTTAAAATGTTAGTACGTTAAAAAAAAAAAAACTGAGTCCCTATGGCAAATCTATAGAGTCTTTCATGGAATTAATTCAGCCTTCGACCAACCTGATCACATCATAAGTTAAGGTTTTAATGTTTGGATTTATCTTATTTATTTATCAATTCAAGGCGGTTCACATGGAACAAACATAGCAATAAGCTTTTTCATAGAGCAGGGAGTAGAAACGTGGAGTATATGGGGTATTAGATACATTTAACAATGGCTAACTATGTACAGAAACATCATTGCAAATGAGGTGATATAGTTACATTAATCAGTTGTCCATTGCTACATCTGTAAGGTCTCACTGTGGCATTTGTTTTATTAGGTAGGACCATAGTATTCACAGAATAGATGGGTCTTGATGGCTTTTCTGAAATCAAGTAGGTCTTTGCTCGTATTGGGGAAGATAGCCGATTCCAAAGCTGGGGAGCATACAGAGAGAAGGCTCTGGCACAAGTAAATTGCTTTGATGTTCTGTAGTTTTTTGGGGGTTTCGATGATGTTAGTGTTTATTTTATTTTATTTATTACAAGTTCTTATATACCGCACTATTCGGCATCAGCGCGGTTTACATTATAACATAAAGACCATAACAACAAGCTGTTTGGTTTACATCGAACAGTGTTGTACTTCTTGTTCTGATTGTAGTTGATTTCTGGATCAACGGTTGAAGTGTTGGCAGGGATAGATTTAGTATTTTGAAGATGATTAATATGCTTTTGTATTTAGCACATATGGCAACAGGAAGCCAGTGTAGTTGTTTAAGTGTTGGGGTTATATGATTGTATCTTGCAGTTCCTGTAATGATTCTCGCCGCAGTGTTTTGCACGAGTTGCAGAGGGAGAGTTGTTTTCCTTGGAAGTCCATGATATATTACATTGCAGTAATCAATTATAGGAGTTAGTATGGCCTGACATACAGTTCTGAAGTCGTAATCTGATAGAAGTGGTTTCAGTTTGCGGAGGGTTCTCAACTTGTGGTAGGCTGATCTGGTTGTCTTTATGTGCGGCTGGAAGCTGAGATGTTGGTCAAATGTAATTCCGAGATATTTGACCACTTCTTTTTTTTTTTGTTGGTTAAAGTATGTTCTAGTATCCTGAGTGAGTCTGTTGGGGTGAATTTAGTATATTTGGTGATGTGGATCATTTCAGATTTTTTAAAGTTAATGAGAAGATCCTGTTGTTTGAGCCACTTGGACATTGTTTCAAGGCATGCTGTGATTTGGGAGTAGTCAAGTTTATTGATGTAGATCTGGGAGAATATCATTATATCGTCTGCATAGGTTCTATAGTGGATGTTATGTTTTATGATGATAGATATTGGTTTAAGATATATTTTAAATAACAGTGCGGAAGTGCTGAGCTTTCTGGAACACCTTGAATATATCTTGCATATAATATGAGCAATTCCAAGATTTATTTTTAATATTTAAACAGAGATTGTTTCATTTCAACTCTAACGTATGTTATTTGCCTATGATAACTTAAAGGGTACAAGTCCAAAACAGCTTGCATTGGAACTTTGAACCTCCAGTCTTTTGTTACAATGTGCTACTTTCGTTTTTAGGGTTGCCATGCATGCAAAGTACCCGTGGACGCCAATACCTCCTTTTGCTGAAAGTACATTTTCACTGAAAATAAAATAATCTGCAAAGGGTAGAAATGCCATATAGGCACATGAAAGTCAATATTCAGCTGTACCATCGATTGAAAAGGTTTTGAAACATCTAACTTGTATGTTCTCAAATTATGCATATATTCCGCAATGCCAAGCTTCCGTCAAAATTCCTTGTAAGAGGCTTTAAGGATAGCTCTAAAAACGCAATCCTTTGGCAATGAGTGTATAGTTTTCACCTAGTTTGAGGAGGCGTTGTCAGTATTTATTTATTTTATTTATTTACATTCTCTTATATACCGTGCTATTCTGCATCAGTGCGGTTTACATTGAACAGGGCATTATAACTTGGAGATAACTATTTTACAGGGAACATGGGCTATGGAGGGTTAAGTGGCTTGCCAAAGACCACAAGGAGCACCTGTGGGACTAGAAACCCCAGTCCTTCCGACCCAAGGTTACTGTCCTCTAGTGGGATTTGAACCCCCGACCTTCTGGCCTGAAGTACCTTGCCCCAACCACTAGGCCACTCCTCCACTCCAGTAACGATATTTTGGATGAACATCACTCCTGGTTTCTGAGTGGACCACAGCCAGCACTGCAGACTGCACTGAATGGAAGAGCCTACTTACTATTATTTTGAGATGTATTGTGTTTGCTTTGGATATAGTTGATCGCTCTGTTCTGTTGACTCAGCTAGCAGAGCTTGGGACTGGTTCCAATAATCTTAAGTGGCTTGCTTCTTTAACTGGTCATTCACAGCAGCTATGAGCAGGGAACCAATTTGCTACCTGGATTGAAGCATCTTATGTACTACAGGGTGTTCGGCCTTGTCAGTCTAAACTATTTTATATCTACGGTATTTGCATCCACCTTTTTCTGCTTTGTGTGTTCATAATGTAGCAAACTGACTCTATGCAGACAATTTTATACTCTTTCTTCCCATGGCGTCTGTCTAATTTGCAATATCCTGATGTCTAAGCGAAGGCTATCAGTTTGAAACAAGCCGAGGTATTATTTATCTCTACATCTTTGACAGGATTGCCATTCTACTTGTTTTTTGGGGATTGTATTCTTTTTTTTGTTCAGAGGAATGTTATCTTGGCGTGATACTAGATTTAGAACTTGAATACAAATGCAAAACTGCACCTGCTTATATGGGGTTTTTTTTAGTTTATAATTTATTTTCTTGATGTACTTCACATCAAAAGCACAGTAGCTGTATGGTTTACAATAATACAAAGGAGAAGTCGCATGCCAAAACACAACAAATTGAAGACAAATGAAAACAGAAGGAAATACAATAGCCACAAAAAAACACAGTGGGAAGTTTATGGTTGTCTGCTAGGCTGAAAGCCTACAGTAGTTGGACCTGTCTGATTCTCAAACTGTGTGGTCCAGATGATTCTTTATTTGTTTGAAGTTACCAGCTAGCTGCTCAATGCAAACTTTTCAGTTAGCCCCTAATACAGCTGCTTGGCTACTCTTGGACTTTTCTTATTGCGAACATATTAAGTGGAATTTTAGAAATGACGTCCAGGCAGGGCCGGCCCGTCCATTGAGCAAGAATGATTTTGCACAGGGCCCCGCGTTTCAGGGGGCCCCGCGCAAAAAACATTCTACATAAGCACATTAAAAAAAAAACGGCTGCTGCTGCCGCTGCCGCTGTGGCAGCGGCAGAATCAAATGTCCCGCCGCGGGGCCCCGCCTGCCCGGCAGAGCCTCCCTGTGCTCCTGAGTCCCTCCCAATGCGTGGGCTTTCAGAGCTGCGAGAGCTTCTCTGACCTCTCGCGGCTCTGTTAATCCCGCCAGGGCTGATGGGAAATCCCATCAGCCCCGGCGAGATTAACAGAGCCGCGAGAAGAAAGGGAAACTCTCGCGGCTCTGAAAGCCCACACATTAGGAGGGACTCGGGAGCTCAGGGAGGCTCTGCTGGGCAGGTGGGGCCCCGCGGTGGGACATTTGATTCTGCCGCTGCCACGGCGGTGGCGGCAGCGGCAGCAGCTGCCTTTTTTTAAAAAATCTATCAGGGATGATGGGGGAGGGGGGTTAGGACTGGTAATGGGCTATGGGGAGTTAGGACTGGTAATGGGCTATGGGGGGGCTAAGACTGGAAGTGGGTTGATGGGGGGAGGGGGGTTAGGACTGGTAATGGGCTATGGGGGGCTAAGACTGGAAGTGAGCTGATGGGGGGGTTAGGACTGGAAATGGGCTGATGGGTTAGGATGTAATGGGCTATGGGGGGGCTAAGACTGGAAATGGGCTGATGGAGGGGGGGTTAGGATGTAATGGGCGATGGGGGGGCTAAGACGGGAAATGGGCTGATGGGGGGTAGGACGGGGAATGGGCTATGGGGGTGCTAAGAGGGGAAATGGGCTGATGGGGGTTAGGGCTAGTAATGGGCTATGGGGGGGGGGCTAGGACGAAATGTGCTGAGTGGAAGGAGGGCTTGAACTGCAAATAGCTGATGGGGACGGGGGCTTGGAATGTAAATGGGATGAGTGGACGGAAGGATTGAACTACAAATAGATGATGTGTAGGGGGGCTGGGACTGGAAATGGGCTGTGAGGGGAGGGAGCTAGGAGTGGAAATGGGCTGAGGGAGGGGGCTAGGAGCGGACATGGGCTGAGGGTGGGCTAGGATAGGACTGGAAATGGGTGGGTGGGGGGGCTGGGATTGGAAATGAGCTGATAGAGGGACTCGGATGGGGGAGCTAGGACTGGAAATGGGCTGATGGTGGGGCTAGGATAGGACTAGAAATGGACTTATGGGGGCTGGGATTGGAAATGAGCTGATGGAGGGACTCGGATGGGGGAGCTAGGACTGGAAATGGGCTGATGCGGGGACTAGAAGGGAGTGGATGCTGGGTGGGGCTGGAACTAGAAGGGAGCTGATGTTCGGGGAGGATTAGAATGGGATAGAGTTGGGAGAGTGAAATGGAGAGGGAAAAAATATTTTGTGTGGGAGGGAAGACAAATCTACAATTGGCTGGATATTGGGAGAGTAAGTGGGGATTGAGGATGGCGGGGTAAAATTTGAGTGGATGAAATAGGAATGAGGAAAGAGCAAAAGGAGAGATTAGTATGTTAAAGCAGATGTAGAGAGAGAATGGAAAAAAACTAGAAAAGTGAAGAAAGGACAAATGGACAGCAGACGATGGAGAGTTAGCAGAAGACACGAAGAAACCAGAAGAAAGTGGCTGGAACAATTGCAACTGAAAAAAAATGCACAAAAGGTAGAAAAATATCTCTTTATTGAATTTATTAACTGAAATATGCCAGCTCTGGGAAATGTGCATCATTAACATCTGCACTTTGTTTAGTACAAGAGGAAATTAATTTATAGTTTTATTTCTACAGTGTTGTTGGGCTTTTGGGGTTCCCAGTTTAATTATTGTCTTCCTTTTTCTACATTGTGATTTCTTGTTTGGTGACGGTCTATGTTCTGCACGTGTAACTGAGCTGAGGTATTCTGTTTATGTAATTCCTATTTGACATTGCCACTTGTTCTCTTTCCCCAGTAGGTCATGTATTATTGTTCTCTGAAATGTATTGGTTTAATATTTGTAGTGTTGCCTTTTGATAGGGTCTTGTGCTTTGTGAGTCCTGGTAGTGCTGTTAGGATACGGCGGGTTTTCTACGGGTTCTAAATGGGCAGTGTTTGTAGTAGTTCCTAATGTTCCTGGCAGTTGGCACTGGATTATAGTAATGTAGAAATCTTTTAGTCTTTCTTTATCCATGTACTCATTAAGAGGCATGTTTACTAAAAGTTAGTGCATGGTACCATTATGCAAATATTTATGCAAATGAGGCCCCTTATGCAAATGAGGCCCCGCACCGAGTCTCCGCACATGGCCCACCCCCCCCCTTGGGCCGCCCCTGCGTCCAGGTGCAATCTAGAAAGAAAAGCAGGGAAGTCTAAGCTCGGGCACAGTTTCACAAATGTGGAAATGCCTGATATGGATGTCTGCAGGGGCATCTACATAGATGTCCCCAGAAAAGTAGTCAAGATCATGTACATCTAGGAATAGTCTAATGGTTAGGGTCGTAGTGTAGAACCAGGGAAGCCAGGGTTCAAATCCCACTTCTTATTGTAATGATGTGGTGTATTGGGGATGATGGGCTTCCATCTTCTCTGCACCCTCTGGATGTTTTATGGCCCAAAACAAACACTTTCCCAATGCCTATTTGCACCTGGAACAGATATAACCTTAGATGACTCCGGGCATCCAAGACATTTCTGAGATCAGGCTGTGACATTCGGGTGCATAGGAATGCCTCAGCCATCCTCATTCAGATTTGGAGGCCCTCACACTTGGGATATCCACAGACCCAGCTTCTAAAATGGCTCTGGAGACGTCTTTGTGCTTTGAAGATCTCTATGCCCAATTTCAGACATCCAACGCATGAACAACACTTCTAAAATAACCCTCATTACACCCAGTCTTCAGTCTTTGCATTGAGTAATGTGTCTTGCAGAAATTTTGCTGGTTTTTAGGGCAGTGAAATGTGTGGCCCCAAGACAGCTGCATGCGGCATGTGTCCCATGTATATCATGTTGTTCCTTGCATTCAAGTCAGCTTGCATTAGTAGAGGTGCCTTTGTACCAAGATGTTGATTTCCCTTGGTTTGAGTGCATTCTCGTGTATTTTTGATAGGTGGCCATGAGCACTGGATGCTCTCCCTTATACTTTGCATGTCAAATTGCAGTTGTTTAAGAAACAGTTGAAAACTATTTTATTGAATAAGGCATTTGGAGGGTAATTTTATGAGGGGGTGCCTAGTTTAAATGTGTTTTCAGGCACCTATCTTCAGGCACCTATCTTAAGATACTTCTGTATCTTGCCATGAAAACCCAATGGATAGTTACAACAAAACAAATTGTGCTATGGTGCTGGAAGATGAGACTCCCAGGTCAGAAGGCACTCAACTAGCTACTGGGGAAGAGCTGAAGACTTTTCAGAGTAAAGCCAGCATTTATGATGTGGTTGGATCAAAGCCCTCGGGAAGTCTGACTGCTGATGTAGCTGCGCATGAAATGAGAGTCAGAAGCTGTAAAGATGTCTTACACATTGGAACATGGAACGTACGAAGCATGAACCAAGGGAAGTTGGAGGTGGTCAAGAATGAAATGGAACGTGTACAACTTGATCTGTTGGGTGTCAGCGAACTGAAATGGACTGGCATCGGGCACTTTGCATCAGATGATCACATGGTCTACTATGCTGGAAATGAAAGACAAAGAAGAAATGGTGTTGCATTTATAATAAAGAAGAAACTTGCAAGAACTGTAATGAAATACAATGCAGTCAGCGAACGCTTAATCTCTATTCGTCTACGAGGAATGCCTATCAACACAACTATAATTCAAGTATATGCCCCAACAACAGCTGCAGAAGAGAATGAAATTGAAGAGTTCTATGAACAAGTACAAGCTGAAATTGACAGAACATGCAAACAGGATATCCTGATAGTCATGGGTGACTGGAACGCAAAAGTTGGCAACAAAGAAGAAGGCAAAGTAGTTGGAAAATATGGACTTGGCAACAGAAATGAAGCTGGAGAAAGATTGATAGAATTCTGCAAAACCAATGATCTATTCATCTCAAACACCTTCTTCCAGCAACACAAGCGGCGACTGTACACATGGACTTCACCCAATGGATTGTATAAAAATCAAATTGACTACATCTGTGGAAGTCAACGATGGAAAAGCTCTGTAACATCAACAAAGACAAAACCTGGAGCTGACTGTGGTACAGATCATCAACTACTAGTATGCAAACTCAAGCTAAAGTTGAAAAAGAGCAAACCACTCATGAATGCAGCAAAATATGACCTTGAGAATATACCACTGGAATTTAAAGACTGCCTGCAAAATCGATTTGCTGCTTTAGATACAAATGACAGAGCTCCGGAAGAGTTATGGAATGATGTCAAGAAGGTTGTGCTGGAAGAAAGCGAGAAGTCTCTACAAAAGGTGAAAAAGCAAAAACGGCCAAAATGGATGACGGAAGAAACTCTGAAAATTGCCCAGAAACGCAGAGAAGCTAAAGCCAAAGGAGAAAGAAAGACAATCTCAGAACTCAACAGAGATTTCCAATGTGCAGCAAGACAGGACAAGGAAAAGTACTACAATGACACTTGCAAGGAAATAGAAGCAGAAACTATTAGAGGAAGAACAAGATCGGCTTTCCTAAAGCTGCGAGAGCTAAAGAAAAAGTTCCAGCCTCGAATTGGAATGTTACAAGATGCTCAAGGTTCTATGTTGAATGATGCTGAGAAGATCAAGAAAAGGTGGAAGGAATATACAGAGTTTTTATATGATAAAGATCAAGTGGACCAACAGCCGTTTCAACCTATACCTTATGATCAGGAACCATTGGTGATGAAAGAAGAAGTTGAAGCAGCATTGAAAGCCTTATCAAAGAACAAAGCACCAGGCATTGATGGCATTCCCATAGAAGTATTGCAGCAATCTGATGCAGCTGTTACCGTACTTACAAGGCTCTGCCAAGAAATATGGAAGACAACATCATGGCCAACTGACTGGAAAAGATCTGTGTTTATACCAATACTAAAGAAAGGTGATCCAACTGACTGTGGAAATTATCGCACAATCGCTCTGATCCCACATGCCAGCAAGATTCTACTGAAGATTATTCAAAAGAGACTACTGCCATACCTAGAACAAGAACTACCTGAAGTGCAAGCAGGGTTCAGGAAAGGACGAGGAACGAGAGACATCATTGCGGATGTGAGATGGATCCTTGAAAAGACTAAAGAATACCAAAAGGATATCTATTTGTGCTTTATCGACTATAGCAAGGCTTTTGACTGTGTAAACCATGAGAAACTCTGGGCCACGTTAAGAAGCATGGGTATACCAGAACACCTGATCGTTCTCTTGCGCAATCTGTACATTGATCAAGAAGCAACAGTTCGAACGGAACAAGGAGAAACAGAATGGTTTAAAATAAGCAAAGGTGTAAGACAAGGCTGCATACTTTCCCCCTACCTGTTTAATTTATATGCAGAACAAATCATCAGAGAAGCAGGACTGTATGAAGACAACAGAGGTGTGAAGATTGGTGGAAGACTCATCAACAACCTTCGCTATGCTGATGATACCACATTACTGGCTGAAAGTGAAGATGATCTGAAACATTTGCTTCTCACAATCAAAGAACATAGTCTTAAAATGGGCCTGCACCTTAATGTAAAGAAGACAAAGATCATGACAACTGGCATAATCAACAGGTTCATCGTTGAAGGAGAAGAAATTGAAATTGTGAACAACTTTAACCTACTTGGATCAACTATCAATAAAGAAGCAACAAGCAGTCAAGAAATCAGACGACGCATTGCTCTTGGCAGAATGGCTATGAAAGACCTAGATAAGATTCTCAAGAGCAGAGATGTCTCTCTCCATACAAAGATTCGACTTGTTCAAGCCATGGTATTTTCAATAACATCATATGGATGTGAAAGCTGGACAGTGAAAAAGACAGACAGGAAGAAAATTGATGCCTTTGAATTATGGTGCTGGCGGCGAATACTGTGTATACCATGGACTGCCCGAAGAACAAACCAGTCGGTACTAGAGGAGATCAAACCTAAGCTTTCTTTAGAAGCTCAGATGACAAGACTTCGACTTTCATACTTCGGACACATCATGCGAAGAGAGAGATCATTAGAGAAAGACATCATGCTTGGCAAGATAGAAGGTCAACGCAAAAGAGGAAGGCCAGCAATGAGATGGATCGCTACAATAACAGCAGCTACGGGTACCAGTCTGTCAACAATGAGCCGCCTAACTGAAGACCGAACACAATTTAGGATAGCTATCCAGAGGGTCGCCATGAGTCGACTCCGACTCGACGGCACTTAACAACAACAACAACATCTTAAGGCAACTGTATAAAGACAAGTAGACGCCTACTTGTCTTTATAAAATACTAGCTTAAGTGGCAGATCTTATGCATAATTTGCAGACGTGGACATTTATACTAACCCTGGAGTTGGTGTAAAGTCTGCACCTATAATTTTCAGGTAGACTTGCACATTATAGCATATTGCATATTACAAGCATACGTGTGTACTCCGCCTATGCTGCTTCCAAACATTCAACAGCTCTGCATGTCTACTGGCAAAGTGCACATCATGTCAGTATGTACTTTTACGCTGGGTGGAATTTTATAAGAGGTCATTTACACACATGTGTGCCCACATACACGTGGAAGTGACTTTATACAATTTCCTCTTTGAGAGGTGTTGATTTTATTTTTGGCTGACCCTTTTTTGGCAGTCGATTGCTTGTATTGCAAGCATTGCATTATAATTTTCATATGGTGGTTTTGTGCAATGAATTTATCGTCTGACAACTGATGTTGCTAATTTATGTTCACTTGTTGCTCATCTAGTTTGCCTAAACAGGAGGAATATAAATATGTTACTCAGTTTTCATGAGAGTGGGCGGAGAGGTGCACGGCTGCACCAAACTAAGGCATGCTCGTTCTTTTTGCTCTCATCTTGCTGTGTGTTTTGTCAGCTGCCACTCCAGTTGCTGCTGGCCAGTCTGCCCCCTTTCAGTGCCTTGGGCTGTCCATGCCACTTTTATTAACTCTTTGCTGCTCTCACAGTGCCCTTTTGTGTTGCCCATGAGCGCGCTAGTGCTGCTCTGCCACTCCCACAATGCTTTGGTGTATTCCGGCCAATGCCTATTATCCATGCAGTGGCACTGAATATTCATGGGTGGTGCTTCAGAGCCTAGATAGCTGGTTAACATCCACCGTTATCCGGCTATTTGCTTCTGAATATCCAGCCATGAATATTTAACATGCGTGCATTGTAATTAATAAATAGTCAATGCACAGAGCACACCCCGACATATTTCATCTTCCATAGCACTTCATATATAGCATGAGCAAAGATCTGAGCTTTTGTTTTGGTCTACTGTGAGCTATTGTAAATTACCCATAATGAGTCTCATTTATCAAAATTGGCTCAGCGTACATTTAAGGCAACAAAGGTTGAACCAGAGGGAAAAGTAACACCTGAAAGCATTAACCTGTGAAAGGATTTGTTTTCATGATGTTGGTTCCTCTCTGTGCATCTCTTTGTACTGGTCTCCCTTATGTAAAACCATATGCATAGGGGACGTACCCATGAAATGGATAGACTCTCCATAGAGGCTCCATCAGAAGACTAGACCTTCATAAATCCTTCACAGTGTACTTGCTGTGTTTGGTTTTTTGCCTTTATGTTTTGCATAATACAGTATGACAGGAGTAAAAATATAACTGCAATGCTCCATATACCACTGGCAATCAAAAGTTAATAGAACATTTGGACAGTGTCCGCTTCCCTTTTTTTTATGTTTTAACTAGCAAAAAGGTGCTGGATCTCATATGCTGGGCTCTTTCGTTAATTCATGAGGACTATGTGTCAGTTTTAGCAGGCATTGAAAATGGTGCTGGTACTCAGCACCACCGAGTACACCCTTAGAAAAAAAATTTTGCATTTGAGAGACATTTTCCTTTCTATTTAATAGTTCTTGCAAACATACTTTATTAGGATGACAGGGTGGTTTCCCTGAATCAACTCTTTGGGGCAGGAGATCAGCATCTTCTCCCTTTCTAGAGAATTTCTGCACTCAGAAGTTTTATGCATGCAGATAGGTGCTTTAAAATTGTGTGTCTGATATGCACATAAAGTTGTGCGCATAGATCTTGTGAACACACAACTTTGCCCACCTTGAGTACAGGCAATCCATGGGGCAGGTTTAGGGAGAGGTTTGCATTTATGCATAAACTGCCTGATATTCAGTGCTTAGCTTTATGCCTATAGCCATTTAAGTAATGCTGCTGGATATACATGTAGAGGCTGAAGATTTGCTGTTTGGTAAAGTGCTAGTTCTCTCTTTGCTCCTCCCCGGAGACAGCCCATTATCAAATGGTTCATATTGGTCTGTTTAGTGAGTTAAATGACTTGGTATTATCTGTATAAATGTGAAAAATATACAAATGAGTACGTTATGCTTTTTCCATCTATTGGCAAATGCATAACATGCCTTTAAAATCAAGCCCATACTTCTTAAAATAGGCATAAAGAAATCCAGAAAACGGGTGTGTTAAGAGCAGGTGTAAAAGTAACTGCATTAACTCCTTGGGGAAATTTTTAAAATGGAAGTATGCACATAGTTTGTTTTGAAAATTTGCTGGTACCCGCACAGAAAAAGATACTTCCTAGCCATCTCAAGAGGAGGTACCAAAGGGGACTTGGGAAAATTCAAGAGGCACAAATTCTCCAAGTACTCCATACAACGGGCCGCAATAGCACAGTCCTTCACCACTCAATTGGTCACAACTTACTGCTGGGCTACCGAAGACGCCACCACAGACAGTCTCCCAGATATATCCTCAATTGCCTTAGAGTAACTGCCTTAGAGAAATAACTTTAAAAGTTATTTCTCAGGCTGTGTTGAACCACTCTAAGGCAATTGAGGATATATCTGGGAGACTGTCTGTGGTGGCGTCTTCGGTAGCCCAGCAGTAAGTTGTGACCAATTGAGTGGTGAAGGACTGTGCTATTGCGGCCCGTTGTATGGAGTACTTGGAGAATTTGTGCCTCTTGAATTTTCCCAAGTCCCCTTTGGTACCTCCTCTTGAGATGGCTAGGAAGTATCTTACTGAATGTTTGGGGATGGACCCTGGGAATTTGCCCCGCTGGTGAGGGCCAGTATGTACCACAGTCTGAGGGGGGGAAGGGGGGTCCCAGCCACCCACCCAGCCACCCAGCCAGCCACCCAGCCAGTCAGTCAGCGGCACAGGCAAGCTCAGTTGCTGGCAACTTGACTACGTTTCTGGAATCATTGCTGGAGGTTATTACCCAGAGGGCTTCTCTTATTTTGACTTTTGTCTTAGAGTTTGATTGTAATGTAGTCTTTAAATTGTATTTTCATGCCATGAATAAGTCCTTTTTGGGAGCGTGTATACGTATTTTTCCTAACATGTCTCAACATACACAGAAACGGTGACTGGGGTTCCTGGCCTTACAGGCTAGGACTCAGTCTCTGGGTCTGAAGTTTGTCCTTAGATTTCCTTGTGTTTGTGTTCTTACTTATTATGATAAGAATTTACTTTTTTTTAGCCTAAAATGTTGGCTGATTTTCTTGTAGCTAGGGAGGATAGAGAGCCTTTGTCCACTGTAGCACAGCTGCTGTAGTTTGGGGTATTCAGAGGGTTGATTGAGGGTGCTGTCCTGTGGAGGCTCTATTTCTTATGTTTACTTTTTCCTTTTATCTTGGATTCTTTTATTTTCTTTTGTTAATTTTGGGCTGTATTAGAATTATCTATTTTCCTTGATAATGGTGGTGGTATACATTTTCCTAAGTCTCCTTTTGTTCACTTAATTGTGGATTGTTAAATTGTAAAATCTATAAATATAAAGGAGTGCAGCACAAAATTCACCAGCAGTCTGAACTGTTGTGTTCTCCTAGGACAAGCAGGATGAGTCAGCCACAATAGGTGATGTCATTGACTGCACCAAGACGGAAGTACTCTCAATAGCTCAGAAGGGCTTTGCCCTTCTGAGCATGGGCTACCAAGCCACTCCTCCGGGTCCGCCCCTAGCTAGCCACTTTTTCGTCTTCCACCTTGCCTACAAGACAGACTCTCTTACTCTCCACCATACTATCTGCAAGAACGATTTAAAAAGAAAAATTCTCCATAAGAAACTTCTCTACATAAGGAACCATAGAAGAAGAAGAAATGCCTAAACCGGGGTTTAAAAAGTGTCCTGGCTGCTCAAGAAAAATGAACTTGACTGACTCACATGCTCTCTGCTTGCGATGCCTTGGAGTCTCTCACAGGGTCGAAGACTGCAATCACTGTGCACAAAGGTCTCCCCGAGCCAGGAAATTAAGAAGACATGTGCTGCAGGACTTCATCTTGGAGGTGAAAAGCCCCGGTGGTTCCTTCCCTGGCTATATACGTGGCTGCCCATGTGGCTTCCCCCGTGGCTCCGGTGACCTCCCCGTTGCAGCCTTCCACCTCCTTCACGGCTACAGTTGTGTCCCTGCCAGCTCCCAGCTGCAGCCACGATGTCTCCTGTCTCCCCTCTGATGTTCTGCCTCATCTCCCGGCTCCCCTGCCCTTGCCTGGGCTCCTGCAAGCTCCGGAGGAGCTCCCCTCGTTGCCAGCAGCCATCTTCTCTTCAGCCTCCGCCCACCTCGGCACCATTGGCCAGCTCCACGACAATGCTCCAGCCTTTGACTCTGCCCACCATGGCACCATTGGTCAGCGCCACAGCAACAAACCAGCCCTCGGCTCCGCCTCCCTTGGCACCATTGGCTGGTACCATGACAATGACACCACCTACTCAAGGAGATCCCGGTGCTCCTCCTCCCACCAGGACCCCCCCCCCCCCGTCGGCACAGAGGCACCGTTCCAGCCTGCGCCGACACTTCACAGCCTCTAGAAAACACACAAGAAGCAGGAGAAGATGATCCAGGCACAGCAGCAGCAGTTCCAGCAGCCGTGCACCTCCCAAAAGGCACAGACACAGACGCAGCAGAAAAATCTCACAGAAGGAGGAGATCCCCCAGCAGCTCCGGATCTGTCAGCCCTGTGATTAGAGGCAGCTACTTGCTCTCCTCCACCCCTGAACCTGATCCTCAAACCCAACAGGACTACGGACCACAGCCCACTATGGCCCCTGTCTCCCTGGCTTCCTCCTCTGCTCCTGATTCTCAACGCGAAACCACCAAAGACTTTGCTCAATTCTCCACTCTGCTCTCTAACCTTTTCAACTAATGGATCCAGACCCGCTCAACCACCCCAGCAGACCCTCCGAACTCAGGACCTGCTGACACTCTGGCGGTCCCAGCGGTGCCAGCACCAGTCCCCACCTGCGTCACAGCCACCGCTGATGGGGAAACCGCATGACTGAAACCTTGGGACAAAATCTCTGTCACTACGGCGGAACCCGCTAACAACACCCTGGAGGACCTCACTTACCCAAAATTCCTCTCAAAGCTGGCATCAACAATGGCCCTTCCTGCCGCTGCCCCCTCGGACCAGCGCCTGGAAACTCAAGCAGCATTAAAGTTTCTAGAGACTACAAAGGCCCCTGCTCCTATACCGGTGCATCCCCTGCTGCACGAGAACCTCCTCAAACTATGGCAGAACCCTAACTCGGGTCCTCCCACCTCCAAGAAGCTGGACTTAAAATACCAGGTCCAACCCCTGCCTGGATTCGACAAGGTGCAGCTCCCACACCATTCCATCATCATAGAGTCGGCCCTCAAGCGTTCAAAGTCAACACGAATGCACTCTAACAATCCCCCGGGCAGGGACCTCAAACTAAGCAATGATATCGGCAGGAGAGCGTTCCAAGGCGCAATGCTCAGCGCCAGAGTGTCTGCACACCAGCTCCAGCATGCCCTTTACCAGGATATCCTCCTGGGGCAACTAAAAGATGCCATCTCCGTACTCCTGCAAGACAATATGGCGTCTAGCACTATCACCCTAACAGACTTTCAAGAATGCACGAAGCATCAGGTGCGGGCAACCTTCGATGCAGCCACACGCACAGCTGGAACTGCCATGTCTGCCCACCGGCTGGCTTGGCTGTGGGCATCCAGCGTCAGGGAGGATACCCATGAATGCATCGCCGACGCCCCCTGCACTGGCAATTCACTCTTTGGCGACAGAGTCAATGACACCGTCTCCACCATGAAAGACCACTGCGCCACGCTGCAAACAATTGCGGACGAGGGCCTAGAGTGCACTAATCGCAAAAGCTCCTACCAGCAGAAGTCGTACCATGCCCCCAAATGCCAATATAACTCATATCGAAAGTGGCAACTACTGCACTACAAAGCGCAACATCAAAATAACTCTTACCGCAACAAACCCTGACAGCGTGACTGGAGGCAACCAAAGGCCCCCTAATCTGGACCCGCTAAACAAGGCCAGTCCTTTGACAATCACAGCAAAGCCCCCCCGCCCCCGGGGGTTGGCTCTCCTCCTTCCTGCCGGTCTGGGAATCCATCACAACAGACAAGTGGGTACTGCAAATAATGCAGAACGGATACCGCATCCGCTTCCACTCGACGCCATGGCAGTAAAATGAACCTCGGGACAGAACACATCCCTCTTCCCTCGTGGACCTCTCAAAAGAAATTTCCGGCCTCCTGACATCCAATGCGATAGAACCAGTGCCGCCGGAGGACGTTCGCACTGGCTTCTACTCCAGATACTTCATGGTCCCCAAGAAACCGGGTGGCTCTCACCCCATCCTCGACCTCCGAAATCTCAACAAATTCATCGTCAAGGAGAAGTTCAGAATGCACTCCCTTGGATCCATCCTCCCCCTCATCCAACGCCAGGAGTGGCTCTCCTCCTTGGACTTGGACGCCTACACGCACATCTGCATAAACAAGGACCACCGCAAGTTCCTCCGCTTCTGAATCCTAGGGAAGCACTTCCAATACAAGGTGCTCCCCTTTTGGGCTGTCTCCTGCACCACGAGTGTTTACAAAATGTATAGTGGTTGCTGCCACCCACCTCCGCAAGAGGGGCATATGTGTTTTTCCATACCTGGATGACTGGCTGATCTCAGCCCCCTCCCTACAAGAGGCCACAGTGGCAACACGACGGACCCATCGCCCTCCTATCAGACCTTGGCTTCCTGGTCAACTACCAGAAGTCACACCTGCAGCCCACACAATGCCTCGAGTTTATCGGAGCAGTAATAGACACAACAGTCTCCAAAGCTTTCTTGCCACCATCTCGGAGGGCAGCCATCCTTCAGCTGGTGCGACGCATCTTGGACAGCAGCTCCTCGTCCGCCCGGACACTCTTCTGCCTGCTGGGCCACATGGCAGCCTCAACCCAGGTAGTGTCTATGATGAAACTGCGTATGCGCCACCTGCAGTTGCACTTGAGATCGCGCTGGAGCCAGCACTCCCAGCCTCTCAGCACCCATATCAGCATGAACCCTTCGACCAAAGCCTCCCTCCTGTGGTGGTCCCGCAAAAAGAATCTCAGACGGCCGCCCCCTGCGGCAGCCTATGCATCAGTTAACCATAACCATAGACATCTCCCCACTCGGTTGGGGGGCACACTGTCTCCACCTCTGCACCCAGAGAACATGGTCGGCTCAGGAATGGACCTCCCTCATCAACCTCCTGGAACTCCGGGTGATACGACATGCCCTCAAAACCTTCTGACATCTCATCCACGGGAGACACATCCTCATTCAAACCGACAACAGGTAGCCATCTTCTACATCAACAAGCAGGTTGGGACAGGATCCCATGCCCTCTGCAAGGAGGCTCTACAAATATGGATCTTCGCCCTGCACAATCGCTGCCACATCCAGGCCTCTTACATTCCAGGGCTCCAGAACGAGCTAGCGGACCATCTCAGCCGACAGCTCAACCCCCACGAATGGAAGCTGAACTGGCAGGTAGCCCTCACAATCTTCCAGCGATGGGGGTACCCACAGATAGACCTGTTTGCCTCGGAAGAGAACTCCAAATGCAAAATCTTCTGCTCGAAACACCCCTCCCGCCTCAGCATCTCCACGGATGCATCCGGCATGTTCTGGGGGATTTGTCTCTTGTATATGCCTTCCCACCCTTCTCACTGATCCCGCTGACCCTGCAGGGCATCATCTCAGACAAGGCACAGGCAATCCTCATCGCGCCCTTTTGGCCTCACCAGGGATGGTTCCCACTCCTCAACCGCCTATCACGGGAAGCTCCCCTCCACCTTCCCCTGAGACAAGACCTCCTCTCCCAGGGTGACGGCAACATCCTGCATCCCAATCTATGGACCCTATCGCTAACAGCGTGGAGGCTGAGCGGATCGCCCTGACACACCTCCACCTCACGCCCGAGGTCACGCAAGTAGTGCTTGTGGCCAGGCGCCTGTCAACCAGGAAGTCCTACGGCCTGAAGTGGAAACGCTTCACCCTCTGGTGCTCAATTCGACAGCTCAACCCTTTCTCCTGTCCCACTCCACAGGTCCTACAATACCTCACAGAGCTCTCCCAGCAGGGACTGCAGCACCAATCGGTCAGAGTCCACCTGGCCGCTATCGCAGCATTCCACGACCGCTGCGGGGACACTTCCATCGCATCGCAGCACAACCTATCGTCTCCCACTTTATGAAAGGCCTCACCAACCTGCACCCCCCACACAAGGACCCAATCCCTCACTGGGACCTCAATGCCATCCTCGGGCAACTCACTCTGCTGCCCTTCGAACCTCTGGACTCAGCGGACATGAAGCATGTGTCATGGAAGGTTCTCTTCTTAGTCGCCATCACCTCAAGCAGGCAAATCAGCGAGCTGTAGGCCCTGGTGGCACACCCACCCTACACCCAGCTCACCAGCGACAGAGCCTTCCTCCGGACACACCCAAAGTTTGTTCCCAAAGTAGCCTCAGCTTTTCACATTAACCAGTCCATCGAACTGCCTAGCTTCCACCCCGAACCACACTCCTCCCCGGAGGGGCAGAGACTACACACCTTGGACTGCATCAGGGCCCTCCACGTCTACCTTCACAGGACCAAACCCCAACGCAAAGGGACACAACTGTTCATCTCCTATGACCCGAACAGACCAGCCGCCCGGTCTCCAAAAGGACCCTATCTCTCTGGATTTCTGTGTGCATCGCCTTCTGCTTGGACCGAGCGGGCTCGGAACCCGCACCTCCTGTCAACGCACACCAGCTACGGGCGATGGCTGCATCCATTGCCAACTTAGTCTGTCCCAGTGGCGGACATCTGCAGAGCGGCCACTTGATCATCCCCCCACACTTTCCAGAAACACTACTGCCGCGACCTCTCGGGTGAGATTCTCGCCTTCGGCTGCACAGTCCTGGCCACTGCAGACCCACTATGCCCGTGACAGGCCTGAGAGCTTGACTGTATGCCTTTGAACTATATACATCTATGAACTGTATACCTCTCCAACCTGTATACCTCTGCGGCACTAGCCGTTACACCGGTATTGCACTGTTGTTGTTGTTGTAACAGGTATTGTTCCTGTTGCTGTTGTTACTGCACTATTGTTGCACATTGCAGCCGTTTTGCACTATCATGCCACTTGCACAGTTTTTGCACAATTGATGGTTACTTGCATGATTTGCACTGTTATTTCTGCACCGCGCACTGTTGTGGGCCCTGCCTGTCTAATAAACAGATGACTTGCACAACCCCCTTGAATTGTGTCCATCACTCGACCTAACCTTGCTCCTCAGCTCACCACAGCTAGGGAGGCACCTATTGTGGCTGACTCATCCTGCTTGTCCTAGGAGAAAATGAGGTTACTTACCTGTAACAGGAGTTCTCCGCGGACAGCAGGATAAGTCAGCCACACATTCCCGCCCGCCTCCCCTGCAATGTCTTGGTCTTGGTCTCCCGGGTACGCGCCCCTAGCAGTGGGCTCAGCTAGTGACTCAGTGGCTAGCTAGGGGCGGACCCGGAGGAGTGGCTTGGTAGCCCATACTCAGAAGGGCAAA
The DNA here is from genome assembly GCA_033557465.1 of Ichthyophis bannanicus. Classification (NCBI taxonomy): domain Eukaryota; kingdom Metazoa; phylum Chordata; class Amphibia; order Gymnophiona; family Ichthyophiidae; genus Ichthyophis; species Ichthyophis bannanicus. The sequence continues at coordinate 78,005,920 of CM066049.1, read as the reverse complement.
GCCCTTCTGAGCTATTGAGTACTTCTGTCTCGGAGCCGTCGGATGACATCACCTATTGTGGCTGACTTATCCTGCTGTCCACGGAGAACTCCTGTTACAGGTAAGTAACCTTGTTTATCTCTTAAAGGGAGAGAATAAGGTTTTCTCCTTTAGTCTTGCTGAGTATCTTCATGTAGTGACCTTATTGTATAAAGTCTATACCAAATTTCAGCAAGGTGACACTGCAATTGAAGTATGGTAGAAAAGACGAGGACAAATACATACTGGCTGCACATAGTCCTGGATAAAGGCGCCCACCCCTATCTTATGCACTAGGGCTGGAGATGCTGGTAGTGATAGTTCACACACTGCAGATGAAGATAACACCTCTGCCATAGTTAAAGACATAGTAAAAGACTGGCAGGAGATAAACCACAGAAGTTAATGAAAAAGTTAAGAGGATTAACTATGATTAAGTAGACTCCTGCAGATAAAGAAAAGATAATGTGCTGTTACCTTAATGTTACCCTGACTTAGGAGTGAAGTTCATTGTTGTCCTGTAGGTGGAAAATTTAACCATTTGGAGAAATTGCCCCTGGTTTACATACTTTATTAGCAGTGACAAATGTATAATTCACAATCTTTAAATTGATTTAGCTGGATAACTAAAGAGTTAGCCATCTAGGTTTGTCCCTTTGAAAAACTTCTGGGGCTGGAGGATTAAATTTAGGTGCCTAGTCTCATTAAGAAGCAATGTTTAGCCATCAGAAAAATAGCCATTCAAGTATGCAGGGTAAATAGACAATGAAGCACGTACTTTTAAAAGCGCATTTTAGGTCAGGACGTGTTCAAATCTGATGATGTTTTAAGAACAGCTCCGCTACAACACTTCCGCATACAGCGGGAGGACTTATTTCAGAAATACACATGCGGGAAAAATGGACAGGAGTAACCCTGCAACATACATGTATGTGTAAGTGCATGCATTTCACAATGAACACATGTAAATATCAGTACTGACATGTAATATCTGTGTATTTTGCTAACATGGATGTGTACATGCTCTTAATAAAATACAGAGGACTCTCTCTTGCCCCCATTTCGATTCAGAGTTGCAAAGAGATGGCCAAAAGGAGAATGTTTTAAACCACATCCGTGCCAGGGAGCATATGTAAATCTAGACGTGGACAATTTTGGGCATACCCTATATGAAATGGGGAATATGCATGTAGATTCGTGTCCCAACCAGGCACACCCCAGACATGCCCCCAACACACCCCCATCTACTTTTAACATAGTGGAATCAGCCACATGTAAATGTCACTCTTTCTAAAATGGCAGTATACAGATGGACATGATTTACATGTGTATATGGCTGTTTATACATGTTTAAATCATGAATAAGGCTTCTAAAATAACCTCCTTAATGTACACACAAACAGACCAATATTGGACCTGCGGCAGCCAGTATTTTTTTAAACCCAGCCTCTGTGGGTAAAGTAAATCCGGCTATTCAACACCTCTGTTGCTGAATATGCAGATTGTACTCCTGCTGACCATAGCTGTGTGGAAAACCCTTCCTGGATTTTTTTGCCATGTGAATCTATTGACTTCTGCTGTAGAGGCGTCCCCCAAAGACTTTTCTTGTGCCATGTTATTGTGCCAGAAATTCTGTGAAACCATGGGAAAAAACTAGACAAGGAAACTTGGGCCAATCGGGAAAACGGGAAATATTACCAGAAATGCAACACTCAGCTAAGAATAGACTAACTAGAGCCAATTCCTCAGAAATCATAATAGCTCCTCCTGGAAGACCAGTACCTTCCAATCCAAAGTTTCTTAGACATGGATTCACACAATTTCTGAATGGGATCACTGATTGGGCAACCAGAATCTGGATTAGGCTTGGCAAATGTCTCTAATTTAATAATAACTGAGAATGTCACACAATGATTCAGGATTATATATGTAAATTCAACAAGGAAAACAGTTTAATAAGGGTTCCAGGATACTTTCCCAGAACTTACAGGACTAGAAACCATGGCATGTTTTTGGAGTAAAGTTTTAGAGCAGGAGTCAAAAAATCCTGGAAGAGTTCTCCCAGAGCTCAAGGCAAACTCTGGGCCAACCAGAAAATGGAAACTAATGTTACCAGAAATACAAGATACAATTAAGAATACGTTGACTAGAGCCACTGCATCCGAGGAGAAATAGCTCCTTCTGGATGACTGCTACCTTCCAAATCAAGGGCCATCAGTTTGAAGCCAACCTAAGACAATGTTTAAAACCAGCATTATTTTTTTAAAAATTTGCCTGGAGATCTCTAATAAACTTTAAGATATTTTTTGTTTGGGTAGGAGACGCAGCCACCTATAAATTAACAAAAAAACAAAACAAAAAGTGTTAAAAACAAAATGAAAGAAACTGGAAAAAGTCTCCAAGCGACACAGGAAGCAAAACAAAACAAAATAAATATATTTTGCCTGCACACCCCTACAAACCAAATCCCTTTGGAGACACTACCTGGAGATGGCGCACTCCGGTTTAGTATATGGCCGACATAGAATTTTATATTGCAGACATACTTTCTATATCTCAGAGAGCTAATTGGATCACCATGAGATGACCTTAGGTGTTAGCATAATTCTTAACCTACTGAGTCAGTAACTAATGAGGCATATATGCTTTTCAATATTTAGACTATATAGTACTACTTGACAAGCATGCAGTATTGACAGAATTTGGAATGGTTGGGAAAAAAATAAGCTACCATGTATTTCACCTCCTTGGAACACGTTTCCTTGTATTTAATTTAAAAAGCATTAGTGTGTGTGAAAGGCTGCTTTGAATTTTCCCTTAGGAATAGACTGTATTTTGAAGGAAACATATAATCAGCACTGTGTGATAGGAAAATTGCCATCAACCTTCATTTCATTTATGAAAAAGAAGAAAAAATAGCTTGGGTGTATATTTTAAATATTGTTCTCTGCCCACCCCCACCCCCCCCCAAAAAAAAATTTTTTCCAATGCAAAATCTAGAAACATAGAAATATGATGACAGAAAAAGACCACATGACCTATCTAGTCTGTCCTTCCATATCAACAACTAAAACAGTCCCCTTTTTCCTTTAGAGATCCTCTGTGTTTGTCCCATGCTTTTCTGAATTCAGTCACTGCCATAGAAACATAGAAATATGTCTTGTTTTAAGGACATTATTTTTCATTAAGGCAAAATGAGTGTTGGAGTAAGTCAGCTATCAAAAGAGGATATCTACATCATAAGCATATGTTTCTTCCAAATGGCAAAAATAGAAGAATAAAAAGAAGATTGTCCTTCTAATAAAATGTGTATTCTATACTACTGTATTTGACTTCAGGCTTCTTTTCAGAGAAGCCCACTGAAGTGTGGCTGTAAGGATTTGCTTATTTAAATGTTTTGATAAGGAGAGAGGTTTAATAGTTGTTTTATTCTTGCCTGTCTTCTCTTTCTTTCTTAAATTTGGGGTCTACTACTACTGAGCATTTGTATAGTGGTACAAGATGTATGTAGCACTGCACAGACATGTAAGAGACGGTTCCTGCTCATCAGAGCTTAAAACACAAGAGAAACACATGGAGGTCAGATGAGTCAAGATCCGAAAGCGGCAGCGAAGAGGTGAGTTTTCAGCCTGGATTTGAAAAGGGTCAGGGAAGGTGCCCGATGTACAGACTCGGGCAGTTTGTTCCAGGCATAAGGAGCAGCAAAGTGAAAGGAACGAAGTCTGGAGTTAGCAATAGAAGAGAAGGACACAGAAGCAATTTGCCAGAAGTGCGAAGTTCCCAAGGGGGGGGGGAGGGGGTGTAGGGAGAGAGAAGAGAGGAAAGGTAGTGGGGAGCTGCAGAGTGAATGTACTTATAGGTCAGCAGGAGAAGTATGAACTGGATGTGGAAAGGGATAGGGAGCCAATGAAGTGACCTGAGAAAAGGGGTAATATGAGCACGACAAGGCTGGCAGAAGATTAGCCGCACAGCAGAGTGTTGAACGGACTGAAGGAGAGAGAGATGATTCAGAGGGAGACCAGCAAGGAGTAGGTTACAATAGTCAAGATGGGAGGTGATTAAGGAGTGGATAAATGTCTTAGTAGTGTGTTCAGAAAAGAATGGGAGGATTTTGTTTGTTATACAGACAGAAATGGCAGGTCTTAGCTATCAGATGGATATGTGTGGAGAAGGAGAGAGAGAGGAGTCAAAGACGACCCCAAGGTTGCGAGCCGAGGAAAAAGGAAGGAGCAGAGAGTTATCCTCCAAGACTGAGAAAGGAGGAAGAGGAGAAGAGGTTTTAGGAGGAAAAATAAGAAGTTCAGTTTTGGCCATGTTCAATTTCAAGCAGCAATGTCAAAAAGGCAGGCAGAGATCCGGGTCTAGATTGCCAGAGAGATTTCAGGTGTAGAGAGGTAGATCGGGGAGTCATCAGCATAAAGATGGTACTGAAATCCATGGGAAGAGATGAGCACACCAATGGACTGGGTATAGAGAGAGGAAAGGACAAACACTGAAAAACGATGGGAGAAATTAGATGAGAACCAGGATAGCACAGAGCCCTTAAAATCAAGTGAGGACAAGGTATCGAGGAAAAGGCTGTGGTCAACTGTGTCAGAAGCAGCAGAAAGTCAAGAAGGATGAGGACTGAGAAAAGGCCCTTGGATTTTGCCAAGAATAAGTCACTGGAGACTTTCGCAAGAGCAGTTTCAGTAGAATGGGGTTCTTATCTTTACATTATTTAGGAATAAACAAAGAACTGTTTGCTATTACTGTACCATCTATTTTAAAAATGTTGGGGTGGGGGAAGGATCAAAGATGGCCACAGGCAGGGGTGTCTCGTTGAAATGCTTTCTTAGAATGGGTAAGAGCAAAGCTAAATTGGGCAAAAAGCCCTCCATTGCCCCAGCAGCACCCTCTTTATTACCCCTTTTGGGACCTTTGGACTCATTCCTCACGTGTGTACTGCATCAGCCAGGAGAACCAGTGACTCAGAGTCCCCTTGATGGCTCGCCGAGCCGTTCGGGGCCAGATTTCCTGTCTCTGGAGCAGTGCCTGCATTGAAGGTTGTCTTGCTGGAGCAGAACTGCCCTAAGAGGCAGATGAAGCCAGTTATCTCCTGAGCAGGTGAGCTGGCAGCTGTAGGAGAGATGACTCCAGGACAGCAGGGAAAGGCACGGGTATTGCCCTTCTGGGTCAGTACTCTAGCAGCATTCTATCTTGGTGTTCTATTGGAGAGCGGGCCATTGAGCCGTTTGTGCCAACTTCCTCGTTGATGGCATTATGGGCCCCAGATGTCTGTGCCAGAGTGGTTAGAGTTCCAATTACTTTCTCCCTTAGTCTCCATTGTAAAAACTACTGGGCGAACATCTGTTCAGCCATAGCGCAACTTGGGGAAACATTGATCCCCCCCTCCCCCCCCCCTCAATGAACATGCTCTGGCTATGCAATCTCAGGTGAATGCCACATTACTTCAGCAACATAAAGAAGAAATTTTGTCTCTTCAGAGTCTCACTTCTGAGTTGCAGTCAAAGGTCGGTCAGGTGGAAGCCTATGCAGACTCCTTTTGGAAGGACACTATCGCTATGAAAGCAAAGACTGAACAGTTAGAAAAATTGTCTCATTATCAGAATTTGAGGCTCACAAACTTTCTGAAGTATTCTATAATTAATCCTAAAGAAATGTTTAGATTATATCTCCTGGAGGCATTTGCGGTTCTGGTAGAATCCCACCGCACAGTTTCCAAGATTTATTATATGCCTACTGTTCATAGATCCTCTGGTACTGGAGATATCCCTGGTGTACAACAAGCAGGTTCATTAGACATCTCAGCTAGTTTGGAAACTTTGGGGTCTGAAGTTTGTACTCCATCTACCCTTTTGATTACCTTTACTTTATTCTCTGGTAGAGATTGGTTTCTTAAAGTTTTTTTTGTCTTTTGGAAAAGAAGTATTTTATTTAAAGGTTTTCTGTGCAAATGCACGGTTACCCTTCAATCAGTTTCTTATAATTTTTTTGACCTGTCTCAACTGCTGGCATTTCTAAGTGCCTGTAGGTCAGCTGTCGCTGAGGACTCTTCCACTGCATTAATGTAAGTCTTGGCTATTTGCCTGTCCAATTCCTATAGTAATGGTTTATTTCTTTCATTTCATTTGGATTTCATTCCCTTTTTGTGGGCTGTAGTGGAGGGTGTTATGAGAGTGACCTTGTGTATGGTCCTCGCTTCAATTGAATTTGTATTTATCCTTTATGTTGTAATTACGATTTCTGCTCCTTTTTTTTCAGACAAATATGCTATATGCTTGCTTTTGTGTAAAATTAGAAATATATTAAATAAAAAAATGATGGGGGGGCATGTTCAAAAGGGGTTAGCCAGTTAGCAGGATCCGCTAACTGGCTAAATCATAATGATCCCAATATTCAGCAACACTATCCAGAGAGTACTATTGAATATCTCCAGAGACTATAGAAAAGACGCTCAGTTAAAATCAGGACAATCTGTAGGCAGATCGTAGACCGTCGCGGCAGCTGGCTGGTTAGTGTCGATATTCAGCTGCTAATTGGATAGCTAAACTGGATAAAATTAGGAAAGGTCGATGGTTGCCTAACTTTATCCGGTTAGTGGTTGAATATTTCCACGAACAGGATAGCAACAGTACTGCCCTGCAAAACCCGATATTCAGCACAAGGACATTGGATGGGCTCCAGTTCGGAATATCAAACTCTAATTAAAACAGCAGTATCCAGGTTCTTTAAAAGCACTGATCAACGCTGCTGAATATCGGCCCCATCTTTCTTTGATTTACTCTTTGCCATACATGTAGAGGCCAATATTCAAAGGGATCCATGGGGTGAAAATTCCCTTCACTCTGAGTAGCTCGATCCTAGATTTCACCACTAAGAGAGCTGACTTTTTTGGAGACGGAACAGGCTTGTGGAAGAGACTTAGCCAGATATTCTTGCTTTGCAGAACTTATCTGCAAACTTTAGCTAGGTAACTCTGCGAGTCAGCTTTGCTAGCCTAAAGCTTGCTGGCTAAATTGGGCGGCTTAAGTGCGCTTTTGAAAATCCACCCCATAAATCATATAAATCAGTCTGATTTTCTGATAATGAATACACATCAAAACCAAAGTACATCATGAAGAGCTATAAAGCACTCTTACAAACTAAGAGGCCAATTTCCAAATGGAGTTACATTTTCATGGCCGCCAGTGAATATATAAATCTACTAGACATGTATTTTCAGCTGCTATAGGTATAGAGGCAGATTCCATAACATGTATGTCTGGCCTACGGACATTCCTAAATTGAAAATGGACCCCATTTGAAGCTAATTCGGCATCCACAGGTCTAGACATGCATGTGGGTCCAGAATCAGAGAGGTAGATGTGTCTGGCGCAGCATGAGCAAAGCGCTATTCAGCCGGCCTGTGCACACATCCAGCGCAAGGCCCATGCATGGTGCAGGCACGGACCATGCAACATAATGAAGAACACGTCCCCTCGTCAATATTATGGGTCACGGGTAAATGTTTTGGATGTTGCTGCACCCACCATATTCTAAAAAGTTGCACGTTTTGGATCCTGCCAGTCTCCAGGATATACCCATGGACACCAGACCCCCCTTGGTAAAAAGTGCATCTCCTAAACTGCTCTTTACACTGATAGTAGTTTGATGATGCAAACTGGACATAAATACCAATGAGAGATGACTGCTGCTGCAATCTAGACCATATACCAGTCCTCTTCATGCCATGAAAAGTGCTAGGTAATTCCAGTGTGCCATAATATGGTATAAGAGAATTATATATGAACATGTATTGTGGTGGCGAAGCTGGAGGGGAGCAGAAACAAGAGGGAAAAATCAGGTTTTTTCCTCTGAGAAAAGAATCAGCTCCAGGAGTTTAGGGGTTAAAACTCCAGCTTTAGAAAAAAACTCCCTGCAGAAAGTTATTGATAGGGAGCCACGCCCTAGCTCCATGGTAACCAGGCCTGCTCACGAGGACCAGGAGGGGGTGGAGCTGGGAAACGGAATGGAAAATCACAGATATAAGCTTGAGGAAGCAAGAACAAGAGGGACATGGCAGACACCTAAGCTTAAGGAAGCAAGAGGAGAGAGGAGTTCAGAAACTTTAAGAACCTCGGGAAGTACAGGGAGCGCGGAGACTTTGAGAAGGTCGGGGAGCTCAGGATCTTTGGCAGAGATGTCTGCAGAGACTTCTTGGAGAAAGGCAGAGTTTGCCAGAGAAACAGAGGCTGCCAGGAAAGCAGGAACTGTGAGAGAGGCAGTGCCTTCCAGAAGTACAGAAGTCACCCATGAGACCTGTAAGAAATACAGGAGGAACCCATTGAGAGGGAGAGCTTACCAGAGGGAGAAGCAAAGCTATGAAAATGGCAGAGAGGTGTCTCCAGGAGAGCAGATGGAAACAGAGCCTTCGTCAGTAAAGTCTGGAGAGAGCCTGGTCCCACAGGGAAAGGTGAGCACCTTGAAATCCTCCCAGAGTATATTGAGAAATAGGAAACTTCCTAATCCCTCTAATAGCCCTCAGCAGAGAGAGGAATCTGTATTGAGGAAAGTGTTAAAAGTTTTAGAAAAGCTGAAGCCTGCTACTTCTGAGTCAGAGTTAAATCAGCTACAAACTGACTCTGACATTGAGAGCATGGACTTGGACGAGTGTTTGCCAGAGGAGCTGGGCTCAGATAATGAAATGGATTGCTCTCTAGTTTTTGCACAGAACTAAAAAGCTGTAAGGGTTTTTAGAGAATAGAAAAACCTAGAAGCTTAGCCAGCAGAAGTGCAGTGCTGGGAAAGTATGCAAATGAGTTGCTGACCTCCGAGGCTTGGCACGGAGTTTCAGAAGGACTGTTTGAAAGGGAAACCAGAGCCTGTAATACCAAAAAACCCCAAAAGGACGGTGGTCAAAATAACACCATACAAAACAAGACCCCGTTGTGTTCCACAAAATGTTTCATCCAATGTTTTTGTCGGACATAGATCGTAAGGAGAAGGCACTTATGGACCAACCCACTAACACGATACATATCCCTTTTATTCAACCACTTAGGTATAAATATTCAAAATGTTTAAATTCACAAAAGTTAAGGGCTATCCTAGATCGGTGGTATTGTGTGCTTAACTAACAACCAAGCTATTAGATCAGCAGCATGGGTTTTAAAATGAACTATAGATGAACACAATCGTCGAAGCCATAAAAATTGCCCATAGGGCAACCCCTTTCGCAGGGGTTCAGGATGGAAACTGTTGTAGTTCAACAGACTATTACGTTGAACCAGTTTTCGAAACAGAGTGGTGGCCAAAAGATCCCCTGTCCAAAAAACAATCATGTCCAAAAATTCGTCTGGCGGAGCACGCTAGTCGTCTCCGACAATTGGTCTTTACAGCTCCGATGGTCTCGCATTGTTCTCAATTCCAACATGAGTTCCAGCAGCTACGGTGGACTGTGATTGATCACGTCTCTGAGGATCCTAGAGGAGGAGATCGGACCTTTAAACTACGGCGGTTGGAACAACGGTGGATATTCCTCTTAAAGGCAGTGTCTCCTACTGGTATGAACTGTGAGATTGATTGGCTGGGGACGATGTGATGTCATCCTTTCAAGATTAGGGGGTTTTCTGCCTTGTGGGGATTCCCCTTTTCTGATTGGTTGGTTGTTTTTGATAGGCATTTGGGTAGCCCAATTCAAAGCCAGTTTCCTTTATTTTAACTGCCAACAATTCGGCGGTTTTTGCCAGTTCCATGGTGGCTATGGTTGTCTTCATAAGTGGAGTTCTGAGCGCTTGATGCAGGGGTCTCCCCCGAAACGTGCACGTCGCGTATATCTCTGATAAGTATCATGCTTTTTTCTTGTCTAAGTACTTTTGTGAATTTAAACATTTTGAATACTTACACCTAAGTGGTTGAATAAAAGGGATATGTATCGTGTTAGTGGGTTGGTCCATAGTGCCTTCTCCTCACGATCTATGTCCGACAAAAACATTGGATGAAAAATTTTGTGGAACACAATGGGGTCTTGTTTTGTATAGAGCCTGTAATACAGCAACTAAGAAAAAACAGAGTATGTAAAAGATAAACAGTTTGCAGTAAAGAAGCCAATGTTTGTATGGCTTGGAAATTGTAAAGCTTTTGTGTAAACCAAGCTGAAAGCTGTTGTTGGGCACAAGGAAATTACTGACTGTTTTCACGGGAAGAAACGCTGTTGCTTTGCACTCTGGAAATCTTACCTCAGAAGCATTTATTCTTTTGGGTTTCACTGGAGCAAGTATCCAACTTTATGTTTTGATATTTTGGAACTACAAGGAAGAAAGTTCATTTGGCTGAAGCATATTAAAATAAATAATCCTGTGTGCCTATGGAAACCTCTAGCCTGAATTATTTCCAACTACACAACTACATGAACATAGGTAATTAACAAGGGACATTTAAAAGAGATCCCGTCCCCCGCTCCTAGGCTACCGCCTGGCCAGTAGGGGGCGCAACAGTATGTCAAGACATACCTTGCATCAAATGCTGCTTGGCATTAGAAAATTGCCCCAGTGATCCCTGCATTGGTCATCTCTACAAACTCACTCTAAACTGCTAAGGATGGAGCCTTACCAAGTGCATAAAACCCAAAACTAACATTGCAGTGCGTGAAAGAATGCATAATTATTGCTGAGCTACAAATGTATGCATAAGTGCACTCATTCTGCTGCCCTGCACTACCTTTTCTTGTCTTCTCTCCCTACACCCTTCCTCGGGAACTCCACTCTTCTGGCAAATTGCTTCTATCTGGGCCCTTCTCTTCTACTGCCAACTCTAGATTTCATTCCTTTAACCGTGCTGCTATGTATGCCTGGAACAAACTATCTGAGTCTGTACATCAGGCTTCTTCTCTGCCCTTCTCAAATCCAGGCTGAATGCTCACTTCTTCATTGTTGCTTTTGGATCTGATCCACCTAATCTCCCTTGTGTTTCCTTACCATTCCCCCTAGATCAATGGTTGGATTTGGCTGATTTGCACCAGTTCGTCGAACCCATTCCTAAGATTTCCCAAGTTTACTGAACTGGTCAATATAGGCTGTTCCTTATTGTTACTGCAGTTCAGTCCTCCACCTCTGGGTTGTGTACCTCCTCCTGCAGCTTGGAGACTGGGCATGTCAAAATTGTGACATCCACTGGATGTAGTCTGATGGTCTCTCCCATCAGCCCCAGTGTGTCCAGTCTCCATGCAGCAGGAGGACGTAGTGAGCCTAGGTGCTGGGCTCACTCGAGGAACAGATAAGGAGCTGTTAGTGTAGCTTTAGCATAGATTACCTATTCTTTAAATTGTATCCCTTTAAATTTGGTTCTTTACCTTTAAATTTAATTAATTTGAATAATTGATTACTGTCCATTTAAAAAAAAAAAAAAAAAAAAAAAAGGAAGGTAGTTCTTGTGCCCGTTCCTGCATGCCTCTTTCAGTAGCTTGTACCTGTCTGGTCCATTTCCTTTAAGATCTCTCCTCTTGGACGGTACGGAGGAGAGCTCTGCAGCAGGAACAAAGATCCTCCAGCAAGTCTGACCGCCGTGATCCTGTTCAGCACGCCGGCACAGAGATGGGAAGCTCATCCGGTGGCTCTCCGCTTGCGACTAAGTTGAGCAGGACTGTGCGGGCTGGAGCCCCGTAGAAGAACAGTGCATGACAGAGGAAGACAGAGAGCAGCGGTATTCTCTTTGGGCAGGTAATCAGTCCGAGCTGGGAACGGGCTGCAGAGGTGCCGCTCTCCCTCGCTGTGCTTTTGGCATCCTTTTTTTCTTTACAGCAAGCGGCGGCCATTTTGTTAGCGTGTTCACTGCGTGGCGAGCGCTTCTGAAGTGCTTTTGACTTTACAACCTTTCAACAGGGATTTTATTTAAGTTATAGGGTCTTTGGTTTAATTTGCTACGTTTGAGGGGATTAATTTAACCTTCTGGATCTCGGGAATTACCAGGTTGCTTGAGATACTATTTTGTTTTAACGGGAGAGGTTTGCCTTTAAAAAAATTTTGTTAGCTTTATTTTCTAGTTGCTTTCTTTTCCTCTCTCTGTTTAAAAAAAGCAAAAAAAGGGGAGAGCCGGAGACGACAGCGCCCGATTGAGAGGGAACAGGCTCCTGCTCCGGTGGCCCCGACGTCATCAGGGGGCCTCGTTAAAGTCCGGGAAGTGCAGTGAGCAGTTGGGAGAGCTGGAGACGACAGCGCCCGATTGAGAGGGAACAGGCTCCTGCTCCGGTGGCCCCGACATCATCAGGGGGCCTCGTTAAAGTCCGGGAAGTGCGGTGAGCAGTTGGGAGAGCTGGAGACGACAGCGCCCGATTGAGAGGGAACAGGCTCCTGCTCCGGTGGCCCCGACGTCATCAGGGGGCCTCGTTATAAGCCTGCTTCGCCGGCGCAGCCGGAGGCACGAGTCCGGGGCAGCGATCTAAGGGGCTAGATACAAGGGGCGCATTAAGCCCCTTGGGAGCCCCTTGGAGAACCGAAGGAGAAGTGTCGTAGGGGGTCCAGGACACTCAGTATCCAGATGGGTAAGCGAAAAAAAAAGGTTGTGCCTGAAGTTTCGGCAGCGGCCGCTGCAATTGTGGGTCCTATGGACAAACATATTAAGGTACTGTCTGCTGCTGATGGGTCCTTGGGCCCCGACTTTCTGACTTTGGGATCTTCTGCTGCGTCCCTTAGTTCCCCGGATCATTCTCCCCCTTCCCCGCCATATGTGTCTTCCCCGGCACCCTTATCTACCGTGGGGGCTCAGTTTCAGCAGAGTACTCCAGTTGCCTTGGGGGAAAAGCTGAAACCTGTTTCCTGGTCGGCTACGTCAGGTGCTGCCGAGGATTTACCTGGTGCTCAGGTTACCCTGGCAGACATCTGGAAAGCCGTTACTCGGATTGAGAATTCCCTAGTTCCCACTGTTAAGCTGTTGTGTGACTTCTCTTCTAAGCTTAGCGAGGTAGAAGGGTGTGTGGGGAATATTCTTTCTCGTATGTCTACTTGTGAAAATCAATGTCTCTCTTTAAAGTCTGTACATTCCTCTTTTGTTAAAGATAGTTTAACTATACACCACAAACTGGAATTATATGATAATATGTTGCGCTCTAAGAATATTCGGTTGTTAAATTTTCCTGTTTGTCATTTAATTTCTCCAGAAATTTTGCTCCAGAAGTACTTTAGAGAAGTGTTAGACTTGGCTTTGGCTGACTCTATTGTTATTTCGAAATTATATTACCTGACGGAACGTGGGGTTGCACTTAATTCTCTTGGGGAATTTGATGTGGTTCAGGCTCGTCCTGAGCTTGAGCTCACCAAATTTCTTGAGGATTCTCAGGATACTATATTATCTCGTGCTACTTTGATAGTAACCTTTGTCTCTGATAAGGACAAGGTTCTTGTATTACGAAGTTACTTTAAGAAGATGTCTTCCTTGTTTTGTGGTGCAAAAATTCAGATATTTCCTGATGTTTGTAGGGCTACACAGGTTAGGAGACAGGCCTTTTTGGCGCTGAAGCCTAGAGTGTTAGCCCTTTCAGCTTCTTTTTTTCTTCGTTACCCGTGCAAATGTTTAATTACAATGCAGGGTTCTAAATTTACTTTTATGGATCCATCACAATTGGAATTATTTTTGGTTGGTAAAGAGGGCCAGAGTAAAGTGTAGGCGGGGTTTAGGAGGAATTTTTTAAAAGCTGTCTTGTAACTTAGAGTAACATAACTCTTTGTATTTTCCTTTCTTTTATGTATTTCCTTTGCTTTTTATCTCCCCGGTATAGAGGGCTAGGACTAAGTGTTTGTTTACGATCTATGGCATTCATTTTTATGGAATGTTTCATTGATTTTTTTGTGTGTATAATGACACTTTGAATTGCTTAAATCTTGCTTTTGTAAGTTTGTTGAAATTCAATAAAAAAAAAAAAAAAAAAAAGCAAAATAAATCCCACTACCTTTTCAGTTGCTGCCCAGGAGTGGTGGAGGTGCCTGGCAGATAGCATTGTGCCCTCATTGTGTTGTCTGTGGCGCCCGCAGGGGTGAGGTCGCTGATTCCGGTATCTAGAGGCTACACTACAGTATCTACCAGCGTGGAGCAGCAGATGGAGGTTAAGGTAGGTCTGGAACCCCAGGTGGTGGCGGTTGGACCGGAAGAAGAGGCAGGGGTCTGCTAGGAAGTCTCTGGCGGACCATCAACTGCGATACCGGCCGGGGGGTCAGGGCCGCAGCTTGGAGATTTCTGCCCAGACTTCATATTAATGCATCAGGCATTCTGTTTGTGGCGTCAGGGGAAATTACTGGAACCCTGGTCACTGGCTAGTGCTACACAACTGCCCAGGTTGGCTGAAAGGGTTAGCATTTCTCTGAGACCTCCAAAGAGGTCAAGGCCTTGGGAGCTTTCTCACTCAGAGGTGGATTGGCATGAAACAGATGAGGCTGAGGTAGATCTGGAAGCCGAGATGGACGACTTGGAAGTAGATGAAATTCCGGAGCCTGAGGATCAGGCAAAAATCATTAGAGTATTCCGGAAAGACGAGCTGACGGCACTTATTACGGAATCCCTTCAGATTTTGAATCTGGCTACAGCACAACCAATTGAGGGAGGAGAGTGTTGAAGACGCTATCATTCAAGCAGTGAGGCAAGCGCAAGTAGTGTTTCCCGTACACCGAGTGATTGACCGAATGATCCAAGAGGAGTGGGACCAACCGGAGTCAGGTCTACGAGGAATCAGAACTATGAACAGACTCTATCCCTTAGCAGATAAGGACAAAGAAAGGTTCCGCTCTCCGTGAGTTCAGATCCGCTCTGGCGCCTTCAGTGTGGAATTACCTGCACATGCTAGGAACAATGGCGGTGACTTTGGAAGCCATACAATAGGCCAGATTTCATAAGAGGCCCTTGCAGCGAGCACAGCTTCGTCGCTGGTCAAATCAGTCCGACTTGTTGAACAAGCGTCTTCCCTGTCCTCTCCGGGTCAGGCAGTATCTAAGCTCATCACGGGAGAGTGCTGCTGATGGCTCTGGACTGGCCAAGATGACCGTGGTATGCTGATCTCATTCGACTCCTAGACGGGGAGCCTTGGAGATTACCAGTCTCGGAGGATCTGTTACTCCAAGGGACGCTTCAAATGCCTCAGATGAATCAGTTTGGCCCTTGAAAGGGAAGGTTAAAGAAAAAAGGATACTCTGGAGCGGTAATCACAACATTACTTTGATCGTGGAAAAAGTCAACGTCTTTGGCATATGTTCGAATATGGTGTATTTTTGAGGCTTTGTGCTCAAGGCGACAAGTTTGCGCGGTGACAGTGTCCGTCCCCCTAGTTTTAAGTTTCCTGCAAGATGGATTTGAAGGCTTGGCAGCCAGTTCCTTAAGAGTTCAGTTAATAGAGGCAAAGTGCAGTTAGTGGCCCTAGGGCCGCATGCAGATGTGTTGCAGTTTCTTAAAGCAGTCACCAGGCTACGGCCTTCTCGTAGAATTGTCATGCTGCCGTGGGTTTTAGGGGCATTAAAGAACCTTTTGAGCCATTACACCAAGCGTCGGCAAAAGATCTAACTTTAAAAACACAGCGAATTTCAGAGTTTCAGGCGTTGCCATGTCGCGAGCCATTTTTGTCTTTTTTCCAGAGAAAAGGTGGTGTTACGACCAGTGCCATCCTTTTTGCCAAAGGTGCTTTCCCCGTTTCACCTAAATCAAATGGTTTCTCTTCCGGTTCTTGGTTCGATGGAGGGAAAGACATCGTACCGTAGCTTGCGCCATTTGGACATAAAATGAGTGTTGAGACGGTATTGGAAAGTGTCAGAACCTTTTTGCAAATTGGACCGTCTTTTCGTGGTGTTCGGAGGTCCCCGCAAAGGAGAAGCGTTGGCGAAGGCATCCATTTCTAGATGGATTAGAGAGGCGATTGCATCAGCATACCTGGTGCAGGGACGTTCGGTCTCACTGGGATTACGAGTGCATTCTACCACAGCGTAAGCAACCTCTTGGGCGGAACACAGTTTGGTTCTGCCAGGGGAAATCTGTAGAGCGGCCACCTGGTCGTCTCTTCATACATTCAGTAAGCACTACCGCCTTGATGTTTTAGCGGTGAATGCAGCCTGTTGCGGGTCGGCGGTGTTAAGAGCCGGCTGGAAAGGTCCCTCCCAATGATCACTGCTCTGTTACATCCCAGAGGTGGAGGACTGAACTGGAGTAACAATAAGGAAATGGAAATTACACTTACCTGGTAATTGTTGTTCCTTGAGAAGCTCCAGTTCAGTCCTCATTCCCGCCCGGGGTGGTGTCGTTGGCAGTGGAGGTTCAGTTGGGAGAAGTGTAAATCTACAGGTATGTATGGTTCCTAATGGGATCCTGTTCACTTAGATTTGTTTTCTTTCTTTCTTGTCTATGGTTCTGAGTAAGGCAGCAGGAAAAGGTACAAGAAAACGTTCGTTCTTTCGAGGGGGAAATTTACTTTTCATATAGTTAGTTGTTATTAAGTAGCTATCATATTAATTTTAATGTTATTTGTTGCTCCTTTTGAGTGTGCTTTGTCAGTAGTTCACTGGGGCTGATGGGAGAGTACAGCAGGCTACATCCAGTGATGTCACGATTTTGACATGCCCAGTCTCCAAGCTGCAGGAAGAGGTACACAACCCAGAGGTGGAGGACTGAAGTGGAGTTCCTCAAGGAACAACAATTACCAGGTAAGTATAATTTCCATTTTCATACCACATGGCTAATTTCATTTTGTATTTTGATGGCATCGGGGGCGATCACAACATCGGGAAAAGTCCCCAATACCATCAAAATACTGCTGGGGGACCGGTGCCCCAACAGATAGTGAAGCCCTGGTGGCCTAGCTGTCCAGACCCCTCCCCCCACCTCCCTTAAAAAGAAAATAGATCTGGTGGCCTACAGGCCCCCTGATCCCCCCCCCCTCCTCATAGAAAGGAAGGCACTCTGATATCCCCTGTTTTTCATGAAAACTGCAGTGAAACAAGGACACTAGTTTTTGAGTTGGCAAACAGATGCATATCCTCCCATGCCAAATAGTTTGCGTGGACATGCTTTCGACAGAGGATAGGTGTTCCTATCCCAAGTGTTTATAGCAGGGATGTCTATGAGGCCGCCTTTGCGGCCATCCATTTCAGGGATCTTCAAGTTGCTAAAATCAAGCTGACACGTATATATGAAATAGGACATCTGCCTTTGAGTTCAGCAGGATGAGGTGGCAGAGACAGGACGCTAGACCAAATGGATCCTTGGTGAGACAAAGATTGGCAGCTTGTTAAACTCTCATGTAGCTATCCCAATTTATTTAGTTCCACAGAGATTCCTGCAAAGAAACATGAATTCTGAGAACAATTATTTTGCATTAGAAATTAAAATTGAGACAATTTTATGCTTAATGTTGAGCTCTGTAATTTTCTGTCTTGACCACGATAACAACATCTATGCCAACTTTTACACATCAGCTAAAATGCTTACTATCCTATAAAACAACGGAGTTAGAATTCTATCTCATGCTTGTAAATTCAACCGCACTACCCTCCTCCTGATAGACATCACTGGTTACTAGTCTCCTCCTGGATCCACTTCAAACTTTTAACATTGACACATAAGGTTCTTCGCTTGGGTATACTTGTTCCTCATCCTCTCACCTCTCTTGGCACACTCCCATTAGATTGCTTTGATCTATTCACGGGAATTGACTCCGCATTCCCCCTCCTGCTAGATCCAAGCCGGAGTCCACTTGCCAATCAGCTCTTTTCTTTAGGGAACAATTTCTCCCCCCCCCCTCCCTCCCTCCCCCCAGCTGCATCTTGAACCCTCATATAAAAATTCAGACTTAAAACCTCTCTCTTTGAATGGGCTTTAGACAGTCTCTTAGGGGTCAGGGGCCTGGAGGATGCAACAAAATTATATTTTTTTTTCTTTCTCCCTCTCCTCTTCTTTTTTTCCTATCCTGCATAATAGAGTTCCTTTCCTTTTCCTAGTTCTGTAAACTGCTTTCCATAGCCTAGACAGACAGGATAGAATGTGCACATAAACCATAAATCACAAAATAGGAAGAATAAATCCTTTCAAAATCTTGTTTTTGGAATATTCATGCCCTATGTATGGTTTTTTTTTTTTTTTTTCATATATCAATGTAGTCAAACATTGTAAGCAGATCTTTTCTGTCAAAATTGGTTAGGCTTGTTTCTTTCTATCTTTCTTGGATTCTGTTACACACATTTATCAGGCAAGCTGAATTACCAAATTATATCCAATTCGCACATTAGCTATAAAAAGCAACAGTTTTTCCACAATGAATTATTCTTCCTGACATGTTTTATAGTATGTCAAAATGATGTACCTGACAAGAGGCAGCATTGCACACACTGGATTGTAAGCGTATGCTGGCTATCTGTGCTAAAGTGGTGGAGGATCGCTGCTTGGTGCGCGGAGAGAACACTAAATTCCTTCTCCTGTGCTGTGGACCAGCTGCTGAAGTACCTTCTGCACCTCTCTGACTCTGCACTGAAGTCCAATTTGGTGTGAGTTCACTTCAGCGCGATTGGGGCATTTCATTGCGGCTCTGGGGCAAAAGCATCTCTGCTAAGCCTCTGGTGGCTCATTTCATGTGAGGCCTACTCCTCTCAAAGCCCCCACTCAAGCTCCCAAAGGCCGCTTGGGACCTCAACTTAGTACTTGCCCGGCTGATGTGGGCCCCTTTCGAGCAGCTGGACTCGTGTCCCCTGAAATTCCTGATCTGGAAGGTTCTCTTTCTGGTGGCAGTAACGTGTTAGTGAGCTTCTGGTTGCTCAACCTCTGTACATATGGTTTCATCAGAACTGGGTGGTGCTCTGCACACACTCCCGCTTTCTGCTGAAGGTGGTCTCGGCTTTCCACCTCAACCAGTCAATCATCTTACAACTTTCTTTCCCCAGCTTCACGTGAATCGTGGTGAGGTGGAGTTGCACACACTGGGCTGCATGCGCTGGCCTTCTACCTGTACTAAAGTGGTGGAAGTTATGCCAGGAACAAACTACCCGAGTCTGTGCATCAGGCTTCATCTCTGGCCCTTTACAAATCCAGGCTGAAAACTCACCTCTTTAAGGCTACTTTTGGATCCTGATTCACTTAATCTCCTATGTGTTTCCTTACCATTCCCGTAGATATATCCTTGCCCTCAGCTATTGTGTTATCTGTCCTGGCTAGATTGTAAGCTCTGAGCAGGGACCATCTTTTACATGTGTCTGGACAACGCTGTGTACGCCTTATAGTGCCAGACAAATGGTTAGATGATTAGTAGTAGTAGTAGTAAACAAAATATCCAGCGTGAATCCCCCCCCCCCCCCTCTTGTTGGTTCAATGCTAAACATCACTTCTATTTAAAAGCTATGTAGTCCATAATATCTCATGACTTTGATGCTGGAGGCCTATGAGATTATTGTGCCACTGTATTATACTGCAAGCTTTAATCACTTTCAATGTATATTGACTTAAAACTCCTTTGTAGTCCTGTGGCAATGTGACCACGTGTTTGTATACATTCTGGAATATTCCTCAGGACAGGGTGTATATTTTTTTCAGTCCCTACCTACAGCTGGACAATGTCTCTGATAGTATATTTAGACATGATGTCACAGAATTTCTGGTACAGGAACATGGCTAAAGAAAAGTCTTTGGAGTAAGTCTTCTTCAGAAGTCAATAGATTCACAAGGCAAAATATCCAGGTAGGTTTTTGCATAGAGCTCCAGACTAGACAAACTTTGGACCAATGCAGACAGTCTGCATTGCAAGCAAGGTAATACTGTGGGCTCCTGACTACAAACTCTCTGCCTAACAACTCTTAAAGGTTTTTTTGTCATGTTTAATAGCTAAATTGTGTTTCTGCTGTATTGCAAAAGGGGATTTTTTTTTTTTTTGTATTCAGGGGTAAAGCTTTTTTTTTTTTTTTTTTTCCTGTAGCTAGAATATTTTTCCTCTCCTCTAACCTTAAAGTTCAAAGGGGTAGGGCAGGCTCTTTGAAGCCATTGCCATTCTTCAAGGAGCTTTCGTTAGGTAACTTTACAAAGGGAATCCATTAATCTATATACTTAAACATGTAGGGCCTGATTTTGATTTAGGCAGGCTATG
This sequence comes from Ichthyophis bannanicus, assembly GCA_033557465.1. Taxonomy (NCBI): domain Eukaryota; kingdom Metazoa; phylum Chordata; class Amphibia; order Gymnophiona; family Ichthyophiidae; genus Ichthyophis; species Ichthyophis bannanicus. The sequence goes on along the minus strand of CM066049.1, from coordinate 77,985,828 downwards.
TGCCACGTCAGCGCATAGCCTGCCTGCCAAACACCTTAACTCAGATTTTCACTTCCACGGCGATGGAAGTGAAAATCTTGGTTATGCTGAATGTGCCGGCAGTCGCTGAGGCTAAGGGGGTAGCAGTGATTTTCGATGCTATCAGCTTAGACCTCTATAGGTAGCATCAAAAATCACTGCTACCCGTTTAGCCCTTTTCTCTGCCCTGCTTCACTCTGGAACATCCCCAATATGCCCCGATGCTAACTGCATAGCATCTGGGCAGGTTAGGGACTTATTCGGGATTTTCAAAAGGCGCTACCCATGTAGGTGCGCTTTAAAAATACTGGATAAGGCATTTACATGGGTAACTAGGGCAGTTACCCATGTAAATACCTTCAAAAATGCCGCCCATAATATCAAGTTTACTACTGTAAAGTAATAACTGTTTAGCAAGGAAGCAGGGCTACACACAGGGACACAGAACAGCGCTGTTATAGCACACACAAAAGAGGTTAGGTATGTTTTCGCTTAAGACTGCTGAGGAAAGTTAGGGAATTTGGTAGGTGTCTCTTTTTTTACTTCAACAGGACCATGGCTCCACCAACTGAACTATGGCTGGGAAAAACCATACTGCTAAAGCTGTTGCACCATTACAGCTTCTGCCTCTGTCCAGACAGACAGCCCGATGCTAGTCTAGGACTGGTTCCACGTGAAAGATGCCTGAAAGCTGAAGCCGTCATGAAATAAGTGGAGGAGCTCAGAGAAAAAGTGGTGAGGCCACGAAGCATTCAAGACAGTGAGAAGTACATTAATGAGATTTCTTGAAGCATCCATCCTCTCCAGCAGAGGTGAAGATGGGAGGCTACAGAATGAAGACGGTTGGACACAAGTCACTAGAGCCTGCAGAATCAACAATACAACTCCTCCAGCCCTTGAATTAAAGAACCAGTATGCAGCCCTGGAAGTGAAGGAGGTGAAAGTTCCCAGGAAAGGGAAGAACCAGAGCTCAAGCACTTCAAAGTTGCAGAATCAGTGAACACAATGAAGTGAGGGTAGTGGTGGATGCCTAAGTACCCCTCGTAAAAGTGTCATCAACCATCTGCCAACCGGACTTGATGTCCAGAGAAATGTGCTGTCTTCCAGGTGTCAAAAACTGAAATTTTATGGAGAGTTTACTGAGACTCATCAAGACTATAGACTGTTATCTAATGTTGCTCATACAGGTCGGCACAAAATGATACTGCTAGGTATTCCTCCGAGTGGATCAAAAGTGACTTCATGGTTCTGGAATGGAGGGTAAAGCAGATACAGTAGGTGCACAGGTGGAGTTCACTTCAATCCTCCCTGTTGAGGGTAAAAGCTAGGCGGAGAAGCTCGCATCCTAGAGATGAATGTATGGCTGTATGGATTGTGTTATCGAAAGCATTTTGGCTTCCTGGACGATGGGATGATTTTCCAAGGGCTGCAGAGAAGAGATGACATCCATCTGTCAAAGAAGGGTCAAAGTGTCTTCTGCAGCATACTGGCTAACCTACTGAAGAGCGCTTTAAACTAGATTCACTGGAGATGGGTGAAGAAAGCCCACAGCTAAATGAAACATTAAATACCTCTGTAGAAATTGGTAAAAGGGGCAACATCTGGAAAATGGTGTGCATAAATGCCCATAGCATGGGAAATAAGATCCCACAGGTTGAGGCTTTAATGAAAGAGGCTGACATGGATTCAGTGGTGATTACGGAAACACTGTTCACAGACAACCATGACTGGGATGTAATTATACCGGGCTATACTTTATTCAGGAAAGACAGGGTAGGAAGAAGAAAAGGAGGAATGGCACTATATGTAAAAAATAATTTAAAGCTATAGAATTATAGGACTTAAAATGGAGTGAGGAGGCACTGTGGGTTAAACCAGAAAGAGGAAAACTAAAATCCATTTACATTGGTGTGATATACAGATCTTTCTCATAGGGAGAAGAAGTGAACAGAGATTTAATAGAAGATATACACAGGGTTGCCATGAAAAGGAGACATGCTACTGATAGATGATTTCAATACGCCAGATCCCTGCTGCAGTATCATCTAGGAGTAAGGAGATCCTTGATTCTCTGCAGGGAGAACTCTTCTGGCAACTGCTAACAAATCCCACACATGAATATCGATACATCGGGAAGATGTCTTACAACTATTAGATAAACTGAAGAGTAGCAAATCACCTGGGCCGGATGGTATACATCCAAGGGTGTTGAAAGAACTGAAATATGAGATTGCAGAACTGCTATCAGTAATCTGTGAACTATCATTAAAATCATCTCTAATACCTGAAGATTGGAGGATCGCCAATGTAACACCAATTTTTAAAAAGGGTTCCAGGGGTGATCCGGGAAACTACAGACTGGTGAGCCTGACGTCAGTACCGGGAAAAATGGTAGAAACCATCATAAAGAATAAAATTACTCAGCATGTAGATAGTCACAACCTAATGGGAGACAGCCAACATGGCTTTAGACAAGGAAGATCTTGTCTTACTAATCTGTTATGTTTTTTTGAAGGAGTGAATAAACAGGTGGACAAATGTGAGTTGGTTGATATTGTGTATCTGGACTTTCAGAAAGCCTTTGACAAGGTCCCTCATCAGAGACTTTTGGCAAAACTAAAGAGTCATGGGATAGCAGGCAGTGTACTATTGTGGATCAGGAACAAGTTAAAAGATAGAAAGCAGAGGGTAGGGCTAAATGGCCAATTTTCCCAATGGAGAAAGGTGAATAGTGGTGTACCCCAGGGATCTGTGCTGGGTGCGCTGCTTTTTGACATATTCATAAATGACCTGGAAAGTGGAATAACGAGTGAGGTTATCAAATTTGCAGATGACACAACTATTTAAAGTTGTTAAAACCCAAGAGGATTGTGAAAAATTGCAAGAGGATCTTGATAAATTGGAAGACTGGGCATCAAAATGGCAGATGAAATTTAATGTGGACACGTGCAAGGTTATGCACCTAGGGAAGAACAACCCAAACTATGGTTACACGATGCAAGGTTCCACATTAGGAACCACCACCCAGGAAAAAGATTTAGGCGTCATTGTGGATACCATGTTAAAACCCTCGGCCCAGTGTGCAGCGGCGGCCAAGAGAGCAAATAGAATGCTAGGTATGATAAGGAAAGGAATGGAAAATAAAACAAAAGATATTATAATGCCCCTATATCGTTCCATGGTGAGACCGCACCTTGAATATTGTGTGCAATTCTGGTCGCCGTATCTTAAAAAGGATATAGCGATTTTAGAAAAGGTACAGAGAAGAGCCACCAAAATGGTAAAGGGGATGGAAGAATACTCCTATGAAGAAAGGCTAAAAAGGTTAGGGCTCTTTAACCTGGAAAAGAGACGGCTGAGGGGAGATATGATAGAAGTCTATAAACTAATGAACGGAGTGGAATGGGTAAACGTAGATCGATTGTTCACCTTATCAGAATATAGAAAGACTAGAGGACATGCAATGAAGCTACAGGGTAAACTATTTAAGACTAATAAAAGAAAATATTTTTTCACTCAACGTGTAATCAAACTCTGGAATTTGTTACCGGAGGATGTAGTAAAGGCTGTTAGTGTAGCTGGGTTTAAAAAAGGTTTGGACAAGTTCCTGGAGGAAAGGTCCATAAACCATTATTAAGAAGTGACCGAAGATATCAATGCTTGACCCAGTACAAGCATTGTGGAACTTGTGTCTCTTGGGGAAACTGCTAGGTACATATGACCTAGATTGGCCACTGTTGGAAACAGAATACTGGGCTTGATGGACCTTGGTCTGACCCAGTATGGCATATCTTATGTTCTTATGTTCTTATGTTCTTATGTTGGTGCTTACCAATAGAGGAAAGTGTTTCTGATGTTATAGTGGGTTATCACCAGATGGTGTGGTTCAGTATTAGGACTAGGACTGATAAAATACATTCAAAAGTGAGGGTCTTAGACTTTAGGAAAACTAACTTTGCCAAGATGGGACAACACCACAAAGAGTTGTTTGCGGGATGGGAACAGCTGGGGATGTAGAAAAGCAATGAGAAAAACTGAAAGGAGATAGTTTAAGGGCAGCAGACCTTTTTGTTCGAAAGGTAAATAAATGTAAAAGGAAAAGGAGTTCACTATGGTTTTCAAAAGAAGTAGCTGCAAAGGTGAAGAAAAGGAAGGGTGTCCTTCATAAAATACAAGAGATCACAGAGAGGAAGACAAGCATCAATATTTGGAAAAACTTAGAGAAACTAGGAAAGTAGTCAGGCAAGCATAGATACAAAAAGAAGAAAAAATAGTGAATGTAATAAAATGGAAGGATAAGACATTTTTCAGATATGTTAGTGAGAGGAGGAAGTGCAAAAGTGGTGTCAGACTAAAGAGTGAAGGGAAGGAATATATAGAAGCTGATGAGGATAAAGCAGAATTGCTTAACAAATATTTTTGTTCTGTATTCATAGATGAAGGGCCAGGAGCAGGTCCTTAGAAACACCCACAAATAGGAATACAAGTAAAAAGGAACTGGAATGATTTCCGGAAGACTCTGTTTGTGAGGAACTAGCTAAATTAAAAGTAGATAAAGCAATGAGACCAAATGGGATACATCCAAGAATATTGAAGGTACTTAGAGACATTCTAGTGGCTTCACTGACTGACCTTTTCAATGCTTCTTTAGAGTGGGGAGTGGTCCCAGAGAATTGGGGAAAGGCACAAGTGGTCCCTCTACATAAAAGTGGAAATAAGAATGAGGTTGAAAACTGCAGGTCAGTTAGTCTAACCTCTGTGGTGAGTAATTTATTGGAAAAGCTGCTAAAACAGAGGATAGTGAGATTTCTGGAGTCTAATGGATTGCAGGATCTGAGGCAGCATGGGTTTATCAGAGACAGTCCTATCAGACAAATCTGATTGATTTCTGTGACTGGATGATCAGGGAGTTGGACAAAGGTAGAGCAGTAGATGTGGTGTACTTAGATTTCAGTAAAGCCTTTGACAGCATTTCACACAGTTCCACACATAGTGGCACTGAATATATTTGTTTGCTCATTTGTTGAGCACCCTAAGGATTGACCCTAAAATGACTGGATTAGAAATTAATTGAGTGGGAGGAGACAAAGGGTACAGGTAAATGGAGTTGACTCTGAGGAGAAGGAGGTTACCAGTGATGTGCTGCAGGGATCTATCATTGGTCTGATTCTTTTTAGCATCTTTGTTAGTGATTGCGGAAGGACTTTCTGGTAAGGTTTGCCTTTTTGTGGATGATACCAAAATCTGCAATAGAGTAGACACCCAGGAAGGAGTAGATAACAAGAGAAGGGATCTAACTAAACTTGAAGAATGGCAAAGAATTTGGCAGCTGAGATTTACAGTTTTGCATATGCCTTGTAGCAATATATAAATGATGATTATTATTATTATTAGTAGTAGTAATGCTAAAAAATACAGGGTCATGCATTTTAGCTACAAAACTCCAAGGGAGCAGTACAGTATAGGGGGTGAAATACTTCTGTCTACGAAAGAAGAGCGGGACCTGGGCGTGATTGTTTCTAATGATATTAAAATGGCTAAACAGAAATGGTGACGGTGAAAGTCAGAGGGTTGCTTGAGTGCATAGGGAGAGGAATGGCCAGCAGAAGAAAGGAGATGATAGTCCCTCTGTATAAGTCTCTGGTGCAACCTCATTTGTAGTAGTGTGCAATTCTGAAGACAACATCTTCAAAAGGTATAAACAGGATGGAGTCAGTGCAGAAGAGTGGCTACCAAAAGGGTTTGTTATAAAGCATATGGGTACAGACATAAAAATCGTAATATGTATACGGTACAGCGGTGGTTCTTAACCCAGTCCACCCAGACTCCCTTGGCCAGTAGGGTTTTCAGGATATTCACAATGACTACACATGAGGAGTGGCCTAGTGGTTGGGGCAAGGTACCTCAGGCCAGAAGGTCGGGGGTTCAAATCCCACTAGAGGACAACAACCTTGGGCCGGAAGGACTGGGGTTTCTAGTCCCACAGGTGCTCCTTGTGGTCTTGGGCAAGCCACTTAATCCTCCATTGCCCATGTTCCCTGTAATATAGTTATCTCCAAGTTATAATGCTCTGTTCAATGTAATTTCAGTTTGTTCAATGTAAACCGCCTTGATATCATGAAAGGTGGTATATAAGAAATGTTAAATAAATAAATGAGAGAGATCTGTATACAATGGAGGCAGTGCATACTGTCACCAGTAACCTCCCCAGAGCCAGGGGCACGTAGGGTTGGTCAGCCTGGGTATCCTAACTTAGAAAGTATGGTAGTGCATTTGTTCCTGCACTGCCATATGGGAGTTGTAGTTCCTCTTACTCTCCAAGGAAGACATAATTGTAGTCGAGTGGTTTCAGGCAAAATGACAAGGTTTTTACTTCCCCTTCTGGGCAGATTAAATGCATGTGAAAACTTAGGACAAAATAGCCATATGCAACTGGCATAAAGAAAACATTTCAGGAACTTAGGACAAAACAGCTTCTTAGCTTCAAGCTTCAAAATATGCGGTGCTTAACCCAAACACAAAAGTAACAGTCACTTTTTATACAAAAAGAAACACTTTGCTTTTCTTCTGATGTTTAGACAGCCTTCTTAACAGCCTGGTCAGCAAATTGATATAATATGATCAGCTAGTGATAACATGCAGTCCATTTGCTCATCTGTTATATCCTCAATAACAGGTCCTATCTGCATTTCCTCTGAATCACTATCAGCTGGGTGAGTTTGCACACTGCTATACGGCGTTTCAAAGTACACTCCCCCTCTGTCTTCCCGAGGCTTCTCTTCATAGCACTCTAATGAGTGGGGTTGTGGAGTACCGTATATATTGGAGTTAGTGTAAGGAGAGTCCAATACTTCTTGGCAAGCACAAGGAAAACCTTTATAGCTAGTTTCCCCTCTATATAATTTGTGCAGCCTACCTTTTGGCTTTAGAAAGGAAGAACTTCTCAGCACTGCTGGGCCAGCAAGGGTTCCAAACACTGGATGTGTTTTCCTGCCTTTTAGCTTCTCAGCTTTTTCCTCAGACATACAAATATCCTCTGGCCAGCACTTCTCTCTCTCTGGAGTTTCTGAGTGCTCCCAAACTAGCCTCTCGGGCAGTCTCTCCCTCCGGCTGCCTTCAAGGTATGGCACCGGTCCTGGGCTGCTCCCACCTGGCTTCTGGGCACAGACTCTCTGAGTCCTTCTTACTCTGGCTTCCTCCTTGTTCCTCTTTCTCTTTCTCTTCCTCTGCTTCCTGTGCTGTGTCTCCCGTTGCTCTCTTCACCTCCTCTGTTGCTCTCTCCCTTGCTCTACTGGTCAAATCTAGTGAGCACTTTTTATATCCCTGCTTCTTAGGACTTGGCTCTGCTCCTCCCCAAACCAGGTGTTTTCCCTTAATTCCTGAGTTTGGGGATACGTTGCAGCATGGGCGTGTTTGTTCCTCTCGTGACTCACTTTGTTTATGTTTCCCTTGGAAACCCTGGGCCATGTGCTCTGCCTGCCTGTCAGTTTCTGAAGCAAATTCCTCTGCTTCACTTAGCTCCATAGGCTCAGAAGGGTCTTCTGCATAACAGATCCCCCCCTTAAGATATTACGGGCTGCCGAACTTTTATTCGGACAGCTCGTAATCCTCAACGGGACGCTCATGTGTTTTTCCACACTAACCAGCCTTGCTGTCACTGACCTCTCCTGCCAAGGTTTAAGGACATTTAGGTGGTATACTTGGCGGCATCCCCTATCATTTTCCACTGTGTAGGAAACGGGACCCACCTTTCCTACCACCGTACACAGCCCTCTCCATCGGGACTCAAACTTGGGTCCCGCGTCGGCCACCAGGATTATTGCCTTATCACCTATAGCTAATTGCCGAGGTCTCATCCCTCGGTCATAATATCATTTTTGACGCTGTTGACTGGCCTGCAAATTCTCTACAGATGCTTGGGACGTCCTTTTCAGGCGATTCCTCAGATCCCTAAGAAAATGAGGTACCCCAATTTCCTCCATTTCTGGCTCCACCCATTGTTCGCGCAATATATCTAAAATCCCTCTGGGAGATCGGCCAAACAATAATTCATAGGGTGATGCCCCCAAGGATGCCTGTATGCGCTCCCGACACGCATATAAAGCAAATGGGAGTAAAGTGTCCCACTCAGACATTTTCCCATTTAGGCCACGTCTTAACATCTGCTTAATAGTTTGGTTCATCCTCTCTACCAGTCCGTTGGACTGGGGATGATAGTCAGCGGTTCTTATGTGACGTACCCCAAAGGCATCCCACACCATGGCTAGGTACCTTGACATGAAATTACTTGCCTGGTCTGTGAGCATTTCCTGCGGAAATCCAATCTCACAGAACAATTTAATTAGTTCCAAGGCTATCGTTCTAGCCGAGGTACTTCGTAAGGGTATTGCCCAGGGGAAACGAGTAGCCTGGTCTACCATCACTAAGATATATTGGAAGCCCCTCGGTGTCCTAACCAGGGGTCCTACAATGTCCATCGCCATTCGGCGAATTGGCATTGATATGGTGGGTGTTGGTATCATGGGCACGGCCCTTGGCTTAGTGGAGGTAACCCATTGACAAGTGGGACATGATTCACAGTATCGGGTAGTCTCTTTAAAGACCCCTGGCCAGTAAAAACGGGCCAGGATTTGGTCTAACGTCCCCTGAATTCCTTTGTGGCTGCCTACTGGGTGATCGTGGGCCAACCGTAGAACTACTGCTTTGAACGTAGTTGGCACCACTAACTGTTTTCTCACTGCCCCTGTATGTGGGTCGTTGCTTTCCCTATATAACACCCCTTTATCTAAGAGGAATCTAGGAAGGGTATTTCTATCCTCTTGGGCATACTCGAATGCTCGCTTCAAAGCGGGGTCAGCCTGTTCCTTTGGAAAGGAAGGAAATTTTCTGACAAGCTCTGCGGGAACCCAAGGTAACCCCTCTCCGGCTTCTAGCTCAGCCCTCCCTTGGGTCCTACGCCGCCTCTCTTGGTGCCTCTCGGCCTTTTCTTTCCTGACCTTTTTGGTAGGAGCGCTGACTAGATCCTCATGTACAGGAAGTGTATCTGATACCTCATCTTCCAATCTATCTTCACGCTCTGGGGATTCCTCCCTATCCTTAGGCAGTTCCTCTGTCCTTTCTGCTGACACCACCCTTACCCCTGAGGTTCCTGCCTGGGGACCGGGTAGATACTAGGCCTGTTTTTTTCATTTAGGCCCTTCTCCATCCCTTGGCAGAATGGAGGCCAATCTCTCCCCAGGATAATATCGTGAGGGAGCCGTGGGACTATGGCCACCCGCACCTCCTTTTCAGTTCCCAGCCCTTTTACAGATAACCTATATAGGGGATAATAAGAAGATGCCCCATGCACACAGCGAATTTTGACTTGCCCCTCTGCTTGACTCGGTGCTGATCGCAGGTGGACTTCAATGGCCTGCCAGAGCTTCCTCAAGACCATGCTCTGGTCAGCACCTGAGTCAAGCAGTGCCTGGGCTTCAATGCCCTCTACTTGTACCTTTAACAGGAACCTTTCTTGTACCTGTTTCCCTCTCCCAGACACTAGTGCTGTTTGCACCGTACAGTCTCTTCGAAAATGCCCTACTTTACCACAGTTATAACATTTCCCTTTTGACAAGGGCACAACAGCATTCACACTGGGTATTTTAATTCTTAGGTTCCTTTCTGATCCCCCAAAGTTAGCGGTGCCAGCCACCTTCAGAACGCCCCCTTTTGGGGTGCCAGCCAACTCGGCCTCAAAGTAGCGTTCTGTGAGTTTGGCTGCTTCCTCAGTGGTCTGGCAACTTTGGAACATCAGGAAAGCTTTAACTTCTGGTGGTACGGCTTCCATGAATTGCTCCAGGATGATGGTATCAATCACAGAGTCAAGAGTCCTTTTCTCTGGAGCAAGCCATTTCCACGCCAATCCTTTTATCCTGTGAAACAATGCTTTTGGAGTTTCATTAGGCTTCAGCCTAGCCTCTCTAAACATTCGCTTATAAAATAATGGCGTTAACCCTAGCCTATCCTTAACGGCTTTCTTAACCTCAGCATAATCCGATGCTAGAGCAGCGGGCATGGTCTTATAAGCGGCCAGAGCCTCTCCTGTGAGGGACATGGCAAACCTCACTGCCCACTGTTCTACTGGCCATTTGACTGCCTCTGCAATCTTCTCAAAGGCCTTTATAAAATCATCTAGGTTATCATTAGAAGTTAACTGTCCAAACGCTAAAGCGCTACAGTCCTGTGGTCCTACCCCCTTAACAAATGAGGGAATAGCTCTTTCGGTGTCCTTTTGCTTTATCAGCAAAGCCTCCATCAGTTCAATAAGGGGCTTCTGCTGGGCATGCATTGCCACGGCACTCTGCTCCTGCGCATGATGTGCCAGTTCCATCTGTTTTTCCAACTGGACAGACATCCATCGCATCACCTCCTGCGGATCCATCTTGGTGACTGTCATTCCTGCAGAGATAGACAAAAGAAAAGGACCACCAAGTGCGGAACACTACAGCTTTCTTTTTAATCCTGTCTAAATGACTGCAGAACAGTAATTCTCTTTCTCACTTCTGAATCCACCTACACCCGTGCCCAGTTACCCTTTACCTGGCACTGTGTAGAATCAGGCATTGAGAAAGGAGTCCTGGTCCTCCTGGCCAGTTTGCCAGCGAATCTCTGACCGTCCTTCGCTCACAGGTTAGCAGCTTCTTTTCCCCTTGTGCCAACTGGTGTCTCCTGATGTCTCTTCCTGTTAGGATGTCCTTGTATTTCAGGCAACAATCCTGCCAACTACGCCAAGTTGTCACCAGTAACCTCCCCAGAGCCAGGGGCACGTAGGGTTGGTCAGCCTGGGTATCCTAACTTAGAAAGTACGGTAGTGCATTTGTTCCTGCACTGCCATATGGGAGTTGTAGTTCCTCTTACTCTCCAAGGAAGAAATAATTGTAGTCGAGTGGTTTCAGGCAAAATGACAAGATTTTTACTTCCCCTACTGGGCAGATTAAATGCATGTGAAAACTTAGGACAAAATAGCCATATGCAACTGGCATAAAGAAAACATTTCAGGAACTTAGGACAAAACAGCTTCTTTAGCTTCAAGCTTCAAAATATGCAGTGCTTAACCCAAACACAAAAGTAACAGTCACTTTTTATACAAAAAGAAACACTTTGCTTTTCTTCTGCTGTTTAGACAGCCTTCTTAACAGCCTGGTCAGCAAAGTGATATAATATGATCAGCTAGTGATAACGTGCAGTCCATTTGCTCATCTGTTATATCCTCAATAACAAGTCCTATCTGCATTTCCTCTGAATCACTATCAGCTGGGTAAGTTTGCACACTGCTATACGGCGTTTCAAAGTACACACCCCCTCTGTCTTCCCGAGGCTTCTCTTCATAGCCCTCTACTGAGCAGGGTTGTGAAGTACCGTATATATTGGAGTTAGTATATGGAGAGTCCAACACTTCTGGGCATGCACAAGGAAAACCTTTATAGCTAGTTTCACCTCTGTATAATTTGTGCAGCCTACCTTTTGGCTTTAGAAAGGAAGAACTTCTCAGTACTGCTGGGCCAGCAAAGGTTCCAAACACTGGATGTGTTTTCCTGCCTTTTAGCTTCTCAGCTTTTTCCTCAGACATACAAATATCCTCTGGCCAGCACCTCTCTCTCTCTGGAGTTTCTGAGTGCTCCCAAACTAGCCTCTCAGGCAGTCTCTCCCTCCGGCTGCCTTCAAGGTATGGCACCGGTCCTGGGCTGCTCCCACCTGGCTTCTGGGCACGGGCTCTCTGAGTCCTTCTTACTCTGGCTTCCTCCTTGTTCCTCTCTTTCTCTTTCTCTGCTTCCTGTGCTGTGTCTCCCGTTGCTCTCTTCACCTCCTCTGTTGCTCTCTCCCTTGCTCTACTGGTCAAATCTAGTGAGCACTTTTTATATCCCTGCTTCTTAGGGCTCAGCTCTGCCCCTCCCCCAACCAGGTGTTTTCCCTTAATTCCTGAGCTTGGGGATACGTTGCAGCATGGGCGTGTTTGTTCCTCTCGTGACTCACTTTGTTTACGTTTCCCTTGGAAACCCTGGGTCATGTGCTCTGCCTGCCTGTCAGTTTCTGAAGCAAATTCCTCTGCTTCACTTTGCTCCATAGGCTCAGAAGAGTCTTCTACATGACAATACAAATATTTCTTATTTATGTGCTCTTTTATATACTGCCTTTCCATCATCAAGGCAGTTTGCATAAAACTCAGCACCAAGAGCTATTACATAGAACAGAATGTTGGAATTGAACCATTAACTGTAATACATTACATTTAACGTTTACATATTGATGAAAATGATTTACATCTGATTTTGAATCTATGTATATGAGTATCTCTGTAGTCCAGTCTCAAGTTCTTTGAGATCTAGTTAATAGGTATGTAGTCTGTGTAACTAGTATCATTATGCTATTCAAAAGCTTGGTCAAATCTCCGAGTTCCCATAGTGTTCTTTAAATAGGAACGTTTTAAGGAACTTGCCGGAGGCTTTTGGATCTGTGGTGGTTCTTATATCCTCTGGAAGAGTATTCCCGAGGCCTGGTGTGTAAAGTGAGAATGCCTTTTGGTTGTAACTGCATTACACCTCACATATTCCCATGGTACCTGTAACATGTTTGCATGGCTTCTACGGTCTCTGTTTTGCAGTGTAGTTTGAAGGAGGGATCCCAAGTAGGTGACTGTGTCATTTTGAAGGATCTTCAATGTTGTATGTAAAATTTTGAATTTAATTCTGCTTTCTCATTGGAAGCCATTGTTTTTTGAGATATCCACAATGCATATTCATTGTGGATATCTTGAAAATCCGACTGGCCTAGGGGGTGCGGGAGGACTGGGTTAAGAACCACTGTGTTAGAGGAAAGGTGGGATAGAGGAGATATGATATACATTTAAATACATTCATGGCATAAATGCACAAGAGGAGACCCTCTTTCGATTGAAAACAAGTTCTGCTGTGAAGGAACATAGAATGAGGGTGAAAGAAGATAGACTCAGAAGAAATATGCAGGAATATTTCTTTACAGAAAGAGTGGTAGATGCATGGAATAGTCTGCCAGTGGAGGTAGTAGAAATGAGGACAGTATCTGAATTCAAGAAAGCATGGGACAAATACAGAAGATCTCTAAAGGAAAAATGGGGACTATTGTAGTTGATACGGAAGAGCAGACTAGAGAGGCCATATAATCTTTCTGCCATCATGTTTCTATGAAGATCACCAGAAATACAAGACGCAATTAAGAGCAGACTGGCTTGAGTCAGCCATCATGGAGACATAACTCTACCTGCAAGATGCCTGCCTTCTAACCCAAAGATCACCTGATCAATGAGAGAAATAAAGCCATTTTGTGTTTTTAATTTGCCTAAAACCTCTAGCAACCTTTCAGCTATGTTTGTTGTTTGGGCCGCAGCCACAGCCACCTCTTTATTTAACAAAGTTTCCCAAAATGAAAATGTATAAAAACAAAAAATAGACTGAGGGGCAAGATGGCACCGGTAACAGATGCCCGTTGACACTGCTCCGGTGAACCCCCCCCCCCCCCGTCTTATTTTGTTACCTGTTTCCTTTTCTTTGGAGGACCTGCCTGATGCCGCATATGGGCAGGAAATGGAAAGCTGTCAATGGGAGAGATCCCGGGCGCAGAGAGGTCAGTGGTTTGCAGGCCCATGGACTCCTTCATGTGGTCTGCTGGGAGGAGTGACCTTGCTCCGGAGCACCTGCTGAGCAGTATTGGGGCGGAAGGAAGGTCCCTTAGCCCTGAAAGGTTAGAGGTCTCCCTCAGCCTGGAGCTCCAAATACCGTCGTGCAGCCGGAAGTGGAGAGACTGCCTGAGATCTTGAGTGCGGGCATGGGAGATGCAGCCAGCCTGTATCTGGTGCCTCAGTTGCAATTGTCCAGCACCAGAGGAGGTCCTCGGGAACTGGTGTCTCCGGCTGCAGTGTCCGGCTTGGAGGGCTGGAAGAGGAAGGGTTGGTTCCATCTCTGCATTCTTCATTGGAAATGCCCCCGACGGCGTTGGATAAACCTTCTCAGGCTGGTGGGAACAGACAAGGAGACAGTTTGGTGAGACCTGATGTTACTTCAGATAGTTTATGTTAAGTCTTCTCGTCCATGCACCTCAATATTTCATCTCAACTCCATTCCATTTTGCAACAATTTCAAGTGTTTGGGCAGCAATTAAAGTTGTATGAATTGGGTCAAACTGAGCTTAATGCCAAAGTGGCCTCATTTGAGGGGCATCTGGGGCAGATACAAGAGGTCTCCCAAATCTTTGTTAAGGATTCTGTGGTTATACATAGGAGGATGGAAATTTTGGAAAATGCTCGAGGAGCCGCAACCTGCGAGTATTGAACTTTCCCAAGGTTCCTTTGGTGTCAGCCTTGAAGCTATTTAAGAAATTTCTTGTAACTTCCCTTAAGGTTCCGGCTGATTCTGTACCACCCATATCGAAAGCCTTCTATTTGCCAACTGGTGCCATGGATAAAGATGAGAACCTTTTGTTATCTTCAGACAGTTCGGCTTTATCTACTTTTTTGGAGCGGTCCCCGTCTGACGTAGGGATGACTGCTACATTGTTGGTCACTTTTGCCCTTGAGGCGGACAGAGATTGGCTCCTGGAATTGTTTTTTAGGTCTCCATGTAAAGTGTTCTTGGATTCCCATATCAGAATTTTTCCTGATGTCTCTAGAGTAACCCAAAAGAGGAGGAGGCAGTTTCTTTTGTATCGTCCAGGATTGCTTCAGTTGGGCGGGCTGTTTTTCTTACATTTTCCTTGTAAATATCTGGTGAAGTTAGCAGGGCATAGTTATATTTTCTTTGAACCCTCTTAATTGGCCTCCTATCTCCAGGAACAAGCAGGAATGTAGTCCTCACATATGGGTATCGTCGGTACCGACGGAGCCTGCGTGGGAACGCTCCCCAGCATCCAATAGGAATGCTTTTGGGAGAATCCCTCAGCACATGCGTGCTGCCTTCCCGCCTTTCCAACTGTCCCTCTTCAGTTCTTTGTTTTCTGCAGAACCGACAGGATCTATTCCCTGTCACCGCAGAAAATTCCGTCTTTAAATTTCTTTTTTTGTGGTCGCGTTTGCCTACCGCACGACGCCTACCGGTACCGCTGGTTCTTTCTTTTCTTTTCATATAAAAAAAACCTTAGGCTTTAGACTGTTTCTTTTCAGAAACTTTTCTCTTTGGTGCTAGGCCCCATTTTGGGCACTAGGCCCCATATTCCTAAATCATGGAAAAACCAACTAGTGGTTTTAAAAAATGTATTAAGTGTGGCGGTACCATTTCCGTCACTGACACCCATGACTGGTGTCTGAAATGTTTAGGACCTGAAAATTCTCCAACTGAATGTCTCTCCTGCATGGGGATGACTAAAAGAGGAAGACAGAACCGGGCTGCAAAGCTCGGTACACTCTTTTCTTCAGATGCCAGATCCATTGCATTGACATCGTCAAGGGCCTCTTCTTCCTCCCATGGATCTCAGGTAACTAAGCATAAAAGCCGGTCCTCAAAGGGCAGCTCTCCTGCTAAGCATTGAGAGGCCATTGGCATTGCCCTTGAGGGAACCACACCGGCAAAACATCCCCGGCGGGAGGCTTCGGCTTCCAAAGCATCAGTGGGGCTTAAGGATGTTCTCAAGGCCTCAACCTCACAAGAACTACCTGTGCCATGCTCAGGGGTTCCGGCCGTCCTTACCGGTACCGACACCCAGGCATCGGCAGCGTCGATAGACCAGAGGTTCCTCGCTATCGAGCGCAGCATCGCAGCTCTTCTTTCAGCTGCAGTACCGGTGGTCCCACGGGCACTGGTACCAACATCGACACCGATGCCGGTACTGACACTGACGATACCTGTACCAATGGTACCGGCCCCGGTGGGAACTCTTCCCATGCCATCTCTGGCTGGAATTGACAAAGCGGTACTGGGTCACCTCGGTACCGACTTCAATCGGTACCAGGATTGTGCTTTGCAAGAGCATCGGGGTCAGGAATACTTTGATTCTTATGATTCCGAAGACTCTGACAATTCTGCTGGCACTAGAGGGTTTCTCTTAGAAGATCCCTCTTCTCCCCAACGCAGAATGTCACCTCCAGAGGACATGTCATTTCAGGATTTCATCCGTGATATGGCCAAGGGTCTTTCAATCACAGTAGCTCCTGAAGACGAACCCAGATCAAAGGAATTGGAAATTCTCCAATATCCTAAAGCTGCTAAGGAGGCAGCCACTCTGCCTATCCATGAAATTCTGCATAGCTTGATGCTCAGAATGTAGGAGACACCTCTGACTACTTCTCTTCACTCTAGGAGACTTGATACTATGTATCGAGTTCCACCATGTCCTGGATTTCAGAAAACTCAGCTGCCACACCATTCAATGGTAGTGGAATCAGCCATGTGTAGGATGAAAAGTGCAAAGAGGCATGCATCCAATACTCCAGGTCGTGAATGCAGGACTCTGGATGCTTTTGGATTGTCATGAGGCTGGAGCAGGTTTAGAAAAAAACCCTGTCTTTCATAGAGCTGTGGATGTGCAGAAGATGCAATTACCCCACAGCACAGCTAGAGGGGGCAGGAGTAAGCCTACAGAGGCTGAGTCAACATGCCCAGCCACTGATTGTATGAGTGTTTAACCAGCTGCACCTGAAGGCAAGCCCGGGAGTTTCAAAGGTAAAATGCCTTTATAAAGGAAAGACAGCCAGAGGGAAGAGGAGTGAGTGTGCAAGGAGTGGAGGAGGAATCCATTCGGAGGAAACTCAGACAGCAGCAGTTCAGCCAGAAGGAAGGAGGAGTGTGGAGAAAGAGAGAGTCCACATGGAGCAAGCCCAGAGGGACAGAATCCAGACGGATAGAGTCCAGAGGGGCAGAGCAGAGAGAGACAGAGTCCAGAGAGAGACTGCCAGGAGAAGCAGTTTGGCTGGAAGGAGTGACACGCCCAGCCCAAGTAACGTAGCTGGATCAAGCAGCACGACAAGAATAATAACAGTTGAAAGAGGAGCACAGAAAGCTAAGGAGCCATGCTTTGAGAGAAACCTACATTCACCGGAGTACCCTGGATCAGGATTACAAGGTACCAGAAGGAGAGGTTCCTATAACAAAGCTACCTTTACACAGAAGCACAGAGGTTGGTAATCCTCACCAGGTTTTCCTGGGCTTCAGGAAGGCAAAGCACTGCACAAGGAAACCTGTCTCCAGAGAGAAGTACATGAGAGAGGAAGCTCCAGGTGTAGCAGCTGCAGGAAGCCAAGGTATGGTGGCTCTTTACTTTTAAAAGAAAGCCTTGCTCCTAGAAGCTTTGATAAAGCAGACGCTCAGTATATGAGAAGAGGGAACAAAGCAGAGCTTTTCAAAACAATACCTAAGAGCTTAACAGGGCAATCTTACTGGAGGCAAAGAAACAGAGACAGACCCTGTAAAATTGTAGCCACAAGGGAAAGCTCTGATTCAGAGGGAGAAGCCAGTGACGCAGAGTCCATGGAAATAGAGTTTGAGAATACTATTCCCATCCCTCAAGAGGAATCTATGGATTGTAGCTTTTGTGTTGCTACTAGCTGTGAGTCCATAGTAGAACTGTAAATATAAAAGAAACAGTTTGTTTGCCTGTTTGTTCAACTTTATTTTGGAAAGAAAGAATCCTCAGTTCAACCCTGCAATCAATTGTGAAAATTATAACAATTGTTTGTATGCTTATATTTTGGTGGAACCCTTTATAAAGAAGGACTATCTTCATGTTCTTATGTCTTAGTGAACCCTTGCAGTAAAAGGGGAAATAAAAGCCTTATTACCCTTCACTCTTGGCTTATATAATTCTGTTCTTACAAGGAGCTAAAACTCCAAGGACCAAACTGCACTGTGCCTTAAAGAGCCATTGCTCCTTTAAAATAATATAAATGCGCAGCGTGCCTTTACAGCCATTGGCCACTGGGGGCACCTGACGACAGGATGCAGGACTTTTCAAGCTTCTATACTTTCAGCTAGGATCAGTTCATATATCCTATATATGGGAATGTTCCTCAAGGAAGTTACTGGAGACTTGGAACTTATGAGCCCATTTCTCCCAGATGACAAGAGACCAGATTTTCTTGCTCTAGTTAAGCATGCTCAGGATGTCTCCAAGTTTGTCAATCGTGCAGCCTTTAACTGCTTCGAATGCATCAGCAGAACTTCTGCTATTGCCATTCGCGCACGACAGCTTGCCTGGCTACAGGCATCAGACTTGGAGACTTGGGTACAGGACAAGTTAGGCAACATTCCTTGCACGGGGGAGAATCTCTTTGGCAAGAACTGGCAGGAGAAGGCTAACGAGTTAGATGCTGACAATTCTACCTTAGATAGATTGTCAAAGTCTACAGCCACTCCAGCCAAAAGGAAGCCTTATAAAAAAAACCCTCTTTTAGCAAAAAGAGGAAGTTTTATCCTTCCTATACCCAGCAGAGTCAAACTCCAGGTCAGGTTGCCCAAAAGGGACAAACTAGACAGCAAAAGTAGCCAAAAGGCCCGAGAGCCCAACCAGCTCTCCAGGTTCAGCCCCCTCAAGGGCTTTGACTCCTTCCTAGAGAGCTTTGCCTTCCTGCCTCTGAGGGGTCCCCAACCCCATAATATTCTGGGCAGGTTATGCCACTTTGTCAACAGATAGCATCAGATAACAACAGAAGATTGAACTTTGTCCATTGTAGGAGAGGGGTACAAGCTTCATTTTCACAGCATGCCCCCTCCTACAATTCTAAAGCAATTCAATTCACAAACCTCTGTAGACAATCTGCTAGATCACGAGGTCTTCACACTTCTTGCCCAAGGGGCAATAGAGGAAGTACCCATTCTTCAACAGGGTGCAAGGTTCTACTCCCCCTATTTTCTTATTTCAAAGAAAACAGGAGGGGACACACCCATTCTAGACCTCAGAGAATTGAACAAATATCTGTTTCGAGAGAATATTCAAAATGATTTCTCTAGGAACTCTTCTGCCATGCCTTCAAAGCCAGGATTGGCTTTGCTCTCTGGACTTAAAGGATGCATACACCCACATTCTCATCCATCCAGAATGCAGGAAATTTTTACATTTCCTTTTCAGGGGAAGACATTTCCAGTACAGGGTTCTTCCTTTTGGTCTGGCTTCAGCACCAAGGGTATTCACAAAATGTATGGCAGTAATAGCTGCATTTCTATGAACCCTGTGGATTTTTGTCTTCCCCTACTTAGACAACTGGCTCATTCGAGCCCCTACAGTTGCAGAGGCCAGCACTGCACTGTCCCATACAATGTGAATCCTCCAATACTTGGAATTGGTAATAAACTTCCCAAAATCTCAACTAGTTCCTTCCCAATGCCTAAAATTCATAGGAGCCTGTCTGGATACCAGACAGGCAAGGGTTTTCCTTCCACAAGCCCGGTGTCTTCGCATAATGCAACTAGCTTCTCAAGCAGCAGGCAAATCCTCCCTCACTGCTCGGGAGCTACTGCAGTTACTGGGACATATGGCATCCACAGTTCATGTAGTCCCATATGCTCGCCTCCACATGCGAGCAGCTCAGTGGACACTCTCCACACAGTGGACACAGGCCACAGGTCATTTGTCCGACAAAATAACAATCTCTCAATGACAAATTTTGTCCCTCCAATGGTGGCAATCACTAAAAAAATCTGACAGTGGGGTCTCCTTTCCATCAACCCCTCTTTCAGGCCACCCTAACAACAGATGCATCACAGGTGGGTTGGGAAGCACACCTGAATCATCTCTCTACCCAGGGCACCTGGACTCCACAGGAGGCTGGTTTACACATAAACCTCCTGGAATTAAGAGCAATCTATTTAGCTCTTCGAGTGTTCCACGCCCAGCTCAGCTACAAGACAGTCCTAGTCCAGACGGACAATCAAATAGCCATGTTCTATGTGAACAAGCAGGGCAGAACAGGCTCTCTGTCGTTATGCAACGAAGCTTGTCGACTGTGGACCCTCACCAGAGAGCATCAAATTCACCTTCTGTTGGTATATCTTCCAGGCATTCAAAACCTTTGGGCAGACAAGCTCAGTCGAGTACTGCTGCCTCACAAGTGGTCCCTCCACCTAGACCAGGTGGCAAAGATATTTCATCTCTGGGGCACTCCAGACATAGACCTCTTTGCAAGTCCACTGAATGCCAAACTTCCCTGGTTGTGTTCCAGGATTCTGGCTCACAGCTGTCAGGCAAGGGATGCCTTCCTCCTTCACTGGGGTCAGGACTTCCTTTATGCCTTCCCACCCATTCCCAATGTTCCCTCTAATTTTCTGTAGGCTGTGTGCGCATAAAATATCAGCTGTACCGCTTTTGAAGGAAGGTTAAATTTTTGTGCGCCACATAACGACACTCGGAGTTATATACTTTAAAATTTGACTACATGTCAGAATACAGTATGTACACCACATTGATTGCACTAGAAAATATTGTAGAACTTGTGAAAACCATAAATACACAACCTCTCTTAAATTTTAAGACGTCTGTGTTGTTTTCTATCAGAATCAGAACCGTAATTTTTGCGCGCTCTGTTGTAAAGTATGTGCGCTCACTCGGCGAGGCGTGTGCGCGCGCACATGCGCACAGCTTAGAGAGAACAGTGCCCATTCCCCTCATCCTCAAACACTCTTCAAGCTTCAGAGAGACAGGGGTCACATGATTCTCATAGCACCACGATGGCCATGCCAAATGTGGTATTCCCTGCTTCTACATCTCTCTCAAGCGTCACCTCTGGAGTTAAGGCACGCTCCAGATCTCCTTTCCCAGGAGAACGGGATGCTATGGCACCCGAATCCCCAGTCCCTGCACCTCACGGCCTGGTTGCAGAAGGCTTAGACCTCCAAGATTTCAACCTGTCCCAGCAGGTAAAGGAGATCCTTCAGGCTTCTAGGAAACTTTCCACAAGAAGATCTTATGCCTGCAAGTGGAAATGTTTTACTATATGGTGCTCCAGGAAGGGATTAAACCCCCTGGTCATACCCTTAGAATCGATACTAGAGTATCTCCTTCACTTATCGAATTCTGGTTTAAAGACCAATTCGGTAAGAGTCCATCTTAGTGCAATTGCAGATTCTTATAAGCCTCTAAATGGGCAACCAATTTCCTCTCATCCACTCCTATCAAGATTTATGAGAGGCCTTTTATTAACTAAACCTCCCATCAAGCCACCACCAGTGGCATGGGATCTAAATCTAGTTCTCGGGCAGCTCATGAAGCCGCCTTTTGAACCTTTGGCCACTACAGCCCTTACATTTTTGACCTGGAAGGTCATCTTCCTAATTGCAATCACCTCTGCATGTCGCATTAGTGAACTGCAAGCTTTAGTGGCTGATCCTCCTTATACTAGGTTTCATCATGAACTTCAAACTCATCCACTTTTTATGCCAAAGGTGGTTTCGCCTTTTCATTTAAATCAATTTATCTTCCTGTATTTTTTCCGAAGCCTCATGCCTCTAATGCAGAAAGAAACCTTCATACTTTGGATTGTAAAAGGGCCTTAGCCTTTTACATACAAAGAACACAGCAACATAGAAAGTCCTCGCAACTTTTTATAGCTTTTGACCCTAGTCATTTGGGACTTCCAGTCTCCAAAAGAACTTTATCTAAATGGATTGCCCAGTGCATATCCTTTGCCTATGAGAGTAAGGGTCTTCCTCTTCAGGACCATGTCACAGCTCATAATGTGAGAGCCATGGCAGCTTCTATGGCTAATCTCCACTCTGTTTCTATCGATGACATTTGTCGAGCAGCCACCTGGGCTTCGCTACACACCTTCACAGCCCACTACTGCCTGGATAAAGCCTCCCGTTGGGATGCCTTCTTTGGCCAAGCTGTCAAGATCTCTTTCAAACCTAAACTAATGCCTACCCACCAACCCTGGTGGGATGCCAGAAATCCATGGGAGGAAGGAGTCCCACCTTCTAGGGTGGCACCTTCCT
The DNA here is from genome assembly GCA_033557465.1 of Ichthyophis bannanicus. Classification (NCBI taxonomy): domain Eukaryota; kingdom Metazoa; phylum Chordata; class Amphibia; order Gymnophiona; family Ichthyophiidae; genus Ichthyophis; species Ichthyophis bannanicus. The sequence goes on along the minus strand of CM066049.1, from coordinate 77,963,887 downwards.
GGGGCTATCTCCCTGGCATCTTCAGCTAGGGAGTCCCCATATGTGAGGACTACATTCCTGCTTGTTCCTGGAGATAGCGTAGTTGCTCACCTGTAACAGGTGATCTCTGGGAACAGCAGGAATTTAGTCCTCACAACCCACCCACCTCCCCTAGGAGTGTCTCTCTATCTCTTTGTCTCTTTCCTCTTTCCTCCTATCCTTTCACTCAGCTACAAACTTAACTGAAGAGGGACAGTTGGAAAGGCGGGAAGGTAGCGCACATGTGCTGAGGAATACTCCCAAAAGCGTTCCTATTGGACGCTGGGGAGCGTTCCCACGCAGGTTCCGTCGGTACCGACGATGCCCATATGTGAGGACTAAATTCCTGCTGTTCCCGGAGATCACCTGTTACAGGTGAGTAACTACGCTTTATTGTTTCTAAACAATCTAATGTGCAATCTAATGGGCAATCTAATCTTCTCTTTCTCCCTCTCGGGGTAGTCCCTCTGGTTAGGAGGGCTATAATCAGAATTTGTTGTTTGCACTCCTCTCAGATGTCTGTTTATTTCCTTGTATTTGCTTTGTAAAACAGTTGTCCTTTATATTGTGACCTGTCTTGCTATGGTATTGTGGACTTGTGGGCTTGTGAGTGTTTGGTTTTGTGCTGGAGGAAAAACTTTCCTGTTAATTTTGTTAATGTGCTCTTTCTGTACAAGTTGTTTTTCTTGTGTAACTTGAAAAATTGCATAAATAAAAAAATATAAATAAATAAATAAAATAAAACAAATCTGCAAACATGGGAAACTAAACAAAACAAAATATATTTGCCTGCACACCCCTATTGGTGAGCTTCTGAGTCATTGAAAGAATCAGCTTTTCAAACAGCTCATAGTCTGACCAGACCAAGTAACCCCTACAAGAAAATGTAGCACTTTAAAAAATGTTTTCCCCTTCTTTGGTAACAACTTATGGTGACTGTTGGGAAAACTCTGAGTAAAATCTATGCTATGCCTGCACTGATGTAGGGATGCAGAAGGTTGGGTACATACCAGTTTATGGAAAAAGGGAAATTAGTGCCCCATCCTCATAGGGCTAGCTAAGAAAACTCCCTTGAGCTTGAAGATTAGTAGAAGCAGATACAAAAGAGGAGTGGTATATACAGGGGCGGTTCTATCATTAGGCCAACTGAGGCGGTGGCCTCAGGCAGCAGTTTCTAGGGGGTGGCACTGATTTGCCACTCCCTAGAAGCTGCTTATGATAGAACCGCTGCCAATCTTCCTGGAGCCAGTGCTACCTGGTAAGCTGGGTAAGCACTGCTTGAGGGTGCCGGGGGGGGGGGGGGCGGTAGGTCGAGGTCATTGCTTCCGCCGCCGCCGCCACTGCTGCTGTTTCCAAAAAGAAAGCAGCCATGGAATCATTTCATGGTTCCCGCGGCTCTGTTTTTAAACTCCTGGGTCACGATTTAAAAGCAGTTTAAAAGCAGAGCTGAAGGAACAGAGATGTTCCCGTGGCTACTTTTTTTTTTTTTTTTAACTGGTGAATCAGTGAGGGGGGAGGAGGGAAAGGAGCTGGAAGTGAGCAGAAGTAGAGGGGCCTGGAGGGGAGCAGATGGGGGGACCTGGAAGGGAGCAGACGGGGGGAACTGGAAGGGAGCAGACGGGGAGGCCTGGAGGGGAGAAGAAATAGGGGGGGAGCTGGAAGGGAGCAGATGGGGGGGAGCTGGAAAGGAGCAGAGCAGACATGGGGAAGGGAAGCTAGAATGGAGCTGACACCTGAGAATGGCACTGGAAGGCGGAAGGATACACAAAAAAGCAAGCGACGAGGTAAGTATGGATGATCAACAGGCATTTATTGATAAGAAACCTCAACGCGTTTCGGAGCTATCGCCTTCTTCAGGGGGTATGTAGCTTAAAAACATAAAAACTAATTTAAATAAATACTTACCTCGTCTCTTGCTTTTTTGTGTATCCTGGATGGTGTTGCAAGAGCGCTGCTCCTAGTTGTGTTTTTACTGGAAGGCGGAAGGACAGGGGAGAGGGCGACTGGAAGGGAACTGACATGGGAGGGGGGCACTGGGACTGGAAGGTTGCTGATACATGGGATGGTATTTTAACTAGAAGGGGCTGGACAATGGGGAAGGAGGGGGACTGGAAGAGAATAGACACCAGTGGCGGTACTGGGAATGCAAGGGGATTAGTACTGGGTGGGGGAGGCTTTAAAGGGGGCTGAAACTAGGGAGAGTTACTGAGACTGAAAAAACGGCTGATGGAAGAAAATGAAGAAAGCAAAAGGAGAGACAAGAAATGGCAGAGGGACTATAGACCATAGAAAAAGAGCTAAGAGAAGACAGAGGAAAACAGAAACCTCAGATCGGGACCAGCATGATCAAAAATCATCAGACGACAAAGGTAGAAAAAATAATTTTACTTTCAATTTAGTCTATATTTCACACAGTATGGGAAACTGCATCTCTTATCTGGTGTGGCATCACATGCGGAGTCTGGCTTCTTGGGGTTTCATTTTAATTTTTATCTACATATTTTTATTTTTGCTTTAGGCTGTAGTCACTTATTCTGTACTTAGTGAGGGTCTGTCTTCTGAGTGTATGACCAAGGCCAGGTGTTCTGTTAACATGGAGTTTGTATGTAGGGATCTGTACTGTAGTAATTTGACTTGTTCAGCTTTTCAAATAGGTGTATGGATGTTTTGGGGCCCAAAATGCAATGTGTGCCTTCGAGTCAATGCTGACTCCTGGCGACCCAGAAGCTCCTGGGTTTTCTTTGCAGTGTGACCGGAAGTAGATTGCCAGGCCTTTCTTCCGAGGCAATGGAGGGTTAAGTGACTTGCCCAAGGCCACAAAGAGTGCTAGTGGGAATCAAACCCTGGTTGCTTGGTTACCAAGCCAGTGTTCATACCACTAGGCTACTCCTCCACTCTGTTTTGGGGACCATTGCAGTGTTTATAGTGCTGCATTTTTCTTAGTAGGCCCCTTATTGTATGAGTTTTGGAAGTGTATGCTGGTATGGTATGGTAGATTTGGCCTTGCAGATCTTAGTGACTTTAGTAGGGTTTTATATTTGTTCCTAATATGCCTGGTACTGGAGAACGTTTGTTTGTTGGTGAGATGACGGGAATGAGATTTTTTTTTTTAATATATTGAGTTCTGTGGGTGAATGTCCTACCGCTGCTCTGCACCCATTGTTGAGGAGGGGGTTTTCTGTAAATGCAAAATTTATGTTCAAAAAGAAAAAGCAAGCACCATAACGCAGTTTATAACAAAATACAAATGAATTATAATTTGGATTTATAAACTGCTGTGGTTCTCACTCTATCTTTTAGTTCCTTGGTGTGCGAACATCTTGCATTTGCTCCACATTATCTAATCAACTTTTTGATTTGGTTGAGTCCCTGACTGGAGTTTTGAGAGAGATCCCCACCTGAGGGGGGGTGGGGCACACCATCTCATCCCTCGCCTCAGGCAACAGGTTGCCTTGAGCCACCCCTGCTTAGGGCCCTAGAAAATGAGACTTAAGGGCCCTTTTATTAAAATTGTGCACTTACCGCATGATTAGAGGCAGTAAGTACACCTCTTGTGCTGTTGGAGGCATGCCTGGCATAGTAAGAACATAAGATATGCCGTACTGGGTAAGACCAAAGTCCATGAAGCCCAGTATCCTGTTTCCAACAGTGGCCAATCTAGGTCACAAGTATCTAGCAGTTTCCCCAAAAGACACAGGTTCCACAAAGCTTGTATTGGGTCAAGCAATGATATACCAGGTCCCTTTTTAATAATGGTTTATGGACCTTTCCTCCAGGAACTTGTCCAAACCTTTTATCTCCAGGAACAAGCAGGAATGTAGTCTTCACATATGGGTACCATCGGCACCGATGGAGCCTGCGCGGGAACGCTCCCCAGCATCCCAAAAAGAAAGCTTTTGGGAGCATCCACCACGCATGCGTGCTGCCTTCCCACCCAACCACCTCTCTCACTTCAGTTCTTCATTTTCCATGGAGCCGACAGGATGTGTCCCCTGTCACCTCAGAAAATCTTCTCTTAAATTTATATTTTTTGTGGTCACGTCTGCCTTCCATCGACGCCTACCGGTACCACCGGTGCTTTTCTTTCTTTTCTTTTAAAAATAACTTAATTTTAGTTGCTTTTTCTCAGGGGTTTCTCCCTGCTCTGGTGCTTGGCGCCATTTTGGGCATTAAGCCCTCTTTTTCCTTACCATGGAAAAACCAGCCACTGGTTTAAAAAAAAAAATGTTCAAAATGTGGTGGTACAATTTCTATTACTGACACCCATGACTGGTATGTTTAGGTCCTGACCATTGCCCTACGGAGTGTCTCTCCTGCAGGAAGTTGACTAAAAGAAGTCTTCAGAATTGAGCAAATCAACTCTGTGCCCTATTTTCTTCAGACACGATGTCTGTTGCATTGATGTCTTCCAGGGCTTCTACTTCTTCCCAAGGATCTCAGGTAACTAAACACAAGTCTTCCAAGGCTAGCCGGTCCTTGAAGGGTAGATCTCCCTCTAAATATCGAGATGCCACAGGTGTTGCCCTCGAGGACACTTCACCGGCTAAACAGCCCCGGCGGGAGTCTTTGGGCTCCAAAGCTTTATCGGGGCTCCAGGATATTCCTGAGGCCTTGACCTCGATGGAACTACTGGTGCCATGCTTGGGGGTTGTGGCCGCTTCCTCCGGTACCGACGCCCCGGCATTGGCAGTAGCGATGGACAAAGGACTCCTTGCTATCGAATGCAGTCTAGCGACTCTTTTAGCTACTTCGGTACCGCTAAAGTCACTGCAGACGGTTCCGCATGCAGCGGTACCGATGCCGGTACCGGTGCCAGTGCCCTCGGTACCTGTTTCAACAGGCATGCTTCCCCCAATGCCGAGCCTGGAATCTCTCTCCAGTATGGGGGATCACGTACCGACTCGTTTCGGTACCGACATCGAGCGGTACCAATGCCATCTGTTTCGGGAGAACCCGGTACTTCCTCCTTTTGAGTCTTCCGATTCCGATGACTCAGATGATTCCACCGGTACCAGAGGTGAACGTTTGCAAGATTCATCTCTTTCTCCTCAATGCAGAATTTCCCCTCCTGAGGATATGTCTTTTCATGATTTTGTACGTGATATGGCAAAGGGTTTTGCCATTACAGTAGTACCAGAAAAGGAGCCTAGAGTAGAAGAATTGAGAATTCTTCAATATCCTTTGGCTCCAAAGGAGGCAGCTATGCTTCCTATACACCAGATCTTACATGGTCTAATGTTAAGAATGTGGGAAGCTCCTTTAACGGAATCTCCACGTTCTAGACGTCTTGACACTATGTATCGAGTATCACCTTGCCCAGGGTTTCAGAAGACTCAGTTACCACATCATTCTATGGTGGTAGAGTCCGCCGTGAGGTGGATTAAGAGTGCTAAATGACACTCTTCCAATCCACCAGGTCGTGAGTCTAGAACACTGGATGCGTTTGGTCGTCGATGCTTTCAGTCCTCCATGCTATCAGCAAGAATCAGTTCCTATATATTACACATGGGAATGTTTCTTGAACAGGTTACAAAAGACTTGGAGCTTTTGAACCCTTTTCTTCAAGAGGATAAGCAGACAGATTATTTGGCTTTTGTCAAACATGCTCAAAATATCTCTAAGTTTATGAATTGTGCTACCTTTGACTGTTTTGAATCCATTAGCAGGACTTCTGCTATATCCATAGGAGTACGTCGTATTGCCTGGCTCCAAGCTTCAGACTTGGAGGAATGGATGCAAGATAAGCTGGGTAACATTCCTTGCACTGGAGAAAATCTCTTTGGCAAGGATTGGCAGCTTAAAGCTAATGAAATTGACACTGATAATACAACTCTAGACAGGTTGTCAAAATCTACAGCTAACCCAGCTAAGAAAAGGTTTTTCAAAAAAACCTTTTTTTTCTAAAAAGAAGAAATTCTATCCATCTTCCACCCAGCAAACACATGTTCCCCAGAAGGGGCAACAACAAACTAGACAAAGAAAGACACAAGCTCAGAAGGCTCAGCAAGCTCAGCAGACCCAGAGCCTCCTCAGAGTCTTTGACTGTTGTCTAGAGAACTTAGCCATTCTTCCTGTTCTAAGCCCAGAACCTTTAAATATTCCAGGCCATATTTGCGATTTTGCCAAAAGATGGAAACAAATTACTTCAGAAAACTGGACTCTATCTATAGTGAGTCTGTGATACAAGCTTCATTTCCTCAGCTTGCCCCCATCCACGCTAATAAAACAGTTCAAATCTCAACCACCGGTCTCAGACCTATTGTGGCAAGAGGTCACCACTCTTCTGGCTCAAGGGGCTATAGAAGAGGTTCCAAAGTCCCAGCAGGGCACAGGATTCTATTCCCCTTATTTTCTCATTCCAAAGAAATCAGGGGGACTAAGACCAATCCTGGACCTCAGAGAATTGAACAAATATTTAGTCCAAGAGAGGTTCAAGATGATCTCCCTCGGCACTCTTCTTCCATACCTGCACGAGCAAGATTGGCTATGTTCTCTGGATTTAAGGGATGCTTACATGCATATCCTTATTCATGCAGATCACAGAAAATTCCTTCGATTCCTAGTCAAGGGAAGACATTTTCAATGCAGGGTCCTTTCTTTCGGGCTGGCCTCTGCTCCAAGGGTTTTCACAAAATGCATAGCAGTAGTAGAAGCATTTATAAGGACTCTAGGAATTTTTGTCTTCCCTTACTTAGACGATTGGCTCATTCGAGCACCGTCAGCTCCAGAGGCAAGTCGTGCTCTTTCCTGAGCAATGCAAATACTGCAGTACTTAGATCATAAACCTTCCAAAGTCCCAGCTCACCCCATCTCAATCCCTCGAGTTTATAGGGGCTCGCTTGGACACACAGCTGTCAAAGGCTTTCCTTCCTCAGCCTCGCTGTCTGCGCATCATCAAACTAGCATCTCAAGCAGTGCTACAAACCTTCCTCACTGCTTGACAGATGCTTCGACTTCTAGGACACATGGCATCCACAGTCCATGTGATTCCTTATGCACGCCTTCATATGTGAGCAGCCCAGTGGACCTTAGCTTCCCAATGGTCCCAGGCCTCAGGATGCCTGTCAGACAAGATCAGTGTTACCACACGCCTGATTGCGTCTCTGCATTGGTGGCAATCTCTGGAAAACCTTACAGTAGGCTCTCCTTTTCAGCAACCCCTATCTCAGGCTGTCCTGACGACAGATGCATCCAAGTTGGGTTGGGGAGCCCACTTGGGCGATCTATCCACCCAGGGTCTCTGGACCCTACAGGAGGCTTCTCTTCAAATAAACCTCCTAGAACTAAGGGCCATTTCCAATGCTATTCGAGTCTTGCTTTTATCTCGTAAGCAAAACAGTTCTGATGCAAATCGACAATCAAGTGGCCATGTTTTACCTAAACAAACAAGGCGGAACAGGCTCTCTGCAATTATGCAATGACGCTTTGCAACTGTGGGCCTTTGCCAGAGAGCATCACATTAATTTGTTGGCAGTATACCTTCCAGGCATTCAAAACGTTTGGGCGGACAGGCTCAGTCGAGTCCTGTTGCCACACGAGTGGTCTCTCCACTCATATCAACTTGCCCAAGTGTTTCAAGTCTGGGGAACACCAGACATAGACCTTTTTGCAAATCCATAGAATGCCAAACTTCCCTGGTACTGTTCCAGACTGCCAGCTCAGAATTTTCAGGCGAGGGATGCATTCCTGCTCCATTGGGGCCAGGATTTTCTCTATGCCTTCCCACCAATTCCCCTAATTCCCAAAACCTTATTCAAACTCCAGAGAGACAGAGGTCGCATGATACTCATAGCTCCCTGCTGACCAAGGCAAACATGGTATCCCCTTCTCTTAGGTCTCTCTCGAGCCACTCCTCTGGAGTTGGGGAGTGCTCCGGATCTTCTGTCCCAGAACAACGGATCCCTACTGCACCCCAATCCACAGTCCCTTCATCTCAAGGCCTGGCTACTCAAGGCATAGAACTTCAAGATCTAGGCCTTTCACAACAGGTGAAGGATATTCTTCTGGCTTCCAGAAAACCTTCCACAAGGCGTTCTTATGCTTTTAAGTGGAAGAGGTTCTCAATCTGGTGTTCCCAGAGGGGACTTAATCCTCTCTTGGTACCGGTAGAGTCCCTTCTGGACTATCTCCTTCACTTATCAGCTTCTGGTCTCAAGACCAATTCTGTTAGGGTCCATCTTAGTGCTATTGCTGCATCTCATAAACCCTTTGATGGACAACCAATTTCTTCTCATCCTCTTGTTTCAAGATTTATGAGGGGTCTCCTTTTAACTAAGCCTCCCATCAAACCACCTCCGGTGGCATGGGATCTTAATATTGTTTTGGGTCAACTCATGAAACCACCCTTTAAACTTTAGCTACTTCAGAGCTAAAGTTTTTTTCATGGAAAGTCATTTTCCTAATTGCTATCACTTCTGCAAGACGCATTAGTGAACTGCAGGCTTTAGTGGCTGACCCGCCTTATACGAGTTTCATCATGACAAAGTAGTCTTGAGGACTCCTCATTTTATGCCAAAGGTGGTATCACCTTTTCATTTAAACCAATCGGTTTATCTTCCAGTCTGCTTTCCTAGGCCTCATGCCTCCAGTGCGGAAAGAAATCTTCATACCTTAGATTGTAAACGAGCTCTAGCTTTTTATCTTCACAGAACTCAGCCATTTAGAAAGTCTTCTCAGCTTTTTCTGGCTTTTGACTCTAGTCATTTAGGACTCCCAGTCACTAAAAGAACTCTCTCTAAGTGGATTGCAGACTGTATTTCCTTTACCTATCAGAGTAAAGGAATCCCTCTTGAAGGCCATGTCACAGCTCACAATGTTAGAGCCATGGCAGCCTCAACAGCTAATCTTCGGTCAGTTGCTATTGATGAGATCTGCAAAGCAGCAACTTGGGCTTCTGTACATACTTTCACTGCCCACTATTGTTTGGACAAGGACTCCCATCGGGATGCCTTGTTCGGTCAAGCTGTTCTACAGCATCTCTTCCATTCCTAGATCAACTCCTTCCCACCATCCACTATTGGATGCCTGAGGTCCCTGGGAGGAAGCATGGCCCATCTTACTTAGATCCACAACATGCTGGGGTCATCCCTAGGCATTTTAGCTGGGGAGTCTCCATATGTGAAGACTACATTCCTGCTTGTTACTGGAGGTAGAGTGGTTACTCACCTGTAACAAGTGATTTCCCGGGAACAGCAGGAATAAGTCTTCACAACCCACCCACCTCCCCTAGGAGTTGTCTTTCTCTATCCTCTATTTTTCTTCTACTTCTCTCCTTTGGTCTCAGCTTTCAACTCAACTGAAGTGAGAGAGGTGGTTGGGCGGGAAGGCAGCACGCATGCGTGATAGATGCTCCCAAAAGCTTTCTTTTTGGGACGCTGGGGAGCGTTCCCGCGCAGGCTCCGTCGGTGCCAACGGTACCCATATGTGAAGACTTATTCCTGCTGTTCCCAGAGATCACCTGTTACAGGTGAGTAAGCACGCTTTAAGCCCAGCTACACTAACAGCTTTTACTACATCCTCTGGTAACAAATTCCAGAGTTTGATTACACGTTAAGTGAAAAATATTTTTCTCTTATTAGTCTTAAATAGGTTACCCTGTAACTTCTTTGCATATTCCCCTAATCTTTCTATATTCTGATGACGTAAACAATCGATCTACATTTACCCGTTCCACTCCATTCATTCCCAGCAATTAGCACACCATCATGAATGCTAATATGCACCGCCCTTAACTCAAGTGCACCTTATGACTTCTGCAGAGGTATCGTTATGTGCACTCTTGCTAATTGCCACATTGCCACTGAGTGCGTAACAATTGCCCTCGACCTAGCAGCAATGTGCTCTCCATTCCCACACTGCACCCATTCCCCGTTCCATCGTATGACAGCCGATTACCATGCAACTTTATTTATTTTAGCTGTGTTTATAGACCGCTTTTCACTGGGTCAAAGCGGTTTCCATTAAACAAAAAATTATACATTCAACAATTCCTTAACTTCTCCTTTTACCTTATTCCCCACCCCCTTGTTGTATTGTAAATAGGTTTAACTTATTTACATTATATACAATATAAGCTGGCAATTATGTTGAGGTTATTTCTGTCTGTGCAGTGCTGCTTACGACATGTAGTGCTATACAAATGCTCAGTAGTAATAGTAGTAGTAGTAGTTTACATAATGGGTGGTACTTTCCAATCAATTTATGAGGTTTACTCTGTGGTGCTAAAGTGTTCTGTGAATAGATGTGTCTTTAGTTGTTTCCGGAAGGCTTGGAGGTTGGTGGTATTTCTAATTTTGTTTGGGAGTGAGTTCCATAAGGAGGGGACATATAGGTCAAAGGAACGTGTGCAGGCTTGGCTGTTGTGCTTTGTCCTTGCATGGCAGATAGTTAGCATGTTTACAGTCTGGCAGATTGTGGTTGTTGGAGTAGAGCGTTCAGGTGGGACATCTTTTGTTGGTGGATGGCTCTTTGAATTAAGAACAGTGTGTGTTACATTTGGTGCAGCTTTCCAGGGGAAGAAGGTGAAGGTGTTCAGGATAGGCATGATGATGTCATACTTCACTGTTTTCTGAATAATTTGTGTGGTTGTGTGGAGGGCGGTGTGAAGGGGGATGGGGGAGAAGGGAGGTGCAGGGCAGCCCCTGATATATAGCATTACAGTAGTCGAGGTGAGGTAGGGTCATGTGTGAAAATCGTGGCGATCTAGGAGGGGGCAGAGGCATTGACAGGTTCTGGCTTCAAGGTATATTGCTTTTGTGGTTTGGTCGAGGATGATACCTAGGTATTTTATTTGTGATTGTACCTTTATCTGGGTTGTATCCAGCATGAGACTGGTTGATGGCGTGAAAGCTTGGTCTTTGGTTATGTATAGTGCTTTCTTCTTGTACTGTAGTTTATAGTGAGGTGGTTCTCTTGGAGCCATCTGGAGACATCACTGAGGCATTGCAGGAGCTGGGGATTGGTGGGGTGTTTGGTTATTGGTCCATATAGCATAATATCATCCTCATATATGTGGAAGCTGATGGTGTGTGTGCTTTTATTATTGGACAGAGTGGTTGTAGGTAAATATTGAAACGCAGCACTGACAGTGTGGAGCCTTAGGGTATTCCTTGAGTTTGACGGTAAGTGGCTGCTTTTGCAGGAACCTTTTTGTACTTGTTGGTTTCTGTTTGTCAGGCATGATTGGAACCACATCAGTACTGTTTCTTGTATACCAGTAGCTTGCAGACAGTGGAGGAAGATGTTATGGGAGACTGTGTCAAATGCAACTGAGATGTCGAAGGACTAGTAAGTATCCATGTTGTCTGTTTTGTGTTCCTTTTATAAGTATGCTCAAGAGGGAGACCATGAGGGTTTTGACTCCATGGAATGGTCAGAAGCCATGCTGTTGGGGGTCAAGGAAGTTGATTCTCTCAATGTGGTCTTGTAGTTGTTGCTGCATTGACCTCTCGATGATCTTTGCAGCAAATGGGAGGCTTACAATGGTTCAGTAGGAAGCAGGGTCCAAGGGGTGTAGGTCAGGTTTCCTGGGGCTGGGGCGGATGGTGGATGTCTTGAGGCAGGAGGGTATCAGGCTCTATTGTAGAGATGCTTAGGTGAGGATGGTAAATGCTGGGCTTAGGTCCTGTTTGGCCGCCTTGATCCAGCTGACAGGGCATGGATCAAGGGAGGAGATGGTGGTGTTGAGCATTTTGATGATGGTTTCAATCTTCTTTGCTGACAGCTTCAAATGTGGACCAAGGGTTGAGGGGGGTGGGTGTTGATGGGTTGGAGTGGGCAGAATATTGGGATTTGGGTGGAGTTGCTTGTAATGGGCGGCAAATTGTTGTGGGGTGATGTTTGTGAGCTGATCGGAGATTGTGGGTGTCTTGGTTAGTTGCTTGACTAGGTCAAATAGTTTGCATGAGCGGTTGATGGTTGCATTGAGTAGTTTGGTGTGGTAGTTCCTTCTTGCATCATCAATTGCTGTGTGGTAGTTGTTTAGTCTTTCCATGTAGCTTGTCCTATGGGTGTCGAGTTAGTTTTTTCTCCATCATCTCTCTAATCCACCATAGGTATGTTTTGAGCCTCTGTAAGGTGGGGGTATACCAGTGTGTTTCTGGATATCTGTTCGTTTTTTGTGGGGGTTGTGGATTGCCATACTGCTTTGGCGATAGTGTTGTTCCAGTCATTGACCAGTTGAGGTCAGATGAATCATTTTGGAGTTGGGATAAGATGTTATTGAGAAATTTATCTTTGTCAAAGGGCTTGCTAGCATGAACACTAGTTTCTACAAAGGTTCTCAACCTAACCAGATGTCGTTCCACTGAATTAATTTGGAATACAATGGGACTGTATGAAATGTTGGCCATTTATTGGGAAATTTATTGTAGCAGAGATTTCTTCTTTCTGGATAGACGTGAAAAGAACAGGGTTTCAAAAAAATAGACAATGGACCCCTTTTGCTAATACTTAACTCGAGCTATCCTCCTCCCAGCCTAAAGGAATAAAATGGACCATGCAGCAGATAGCTCAAGCTAATTGTTAGTAAAAGGGGCCCATTATGATGCATTGCGGGGGGAGAGGGTTCACTTATACAATATCCTTTACATTGGTTAATAGGATTTTTTTTGTACATTTTCTTACAAATTATATCTGTGAGCATAGTTTTATGATTCTTTCACATAAAAATGCAATATTTTTTTTCCTTAATTCATACTAAGTAGCTATAAACAGGTTTGCATTTAGAGCAAAACAATTATACCAAAACTCTATTTAGAATAACAAGCGGGTTTCTTCAATTGGCAATATGTACTTTACAAAATTATGTCTATCAACTTCTTTGGAGACATTTTGCTGCTATGAATTCAGGTCATATTTTTCTGTTTTTTTCACTTATTCAATTGCAGTGAGAAAAGGAATCTCATTAACGTCTAGTCATAAGTAGAACTGATAAAAGAATGTGGATTTCTGTAATGGTTATCATTTTTCACATTATTCCTGCTATGACACCATCACTTGTGTGGCAGAATCTCTCTTTTTGGAGAGCTGGGTTTGCTAGTGACATCTCTTTTTTTATTTTTCCATCTAAAAAGATCTTGTGAACATAGTCGGAATATATACATTTTAATAAAAAGGTACAATAGTTATCCTTTAGGTCGGTGGATTTTTTTCAGGCATCGGAATAAGGTGTGATAGCAAACAGGTCATATCCCATTTCCATAATGCGTAGTGCAGTGTAGAATAGTTAGGGTGACTTGGCAGTCACAGAAAAGCTATGCATACTATATAAAACCTATGTTCTCACTTTTATAAAGTGACTTCTGTCACCAGAGAGGGTACTTGAAAAGGTCAGATTGCAGCAGTAGGGTCATAATGGGATCAGTCATTGAATGCAACTTTACTGCCAGTATGAACTTATTAGCGCCTGGGGTCTCCCTAATACTTTCAGGAAGAACATACGTCTTCTGACATTTTAAAAATGTTATAGACTTTCTCCCAAGCCATTTATTTCACAATTTCATTTTTTAAAATTTTATACTGTATTTCATGCTTATGAAAAGTGGCTGTATTATGAGAAATGGAAGCTGGATTTCTCCATTTATGAATAGGGAGTATAATTTTTGAAACCTTTTGCTGTGGGAGAGCAGGTGTTTGCCCTAAGGGAGGAGTCATCTCCTGATAAGTGTCCATATCCCTCCACCCCTGGAATATTTCAAAGTTGATGCAAAAATGTTTGCAGGTACACTGGGCCTACTGTCTTCAACACTGGCCACATTTTGAAAGAAAGACTAGCATAGGTTTCCCTTCCCAAGTATACTTATAAGCCTGGTGGTATGTTATAGCTGTGGACCTGCGAGCTGTGTAGTTATTGTGAAAATGGCCCCTAAAACACGTACATGAGGAATAGGAGGAAATGTCTGTCTGTCTTTATAAAATGCTAGCACTTATCCTGATTGATAAGTGCTGCTACCTGTGACATTCTGAGACACTCACAGGATGATTCTATAAAGCAGGTGCAGGAAGTTATGCGCTAGATACACGTGAAAATTTCTAAAGGAATCATGTGCATGAATAGACACTTACGTGCACCCTTTAGGCAATCGCTATTCTGTAAGAGCGTGTATAAGCCCCACGGCATATACTTTCAGTTGGGGTGTGCAGAATTACGGAGCTTGGGAGAGCCTAGCTGGGGACTACATTTACATGTATAAGTGATTAGAATAGTATAACTTACATGCATTTCTGCTGAATCTAGGTGTGGGCATTTAGATCTGCTCTAGAGCATGCGTAACTAGCTTGCCTAGATTCAGGTGCATCAGTAAGCCCTAGACTATAAGGTAAGGTATGCTTGTACTTTATAGAACAGGCCTCACATATTTATGTGGCAACCCGCTTGCACTGTATGGAAGTTTATAAAATTACCTCCTAAATGGATAGTGTCCTAAATAGCAAAATAAAAAGGGACACCCCTGCAGCAAAGACAAGCAAGAAAAAAACAAGGAGCGGGGGAACAAAAATATCTCGATAAATTCTATTGAGCCTGACACGGCCGTGTTTTGATGTGGTATGCCGACATCAGGGACAAAATCATATTGACCATCAAGAGGTTAAAAATAAATATAAAACGCGAGACTGCTTACTCAAGAATGCACAGAGTGGATAAAGAGTTCTGCAAATCCTTACAGATCATCTTGGCACTATCCATATAGTGCCAAGATAGTCTATGGGCGATATTTGGAGCTGCTGTCCAGATAAATATAAGCAAAACTTAGGACAGCAAAAAGGCTTTTCTAAACTATCCATATAGTTATCTGGGTAGTGGTGCTGAATACCTCTGTTATCTGGGATGCGCTGGCAATGACCACCCTATATAGACAATCAGCATCAGCCACTATTCGGATACCACTGCTGAATATTTGGATTTTATTTATCTGCCAGTGGTGACTGGTTTGCTTCTCTGGAATGATGTGTTGAGGAGGAGGACTAAGGTAGTTTTGGACATAAATCTCAGCCAGTGTACCTGCCTATGGGACAGGAAGCATTCAAGCTCCAGTCTGCGGTCCCTACGCATATGCATATGGAGTTATAGTGAATAATTGCATTACTGGATTTTTTTTTTTAATCTTCAGCCTTTATCAGCACACCAACACAGGGGCCAATCATTACTCAAAAGTATGTGGTTGCCTAGGGCGACAACTTCTGAAGGACAAGAGAGCAGCAGCAGCAGCTGAGGAAAACAATAGATCCCAACAGCCACACAAGCTCCAATAACTGGTACGATCTTTCGCCTGAAAGGAGAGTGAGCAGATATATAGTCAAAGCAAAATTTAAGATTTAAAAGTATGTTGTCTAGTTATGCATGTTTATACAGGATGGTTGTGGGAAGGGTGGTGTTGGGATGATAATGATTGAGTTCAGTTTTCAAAATCTGGGAAGGGGGAGGATGGAGGGAGTGCCTAGGATGCCCGATACCCTTGTACCAGCCTTACGGCAAGAGAGTTGGTTTCTTGTTTGCCAGAGTGAGAGAGACAGAATTTCACTGCCTGGAGTATCTGTTCTTTCCTAGTTTTGAGAATGAAAGACTTGTTCTTCAGCCTTTGTCAAGTAAAGTCCCAACTTCTTGGAAGAGAATCAAGGAATGAATAGACAAAGTAAGGCACATTTTAGAGAATATGCGGAGATCTTAATTTAGATGTCAAGGTAAGGATGTACACAATTCTGGTGGCGTTTTAAAAAAGTCTTTGCCAAATATGGAGGACATGTAGGCGTGTGCATGCATTTGCCAATCCTTAGAGCCAGAAAAGCCATTTTTTCAGTCTACACATGGGAAAAATTCAACGGAGGCAATTCAGAAACTTGCACGTGTAAGTTGGCATTTTGCAAACTGTGATGGGGGCTATAGAATGTTACCTGTCCCTCTCCAAAGCGAGTATCAACAGTCCCCTTTAAGAGTCTGCAGCCCAGAGTTCAGGGATGGGATGGCGAGGTTCACAGGGAGAGGTTAAGAACCCAGCAAGCTTCAGGAGGGAGAGAGGCCCATGGAGCCAGAAGTCCTCCCAAGGCAGGCCATGCAAAGGAATTCTGAGGTAGGAACTTTAACTGGGGCTGGAAGAAGTACTGAGGGAACCAGCTTGTGGAGGTTTATTTTATTTATTTTACTAAAATTTTTAAACCGTGTTTTCCAAGAGATCAAGTGCGGTTTACAAATAACATTTTGAATCGTACAGATTAAGTACATATTCAGTTACAGACAACGAGAGTAGAACTAAATACATAGATGATGATACAAAATTTAAACTATGTACATAAATGTGCTTAGGAATTCTAAGCAGAAATTAACATCTCTGGGCTTATTGTAATGTGGTATAACATTTGAAAGGATTTAGGGAGCGGGGGGTGGGGGGGATTGTGGAGGTATTGTGTTGTGTTTGTATGCCAAAATGGATGGAGAATAGGTGAGTTTTAAGGTTTATGTGAAATGTTTGTAGGTCATTTAATTCCCTGAGGTTGTCTGGTAGGGAATTCCAAAGATTTGGGGTTACATGAGAGAAAGCTTTGTTAGTTTTCTGGATTTCCTGAAGTCTGTCGGTATAACCAGTTTGATTTTGTTTAACAAGCTGGGAAAGAAGTAAATCTGATTTTGTTTTCCCTGAACTGCTGTCCAACCTATGTTTAAAGAAAACCCCTTCCCACCACCTGCCGCACTACCACACAAACCTATATGTATAAATGTGACCAGTTAACTACAGAAGCCACTATCTTTCAATTCAGTTCAATTAGGAGGATTATCTATCTTAATCCTCCATTGTTTATTTCCCCTCCAAATTCCTCCTGCAAAGGACTAACCGAAACATATATTTTTTAAAAACGTATACGTGCCAGGGAATAGCTGTAAATCTCAACATGTACAATTCTGACCCACCGAGGCAATCTATGATCCCAACAAGCTATCTTGAAATTTCTGCATAGTATGGACATCCACATGTTTGTCCCCGATTCCGGATCCGCAGGCAAGTTCAGACTGGTGCATGCAGAATTAGGGTCAAACAGGACCCGTTTTTGATTTAGGCCAGGTGTGCATGGTATGGAATCACGCTCCACTTGATTTTGAAGACTGCAGCACAAGCTTCAGTTTGGGTGAAATCGGAAGGCTCGGATTAGATTTGAGCGCAGGCGAGTAGCAGTTTTGTCTGACTCATATCAAATGGCCTGGTCCAGCCAAGGAGGGAGGGGGAGAGCTTCATTTTAATCTGAAATGGCTTTCCCGGACCTGATTAAAATCCTTCTCACACAGCCTTGCAGGCGAACAGCTCAGAGTGACTTAATGCATGAGGGCTAAAGAAAATACGTGGAATTAATACTCTCCAGAAGTAATAAAACAAGTATTCTTCTTCCTGCAGAGGGAAGATAAAGCATTTAACTTTCTGATGAAATGATGAAAATCGTTTTGAAACTATTACACATCAATTATTGTCTATTATAACCTGAATAGAAAGATCACTTGCTGAACGTATCTTGTAATGTGCCACCTGCATGTCTAAATATTTCTTCCATTGGTAATGTATCAAAGAAAGCCTAATTACTTACAGGTATTGTTCCTATAACTGCACTAATCATATGCAAGTAGCTTTTATCTTTGCTAGGGCTTATTAAATCTCCATTTCCTTTTTTTTTTTTTTTTAAAGCACCGGTGATAGTAGGTAGGTTGCAAATACGTTGGCTTTCTCATTTGTCTCCATGACTGACCTAATATCAAATGAGTTTTGCAGAGCTCTAAGACATTTTTGTGAGGTTGAGGGAGGGGGGGGGGTTCAGTGTTTAATCATTTAAGTTGAATGATCACTGTAAATGTTGCTCTCCAAGCTTGAGTTATATTTGAGACCTACAAACGTCTGTGAACTTTTTAGTTTTCTGAGCATGTTGATGTCCCATGATACTGTATATCCTGTCATGCCTTACAGCTGTCAATTAAATGGAAAATTCTATTTCAATTCAGTTTTTATGCCATAAAGATAAAGAAATATAGAATTCAGTAGCAGATAAAGATCCCACTTGCTATCTTTTGCAGTACAGTAAACCTTTAATCTCTGTTTTGTTTTTCCACTTAGTTTACACTAAGGCTTCTTTGTGCTTCTCGTGCTTATTTGAATTCTTTCACGGTTTTACCTCCATCTCGTGCAGGAGGTTGTTCCTTGTATCCACTATGAGCACGATTCCATAATGTGTACATCCGGCCCACAGACGCATCTAAATCAAAAACAGGCCTCGTTTGACCCTAATTCCACATGCTTGGGTCTGGATGAGGCCGTGGGTCCGGAATTGGGGACATAAACATGTTCGCGCGGCACACTGAAACCCCGGGACACTGGTATAGGTAGCAAGCGGCCTGGACATCCCTGCCCTCAACTAATTCTGAAACAATGTACGGATCTGCTGCTGCTGGTCTCCAAGAAGCCACGCCTCCTCAGTTAAACGTGCATCCACGAGGCTGCTCCCAACACT
This sequence comes from Ichthyophis bannanicus, assembly GCA_033557465.1. Classification (NCBI taxonomy): domain Eukaryota; kingdom Metazoa; phylum Chordata; class Amphibia; order Gymnophiona; family Ichthyophiidae; genus Ichthyophis; species Ichthyophis bannanicus. Next base: position 77,945,386 of record CM066049.1, on the reverse strand, counting down.
GACGGTGTGGTGCTCGTTCAAACTATCCATGAAAACAGATGATGCCGATATGCTGATGCAAAACAGACCATATAAGCTGGTTCTCTGCATGACCAGGACACTGCAAAGTGATCTCTGCACTCAGAGATGTTACAACAGCAAGTAGAAAGTGATATGATTGTCCTGACATATCCTGCAGCACAACATACATGGCAGTAGGTGAACATTTTAGTTGTGCTTATTGATCATCTACAGTCTGTAGAATGCAATGTATGGACCAGAAGAAATCAGAAAAAGTTCTCTACAGCTAAATGTCAGAACATATCCCTGACGTTAAATAGAGACCCTCAGATTGCGGGCATGCACCAGCGCAAACAGCACTACTAGATGCCCAAGAGCACCAGCATCCGTCTATACAAATGTGCACTTTTCTGAGCCCACTGATGGTGCTGTGCGCCCTGTTGCATGCACTCATTCTGAGAGCCCCTTATCACTGACAGGGATATGCTTTGACATTTAGCCATAGAGACCCCATTCTGCTGTATTCTGACAGATCACATTGGCATTTGGTCACGGTGTGGTCATCCCCACAGACCAGGTACTGGCAAGGCACTGATGCCCTACCAAAATTGCAGCTGCACACACTAGATCCCCTCATGCATTCCTCTAACCGCACATACCCACACACACACTCTCACAGTACATTCCTCACATTCCTCTTCAGTACAGGTGCCCTGCACCTCTAGAAAGCAGCAGGTATAACATGATGGCATAGGTCCCAGGACTACTAATCTGATCTGTGTTTCTCACCCACACATGCATCCATCCTATACTCACCCACATACAATCCCTACATCAACAGTTCTACGTCTCAGATGACAGGAATTGTTAGGGTGCCCTAGATCGTCTCCTCTAGCTCACACAGCAATTGTCAGCATAGCCAGAATAATGACCATTTCACTTCTGAATATTTCTGTAGGGGTGCATACAACCTTCCCTCACCTCTACATTCTGTTCTTTACAACTGCATCTTGTGGTCTTCCAGACTGCAGACTCACTGATTCAAAACATCTTTGTCACAGCCATTCAGCTCTATGGGACACCCTGCAGAGCAGAGCAGAAATGTTTCTAAGTCCTGGCCTTATTCCATATTTCCGCTGGCATAATGTGGACGTCCGCGGGAATCACGCAGAACATATACGAGTCTTTCCTGAATATGCGTTGTATTTTATTTTATTTTATTTAGACAGTTTTGTATACCGCCTTATCCTTCAATCAAAGCGGTCACAACACAATTGGGGGATACATTTAACACATGGGGATATGAGACACATACACTAATACTTACAGGGAACATGGGCAATGGAGGGTTAAGTGGCTTGCCCAAGACCACAAGGAGCAACTGTGGGACTAGAAACCCCAGTCCTTCCAGCCCAAGGTTGCTGTCCTCTAGTGGGATTTGAACCCCCGACCTTCCGGCCTGAAGTACCTTGCCCCAACCACTAGGGGCTATGTCTCCACTGCCCCTGTTCCGCCCCTCCCGCCCACATTCTGAGTTCCCTGTGCCAGCGCCATGTACGTGCAGAGCCATGGGGGTTTCAGAATATGATTATAGACGTTTTCGCTAGAAAAACATCTGTGATGCACATCAAAAAGGCTTATTCGTGTTCTGGAATGATCCCCTAAGCATGTTTGTTCACTCGATGGTTAAAATCTTGGCTCATTGCCTCTCCAAATGTCACAATTGATTCAGAGTTGAGCTAAATCCATGGCAAGGAAACTTTCCTCCAATGATAAGGAGATGGTTTGTTTTTCAACCTACAGTATAAGAAGGAGGGTTAGACTGTGAATTGAAGAGGCCAAACGCTGTTTATAACTGCTGAAAACTGTCCCCAGTGTAACACACAGTCTTTAAGTTGACTTTTTATAAAACACAGGGAAGGTAATTTTTTTAACAGGCTACCTAATGTGGCAGGTCGGTGCCTACAATAAGCCAATTTTATAAAGGAAAGTCAATGCATACTTTCCTTTATAAAACAGACTTGCATGCATATATTCCCCAAAACTAAGATTCACATATTTATGCCTCTTCCAGAGCAGATATGTGTGTGGATGCCTGATGGATTTTTTTGTGTGTAAAATAGAGCATTAACATGTAAAACTCCAACTCCACCCCCGGCACACTTACTTTCTCAATACATAAAACGATTTTTGAGTTTGACCTATATGCACATTTTTAGGTATGTACAGCTCGGGCAATTGCCTGAATGTACAGTATGTCGAGAGCGCTGACATTCAGTCTGCTATCTGGATAACTATTCCAATAACTTTTGGAAAGCATTTTTTCCAAATGCAAGAACAATATTCCTATATTTGCTCTCCAGCGCACTCCTTATTTAGCAGCTTGACGACTAGTGGTAGTATTTAAGACTACTGCTAGGTATTGACTGGCATCATTTTAATGCCATCAGCCTAGGGGACAGGAGTGACTGGATCCCCACTAGAAACCAAGAATAGCCTCAGTAGGTCCTCGGGAGTTATGGGGTGGGGGTCGGTTTTGGGGAGCAGATTCAGAGTAGAGGGCTCAGATCAGCAGGTTCATTCTGTCTGGGGGTGTGTGGAGGCTATGAGCAGTGGAGTGTTTGTTATGAGAGGATGGGTGGGTGGAGGGATGTGATCATTTGGAGACTGCCAGCCCCTTTAAACAATAGTAGGCCAGACTTGGGGCACTGTATTTGAATTCCTGCAGCTAAAAACATACAATGTTCCTGGCGCAGCAAGAAAAATTTATGTTTACCACAGGAGTCACTAATCTGCAGTACTGAGATATTGCAGGTAGGTGATTCCCATGGTAAATATCATGCTAATAAAATGCATTATTTTACCACAGTTTAGACAGCTATCTCGAAATGTACTTCAATAGTCTTTATTAAGAATGGCCCGTCTAGAACATAGTAGTGAGGTTACCATGTTTGAAATGAAGGTTAACAGAAAAGTTGTAAGCGATGCCTTTGGTTGAAATAGTCTCTATTGAATCAATATTCAAATGGTACAGTCAGCATTTTCTTTGAATACAGGCTTCTGCTGCCTGGAACTGAACATGGCCAAAACTGAGTTCCTTATCTTATCCCCTTAAACCCTCCTCCCCCCTTTCCTCTTTTCTCTATTTCTGTGGATAAGGCTACTCTCTTCCCTGTTTCCTTAGCTCTCAACCTTGATGTCATCTTTGACTCTACTCTCTCCTTGTCTGCACCCATCTAACAGACAGCTAAAATCTGTCACTTCTTTCTCTATAACATTTGCATTCACTCCCAACAAAACCCCTGGTCACACATATAAATATCAAGGAAATTCTTAACAAAACAAATAAGACAAACCGAGTTCCGGAACCACTCCAACAGGCATACTGACATGTGCTGATTTTGCTTATACTAATTAATGAATAATCATGAACGTCTATAACACTGAATGTAATAACTGTATAGACTCAGCCCCAAACAATCAGTAGGGGTCCAACGTCTAATTTGTAAATAGTTACTCCGCTACAGTTGTGTTAGCCGGAGATGTAAATAGTTTGCCCAGTTATAAATCCATGTTTTTGATCCTGTTTAATGTAGCACTAGGCAGTTCGCATTGTCTCTTGCAAGTTTGTTAACTGTAAACCGCACTGATACCGAAGAGCGCGGTATAAAAAAGCTTTAAATAAAATAAATAAATAAATAAAACTGCAACTATTTAAAAAAGGCTACCTCACTCTCTCTAATAATTTTCTCTTTTAACGTTCTTCCTAAACAGTGGCATACACAGAACCTCAATCCAAAGTTTTTTACTTGGAGAGAAAAAGGCCCCAGCAGTTTAATTGTACTTCCTCTATACGGCAGAAATCTGCCTGAGGGGGAAAGTGCTTCAGCTCACCATCACCGGCCAAAAAGCTCCCCAATATTTTATTCAATCCAATCAGAAACTTTACATTTCAATTTTAAATATTTGAATTAAAGAAAAAAAGTTAACTTTAGCCTATATGAGGCAATTTTATATTATAAAACAGTCACCAGCACTCCAGTGCCACCTAACATATCGCTGTTCCTGAAATGGAAAAAACCAAAGACTTAACTAGAGGAGACAACACCACATAGCGCAACAGTGTTCAAGGTTACTTGGCTTGTAATAGCCAGTTCTTCAGGCAGAGCGATCACCCACAGTCACCCAACAAAGATCTTCGTTTCACCGTCCCTGGCTTCGTCAGGGGTGATTATCTCACAAAAGTCTCTTAACACTCTCCAGCAGTGGCGTACTAGATTTCTATTGCTACTTTTAAATAACAAATTGTCCAATCAAGGAGAAGATAGGCAGAGCCAAACAGTGCCCCACATTAAAAAAAAAAAAAAAAACAACATGGAGGTTTTAAAGAAACCACCACATACATACTCAGATTTTTGACATTAGTCCATTAGGCTCAAAGAAATCAACATCCCAACAGAGCATAGCAGTACTCCAAAAAATGCTCCAATTGATTTTATTATTGAGTCCTGCAGGTTCTATAGCATGCAGACAATATATCCACTTCTGCTCACGCTGAAGGAGAATTTTCCCGCAGTCTCCGCCGCACAATTAAAAGGGACATGACCAATGGCTACACACCGCAATTCAGAAAACTCATGCAGAATTTGAATACAGTGCTCATTCAGTGGTGCTTCCCTTCTGTGTTTAGATAGGCTTTACTTATCTTCTCTTAGAAGTGTCTTAAGTTGTCTAGTAGTTTTTCCAATGTAGATCTTATTGCATGGGCAGCGTATCAAATATGTAGCAAACCTCAAAGTTAGCATTTTGTCAGAATGGGTAATTGTAGCTGTTTCCTCCATTATAAAACAAAATTGACAGTGTCCACATCGTCTATGGCCACCCACAGCTGTTTTTTTTTTTTTTAAATTCTTTATTTTCATTTTATAACAACAAAGGAAAAGGAAGACATACAGCTAAAAGACAGATACATAAAATGTAATACATACACCAAAGTAAACCCCTGCCACCCCCCTCCCCCCTGCTTCTTCTCTAGAAAACTAATCATACCCGAAGCGGGCGTGTACTTACATTATTGTGTTACAAAACCTAACGGTGATCTGAAACATGATGAGTGCACATTATACAGGCATGTTGGAACAATGAGCAGAGTGTACATAATCATTGAGCATCTGCCATTTAGACAAGCGAGAGTGAGTTTGGGCATGGGGGATAGCTCTCCGAGGTATCTGCTCATATTTACTATATAAGCAGACGAGGTTCCACCATTCATTGACAGTAAGTCGAGAGCTATCCTTCCAATTCCTCGTGATTAAGCATATGGCTATACCCAGCATGAAATCAAGGAGAAAGCGTCCCTTCTTAGGAAGAGAGGGGACCTCCGCCACAGAGCGGAGTCCCACGATCTTCCAAGAGAGAGGTTCGTGAAGGTGCAAGATAAATTGAATACGGCCCCAGACCCGCCCCCAATAAACCTGTAGTTGAGGACATTCATAAATAACATGAGCGAAGGTTCCCACGGCAGAATGGCAAGACCAACACTGGTCCCTAGCATTTGTGTTCCATTTGGCTATTTTTTCAGGGGTATAGAAGCATCTGTGTGCAAAAAAGAAGAGAGTTTGAGTAACAGAGGCAGACCGGGAAACCCGCACTACTTTGCTCCAGTAATTATGAGGGGAAGAGAAGAAGGTGAAGTCAAGCTCATTGGGGTGTAGTAACCTCCATAGATCAACTAAAGCAAGATCTTTGATCAGGGAGGTAAGCGTGGTGTGACTCTTGGGGGGACCACTTGTCCTAGGCGGCTGTTTGTCAATCAGGGGATCAAGGACTAGATTGAAATCCCCCCCAATTATCAATGAAGTATTAGCAGAGGCCTGCGCAACCTGAGCAATGGTAGCAAAAAAGGCAGGGTCATCCACATTAGGAGCGTAAAGGCATATACATGTAACTTCAAGGCTACCTATCTTGAGGTGAACTCTGGACCATCTACCTGCTGTATCTGAGCTAGTCGCTATAATAGTAGCATGCAAAGATTTCCTAACCAGTATGGCAACCCCACATTTCTTAGAAACGGCTGGGGAATAGGCGGCCACCATGTAAGGTTTAATATTGAGTTTAAGAGTTTCCTTCGAATTTAAATGCGTTTCTTGGAGAAAGATCAGATCCGCAGCTTCCTGACTTAGGTAACTTAGGATTTTCTTCCGTTTTATCGGATTATTGATTCCTTTTACGTTCAATGAGAAAATCTTACATGGTGCCATCAATCGGTAATAGACATTTTAGGTAAGGGCGCTTGAAAACATACAACATAATCAGAATCTGTACAACAATGACATAATCACCGAGTATTCTGGCTAATACACCCCATATTGAAAAGTATGTACCAAAGTATCTTAGAGAAGAAGCAAAACCCCCAAAGAATATGGCGACCATATGTCTGCGGGAGGAGGCCCTAGAGAGGAAATAGAAAGACATGAAAAAGAAAAGAAACACCAGAGTCCATAATTAACACTGTCTCTGATACTCATCGAGGCCACCGTGGGTAGATGGAATCGGGTCACAGATACCACCAAAAGTAAGGCAACAAACTGCCCTCGCCAGACTCTTTGCTGGGCTGCGGCGGATCCAATATGGTAGGTACCGCGGATATGAGAATACTTGAAGGAATATGCTGGAAGTCAGCGCATCAAGTCGGCTTCTTTGGAATCCAAAAACTCCACTAGTAGATCAGGGTCCTCAAATGTTCTTGTCTGATTGTGAAGCGTGACTCGGAGCTTGGCCGGGTACATCAGGCCATAACGTGCTTGTAGTTGTTGGAGCCTAGGCCGGAATTCCAGAAAGCGCTTTCGGCGGTCGACCGTGGGTTTAGCCAAGTCGGGATAGAAGGAGATCTTGTGGCTCTCAAACTCCATATGGCCCTTTGCCCGAGAGGCACTTAGAATTTGCTCCACGTGTTGATATCTCAAAAGTCGAAAAATGATAGGCCGCGGTGTCTTCTTGTTGAGCATTATGCTTGTGGGTACACGATGAGCGCGATCGATCTCCAAATCTTTGATAAAGGTGATTTGGAGCAGGGAAGGGAGGATTTTGCATAAAAACTCTTTCATGTCTCCCGATTCCGCTCCCTCCGGTATGCCCACGAGTCGTATGTTGTTGCGGCGCGCTCTATTATTGCCATCTTCCACTTCTTTCTGCAAGGCCCGCACCTGACGTTCAACTTTGTCGAGTTTGGACAACCGGGCCGCATGGGAGTCCAATATGCTCTCCATTTTGTCCTGACGCGAAGAAAGCCCTTCTAGCTTGCTTTGCAGCACACCAAGATCTTCCCGCAGCGCTCGGAGTGCTTCACCGTTTGACTGCACGAGGTCTTTGACCCCTCTAATCTCTGCGAGGATTTCCTGCTGCATTTCGGGGCCCTCACGCAAGGCCAGCCCCTTCTGCGGGGACGGAGGTTCAGTTTTGGAACGTTTGCCATGAGAAGCCGCTGGAGATCCAAATTCCAGGCGCGTGGGTTTGGTCCCCGCCATCTCACCAATGTGCCCCGGCGAGATCAGAGTAGAAGTTCCAAGTATGTACGGTGTTAATTCAGGATTCTGAGTAGGCCTCTCAGGAGCCTCAGCGTTATGCGACCATCCCGCTGGACATCAGGCTCCGCCCCCCCACCCACAGCTGTTAAAGATAATCTTAAAACAACAGGGCAAAGTAGATCATGTAAATTTCTACCTCTTTTATATGCAGTCCTTGGGAAAAGATGAGCAAACACTGGATGTAGAGACAGAACAGACCAATGCCTCGTTCTGATAGAGCAATCTTAGATGATAAAACATGGAGGAAACAGCTGCATCTCATCCAGTGAAGAAAGTATAAACCAGGAGATAACAGTCGAAGCAGTACCAAAAAGACTGACCAGCATCCTTCATCCAAGTAACCTTAGGTCCCACTATATCCCCCCAACCCCCCACAACAATTAAATTTAACATGCCTATGGGAAGTAGTGTGAAAAGGAGAGAGCGAAGAAAGTATCGTTCAGAAGACAGGAGCAGATCTCCTTAACCTCAGCAGAAAGGCCCCCCGAGGCTGTAACATAAACGAGAAATACACCATGAGGGGGAGCATTAGTTAGACACTGACAGTGAGGCTGGAAGAGTGGGCCAGTGATCGAGAAGGGGCTAACCCTGCTAAAGTAAGTATGGGCTAGGACAAGGATTAGGGTCAAGACCAGGCTTTGAATTGAGCGCATGCAGGTGACGGTCCCTGCTGGGAGAGAGTCAAGCCTTCAGGTACAAATCTAGACTATTTCAGGCTTACCCTGGAGTCCACCGTCAGTTACTCCATACAATAGATGTTCCATACTTTAACCATCCGTTCTGCATAAGAGGGTGGCCAAACCCTCTTCCAGTAGTGTGCTATTACGCACTGGGTCTCCAGAAGCGGACAGTTAGAGAGCCGGCATGGATCATCGAGAAGGAGATCCAGGGACAAATACCCCAACGTGCACACTTCAATCAAAAAAGGGCAATTGCACGGCAAGAGTGTGAGTAATACATCCATACACCTGGGACTAGAATAACTGCAGTCTAGGGGCTCAATTCTGGGGTGGGGGTTGCAGGGCTACACATCCTAGTGGAATATGCATCCCCGCCAGCCATCTGGGCCCGATTTCCCTCTCTGGCTCTCCCCGTACATCCTGAGGATCAGGATGGGGAGAACTGGCAGGGGGTAGGATTAGGGTGGAGCGAGGGCAGGCCAGCCAAACGGGACGTACAGGGCTGATTCAGGTCACAGCCCTGTAGGTCCTGCCGGGCCAGTGGGGATATGCTGCTTATTCCACCTCAAAGGTGGAATAAGCAGCAAAAAAATGGCAGTCGGGTCTGGAGAATCCACCCCGGGTGCCAAGGTCGGGTGCGGGGGAATCCCAACCACCTAATCCTGGCCATGGCAGGCCAGCCATTATTGCCATTTCCAGGTCATTTTAATAAATATGTTAAAAAGCAATGGGCCCAGCACAGATACCAGGAGTGTACTGCACTATTCACCTTTCTCCACTGAGAAAATTGTCAATTTAGCCCTATTGTTTTCTCTTTCAACCAGTTCCTAATCAGTAATAGTACATTTCCACCTATCCCATGACTTTTTAATTTCCCCAAGAGTCTCTGAGGAACTTTGTCAAAGGCTTTCCGAAAACTGAGATACACTGACTCACCTTTCTCTATCTGTTTATTCACACCTTCAAAAAAATAAGAGATTGGTGAGACGAGACTTTTCTTAGCTAAATCCATGTTGGCTTTCTGCCATTAATCCATGATTATCTACATGTTCAGTAATTTTGTTTTTTATAGTGGTTTCTGGTACTGATGGTTTTTATAGTGGTTTCTGGTACTGATGTCTGGCTCACTGGTCTTTAGTTAACCGGATCACCCCAGGAGCCCTTTATAAAAATTGGCATTACATTGGCAACACAGATTTTAATGATACAGATTACTAATAGTAGTTTTACAGTCTCATATTTCAGTTCTTTCAGCACTCTAGGATGTAATGCCATCTGGTCCAGGTGATTTGTTGCTCTTTAGTTTATCAATTAGCTGTATTACATCTTCCTGATTTATCGAGAATTGTTTCAATTACCTTTGTGATACATTACCTTTAAATATCATTTCAGGCATGAGTAAGCTTAACACATCTTCAATAAAGACTGAAACAAAAGATTCATTCCGTCTCTCCGCTATTGCCCTGTCCTCTCTCAAGGCACCAACTGACTCCCTCACAGGTGTTTGGCTATGAATATACTTGAAAATGTTTTTATTAAGCGCTTTTGTTTCCACTGCAAGCTTCTTTTCAAGTTTTCTCTTTGCCTGCCTTATTGATGCCTTTCATTTAACTTGCCAGTATTTATGTCCTGTTTTTGTCATTTGGCTCCTTGTTCCATTTTCTGAAAGATTCTCTCTTAGCTATGTGGATTTCCTCGTATCTAGTTTCTTATCCGTCGGAATTAGAATGTCCCAAGTTATCACAACTTCTTTATTTTCCAAAATTCTCTTCCGGTCATGATCTCTGTGCCTTTCTAGTACAGTGATGTTGTAGTCCTTACATTTCCGGTGGATGAGACATGCCATCTTATTGTGACTTTCTGTATAGGAATTTTCTACCATCAGAATTTTGCAACTAGCTACAAGATGAGTAACCATTTCCAGCTCTTTCTTACAGACTCTGCATATGTCTGTTCCAGTTTTCCCCATTCTCACTGTGAACTATCTTGTCTGTAATCCACTATCCTGGGCCACAACTAGGTTTCAGTTCATCTCTCCTTAACCACTGCTGTGTCCTTGTTTGATCATCAAATGGCTTCTGGATTAATACTTTGTATTTCCCACTGTATTTATGAATTTGCCACTTCTTGTTCCTCATTTGCTGATCTAATTCTTTAAAGAGCTTTTTCTCTTGTTTTGCAAATTCCGTTGCTTCCTTCCCTGTATATGCTGATGGATTCTCATCCATTCTTTCTGTTCATCGGAATACATGTCCTAGTTTAATAATGGATACAGACTCTGGACATCTACTTTCATGCCACAATACTTTTCATGCATTTGGGTCTTTGCTATATGAAGCTTCTTAAGTCTCATTACCGATTACGATCTTGCAGAGAGCTATGCTGATGAAAATTTATTAGTAATGTCTTTATCTAAGGTTTATTCGTAGCCTGCATAGAATGAATTTGCAGAATCACTCCAGATCCCTAGGTGCCAATGTGCACATCACAATCTATGCAATTTGGAACAGAAACTAGTCTGACACCTTAGATGGTGGTCCTGTGGAGATAATGAACTATCCTCTCAGCAAGCAGAGAGCTAAGGTACCAGAGCGACACTTGAGCGGTATCCGCGCTGCTATTTGCTCTTGTTTTCTGGACAAAGGGAACATTGTCATTTGCAGCTCTTCTTCCCCAGTTCATTTCATATTTATATATTTGTTTCCACATGCAAGAGCAAGCTCGCTGTCTCTGCCCTCCAGCTCAGCGGTCATCCCCTTCTCATTTGAGTTTCAAGTTCCATGTGATCGACCATCAATAGTCAGATTACTTTACAAATACTGTTTAAAGGCAGGCAGGACTTTGTGAAATGTTTTGTTATGTTCTTTTTGTTTTGTTTTACAACCAAATACCTTCAGACCACTGAACACCAAGTGCTTTATTGTATATGTCACATTCTTATCCCACTTTCAGTGAAAGAAATAAAATCAATGACAGTGGATTGGAAAATGTCCAACCTTAGCAAGTATTGACTGCAGCCCCCAGCCAAGTGCTAACTAGACTTTGTTGTATTGATTTTAACAAGTTACTAAGTTAAATATGATAACCACTAGGGGTGTGCAGGCAAAAAAATGTTTTCAAGTTCTTTTCATTTAGTTTTAGTGTTTTTCATTTTTCAATTTTCATTTTAGGGCAGTTTTGTTAAGTGTCCATTGTTTATCAATAGGAAAATTATTTTCCAAAAGGTGATGTTAAGCAACATTAGCACTATACTTTGAGGTGTCTCCTGAAGCTATTGAGCAACAGCAGGCAAAAAACAAACTTTCATTAGTCCCTGTTTCAAGATAGCAACTACGTGAATGATCTGGAAATGGCTGAGGAGGGCAAGAATGCTGTTCCGCAGTCGGCGATTAAATGCTTTCACTATGAGTCGCAGCACATTCTCCTGCAACCTGAGCTTCAGACGCTTCACCCAACCCCCCTGAATACTGCATGATAGAAGGTTGAACAGGATGGGGGAAATTTGGCCACATACCCGACCAGTATTTTAGAGCGATTCGGGAACTCAGAATGGTGTGACCTGCTGTAACTTTGTGTGAGAGGATTTTTGCACTACCGAGGATGGCTCCAGTTGCCTGTTTTCTAAAGGTACATAGGTGTCTATCTTGCTTTCATAAAATGGGCTTGAATGGATATCTTTTCTGACCTTCCACATTTTTGACTTTCTTATAAGCCCATAGCAGCGATATTTGACTGCTTTTATATTTTTAAAATTGTCTGCTAAATAGCAGGTCTAACTTTAAGGAGGTCATTTTATAAAGTCGTTCTTGCTGTAGGTGACCAAAAACATGTAAATGGCCTCTAATTTTTTTTTTAAGTGCTATCAAGTTAAATAATACGTCTTGGTGACCCAGCAGCCCTTGGGTTTTCTTGGCAAGGTATAATCAGAAGTAGATTACCCTCCATTGCCTCAGAAGAAAAGACCTGGCAAAGTAACTTGCCCAAAGTCAAAAGGGGTGCCAGTGGGAATCAAACCCTAATCTCTTGGGTACTAGGCTTATAAAAGGCTGACTGCGCGTGGGTGGAGTTTGGGAAAAGCGTGGGTGACATGCACAAGTATGTGTATCTGTTTTAAACTGTGATGATCTATGTGCATACCGAAAAATTATAGACATAGAAATTTATACATGCTCCAGGACAGGCACACATTCTGCCACTTATACTAGTATACTATAAAGAAACATAGACGCGAATATGTCTTTATAAAACTGTGACTATGTAGGCACCTACTTTATGCTTAAAATGAATACTTCCTCGTAAGATTACCTTTTGCTTGTATAAGCACCAACATAGTCACCGATCATATGCATATTTAGTAGCATTAATTACATTTTATTTTAAACATTTTACTCTAAGGACTAGATTTAGTAAAGTACCTAACTGCAATTAGTATGCACTAACATTGTTAACGCACATTGGGGGATGTTTATAGCAGGTAGCACAGGTTTTAGTGCATGATGACTGTTTGTGCGATCTGTGCTAATGACTACCAGACACTAAAACCGGAGGTATGGTAAAAATCCTGTGCTAACTGCATACCATATTTAGGGTGGAGAATGGGCAGGGACAGCATAGACAGAACATGGTACATTATTTATTACATGCTGTCAAGGCTGTCAATAGTGTGGATGCACTTAACCCCAACTCAAGAGGTGGCATTACATGTGCTCACATTACCACAGCAATTAGAATTAGTATGGCCGTGGGCCATAAAAAGCAACCTTGACATCCCTAAAGGCATCAGCCACCTTCCTGATGCCATCACCCACCCCTATAGGTATCAGTTACTTCTGTAGTCACAACCATCTAAGCCCCACCCTCCAGCGACATACTTTGATTAAAATCTAACCTTCCTTCTATCCCCAACCCTTTCCCCCAAGACTTACCTAGGGTCTAGTGGTTGGGGGGGGGGGGGGAATGATCTTCCCTCTATTTCCATCCTGTTGCCTCATGGATTCAAAATGGTGGCTATGACCCCCTAGTAATAGTCTCTGTACAACTACTAGGGATCATTCTGCCAAAACATAATTGCCCTTAATTGACAATCCGACACCTTGTGGTAGGTACTACAAGTCTACTTCTAGAGGTTCTGTGCCGTTTTGAACTTAGACAGCAAAGGAGTGGGAGTGGAAGAGGATCCACTAGACTATCATGGAAGTCAGAGGTGGGGGGAGGGTCGATTTTGATCCTAGGGATATGTGATCAGGAGGCTATCATCTTGGGGTAGGTGAGGGTATCAGGGGGGGTTGTTTGGGGGGATGGGGAACTTGGAATATTTTTTGTTTGTGGCTAGGGGAGTTTGACTTGTGCTGGGGCTTGTTGAATGCATCGGCAGATAGAGCAGATGCAGCAGTTCTATCTGCCGATGCTTTATCATAGATCCATGTGATATGTGTCCTATGTATCAACTGCAGGCCATTTGCTGACTAGGCACCCAATAATGCCTTTGCACTTAGTTAAGATAAAAAAAAAATGCCATACTGGGTCAGACCAAGGTCCACCAAGCCCAGTATCTTGTTTGCAACAGTAGCTAATCCAGGTCGCAAGTACCTGGCAGGTACCCAAAGTCCATAGCTTCCACAATGCTCACCCTGGGTTACGTACAAAAACCTACCACACTTTGGTAAACACCCTCATTATTAGTAATGGTACAACACTGTATTGATTATACACACTCTTGGAAAGAAATGAGATGGTTTGTGATTGACTTACTGTGTTTCCCCCAGTATTCGGGATGATAAGGAAGTTTGTTTAGCATGCCTTGAGCAATGTTGGATCTTCAAACTGAATTGTTTTCAACCTCTTGGACTCAATAAGGAGACTGAATGGCTTCTGTGTTTGATACCTCTAATGGGCATTGGACTTTATAGGATGATGTCATTACGTTTACATACTGCAGGTTCCTTTAAATACCCAGAAGTGAAGGGGTATTTATTTCTGCCTTTACTCTACATCCCAGCTGTGAGGTTCTCCTGAAGCAGCCATTGGATAAGTATATCCGTGAAAATGGAGTCAAGAATTTTAGCTTCACAGCCGGGGACTTTTGCACTGTTGACTTGGGCACTTTCCCTTCAGCTAAGTATTTTAAAATTTTTATATGCATTTAAAAATTTGAAAAACAAATATGCTGGCTCCCATGGATAGGGACTGATGAACAAGACTAGGTGGGGAGAATGCTGTAATATGAATTGAATTGGCAGGGCTTCCACAGCTGAGGTCCCTACCTACTCACAATATTTGCATTTTTTTCATCAACTTAGTGTGAGTCTTATTGTGTTGATGAGTAATGGCATTTAGATGTTTTTCATGAGAATATATATGGTGTCTCTTTTTTTTGTTTGTTTTATTTTATTTTATGTCGTCTTGAGCACCAGTTTTTGGAGTCTTGGTACTTAGTCATTTTATGAAATAGGACATGCTGTCAATAATGTGCATTAGTGTTTGTAAGTGAGCAGTAAAGCGTTGTGCATTTAGGGATAGATTTACTAGATGATGCAAAGTATGTTACTTGACAGTTCTGTTTTGGCCATATTCAATTTCAAATGACAGTGAGACATGCAGGCACATATAAAGTTATACACATGGAGTGATCCTACTGTACTTATACTTCTCTTTGGGAGTCATTCCAGAACACGGATAAGGGGTTTGTACGTGTAGCATAGACGTTTTTCTGGCGAAAATGCCTATGACCGTATTCTGAAGCCCCTGTGACTCTGCACATACACAGCAATAGCACAGAGATCTCAGAACATGGGCGGAACGGGGAGGGTCAGCAGCGGAGATGTACAATGTGTATTTAGCAAAGGCCCGTGTATGTTCTGCGTGTTTCCTGTGGTTGTCCACGTTACACCTGTGGAAACATCAAATAAGGCTAGAACTTATGACTGTAGCTGTATCAAGATGGGGACATTTGTGCCTTGGACTATACCCCCATGGACCCCTTCAGATATTATTGCACAGCTCTCATGTGGCTCTGACGGAGCATACATAAATGCTATTTTTTGATGGTGCCTGCCTGAATAGCCCCGGCGGTGTGTGAACCTCAACTACGGTTCTTGGTGGCTTCAGAGCAGTTGTTTGAATACACTTGTCATTGCCATCCCACACTACAGAGATGGTACAGGTGTTGGCCTACACTGTTCTGCTATGTGCTAATGTATCTGACTACGTAGAGGTGCTTATCAGACTTATGACAGGCAGCAGACCTCTGATAGCAAATTGTTTAAAGGAAGCAGCTGTGAGAATACAGTTTGAGAAACCTCCCCTGCACTAAAGATGGACATAGAATGTTGACAGGTCTCCTCACTCCCACTTCTCGAATGGCAGACCTGAGTCATGCATCTTGGAGCATCAGAGCCTTGATGCAAGTTGACATGACATGTCCTTCGCCTACCTACAATGTAGAGTTATGTCTGCTGTTGTCATAGGGGAGGGGTTCTGTTTAACGATATAAGTGCAGCTGGTACCCATGTGCAGATATCCCTTGTAGGTGATATATACACTTCAGTGTTTCACATTGATTCTGTTTCTCAACCTGTGAGGTTTGGATTACAGGTGGGCCTTCATGGATGTAGCATTTGATGTGTTTGCTACATACAAAGGGGGGTCTGTTTCATACCCCACATGTGAAAGGGGAGGGGGGTATTACATGATATCTCCCCCCCCCCCACAGGGATATGTGCTTACCTTACATCAAAATGATATTTGCACCGATGGGTTTCAAACTTTCAGTATTTGATGTCTGGGGTGCTGACCTTATCATTGTGCTAGCACATGTATCTGTGGGCTCTGTGCTATTCCATTGGACATGACTGACATATTGGCAGACACAGCAGTGGAGAGATGCCAACATTACACCTGGCATGGGGATGGCCTGGTGTGCCTTGGCGCAGGTGATGGTGGATGTTGTCTGTTGTGTGTTCCTTGTGACATTGCAGACACAATGTGCCATCACTGTGGCTTCCAAACTCCGCTACCTTGGGGTATTTCTTGACAGCAATCTCAGTTTTCAAGATCATATCTCTCATGTTTCCCGCTGTTCTTTTCTATGTCTTAGACAAATTCGTGCCGTACGTCCCTTTCTGTCTACTCAGGCCCTCACTACTCTTCTGCTCTCGTTGGTTATCACTAGATTAGACTTCTGTAACACTATTTTTGCTGGTCTCCCTAAAGCTCAAAAACACCGCCTTCAACTGATCCAGAATACAGCTGCCCGCATGATCCTCCACGCTTCCCCACGTGACCATATCACCCCTCTGCTTTATCACCTCCACTGGTTGCCACTTGACTATCGAATAACATTTAAGGTTCTCACTTTAGCTCACAAAGCCATTTATCATTCAACTCCTGCCTACCTTTCTGATTTACTGACTTATCATAACCCCTCTCGCAGCCTCCGGTCCATTCACATTAACCGTCTGCACCTCCCTGCACCCTCCAAAGCCCATTTGCAATCCACCAGAAAATCTGCATTTTACTACCTAGGACCCTCTCTTTGGAATTCCCTCCCTACTAACCTCCGCACAGAAGAATCCTACCCCAAATTCCGCTCTCTTCTTAAAACCTATCTTTTCTCACTAGCTTTTCCCCTCTGAAGACTTCTCTCTGTTTTCTATTTGTATCGCTTCTGCCTTTACTCTCCTTTCTGCTTTTAATTATTGTAATTTCCTTTCTTTTTAACCTCTATTTTGTTTTAATTGTAAACCGCCTCGGTGTAATGAGAGGCGGTATAGTAAATGTGAAATAAACAATAAACAATAAACAATGCTTCTGAAAACACTCTCTGCAGTTACCAATCAATGCAGGCTTCACAAAGTGGCCTTGTAGCATGAATTTCCTTGTCCGTATCAGAGCTCTCGCTGGTGTTCATCATATAATATAAGGCCATCCCATACCACCTTTCACTGTACTTCCTCCCTTACTGCTACCATGCCAGCCTCTTTGTGAGGATCAGTGCATGAAATAGGATGTGGAGCTTCTATGCTCCCCCTTGGACTACCTGATGCCCTGTAGAGATATCTGGCTACTTGTATGCCGCTGTGAGCCATCAAAAGTTTGTGCAGTGCAGTACATAATGTTGTTGCAATCATTGACAGCTACAATGTCTACTGTTGTCATCTGTGTGAGTCTGCACATAGCTTTTGTGGGATTCAAACTGTCATTCCTTTAATAACCCTACTGCTTCTCAGACCATGAGTCTACTGGAGCTGTCCATTCCACAGTGCTTCCTGACACCTAACATGTTCTTGTCAGGGAGTTGTGGGGACCCATACTTGCTGCCATGAACCTCTGTGCTATTGTGGTCACCTTGCCGTTCCACGAGCAGCCTGATGTACACACATGGCACTGCACTTTGTATCATGACGTGATGCATCTATCAGGTCAAGATTACTGACCATCCTTTCTGTGATCATGACAATGGCATTACCAAAACATTCTTTATTTCTTATTCATGCAGGGAGTCTTAGCAAATACTTCAGACCTGAGTGTCCCAGACCTGACTGATGCATGTTTGTTTAGTCACAGTGACATTGCCTTTTTTTGAGTGTCCTGCTTACTGAACCATACAGGATTGATATTTTTTTGACCCCACATATTTGACTCTGATGAATGTACATTGCAAACTTGCTACAGGGGTTAATTGGGTCAGCAAGCCCACACATCACTCTCTTGCACCTCAGTGCATTATTCTTCACATCCATCTCCACATAGGCTTTCTCATCACTGACGTATTCTCCTGACAGCTGGTACACGCTGGCCCACATGGTGGTACTTTGCTCCTTAGCACATATCACATACACATCACCTGCAGAGGATATACAGGTCATCACTCATGCTCAGTCATTCCAGCTCCTCACTGGCACACCCTTCCACACTTCTGTGCCACCCACTGTATGATACCACATGACATGGGCACCCCTCACTGATACCATTTGACATCTTTCCACATTCTCCTTCCACTCAGTGTCTGACATGTACAGGATATATGCATGTGACATGTCCTTCAGCTATTTCATTTGCTTCCATCTAGTACCTGCTACGCAACTTGCAGTGAGGCTCCCTTATTCCTCATTCAGGTAAATGACCTTAGTGGGCGTTACCTGCACGCTTGGCAGCCTTACCTGCTGATATCGTCTTAATGCTAGCACCCTTACTGCCAGAATTCCTACTCTTTGCCCCAGCCCTTAACAAACGTTGGAGCCCTTAAAGCTGCTCTTTACCGATCCTTAGTAGAGTTGCCACTTAGACCTGGGTATTCAATGCCGGGTCATATCCAGCCACTGGTGTGCCTGGTTAGTGTTTTAGCTAACCAGACAGCAGTGATATTCAGCTGCTCCCTGGTTAGTTAAACCAGCTAAAGTTAGGCCAGCCTTTCGTGTGCCTAATTTTAGCCAGTGTACATTATTTGACTAATGGCTGAATATTGCTGCTAACTTGTTAATGTGAGAGCTGCAAAACCAAAAGTGGGTATAAGAGCAAAAAATTAGAAAATAAGAATAAAAGGTTAAGTGGAGGCATCAAAAGGCATTTAAAGAGGACCCATAACCATAGGTTTTTTTTATAGCCCAAGCCTCATCTGACACTATTACCCAATAATATTCTTTTTCTTTCAATTTTAAATATGTTCATTTAATAATGAATAGTCTATTTTTATAGTCCTAACAAAGCAGAACCACTTAGCTTTTAGATGACAACAAGCATAGCCTTTGGTGTCCCAATCATGACCATAAGCAGGTCCATAAGGAAGGTAGAAGACCCTGTCCGTATCTGCAGATCTTTATCGCAGTTCAAGGGTCAGCAGCACATGCTACAATACACTCAACATTGATGTTTCAGCCTCTAGAAAAGGCTTGCTTCAGGAGTAAAAGCAAAGTCCTATCATCTCAACTGATGGAAAAAGGTGCTATAACAAAGTCAAAAGACTTGGCATTTAAATACCCTTAGTGCCAAAAAATGGCATCATTGCAGAGGGAGCATTTA
Source organism: Ichthyophis bannanicus (assembly GCA_033557465.1). NCBI lineage: Eukaryota > Metazoa > Chordata > Amphibia > Gymnophiona > Ichthyophiidae > Ichthyophis > Ichthyophis bannanicus. Next base: position 77,926,101 of record CM066049.1, on the reverse strand, counting down.
AATACTCATTAAAACAAAATGCCAAAAACTGGTGACTCCCCAGGCGCGTTGTAAAAAAAGACCCACTACTGCAACCCCTACAAAATGATGATCTCAATTTAACTAAAACAAATTGAAAATCAAAAAGCAATAAAATAAAAATAAAACAAAAACTAAAACATTGGGAGAGGTGCATTTACCTATCTCTTCCAGTGATAGCAAAGGGAGATCAATAAAAGGCAGTCCACTCCAAATCAGCATTCAAACCAAAAGGAGACATGATGCGTAACTGATTGATCCAACATTGCTCACTTGCAAAAGGAGACAATCCAAGTCTCCACCAAGAACAGGACATTGTACATGTTCTAAGATGGGTGTTGATAGATACAACAATGGTTGATCAAAGGAGTATTCTCTCCACCCATCAGGATTCTACTCTTATGCTCTCTAAGGTGAACCCGAAGGCGTTGAAGTGTGTTGCCTACATACATTACTTCACAGGGGCAAATCAAAACTTAAACAAAAGCTGACATTGACAGTCCCTCATGGATTTCAGGTAAATAGTGCAGGAGCCCGGCAACACCAATGGGTTCCCACAACAAATCTGATGACAAAATTGGCAATGCTGGCAAGGTTAAAGTCCCAAATAGGCATCCAAAGGCAATAATCATGGAAATGGACAAGAAGGAGCCAATAAATCTCTTAAATTCCGTCCACACTTGTAGGGGAGCAAAGGAAGTTCTTGAGAGCCAGCATGATCCTGAAGCAAAAAACAAAAAAATTTAATAATTTGAATCCTAAACACACGTGCAGAAAAAGGTAGCAGAGACATTTCTCGCAGTTGATCTAGAGGCAACACTGGGGCTATTAGGCTATAACAGCAGATCCCGATCAGTGTACCGGGCCCGTGGATAAGCCTTCTGCACACAGGAGACAGGGTACCCTCTGTTAAGGAAGGCAGAAGACCCTGTCCGCATCTGCAGATCTTTACTGCAGCTCAGGGATCAGCAGCTCATGCCACAATACACTCTTTCAGCCTCAAAAATGGGCTTGCTTTAGGAGTGAAAGCAAAGTCCTCCCACTACAATTGATGGAAAAAGATGCTATAAGAAAGTCAAAAGACTTGTTTAAATACCCTCAGCGCCAAAAAATGACATCGCCAGAGACAGCATTGAAATACTCATCAAAACAAAATGCCAAAAACTGGCGACTCTCCAGACGTGTTGTAAAAAAGACCCATCACCACAAACCCTACAAAATCATAATCTCAATTTAAAAAAAAAATGAAAATGAAAAATAAAAATAAAAATAAAAAGTCAAAATCAATCAAAACAAAACAAAATCTAAATCAAACTAAAACAAAAATCAAAAAAGCAGAAATAACAAAAAAGCGAAATTAAAACAAACACTACGACAGACACTTATACCCACTTTTTGATTTGCAACATTTGTATTGTGTGGGTTTGGACACATATTTTTATTTTTCATGGGGCATTTTCTCCAAATTGGTTAATTTTGTGGATACCATGACAGTTATGAACCTCACTTCTAAGCCATGGTATGTTGAGTATGATCTTAGTCTCTCAAATTTACTGCTAATGTTCAGCGTAATACTTGCATCGTACCAAAGAGAGCTTCTTTCTGGAGTTCGTAAGATGTAACGGGTATGGGTAGTTTGTCAAGATGTGCATGGAAATTATTCTTTATCAAGCCTGTCACTCCCAGTACAATGGGAAAGATTTCTGTATCTTTCTGCCACGTTTTCTTCATCTCTGACTGCATTTTTTGGTACTTCAGAATATTCACTTGGTACCGACATTTCTGTTATCAATGCCATTCCGATGTCCTCCTCCTTTACCACTATATCAGGTTTCCTCACATCCAGTTTCTTATCCGTCAGAATGGGAATATGCCGGATGATCATAACCTCTTCATTCTCTGTTACGCTCTTAGGGTCATGATCCCAGTGCTTTTCAGGGACAGTGATGTTGTAGCGTTTCCGGAATTTCCACTGTGGAGTTTTCCCTGTGTGATTAATGCGAGTGCCAGCCCCAGAATTCTCTGATGCTATGCAGTTAGCATTGGGGCATACGGTGGCATTAGGAGGGGATATTCAGTGGCACAGAATGGCTATATGCCACTGAATATCCCATTCACCATAATTAAGATGATTAGCAGAACTGCTAACCGCAATAACCATTTTGAATATGCCCCTCCAAAGAGTATAATAGCTATAGCTACATCTCCCTGAATGAGCCTGATCTTGGCTGATCTCAGAAGCTAAGCAAGTTCGGGCCTGTTGAGTACTTGGATGGGCAACCACCTTGGACTGAAAGTAAGAAAAACCTAGCAATTTCCTTCCGGTCGCCCCTTGCCAAGAAAACCCAGGGTCTGAGTGGCCAGCATTGACACGACAGCATACACTTTCACTTTTCAGATTTATATTGAGATTAGTACAGTCATTTTTATCAACTGGGTTTTAGCCCCCTTTGTTAAAAAGGACTAGTATGCGACAATTTTTTAAAAGAAAAGTACCTTAGATCTTCAGGTTCATATAGGCCTATTTCTAGCCTCTCGTTCATGGCTAAGGTCATTGAGCATGTTGTGCTAGTGCAGCCTGACAATTATATTGAAACATATAGACCGCTTGATATACTGCACCATGACTTTAAATAGTGACGCGGTGCTGAGACTTTGATTACTTTGCTTGATAGGCTTAAGCGTGGTTTGGAACCCCTGGGTTCTGGGTTTGTTATATTATTTTTAGATATAAGTGCTGCATTTAATTCATTTTGCCATGATCTCCTCCTTGACCTGTTACAGTCTCTTGGAATTTGGTGCGGGGGGGGGGGGATGGGGGTAATTGGTTCTGCTCTTATCTGACAGAGAGGGAGCAGAGGGTTAAGGTTGGCTTGCATATGTCTGGATGGAATTTATTTATTTTATTTATTTACAGCATTTATAACCCGCCTAATCGCATAGTTCAAGGTGGCACAAAAAACATAAATAATAAAAAATACATTGATTTTGTATGTTTTTATGCTTTGTCAATCATCAAACACCTGACGAAACAGGTGACACTTCAGATGCCTACGGAAGGACAAGATATCACAGCAGCCCTGCAAGAAATCAGGCAATCTACTGTATTCCATAAGTTAGGGACAGTCAATGCAAAGGCACGAGAACATGTAACATGCAAACTAGTCCGGAATGCAGATGACAAGATAAGAGTATCACAAAGGGCAAGAGTACCACAGCAACAGTTCACCCAAATAGGGTGCAGATAAACCCAATTATATTTTCAATATCATACAAAGAACCTTAAACATCTGCTGCTGAATAGGCAGCCAATATAAAGAACGCAAAGAGAGTATAATATGGTTGAACCATGATTTGCCCAAAACTACCCTTGTTGCAGCATTCTGTGCCAACAGCAATGTTGATAAGGTAGAAGACAGCAAACCCAACAGTACCATGTTAGCATATTAAATTTCCCAGAGAGTGCAGCAGGGTTTGAAGATATCAGTGCTTTTGTTTAATTTGTACTTGCAGCTCCTTTGTGTTTGTAATCTGGTCTTTTATTGTCGATTTTCATCTATATGCAGATGATTTGATGATTTATGTACCTCATGATTGCCATTTTGGCACCTTGGATGAGTGCTTTCAAGCAATGGTTGAGTGACTCTCTGCACATAAATTAGACAATTATACAAAATCCAAGGGGGATTTTTGTTATTCACTATGTGACCCTTGTTCCACCAAAGAAAGTTTTTGTATTGATGGGGTGGACTCAGTCAAAAATGAGGTTCAATATCTGGATATAATTTGGGATCAATACTTCACATTTAAACCTCAAATTGAAAAGGTCATCAGAGATGCTGGTAGTGCACCGATTTACAATCCTATCAGACAATGATTTTCGTACAGCTTTCCAAGCATTGATTGATCCATGCTTGGGTTATTGTAACGTTATCTATAAGGGATTGTCTGCAGTTTCCATTAGAGCACTGCAACTTGTGCAGTATTCTGTGCTTAGATTACTGTGTAAGATCTAGTTTTGAACTTATTTGGCCATTCCTGCAATAAGTTCATTGGCTTCCATTTGAGCAGAGAATACTATATAAAACATTCCTGGTGATTTATAAGAGAGGGCATCAAGCTTCCATAATTTGTTCAAATATATTATGGCTGTATGAGTTGCAGAGATCATCACAACCCCATATGCAACATATGTATATGGTTCCATCAGCGACAATGGCTAGATTGCAAGTTGTGTTTATGCACCTTCTTGTTAGAATGCCCTGCCATTGGCACTTGATGTGTTAGATCTTCGATTTCTCATGAAATACTATTTGCTTGTGAGTTTTTGGAGCTTCCTAATCTTGGCTTATTCTTTTGTCATTGGATTTTATTTCTGGGCATTATACGAGTATTAATGTTTGTATGTGTTAGTTTTATATTACATAGACACTCACACTTCCAGCCTCCCTTCACCCACCTACAATGATTTTACTGTATGACACTCTCATGTTATATTGCAAAGTTAATGGCCACAGCTTTATTCCAACTTACAACACTTTGGTTTGTAACACTATACAAACAAACATCTTCTGGATCGGTATCTTTCCCATTGCTAGTCATTAAAACTCCCTTTTCCAAGGGGGAGTTGCAAGATGGCATCCTAATTGGAGATGTCTGAGTGAGCTCTCAGGATTTTCGCCGACTCTTTTACTTTGGTCTCTTACCAGTGGATGCAATGCCAGGAAAGAAAGGGAAGCCTAAGCAAGGTCCTGACACTGAAAGAAGCTTCTCCAAGGGACAGACGAAGTTCGTGAACTGCTCAGGTTTCACTCATTTGAGTTTTGGCTGGTTCATCATTCTCATCAGTTGACCAAAGCGCTGAAGAGGTATCATTAAGACCCGAGGATCGAGGAGCTCCCCCACAACCCAGAAGTAGTATCTTCGGTAGTGTAACTGTTGTTGTGCAGAATGCTGGAAAGCTAGCTGCGAGCTGCTGGCCTATGAGACATTCCCCGCTGACCTCCTCACCAGTAGAGTATGGTACTGGGCTTCAGAAGTATCCCTGATGTTGGGAGTATGTGAGTGGAAAGAGTCTGCAGATGAACTGCGGTTGTGTTGATATGTTGTTGGAGAGACTCTATGGGACACCCTGAAAGGTCTGGAGACCTTGACAACTTGTTGGGTCAACTCTTTGAAAATGGATTTTGAGACAGTATTGGCAGAGTTCCCTGCTCAGAACCAATACTTGACCCAAGTGGAAGCAAGATTGGAGGAGACTGAGAGGGATAATGATGGAAATAAAAAAGCATTGCTGGCTCAGATTAAGGAAAAAGATATATTAAACCGAAGGATTGACTTTTGAGAAAACCGGTCCAGAAAGAATAACTTGTATTTTCTAAACGTTCCTAAGTGTCCTTTGATTGCTCCATCGGACATGGTTAGGAAGTTTCCTGATAACCTCCCGTCTTTGGTTAAGACCCACTATATGTCGTCATCTGGGAGATGTAAGCCTTCTCCTTTGGAAAATCAAGAAGAAAGCCAGATATATTTGACTTGCCTCTTAGAATCATTGTTGGAGGTGGTCACTGAGCGTACTACATTGTTGGTCACTTTTGCGTTTGAGTGAGACAGGGACTCTGTTTTGAAATTGTATTGCTACAGTATTCATGTTAGCTTTCTGGGCTCTAATGTATGGATATTTCCTGATTTTTTTCTCATTCTATGCAAGCCCATAGATTAGCTTTTTTTGCCTCTGAGACTGAGAGCTGAGGCTCTTGGTGCTGGGTTTGCTTTAAAATTTCCTTGTGTGTTTTTTATATTGGGGTTAAAGTTTATATATATTTTTTGATCCCAGTTAGATAAGAGAGTTTGCTTCTAGAGAGGATGTTCAGGGTTCAGTAAGAGTTCCATGGTAATGTGCACACCACCAGCTGCTTTTGCTTGTTTCATGACTACCTCTAAGGTCTAGAAAAGTTTAAATTTCTTTTTTTTTTTGCCTTGATCTCTCTGTGGTCTATCATGTGATTTACTATTAGGAGGTGTAATATTTCCTGAACTGTTGCCTTTCTTTTTTCCTGTTATATATCTAAGTGAAATGTATTTGAAATTTTGGATAAATAAAAATTTAAAAGCAAGGAAACCCTTTTCCCTTAATTCCATATCCACACTTGACCATCCAGCTAGTCAGTGACGATCTGTTCATGATGAAATTCCCCTGACCCTGCGGCATTCCCCTCCCCACACAGCTTGCGGTGACACCCAGGGGCAGCCCAAGGGGGGTGCAGGGCCATGTGCGGAGACTCATTGTGGGGTCTTATTTGCATAAGTGGCCTCATTTGAATAAATATTTGCATAATGTTAATGTGCACTAACTTTTAGTAAAAATGCCTATTAATGAGTGTCTGGATAAAGAGAGACTACCAAATTTCTACATTACTATACTCCAGTGCCAACCGCCAGGCACATTAGGAAGTACTATAAATCCTGACCATTTAGAACCCATAGCAAACCCACCATATCATAACAGCACTACCAGGACTCACAAAGCACCAAACCCTACCTATCTAAAGGCAACATTGCAAATATTAAACCAAAACATCTCAGAGAATACCAATACATCTCCTACTGGGGAAAGAGAACAAGTGGCACTGTCAAATAGAAACTACATAAACAGAATACCTCAGCTCGGTTACACATGCAGAACATAGACCATCCCCAAACAAAGATCAAGGGATCACAATTTAGAACTAGGGAGTTAATAGTTAAACTGGGAACCCCGAAAGTCAAACTTGGAATGTACAACAACACTGGAGAAATAAAACTATAAATTAATTTTCTCTTGAACTAAACAAAACACAAAAGATGTTAGCGATGCACATTTCCCAGAGCTGACATATTCCAGTTAATAAATTCAAAATAAAAAAAGGATACTTCTTCCTTTTATTGTTTGGGCATTTTACTTTTCAGTTGCAATTGCTCCAGTCACTTTCTTCTGGTCTTCTGCTAACTCTCCATTGTCTGCTATCCATTTGTCCTTTCTCATCTCTTCTAAATATTTTCCATTCTCTCTCTACATCTGCTGTAATATATTGATCTTGCTCCTTTTTGCTCTTTCCTCCATTTCTTTTTTTATTCTTTTTCATCCACTCAAATTTCACCCTTCCATCCTCAATCCTCACTTGTTATCCCAATCCCGGTTAATCGTAGATTTTTTTTCCCTTCCACACAAAATATCTTTTCCCCTCTCCATCCTCGCTGCCCCCAGTCCCATCCCTTTCTAGTCCTCTCCCAACCTCAGCTCCTTTCTACTTCCAGCCCCACCCAGCATCCTCTCCCTTAAAGTCCCAGTCTCCCCCCCCCCCCGTATCAGCCCATTTCCAATCTTAACCCCCCATCAGCATATTTCCAGTTCAAGCCCCACCATCAGCCAATTTCCAGTCCTATCCTAGCCACCCCCTCAAAGAGCCCTGCGCCTATCTGATCATCTTCAGAGGGAGATGAGGAGGCCCGAAGCCCCCGCCCACTTCTGCACACAGCCACCAGAGTGATGAGTGGCACGTTCCTTCACGCCAGCAGCTGTATTCTCGTAAAGCCCACTGGCACTGGAGGTTAAAAGGCATTTCCTGTTTCCTGGCACTCGGCACGCTTCATGAGAGCACAGCTGCCAGAGTGAAGGAACACGCCGCTCCTCACTTTGGCAGCTGTGCAGTTGTGAGCCAGGGCCTCGGGCTTCCCTGCCTCCCTCTGAAGCCGGCCCTGCAAACTGACCATGGGCAGGATGAAGTTGGTGTGAGGCCCCCTGAAGCCTGGGACCCTGTGCGAACAACATTCTTTCACAATGGATAGACCGGCCGTGGTGACACCCAGCTGTGACCCCTGAAGCTCACAGCAGTGCTGTATGCAGATTTCCATCCCAGGAGTAATCAGACCTCTTCAATCCCACCAGCTGTGACCTATTCACCCCCAACCTCCCTAACAATCCCCCAATGAGAGATCGCACTTCCACTGCTCCTATCACCTTGCCCCCAGTCTGAATGCCCACCAAAATCCGAATAGCCCTTTTTCCACTCTCCCGCTCTCACTGCTCCTTCCTCTAACCAGCCAATCACCAGCTTCCCTTCTGCACCTCCTCTCTTGCCTGCGCCCTTCTTCTATGCTGCTGTTTGCTGTACCTCCCTTCCCCCTCCCCTCCCAAACTCAGCATGTGGCTCAGTCATGTTATGGTGCTCCCTCCTGAAATCAGGGTGAGGGGAGCACAATTTGTGTATTTTTTTTTTGTACCTTGCCATGGACTGTAGTGAAAAGGTGAATAATAAAGTTGTGAAATAAATTATATTATTGGTGATTTTGTTTTAATTTGTTTACCACTTCATGCTATCCCAAAAACAGTCTACAAATTGAATATATGGACTGGAATGGGTGGAATTAGAGCAGTAATTACACAGGGGCCAGATCGCTGTCCCCTGGCGAACAGGGAAAGGGAAACATCAAACAGAAGAATGTAACTCGCTCAAAGTAAGACCATGGATTGGAGGCTGTTTTGTAAAGGACTTCTAAAACCTCTTTGCACCCCCTGTGTTCAAATTACTAAGTTGCTCCAGTCTACATTATAGAAAGAAAACAAGGTCTGTGCAATGAACAATTGCTGAAGGAACACATTTGATTAAGAATAATGCTTTTGTGTGCCATCGAGGAAGCAGTTTTTACATTTTGGCTGTATCACAAAAGTTCCAGCAGCTGAGAGGTGCCAAAGGTTGCCAATTTGCAAGCCATTTCATTCTAAAAGGGCACGCCTTGGCCAGTTTTGCAAGTTGATGGGAAAATATTATATTGTGGTGATGGAGGGGAGGCTGGGCAGGGGGTGAGCATTGCACTTAAAAAAAAAAAAAAAAAAAAAAATGCCTGCCACAAACACTATTTCAGCAATTACCTCTGTCTAGTAATTACATGGAGCTATATTCTCCACAAGCTATTTGCACAGCATGTTCCTTCTACATGAGCTTCCTACCTGCCTAATCCTAGGTTTTTAGCTCCAATTAGTGGTCGTTTGCCAAGTTAAGTGATGTTACAACAGCGCAACCAGTAGAAGCATGCAGCAGCGCTTCCAAAAAGCATCTCCTTTATTTTTACTCTTTTGTAGGTCATGCTAAGGAAACCATGCCTCAGGCTTGAGGGTATTGTCATAACATTGACTCGCTCCAAGCCATTTGGGACACTATTTTTCAGTTTATTTTATTTTTCAAAACTCTCCTCCTTTACCATTCTAAACTCTACCAATATGACCTTGTGTGGTATCTTTTTTTGGGGCTTGTGCTGGGACAAAGTCTGCGGGCATGGCTTACCAGTTGCCCCTCTGCCAATTAACAAAGAGAATGTATGTGCGTACTTTCACTTCAGAAATGGTAGCTACAAATCTGTGCGGAATCTACAGGGGGAGTGTCCCGCTCCAGCCCTGCAATACCATGGAGGTTTTGCCAGTACTGTGGTGGCCTGTGATCCTTGCATTGGCAGGTAATGCAGGTATTCAGTGTCTTAATGCTAAGGAGCAGCACTGTGAGGCCGGTGCCATTTTGTTTGACACCGGAGAACGGGGCAGAAACAGGCTTCTGCTCCATTGACGCTAGACCAGCGGGACCTGCTAAGGTAAGGGTGAGGGAGGGCCGGCGGGGCCTTTTAGAGTATATCCCGAATGGATAGCTGGGAATTTTTTTGAACAGTGGGAGGGAGGGGTTTGTGTGTGTGTATGTGTGTGTGTGGGGGGGGTTATCAACTGACTGGCTAACCAGGATTGTTTGGTCATTAGCGGGGGAAAAAGTGATTATTTATTTAAAGTTGTTTATATACCGCCTGTCTACTATGTCTACTATTCAAGGTGGTTTACATAGAACTAACAATGTAATGGTGCATGAGTGACTGTTTTATAGAAAAGAACATTCCATATTATACAACTAGTGTAACAGTCAAATAATTATGATCAACACACAGTAACTACAACTATATACTGAGAGGGAATAATACTGAAGAATAAAATGAATAATGGATCAAAAACTATGTGTGATGTGGAAATGGAATTGAGTCTTGGAAGTTGTAGTAGGTAATGTATGATACTAGGTCACACCTGACCACAGATCCAGAGTTATGGCAGTGTTGAAGTGTTCCTGGAATAGGAAGGTTTTGAGTTTCTTCCTGAAGTCAGAATGGTCAGAGCATCCTCTCAGATTTGGAGGGAGGGCGTTCCAAGCAGTGGGGGCAAAAAGGGGTGAATGCATGGCTGCATGTGGATTGCTTGCTTTTGGCTTTATGAGCTGGGATGGTTAGAAGGTTGAGAGAATTGTGTCTTTGCAGTCTGTCACCCTTAGGTTTTGAGAGAAGAGAGTGGAGGCAGGTTGCCGATTCATTGTGTATGACTTTGTGTGTCATAATGAGTGTCTTGTACTTTTATTCTCATATGGATGGGGAGCCAGGGCAGGTGGTGTAGGATAGGGGTGATATGTACTTGTCTGCAGATTCTGTGGATTATCCTCGCTGCGGTGTTTTGTGCCATTTGGAGAGGTTGTAGGGATTGTTTAGTGAGTCCATGGTATATTATGTTGCAGTAGTCAAGTGTAGGGGTGACTGGCTTGACAAATGGAGCGAAATATATCGAGACTTAGTAGTGGGAGGAAGTTCTTCAATGTTCTCAGCTTATAGTAGATGGATTGGGCTGTTTTTGTTTTTTTAATTTGTGCTTGGATGTTCAGCTGGGATTTAGCTGGGATGTTAGTCAACACTTTAGAGGATGAAGGGGAGGGGTTCACCAAGGCCCCCTCTGTACAGCAGCACTACCAGGTGGGGTGCTGTCCAGTGGGGTGGGGAGAGATGAACTGGGGGGTGCGAATTGCAGGTTTACTGGTGCCGGTGCCCCAGATTGCTAGATCTGAGGCATTGGCTCTCATTCAATAGAGGGGGGGCCATTGGGAGGATGGGCAATCAGCAATGTTCCACTTTTCTGCTGATGCCAGTTGGCAGAGGCTGCGAAGCCATACCTGTGGCCCGGCTATAGGTAACACCACCTCTTGAAGTGGCGTATCCACAGCCACTATTGGGTCAATTTGGGCAGCTACTGCACAACAATTGTTTGCACGGTGGCTGCCTAACATTGGAATGCCTTCTCCCGGCCCGGATCCCATGTCTCCCAACTATACAACACAAAATGCAGATATTGCAGAAAATTGCCTTTGCTATCTGCATTTTGACCATTTAGCTGTCATCACGGCAGTAACTTTCACATGTTATTGCAGTAATGACAGCTCATGCACTTTAGCAAACACGTCCCTAATAGTTAACATGGTGGCCCAGAAGTCAGATTGTGAAAAGTATCTCTTCAACAAAATTACAATGCACAGCAAATTTGTAAATCTTGATATTCATGCAGTCATAACAGATCACACAGTGGTGTCACTAATGCACCAGTTTGTAACCAGTGTGTTGGTGTAACCAGTGTGTGCTCTTCTGATGAAAGGATAGGAAGCACAATGGTCAGCGAGATTATGAACACTCCCTAACGCAACCAATGCAAAATGCTGCCAGTGTCGGACTAATGGCCAAATTATGGATCGCAGAATGTTTAAGATAAGACCACTTATTTAACTATAAGACCATTTATCCTTTAAAAAATGCATTTGTGATACAATAATACTAAACTGGGAACTGGAAGTTTTTTTTATGATCAATGATGGAGTATTTGTACACCAGTTATATGGCCATTCAGTACTCAAGTCTTGTCCTTCCATAAATTTTTAGGACTGCATGAGTACCAAAGTGTAAGAATTTGTTGCACACTGAAAATTTTGTTGCGCACTGAAAATTTTGTAGATGGGAAATATTTTTTACAATTTAGATTTGGTCATTACCCTCTGGGATTTTGTATAAGGTTTACGCCTTGGAAGACAGGCGCCTCTAATTTCTGCATTAATGGCCTAACATGGAAGAAGACAAAGAGGAAGAGGCGTGCACCTTACTGTACACTTAATATGGAAGTAGTTGCTGTACAGATAATGCGGCGCAGGTAACACCACCTGAATAGGGTGTAGCTAACTGCATTGTGCTATGGGCCGTAGAGTTAACTTGTGGTGAAGAACTTTTCTCCATGTTGACTGAATGCCGAAAAAGATCGAGAATGTCTGTCTGTAATAGCTTCTGCAGAGGCTTTGCAGTCACTGTACATTCATTTTGGCTAGTTATCCATGCTAACTTCAAACTCTGACTGCACTTTATTGCATATGGCCAACATAGTTGAAAATACAATTTGTGAGCCTTAGAATCCCTTTTGCTAACGTTTAGCGCGAGCTCTCTGCTGTATGGCGTATTTTATTCCTATGGGCTGTGTGGCAGATAACTTGAGCTAAGTGTTAGTAAAAGGGACCCTTGGTTTTCTCCCTCTTACCTAAACATACCTCCCCTGAGGAACTTCTCTTCTAAATTCGGCCAGGAATATGTGTGATGATCTGAAGTGTGGCTACTTTTAGCAGCATTTCTTATTAAAAATTCTTAGTATTTTAGAAAAAGCTCTGTGAATGTGGAGGCTTTTCCACAAAGTGTACGGCGTTGAGAAAGAAGCGTGTGTATTTCAAGGGACACACATCAGGAGAAGCTATTTCACAAAAGAAAATGTTGAAGAGCAGCTTCACATGTAATCTGCCATTTACATGTGTTCTAGTTGCATGGGTATCGGTGACAAATTTTTATAAACTGCACGTCTACAGAGTACTGAAGAGCTCAGCACCAGGGTCAAGCTTTTGCATTTTGAGATGGTTTAGAAGAGTTTTTTTCCCCCAAAACTTCCATAAAAATGTGACACATTTCCCCAGTTGATGTTGGGGAAAATTCAAATGCCACATCAAAATTGAACAGGCTGAAACTCTCCCCCTTCAGGTAATACTTTGAATTGCTTATCTAGATCATTCTGGACTTTCAGAAAGCTTTTGACAAGGTCCCCCATCAGAGACTTTTGGCGAAGCTACAAAGTCATGGGATAGGAGGCAGTGTACTATTGTGGATCGGGAACTGGTTAAAAGATAGAAAGCAGAGGGTAGGGCTAAATGGCCAATATTCCCAATGGAAAAAGGTGAATAGTGGAGTACCCCAGGGATCTGTACTGGGTCCGCTACTTTTTGACATATTCATAAATGACCTGGAAAAGGGAATAACTAGTGAGGTAATCAAATTTGCAGATGACACAAAACTGTTTAAAGTTGTTAAAACCCAAGAGGATTGTGGAAAACTGCAGGAGGATCTGGATAAATTGGAAGACTGGGCATCCAAATGGCAGATGAAATTTAATGTGGACAAGTGCAAAGTTATGCACCTAGGAAAGAACAACCCACACTATAGTTACAAGATGCAAGGCTCCACATTAGAAACCACCACCCAGGAAAAAGATTTAGGAGTCATCGTGGATAACATGTTAAAACCCTCCGCCCAGTGTGCAGCGGCGGCCAAGAAAGCAAATAGAATGCTAGGTATCATAAGGAAAGGGATGGAGAATAAAACAAAGGATATTATAATGCCTCTGTATCGCTCCATGGTACGACCGCACCTTGAATATTGTGTGCAATTCTGGTCACCGTATCTTAAAAAGGACATAGAGTTATTAGAAAAAGTACAGAGAAGAGCCACCAAATTGGTGAAGGGGATGGAAGGCTACTCCTATGAAGAGAGGCTAAAAAGGTTAGGGCTCTTTAACCTAGAAAAGAGGCGGCTGAGGGGAGATATGATAGAGGTGTATAAATTAATGAATGGAGTGGAACGGATAAACGTGGATAAATTGTTTACGCTATCAGAATATAGAAGGACTAGGGGGCATGTAATGAAGCTACAGGGTAAACTATTTAAGACAAATAGGAGAAAATATTTCTTCTCTCAACGTGTAATCAAACTCTGGAATCTGTTACCGGAGGATGTAGTAAGGGCTGTTAGTATAGCTGGGTTTAAAAAAGGTTTGGACAAGTTCCTGGAGGAAAGGTCCATAAACCACTATTAAAAAGGGACCCAGGATATCAATGCTTGGCCTAGTACAAGCACTGCAGAACCTGTGTCTTTTGGGGAAACTGCTAGGTACGTATGACCTAGATTGGCCACTGTTGGAAACAGGATACTGGGCTTGATGGACCTCGGTCTGACCCAGTATGGCATTTCTTATGTTCTTATGTTCTTATTGTTTCCGAACACTGTCCTGAGGCACATCTAGCAAATCAGATTTTCAGGCTTGCCACAATGAACATGTAGGAATTAAATTCAGAATGGAGGAGTAGCAGCGGGTTGTGAACCAGGGAAGCCGGGTTCAGACTTTGTGCTGTTTCTGGTCTGAAAAAAGAGCTGGTGACTGCAAGGATATCTTTTGGGTCATAGAGAAAAGCTCTGTCAGTGCCAACTGGTATAACCTCTGGGCTGTGGAGAAGGAAGGAGCTACCACTGGCAGGTGCAGCCTTAAAGTTACAGGTGTGACATCTGGGTCATGAAGAAAACGGGAGAGAACATCCTGTAGTGTGCTGGAAGAGGGAAAGGACAAAATAAGGAAAATGGATGGAGGGTGGATGGACTACAGGCACGAAGAGGTGATAACAGAGGAAAGAAGGATATAGTAAGATAGTAAAAGCACTGTGAAGACAAAAAAGGGAGGAGAGAGAAAAGGAGAGTAAGCTCTTAAGAGTAAAAGAATAGGAAGCAAGAAGGCAAAGGAAAGAAATCGTGAAGTAGAAGGATTATAGAAAGGGAGAAAAAAGAATATGACTAAAGAGAGGGAGGAAAGGGAAGGGTAATTTTAGTGCTTAGGGAAGGGATGGAAAAGGGTGATAGAGGATTGTGGGGGATTTAGAAGGGAGCCAAAGGATAGTTGAGGTGAAATGGAGGACAAGGTGGAAGGGGCTACTCGTCATCACCGTAACCCACTTGCCATCTTGAACTGAACTTGAAAAAGGATCAGTAGCTGCACCTTGAACGCCAAGAGATTAAGAATCCCAGTGCATTGACCTTTGAGAGACAGAGCTACAGCCCAAACTCAGATACAAACAACTCCGACCGAGATCTGTGCTACCATAGACATTTAGAGAGGAACTACGACATTTGAGGGAGGGGAGGGCTCAGATTGGAAGATTTAGAATGGGTTAAATGAATTTGATGTCTTGGGTGCTTGTCTTTAAACGAAGAAGCCCAGAATCAATGATATTGTTTCTTTACCTTAATGGTTCTCAACCTGGTCCTCCGGTTTCCCCTGCGCCAGTCGGATTTTCAGGATATCCGCAATAAATATGCATGAGATAGATTTGCATGCACTGCCTTCACTGTGTGCAGATCTATCCCATGCATATTCATTGTGGATATCCTGAAAACCTGACTGGCCTGGGAAGCACTAGAGGACTGGCTTGAGAACCACTGCTTTATCTCGTATGGATTCAGTCATGTGTATGGGTTGGTGTGGGAGAAAAATCCATCCTGATTTTTCTGTGTCAGGGGCCCAAGAGTCCTCCATCTGGTCCTGAACCATATGGACAAATGATTAACTAGACGGTCTTTTTACTACTCTTTGTGAACAATCCAGTGAGCTACTCATCATAGACTATAGGGGATTTTGCTTGTTAAAAACAGATCATAGCAAATTGAAATACACCTTGCGCTACCCTACTTTCACAATTCATCAAAGTCACAGATAGATGGGTTTTATTTAGCAGCCTGTGATATCAGTTTAAAATGTTTATTTGTCTCTTGCTTGCTCTGTTCTGAAAACCCTTACAACCTATTTGTCAACTGCAATAAAGAAAAAAGCCAGGCACTCCTGGCAGTAAATATCTGACAGATGAGCTGTTGTAAAAAGAAAATTAGAATTTCAAGGCTCTCAGCTCAAGGATTAGAGACTTTGTGGTGTTGCTCTGAGATTAGAAAAACTTTGCAGAGAACTGGGAAGAATCAAAGGGCCCTAGGGAGTTAAGACTGCTTCAGTAAGAAATGGGAACAACCCTTAAGATATTACATGGTTACATTGTTGATTATAGAGAAGACCAGCTGTTCATTGGGATCAATTGTCCTCAGATTGTCCAACAACTCCCTTTACATGGAGAGAAATCACTGCGTCCATTTTGTTTTACATTACATTATGGGGATAATTTTATAAAAAAGATGCCTGTAATCATGACTGCGGGAGTGGGTGTGAGGGAGATTAGGAGGGTGGGGGGTCTGGGCCTATGGTGAGGCTTGAGACAAGAAAAGCTAACCGAGCCCAGGTTTAGAACAAAAAAACCCCAAATGTTTATTTTCAACAAGCACATTTTGAGGGATAAACTAATCAAAACCTGATTGCTTTGTCTCAATTGTTAAAATGCCATTAATAATGTTACCTTTAACCCTCTAACTGTAATCTATTTGTAACTACATGGCCTACATGTCCACAAGTTAAAATGGAGTTGCTCAGCTAACTGTAAGAAAGTGATACGCCTGAGAAGGGCTTACAGTAGATAAGGCACAGACAAAAACATGAAACTGGACCAAAGGTTCATGGTAGTTATGCTTGATCATGATGGTGGGGCACAAGATCTACAAACTAGCCAATTGGAACAAAGACAGAAAGGCTGTTGGCCCAAGAGATAGGAACCTTGTGATTAACAATGCATTTCTGAAACAGAATTGAGAAATAATCTGGATGAAACACCTGCCCTGTGCCCTTCAGCTCTATTTCCTTGACATCTGTACTTCTGCTTTTTTTGCTTATAAAAGATGATCGATACTGGGCAGAGACTTTCACACAAGAATCCCTGCACATCTGTCAACTCTCTTAATTCTACAAATTTACATTCAGGACTGCTACTCCTTCCTTTGAGAGAACAACCCTGTTGAAGTTATGCACCTAGGAAAGAACAGCCCAAACTATGGTTACACGATGCAAGGTTCCACATTAGGAACCACCATCCAGGAAAAAGATTTAGGCATCATCATGAATAACACGTTACAACCCTCCACCCAGTATGCAGTGGTGGCCAAGAAGGCAAATAGAATGCTAGGAATCATAAGGAAAGGAATGGAGAATAAAACTAAGGATATTATAATGCCTTTGTATCGTTCCATAGTGCAACTACACCTTGAACATTGTGCATAATTCTGGTCACCATATCTTAAAAAGGAAAGCGCTAAATTAGAAAAGATATAGAGAAGAGCCACCAAAATGCTTAAGAGGATAGAAGGACACCCCTATGAGGAGAGGCTTAAAAGGTTAAGGCTCTTCAACCTGGAAAAGAGACGGCTGAGGGGAGTTATGATAGAGGTCTATAAATTAATGAATGGAGTGGAATGGGTAAAAGTAGATTGATTGTTTACATCATCAAAAAGTAGAAAGACTAGGGGACATACAATGAAACTACAGTATAACCTATTTACGACTAATTAGAGAAAAAAAAAGTTCACACAATGTGTAAACAAACACTGGAATTCAGTACCGGAGGGTATAGAAGAAGCTGTTAGTGCAGCAGGATTTAAAAAAGGTTTGGACAAGTTCCTGGAGAAAAGGTCCATAAACCATTATTAATGAGGACCCAGGAAATCCACTGCTTACCCCGGGACAAGCATTGCGGAACCTGTCTGTCTTTTTGGGAACCTGCTAGGTACTTGTGACCTGGATTGGTCACTCTTGGAAACAGGATACTGGGTTTGAAGGACCTTGGTCTGACCCAGTATGGCATATCTTATATTCTTAGTAACCTCTAACCACATCTCCTCACTCTTGAAGACTTGACACCATGTATTGAGTTCCTCCTTGTCCTGGGTTTCAGAAGACTCAATTACAACACCATTCCATGGTGGTGGAATCTGCTATGAGTAGGATGAAGAGTGAAAAAAGGCATGCATCTAATCCTCCAGGACATGAGTGTAGGACTCTTGACGCCTTTGGATGTCGAACCTTCCAGGCTTCCATGCTTTCTGCTAGGATCAGTTCCTATATCTTATATATGGGGATGTTCCTTCAGGAGGTCACAGGAGATTTAGGGCTTATGAGCCCTTTCCTTCCTGATGATAAGAGGCAAGATTACCTCGCCCTTCTCAAACATGCCCAGGATGTTTCCAAGTTTGTGAATCGTGCAGCCTTTGACTGCTTTGAGTGCATAAGCAGAACCTCTGCCATTGCCATAGGTGCATGTAGGATTGCTTGGCTCCAGGCATCCTCTATGGCGCATCTCGCAGAGAACATATCACCCCTATCCTGAAGAGCTTGCACTGGCTCCCCGTCCAGTACAGGATCACATTTAAGATCCTCACCTTGACCTTCAAAGCAGTCAACTGTATCACCGCAAATATATTGTCAGATATGATCCAACTTACTCCAAACAACAGATTAAGAAGAACCACATCCTGCAATACCATCCTCCTTCCAAAAGCCATCACAAAATGCAACAAATCCACTAGAAAGCGTGCCTTTGCCTTATTCGCCCCTTCTTGCTGGAACTCCCTCCCAACAGAAATCCGCAGCATAAATAACCTCCCCCAGTTCAGAAAAGCCCTCAAACTGCAATTATTTATACAACACTTTGGTAACTCCGACAGCATCACCTAGACAGTACCACATGATCTTATAGTCTAACAAGCCAACGCTGTCTAACCAATTTCCGATGAAAACTCGTCACCTCCCCCATCTATCCCCCTTAGGGCCTGTATCATAAACTTAGATGTGATGCAATCCCTGTGTATATAATGTATAAAGTTCACCTGTTACCCTTGTTTAAATCTCCCTTTGTTTGCTATGTATAAAGTTCACCTGTTATCCATGTTTAAACCCCCTGTTCTATGTAAGTTCAATGTATGGCTGTTCCTCATTGTACAAACTTGTTTATTGTAAACCGTGCTGATGCCGAATAGTGCGGTATAGAAAAACCTTAAATAAATAAATAAAATAAATAAATCTGACTTGGAAATTTTGGGTACAGGATAAACTAGGGAATATTCCTTGCACAGGAGAGAATCTCTTTGGCAAGAATTGGCAGGAAAAAAGCTAATGAGCTAGATGCTGACAATATCACTTTGGATAGATTGTCTAAATCTACAGCTGATCCTGCGAGGAAAAAATCCTCTAAGAAACCATTCTTCAGTAAGAAGAAGAAGTTTAATCCCTCTTATACCCAGCAGGGGCATCGTTTAGGTCAGTCTGCCCAAAAGGGACAACAGCAACAACCTAGGCAAAGAAAGACAAAAGCAGCTAAGCCTCAACCGGCTCAGCAGACTCAGCCTCTGCAGGGGCTTTGACTCCTATATAGAGAACTTTGCCTTCCTGGTCCTGAATGGCCCAAAGCCGCCACCATCCCAGGAAGGTTATGTCATTTTGCCCCCAGATGGGGTCAGATAACAGCAGAAAATTGGACTCTGTAAGAGGGGTACAAGCTTCATTTCCTCAGCATGCCCCCTCCTACAATGGTAAGACAGTTCAATTCTCAGACCTCTCTCAACGACCAATTAGGTCAAGAGGTCACTGTGTTCCTTGCTCAAGGGGCAATAGAAGAGGTACCCATTTTCCAACGGGGTACAGGGTTTTACTTCCCCTATTTCCTTATTCCAAAGAAAACAGGAGGACACAGACCCATTTTAGACCTCAGAGGATTGAACAAATTTCTGTTCAAAGAGAAGTTCAAAATGATTTCTCTAGGAACTCTGCTGCCATACCTTCAGAGTCAGGATTGGCTTTGTTCTCTAGATCTCAAGGATGCGTACACTCATGTTCTCATCCATCCAACTCACAGGAAGTTCCTTCGCTTTCTGTTTCTAGGGAAGCACTACCAATACAGGGTTCTTCCCTTTTGGCCTGGCCTCTGCACCAAGGGTGTTCACAAAATGCATGGCTGTGGTGGCAGCTTTTCTCCGCACCCTGGGAATATTCGTCTTCGCTTACTTAGACGACTGGCTCATTCGAGCTCCTTCAGAGCCAGGGGCCAGGGTTGCCCTCTCTCGCACAATGCGCATCCTTCAGTATTTGGGACTTGTCCTTATACTTCCCAAAATCCAACCTTGCTCCCACTCAGTTCCTAGAGCTTATAGAAGCTTTGCTGGATACTAGACAGACAAGGGCCTTCCTTCCACAGCCCCGCTGCCTTCGCATTGTGCAGTTAGCTTCCCAAGCAGTGCTAAAACCTCACCTCACTGCTCGGGAAATGTTACAGTTGCTAGGCCACATGGCATCCACCGTGCATGTGGTTCCTTATGCTCGCCTCCACATGAGGGCAGCCCAGTGGACTTTATCCACTCAGTGGATTCAGGCATCAGGTTGCCTGTCAGACAAAATAGCAAACTCGGATCACCTTATTTTGTCCCTCCAATGGTGGCAATCACCCCGAAGCCTTTTGGTGGGTCTCATTTTCAGCAACTCCCACCCCAGGCCACTCTAACAACAGATGCTTCACAGGTGGGTTGGAGAGCCCACCTGCATGGCCTCTCTACCCAGGGTACCTGGACTCCTCAGGAGGCCTATCTACACATCAATCTCCTAGAACTCAGAGCAATTTTCCTTGCTCTTCGAGTATTCCGCACCTAGTTCAGCTACAAGACAGTCCTAATTCAAACGGAAATCAAGTAGCTATGTTCTATGTGAACAAGCAGGACAGAACAGGCTCTCTGTCGCTCTGCAATGAAGCTTTGCGACTATGGGCCCTTGCCAGAGAGCATTAGATTCATCTCCTTGCGGTGTATCTTCCAGGCATTCAAAACTCTTGGGCAGACAGACTCAGTCGAGTTCTGCTTCCACATGAATGGTCTCTCCATGCAAACTAGATGGCCAAAATGTTTCAAATTTGGGGAATCCCGGACATAGACCTTTTTGCAAGTCCGCTGAATGTCAAACTTCCCCGGTTCTGTTCCAGAATTCCGGCTCAAGGTTTTCAGGCCAAAGATTCTTTCCTCCTCCATTGGGATCAGGACTTCCTTTATGCCTTTCCACCCATTCCCCTAATTTGCAAAACCCTGTTCAAGCTTCAGAGAGACAGGTCATATGATTTTCATAGCTCCATAGCAGTGGTACCCTCTGCTCCTACATCTCTCTCAAGCTCCACCTCTGGAGTTAGGATCTGTTCCAAATCTCCTTTCTCAAGAGGACGGGATGATGTGGCATCCCAATTCCCAGTCTGTGCATCTCAGGGCCTGGTTGCTGAAAGCCTAGAACTCCACGGTCTTAACCTTTCCCAGCAGGTAAAGGATATCCTTTATGCTTCCATAAAGCCTTCCACAAGATGCTCTTATGCTTTCAAGCGGAAAAGGTTTACCATATAGTGCTCGCAGAAGGGTCTTAACCCTCATGCGATACCTCTGGAATCATTACTGGAGTATCTCCTTCATTTATCAAATGCAGGGCTTAAGACCAATTCAGTGAGAGTTCATTTGAGTGCTATTGCAGCTGCTTTCAAGCCTCTAAATGGACAACCTATTTCCTCTCATCCTCTCATAGCGAGATTTATGAGAGGCCTTCTTTTAACTAAGCCTCCCATTAAGCCACCAGCGGTGGCATGGGACTTAAATCTGGTTCTTGGAAGCTCATGAAACTGCCTTTTGAACTATTAGCCACTACCTCTTTGAAATTCCTTTCCTGGAAGGTCATCTTTCTCATTACAATCACATCAGCACGTCGCATCAGTGAATTGCAAGCATTGGTGGCTGATCCTCCTTATACAAGGTTCCATCATGATAAGGTAGTCCTTAGGACTCATCCACACTTTTATGCCAAAGGTGGTGTCACCTTTTTATTTAAACCAAGAGGTTTACCTTCCTGTATTCTTCCCGCCTCAAATGCAGAAAGGAATCGTCATACTTTGGACTGCAAAAGAGCTTTGGCCTTATACTTGCAAAGGACACAGCAACATAGAAAGTCCTCTCAACTCTTTGTTGCTTTTGATCCTAGTCATTTAGGACTTCCAGTCTCCAAAAGAACACTGTCCAGCTGGATTGTACAGTGTATATCTTTTGCCTATGAAAGTAAAAACCTTCCTCTTGAAGGCCATGTCACAGCTCACAATGTGAGATCCATGGCAGCCTCTATGGCTCACCTTCACTCTGTGTCTATCGACGACATCTGTCGAGCAGCTACTTAGGCTTCAGTTCATACCTTCACAGCCCATTACTGCTTAGACAAGGACTCCCGCCGGGATGTCTTGTTTGGTCAGGCTGTTCTTCAACACCTGTTCCATACTTAATCAACTCCTACCCACCATCCTTGGTAGGATGCCAGAGATCCATGGGGGGAAGTGGAGCCCTTTCACAAGGGCACACAACTTCTGGGGCTTTCTCCCTGGCATCTGCAGCTAGGGAGTCCCCATATGTGAAGACTACATTCCTGCTTGTTCCTGGAGATAACGTTGTTACTCACCTGTAACAGGTGATCTCCGGGAACAACAGGAATTTAGTCTTCACAACCCACCCACCTCCCCTAGGAGTCGTATTTCTCTCTCTTTCCCTCTCTTTGTGTCAGCTTTAAACTCAACTGGAGAGGGACAGTTGAGAAAGGCGGGAAGGCAGCACGCAGGCACTGGGATGCTCCCAAAAGCTTTCGTATTGGACACTGGGGAGCGTTCCCGCGCAGGCTCTGTCGGTACCGACGATACCCATATGTGAAGACTAAATTCCTGCTGTTCCCGGAGATCACCTGTTACAGGTGAGTAACTATGCTTTAGTGTACATTAAAATGTTTTAACATATGTTGAATATTTTCTGTGAAAAATCCATAAACAATCTCAACTTCGGTGGTGAGTAAATTATTGGAAATGCTGCTGAAAGAGAAAATAGTGAGGCTTCTCGAGTCCAACAGATTGCAGGATCCGAGGCAGCATGGATTCACCAGGGGCAGGGCTTGTTAGACAAATCTGATTTCCTTGACTGGGTGACCAGGGAATTGGACCGAGGGAGAGCCCTAGATGTGGTGTATTTAGATTTCAGTAAAGCATTTGACACTGTTCCTCACAGGTGACTTATAAACAAATTAAGCACCCTTGGGATGGACTCTAAAGTTACTGCTTGGGTTAGAAATTGGTTGAGTGGGAGGTGAAAAAGGGTACAAGTAACTGGAGTTCACCCTGAGGAGGAGGTTACCAGTGGAGTGTCGCAGGGATCTGTCCTTGGTCCAATTATTTTTAACATCTTTGTTATATTGGGGAAGGGCTATCGGGTAAGGTTTGCCTCTTTGAGGATGATACCAAAATCTGCAATAGAGTAGACACCCAGGAAGGTGTAGATAACATGAAGGTTCTAGCAAAACTTGAAGAATGGTCTAGAATTTGGCAGCTGAGATTCAAAGCTAAAAAACATAGGATCATGCATTTGGGTTGCAACAATCCAAGGGAGCGATACAGTATAGAGAGGGTGACATACTTCAGTCCACGAAAGAAGAATGGGACCTAGGCATGATTGTGTCTGACGATCTCAAAGTAGCTAAACTGTTAGAAAAGGGAACGGGAAACACTAGAAGGATGCTTGTGTGAATAGGGAGAGGAATGGCTTGAAATCAGTGCAAAGGGTGGCTACTAAAATGGCCTTCATTATAAAGCATATGAGGACAGACTTAAGGATCTTATGCAGGGGCAGCTCTATAATGAGGCGAAGTGAGGCGGCTGCCTCAAGCAGCAAAGTTTTGAGGGCAGCAAATGCCCCCAAAACAGCCGCCTCACTTCGCCTTCAAGTTAAAAAAAAAAAAAAAAAAAAAAAAGCAACAAACTAAAAAAAAAAAAAAAGCACAGAAGTTGCTGCTGCTGCCAAGTCCGCTTCTCGGCAGCGGCAAACTCATCGCCTCCCTTCTTCTGCAGCCGCGGCTTCCTGCCTCTTAGGGAACCACGACTGTGCAGGTGAAGCCATTGCAGAGTCTTCCCATCTCTCAATGGGCTCCATGCAGCATTGTCCTGCCTCCAAAGGAAGTGGTAAACAACTTCCTTTGGGGGCGGGACAATGCTGCATGGAGCCCGTCGAGAGACAGGAAGGCTCTGCAACAGCTTCACCGGTACAGCTGCGGTTCCCTAAGAGACAGAGAGCCGCGGCTACAGAAGAAGGAGGCACAGGGCAGTAGCAGGCAGACATGGTGAGAGGGGAGGAGGGGGCAAGAAATCTGCAATGGGGCTGACATGGGGGAGGGGGTGCTGACATGGGGGAGGGAGGGGGGCTGGAAGGGAACTGAAAAGGGTTCCCTCTCATCCAGCAGGAACAACCGGCATCGAACAAATCAGCCTGCTCGCTGCAAGCGATCAGGCTATTTGTGTGGTGGCGGCACTCCAGTTGTTTTAATTTTAGATTTTGCCGCCTCTGCCTTCCAGCAGCTTTTTTTTTTTTTCCTGCAAGCATTCTTGAGGAAAAAAATGCAGCGGGAAGGCAGAGGCGGATGAGAGGTGCAGGTGGAGGGAGGGGGGACAGAAGGAGGACAAGGAGAGACAAAGGTGAGAGATGGGGGAGACAGGGGACAAGTACTAGACAAAGGGTAGAGATGGGGCAAATGCTGGACAAAGGGGAGAGACGGGGACATACTGGACAGACAGGGGATAAATGCTGGACATAGGGGAGAGACAGTGCGGGTTAGGATTATGCTGATGGGGGAGCTAGCACTGGTAATGGGCAGATCAGGGGGGCTAGGACTGCTAAAGGGTTGATTAGGGAAGGCTAGGACTGGGAATGGACTGATCAGGAGGGGGTTGGGACTGGTAATGGGCTGATTAGGGGGGATAGCTATGGAAATGAGCTGATTAGGGAAGGCTAGGACTGGTAATGGGCTGATGGGGGGGAGGAAAGACTGATAATAGAGTGATGGGGGGGGCTAGCATTGGAAATGAGCTGATCGGGGAGGCTAGCACTGGTAATGGGGTTGAGGGGGGACTAGGACTGGAAGTGAGCTGATTGGGGGGGCTTCAACTGGAAATGGGCTGATGGTGGGGAGGGGAGGATAGAGCTGCTGGCCTTGGAAGAAAACTGGGGGCTAGGGCTACAAATGGGCTGATGCGAGGGGATTGGAGAATGGGACTGGAAGGGAGTGGATGCTGAGAGGGGCTGCCATGGTATTTGGACTAGAAGGAGCTGGACAGTGGGGAAGGAGGGGTACTGGAAGGGAATGGGCACCAGTGCCAGTCATGAGAATGCAAGTTGAGATTGAAAGGTACCGGGAGGGAGGACTGGAAAGGGCTGATCCTGGGAAGGGTTAGGGTGCTGGAAATAGGCTGATGGAAAGAAGTGAAGAAAACAAAAGAAGAGATAAGAAATGGCAGATGGACCATAGACCACAGAAAGAGAGCTAAGAGAAGACAGGAAAGCAGAAGTCTCAGATCGGGATCAGCATGATCAGAGAATAAAATGGTCAGACAACAAAGATAGAACAAATAATTTTATTTCATTTTAGTGATTGGACTTTGTGCTATTTTTATATTTTACACAGTATTGGGGAACTGCATCTCTTATTTATCTGATGTTACACTGCATGTGGACTCTGGCTTCTTGGGGTGTCAGTTTAAATTTTGTCTACATATTTTTATTTTTAATTTATATTATGGTTACTTATTCTGCATTTGGTGAGGGTCGATGTTGTGAGTGTGTGACTGAGGCCAGGTGTTCTGATAACATGGAGTTTGTACATAAAGATCTATACTGTACTGTAGTAATTTGACTTGTTCAGCTTTTCAGATAGGTGTATGGATGTTCCAGGGCTCACTGTAGTATTTACAGTGATGATTTTTTTGGATGGGCTCCTTATGTGAGTTTTGTAAGTTTGTGCTGATATGGTATGGTAGGTTTGCTCTTTGTTGTAGGGTTTTGTATTAATTCACAGTATGCCTGTTACTGGAGAATAGTGGTGGTGGTTGTTGATGTTTGATGATCAGAATCAGATTTTTTTTTTTTTTTTTTTTTTTTAATATTGAGTTCTGTGGGCGAATGTCCTGATTCTGTTCTGCACCCACCCATGCAAAATATATGTTGAAAAAGAAAAAGCAAGAACCATAATGCAGATTATAACAAAATAAAAATGAGTTATAATTTAGTTTTATAAACTGTGCTGTTGATTCTTGCTCTCTTTTAGTTCCTTGGTGTGCAAACAGGACCGTACCTAGCCCTGTGCAAGTGGTGCAGCTGCACAGGGCGGAAATGCTTGGGGGGCGCATTTCGGCTGTCTGCTGTTGCCCTGCTGCCACTGGCAGGACAATAGAAGGCAGCCGAAATGTGCCCTCCAAAGCCGTTTCACAGCACTTTTAGCAGGTCTGGCCCCTCCCTTCTCCGACGCGATGTTAGAGCAGGGAGGGACAGATCTGCTTAAAGTGCCGGCGCCTTTCAGATCGGGCACATGCCCCCCTCCTCCCCATACCTCCATCCAGCGCTGCCTGCTCTTTCCCTGCTGCCAGTGCCTCCATGGAAAAAACAGAGGGCGGCAGCAGCAGGGAAAGAGCAGGCAGCACTGGACGGAGGTATGGGGGGGAGGAGGGGGCACGCGCCCAAGCTGCAAGTTGCACAGGGCGTGATTGCAGCTTGGTACGGCCCTGTGTGCAAACATCTTGCATTCCCTCCATATAATCTAATTGGCTTTTTGGTTTGGTTCAGTCCCTGTGGAGTTTTGAAAAATCCCTGCCCCCTCTAAGGGGAGGGGGGGGGGGAGACGCCATCTCATTCTTTGCCTCAGGCAGCAGATTGCCTTGAGCCGCCCCTGTTAATATGTATACTTTAGAGGAATGGCGGGACAGAGGTGATATGATGGAGACGTTTAAATACCTCCGTGGGATAAATGCACAAGAGGAGAGTCTCGATTGAAAGCAAGCTCTGCTATGAGGGGACATAGGATGAGGGTGAAAGGAGATAGACTCAGGAGTAATATGCAGAAATATTTCTTTATGGAAAGATTGGTAGAGGCATAGAATAGTCTCCCAGTGGAGGTGGTAGAGATGAGGACAGTATCTAAATTCAAAAAAGCATGGGACAAACACAGAGCATCTCTAAAGGAAAAAAGGGGTAATATGGAAGGGCAGACTAGATAGTCCATGTGGTCTTTTTCTGCCATCATGCTTCTCTGTTTCTAATCTCAAAATTGGGGAAAAAAGGTCAAATTAAAACAAAAACAAATCAAAAGGTTTTTTTACCGTGCACATTCTTAGAAGGCAACATAGGCACCTATTTGCCTTTATAAAATAGGAAACAGCCCCAACAGCGCACAAACCCTCATACACATATTTGCACCTGCTTCGAAGAAGGTGTAGGTGTGTGCTTGTAATAAAGTAAACACGTACACTGCAAATCGACCCCTTTTCTGACCAAGCTATGCTCCCAGGAATGCCTAAGCATAGCACGTATATAAGCGCACGCCATCTTGTCAACATGCATATATGTACATCTCTATTTACTCATGACATTTTATAAGATATTTTCTGTCTGTAAAATGCTTCATAAAATTATTTCCTTATCGTATATTTTGTTTGTATTGTGATTCGATTAAATAACTTATTAGCTGGCTCTGTAGCCATCAAAAGAATATCTTCCTGATCCCAAATACAGTTGTGGTCAACATTAATGGCATCCTTGCAGTTCAACCCCTTAATGTCTTTGTCTGTAAATGTATCGCTGGTCTGTATTGTCAAAGAGCTCAAGTTTTTTTGGTTTCATTTTTCCACAGAACATTTTCCCAGAAGGATTCTGGTTTCTCAAGGTGCGTTTGGGTAAAAGATCAGGTCTGCTTTTTTATGTCTGTCTTTGAGCAGTGGGGTCCTCCTTGGCCTTTGCCCATGAAGTCCTTCTTTGTTGGGCCGTATATTCTGACAAGCTGCTCTGCAGCAACATAGCAGGGCATGTCTCTGTCAACGGTGCGGGGCCCTCAGAGTGGGGGCGTGCTGCAGTGCACTCAGCACTAATATATTTCCAATTCCACCACTGGGGGTCTCTAGCATTGTGTACATCTGGAAGGACAGGTGCTGGTGCATGTGGGCCTGTACTGTTTGTTTTCACTGTTGCATGTTCTTATCCTGACGGATCCCTGTTCTTTCCTGGACCATACTTTGCAGTGCATATACTGTTTGCAGCAGTATCCATCGCAGGCATCCCTAAGATGTTCTGCACAGCCCATGTATGTGTTGCTGTCAGGGCAATCGCCTCCCCTATCACTTGCTGTTACCGCAGCCTTGGTGCACTTAGATAACCTTCTACTGTTCTGGGCATGCAACAGACAGGTTTGCATAGCCCCCTTTCCATGCACATTCCTATTTCAAGAGTATTCCTGTCTTGTTTACATGTCAGAAATAGCTTAGGAGATTGACTTTTTCCAGTGGGGGGGGCATCACCGCATGCAGACGGGGATCATTGTACATGTATATCTTTCCGAAATATGATGAGCTTGAAAACATGCAGGCCATTTGCCTCATATACCTGTATCCCATAATAACAGCGGAGGGTCATGTTTTCTCAGATGTGTTAGATGTACCACGCCGGACACATATATCTCCCGTAGTTTGGTTCTACGGGTGCATATATCTCCGTGGCTCCAGAACTGGGTCCAAAACATGCTCGTTTCTGGCCTGGACGTCCTGACCTGAATTAGCCTCTATCTGTTCTGCATTGATACTCAGACATTAAATGGATGTTATCAGTTTAGATCTACTCTAGACATTTTTTTTGTCTTTATGTCTTTACTTAGATCTCACTTAGTCTACTTGACATACAGGGTAACACAGTAACATCTTAGGGGTATGTTTACTAACGCACAAATGACTTTTACAGCTAAAGTCAGCTGAAAGCTGCAAAAAGCCAGCACTGGCTGCAAAAGTCCAATGGTATGTGCAGGTAGCATTCCCAGAATTTTACCTGCACATATCCTGGAGAAAATGCCAGGATCATGGGGGGCCAGCTTCACAAGTGCAGCTAATGCCACCCATTGAGATAGTGATAGCTGAAGCCACAAAGGGCTCGATTCTGCCTGGTGAATAATGGAGCTGTATGCCCTGCCTTGACGTCCAGCCCCGCTAAATGGTGGGACCATATGCCACCTCAAGTGCTCCTTGCACGCACAGAGTCACTGTGTCGGGAGTGCTGGACAGGGGTGGGATGAAGGTGGAGAGTGGGAGGAGCAGGGGCGGGCCGAGGCACTCAGACGTTCAGGACTGATTCAGGTCATGGCCCCATATGTCCATCGGCAGCAGGATAGACATGAGGTTTGTACCACCTTGGTGGTGGTATATGCCCCAGGTGAGGCAGCAGATGGGCCAGGCAGCCCCACTAATCAGGTGGGCTGCAGGTGAGTCCTCGCCGCCCAATCCTGGCCCTGGCTGCCCCCAGTGAGATTTGGACAGTGGGGAAAGGACATTTCCCTCTTTGTCAAGCCTTTGGCATTCCTGCTGAGCATCCCGGTGCCATGGCGATGGGATGCATTGGCACCAGCACACCAGCAGGCGCATAGGATGGGCTGGATGGGGTACTGGATGGGCGTCTTGGCCCAGGAAATAGGGACAATGCTGGGCCATCTCTGTGGCCGATTCTGTAGCCGTGGAAACATCTGGCTTCTGCGGTGGCAGAATCAGGTCCACCTTGGAGCTGTCTATTTTTCAGCCACCCAAATGGCTCGGACGTGTCCCTCACTGAATCGGGCTCAAAGCCTACAGAAAGTGCTTTTACTGCATGTTGTGAATGCCTGTGGTAGCTGCTCAAAACCAGAATGCCCACTCTCCACCCACACCCTGCTCATTCTAGCAGCCGCGGCATGAAATACAGCTACTGTGGAGAAAGGCCTGCAGCTGCTGCATGTCTTCTGCATTAGCTGTCTTTGCGGTGTGATGATCCCGCTTTAACCCTGCTTATTCATTAACACCATTTGGTTGAAATCTTTTTATCACAAACATTTACAACAAAGCAACATCCATTAATTACTTTTTAACTTGTTTCTGGGGTTACTCTGCTCTGATGAACAATCATGAATGATATAGTTTTGTTTTATATTCCTTCCCACCCCCCACTACCTCCCCCACCCCTCCAACAACAGGAATGCACGGTTTTTCATCCTGACGAGTAATCCAGAAGGGGCCATCTGAAGAAGATACTAAATCTCTGGTAGTGCTATCATCTTAAATAGCCAACAAATAAAATGCCCTTAAAACTTGAAGACAAATCATAAATCAAAAAACACAGAATCCCAAGTATAACACCGAATCATAAATATAAGTTTTGTCGGGTGGCCTGTCAAAGGAGAAGGAGATGAATTTCTCCCTCCCTCCCTCCCTGCCCCGCCGCAGTAAACCCTTTTTAATTAAAGTGTAAGTTGCAGAAATGCATAATCAATAAAAATGGCTACTTACAGTAGCTCAAATGAACATGCCAAGCAATCTTCTTAAGCTGTGATAAACAAAATCCTGCATGTACACGAAGTGACACGTTTTGAGTTGAAACACAAACCCTGCTTCAGGCATTGCAGGATAATAGTCAAAGTTCCAGTAATCATGGCGGTGTTAAATAGATTTGGAAGCTTTGAAGTGAATGGCATGTGATGTCACAAATTGAAGTTAACAAATCAGATGCCCTATGTGGAGAACCTCCCACTTAACAGGGAATCTCCTACGTGATTGGATGTCCATAGAAGGAAATAGACCAATGCTATTCTGGATAAGGAATCACCAAATAGATTTGACAATTGATGTCACAAATGGAAGCTGGCCAGTTAAACATGAATAATTTAAAAAAACACCCGGTAAGCTGGAAATCACGGCCACGGTTGGGCAGCCTCAGAGTAAACTAAACCAATCCTGTTTGAGATTTAGACCTTTGGGGGAAAATCCATTGTTCACAACGCTGAAGTTTGAGTCCGATCACCACTTTTGGGTTCAGCTGGAACATGGTCTATTATGCGCCAAACCAATTGGTGAAAAGCATGTCCATTCTGCAAACAATGTTCAACCATCGGTACCGATCAAAGGGCTGAATGCAATCGAGAAGCATGCTCGTTAAGACGAGTATTGCATTGCCTGTTAGTCCTGCCTATGTAGTAAATATGGCAAGGGCAGATAAGATGTACCACAAATGTGGAGGTGCAAGAAGTCTGTCATCGGAAGTGAAAAATTCGGTCAGTACGATTATCCGACCAGCTGTCCTCCTGCAGTGTGGTGTCAGTGTTTACTTGGGATTCTGTGGTTTTTGATCATCTTAAGTAGAGCTCACTGCTCTATCACCAAGAACAGGAAATCCTTCCAATCTTTACACAATTGCATGATGTGCTCAATCTTCCACCATATGTTTCACATATACATCACTCATATACGTGCAAGGGCTGGTGCAAGGATTGGAGGTGCGCTTCTTCCCTTTATTCTACTATATCGTCAATTTGTTTCCTTATTACTATTGTATCCTTCTTCTCTTTGCAGAGACAATGTGACATAGTGTCTCTTTCTTGCTTCTCCCAATTTGTTTGTCAATTCCACTAGCTGCTTATCCCTCTCTCCACCTTGACTGCTTTTGGGGCTTAATGCATGGTAAACAACCACATTTTTGTAAACATACCCCAAATGTGTTAACAAATGCAATTCCTCATGGCTGTATTATAACACCATGGTTTACATTCAGTTTAATCCTACCCAGTTATTCTTAATGAAACCATTATCCATTGAATGACTAATAATATCCCCAATTCTTCCAGTAACTCTTTCATATGTATCTAATTCACCCAATTCCATTCACAAAACCTTCATCATATTTCCATTAAATTCCTCATTCTTTCAGCCCCTCTTACTTTCCCCAGTCCAATCCCATGCTCCAAGCTGCTATTCTGGGAATGTCTATGCAGACATCTTTATAATGTCTGTATCAGGAATGTCCACATTTCTGAAATCATGCCTGCTTTTTTTTTTTTTTCCAGACATTCTGGCTTTGACATCCCAGATTACACTTGGACATCCCATTGTAAAATGTGACTTCAAGGGGGTCATTTTAAAAGTCTTGGTCATAATTTTGATATCTGAAAACCATGCATAGGCACGTTTAAATCGGAGACTTCTCCAGAGTCATTTTACAAATGGCTTGTGGGGACATCCAAGTAAGCAGAAGTGGCCACAAACCTTTGACGTTCCCATGGGATTAGAATCTGATCTAGACGGCTGGCCTGTGCCTGGATGGGCAGGTTATCCCCCATTCCATGCCGCTGGATGCCACGAGTTTCTCCACAGGCCTGCCCCGGCTCCTGCATGGAGCCTTGGTGCCATAGTGTCCTGTTGCATGGCACTGTGGCTCCATTAAGGAGCTGCGATCTCCGGCCACCACCACAGAGTTCATTCCCCACAGCCCGACCCCAAGTGCGGCATTCCAAAGGCAGGGTCGGGCCATGGGGAAGCTCCTGCACCCCCTCACCCCACTGACCTGGCCCTGCGCAGCCATCCCCCGATGTCCAAGGGGACTTATTCCTCCTCTGAGATGGAATAAGTCTCCCGTCCATGTTGGTGACTCCAGACATATAGGGCTGATCTCAGGATCAGCCCTATATGTCCGGAGTCGCATTCGCACCCACTGCCTGCCTTCGCTCCTCCCTCGGCCTGCCCCCTCCCACCCCCATTCAGAGCTCCCCATACATCTCCTATGTACCTGTGGGGAGCTTTGAGCAGGGGATACAGTTTCAGGTTTGGCAAGGAGGGATGTCCAACCCAGATGTCCATCCCCGCTAAACACGGCTCGGAATGACCCCAATTGGTATTGGGGGTTTAAATAATAGTTTAAATTTAGAAGGCTGGGTTTCTTTTGGATTTTGTTTATCTTTACTATGTGTTCTTGATAAGTCCTGTGTTTATTTCCATTTGGAATGCATTTTAAGCTTTGTAGCACTCCTTTTACAAACCTTTCTGTAATGTGGGATACGCACTTTAATTATGTAGAACTGGCCACAATCATTTTGGTGGGCAGAGCAATATTCTATCATCCAGTTATCCCCCCCTCCTCCCCCCCCCCCCTCCATGCCTAATCTGAGCAGCAGTGCCTTTTGTCATCAGAGCAGGTGGGCAGCAGGGAGACCAAACAGGAAACAGTTAAGCTGTTATTTGCAAAGTAACGGAAAGACTATGCCTAGTGCTCATTGATAAGCATAATGTGTCTACTCTGTGATTTTCCCACTAAGAAAAATCCTTCACTCCATGGATTAAAATTGAACAGCTGATAAGGACAGAATGCTGGATGTTAATAGATAGCAAACATCCTTGCTTTGTATTTTTCTGCATGAGCCATCAAAGGGTTTCTCTAATCAGCTTCTCTGCGAGTTGCAACCATATCAGCAACATTGCTAACGACTCTATGATTGCATTTTATTTTGAAGTCGCTTGCTTATCTGCTTCTAAGCCCTTTGACATCTTATCAATTCCAGGGAGCCTTTGTCATGAAATATTGACTGAACATGGTGAACCTGTCACACTTTGAGTCTTGAATTCAAGGGCAATCACTCCATAAGAAACAAACTTACAATCAGAATGGAAAAATCTTTTCAACTAAGTGAGGGACTCTTTATCATGAGCAATATTTATTTAAGCAACAGGAGGTCTCAGCCCCATATTTGCGCTCGAGCTAATGCTTGTTTTGAAGTCTAGCATTGGCGCATGGTAACATCAATGACCAACCTGGAAATTTTTCTTTCATTTTTTATCTTGCTCCTAAAAGACCCGGTTCACCAGTGACTGACACTTTATGAGTGTCAGTCACTGGTGACATACACTATTTTGATGATATGGGTCATAGAGTCAACTGACTGCTAGTTCTGGCACGGAGGTAGCAATAAATTTTGATGTCTTACCTGAATGATTTAACATCTCTGTGCTCCAGAAATGTGTCTTAAATTACTTCTAAATAAGTATTCAAAGTGAACAGTAGTTTGAGAAGTAAACGTCCTTGATGTAGATACCAGAGAGGAAGAAGAAATTAGTTTCTATTGTTTTTATTAAGTAGGGGCAGCCAGGGCTAGAAATGTACCCGAGCAACTAATGAATCTGGTGCTCCCTTCACCCAACCATATCCAGTAACTCACTCTTTTTGAGCTTAATGAAAGACTAGCGATGTCGGTGCCACTTCTGTACTTGCAACCTGTGCGGCCGCACCACTCTTGGTACAGCCTTGCATAATGTTATACTGGAGGGCCATTCAGAAGTTAAACTGGTTCAAGAGCACTCAGGTTCTCAATCCCTTCAACCAAAACTATGGATGTATATTTTTCATTGAGTAGTCTTTCCAGTCTTCTCGTTTTCTCCATCCTCATCTTCCTCGCCCCCTCCTTTGGACTGGATCGCCCTTCCTTCACTCCTTCTTCCTACTTTTCTAGAAACACAAAAACCCTAGACTGTGGTGGCAACCAAGACCCATGCAGTCTGCCCAATGTCTCTGCTGTTGCAAAATCAGGGAGTCTTGGTTGCTGACTTTTCTTAACCCTTGTTTTCTTTCCTCCCAATTCCCTTCCCTTCTCTTCTCCATCTTCTCTTTTCAGTTTCCATCTTAGAAACGTAGAAGCACGACGACAGAAAAAGACTCTACAGCCTACCAGTCTGCCCTCACTCCTAGCTTTTCCACTTTTCCCAGTCCTCTGCCCTCTTTACCCTCACCCTCCATCTCACCCTGTGGAAATGGCAGATAGAGAAAGAAACCACAGCACAGCACCGAAGTGTGTTAGCAAGCGCTGCGTCGCGATTTGGGATGCCAGCAGCAGTGGCAGTGGGTTTCCCCATAGTTATGTAATATGAAAGATACGAAAGCTTATTGTTTAGAGCTCAATATTGCAGCTGAGCCCAATATTAAAATAGCGTGGCCGTCATCTTGTTTATACCCTGGCTGCAGCAGTTAAATGAATTCCAGATAGTCAGTGTCGGTTTCTGGATTGTGGCTAGCATTGAATAGCCAGATAAGCTGGTCACTGCGCCATCTATCCAGATAGCAAGATATTCAACCGCTGGTCCAGACTGGTTAGCATTGTAAATTTAGGCCAGCTTTTCGGATGGCCTAAATAGATGCAGATAATTTATGGAGATATTGGCTTTATATCACTTCTAGCCACATAAGTGCCAGTTCCACCCATGCTCTGCCCACAGACTGCCCAACACTATCTGGATAGTGCTGAGGCAGTCAGAGGAAATATTCAGAGAGTGCTGCTGAGTATTGGTGTGGTCACTGATAGTATACCTGAGGTTTTCAAAATGCCACTGGATATGCTTCACCAATAAATCCCAAGTCGAATTGCAATACAAAATAAATCAATAGTACAACAGTAAGCAATAAAGCCACACCTCGCCACACGCCATCCATCCTACCCACCTATATACACCAACCCTACTATCACCCCAGCTCTTGGGATCAGACCTAAATATCAGTGTTAGAGCATCATACCTCCCTCCCAAGCCATCAATTCACTTTCTTGGCATAGGCCAATTCATAATTTTAGTTGACATACATCGCCTTCCCTCTTCTTATCGCTGATAATTTTCTCACTGTGAAACAAGGGCACAGTGGAGACAACAATGTGGTTTCTTTTGCTTTTAGTTTTTTTGTTTCTGGTCTCACCTTGCCAAGAAAATCCAAGGGCTGGGTTGCCAGGAGTCAGCATTGATGTGATGGCCACATTGCATTGCATGATATTATCTAGGACGTGTGCGATCTCAAACATGGAAATCACCTTAGCTACTTCACAGATCTCTTAAATTCTGATCACAAGATTGGCCTCTTGTAGTGTTAGCCTCTCTCATTCTATGCAGCCTTAGATCCTAGGTTGGAGATCTCTGTAACCCGCTAAGAAGCCTCTGTTGCACGTGTTGCACATTGATAATATGGTCAGGGTCACTCTTCAAGTATTTTTGTTTCACTTAAAAGAAAGGAATTTAAAGGGGATGGAAAGAGTTTCTAAATTCTCCAGTAATTAAAGGCTGACTTGCATGCTGACGCATTTCCACTTGGTTAGCCTATGGAGAAATGCTTTATAGCTGATTTTTTTTTCACTGCTTTGGACCACAGCATTTCATGTCTACAGTCTTAAATTAACCTCCTGCTTAGCAAATAAAAATGATGCAATGCAAAGTCTTGTAATACGGTAATAAAGCCATAAAGGAAGGCACAAGGCTGTGCTCTGTAAGACCAGCTGCCAGTGAAGTCGGTCAAATGGATAAACATTTACATAAACCAAATGCAGATTTATTTGGATCTGTCTTGTTTCCTTTGTGGTGTCTGAGATTTCTCCTTTGCTGAGAATAAAGTTGAGCTATATTTCATTCTTTGGAAATAGGTCAATGATGTCCTGCAGCAGTATATTAATGCTAAACACATTAGAACCTCTGCCAGAAGTTTTAAAATCACAGTGTGACAGCAGATAAAGACCATATGGTCCATCCAGTCACCCATCAGCTCGCCTTCCTCTCCCTGTGATTGCCCAGTGCTTTCCTAAATTCTGATATGTTCCTTGCCTCTATTCTCTACTGGGAGGCTGTTCCATGCATCCACCGCCCCTTTTTGTAAAGGAATTTATTTTATAAGTTTTTTTTATTCTGCTTTATCATTTTAGTCGGAACGATTTAGATTGCAGCTTACGAGGTAAAGTTGGTAATGTACATTAAACAGGGACAGTGATAACATGATGAGGCAATAGAGGATTAAGTGACTTGCCCCAGGCCACAAGGCGTGCTAGTGGGAACTGAACCCTGGGCTCTTAGTTCCCAACCAAGTGGTCTAACCATTAGGCTACACTCCACTGTGTACTTAGAAGTGGTTAATGATTAAAGCAGAGAGCTAAGTATTAGGGAAAGCACAGTTACTTACCTGTAACAGGTGATCTCTGGGAACAGCAGGAATAAGTCTTCACATATGGGTATCGTCGGTACCGACGGAGCCTGCGCGGGAACGCTCCCCAGCATCCAGTAAGAAAGTTTTTGGGAGCATCCCACAGTGCCTGCGCGCTGCCTTCCCGGCTTTCCCAACTGCCTCTCTCCAGTTCGAGTTTTAGAGCTGAGACAAACAGAGAGAGGAAAGGAAAGGTAGATAGAGAGATACAACTCCTAGGGGAGGTGGGTGGGTTGTGAAGACTTATTCCTGCTGTTCCCAGAGATCACCTGTTACAGGTAAGTAACTGTGCTATCTCCAGGAACAAGCAGGAATGAGTCTTCACATATGGGGACTCCCTATCTGTAGATGCCAGGGAGAAACCCCAGGTTGTGTGTCCTTGAAAAGGACTCTACCTCCCCCCATGGATCTCTGGCATCCGACCAGGGTAGGTGGGTAGGAGTTGATTAGGAATGGAACAGGTGTTTGAGAACAGCCTGACCAAACGAAGCATCCTGGCAGGAGTCCTTGTCCAAACAGTAATGGGCTGTGAAGGTATTAACCAAGGCCCAGGTGGCCGCTCGACAGATTTGGTCGATGGACACAGAGTTTAGATGAGCCATTGAGGCTGCCATGGCTCTCACATTGTGAGCTGTGACATGGCCCTCCAGAGAAATGTTCCTACTCTGGTAAGCGAAAGAAATACACTAAGCAATCCAGTTGGACAGTGTTCTCTTAGAGACTGGAAGTCCTAAATGAGAAGGATCAAAAGCAACAAAGAGTTGAGAAGACTGTCTATCTTGCTGTGTTCTTTTTAAGTAAAAAGCGAGAGCTCTCTTACAATCCAAGGTATGAAGATTCCTCTCTGCACTTGATGCATGAGGTCCTGGAAAAAAGACAGGTAAATATACCTCTTGGTTCAGATGAAAAGGCGAGACCACTTTGGGCATAAAGTGTGGATTGGTCCTGAGGACTACCTTATCATGATGGAACCTTGTATAAGGTGGATTAGCCACCAAAGCTTGCAACTCACTGATGCGGCGTGCTGAGGTGACTGCAAAGAGAAAAATAACTTTCCAAGAAAGAAATTTCAAGGAGGTGGTGGCTAAAGGTTCAAAGGGTGGCTTCATAAGCTGGCCAAGAACCAGGTTTAAGTCCCATGCCACTGGAGGTGGTCTAATGGGAGGTTTAGTTAGAAGAAGGCCTCTCATGAATCTTGCTATAAGAGGATGAGAGGAAATAGGCTGTCCATTGAAAGGCTTGAGGGATGCTGCAATAGCACTCAAATGGACTCTTACGGAATTCGTTTTCAGACCTGCATGGGATAGATGCAGGAGATACTCTAGTAAAGAATTCAAAGGTATTGCAAGAGGGTTAAGACCCTTCCCTGAACACCAAATGGTAAATCTTTTCCATTTGAAAGCATAGGAACGTCTGGTAGAAGGCTTTCTAGAGGCATGAATAGCATCTCTGACTTGCTGAGAGAGATGAAAATCTTGAAGGTCTAGGCCCTCAGCAACCAAGCCCTGGGATGGAGAGACTGGGGGTTTGGGTGCCACAACGTTCCTTCTTCCTGGGATAGAAGGTCTGGTGCAGAGCCCAAGTCCAGGGAAGGAGCTTGAGAGAGATGCAGAAGTAGAGGGTACCACACTTGGCGTGGCCAATGTGGTGCTATGAGGATCATGGTCCCTCGATCTCTCTGAAGCTTGAAAAGAGTTTTGGGAATTAGGGGAATGGGTGGAAAGGCATAAAGGAAATCTTGACCCCAGTGAAGGAGGAAGGCATCCTTGGCCTGAACTCCCTGACACAGAATTCTGGAACAGAACCGGTGAAGTTTGGCATTCCACGGACTTGCAAAGAGGTCTATGTCCGGGGTTCCCCAAATTCAAAAAATCCTGGCTACCTGGTCCATGTGGAGGGACCACTCGTGTGGAAGCAGAACTCGACTGAGTCTGTCTGCCCAAGAGATTTGAACGCCTGGAAGATATACTGCCAGAAGATGGATGTGATGCTCTCTGGCGAAGGCCCACAGTCGCAAAGCGACAGAGCCAGTCCCGGCCTGCTTGTTTACATAGAACATGGCTACTTGGTTGTCCGTATGGATGAGGACTGTCCTGTAACTGAGCAGGGAATGGAACACTCTGAGAGCTAAGAATATTGCTCTGAGTTCCAAGAGATTGATATGCAGAGAAGTCTCCTGTGGAGACCAGATGCCCTGGGTGGAGAGATCTTGCAGATGAGCCCCCCAACCCATTGGAGAAGCATCTGTTGTCAGAGTTGCTTGGGGTAGCGACTGCTGAAAAGGGGACCCCAGCAACAGATTTGGAGAGGACTTCCACCACTGGAGAGACCAAAATAGGCGACTGGAGTTTGCTATTTTGTCTGACAGGCAACCTGATGCCTGAGTCCATTGGGTGGACAAAGTCCATTGAGCTGCCCTCATGTGAAGGCGAGCATATGGAACCACATGCACGGTGGATGCCATGTGGCCTAATAGTTGTAACATCTCTCGAGCAGTTAAATGGGACTTTAACTGTATCTGGGAGACTAACTGCACCAAGCGTAGACAACGGGCCTGAGGAAGATAGGCCCTTGCAGTTGTGGTATCCAGCAAGGCCCCTATAAACTCCAGAGACTGAGTAGGGGTGAGATGGGATTTTGGGATGTTTATTACCAGTCCCAAATACTGAAGGACATGCATTGTGCAGGTTAGACAAGTCTGGGCCTCTGACTGGGATGGAGCTCGAATGAGCCAGTCCAGATATGGGAAAACGAATATTCCTAGAGTGCGTAGAAATGCAGCTACTACTGCCATGCATTTCGTGAACACCCTTGGTGCAGAGGCCAGACCGAAAGGAAGCACCCTGTATTGGTAATGCCTTCCTTGAAAAAGGAACAGAAGGAAACTTCTGTGTGTTGGATGGATGAGGACATGGGTGTACGCATCCTTGAGATCTAGAGAACAAAGCCAGTCCTGACTCTGAAGGTATGGAAGCAGAGCACCGAGAGAAATCATCTTGAATTTCTCTTTGAATAGAAACTTGTTCAATTCTCTGAGATCTAATATGGGTCTGTAGCCCCCTGTTTTCTTTGGAATAAGAAAATAAGGGGAGTAGAACCCTGAGCCCTGTTGAAGAAGAGGTACTTCTTCTATTGCCCCTTGGGCAAGAAGGGTAGCAATCTCCTGACCCAGAAGGTTGAGGAGAGATGTTGGAGAATTTAACTGTTTCACCATGGTGTGGGGAGGAAGGTTTAAGAAATGAAGCTTGTACCCTTCCCTTATAAAGGCTAAGTTCTCTAGTTGCAAGTCAAAGACCCTGAGGAGGCTGAGGCTGCTGGGCCTTTGACTTGGCCTGTTTAGGTGGTTGCTGATGCTTGTCAGACGGCTGCCTGGGTGAGAATCTTCACAGTCTTGACAATGCATATATTTATATGATTTTTGTAAGGTAATGTAGTTCATTCACACCAGACACAGCTGCTGACAATAATTTAGTTGTGCACAAGTGTTAAAGCCAATAAGATACTTCTTTATTTATGGGGTTATTTCTCCCAGCACAGATATGCTTGGTAGCACATAAATTAGGTTGCTTGCTTGCAGTGTTTAACTTGGTAAAACAAAGTCAAAAATCAAAATCAGGAAAACAACCTTCAAACTTGTCAGGCAATTAGCTAATGTTTTCTTAGCATATCTCTAACAAACGAAAAGCCACAAAGAAATAAATAAACTGTTCTTATAAGGTTAACTTCTGTTTACTTTCCACACAGATCCAGAAGTAATTCTCTCCTAGCTCACAAGCAATTAGGTGCAGCTCAATTGCTATCAGTTATCCAGCTGAAACCCTTTAGCAGGCTGGCTTTCTACTGTGTGAGTCAAATCCTGCTTCAGGAGCTTTTCTTAGTGGAATAAAGAACAAATTTATATTTCTTTGTGATGGCTGCTGTGCTTTATCACAGAAAGTTACCAACAGAGTTTGGATAGAGAGCAGTCCATATAAACAATATCTTGATCTGCTATTATTTCCCCTTCATCAACAAG
Source organism: Ichthyophis bannanicus (assembly GCA_033557465.1). Classification (NCBI taxonomy): domain Eukaryota; kingdom Metazoa; phylum Chordata; class Amphibia; order Gymnophiona; family Ichthyophiidae; genus Ichthyophis; species Ichthyophis bannanicus. The sequence goes on along the minus strand of CM066049.1, from coordinate 77,885,330 downwards.
CATAGGGTCACTATCATGAATTGGCACAGATGAATCTTTCAATGGAGCACTTTCAGGAGGACACTTATTTCCCTGCTGTCTTTCAAGGTTATAGCTAGGGCATAGATCAGTGTTCATACCTGAGCTTCCATTGTTGCTATAGTTCCTCTCTATATAGCCTGGCCAGTATGTAGTCCAGTTCTTATGTCCAGCCTTCCAGTCCTGATCCCTGGACACTGGATCTCTCTTCACATACCTTCTGGCATAGGTCTTAGAGTCCCTTCCACGTGCAGCCGTCTCCCTCACAGGTAGCCTCTGGTGATTCCTTGTTCTGCAGCACCATTCCTCTGGCTTTCACCAGTCCAATGGTCTATGCTGGCCCTTGGAATACCTCCCAGTATACGTACTGCCTTGGACTCTTCTAGACCTCTCAAAGGCTTTTCTCCTCTTCCTTCCAGAGGGTTTCTTTCCTTCTCTATCCGTCCGGTTTGGCTTCTGCTTCTGCTGATCCTTCAGATGAAACTGATGATCAAACGCAAGCTGATTCTCAGGATACTGAGGACAATTCTCTGAATATCCAAGGTGATCATGAAGCTGGTCATCTGTAGAATAAACTCTACTCTTATTCTGCTTAGATGAGTGATCCTCCCTAACACAGCGCAGCTGTGATGAATCAGGCCTTGCCCTTTGAGATGAGTGTTCCATCCTAGCACAGCGCAGCTGTGCTGAATCAAGCCCTGCCCTTTGCAATGAGTGCTTGGGGATTACCTCATAGCCCTTTTGATTGAACACACGTTTTCTCACTTCAGCTCCTCTCATGGCTGTTGGAAACCTGGTGCATTCTGGGACTGGTAGTCTTTTATGGCAAAATTCTGTTTTCTCATTTCTACCAGCACTGACAGGTTGCTTGTTCAAAGACACTTCACCTTTACTATAGCTCCTTCCTGAGCTATGATAAGCTTCCTTATCACATGCTTTGCAGCAAAACGACCTGCAGAAGATGCCTGCTGACCATAAGCAGGATAATATCTTCCCTTTTTAGAAAAAGGTGTCTTTTTGAACAATCTTTTCTTAACAGGAGCAGAGGTAGACTTTGAAAGTCGATCCAAAGCAGAGTTCTCAGCATCCATCTGAGTGGCCTTTGCTTGCCAATCCCTGCCAAAAAGGTTTTCACCTGTACAAGGAAGATTTCCCAATTCATCTTGGACCCAGAGTTCCAAATCAGAGGCTTGTAACCAAGCAATTCTGCGTGCACCTATGGCAATAGCCAAGGCTCTGCTTACACACTCAAGAGTCAAAGGCTGAACGGTTGGAAATTTTGGAAACTTCTTGGGCATGTTTAAGCCAAGTAAGAAATTCCTGCCTTTTATCTTCTGAAATAAAAGGGGCTAAAGTCTGCAGATGATCTGTGACTTCTTTTAGAAACATCCCCATATAGAGACTATAGGAGTTGATTCTGGCAGCAAGCATATTAGCTTGGAAAACCCTTCAGCCAAAAGCATCTAGGGTCCTGCATTCACATCCTGGAGGATTAGATGAGTGTCTCTTTGCACTCTTTATTTTCCTCATGGTAGACTCTACCACAATAGAGTGGTGAGGAAGCTGAGACTTATGAAAGCCAGGACAAGGAGGGACACGGTACATGGTGTCTAACCTACGAGAATGAGGAGAGGTGATAAGAGGAGTCTCCCACATGCTCAACATGAGATCATAGAGAATCTCATGAATAGGTAAGGTAGCTGCCCCTAGCCACTTCCCTAATGAAGTCTTGAAAAGACAAGTCTTCTGGAGGAGACATTCTTTGTTTTGGAGAAGCAGACTCCTGAGGAAGAAGTACCGATGCCTCGACAGAAGCCTCCGACTCATCAGAGTCTTCAGAGGAATCGAAGTATCGCCTGTCTGGATGCTCCTGTAAAGCCCGATATGCGTACCGAGTGGGATCGACATCGGGAGTAAGTGGTACCGGTTCGGTACCGATGGGCATCGTAGGACAGGGTACCGTTGCAGTCGACACCGAAGCCAATGTCGATGCAATCGGTACCGGCACTGGGAACGATGCCGGTGCAGGAGCCGGTACCGGCAACGGAGATTGTTGTGGTACCGGAGGCGTCACAGCCTGCATAAATGCCGTTAGGGTACGCTGCATGGACAGAATCTTCTGATCCATCGATGCCACCAAAGTCTGGATGTCGGTACCAGTGGAGGCCACCGGTACCCCAGAACACGGCAACAGGTGATCGGTCGAGGCCGAGCCATCGATGTCAACCTGTGACCCCATAGACAATGCTTTGGAAGCCAAAACTTCCCGTCGGGGTAATTTTGCCGGTGCGGAATCCTCGAGGACAAGCCCGGAGGCATCTCGATGCTTAGAGGGAGATTTGCCCTTCGAGGACCGGCTAGATTTATGTTTGGTTACCTGAGATCCATGGGAGGAAGAAGAAGCCCTGGAAGACGTCGATGCCACCGAGGCTGCATCAGAGGGAAACAGGGTACTGAGCTTGGCTGCTCGGTTCTGCCGACCTCTTTTAGACATCATGGTACAGGACACACAATCCGTAATGGAATGGTCAGGACCCAAACATTTTAGACACCAATCATGGGTGTCGGTGACAGAAATAGTACCGCCACATTTTGTGCACTTTTTAAACCCGGAAGCGGGCTTCTCCATGAGGAGAAAAATATTCAGGCCTAAGGCCCAAACTGAAAATGCACAGTTGAAATAAAGAATAGTTTGTTTGTTTTTTTTTAAAGAAAAAAAAGAAGAGACCGGCGGTACCGGTCTGACGTCGAAGAAGGCAGACACGACACAGAAAAATAAAGAAAAAAATAAAGAACTTCTTCTGCAGTGACAGGAACACGACCTGCTGGCTCCGCAGAAAAGAAGAACTGGAGAGAGGCGGTTGGGAAAGGCGGGAAGGCAGCGCGCAGGCACTGTGGGATGCTCCCAAAAGCTTTCTTACTGGACGCTGGGGAGCGTTCCCATGCAGGCTCTGTCGGTACCGATGATACCCATATGTGAAGACTCATTCCTGCTTGTTCCTGGAGATAACAGCATTCCAATGGCATTATTGCTCCTTGTGATCTTGGGCAAGTCGCTTAACTCTCTATTGCCTTAGGTACAAAGGTATTGTCCAGGAATAGGACAATATTTACTGTACCTGAATGAAACTCAGCTTGAGCTATTAATGGAAAAGGCATCCAAAAACATTCCTTAAACTATTCCTGAGCATATCTCCTTTCACTCGCTTTCCAGAGTCTCCTTTTCATTGAAAAAGGTTTACTTCCTGTGTATTTATTCTTTGAATGTATTTATTCTTTGAATGTATTTATTTCTCTTTTACACAAATGAATCCTTAAATCTCTCTCCATATGTTTTATTGTTGACCCTTTTAGTAGCTGCTCTGGATCTGGTTGATATCCTTTTGAGGGTCTTGGTTGAGAACACGCTGCAGAACCCAGGCACCTACTGTATGTGTCTTTATAAAATAGATACTCAGAACCAGTCACAGTAGTGCACCGATCTTCTTATGCAAATTACACCTGCTCAACTATTTTATAACATACATACATACACATCTCACAAGTCCACCCTCAGCTCTGTGTCAACTACGCTCTAGGGAATGTGTAAAAGTAGGCACACTCTTTCTGTGTTCTTACTTTTTCCATGTGTATACGCACTTGTGATTTTATTGGAGCCCTTTGCTACATGTAAAATGTGCTTTATATGTACAGTAGGAACAGCTTTGTAAAATTACTCCTTATGGGCCCGATTCTGTCCCATGAATAGTGGGGATGGACATCCCAACAGGACGTCCATCCCTTCTATTCATGCCCTCCCTGCCGGCGTCTAACCTCCCCGCCATTTGTACGGGGAGGTGAGACACGGGTGAGGAAGTGGCGGATCAGGGGCAGAGTTAGAGCGGGTGGGGGGCAGTCACTGGCCCAGGTCATATAGGGCCGATTCTAATGTCGGCACTGTATGTCCAGGGTCGGTGACTTATGCGGGTAAGTTATTCCACTTCTGAGATAGAATAACTTCCCTGTGTGTCCTCTTTTTTTTTTTTTTTTTTTTCTGCAGGCCCAGGGCGTGGATGGGGCATGGGGGCCCGAGGACATTCTCCACAGCCCGACCCTGGCCTTAGGAGGCCGGATCAGGGTTCAAGCTGCAGGGAAAGCCTTTGTTCAGCCGGCAGCCGGGATCGTGGCTTTACAATGGAGCCACAGCGCCATGGCATCCGGTTGCCATGGCACCACAGCTGACTGAGTTAGTCGGGCTTTCACTGTACGTGTGGGCTGAATCGCAGTTCCAGCCTGCAGTACATGGCTGTCCGCAATTCTGGTCCCAAGGGGCTAGACATGTCCCATGGGATCAGAATTGCGATCCTTTCTGTAGGTCCGATTCAAACTGGATGTACAGAGGGGTCGTACGTCTGGGATGGAATGAGCCTGTATACGTGTAAAGTTACCCACACAGTGTGCACATTCATAACTTCTTTTGCATTTTTTGAATTGAACTATTCCTTTGTAGTGAGCCGTAATGCTAGTTTCGGTGCTTTCTTGGCCTAATGCAAAGGTGTTTCGGTCAGCCTGCCCTACCTTTTGGAACTCCTTGACTAATGTGTGGTCACAAATGTCTTTTGAACTTTCTTACTTAATTCATAAGAAAAACCTTAATTTTTCAAAACATAAAGAGATGTTGTAGGTTTGGCTTTCTACAGTCTTATCTATATATTCTTCTTAAAAAGAAGCACAACTGCCAAGTTTGGGCTGTGTTGGACTGAGAGTTAGAGGTAATGAACTGCTAGCAACATTAAGCAAGTCTTTGCATTATGATGGGCCTAAAACCTGACTTACACAGGTGAAGCAATAAACTTGTGAGAGAGTCAGTTGGATCATTAGATGACAGAGGGGTAAAAGGGGCACTAAGAGGGGACAAGGCCATAGCAGAGAGATTGAATGTACTATTGTGGATCAGGAACTGCTTAAAAGATAAAAAGCAGAGGGTAGGGCTGAATGGCCAATTTTCTTAATGGAGAAAGGTGAATAGTGGAGTACTCCAGGGTTCTGTGCTGGGTCTGCTGCTTTTTAACATATTCATAAATGACCTGAAAATGGGAATAACAAGTAAGGTAGTCAAATTTGCAGATGACACAAAATTATTCAAAGCTGTTAAAATCCAAGAGGATTGTGAAAAATCGCAAGAGGACCTTGATAAATTGGAAGGCTCGACGTCTGAGTTGCAGATGAAATTTAATGTGGAAACAAGTGCAAAGTTATGCACCTATGAAAGAACAACCCACACTATTGTTACACGATGCAAAGTGCCACATTAGGGACCACCAACCAGGAAAAAGACTTAGGTATCATCGTGGATAACACATAGAAACCCTCTACCCGGTATGCAGCAGCAGCCAAGGAGGCAAATAAAATGGTAGAAATCATAAGAAAAGGAATGGAGAATAAAACCAAGGATATTATGATACTTCTGCATCATTCCATAGTGCAACCTTGAATATTGTGTGCAATTCTGGTCACCATATCTTAAAAAGGATATAGCGGAATTAGAAAAGGTACAAAGAAGATCCACCAAAATGCTAAAGGGGATGGAAGAATACCCCTATGAGGAGAGTCTTAAAAGGTTAGAACTTTTCAATCTGGAAAAGAAATGGCCAAGGGGAGACATGATAGAGGTCTATAAATTAATGACTGGAATAGAACCGGTTAAATGTAGATTGCCATCAAAAAGTAGAAAGACAAGGGTCTTTTCACTTTAGCTGTTTCCCTTGACCTTTCTGCAGCTTTTGATCTGGTGGACCATCACACTCTTCTTACTCGTCTCCATGAAGCTGGTCTCTCTGGTGTGGTTCTTCAGTGGTTTCGTTCTTTCCTTTCGTGTCGCTCCTTCTCGGTTGTAACTGGGTCCTCATCCTCAGCCCCCGCCCCACTTTCCTGTGGTGTGCCCCAAGGGTCTGTTCTTGCCCCTCTGCTCTTCAATATCTTTCTGGCCCCTCTTGCCCTCATAATCCAGCAGTTTGGCATCTCGGCGTATTACTACGCTGACGATATCATTTTACTGCATCACACTGACTCCCTTACTCCTGACATCTCCCCTCTTAATCTTTGTCTTACCGCTGTCGCTTCCTGGTTTTCCTCTAATTTCCTTCATGTGAACCTGGCTAAGTCCTTTGCTATCTGGTTCACGCTCGGGAGCCCTTCCCCCACTTGTGCTCCCTCTTTCTCTTCACAATCTATTCCTCTTGTCTCTTACCTCTGGTATTTAGGTGTTATTCTTGATTCCTCTCTCTCTTTTAAGGAGCATATTTCCTCAGTTGTCCAGCGCTCTTTTCTTTCTCTTAAGCAGCTCCGGGCTGTACGCCCCTTTCTCTCTTCTTCTGCTTTGGCTACACTTCTTCTTTCCCTTGTAATGTCCCGTCTTGATTATTGTAATGTCTCCTTAGCAGGTCTCCCACAATCCCAACTTTCCCGTCTCCAGCCTACTCAGAACACTGCCGTCCGTCTTCTAACCTACGCTTCTCGTTACGATCATGTCACTCCTCTTCTTTTTCAACAGCATTGGTTACCTATTTCATTCCGTATTCAGTTTAAGATCCTCACTTTTGCACACAGGGTAGTTTGCACAGGTACCCCCCTGTATCTTGCAGACCAGATACACTTCCGCGCTTCTCATCGCCTGCTTCGCTCCATTCACACAAACCGTATGTCTCTTCCCTCTCCCTCACAAGGCCATCTCGAATCTACTCGCTCCTCAGCCTTTTATTTCCTGGGTCCCAAACTCTGGAACTCTCTTCCCCATTCCCTCCGTGCAGAGTCCTATCAGTCTTTTAATGCGCAACTCAAAACTCACCTCTTTAGCTTGGCATTTAACCTTCCCCCCCCCCCATCTTCGTCTTCCCTCCTTCCTCCCCGCTGATGTACTTCATAACTAATTTTGCCTCCCCTGCTGATGTATTTTTAATTTGTTGCCTTTTTCTGTTCTTTCTCTCCTCTTTTCTATTTCTTTTTTAAATGGCGTTCTTTTCTTTCTTTCATGCAGCCTGTATTTTAATTATTGTAAACCGCTCAGATGCCTTTGGTATTGAGCGGTATAACAAAATTTTAATAAACATAAACATAGACATGCAATGAAGCTATAGTGTAACCCTTTTAAGACGAATAAGAGAAAATATTTTTTTACTCAACGTGTAATCAAACTCTGGAATTCATTACCAGAGGATGTAGTAAAAGCTGTTAGTGTAGCTGAGTTTAGAAAAGGTTTGGACAAGTTCCTGGAGGAAAGGTCCATAAACCATTATTAGAGGACCTAGGTAATCCACTTCTTATACAATACAAGCATTATGGAACCTTTGTGTCTTCTGGGAAGCTGCTAGAATTGGCCACCGTTGATAACAGGATACTAGGCTTGATGGCCCTTGGTCTGACCCAGAATGGCATTTCTTATGTTCTTATGCTTTTCTCTATGAAATTCTTAAGTTGTATAAAAACTATCTTTTCTGTGATTTTGGTGAGAAAGGAGAGCGTAGAAACTGGCCTATAATATTCAAGGCCTTGCATACATTAATTCACTTTGAGATTGATATTCAAAGGTTTTGTCTAGCTCACTTTGGGATTTAACTAGACAAATCTTGCTAGTTGAATTCTCTCTGACTGACTGGCTAATGTATTGCGCTGAAAAATCATAGCCTACACAAAATTTAAATGGAAGACACTCTGGGGGTGGGGTTAAACCTTGGCCAATCAGTTCTGTTCCTTATCGTCCCTCCAGTCCAGTCCAGTCCCGTCCCGAGCCTCTGGGTAGCGCACCCCCTTACAACAGCTTTGAGACTGAGCATGTCATCTTTTAATGACAGTAGTACTAACAGAGCGGGGACTACTCCTCCTCTCCAGTATACTCGGTCTCCAAGCAGCTAGAGGTGGTGAGCCAGAGGGCTGGACTCACTGAGGGACAACTAAGGAGCATTTTAGTTAGGTTTGCTGGATTTTTATTTTTTTCTTCCTAGTTTCCTTTGCTAAGCATTATCACCTGGTCGTCCAGGCAGCCCGGGATGCCTGTTTTAGATCGACGGTGCTGCAGGCTGGTCGACAGGTCCCTCCCATTAGTGTTGACTGCTCTGTTACATCCCAGAGGATCGGGACTGACTGGAGGGATGTTAAGGAAGACAAAATTAGACTTACCTGCTAATTGTTGTTCCTTGAGGAACTCCAGTCCAGTCCTGGATCCCACCCGTATAGTAGTTGTCAGTGTCAGGAGTCTGCAACAGGCCGAAAGGATGATTTGTCTCAAGCGCAGTACTCGATCTCGTTACCCAGTAGAGTCCCGATAAGTTCCCTCATCCTGGGGGAGAGGGGGGAGAATATCTTCTCCAGGACAGGAGGGAAATTTGTTTCTAGTTCTAGGGAGACAGTATTCTGTGTTCAAAATTTTAACTACTTATTTGATGCTTCTGTGAGTCTGCTTTGTCAATAGGTTACTGAAGATTGTTCCTATTCGTTATTTACCCTCCAAAAAAGGTCTGTCCTGTTGTTGCTGATTCTTCCCATTCCTTGAAGACTTTCCCAAGGCAGTGTAGCAATTCCTCCTCTCCCAATCCATTGAAAATAGATGACCCAGATTTCTAACTCCCCGAACCTTCAACAAGTCCCCTCTTCCCAAATCCCTTTCCAGCTGAGTGGGAGAAGAAGGCCTCACCTCCTGCCTTGTCTGAATATTAAAAAGCTGGTGTGGCTAATGACTTCTGGTACTTAGCATTCATCACTGCATCCTGGGGTGACGACCAATCCCCATTCAGAACTGAGTTCTACGTGGGGGTTGCTCTTTTCTCTGTCAATGAATTCTTGCAGATTGACAAATGCACATGAAACTTATCAGATCTTTCCCAGATGATTCGCGCGGTAAATTCTGAAAGTTCCATCAGTTTTAATTCAGGTTGAAATGTACTTCATATGAGTATGACTTCAGATTTTTTTGTACATCTCTAGTGTTATCCTTTTTGTTTTTCTTTTGCTGCCATCAGACTTCCGTCAGCATCATAAGAAGAGCAGTGGCTTTTTGGATGTGAGCATAGCTCTGCCCATCGCCTCCAAGCCACATGGCATAGACCCTGAAAGGAGTAACCATAGGCTTACATTTTCCAAGCCTTACTAGAATCTCCTCTTGCCTCTTTGCGTACAGGGCCGGCCCGTCCATTGAGCAAGAATGTTGCTGGCACAGGGCCCTGCGCTTCAGGGGTCACCGCGCCAACAACATCCTGCATGCTGTCAGCTCACCTCCTTTAGTGGCTCGCGGCTCCCAGCAGGCTCAGCAACAGTTCGTTACAGCTGCCAAAGTGAAGGAAACAACGCTCTTCACTTCAGTGTCTGTAATGAGCTGTTGCTGAGCCTGCTGGGGGGCTCTTCGGGGAGGGGCTTGGGCTTGAAATGGGATGAGTCGGGGCAGGAGGCTAAGATTCCAAATGGACTGAGTTGAGGGGCCTAAAATTGGAAATGGGCTTGGGGGGGAAGGCTAGGATTGGAAATGGGCTGAGTGAGGGGGGCTCAGACTGGAAATGGGCTGAGTGTGGGGGAGCTTGGACTAGAAATGGGCTGAAGCTCCCCCATACGGCCCAATTTCCAGTCCAAGCCCCCCCATCAGCTCACTGGAATAGTATTGGAATTGGTTTGGGGGGGGGGCTAGTATTGCAAATGGGCTGATGGGGGGAGCTTGGACTGGAAATGGGCTGATGGGGGTTGGAACAGGACTGGAAATGGGCTGATGCAGGGGAGGGAGAGAATGCAATTAGAAGGGAGCAGATGCTGAGTGGGGCTGGAACTAGAAGGGAGCTGATTTTGGGGGAGGATTAGAAGGGGATGGGGCTGGGGGAATGAGGATGGAGAGGAAAAAGATATATTTTGTGTGAGAGGGAAGAAAAATCTACAAATTGCTGGGTATTGGCAGAGTAAGTGGGGATTGAGGATGGAAGGGTGAAATTTGAGTGGATGATAAAGGAATAAAAAAGAAATTGGGGAAAGCGCAAAAGGGGAAAGATCAGTATGTTAAAGCAGATGTAGAAGATAGAATGGAAAAAAATCTAGAAGAGAGAAGAAAAGACAAATGGACAGCAGACAATGGAGAATTAGCAGAAGACAGAAGAAACCAGAAAAATGTGACTGGAGCAATTGTAATTGAAAAATGAAATGCCCAAACAACAAAAGGTAGAAAAATACTTTATTTTGAATTTATTAAATGGAATATGTCAGCTCTGGGAAATATGTATCATTAACATCTTTGCATTTTTGTTTAGTACAAAAGGAAATTAATTTATACTATTGTTGTACATTCCAAGTTTGATTTTAGGGGTTCCCAATTTAATTGTCTCTGATTTCTAAATTGTGATTCTTTGTTTGGTGGTGGTCTATGTTCTCCATGTGTAACTGAGCTGAGGTATTCTATTCTTGTAGTTTCTGTTTGACAGTGCCACTTGTTCTCTTTCGCCAGTAGGACATGTATTGGTGTTCTCTGAGATGTATTGATTTAATATTTGCAATGTTGCCTTTTTAATAGGTAGGGTTTGGTGCTTTGAGTCCTGGTAGTGCTGTTATGATACAGTGGGTTTGCTATGGGTTCTAAATGGGCAGTGTTTGTAGTAGTTCCTAATGTGCCTGACGGTTTGCACTGGAGTATAGTAATATAGAAATCTAGTAGTCTTTCTTTATCCAGACACTCATTAAGAGCATGTTAACATGATGCTGATATTTATGCAAATGAGGCATCTTATGCAAATGAGACCCCACAATGAGCCTCCGTACATGCCCCCCTTGGGCCGCCCCTGTTTACGTTCTTACCATTGATTTCTTCATTTGACACCAAGCCGGGCATACCTCCTGATATGTCTAATCTTGTATTTCAGGAAAGTCAGCACTGAAAAGAAAAATTAGAAATGTACCTTATCTAATCCCTTTCCAGGCGCAGTTCTTCTAGAGGACAATTTTCATGGCAAATTAGTTGGGTAAAAGTCTTTTTTTTTTAAATATTAGCTCATGCTTTGCAACAGTAGCTTGAGTTACATTCGGATACGTAGATATTCCCTGTCCCCAGATTCTTACAGTTTTGTTTGGTACATATTAATCAGCTGTCTGAACATGGCCCTCACTCAACATAGCTAAAAGTATACATGTGCTTCAACGACATATGGACTAAAAGACGCATTGAGAGGAAGCATTTCCCAGGGGCGGAGAGGAGGCTTTTAGTCAAAAAGGAAAAGAGCACATGTTGAATACATTTTCAGATTTACACATACAGTTTTCCAGAAAACATCTACATGTACTAATGGCAACTGCAAGTGTCCAGACATCCTTTGTACCCATGGTGAGTCGGAAAGTTAAAGTCCATGCATTATTTTGCTTTACGAATTTGTGCAAAGTCCCTTTGTAAAAAGTATAAGGTGTCCTTCTTGCAGTGCAGTCCACCAAGGAAGCACGATACCACGTGAACAGAAGAAACCCAGTATAATTTGTGGTATGAAGGAAGGGAAGATTTTATTTCACACAACTTAAGCCCAAAAGCCTGACACAGGCCATGTTTCGAATCCTTCTTCGTCAGGGGGATTCAGGCACACTGTATCCATGGGTACATGAACAAACAATAATTGAAAATATATTACATCAATAAAACATTTGAATAAGTAAATTAAAACAGAATGATAAAAATCAAAATAAAACATTTCAAGCAATCACAATAAATAATCATAAAAAATATGATTCAAACTATAAAACCAAATGGATCAAATGTAGTAATAAATACAAATTAATAAAATCAATAAAAACAATAAAAAATTTGTTGGAATGCCAACAAATAAATATCATAAACAAATGTACATTGATAAGAACTCCTCATGCGCGTGAATTGGGCTTTGCCATAGATCCCTCTCGAGGTGCTTATCAAGTTCTTTGAGTTTACAGGTTTGTTCACAACTGACAGGACGCCTAAAAGCATTCTTTATAATAATCATTTGATTAAGACATATTATTGGAGTAGATATTACACAAGATTTTATAAAGATCGGCTCTTTTTATTTTAAACTTTAGTCATTAGGTTCTGAATAAAATTTGTGCATGTCACATTTTTTTAACAATAGGTTTAGTCGTATGATGTATCTCCTTAAAATAGTGCAATCTGTCGAACGGTTGTTCATAATTGTTCCCTATCAATCAGTTACAAATTTACTAACATACCATCTGCAGAATAGGGTACTCCGGTTGATTAAAAATTTTATCTATCATTCAATGGGTTGGCAGTAGAATACCCTTCCTTTTTGAAAAATCATGTTGTGCTGGTTTTTAAGCACTTATATGTTTGATCGTTTTTGCAAATAGCGCTCCTCATGTGAAGTGTCTGACATGTGCTGTTTAAATCCACTTTTTCCTTTAAAGACCCTTTGGGTTTTCAGTCCATTGGGTCTAGGGTTTCCCATCCTTTGGATGTTCCCCATGCACACACTTTATCATGTATAAGTTTTTTGAAATTTTTTATAGCTCTTATAGTTGCTTTCGTTATCTGACATTACTTCTGCTTCGTTGTCTAAAATATTTTTAGTTATTCTGCCTGTCACATTTATTTCCTGTTTCTCTTCCTCCCCTTAGCAAGAAACATATAAAATCATTTTGAGTTCACTGATAAGGTATGTTTGTTTTCAGTATTGGTTTCATGTAATGGTCACACATCCCTTTCTGTTCCTTTATACATATTTCTCATTGATTTCACGGTGGACGTTCTTATCAATGTACATTTGTTTATGATATATATTTGTTGGCATTCCAACACATTTTTAATTGTTTTTTAATTGTTTTTATTAATTTGTATTTATTACTACATTTGATCCATTTGGTTTTATAGTTTGTATCATATATTTTTTATGATTATTTATTGTGATTGTTTGAAATGTTTTATTTTGATTTTTATCATTCTGTTTTAATTTACTTATTCAAATGTTTTATTGATGTAATATATTTTCAATTATTGTTTGTTCATGTACCCATGGATACAGCATGCCTGAGTCCCCCTGACGAAGAAGGATTCGAAACACGGCCTGTGTCGGGCTTTTGTGCTTAAGTTGTGTGAAATAAAATCTTCCCTTCCTTCATACCACAAATTATAATGGGTTTCTTGTTGCAGTGCAGACATACTGAAAATCACCCCCTTAAACAGGGAAGATGTGTACTGTACATCTTTTATCGAGTTTTGCAAGTTCTTGTTAGTGGCTTTTTCTAAACTTTGCACTAGACTCAGCCATAAATAAGTTTTGTGCCCTTATGCTGAAAATGTTCTGAAACACAAGAAAATGTGACATATCAATTAGACAAATATTTTAACATCATGCTTAAAATGCACTGAATAATTCAAATCGCAACCCAACATTTATCAGTATGAGCTTTATACATAAATATGTAAATTCAAATATGACTTGTCTGCCTATTATTGAAATAAAACCTCTCAAATAGACTCAGATAAAAATGTGCTTTTGAAAAAATGTTCTTACCAAATGAACTGCTGTATTGGTAAAGCAAAGAACACATTATGGTATGACAAATACTATTCTTAGGAAAAGCTAATATAATTGGGATGGCGGTGGTAGATTATCTTACAGCGCCGTTTTCCCCAATAAAAATGAATCTGCTGAACATGTGGTTGCTAAGCACCCCTTGCGATATAATTATTTTGGATTTCAGCATGGTGACTTAATCATTCCAGTGACCTTTAAAAGGTGCTTTTAGTCTTCATGTGTTTTAGCCACCTCCTCTCCATGTCTGCCTCTACACCTCTTCCAGATTTCCAGCCAGTGATGTGCTTCCCATTTCTCATCAAGGAATTCTCACTAGCTCTGTTTTGCTGGGTTAGACACTCTGGAAGGCAGGCAGATGTACTCCGTAAACACGAGAATCCGAAGACAGTATATTACAGGCCAGTCTGTCTTTGGTAGCGGTCAAACCTATGGAGAACTGCTAAAGGAAAGCAGAATGAAAACAGCGTGCCATTTAAGCTCTTAAAGGGGGCTTTTTTCATTTTCAATTGCTATCTTGTTCTGCTGCATTGCTTAGTGAATTGTAGCTGTATTGCAAAAAAAGGGTATTTTTGTGTTCTTAGGCAGAGCTTTTTTCTGCTGTTAGAGGTTTTTTTCCTTCTATTGTAGCCCTTCAGGTTCAAAGAGGAAGACAATCTCTTTGAAGTCACCGCCTTTCTCAGAGAACATATTAAATGATATTCAGATGCATAATTTAGTAGTGTAAAATAATAGCTGTTTAGGAAACTAGCAGGACTACACACAGGTATATAGAACAGAGCTGTTAAAATACACGCAAGAGGCTAGCTAGCTGCTTTTTCTCTGAGGAAAGGTTAGGGACTTTGGTAGGTCTTTCTCATTTCCTGGGAATGGGCTGGGAAGAATCGTGCTGCAAAAGATGTTGCCCACATTAGTTTTTGCCTCTATCAAGAAGGACAATCCAATCACATTCGAGGGACGAGTTCCATGTGCATGATGTCTGTAAGCTGAAGACCTCATGAAACAAGTGGAGGAGCTTGGAGAAGAGGTGGCAAGGCCTAGAAGTGTCCATGACAGTGAAATATACATTGATAAGATGGTTCTTGAGGCATCCAAGCTCTCCAACAGAGGTGAAGATGGCATGCTACAGAATTAAGAGTTGGACATCAGTCTCCAGAACCTGCAGAATTGACAATCCAACTCCCCCAGCCCTTGAATTGAAGAACCAGTATGCAGCCCTGGAAGTGGAGGAGGTGAAAACATCCCAAGAATGGGAAGAACAATAGCCTCAGCACCCCAGTGCTGCAGAATCAGTGAACACAAGGAAGTGAAGGATAGTGGAGGTTGGTGACTCTCTTCTGCAGTGTACTGAGGTATTCATCTGCCGACCAGACTTGATGTCCAGAGAGGTGTGCTGTCTGCCAGGTACCAAAATCCAAGATGTTATGGCGAGTTTGCAGAAACTCATCATGCCTACTGGCTATTATCTGATGATGTTCATCCATTTTGGCACAAATTATACTGCTAGATAGTCCTCCAAGCATATTAAGCATGACTTTATGAATCTGAGGGAGATGATGAAGCAGATAGGTGAAGAAGATGGTGTTCTCTTTAATCTTCCCTGATGAGAGTAAAGGCTGAGGCAAAGAAGCTCACATCCTGGAGATGAATACATAGCTATGTGGATGGTGTCATTGAGAGCGTTTTGGTTTTCTGTGCCATGGGATGATTTTCCAAAGGCTGCTGAGCAGAGATGGTGTCAACCTATCCAAGAAGGGTCAAAGAGTCTTCCGCAGCAGACTGGCTAACTTACTAAAGAGAGCTTTAAACTAGATTCATTGGGGATGGGTGAAGAAAGCCCATAGGTATATAGAAGCCCCCAGGTAAGTAAAAAATGTAATACCTCTGTAGAAATGGGTAAAAGGGGCAATTCTGGAAAGCAGTGTGCATTAATACTCATAGTATTGGAAGTAAGATCCAAGATGTTGAGGCTTTAATGGAAGACTTGGATTAGTGGTGGTTATGGAGACATGGTTCATGAACAAGCATGACTGGGATGTAATTATACCAAGCTATACTTTATTCAGGAAGGACAGGGTTTGAAGAATGGGAAGAGGAGTGGCATATGTAAAAAATCATATTAAAGCTACAGAATTACAGGGCTTAGAAGGAAAGGAGGAGACACTATGGGTTAAACTAGAAAGAGGGAATGGGGAATTCATTTGTACTGGTGTGATATACAGATCTCTTTCACAGGCAGAAGTGGACAGAGATTTAATTGAAGACCTTCGCAGTATTGCCATGAAAGGAAAGGTGATTTTAGTATGCCAGACATTGATTGGCGCATCCCTGCTGCAGTACCTAGAAGTAAGGAGATCCTGGATCTCTACTGGGAGAACTTTTCCAGCAACTGATAGAACCCACATGTGAAGGGCCCATACTGGACCTGGTGCTTACCAATGGGGAAAATGTTTCTGATGTTAGATTGGGAGATATCTTGCACCCAGTGATCACCAGATGGTGTGGTTCAGTGTTAGGACTAGGGCTGATAAAGTCCATTCAAAAGTGAGGGTCCTAGACTTTAGGAAAACTAACTTTGCCAAGATGGGACAATACCTCAAGGAGTTGTTAGCAGGATGGGAACAGCTGGAGGATGTAGAAAAGCAATGGGAAACTGAAAGGGGATATTTTAAGGGCAACAAATCTTTTGTTAGAAAGATAAATAAATGTAAAAGGAAAAGGCGACCACTATGATTCTCGAAAGAAATAGCTGAAAAGGTGAAGACAAAGAAGGTGGCCTTCAGAAAATACCAGAGCTCACAGAGAGGACGACAAGCATCAATATTTGAAAAAACTTAGAGAAGCTAGGAAAGTAGTCAGTAAAGCCAAGATACAAAAAGAAGAAGAAATAGCCAATATAATAAAAGGAGAGGTGCAAAAGTGGTTGTCAGACTCAAGGGGGAAGGGAAGGAATATGTAGAAGCTGATGAGGATAAAGGGGAATTGCTTAACAAATTCTTGTTCTGTGTTCACAGATGAAGGACCAGGAGCAGGACAACACCCAAAAATAGGAACAGAAGCAAAGGGGATCTTGAACGATTTTCAGAAGACTGTGTTGGTGAGGAACTAGCTAAACTAAAGGTAGATAAAATGATAGGACCAGATGGGATACATCAGTGAATACTGAAGGAACTTGGGGACGTTCTAGCAGCAACACCGACTGACCTTTTTAATGTTTTGTTAGTCAGAAGTGGTCCCAGAGGACTAGAGAAAGGCACATGCAGTCCCTTTAGACAAAAACGGAAATAAGGATGAGGTTGAGGACTACAGACCTCTGTGTAATAGAAATGTCGCTAAAACAGAGGATAGTGAGGTTTCTGGAGTCCAGTGGATTGCAGGTTCCGAGGCCGAATGAGTTTACCAGAGGCAGGTCTTGTCAGACAAATCTGATTGATTTCTTTGGTTGGCTGATCATAGAGTTGGACTGAGTGAGAGCCCTAGATGTACTATACTTAGATTTCAGTAAAGCCTTTGACACCATTCCACACAGGCGACTTATAAATAAATTGAGCACCCTAGAGATGGACCCTAAGGTGACTGACTGGGTTAGAAATTGGTTGAGTGGGAGGCAACAGTGTGTACAGGTAAATGGAGCTCACTCTGAGGAGAAGGATGTTATCAGCTATGTGCCACAGGAATCTGTCCTTGGACCAATTCTTTTTAACATCTTTGTTAGAGATATTGCGAAAGGGCTGTTTGGTAAGGTTTGCCTCTTTGCGGATGATACCAGGTTGACTCCCAGCAAGGACTAGATAACATGAGGAGGGATCTAGCTGAGCTTGAAGAATGGTCAAGAATTTGGCAGAAGAGATTTCATATAAAAAAAATGCAGGGGTGTGCATTTTGGCTGCAAAAATCTAAAGGAGCAGTACAATGTAGGGGGGAAGTCTTCTGTCCATGAAAGAAGAGAAGAACTTGATTGTGATTGTTTCTGATGATCTTAAAATAGCTAAACAGGTAGAAAAGATGCCAGTGAAAGCCAGAAGGATGCTTGGGTGCATAGGGAGAGGAATGGCCAGCAGAAAAAAGGAGGTGCTAGTGCCTCTGTATACATCTCTGGTGAGACCTCATTTGGCGTATTGTGTGCAGTTCTGGAGACCACACCTTCAAAAGGATGTAAACAGGCTGTAGTCTGTGCAGAGGGTGGCTACCAAAATGGTCAGTGGACTTCGTCATAAGGCATATGGCGACACATAAAAATCTTAATATGTATACTGTGGTACTGCAGACCCTCTGCAGACAGAAGAAAATGCTTTTAACTTAGAAAAAAGAGGCAAACACCAGCTGCAGCATCGCGAGGAGCCATATAGGGGGAGCAAGAGGGACCTCTGGAGGACTGAGGAGCCACACCCCAGAGCCAATGATGCAATACCGGCCTGCACCCAATCCAGAAAGGGAAGAATTCCTTTTAAAAGCCCAGACACAGGAGACACAAGAGACACAGGAAGGAAGCTAACCCTGGAAGGAGAAAGGAGAGCTTTCCTGGAAGGAGAGAAGGACCAGGGAATAGGAGTCCTGACAGAAGGAACCTGCCCAGCAGACTCAGCAGAACCAGGTGAAGGAATCCGCTTCAAATATCCCAAGAGGGGAGAGGATACGCTTTCCAAGTGGGAAAGATACAAAGAAGAAGCTAACCCTGGAAGGAGAAGGACTGTGCCAGAGAGTCCTGGACCTGAGTCTGGCAGAGGCCGGCAACCTTTGAAAGTCACAACGAGGAGTAACCAAGAAGGAGGTGAAAGAGTTACTTTGAAAGGTAACATTCTTGGCACGGAGAGAAAGAAGCTGTGGTGCGAGTGTGGCTTAACCCCAGCAGGAGGCCGGCCGGAGAACTGGAGGCCTACCTTGGTGTCAGAGAAGCCAAACCACAGCAGGAACAAGCATCAACCCTCACTTGGCCGGGATAAACCCAAAAGGAAAGGTAATCACTATTTTACTGATTGTGATTTTATGAATGCTGTGACGCAGGAGGAGCAGGGCCTAGAGGAATGCTGTCCTTCTAGAACTATTTGTGCTACAAAATACAAACCTGTGCCAAACAAGAAACTCTCTAGTAAAAGAGCAGTAGGCGAGAGAAGGACATTTTTGTGTTGATGTAAATTCTGAGCTATTGAACCTATTTGCAATACGGGAAATAAAAGTCTTTATTCTCCCTACACTCGGACTGTTATATTCTTTGGAGCTTTCGTTACCCAGAAGGCTACCAGGACTATAAAAACCTGGGCCCTGTCTTTGAGCTAAACTCCACCATAAAATATTTTTGTGTCCACCCTCCCTGCTGTGACATCCCAGTGCCACCAGGGGGGCGGTGTGACAATACTCTGGAGGAATGATGGGAAAGAGAAGATATGATAGAGATATTTAAATACCTCAGTGACATAAATGCACAGGAGGAGAAGCCTCTTTCAACTGAAAGAAAGTTCTGTAAGGAAGGGGCATAGGATGAAGGTGAAGGAGGATAAACTCAAGTAATATGCTCAATATGTGGACATATTTCTTTACAGAAAGAGTGGTAGATGTTTGAAACAGTCTCTCAGTGAAGGTAGTAGAGGGCAGGACAGTATCTGAACTTAAGAAAGTATGAGCCAACACAGATCTCTAAAGGAAAAAAAAGGGACTATAGTAGTTGATATGGAAGTGCAGACTGGATAGGCAATATCATCTCTTTCTGCCACCATGTTTCTATTAGATAGCCCATCACTTCAATCTGTTTACCTTAATGTATTTCATGGTCAGATATTCTCTGTGGCCACGTCGAGTTTAAGGAGCTGGCTTCCAGCTGAGCTTCATTTGATGTTCCAGCTGAGCTTTGCTTGTTATGAAGAAAGCTAAAAATCAAGCCATTTTCACAAGCATTTCTAAGTAATTAGGGCAATTTTTTAATACACATGTGGGAACTGGTCACCATATTTTGCATGTGAAGGACATCTATATTCTGACTGTTAAGCACGGCAATGGCTAGTTGCTCGTGTAAAGGCACAATCTGGAACTTCCAAATCAAAATGTCTGAAATGCCATGGGAGGGGCAGCAATGAAGGTGGGCATGTGTAAGTGTTTTCTAAAATCAGCGCATCTGTCGTCATCTCTGTCTAGAAAAGACACAGGAACATGCAGAATTACACCCCAGACACGTGCAAGTTTCAAGGCAATTATAAAAACTTGCATATGCCTGATATGGATAGCTGAGAATCTGGCAACATAGATTTTATTTATTTAACATTTCTTATATACTGCCTTTCATGATATCAAGGCGGTTTACATTGAACAAACTGAAATTACATTGAACAGGGCATTATAACTTGGAGATAACTATTTTACAGGGAACATGGGCTATGGAGGGTTAAGTGGCTTGCCCAAGACCACAAGGAGCACCTGTGGGACTAGAAACCCCAGTCCTTCTGGCCCAAGGTTGCTGTCCTCTAGTGGGATTTGAACCCCTGACCTTCTGGCCTGAAGTACCTTGCCCCAACCACTAGACCACTCCTCCACTCCTCCATGTGTCCATGATGGTATTTTAGAACAAGCACATGTATCTCTCGCCACATGCATGTCCCAGTCTGCATGTTTATTTACCTGTATGCTTTTTGGAGTGGCTTTCACCTCTTTGTACAGGTCTTCAGTTACCAAAATGAGTATTTGCTGACACCACTTTATGCCCAGGGGTAGGTATAGACATGGACGTGTCCATCACTGAATCCCAATGTGCAGTGCCATTCTACAATTTGGTGCACTTGTGTATCTTTTTGGGAATGCCTTGGGCATGGGGGCATAGCCGGAGGTATGCAACACAGACATGTTCACTCCACAAGGTGTAAACTTGGGGCATTCTAAAATGGCTCTTGGGACATTGACGTAATTCGCACATCTGAATGGGCATTTTCAGATGTGGGAATCATGAATATCATTTCTAAAATGACCCCCTTAGGGCCCACGAAGGTGAATAGCGAGGCTGCCCAGCTATCCACCCTTAGCCTATGCTCCCTCCCAGCTCCAGTGCATGTACAGAGCCATTGTGCATGCTGTGGGGAATGAGGGCGGCACGGGGGCAGAGAGTGGATGGAGCATGGGTGGGACTGGCCCGGACGTACATGGCTGATTCCAGTGACCGCCCTGTATGTCTGAGGATCACCAAGGGGACGCCCTGCTTATTCCACCTCTCGATGGAATAAGAGCAGGTCGCCCCCTCCGATCTTGGCTGGCAGCACCCCCCTGGAGCCCAGCGGCCCCCCAACAGAGCAATGGGAACACACACAGTGAGTCCCTGCCACCCGATCCATGCCCCAGTGGCTCCCATCAGGGTCAGGCAGCAGGGAATTGGGGATCACAAAGGCAGTGGGCAGGTTGTGCCTGGGGAGTTGCTCCTTAGGGAATCGGGCTCCACGTGTATTGTTTTTAATTCATGTTTTGATTTTGATTTTATTTTATTTGTTTTTTTACTCGCCACTTGTATTTATTGGTTGTATTTTATGTATGTCCAGCTTTATATAATGTGGAAAATTAAATATTCTTACATAAATAAATTATTAGAGCAAGCTTAGAGCAAGGCATGGCATCAACAGCAATGCTCTGACACCCATCAACATTTGGCACCAGAGGCAGTGGCTTATGTTGCCCATTCCCAAATCCAGACTTGCTCCTGGCGGCTTTAGTGTGTGAGAGGAGGGGTTGACTGCATGTGATTGTGAGACACTCTCCAGTTGGATGAGATTCATAAGAACATAAGATGTGGCATATTGGATCAGACCATGGTCCATCAAGCCCAGTGTCCTGTTTCCAACAGTGGCCAATCCAGGTCACAAGTACCCAGCAGTTTCCCTAAAAGACACAGGTTCCACAGTGCTTGTATCGGGGCAAACAGTGGATATCCTGAGTCCCCTTTAATATTGGTTTATGGACCTTTCCTCCCGGAACTTCTCCAAACCTTTTTAAACCTGACTACACATATAACGCTTGAGACTTTGCACATCTGCCTCTTCCTTCACCAGTGGCTGTGCCTCACCTCCTTCCTTCTCCTCTATTCCAATATCTCAGTTCTTCCTTGCTCCCTTGTGAGGGCTGGTGCTCCTCTGCCTTCCAACACAGCATTTTGCTCTCTCATCATCCTTTCCACATCTCCTGCCAGCAGGACAGTGGAGTTTGTGGGTGTGTGTTTCTTTAACCTATTCCTCCTGGCAGTACAGGCTTTCCTTTCATCATGGTTCAAAACAGCGGATCCTTAGTGAACACTATTAAGAGGCCTTCTGGAGGCAGATGGAGCAGGTTCAGGAAGGAAGCAATGGATCTGAAACCTCTCTTGTCCTGCTGGGGTAAGAGGAAGTGAGGAATTAAGGTGAGGAAAAAGAATTATTCAGGGAGAGAAGGACTTGAGGATTTACTTGCCACATTTCTATCTTTCAACTACCTCTTTCCCCAAGAATAACTGCCCTCCCATTTACCTGTGCAGAAGACGTCACAATAATCATGGGGATCTCTAATCATATTTTGTTTCAGGGGACTTCTGGTGGGGCTTATTATCAGCACCCTGAGCAAGTCAACTGCTGCTTAGCATGTGAGGTGCACAGACAACCTGCTGAGTAACTGTCCCTGATGCTGGGAGGTCAGAGGCATGAGAGTAGGGGGATCTCAAGCATGTGAGTGTGAGTCCTGTGAGACTTGAAATGTCTGGGTTGGGATCAGAATTCTGATGGAAAGGAAGAGGCATATGGAAAGGGAATCTCAGTCGGTAGGATTGCAGGGGGCAGGAACTTTGCAGAAATCAAGACTTGTAGACCCCCTTTCAGTTGACGCCTTGAAGTGGATGTGGTTATGTTTGCTTGCCTGCCTCTTGCACCAGATAGACTGGGGAGAGAGAAGCTACCTTCAGTCTAAATAAAAATCAAATGCAACCAACAGTCTGAGAGTGGGGCTTCTAAATTAGCTTACTTAAAAATGGAATTGTTTTGGTTAATTGTATCCGGCCATATATTTATTTAATAATTCATTTGTAAAAAAAAACATTCTATACTACTCCTTCCCACGATCAAGGGCGGTTTATATCAAACAAGTATATTACAAAATACTTGGAACTAATGTGAAAACAGCTAACTACAAGAAATAATTACATGAAACTGGATTTACAATCTGTAAGAGTTATACATCAACTAATCAGAATTATTTACAGCATAGTTGTTTTACAGACAAGATATTTACAATTGCAGAATGCTTCAGATAAATTAAAGGGGATGCCTGGTATAAGCAGGGCAACAGGGAGGGGTGGTAATTTATTAGTGGTGGTCTAGGTCAGATAAATTTCACTAATGTTTTGACTGTCACCATAATGTTTGATGAATAAATGTCCTTAAAGTTCCTTTCGGAATATTTGGAGGTCCTTGATAGATCTTAGTGTATCTGGTATAGTAGGACATTCAAGAGTAGGGGGACAACATAGGTGAATGCTCTATTACTTGTAGATTGTTTTGTTTTGTGAAAGTCCGTAGGGACTATTATCGTGTTTTGTGAGATATACTTCTCATTAGCCTGAAGATGTTTTTGGTACGTATTGTGACAATAGCACCTGTTTTCAAAGGTCAGTTTGTCTGTCTTTATATCTGTTTATCCATAAACCAAAGATTCTGACAACTATTACGCCCTATGAATTATTTTTTTTTGTCGGAGCTAGTCATCAAAGTGTACAGAAACATTCTATGCACCACTGTGACGTCTCCCTTTTATTTTTTAACATTCAAAATAAAACTTCACACTTAGCTTTTGTTGATAGCTTTTGTTGGTCATTTGTAGAAAAAAGCTCAAATAGACAACGCCAGGCAAACAAAATGACGACGTGCCACACGTTTCGGGTTTGTTTCAGAAATACTAACAACCCTGCTTCAGGTCCATCAAATACCGGCAAGTCCAAAGCTTCTTTAGTGAAACAGTCAAGGGCATGTCTTGCCTTATTTGCTTCGGCGTCTGACGTCAATCCCATCAGGAGACCGCTAGCTGCCAATCAAATTCAAAGTCATTGCACCCAATAGGAAAATCCCACTGACAAGGGAAACCCATTTTCCGGGAAGCAATGTAGATATGAAAAACATTGCCTAAATGATGGTGTGCCAATCAATTTGTGCATTTAGACCCTTAGGGATAGCTGTATTTAATGAATTTAATGAAGATCTGTCATTTTTGGCCAAATGGAATGCAATTTTAAATAAATGTAGTTTTGATTTGGTAGCTTTGCTTATTGAACGGCCTTTACAAGAACAAGAAAGGCTGACTACTCAAGCACAGGATTTAAAGAAGAAAATATTGGAAACGCTGGAATTAGCCAGTTTTCAAACCCAATGGACTGAGGCTCAGAAACAACTTGATACTTTCCAGGATCATGTACCCAGTCTAAAGATACGCAAGTTTAAGAGAGATAAATCGGATTATGATAATGATTGTGTGTACAAGTGGCCTTCTATGAAGAAACATGGTTTTGGTAAAAAGGTTTCTTTTGAGGTAGGTTCGGATGATTCCACAGACACTGACGCGAGTGGTTCTGGAGCACAAGATACAGCTAGAATGCACTCCACTAGCGTTGAGCGCTATCAGGGTCATACATTTAGGAGTCGGCGGTCTCGCAGAAACTACGAGCAGGATTTTTGTGAGGGACCGGATACTCGATCCCGTACCAAGAATCGTCAGCCATCAACTTGTTGGGGAGATCTCTGACCCCGTCTTAGTTGCAAGTTTTAGAGTTGGGTCTTTCATTTGTGCCCACTCCGCAATATGATGGTTTTGCCACCAGGATGGCTCTTTATAGGTTCTTTCGAAAACTGCGCGTGATACAATATTTTTCTGGAATCCCTAATGAGGTTGAAAGTTCATTGATAAGAAATCCTTCCAGATGGTTACCCCTGGGAACATCAGATCGCACTATTTCGACATTTTTGGACTTGGTTTTACAACAATTGCATAAATTAGAACAGCGGAAATCGTGTGTTTATTCCAACTTATCCAAAGATCAACATCAAGCTGTAAAACAACTAGCTGATATGGACATTATCATTAGAAGGGCGGATAAGGGGGGCGCGACAGTGGTTCTGTCTGTAGAACAATATCAGAGGGAAATGGAGGTCCATTTAAACAATCGGACAAATTATGTTTGTCTATCTATGGACCCCCACAGAAGATCTTAAAAAATGGGTCCAATCTTTGGTTTCCCATGCATATTACCAAAATTGGATCACTAAACAGGAGTTAGAATTTTTGTTAAAAAAGCATCCCAAGATACCAGTTTTTTACTTGGTCCCTAAAATCCATAAAACTCTGCACGATCCCCCGGGGAGACCAATCGTATCTTGTAGGGACTCTTTACTTGAACCACTTTCCAAATTCTGCGACATTTTTTTTGCAACCTGCTGCGGCAAAAGTTGAATCTTATATTAAGGACATAGGGGACTTTTTGAATAAATTGATGTCATGTACTGATGTGGGCTCATACAATTACTTAGTGTCCCTTGATGTGCAATCGCTTTACATGAATATAGATCAAGGTGAGGCCATTTTTTGTCTGTCTGATTACCCTCTGGACTTACCGGATCAGATCCCAAGAACTTTTTTGCTTGATCTGTTGGATTTAGTTTTAAATAACAATTTTTTTCTGTACCAACAACAATTCTATCAGCAAAAATTGGGGATAGCGATGGGAGCAACTGTTGCCCCATCGATAGCAACTATTTATATGGCTAATTTTGCAAAAATTGGGGATAGCGATGGGAGCAACTGTTGCCCCATCGATAGCAACTATTTATATGGCTAATTTTGAGACTACTTATGTGTATTCTGACCCAGCATTTTGTTTTGTTCCCTTTTGGAAAAGATTTATTGATGTCTTTTTCCTTTGGACTGGTACAAGAATAGAATTGGATCTTTTCATACAAAGACTTAATACTTATAAGGATAGTATTCAGTTCACTCCACAGGTGGATCCTTTCAGCTTACAAATTTAGGATATTACAGTTTATTTAACTGCTTTTGGCTTTGAG
This sequence comes from Ichthyophis bannanicus, assembly GCA_033557465.1. Lineage (NCBI taxonomy): Eukaryota > Metazoa > Chordata > Amphibia > Gymnophiona > Ichthyophiidae > Ichthyophis > Ichthyophis bannanicus. The sequence goes on along the minus strand of CM066049.1, from coordinate 77,859,754 downwards.
ACGACTTTATATCGTAAGCCTGTGCAACGAAACACACTACTCCATTATGGCAGCTTTCACCCGACAGCGTTGAAACGGGGGTTGCCATTTGGACGATTTTTACGGCTTCACCGCAATTGTTCAACTTTGCAGGAGTTTTGTTTTCATGCTGAGGATTTAAAATTAAGAACATAAGATATGCCATACAGAGTCAGACCAAGGTCCATCAAGCCCAGTATCCTGTTTCCAACAGTGGCCAATCTAGGTCATACGTACCTAGCAGTTTCCCCAAAAGACAAGGTTCTGCAATGCTTGTACTGGGTCAAGCATTGATATCCTGGGTCCCTTCTTAATAATGGTTTATGGACCTTTCTTCCAGGAACTTGTCCAAACCTTTTTTAAACCCAGCTACACTAACAGCCTCTGGTAGCAAATTCCAGAGTTTGATTACACGTTGAGTGAAAAAATATTTTCTTTTATTAGTCTTAAATAGTTTACCCTGTAGCTTCATTGCATGTCCCCTAGTCTTTCTATATTCTGATAACGTAAACAATCGATCTACGTTTACCCATTCCACTCCGTTCATTAATTTATAGACTTCTATCATATCTCCCCTCAGCTGTCTCTTTTCCAGGTTAAAGAGCCCTAAACCTTTTAGCATCTCTTCATAGGAGTATCCTTCCATCCTCTTTACCATTTTGGTGGCTCTTCTCTGAACCTTTTCTAATAACGCCATATCCTTTTTAAGATACGGCGACCAGAATTGCACACAATATTCAAGGTGCGGTCTCACCATGGAACAATATAGAGGCATTATAATATCTTTTGTTTTATTTTCCATTCCTTTCCTTATGATACCTAGCATTCTATTTGCTCTCTTGGCTGCTGCTTGCACACTGGGCCAAGGGTTTTAACATGTTATCCACAATGACGCCTAAATCTTTTTCCTGGGTGGTGGTTCCTAATATGGAACCTTGCATTGTGTAACCATAGTTCGGGTTGTTCTTCCCTAGGTGCATAACTTTGCACTTGTCCACATAACATTTCATCTGCCATTTTGATGCCCAGTCTTCCAATTTATCAAGATCCTCTTGCAATTTTCCACAATCCTCTTGGGTTTTAACAACTTTAAATAGTTTTGTGTCATCTGCAAATTTGATAACCTCACTCGTTATTCCACTTTCCAGGTCCATTTATGAATATGTCAAAAAGCAGCGGACCCAGCACAGATCCATGGGGTACACCACTATTCACCTTTCTCCATTGGGAAAATTGGTCATTTAGCCCAACCCTCTCCTTTCTATCTTTTAACCAGTTCTTGATCCACAGTAGTACACTGCCTCCTATCCCGTGACTCTTTAGTTTTGCCAAAAGTCTCTGATAAAGGACCTTGTCAAAGGCTTTCTGAAAGTCCAGATACACTATATCAACCGACTCACCTTTGTCCACCTGTTTATTCACACTTTCAAAAACACATAACAGATTAGTAAGACAAGATCTTCCTTGTCTAAAGCCATGTTGGCTGTCTCCCATTAGGCCATGACTATCTACATGCTGAGTAATTTTATTCTTTATGATGGTTTCTAGCATTTTTCCTGGTACTGACGTGAGGCTCACCAGTCTGTAGTTTCCCGGATCACCCCTGGAACCCTTTTTAAAAATTGGTGTTACATTGGCGATCCTCCAGTCTTCAGGTATTAGAAATGATTTTAATAATAGCTGACAGATTACAAATAGCAGGTCTGCAATCTCATATTTCAGTTCTTTCAACACCCTTGGATGTATACCATCCGGCCCAGGTGATTTGCTACTCTTCAGTTTATCTAATAGTTGTAATATATCTTCCCGATGTATCGATATTTCCTTCAATTCTTCCGCACCTTTAAATACCACTTCAGTCATGGGTAACATCCCTACATCTTCCTCAGTAAAGACCGAAGCAAAGAATTCATTCAGTCTCTCCGCTATCGCCTTGTTGCCTCTTAGTGCCCCTTTAACTCCTCTATCATCTAATGGACCAACTGACTCTCTCACAGGATTTTTGCTGCGAATGTACTTGAAAAAATCTTTTTCACGTTTTTGCTTCCGCAGCAAGCTTCTTCTCAAATTCTCCCTTTGCCTGCTATATCAATGCCTTGCATTTGACTTGCCAGTGCTTGTGCTGTTTCCAGGTTTCGTCGTTTGGCTCTTTTTTCCATTTCCTGAAAGATGCTTTTTTGGCAACAACCTCTCTAACCTCCCCTTTAAACCATGCTGGCAGTTTTTTGGACTTCCTTCCACTTGTCTTAAAGCGTGGAATACAGTTGGTCTGGGCTTCCAAGATAGTATTTTTCAACAACACCCAAGCTTGATGTAAGTCTTTAACCTTTTGCAGCTTCTCCTTTTAGTTTTTTCTTAACTATTTTCCTCATTTTATCATAGTCTCCCTTTCGAAAGTTAAAAGGTAGTACTGTGGATTTCCTTACTATCCCTCCTCCACTAATTAAATCAAATGCGATCATGCTATGATCACTATTGCCAAGAGGCCCCAACACTCTTATCTCTTGCACAAGATCTGGTGTTCCACTAAGGACTAGGTCTAATATGGCTTCCCCTCTGGTCGGTTCATGAACCAGCTGCTCCAAGAAGCAGTCACTTATGTCATCTAGGAACTTTATCTCCCTAGCATGTCCTGCTGTGACACTGACCCAGTCGATACCGGGGTAATTGAAATCACCCATTATTATTACTGCGCTGTAACGTTTGTTAGCTTCCTTGATTTCTTTGAGCATTTCATCATCCATTTGTTCATTCTGGCCAGGTGGTCACTGCAATCGCCTTCTGCTTTTTACATGGAATTTCAATCCATAGAGATTCTACAGCAAATTTTATTTCCTGCAAAGCTTTAATCCTTTCTGACTCAATGCTCTCTCTATCATAGAGCGCAACCCCTCCACCAATTTGATCAGCTCTATCATTACGATATAGTTTGTACCCAGGTATCAGTGTCCCACTGGTTGTCCTCCTTCCACCATGTCTCTGATATTCCAATCATATCTAACCCCTCCTTTAGTGCTATATATTCTAACTCTCCCATCTTATTTTTTAGACTTCTAGCATTTGCATACAAGCATTTTAGAGACTGTATTTTATTCATTATAATTTGGCTATTGGTAGACATGGGTAATTTGGGATCTTTAAGCTCTGTCTGCTGCATACTTGAGGGCATTTGGGCTACTTTACTCTTTTTTTGGAACCTCTCTGCTTTTGGTAGTATCCTTCAAGGATACATTCTTCTGAACCATGCACTCTCGGGCGACTGTCGGCTTTCCCCTATTATCTAGTTTAAAAGCTGCTCTATCTCCTTTTTAAAGGTTAATGCCAGCAGCCTGGTTCCATCCCGGTTAAGGTGAAGCCCATCCCTTCGGAAGAGCCCCTCCTTTCCCCAGAATGTTCCCCAGTTCCTAACAAATCCAAAACCCTCATCTCTGCACCATTGTCTCATCCACGCATTGAGACTCCGGAGCTCTGCCTGCCTTTTGGGTCCTGCATGTGGAACGGGAAGCATTTCGGAGAACGCTACCCTGGAAGTTCTGGATTTCAACTTCCTACCTAAAAGCCTAAATTTAGCCTCCAGAACCTACCTACCACATTTTCCTATGTCATTGGTACCTACATGTACCAAGACAGCAGACTCCTCCCCAGCACTATCTAAGACCTTATCTAGGTGGCGCGTGAGGTCCGCTACCTTCACACCAGGCAGGCATGTTACCAGGCGATCCTCACGTCCACCAGCCACCCAGCTATCTACATGCCTAATGATCGAATCACCAACTATAATGGCTGTCCTAACCCTTCCCTCGTGGGCACATGGCCCTGGAGAAACTTCCTCATCTGCTACTCTAGCATCTAGAGAATGGACTCATTCCCTGAGAGTAAAGAGCTCCTTGCACCTAATGCACATGTAAGACATCTCACCAACTGGGAGAAAAATCATACATGTGACACTCAATGCAAAAGACTGGAAAGCCCCCATCTCACTGCTGGACTGCTGTCTGCATCTTAGTTTTAAGTTTTTGTTTAGATCTTTAAGTTCTTTACTTACTAAGGGTTGTTATGGATATTTATACCAATAAAACTGTACCTAATACGTTTAATATACCTTGTTCACCTGAAGCTTTATTAATCTCAGGTCCTTAGTATATGACTGATTTGGGTAACGAGCTTCACCTTAGAGTACCTCCTGTCTTTTAAGATGTGTAAGTACCTATAAAGCTACGATTATCCCAGGGGTGGGTGAGTGTGGGGAGAGAGGGAGGGAAATAACACTTATTAAAAGAGGGCTGCTACACAGTACCCTGTCCTGTGCTGCTGAGGTAAGCTATATTCTTATTTGATTTAAATTGTAGCTCTTTGCTGCTGCTAGGCTCTAACTTATTATGAAATTTAAACTACAAGCTCTCTGCTGGGTTCTAAATTTAACCAGAAAGCTCTCTTCGTCTTCCCCTTTTTACATGGAATTTCTATCCATAGATTCTACAGTATATTTTGTTTCCTGCAGAACTTTAATCCTATGTGACTCAGTGCCCTCTCTAAAATAGTGCGCAATCTCTTCACCAATTTGATCTATCCTATCATTGCGATATAGTTTGTACCCAGGTATCAGTGTCCTATTGGTTGTCCTCCTTCCACCAGGTCTCTGAGATGACAATCATATCTAACCTTTCAATTAGTGATATATATTCTAAATCTCCCATCTTATTTCTTAGACTTCTAGCATTTGCATTCAGGCATTTTAGAGGTTGTATTTTATTCATATTAATCTGGTTATCAGTTGATAGGGGTAATTTTGAATCTTTCAGCTCTGTACTTAAGGGCATCTGGGTTACATTTATCTTTATTGGAACCTCTCTACTGGGATGTCCTATCTTCTCTCTTTTGCTAGTATCCTTTAAGGGATACATGCAACTGTTGGCTTTTCCCTATTAACTAGTTTAAAATCTGTTCTATCTCCTTGGTAGTATGTATGGAGCCAGCAGAAGCAGTAAGTCATGGGAGACAGAGAGCTCAGGCTCTGTCCTAGACAGTATGGAGAAGGAAGGGAAGGGGGAAGTATAACGAGAGGGGCAATGGGAGGGAAAAGGGGTAGAAGGAGGAGGAAAAATGGGACATGAAAAATGGTAAGGAGGAGAAAGAGAACATAGAGAAGGGAGAGAGGGGAGCAGAGGAATCAACATGGAGTGAGGAGTGGGGAGGAAGAGTGTGTCCCCTATACCTACACCATACTATTCCTACATCCACACTTACCTAACCCCCACGCCATACCACATCATCTCGCTCACATGCACCCTCACTCCATAGATACAAGCACACTTCAGCACCCAAAGACCACTATACACCCCCATCTATACATCCCTGTTACCTTACTGAGATTCCATCAAGCCTCTTCCCATCAACTACTCAACCCAGATATCCCACTATAAGTTTGCATTTTCCAACTTGTTTCCTTTTACCAACTAAATCTTTGAAAGAAGAAACTGTGCATGTGCCTCTCCTTTATCGATTGGCATAAAAAATGGAACTTTGCCTGGGAAAATAACTGTAGCAATTAGATTGTATGCCATCGACATCTCAACTTCTACTCATTCCACTCCTAATTGTGAGCGAGAGTCATTGCCAGTAATAATTCCCCAGCCTGAGCCATCAATCAGTGGAGCATTACCATTGTAAACGCTGCATTTGTCAACAGAGAGCAACTAATGTTTTTCTCAACAGGAGCATGATGGATTGTTCTTCAATTAAAATTAATTGCCAGACTTAATCAGTATTAGATCAGGGCTGATTAAGAGTCTGTGGTCTGCCAGGCTGAGATGCTCCGAATGCACTGTGGACGCTTCTTCTAATGTACTCTGGCAAGAAAGCTACATCTCAGGAATGCCTGTTATACAAGCAAGAAGGGAGAGCAGTGTGTGTGGAGAAGAAGCAGCTTGCTAATCTTCCTTTCATTACTTTTTCTGGATAAAAGTAACATTTCATTGAGCTAGGGTCCTTTAATTTAAAGGAGAAGAGCTTGGACCCACAAAAGATGATTGTATAATTTTAGATCGTATAATTTAGTAAGCACTTAAAATCAATAAATTCAAAATTTTTATCTTGGGCTCTTCTAGGGATGTGCATGGGTGCACCTTGAAAGATTTAGTGCATGCTAAATGTATTTAACGCACACTAATCAACTTGGGAGTTATTTTAGAAGCCTTATTTGCAGTTTCAACAGGGAGAATCTGGCATTTTCGTGTATAAATTATGGTTTTAGAAAGGATTAAATTAACATGTGACTGTCCATAATATGTAGAAATTGCAAAGGGGTGTGTCGGGGGCATAGCTAGGGTGTAGATGGGTCTGAAATCTGCACATGTGTTACTCATATAGAGAATGCATGCGTTTGATCAAAATTGTTGACCCCATGATTAACAGCTTCTCCCTGCTCTTCAGTGCTGGCTAGCAGTATGAATAATGGAGGCCAGACTTGACTGTCAGTCATTAGGTGGGAGGAGTCCCCCTCCAAATCAGAGCAAGGTATAAAGGACCCTGAAATAATGGGCTTGGGGACTCATTTTCCACCAAGGAGTCTAGGAGTCTAGGCTGTAATTGTGTATAAGGGGCACTACACAGTCTGGGTGCTGCTTTGTAAATGACTAGCCAGGTCACCCATCAAAGACTGCAGTCCTCCTACAAGCTGGCTAGGTTTAACCATGGTACAAGCTTAATGTAAGGGAGGAAGAGGAGCAGAAGATCCAAAGGGATCTAGGCTATGAGGCCAGTCTACCATATCAAAGAGACTATCGGAGGGCCTGAATACCTTGGTCCAGAGGTGGCCTAGGGAAGGGGTATTGCATGTGTTTCTCCCATGGTTGAGTGGTACAGAAAGTGGAGGCACATCTAGGGCTGGTGATCATAGTGGCATCAGATTGGTCTCCGTGGCCATGGTATGTGGATATAGTGCATCTGGCGGTGGTGGATCTGTTTTCATTACTGGCGGTGCCTAATCTCCTGTTTCAGGGTCCGCTTCTCATGCCAGAGGCTCATCAGTTCTCACTTATGGCCTGGCTCTTGAAAGGGCTAGGTTGAGGAAAAAGTTATTCTCCTTAGGTGATAGCCACTCTGCTTAGGGCATGCAAGTGTTTCACCTCTCTGGTGTATGTTTGGGTATGGAGACTGAGAGCTGGTGTGAGGACAGAGACTTGTGCCCCTTAAGTGCTTCACTGCCCAAGATGTTAGCCTTTTTGCAAGCAGGGCTGGAGAAGGGACTTGCACATAATTCACTGAGAGTGCAAGTGGCAGTGTTAGGCTGTTTTAGGGGAAGAGTCCAGAGGTTTTCCTTTGTGGCTCATACTGTAGCTGTCCGGGTTTTTTTTGTGTGAGAAGTGAAGCATGTACATTCTATGGAACATGCAAAGGTCTCTACATGGAATCTTAATTTGATGCTAACAGCACTGACGAAAGTTTTATTTGAACCCATCATGGTGTCTTCTGTGAAAAACTTGAAGGTGGTGTTCTTAGTGGTCATCTGTTCAGCACAAAGAGTCTCACAGCATCAAGTGTTAACAATGTAGGGAACCTTTTTTATTGATTTTAAAGAAGGTGGTTTTTTTTGAGTGGTGCCTTTGTTTCTGCCTAAAGTGATATCTTTCTTTCATCTTACTTGGTGACATTACTAGTTTTTGCATCTTCAGGCGAGGATGCAGAGGCTTGGGCCTTGCAGAGGTTGTAGGTCTGACGTGTTCTCGGGCAGTATTTGAAGAAAACACAAGAGATGCACTATCTGTTTGTGCTTTTCGGAGGATTGTGCAAGGTTGAGGTGGCCTCTAAAGCCTATCTGCTGAAAGGGCAAACAGTACTAGTTGGGCTTAGGACCCATTCTACTCGGGTCCAAGTGTCGTCTTAGACAGAATATGGATTTGTGACACCTGTAGAAATCTGTAAAGCGGTGTAATGGTCTACCCTGCATTCCTTCACTCACCATTATCATCTGGATGTGCAGGTGCAGAGAGATGCACAGTTCTGCAGGCTGGGCTCTCCTGTCCCCCACCCCGTTATTAGGCTTTAGTAAGTCCCATGCATCTAGGCTGGACTGGACTGGAGGGACCATGAGGAAGGTAAAATTTAAACCTTACCTGATAATTTTCTTTCCTTGAGCTCTTCCAGTCCAGTCCAAAACTGTTCTTTCTCTTCTGTGCAGATTTCAAGCTCGGCTGAATACAGTTTTGACTACTCTGTCTGAAAGGTGCTGCCTGGCTCCACTGCATGATGCGGTGTCTTCATTGTTATGTATTTTTCTGGGGGTCTGGCTCCAGTGGATATCATTCTTCAGTTTCCAGACCCTCCTCAGTGCAAGTGTATATATTGGAGTTGTACTAGTTGTCCATTTTGATAACATTTCGATATTGCTAATGACCATGTTTGGGGAGTCTGCTTTGTTACAGAAATGTCGGTGTGAGGTGGCTGCACAGGATTCTTATGGGGGGGGGGCATCAAGCCACTGGTTCTCTGTCTCAGTCTGCTGATAGGGATGCATGGACTCACACATCTGGCCCAGACTGGAGGAACTCGAGGAACAAAATTAGCAGATAAAGGTCTATTTTCACCATCATCTGTAAAGAGATACACCTTACCCGATAGCCCTTCCACAATGTAACTTACAAAACCTGTTAAAAGAACCAGGTCAAGGACTGATCCCTGTGGCACACTGCTGGTAACATCCTTATTCTCAGAGTGAACTCCATTTACCATTATCCTTTGTTGCCTCTCGCTCAACTAAGATCTAACCAAGTCGGTCGCTTTAGGACCCATCCCCAGGATTCTCAATTTAGTTATAAGTCACTTATGTGGAACAAAATCAAAGGCTTTTTTGTATGTAACGTGTCATAAAGTGTGCAGGTGTAGGGCACAGTATAAATGCTGAAATAGTAGCAGTTTGTAGATCTATCATAGCCACAACACTTTTGGCAACTTTCACTCAGACCAGTAGTCCATTCTGAGTAAATGACTGCTATATTTAGTCATCTCAATCTGAAGCCACTTGCTTGGATCTGAGGGTAATTGAAAATGGTCTCCCTACAAGCAGTCAGTGGTTCCTCTGCAGGCCAGAGCAAGCATTATTAGGAGAAGGGTTAATATGCTATTAGTAGACTTAAGGGCCCTTTTACTAAATCCCACTAAGGTTTTGCACCTAACACGTGTTTTTAATGCATGGTAAGTGCAAAGCCTCCATGTTAACCATCAGGGGCATGACCAAGATATTCCTGAATGTATATGTTAATGTGCAGCACAATTAATGCAGACGCGCTTAATATTACGCATGGGGGTATTAGGTGCACCAGCGCTAATTAGTGTTCGATCACGGTCAATGTGCTAATGTGCCCTCCTTGCCCACACTCCTGTTGACACTCTGCATTAGCACACAATTGCCAGTTAACGTCCATTTTGGCCGCTGATAGCTGGCATGCCCTTTGATGCCACTTAGTTTGATAGCCCGCACTTTACTAAAGACATCAAATAAACCTCAAACCTTGAATATTGTCTTTTTGCAAGCAGCTGAAAAAAAGGAGATGGACACAAAGATGCTATAAATTTATTGCATTAGATGCCAAGAGCATACCTGGAATTCACATTATTAGATGATCAGTGAAAGGGTTATGCTGACAGACAGAACTTTCAAATGAATATTAATGCATTAAAAACTGATGACGAAAGTAGTATCTTGAATGGATAATAAAGATAATGAAAAATGGGCCATGCTTAACAAGAACTCAGTAAAGCATGCTGCCCTTCGCGCAGGCAATAGTGCAGTCTTTGCACAGAATTTTCTGGGTTAGTGTGGGCACAGAATGCAGGAAGGAATCTAACGCCAGCACAATCAATGCACAAATGCCTGCACCACGCATTTTAACCCACAAGGCAATTAGCTGTGGAGCACAGATGCAGAGAAGTGCGTAGAAGACGAGAAGGCTGAGCTGAATGCTAATATTTTAATGCAAGATCTGAGGAGACATTGAGGGTTAGCTCATAGGTCTGTGGTCAGTACTGATGAAGACTATCCCTGTTTCCTCAGTATACAGCACCCACATCTTTTTTTTTCCTGGCTTTGCAGAAGAGAGGGCTGAAAATAAATAGCAGGAGACGTGTGCTGGAGCAACATTTTAGGCGCATGTGCTTGATCTGGAGGACACACAGCAGTATTATTTTGTGGGTTTCATTCTGCACAGAATTAGATTATCTGGTGCAACAACAGCAATTTAGGATATGCATGCAAGTGGCAAACAATTTTTTTGTGCATGCAGGATATACAGTAGGTGCTGCTAATCCTGACCCCTGTGTGTTTGTGCCTGGGTTGCTCTCTGTATTTAGCGCAGACATTTTACACACAGCTTTTTTGCATGCTGTTCACTTAAAACATTGCTGAACAAAACTGCGCTAAACTTGCATTAGGAAAGTCCAAGCTAGAATTTTAGCAATGGGCTTTAGTGCAGAGTTTCTGCATCAAGCCCTTAGTTTGTAAGTACAATCAGAGATTTAAACCACCCCTAAAAAGCTAAAATCCACATTAACACACATTAATACCCGATAATCATTAATCCCCTTAATCCTTAATAACCTATTTCTGCAAGTTAGCAGTATGGAATGGATGTTCCTACTTGGGATCCGAGGGCTACAAGGGCTACTTCCAAATGACACAGACTGATGCTGGATTTGAGCAGAAGAGTAGCCTAATGGTTAGAGCACTGGTTTGGGAACAAGAAACCAACATTTGATTCCCATTAATACTCCTTATGGCCTTAGGCAAGTCACTTAATTCACCATTGCCACAGAAAAATCCAAGTTAGCAATGTTCCTGTTTACTGTACATTAACAAGTTTAAGTTACAGTGTAAACCACTTTGACTGAAATGATAAAAGCAGTATAAAAAACCTGTTAAATAAATAATCCTAGTGTGGGATTGAGCCTAGCTAGTACTTAGATGGGAAGGCTGGTAGAAGGCAATATCAAATATCTGAATACTTTGCCAAGTAAAGGTCACAGGCAACATGGTAATACTGTGGTTCTGAGATCCTCAATGCCCAGCAAGAGAGATTTAAAAAATCACTGTTTGACAGGCATCAACACCCTAGAGGACAGAAGTCCATATATGTTTGCGGGACTATTGTTTAATTGTCTTTGTGTTCCTGCCTGGAGCTCTCCAGAAGCATAGTATAGAAGGCTGAATATTAAAATAAAACATATTATAATAAAGTGAGTGTAACTGAATTCTAGTGTGTACTACATTCTGAATTGAAACTATTGTCTCTGTTCACTGACGTCTATCCATTCCACGAGCAGTTCATCCCATAGCTTATTCCCATTTATGTCTTAGATTCTCCATCTGTGCTATGTCCCAAGGTGGTAATATTTTGTAAAGGCTGTCTTCCTTTTAGTGATTTATCAACAAAAACAGCATTTTTAATTGTTGTTTTGTTTGTAATTTATTGCATTTTTATGGGTTGTTTTGTATTTAGAAAATGTTTATATTGTTTGGAAGCAATCCGTGTTTTATTGCGAGTCATCCTGAGTGTTTCTGGAAGGATGGGACATAAAACCAAACAAACAAATAAAACAGAAGAGGAATGTGGCATATCTACCTTCATCATCTCATTTCAGAACTAGACATCAACCATATCGGGCCTATAACTGTTGACTGGACAGCTTCTTAATTATATCTCTACTATTTAGACTTGTATGCTAAAATAATTACAGAATATTAATGCAGAGCACCAATGACTATAATGTGTGGTTATTTGTACTACTCTTCCATTGGCGCAACCCTCTTGGGTGAAGATTAGTTCCTATCTTTTCTCACTTTCAACAAGTGACCTTAAATTACTTCTCTAACACTTTTCAAAGTTTTGTACCATAATTTTGGGCTCTTGTAAACACACCATACTTTATAGTAATTCTCTCTTTATCAGTACCTTCACATTGCATGGTGGCAAAAATCTGGTCAGAAACATTATCAGCATCCTAATTAGAAAAAAAAATCCTTCTGTTTATATATTAGCATCCAAGATACTGGAAAATGCATCTCAACTCCTCAACCAGTGAAAAGCATTGTGAGCCTGATATTTAGAACCCTTAGCTGGATGGCCAAGAGAAGACTGTCTGGAAAAGGGTGCTGACTGGATAGTGCCTCTGAATATCTCCACAGAGCACCCCTGTACTATTCAGTGGGCAGAGTAAGGGTGGTACCACTGCTGTCCGGATAAGTGCCAATTTATCAGCATAGCAGTGATTTTCAGTCGTCACTTGTCTGGATAAGTTAGCGTGCATGTGAAACATTCCTGAGTTGTTATCCAAATAAATGGCAACTGAAAATCACCACTATCAGGATAAGTCAGCAATTATCCAGATAGCAATTTCAGTCCAGATATCACTGGTCAACAAATTTTTACAAAAGTCATGTTACTGAAATAAAAATAGTCATTTCTTATCAATTTTTATATGCTGAACATGAATATCACCGTGAAATTGCAAAGTTGGCTCTAGGTTTTTTGTAATCTACAAGAATTAATGTTTACATCACGAAATGCATGTCAATAGTAAATATGTAATAGGCCTTCGGTTAATACTTGTAAAAAAACAAGTCATAGACTACTTCTTAGATTTTTTCGCCTGTCTCTTGTACAGCTGTTCGGGAGCTTCTCTGGGGAGTGTCCAGCAGTAGTCAGCCAGCATTGTAGTGGACCATTTTCCCTGGTATCTTTGCTCCATTGTTGCGATATCCTGGTGAAAACGTTCGCCCTGTTCATCACTAACCATACCACAGTTGTCAGGAAAGAAATCGAGATGGGAATCAAGAAAATGGATCTTTAGAGACATATTGCAGCCAATTTTTTGATACTGCATCAGCATGTCTTCTACTAGTTCCTTGCAGTTTTCTGCCCTAACATTCCCGAAAAAGTTTGTTGACACTAGGCGAAAAGCATTCCATGCTTGTTTCACATCACCCTGCAGCAAGTTGTTGAACCGGTCATCTCTGAAGAGCTCTCGAATCTGAGGACCCACAAAAACTCCCTCTTTAATCTTTGCTTCGCTGAGTCGAAGGAATTTTTCATGCAGGTATCGGAAAGCTGGCGAAGTGCGGTCCATGGCTTTCACAAAGTTTTTCATCAAACCTAGTTTGATGTGAAGGGATGGTAACAGGATTTTGTGAGCCTCAACCAGAGCTGGGTGCTGGATATTCTTCTCTCCAACTGTTACATTTTGTCTGCGATTCCATTCCTTCCGCAAGTAGTACCAATCCCTTGCTCGGCTATCACTATATCCCTGCTGCAATCCCATTAAAAGGGCAACTACCTTCAAGTCACCACAGAGGTGCCAGCTGTACTTGTTATAGTTAATGGAAGTCAGTAGATGCTTTAAGTTATCGTATGTCTCTTTCATGTTTACGGCATGCGCTACTGGAATAGATGGAAGACGGTTTCCATTGTTCAAAAGCACAGCCTTCAGACTTAGTTTCGAAGAGTCTATAGTTTCCAGTCTTGTGGGTCATGAGTGATTTTTAAGGCATTCATGAGGCTTTCAATATCGGAACAGAATACCAGATTGCTTTCCTTTCCGACTGCGTATAGTACACTGCTGACATCAGATGGTTTCAGCAGCCGTCTGTCAGTAGTATTGCATTGCATCAGAAAATGATGCAATCAACTCTGGATGATGTGTGCATGCTGGTATTATGCAATGTGATGCAATATTACATCATTCAAGGCTTATTTGGGATGTTGTTGATGTCCTACTGGATAAATTTACATGGTGAAACGTCAAACATGAACTACATGCAATATCTTCAAAACGAGAGCCAATAAATTTTTTTAAATGTTATATTCGTGTTCAGCTCACCAAGATACTACAGATTAGGGCCTTTTAAAGTCAGTAATGATTTAAGTGTTGACCAGTGTATTCAGAGGCAGCCACTATCTGGATACTGCTGTTGATTAAGATAATGAGGGCAGCACCGTGATCACTGGACAGCTTTTCAAATATTGGGCTTTTTGAAAATTAGCTTCTATTTTGTTTCATTTCATTTATTAGAAATTTGCTTGCTCTTCAAAAACCCAGAGCAGCTTACAGCAAAACATACATAATAAAATAGTTTCATTTCCCTTGTTCTGTTATTTCCTTTGTTTCAGTTTCTAGGTTATTTTGTTTAATTTATTTTGTTTTCATTTTGTATCCATAGATGGTTTATGGTTTAGCCATCCTTTATCATCCTTTACTGTGTGTATCAGAGCATTTTACAGACATATACTAACAGGCCCTCTTTATTCCCTTGTCTCCAAAGGGCTCACAATCTAAGCGTACCTGAGGCAATGGAGGGTTAAGGTGGCTTGCCCAAGGCCACAAGGAGTGGACATGGGACTAGAGACCCCAGTCCCTCCAGCCTGAGGTTACTTGTCGCTACATGGGAATTGAACCCCTGGCCCCCTGACCTGAGGTATTCTGTCCCAACCACTGAGCTATTCCTCCCATGTCAATAGGAAAAGCAAATCTTCCTAATTTTGAGTTTAATATTGGGGTTTTCCATCCAGGTTTTATGAATCAGGAAGTCAAGCATCAGAGGCAACAGCACCCATGGCACCAGGAGTGGGGCAAAGTGGCATGAAGCCTGGCATGAACATCCATGGCACAATGAGAGGGGCAAATTGACCAAGAGTGGCAAGGATACCCAGTGGTGGCCCAATGGGGGTGCGGGGCTATGTGCGGAGACTCGGTGCAGGGCCTCATTTGCATAAACATTGGCATAATGTTACCATACACTAACTTTTAGTAAACATGCCTCTTAATGAGTGTATGGATAAAGAAAGACTAAAACATTTCTACATTACTATAAACCAGTGCCAACCGCCAGGCACATTAGGAACTACTACAAACACTGCCCATTTAGAACCCCTTAATTATGTATTGCAAGACCACATGAAATCAACCTATAAATATCCACCCACACTATCGATTTCCTCAAACGCACTAAATTTATAAGAACCGGCTACCCTACCCAAACATGAATATGTATGTGTATGTGTTATTTTTGTTGGATCACTCACCATGAGGGGAAATTCCTCTCCTGCAGTGAGTCCTCCATTTTATTCAAATATAAAAGACCTCAATAGGTCTAAATACTGGATTTGGCCGCATAAATAGCTTTCGTTCTGATGTGGAATGTTAGAACTGTGTACTTCAAAAGTTCTATCTTCCCAAATTATCAATCTTGTAATGCTGCCTTGAATAACATGAAATGTTCTAACACTTAGCTGATTGTGATGTTTGCTTCAGTCCACCAGCAATGATGATAATTCTCACCCTTCCGGGCTATGACACCAACCACATTTGGTGTCGGTCCGCTGTGGTTAATCTCCGTCCAACAGCAATGATGACTATTCTCTTCTTTCTGGGTTATGGCATCAACCGCAATTGGTTTTGGTCCGCTGTGGTTAGGCAAACATACTAAAATCAAAGGTTCTCGCAACACCAATTGGTGTTTCAAGCCGTTCAGCCTCAAAGCTCGTCTTCAGTCAAATTTAGAACCCATAGCAAACCCGCCGTATCCTAACAGCACTACCAGGACTCACAAAGCATCATACTCTACCTATCAAAAGGCAACACTGCAAATATTAAACCAATACATTTCAGAGAATAAGAATACATGACCTACTGGGGAAAGAGAACAAGTGGTAATGTCAAATAGGAATTACATAAACAGAATACCTCAGCTCAGTTACACGTGCAGAACATAGATCATCACGAAACAAGGAATCACAATTTAGAAACAGGAAGACAATTCAACTGGGAACCCCAAAAGCCAAACTTGGAATGTACAACAACACTGTAGAAATAAAACTATAAATTAATTTCCTATTCTACTAAACAAAGCACAGACGTTCCCAGAGCTGACATATTTCAGTTAATAAATTCAAAATTAAGAGATTTTTCTACCTTCTGTGCATTTTTTTTTCAGTTGCAATTGCTCCAGCCACTTTCTTCAGGTTTCTTCGTGTCTTCTGCTAACTCTCCATCATCTGCTGTCCATTTGTCCCTTTCTTCTCTCTTCTAGTTTTTTTCCATTCTCTCTCTACATCTGCTTTAACATATTAATCTTTCTCCTTTTGCTCTTTCCTCATTCCTATTTCATCCACTCAAATTTTACCCCTCCATCCTCAATCCCCACTTACTCTCCCAATACCCAGCCAATTGTAGATTTGTCTTCCCTCCCACACAAAATACTTTTTCCCTCTCCATTTCACTGTCCCAGCCCCATCCCATTCTAATCCTCCTCCAACATCAGCTCCCTTCTAGTTCCAGCCCCACCCAGCATCCGCTCCCTTCTAGTCCTCACATCAGCTCATTTCCATTCCGAGCCCCCCATCAGCTAATTTCAGCCTCAATAATCCTAATAATACCTCCACACATTTTACCTGTTACACCCTAATCACACACTACTCACATTCACCTTATAGACTCAAATGACACACAGAACAACCATGCTTCTAAAAGTGTCTTACACCTGCATCCTCCTAACAATCCTAATTGACCTAACACTAAGCCTTAACAGTAAAAACTACAAGACAATTCCTATCATACAACGAACCGGAACAACCTCCATATTAGTTATTATTCCCCACACAACCAGACTAAAATAAACTACCACAGACTCATCCAAATAAAACAAATTAATCTACAACCTGCCACCCAGTTAAACCTCCACCATAAATCAACATCTTTATCATGCACCCTTATAAATGCCCGATCATTGAAAAATAAAATCCCTATAATTAATGATCTACTGACTGACTCAAAACCTGATATACTATGTATAACTGAGACTTGGCTCTCAGATACAGATACAGTTCTCCTAAATCAACTTGACAACTCAAACTATGATATCTCCTACTCACATAGAGCTAACAAAAAAGGAGGTGGTGTATTGATTATGACAAATAAAAACCTAGAAGCTAAAAAAATTCTAGCTAATTCAAACAATAACATGGACACTCTCATAATAAAAATCGACCACCTTAAAATTTGTTTAATTTATAGACCCCCCAACCAAAACGCAGACAGCCTCCACTCACTAACTGAACTCTTCAACTCATCCTCAGATCAGAATCCTCTAATTGTCCTAGGAGATTTCAACCTTCCTTCACTACCAATAAATGAATCCAACCTTTTTCTTGAAACGATATCTGATATAGATTACCATCAAGTAATAAACATACCTACCCACACCAAGGGTGGCACTCTTGATCTTGTACTACTACCCAACATAATCTTCAAACTGTTTAAAACAGACTCTTTAGAATGCTCTCAAATACCTTGGTCTGATCATCACCTTATCAAACTAAACCTCAACTACAATACCAACCGCAACATAAAACATACAAGAAATGACCAGAACTTAAAATTTAAGAAATTTAATGAAACTGAGTTTCTGGATTCTACAATCCCTCTCCTTACCCCATCCCCAACAAACCTGGATGAAGCAGTCAAAAACTGGCATACTACCATAAACAATGCAGCCAAAATAAATCAAATTAATAAAAAACTAACCCACTCAAAAACCAACAGTACACCATGGTTTAATAGCACATTAAAACAAATGAAAAGAGATCTAAGAAATCTAGAACGTAAATGGCGTAAAACTAAATCCACCATTGAGAAAGAAATATATTACAACCACCTCACTCAATATAAAGACGCCATAGATAGTTCAAAGAAAAATTATTACGCTACAATTCTATCAAAATCATATAATAGACCAAGAGAACTATTTTCCATTGTTAGCAACCTAACAAACTCTTCTTAAACCTCTAGCAAGGAAATCACTGAAATATCAGCACAAACTCTAGCCAATTATTATCAAAACAAAACAAAACATTCACCAATGACCCTAGACCCCATATACAAACCTCTCCATATGCTAAATGAATGGCCAGAATTTCACCCTATATCCAAAACATCATTGAAGAATATCATTCTCAATCTCAACACCACAACTTCTTATCTCGACCCCTGCCCAGTAATCTGGATAAAAAACACACTCCCAACTCTTCTATCCTTTATACTCCCTATGGTCAATCTATCATTACTCCAAGGTTACCTCCCACCTACACTTAAACATGTACAAATCAGACCAATCCTGAAGAATAACACACTTGACAAAACATCCCCAAAATCCTACCGACCTATCTCAAGTATACCATTCTTAGCAAAAGTCATCGAAAAAACTGTACAAATACAAACACAAGAATTCCTTGATTCATCCTACCCTCTTGACGACCAACAATATGGATTTCGTCCCAAGCATGGAGTGGAAACACTTCTGACTGTTCTAACTGATACACTACTAAGAGGAATAGACAACCACAAAAAAGCCTTCATCCTCTTATTCATCGACATATCAGCCGCTTTTGATAGTGTTCACCATTCAATAATGCTTAACAACTTAAGATACATAGGAATATATTCCACAGTCCATAAATGGTTCACTTCTTATCTGAGCAATAGAACCCAAAATGTCAGAATAGGCAATCAAACATCTGAATCATATAAATTTGAAACAGGTTTACCACAGGGCTCAGCTCTTTCAGCTCTGCTATTTAATATATACATAAAACCAGTTTGCAATATCTTTAAAAAATATGGCATACTCTATCATCTATATGCAGATGATATTATGATGTACATCCCATTCACAATCCCTAACATACCACTGCAACTCCTATCAGATTGTTTTAATGATATAACTTTATGGCTAAATGCCCACAATCTCCAAATAAACCATTCAAAAACTGAAGTGCTAATTGTCACTAAAAATCATGATTATACCCCTCCAACGCATATAACACTTCAAAACCAGGAAATTAAAATAAAAAATGAAGTGAGATACTTAGGAGTTATCATAGATAAACATCTCACACTAGATACCCATATCAGAAACACCACAAAGAAAATTTATTTCAAACTCAAAATACTTAAACAACTTAGACCTCTTGTATACATACATGATTTCATCAGTATAATTCAAGCTACCATAACCCCCCACTTTGATTTTGCTAATCTTATATTAGCAGGTACATCAAAACAAAACATTAAAAGACTTCAACTTGCACAAAATTCAGCAGCTAGGATCATAACGAAAACACACTCACATCAACATATAACACCAATACTAGCATCCCTTCACTGGCTGCCAATTCAAAGCCGGATAACATAAAAAACACTAATAACTACTTTTAAAACACTATTTGATATGGCACCATGCACATTAAGTAACTTAATTACTAAAGAACATTCAAAACCTACTCAAAGAAAAGGTCAATTAAATAAACTCAAAACCCCCAAAGACTTCATAAAAACAAATAAATCAACAAACAACAGAGCGTTCTCACATGCAGCCCCAATAGCCTGGAATTCCCTCCCAGTTGAACTAAGAATGCTAACAGAGATTAATGAATTCCGCAAAAAAATGAAAACCCACCTTTTTACAATACACTACAATAACATAGACCAGCCCTCAAAAGAATTAGATAAAGGCTAATCAGTTTCTGGTTAACATCTTACTATAACAGAAAAAGAAAACCCTCCCCATCTAAATCTGAACTACTCATTACGATAATACCCTACATAAAATGTATATGTATATAATGTATATAGTGTTGCACTGTTCCGCGCTAATCTGTTTAACATTTTCTGTTAATTTTACATTGTTTATAGATATATGTTATATGTAAAACAAACTATGCTTTGTTGACTGTTATTTGTGAACCGCAGCTGATCCCCAGAAGCCGCGGTATATAAGTGCTTGTTAAATAAATAAAATAAATTTCCAATTCTATCCTAGCCACACCATCATCCCATTTCCAGTCCTAGCTCCCCCATCCATTTCCAGTCCTATCCGAGTCCCTCCATCAGCTCATTTCCAATCCCAGCCCCGCATCATCCCATTTCTAGTCCTTTCCTAGCCCCACCATCAGCCCATGTCAAATCCTTGCTCCCCTGCACTCAGCCCATTTCCATTCCAAGTCCCCGTCCCCATCAGCTATTTGAAGTTCAAGCCCCCCTTCCACTCAGCCCATTACCAGTCCTAGCAACCCCCCAGCCCATTACCAGTCCTAGCCCCCCCCCCCCATAGCCCATTACCAGTCCTAAGCCCCCAACAGCCCAGCCCTAACCATTTAGCTTGGCCTATCATCGAACTTGTAAATAGTTACTCTGCTACAGTTGTGTTAGCTGAATGTGTAAATAGTTCACCCAGTTACAGATCCAATTCCTGATCCTGTTCAATGTAGCACTAGGCATTTCTCATTGTCTCTTGCAAGAATTGTTAACTGTAAACCGCACTGATACTGAAGAGCATGGTATAAAAAAAAGCTTTTAAATAAATAAACAGCCCACTTCCAGTACTAACCCCCCCAATCACCCCATTTTCAGTCTTAGCCCCCCCCCCCATAGCCCATTACCAGTCCTAACCCCTCTCCCCCCATCAGCCCAGGTAGATTAAAAAAAAAAATAACCAGCTGCCGCTGCTGCCGTGGCAGCGGCAGAATCAAGCGTCCTGCGGGGCCCCATCTGTTAAGCCCGCCGGGGCTGATGGGAAACAGTTTCCCATCAGCCCCGGCGGGCTTAACAGAGCAACGAGAAAGGGAAATTCTCCCTTCGTGGCTCTGAAAGCCGACGCTGAGGGAGCTGATGCTGCAGGGAGGGCTCTGCCAGGCAGGGGGGCCCCGCGGGACGCTTGATTCTGCTGCTGCCATGGCTGCAGCAGCCGGCAGTTTGTTTGTTTTTTAATCTACCTGGGCTGATGCAGAATGTTTGCATTCCCTGTGCAAACAACGTTCTTGCTCAATGGACTGGCCGGCCCTGAGGATACCCCCATGGCACAGTAGAATGATCCAAGTGACCGAACAATGACAGAACATTTGATGGCATCATGAGAGGGACAACACAATACCACTAATGCCAGGAAAACCTCAAGGCTAAAAAGAGAAGTAAGACAAAACATCAGCATGAACAGCCCAAGATACGGAAAGAAGTGAAGGGAAAAAGATTTGTTGTTTGTGTGTTTTTTTGGTATTTGGGGGCAAAACCCCCAAGTGGAACCAAGAGAGCTGCAAGGCAGCAGGAGTAGGCCAGGTATCAGCAACAGCTAGAGTGGTGAGAGTCCTAAGGAATCTCAAGAAGGGGAGGAGAAGAGAAGATCTTTATTTTTCTTTTTTTTTAAATATATTTTTATATCTAGAGACAAAACATCTCATTGGAACCAACAGAATGTCAGGGTATCAGCGGCAATAACACGAGTAGCAGCAACACAGTGGAGTGTTCAAGGCAAAAAGTGTGGGCATTAGTTCAGTGGGGATGAATCTTCAATGGTTTTGCCATTGGGCAGGATAACGCTGAAGATGTATAATGTAGTTGTGTGCGCAGTTCTGCCACTCACATGAAAGGTCAGGAAAACCCAACAGAGTGAGGGCTCCTTTAACAAAGACCAGCTTTTCCACCAAGTCTGGTTCCAGCTTTGACCATAGATTGGCATGAGAGATATTAGTAAGATGATTAGCTGCAGCAGGGGAGAGCTGAGCAATATCCAGCACTGGAGCCATTCTGTGTATGGAGGACCTTCCTTCTTTGATGCCTCCTGCTGAGTGGCCCTGGCTGCTAGTGTTTTTATCTGCATCATTGTGTCTTGTTGATGGTCTCTGTAGTCAGGAAGGGCTAAGGGGAGCACTCTATTTTAGAGCCAGGAAAGTTGAAGGCACCAGCATTAGAGGTATGAGGGCCTCAACTCTAGATTGCTGGGGTTGGAGCAGTGCCTGTTGCTTGGAAATTTTCTGGGAGAAGGGACAGTTCCTGGCATGGGAAGAGCATGCCTGTGCTCTGTGGAGGCTCAAGGCATCATTGCCCCTACTTGTCCACAGCACTTATACAATGTCAGTTTTGCCATGTCATGAAAGAATCAGGAAGGACATGATGTTGCCTCATCTGTGTCCCTGATCTGAGTCTTGGTCAATGGAGGCACTACACCAGACTTTTGCATCCAGTCTATCCTCAGGGTACACCTTGATACTGAGCACAACCCATCAAAGCTGTAGAGCTGCACAGCATGGGGAGGGATAATTGATGGTCGTGCCTTGTGGGCTATGCATCTGGCAGAAGCACACAACAAGGGGATCAGCTAAGGGAGAACTCCTCCTCTGATCGGAGTACTGTCCCCACCTCTCTGGAGGGAGATTGGCTTTTCATGACACCATAGTTACACGCTCTACAGAGAAGAGAGATCTTGGTGAAGGTCACATACCAGCTTGATGTGACAAGTGCAGTGAAGATGAGGCTCTTCAGATGTCTGCCAGCCCTCCTGGAATGCCAGTGTCCCCAGAGGGACTGACCTTGTGTCTTCCTAGAGGAGACATGGAGTGATTGTCTACCTTCATACCGGAGGCTTGGAAAGTAAATTAAAAGAAAAGAGATACTTCAAATGTAGAAAACCAAACTAAAGTAGTGATGAGCAGGGAAATATGTGTACCTGGCTGGGTGGATAGAACAGACTGGAAAGAAAATGGGTGGACACGATGGTGGAGGATGGCTGGTACATGCTCAGAGGTCTTTCTAGGCTTTTCCGAGCTCTAGAAGAACGAATCTGTCCATGGTGCTGTCAGATAATGTCACCCATGTGTGGCTGACTCATCCTGCTTGTCTGTGGAGAATGCCGCAATCTGTATAGTGCCAACACCTAATCATGTTATGCAGGCATTCAGCGGCAGCCTCTAAAGACTGGATTTGTTTACCCATGGTGGCTGGGGTTTAAAAAATTATGCTGGCAACCATAGGATCACTATTTACCCCCATTGTTTTTATTACTTCTGTGGCGACCAATAATTATACCTGGAATCTCGGTGGCAGTCAACACGTAAGAATCCTGTCACCTCACAGCTCACGATTCTGTCCTGCTTACAGTCCTCAGGCAACTGGTTATCTAGGATTCTATTTCTTGTTTTTCCTTTTTTGAGAAACTGCTCTTGTGAGATAGGATAAGGGACCTCGTTCACTGCTACCCTAAATTATAATAGCCTTATTCACTGTCAAGTTTCTTCTTCAAACCCTCAATGCAGTGCCATCCTTAACTTTTATTTTTCAGTTTCAGATTTTCATTTTTTTCAATCAATGATTCTTATCTTTCACTGGCTCTGTATGTGGTTGGCATGGAACAACTCCCCCACTTGTGGGGCCCTGTATCCCACAACAGTGTTTTTCAGATATCACCAATCACCAACAAATTACTCAGGACAAACTTCTGCTCAAATGCAAAGCTTCTTTATTCGGTATACGAAAAGCAAAATAAATCACCAATGCAGAGAGCAAAAGACTCTGTCTGAGAGTGTGACAGGCAACCCCCTCTCTGCTCCAGGATCAGAGAGCAGATTGCCCACTGAGTTGTGGAGCCGTCTTCTTATATAGATCTTCTCTGTCACAAACTTCTAGAAAGTCTGATGTCATCCTCAGTTATTCTGTAAAAGTCAGAGTTTCAGAGAAGATCTATATAAGAAGACGGCTCCACAACTCAGTGGGCAATCTGCTCTCTGATCCTGGAGCAGAGAGGGGGTTGCCTGTCACACTCTCAGACAGAGTCTTTTGCTCTCTGCATTGGTGATTTATTTTGCTTTTCGTATACCGAATAAAGAAGCTTTGCATTTGAGCAGAGGTTTGTCCTGAGTAATTTGTTGGTGATTGGTGATATCTGAAAAACACTGTTGTGGGATACAGGGCCCTACACACTGTACCAACGTTTTATCAGCAGTAATTTACTGTGCCTTGTTTCTCTCTTTCTCATTCTCTTCCCAACTAGAACAGATAAGCTGAATGAATGAGTTCATTTTTCCCAAAGCTGTCCAATAGTAAGGTTATCTTGTTTCCTAATAAAGATTATCTAAGTAGCGCTCACTCTCTGTCACACATCTAAGTTTTTCTACAAGACAGAACTTTTCCCAGTTTTACACTTATCAAATGGACTTTTTCTGGGCTGCATTACAAGTCACCTCAAATTGTATTTTTTCCAATTTAAAATTTGAGCAGCCCTCTGATATGTCTCTGTTCTGTCCAATAGCCCATCCCATTTGGTCCAACCATCCAGTGTAACTGTTACGTCAGCCTCCTGGCCTTAGGGAGCTTTCAGCTGATTGCCTGCTGCTTCAAAGGCAAGGTTCCAAAGAGGG
Organism: Ichthyophis bannanicus; assembly: GCA_033557465.1. Lineage (NCBI taxonomy): Eukaryota > Metazoa > Chordata > Amphibia > Gymnophiona > Ichthyophiidae > Ichthyophis > Ichthyophis bannanicus. The sequence goes on along the minus strand of CM066049.1, from coordinate 77,835,506 downwards.
AATCCTTGTTTAAGTGTGTTTTGCATAAACGATAGCGCCTATTGCTGAGGGTTTTGTTTTGTTTTTTTGTTGACGAGGTTTTGTATGTCCATATGCATCTGTTTGTGCATAAGCATGCACAAATAGTGCCTATCCTCCTGCCTCCTTCACTTCACCTCGCATCATTTTTCTAGTTTTGATAGCCGGTGCCTGTGGGGACCCCATCTCCTACCAGCAGAAGAAGTGGCGCAAGAAGAGCAGCTGGATAATGGTGTGGTGCACACTTCCTCCACCATGATCAGCTCTGTGCATGGTTGACCTTTTTGTCACCCATTCCTGTAGCTAGATGCAGCTCCTTAAAAATGCCGTGGAACACATTTCTCTCACCGTGATTGTCTCTGCACGGTTGGGCACCATGGTGGAAAATGTTCTAGAGAGCTCCCAGTTTCAAGTCTCATGGGACTTGAAATCATGAAATCACCTGAACTTTCCTCTACCACGGGGCTCAACCATGCACAGAGTTGATTGTGGTGGACCGTGGAGGAAGTGTGCCCTGCGCCATTATCCAGTGGCTCTTTTTGAGAGTCACTGGGTAGAGCTTGGGGGGTGGGGCCTTAAAAAGATACTGTGAAAAGTCTGTAGGGCTCATGAGAGGGAGAGAGGATGGGTGAAGCCTGGGTGGGTATAACTGTAAGAAGCCTGGGTCCATGAGAGGGAGAGAGACTAAGAAGCTTGGGGGAACATGAGAGGGAGAGAGACTAAGAAGCTTGGGGGAACATGAGCGGGAGAGAGATTGAGAAAAGGTTGAGGGGGAATATGTGTGAAAGAGATTTGAGAGAAGCCTGAGGGATTATGAGAGAGAGAGAGAGAGAGAAACACTGGGGTGGGGGGGGGATGTCTAGGAGGGAGATCATGAGAGATGAGAAGCTTGGGAGGGGGGTCATGAGAGAGACACACATACCTGCATGCAGCCACCAACACTCCCTATGACACACACACAAATATACACAGATGCACATAGTCGCCAACACTTCCCATGACACAAACATACAGATGCAGTCCCCGACAATTCCATGATGCATGCCTACACATACATATATACACACACACACACATACCCAGCCCCCGACACTCCCCATGACACACCCACCCATGCCACCCTTGCATTACACTGAACCACTGCACAGATACACACACTCTTTCATGATAGCACAGATATATGGCCAAAGTGCCCCATACAGGTCCAGATCCCCTGCTGCCTTAATGGGAAACATTTAAGGTGTTCATACCCAGTCACTCTATAGTTGTAGATAAGTTTGTTCATGGAGGAAAGGGAAACACACTATTTTGTCACACTTTAAATGTGAAATTTTCAACTTGCATGTCCTTGCTGTAGTTTTAGCATTCTCTTAGGCTCCTCTCAGCCAAAACACCCTCTTTATGGCTTGATGACCTTCAAGACATCACCTCATCAACCCGTTCCCCTGGGACTTCCTCCCACAACTGTTGTTAAAGTAAAACAACTTTTTTCTACATATTTACAACATGCACTCCCTATATCATATATAACCAATCTGGACACCCTGGGAGCAATGAAAACATACAGGCCTTCCATGACCACCGATGAAAGGGCAGTTGCTGCTCCACTAACCTCAGCATCATGAGGTAGGTGAAGTTCCACCTTGTGTCCACTAGGGATCCGCATAGGATCTTAATATGTACGAAGGATCTTAATATGTACACCTTAGAGAAAAGGTGGGATAGAGGTGATATGATTGAGATGTTTAAATACCTCTGTGACACAAATGCACAGGGGGGGAGAGCCTCTTTCGACTGAAAGCAAGTTCTGCTAAGAGGGGACATGGGATGAGGGTGAAGGGAGATAGACTCAGGAGTGATATGCAGAAATATTTCTTTACGGAAAGAGTGGTGGATCTGTGGAATAGTCTCCCAGTGGAGGTGGTAGAGATGAGGACAGTGTCTGAATTCAAAAAAGCATGGGACCAACACAGAGGATCCCTAAAGGAAAAATGGGGACTGTTATAGTTGTTGATATGGAAGGACAGACTAGATAGGCCATGTGGTCTTTTTCTGTCGTCATGTTTCTGTTTGTTTGAAAAGACATGGGGAATAAAAATGAAATTTTCCATCATTTTTATCTGAAACAGGAAAAAAACATAATCTTTTTTTCGTGTGTCAACAGTGCACACTATTAAGCAACAGTGTGCACTATTGAGCAATAACTGTCAAATAAAAGGGTGCACTGTTTCAGCAATTGGGTGCACTATTATGCAATAATGCACACTATTGAGCCCTAGTGCACGCTTTTGATTAACATTGCCCATGTTCCCCGTAAAATAGTTATCTCCAAGTTATAATGCCCTGTTCAATGTAATCTCAGTTTGTTCATTGTAAACCGCCTTGATATCATGAAAGGCGGTATATAAGAAATGTGAAATAAATAAAATAAATAAATAAAATTGAGATTGCCCTACAATGAAAATAAAAAAACAAATAAAGAACATGGCAAACAAAACAAAACAAAAAAAATGTTGGTCTGCACTCCACTGGTGTTCACATGCTATCATAGATACCCACTATCCCCTGCGTCTCTCATGGACGTCCTGCTATATTCCTACATCCTTCTATCAGATCCCACAGGATGGAACCACCACATTTTAAGTCCCACAGCCCAAGGGCATTCCCTATTGTCACATACTACAAGTCTGCAAAAGCATTGGATCTCCTTTTAGCCCTCTGCCTGATCTAATGAAAAGAAAGAGTAGTTACTCACCTGTAACAGGTGTTCTCCAGGAGCAGCAGGAATCAGTCCTCACATATGGGTGATGTCGGCGCCGACGGAGCCCCCATGCGGAGCATTTCCCCAGCTTTCAAAGAAAGCCTTTGGGAATGCAGGCACGCATGCGCGGTCCTCTTCCCGCCCAAAGGTGCCATCTTGCTCAGTTTAATGACATAGCTAAAAGACAGCATGAAAAAGAAAATGAACTATATACAACTGCAACTCCAAGGGGAGGAGGGAGGGTCATGAGGACTGATTCCTGCTGCTCCTGGAGAACACCTATTACAGGTGAGTAACTACTCTTTCTCCAGGACCAAGCAGGAAGTCAGTCCTCACATATGGGTGACTCCCTAGCTCTGGGCTACCAGGAACCCAGGCTGAAAAATAGAGCTTCCTCTAGAGCCTCAGCAACGGTGAGAGAATCTTCTCTGAGACCACACCTGAACGGTAGCCCAACACCAGGGCCGGAGGGTAGGAGTTGCCTAAACCTCAAAGAGATTACGGAGTACCGCTTGCCCGAAAGCACTGTCCCTACGGGACTCCCTCTCGAGGCAGTAGTGGTCCGCAAAAGTCTGGCAACCCCAATTTATTAGGGTCAAAGGAAATGAAGAGCTGAGAAGCCCTTCTATGCCCCTGCGTACGTTCAAGGTAAAAGGACAGCGCCCTTCTACAATCCAGGGTATGAAAGACAGTCTCTGCCCTACTGGCGTGCGGCCTGGGAAAGAACGTTGGAAGTACCACTTCCTGGTTGAGGTGGAAGGAGGACACTACCTTGGGAAGGAACTTAGGATGAGTCCTCAAGACTACCCTGTTCTTATAGAACCTGGTATACGGCCTATCCGAGACCAGGGCCTGAAGCTCGCTCACACGCCTAGCTGAGGTGAGTGCCACAAGAAACACCTTCCAGGATAAGAAACGTAAGTGGCAGGTAGCCATCGGCTTAAAAGGTGGGCGAGTCAGTTACTGCAAGACCACATTGAGATCCCACTCGGTGGCCGGTGGACGAATAGGAGGCTTGAGCAGAAGCAGGCCTCTGAGGAAGCGAGACACCAGAGGGTGTCCCGAAAGGGATTGTCCATCCGCCGGCGAGTGGTGAGCTGTGGGGGCACTGAGGTGGCACGAATAGAGTTGGACTGAAGTCCAAGGTTGGACAGGTGGAGCAGGTATTGCAGTACCACCGGGACCGAGCAGGAGAAGGGATCCTCCTGCTGTTGGGAACACCAAGTGGAAAACCTACGCCACTTCAGAGCATAGGCCTTCCGGGTGGCATGTTTCCTGGAGGCCAACACCACCTCTTCAACCTCTTTGGGTAGGAGCAAGGACTAGCCTTTCAGGAGCCAGGCCATCAAATTGAGGTATTTGAGGTTGGGATGCAAGAGGGACCCCTGATCTTGAGTCAGAAGGTCGGGTTGCAACCCCAGAGGAAGGGGAGCATCCACCGCCAACTGCAGAAGAGGAGGGAACCACGGCTGCCTGGGCCACCTGGGGGCTATCAGGATCACCGTGGCTCAGTCCTGCTGGGTCTTGAATAGAGTCCGGGCCACCAGAGGTGTGGGAGGAAAAGCATACAACAGGCCTTCTGACCAGGGGATCAGGAATGCATCTGCCATCGTCCGCAGAGGATGCGGTTGTCTGGAACAGAACTTGGGTAGTTGCCTGTTCAGCGGACTGGCAAAAAGATACATGGTTGGAAGTCCCCACTTCAGAAAGATCTGTTGGACCACCCGAGGATCCAACTGCCACTCGTGAGGCTGCAGGAGTCTGCTTAGCCTGTCCGCCAGGTAGTTTTCTGGGCCTGGAAGGTAGACCGCCTTGAGGGTCATGCCCTGATTGACAGCCCAGGAGCAAAGAGCTTGTGCTTCCAGGCACAGGAGTCGGGATCCTGTGCCTCCCTGCTTGTTCACATAGAACATAGCCACCTGGTTGTCCGTCTGAACTAGGACAGACTGGTGAGAGAGGATCTGAGAGAAAGTCCGTAAGGCTAGACGAATGGCTCTCAACTCCAACAGGTTGATCTGCTGGGCGGCCTCCCATGGAGACCATAGGCCTTGGGTGCAGGTCCCCAGCCTTGCAAGGAAGCATCGGTTGTCAGTACCTGAATGTGCGGGGAGGCTCAAAGGAACTCCCCCGACCAGGTTCGGGAGATGCCTCTACCAGCGTAGGGAGTCCACCAAGGGTTTGGACACCTTTATCCTGTCTGACAACTTCCCTGTGGCCTGGACCCACTGTGCTCTGAGGCACCACTGAGCTGGCCTCATGTGCAGACGGGCATTTGGAGTGACATGCACTGTGGAAGCCATGTGACCTAAGAGCCGGAGGAAGTGTCTGGCAGAGACCAGAGAGTTTGCCTGAAACTGGCTGGCCAACTTCATCAGCCTTTGAGCTCTGTCCACAGGCAAATAGGCCTTTGCATGGATGGTATCCAACCTTGCCCCTATGAACTCCACGTCCTGTGAGGGGACTAAAGTGGACTTTGGGAAGTTTATAACGAATCCCAGGTGCTGAAGCAGGGATATGGTTCGGAAGGTGGCCTGTCTGGCCTCTTGTGGGGACTGGCCCCTGATAAGCCAGTCGTCCAGGTAAGGGAACACAAAGATCCCCTGGTTCCTGAGGTAGGCCGCAACCACCGCCAGGCATTTTGTAAAAACCCTGGGGGCGGAGGTGAGGCCAAAGGGAAGCACTCTGTACTGAAAATGGTTCCCTTCCACCACAAATCTGAGATATTGTCTGTGACTTGGATGGATGAGGATGTGAGTATAAGCATCCTTCAGGTCTAAGGAGCATAGCCAATCTCCCTGCTGGAGGTAGGGCAGTAAGATTCCAAGGGTAAGCATCTTGAACTTTTCCCTCACCAGAAACTTGGTCCAGGATGGGTCTGAGGCCTCCGGTTCTCTTTGGTACCAGGAAGAAACTCGAGTAGAAGCCTTGCCCTTCCAGGTGGTGAGGCACCAGTTCCACCGCCTGGTCCTGTAGCAGACTTTTCATCTCCTGAAGGATTAAGTTTCTGTGCAGAGGGGGTCTTGGAGGCTCCCCTGGAAAGTAGGAGGGGGGGGGGTCTGTGTGAAGTGGAGCAGATAGCCCCTCTTGATAATGCTTAACACCCAAGTATCCCCTGTGATGGCTGGCCACCCATCTGTTTACAGGGTCAGCCGACCTCCTGTGCCCTGAAGAGGAGGAGAGGCTATGCTGGCATAGTCAAAAACCCCCTCCTTGTTGAGCAGGAGCCAGAGTAGGAGGCTTGGGGGCCTTCTGCCTACGGGGCCCATGACCCTGCCCCTTGGCCTGCTGGCCCTGTTGGGGAGCTGCAGAGGCCTGGTAGTGAGGGTAGGTTTTGTAGGCAGTGGTCTTCCTCAGGTAAAAGGCCTTTTTCCCTGAGCCCTTCTCCTTCTGAGATGGGGCAGAGGTTTTCCTGGACAGCCTTGTCCGGGTAAGAGTCTCGGTCTCGAGTTCTGCAGCCTTTTCGGCCATGGGCTTGCCAAAGAGGTTTCATCTCGGCAAGGGACATCGACCAACTTGTCCTGCACCCACGGCTCGAGGTCCGAGGATTGTATCCAGGCCTGGCAACGTGCACCGATGCCGGCCCCTGCTACTCGGGCCGAAGCCTCAAATCCATCGTAGGCTGCTCGAGATATAAACTTCGAGCACTCCCGAATACCAGAAGACAAGGCCTTGAACCTCTGTAAAGGTTCCTCGGACAGACCAGCAGAGAACCCGGCAATCTCCTTTGCCAGGTCTCGAAGGTACATGCCCATGTACAGCTGGTAGGTCTGGACACGGCAAGCAAGCATAGAGCCCTGGAAGCACTTTCTACTGAGGGCATCCAGGTTCTGGACTTCCCTGCCGGGAGGCACCGAAGCATGCATCTTCTGACTCTTCAGGTGATGAATGGCCGATTCCACAACCATGGAGTGGTGCGGTATCTGTGCCTTTTGAAACCCGGGGCTCTTGCGGACTCGATAGATGGAATCGACCCGCTTGCTTAGAACCGGCATCAAGGCCAGTGCCTCCCTCATGCAGAAGAGCAACTGCTCCAGCATTGGAGGAACCAGGACAGTAAAGGCCTCCTTGGGAGGAGAATCATACTGCAGAGCCTCAAGCTCCTTGGCTCGAGGCTCCTCCTCGGGGTCCACAGGGAATGCCAATGCTTTGGCCATGTCCCTTACGAAATCCGAGAACCTGGTATCCTCCAGGGGGGGGGGGGACCTTGTCCGAGGCTCGGATCCCGGTGAGTCCGAAGGGACGCACCAAGTCCGGAAGGTGTCCGGGGACGACGACTCCTCCGTCTCCCACGCCGACGACTCCGAGGAGGAATCGACCGGCTCCGAGTGGTTGGGCACTGACACCATCCGCCCCGGCACCGAGGGTACTGGCGTCGACGACCTCGGTCCCGAATGGGAGGCCGAGGGTGACCTCAGCCGAGGATCGACTCGAGTTCGCATGGTCTCGAGGATCGGCTCGGCCTCCGGGGTCGACTTGGACGTCGAAGTCCCAGTGGTCGGGGGAGATGCTCCAGTGAGACCGGCGATCAGCACCCGCTGCTGCTCCATGAAGGCAGACAATCTGCTCTCCAAGGCCGTCAACTGAGTCCGAGCTCAGGAGACCCAGCAGCCTCTGACTTGGGCCCCGACAGTGTCGGGCCCGACGTCAGCTCCCCCGGAGGAGAGTCCACCAGGACTACAGTACTCACGTGACTCGGGGCCTCTGACTCTACACGAGGATGCTTTGCAGGCCTCTCCAACTCCGAAGACCCGGGAAGGTGATCGGGGCTATGCGACCTGGCCCTCGAGGAGCCAAGAGCGTCCACCGATGCCGCCCTCGCGGGTTTCTTCTTCCTTCGATGCTCCCTCGAAGGGGACTCCCTTTCAGAGGAGCCCTGACGATGCCCTGGGTCAGACTCCCGAGAAGTCGAGGCCTCTGACGAAGTCCAGACCCGTCCAGAGGCAGATTCGGAGAAGATCCTCTCACGCTGGTGCTGACGGCTCCGTAATGCCTTGGAAGACATTTTGCCACAGGGGCTACAGACCATAGAATCATGGTCTGGCCCTAGGCACCGGAGGCAGCAGTCATGTGTGTCGGTGAGAGACATGAGTTTCTTGTACCATTCACACTTCTTAAAGCCACTGGCAGCCATTGGGGGAAAAAGGGCCCATGCAAGATCAAAAAATTGAGCTGCCAGGGAAAAGAAAAAAGGCGCGAACGCAGTCTCTAAGGACAAAAACCGAAAAGAGAGGTCCGGGCTCGGCACCGGTGTACCAAGTCCAGGCGGGAAAGGAACCGACGTCGAACCGAAGAAAAAACTCGACCCAACGCAGAAAAATCAACTTTTTTTCATGGGTGACAAGGACAGGCGTCCGTAGGGCTCCGTGGAAAAAAGAAGACTGAGCAAGATGGCACCTTTGGGCGGGAAGGGGACCGCGCATGCGTGCCTGCATTCCCAAAGGCTTTTTTGAAAGCTGGAGAAATGCTCCGCATGGGGGCTCCGTCGGCGCCGACGTCACCCATATGTGAGGACTGACTTCCTGCTTGGTCCTGGAGAAACATCAGAAATATTCCTGTCTCTGTATTCTAGCTGCAGAGAGCACTGCACTGCCTTCAGCTGACCTAGTGCCCCCTCCTACTGAATGTGCCACCTCCTGGTCCTGCCCTATAACACCACTAGAGATAGAAGTAGGCAGCTGCTCTTGCTCAAACTGGTTTCCCTCTCTTAAATATCACACATGCTCTAGCCGGGGACTGCTTCGGCTAATCTTTGGGTTTTTCTAACCTTTGCGAACTCTGCTAGTGCTGACTGCCTCAGGTTTTGGTGGCACATGGTTGAAAAAGGTTTGGATACATTTCTAGATGACGGGGCCATTCATCATTATTTAGCTGAATAGTCTTAAGTGCTCCCCCCTGCCATTTCTGGATGTCAGCAGTACAGAACAGATTTTCTTATCTGGTATCAGAGATACTTCCAATGCTTGCTTCCTGGAGATTTTTATATTCGACTAAGCATGATAGACCTTCTGAGAAAAAAGTAATCACCAGGACTTGAGGGCCAGGGTTTCATACTATTTCAGTGCACACACTATATAATCACTTTTGTTAGAAATCATTACACTAGTGTTTTTCTAACTCAGCCTACTCAGTTTCTGCTGCTGATGTGTGCTCCATATTACCTTTCCCCACAAGAATGACAGCAAGCTGTCACAATACGCATTGAAAATATAGACTACACACACCCTCTGTCAAACAGTGCAGCTTTCCTAAAGATACATACTAGATTCAGGGACTGTGCCTGCTTTAAGCTGCTCTGCTGATGCTCTTTATCAATCTAAAGTACGAAAGCTTCTAGCATGTAACACAGCGCCCAGTATACGCTAAGCGGCTGCACGTCAGTGCACTGAGAGACCAGTCTTTCCTGAATTTTGTCTCTGAAAACCCAGGAGATTTTCTTTGTATCTACACTCACTGAAAGCTCTCGCACAAGTGACTTTCTGCCGTACGGCGGCTGTGGTGGCTTCTGTTTTAGTTTTGGTCTGAGAAAAGCTTGAATTAGGTGGTTGGAAACCTGCTGCAAGGGACTGGTTTTGCTTCTTTCCCTATCCGGCATCTTCCACAGGCTCCAAGACGAGTTCAAAAAATTAACGTGCAATTCTTCCATTTCCCCATAGATTTTAATGACCTATAGACTTGCTAGCAAATGGAACAAAATAAAAATGAAACAAAACCATGTAAGTGGTTTCAAAGGGCTTTATAATGGATTATTAGAGAATCTGGGTAGCTGTTTAAATTGTACTGGGGAGTATTTTGTGCACACAGCATCAGGCAGTCTTGTTTGCTTGGTGATGTAGTATAGAAGAAATAAATAAGTTGAAGAATTCCGTTGCTTCCTTTACATCCTTTTTTTATTGTGCTTTTCAGTTCTTTTTGCCCCTTCTCTTTTTTTCTAAGGGACCGCTGTTATCATTTCCAGTCACCATCCTTTTACTGCTGGGGTGGGTTTTCTCATGCCTTGGCAATTCTATTTTAGCCCTGTTACCTGGGCAACATTCAACATTTTCACCTGTAGGGCTGAGAAATTTCTATATGGTAATTGCAGCAATCGGTAGTTTTTGACATATTTTTCTTCATAACATTTGCTAACTTTTGGAGATGCCTTCATCAGCTATTACGATGCATCTAAGGCAAGTGTCGTCATTTTCCCTATGCACACACTACATTTTTGGGTAAATTCCAAGTTGAGCAGCTAATTGCTAAGGTAAAAATAAATTTAAGCCCACACGAACAAGCTGATTTTCAAATATTAGCTACATTGCATTTGAACATTGGGTTACTGTGCAGCTACAAAATTTCATGTATGCACGGAGTTTACAATGAAATAATATGTCTGAAATATTCACGCTCTTTCCTCATCCATCCCTGTAAAGACTTGTTTCTATGCAACTATGCGCTCGTCTGGGTTGCTAAAAAGGTTACTTTTCCTGATACGGCTGACTTAGGAAGGTTTATTTTTATTTTCTCAGCTTAAAAATGTATAAGTCTTTGAAAATTTACCTCTCTGTTTCGAAAAATGATAAATAGTATTGCGTCTCAGGTTTGAAGAGACTGCTTTTGCCTGTTCACTGATTTCTATCCATCCTACTAACAGTTTGTCCTCTAGCCTGTTCCCATTTATTTTTGAGATTATCTGTCTGTGTTGTGTCCCAGGGTAGTAATATTTTGTATAGACTGTCCTCCTTCATGAGATTTATCATCAAATATACCATTTATAACAGAACAAAAGAGGAGCGTGACATATCCTAAGACATCCTGCCCTATCATCTCACTGCAGAACCAGACACTCATCCCTCAGTGCACATTGCACAATGCTCATGTTAGTTTCAACCAAATGGCTGGTTTGATCCCTTCTTTCCAAACAACAAGCAAGGCTCATACATACAGGCTCCAAACTTTGCTGGTACACTGTGCCTATTCATTCCATTGTGCAGTTCACTTTTCTATGAGAGATCTGCATGCGGTTACATTTTATTTTGTGCTTTGAAAGTTTTAATCAGTTGGATACCGTCAAGGTCATGATAGAAAGCTTACACAACATTTGCATGTGTAAGTACTGATTTTCAAAAAAATCACTGCTTACACATGTAGATCCACATTTTGCAAATTTGAATGAGTTGTTCCAATTTTGGAGCAGCAACATACACACATTCTTAAAAAAGCAAACAAAACAATGGTGTTTACAGCTGCTCCGATACGGGTGCCAGTGCCAACTAACTGCTTGTTTGGAACAGGGGTTTGCACAAGGGATGGAGGGAACAAAAGTGCTTAGCTCACTGGTGTTTAAAACCACCTCAACAAAACACTAAATAGTCTTTTTTTTCTAGTTCATCTCCTGAATTGGCTCTTCCTGGATGCCCGGTTTTGTAAACTCTGGCAAGTTGATGCTCTTCTTGGTACATCTTCTGTTGTAGAATGGCCGCCCCTGCTGGATGTGCCACAAACATGCGTCTGTTTATTGTGCAAAAGGCTCTGTGTTAAGCGAGACTTAGGAAAATACTTGGGAAATTGTGCTCACTCTCACTTGGGCGGCAAAATTGAGCCTCACAAAAGCACAAGCAAATGAGCCATACGTTATATTTATGGTTGAATGGTGTCACGCCACAACCACTCGTCTCTAGCTTAGAGAGGCGTGGTTATTAGAGGAACTCTCTGCTATCCACTTTTTCAGCTTTTTCAAACTATTTACCCACAGTGCCCTCTGGGAAATGTAGTCTTTGTTTAGCTGCATGGGTGCATCAGGCAGAAAGGTGTAGTCCGGCTCAAAGAGGTAAGGCAAATGACAGAAATTTATTTTGTACACAATGGTTCGATCATACCACATACAGGATTATTTGTTCAGGGCTCTTTGAAGTAGAGCATTGTCCAAAACAAACCCAAATACAAAAATGCTGTTTAAAGGTTCTCTATAGTTCAGGATACACAGTCTTTAACAGCAAGGATATTGCATTCCCTTCTTAGCCTTGCTGGCTAAAGCACAAAAACAAAATCACATTTAAAGTCTGTGGTAGTTCAGCTTCTATTCAGCTTCAGATCTTTCTTGGTTACCTTCCAAGTAACACATATAATCCAGGGGCAACAGAAAGCTTTGTTCCAATAGCTACTTTAACTTACCCCAGTGTCAGCCTTCCAGCAGCAGGTGATTAGCAAGCTTATCACAGATCCAGGCTTGCTCCTTAGTCCCCGTAAACTTCCCCTTTACAAAACAGATGGGAATCACGGCCACCCTGCTTGTGGAATATGGGTACCTTTTTCCTGGAAGACTTTCTTTCAGGACTGGCTTGCTTTCTCTACGTTCCTGCATTTAAAGCTTGGCAAAAGGAACAGTCCATGGGAGTGTCCTCATCATTCAGCTTCACCTCGGGCTCTCCCAGCTGCATAGGTTCTGACTCCCCCAGCTGCATAGGTTCTGACTCCCCGTCTTGCTCGCAGTGCTCAGCTAACCGCCTCCCGGGGGATCTTGGAGTCTCTCCTATTCCTGGCTCCAAACTCTCCTGCAAATGTGCTATATGCCAATTAGCACTTTCCTCTCCTGGAAGCTCAGTTCCTCTGCTCTGCTCAGCACCAGTCAAGCTTCCCTTGCTTGTATCTGTGCCTCTGCTCATGGCAGCCTGGCTTCCTGCTTCTCCTCCCCTTCTCTCATACTCTGGCCTAGGTTTATACTTCCAGGGCTCTAGCTCCAACTCCTCCCTACTCAGGTGACGGCAATCAGCCTGACTTCGGGCACCTGAGTGCTTGGAGCATTCACTGCCTAAGGGGTTCTGTGCCCTCTATCCTCTCCCCTTCATTCCACTAGGGGGCGCATGAAATGTGGGCCACGTGGAAATTTTCTGATTCCTGGAGGTGTTTATGGCTTTGCTACCCTGACTTGGTGAAAGGGGGCCCTTTACTAGGGTGAATTCCCTGTCTCTTTGTCCTCCCCCAGACTCCGGATAGGCCTCCTTGCCACAATGGGTAAACGTAGATCGGTTGCTTATGCCATCAAATAGTAGAAAGACTAGAAGACACAAGATGAAGCTACAATGCAACCTGTTTAAGACTAAGAAGAGAACATTTTTTTACTCAAGGCGTAATCAAACTCTGGAATTCGTTATTGCAGGATGTAGTAAAAGCTATTAGTGTAGCTGGGTTTAAAAAAAGGTTCAAACAAGTTCCTGGAAGAAAGATCCATAAACCATTATTAAAGAGGACCCGGAAAATCCACTACTTGCCCTGAGACAAGCATTGTGTGCCTCTTTGGGAACATGCCAGGTACTTGTGGCCTGGATTGGCCACTGTTGGAAACAGGATACTGGGCTTGATGGACCTTAGTCTGACCCAGTAAGGCATTTCTTATGTTCTTATGTTCAATAGTTCCCAAACCGCAGGTCACCACCCCAAATGGGGGTCACAAAATCCTCATTTGGGGGTCACAGATACCTGCAGAGCTCCATGGAAAGAAAAAAGCCAACTGTCACCAATCTGTTGCCATAAATAATTTCCCCCCATCCTGGATGTCATCCTCCCACTCCTGGGCAGTGGCCGATCGCATTGTGCACGCCCCCCCCCCCCCCCCGGACCTGCATCAACCTTCGCTCAGTGTACAGATAGGAAGTGTGGGGACCTCAAGCCTGAACTCACACCTGAGCCAGAAGGCTTAAGCTCAGCCGTGTCCTGCCCCCACATAGACTTCCTGTAGTAGTGGGACATGGCTGAGGCCAAAATGTCTCTGCAGGTGCAGCTCCGACAGGCTCAAGGTCCTCATACTTCCTATCTGTACTGCAAGTGCCGGCTGCTGCAGGTTCTGGGAGGGGTGGGATGTGATCAGCCATGGTCTGACTAAGGTGGTTCCAGACTGGGGTTGGAAGATGCTGGACTGGGGGAAGAAGGGGGAGAGGGAGGGGGAGGGATGGTTGTATGCTGGACCACCAGAGGAGGTGGAAATAGGCAGTTAGGAAAGATGTTGAACATGATGGAGGATGAAATAAGTTGAATGGCAGGGAGGCTAGGGGCACAGAAACAGAGATGATGCTGGGCATGAGGAGGTTCTCGGGTGGGGAGACACAGGAGATGCTGGACATGGGGAAATACAACAGGTAAGATGCAGGAAATGAAGGGCACGGAATGGGAAGTCTAGGGAGACAGAGCAGGTGCTGAACATTAGGGGTGGAGCTACAGAGACAGACAATAGTAGACATGGGTGAGACAGGGGGAACCTTGGATGGGGAGGGCAGAGAGAAGAGGTGCTGGAGATGGGGGCAGGAGAGAGAAGGGAGAATTAATCAAAGACTGGGTAATAGGCTTGGAAAGGAGAGAGAGATGGGAATGGGAGGGACTGGACCAGGGAAAGTGATGGAAAGTTGTCAGCAAATGCAGTTAACAGAGGAAGCTTGAGGATTAAATAGTAAAAAGGAGAAAGAGAAGAAAACTGAAAAGAAAAGATAGTGTTACAAACGGATGTAGGGAAGGAAATGAAGACTGGAGGAGAGAGAAGAAATGGCAAATCGGCAAATCTGGAAACAAACTTAAAAAACCCCCAAAGAAAGCAGAAACTTGATCCTGGGTTAAACAAGATAGAAAAAAGAATTCTATTTTCTATTTAGTGACTGGAATATGTGAGTTTTTGTAATGAACATCTGCCAGGAAGAGTGCTAGATATGAGTGGGGCTAAGGGTAAAAATGTGGGAGGGGCTCAAAGTAGAAATTTGATAGGAGAACCCAAACCCACTAGCAGGCTTTGCTTTCTCCAGCTTCAAGCACACCTACGTTGACCTCAATCATTCAGCCCTCATATCTACACACACGCACACGCACACGCACACACACACGCACACGCACACACACACGCACACGCACACGCACACACACACGCACACACACACGCACACACACACACACACACACACACACACCCCAAATGTTCATGAAGCTGTATCATAATGTCCAAGCTGGAGTGCATCAGCAGCATTCTCCCCAGGACAGTTTGAATGGACGCACTACCCGGCTGATGTTACTGATTACTTGGCTTACGTAATCTGTTGAACTTTCATGGCAAAATAATGAACAGGAATGGAAAACATTTGCAGTGTTTTTGTAATTAGTATATGTAAATATAATATGAATGAATTGGACGCATAAATTAATTTGAAACAGTGACAAATAGATGCATGGTATAAGAACTTCCTGAAAGACTAGTTACGTTGTCTGCTAATGGGCTGGCTTATACTGCTGCCCACTTGGCTACTCTGTCATGCCACCTGGCTGGCAAACATTTCTGGGAAGAACACGGCATCAGAAAATTATTTTAAAAAACATAGATTTACATATTTATGTGCTTATATTTATATTGTTTGTGTGATACGTAATTTTATTTGGTTATTATCTGGAGCACATGAATTTTCAGCTGCTATTCTGGGGTCCCACTGGAAAAAGGGTTGAGAAACATTGCTCTAACTAATGTAAATGTGGACTGGATTGGACTTCTGTTTCATAGTTTTAGTAAAAAAATAATTTAGTTGGGATTGCATTAGGAACTGAATAATGTTAGATTATTGGAAGGATAATCTAATGATTAGATTTGTAGGCTGAGAAACCAGGGTTCAAATCCCACCACTGGTCTTTATGATCTTGGGCAAATCTCTTGATCTTCTATTACCCGAGGTACAAGCATAGGTTGAAAGCCATTTTGGGATAGGGAAATGCCTACTGTACTTAAATATAACTCACTTTGAGCTACCAGTAAAAATGGTGTGAACTAAATGCAAATGTAGAAGGAAGGCGTTCTTACCATCTAGAGATCACCATTGTCTTTCAGAGGTGACAAATTTCTACATTAATTTTATATTGTCCAGTCTATACTTATTTTGAGCATACTAGTAGCCAAGATGGATAGTAGATGAGCTTATGGCTATAAGAGTAGACACTCATGGGGTATCTTTTGGATGGCATTGGCCTTTGAATTCTGCAATGCCCATATATAGATCATCCGACATGGTTGCAACAATGAGTGGCATATAATATGCCCACTGTTTATCCTTAGACACTTGAAGAAACCCCATCAAACCACGGAAATCTTACCTAGTAATAATTATATAAAGTAAAACTCTTCTGCTGCAGTGCATACAATTTATTTACTGCACTGTAAAGCTGAGGGAAAATACACAAAATGACTAAGGTTATGTGATGAATTGGCAGATTTAATCCACAATGGAAGTGGGGGGCTGGGCAGGAGAACATGAAGAATTAAACCAGATTTTTTTTTTTTCCTGCTGAAATTGCTTTTCATTTTAAGACAGATTGAGTAATTCAGGGCTTATGGGAGGTGAGAGCCCGTAGCACTGCCTAGCCCATTCAGTGGGAGATCCTGCAGAGAAATGATTTATAATGCCCAGAGCAGCCCTGATGAAGGGAATAGCGGTAAATCAATAGATTTGCTGATAACTCCTTCTAGTAAACCTTTATCATTTTATTTTATCAGAACTGGATCTTACGTCCTACCAGGCTATTACACTGAAGCAAACTTTGAAAAGAAGTTATTGGTTTAACTTGTTTTTATTCCTCATTCTTCTTTTTGAAATTTGCTGATATGCGAAAGCATCATAGATAGCAGTTCTCTCTGAATACTGTCCATTCGGCCCTGACTCCAAGCAGAATGTTTTATGTGGGCCTCCAGACCCTTCTCAGAACTAAGGAGATGGAAGTGTATCATTTGTCAGTCAGTCACAGTTCCACCAGATGGAAAAACCTGTCCTGGAATCTGACTGTAAAGTTTCAACAACTAGAAATCCAAGCCTGGATGAACATAAATCTTCAACAGGGTAACTAACTGCAAAGGTACACAGGTAGTTTTCAGCCCCTATGAATGTGAGGTAGGGAAGGGAAAGGGAAATTTAGATTTAGCTCAGGACTTTTCTCAGGTACTGTAGGTAGTTTTCCTGTCCCCAGATGCCTTACAACAGGGGTGTCAAACTCCAGCCCTGGAGGGCTGCAAACAAGTCAAGTTTTCAGGATGTCCCTAATGAATGTATACGAGAGATATCTGCATGCTCTGACCCCATTGTATGCAAATATATCTCATGAATAGTCATCAGTGACACCCTGAAAACCAGGCTGGTTTGTAGCCCTCTAGAATTGGAATTGGACACCACTGGCTTACAAGCCTGTACCTGAGGCAATGGAGAATTAAGTGACTTATTTATGTAACTTACCAAGATCACAAGGAGCACCCACATGTGCTTAAGCAGTGTACAATAATGGCATTAAATATACATACTAGATGTACAGATTCATGCACATATGCATGACACCATTCTAAAATGTCTTTCTTTAATACCACTAAAAATAGGCATATTGCGAAAATATCTACATGTAACTTGTGGTTGGTGGGCAGGTTTCAATCTCTACCTAGGCTGCTGGGTCAGTAGTCACCTCCAGGGGTGGCCTAAGGGTTTCTGCTGCCCCAGGCAGGAGCCTCAACTGTGCCAAGCCCCCTCCACTGTGCTGTGCCGCACCGCACGGCTGCCCCTAGCTGCTGCTGTCGCCACTGCTAATTCAGTCTTCTGGGGAGCCAGCAGCAGTGATGGCAGTTTAAAAGTTGCAGTTTTGTGCCACCACTTTGATGCCCACAGCAGGCCATGTATTTCAGTACACCTGGCCTGCTGCTTCTGACCTCTCTCCATGTGTGCCAAAGCAAATATCCTGCTGTGGTCATCAAGGTGGCAGAAAAAGCTGCCATGCTACTCACCAAAGGCTGCAACCCTAGGTGGCCACCTAGCCCACCTAGGGATAGGACGGCCCTGGTCATCTCGATGAAACCAATAGTGTAGTAGACTCAGTCAGGGCCTAGTATTAACAAACAGCTTTCAGTTTAAATTTAAAACTCAGCAGAGAGCTTTCTGGTAAAATTTAAAACCCAGTGGAGAGCTGCTAGTTTAAATTTAATACTCAGTCAGGACCTAGTATCAACAAAAGAGCTTTAATTTAAATCAAATCAGAGTACAACTTAGCATAAAAGGAAAACAGAGTCAGTATTCTTTGAGCAATAAATTGTTTCTAGAAACCTCTACAAAGAGGCCTTTTAGTTAGGGGGCAAGAGACCTGTGAAATTGTTTTAAATAGGTGTTAAATCCAAGTGACAGATCAAAGGGGCATTTTGAAAGACTCCCTCTATCAAAGCAAGGGCTGTGTGAATCACCCTGGAAATTGGTCACTGATTACCTTAGAAGCACAGGACAGGGTACTGTGTAGCAGCCAGCTTTTAATAAGTCATCTTTCCCTCCATTCCTCCCTGACTCCCACCCACTCCTGGGATAATCACAGCTTTATAGGTGCTTAAACCTCTTAAAGGGAAGGAGGTGCCATATTCACTCTCAGGTGCAGCTGTTTATCCTCATCAGGCATATATTAAGGACCTGAGATTAATTAATCTTGAGGTTAACAAAGTCCATTAAATGTATTAGATATAGTTTTATTAGTATAAGTATCCCCAGCAAACCTAAGTAAGTAAACAACTTAAATGCCTAAACACAACCTTAAAATTAAGATGCAGACAACAGTCCAGCAGCGAGTTGGGGGTTTTCCAGTCTTTTGCATTGTGTCACATGTAAGATTTTCTCCCAGTTGGTGAGGGGTCTCACTCAACTACTAGTTGTCCGTGGGCGTGTGGGAGTGAGACTGCGGCACGTGCAGTAACGGTAGACGCATTTCCTCTGACCCTCACCCTGAGTGGGCCGTCTGTAGCTTCAGACCCCTGATGAAGGCTTCGGCCGAAACTTGTTAAGTTGGGTCCTCAATAAAGAATTTTATTTATCACCTGGTAGGCCGTGGTCATTACTTCCGCTGCTCTCCTCTCGAGGGGTCTTACATGTGCACTAGGTGCAAGGAGCTCTTTGCTCTCAGTAAATGAGTCCAGTCTCTGGAGGCTAGAGTAGCAGACTTGGAGGACATAAGGAAGACAGAGATTCGAGCAAGGTTTGCAGAGGAGCCAGTGGAGGATTTGGCTTCCCTGCCTGCCCTGGAAGTTACTCTCTCCCCTTCTGCACCAAACCCAGCACATCATCCTCTGGCTGCTCCCCCGGATTCATCATCTGGTGTGAGTGTGGAGTCAGAAGGCAGCGTCCCTCTCACTGTCCCGCAAAGAGCGGTGGTAGAAGGAGGTGGAGCAGCTGCCCTGCTGTTGTCTCCTGGGCCCTTCAGAGGAAGTAAGTTGCCGGCTACACCGACCCTGGTCGAGGGGGAGACTACTGGAGAAGCACTGCCAGCTGATTTGGTGAAAGCACCAATTTCCTTCACCCTTCCGTGCCCACAAAAGATTACTTTGGACAGCATCTGGGACACTATTAACATTCTTTCGGATGCTCTTCCCCTACAGACTACTGGGTTTTCTTCACAGGTAAATGCTATTTCTCAGAAGTTGGAATCTTGTGTAGCTACTATTGATATGATCAAGAAGATGGAAGAACATGACAGTTTTGAACTCATGTGGGGACACTAACGCTGCAATAATTAAAGACAATACTCTGCTAAGGGATAAAGTGGAAAGTCTGGAGAATTCTGTTAAGTGCCGTCAAGTCGGAGTCGACTCATGGCGACCCTCTGGATAGCTATCCTAAATTGTGTTCGGTCTTCAGTCAGGCAGCTTATTGTTGACAGACTGGTACCCATAGCTGCTGTTATTGTATCGATCCATCTCATTGCTGGCCTTCCTCTTTTGCGTTGACCTTCTATCTTGCCAAGCATGATGTCTTTCTCTAATGATCTCTCTCTCCGCATGATGTGTCCAAAGTATGAAAGTCAGTCTTGTCATCTGAGCTTCTAAAGAAAGCTTAGGTTTGATCTCCTCTAGTACAGACTGGTTTGTTCTTCGGGCAGTCCATGGTATACACAGTATTCGCCGCCAGCACCATAATTCAAAGGCATCAATTTTCTTCTTGTCTATCTTTTTCACTGTCCAGCTTTCACATCCATATGATGTTATTGAAAATACCATGCCTTGAACAAGTCGAATCTTTGTATGGAGAGAGACATCTCTGCTCTTAAGAATCTTATCTAGGTCTTTCATGGCCATTCTGCCAAGAGCAATGCGTCGTCTGATTTCTTGACTGCTTGTTGCTTCTTTAGTGATAGTTGATCCAAGTAGGTTAAAGTTATTCACGATTTCAATTTCTTCTCCTTCGACGATGAACCTGTTGATTATGCCAGTTGTCATGATCTTTGTCTTCTTTACATTAAGGTGCAGGCCCATTTTGAGACTATGTTCTTTGATTGTGAGAAGCAAATGTTTCAGATCATCTTCACTTTCCGCCAGTAATGTGGTATCATCAGCATAGCGAAGGTTGTTGATGAGTCTTCCACGAATCTTCACACCTCTGTTGTCTTCATACAATCCTGCTTCTCTGATAATTTGTTCTGCATATAAATTAAACAGGTAGGGGGAAAGTATGCAGCCTTGTCTTACACCTTTGCTTATTTTAAACCAATCTGTTTCTCCTTGTTCTGTTCGAACTGTTGCTTCTTGATCAATGTACAGATTGTGCAAGAGAACAATCAGGTGTTCTGGTATACCCATGCTTCTTAATGTAGCCCAGAGTTTCTCATGGTTTACACAGTCAAAAGCTTTGCTATAGTCGATAAAGCACAAATAGATATCCTTTTGGTATTCTTTAGTCTTTTCAAGGATCCATCTCACATCCGCAATGATGTCTCTCGTTCCTCGCCCTTTTCTGAACCCTGCTTGCACTTCAGGAGTTCTTGTTCCAGGTATGATTGTAGTCTCTTTTGAATAATCTTCAGTAGAATCTTGCTGGCATGTGGGATCAGAGCGATTGTACGATAATTTCCACAGTCAGTTGGATCACCTTTATTTAGTATTGGTATAAACACAGATCTTTTCCAGTCAGTTGGCCATGATGCTGTCTTCCATATTTCTTGGCAGAGCCGTGTAAGTACGGTAACAGCTGCATCAGATTGCTGTAATACTTCTATGGGAATGCAATCAATGCCTGTTGCTTTGTTCTTTGATAAGGCTTTCAATGCTGCTTCAACTTCTTCTTTCATCACCAATGGCTCCAGATCATAAGGTACAGGTTGAAACGGCTGTTGGTCCACTTGATCTTTATCATTTAAAAACTCTGTATATTCCTTCCATCTTTTCTTGATCTTCTCAGCATCATTCAACATAGAACCTTGAGCATCTTGTAACATTCCAATTCGAGGCTGTAACTTTTTCTTTAACTCTCGTAGCTTTAGGAAAGCTGATCTTGTTCTTCCTCTAATAGTTTCTGCTTCTATTTCCTTGCATGCATCATTGTAGTACTTTTCCTTGTCCTGTCTTGCTGCACGTTGGAAATCTCTGTTGAGTTCTGTGATTGTCTTTCTTTCTCCTCTGGCTTTAGCTTCTCTGCGTTTCTGGGCAATTTTCAGAGTTTCTTCCGTCATCCATTTTGGCCGTTTCTTTCTTTTTTACCTTTTGTAGAGACTTCTCGCTTTCTTCCAACACAACCTTCTTGATGTCATTCCATAACTCTTCTGGAACTCTATCATTTGTATCTAAAGCAGCAAATCGATTTTGCAGGCAGTCTTTAAATTCCAGTGGTATATTCTCAAGGTCATATTTTGCTGCATTCATGAATGGTTTGCTCTTTTTCAGCTTTAGCTTGAGTTTGCATACTAGTAGTTGATGATCTGTACCACACTCAGCTCCAGGTTTTGTCTTTGTTGATGTTATAGAGCTTTTCCATCGTTGACTTCCACAGATGTAGTCAATTTGATTTTTATACAATCCATTGGGTGAAGTCCATGTGTACAGTCGCCGCTTGATGTTGCTGGAAGAAGGTGTTTGAGATGAATAGATTGTTGGTCTTGCAGAATTCTATCAGTCTTTCTCCAGCTTCATTTCTGTTGCCAAGTCCATATTTTCCAACTACTTTGTCGTCTTCTTTGTTTGCAACCTTTGCGTTCCAATCACCCATGACTATCAGGATATCCTGTTTGCATGTTCTGTCAATTTCAGCTTGTACTTGTTCAGCTTGTACTTGTTCTGCAGCTGTGGTTGGGGCATATACTTGAATTATAGTTGTGTTGATAGGCATTCCTCGTAGACGAATAGAGATTAAGCGTTCGCTGACTGCATTGTATTTCATTACAGTTCTTGCAAGTTTCTTCTTTATTATAAATGCAACACCATTTCTTCTTTGTCTTTCATTTCCAGCATAGTAGACCATGTGATCATCTGATGCAAAGTGCCCGATGCCAGTCCATTTCAGTTCGCTGACACCCAACAGATCAAGTTGTACACGTTCCATTTCATTCTTGACCACCTCCAACTTCCCTTGGTTCATGCTTCGTACGTTCCATGTTCCAATGTGTAAGACATCTTTACAGCTTCTGACTCTCATTTCATGCGCAGCTACATCAGCAGTCAGACGTCCCGAGGGCTTTGATCCAACCACATCATAAATGCTGGCTTTACTCTGAAAAGTCTTCAGCTCTTCCCCAGTAGCTAGTTGAGTGCCTTCCAACCTGGGGGTCTCATCTTCCAGCACTACAGCACAATTTGTTTTGTTTTGTAACTATCCATTGGGTTTTCATGGCAAGATACAGAAGTAGATTGCTGGGCCTTTCTTCCGCGCAGTTTAAGTTTGGTGTTGTTGCTATTGTCACAGAAATGTGTTCCTCCGCCTTCAACACTAGCCCATTCTGCTGCTGCCCAGATGGGTGGTTTGTCTTGGTCTGGCATCTCAGCTGAGACCTGTCCATCTTGGGAGACCCTGCCAGTAGTTAAACTACCGATAGTTTAGCTCTCAGCATCACTGATGCACACAAGCCCTCACAGCACGACAAGCTGCAAACCAAGTGAGGGGGAGAATTCTGACGGGCTGTTAATCTTCGGCTTTTGAATCTGCCGGTTATTAAGGGTATCCTGCCAGTGGATCTCTTAAGGAGTATCTGAAGGAGGTTTTCTATCTGCCCTCAGGGAAGAGAGTGCAGTTTCCGAAGATTTGCCTGTCATTGATGTTATAAATGTTTCTGATTTGCTACAATCCCCTGGATCTCAACTATTGGGAACTTCTACCTTGTTGGTGATATTTACTTTGCAATCTGATAGATATTGGTTATTACGATTATATTATACTAAATGGTCTCAGTTGTTTTACGGTCAAAGAATTATGATTTTCCCAGATGTTTCTAAAAACACTCAGAGGCGTCTGAAGCAGTTTTTGTTATTAACACCAGGTGTTTTGGAATTGGGTGGTACTTCTTATTTAAGGTTTCAATGTAAATGTGTAGTAGTTTATAGGTCCCAAAGATTTTTTTTTCAACCCGTAGATCTTTCTGTGTTTAATTCTACAGTTCCTATTACATCCTTCCCCTCAGACAGGGATGGTGAGAATATTTGATCTTGCGCAGTATTAGTGGGTGGCCTTGGACCCTCTGCAGCCCTCTTGGTTTTCTTAGATTATTTCCTGACAGTACCTAGAGGGGTTCCTCCAGTCCCTCTATGCATTCTTTATTACTTTATGTACACCCTGTGATAAGGAAGCTTATCATAGCTCAGGAAGGAGCTATAGAAAAGGTGAAGTGTCTCTGAAAAAGCAACCTGTCAGTGCTGGTAGAAATGAGAAAACAGAATTTTGCCATAAAAGACTACCAGTCCCAGAATGCACCAGGTTTCCAACAGCCATGAGAGGAGCTGAAGTGAGAAAACATGTGTTCAATCAAAAGGGCTATGAGGTAATCCCCAAGCACTCATTGCAAAGGGCAGGGCTTGATTCAGCACAGCTGCGCTGTGCTAGGATGGAACACTCATCTCAAAGGGCAAGGCCTGATTCAGCACAGCTGCGCTGTGTTAGGGAGGATCACTCATCTAAGCAGAATAAGAGTAGAGTTTATTCTACAGATGACCATCTTCATGATCACCTTGGATATTCAGAGAAGGATCATCAGTTTCATCTGAAGGATCATCAGAAGCAGAAGCCAAACCGGACGGACAGAGAGGGAAAGAAACCCTCTGGAAGAAAGAGGAGAAAAGCCTTTGAGAGGTCTAGAAGAGTCCAAAGCAGTATGTATACTGGGAGGTATTCCAAGGGCCAGCATACACCATTGGACTGGGGAAAGCCAGAGGAATGGTGCTGCAGAGCTAGGAATCTTCAGACGCTACCTGTGAGGGAGACGGCTGCACGTGGAAGGGACCCTAAGACCCGTGCAAGAAGGTATGTGAAGAGATCCAGTGTCCAGGGATCTGGATTGGAAGGCTGGACATAAGAACTGGACTACATACTGGCCAGGCTATATAGAGAGGAACTCTAGCAGCAATGGAAGCTCAGGTATGAACACTGATCTATGCCCTAGCTATAACCTTGAAAGACAGCAGGGAAACAAGTATTCTCCTGAAAATGCTCCATTGAGAGATTCATCTGTGCCAATCCATGATATTGAACCCATGCTTGTTGAACAAGGGGGAATAATAGCAGATGAGGATCCTGTTTATATGGACTGCTCTCTATCTAAACTCCGTTGGTAACTTTCTGTTATAAAGTACAGCAATCATCACAAAGAAATACAAATTTGTTCTTTAATCTACTCAGATAAGCTCCTGAAGCAGGATTTGACCCACACAGTGGAAGGCAAGCCAGCTAAGGGGTTTCAGCTGGTAACTGCTAGCAATTAAGCTTTACCTAATTGCTTGTGAGCTAGGAGAGAATCACTTCTGTATCTATGTGGGAAGTAATCAGAAGTTAAGAACAGTTTGTTTCTTGCTTTGTGGCTTTTCATTTGTTGTTTTCCTGATTTTAACTTTGTTTTTCCAAGTTAACACTGAAAGCAAGTAACCTAATTTATGTGCTACCAAGCATATCTGTGTTGGGAGAAATAACCCCATAAATAAATATCTTATTGGCTTTACCCAAGAGCACAACTAAATTATTGTCAGCAGCTGTGTCTGGTGTGAATGAACTACATTGCCCACAATACCTTGCAAATCATATAGAAATATGCACTTGTCAAGAGTGTGAAGATTCTCACCCAGGCAGCCTTCTGACAACCCTTAGAGGACTGCAGGATATAATATCTTGTTTTTGTATTGCATTGCATTTTTCTTTGTACATTGTTCTTGATGTAGTATCCCTTTCTGTGCAAGCTTATTCTTGATCATTTATTGTATATATCATTAAAAATATAAATAAAAAAAATAGTTGGTGATTCAATCATTAGGCATGCAGATAGCTGGGTGGCTGCTGGATGTGAGGATCGCCTGGTAACATGCCTGCCTTGTAGCAGACCTCATGCACTACCTAGAGAAGGTCTTAGATAGTGCTGGGGAAGAGTCTGTTTTCTTGGTAAATTTTGGTACCAATGACATAAAGTGTGGTAGCGAGATTTTGGAGGCCAAATTTAGGCTTTTAGGTAGGAAGTTGAAATCCAAAACTTCCAGGGTAGCATTCTCCAAAATGCTTCCCATTCCACGCACACGGGCAGCTCTATAATGAGGCTAAGTGAGGTGGTAGCCTCAGGCGGCAACTTTTTTGGGGTGGAAAAAATTGACCCAAAAAGACCGCCTCACTCAGCCTCAAATAATAATAAAAAAACCAAACAAAAAACACTGGCTGCAAAAGCAGCTGCCGCTGCAGCAGCAGCAGCATTAAGTGCCCCACGGCGGCCGCCTCCAAGCCCTCACACAGCACTTCCTCCCCCATGCCGACTCAGCTTTTCAGAGCCACGCGAAGGTTGAGTGTTTTCCTTTCACGGCTCTGTTAAAGCTGAGCCTGCAGGTGCTGATGGGAAACAGGAAATGCTGTTTCCCATCAGTGCCTGCGGGCTCAGCTTTAACAGAGCCGTGGGAAAGGGAAACACTCTCCCTTCGCGCGGCACTGAAAAGCTGAGCCAGCATGGGGGGGGGGGGGGGGAGGAGTGCTGTGTGAGGGCTCAGAGGCAGCCACCACGGGGTACTTTATGCTGCCGCCTTAGCAGTTTTATGGGTTTGGGTTTTTTTGTAATTCCCTAAAGAAGTTCTGGGGCCAGCCTGTTGGGTGGGGGTGGCACAGGGAAATAGTAATGGGCAGATGTGGGTAGGGCTAGGACTGGAAATGGGCTGATGGGGGGGTTAGGACTGGCAATGGACTGATCGGGAGGGGGACTAGGACTGCTAATGGGCTATCGAGGGGGCTAGGACTGGAAATGGGCTAATGGATGGGTTAGAACTGGAAATGGGCTGATGGGTTAAGAATGGAAATAGGCTGATAGGGAGGAGGTTAGAACTGGAAATGAGCTGATTGGGAAGGGGGCTAGGCCTGGTAATGGGCTGATTGGTGGGGTTAGGCCTGGAAATGGGCTGATTGGTGGGGTTAGGCTTGGAGTGAGCTGATAAGGGAGGTAGGACT
This sequence comes from Ichthyophis bannanicus, assembly GCA_033557465.1. Taxonomy (NCBI): domain Eukaryota; kingdom Metazoa; phylum Chordata; class Amphibia; order Gymnophiona; family Ichthyophiidae; genus Ichthyophis; species Ichthyophis bannanicus. Next base: position 77,809,337 of record CM066049.1, on the reverse strand, counting down.
GGAAATGGGCTAATGGAGGAGGGAAGGAGAGTGCTGGTGACCCTGGAAGAAAACTAGGGGCTAGGGCTACAAATGGACTCATGTGGGGGGATGGTAGAATAGGACTGGAAGTGAGCAGATACTGAGGGGGTCTTCCATGGGAAGGAGGGGGCAGGAAGGGAGCTGACAAGGGGGAAGGTGGGGGCTGGAAAGGAGCTGACACCTGGGATGTACTGAAGGGGGACTGGAAGGGAGCTGACGCTTGGGGATGGGAATGGTAAGTGGCTGGGTAATGGGGAGGAGGCTGGAAGGGAGCTGACATGCGAATGACACTGGAAGGGGGATGGACAGAGGGTAGGGAGACTGGAAGGGTGCTGACTGGGGGGGGGGCACTGAGAGTTGATGTGAGCTGATACCTGGGATGGTATTTGGACTAGAAGGGGCTGGTCAGTGGGGAAGGAGGGGGAATGGAAGGGAATGGACACCAGTGGCAGTCGTGGGAATGCAAGGCGATTGACATTGGAAAGTACTGGGAGGGGAGGACTGGAAAGGGGGCTGATACTGTGGAGGGTTACTGGAACTGGAAATGGGCTGGTGGAAGGAAGTGAAGAAAACAAAATAAGAGATAAGAAATGACAGATGGACCATGGACCATAGACCACAGAAAGAGCTAAGAGAAGACAGGAAAGCAGAAGCCTCAGATCAGGACCAGCATGATCAGAGAATAAAATGGTCAGACAACAAAGATAGAAAAAATAATTTTATTTAATTTTAGTGATTGGACTTTGTGCTGTTTTGATATTTTACACAGTATTGGGGAACTGGAACCAAACAATCCAAGAAGCAGCAACCCCTACACGAACCATGCAGAAGAAAATGAAAGAATCCCAAAAATGGTTCACAAAAGACATTGCCCTGCTAAAAAAGCAACTATGTAAACAAGAAAAAACCTGGAGAAAAACAAAATCATACGATAACAAAACCAAATACATAAACATACTTAATAGATATAAGAATGCAATCAACAAGTCAAAAAGGGATTACTACTCCAAATTAATAAATCTCGCCCTCAATCGGCCAAGAGAACTCTTCTCAATTGTGAAAACACTAACAAAAATACACAACCCAGAACCGAACCAAGATACAATAAATGTACAAACCCTAGCATCACATTTTGCTGAAAAACTAAAGAAAAAACCTCATACTCCAACCACAACAATAATATCAAATCATGACAGTAATCATGAATGGACAACCTTCCACAAGGTCGAACAAAAACACATCCTTAAAATTATAACAATGATCAACACCACAACCTCCCCGCTTGACCCATGCCCGGTGTCATGGATCAAGTCTACTAAGGACTTTCTTGTAGAAAACATCCAATACATAGTGAACCAATCACTGATTCAAGGCACTATGCCCAACGCCTTAAAGCTCTCCTCGATCCGCCCCATTATAGAAAACAACAAACTAGACCCAAAAGACCCAAACTCATACAGGCCAATAGCTAGCATACCACTCATTGCCAAAATAATAGAAAAAACCATACAACTCCAATTACAGGACCACATTGATGAGCACAAACTCCTTGATGCACATCAGTTTGGTTTCCGCCCCTTCCATGGAGTTGAAACTCTCCTAATCGCACTGACGGACCTCCTCATCAGTGGTACTAATGACAACAACCAAGGTTTCCTACTTCTTTTCATAGATCTATCTGCCGCATTCGACAGCATCAATCATAATACACTCATCAACAGGCTAGAAAACGTAAGAATAGGAGGGACAGTCCTTGAATGGTTCAAATCATACATCTCACATAGATTAATACGGGTACAATTGGGTCAAGAAACATCTGAAACTTTCCCTCAAGGTCAGGGTAGCCCCCAAGGCTCAGCCCTCTCCACCCTCCTCTTCAACCTGTACCTTCAAACCATTACAAACATATTCAAGAAACATAAAATCAACCATTTCATATACGCGGATGATATCATGCTTGCCATCCCCATAAACCCCAACAACCCCAAATACGATAGCTTACTCCATTGCATGAATGAGACTACCACATGGCTTGAAGACAACCATCTAAGCATCAACCTCAAAAAAACAGAAGCAATGTTCATAACGAGAAAGCCAGACACTGAATACAACTACCCAACAACAATCACAATAAACACACCTATACCTGTTAAAAAGGAGGTAAAGTACCTTGGAATAATATTAGACCACTCACTCACCATGCTCCCACACATAAAACAGACAGTAAAAACCATATTCTATAAACTCAAGACAATACAACACCTGAGACCCCTACTTAACACACAAGACTTTAGATCAGTAGTCAATACCCTCATCACCCCCCACTTCGACTATTGTAATAGTCTCCTAAATGGTTTACCACTAAAGAGCATCTACCTACTCCAAAGAGCCCAAAACATATGCGCCAAGATGATCACAAAAGCTAAACTAACAGACCATGTGACCCCAATACTGTTAGACTTGCATTGGCTCCCTATAAGTAGCCGAATAAAATATAAAATCCTCCTAACTACTTTCAAACTCCTTAATAACATCTCTCCCTCACAATTATCTACCCTAATACACCCCCCATCAGAAACTAGAACGCGCAGACAAAATGCAACTCATTCCCTCAACATAAAAGCAACCTTCAGAAAAACTAAAGCAACAACAAGTGATAGGGCCTTCTCCTTTGCTGCCCCCACTCTCTGGAACGAAATACCACTAACCCTCCACATGATAAAGGACCTTCATCAATTCAAAAAAGAACTTAAAACCTACCTCTTCACAAACCACTTTGAAATCCCCTATCAACAAAAAACCTCTCCCCAACAATCACAGAAACACATCCACAGTACTCAAGATAGAACAAACGACTAACACAAGAAAACCTTACACACTCCACCCAACACGCAAAAGACTTACCCAACCTGTTTGTTCTATTGCTCTTGTAAATAACTACTTGCAATTAGTTATGTTATGTTTCCATGTAATATAACCTGTATATAGTTTAAAAACACTGTTCCAGCTAACGTATAAAAGTATGTTCCCTGTATAACACTTGTATATAGTTAAAACCATGTTCCATGTAAAGTATACAGAAGTATACAAATTTTTGTTCACTGTTCAATGTAAACCGCCCTTGATCTCTGGAAGGGGCGGTATAGAAGAAACTGTTAAATAAATAAATAAATAAATAAATAAATAAATAAATAAAATTATTTATCTGATGTTGCACTGCATGTGGACTCTGGCTTCGTGGGGTTTATTTTTACTTTAGATTGTGGTTATTTATTCTGTACTTGGTGAGGGTCGATGTTGTGCGTGTGTGATTGAGGTCAGGTGTTCTGTTAACATGGAGTTTGCACATAAAGATCTATACTGTACTGTAGTAATTTGACTTGTTCAGCTTTTCAAATAGGTGTATGGATGTTCCATGGCCCACTGTAGTATTTACAGTGATGCTTTTTTTGGATGGGCTCCTTATGCGAGTTTTGGAAGTTTGTGCTGATATGGTATGGTAGGGTTTGCTCTTTGTTGTAGGGTTTTGTATTAGTTCACAATATGCCTGGTACTGGAGAATAGTGGTGGTTATTAGTGAGATGATCAGAATCAGTTGTTTGGTTTTTTTTTTTAAATATTGAGTTCTGGGGTGAATGTCCTGGTTCTGCTCTGCACCTACTGTGGATGCAAAATATATGTTGAAAAAGAAAAAGCAAGGACCATAACGCAGTTTATAACAAAATAAAAATTAGTTACAATTTAGTTTTATAAACTGTGCTGTTCTTGCTGTCTTTTAGTTCCTTGATTTGAAAACAGGACTGTACCTAGCTCTGTGCAAGCGGTGCAGCCGCAGAGGGCGCAAAGGCTTGTGGGCGCATTTCGGCTGTCTGCTGTTGCCCTGCTGCCGCTGGCAGGACAATAGCAGGCAGACAAAATGCATCCCCCAAGCATTTTTGCAGCACTTTAAGCAGGTCTGGTCCCTCCCTCCTCCAACACGATGTCAGAGCAGGGAGGGACAGATCTTCTTAAAGTGCCGGCACCTTTCATATCGGGCCCATGTCCCCCCTCCTCCTCCCCATACCTCCGTTTAGCGCTGCCTGATCTTTCCCTGCTGCCAGCGCCCCCTTGAAAAAAACAGAGGGCCACAGCAGCAGGGAAAGAGCAGGAAGCACTGGGCGGAGGTATGGGGGGGAGAGGGGGGCGTGCGCCCAAGCTGCTAGTCGCACAGGGCGCGATTGCAGCTCATTACGGCCCTGTGTGAAAACATCTTGCATTTCCTCCATATAATGTAATTGACTTTTTGGTTTGGTTCGGTCTCTGATTGGATTTCTGAAAAAGCCCCACCCCGTCATCTCATTCTTCGCCTCAGGCAGCAGATTGCCTTGAGCCGCCCCTGCACGCAGAGGACCCAAAAGGCAGACAGAGCTCCAGAGTCTCAATGCATGGATGAGACGATGGTGCAAGGAAGAAACTTTTGGATTTGGTAGGAACTGGGCAACATTCTGGGGGAATGAGGGACTTTTCTGAAGGGATGGGCTCCACCTTAACTGGGATGGAATTACACTGCTGGCATTAACCTTTAAAAAGAAGATAGAGCAGCTTTTAAACTAGATAATAGGGGAAAGCCGAGAGTCGCCCAAGAACGCATGGTTCGGAACAATGTATCCTTGAAGGATACTAGTAAAAGACTGAAATTAGGCTTATCCACAGAGAGGTTCCAATAAAGACAAAATAAACCCAAATGCCTTTCAGTGCAGAGCAGACAGAGCTTAAAGATTCCAAATTAGCCCTGCTTACCGATAACCAGATTAATATGAATAACATACAGCCTCTAAAATGCTTGTATGCAAATGCTAGAAGTCTAAAAAATAAGATGGGAGCGTTAGAATATATAGCACCAAATGAGAGGTAAGATGATTGTTATCTCATAGATGTGGTGGAAGGAGGATAACCAGTGGGGCACTGTAATACCTGGGTACAACCTATATTGTAATGATAGAGAAGATCAAAAAGGTGGAGGGGTTACACTCTGTTAGAGAGGGCATTGAGTCACAAAGATTTAAAGTTTTGCAGGAAACACAATTCACTGTAGAATCTCTATGGATTGGAATTCTATGTAAAAAGGGGAATGTGATGGCAGTGGGGGGTGTACTACTGACCGCCTGGCCAGAATGAACAAATGGATGATGAAATGCTCAAAGAAATCAGGGAAGCTAACAAAAGTTACAGCACAATAATAATAATGGGTGATTTCAATTACCCTGGTATCAACTGGGTCAGTGTCACGACAGGACATGCTAGATGAAATAAATAACTTTTTCTTGGAGCAGCTGGTTCATGAACCCACCAGAGGGGAAGTCATTTTGGACATAGTCCTTAATGGAACACAAGATTTGCTGCAAGAGATAAGGGTGTTGGGGCCACTTTGCCGTAGAATCATAGCATGATTACTTTTGATTTAATAATTGGAAGAAGGATGGCAAGGGAATCCACTGTACTACTTTACTTTACTTTTCAAAAGGGAGACTATGATAAAATGAGGAAAATAGTTAAGAAAAAAACTAAAAGGAGCAGTTGCAAAGGTTAAAGATTTAGATCAAGCCTGAGTGTTTAAAAATACTATCTTGGAAGTCCAGACCAGCTGTATTCCACGCTTTAAGAAAAGTGGAAGCAAGTCCAAAAAACTGGTTTAAAGGTGAGGTCAGAGAGGCTGTTGCCAAAGAAAACATCTTTCAGGAAATGGAAAAGGGAGCCAAATGACAAAAACTGGAAACAACATAAGCAAGTTAGATGCAAGGCATTGATAAGGCAAGCAAAGAGAATTTGAGAAGCATGCTGTGGACGCAAAATCATGTAATAAAGACTTTTTTCAAGTGCATTTGTAGCAAAAAACCTGTGAGAGAGTCAGTTGAACCATTAGATGATAGAGGGGTAAAAGGGGGCACTAAGAGGGAACAAGACCATAGCGGAGAGACTGAATGAATTCTTTGCTTCGGTCTTTACTGAGGAAGATGTAGGGATGTTATCCATGATGAAATGGTATTTAAAGGTGATGCCGCAGAAGAATTGAAAGAAATATTGATACACTGGGAAGATGTATTACAACTATTTGATAAACTGAAGAGTAGCAAATCACCTGGATCAGATGGTATACATCCAATGGTGTTGAAAGAACTGTAATATGAGATTGCAGACCTACTGTTAGTAATCTGTGAACTATCATTAAAATCATCTGTAATACCTTAAGATTGGGGGATGGACAATGTAACGTCAATTTTTAAAAAAGGGTTCCAGGGGTGATCCAGGAAACTACAGACTGGTGGGCCTGATGTCAGTTCCAGGAAAAATGGTAGAAACCATTATAAAGAACAAAATTACTGAATATACAGATAGTCATAGCTTAATGGGAGGCAACCAACATGGTTTTAGTTAAGAAAGGTCTTGTCTTACTAATCTGTTATGTTTTTTTGAAGGTCTGAATAAACGGGTAAACAAAGGTGAATTGATTAATATAGTGTATCTGAATTTTCAGAAAGTCTTTGACAAGGTCCCTCATGAGACTCTTGGCGAAATTAAAAGGTCATGGGAAAGGAGGCAGTTTACTATTGTGGATCAGGAACTGGTTAAAAAATAGAAAGCAGAGAGTAGGGCTAAATGGCCAATTTTCCCAATGGAGAAAGGTGAATAGTGGAGTACCCCAGGGATCTGTGCTGGGTCTGCTGCTTTTTAACATATTTGTAAATGACCTGGAAATGGGAATAATGAGTGAGGTAATCAAATTTGCAGATGAGACAAAATTATTCAAAGTTCAGATTTTGATATCATCCGCACAGAGGCAAACCTTACCTAACAATCCTTCTGCTATATCACTAACAAAGATGTTAAACAGAATCGGACCAAGGACAGATCCCTGGGGCACACCACTGGTAACTTCATCTCCTCAAAGTGAGCTCCATTTACCTGTACCCTTTGTCGCCTCCCACTCAACCAATTTCTAACCCAAGCAGTAACTTTAGGGTCCATCCCTAGGGTGCTCAATTTGTTTATAAGTCATCTGTGAGGATTGATGTCAAAGACTTTACTGAAATCTAAATACACCACATCAAGGGCTCTCCCTCGGTCCAACTACCTCCTCACCCAGTCAAAGAAATCAATCAGATTTGTCTGACAAGACCTACTTCTGGTGAAACCATGCTGCCTCGGATCCTGTAATCCGCTGGACTCCAGAAACCTCACTATTTTCACTTTCAGCAGTGTTTCCAATAATTTCTCAACACTGAAGTTAAACTAACTGGCCTGTAGTTTTCAACCACATCCTTACTTCCCCCTTTGTGTAAAGGCACCACATGAGACTCTCTCCAGTCCTTTGGCACCACTCCCGACTCCGAGGCATTGAAAAGGTCAGTCAGTGGAGTTGCTAGAACGTCCCCAAGTTCCCTCAGTATTCTAGGGTGTATCCCATCCGGTCCCAGCACTTTGTCTACTTTAAGTTCAGCTAGTTTCTCACAAACACAGACTTCTGAAAATTCTTCAAGATGCCCCTCGCTTCTATTCCTGTTTGTGGGTATTTTCTGTGGTCCTGCTCCTGGTTCTTCAACTGTGAACACAGAACAGAAATATTTGTTTAGCAATTCCGCTTTATCCTCGTCATCTTCTACATATTCCTCCCCTTCACCCTTGAGTCTCACAACATCACTTTTGCCCTTCCTCTTCTCACTAACATATCTGAAAAATGTCTTATCCCCCCCCCCCCCCCATTTTATTACATTGGCTATTTCTTCCTCTTTTTGAATCTTTGCCTTCCTGACTACTTTGCTAGCTTCTCTAAGTTTTTCCAAATATATAGATGTCTGTCTTCCTCTCTCTGTGATCTCTTGTATTTTATGAAGGCCTCCCTCTTTTTCTTCACCTTTTCAGCTACTTCTTTCAAAAACCAAAGCAGTCTTCTTTTCCTTTTACCTTTATTTATCGTTTTAACAAAAAGGTTGGTTGCCCTTAAAATATTGCCTTTCAGTTTTGCCCACTGTTTTTCTACATCCACCAGCTGTTCCCATCCTGCTAACGACTCCCTGAGGTATTGGCCCATCTTGGCAAAGTTAGTTTTCCTAAAGTCTAAGTCCCTCACTTTTGAATGGATTCTAACAGCCCTAGTCCTAATACTGAACCACACCAACTGGTGATCACTGGATGCAAAATGATCTCCCACTATAACATCAGAAACTCTTTCACCATTGGTAAGCACTAAGTCCAGTATGGCCCCTTCACATGTGGGGTCTGTTACCAATTGCCTGAATAGTTCTCCATGTAGAGAATCCAGGATCTCCTTACTTCTAGATGATACTGCAGCAGGAATGTGCCAATCAACATCTGGCATATTGAAATCCCCTATTAGTATCACTTCCCCTTTCCTAGCAGTACTGCATATGTCTTCAATTAACTCTGTCCACCTCTTCCTCTTGTGAAGGAGGTCTGTATATCATGCCAATGCAAATAGATTTCTCTTTCCCTCTTTCTAGTTTAACCCACAGTACCTCCTCTCTCCCTTTTAAGCTCTGTAATTCCAAGGCTTTAATATTATGTTTTACATATAGTGCCACTCCTCCTCCCCTTCTTTCTACCCTGTCCTTTCTGAATAAAGTATAGCCTGGTATAGCTACATCCCAGTCATGGTTTTCTCTGAACCATGTTTCTGTAACTGCCACTAAATCCAAGTCAGCCACTCCCACCAAAGCTTCAACATCAGGAATCTTATTTCCCATGCTACGGGCATTTATACACACTGCTTTCCATATGTTACCCCTGTTACCCATTTCCATAAAGGTATTTAATGTTTCACTTACCTGGGGCTGTCTTCACCCATCCCCAACGAATCTAGTATAAAGCCCTCTTCAGTAGATTAGCCAGTCTACTACTGAAGATGCGTCGATCTTTCTTGGATAGATGGATGCCATCTCTGCTCTGCAAACCTTGGAATAGCATCCCGTGATCCAGAAAACCAAAACTCTCTCGATGACACTATCCACGCAGCCATGCATTCATCTCCAGGATGCGAGCCTCTCTGTCTTGACCTTTACCCTCAACAGGGAGGATTGAAGAGAACACCACCTGTGCATCTATCTGCTTCCCCCTCTGTCCAAGAGCCATGAAGTCCCTCTTGATATGCTCAGTGGGATACCTGGCAGTATCATTTGTTCCGACATGGATTAGCAACATTGGGTAATAGTCGGGCTTGATGAGTCTCGGAAAACTCTCCATAACATCTTGGATTTTGGCACCAGGCAGACAGCATACCTTTCTGGACATCAAGTCTGGTCTGCAGATGGATGCCTCAGTACCCCTCAGAAGAGAGTCACCAACCACCACTACCCTTTGTTTCCTTGTGGTCACTGATTCTGCAACTTTGGGATACTTGAGCTCTGGTTCTTCCCTTTCCAGGAATGATTTCACCTCCTCCACTTCCAGGGCTCATTAATGGTTCTTCAGTCCAAGGGCTGGAGAAGTTGGATTGGTGATTCTGCAGGCCCTGGTGACTTGTGTCCAATCTTCGTCATTCTGTAGGCACCCATCTTCTCTTCTGCTGGAGAGCTTGGTTGTTGCAAGAAGCATCTCATCAATGTACTTATCACTGTCTTGAATGCTCCTCAGCCTGCCACCTCCTCTCTGAGTTCCTCCACTTATTTCCTGAGAGCTTCAGCATGCAGGCACCCTGCACATGGAACCGGTCCTTCAGCTAGTATTGGGACCTCTGTCTGGACAGAGGCAGAAGCTGTTATGGGAGCAACAGCTTTAGCGATACAAATTTTCTCAGCCATTGTTCTGTTCGTGGAACTTGGGTATCTTTGTTTGAAATGTATAGCCCCTGTTAGGTATGCCTAAGTTCCATAAATGGAGTGGAAGGATACCCCTATGAGGAGAGGCTAAAAAGGTTTGGGCTCTTCAACCTGGAAAAGAGACAGCTAAGGGGAGACATGAAAGAGGTCTATAAATTAATGAATGGAGTGGAATGGGTAAACATAAATCAATTATTTACGTCATCAAAATGTAGAAAGACTAGGGGGCATGCAATGAAGCTACAGTGTAACCCATATAAGACTAACAAGAGAAAATATTTTTTCACTCAATGCATAATCAAACTCTGGAATTCGTTACCGGAGGATGTAGTAAAAGCTGTTAGTTTAGCTGGGTTTAAAAAAGGTTTGGACAATTTGCTGGAGGAAAGGTCAATAAACCATTATTAAAGGGGACTCGGGAAATCCACTACAAGCATTGTGGAACCTGTGTCTTTTGGAGAAACTGCTAGGTACGAATGACCTAGATTGGCCACTGTTGGAAACAAGATACTGAGCTTGATGGACCTTGGTCTGACCCAATATGGCATATCTTATGTTCTTATGTTCATGTTCTTTTTCAGGCTCCAGGGGATGGACTAGGATAGCACAGTTGTGGAGCTGGAGTCACTGTCTCACTGAGCTGATCTGAGGTCAGCACTCTGAATCATTACTAAGTATAGACTTAGTATGGGTTTTACTCACATTTTCAAACTAGAGGCTGAAAGGAAAACAGTTTCTCCATAAATCTGGGAACTGTTGGACACAGGCTTGAAGTAACATGTTACTAAACATAGCCCAAGAATCTGGAAGCACCTGTTCCTATATTCTTTCAGACAACCAAAATCCACTTAAGCAGGTTCAGCTAGTCTACCTCTAGACGTGTTACATGGCACGTGCAGATACCAACTAACTTTGGTAGAGAAGTATACATCCAAAAAACAGTTAGGCCGTTCTTCATTTTAAACAAACCTTTGTGATTTTCATGTGCTTTTTCATGTTTTTGAGCATATTCATTTTATTTGTGTGCCTTCTATGCATCCTACAATTTTTTTGTCCATAAAAATCGACTATGTAAATACACTAACTCATAAGATTTGCATGCACAAACATTTTTTGGCACTTAAACTGAATAAACCACAACAAATGCATCCCCCTATTGTCCAGGCATAGTGTCACGTTTAGTTCTTCTGCTATGATAAATTACTGCACATTGATATGAGACTGTGGAAGCATTTATTGGACCAGGAATAAAGATGTGATGCTTGAGCTGTTAAAACAAGCACAGTCTTGTTCTTGTGATGGGGCACTGCAAGCACAATATACAGGTACAGAAACAACCAGTCGAGGAGAAAGCAAAGTAAAATGCTGGCAAGAAACAATGGGCTGGAATTTAGCTGGTGCAGCTACTAGGTTCAGTTAATCACTGAGGCTAGCACTTAATTTGTAAATTCAGTACCACCATCTGTACAGGTAGCGATGCCGTGTATCGAGATTGACCACTGAGCACACTAGCACTATCCACTTTGTTTAGGTCTACAGAAAAGCAGACATAAACAAAGTGGATAAACTGTTTAGTAAGGATGTGTATTCATTTGAAATAATATGATAAACGTCAACAACGTTTACTATGGTATTTCATGACATTTGTAACCCAAAACAGGAAATGTCCTAAATATTGTTTTTTTTTCGGTCCTGTCAATAGTGCACACTTGCTAAATAGTACACCCTATTGATCAGTAGTGCACATCATTGCTCAATAATGTGCACCATACTATTACTAGTACTACTTATCATTTGTATAATGCTACTATACTTAGCGCTGTAAGCATAATTTATTGGTAGAAGCACTACTGAATAATTGTATGTACTATGGCACAATAGTTCATATTATTACACAATAGAGCACACTATTGAACAGGTATACACTATTTGAGGAATAAGTACTGAGTAAGACGGCACACTGTTTGAGCATTTAGGCTCTCATTTCAGAAATAGTGTACACTAATGTGCAGTAGTATGCACTATGCTAACATTGCTTTGAAATAAAAATAAAAAACCCAAATAAAACCAAAAAATCCATAAATCCAGCTCCAGTGCCCCTACTACTCTAAGGAGACACTGTTTCTCATGTCTCTTCACCCCTCATGCCAGCATGTATGAGTTTACAAAGCAAGGAAGGGAAAACATGCTTTGTCACACTATAAGTTTATTGATCTTCTTAAGTCATAAGTGCTCCACCTACTCACTCGCATATGGCAACCATGCACTCCGTCAGTGAAACATGACTTTTGCAATGCTTACACCAGGCATTTTTTAACTTGTTGTACTCACCATGCAGTAATTGTCAAGGACATAACCAGAATGTCCCTTGCACTTACTGCACGGAAACGGCCCCTTGCTGCATTTTACGTTTGTTCATAATTAATATGGGTAAACCTAATGCTTCTAATACATATGGTGTTAGGTGCACCCATATTAATTGAAACATTGACAATTAGCACACAGTAATTATCATGCACGCGCCACAATGTGCAGTCCGCACCCACACTCTGCCTATAACCCCCCAGGCCTCACCCCATTTTATGTTAAGCAGTTAATGCATACTAAGTCGTCGTTAATGCATGAATTAGTATGCACTAACTACTCAACGCACTTTAGTAAAAGGGCCCCCATGCTTGTACCTGAGGCAATGGAGAGTTAAGTGGCCTGTCCAAGACCACAAGGAGTGTCAGTGGGATCTGAACCCTGGCTTTCCACTCGCTGCTCTAACTACTAGGCTACTACTCTACTCCTACATGATTTGCCGAAGGTTACAAGAAACTATCTCCAGGAACAAGCAGGAATGAGTCTTCACATATGGGTATCGTCAGTACCGACGGAGCCTGCGCGGGAACGCTCCCCAGCGTCCAGCAAGAAAGCTTTTGGGAGCATCCCACAGCGCCTGCATGCTGCCTTCCCGCTTTTCAAACCGCCTCTCTCCAGTTCTTCTTTTCCGCGGAGCCAGCAGGTCGTGTCCCTGTCACCGCAGAAGAATTTCTTTATTTTTTTCTTTATTTTTCTGTGTCACGTCTGCCTTCTTCGACGTCAGACCGGTACCACCGGTCTTTTTCTTTTCTTTCTAAAAAACAAAAAAACAAAACTTTTCTTTCTTCAACTGTGCATTTTCACTTTGGGCCTTAGGCCTGAACATTTTCTCCTCATGGAGAAGCCCGCTTCTCCACCATGATTGGTGTCTAAAATGTTTGGGTCCTGACCATTCCATCACGGATTGTGTGTCCTGTACCATGATGTCTAAAAGAGGTCGGCAGAACCGAGCACCCAAGCTCAGTATCCTGTTTCCCTCTGATGCAGCCTCGGTGGCATCGACGTCTTCCAGGGCTGCTTCTTCCTCTCATGGATCTCAGGTAACCAAACATAAATCTAGCCGGTCCTCGAAGGGAAAATCTCCCTCTAAGCATTGAGATGCCTCCGGACTTGTCCTTGAGGATTCCGCACTGGCAAAATTCCCCCGGCGTGAAGTTCCGGCTTCCAAAGCATTATCTATGGGGTCACAGGTTATTTATTTATTTATTTTTATTTATTTATTTATTTATTTAACAACTTTTATATACCGCACTATTCATAATCAGCGCGGTTTACATAGAACAAGAAAACATCAGACAAGATACAGGTTGACATCGATGGCTCGGCCTCGACCGATCACCTGTTGCCGTGTTCTGGGGTACCGGTGGCCTCCACTGGTACTGACATCCAGACCCTGGTGGCGTTGATGGATCAGAAGATTCTGTCCATGCAACGCACCCTAACGGCGTTTATGCAGGCTTCGATGCCTCCGGTACCGCAACAATCTCCGTTGCCAGTACCAACATCGGCTTCGGTGTCGACTGCAACGGTACCCTGTCCTATGATGCCCATCGGTACCGAATCGGTACTGCTTACTCCCGATGTCGATCCCACTCGGTACGCGTATCGGGCTTTACAGGAGCATCCAGACAGGCGATACTTCGATTCCTCCAAAGACTCTGAGTCGGAGGCTTCTGTCGAGGCACCGGTACTTCTTCCTCAGGAGTCTGCTTCTCCAAAACGAAGAATGTCTTTCCAAGATTTCATTAGGGAGGTGGCTAGGGGCCTCTCCATTACAGTGGCCCCTGAGTCAGAGCCTAGAGCCAAGCAATTAGATATTTTGCAATATCCTAAGGCTCCTAAAGAAGCAGCTAGCTTACCTATTCATGAGATTCTTTATGATCTCATGTTGAGCATGTGGGAGACTCCTCTTACCACCTCTCCTCATTCTCGTAGGTTAGACACTCTGTACCATGTCCCTCCTTGTCCTGGCTTTCATAAGTCTCAGCTTCCTCACCACTCTATTGTGGTGGAGTCTGCCATGAGGAAAATAAAGAGTGCAAAGAGACACTCATCTAATCCTCCAGGACGTGAATGCAGGACCCTTGATGCTTTTGGCCGAAGGGTCTTCCAAGCTAATATGCTTGCTGCCAGAATCAACTCCTATAGTCTCTATATGGGGATGTTTCTAAAAGAAGTCACAGATCATCTGCAGACTTTAGCCCCTTTTATTTCAGAAGATAAAAGGCAGGAGTTTCTCACTTGGCTTAAACATGCCCAAGATGTTTCCAAATTTTCCAACCGTTCAGCCTTTGACTCTTTTGAGTGTGTCAGCAGAGCTTTGGCTATTGCCATAGGTGCACGCAGAATTGCTTGGTTACAAGCCTCTGATTTGGAACTCTGGGTCCAAGATGAACTGGGAAATCTTCCCTGTACAGGTGAAAACCTTTTTGGCAGGGATTGGCAAGCAAAGGCCACTCAGATGGATGCTGAGAACTCTGCTTTGGATCGACTTTCAAAGTCTACCTCTGCTCCTGTTAAGAAAAGATTGTTCAAAAAGACACCTTTTTCTAAAAAGGGAAGATATTATTCTGCTTATGGTCAGCAGGCATCTTCTGCAGGTCGTTTTGCTGCAAAGCATCAGCAACCACCTAAACAGGCCAAGCCAAAGGCTGCCAGGCCTCCCACGGCCCAGCAGCCTCAGCCTCCTCAGGGCCTTTGACTTGCAACTAGAGAACTTAACCTTTCTAGCTCTGGAAGAACCAGAGACCCTCACCATTCCAGGAAGGTTAGCTTACTTTGCTCCCAGATGGGAGCAAATCACAGCAGAGCAATGGACCCTCTCCATTAAAAGGGAAGGGTACAAACTTCATTTCTTAAACCTTCCTCCCCACACCATGGTGAAACAGTTCAATTCTCCAACATCTCTCCTCAAGCTTCTGGGTCAGGAGATTGCTACCCTTCTTGCCCAAGGGGCAATAGAAGAAGTACCTCTTCTTCAGCAGAGCTCTACTCCCCTTATTTTCTTATTCCAAAGAAAACAGGGGGCTACAGACCCATATTAGATCTCAGAGAATTGAACAAGTTTCTATTCAAAGAGAAATTCAAGATGATTTCTCTCGGTACTCTGCTGCCATACCTTCAGAGTCAGGACTGGTTTTGTTCTCTAGATCTCAAGGATGCGTACACCCATGTCCTCATCCATCCAACACACAGAAGGTTCCTTTGGTTCCTTTTTCAAGGAAAGCACTACCAATACAGGGTGCTTCCTTTCGGTCTGGCCTCTGCACCAAGGGTGTTCACGAAATGCATGGCAGTAGTAGCTGCATTTCTAGGCACTCTAGGAATATTCGTTTTCCCATATCTGGACGACTGGCTCATTCGAGCTCCATCCCAGTCAGAGGCCCAGATTTGTCTAACCTGCACAATGCGTGTCCTTCAGTATTTGGGACTGGTAATAAATATCCCAAAATCCCATCTCACCCCTACTCAGTCCCTGGAGTTTATAGGGGCCTTGCTGGATACCACAACTGCAAGGGCCTATCTTCCTCAGGCCCGTTGCCTACGCTTGGTGCAGTTAGCCTCCCAGATGCAGTTAAAGTCCCATTTAACTGCTCGAGAAATGTTACAACTATTAGGCCACATGGCATCCACCGTGCATGTGGTTCCATATGCTCGCCTTCACATGAGGGCAGCTCAATGGACTTTGTCCACCCAATGGACTCAGGCATCAGGTTGCCTATCAGACAAAATAGCAAACTCCAGTCGCCTATTTTGGTCTTTCCAGTGGTGGAAGTCCCCTCCAAATCTGTTGTTGGGGTCCCCTTTTCAGCAGTCGCTACCCCAAGCAACTCTGACAACAGATGCTTCTCCAATGGTTTGGGGAGCTCATCTGCAGGATCTCTCCACCCAAGGCATCTGGTCTCCACAGGAGACTTCTCGCCATATCAATCTTTTGGAACTCAGAGCAATATTCTTAGCTCTCAAAGTGTTCCATTCCCTGCTCAGCTACAGGACAGTCCTCATCCATACGGACAACCAAGTAGCCATGTTCTATGTCAACAAGCAGGGCGGGATTGGCTCTCTGTCGCTTTGCAACGAAGCTTTGTGACTGTGGGCCTTCGCCAGAGAGCATCACATCCATCTTCTGGCAGTATATCTTCCAGGAGTTCAAAACTCTTGGGCGGACAGACTCAGTCGAGTTCTGCTTCCACACGAGTGGTCCCTCCACATGGACCAGGTAGCCAGGAATTTTTGAATTTGGGGAACCCCGGACATAGACCTCTTTGCAAGTCCGTGGAATGCCAAACTTCCCTGGTTCTGTTCCAGAATTCCGTGTCAGGGAGTTCAGGCCAAGGATGCCTTCCTCCTTCACTGGGGTCAAGACTTCCTTTATGCCTTTCCACCAATTCCCCTAATTCCCAAAACACTTTTCAAGCTTCAGAGAGATCGAGGGACCATGATCCTCATAGCACCACATTGGCCACGCCAAGTGTGGTACCCTCTACTTCTGCATCTCTCTCAAGCTCCTTCCCTGGACTTGGGCTCTGCACCAGACCTTCTGTCCCAGGAAGAGGGAACGTTGTTGCACCCAAACCCCCAGTTGCTCCATCTCAGGGCCTGGTTGCTGAGGGCCTAGACCTTCAAGATTTTCATCTCTCTCAGCAAGTCAGAGATGTTATTCATGCCTCTAGAAAGCCTTCTACTAGACGTTCCTATGCTTTCAAATGGAAAAGATTTACCATTTGGTGTTCAGAGAAAGGTCTAAACCCTCTTGCAATACCTCTGAATTCTCTACTAGAGTATCTCCTGCATCTATCCCATGCGGGTCTGAAAAGAAATTCAGTAAGAGTCCATTTGAGTGCTATTGCAGCCTCCCTCAAGCCTCTCAATGGACAACCTATTTCCTCTCATCCTCTTATAGCAAGATTCATGAGAGGCCTTCTTTTAACTAAACCTCCCATTAGACCACCTCCAGTGCCATGGGACTTAAACCTGGTTCTTGGCCAGCTTATGAAGCCACCCTTTGAACCTTTAGCCACCACCTCCTTGAAATTTCTTTCTTGGAAAGTTGTTTTTCTCATTGCAGTCACCTCAGCACGCCGCACCAGTGAGTTTCAAGCTTTGGTGGCTAATCCACCTTATACAAGGTTCCATCATGATAAGGTAGTCCTCAGGACCAATCCACACTTTATGCCTAAAGTGGTCTCACCTTTTCATCTGAACCAAGAGGTATATTTACCTGTCTTTTTTTCCAGGACCTCATGCATCAAGTGCAGAGAGGAATCTTCATACCTTGGATTGTAAGAGAGCTCTCGCTTTTTACTTACAAAGAACACAGCAACATAGAAAGTCTTCTCAACTCTTTGTTGCTTTTGATCCTTCTCATTTAGGACTTCCAGTCTCTAAGAGAACACTGTCCAACTGGATTGCTCAGTGTATTTCTTTCGTCTACCAGGGTAGGAACATTTCTCTGGAGGGCCATGTCACAGCTCACATTGTGAGAGCCATGGCAGCCTCAATGGCTCATCTAAACTCTGTGTCCATCGACCAAATCTGTCGAGCGGCCACCTGGGCCTCCGTTCATACCTTCACAGCCCATTACTGTTTGGACAAGGACTCCCGCCGGGATGCCTCGTTTGGTCAGGCTGTTCTCAAACACCTGTTCCATTCTTAATCAACTCCTACCCACCTATCCTGGTCGGATGCCAGAGATCCATGGGAGGAGGTAGAGTCCTTCTCAAGGACACACAACCTGGGGTTTCTCCCTGGCATCTACAGCTAGGGAGTCCCCATATGTGAAGACTTATTCGTGCTTGTTCCTGGAGATAGCACAGTTACTTACCTGTAACAGGTAATCTCTGGGAACAGCAGGAATAAGTCTTCACAACCCACCCACCTCCCCTAGGAGTTGTATCTCTCTATCTTTCCTTCCCTCTCTCTCTCTTTGTCTCAGCTTTAAAACTCGAACTGGAGAGAGGCGGTTGGAAAAGGCGGGAAGGCAGCGCGCAGGCGCTGTGGGATGCTCCCAAAAGCTTTCTTGACGCTGGGGAGCGTTCCCGCGCAGGCTCCGTCGGTACCGATGATACCCATATGTGAAGACTTATTCCTGCTGTTCCCAGAGATCACCTGTTACAGGTAAGTAACTGTGCTTTAGTGGCAGAAACAGAATTTAAACCCTGGCTCCCTGGTTTTCAGCCCATTCGGCCACGTCCTCTCCTGATGACTGTTGTACTTCATGTGCAGTCATGAATGGGGCATGTCAGCTAGTCCACAGATTTGTTTGATATAATGCTCTCTCAGGCTTCATGATAATGATATCACAAGTACAATGGTGTAGGCATGATGCTTCCTAGTGGAATTATCCAATTTGAAGGATGCATTCAAAGTGAGCCTTCTACATGTACAGTGACAACCATAGTTATCTGATTTATGCCTCTGTAACTAAAAGCAAGAAACTTCACTGCCTGCATGATAATAATCACGCATAGCTTGTCATACCAAACAAAACTCACCTCCTGGCCTCATCCTATAATTAAAAACACAACTTCTGTAAATCAGTATGCACATTTGAACTATAATGCACATGTTCTTTTATTTTTCTATTTAAGTTACATCTACTTTATATAAAAAAAAATGATTAATTCAGATGCAGTCTGCCACAAACTGTTTCTTGATATGTTGTTATGGAAGGACAGACTAGATAGGCCATGTGGTCTTTTTCTGTCATCATATTTCTGTGTTTCTATGTTTAAACTCAAAAACCCCTCCCAGTGTCACCGCTATAATATATCCCTTAAAAAAGGCACACTTTGATTAATCCCTAAAATTACCCACTATGAACTCCTGTGACTTAACGGACAGAATCAGACTACTTATTATATTTTTGTTGGATCATCTGTTAGGAGGATGCGAAACATACTCTTGCAACAGACCTTCCATGTTTGTGGGCCCAGTTGAACAACATTACTGCAGGGACATTGATATCCTTAGCGTTTTTTGATCTGGGAAGGCGATTTTCGCCGGAAGGACGAATTGGATGAAACGTGTATGTCCCTGCCTTCGAGTCAACTCCTTACACACTGATTTTCATCACCTTCAGATGAGTAGTTTCCTGTTTTCTTATGGTCCATATTGATACCATCATTGGACATTTGAAATAGTTTCTTGAATGTTTTGGGATTTGAAAGTGCTTTGAGGAAATTCTTGTGAAGAAGTTTTGTTTGCAGTGGCTGGTTCATAGGGCCAAATAGCCTCACGCGAAGTTGGCCGTGTGGCCTTTTCTGAATAAAATGGAGGGTCTGTTGTAAGAGTATGTTTCGCATCCTCATAACAGATGATCCAACAAAAATATAATAAGTAGTCTGATTCTGTCCGTTAAGTCACGGGAGTTCATAGTGGGTAATTTTAGGGATTAATCAAAGTGTGCCTTTTTTAAGGGACAAACTGTTTCTTGGCAACTAAAAATGTAGACCCAATGGGGCTTGTTTACAAAGCCGCGGTAGCGGTTCGCGGTCATTATCGGAGCCGCGGCCCCATTGATTTCAATGGGGCCGCGGCTCCGATAACGACCGCGAACCGCTACCGCGGCTTTGTAAACAAGCCCCAATGTGTCTCTTATTTAAATTAGATGTAATATTTCTCATAACTGGGTACAGTGTATTGTGAATCTTCTGAAAACCCAACTTGGATGTGGCTTCTGAATTCAATAAAGTATTGGACAAGTACAAAGGATCTCTGGGGGAGAGGAAGGGCTTGTAGAATTTATAGATGGGCAGATTACATAGGCCCTATGTTTTTTAACTGCCGTAATTTTCTATGTTTCTATGATAACTGGAACTGGGCGCACTGAATAACTATCATGTTAAAAATGTGAAGTCCTTTATTGAAAACCGAGGGCTCCATATACAGAACCCTTAGATAGAGGGCTATCAAGAGGCTGTCCGAAACTGGGTGATGACCACGCTATTGAGTGGTACTATCTGCTGAATATCTCCACAAATCACTCCTGAACTATCTGGTTGGTGTAGCATGGAGTGAGGGTGTTTCCACTATTTACTTATCTAGACAGTGGTGATTTTCAGTAGCTTAGGCCATATGCAAAGCAGGCCTAAGTTGCCATCCAAATAAGTTCTAATTGAAAATCTGCTCTTACCCAGATAGTGGAGCTCAGTTGGTATTTTCAGTGGCAGTCACTATCCCAATACTGCCACTGAATAGCTGGACAGCGTGGGCATTGCCTCGGTCACCGGACAGCCCGTTGAATAGTGGGATATTTGCAAATTGGCTTCAAAGCTTTAGAGATAATTTTACTTTGAGGATGGTAGTCCTGCTTTTCATACAGATTACCTAGAAGACAAACTTCCAGCAAGTTTTGGCATGAATAGTTAAAAAAAAAAAAAAAAAAAAAAGTCCTTCAAGTTATGGAGTAATCTGATTCTACTGATCTGCAATGACTGTATGCACACACTTTACCTGGATTCAATTGCATTGCTGATCCTTTTGCATATATTGTCAGGAGGTTGCAGAGTGGCCTAGTGGTTAAAGCAGTAGGCTGAGACTCATGGAAGCCAGGATTTAAATCCCACTGATGCTCCTTGTGCTGTACAGTACCTGAATGTACACTACTTTGGTAGAAAAGTATTATATAAGCCTAGTTAAATTATAAATAAGCACATCACTTACCCCTTCATCACCTCAGGTACAAATTAAGGTGAGGGGTTACTCAAGTAAGTGCAAAAATGAATGTGCAGTAATTATAGGGAGCACATCCAGCATCTCCTTGCAGTTACTGCACAGGGCAGACACTTACCACATGGTAAATGCATCAGTAGACAGTTGTTGTTGTTGTTGTTGTTAAGTGCCGTCGAGTCGGAGTCGACTCATGGCGACCCTCTGGATAGCTATCCTAAATTGTGTTCGGTCTTCAGTCAGGCGGCTCATTGTTGACAGACTGGTACCCGTAGCTGCTGTTATTGTATCAATCCATCTCATTGCTGGCCTTCCTCTTTTGCGTTGACCTTCTATCTTGCCAAGCATGATGTCTTTCTCTAATGATCTCTCTCTTCGCATGATGTGTCCGAAGTATGAAAGTCGAAGTCTTGTCATCTGAGCTTCTAAAGAAAGCTTAGGTTTGATCTCCTCTAGTACCGACTGGTTTGTTCTTCGGGCAGTCCATGGTATACACAGTATTCGCCGCCAGCACCATAATTCAAAGGCATCAATTTTCTTCCTGTCTGTCTTTTTCACTGTCCAGCTTTCACATCCATATGATGTTATTGAAAATACCATGGCTTGAACAAGTCGAATCTTTGTATGGAGAGAGACATCTCTGCTCTTGAGAATCTTATCTAGGTCTTTCATAGCCATTCTGCCAAGAGCAATGCGTCGTCTGATTTCTTGACTGCTTGTTGCTTCTTTATTGATAGTTGATCCAAGTAGGTTAAAGTTGTTCACGATTTCAATTTCTTCTCCTTCAACGATGAACCTGTTGATTATGCCAGTTGTCATGATCTTTGTCTTCTTTACATTAAGGTGCAGGCCCATTTTGAGACTATGTTCTTTGACTGTGAGAAGCAAATGTTTCAGATCATCTTCACTTTCAGCCAGTAATGTGGTATCATCAGCATAGCGAAGGTTGTTGATGAGTCTTCCACCAATCTTCACACCTCTGTGGTCTTCATACAGTCCTGCTTCTCTGATGATTTGTTCTGCATATAAATTAAACAGGTAGGGGGAAAGTATGCAGCCTTGTCTTACACCTTTGCTTATTTTAAACCATTCTGTTTCTCCTTGTTCTGTTCGAACTGTTGCTTCTTGATCAATGTACAGATTGCGCAAGAGAACGATCAGGTGTTCTGGTATACCCATGCTTCTTAACGTGGCCCAGAGTTTCTCATGGTTTACACAGTCAAAAGCCTTGCTATAGTCGATAAAGCACAAATAGATATCCTTTTGGTATTCTTTAGTCTTTTCAAGGATCCATCTCACATCCGCAATGATGTCTCTCGTTCCTCGTCCTTTCCTGAACCCTGCTTGCACTTCAGGTAGTTCTTGTTCTAGGTATGGCTGTAGTCTCTTTTGAATAATCTTCAGTAGAATCTTGCTGGCATGTGGGATCAGAGCGATTGTGCGATAATTTCCACAGTCAGTTGGATCACCTTTCTTTAGTATTGGTATAAACACAGATCTTTTCCAGTCAGTTGGCCATGATGTTGTCTTCCATATTTCTTGGCAGAGCCTTGTAAGTACGGTAACAGCTGCATCAGATTGCTGCAATACTTCTATGGGAATGCCATCAATGCCTGGTGCTTTGTTCTTTGATAAGGCTTTCAATGCTGCTTCAACTTCTTCTTTCATCACCAATGGTTCCTGATCATAAGGTATAGGTTGAAACGGCTGTTGGTCCACTTGATCTTTATCATATAAAAACTCTGTATATTCCTTCCACCTTTTCTTGATCTTCTCAGCATCATTCAACATAGAACCTTGAGCATCTTGTAACATTCCAATTCGAGGCTGGAACTTTTTCTTTAGCTCTCGCAGCTTTAGGAAAGCCGATCTTGTTCTTCCTCTAATAGTTTCTGCTTCTATTTCCTTGCAAGTGTCATTGTAGTACTTTTCCTTGTCCTGTCTTGCTGCACGTTGGAAATCTCTGTTGAGTTCTGAGATTGTCTTTCTTTCTCCTTTGGCTTTAGCTTCTCTGCGTTTCTGGGCAATTTTCAGAGTTTCTTCCGTCATCCATTTTGGCCGTTTTTGCTTTTTCACCTTTTGTAGAGACTTCTCGCTTTCTTCCAGCACAACCTTCTTGACGTCATTCCATAACTCTTCCGGAGCTCTGTCATTTGTATCTAAAGCAGCAAATCGATTTTGCAGGCAGTCTTTAAATTCCAGTGGTATATTCTCAAAGTCATATTTTGCTGCATTCATGAGTGGTTTGCTCTTTTTCAACTTTAGCTTGAGTTTGCATACTAGTAGTTGATGATCTGTACCACAGTCAGCTCCAGGTTTTGTCTTTGTTGATGTTACAGAGCTTTTCCATCGTTGACTTCCACAGATGTAGTCAATTTGATTTTTATACAATCCATTGGGTGAAGTCCATGTGTACAGTCGCCGCTTGTGTTGCTGGAAGAAGGTGTTTGAGATGAATAGATCATTGGTCTTGCAGAATTCTATCAATCTTTCTCCAGCTTCATTTCTGTTGCCAAGTCCATATTTTCCAACTACTTTGCCTTCTTCTTTGTTGCCAACTTTTGCGTTCCAGTCACCCATGACTATCAGGATATCCTGTTTGCATGTTCTGTCAATTTCAGCTTGTACTTGTTCATAGAACTCTTCAATTTCATTCTCTTCTGCAGCTGTTGTTGGGGCATATACTTGAATTATAGTTGTGTTGATAGGCATTCCTCGTAGACGAATAGAGATTAAGCGTTCACTGACTGCATTGAATTTCATTACAGTTCTTGCAAGTTTCTTCTTTATTATAAATGCAACACCATTTCTTCTTTGTCTTTCATTTCCAGCATAGTAGACCATGTGATCATCTGATGCAAAGTGCCCGATGCCAGTCCATTTCAGTTCGCTGACACCCAACAGATCAAGTTGTACACGTTCCATTTCATTCTTGACCACCTCCAACTTCCCTTGGTTCATGCTTCGTACGTTCCATGTTCCCATGTGTAAGACATCTTTACAGCTTCTGACTCTCATTTCATGCGCAGCTACATCAGCAGTCAGACTTCCCGAGGGCTTTGATCCAACCACATCATAAATGCTGGCTTTACTCTGAAAAGTCTTCAGCTCTTCCCCAGTAGCTAGTTGAGTGCCTTCTGACCTGGGAGTCTCATCTTCCAGCACCATAGCACAATTTGTTTTGTTGTAACTATCCATTGGGTTTTCATGGCAAGATACAGAAGTAGATTGCCGGGCCTTCCTTCCGCGCAGTTTAAGTTTGGTGTTGTTGCCGTTGTCACAGAAATGTGATCCTCCGCCGTCAACACTATCCCATTCTGCTGCTGCCCAGATGGGTGGTTTGTCTTCGTCTGGCACCTCAGCTGAGACCTGTCCATCTTGGGAGACCCTGCCAGTAGTTAAACTACCGATAGTTTAGCTCTCAGCATCACTGATGCACGCAAGCCCTCACAGCACGACAAGCTGCAAACCAAGTGAGAGCAGTAGACAGTACAATACTTATATCAGTACTATCTGGATGCAGTTATTGTGGTCTTTTACAGTAAAAAAAAAAAAAACAAATAAAACCCAAAAAACACTCTGACACCACCCACCCCGGTCAGCAACATGAACCCCCCACGATCAAGATCCCAAGAAATTTCCTGCATGTCCTTTATTTGGCAGCTTGACGCCTAGCGGTAGTACCCTGAGACTACAGCTAGGGGTCAGAATTGCAATGTTGCATCTGGGCTGGCAATGGGGCAGGATCGCATCTACCTCTCATTAGACCACTATAGGTGCCCCTGTTAAGTGTCAGTGGAAAATTGTTTGGGGGGGGGGTGGATGTTTAGGATGCTGATCAGGAGGGTGGGGAGTAGGTATGAATCCTGATCAAGGGCTGGGAGGGGGTTTGGTATGCTGACTGGGGAGTGGGCCTGGGTTCTGTTAAGAGGGTATGGGTGGGGGAGGGTTGGGATCCTGATCCTGACAACTGTTTTTTTTATTTAGCAGTAGCGGGCCACAGTACACATCTTCTCTTCAGGATAAGAATACAGCTGTGACTATTAGTGCACGGAAAAGTACCATGTGCTAACTCAATGTGCAGTCCAGGCCCATTCTCATCCAGAACCTGTCCAGTTCCTGCCTCATAAAATGTCATGGGGCAGCTGTCCTGTAAGCTTGGTAATTCAGATTGCAAATTAATGCAATGCTAAAAGTACAGAGCTAATGATCCAAATGCAGTATGAAGAATGTACCACATACCTTTCTCTTTTAATAGTTTGTTAAGGGGACAAAAGGAGTCTGGACAGAAAACTTTAATGTTTGCAAGTACGTCTGGGATACTAAAGCTACATAAATACTGTCTTCCAACTACTAATGTTATCTTATTGTATCATTCATGATTCCCCCCTTGTTGGATACTTCCCAGACAGCAGGCCTGGTGACTCAGAGGATCCTTGCTATCCTTTGTACTGAAGGCTCACCTCCTCCCAGACACAGCTCACTGGCCAGCAGGAGACAACATATGAGTGGTGGCCATCTTGCCTCTCTCCCCAGGCCAGAGCAAACTACTACTGTGGCCTGTTCAGGCTTGACCTGATCTTATCCACCTGCCCCACCATGCACAACACTACTGCATCCTGAGCCAACAGCTGTTTCCCTTTTCCCTTTTTAAAGTTGTTCCATTGCCAATTATGCTTGCAGCAGTCAGACTCACTGATACGTTTCACCGGCTTGATATAGTGTTGGTCACCAGGAACCACATGGCCCGCACTGCAGCTTTGAGATCCATGAACTTTCATCTCCCTGCTGCAAGAAGGGAAGTAAATCAGAGCAAGCTGACAGCTTTGTCTCTCTGCCTGTTATCCACAGGCGGAAGAATGCCTCCCCCGAGATCCCATTAGGTAGACTGTCTTCATCGCTAAAACTTTCAGCATGCACATTCACTAAGACCTGCACGTCAAAGACTCCGCACCAGTTAATTATCACTGGGAATTCACTACCTGCCTCTGCAGCACGACTCTAGTCTCAAGTTTATTAAAAAATGGGTTCATTTGGTGAAGTCTTCATCTCCTGTTGTGCTGATATAATACCTTCGGATAGAGGAACAGTAGGATCAGGCATGGAATATTGGTGTCATACAACTGCAAAGACAGGTCCCGGAATCTGCTAAAGAAATTCCAGACGGCCAAAGGAAATACTGCTTTGTCTGTACTTATAATGAGAAATATGGTGCTCCAGAGAGGAAAGAAAGAGTGACATCCTGAAATAACCAGATACAAAACTCTTTCATTATATGTGAAATTTGTCCGCAAGTCATCTTCTATCACTATAATTGCCCTCTTTAAGATGGGCACTACCTGTAATGCCATTTCAATGGCTTGCATAAGAGCGGTATCTGTCAAGGGGCTGTCAGAGGAACCATGACACTGGAGAAAGAGGTAAGGAAGGGGGGAAGAGAAGAGGGAAATCAGTACTGGGGATGACTTGCTGGTTACTAAAGAAAAATACAGAAATGAAGAGGATAGTTCTGTATTTCTATAGCCATCGTAACTATGACTCTGTTGCTTAAAAATACAGTACACTGCAAAAAATAGAGATGATCCCACCACTGGGATATAATAGAAAAACAAAAAGTGATGGTCTGAAATAATTGTACCAACCAGATCAAGTCTTTAAGACAAATTTATTGCAAATACATATAAAACCATAAAAAACATACAAACATTAAAGGTATATAAAAAATATTTAATAAACATCCCTTAAGAGTAACCATTTTCCCCCCTTCATGTGGTGAAATGAAGTCCAAGAGTTGCTTAGGGTAAGCAAAGAAACGTAATTATTATCATTAATAGTTACGTAGCACAAATGAGGAAATCTTAATATCCAATTACCCTCCAGAATGAAGACCCTCAACCTGAGGGCCAAGAAAGC
The DNA here is from genome assembly GCA_033557465.1 of Ichthyophis bannanicus. Lineage (NCBI taxonomy): Eukaryota > Metazoa > Chordata > Amphibia > Gymnophiona > Ichthyophiidae > Ichthyophis > Ichthyophis bannanicus. The sequence goes on along the minus strand of CM066049.1, from coordinate 77,782,557 downwards.
ATGACATGTGGCTTGAGTAGATTTTGGCAAATCATATAACATATGGATTAATGTACCAATAAACTTCTCATTCCCACCAGAACTGCGAGCCATAACCAGCCTAACACAATTCAGAAAAAGTCTCAAACACCACCTCTTCTTAAGCTATTTCCCAATTTAGTTTTGCACAAGAGAAATACTACATCCATACTCAGGTCAAGACAATTTCAACTGTGACTAATGTGTATCGACTACTGTATATAGTTACATAATGTACATAGTTTCCCTTTATTACCAAGTTCAAATTCCTGTTACTTGTAAAATGCACTACAGTTTTTCTGTATGTATATGTTTGGTTCCATGTAAACCGCGCTGATGATAATAGTGCGGTATATAAGAGATGTTAAATAAATAATAAATAAATAAATAAGTGACAAAAATAAAGATGTAAAAAAGGCATTTTATTCAGGTATGAGAGCAAAGGACACCAGCAAGGTGAACCTGCCAGTAACCAGCTCCAATGAGCTTTACAAAAAGTCTATTTTAGTCACCAGTTCTTTCCCCAAACCTAATATGCCCATGTAATGGGCAGAAGGTTTCGGGAGACTTTTTAAATATTTCAAGAATATTTTTAACCATCTCTACTGGGGCTCATCAGAGGTGACCTAGGAAAGTTCAATAGTCTCATGTTTTTTCCCCTTTTGATTTTCCAAATAGTCGATTGTCCTCTGCAAAACATTGAATTATTTTACATAAGCGACATTTAAATCTACCATCTCTTCCATCCAATGTTCCAGCTAGTCAAGCATAAATATTAAATAAAAATCCTTCAAGTGTATCTCCTCAACAAGAAAATCAATCTTTTTTTTCAACTATTTTTCAGTTTTTTCTTTTAGGGATAGATCAATATTCTTGATAGTCTCAAGGTACCTCTAAAATAAGAGGAACAGACAATTTCATCATATGTATCACTCCTCCCCCAGCAATGTTCATATTTGACTCTTCCTACTTTCAAACTCTCTCCATTCTCAGATGGAAAGGAAGAAGCCAATGGCGGTTCCATCACCAAGGTGCTGCCACACTGTACTTCTCCTGCATTAGTTGTGGCACTCCAGCTATTGATGGTTCCACGTCTGAGTTGCAAGGGAGCTGCTCATTCTTCAGGGCTCATTATAGCTCTAGGGTTCTCAATCCAGTCATTGGGACATACCTAGCCAGTCAGGTCTTCAGGTTAACCACAATGAATATGTATGACAGAAATTTGCATGTATTGCCTTCATTCTAGGCAAATCTCTTTTGAGAATTCCAGACATAGCTCCTTCTGTGCTCTGCTCCACTGAAACCAATACAGAGAGGTCCAAATCCATAAGGACATTTTTATGAGGGCAAACACCAACTCATTCCAGGGCCAATATGTCTACTCATAGAGGCAAAGAATGGTGAACTCCACTCTGTCTCTGGAAGCTACCCGTCAACTCTTCCTTAAAGTAGTGCTATGCAGAAAAGAAAGGGCAAGAACCAAGCCCAACATCAGGATCTGGTGGTTCTGATAAGAGGGAGGGGCCGATTTTTGCCATTTAACATGATTTTGCAAATATCATGGGTTATTAATTTAGTATACATTAGTGACTACACCTCCCTCCCCCTCTGCCCCGTGCAGGGTAATACTATGAGGGTTGCTTAGTTCAACCACATTGTCATGTACGTATTTAGCATCTATTCTATAAAGTAAAGTAAATTTAGGCATGACCACTCACACCACCCCTAGACTTGGTGTAAATGCCTACAACTAGATTTATAGGAAATGTGCGTAAGTTATAGTTTTTTGTAACTAACTTACAGAAATTTGCATGCCACCTATGATCTGTCCAAGCTCCGCCCCCATGTTCATCCACTCTAAATTACATACACCTCCCTAACATGCATGGTTACAATGGCACTACCTAAACTGCACATGGAAGTAATTGAAAATAGGTGACTTACAGTATAGCACAGTTACTTACCTGTAACAGGTGATCTCTGGGAACAGCAGGAATAAATCTTCACATATGGTATCGTTGGTACCGACCGAGCCTGCGCAGGAACGCTCCCCAGCGTCCAAAAGGAAAGCTTTTGGGAGCATCCCACAGCGCCTGCACGCTGCCTTCCCACCTTTCCTAACCGCCTCTCTCCAGTTTGAGTTTTAAAGCTGAGACAAAGAGAGTGAGGAAAGGAAAGAAAGATAGAGAGATACAACTCCTAGGGAAGGTGGGAGGGTTGTGAAGACTTATTCCTGCTGTTCCCAGAGATCACCTGTTACAGGTAAGTAATTGTGCTATCTCCAGGAACAAGCAGGAATGAGTCTTCACATATGGGGAATCCCCAGCTAGAGATGCCTGGGAGATCACCCAGGTTGTGAGTCCCTGTGAAGGGCTCTGCCTCCACCCATGAATCTCAGGCATCCAGGCAGGGATGGAGGGTAGGAGTTGGTTAGGTATGGAACAGGTGTTTGAGAACAGCCTGACCAAACAAGGCATCCCGGCGGGAGTCCTTGTCCAAGCAGTAATGGGCTGTGAAGGTATGAACCGAGGCCCAGGTGGCCGCTCGACAGATCTGGTCGATGGACACAGAATTTAGATGAGCCATAGAGGCTGCCATGGCCCTCACATTGTGAGCTGTGACATGGCCCTCCAGAGAAAGGTTCTTGCTCTGGTAGGCGAAAGAAATACACTGAGCAATCCAATTGGACAGAGTTCTCTTAGAGACTGGAAGTCCTAAATGAGAGGGATCAAAAGCAACAAAGAGTTGAGAGGACTTTCTATGTTGCTGTGTCCTTTGCAAGTAAAAAGCAAGAGCTCTTTTACAATCCAGGGTATGAAGATTCCTCTCTGCACTTGAAGCATGAGGTCCTGGAAAAAAGACAGGTAAATAAACCTCCTGGTTCAGATGAAAAGGTGAGACCACTTTAGGCATAAAGTGTGGATTAGTCCTGAGGACTACCTTGTCATGATGGAACCTTGTATAAGGAGGATTAGCCACCAAGGCTTGCAGCTCACTGATGCGGCGAGCTGAAGTGACTGCAATGAGAAAAATAACCTTCCAGGAAAGAAATTTCAAGGAGGTAGTGGCTAAGGGTTCAAAAGGTGGCTGCATAAGCTGGCCAAGAACCAGATTCAAGTCCCATGCCACTGGAGGTGGTATGATGGGAGGTTTAGTCAAAAGAAGGCCTCTAATGAATCTTGCTATAAGAGGATGAGAGGAAATAGGCTGTCCATTGAGAGGTTTTAGGGATGCTGCAATAGCACTCAAATGGACTCTTACTGAATTCGTTTTAAGGCCTGCATGAGATAAATGCAGCAAATACTCTAGTAAAGAATTCAGAGGTATTGCAAGAGGGTTAAGACCCTTCTCTGCACACCAAATGGTAAACCTTTTCCATTTAAAAGCATAGGAACATCTAGTGGAAGGCTTTCTGGAAGCATGAAGGATATCCTTCACTTGCTGAGAAAGATGCAAATCGTGAAGGTCTAGGCCTTCAGCAACCAGGCTCTGAGGTGATTTGGATGCCACAACGTTCCCTCCTCCTGGGACAGGAGGTCTGGAGCAGATCCCAAGTCCAGGGAGGGAGCTTGGGAGAGATGCAGAAGTAGAGGGTACCACACTTGGCGTGGCCAATGTGGTGCTATGAGGATCATAGACCCCTTGTCTCTCTGAAGTTTGAAGACTGTCTTGGGAATTAGGGGAATGGGTGTAAAGGCCTAGAGGAAGTCTTGCCCCCAATGAAGGAGGAAGGCATCCCTGGCCTGAACTCCCTGACACGGAATCCTGGAACAGAACCGGGGAAGTTTAGCATTCCACGGACTTGCAAAGAGGTCTATGTCCGGGGTTCCCCAAATTCGGAAGATCCTGGCTATCTGGTCCCCATGGAGGGACCATTCGTGTGGAAGCAGAACTCGACTGAGTCTGTCTGCCCAACAGTTTTGAACCCCTGGAAGATACACTGCCATGAGATGAATTTGATGCTCTCTGGCGAAGGCCCACAATCTCAGAGCTTCGTTGCAAAGCGACAGAGAGCCAGTCCCGCCCTGCTTGTTCACGTACAACATGGCTACTTGGTTGTCCGTGTGGATAAGGACTGTCTTGTAGCTGAGCAGGGTGTGGAAGACTCTGAGAGCTAGAAAAATTGCTCTGAACTCCAAGAGGTTGATATGTAGAGATGTCTCCTCTAGAGACCAGATGCCTTGAGTGGAGAGATCTTGAAGATGAGCTTCCCAGCCCCTTGGAGAGGCATCTGTTGTAAGGGTTGCTTGGGGTAACTCCTGTTGAAAGGGGAACCCCAGCAACAGATTTTGAGTGGACTTCCACCAGTGGAGGGACCAAAAGAGGCGACTGGAGGTTGCTATTTTGTCTGACAGGCAACCTGATTCCTGGGTCCATTGGGTGGATAGAGTCCACTGAGCTGCCCCTCATGTGAAGGCGAGCATAAGGAACCACATGCACAGTGGATGCCATGTGGCTCAACAATTGTAACATCTCTCGAGCAGTTAAATGGGATTTTAACTGAATTTGTGAGGCTAACTGCACCAAGCGTAGGCAACGGGCCTGGGGAAGATAGGCCCTTTCAGTTGTAGTATCCAGTAAGGCCCCTATGAACTCTAGAGACTGAGTAGGGGTGACATGGGATTTTGGAAAGTTTATTACAAGTCCCAGATACTGAAGGATACGGCTGGTGCAGGTTAGAGAAATCTGGGCCTCTGACTGGGATGGAGCTCGGATGAGCCAGTCGTCCAGATATGGGAATACGAATATCCCTAGAGTGCATAGAAATGCAGCTACTACTGCCATGCATTTTGTGAACACCTTTGGTGCAGAGGCCAGACCGAAAGGAAGCACTCTGTATCGGTAGTGCTTCCCTTGATAAAGGAACCAAAGGAACCTTCTGTGGGTTGGATGGATGAGGACATGGGTGTACGCATCCTTGAGGTCTAGAGAGCAAAGCCAATCCTGACTCTGAAGGTATGGAAGGAGAGTACTGAGAGAAATCATCTTGAATTTCTCCTTGCATAGAAACTTGTTCAATTCTCTGAGATCTAATATGGGTCTGTAGCCCCCTGTTTTCTTTGGAATAAGAAAGTAGGGGGAGTAGAACCCTGAGCCCTGTTGAAGAAGGGGTACTTCTTCTATTGCCCCTTGGGCAAGAAGGGTAGTAATCTCTTGACCCAGAAGGTCGAGGAGAGATGTCTGAGAATTGAACTGTCTCACCATGGTGTGAGGAGCAAGGTTTAAGAAATGAAGCTTGTACCCCTCCCTTATGATGGAGAGGGTCCATTGCTCTGCTGTATTTTGTTCCCATCTGGGAGCAAAGTTAGCCAACCTTCCTGGAATGGTGAGAGGCTCTGGATGTTCTAGAGCCAGAAAGGCTAAGCTCTCTAGTTGTAAGTCAAAGACCCTGAGGAGGCTGAGGATGTTGGGCCGTAGCAGTCCTAGCAGCCTTAGGCTTGGCCTGTTTTGGTTGTTGCTGTCTCTTTGTAGCAAAACGACCTGAAGTAGATGACTGCTGACCATAAGCAGAATAATATCTCCATTTTTTGGGAAAAAACCTTTTTTGAACAACCTTTTCTTAAAAGGAGCAGAAGTAGACTTTGAAAGTCTATCTAAAGCAGAATTTTCAGCATCCATTTGGGTGGCCTTTGCTTGCCAATCTTTGCCAAAAAGGTTTTCACCTGTATAAGGAAAGTTTCCTAGTCCATCTTGAACCCAAGGTTCCAAATCAGAAGCTTGTAACCAAGCAACTCTGCATGCACCTATGGTAATGGCCGAGGCTCTGCTGGCATCTTCAAAAGAGTCAAAGGCTGCACGGTTGGAAAACTTGGAAATATCCTGGGCATGTTTGAGTCAGGTGAGGAACTCTTCCCTTTTTATCTTCTGAAATGAAAGGAGATAAAGTTTGCAGGTGATCTGTAACTTCTTTTAGAAACATCCCCATATAGAGACTATAGGAGTTGATTCTGGCAACAAGCATACTGGCCTGGAAAATTCTCCTGCCAAAGGCATCTAAGGTTCTGCATTCTCTTCCTGGAGGAGCAGAAGAGTGCCTTTTTGTACTCCTTATCTTCTTCATGGCAGACTCCACCACAATGGAGTGGTGAGGGAGCTGAGTCTTATGAAAGCCAGGACAAGGAGGAACACGATACATGGTGTCCAACCTGCGAGAATGAGGGGAAGTGGTGAGAGGAGTCTCCCATATGCCCAACATGTGATCATAAAGAATCTCATGTATTGGTAAAGTGGCTGCCTCTTTAGGAGCCTTAGGATATTGTAAAATATCTAATTTTTTGCTCTAGGCTCTGTCTCAGGGGCCACTGAGATGGAAAGACCACTGGCCACTTCCCTAATGAAGTCTTGAAAAGACAAGTCCTCTGGAGGAGACATTCTCCTTTTTGGAGAAGAGGGCTCCTGAGGATGAATCACTGATGCTTCGACAGAGACCTCTGATTCATCAGAGTCTTCAGAGGAATCGAAGTATCGCCTGTCTGGATGCTCCTGCAGAGCCCGATACGCATACCAGGTGGTATCGACATTGGGAGTGATCGGTACCGATGGGCATCACCGAACAGTGTACCGCTGCAGTTGACCCTGAAGCGGTTGTCGATGCAATCGGTACCGGCACCGGAACCGATGTCGGTACTGGTGCCGGAGTCGGTACCGGCAACGGAGTTTGTTGCGGTACCGAAGGCGTCGCAGCTTGTATGAATGCCATTATGGCACGCTGCATGGTCAGGATATTCTGATCCATTGACGCAACCAATGTCTGGATGTCGGTACCAGTGGGAACCACCGGTACCCCAGAACATGGCAACAGGTGATCGGTCGAGGCTGAGCCATCAATGTCAACCTGTGACCCCATAGATAAAGCTTTGGAAGCCGGAGCCTCCCGCTGGGGTAATTTTGCCGGTGCGGATTCCTCGAGGGCAAGCCCGGAGGCATCTCGATACTTGGAGGGAGATCTACCCTTCGAGGACCGGCTGGATTTAAGTTTGGTTACCTGAGAATCCATGTGAGGAAGAAGAAGCCCTGGAAGACGTCGATGCAACCGAAGCTGCATCCGAGGGAAACAGGGTACTGAGCTTAGCTGCTCGATTCTGTAGACCTCTTTTAGACATCATGGAGCAGGACTCACAATCCGCAATGGAGTGGTCAGGACCTAAACATTTTAGACACCATTCATGGGTGTCAGTGACAGAAATAGTGCTGGCGCACTTCGTGCATTTTTTAAACCCAGAAGCAAGCTTTTCCATGAGGAAAAATGTCCTAGGCCTAAGGCCAAAGAAGAAAATGCACTGAAGTGAGAGAAAACAGTAGTTTGGGGGTTTTTTTAGAATAAAGAAAGAAAAGACCGGCGGTATTGGTCCAGCGTCGAGAAGACAGACGCGCGACCAAAGAAATAAAATAAAATAAAGAAATTCTTCAGCGGTGACAGGAACACGACCTGCTGGCTCCACGGAAAAGAAGAACTGGAGAGAGGCGGTTAGGAAAGGCGGGAAGGCAGCGCAGGCGCTGTGGGATGCTCCCAAAAGCTTTCCTTTTGGACGCTGGGGAGCGTTCCCGCGCAGGCTCCGTCGGTACCGACGATACCATATGTGAAGACTCATTCCTGCTTGTTCCTGGAGATGCACATTGATGGCATGCAAACTTAACAAGGCTGGTTTTAGAATCAGTTCCTTAGGATGCACTACATTTTTTGAGGCATATTAATTCACTGAATATGTTCTAATGAATGCACATTTGCAGCACTAACCCCTTCCTTGGAATATGGAGGTAAGCAGTGTAATCCTAAATAGGGGCTTCTCATTCCCGAAGAAAGCTGCTGAACTCCAGTGAAAAGTGACTCTGGAGGTCTGTAGCTATAGTTCTCACCATATTTGCTCCTGCTACTTTGCTGTTCACCCATTACCACAAGACTTGGATATGTCTGATGGTGAGATGATAAATGTTGTCCTGACATGTACGTGAATTGAATTGAAATGAGGGAAAGTAGCAGAATCACCCTCCCTTTCACACAGTAAATCCAGTAATGTGTCAGGGCCTATCCCTGTATGCAGTCGAGAACTATCAGGTCCTAATACACTCATGCTGATATCCTACACTATCTACACAACCCTTGCCATCTGCTTTCACGGTCGGGAAGAAAGCATATCTGCTCAAGTGCCACAAAGGACTTTTTTGGACTGTTTTTTTTTTGTCTGAATCCTTGCTACTGTTTTTTTCACTATGGGATTGCCTGCCAGGAATGAGGATTTCTTGCCAGGCCATGCCAGGTATAGTAGTCTTTGTTTTAGAAAATGATCACCGTCTGTGAGAAGTTCAATACACTGAGCTCATTGTTCCAATGAGTCTTCCCTTGACTGGCTCCAGTAAGAAGATGGAAAGAAATTGTTTTCTACTAATGACAAGGTAACCTTTTCAGGAAAGAAACTATGTAATGCATAAGCCACATCAAGAAGGAACGTGCATTTGTTTCATTAAAGCTGCTTAAAAGGTTTAGTGCAAATTAAGGGGGAGATTTTATATAGAGTATGCAGGACAAGACACACGAAAAACTCGCATCAGTCTCTCTTTTCAAGGAATTCTGCATGTAAATGCGCACTTATGCAATGTACTTAGAGAATAGCAAACGCCGGAAGTGTCACCGCAAGCAAATGCCATGGAGCGTACACTGGTTTAGTGCTTCGGTAGAGCGTAGGCATGGTCTCTGCTGATATGTGTAAGTTAAATAATACACAGTGCATCAGGTTGCCAATGTAGGCATGGCAAGCTAAATCTGCTCTCAGGCTGGCGTAACTGTGCTTAATTTCCAGTGCCGTCTGTATTTTACTTTATAAAATAGGGCCAAATTGCACATGCAGTACCATACATTGCCTGCGCAGCAGTATACAAAATTACCCTGTAAATCAATTTAAGTATGTGTCAACCTATGAATTAACATGAGTCTAGTCAATCAGCTTGTGTTAAAAGGTTATAAAGCAGGTCAGCATATTTTATTAAAATATGTGTGAAGTGACTAGAAAAAGCATCTGAAAATTAGAAAAAACCCCAAATGACCCCAAAATGTTTGCCTGACATCAAGCAATTTATAGCTGAAATAAAAATGAAAAATGTAACATTTGTTTGTTTGGCTATTCTTCCACAAGTCAGAGCGGTTTGCAATTAACAACTGCGTTTTTACATCGAACAGGGTACCCTACAACTTGGAACATTTAACACAGGGATAGAGCTGCATTCACCGTATACAAGTTGGATAGTAAAGCAGCTGAACTATATACAATTTGGTGGTGGGTATATAAGTGACCATATGATAGCTTAAATGGGATAAAATATGGGATGATGGGTGAGTTCAACTGTAATGATATGTAATTAGCTGCTTCGAGTCTTGTGTCCTTGGTTCTTGTATCTAAGTATCGTCTCCATAAAATTCCATGAACAGATGTGTATTTAGTGCCTTACGGAATGTCGATAAATCTCTGTTTCACAACATGTCTGGGAGGGCATTCCATAATCCAGGAGCATATACAGAGAAGGCGTTTGCACAAGCATATTGACTACTCTTTGTTTTTTCTGTTGAGACTGCTAGCATGCTCTGTGTTGTCTTTCTCGTTTGTTCCTTGGATGTTGCAGTGATTGTTTTAAGCAATTGGCCAATAAATCAAGAGTGATCTTGAATATAGTCATGAGTGCCTTATACTGAATTCTACTCTTTATGGGAAGCCAGTGTAGGTGCTTTAGTATTGGAGTAATGTGCTTGGATCTTAATTTACCCAGTATAATTTGTGCTACTGTGTTTTGTATTATTTGTAATGCCAGTAATGAATGATTGGGTATTCCATGTAGTATGATGATAGCATTTCTTTTCATTTATTAAAACTTGATATACCACCCTTAGTGGGTGACAGCAGAGTGGTTTACAAATTGAATAAAACCAAATTATTGTAACACAGAAAATGAACACCAATAGTTTACAGGAAAGCAACACAAGACAATAAGGAGTAAACTTACAACAGAAAAAGAAAAGACATATTAAAGGAAAGCAATAAGTATAGAGGAGGGCAGTATCATAGGGGGTCTGGTAGGAGGTTATATGCTATCGAAAATAGGTAGGTCTTCAGCAGTGATTTCAATTTGGGGAATGATGGTTCTAACCGGAGGGGAGGTGGGAAATTTTTACAGAGAAAAGGGCTGAGAAAATAAAAAGCAGTGCAAGTATATCCCAGATGTGCTTGAGAAGTGGGAGGAAGGAGAATTCGGTTCATGTGGATAGTGCAGGGGGAATGGTGGGGAGTGTGTGGTATGATAAGGGAGGAGAGTTGTGAAGTGTCTTATGAACCTGAGTAAGACTTTTAAACTGGACGTGAGATGAAACAGGGAGCCAATGTAGACAGATGAGCAGGGGGGTGACATAGTCAAATGCGTGAAGCATAGAAAAATCAGCCTAGCAGTTGTGTTTTGAAAGAGTTGAAGACGACAAAGTTCATACTGGGGGAAACCAGCCGGAACAGAATTACAGTAATCGAGACGAGAAAGAACAAGAAAAATGACTAGGGTTGTGAGAGCTGAAGAAGATAGAAAGAAACAGACCATCCTAATGCGGTGGAAGCTAAAAAGGAGCATTGCACAACTAGACTGATGTGATCATGAAGGGAGAGGGCAGAGTCTAAGATGATTCCAAGATACTGGAAGGAAGGTGTGAGAAAAATGTAAGTGTCATCAAGAGTAGGTGAAACAGAAGGAGCAGGTAGCAGGCCAGAGAGCCAGGTTGCCGTGGTCTTAGAGGAGTTAAGTTTAAGATGATGAGTGCAAAACCGAGCAGCAACATGGGTAAGACAGGAATTCATGGATGAGAGATCTGGGGTGATAGGGCTAGTGTGAAGGAGGAGGAGGAGAATGTCATCATCCTAGAAATATAATGAGATACCGGGCTGTTGGATCAAGAGAGTGAGTGAGGCAAAGAAAGTATCAGAGGAGAGGGGCCAAGACTGACTCTTGGGGATCACTGAATGTAAGAGGATAATCAGGGGAACAAAGGGGACCCATGCTGACTTTAAAGGAGACTTATGAAAGGAAAGAACTAAACCAGTTCAGTATAGTGCCACGGAGACCAATCTCATGCAAGCGTGCAAGGATGAGATTGTGATTGCCAAGGTCAAAGGCTGAGGATAGGTCCAGGGAGACAACAAGGGTGATGTTCCCATGATCCTAGGTGTGGTGAACCTCACTATAGAGTGATAAGAGAATGCTGTCAGTGGAGTGGCCAGAACAGAATCCAGATTGCTGTGGATGGAGAAAATTAGTGGCTTCGAGTTGCGCAGCTAGTTGCTGAAAAGTGAGTTTTTCGAGTAGTTTAGACAGAAAAGACAGATTGGAGATGGGTCTGTAGTTGGCAGAAACTGATCTATCTAGAGAGGGGCTCTTTAGTAGGAGACATACTACAGCTTGTTTCCAGGTAGAAGAAAACAGGCCTGTAGAAAAGTTGTTGTTGATAATAGTGAGAACGAATGGTAGAAGTGTAAGAGAAGGGAGAGAGAGTCAGGATGATGGGATAGGATCCAAGAATAGGTTGTTTTCCAAGAAGTGAAGAGAACCCTGAAAATAACAGTGCTGGATACAACCATAAAAGTATCCCAGATATATATCAGAGAAGGAGGAGAGGAAGAGGGGAAAGCAGAGAGACTGGATGCGGTAAAAGAAACATAGAAACATAGAAATATGATGACAGAAAAAGACCACATGGCCTATCTAGTCTGTCCTTCCATATCAACAACTACAACAGTCCCATTTTTTCCTTTAGAGATCCTCTGTGTTGGTCCCATGCTTTTTTGAATTTAGATACTGTCCTTATCTCTACCACCTCCACTTGGAGACTATTCCACGGATCTATCACTCTTCCGTAAAGAAATATTTCCGCATATCACTCCTGAATCAATCCCCTTTCACCCTCATCCCATGTCCCCTCATAGCAGAACTTGCTTTCAATTGAAAGAGGCTCTCCCCCTGTACATTTATGCCACGGAGGTATTTAAACATCTCAATCATATCACCCCTATCCCGTCTTTCCTCTAAGGTGTACATATTAAGATCCTTAAGTCTGTCCTCATATGCTTTATAATGAAGACCGCTAACCATTTTAGTAGCCACCCTCTGTACTTCACATCCTTTTGAAGGTGTGGTCTTCAGAATTGCACACTATACAGGAAATCACACTGCAAGGATTTATTTATTTATTTATTTACAATTTCTTATATACCGCACTATTCTGCATCAGCGCGGTTTACATGGAACAGAGAAATCAGAACGTGAAACATAGTTCCGAATTTACATATAACAGGACAGTAAACTTGGATAAACAGGGGAAACTATTAACACACTGGAGTCATAGAATAAATATCATGAGATTTATGGACAGGACACCTGGTTAGGAGTGTTTCCTGGCTGAATAGGTGTGTTGGTGTAGCTACAAGTATTCAGTGTATGTGATTCAATGTTCTCTGGGAAGTATTTGAGGAACAGGTAGTGTTTGAGGGCTTTTCTGAACTGTATTAGGTTAGAGATCGATCTGATTTTTAAAAGTAAAGCGTTCCAGAGTCTTGGGGCACAGAATCTGAAAGCCCTATTTGATGTTGTCGCTGTGAATCTCGTTGATTCTCTCGGAATTGTTAATATGTTTATTGCTGCAGATCTTCTTGATCTATTAGGGGTTATGGCTTGGATGAGGTCGGTTAGTGATGAGGAAGAGAAGTTATTTACCGCTTTGAATGTCAGTAGTACTGTCTTGATGATGATCCTGGCCTGTATAGGAAGCCAGTGTAACTGCTTCAAAAGGGGTGTCACATGGTCTCTCCTAGATGCTCTATTTAGAACCCTCGCTGCGCTATTCATTGCAAGCTGTAAGGGGTTCAGCGTGGATTGTGGAAGTCCTTGTAAAATGGCGTTGGCGTAATCAAAATGTGGTATTATAAGAGCCTGGTAAATTGTGCGAAAGTCCTCTGGGTCAAGCAAAGGGCGAAGATGTCTGAGGGAACGTATCTTGAAATAAACAGCTCTGACAGTGTTGGCTATGTGTGCCTTCATGTTAAGGTTTTGATCCAATATAACACCCAGGTACCGAATTGTGGGTTTTGTTTGTAGATCAGCTTCTTTTACCTTCAAGTATTGTGGAGGGTTGAAATTCGGGTTCCTCGTAATGAAGAGCACCTCGGTCTTATGCTGAATTCTGAGGTTTTGCGATAGGAGCCAATCAGATATGGCATTGAAGCAATTTGTCAAAGGGGAGAGGTCCAATTTATTTATGGAGAACGGCATATAGAGCAAGACATCGTTGGCGTATATCATGCAACTGACATTGAAGGACCGGATGATATTACAAATGGGCTGCATGTAAACGTTAAACATCAAGGCAGAGAGGGAGGATCCCTGTGGAACACCCTGAACTTGATGAAACGGTTGTGATGTTGCTCCGCCGGATCGTACGTGTTGCCATCTTCCAGACAATTATGATCTGCACCATTCAAGGGCTGTTCATTAAGGATGAAACCTTATTGTGGAAAAGGTGGCCAATTGTGATAGTGGTTTGAAGGCCTCATTTCTGTTGAGTCTTTTTAAAGTTTATTGTGAGATGGTGGTTTTCTAGCCATTGAGCCAATGCTTTGAAACAATTTATGAGATTCAAGAAGTGTGGGCATGATGTGTTAAATTGTGTGTAGAACATAATGTCATCAGTATAGATATGAAAATGTACTTTGTGTGATTGTAATATTGTGCATAGTGGTTGGATATACAGGTTGAAAAGTAGAGCGGATAGCGCTGATCCTTGGGGGATTCCTCTGTTAGGGGTATGGATCAGAGGTGTTATGTCCTATTTTTATCTGTTGGTTGTGATCTGTCAGATAGGATTGGAACCATTTGAGTGTGTGTTCTTCAAGGCCTATTGTTTGCAGATATAAAAGAAGTGTATTATGGCATATTGAGTCAAATGCTGCTGTTATATCAAGGAAAATTAATATGAATCTATATCATTTTTTGTAGTCTTCTTATTAATGTATCCATTAGTGATATTAGCAATGTTTCTACTCTGTGATTAGGACTAAATCGATATTGTAAGTTAAGTGGTGTGTGGGTGTCTATAAACTATTGTAGTTTTTGTACCACCTTTTCTATTTTTTTTCTGTAAAGGGTAAGCTTGATATTGGTCGATAGGAGGTTGGGTCTTTATTGCCCAATGAAGAGTTTTTTAATATAAGTCATACTGAGGCCATTTTTAGGCATCACAATGACATGTATCCTTAGGGGCTTGTTTACAAAGCCGCGGTAGCGTCTTTCGCCTGACATCGGAGCCACGGCCCCATTGAATTTGTGGCTTTGTAAACAAGCCCCTTAGTTTTGTTTTTGCGATAGTTGCTACTAGCTCCGGCCTGGTTATTTTTATCCAGCTCACTAGATAGGGGTCGAGGGGTGATGATGTTGTGGTGTTAAGGATCATTATTTTTTTTTTCTATCTGTTTCGTGGTTATTGAATTAAAGTTTCTCCAGATGATATTTGCAGGGCGAATCTTCAGCAGCATTGTTGGTGTGATGCTTTGAGATGTTAGCTGTTTTTGCATGTGGTCCAACATCCAATCTGTAGTTAGTGGGCAGGCCTCTGTTCTTTGCTATACGATTTACACTAATGATTTAACTATGTATTCCCTTGGTCTATTGAGCGAAGTCATTCTTAGATGCGTGTGTTAATTTCTTTTGCTTGTGTCTGTGGCGTTTCAGTATTCATTGAGTTTCTGCATGTAGAAGCTTCTTTCTATTGTGAGTTTTGATTTCCTCCACCTGCGTTCAGTCTTTCTCAGTTTTTGCTTCATCTCCCTTAGATTTGACGTATACCATGATGCTGTTTTCCCTTCCCTTTTAGTTGGTCTCTGAAGAGCTGAGGCTGCTGCATTTTTAGTTTCATTCCAGTTATGTATAAGTAAATCCAGATTATCTGTGTCTATATTCAATTTAGGAGTGATTTCTTCTATAAATGTGTCTTTGTCAAAGTGTCTGAATCTCTGATATGTTGTCTGTTTGTGTTTACTGTTGTTGTTATTCTCTTCCATTGGAATTACGAAGTCTGTTAAAGCATGGTTGGACCAGGGGACCTCAGTTAGTTGGAGTGTTATACTGTTTCTTAGTTCTGTCATCATGTTAGGTGTAAATATTAGATCGAGTATGGCACCTTTTTCATGTGTGGGGGTGTCTATGATCGTGGAGTATCCTAACACCATCATCGCTTCCATGAATGCTCTGGTATCCTTCGGCGGGGCTGATGCAAGATTAAAGTCTCCTAGGAGGATTAGGCTTTCCTTAATGGGGTTATTACACGCTATTTCTAAGATTGAGGAGCAGTCATTTTTAGATGTTGGTGCCCTATATACAAGGCAGATAGTTAAGCGTGTGTTGGCTATAGTTAGGAGGTCAGTGCCTTCTGTCCCCCCCCCCCCCCCCTGTTTGTATACTGTTGAAGCGTAAATCACTTTTTGTTAGTGTTAGAACTCTTCCTCCTCTTATCACTTCTAGGGCATCTAAAGATGCCATAACTCCTTGGTTTTAATTGCTTCATGAGGACAGAGTCATTCTCTGATAGCCATGATTCCCTTATGGTCAAGACATCTAGGGACGTCTTGGCCATAATGGAATACTCATTTACAAAGCAACAACCTACCTATGTAGCCATATGTTCAGAGAGAAATGGTCCACAACATCTAAATTCAACACTAGAAATTAATCATCTGCTTAATTTCATATATAAAGGCAGAGAAAAGAAAAGGAGACAATTCAAACAAAGGAGTGTGATAAATTTCTAGTAACATAGTAACATAGTAAGTGACGGCAGATAAAGACCAGCATGGTCCATCTAGTCTGCCCAGCAAGATGGCAAGGGTAGGTGCACCTGTCGCTCTGTGCAGGCCACCCCTCCCCATGTTTTTGTTTCTGTTTAGGGGTGAACCCACCACTCCATGTAGGACACCCTTATTTGTTCAGATGCTAGATAGTTCAGAAGTTAGATGGTACTGTTTATTTTGCTTTTATCCTGTTGCTGTAAAGGGATCCACTGTGTTTGTCCCATGCCGTTTTGAATTCCATCACCGTGTTTGCCCTCACCACTTCCATCGGGAGGGCATTCCAAGCATCCACCACCCTTTCAGTGAAGAAATATTTCCTGACATTGCCTTTCAATTTACCACCTTGCAGCTTCATGTTATGCCCTCTAGTTTTACAGCTTCCCCGTCTTTGGAAGAGGTTTGTTTGTTCATCATTTCTCTTTAAGTATTTAAAGGTCTGAATCATATCTCCCCTGTCCCTCCTCTCCTCCAAAGTGTACATATTTAGGTCTTCAAGTCTCTCCCCATAAGGCTTCTGACGCAGGCTCCAAATCATTTTGGTCGCCTTTCTCTGAACAGTTTCCAGTCTTTTTACATCTTTTGCAAGATATGGCCTCCAAAACTGAACACAGTATTCCAAGTGAGGCCTCACCAGTGACTTGTACAGTGGCATAAGTACCTCTTCCTTTCTGCTGGTAATCCCTCTTTGAATGCAGCCCAACATCCTCCTGGCTTTTGCCACCGCCTTGTCGCACTGTTTTGCCACCTTGAGATCATCAGAGATAATCACACCAAGGTCTTTCTCCTGAACCGTGCATACCAACCTCTCACCCCCTATTGTGTACTTTTCCCTTGGATTTCTGCTACCCAAGTGCATGACACTGCACTTTTTCACATTAAATCGTAGTTGCCAAGCATTAGACCAGTCTTCCAGCTTTTGTAGATCTTTCCTCATGTTATCCACTCCCTCTGGGGAGTCCACTCTGTTGCAAATTTTTGTGTCATCTGCAAAAAGACAGACCTTTCCATTCAGTCCTTCAGCAATATCACTCACAAATATATTGAACAGTGCCGGGCCCAGGACCGAACCCTGAGGCACCCCGCTAATCACCTTCCTCTCATCCGAGTGAGCTCCATGTACCATCACCCTCTGTTGTCTGTCAGTCAACCAATTTCTAATCCAGTTTACTATCTTGGGACCCATCCCCAAGCTACTGAGTTTATTGACAAGCCTCCTATGAGGAACAGTATCAAAGGCTTTGCTGAAATCCAGATAGATGACATCCATTGCATGCCCCAGATCTAGTTCCTTGGTCACCCAATCAAAGAACTCAATCAGATTTGTTTGGCAAGACCGTCCTTCGGTAAAACCATGTTGCCTGGGATCTTGCAACCTGTTGGTTTTGAGAAAGTTCACTATTCGCTCTTTCAGGAGTGCCTCCATTACTTTTCCTGCCACCGAGGTAAGGCTCACGGGCCTGTAATTTGACACTTCCTCCCTCTCACCACTTTTGTGTAGAGGTACAACATTAGCCATTCTCCAGTCCTGAGGAACCACTCCTGTTTCCAAGGATCTGTTGAAGACATCCTTTAACGGTCCTGCAAGAACCTCTCTGAGCTCTTTCAGTATCCTGGGATGTATCCCATCCGGTCCCATGGCTTTGTCCACTTTCAGTTTAGCAAGTTGTTCTAACACCTCATCTTCTGTGAATGGTGTGGTATCTACTTCAGTCCTATTTTTATATTTGGGAGTCACAGCTGGTCCATCTCCAGGATCTTCTTTAGTAAAAACAGAGCAGAAGTATTTGTTTAGCAATTTCGCTTTTTCAGTGTCACTTTCCACGAGTCCTTTCCCAGCACTTCTGAGTCCTGCAATTCCAACTCTGATCTTCTTCCTTTCCTGAATATACCTGAAGAAAGTTTTGTTGCCACCCTTAACATCTTTAACCATTTTTTCTTCTGCCTTTGATTTTGCTATCCTTATTACTCTTTTAGACTCTTTGAGTTGGATCCTGTATTCCTTTCTGTGTTCTTCTGTTTGCAAGCTTTTGAATTTTGAAAAAGCTGTGTTTTTTGCCTTTATTTGCGCAGCCACCTCTTTGGAAAACCAAATAGGTTTCCTTCTCCTCTTGTTTTTATTTATTTTTCTTACATATTTATCTGTTGCTCCTTTTATTGCCGCCTTTAGTTTAGTCCATTGCAATTCCACTTCCCTTATCTTCTTCCACCCCGTCATCTCCTCCTTTAAGTACTCGGCCATTTTATTGAAGTCAGTGTTTTTGAAGTTTAGGACTTTGAGCTTGCTATGATTGGCCTGTACCATGGCTTTTATCTCAAACCACACCGTGTGATGGTCGCTGTTGCTCACAGGGGCACTCACGCAGACATTTGACACGTTATCACTGTTGGTAAGCACTACATCCAGCGTTGAGCTTTCCCTGGTTGGTTCCATCACCATTTGTCTAAGTAATGCATCTTGGAGAGCATCCACAATTTTTTTGCTTCTTTCCAGATGTGCAGAAGGAGTAATCCAATCCACATCAGGTAGATTAAAGTCACCTAATATGATCGCTTCCCCCTTTGCTGCTATCTTGGCAATATCTATAATCAATTCGTTATCTCTCTCTTCAATTTGAGTCGGAGGTCTGTAGACTACAGCAATATGGATGAGAGTGCCATCTCCTCTTTCCAACGCAATCCAGAGCGCTTCTTCTTTTCCCCATGTTCCCTGCATTTCAGTAGCTTTAATACTGCTTTTGACATACAAGGCTACTCCTCCTCCTTTTCCATTTTCTCTGTCTCTTCTGAATAGATTATAGCCAGCTATGGCTATATCCCAATCATGCGATTCATTAAACCATGTTTCCGTAACGGCCACGATGTCCAAATCCGTTTCCACCATTAGGGCTTCCAGGTCTGGAATTTTTTTGGCTAAGCTTCGAGCATTTGTGCTCATTGCTTTCCAGCATTTACCTGGCTTGTGTGTATTTTGCATTGATTTTATTCTGCCCATTTCTTCCCACTTGTTTTTGATGTGTGGTTTAAGAGTATGGCTGTTTCTGATGTTGTTCTGCTTTTGCAGGGGGTGGCATGCAGATGTTGACCTTCCACATCCGTCACCCCCTTTTCCTAGTTTAAATGCATATCCACATACTGCCTGAATTTTTCACTTAGGTTTCTTTTCCCTGCGACAGAGAGATGTAGTCCATCAGCACAGTATAGTCTCTTGTTGGTCCATCTATTGTCCCAGTTGCCAATAAATCTGAATCCTTCTTGTTTGCACCAGGTCTGGAGCCATGTATTAAAGTTGTTAATGCGATGCAGCCTTTTTGTCCCCTTACCAAGAACAGGTAGAACTTCTGAGAATGCAACAGTGTTAACAATGGGCTTGAGTTTCTCTCCCAGAGATTGGAAGTCCTTTTGAGCTGTAGAGGCACTGTTTCTAGCCAGGTCATTTGTGCCCAAGTGGATAATAACATCTGGTTTGGAGTGCTCACTTTTTGCGCTAAGTATTTCAACAACTTGGTTTGTATTCCTGCTGGCTGAAGAGCCTGGTAGGCACATGACTATCTTCTCTCCTTTGAACTGTGTTCCCAAGTTGGTGCCTCTGATGATGGAATCTCCAAGTAGTAATAGTTTTCTGTTTGGTGAGGATGTCTGACTCATTTAAGGGCCCTTCAGTTTCCTTGGGTTGCGCATCCTCATTAGCCAAGGCAGAGAAGGCATTTTGCAGGGATATCTCTTGATGTGTAGGATGTCTCTGCATTACAGGTCGCAATCTTCCAGAACCCACTGTGATCCATTTGTTCCTGGGGTGTTTGACTCTTTGTGGGAGCGGTGGTGGACTATGTTCAGTTTGTATCCTAGAAGAGGTGCGCTTCATTGCAGCCAGTTCCTCCCTCAGTAGAGAAACTTCTTTATGCATGGCTGCTAGGTCTTTCCTTAGTATAGTCAGTTCTTCATGCATGGCAGCTGACTTTAGGCATATAGGACAAGCTCTTAGGCTCCAAATGATTCTTCTTTGAATGAAAGTACCACAGTTATTGCACTGAATACACGACATGTTGCTTAAGCAGTCCCAGAAGAGGAAGAATAAGAAAAGTTGAAGATGTGGGCGTTAACCAAGTTAGGAACGACAGATGGCACGTATGTGACCACTATATAGGCAATGTAGCCCCTGGGGTGGGTGGGGTGAGGGGTAGGGTGGGCGGGAACCTAAGTGTCTCTGGCCAGTAGGCTGTTCCTGAACAGTGGGCACACAGCAAGGAAGTAGGTAAGGGAACTCACCAAGAAGGGCAAATAGATAGATAAATATGTGGAGACAAACAGACAAAAAACTCACAATTTAGCAGCAAATTCAGCAAAAATCACCTTTTGGATGAGCTCTGGAAAGCACTGCTCTTCTCAAGAAACACAAGGGCAGTCTGACCAAGCCCACATGCACAACAGGAATGGAGGTTTACAACAATGCCTCAGCAGGAGGGGGGAGGGGCAATAACTCAGGTAGACTAAGAGAAAGATAGTTTAAAACTCTACAGCAATGGAGGCTGTTCCTGAACAGTGGGCATACAGCAAGGGAGTAGGTAAGGGAACTCACCAAGAAGGGCAAATAGATAGATAAATATGTGGAGACAAACAGACAAAAAACTCACAATTTAGCAGCAAATTCAGCAAAAATCACCTTTTGGATGAGCTCTGGAAAGCACTGCTCTTCTCAAGAAACACAAGGGCAGTCTGACCAAGCCCACATGCACAACAGGAATGGAGGTTTACAACAATGCCTCAGCAGGTGCTAGGTGTAGCATTCACAGTTTCTGCTTGGGAAAGCTGTAAATGAATCTTACCAAAACAAAACCTTGCCATGGATGTTACACTGTTCAGTTTACCATAATGTCATCTAATTCCACTATCACATGGAATTTATATGCCCAGACTGTCAGGGCAACTAGCCAAATTTCTTGCCAGCTAATCTATATTTATTTCTTAGCCAACATTAAAGCTCTTATAAGAAGTTCCAGGGAATAATTTAAAATCTTCACCGTGTGGTGATTTGAACCATTCTATTATTGCGACTTTAATGTGTCACACATGAACAGGTAACATGTCTCCTTTTCTTAGGTTTTGTAGTCCAGAAATTAAGATGTCTACTTAAGCTAACACTAAGCCTTGCGTGCAATTAATGAATAATTTAAAAAAAAAAATTAGAAATGGTGTAAAAACTAAAGTAGGTCTAACGTTTTATCCTTTAATTATGCTATTTCCTGTTAGCTTTTATGATAAGAACATTATGAAAAGCTATCACATGTCTCCAATAACACTGGTAAACAAAATTCAAAAACTTTTCTGTCACAGAAATGAAAATGGCTGATTCTAGTACTGTTTTTGGTTACGAACTCGGATATGTACTTAGAAATTCTCCATCACGTAACGTTTTTGTGTGACATGTAGTTTAAATTTAGATTATGTTGCTCATATTTACATTAGATATATACATAAATGTATATTGTAACATAATGTCTCCTAAAAGGTAGTTGTATATGATTCTCTGCTGTATTGCACCTCAAGAACATCCCTCTTAAGGGTCCAACAATAGTCTGCAAGCATACTGGAGCTCCACCCGCCCT
The DNA here is from genome assembly GCA_033557465.1 of Ichthyophis bannanicus. NCBI lineage: Eukaryota > Metazoa > Chordata > Amphibia > Gymnophiona > Ichthyophiidae > Ichthyophis > Ichthyophis bannanicus. The sequence goes on along the minus strand of CM066049.1, from coordinate 77,761,073 downwards.
AGTACCTATTTTCCATTACCGAAATGTCCTGATGAAACCTTTCCCCATGTTCATCGCTGACTGCTCCTAGATTTGCAGGAAAAAAATCCAGGTGTAAATGCAAGAAATGCATTTTCAAAGACATGTTACATCCCAGTTTCTGGTAAGATTTCAGTAGAGTATCCACTGATTCTGCGTAGTTGTCTGACTTGTTATTTCCCAAGAAGTTGCGGCAAACAGTCTTAAAGGACTCCCATGCAGCTCTTTCAGTTTCATTCAACTGACCGTCAAAGTTTTCATCTTTCATCAGTTTTCTAATATCAGGTCCTACAAAAATCCCTTCTTTGATCTTCGGCTCACTGATTCGTGGATATGTCTGTCTTAGATATGCAAATCCAAGTCCACTTCTATCCATGGCTTTTACAAAATTCTTCATAAGAACTAACTTTATATGGAGTGGAGGTAGATATATTTTATTCGGCTCCACAAGTGGGTCATGTGCAATGTTTTTCTAGCCTGGGACTAGTGATGATCTCTTTGGCCACTGTCTTCCGGATGTAATGATTTTTCCTGTCCCTGCTGTCCCACTCACACAGAAAGCAACAATACTTTGTCCAACCAAGCTGTTGTCCAAGCAAGAGGGCAATTACTTTTAAATCGCCACAAATATTCCACTTGTTCTTCATACTTGATATTTGTTAGCAGGAGATGCATACTGCTATAAGTTTCTTTCATATTGGTGGCATGAGCTACTGGAACTGATGGTAAATATTTCTGTTGTGGATAAGCACAACTTTTAGGCTATATTTAGAAGAATCAATAAATAGTCGCCAATCCTCTGTTCTAAAATCCAGACAAAGTGTTTCCATCAGGGATTTAACTTCACAACAAAAAGCAATTCCATCTTCAAAGGCAAAGTAATCCACAAACTCTGTATGCCTATTTCTAAAAGTGCACACTTTGTTTTCTTTCTGAAGAAGATTCCAGCCTTTCAATCGTGACCCTAACAGTTCTGCTTGTCGCTTTAAAAGATTCAAATCTCTGACGAGATCATTCAAATCGCCTTGGTCCAGTAAATGTAGTTCAGAAGAGGAACCAGATGCCTCAAGGCTTGGATCCTGCATTACAGCATTGTCATCATCGTCAACATCAGTAGCATTCATTGGTTCTTCTTCTTCTTCATCCTCATTCACTGTAAGATTTTCTGGAGGTTTTGGCACCAGCAATTCTTGACAGTGAGGCTCTGGCCTCATGGCAGATGGTAAATTTGGGTAATTTACAGTGTGTTTTGATTTTGAAGTAATGCCTGCTATGTTTGTAAGGCAAAAGTAGCAATCTGTCAAGTGATCTCTTGGTTCCCTCCAGATCATTGGAACAGCAAAATTCATGTGTCGAACACCCTTTATCCAACCTGTTAAGAGTCTGACACAGGTAATACAGCAGACATGAGGCACCCAATTTTTGTCCTGGTCACCGACTTGACATCCAAAGTACAGCTTATAACATGTCTTAACAAGTGGAGTAAAAACATCTTCTCTGCTTCTTAAAAGTAACCTCACCGCAAATGTAGCAAAATGAATCCAGATGATTAACACACTTTTGAGGCATTGTTAAACAACTGCAAGTGATAACTGTAATATTTATTAACCAACTGCTGTTTATGAAATAGATTTAACGCAAACTCTCATCCATTCAGATCCTGTTTTTTTCAAACTATACAAACCACAATCGCTGACGGCGACAGAAAGCATACCAATACATGACTCAGCATTTTCTGCTTGTATCAGCCGGACCAGTATGGCAAGGGGCCCAATTAATTATATTATAACTACATGACTCAGCTTTTTGGTTGTGGTTGACAACATACAATAATAATTTGATGGAATTTTTCGTATTCAACCTTTGTTTACTGAAACAAAACTGTAAGAAGAAATTAGACCTTACCTGCTAATTGTCTTTCCTTGAGTTCTCTCTGGGCCAGTCCAGGCACTATAGGGTTGTCAACCTTCTCCAGCAGCTGAGGACTGAAAACTGAAATTTTGCAGAAAGGGTAACTGGCTCCCCCTGCTGGTCGACCCTCAGTCTAATACTTATGAAGCAGTCTAAAAAGAACTACGCTAAGCCCTAAAAACATGAACCAACAAAAAAAACAGACCAAAGAGACCGAACCAAACCCAGGGCATGAACTCCTGCCGTCTGCCGCAGTGTCATCGTTCGCCGTTACGCAATTCCCTTTTGTTTTTGTTTTTTTTCAAATCGACCTTTGACTCGTGCACACGATCTTGGCCCTATCAGGAGGAAGCCCCAAAGACCATACCAACCAAGTTCTGTGAGAAGATGCAACCGACTCTCTTCAGTACCTCCCACTCAGACAGACAGACGATGAGAAGTCTGGAAAAGAGAAATAACTCCCGAAGGTCACTGAGAACACCGGGAAAAAACAAACTCCAGACCAGACGCAAATGTAATGGGTGGGTCCTGGACTGGCCCAGAGAGAACTCAAGGAAAGACAATTAGCAGGTAAGGTCTAATTTCTTCTTCCTCTTTGTCTCTCCGGGCCAGTCCAGGCACTATAGAAACATAGAAACATAGAAATATGATGACAGAAAAAGACCACATGGCCTATCTAGTCTGTCCTTCCATATCAACAACTACAACAGACCCCTTTTTACCTTCAGAGATCCTCTGTGTTTGTCCCACGCTCTTTTGAATTCAGTTACTGTCCTCATCTCTACCACCTCCACTGGGAGACTATTCCACGGATCCACTACTCTTTCCATAAAGAAATATATCCGCATATCACTCCTGAATCTATCTCCCTTCACCCTCATCCCATGTCCCCTCGTAGCAGAACTTGCTTTCAATTGAAAGAGGCTCTCTCCCTGAACATTTATGCCATGGAGGTATTTAAACATCTCAATCATATCACCTCTATCCCGCCTTTCCTCTAAGGTGTACATATTAAGATCCTTAAGTCTGTCCTGATATGCTCTATAATGAAGACCACTAATCATTTTAGTAGCCACCCTCTGCACTGACTCCATCCTGTTCACATCCTTTTGAAGGTGCGGTCTCCAGAATTGCACACTATACTCCAAATGAGGTCACACCAAAGACTTATAGAGAGGCATTATCACCTCCTTTTTTCTGCTAGCCATTCCTCTCCGTATGCACCCAAGCATCCTTCTAGCTTTTGCCGTCGCCTTTTCTACCTGTTTAGCTACTTTAAGATCATCAGACACAACCACGCCTAGGTCCCGCTCTTTAGTGGACAAAAGTACTTCACAGTACCAAAGCAGTACCTAACCCTAGGAGGGACCTGCTAGGCCTGCAATGATGGCCGATGCCCCCACATTAGCGTCCGCCCTAGCCTGAACATCCAATCTGTAGTGCTTTGTAAACGTGTGCAGAGAGGACCAGGTAGCCGCTCAACATATATCCACAGGTGGGATCAAAGCAAACTCAGCCCAGGACGCCGCCTAGCTACGAGTCAAATGAGCCCGAAACCCTTCCGGGGGAGTCAACCCGCTCGCCTGATATGCTGCTGCTACCGCGTGTTTGACCCATCTCACAATGGAGGCCTTGGAGGCTGCTTCCCCCTTCCGGGGACCCCCAAACAGGATGAACAGCCAGTCTGTTTTGTGCAAGGGCTTCGTACGCCGAAGGTATCTCTTTAGTATCCTTCCTAAATCCAACTTGTGGAGGACCGCATCGATGGGCCGTCCCTCATGGACCTGAAAAGTCGGAAGCAAAATAGTTTGATTGACATGAAAGCTTGACACGACCTTCGGGAGAAAAGAAGGAACTGGCCACAACAGCACTTTCTCTTGCGAGAATTGTAGAAACGGTTCTCTGCACGAAAGCGCTTGAAGATCCGAAATTCTTCTCGCGGAACACACGGCTACTAAGAAAACCATTTTCCAGGAAAGCTCCTTGAGTGGTACCTCTCTTGCTGGCTCGAAAGGAGGCTGCACCAATGCTTCCAGGACCAAATTCAGATCCCAGGCCAGCACTACTCCCCGAACCGGAGGATGGATGTTCTTCACCGCTCTTAAGAATCGAAGAATATCCGGATGCTTGGAGAGGAGAACACCCCTCACCTTGCCTCAAAAACACGCCAGTGCTGCCAACTGAACCTTGAGAGTGGCGAGAGCAAAGCCCTTTTCCAGACCATCTTGAAGGAATGCCAGCACCTCTGGAACTACCGCTGTGCTCGACCGGAGACCCTGCTCCGCACACCAACACTCAAAGATACGCCAAACCCGAACGTAAGCCATAGAAGTGGAGGATCTCCTGGCTCTCAAGAGCATGCCTATCACCGATGCCGAATAACCTCTACGCCTCAACTTTTCCCTTTCAAGAGCCAAGCCGTAAGCGAGAAGCGATCCAAGTCCGGCATGAGTAAGGGACCCTGACTCAAGAGGTTTGCCCAAACCGGCAACCGCCAAGGCTTGTCCATTAGAAGACGGACGAGGTCTGCGTACCATGGCCGCCTGGCCCAATCTGGGGCAATGAGAATCACTCGACCGTCGTGTTTCTCTACCTGCCGAAGGACTCGCCCTATCAGAGGCCATGGAGGAAAAATGTAAAGCAGTGCCCCCGACGGCCACGGTTGAGCTAGACCGTCGAGACCTTCCGACATACGCTCCCTGCGCCTGCTGAAGAACCAACTCGCCTTGGCATTGTCAAAGGTGGCCATTAGATCCGTCACTGGCTGACCCCAGCAGCGGGTAAGGTCATGAAACACTGCCGCGTTCAACTCCCACTCTCTGGGATCTATCACATGCTGACTGAGATAATCGGCCTGCACATTTTCTCGGCCTGCCACGTGCGCCGCCGATAACACTACCAAGTGCTGCTCCGCCCACGTCATCAGACGCAGACTCTCCTCTAACAGGACAGTACTTGCCGATTGATATAGGACACTGTCACCGCATTGTCGGAAAACACTCATACCACTTTTCCCTCGACGAGATGAAGAAACTCGAAGAGCTAGTCGCACTGCTCTGAGTTCCAAGAGGTTGATGGAAGAACCGGCTGCCTCCGGCGGCCAGCATCCTTGAGCCATGTGTGATTGACAATGTGCCCCCCAGTCCACGAGGCTGGCATTCGTCATGAGGAGTATCCAGTCCGGCGGACACAACGGTACCCCCGCCCGCAGATGGATGGGATCCAGCCACCACAGCAGACTGTCGCTGACTTCCTGAGAACGAAGCAATCTCCGATCCAGGGGATGCTTCTGGGGCGACCACCGGGAAAGCAAGGCTTGCTGCAAGGGACACATATGCGCCCGTGCCCATGGGACCAGATCCAAAGCTGCTGCCATGGAAACAAGGAGCTGTAAATAACGCCACACTGTCGGAGCCTTCAAACACAAGAACGCTGTTACTTGCCCCAAAATATTTTGAACTCTGACCTCCGGTAGAAACACCGCTCCCATCTGTGTGTCGAACACTGCTCCTAAGTAAAGGAGTCGCTGAACCCGGCACCAACTGGCTTTTGGCTTGGTTTATTACCCAGCCCAATTGCTCGAGCAAACTGACTACCTGCGCCGTCGCCACCAGGGACTCCGACACAGATGGTGCTCGAATTAACCAATTGTCCAGGTAAGGATGCACCAAGATACCCTCTCACCTTAACGCCGCCGCTACCACCACTATCACCTTCGTGAAGGTGCGTGGCGCCGTAGCCAACCCAAACGGCATCGCTTGAAACTGAAAATGACCCATGGGCACCGCAAAGCGTAAGAACCTTTGATGTTCCGGTCTGATGGGAATATGAAGATAGGCTTCGGTTAGATCTATGGCCGTAAGCATCTCTGTAGGTTGTACTGAGTGAATTATCGACCGTAGAGTCTCCATGCGGAAGTGCGGAACCCTGAGGCAGCGGTTCACGTGTTTGAGATCCAAGATAGGATGAAAAGACCCCTCTTTCTTGGGGACTACGAAATAAATCGAGTATCGACCTAATCCTAACTGGTCGTGAGGAACAGGAACCACCGCTCGCAGGTGTAGCAAGTGGTGAAGAGTCTCCGACACCGCTTTCGCTTTTTCCGCAGACCCACACGGAGACACCATGAAAGCCTCTGCTAACGGTCGAGCGAATTCCAGGGCGTAACCCTCACGTACAATTTCCAGAACCCAAAGGTCTGACGTTATGGTGGCCCAGACGGAAAGGAAATGTTGCAAACGGCCTCCCACCGGAGGTTCCGTCTGGACCAACCGACCTTCATTGTGGTTTCTTGTTGGAGTTCTGCTGGGACAAGAAATAACCCCTGCTGAACCATCTAGCACCTTGAAAGGACTGCCCTTTAGCCACAAAGCGCCCCCGTTGATAAACCGAGACACTCGGAACCTGCAAAACTCTCTCGAAGGAGCTTTGCTCACCACACTAGGTTTCTGGCCTCGCGGACAATCCTCCGGGAGACGACCCCCTTTGGAGTCTCCTAAATCCTTCACAATCTTTTCCAAGGCAGCCCCAAACAGAAGCGTGCCCTTGTATGGCAACTTACTGAGACGAGCTTTGGAGAACACATCCGCAGCTCAATTTTGCAACCATAAAAATCTCCTGGCCACAATGATCGATGCCATAGATTTCGCTGGAACCCTGACCAGATCATAGAAGGCATCCGCTAGGTAAGCCGCAGCTGACTCCAGCTTTGCCCCTTCTTCTTCCTCCACTTTTGACTGAGCACCGCTCTGAATCCAACGAATGGAGCCTCTGGACACATATGCCCCACAGATAGCTGCTCACAGCGACAGGGCACAGGTCTGAAACGTCTGCTTCAGGAGAGTTTCGAGCTTTCTATCCTGCAAATCCTTGGGGGCCGCTGAGCCCTCCACCGGGATCGTCGTTTTCTTAGTTACCGCCGATACCAAAGCATCCACCTTAGGCATCTTTAGCAAATCCTGCTCCTCTTGCGGCAGTGGGTACAACCGGCCTATAGCCCGAGCCCCACGAAGGGTAGCTTCCGGACACTCCCATTCAGACTCCACCATCTGTTTCATAAACCTGTGCACTGGAAAACACTTTTGATCCGTTTTGAACCCTTGGAGCAGAGGATCCTCTAAAGGCTGTTCCTGCGTTGCTGGCAGGACAATATTTAACGCTGCAGCGTTTTGGAGATAAGCGCTCCCAATTCCTCCTTCCTAAACACCCTAAATAGACTTGGATCCTCGCCAGCCCCCATGTCCCCCTCCTCCTGATCAGTGGCCCAGTGATCCAAGCCGGAATCCATAAGGATCTCTCCTTCCTCAACACCTTGGAGTTCCTGAGGGAGGAGACCGACGCTATTGGTGCTCCCTAGCACTCCTTGGACCAATTTGGAAGTTCTCTCTCCCGGGTCCAAATGAGAAGCGTCCTGTCCTGGGATCTGGCAGGGTTGGGGGACAGGGTCTTTACTTTGAGCCCTATGCCACTTCAGACAATAAGCCTGGTGTAAAGCCAAAATGAAATCTGTTGAAAAAGCAGCTTCTGAGATCCCCTGCGCTGCAGGTAATGCCAGTGAAGGAGCTTCCCCCACCTTAATTGGCCTTTTTGACTTAGCTTTTTTCTTGGCTGTACCAGCTTGACCAGAGTCCAAAACACTCGCCTTATCAGAAATGGCTGCCGTTCCCGCCATTTCTGAAGAGCCCTGAAGGCCCACTACTGCTCACAGGAGTCTGGCCTGCTCTCCATACCAGCGTTCCGCAATGCAAAGAAACAACTGAAATAAACAAAAATAACGTGCCGAGCAAGACCGGTGGCTGAATGCGCCTGTCTGGGCCACAGCAAGAGCCACGGCTCCACACCTGTCTGCCGAAAGAAACCGGAGAGACTCGAGCTGTCAAACAAAACCAGCACCGTGTAAGCAAACTGACCTGCAGAGAAGAAGACTGAACGTCGCTGAATCCACCGCTCAGCCCACTCGTTCTCGCTGCTAGCGGAAGAGTGCGGCTGACTCCGGAGGCGGCCTCATTGTCCCTGGGGCTCCCAGTACCTTTGTGCGCTCTCACGCCCGGTAAGGAGCTGATGCCTGAGGCAGGCTCTGCCTCACTGCTCCGCTGTACAGCAGAATGGTGCCCGATGAAAAAACAAAACTTTGTACTCCTAAAATGAAGAGCCCTGCTAGAGCTCCACAACAGTATGAGAGTACTAGATGAAAATAATAAAAAAAACTAGCACTTTAACTTTATTCTCTGGGAGCCAGTGAGTTACCGTCCCTTCCAGCTGCTGAGGACTGAAAGACTGAGGGTCGACCAGCAGGGGGAGCCAGTTACCCTTTCTGCAAAACTTCAGTTTTCAGTCCTCAGCTGCTGGAGAAGGTTGACAACCCTATAGTGCCTGGACTGGCCCGGAGAGACGAAGAGGAATAGCTAATTTACAGTAATGTACACACTTTTACTAGATGATATCTCCTGAAGTATGGGTGATAGAAAAATTCTGATACCATATTTGTAAACAATGGGAAGAATTACATGTGAAACAGGTCAGAGCGGGTATGTGACAAAAATTGTGTTGACCAATGTAATCATACAAATGATAAAATGAATGGGCTCAAATACTGAGTTCACGGCAGTCAGTACTGCTAAATCGCCTGACTTCCGTGGGCAAAAATTAAAATTGGATTTGGCACTGCAGCCTATCCAGCACCTGGTACTGGATATCCAGTTTTGCTGCTGACCGCGGTAGCGATATTCAGCCACTAACCGAATAACAGAACGCTCAACCTGTCCTAACACTATGTGGTTTTCCAATCCGGTCAGTAGGTAAATATGGCCATTAACCAGATAGGTGCTAAGACCACTCCATATTTGCTCAAAGACATTTTTGGGGTGTTCTGTGGGGATATTCAGTTGCCCTAACCAGTTAGTGCAGCTGAATATTGGGATTTATGGGTTTGCAGGTCCTACAAACCACATAATTCCTTTTAAATAATTCTGCTCTTGTGTTTTCTAACTTCCAGAAAGAAAATCAGTCATAGCTGGTGAAACAGTCCAGGTACAGTAAGTGAAAGCTTCAGAAAGTCATTTGTTGTTTTGACTGACATTTCCTGGGAACAGGTGGTTCATTTAATTTTAAAAAAAAATTGAAAAAAGCCTTCTAGCAGACACTCATACAATGGTAACACTAAGGGGTATGTTTACTAAACGTGAGTAACGCGCGTAGTATGACGTTAACGACCGTAAGTGCAGTGTAACGCGCGTAAACACGCGCCAACGACCGGTAACGTCGTACTACGCGCGGAAACCGCGCTTAACGATCGTAAAGCCCCGCGGCGCGTTAAAACAGCGCAGAAGGTGGAGAGTGGGCGGAGAGAAGGGGTCAATGGGCGGAGAGGGGGCGTGGAGAGGCTCCCCCTCACTAACGCGCTGTAATTCAGAGCTCAATTCCAACGCGAATGAAAACCTGCCGTTAAAGGCTTTTAAAGGGAAGAGAAACCATTTCTGTCAGCAATGTACAGCAAAACCGGGGAAACACACAAAACGTGAGCAGTGTGATACATGTGCACTGAACAAAATAGCACATAAAACGTTAAAAATGACCACAGGAAACATTTTAAAAAGCATAATACAGCTTGGCAACAGTGATAGCAATGGGCAACAAGGAACAACACTGCCTGGAAAGCACCAAATAAAAAAGAAATGATGTGTGGAAGGGTCTACGCGTCACAGACCCTTTTAAATATCATTTCATTGTAATGGATTGTCCTGGGAGTGTTGTGTAATGTTTCCCAATGATATCATTGTTGCCCAGCTTGGTTATGGGTGTGTGCCCCTTTGTGAGATATTCTCTGAGGTTTATGTGCACCGTTGTCTGCATACAAGGTAAATGAGGTCACAATAAACCTGTTGCAGAGCAGGGTTTCTGACTTGTCAGGCCGGTTTAACTAACTCCAGGGACTGCACTGTCTCTGTGGCTACAGTGTGGTGCAACAGACACAGCCAGTGTCTGTAAAACCAGAGGGTCACAGGTTCAAATCCCAGCTGGGGGTCCTGCCAACCCAGTCCCCATAGCTTTACCCACCACTAAACATTGATAGTAAAGACACACCTTTATTGCAGAGAACATACACATGGCCTATATTTTACCACACCAGAAACAGGCACATTACCGTAAAGCAGAGTTTCGCAAATGTAGTCCTGGAGGGCCCCACAACATTCCGGTTTCATGCTGCCTCCAATAAAGATGCCTGTGCTGCATAGCTATGCACCACCCCCATGTTATGCAGATGTAGCTCATGCATATTTATGAGGGACAGCATGAAAACCCGAACAGTGTTTGGAACACCAGGACTGGAGTCGGGGAACTCTGCCGTAAAGCAGCAGCCAACAGGGCCACACACCCACCCACAGGCCCCATTGGCCATTGCCACCTGGAGAGGCAAGAAATTGGGTCCTGCCTGTATCTCCCAATACTAGCAGTTGCATACCTTAGCAATGCCACCCTACACCTGGGTATATGGTACACAGCTATCAAACGTTTGCTATGAGAACTGGCAGATATCAATTCCTCTGTTAAGCACATTTTGCTCATTGAGCTCCACCATAACAATCATTCTGATGTCTGCGGTGTGTGCTGCAGGTCTGGTCTCTGACAGTGTTCCCCACCCTGGGGAGTGACCCCCCAACAGTCTTGTGTACCATATCCATGCCTGTACTATGCCCAGGACTGGTGTGGTGTGTATGGCTGCTGACCACCTCTATAGTAGCACAATGCTGACATCGGTGTGGGGGTGGTTGTCTGTCTATCCAGTGTGTGGTGGCTGCAAACACCTTCCACAGGCCACAATGCCAGCAATGTTGCCAGAATTGGGCTGCCAATGTGCATAATGAGGAGCAAGGTACCATGGGTAGAGGCCGGACAGGTTGGCCTGGCCAGGGCGCATCTGCACAGGGCATAGGGCAGTGACAGGCACATTGTAGTGGCCGGCCACCACCTACACAGACAGGGTGACCTCAGTATGTGCTGCTGAGAGATCACTCTCACCCTGACTGTGCAGTGACCACAGCATGGCTAGGCACCCCCATAGTGCTATCTAGTATTTCTCTCATGTGATATATGGGTTGCCTTTTGGGGCCCTGTCACTGATTTAACTGTGTATGCTGACATCCCAGTTCTGGGTGCAGGCATCTCCACTGGGCACTAGCAGACTATTTGCAGCTGGTATGTGTTGTGATGGAGTGGCTTGCAGGGTGCAGTGGCTGATGGCTTGCACCAGGGGAATATCAGATAGTGGTGGGGTGCAGCATGCCATATCTAGGCCTAATGTCTGTCTGCTATTGTGTTCTGGATGTGTACAGAGCTGCATTGACTGCTCTGTGGGGTGTGTGTCCCTCAGCAGGACCGGGGTTGATGTTCCCCCTCTACGTCCACCTTGCAGGGAGGTAGATGTTGTATCGTTTGATAGGAGACCCTGTTTGCTGCCCTGGGGAGGGGGTGGTGGTGGTGCATGGGTCCATGGGGGCTACACCTGACTGATACAGACAGAGATGTCCAAGTTGTTTCTGCAGAAACTACCTCTCACACTATAACACTGCTGTGGACCTGCACCATGGCCTCTTTCAGCCAGGGACGATGCTGTGGACCTAGTGCTGGGCGCCTCACTGCACCCTCAGGGTGAGCACAGTACCCGCACAATGTGACGGTGTGTAGCTACTCTGTGCCAGTACAAACACACACGGTCGGTACCCCCTATCAGGCCGAGGTGCTGTGGGGGTGTATTCCCCATGGTGTGTATGTGTGGACAGCTGATTTGCATGTGCAGTGCATCATGGGTGTGACTGGCCCAATCCAACCCTGTGAGACACCAGCACCTGCTCACAGGCTCTGCTAAACCATAGGCCATCACACGTACATCTGTTAGCATACTGCATAGGTGCAGGACACCCTACAAAGTCTGTAATATAAGATGCCCACACTAGTAAAAACACACGTACCCACGCACGTAAACAAACACGTACCCACGCACGAATGTACGCGCGCGGCTACGCACTTACCAATGCACGCACCAACGTACGTGGCTAGGCACACTCCGAGGGTGTTTTTCTGACACCAATACTCAGCGTAACGAAAAACATGCCTCCTCTTTCCTTCTGTAATGTACAGGATGATGCCTGAGACAGCCTTTTGCGTTAGGCACACTGGGGGCTCGAACCCATGCTGCCTGTAACAGAGGTCAGTACCGTAACCATTGTGCTACAGCTCTGTTTCAGTGCTTTGTGTCTGTACGTCTTCTTACGATTAACGCGCAGTAACGCGGCACGGCGCCCGGTAACGCTCGTTACTTTTTCTAACGCGCGGTAGTGGTAACGATGTACCGCCCATGTCCTTATTTGGGGTTTCTTTCACTACCGCGGCTCCTAACGCGAACTGCACTAACGCGATTTAGTAAACAGACCCCTAAATCTGCCAAATCTCAGGAATTATGTCCCATCGCTTCTAATAGCAAATTTTCCTGTCACAAAATACTTTCCATGCCTCATGAGGCAAGACAGCAGAAAACAAGGTAGGGCTCGATATTCTTCTGTCTGCCAACCCTGAACCCCAGATATTCAATGCTGGGGCATTATGCGACCCCGGCATTGAACATCCAGGGATCACTGCACATGCTGGAAGACGCATTAGGTAATCAGGCAGCAGCGATATTGCATGCTGTCCGATTAGCTCCTGCGCAGAAAGATAGGCAAGGGTTTTCTTTGCCTATCTTTTCGGTGCAGATCGTTAACTGGGCAGCATCTCTTACCCTGTATATACTTCGTACATAGTTACTCTCTGTAAATAGTTCCATGTATTGTTTCTAATTTCTGACACACTTATTTATCCTTGTTCATTGTTCCATGTAAACAGTTGAAACATACTGCTATATAATGTTCTATGTAAACCGTCCCGATTTGTAGAAGGACGGTTTATAAAAAAATGTTAAATAAATAAATAAATAACGCTGCAGCCCGATTATCACTTCTCGCCGCCTCCATTCTGTCCTGGAATGCCCCCAACACGCCTTGATCTGCCGTCATTTACTATGTTACTATGATGCTAACTGGATAGCATCAGCGCACATAGAGGGAGTTAGAAGGGGATATTTAACAGCATTAACCATGTAAATGCCATTAAATATCCCAATTTAAGTCATTTACATGGCTTACTGGGCTGTAAACCATGTAAATGCCTTTCGAATATCAGGCCCTAAAAGTTTGCACTCTTATGAGCACAGAGGAATAAATTATAAACTACACCAAGTACAGTAGATTTTCATTAATATTCCTTTAAAATGGCCTGAGAATTCCAAAATCTTGTTTGTTTTGTATTCTAACCAATTCCTTCAGCAGGGTAAACATTTAGCTTTTCAACTCCTTCACTACTCCAGACGTACATGAAGGTCAACAGTATATATGGTTATTTTGGGCAACATCAGTAGATCAACAAGATGAAAAGACCTAGCAACAAAAGCTCTAAAAGAAATGCTTTTAGTTGGGCTAATCTTTTGAGACCAAAAACACAACCAAAAATGTATAAACTGAAAATGGATACATGCTGCTCCTCCAAAAAAAAAAAAAATCCTCAGAGACTTAGGGGTATGTTTACTAAGCAGTCCTAACGTGTGCTCTGCCACGTTATCGCGCAATAAGGTACCTTATCACGCAATAATGGCGCTTTATCGGGCGCAGAGGTACCTTAGCGCGCGATAATGCGCGCAGCGGCGCAAATAAGCGCTGAGGGTGGAGAAAGGCTCCCTGAGGGCGAAGGAAGGCTCCTCAGGGGCGGAGAGACAGGGTCAATGGGCAGAGAGTGGGAGGGGAGAGGCTCCCTGCACACTAATGCTGTGAAATCCGAGGCTGAAAACTAACACCAGTGAAACCCTGGCGTTAGAGCTGATTTAAAGGGAAAAGAAACCAGTTCCGTCAGCAATGTACAGCAAAACCAGGGAAACCTACAAAATGTGATAAGTGTTATAAATCTGCACGGAACAAAAGGGCAAATAAACAGTGAAAATAAACAGAAGAAAATGTAAAAAAAAAATAACCAAGCCGGGCAATAGTGATATCAATGGGAAATAGCAAAAGACACTCCCAAGAAAGCTCCAAAAAAAAGATATGAATTTTGGAAGGGTCTATGCTCCGTCCCCATACAAGCTGAATGAGCCCACAGTGAATTTGCGCTGAGCAGGGTTTTCCTCTCCATTGGACAGGTTTCCTATGGCATGCACATGTTCCGCAACAGCAGGGCGGGCATGTCGGAACGGGCAACTGGACAGATGCTGGAAAAGGGGACACAGAGGGCTGCAGGCGGTACATGCTGTGGTGCAGCTGGGCCACAGTGCGGACTAGGGTGATGACTAGCTGGCCCATAGGAATGCTGAAACAGTAGAGCAGCCAGACAGCAACTGCTGAGGGCCCAACATGGGCATGAGTGTGCTTCCCACGGTGTCACAGGGGATAGTACCCAGCAGGTACCCACAATGGCATGGAACATTGGCAGGCAGTGCTGGGGGGAAGTGTGGACAGCTATGCAGGCACCCCTACCCCAGAGCCCGCACCATAGACAGCCACCTACCCGCATTCTGAATGGCCTGAGACTGCGCACCACAAGCACCACCAGCAGAAGGGCATGTCAGCATGGTGGCAGAGGGGTACTGGTGGTGGAGGGGGCAGTGGCAGCTGCCCAGAGCAGACTATGGCCTAGCCCTGTGTAGGTGGGTGCCATGCACTGCAACAGACAGGCCCTGTCTGACGAACAGTCATGGTATCACCAGGGAATACACTGTCTCTGTGGCAACACGGTGGTGCAGTGCACACAGCCAGTGTGCTCAGAAGCAGAAGGTCACAGGTTCAAGCCCCAGCTGTGGTTCCTGCCAATCCAGTCCCCATATTTTACCCACTACTAAAACATGCTAATACAGACAGAACCTTTACTGCAGATGACATAAACATGCCAAAAACACCTACATTTTACCCTACAGAGCACAGAGACCATAAACAGGCGCATTACCTAGAGCAGAGTCTCCCAAATGCAGTACTGGAGGGCGAAACACCCTCTAAAGCTCCCTATAAGGCGCCCTCTAAAACGCCCTATAGGGAACATTATAAGGTGCCTTGGCGGACAGTGCACCTTATAATGTGTCCTCTGGAGTGCCTTATAGGGTGCCTTATGCGGCACCTTAGGTTAAGGCACGTGAGTGTGTGTTTGCTGGCAGCAATAATTAAAATAAAATGCCTCAGAAAGCAATACTTACACATAAAAGCTAATGCCTCAGCCAGCCTTATGCATTAGGCACACTGGGGGAACGAACGCATGACCCCTGTACCATCAGTCAGTGTATTAACCATTGTGCTACACCTCTGTTTCTGTGTTTGCATGTCTGCGCACCTACTTAAGATTACTGTGCATTAACGTGCTTAGCGGCGTTTCGCCCGATAATGTGCGCAGCGCACGTTATCGTGCGATAATCCCGTTTTGCTACGTTAAGACCGAAATGCCCACTCCTTTTATGGCAGCCTGCACACTATCACCGGGCGCACGTTAAGACTGCTTAGTAAACATACCCCTTAGAGGGTCATTTACTAACAGCAGATGGCCCTGTGGTGAATCGGCCCTTTATGAAAATGTGCTAAGATTTTGCACTTAGAGCATGTTTGGAGCAAAAGCTATTGTGCAGTAAGCGCAAGAGCCCTGCACAAACCACATGTTCCTAGCGATTACCACACTGAAAAGTACTCTAACATACGACAGCGGCATTCTCAGTTAATGGAGGTGCACTTAATGCTGCACATTAAGGTAGCGTTAAGTGTACCCATGCTATCTGTAACATTGACAATTAGCATGTTTTAATTACACCATGCCAATTGCAATGTGCAGTCACTGCCCGCTCTCCGCCCCTAACCCACCCAGCCCCACCCCCACCCCCAGGGCCGGCCTGTCCACTAGGTTGGCTAGGTGGCCATGTAGGGTGGAAGATATCTGTGGGCAGCAGGCCATGTGCTTCAGCACACATGATCTGCTGCCCCCCCCCCATGCTGAGCCATGCCATGCTGCCGCCCCCCCACTGCCGCTTATTCCAGTGGCAGGGGACAACTAGGCTCAGCGGCAGGCCTTGTGTTTCAACATACATGACGTGCTGCTTCAAAACCCCCAAAGTTGTATCAGAGGTGGTCAGAAATGGCAGGCGATGTGTGCCGATGCACATGGCCTTTGCCGAGCCACACCCCCCTCGTTTCTGCCGCTAGAATCAGCAGTAGTATGGCTCAGCATGGGGGGTGCACAGCTTGGTATGTGGGGAGGGGGGGTCTGCCTAGGGTGGCAGAAACTCTTGGGCCATGTAGTAGCAGTTACTGTTAACCACTTAGGGCCTGATTACATCCCGCATGTCCAGGCCCTTTGTGCGTCCATCCGGAACCAGTCGCACAGAGGGAGTTGTGATTCTGACCCCATGGGGCCTGTCTAGCCCCATGTGTTCAGAATCATAAACGGACCTGTACGTGCAGGCCAGGACCCCTATTCATCCGGCCTGCATGTACAGGCCTTGCCCAGCTAGCTCAGTCAGGGCTCTTCAATAGAGCTGCAGCGCCATGGCGTCTGGTTGCCATGGCACCTCGACTCCATTGAGAGCCACGATCCCTGGCCGCCAGCTCCAGCAGTGATTTCCCCACAGCCCAGCTCCTGATCGGGCCTCCTAAAACTATAGTCAGGCTGCAGGAAATGTCCTCGGCCCCCACCCTGCCTCATCCTTGCCCCGGGCCTGCCTTTCCTCGCTGAATAGGAGAACATTTCCCACCTTAGAGATGGAATAAGTTCCCCGGGCAAGTCGCTGGCCCTGGACATACAGGGCCGACATTAGAATCGGCCCTGTATGTCCGGGGTCGGTGACCGCTCATTGCCCACCCTAACGCCGCCCCTGATCCACCCTTTCCTGTACAAGGAAGGTAGACGGGACCAGGAAGGTAAATGGGACAAGGAAGAGGCACGAATAGCGGGGATGGATGTCCCAATGGGACATCCATCTCTGTTATTTGTGCCTTGGAATGACCCTGTTAGTGAATACATTCATTGTTAGCACACTTTAGAAGGGGCCCCAACATGAGTTAAAGGTAGGGTTGCCAACTTTTTCACCGAGAAAAACCCGACACCTGTGGCTTGCCATGCTCCACCCATTCTCCTCCCCTAGTCCCACCCCTGCCCCGCCCCCAGCCCCACCTACAAAAATTACCGAGGATACGTGTAGGCTAACTTCCTTGGTCAGATAATAATTAAACTGGGAACCCCAAAATCCAAACATGAAATGTACAACACTGGAGAAATAAAACTATAAAGTAATTTCCTCTTGCACTAAACAAAAACGCAAAGATGTTAGCAATACACACTTCCCAGACCAGACATATTCCAGTTAATAAATTCAAAATAAAAAGTATTTTTCTACCTTCTGTTTGGGCGTTTTATTTTTCAGTTGCAATTGCTCCAGTCACTTTCTTCTGGTTTCTTCGTGTCTTCTGCGAGCTATCCATTTGTCCTTTCTTCTCTTTTAGATGTTTTCCATTCTCTCTCTATTTCTGCTTTAACATACTGATTGTTTCCCTTTTGCTCTTTCCCCCAATTCTTTCCTTATTCCTTTATCATCTGTTTAAATTTCACCCTTCCATTCTCAAGCCCCTCTTACTCTCCCAATACCGGCCCATCATAGACTTTTCTTCCACACAAAATATTTTTTTCCCTCTCCATTCTCATTCCCCATCCATTCTAGTCCTCCCCCCAAATCAATTCCCTTATAGTTCTAGGCCCACCCAGCATCCACTCCCTTCTAGTTCCATTCTCCCATGCCCCACATCAGCCCCTTTCCAGTCCTATTCCAGCTCTTAATCAGCCCATTGACCGGGCTAGCCCTCACATCACATGCCATTTCCTGTCCTAGCTCCCCCCCCCCCCAATCTCCGCCCATTTCCAGTCCAAGTCCCCCATCACAGCCTATTTCCAGTCCTAGGCCCCCCCCCCACCATCACAGCCCATTTGCAGTCCGAGTCCCCCCGCACCATCACAGCCCATTTGCAGTCCGAGTCTCCCCGCACCATCACAGCCCATTTGCAGTCCTAGCCCCCCTAATCACAGCCTACTTCCAGTCCAAGATCCCCCTTCCTCCACCATAGCCCTTTTCTGGTCCAGGTCCCCGCCACCCCCATCCCAACCCAGTTCCAGTCCATGGCCTCCCCATAACCCTTTTACAGTCCCGGTCCCCCCCCCCTATCACCGCCTTTTTCCAGTCCAAGTCCCCCCCCCCTTAGCCCTTTTCCTGTCCAAGTCCCCCCCTTTAGCCCTTTTCCAGTCCAAGTCCCACCACCTTAGCCCTTTTCCAGTCCAAGTCGCCCCCCCCTTAGCCCTTTTCCAGTCCAAGTCCCCCCCTTTAGCCCTTTTCCAGTCCAAGTCCCCCCCCCCTTAGCCCTTTTCCAGTCCAAGTCCCCCCCCCTTAGCCCTTTTCCCGTCGATGTCCCCCCCCCCTTAGCACTTTTCCTGGCCTGGTCCCCCCCCCTTTGCCCTTTTCCAGTCCACGTCCCCCCCCCCCTTAGCCCTTTTCCAGTCCAGGTCCCCCCCATCACAGCTAATGCAGTCCTTGCCCCCCCCCCCCCGACCAGCATCGCGGCTGTCTGAGGCTTCAGAGGGAGCCGGGGAAGCCCGCGCGAGGCCCCGGCTCCCTCTGTACAGCCACCAGCGTGAAGAGCCTTTTTCCTTCACGCTGGCGGCTGTTCCTGTGAAGCCGCGAATGCTGGGAAAGGTTAAAGGGCAACCTTTAACCTTTCCCAGCATTCGCGGCTTCACAGGAACAGCCGCCAGCATGAAGGTAAATGCTCTTCACGCTGGTTGCTGTTCAGAGGGAGCAGGGGCCACGCGCGGTCTTCCCCGGCTCACTCTGAAGATGAGAAAAGCCGGTTTTTTTTTGCTCTGGCCGCTCCCGATCTTGCGGCCAGAGCAAAAAAAACGGCTTTTAAAGGGCCGGTTTTGCCTCTGCGCCGGCAGCCGGCCTGGCCGTGGAAAAAACGGCCAGGCCGGCTGAAAACCGGCCAGTTGGCAACCCTAGTTAAAGGTGTTAGCCTCTGCTGTTAGTAAAGTATCCCCTTAACATAAAGGAACTCACCATAGAGAAATAAAATTTTGTGCCAAGGACTCAAGGTCAGAATGGACCTAAAGACGCTATTGGTTTTCTCTACCTTCTGGTGATACATCGTCTCAAGTAATCTTCTTTCAGCTAATTTGTCAGTTTTAATAACTAGCTATAGCAGTAAATTAAATTTTCATGGGCCAGGATAATGTGGTTTTACTGTGCCATCAGCAGTAAAGTCCTTCCTTCCTTCCCTGTAGCCAATCCAACATTTGCTCTGATACTTTACTAAGAACATAGCTGAACTAATGGATTAGTGCAGCTCGTGATCGCTCATCTAAGCATTAATTATGACAGCAAAACAAACATAATGTCCTTTCATCAAAGTGGATTCTCCAATAAAGGGTAAAATTAAGAAGGCTATAACTAAAAACACAAATGGAAGTAATATAGCTTCATGAATGCAGTGCACCCCCCTACACAAAAGTTTATTCAGTAATCAAAGAAAACGATAAGTAAAGATCTCTTCATACTGCGCATTAAACATGATGGCACCTTGTGCAAGGGCAATTCATTCATACAACTTTTATTATAATCAAAACGTCAACATTCTTTTCTAAACCAAAATTTTGTATTAGATATGGTCCAGATGCCAAGTTACTTATTCACACGAAGGGACATTTTAAACCATTTAGGTGCCCACTGGGATGTACAAGTCAAAACATCCAAAATTCTGTAGGGGGGGCATTAGAGAAGGTGGACACATGTAAAAGAATTCTAACATCAACATATCCTTGCTCCAAAAGATAAACATCTCCATCAACATTCCAGGAAATGGGGCTCTGTGGAATAAAGGTCCAGACACATGCGGGGAGACGGGCAATTTCAGAAAGGAACACTTGCGAAATATAGACATGACAGGACCCAGCAGAATAAACATGGCAACATCAGTATTTCAGAACCTGCATGTTGATACTGGGCTTGATGGACCTTGGTCTGACCCAGTATGGCATACCTTATGATGTTGCCACATACATCTGTGGGCTAGCAATTTTGCAAATGGAGATGTGTAGCAGCACAGGAATACACAGAGACCTCAATATAGGGGAATTGAGAGAGTATTCCCCTGTTATCTGTACTGTTGAGAGCTGGCCATAACGAGCACTTTTGCAATGCCTATTGGTGCTGAGGAGCAGGTTTAAATATTGATGTGTCCATTGGTGGGTTTACAAGTGCAGCACCGTTGTGAAGTCATGGATGCATGTAGATCTTTTTTTAACCTCAATATCAATTTCAAAAATACGGAAGCCATGTACATCACAAAAAACCCAAACCACACCCTCCCTCAAAACCACCCTAAGTTCTGCTGCCCTCCCAATCAAGAATGAGGTCAAATATGTCGGTATAACCCTCAACCAAACACTCAGCACGCTCCCCCATTTGAAACAAACAGCAAACACCATGTTCTATAAGTTAGACAATCCAACACATACAGCCATTTCTAGAAGCAAACGACTACAGATCAGTAATCCAAGCAATTGTTACACCCCACTTCGACTACTATAACAGCCTGTTACAGGGTCTACCTGCCAAACGCCTACACATCCTCCAAAGAGCATAAAACATCACAGCAAGAATCATCTGCAAAGCCTCACTGAATGATCACATCACACCCATCCTATGTGACCCCCACTGGCTCCCAATAATGAGTCAAATAAAGTTCAAAATACTCATGACAACTTTCAAACTACTCAACAATATAGCTCCATCCACACTCTCTCAACAGTCATCCAAACTCCCCCAGACACAAGAACCAGAAGAGAAAATGCACTGCATTCCCTTGAAATCCCTAACACATCCCGGAAAACGAAGCATGCCATAAGCTCTAGGGCATTCACATTCACTGCCCCCACCCTCTGGAACTCCCTAACACTATCAATGTGCTCAATTAAGGACCTCCAGTTGTTTAAAAAATCACTCAAAACATACCTCTTCACCGCACACTATGGAACACAAAACACAACACAACACAACACAAAACACCACCATGAACTCACAAGCACACTAACCACATACCCCAGCCCACATTCCAGGCATCATTGGCCTATAAACACCATGTACATGTTGTAAATATGCTAAGTTCGCAAAGTGTTCACAAGTTACTATGTAAATATTTCTAAAAAACTGTTCCATGTAACATGTTAGTTATATGTAAACCGCCCCAGATTTCTGGAAGGGGCGAAATAGAAAAATGTAACAAATAAACTGCTCTGGACATGCCTCCACCACACCCTGTGTGACTTGGATGTGATATGGACAGACAATGCAAATTTAGGCCTTTCTAAAATAGCTTTTGAGATGTGGATCTCATTTACACATGCAAATAAACATTTTCACATGTGCGATTGTAAAAAGGATCAGCACTTGTATTTATCTTCTGGGGAAAACTCCAAATCTTGGGGAAGAGGAAATTTTTTTTGTTAAAGCTGATAAATCTGTGTATTTTAGAATTCAGTGTTTTTGTTGAGCCAGTCATGTTTTAGTACCACCAGAGAGCTTTTTATTTAAATCAAATCAGAGTATAGCTTAGCATAGAAAGTAAAACAGAGTAAACAGTCTTTGAGAAGAAATAAACACATTTTTTTCTAGAGATCTTTACAAAAAGGCCTTCCATTTAGAAGGCAAAAGATCTCTGTTGTTTAAAAAGGTGTTAAAGCCAAGTGACAGATCAAAAGGGGAAATTTGAAAAGCCCCCTCTATCAAACCAAGAGCTGTGTGACTCACCCAGGAAAGTGTTAAGGCATTAACTTATAAGCACAGGTCAGGGCACTGTGTAGCAAGCCAGCTTTTATTAAGTCTTCTTTCCCTCCTACCTACCCACCTTGACTCCCATCTACCCCAGGCATAAGCTTTATAGGCTCTTAAACCTATTAAAGGGAAAGAGTTGGTAAAATGTACTTTCAGATTCAGCTGGTCATCAGGAATAGATTAATTAAGGATCTGAAATTAATTAATCTTGAGGTGAACAGTGTCCATTAAACATATTGGGGTTATTCTATCACATGAATAGCGGAGATGGACGTCCCAATGGGACATCCATTACTGCCAGCATCTAGCTTCCCCGCCGGTTGTGCAGGGAACTTAGACTGCGGCGGGAAAGGGGCAACTTGGGGGTGGAGTCTAGGCTGGCAGTGGGTGATCGCTGGTCCTGGACATCTTCTTTTTTTCTAACACGGATGGGGCGGGGGGGGCAGAGGACATTCCCCGCAGTCCGACCCTGGCCTTAAAAGCAAGATTGGGGATCAGGCTGTGGGGAAAATCACCTTTGTAGTCCGGCGGCCAGCATCGCGGTTTTAAATGGAGCCATGGCAACAGGACACCATGGTGCCACGGCTCCATTTAAAAGCCATGACTGAGTTAGGCAGTGCCTGTATGTGCAGGCCAGGCTGAATTGCAGTTCTGACCTGCATGTACAGGCCTGATCATGATCCTGATCCTGCGGGGCTAGATTTGACTTGCGGGCACAGAATCGCGATCACCTCTGTACATCTGGTCAATCTGGACATATAGAGGGTGTGTACATCTGGGATGGATTGAATCTGATTAGGTATAGTTGTATTAGTACAAGTATCCCCAGCAAAACTAAGGAAGTAGACGACTTAAATAGCTAAACAAAACCTTAAAACTAAGATGCAGACAGCAATTTGGTGGCGAGATGGGGGCTATCCAATCTTTTGCACTGAATGTCACATGTATGATTTTATCCCAGTTGGTTAGGGGTCTTATGTGTACTGTCACCAGGTGCCCCTAGTGGTTGGTTGGAGTAAGGGCATCTGGCGCATTTAATTAATTTTTAAGGAGTGATTCACCTAAAGGGCCTAGAGGATTCTGGTCCTTGTAGTACAAAACTCCTTATGAAGAATGATTCAAGCCGAAGTGTAGAGTAACAAGGCTTTATTTCCCCGATCAACGCTAAGGTCCAGTAAGACACAAAGAAAGTAAATACAGTCCTTCTCTTTAACAAAAAGGTTCCACCAACATTTCAAACAATCAACTGTTGTAGGTTTCACAGTTAAGTGTAAGTCTCGGCTAAGGCTTCTTTTAAATCAAAACAAATTAATATATCAGCAGAGAAATGGTTACAAACTTCACCATCAGCAGAGTTCTTCTCTCTCTAGAAATCCTGCAGGGAATTCATGCTAGCTGCTGAACAAAGATTACATTCCATTGGCTCCTCCTGAGGAATGGGAATACTGTTTTCATATTCAAAGTCCATTGATTCAGGGTCACTGCCCTCCTCAGATGAATGATAATTTTCACTCCCTGTTAACTCCTCACAGGGATTCTTTTGCTTCCCATAATGCTCTAAGAACATAAGAACATAAGACATGCCATATTGGGTCAGACCGAGGTCCATCAAGCCCAGTATCCTGTTTCCAACAGTGGCCAATCTAGGTCATACGTACCTAGCAATATCCCCAAAAGACACAGGTTCCACAATGCTTGTACTGGGTCAAGCATTGATATCCTGGGTCCCTTTTTAATAGTGGTTTATGGACCTGTCCTCCAGGAACTTGTCCAAACCTTTTTTAAACCCATCTATACTAACAGCCCTTACTACATCCTCCGGTAACAGATTCCAGAGTTTGATTACACATTGAGTGAAAAAATATTTTCTCTTATTTGTCTTAAATAGTTTACCCTGTAGCTTCATTACATGTCCCCTAGTCTTTCTATATTCTGATAACGTAAACAATTGATCCACGTTTATCCGTTCCACTCCATTCATTAATTTATAGACCTCTATCATATCTCCCCTCAGCCGTCTCTTTTCCAGGTTAAAGAGCCCTAACCTTTTTAGCCTCTCTTCATAGGAGTAGCCTTCCATCCCCTTCACACCAATTTGGTGGCTCTTCTCTGTACTTTTTCTAATAACGCTATGTCCTTTTTAAGATACGGTGACCAGAATTGCACACAATATTCAAGGTGCGGTCGTACCATGGAGCGATACAGAGACATTATAATATCCTTTGTTTTATTCTCCATCCCTTTCCTTATGATACCTAGCATTCTATTTGCTTTCTTGGCCGCCGCTGCACACTGGGCGGAGGGTTTTAACATGTTATCCACGATGACTCCTAAATCTTTTTCCTGGGTTGTGGTTTCTAATGTGGAGCCTTGCATCGTGTAACTATAGTGTGGGTTGTTCTTTCCTAGGTGCATAACTTTGCACTTGTCCACATTAAATTTCATCTGCCATTTGGATGCCCAGTCTTCCAATTTATCCAGATCCTCCTGCAGTTTTCCACAATCCTCTTGGGTTTTAACAACTTTAAACAGTTTTGTGTCATCTGCAAATTTGATAACCTCACTAGTTATTCCCTTTTCCAGGTCATTTATGAATATGTCAAAAAGTAGCAGACCCAGTACAGATCCCTGGGGTACTCCACTATTCACCTTTTTCCATTGGGAATATTGGCCATTTAGCCCTACCCTCTGCTTTCTATCTTTTAACCAGTTCCCGATCCACAATAGTACACTGCCTCCTATCCCATGACTTTTTAGCTTCGCCAAAAGTCTCTGATGGGGGACTTTGTCAAAAGCTTTCTGGAAGTCCAGATACACTATATCAACCGACTCACCTTTGTCTACCTGTTTATGCACACCTTCAAAAAAACATATCAGATTAGTAAGACAAGATCTTCCTTGTCTAAAGCCATGTTGGCTGTCTCCCATTAGGCCATGACTATCAACATGCTGTGTAATTTTCTTCTTTATGATGGTTTCTACCATTTTCCCTGGTACTGACGTCAGGCTCACCGGTCTGTAATTTCCTGGGTCACCCCTGGAACCCTTTTTAAAAATTGGTGTTACGTTGGCGACGCTCCAATCTTCAGGTATTACAGATGATTTTAATGAAAGTTCACAGATTACCAATAGCAGGTCTGCAATCTCATATTTCAGTTCTTTCAACACTCTGGGATGTATACCATCCGGTCCAGGTGATTTGCTACTATTCAGTTTATCAAATAGTTGTAATATATCTTCCCGGTGTAGTGATATTTCTCTCAATTCCTCTGCAGTATCACCTTTAAATACCACTTCAGTCTTGGGTAACATCCCTACATCTTCCTCAGTAAAGACCGAAGCAAAGAATTCATTCAGTCTCTCTGCTATAGCCTTGTCTCCTCTTACTGCCCCTTTTACCCCTCTATCATCTAATGGTCCAATTGACTCTCTCACAGGCCTTTTGCTACGAATGTACTTGAAAAAGTCTTTATTTCGTGTTTTTGCTTCCGTAGCAAGTTTCTTCTCAAATTCCCGCTTTGCCTGCCTTATCAATGCTTTGCATTTAACTTGCCAGTGCTTGTGCTGTTTCCAGTTTTCATCATTTGGCTCTTTTTTCCATTTCCTGAAGGTTGCTTTTTTGGCAGCAACAGCCTCTCTGACCTCACCTTTAAACCATGCTGGCAGTTTTTTGGACTTTCTTCCACTTTTCTTAATGCGTGGAATACAGCTGGTCTGGGCTTCGAGGATAGTATTTTTAAATAACACCCAAGCTTGCTGTAAGTCTTTAACATTTGGAACTGCTCCTTTTAGTTTTTTCCTAACTATATTCCTCATTCTATCATAGTCTCCCTTTTGAAAGTTAAAAGGTAGTACTGTGGATTCCTTTACTATCTGTCCTCCACTAATTAAATCAAACATGATCATACTACGATCACTATTGCCAAGTGGTCCCAACACCCTTATTTCTTGCACCAGATCTGGCGTTCCACTAAGGACTAGGTCCAGTATGGCTTCCCCTCTGGTCGGTTCATGAACCAGCTGCTCCAAGAAGCAGTCATTTATTCCATCTAGAAACTTTATCTCTTTAGCTTGTCCTGCCGTGACACTGACCCAGTCGATACCGGGTTAATTGAAATCACCCATTATTACTACTCTATTGTGACTTTTGTTAGCTTCCTTGATTTCTTTGAGCATTTCATCATCAATTTGTTCATTCTGGCCAGGCGGTCGATAGTATACTCCCACTGCCATCACCTTCCCCTTCATAAATGGAATTTCAATCCATAGAGATTCTACAGCAAATTTTGTTCCCTGCAAAACTTTAATCCTTTCTGACTCAATGCCCTCTCTAACATAGAGCGCAACCCCTCCACCAATTTGATCAGCTCTATCATTACGATATAGTTTGTATCCAGGTATCACAGTGTCCCCACTGGTTATCCTCCTTCCACCATGTCTCTGAGAGTGCAATCATATTTAACCTCTCATTTAGTGCTATATATTCTAACTCTCCCATCTTATTGTTTAGACTTCTAGCATTGGCATACAAGCATTTTAGAGACTGTATTTTATTCATATTAATCTGGCTTTTGGTAGGCATGTGTAATTTGTAATCTTTATGCTCTGTCTGCTCCTTACTCAAGGGCATTTGGGCTACTATACTCCCTTTTGGAACCTCACTGCTTTTGGTAGTATCCTTCAAGGATACCTTTGTCCGAACCATGCGCTCCTGGGTGACTGTCGGCTCTCCCCTATTTTCTAGTTTCTTACTAAGCTATGGGGAAATGCTTTTAAAAGGTCAGTTTTACTACTTCTCCCCTTATAAAGTTTAACACTTTGAACAGGGTTTTCATCAGTAAAACTCTCTCTTAGAATTAAGGATTTTGCATACCTTGGCTTCTCTAAGCCGCCACACCCAGAGCTCTCCTTGTAACGTGCTTTCTGAGGCAGACAAGCTGTTCTATGCAGTGCTCTGCTTTCAGGGCTATCAGGCAAACCCGGTATGGATTTCCACCCTTTGTGGTTCTTAGCAAAGGTATCTCTGTAGTAGGAACTTCCCCTCCTTGTTCCTTGCTGGTTTGATACAATGAACTTACTTGGGCTAGGAGAGTTGCTTTTATCCGGCAGACTGCTTCTTCTGTTTGCTTTGCTATGGACTCTATCCCAATATGTTTGGCCTCTCTGGACTCTATCCCTTTGAGTGAAACTCCTTTGGATTCTGTCTCTTTGAGTTGGCTGCACGTGGAAGCTGTCTTGTTCCAGGTTCCTTTTCCCACAGCTATCCAAACTGCTGCTCCAGACTGTGCTCCGTCCTGAGCATCTTGCAGTGATACTTGCTGTGCTTCTGGCTATGTTCCTGGTTAGGCTACTTTCGCCGCTCCTGTTGCTTCCACGGCTCTCCTTGCTGCTTTGCCGGCTCTTACTACTGCTCTCCTTGCTGCTGCCCCTCTCTTCTACCATCTGGTTTCCTTTATAAAGGGATTTTTGGTTTGAACATTTTGGGCTTGATCTCAGGTGAAACTGCTTGCTACTAATGCAATCACTGTCAGAGCACATTGCTCTTGGCTGTGTGGAACTGCTCATATGCCTTCTGGCTGTGCTGCGCTGGAACTGTGCTCTCTGCATCTTCTTAGTTCCATGTAAAACAGGGTTTTTTTCTAAAACTATTTCCTTCATAGGTTCCGCGTTATGACAGTACACTAGGTGCAAGGAGGTCTTTGCTCTCAGGAAACAAGTCCAATCCCTTGAGGCTAGAGTAGCAGACTTGGCGGACATGAGGAAAACAGATCTACAGGGACATAGTACTGAAGTCTCACCTCCAGTCTGGCAGCATCCCTGTTGCCATGGAGGAAAGAGCTCATGTGACAGGAGAGCATCACCCCGGTGTGGCAGGAAGTGATTCTGTAGTTAGGACCTATCCTCCAGGTGATGTAAAACCACCTCATACCGAGAAGGTTTCTCCAGGGCCATGTGACATGAGGAAAGGGTTAAGACAGCCATTATAGTTGGTGATTCAATCATTAGGCATGTAGATAGCTGGGTGGCTCGTGGATGTGAGGATCATCTGGTAACATGCATGCCTCATGCGAAGGTAGTGGACCGCACGCACCACCTTGACAAGGTTTTAGATAGCGCTGGGGAGGAGACTGCTGCCTTGGGACATGTTGGTACCAATGATATAGGAAAAAGGGGGGAGGTACTTGAGGCCAAAGTTAGGATTTTAGGTAGGAAGTTGAAAGGTAGTAATCTCTGAAATGCTAGCCATTCCATGCGCAGGACCCAAAATGAAGGCAGAACTCCAGAGTCTCAAAAAAATTAATTAACACAAGGGTACACAAAGATACGATGCAACCAACGGAAATAAGAACAAGGCTGAGAGAGAGACGAAAGGAAGGCCTAAGTTATGCTGAATGGTAAAAGTACAAGTAAACGAAAACAAGAGGGAAGGGAGATGAGGGCACATCACTTGGCCTTTGCTGCCTAAAGGAGAGAGGCATGAGGGGCAGAGGGAATGAATCCAGATCAAGAGAGGGAACCAGAAGGAAAGGACAAAGAAAAAAGGTTAGTTTTTAGCTGGGACTTCAAGAAAGAGGCATGAAGTTGGGACCAAAGAACAAGGGGAAGAGAATTCCAGTGGGTTGGGGCGGGCTACCTGAAAGGAAGAAGAACAAGCAGAAACTGAACCAACAGAGCAAATACCAGGGACCTCGAGCAAGTGTGAAGAAGAAGAATGAAGAGTATGTGAGGGAGTGTAATGTGACAAGAGGCAGGACAGAAAAATGGGGTGTGCAGTGCAGAGGACATGGAAAATTAATAGGAGAATTTTGTACTTGATGTGATATTGAACCGGAAGCCAGTGTTCGGAGAGAGAGAGAGAAAAAGGTGACATGAGAAGATCTACAGGCACCGTGAATAAATTTAAGGTCAGTGCTTTGAACCAACTGGAGGCGATGAATCTGATAATGAGGGAGACCGGAAAGGAGAGAATTGGAGTAGTCGAGGCAGGTAAAGATTAAGGAAATCACGAGAGGGTGAAGGGAAGACTGATCAAGAAGTTTGTATATTGAACGAATCTGACCGAGAATGAAGAAACAACGCCGGATGATGGAAGAGATATAGTGAGAGAAGGTGAGCCGAAAATCAAAAGTGACACCAGGGATCTTGATAGTGTCCTGGAAGTGAATGGGGATGCCATGTATTGAGAGTGGAAGGAGCAGAGGTAAAAGAGTGGGATGAGTGACTAGAAGAGAAGCCATTTTGGAGATGTTGAGTTTAAGGCCGTGTGGAGTGTCAGTCAGCTATAGTATTGAACTTAGAAGAAATCAGGGCGCCATTAGATGAAGAATAAGTGGGAAAACAAAAAAGAAGTTACATAGCAACATAGTAAATGACGGCAGATAAAGACTAGTATGGTCCGTCTAGTTTGTCCAGTAAAATGGCAAGAGTAGGTGCACCTGCCGCTCCATGCAGGCCACCCCTCCCCATTTCTTTGTTTTAGGGGTGAACCCACTGCTCCGTGTAGGATATCCCTGTATGTTGAGAAATTAGATACGTTTATTTTTATTTTATCCTGTTACTGTAAAGTTGGATGTCATCTGCATATACGAAAGACGTGATACTGAGGGAAGAAATCAGGGAAGGAGCCAAGTAAATGTTAGAGAATAGGACCAAGAACAGAATCTGGAGGGATGCCACAGTAAAGCTGCTGAGGGATAGAAAGAGTAGATGGCCAAGAGACCCAAAAAGAATGATTGTGCAGATAAGAGTGAAACCAAGCCAGGGGCGAACCTGTGATACCAACAGAAAAGAGTCAAGAAAGAAGATGGGAGTGATTCACTTGGCCAAAAGTCACAAAGAGATCAAGTGAGACAAGCAAAACCTGATGATGAAGAAACCAGGAAAAGTTGTGCAGTTGTAATATGCCACTAGAAATCCTGATTTTCAAGACTTGTAAGGGATTTGAAAGTCCCTTACTATTGAGGCTTGTGTCTTCACAGGGCATATAGATAGGAAGTCGAAGAGGGACTAATGATATTCAGGCACAACCCCAATGGGTGGTACTTGAGGGTTTTGAGAAGGAATAAAACCTTAAGTTCAAAAGGTTCTGGGGTCTCCCAAGAGTGATGGAATCTGGGGCTCAGTGTCAGAGTCCCTGGATCTATAGAGAGGGAGTAGTGCTTGAAGAAGCTATATGGGATGCTCCAAGTGGGATTCTTGGTAGGATTCTTCTTTGAATGTTAAGTTTCTGCTTTTTCTTGGAGTTATTCCAATTCCAGTATTTGAAAGACAGGAAGTACAACCAGGAGAAGGACAGACTCCAGAGTTTCTTAAAACAGGAGTTATCCAGAAAAGTACATAGCCAAAGCTTTATTTTCTTTGGGGGGGGGGGGTGTTATCAGGGAAATCTCAGCGGAAAACCATTAGAGTAAGAAGGTTCTCTTCATGCACAGGGAAGCTATCCTATGTATTTAAAGGATTCCAAGGCCCTCATATGTGGTGTCTTCTGCAAGACATATTTATTTTGAATCCTCATTACCAAAATTTATAACCTCCCTTAAAACTTATTTTTTTTTCCAGGCCTTTCTTGGGAGTTAGTCTTTTTGTCCAAGTTGACAATACCCAATAATAAATATACATTTTGTATTCCTTTCCATTGATGTACCAAGGATGGGGTGGTGAGTGTGGCCTGCTCCAGGTGCCATCTGGGAGCGGGTGCACCCCTGCTGAGCCCATAGAAGCAGCACAGAATTTTATCCTAAAGTTGGCTTGCCATCACACTGTCTCTGTGGGCCTGCTGTTCTCCTCTGTCAGCCAAAATCTCGTGAATTGCGAGACTTTGGCTGGAAAAGGAAAACAGCAGGCCCATGGAGACAGCGTGGCAAGCCAACTTTAGGGTAAATTTGTTTGCCATGCTGTTTCTGGTTGGGGGGTGGCTGAATCATGGCACTTAGTGTCATGGCACTGGCTGTGTAGGAGGGGGGCTTAACCTGGGTGGCAAGGGGGTCAGGAACGCCACTGTTTCTTTCTAGTAATTCCAACTTCTTCTCTTGGTTAGAGCTAGGAGGTAGGCAGCAACTTGACTCTTCTGTTTCTTTCTTCTTTATTTACATGCGAAGGGTGGTATAGAAAGTGATCAAATAAATAAACATGGGAAGAAAATAACTAATCAGGCTATTCAAGTACTAAAAGTGAGTTCATAAGCCTAGGGAGAAGGCTTGGGGAAGCCCAATAGGTGTTTTTGAGTCAGAGGAGATCCACAATTGCTGGTGAACAGTGTTTTGATTGTTTGGATTTATGTGATGGATATAACTTAGGATCAAAGTATTAGCTGTTAGTTGACTACAATTCAACAAGTAGCTCACTAAGACCCCTATTCTCTAAACTAGGTGTGGTTTAACATGTGCTTTATTTTTGGTTTTATTGCATTTATGATTAATTTCCATTTAAATAATGGTTCGCAGAAAGGAAACATTTGAAATAGGGAAAAAATATTTAACAAACAAGAAGAGTGAACAAAAACAATCATATGTTCTATAAGTTAGTCCACATTAATGGAGAACTCACCTGAAACTCAAAAGTATATAATTCAAGGAAAACAAGAGGAGCTTAAAATACCAGGCTAAAATATGTAAAAAAACAAACAAATACTTAAGAATTAACTCCCGTTACCCCTTTAGATTCCTTTCCCATGAGGAACTGCTCTAATTGTGAAGGATCCATGAAAACATAGTGGTTATCCCCATAGGAGATAAACCATTTGCAAGGGTTCTAAGAAAAAGGGGACCCTTAGAGCAAGAACCCTTCCTCTATAGGACAAAAAAAGCTTCCTACACCCTTATGTAGGTCTGGAAATGTCGGGAAATAAAACACGAAGCAGTAAAACTTTCTTCTTTAAGAAAGACCTCAAAAGTAGATTCTTATCACTCTGACACAAAATTAACTAAAGTTGCCCTCGTATTAATAAAATCTTGGGAATCCTCAAGAAAGACAGGTCAATATATGAAAGAGCTAGCACCTCTACATCTGTCTGACCTTCCCTCCTGAGTTCCCTTTGCCTGGGAACATAATAACACTTAGATATCAAAATATTGGTCAGAATTAGGTAGAAGCATAACTGCTTTAAAATAATTTTTAAGAGGTACTCTGGGGACAATCAATGAATACAGGGAAAATGCAGGAAATGCAGATTTATAATGGACAGTAAGGGAGTCTTTGATAAAGAAGGATGGTATCGGCAATAACTGTTTCTAGGCCGGCCAGCCTCCTATCCATTGACTCCAATTTGCTATCAACATTTTAAAACTTCATGACAGACTTACGTGTGAACTGACAAAGTTGCAAGGTATGTAGTAACAACCGAACTTTCAATTTTTATTATGGCCTGCCAAATATCTTGTAATGAGGCTGAAGAACAAGCATGTCCTGAGTAGTAACTGTAATTGGATTCCAAGTCACTGTACAAATAGCTGTAGGATCCAAGGTATCAGCAGATGCAAGCCATGAATTTCCCTCTTTCACAAGAGGGGAACTGAAAGACAAAATCAAGCTCGATGGCAAGGGGTAGTGTTCACTCAAAAGAACTTACTGAAAGACCCTTTGGGGAGCCAGATGGCATAGTACTGGCTTTAAGGGGGCCAAGTCGAGATGCTAAATGTTTATCCATAGAGCCCACTTTTGCTCTGGGAATATCAGATATGGATTTTCTCTTAGGCTTCCTCTTACCTTTCAAGGGTATCTCAGGCTGGAATAAAGCATTCAAAATGAAACCAGCTCCTAAGGGGCGTGACCTGACCCTTTAGGAATGCCGCTACATCCATGGTCTTTATACTGCCCTTGGTGATGTCTGTGAGCTGCATGGATGCTGCCTGATGGAGCAGCTCTCACCTCCAGGAAATCCTCCATCTGCGGAAACACTGCCATGAACAGGGAGCTCCCCTTAATGTGTGCTTTAACATGCATTCACTTTTAACATGGTGCTCCAAAAACTTAATGCATTGTGTTAAAAATCATGATGCATTAGCTGATGAGTTTAAAACCTGACATGGAATATCATAAAGGAGTGGGGAAGGGGTTAGGACTGCAACCTTGAAGTTAAAGCATTGTAACTGCTGATTGGGCAGATACTGGGGAACAGTTAGCTACACCTCAAGAGGTATAATTAACCGCATTCCATGTAGGCTACCACAATATTAACATGTGGTAGCAGCCTTTGCTCCATATTAGCTGCACTGTTTTACTCTCCAAGTGCTTGGAATGCTCTTGTTAGTTACTGCAGAGATGTTATACTACTGCAGATTAACTTTTTCAGTTAACAAACAATTGTCAAATCTTAACACAGCCTTGTAAATACAAACCTAAAATCATTTCTATTTGCAACTGTAGTAAAAGTTTCCTTGTTCTTGGATCCAAAACAGTATCCCAAATGCCAAAGACCTTGAAAGCCTTACCAGAGAAAACCCTGGGAGCCCTATTGATTGCCCAGTAGTTCCCAGATGTGCTCCCTTCTTCAAGGAGGAGGGATTGCATGGCCAAAAGTGCTCTTTCCCCTTCTGAGATAACTTGAGAAGGTTGAGCATTCTTCCATTTGAGAAGAAAAGGGAAATCTTTCCCATTCTCAGAAATCGGTTCAACAAATAAGAACAACAGCTCATTACATCTACTTGGAAAAACAAGTGGCCTTCTCATGCAATGCAGTAGGAAGCAGAAAAGTCCTCTAGAGAGTATATTAATGTCCTCTCAACTTCTCCTCAAATCTCCCTTCTGAAATTGCTCCCCAGAGTAGCCTACTAGCCAGAGTACGAGAGAAAACCAGGGAAGCCAAGTTTGAATCCCACTGCTAACCCATGTGCCCTTGGGCCGACCAATGAACTTTCCATTACTTCAGGTACAACGCTTAAATTATAAATGCTATGTGGGCAAGAACATATCAATCTACATATAACGTTGAAAATCGTTCAATGAGAATGGATTATATACTGATACTTACTCTTTCTACATATCCCAACAATCTTAACCGGTAAGATTCTTATAGAACCTAAAGTAAAATTATTTTCTATTTTCTTCATATTTGATTTTAGACTTTGGTTCTGTTTTATAAACGTTTCTCAACAGCTCAATAATATATGGATTACCCACAATGATATAATGTTAGCTCTTTTACGTTCCAGCACATGACTTTAAATGATGAAAAGCATGGACAAAATGCACTGACCCATTCTTTAGTTTGTTGATTTGGACATTGGGCATGGCAAGATTTATTATATTGCGAACAAATATTCTTGCTGCAGTGACAGCCCTTAAGAGCATCTCAGGATTCACATGCGTGCTGGGATTCTCTAGTCCAGTGTTTCTCAAGCTGGTCCTGGAGTACCCCCTAGCAAGTCTGATTTTCAGGATACTCACAATGAAAATGCATGAGACAATGCATGCACATTTATCTCCACTGCATGCAAAACGGTTTCATTCATATTTATTGTGGAGCTCCTAAATACCAGGCTGGCTTGAGAAACACTCCTCAATCCACGCCACTGTCTGCACCCAGTTTTGTTGGGGTGTGGAATAGGGATGTGCTTATGTAAATATTTTGGTATGCTTCAGGATCTTTTGGACTTTTTCTGGATTTTTGGATATAGATTTTTGCTTCATTTCATTCATTTTAATGCAATGAGCAGATTGATTGTACATACATTCCTTTGTAGGTTAGTGTTCATTGAAAATACTTTTGTGCATACTAAGGGACATGTTTACTAAGCCTCTCTGTTAGCATGGGCTCAAGCGCAAGCTAGCCAGCATGCGCCAGCTGTCGTTGAGAGTGCTGGCATTAAACAGACAGCTTGGGGTTTACTTAGCACATCATGGGGCAGGATTGGGGTGGAGAGCAGGTGTGTTGTCCAGCAGCAGCTAATGTGCAGGATATTGCCACACGCTAGCTGTCACAACTTCAGTAGCATAGCTGCATCTAATGCCAGCTTAAGAGGTGAGGCTAAGTGTAGCAGGCTACTGGCAGCCCAGTAGCATGGCCACTGCCCATAGAAAACCCATGGCTGTGCCACACCAGTACTCCCCTCTTCCCCCCAAAGATCTGAGCCCCACCTCCACCAATAAAGTCCCCTCAATCAACCCCCACTTGAATCCATCCGATACCTACAACTCTCCTGCAATCAAGCTCGCTCTTTCAGCACCACAGACAGCATTCCCCAAAAGAGCCACCATCCCCAAGAACTCCCCAACTCTCCTTCCATAGATCGGGCCTCCCTTCCACAGGCATCCCCCCAACCTCTCTGGGTCTTACCCAAGGGCTCCCTAATGGTGAATTGTGGGGAATGCTGTCTGGGGGAGGGCAGTGCTGAAGGGGAGGCTTGACTGGGGGGGGGGCAGGATTATAAGGTGCCATCATCAGGGAAGGAGACATGGTGGCAGCAGTGTTTTTTTCTATGGGCCTGCACTTCCTGCCTCTGCAGCTGGTGCAGGTGCTCCCACGTTACCGGTCAAGGCAGGGAACGCAGGCCCATGCAGAAAGTATCTTCCGTGTGAGTTAAATGCAGGGAAGATGCTGGCCGTACCCTCTGCATTTATCACATAGGGTTTCCACCTCCCACACTGGCATTCTTGCACATTCCTTGTGGTAGGTGCAAATGCCACAACTTAGTAAACACACCTCTAAATTTTTTAAAGTGCTCTACAAACCGAAAGCACAGTAATGAATGCACATGCCTATTGTGGAATCAAGCCTTACAGAGACCAATGGGCATGTTTACTAAAGGTTAACGTGCATTGACAAACATAATCTGCACTAATTGCACTTGCGCCCATAGAAATCAATGGGCATGGTAGCACTTGGCACATGTTAGCGTTCATTAGCCCATGTTAACCTTTAGTAAAGATGCCCCAAAAGTTCTGAGCACTAATTGTTAAGTTCAATGTAGTCTGAAAGTCAGAAAATCCCAATTCAAGGCACAAGAATGCTGTACACAAAACAAGGTGGTTATGGCATATACAGGTCAAATGCTATTTGGTGTTTTGAAAAGTTCTATACGGCTCAGATCAAGGGCAGTGAAATGGATTGTTGTGTTCAACAATGTCCACGTTAAATGACAGTCTAAAATCACAAAGGCCTATCTCTAATAATTATCTTTACTCATCCCATCATAGAAGCATTTAATTACATGTCCTTCCTCTTCGCTGTAGTCACTATCAGTTCTTCTATCTCAGTTGTAGCCTTATCCATCCCTAACAGCAAACTCCTTGGAACGGGATAAACAATGAGCAGTAACACCAAATAAGAGACAAATGACAGAGACAGGTGGTGCCGTAAGAGACTAGCCAATTTATCGAGGCACAAACTTTGTCAGATATGCATTTCAGTAGAGTTTTTCCCATTCTTCTGCAGCACAAGACAAGTGTAGGTCTGATTTAGAAAGCTTGTTTGAAGTCAAAATAAAGATCAACAAATAGGCTGGAGGTGTCAGCTTTTAATTGGATCAAATTAATATATTTGTAACTAGCTTTTGAGATCTCTGCTCCTGTCATCACACTGAACTAACACACTGACCACGCTGCCTTTTCCTGAATCAAGGTAAAGGCATCACTAAAAATGTTTTTAGGAAACTTTAAACATCTTAGACGACTGGCGGGCAGAAAACTTGGGTTTGATTTTCTTCATAGGGCCAGCAAGGACTTGAGACATTGCAGAGACAACATTCATGCTCCCTGAAAAAGAAGATCTCAGTCATTCCTGTAGTCCATATTGCAGACATTCCCTGTAAAGGCTAGAGCCCACCTGCACTGTTGGAAGCACTAATTCTGGGAAGGGGGATAGCCACGCTGCAAAGGCCTAGAAGATCATTCAGTCTCTTAAGGAAAATACTCCACATACAAACAGGTTAATTTTGTAACAGAACACTTAAGCAGGAAAAGCACATAGGCACATATGTCATACCTATTTTAAAATGCCAACATATGCACCTATGTGTCTCTATAAAATAAGCACCAGATAGTGCCAGATGGCCTATGGAGATATTCAGAAGTGTTACCCAGCTAGTGCTGCTGAATCTCTCACTCTGAGTCCTAACCTGGATAGCCTCCTTTTGGCTATCCAGATAGGGCTTTCAAAATTGGACCCAAAGTTTATTGAAGTTCAAAACAATCCAATATACAGAAAAAGTCAGTAGTTTTACACAGTCCAAATCTGCACAAAAATACACAATTCAAGAGCAGAAAAAAATATCAAATCCAGATACGAACACTCTTCAAGCTTTTTGAATAGCTGCAGGAATGTTATGATGTCTCAGGGCTTCCCTTCTGGACTTCTATCCTTTAGAGCTGTTCCCGGATACTCATGAATCATTTTCTCACACAGAGAAAAAAAATCAGGTGCAGGTGTCCTTTATCTCTAGATAACATTTAGACCACACAGGCCCCCCCTAAAACTCCTCCAACCCTCTCAGTCATGGAAATAAGCACCCCACTTCTACAATGAGGCCCATCATTGTCTCTCAACTTCTTGGAGCCTGGAGAATAGTAGTTCTTTGCTGTCTCCAACTGTTTTCAATTCCAGTTTCTTTGACCCAGCCTGGGACTCATGGCGTCACCTTTTATACTCTGCCCAAACCCTTGGGGAAGGATTACTACATGACTCAAAATACTCATATAGTTGGGATCTCCCTTTTCTGGAAAGTTCTCCTTTTAACATTATAGGCACACATTTCTCATAGGAGGTCTCTACATAGTACAAAACACACAGATTGATGTGATTCAGGACTGCATAACACTGGGTTTTGAAATAAAATGAAGAGCTTTGGTCCCCTAAATATTTGGCTGTTGCTGGAATGTGAAAAGGGGTAGAGACCAATAAGGGAAAAAACTTTGTCTTGTTCCTCTCTATCAATTTTTTTCTTCCCCTCTTCCTGGGTGAGACAGTGATGATGCTCTATTTCTTGCCAGTCTCACAGCTCTCATCTTTCCTCTCCTCCACCCTTCCCATAATGCTTCCAGGGCCAACTCTCTCCATCTTTGCCTACCAACCCTTCAGTGACATTTCTAGACCCCACTCCAATTCTTTCCATCCAATCTTATCCATGACACCTACAGACCACCACTCTCCCTAAAGAATGTCGCCATTTGTCTTCCATATTTGCCAATCAGTGCTTCCATCCTGATTCAAACTCCAGTTTCTCAGTTCCTTACTTTCATGAAACAGGAGCATATGACCACATATGGATTCTCTTTACTTAACGACATCTCCAATAATAATGGTCAGCTTGAAAACAGAGCACTAATCACTCTGACCACTCAAGGCCCAGGCCCACAGTCAGATGCAAGCCTTATAATTAGGGATATACTGAGGCAAAAGATTTTTGGTTTGTTTTTGGAACATTAGGGTTTTTTTTCCTCTATTTCTTTTTCAGTTCATTTCATACACTTTTGGCAATTGAAAATATTTAAACTACATTATAATCTTTTAATGCATGGGAATCAATTGTATTCATAACACAGGTACACTACCAAAAAACTGCCTCCAGTTTTGCAACTGATTCTTATAGATTTTGGGGTGCTGAATCCAGGAAAAATAGCCAAAATGTTCCATCACGTCACGTTTTCTTGCAAAATTAGATTTCTTACCCATATAAGGAATGTTCACATAATTTCTTTTTAGCCGACTGCAATTTATTTTCTTGGCCCAAAATAGAGGTTGTAATGGTTAACTAACTAGAAACACTCCCTCATGATATTTTAGAGTGTTTTGTATTCATTTTATACATTAACAGGACAATTGGGAGGGGGGGGGCTAAATCCAGTACTCACGCTGGCGCATGTTCTTTCCTGTTCGCCTCGCCTCGTTCGCTCGCTCAAACACGGTGGTTGCGACATGAACATTCCTGTCAAATTTCAGTTTCTTGCAAGTTCATTATTACCTTTGTTTGCTCAGTCGTAATCCAGCTTTATTCCGAAGTGGTTCACTACAGTTGTAGTTTGCAGTGCTGTGTATTTGTGATGGCTCACAGAGCCAGAGGTTGCGTCAACTCTCCGGACAGTTTTTGTTTTATTTGTGGGGAATATACCGTGAAAAAGCGGCAGAGGAACATTTCTGCATTTATTAAAAAAGTATATTTCGCCTATTTCGGTATGAAGTTAGGCGATCAAGACAAACCGTGGGCTCCTCACAAAGTGTGCAAGACATGTGAGGAAGATCTACGCTTATGGATGAAAGGTAAACAACAAGCATTTCGTTTTCGGAATACCTATGATGTGGCGTGAACAAAGAGACCACAGCAGTGACTGCTATTTTTGCTCTTGCATTGTGAAGGGATACAACTTAAAAAATAAGAACGTAATAAGTTACCCCAACCTTCCCTCAGCAATTAGGCCTATGCCTCATAGCAACGAAGTACCTGTGCCTGAACCACCAAAATCTTTGGATCATATTTGTGTGGACGGTTCTGATCATGATGAGACTCATTAGATGGCTTTTCCCGATGAGTCCAGTACTTCTGAGTTTGAAACTGAACCAGATCCGAAACCTGAACTTTTCTCTCAAGCTGAATTGAATGATTTAGTCCTGGATTTAGGACTCCCAAAAGATGCTGCCCAACTGCTAGGTTCTCGGCTTAAACAGAAAAATCTATTGTCACCAGGAACAACTTTTTATTGGTACCACAACCGCGAGACACAATTTTTGAAGTATTTCAGCAAAGAGGAAGATTTGGTATTTTGCAACGATATATACGGAGTGATGGAAAAGTTTAAACTCAAGTATGATCCTGCTGAATGGCGGCTGTTCATTGATTCGTCAAAAGACAGCATAAAAGGTGTTCTTCTTCATAATGGCAACACATTCGCTTCAGTTCCTATTGCTCACTCTGTTATTCTCCAAGAAAAATACGAGAATTTGGCCCTGATTCTTCAGAAGATTCGTTATGATGAGCATAAGTGGATGATTTGTGGAGACTTTAAAATTCTATCCATGTTATTAGGGCAGCAATCCGGTTTCACCAAATATCCCTGCTTCCTTTGCTTGTGGGATAGCCGGGCCCGCGACCTACACTGGGGGAAAAAAGACTGGCCAATTCGGGAGTATTTGAGATCCGGTGAGAAAAATGTTCTTCATGAGAGCTTGGTACCTCGTGATAAAATTCTATTACCACCTCTCCACATTAAGTTGGGTCTCATTAAGCAATTCATCAAGTCCCTTCCAAAAGATGGTGAGTGCTTTCGGTACCTTTGCTCAAAGTTCCCCCGACTTTCTGAAGCAAAGCTAAAGGAAGGAGTGTTTGTTGGCCCTGATATAAGGAAACTCATTTCAGATGGAGCATTCGCTGAAACGATGTCTGAGAAGGAAAAAGAAGCCTGGGATTCCTTCAAGGATGTTGTTCTCAAATTCTTGGGGAACAGGCGGGATGAGAACTATAAGGATATTGTTGCCAGGATGCTCAATGCCTTCAAAGAACAAGGCTGTAACATGAGCCTGAAAGTCCATTTCTTGCACTCCCATGTGAACTACTTTCCCGAAAACATGGGGGCGTACAGTGAAGAACAAGGTGAAAGGTTTCACCAGGACATCAAGGACGCAGAGAGAAGGTACCAAGGAAGATGGAACACCACTATGATGGCTGATTTCTGCTGGTTGCTGCTGCGGGAAACCCCAGATGAAAAATACGCCAAGCAGCGCACCAAGAGAAGCATTCGGGGGAAGAAGAAACGGGCCCACCAGGAGATTGATTGACCCAAGAATGACTTTAAAATCTAAACTGTGTTGACAAATATCGTGTTTTTACTAAACTTTGAAATAAAAATTTGCTAGTTATTACCACAGTGTCGGATCTCATTTATTAGAATTTTATTTTCACACCATCGGGTGTTTGTCTTCATGTATTG
The DNA here is from genome assembly GCA_033557465.1 of Ichthyophis bannanicus. Lineage (NCBI taxonomy): Eukaryota > Metazoa > Chordata > Amphibia > Gymnophiona > Ichthyophiidae > Ichthyophis > Ichthyophis bannanicus. Next base: position 77,720,368 of record CM066049.1, on the reverse strand, counting down.
CAATGGTGCGGTTTGTGTTTTCTATTCTTACATACATACCTGTACAACATTTTTTGCACATTTCTTTGCTTTGCTTTGTGTCTAACCTCGCTCTTATATGCTCAATGTTTGTGCACATGTATGTGGCTGTTTTAAGTGCAGACAATTTTGCTACCATCACAGTGTGTTTTGTTGACATTACTCTATTCTTATGTGCTGCCTTGTTACAATTTTCTTTATTCTTATTTGAATAACTACTAAACAATTAGTATAAAGAATTCATCCAAGAAACTTTTATCTCGATCGCACTCAATCTGAAACGTTCACCTCAAACTGCTAACCCAATGTAGCAAAAAATCTGTACGTGATGGAGCAAATTGGTTACCAGATTTGGATTCAGCGCACCAAAAAATGCAAAAATCAATCGAAACATTAGAGGCAGTTTAAAAAAAATTTTTTTTTAGCGTACCTGTGTAATTCAATGCAGATTAAATTCATTTTGCATGCATTAAAATTTTTAAGTTAATTAAATTAAGTTTTAATTTTTAAGTTAATTTTACTAGTTATCATCTGTGCAGTGCTGTAGAGACACAGGTAAATGATTCTCTGCTCATCGGGCGCTTACAGTCTAATGAACACAGACAACACAACAACTAGGCACTAAGATATAGAGGGGAATAGTAAGAAAACACATAGGAGGTGAACAGGAGGCTGAGGGGATCAGAATCCGAAAGTCGTATCAAAGGAGTGAGTTAGGGGGCCTCAATGAAACAAATGCATGCTAACAAATGCACATCCCTATGTGAAATCTTCCTCGTTTTAAAGTAGGGACCTCTACTTGCATCCCCACAGCATTTGCCTCAAGCATTACAATCGGCAGAATGGAACTGTAAGAACTCTGAAAACCCAACATTCTCTCTGAAAGATTCATGACAAAGGAATGACTTGGATCAGCAGGAGGCTGCAGCTGATGCAGACAATGCTCCCTGTAACCCTCAATACAATGGGCCATATCCACGGGCATCACCTGCCCTCAAATGCCAACATTAGGACAAGCACTTCATCACTTGCCACAGAAAGCAAATCTCCTCTTTCTACCCTTCCTTCAAAGCCAAGATTGCTGTTTGGAAATGCACAGCAGTCCTGGAGTGAATCTCAGTGAGGATAATTAGTGGGTCATCTGACCTCTGCTGGAGGAAAGGAAGTGTCAGTACATTGCAGTCCTAGCACTGTTCTAATTGAAAGCTTGTCTATCTCTGCCTTGTCAGCTGCAGAGCAGCCTGGCCCCTTCTGTTAAGTGAAACATTTAGGCTGCTGCCTTGACAGCTCCAGGTGTGAGATTATGTTTCACAGCAAAATTACTGTCTGACACCATGATCTGTTCTATTTTTTTTCCCCATCTTAGTCTGAACCTCCTTCATTAACCTTTGTTTTGCTCTGTTTGAATGTCTAGGGCTCGTGGCTCACATTAACTGCACCAGAAATGCAACAGTGTTGTGTTTGTTTTTTTTTTCCCAAAATAATTCTTGACTTGTAGACGGGGCCAGTGCACTCTACTTATTTGTACAGGGTGACGACTCCAGCGGGGGCAGTGTTGCACAGCTGAGTGGAGGTGATACAGCTAAGCTTATCCATGCTGCTGCTACCGCCCCCCCCCCCCCCCCCTTGCTCCCTAGCAGCCTTAATGCAGCTGCTCTCCCTTACAGCCCTGACACAGAACTTGCTGCCTCTCAGCTCCTTTTCCCCTCTGGTTCAGATGTTTTCTCTCCTGCTCTTCCCCTACCTCCTCTCCCCACCGCAGCAAGCAAGAGAAGCAGAACCTGACATCTTTGTTCCTACAAGGAGCAGGGTCAAGCTTATAGTATGAGCTGCAAGATTGGTTCTGCTCATACCCCCAGACTGGCCCTGCACCACAAAGAAGCTGACACCCTCATGTGTTTTTTTTTTCTTTTAAATATTAATATTATTGTGTAACCTTATTTTAATAACTGTACTGTTGGTCTTATATTAATTTCTTATTTATTTTATATTTTACCTTATTTTAACGATTTTATTGTAAACCACTTAGATAATTTGCTACGAGGGCTATTATATAAAGCTGAACCTTGAACCTGTATGAAGCGCTACTCCTTCTGTGCCTGGGGATGAGGCTCAGGGGAGTAGATCAGCTGTACTGGGGATGGTAGAGGAAGCGCCGATTTGAGAAGATCAGTGGGAGAGAAGAACAACTGTGAGAGCCTTGAGAGAACACACTGGGAGCTTTCCAGGAGTAGGTGAGATGTGAGCTTTCTGCGGCTCAGGAGGAAGGATGACTAAACCTTCGATGGGTGGACAGGGAAGGCAGGAGAGAGGACCCAATATGAGAGAAGAAGTTCAAGGAGAGGTAGAAACAAAGGACCAGACACTGAAGGAGAGGGAGAAAGCACTCTGAATGGGTGGTGAACACATGCAACAGACTTCCAATAGAAGTAATGGTACAAAACAGTGTCAAAATTCATGCATGCATGATATAGGGGTAAATGTAGGTGAATGCAGAGCAGTAGCCTCTAAGACTGAAGTAGAAAGCAGGAGTATGGGTAGAGGGCATGCCCTGTCCCTCCCATGGCTGAAGAACAAGGAGTTGGTGGGGGGTAGAGGACATCTGTCACCATACCTTACCACCACACAGATTGCTGCAGCTCCTAGCCGACTGGCGGTCTACTATATCCCTACCTTAAATAAAAAGAGAAACAGCAAAATAGACCAAGCAAGGGATACACCAGGCTTCTGAAGGATTTGTAGAGAAATATTTATTGTAAAACAACACAGCTATGTTTGGCACCATAAGTCTGCATCAGGAATTGGCTCATACTAAACATATTCAAAGCAATACAATGTCAACACAACAATAAAAATATAAATACATACAAAATGTGAAAATATAAATATATAAAAATACATGAGAAACACACAAACATTTCATACAAATGAATGACACAAAAATAGCAACATAATGCATAATGCAAATTAAATAGCAATGCATAATGCAAATAGCAACATAATGCATAATGCCGTTACCTCGGCATCACCCTGGACCAGCACCTGAACATGACAACGCATATCAAAAACATCACAAAGGCAATATACCATAAAATCAGAACTCTACGCCACCTTCGACACCTACTGGACTTCACAGACTATCGGACAACCTTCCAGGCACTAGTCCTTCCACATGTCGATTTTGCAAACATCATCCTGCACGGCCTCCCACAATCAACTTTAAACCCCCTCCGCTTAGCCTTGAATGCAGCCGCAAGAGTCCTCTCCGGATCGTCAAGATCCGACCACATAACACCCATCATGAAAGAATTGCATTGGCTACCTCTACATGCCAGGCTCCAATACAAATCATTGCTCCTCACTTTCAAAGCCCTAAATAACTACCCCCCTACACCAATCAGCAAACTAATTCATGGCACCCCAGAAAACAGAAACAGAAGATCTACTGCACGGAACACATTAGCAGTCCCTAAGTTAATGACTAAGTGCACAAAAGCTACCTCCAACAGAGCCTTCTCATTATTTGCCCCGTCAAACTGGAATGCACTCCCCCACGAAATCCGTGGAATAAAAAGCCTCATCCTATTTAGAAAAGCCATAAAGCTCCACCTGTTCACAAAATGCTACTCAGAAACCTCCAGCGATAGAAGCACAACTAACAACCTGCAAACTTCCCCCACACACCAGTCGCCCCTGCACGTCAACACCACAAATAATAGGTAGTCCCCCAAACCCTACCAACCTTCACAAAACTAATGCAACACCCAGTTACATTAGAGCATTGTACATAGTTTGATTTAATATGTATTTAGTTTCCCCGTTTTCCTCCGCCATGTTCAATTCCCTGTTATTTGTAAACTCAATGTTATTTGTATACATTGCAGTATTCTTGTTCGATGTACACCGCGCTGATTTTAATAGCGCGGTATAGAAGAAAATGTTAAATAAATAAATAAAATAAATAAATAAAACAAACAACAATACAATAATAAAACAAAAAGATATAATAAACACAAATGACAATACGAAAAAGAAATAATAAAATGTTTATCAATGTATATCATAAAATAACAACTTCATCGCTCTTGTGTTATTTCTTTTGGCCTTATAACTTCAAAGACATCTGCCTTCGGAAGATGTAGGAGTCCTTCAAATAATACACAGCCAACTACTCCTGATTTTATCATAGTTGCAATTTCTTTGGTACCAGATGCTTTGTAGGATCTGTGTAGAAGCGTCAGCCAAAATAAAACTAATTCTGAGTGTTACAGCCTTTTGCACATCTGTGCATTTATGACATGTATTTAAATTATATGCATGCCTTCAAACATAGCTTCCAATTTAAATATCATTGTGGAAGCTATTCTCTCATGTTTGGAGCAGTCATTTGTCTTCCTGCAGTTGTGCCAATGAAGGGAAAAGAAAAATGGAGAATCTCTTTAGACAGAGAGTTGCTGTACTTATAAAATCAACCTTGACATTCTATTTCATTTTTGATATCTTTCTTCCACAGAACATAGTAACATTTTAAGCAGGACAAAAAAAAGTAAATCAAAAAATCTTTAAAGCACAACCGAAGGTACTTAAATCCTACATTTAAGCAACAGCATAAACCTAGGTGTAAAGTAAGTAGTAGTAATCCTTCCCTATTTCTTGATTTCAAGTAAACTCTGCATTAACTGAGAGCAGTAATAGTATGGGAGGTGGGGGAACCTGGTGTCATGTTGCATGTGGCGATTTATATGTGCAACTTCCAAAAGGGGGAGAATCTCTACTGTGCAGACCAGATGACTAATTTGGCCTTTCTGCTGGCATTTACTCGAGGTGGGGGGGGGGGGATTTTAAAGCTATCTGCATTGTTCTAACTTTGTGCATACTTTCATTTTGCCAAGAAGACAAACTATCTGCCTTTCAGGCCGATGCAGAAAGCCGGCGCTAGACCCCTCCGCTGGATTGAATGTTTAACGTTCCTGACAACACACACATTTTAACATGCAATGCAGGAAGGTGAGGGTATGCAAATACCCACTGCGGTAACCCTCTGCATGCAAATGAGTACCGCAGCGTTAAACTGGGAGAGCAAGACAAACACATGTGCACAAGAAGTCTGCGCTAGTTTGGCATGCTCTCCCAAGCACCGGTGGCTAATTTGCATTTTTTCCTTCGGTCACCTCTCTACTTCCTGGCTATCTCCTTAATATGAAAACAGTAGCTTTCAACTCTTATCTAACTGGATGATAGACTGATGAACCACACAGTACTGGAACTGTTCAGCTTTCTTTTTTTTCCCATTGAAAAAATCATCCCATGTTCCTTTTCTCTCCTACTGTCAGGGAACGGGGCACCAGAGATTCTTCTTTGTCGGCATGGCCCAACAGTGTTTTGATGGCATCAGGGGCTTTGCCCGATGCCTGATCATCTGGGGAGAAGTTGATCTAGGCATCAGGGAAAGCACCCGGTGCCATCAAAATACTTTTGGGGGCTGTGTTAAAGGTTTACTTCTACTCAGAGCCTGCAATTAAAATTTTGGGGCTATGGCAGATTAGAAAATCATCTTCACCTGTCTCTGCACCAGCCCAGCAGATTAAAATACATTTAAATAATTAGTATTCATTTAAATACACATGGCGTTAATTGGGTGCCAATTTTTCCACCAGCATTTAAGTCTATTTCCTGCATGGGGAGGATCATAAAAATGTGCTTAAACATGGTGTTATGGGCTCATAAAGCCCGTGGTAGCTTTCCGCATTGGCCTATTTGGCAGCCTGATCCCCAGCCGTAATATCGCAAGACTACCGCTAGGTGTCACTTGTGCCATTTTGACAATGGCAGCGGTATAATGAAGAAACGGATGCTATGAAGATCGTGAATACAATAGTATTGGCAATGTGCATATTCCCTGAAGGAAGCGTACTGGCGAAATTGGACCCGCTGGAGTGAGGTCCTATGACAGAAGAAGTATCACGGTCCATCAAGAAAGAAAAGGACAGGACACAGTGATGTGACCAGCAAACAATTCCGGAGCCCAACTATTCAAGGGCACAGTTGTTCCTCATTAGATTGAAAGCAAATACCAAGAACAAAATTCGACCACCTGCATGTATTAGAAATACTAGCAGAGCCTGCTAGGAAAAAGTTCTGAACATGCACAGCCTACCTCACTCAAGAGTCCCTGCAATGGAAGATACCACCCATTTCTACATAACAGATCATTGCAATCCATCTCCTCTCTTCCAGGATTGAGAGTGATAAAAAATTAAATAATCTCAAGGCATAGCTGGGAAAAAGATTGCACTCCTTCAGCTGGCATCAAGTCTTAAAGAAGAATAAAGAATCAGACTTTGCCTATATACAGTATCTTAATTGTTGGAACAGGTATTTATAGTGGACCTATATCTATGTTATAAACATACAGTACTAATATGACAAATCTGCTCATATTGAGCTGTGTTCTATGACTTATATAATGATTATGTAGGCTTCTTTTTAACCACTTAGAAGTGGAAATGATTGACGGATAAAAATGCAATAAATGAAAATGAAATTTAAAAAAAGGAAATTAAATCGGTAATTTCTTTGCAATGCACTATCTAGCCACTTGATCTAATGGAGAATTCCAATTAATTCATCCATTTGAGAACAGTAGATCCACGATGTCAGTGTAGGTTTTCTTGTTTACGAGAACACTAGAAGCCGGGTCTCCCTGTAAGTGGAATTTGTTTTTAAATGGATGTGGTCTGCAAAATCACAGCCTCCTATGGTGATAACCGTACTCGTTGACAGTAATAGTCTACTCTAGAAAAATATTTTCCCACTACTCTTACCTCTGAGAAAGAGACAGGTTACCAGATCAAATTAGACAGACAAGGAGTTTCTCTAACAAATATAATTAATATCCATTAGGTGCCCTTTCACCAAAAGGAGGTGTTTACACTTACTGCATGTTATATGCAAAAATGAACATGTGGTGAGTGCAAATCCTGTGCTGTAAATACGGGGGGCATATCTTGCATTTAATGCAGAGGGCAACCATTTATCAGATAGGCCCTACATTACATGCATCAGAAAATAGCGTGCATGCCATGTGATCTGCTGATTCATGTAATACGGCGACCAATGATGCCATCAATCTGATAGCTTGTATAAGAAAACCCATGGCAGCAAATGGAGGGGGTTTGGATCGGGGATGGGAGGGTGTGCGGCAGGGTCAGTGTTGTGATTGTGATGGTGATTCAATGGGAGAGGAGTATGGTCAGCAGTGCTTACCATCATGTTTTTTTTAAATTATGTGAGAAGTCAGATTTGAGGCTACAGCCACACTACTGGACTGTCAGAGTGGCTACACTTACAGTAAAACTACTTCTTGAGATGGCCACTCTATTAAATGTGACCTCGCCTCACAAGCTAGCTTTCAATGGCCCACATTCTCCGTCTCGATCTCGCACAATTCCGTGGCATGCAGTGAAATAGCGTGCGCTGTTAGGCCAGTGAGGCAACAGTTGCCATGGATGTGTGCTAACAGCCTGTGCTAATTTGCGTGCTAACTTCTTAGCACACATTAAAGGGTCCCTTATTTTCATCTAGAAAGATGTCGTCGGAGTATATATGGGATACTGGGCTTGATGGACTTTGGTCTGACCCAGTATGGCATTTATGTTCTGATATAGCATTTAGGAATCAACTGAAGAGGTGTACAAAAAGACCATTGAAGCATTCCATTTAAGACAGAATGAGATGTATTTTTAGACGGGAAAGGAGTGTAGTGACTCAGCAACAGGTTATATTTTATATGGAATTAAAGCATTTCCTGGCTTTATATGTCATTAACTCATTAAAACTGACCAGAAAATAATATTTTATGCAGAAAGGATGCATACTCGGTAACAGAATTATAAATCCAGGAAGGATCTATTACGGCTGCTGCAGAGTAGCATGATCTATGGAGTAGCTGCATCAATTAACTTTTTAACAGTCAAGATGTATTATTCCACTTGTAACCTGTGTCCTGTTTCTCACTCTCATGGAGAGCTCTCCACTGAGTTGCATGACACAACATATTGTAAGAGAAAAATTGTAATTGCAAGAATCATTCAGGCAGGGGAACTTGTCTGGGAAAATGCTTTTGTTAAGTGAAGCATGGAAGATTGTTTTTTTTCTTTTTTTTTTTTACTTAATCTGTTTAACATTCACAGATACACAAATGCCTGGGAAGTTGGTATGATAGTCCTGTAAGTGTTGATGTATCATTCTGTATTACTCAAGTGAACCCTATCAAGTAAACCTTCTGCCCTAAAACTATTTTTTTTAACAAATGAAGATATAAATAAGGATATTAGATGCACTTAGAGAAGCAAACGCCGACGTGCAGTAAGAGCAAAGGCTGCTGGTAGACATGTTCGTGAAATGACCACACAGAAAGATCTTTTACTGCACGAGGGAATGTTTAGGAAACCGCACTGACTGTTAGTGTATGGTAACTGCACCACACTGGGCAGCAACGTGATTGGGCAGAGAAAGGGCAGGTTGGGGTGGAATGTGAGCGCTGATGGCACACCATGGTTAGCGTGGACATAAGGGGGGTGCACACTAACCACGAATGTTGCCATTACATGGGTACACTTAATGTCTGCTCAATGGCTGGGGTTAACTGCACCCACATGCTGGTTTCCACATGCTAACAGTGTGCCCTTTAGTAAACATGCCCCATTCAGTTTATTCATGGTTAACGCATGTGGATTTAGCACTTCCTCTTGAGGTAGCATTAAGCGCAACCATCTTAACTGCAAAACTGACACAATAAGTACCACACACACATTGCATGCCCACTGTCTATAATCTGCCCAGTCCTGCCCCATTGCATATTAAGTAGTTATCTTTATCTTTATTCAGTTTCTTGATATACAGTTATCTTTATCTTTATTCAGTTTCTTGATATACCGCTTACGCATCAGAGCGGTTTACAAATGAGTAATCGGGCTACTACAGGAAATAGGAAAGTTAAGGAATGCCAATTATAATAGGAAAGAGAGAGAGAGACGGTTAAATCAGAGGAGGTGTTAATTATAAATAGGAAAGGGAAAAAACGGTCGGGTGGAGGAAGAAGTGCATAGAATAGGTGGCAAGTGGGTCAGGGAGGATGGAGGTCAAAGGCAGTGCAGAAGAGGTGGGTTTTTAAGAGTGCTTTGAATCTGGAAAATGAGGGCTCTAGGCGGGGGTGCTGGCTCTTTTTAATGGGTGGTAGCTATTACAGTGGCCCTGTGCTAAGTTATCGTTTATTAAAATGCATGTTAACTGTTTAGTGCACTTTAGAAATATAGGGACCAATATGTAGTGGTGACGATCAGCACTTTTAAAGTGTCTGGCTGCCACAGCATTAATTGAAACCAGATATTCAGCACCAGAACATCTAGCACTGCAGATCCGATTTCTCTAGACAGAGTGCTTCATTTCTGTGGCCCCTCCTCCCGAAACCAAAAGCCAGGCTAGCTAGGGAGTAGCACCGTGAGACCACCACCATGTTGTGTGGTGCCAAAGATGATGGCAGGAGAAAGGAGGAACCACTCCTGTCCCCTTCCCACTGGACCACCAGGGAGACTAAAGGTAAGGGCTTGGGGAGTGGAGTTAGTGGGTTCCCAAATGACAAGTCTGGCTTCTAGTTTCTTGGGAGGGGGGAACCTGACTAGCTAGCCTGGCTTTTGGTTTCTTGAAGAGGTGGCCTGAACCCCCGACAGTATCCTTTTAGGGTTGAGTGCTGTCTGGGGGAGATGCTGAAAGAGGGAGGCCACTATAGCTGGTGGTCATATCACGGATCAGAAGATCCATGGCACAGCACCCCTTCTGCAAGAGGGGGCCCGAGTGGGGCCATGAGAGGGGATTGGCATGTTGCCACTGCCATTGAGGGCACTTTAGTAAGCATCCCTCTTGGGTTGGAACACCACTTACAGGAGTTAGGCTTCCACCACCAAATCAGTTCAAGAACTGCAAGAAAAAGGAAGTCTTACTGGGGAAACAAAAAATCTTCACATCCATTAAAAAAAATTCTGAGGGACCTTTTTCAAAGCATTTTTGCTGGTTAGCAGACCTTGTTGTTAAGTGCCATCGAGTCAGTGTCATCTCATAGAGACCCTCTGGCTAGTTGTCATAAACTGTGTTCGGTCTTCACTCAGGCAGCTCATTCTTCATATAGTGGCATCCATAGCTGCTGTTATTGTATCGATCTATCTCATTGCTGGCCTTCCTCTTTTGTGTTGTCCTTCAACCTTGTCTTTCTCTAATCAGGGGCAGTCCAAAGGGGTGTGAGCCATGTCCAGAGACTCATTGTGGGGCCTCATTTGTATAAATATTTGTATAATGTTAACATGCACTAAATTTTAGTAAACATGTCAGTTAATGAGTGTCTGATAAAGGAAGACTACCAGATTTCTACGTTACTATTCTCCAGTGCCAACCGCCAGGCACATTAGGAAGTACTACAAACACTGCCCATTTAGAACCCATAGCAAACCCACTGTATCATAATGGCACTACCAGGACTCACAAAGCACCAAATCCTACCTATCAAAGGGTAACACTGAAAATATTAAACTAATACATCTCAGAGAATACCAATACATCTCCTACTGGGGAAAGAGAACAAGTGGCACTGTCAAATAGAAATTATATGAACAGAATACCTCAGCTCAGTTACACATGCAGAATATAGACTGTAACCAAACAAAGAACAAGGGATCACAATTTAGAAATAGGAAGATAATTAAACTGGGAACCCCAAAAGCCAAACTTGGAATGTACAACACCACTACAGAAATAGAACTATAAATTAATTTCCTTTTGTATTAAACAAAACTGCAAAGATGTTAGCGATTGCATATTTCCCAGAACTGACATTTTACCGTTAATAAATTCAAAATAAAAAAGCATTTTTCTACCTTTTGTTTGGGCATTTTATTTTTCAGTTGCAATTGTTCCAGTTACTTTCTTCTGGTTTCTTTCTGTCTTCTGCTAACTCTCCATTGTCTGCTGTCCATTTGTCCTTTCCTCTCTCTCTACATTTGCTTTAATATACTGATCTTTCCTCTTTTGCTCTTTCCTCCATTTCTTTATTTATTCCTTTTCCATCCACTCAAATTTCACCCTTCCATCCTCAATCCTCACTTACTCTCCCAAAACCAGCCAATCGTAGATTTTTCTTCCCTCCCACACAAAATATATTTTCCCATCTACATCCTTACACCCCAGCCCCTTCTAGTTCTCCCCCAACATCAGGTCCCTTTTAGTTACAGCCCCACCCAGCATCCACTCCCTTTTAGTCCAATTCTCCCATCCCCCCGCATCAGCCCTTTTCCAGTCCTAGCCCCCCATCAGCCATTTCCAGTCCTATCCTAGCCCTCACACAACCAAACATGCTAGCATTTCCCAAATTCCAAATTCCCGGGCTAACTGACTAAACCAAAATTACCAAACCAAAAGGGTCAGTGGCTTCGCCCTGCGCATACTCATGCAGGGTTACTAGGACCGCCCTGGGAGTTGATCAGACTCCCTTTACCTGTTACCATACCATATTAGTCTCGAGACTTTCCAGAGTTAACCAGAAAACCAGAAAACCAGAAAAATCAATACTCACCGGATCCGGTAGCTAATGCGCTGCGCAACCAGTTCCACCTTGGGTTGAATCCTGGACTCCCCTCCCGGGTTCGAGGTGTTGGCCGGCCAAACCCAGCAAGCCTGCCGAGGCAGGGCGGAACCCTCTGATGCAAGGGACCGGCGGCGCCAGGGCTCCTCTCCGCTGTCGGCCGGCTGCGGTCCCAGCCGGACCAAACCTGGAGGCGGTAATACGTGGTAGTATTCACTTGCGCACCATTCATGTACCCCACCCTTCCCGGTCAGGAACCAATGTAGTAGCGAAGTTCACGCAATGAATACACCAGGAGTCTATTTACTAGAATTCAAACCTGTTTATTTTGTGCACAGGCTCAGACACCTGTCAAATGTCACTTTCAAAATGGTCTGAGCAATGGCGTTCAATAAAACAACAGCATTTATAGCTTTCTTCATTAGCTCTATACAGGCAAACTCCTCATTGGTCCCGGTGGCCCCCTCACCCCCCATCCATTTCTGACCGGGCCCACACCGCATCTCCCCCCGCTCTGAGGCCTTCCTAGCCATGGCTCTATATCTAGACATAACATTCTGCCTTGCTTTTTGCTTACAAGGTCACTCGCAGCACAGACACCGTGTGAAAAGCAAGATTCTGAAATACATCTGTGGATAATATAACAAACTCAATGGAAAAGTTTTACATTCTTATCAGCAAAAGCAGCTTGAAGCAGAATTCTATTTTCTCTGGCTTTTAGCTCTGCTCAGTTATAATATTCTGAAGTGGGGGTTGGGGACTCAGGCCTAACCTACAGGCTTCATAACATACATTTACAGGCTATGCTAGGCCATAGCCTATCACACCATCAGTCCTTTTCCAGTCCTAACCCCCCATCTGCCCTTTTCCATTCCTTGCACCACATCAGCCTATTTCCAGTCCTATCCTAGTCCCCCCCCCCCCCCCCAAAGAGCTCCATGCCTGTCTGAGCAGCTTCAGAGGTAGCCGGAGAGGCCCGAGGCCCCGGCTCACTTCTGCACAGTGCTGGAGTGAAGAGCAGTGTGTTCCTTCACTCCAGCAGCTCTGTTCTCATGAAGCGTGCTGAGTGCTGGGAAACAGGAAATGCCCTTTAACCTTTCCCAGCACTCAGTGCACTTCACAAGATCACAGCTGCTGGAGAGAAGGAACAAGCCACTCTTTCCAGAGCTGAGCAGAGGTGAGCTGGGGCCTCAGGCCTCCCCGGCTCCATCTGAAGCCAGCACTGCAAACCGAGTGGAATGAAGTTCACGCGGGGCCCCCTGAAGTGTGGGGCCCTGTGTGAACAACATTCTCGCACAATGGATGGGCTGGCCCTGTCTCTAATGATCTCTCTCTTCACATAATGTGTCCAAATTATGAAAGTCAAAGTCTTGTCATCTGAGCTTCTAAATAAAGTTTAGGTTTCATCTCTAGTACTGACAGGTTTGTTCTTCGGGCAATCCATGGTATACACAATAAGAACATAAAAGATAGGCCATACTGGGTCAGACCAAGATCCATCAAGCCCAGTATCCTGTTTCTAACAGTGGCCAATCTAGGTCATACGTACCTAGCAGTTTCCCTAAAAGACACAGGTACTACAATGCTTTGTATTGGGGCAAGCAGAGGATATCCTGGGTCCCCTTTAATAATGGTTTATGGACCTTTCCTCCTGGAACTTATCCAAACCTTTTTTTAAACCCGGCTACACTGATGGCTTTTACTACATCCTCCGATAACAAATTCCAGAGTTTGATTACACGTTGAGTGAAAATATATTTTCTCTTATTAGTCTTAAATAGGTTACCTTGTAGCTTCGTTGCCAGCACTACAATTCAAAGGCATCGATTTTCTTTTTCACGGTCCAACTTTTGCATCCATATGACATTATTGAAAATACCATGGCTTGGACAAGTCAAATCTTTCTATGGAAAAAGACATCTCTACTCTTGGTAATCTTTTCTAGGTCCTTCATAGCCATTCTGCCAAGAGCAATACGTCGTCTGATTTTTTGACCACTTGTCATTTCTTGTCAACTATGTGAATTTGTTCTCCATTAATGATGAACTTATTGGTTTTGACAGTTGTCAGGATCTTTGTTTTCTTTATGTTAAGATGCAGGCCCATTTTAAGACTATGTTCCTTCATTTTGAGAAGCAAATGTTTCAGATCTTTTACTTTCTGCCACTATTGTGGTACCATCAGCATAGCAAATGTTGTTGATCCTAACACTAATCTTCACACCTCAATTGTCTTCATATGGTCCCATTTCTCCGATGATTTGTTCTGCATATACATTAGTCAGGTAAGAGGAAAGTATGCAGCCTTGTCGTACATTTTTGCTGATTTTAAACCATTCTGTTACTCCTTGTTCCATTCAAACTGTTGCTTCTTGATCAATGTAAGGGTTGTGCAAGAGAACTATCAGGTGTTCTGGTATACTCATGCTTCTTAATGTAGCCCAGAGTTTCCCCATGGTTTACACAGTCAAAAGCCTTGCTATAGTCAATAAAACACACATTGATATCCTTTTGGTATTCTTTAGTCTTTTCAAGGATCCCTCTCACATCCGCAATGATGTCTCTCGTTCCTCGCCCTTTCCTGAACCCTGCTTGCACTTCAGGCTCCTCTCATTCCAGGTATGGTTATAATCTCTGTTACATAGTAACATAGTACAGTAAATGACGGCAGATGAAGACCAGTATGGTCCATCTAAAGGGGTACTAAGAGGCGACAAGGTGATAACAGAGAGACTGAATGAATTCTTTGCTTTGGTCTTTATTGAGGAAGATGTAGGGATGTTACCCATAACTGAAGTGGTATTTAAAGGTGCGGAAGAATTGAAGGAAATATCGATACATCGGCAAGATGTATTACAACTATTAGATAAACTGAAGAGTAGCAAATCACCTGGGCTGGATGGTCTACATCCAAGGGTGTTGAAAGAACCGAAATATGAGCTTGCAGACCTGCTATTAGTAAACTGTGAACTATCATTAAAATCATCTCTAATACCTGAAGATTGGAGGATTGCCAATGTAACACCAATTTTAAAAAGGGTTCCAGGGGTGATCCGGGAAACAACAGACTGGTGAGCCTGACGTCAGTACCAGGAAAAATGGTAGAAACCATCATAAAGAATAAAATTATTCAGCATGTAGATAGTCATGGCCTAATGGGAGACAGCCAACATGGCTTTAGACAAGGAAGATCTTGTCTTACTAATCTGTTATGTTTTTTTGACGGTGTGAATAAACAGGTGGACAAAGGTGAGTCTGTTGATATAGTGTATCTGGACTTTCAGAAAGCCTTTGACAAGGTCCCTCATCAGAGACTTTTGGCAAAAGTAAAGAGTCATGGGATAGGAGGCAGTGTACTATTGTGGATCAGGAACTGGTTAAAAGATAGACAGAAGAGGGTAGGGCTAAATGGCCAATTTTCCCAATGGAGAAAGGTGAATAGTGGTGTACCCCAGGGATCTGTGCTGGGTCCGCTTCTTTTTGACATATTCATAAATGACCTGGAAAATGGAATAACGAGTGAGGTTATCAAATTTGCAGATGACACAAAACTAAAGTTTTTAAAACCCAAGAGGACTGTGGAAAATTGCAAGAGGATCTTGATAAATTGGAAGACTGGGCATCAAAATGGCAGATGAAATTTAATGTGGACAAGTGCAAAATTATGCACCTAGGGAAGAACAACCCAAACTATGGTTACACGATGCAAGGTTCCACATTAGGAACCACCACCACCCAGGAAACAGATTTAGGCATCATTGTGGATAATATGTTAAAACCTTCGGCCCAGTGTGCAGTGGCGGCCAAGAGAGCAAATAGAATGGTAGGTAAGGAAAGGAATGGAAAATAAAACAAAAGATATTATAATGCCTCTATATCGTTTCATGGTGTGACGGCACCTTGAATATTGTCTGCAATTCTGGTCGCCGTATTTTAAAAAGGATATAACATTATTAGAAAAGGTTCAGAGAAGAGCCATCAAAATGGTAAAGGGGATGGAAGGATACTCCTATGAAGAAAGGCTAAAAAGGTTAGGGCTCTTTAACCTGGAAAAGAGACGGCTGAGGGGAGATATGATAAAAGTCTATAAATCAATGAACGGAGTGGAACAGGTAAACATAGATCTATTGTTGACATTATCAGAATATAGAAAGACTAGGGGACATGCAATAAAGCTACAGGGTAAACTATTTAAGACTAATAAAATATTTTTTCACTCAACGTGTAATCAAACTCTGGAATTTGTTACTGGAGGATGCAGTAAGGGCTGTTAGTGTAGCTGGGTTTAAAAAAGGTTTGGACAAGTTCCTGGAGGAAAGGTCCATAAACCATTATTAAAAAGGGACCCAGGATATCAATGCTTGACCCAGTACAAGCACTGCGGAACCTGTGTCTTTTGGGGAAACTGCTAGGTACGTATGACCTAGATTGGCCACTATTGGAAACAGGATACTGGGCTTGATGGACCTTGGTCTGATGCAGTATGGCATATCTTATGTTCTTATGTTCTTATCTAGTCTGCCCAGTAAAATGGCAAGAGTAGGTGCACCTGCCGCTCCGTGCAGGCCACTCCTCCCCATGTCTTTGTTTAGGGTGAACTCACCGCTCCGTGTAGGACACCCCTTGTTTGTTGAGAATTTAGATAGTTAAATTTATTTAGATTTAATCCTGTTGCTGTAAAGGGATCCATTGTGTCTGTCCCATGCCATTTTGAATTCTGTCACTGTATTTACCCACACCACTTCCATCAGGAGGGCATTCCAAGCATCCACCACACTTTCAGTGAAAAAGTATTTCCTGACATTGCCTTTCAATTTACCCCCTTGCAGCTTCATGTTATACCCTCTAGTTTCACAGCTTTCCCTGTTGAATAATCTTCAGTAGAATCTTGCTGGCATGTGGATCAGAGTGATTGTGAGATAATTTTCACAATCAGATCACCTTTCTTTAGTATTGGTATAAACAGAGATCTTTTCCAATCAGTTGGCCATGATGATGTCTTTCAAATTTCCTGGCAGAGCCTTGTAAATATGATAACAACCGCTGATTGCTGTAGTACGTCAATGGGAATGCCATCAGTGCCTGGTGCTTTGTTCTTTGATAATGCCTGGTCAGCCTGATAACTGCTTAATGCCACTGAACATTCCCACAGACTTCTGAAAAAATGTCTTATTAAAACCAGGGCAGTCTGTGTTTGGATCAGGGGCAATAACAGCTGCTATCCAGTTAGCAGTGATATTCAGACGCTAAGTGGATAGTGAATTTCAGGGTTTAAATAAAACAGTGATGGTTAGGTGCTTTTAATTAGCCTACCTGTTGCCACTGTTGAAAATACATCCCACACAAACACTTGTAAATGTTCACAAAACATTATACAGAAACAATTATAGATATGCTGCCTTTATGCATGTGCAGCATATCTGATTGTTTATCCATTTTACGCCATTTATGCTTTCCAGGTACGGCATGAATATGTTCTCTCATAAGTGGAAAATGATTTCCTAGCAGCTGTAATTGAGGACTGGTCCTTAAAACCCATGTCTGTAGGCATGTACGATTCATTTTGTCCTCAGAAAAGGTCTCTGTTAACATGTGTTGTAGGAATCTCCTGTGATATTGATTAATTTTGTAACTTTCTAGTTCTTTAATCTACAGACCATGTCAATAATGGCTTAACATGAAATGAAAACATAGATACAGATTTAATTAATCACAGCGCTTGGCAGGCAGGACTGAGAGATAAACCATCAGGCAGCCTCCAGAAAGGGTCTGGCATCTTTTCTTAGGTGCTTCCTAATGCTGTGAATTTCTTGATTAAAAAAGTGTCTGAAACCACGTCCTCCTGCCTCACCAGCGCCAGCAGTAAAACGGGTTGACTGGCAGCCTCTATACAGAACACTGTATCCTGGAATCACTTTGAGAACTAAGCTACTTGATTATTTCAAATAATGTCTAAATTGACTAGATTGTAAGATCTGATGAGCAGGGACCATCTTTTACATGTCTGTACAGTGTTGCGTTCACCTTGTCGTGCTACACAAAAGATCAGGAGTAGTAGTGTGTCGGCTTCACCTTTCTTCTGTGCTTTAATAACACCATTTGTTCTCTTCCCTGTGAAAAGCACTCCCATATTTGTATAATTGACCCATAACAGTACATTCTGACATAGCACTAGGATGGTGCTTCCCAAACTATTATTTTAGTTTATTTAAATAGGCTTATATACTGCTTTTCTACCAGTCAAAGCAGTGTACATTCAGGTGCTGTGTATATATTTTCCCTTGTCCCTGAAGGGCTCACAATCTGTTTTTTGTATCTGAGGCAATGGAGGGTTAAGTGGCTTGCCCAAGGCCACAAGGAGCACCTGTAGGACTAGAAACCCCAGTCCTTCCTGCCCAAGGTTGCTGTCCTCCAGCGGGATTCAAACTCCTGGCCCTCCGGCACAAGGTAACTTGCCCCTACCACTAGGCTAGTTACAAAATAGCAGGTATCTGCTCCCTCTTTTTTTGCTCCCTCTCTATTTCCTCCCTTTGCTCCTCAAAAATAGGAAGTTTATAGTGTTTTAAAATCTTAATATACTACCCTTTCAGGACATCAGAGTGGTTTACAATAAAAGAAAATTGAAAATAGCTCCAATACAATATTTAAAGTAAAGAAAGCATTCATGAGAATTATGGGTGTGGCTCACTCCAAGATGGCCGTGTGAGGTGTTTGTTCCGGTGTTCGTAATGCCAAAAAGGAAAGGAAAGACTAGGGCTTACCCCCCGGAGCCCTTAACACTGGTTTCTGGTCCTATGGATCAGTTTGTTTCTTTGTCTGATGCTGAGAAGCGGGAGATTCCGTGGGCCACTGCAGGGGAGCTGCCAGAGATTTCCGCTCCCTTGCCTGATTTGGAAGTGACTCTGTCTCCCAACGCGCAGTCTCCGCCTTCAACCTTTGTTTCAGCTGTTCCTGCTATGCTGGCTGGTGTTACTTTGGGGTCGGAAGGTGGTGCCCAGGATTCGCCTGTGGGGGACTTTCTGGCAGAGAAATTTGGAGCAGATTTCTAGACTTTTCCTGCTTCTCCAGTGAATGTTTTGTTGGAGGCATCCCCAAATCTGCCCGAAAGGGAGAGTAATGAGTATGGGGTCTTAGTATCTACCCCCGAGGTTGGTCTTGAATCTCTCTCATTAGAACGTCCACAGAAAATCACTTTGGAGAGCATTCGGGAGGCTATTTCCACTCTCCCGGATGTGGTTGCACGACAGGCTGTTGGTCTTTCTGCTCAGGTTGGTGCGATTTAACATCTTTGTTAGTGATATAGTGGAAGGGATGTCAGGTAAGGTTTGCATCTTTGCGGATGATACCAAAATCAGCAATAGAGTAGACACCCAGGAAGGTGTAGATAACATGAGGAGGGATCTAGCTCAGCTTGAAGAATGGTCTAGAATTTGGTAGCTGAGATTTAATGTTAAAAAATGTAAGGTCATACATTTGGGCTGCAGCAATCCAAGGGAGCCATATAGTATATGGGGTGAAGTACTTTTGTCCACTAAAGAACAGCAGGACCTAGGCGTGGTTGTGTCTGATCTTAAAGTGGCTAAACAGGTAGAAAAGGCGACAGCAAAAGCTAGAAGGATGCTTGGGTGCATATGGAGAGGAATGGCTAGCAGAAAAAAGAAGGTGATAGTGCCTCTATAAATCTTTGGTGCAACCTCATTTGGAGTATTGTGTGCAATTCTGGAGACCACACCTTCAAAAGGATGTGAACAGGATGGAGTCAGTACAGAGAGTGGCTACTAAAATGCTTAATGGTCTTCATTAAAAAGCATATGAGGACAGACTTAAGGATATTAATATGTACACCTTAGAGGAAAGATGGGATAGAGGTGATATGACAGACATTTTTTTTTTATTGAGGTTTTTCAGTCATATACATTAACCAAATTAAATACAGGACACATTGCCGATATACATTACAGGAAACTCAGCATACAAGAACAATAAACAGCATATGTAGACCACATCATGGGAGCCAACTACTACCAACACAACAAAGAAATAATAATTAAAACAGGAAAACAAGCCAAAAAGGCCACATATCAGGAGGAACTAATATCAATGCTGTCTAACCCTGCTGAACCCTGCCGATCAATCAAAATTTTTTCCAAATGAGTTACATCTTGAAAAACAAACGAAGTACCTTCAAAATTAATTAGGCACTTACATGGAAAACGTAAGAAAAACGTAGCACCCAACGCCACGACTTGAGGCTTAAGAGATAGAAATTGTCTTCGCCGCATCTGGGTGCTACATGAAACATCTGGGAAAATGTTAACTTTTTGACCACAAAATAAAGCTGACTTCACTTTAAAAAAAGCTTTTAATATACGTTGTTTTACCACAACAGAAAATAAAGTGACCAGCAAAGTAGATCGCACAGTGATATTATCAGATGAGTCCTCCAGAAAAGCAGTAAGATTGTTCCTAGTGTGGCCAATCTCATCATATTCTGCATCTACAGCATTTGGCTTTTTAGGGCCAGAGGGAATGTAGTATATCTGCTTAACCTCTATAATATCTGATAAGGCAAGAACTTCTTTCACATATTTGTCAAACAAAATCTTAGGTGACAATAGAGAGGTATAAGGAAAATTCAAAATTCTGACCTGAGATTCCAATTTATCAATTTATCAACTGCCTTATCAAGCAAAGATACCTTCTTATCAAGTTGCTGCATAGCCACTGCAGCATCTTGTGAGAAGGACGCTAAGGAACTAAAAGTAGTAGACACTTTAGCATCTATGCACTTCAAAGCCCCCCCATAAATCCTTTAAAGTAACTTCAGTATCAGAAGACAAAACTGGTAGCTCATTTGAACCCTCCAGTACTGCCAACTGAACCGGAGAAGGCAACTTAATTGCAGCCTTATCCCTACTAAACTGAGAAGAAACCCCTGAATTACACATATTATCAACGACAGGGCAGGGGGGAGGAGATCTCCCTCCCTGGCTCAGGGACACCCCCTCCGGT
This sequence comes from Ichthyophis bannanicus, assembly GCA_033557465.1. Lineage (NCBI taxonomy): Eukaryota > Metazoa > Chordata > Amphibia > Gymnophiona > Ichthyophiidae > Ichthyophis > Ichthyophis bannanicus. Next base: position 77,699,707 of record CM066049.1, on the reverse strand, counting down.
GAGGACTGTGCAAGAGGCACAGGAACAAAGTGTTTGTCCAGAGGGCCGACTGGTTTCACCCCACCAGCATCAGCCGACTGGACCTTACCCTGTGGCTTAGCTTTTCTTTTACCCATAGTAAGCAAACACTAATATAACGACAAACCAAAAGTAAAGCCAAACTCACAGTGCAGACACAACTTCAAACCAACAAGATATACAGCTCCTCTTACTTTCCTGCGTCAATGCGGCGTCGAAGGGGCGTCTAAGGGGCAGAACCTGCCCCTTCATACACGCCCCACGGTCGCGGAGAAAACAGGTCACCACTTTATACAGAAGAAGGTCCCCTCGAGTAGCAGGCTGACCGAGGAGTGCCTGCAGTGGACCAGCAGTAGCAGCAAGGTAGTCCCTGCACTCCAACAGCCCTCAGCAGGGCACGCACACTCCACCCTCGCTCTCCGATAGGCAGCTCCACTCCCAGATGGTAAAAAGGAGGTTTTTAAAGCACCGGAGGTCCCTCGAGTGGCAGGCTGACCAAGGAGTGCCTGCAGTGGACCGGCAGTAGCAGCAAGGTAGTCCCCGCACTCCAACAGCCCTCAGCAGGGCACGCACACTCCTCCCTCACTCTCCGATAGGCAGCTCCACTCCATTGCATAGGGGGAGAGACTCTTTTGTCTGAAAGCAAGTTCTGCTACAAGGGGACATGGGATGAGGGTGAAAGAGAATAGATTCAGGAGTGATATGCAGAAATATTTCTTTACAGAAAGAATGGTGGATCCATGGAATAATCTCTCAGTGGAGGTAGTAGAGATGAGGACAGTAACTGAATTCAAAAAAAAACATGGGACAAACACAGAGGATCTCTAAAGGAAAAAAGGGGACTGTTGTAGTTGTTGATATGGAAGGACAGACTAGATAGGCCATGTGGTCTTTTTCTGTCATAATTTTTCTCTGTTTCTATGATTAATAAGAAACTGGACAATATATGACTATAACTGATAAGGTTCAGCATAAAGTAGAGGACAAAGAGAAGATTCTGAATTCTGCTGTAGATACTAGTGCGGCGCTGATTAAAGATAACGTATTGCTTCATTCTAAGGTGGAAGCTTTAGAAAAACGCTGCTCAAGCTGCTAATGTTCGTATTTTGAACTTTCCAAAGTTAAAGGGAATCGCGGCTGTTGAGCTATTTAAGCAATACATGGGTCAGAACTTGGCCGTGTCAGCAGATTTAATGTCACCTATTATCAAGGCATATTATTTACCAATGGGTAGAAGATCAGAAGTGTCAGCTGATGGGATTCCTTAAATGAATGTTTCAGACTTACTGCAGCCTCCTGAGTCATCTGATATTGAAACTTCTACTTTGTTAGTCATGTTTGCTCTCGCCTCCGATAGATACTGGTTATTGCGTTTGTTCTATACTACTGTAAGCGCTCCCAATTGTTCTATGGAAAGAAAATTTCAATTTTTCCGGATGTGGCCAAAAACTCAGAAACAGCAAAAGCAGTTTTTGCTGCTGAAGCCCGGTGTCTTGGCTTTGGGGTCTACTTTTCATTTATGGTTTCCTTGTAAATATTTAGTGTCATATAATTCTAAAAGATTTCTTTTCTTTTCTCCTTCCTAACTTTCTTCCTTTATTAATGGCAGATTACCTGTAACTTCCTCTCCTGCTAAGGGGGTTGATTTGGGTGTTGTAAACTGTACTGTTAAGTAATGCATTGACCCTTTCACGGTCTTCTGTTTTCCTCATATCTTATTTTTGGACGATAAGTTGGGGGTCTCTGGTCCCTGGTCTGTTTGTGTTGTATTCCACACTCTTTTTGGGAATTATAGGCATCTTTCATTTTCATTGTTTCTTGTTTGCTTTATTCTCGTTTGTCCTTTTTCCACGATTATGCCTTTTCTGTACAAGTTTTCATTCTTGGTATTAATTTTGTAAAAATTCTTAAATATTAAATAATTAAATAAAAGAAAGCATTCATACCAGGATGGAATAGGAGATAGGGAAAGAGTAAAGAGGTGAATGGGATATAAGGAGGGGGGGGGGGCTATATGTGTAAAGGTATGTTAAGAGGCTGGGTGGTCATAGACAGTATGAAACAGATGGATCTTTAATGCAGTCTTGAATTTTTGAAAGGAGGTTTCAAGATGGAGGTCTGGAGGCAGGTCATTCCACAACTGATGTGCCTGATAGTAAAAGGCAGAGAGCCTTGTTGATTCATAAGAAATGCCATACTGGGTCAGACCAAGGTCCATCCATTCCAATATCCTGTTTCCAACAGTGACTAATCCAGGTCACAAGTACCTGGCAGATTCCCAAAAAGGTACGTAGGTTTCACAATGCTTGTCCCAGAGTAAGCAGTGGATTTCCTGGGTCCTTTTTAATAATTGTTTATGGACCTTTCCTCTGGGAACTTGTCCAAGTCTCTTATAAAGCCAGCTACACTAACAGCTTTTACTACAACCTCCGGTAATGAATTCCGGAGTTTGATTATGCATTGAGTGAAAAAATATTTTCTCTTATTAGTCTTAAATGGATTACATTGTAGCTTCATTGCATGTCTCCTAGTCTTTCTACATTTAGATGAAGTAAATAACCTATCTGTGTTTACCAATTCTACTCCATTCATTAATTTATAGACCTATATGAAGAGCCCTAACCTTTTAAGCCTTTCATCATAGGTGTATCCTTCCATCCCCTTTCCCACTTTGGTGACTCTTCTCTGTACCTTTTCTAATTCTGCTATATCCTTTTTAAGATATGGCAACCAGAACAGCACACAGTATTCAAGGTGCTGTTGCACCATGGAACGATATAGAGGCATTATAATTCCCTTATGAATCCTAGCATAGTATTTGCTTTCTTGGCTGACATTGCACACTGGGTGGAGGGTTTCAATGCATTATCCATGATTGCACCTAAATCCTTTTCCCAGGTGGTGGTTCCTAAAGTGGATGCATCGTGTAACTGTAGTTTGGGTTGTTCTTTCCTAGGTGCATAACTTTGCACTTGTCCACATTAAATTTCATCTGCCATTTGGATGCCTAGTCTTCCAATTTATCAATGTCCTCTTGCAATTTTTCACAATTCTCTTGTGTTTTAATAATTTTGTGTCATCTGCAAATTTGATAACCTCACTCATTTTTCCCATTTCCAAGTCATTTATGAATATGTTAAAAAGCAACCAGCCCAGCATAGATCCCTGGGGTACTCCACTATTCACCTTTCTCCATTGAGAAAATTGCCCATTTAGCCCTACTCTCTGCTTTCTATCTTTTAAACCTGTTCCTGATCTACAATAGTACACTGCCTCCTATTCCATGACTTTTTAATCTCGCCAAGGTTTTTTCATGAGGGACCTTGTTAAAGGCTTCCTGAAAATCCAGATACACTCTATTAACCAGCTCACCTTTATCTACCGATATATTTTTTGAAGATGCGAATAAAACAGATTAGTAAGACAAGATATTCCTTGGCTAAATCCATGTTGGCTTTCTCCCATTAAACCATGACTATCTACATGCTGAGTAATATTTTTCTTTATAATGGTTTCTACCAGTTTGCTCAGTACTGACGTCAGGATCACCAGTCTGTAATTTCCCAGATCACCCCTGGAACCCTTTTTAAAAATTGGTGTTGCGTTGGCCATTCGCCAGTCTTCAACTGTTACAGAGTTCACAATAGTTCACAAATTACTAATAAATTTCTAATACTAAATCTGTAAACTACCTAGCACGTGAAACAGTGGGAAGGAAAAGAAAACTGGAGTGAACTGAACACAGGACCTGATGATGTGTGTGTGGTATGCAGGGCCACATGTCCCCCCCCTCCCCCCGCTGCCTCTGCTGTCCACCTCCAGCCTCCCCCTCCTGCCACTGCCACTGCTGCCCCCCCAAATTCATCTTTGCAGCAGCGACCAGACTTTGAGCTGCTGCCACTTTCAAAATGGAGTCAGGCTGCCGTCGCTGCCTCAAAATGAGAAAGATGGATTTGAGAGGCAGCGGCAGCTCAACTCCATTTTGAAAGGAGCAGTTTTGTGCCACTGCTTTCAAAATAGAGTCGGGCCTTCTGCCACTGTCTGCTACCTTAGGCAGCCACCTAGTCTGTTTAGTGGATGGGCCGGCCCTGGTGGTATGATCAAAGCGGAGAGGTAGGAAAGCAGCAGCAGTAGTAGGGGCGGCAACAGTAGCAGCAGTCAATAGATAGAAAGAAAGCTACTTCCCCTCCGTGAGCCCATCCGCATACGATGTAACCCTATTTAGGATCCTGACCCACAGCTTGGGAACCACTGCAGTAAGGTTAGGTGCCACCATTTTGAAAGAAAGCAGTGCTGGAGCAGAAACGCATATGGATGTTTTCTGTCCTTTGCTGAATTTAGGCAACTTTGGAGGGGTCAGGGCTTGAGAGAGGCATAGAAGGACCCCAAGTCAGAGGCCATGGGAAGGGAAGGGATGGTTAGGGTTTTTGTGTTATTTCATACCTTCATGGAGGAGGGCAAGTGACATTTTATTGAGCCCTGGACAGGAGTTGTACTGGAGTGGCTGGCATTTTTTAAAGTTTTTAGGATTTTTGTGGGGGGGGGGTTTCATGCAAAGTGCAGGTTTTTTTTAGTTGACTTTGCATTTCACTACTTTCATCGCCTTCTGTTTGCATATCATAAGGGAGAGAACAAAAATGCCTTGCCATGTACTGTACTGTGTTTATGAAATAAAGGCATCATTTTCATCTTTATGGGATGCCCATAATTATATTCTAGCACAACAGAATTGCACAAGGAGGAACACTTTCTACCTGCTCGGCATTTGATTTAGCACCCTGAAGTTCCTCTTTAATATTCCTATCTTTCCAAAGGTTTTTGAAAAGTTCTGACTTATTTTTGAATATTCTGTAACATTTCTATAGAAACTCCATTTGAAATCTTCCATGAAAATGAGAAAAACAGAACTGCAAATCATCTTTTCTGATACTTCAAATATTCCATTTTCTCAAAATCAATATCCACACCCAAAAATGTGAAGGTTACCAATTTTACATCATCTTTCCTAATACGTGACAGCTACTATATTATATTAGTACATCGAGAGGGGTAGTTTGTAACCTGCATTAAAGGGAAAAACTCCTGGGAGGGCTTTTCGGCAGTAGCAATCAACAAACAGAAAGGGCTAGCTATCGCCATTTTAAATTCTCCCCAAATGGTCAATTCCAAGATCATATCTGGGCGCCAGCATTGAAAATCTAGGCTGCCTGGATTAGGATTTTGCAGTCTGGTCAGCAACAATATTCAGCCACTGGCCAGATTGCAAAACCAGCTAAAGTTAGGATAGCCATGCAGCTGCCCTAACTTGAGCTGATTAGGGTTAACCGGCAGCGGCTGAATATATTAGTGCTAGCAGGCTAACCTGCAGTGCTGCCTCTGGAACGTTCTGACGCTCAGTGCTTAGCATTGGGGCATTTAGCAGCCAAAACGGGGATACTCAGCGGCTCTAACCAGGTTATGCTGGTGAGTGGCATTTCTGCAGTGTGCATGGCTGTAGAAAACGTGAATGTCTTTGAATATCCCTCTCCCACACACAAAAGTTTGGCCTCTTAACATGTTAAATGGCAGAATCATGTGTTATTTTACTGTAAAGCATGGTAGTTTACCACAATGCAAATTACTAATAAAGAGGTGCAAGCCACGCAAGAGTATCCAAAACACCTCATTATTATGCAAAATAAATGTATTCCTTGATTCCATTGTTAAATAGGAGCCATGTATATAGGGATGTGCATTTGTTTGATTGTCCAATTAGTGATTGTCACAAAATAGACAACCAGGATCTGGAGTAGGCTGAGTAAATGTCTCTGATAGCATACGTAGATAAGGTTCCACAATTTCTGGTACAAGAACATGGCAAAAGAAAAGTCTTTGGAGTAAGTCTCTAGAGCATAAGTCAGCTGATTCACAAGGCAAAAAATCCAGGAAGGATTTCCACAGAGCTCCAGACCAAACTTTGGCCAAATAGAAAACAGGAACAAAGAGCGTTGGAAATACAAGACACAGTTAAGAGTAGGCTGGCCATTACCAGCCCACCTGGAGACATATTAGCTCATCCTGCATGAAAAAAAAAAGAATTTGGAATTTAGTTATTCGCCGGAAACATCTAGAAACTTTTCAGCTATGCTTTTTGTTTTGGGAACGGCCACAGCTTTCTATTTATTTATTTATTGTTACATCTTAATAAGGTAGTTTGCATAACATCATAGAAAAAAATTGCAAAAATAGAAAAAAGTAGAAAACAAAAATTCCCATCAGATATGGCTCCCTCCATCCACTTTTACTAAAGCCTGAATGAAGAAATCTGTGTGTCTTTTTTCAGCTGTCTTAAATTTAAGGAGGAAAGATTCGGTCCTAGGAGAAATAGGAAGAACATGCCCAAAAAAAAAGGCCGTGAAAGATAATTCTTGGTAATTTCAAGGGGAAATGGAATGTTGGTGGAAGAACTAAAAGATTAGTGTTGTGATCTAAAGGTCTGAACAGAAATTAATAAATAAGAAAGTTACAGTAGGTATCTGAAATGCAAAATATAGTAACATAGTAAATGATGGCAGATAAAGACCAGTATGGTCCATCTAGCCTGCCCAGTAAGATGGCAAGAGTAGGTGCACCTGCCACTCCGTGTAGGCCTTTGTTTTAGGGGTGAACCCTCCGCTCCATGTAGGATACCCCTGTATGTTGAGAAATTAGTTAAGTTTATTTTGATTTTATCCTGTTGCTGTAAAGGGATCCACTGTGTCTGTCCCATGCCATTTTGAATTCTGTCACTGTATTTGCCCCCACCACTTCCGTCAGGAGGGCATTCCAAGCATCCACCACCCTTTCACTGAAAAAGTATTTCTTGGGGGGCGGAGCCCGATGTCCAGCGGGATGGTCGCATAACGCTGAGGCTCCCGAGAGGCCTACTCAGAATCCTGAATTAACACCGGACAAACTTGAATTTCTGCTCTGATCTTGCCGGGGCATATTGGTGAGATGGCGGGGACCAAACCTACGCGTCTGGAATTTGGATCTCCAGCGGCTTCTCACGGTAAACGCTCCAAAACTGAACCCCCGTCCCCGCAGAAGGGGCTGGCTTTCTGCGAGGGCCCCGAAATGCAGCAGGAAATCCTCGCAGAAATTAGAGGGGTTAAGGACCTCGTGCAGTCAAACGGTGAAGCACTTCGAGCGCTGAGGGAAGATCTTGGTGTACTGCAAGGCAGGCTAGAGGGGCTCTCTTCGCGTCAGGACAAAATGGAGAGTATATTAGACTCCCATGCGGTCCGGCTGTCCAAACTCGACAAAGTTGAACGCCAGGTACGGGCCTTGCAGAAAGAAGTGGAAGATGGCAATAATAGAGCGCGCCGCAACAACCTACGACTCGTGGGCATACCGGAGGGAGCGGAATTGGGAGACATGAAGGAATTTTTAAGTAAAATCCTCCCTTCCCTGCTCCAAATCACCTTTACCAAAGAATTGGAGATTGATCGCGCTCATCGTGTTCCCACAAACATAACGCTCAACAGGAAGACCCCGCGGCCTATCATCTTTCGACTTTTGAGATATCAACATGTGGAACAAATTCTCAGTGCCTCCCGGGCAAAGGGCCATATGGAGTATGAGAGCCACAAGGTCTCCTTCTATCCTGACTTGGCTAAACCCACGGTCGACCGCCGAAAGCGCTTTCTGGAGTTTCGGCCGAGGCTTCAACAACTACAAGCACGCTATGGCCTGATGTACCCGGCCAAGCTCCGAGTCACGCTTCACAATCAGACAAGAACATTTGAGGACCCTGATCTACTAGCGGAGTTTTTGGACTCTAAAGAAGCCGACTTGATGCGCTGACTTCCAGCATATTCCTGCCAGTACTCTCACATCCGCTGTACCTGCCATATTGGATTTACCGCAGTGCAGTGAAGAGTCTGTCGAGGGCGGTTTGTGGCCTTAGTTTGAAGATATTTGGGACCCGACTCCATCTACCCATAGCAGCCTCGACGAGTATCAGAGACAGTGTTTTCTTATGGACTCTGGTGTTTCTTTTCTTTTATTATGTCAATATCTTCCTCTCTAGGGCCTCCTCCCGCAGACATCTGGTCGCCATATTCATTGGGGGTTTTGCTTCTTCTCTAAGTTACTTTGGTACATACTTTTCAGTATGGGTGTATTGGCTAGCATACTTGGTGTTTATGTCATTATTGTACAGACTCTGATTATGTTGTAAGTTTTCAAGCGCTCTTACCTAAAATGTCTATTATTGATTGATGGCACCATGTCAGATTCTCTCATTGAACGTACAAGGACTCAATAATCCGATAAAACGGAGGAAACTCCTAAGCTTTCTAAGTCATGAAGCTGCGGACCTGATTTTCCTCCGAGAAACACATCTTAATTCGAAGGAAACTCTCAACCTCAATATTAACCCTTACATGATGGCCACCTATTCCCCAGCCGTTTCTAGGAAATGTGGGGTTGCCATATTGGATAGAAAATCTCGGTATGCAACTATTGTTGCGACCTGCTTAGATGCAGCGGGTAGATGGCCCAGAGTTTACTTCAAGATAGGTAACTTTTGAGTTCCACTTGTAGAGTTCAACAAGCCTGGGATCGCTAACTGTAAATCACTTTGGTCCCTGTGCGTTGGAGCGTTTCCTGGAGCAAATTGGTGCGGGTCTCCCGTTTTGCCTCAGTTGCCCAAACTCAACTCTCGTCTTTTGCACATAGCTGTTCTTATATTCCAGGAAGGTAGCCAAATGAATGCAGCTGCCAGGGACCAGTGTAGGTCTTGCCATACTGATGTGGGAACCCTTGCTCATGCTCATTATGAATGTTCTTAATTACAGGTTTCTGGGGGCGGGTCTGGGGTCGTATCTCACTTATCTTACATCTTCACGAGCCTCTTTCTTGGAAAACTGTGGGACTCCGCTTAGTGGCGGAGGTCCCCTCTCTTCCTAGGAAGGGTCGCTCTTTCCTGATGTCATGCTGGGTATAGCCATATGTTTAATCCCGAGGACTTGGAAGGATAGCTCTCGACTTACCTTCAATGAATAGTGAACCTTGTCTGCTTATATAGCAAATATGAGCAGATATTTCGGAGGGCTATTTTCCATGCCCAATTCATTATCGCTTGTCTAAATGGCAGATGCTCAATGATTATGTATAATCTGTTTATTGCTTGACATGTCTGTTTAATGTACATTCATCATGTTTCAGATCGCCGTTAGGTTTTGTAACTCAATAATGTCAGTATACGCCCGCTTTGAGAATGATTTAGTTTTCTAGAGAAGAAGCTGGGGGGAGGGGGGTGGCAGGGGTTTACTTTGGTGTATGTATCACATTCCATGTATGTATTGTCTTTTAGTTGTATGTCTTCCTTCCTTTGTTGTTGTAAAACGAAAATAAAGAATTTAAAAAAAAAAGAAAAAGTATTTCTTGACATTGCCTTTCAATTTACCTTCTTGCAGCTTCATGTTATGCCCTCTAGTTTTACAGCTTCCCCCTCTTTGGAAGAGGTTTGTTTGTTCATTATTTCTCTTTAAGTATTTAAAGGTCTGAATCATATATCCCCTGTCCCTCCTCTCCTCCAGAGTGTACAGTACATATTTAGGTCTTCAAGTCTCTTCTCAAAAGGCTTCTGATGCGGGCTCCAAATCATTTTGGTTGCTTTCCTCTGAACAGTTTCAAGTCTTCTTATATCTTTTTGCAAAATATGGTCTCCAAAACTGAACACAGTATTCCAAGTGAGGCCTCACCAATGACTTATACAGTGACATTAGTACCAGGGCCGGCCCGTCCATTGAGCAAGAATGTTGTTCGCATTCAGGGGGCCCTGCGCAAACAACATTCTGCTTTAAAAGTAAATTAAAAAAAAAAAAAAAGCTATCTGCTGCCACCGTGACAGCGGATTCTTCCTCCCTGCATCGGTCCCTTCAGCGCGGCTTTTAGAGCCACGAAGGGAGAGTTTCCCTTTCGCAGATCTGTTAAGCCCGCCATGGCTGATGGAAAATGGGCATTTCCTGTTTCCCATCAGCCCCGGGGGGCTTGACAGAGCTGCGAGGGAGAAATGGGCTGATGCGGGGACTAGAAGGGAGTGGTTGCTGGGTGAGGCTGGAACTAGAAGGGAGCTGATGTTGGAGGAGGATTAGAATGGGATGGGGCTGGGAGAGTGAAATGGAGAGGGGAAAAATATTTTGTGTGGGAGGGAAGAAAAATCTACAATTGGCCGGGTATTGGGGGGAGTAAATGGAGATTGAGGATGGAGGGGTAAAATTTGAGTGGATGAAATAGGAATGAGGAAAGAGCAAAAGGAGAAAGATTAGTATGTTAAAGCAGATGTAGAGAGAGAATGGAAAAAAACTAGAAGAAAGGACAAATGGACAGAAGACGATGGAGAGTTAGCAGAAGACACGAAGAAACCAGAAGAAAGTGGCTGGAGCAATTGCAACTGAAAAAAAAAAATGCACAAAAGGTAGAAAGAGATCTCTTTATTTTGAATTTATTTACTGGAATATGTCAGCTCTGGGAAATGTGCATCATTAACATCTGCACTTTGTTTAGTACAAGAGGAAGTTAATTTATAGTTTGTGATAAGGAAGCTTATCATAGCTCAAGAAGGAGCTATAGGAAAGGTGAAGTGACTCTGAACAAGCAACCTGTCAGTTCTGGTAGAAATAAGAAAACAGAATTTTCCCATAAAAGACTACCAGTCCCAGAATGCACCAGGTTTCCACCAGCCATTAGAGGAGCTGACGTGGGGAAACGTGTGTTCAATCAGGAGGGCTATGAGGTAATCCCCAAGCACTCATCTCAAAGGGCAGGGCCTGATTCAGCACAGCTGCGCTGTATTAGGGAGGAGCACTCATCTAAGCAGAATAAAGGTAGAGTTTATTCTACACAGAATCAGTATCCTGTGAATCAGCTTGAGTTTGATCATCTTCATCATCAGGAGGATCATCAGAAGCAGAAGCCAAACCGGACGGACAGAGAGGGAAAGAAACCCTTTGGAAGAAAGAGGAGAAAAGCCTTTGAGAGGTCTAGAAGAGTCCAGAGCAGTACGTATACTGGGAGGCATTCCAAGGGCCAGAATACACCATTGGACTGGGGAAAGCCAGAGGAATGGTGCTGCAGAGCTAGGAATCTCCAGACGGCACCTGTGAGAGAGACGGCTACACGTGGAAGGGACCCTAAGACCCGTGCCAGAAGGTATGTGAAGAGAGATCCAGTGTCCAGGGATCTGGATTGGAAGGCTGGACATAAGAACTGGACTACATACTGGCCAGGCTATATAGAGAGGAACTCTAACAGCAATGGAAGCTCAGGTATGAACACTGATCTATGCCCTAGCTATAACCTCGAAAGACAGCAGGGAAACAAGTATTCTCCTGAAAGTGCTCCATTGAGAGATTCATCTATGCCAATCCATGATATTGAACCCATGCTTGTTGAAGAAGGGGGAATGATTGCAGATGAAGAATGTGTTTATATGGACTGCTCTGTCTAAACTCCTTTGGTAAATTTCTGTTACAAAGTACAGCAACCATCACAAAGAAATACAAACTTGTTCTTTAATCTACTCAGAAAAGCTCCTGAAGCAGGATTTGACCCACACAGTAGAAAGCAAGCCAGCTAAGGGGTTTCAGCTGGATAACTGCTAGCAATTGAGCCTTACCTAATTGCTTGTGAGCTAGGAGAGAATCACTTCTGAATCTATGTGGGAAGATATAAGAAGTTAACCTGAAAAGAACAGTTTTTTTTCTCTTTGTAGCTTTTGGTTTGTTGTTTGATACTTGCTAAGAGGATATTAGCTTAGCCTACAGAAAAAGACCAGTTTGTTATCAACCAGGTCTTATTTCTTTTGCTTTTGATTGCCTGACAAGTTTAAAGGTTGTTTTCCTGATTTTGTTTTTTTTTTCCAAGTTTAACACTGAAAGCAAGTAACCTGATTTATGTGCTACCAAGCATATCTGTGTTGGGAGAAATAACCCCTTAAATAAATATCTTATTGGCTTTAACACTTGAGCACAACTAAATTATTGTCAGCAGCTGTGTCTGGTGTGAATGAACTACATTGCCCACAATCCCTTGAAAATCATATAGATATATGCACTTGCCAAGACTGTGAAGATTCTCACCCAGGCAGCCGTCTGACAAGTTTTATTTCTATGGTGGTGGTGTACATTCCAAGTTTGAGCTGAGGTATTCTGTTTATGTAATTCCTATTTGACATTGCCACTTGTTCTCTTTCCCCAGTAGGTCATGTATTGTTATTCTCTGAAATGTATTGGTTTAATATTTGCAGTGTTGCCTTTTGATAGATAGGGTCTGGTGCTTTGTGAGTCCTGGTAGTGCTGTTACGATACAGCGGGTTTGCTATGGGTTCTAAATGGGCAGTGTTTGTAGTAGTTCCTAATGTGCCAGGCGGTTGGCACTGGATTATTGTAATGTAGAAATCTTTTAGTCTTTCTTTATCCATACACTCATTAAGAGGCATGTTTACTAAAAGTTAGTGTATGGTAACATTATGCAAATATTTATGCAAATTAGGCCCCATATGCAGATGAGGCCCCGCACATAGCCCCTCACCCCCCTTGGGCCACCCCTGATTAGTACCTCTTCCTTTCTGCTGGTAATTCCTCTTTGTATGCAACCCAACATCCTCCTGACCTTTGCCACCCCCTTGTCGCACTGTTTTGCCACCTTGAGATCCGCAGAAATAATCACACCAAGGTCCTTCTCCTGGTCCGTGCATACCAATCTCTCTCCCCCTATCGCATACATTTCACCTGGATTACTGCTTCCCAAGTGCATGACACTGCACTTGTTCACATTAAACATTAACTGCCAAGCATTAGACCATTCTTCCAGCTTTTGTAGATCTTTCCTCATGTTATCCACTCCCTCAAGGGAGTCCACTCTTGCAAATTTTTGTTTTATCTGCAAAAAGACAGACTTAATAATTTATTTATAAGTCTTATTTTATAAATAAAATAACATATTGAAAATCAATTCAAAGGACAACTGAAAGCCAGTAAAAGTCCCTTAAGATCATGGTGAGAAGCCTAGCAGCTGAAATCTGAAGCAGCTGCAAGTGACTGAGTGAAGATTGCCCTGCAATGAAAATTTACAAAATCAAAATGGCACAAATTGAAAATCTATTTAAACTAAATGAAAAAAATCTGAAAACGGCACAGGAAACTAAATAAAATATTGTTTTGTCTGCACACTCCTACGTGTATATTCTTTTGAATTATGAGAAAATGACAAAATTAGAAAAAAAAAACCCTAAGAGAATCAGGTGTAAAAAGGTTAAGTCTACATGAAGCATGGACACTGTTTAAAACACTATCTTGGGGAACACAGAATAGATATATTTCATACATAAGAAAAGGTCAAAGGAAACCCAAACAAATGCTGCATGGTTAGAGAGTAGAGCAAAAGGAAAAATTAGACCTTACCTGCTAATTGTCTTTCCTTGAGTTCTCTCCAGGCCAGTCCAGGAAATGTAGGGTTGTGAGCCCCCTCCAGCAGCTGAGGACTGAAAAGCTTGAGTCTTGCTGACACTCTATCTATTTCCCCCTAGTGCCAGAGACTCAGTCTTCTATTGACAAAGCAGCACGATACTAACGTCAACTCTGCCCTGACTAAACCGTGAAGAAAAAAAAACCAACGTCCAAAACAAACTTGAAAAATAAACTGGAACCATAAACTCCTAATATGGACCAACCAAAGTAGTCCCCTTAATTCTTCCAGAGAACGCCTTCTACTCTTCCCCGTGCCCAGAGAAGGGCGCTCCAAAGGCAAAGGGCCGCACCCCCCTCAGGGAAAAAAACCTGAATGCCAGGTCGCTCCTCCATGAGTCCTCCAGAACCAGCATGCATATGAATGCCTGACCAAAACACTCAGAAGAAACATAATCCTAGCAACGAGAACCTGCACGAACCAACAGGGTGGGCCCTGGACTGGCCTGGAGAGAACTCAAGGAAAGACAATTAGCAGGTAAGGTCTAATTTCTTCTTCCTCTTCGTCTCTCCAGGCCAGAGGAGTACCTAAATTCGGGAGAGACCCACCAACCCCGCTAAGATAGCTGAGGCCCCAACCCTTGCGTCTCCCCTAGCCTGAACATCCAATTGATAGTGCCTTACAAAAGTATGTAGGGAAGACCATGGCGCTGCTCGACAAATATCCACCGGCGGCACCAGCGCGTGCGCCACCCAAGAAGTCGCTTGGCTACGAGTCAAATGAGCTCTGAGCCCTCGAGGAGGTACCTTACCTCTCACTAAATATGCTGCCCCTATAGCCCATTTCACCCATCGGGAAATCGAGGCCGCTTGTCCCTTACGCGACCCCCCAAAGATCACAAACAAGCAATCCGTCTTACGAAACAACACCGTCCTTGCAAGGTATCGGCGGAGCACTCTTCTGAGATCCAATCTCCGAAGGGAACGATCTGTTCCAGCTTTCCCAAGACTCTGAAAAGTCAGAAGCGAAATAGACTGATTCAAATGAAACCGGGAAACCACCTTCAGTAGAAAGGAAGGCACCGGGTGGAGCACCACTTTTTCAGCCAAAAATTGTATAAACGGTTCTCTGCATGAAAGCGCTTGCAGATCCGAAATCCTCCTAGCCGAACACAATGCCACTAGGAAAGCCGTTTTCCAGAACAGTTCCATCAAACTTACCGATGCCATAGGCTCAAAGGGAGACTCCGCTAGAGCCTCCAAAACCGTATTCAAGTCCCAAGGAGGGACTACCTCCCTGACTGGCGGTCTTAGGTTCTTAACTGCCCAAAAAAATGAACCATGTCCGGATGCGAAGCTAGCGAGCTTCCCTGAACCTGGCCCCTATAACACGCCAGCATTGCTAGCTGTCCCTACAAAGAGCTCAAGGCAAGACCCTTGTCCAGCCCCCTTGCAAGAAAATCAAAATGTCCGGCAATGTAGCAATAAAGGGCCTAATATTACTCTGCTTACACCATTCCTCAAAGATGCGCCAAACAAGGATATATGACAAAGATGTGGAACGCTTCTTGGACCGCAACATAGTCATTACCACCGCCTGCAAATACCCCCGGCGGCGCAATCACTGCCTCTCAAGAGCCAAGCCGTAAGCAAGAATCAATCCACCTGCGGCATCAGGACAGGCCTTTGGTACAGCAAGTTGACCCAACTGGGCAGCCTCCTTGGATGATCTACCAGCAACCTCCTCAGATCCGCATACCACGGTCTTCATGGCCAATCTGGCGCTATGAGAATTACCTGCCCCTGTGACCTTCTATTCTCTGAAGGAGACGACCGATTATCGGCCTTGGGGGAAACACATATATCAGACCGTCTGTCGGCAAAGACTGGACGAGAGCGTCGAGACCTTCCGACATGTGCTCCCTGCACCTGCTGAAGAACCTTGCGGCCTTGGTATTGGCGAGAGTGGCCATCAGGTCCATGACTGGCTGTCCCCAGCGTACCGTGATTGATGTGAAATACTGCCGCATTCAACTCCCCTTCTCCCGATGACTGAGATAATCGGCCTGCACATTGTCCTTGCCAGCCACGTGCGCCACTGACAAGGCCTTCAGATGATCTTCGGCCCACTGAAACAATAGTAGACTCTCCTCCAGCATGGTTGCACTGCCCGTGCCCCCTTGCCGGTTGATGTACGCCACTGCCACTGCATTGTCGGGAAAACACTCAAACAGTTCTGCTGACTAATAGCTCTTTGAACTGTAGGAATGCCAGCAATCACATAAATGACTGTGACTTCTGCTTGGTTCCTCCTCTTTCCAGCGGAATAACGAAGCAAAAGAAGCCGAGCATAGTCTACCCAAACATTCCTTCTGCATTGAGACTAGTTCCACATGGTGAGGGACTTCCTATTCCAGAACCTCCATCAGAATATACTCTTGATTCATCTGATGAGGACAAGGGTGAGCCGACCTGTTCTTCTCCTAGTCCGTCAGCATGCAGTGACCCAGATTTTCACTGGGATGCATATCAATTCCACACAGAATAACACAGAAAGAACTAAATGACCTGGTTCGTGATTTGGACTTATCCAAGAACAAGGCAAAATTGGTAAGATCAAGACGCCAACAACGGAATCTTCTAGAAGATGTCAACATTACTTCATATCGAAAGCGCCACCAGCAGTTGGAGCCTTTCTTCAGAAAGGAAAGTAATCTGGTATTCTGTTCCGATATTGAAAGCCTCATGACTTCCTTAAAAATCACTCATGACCCACAAGACTGAAGACTATATAGACTCTTTGAAACTGAGTCTGAAGGCTGTGCTTTTGAACAATGGAAACCGTCTTCCATCTATTCCAGTAGCACATGCCGTCCATATAAGAGACATATGATAACTTAAAGTATCTACTGACTTCCATTAACTATAAAAAGTACAGCTAGCACCTCTGTGGTGACTTGAAGGTAGTTGCCCTTTTAATGGGACTGCAGCAGAGATATATAAAATACATATGTTCCTAATGAGAGTGGGATAGCCGAGCAAGGGATTGGCACTACTTGCGGAAGGAATGGAATCACAGACAAATTGTAACAGTTGGAGAGAAGAATATCCAGCACCCAGCTCTGGTTGAGACTCACAAAATCCTGCTACCACCCCTTCACATGGTTTGATGAAAAACTTCATAAAAGCCATGGACCGCACTTCGCCAGCTTTCCGATACCTGAATGAAAAATTCCCTCAACTCAGCGAAGCAAAGATTAAAGAGGGAGTTTTTGTGGGTCCTCAGATTCGAGAGCCCTTCAAAGATGACCGGTTCAACAACTTGCTGTAGGGTGATGCGAAACAAGCATGGAATGTTTTTCGCCTAGTGTCATCAAACTTTCTCGGGAATGTTAGGGCAGAAAACTACAAGGAACTAGTAGAAGACATGCTGATGCAGTATCAGAAACTTGGCTGCAATATGTCTCTAAAGATACATTTCCTTGATTCCCATCTCGATTTCTTTCCTGACAACTGTGGTATGGTTACTGATGAACAGGGCAAACATTTTCACCAGGAATCGCACCGATGGAGCAAAGATACGAGGGAAAATGGTCCACTACAATGCTGGCTGACTACTGCTGGGCACTCCCCAGAGAAGCTCCCGAACAGCTGTACAAGAGACAGGCAAAAAAAATCTAAGAAGTAGTCTGACTTGTTTTTTTACAGGTATTAACCGAAGGCCTATTATATTTACTATTGAGATGCATTTCGTGATGTAAACATTAATTCTTGTAGATTACAAAAAAAACTAGAGCCAGCTTTGCAATTTAACTGTCATATTCGTATTCAGCATATAAATATTGATGATAAATGACTATTTTTATTTCAGTAACATGACTTTTGAAAAAATTTGTTGACCAGTGTTATTTACCATAGAATCAAATATACTCCTGCGCTCTATCACGTTATTTATATACCATAATCCTGTGGTACTAGATGCAATGAGGAAATTTTACGGGTCTCAGACTTATAATTGCATGAGTTTCTGGATTTTTTTTGTCCAGTGACACGCTTATTTGCATCAACGACCCTTCTTACTTTCCATCCTCTCAATTCTTCTTCATGCAACTAACAACAAAGTGTCAAAAAATGTTTCACTTTAGTCTTTTATGAAAAGGTATTGCTTAACTCACATTGCTGTAAGTACTGCAGATAGTCCATTGAAACAAAATATATTTTAAACCCTAAAAATAGTGAAAAAATATTTTTAAGGTGCCACTTAACTCGCTATGCCGTAAGGTTTCATCCATCATATACTGCAGTTCTTCTGTTTTGAAATTAAAAATGAAATTAAAAATCCCGACGCTATTGTTTCTCGATCCGGTTCTTCAGGGGACTCTTCTCTTAAAGTGTTGCTACTAGTTTAAAAGACATAAAAACACCCATCCATAGGTAAACTACTATAAGATATTATCATATGAAAGCTCCACATACTACCCCCTCAAAAAATACTACATAAAGTCAATTACCTCAAAAAGAATGATGCTGCCCACGTAAAAGTAACAGATCTTTAGTTCCTCATGGAAACTGTTTTTTCAATCTGCAAAAACGCCGCGCATGCGGACTTAGGATTTGACCCCAGTTATTTAAACTTTTTTAGACTCCTCCCAGCCATTACTAAGCGTATCTATTCAGATACTACTACCGTGAGATACTTTATACCCGTAAAATCCCTTTTTAGTAATAGCTTATACATTCGTACTATAAAGAATATAGTTTGAGACGTGTCTAAAAACGTTTTAGGAACAAACACCCCAATCAATTTCCAAATTTAATCCCGCTGGATGAACTGAACCCAGTCGGTGTATCCAACGCTGTTCTCTGACTATTAGAGTGTGGTCCCTTGTCTTGCCACAAGACCCCATCTGTACCTGTTCAATGCACCAACAACGTAAATGTTCAAAATTATGGCCTTGAGTTATACAGTGGGCTACCAGAGGAGCTTCCATCCTCTTGCACTTGATCCTGCTCTCGTGCTCTTTCATACGTATTCTGAATTTTCGAATAGTCTTCCCAATGTACAGTAGGCCACACGGGCACAATATTGCATACACCACATAAGTTGAATCGCAAGTAGTGTCACCCTCTAACCAATAGGTCACACCCTTGTAATTAAACTGATTTAATGTTTTAGAAATATTACAAATGGTGCACTGGCCACATGGATGATGACCTAGTGCTTCTCCATTCTGCATGATCGAGTGCTCCATCCGTAAAACTGCCGGGCTGATGTATTCTTTCAAATTTTTACTTCGTTGCCACACGCATCGGATGCAGTGGTGCTCCATGCTGGGTAGTGTTTTCAAAACCCTACTGTTCTTTTTGATACTTTTCTGTATACTCACACTAATCGGAGAATACTTGGTTACAAGATGCACAAATTGTGTGTCTGATTCACTTTGGGATGATGCAGTGTTATTTACCAGCAAAGATTCACGTACCCCACTCGGAAGGTGAGTTTGACTCCCTTGTTGCCCCAACTGCTAGTCAGCATTTAACACATTTCTTGGAAGACTCTAAAGATAATATTTCCTAAAGACAAACATTAATTATGACTTTAGGGTCTGAATATGTTAAAGTTAATATTTTGAAATTGTTCTTTAAGCATAAGGAAGCTATTTTTGGTGGTCAACTCCTACAAATGTTTCCGGATGTTAGTCGGGCTACTCAGGCTCGCTGGAGACAGTTTTTACAGATGAAGAATCATGTGATGGCTTTAGGTGCAATATTTTATTTGAAGGTTCCCTGCAAGTGTCTGGTGACCTTGCAGGGACAAATATTTACCTTTTATAGATGTTTCTGAACTGGATAATTTCCTATTGGATATTCAAAAGGGAGCCTCAGTTGGTCTTGGAGTGAATGTTGTTTAGTATATCTCCATTATGGCACTTCAGATGGCTTAGTTTCTGGTCATTTTTATTTTCCTGGGAATTATTTTCCAACATAGCTTCTTGATGTGGTCTTGAACATTTTATTTCCTTGTAAAATTATATTGTAGTAATGTATGGTTTAAGATGTTTCTTTGTTAATTGGTTCTATTGTATTTGAAAAGAAAATGCAATACAATATATATATATATATATACCTAATAATTATATTCAAGATCCAAAGGTCTCAGAAAATAAAAATGCTTTTAGCCTCTTTTGAAAAGAAAAGAGATCACTTTCTTCCTCCTTGAGCCCCTGAGTTCTTGACAAGAATTTATTCTATAGTAGCTTGCCAATTCCTAATTATAACCACATACTAAGACTCATACCAAGAAGATTTTTAATCCTAAATTCCTGCATTCTGCATTAATTTAGAAGATAAAGATCTAGACTATGAAAATTAAATTTATACCTTAGAATTTACTTCGGATATTAAAATTATAAATCAAACCTCTTTGCCCACACAGTGATTAGAACTGTCAGACATCGAGGCCATCTTCAGATAAAACTATCAGCAAGTTCGGAATTTTACTCGTTTGGTAAGTGATCGGCTGCAGTTACTGCCTTCCTTCCAAAAATGACACTAAGGGGTATGTTTACTAGAGACCGTTAAGGGAACAAAGATGCCGTTAACAGGTGTTATCAGCACCCAAGAGTGGTTAATACCACGGAAAGCACCAATAACATTGGATTAATGTGTGGAAGCTGGTCCCTTAGCGTTAAGGTAAAAATAAGTGGAAAGTGAAACATAGGCCATGCGGTCTTTTTCTATCTTCATGTTTCTATCTAGTCTGTCCTTCCATATCAACCACTACAACAGTCCCTTTTTTTCCTTTAGATATCCTCTGATAGAAACATAGTGGATATTAATGGGGCGGAGGCTGAGCAGGGATCGTGTGTGCCCCCTAATGCCAGTTTGTTACCATGCATTAGAGGTCCTACTGCTGGGAACCCTAATGCCATCAGAAAACTCATGGTAAAGGCTATTTCTGAGGGGAGAGAGTCTTTTTAAATGTATGCAATGTGCTCTTCCCATTTTTAGCACCCAAATTAGTGGTGATAGTGCTCCATTGGCAGTAACAGCATGGTGCCCTATTAATAAAGGACACTATGTTGTTGCCAAATTGGCAAAGAAGGTGTCATGTGAGTGATGCAGTGGGGCTGGCTGGTCCACTAGGCTGATAAGGTGGTTGCCTAGGTGGTACATCTGCAATGTCTGGTATGGCTCTGCTGTGACAGTGGGAGCACACATACATGCTGCGGCAGTCAAAAAGGAGTTGTGCCACTGCCACCATGTCAGCATTGTGTGAGGTGGGGGTGGGGTCGCAGCAGCTGTGGCCTGCTGCAGAAGAAATCTGTGTCCTGGCCTTGAGTGTCCGGTACAACGCTGCAGTTGCCACTGTCAGTGGTATTCCAAGTATGTCATCAGCAGGTTCAATGGAACACATGGTGATTCCTCCCTTTTGAGGTTTAAGGCAGCAGCACGCATGCCCACATCCCCCACTGGAGGGGGACAGGAATAACATACTGTGACTAGCTGCATGTGTGCAACTGCAATAAAGCCACCTGCAGCACCGAAGCGGCAACTGCGTCATGATTGCAGAGAGGGAGGGATTGGTCAGCATGCTATCTACCATGAGTGGTGGATCCTGGCACCCAGCTAATTGCCTAGTGAATGGGCTGGCCCTGGGATCAGGATGCCTCCCACTTGCACATATTGAGTGGATATGTGCATGTGGGGTAAAAAATATGCCACTGAGGTAGGAAGACCATACAATTTGATTAAAACCCATATCAGAGGAATAATGGCCACAGTGCTCTCTCACCTGCCAAATGATGACCATAATAGGTGCAGGAAGTGGTGACCCCGCCATAAGTAAGTATTTGGTCAGTTACAACCATCTAAGCCACATGTGAATCTAAAGTAGCTATTGTGGTCAGCAACATATGAGATTATTCCCTGACTGGCCCACAAGCACATATCAGGAAACAGGTACCTTGGTCATTCTGCTAGGTCACCCATGGCCTGGAATATATGTGTTCATGTATCATGGGCTGCACACCTTTTTGGCTGGACAGATCCCACATGTAAGACATGAATGTCAATTGAACCAGTAGAATATCACTGCAGGGCAACATAGACGTAACAGGATGCCACTCTCCCATACCTGCCTACCATACCTTGACAGACAAGTATGGCACAGAGTCTGCAGAGATCTAAACAGACACAGGCATGCCTCACCTCATGTTCTCATGCATTCTGACAATGACCACATATATTGTAAAAAGTTCAATAACTATGTTGTATGTTAACTCCTACTATATCTAGACACACTTTTTACCATGTTCTAAGTAATACAGTTGAAATGTTCAATGTAAACAGCTTTGATTCCCAGATAATGTGATATAGAAAACCAGATAAATAAATATATGCCCATGGATTGATAAACCCACTTGGCTGCTCTGTGGGTCCAAACATATGGCCAGTGTGTATATAAGAAAAGGGTCAAAGGTTTAAGACAAGCCTGTGGACCAGGAATGGTATGTCCAGGTGCATTAACTTTATCCTACATCTTCAGAACTATATCATCATGTGTAACCTTCAACATTTTGTCCAGCATGAGTCCTCACACTCAGCTACCACATGGAGAAACTGCACCACCAATAGCACCGGCACAGTGAGTGGGTGTTAACAGCATTTGAGCATTGCAGAGTGCGCTAATAGTGCCTGCACAATGAGCAGGCATTAACAATGGTGGAGCATTATAGGAGGCCTAAGGGGCAAGTAAGAATGCCAACCTGCACCACTTTTGGACAGCGGGGGTATGTGTGTCTCCAGAGGACTGTGAGCTGCAGCAATGCACTATGCATACATGTGATGCCCAGGCTTTAAGGCTGTGCATACAACATGCTGCAAGACATACTGTGTGTGACACCATTTACACGCAGGTGGTTAGTTTTCAGTAAGTAGTTACAACCTGTGGCTGTGATGCTGCAATGCATTCCCAGTTACACCATGGTCAAGGCCCATCTCCACAGCATTCCCCTACACTTACCTCTCAATATGGCACTGCTGTGCAGCTCTCATATCACCTGCTGGTTTGACTGGAGTGAGCATGGGGGACATGTATATGTGTTGCAATCCTCACCTCTGACTGAGCCTCCAGGCCTCAGGATACACCAATTTGCACAGGTGAGAAGCCTGATTAATGCCAACTGCCATAAGAGCTGTATCCATGGCAACACTGTCAGCCCATTTGGTGCAGCTGCAGCCTACAGGGAGCTAGGCTCAAGTGGAGGGCTGGCCTCTCTGAATGTCCAATTCAGTCATCTAGTTGGTATCACTGGAAAGATACTGCAATTTACCTGCATACACGATGCTCTTGTCCTTTGCTGCAGTTGCAAAGTGTAATCAGGGTATCCTTTCCTCCATGCACAGTATGCACATACAGGCAGATCCGTATCAGGCACATTTGCACACAATATATGCCATTTCAACACTGTTTACTGATCATTGACCAACGCATTCAACATTACATTACATTACATATTACTCCCAAAGAGAGTCAAAATGCACTTCTTTGCCTGATTGTGACTATGGCCCACACACAGGAATATTTTATTCATTATGATGTATCACTCGCACCTTATCCTGTGAATGATCTGCATCACCGCTCCTGCTCAGTCATCCTTTTGATGCCCACATTGTGGCCATGCTGGCTTCACCAGGGCACATCTCTTCCCCATCCTATGCCACCTACTGACATTGCAGCAGATTGAGCACACCTCACTGATATGGTACATCTGTCTCCCACGTACTGACTAACACATAGGATAGATATGAATCTGACATGTCATTCACCTAAAATGTGTCTTTCACAAGGGATCCCTTATCCTGCATTAAGGTGACTGCCATTTTTGGCCGTTAAAGTGCAGCTTGCTACCTTACCTCCCAGTGTCCTGTTAGCAAACTTACCACCAGAACACCTATTCTCCGCCTCATCCTTTCTCGCACACAAACACCCTTAACACTGCCATTTAAGCTCATAATCTGGTGCTCCCTTACTGCTCTTTAGTAAACATACCCCTAAGTATCTCATTAATAAGGAGTGAGCCCATCTCATTATCTAGCTATCAAACCCCAGACCAGCAACGATTGCCAGTCATGCAGAAAAGGTGCTTAGCACTGAATGATTTTCTTTGTCAAGGTTAATTAAGTTGTGTAGGAAACAGCCATAGACCAGTGCTTCTTACTATTAAAATTCTCTTCTTTTCTGACAATTGCTATGTACATCTAAAGTTTGCTTGGTTCCTGTTATATATAAGGCATCTAATTAATTGCATAGCATTCATTTATGTATCAAGTGAATGCAGACATTTTTTTTCATTCTTACAACAGCAAAATCAGAGCACTAGGTGGAAGGTTAATATCTCTTGTTGAAAGAAATCCAATATATCCAGCTTCAAACAAAGGGTTTGATTCACCCACAATTTAATTTAGTTCTAGAGGGGGAACTCATGCCGAGCAAAGTACAGAATAGCCGAGAAACACATTTAATAGGATAAATAAATAAAATAACAAAGCGCCATGAACTTGACCAATACTATTGGGATGATAGATATTTGGCAGGGAGGGAAGGAGAATAAAGACATTGGGCAAGATCTCAAGGAAAGTATTTGGAGGGTGCAGGGAGGAAAGGTCAACGGTTCTGTCTGTATCCACAATCATGCCCACAAACACCTCTTCCAAAGACACACATGCCATTTAGTCCACCCATGTTTATGTTCAATATTCCGCAGACCTAGTCATTTACGTCGGACCACTGAATACACAGCTCTAAACCTTGTATAAAGTTAAGGCTGCTGGTTATGCAGTCCCTCTAAACTGGATAACTGAATATTACTGCTATGTGGATACATTTTAGTTATACCCCCAAAATGCCCTGACCCCTCCTTTTACCAAACACATTTTGGCTGTACATTACCTTGTCTGTCCAAAATGCATCTGTGGCCAACCACTAAATTTTTTAAAATCATTTATTGGTTAGTGCTGGGTGCTGATCATATAAATGCTTCTGAATACTGAGCCAGTAATGTGCAGGTGTAATTTTCCTACTCCAACCTATGCATGCCCATAGGACTACCCCTTTTAAAAGAACTAAGGAGGGCCTTTCACTAATGAATATC
This sequence comes from Ichthyophis bannanicus, assembly GCA_033557465.1. Lineage (NCBI taxonomy): Eukaryota > Metazoa > Chordata > Amphibia > Gymnophiona > Ichthyophiidae > Ichthyophis > Ichthyophis bannanicus. Next base: position 77,675,100 of record CM066049.1, on the reverse strand, counting down.
ATTTGGTTAACAGGGGGAATTAGTGCAGCCATGCACAAGCAGCACACACTAACAGTTCACATGGCAGCTTAACATGAACCACGTGTTAATTCCTGTGTTAATCGCATAATGTAGATTAAGGATGGAATGGGCAGAGAGTGGCTATGGACCAACTCTTGCGGATACCACATGGGAACTTGATCTTTGCAGTTTTCTGGGTCATGCCACTTCTTAGTGTGTATATGAAGAAAGCCACAACATGATGTCACTGCAAGACTTTGGCACAGTCTTTCAGGCCTTGGTGCTCCCACACTTTGATTACTGTAACATACTATTCCAAGGATTACCAAAGTATGCCCTTCATCCACTACAAATGGCTCAGAACGCAGCCGCCTGCATCCTGTATGGTGCAGACAGGGATGACCACGTTACTCCAATACTGAAAGCTACACTGACTCCCAGTGATAGACGGAACACAATACAAAGTTTAATGACTACATTCAAACTATCCCACGGACTCTCTTCCATTTACCTGCAATCACTTTACATGCAACACCAAACAACAGATCTAGAAGGAGCAACATGCAAAACACTTTCATCATCCCTACTCTGAAAGTACAAAGCAGCCAAACTGTATCCATCCGAGTCTTTTCCCTCTATGCACCAACCATTTGGAAATCCTTTCCAGAGAGCATCCGTGCAATTGCCGACCTAACATTTTCATAAGAAGCTGAAAACTCGTCTCTTCTCTGAGGACTTTGGTAGGGAAATCTAGGCACACCACACTTCTACATGGATAGACCTTGGCACAAATTGATACATTTGAACCATAGGGGCCTTTTACCCAGTTCCTAGTTGATATTCCTCATCCTATATTATACTGTAAGTTAACGATTTATTGTAATTGTATCTTATACTTTGTGTATTCCAATTATGTTTCCATGGATAAATCGGTATACAAAAGTAGTTAAAACCAAAGTCATTGATGGCTGCATGACGTGGGATAACTGCAATGATTGTTATACTGACCATGGAAGCCTCGGCGAACACATGACACAAACTGTTTGCACAGCAGATAACACAGACTGCGTAGAGGGAAATTTTATAAACTGGTGCCTAGTTAATGCATGTTGTTACGCACATAACCTACTCCTATTTTATAGACGTAGACGACTTTATAAATTAAGGTACCTGAAAATATGCATATGATTTTATTTATTATTTAGCTCACGCCCTTCCAATAGTAGTTCAAGGCAAGTTACAGTTGGGTACTGTAGGTATTTCCGTATCCCTGGAGGGCTTACAATCTATGGCTGTACCAGATGCAAAGGAGACTCGGTGGGATTCAAACCCACTGGATCTCAAGTTGGTGCCCTAACCACTAGGCTTCTCCTCCACTCTATAAAATAAGGTGTGTGAAAGCACATGCATTAGTTTAAGGCACGGCCATTCCTAGTTTTTATAAGTATACATGTAAATTGAGGAACGTTATAATCTATTCACATACTTCCTCATACCACTCATGCTCCACCTGAACTTTGCCGCTGTGTGTACTCACGATGCAAACTGTATACTTTTACATTAGCCGACATTTTCTAAGAAGTCATCCATATGGGGGGGGGCGGAGCCTGATGTCCAGCGGGGTAGACGCTTTGCGTTGAAGCTCCCGAGAGGCCTACTCAGAATCCTGAATTATTACCTGCATAAATTTCATTTTTTTGCTCTGAACTTACCGGGGTGCCTCGGGGGGAACGGCGAGCCACAAACCAGTGCGACTGGATCTCGGGTCTCCCTCTTCTTCACACGGAAACCGCTCCAAAACAGAGTTCTTCCCCACAAAAGATGGCCCCACTTTGGGAAAACCCCGCAACGCCACAGGAGATCTTGGAGGAGATACGTGGTGTGAAGGAGCTGGTACAATCCAACGGAGCGGCGCTCCGAACCATGCGTGAAGACTTTGGCACACTTCAGAACCGGCTTGAAAGTCTCCCACTACGACAGGACAACATGGCGGAGGTCCTTGACTCGCACGCGGTGCGCTTGGTGAAATTGGGCAAGGCTGAGCGTATGATACAGAATTTTCAAAAAGAGCTGGAGGATAGCAATGATCGAGCTGGTTGCAACCATATGGGGCTCATTGGAGTACCGGAGGATGTGCGAGCAGGAGACATGCGAGAATTCTTGGTCAAAACTCTCCCCCCCTTGCTAAAGATTATTATTTACAGAGATCTGGAGACTGACCGAGCGCATCGTGTTCCTGCTAATATGGCGCTCAATCGGACGACCCCTCGGGCTCTCATTTTTCGATTATTGCGATACCAGTAAGTAGAGCAAATTCGCACTGCTGCCCGGGCGAACTATCATCTTGAATTTGAAAGTCATAAAGTTTCTTTTCCCCTGACGTGGCAAAGTCCACAGTTGACCGACGGAGGAGACTCCTTGCTTTTCGCCCTGGACTTCAATAACTACAGGCTCATTTTGGCCTAATATATCCAGTGAAGCTCAGAGTGACTCTCCATAACCCAGCCATAACACTCGAAGATCCCGATCTACTAGCAATGTTTTTGGACTCCGATTAACACAGATCAGATGCGCTAATCCAACAACTATGATTCAACAATTTTGATCTGTAATTCGCCGGATTTGCCCGCCATCTTGAACGGCCCGACGCGGTGATCCCAGCCTGGAATAGAGACTGCCTGGACTTTTCTTTCTATCTATAATTTACTTGGCCTTCTATCCCTCCATGATGTGCACCTCGGTGGGATTCGAAACATGCATAGTTTTACAGGTTATATGTTTTAACTTGGGCCCTCTCTGGAGTTTCTCCCCGCAGACATTAGGTCGCCAGTAATTTCTGGGGTTTTGCTTCTTCTCTAGTGCACCTCGGTGCTTATTTTTTTTTTTTTTTTATTTTTTTTTTATATATGGGGCGTTTCCATGATTTTCATTAACTCATTGATTATTATGTTATGTGCACAGTCATACATAGTTAAGATGAGGGACATTGGGAAACTGTGTGCATTATTGTGTTCTTTCTCAGAATTTATAATCTTTCTTGATGGCCTTGTGTCAGATCTTCTCATAAAACGTAAAGGCATTAATAGTCCAATCAAAAGAAAGAAAATCCTTAGCTATCTTAATCATGAGCATGTTAAGTTAATGTTTCTTCAGGAAATGCATTTAAACTCCGCTGCGGCATTGAAACTTAATACCACGTCTAATATGGCGACTGCCTTCTCTTCCGCTGTTTCCAAGCGGTGTGGGGTAGCCATTTTGGTTAAGAAGTCTCTGCAAGCTATTGTAATGGATGTTAGCTTTGATAAGGAGGGTAGATGGGCCCGTACACACCTTCAGGTTGAGACTGTAATTTACGTGTATTGGTATTTATGCTCCGAATGTGGATAATCCTGTTTATTATGCAAGTATTATGCAGTTAGCACAGGCATTTGCCAGCCCTCCATTAATGCTCGGCGGCGATTTCAACCAAGTACTTGAGCCCTTGACAGCTTGGCTGCCGCCCAGAACGAGTGGTCCACCCAAGAGTCTTGATTCTTTTACTGCTTTGATAACAGATTTTGCGCTAGAAGATATATGGAGGCTGCTTCTCCCCCCACTCCCATTATCCACCAATGCGCTCAGACAGCACAGAAATTCTGGGAGCGGGAGTTGCATGTAGCTTTGACCCCGGAACATGGGAGCCTAGCCTGGAGCAGGTTGACATGGATCTCTCGATCTCCCTCACTTACTCAGACACTTTTTTTTTTCTTTTAATCCACCGAAGTTTCTATACTCCTGATAGGTTAGTCAACTGACCGCTACCCAGAGCAACAGATTTTGGATATGCCACACGGCCATTCACATACTAACTTATATTATGTTTGAATGCCCGGTACTACAATATTACTGGAAAATACTGGGGGAAAATAGGTCCCCTCTTAATTTCAATGAATGGTGGCATCCTGTCAGTCTATACAGTAAATATGAACAAATACCTCATCTGTTGGCTTCTCCGTTCAGACCCTCTATCATTTGTCTGAATGGAGGATACTCCACGATTATGTTTACAATGCTAAAATGCTAAATGCTCCCATCTGACCGTTTAAATCTATTTCACATGATCAGTCTATATTGCTGATACTCTTTTGTTTGTTTGGATGTACAATCACTGCTATATGTATACGCCTCTTTGATGATACTCCTCAGTTCCAGAGAAGAAGCTTAGGGGTGGGGGGTAATTGGGGTTGCTTTCCTTATGTGTATATTTGTATTTGTCTCCTTTGGTTTGTTGTTTCGTTTGCTTGTTGTAAAATGAAAATAAAAGTTTCAAAAAAAAAGAAGTCATCCATATGTAAGTGGACACGCATATAAAATGACTAAATTACTGCTATTTGCGTATATAAGAACATAAGAAATTCCATACTGAGTCAGACCAAGGTCCATCAAGCCCAATGTCCTGTTTCCAACAGTGGCCAATCCAGGTCACCAATACCTGGCAGTTTACCAAAAAGACACACAGGTTCCACAATGCTTGTCCCGGGGTATGCAGTGGATTTCCCAGGTCCTCTTTAATAATGGTTTATGGACCTTGCCTCCAGGAACTTGTCCTAACTTTTTTTAAACCCAGCTACACTAACAGCTTTTACTACATCCTCCGCTAACAAATTCCAAAATTTAATTACACGTTTACTGAAAAAATATTTTCACTTGCCATGTAAATCTAGGTGGCTCCTTAGAAAATTATCTCCTCAGCACCACCTCTATAGATGAATCTGTATTGTCTGCAATGCATTTAACGCATGGTAAATATATTGACTCTGAGTTAACTGTATGGGGAGATGCTGAGTACACCTCCAACAGATAGCACAGAGGCTTCGCAGTTGGCATACGTTAATCTTTCCAAATAACATGCAATCACCAGAAAATTATAGTGCACTTTAGTAAAAAGGCTCCGAAAAGTGCTTTCGTTGTGAACACTACACACAAAATTTAGACAGGCCAATTTTCCCAGATAAAATCAGCATTTACCCTCATAAGTGGATCTGAAAATTACTAACTACTAAACAGGACAAACCATCACCTGAACTAAATATTTATATCCATTCAATTCAGGGTCTTCCTGCTGGAGGAGGAAGACTCTTTCAGAGATGGCAATTGCCTTAAGAGGAGAATATACTTACAATCAGGAATGGGAAGTGGCTTCATCAAAAAAGCAAAGTACAGTAAAAGGGGCGCACAAGGAAGAAAAGAATAACAAAAAAAAGGCAAAATCAAAAGACAAGTAAGAAAGAAAAATCATCTTACAGAAGAACAAGTTCTGTTCTTCATCAGCTACAATATTTTTTATATTCCTTTCGTGTGATTAACTTCCAAGAACTTCTGTCCTAATCACAGACCCTGGAAAGTTCGTGCACTCACCTTTCCGCATCTAATTGATTGATTTACAGCTAATGGCAATTACATCCTGTTATCATAATTACCATTATTACTAGGACGATTATTCTGCCCCACTTATGACACGGTGCAATGATTTGGAAATGGAAAGAACGAGTTTTCTCCATTTCATACCCTCAGCATGAGGTAAGATGCTTGTCTCTCATGGATGTTCCAGCAAGTTTTATTTCCACTTTGGACATTTGGGCCAGATTTAGGAAGGTATTTCACTCTTATGTTTTGGTAGGCTGGATCTAAAACGTGATCTGTTCCTTACATCTGTTAAAAATCCCAAGGATGAACAAAAAGGGTGGAAAATTTTAAGCTGACAAGTAATAGTTTGCTTTTTCTGAAATAAATCAAGCTGACTGATTTCCATTGACTAGGCACTTGTTCAACCTCTACCATTAGCTCACCATCAGGAATGACCTCATCATTCCAAATATTGGTCAAGTACGGCAACGATCTTAGGAGATTGAGAACAGGTTTCAGCATTTACAAGTGCAACATTGTATGTTCTTCCTGGACATCTGACAAGGTATCAACATCTGACCACTGTTTATCCTTCCAGCTTATTCCAATATACTAGCACTATTCACGCTGTGTTTTTTAAAATGATTTCCTTTGAATCTTGAATACTTCTGTACATTGTTAGCAACTGACAATCATAGCTACATGTCAATATTTCCTGAACCCCATCAAAATTCTTGTAGTGGAGTTTCAATAGAGGAAACTGGCTATGATACATTTAGGGCCTGAATTTATACCATCACACTTATGTGAAAAGCCCAAAATGGCATCTCATACCACACCATGGCAAAGGATATAATAAGTACCACAAAAAAAAAAAAAAAGGGTCACTCCAGAACACGAATAAGGGATTTGTACATGCGATGGGGAACATTTATGTGCCGAAAACAACCCTGACTGTATTCTGAAGCACTGCTGACATGCATGTCCATGGCATTAGCACGGGGATCTCAGAACATGAGCAGGAGAGGGCGGAACAGGGGCATGGTGAGCCACAGAGACATATAGAGCATATTCAGGAAAGGCCCATATACGAGGGGGTACCCAAAAAAAACAGGAATTATTTTTTAAAAGCTATTTATTTCAAATTCTTTACAAAACAACCTTATCCCCTTCAAAATATTCTCCATTACAACTGATACATTTGTCCCACCGGTGCTTCCACTGTTCGAAACATTTTTTGTAGTCATCTTTAGAAACGGCTGACAGCTCCTCCCTCCTTTTTTTCTTGACTTCTTCAATGTTGTCAAATCGGTGTCTTTTCATGCCCCTTTTCATGCGTGGAAATAAGAAAAAGTCGCACGGAGCCAGGTCAGGCGAGTAAGGTGCGTGGGGCAGCGGAACCATGCCATTTTTAGCCAAAAACTGTCTAACAGAGATGGCTGTGTGTCCAGGTGCGTTGTCGTGGTGGAAGAACCAGTCTCCTGTTTGCCACAAATCGGGTCTTTTTTGACGAATACTGTTGCACAATCTTCTTAAAACTTCCAAATAAAAGGTTTGATTGACGGTCTGACCCGGGGGAACAAACTCTGAATGAACTACCCCCTTGGCATCAAAAAAGCAAATCAGCATTGTTTTGATGTTTGATTTGACTTGACGACATTTTTTTGGACAGGGTGACGATGATGTCTTCCATTGGGGCTTGACTGTTGCTTTGTTTCTGGGTCGTAACCATTGCACCATGACTCATCACCTGTAATGACCTTTGACAGAAAATCTGGATCAGTTTCAAGCTGTTTCAAAACACGACGTTTCAACTCGATGTTCCTTTTGATTGTCAGTCAGAACCCGAGGAATAAACTTGGCAGCAACCCTTTTCATTCCCAAATCTTCCGTTAAAATTCGCTGAACCGAGCTCCAAGATAACCCACTAATCTCTGACAGTTGATCAATTGTCTGTCAACGGTCTGTGAGCACAAGCTCTCTAATTTTTTCAATATTTTCATCGATTCAGGCAGTTGATGGACGCCCAGAACGAGGTTTGTCATCAATCGACATGTCGCCATTTTTAAACCGAGCAAACCACTGGTACACTTGACTTTTTCCCATAGCGTCATCTTGATAAGCTGTTTTCAACGTTAAAACAGTTTCAGGAGCATTTTTATTTATTTATTTATTTTATTTTATTTATTTATTTATAGTTTTTCTATACCGCACTATTTACCATCAGCGCGGTTCACAGGTAACAAAACTCGCACAGCAGGAAAAGCCACACTGCGTTTTACATTGAACAGGGTATTGAACATGGAACACAGGCTAACTATATACATCATGGAACTATATACAACATGGGACTATATACAGGTTGATAACAGTAGTAAGATATCAACTAGGCACTATTCATCGTGAACATGACATTACCGAGTAGAAAACAAAATTTCACAGCTGCACGTTGTTCACTTAAACTTGTCGTCATAAAAAAAGAAACAAGAACAAAACAGCGCTAGCAAAAACAATCACTGCAGATAAACAGAACAAGCCAGGTCGACAACACAGGCGGCACTGAACTGACAATGAGTTGCACTATACACGCCTAGCGGCAGAAGTGTGTACTACACAAGCTCCGCCCATGGCAATGTTATTCCTGTTTTTTTTGGGTACCCCCTCATACGTATCTCTTCCTGAAAACATCCACATTATTCCTACTGAAACGTGGAATAAGGCTAGGACTTAGAAAATATTCTGCTGTGTTCTGCAATGCGCCCCATATAGAAGAATGGTTGTGACAAGTATGTGTTGAACTGGTGTGATGCAGTTTGGAAAAATACAAGATGCAGTCTTAAGGTACAGGGAGCAGAGGTGAGGGAATGTTGTAAGGCAAAGAAACATTTCTAAACACACTTACAGAAATATTAAGAAGAGCAATAATGTTTATTCAGACTATGCTGTTTGTGCTAAAGGAGCCAATTCATAGGACCCTAACAATTCTCATATTCAGAAAAATGGGACTGCTGATACAGGATATGGGTGTGAGCAGGGAAAGAATTCCTTTTTGAGTGAGAAACGGAGATCATATTTGTAGTCCTGGTACCCCATGAGATTATGTTATGTCATAGCTGTTATGTATAGTGTAAGGGTCAGAATTAGTTTTTGTGACAAAGTGAGAGTCCGTGTGTGTGTGTGGTTTGAGGGGTGCACGGGGTGGGGGGGGGGATCTGGTGCACTCATCTGCAATTCAGACAGGACATGAAAGCCTGGCCAGTACCTGGAAAGTATGGATGACTGCAGTGTCACCAGGTGCCAGTGTGATTGGGCAGCCAAACTCAGAAAGGTTTCACTATAGCTAAATGTCAAAACACGTTCCTGTCATTGATAAAGGATCCTCAGAATAAGGACACTCAACAGTGTCAACGGCACTAATGCATTTCCATAACACATTTTGTGGGGCCAGTGGTGTGGCTGTTAAGCATGTATCAGTGCTGTTTGCACCTCTGAATGCCCTTTTTCTGAGGGTCCCTATTATTGTCAGGGATATGTTTTGACATTTAGCCATATGGAATTTATGCTAATTCCTTCTGAATTATTTTACATAGGATACTCTAATTAGATCAGATATTGTTGACAGTGTGATAGGGCAGCCATACATCCACTGTGCCTGGCACTGGGACACACGACTGATGTAGTGCCAATATTCCCCAGATTGTCCCATGCGGCCTACATCCCTACCCAGGTCAGGATCAATGAAAGCTGAAAGAGTGGTGATATATCTGGAGTCTGGCTACTTGGTGTGATGGCACAGGGATCTCCCCTCCCATGCCCACACAGCCCTGACCAGAGGAGCAGTGCCACAAAGCTGGCTGTGAGAAGACAGACAAGGTTGCCCTACCCTACAGATAGCGGATGTTTACAGACTGATATACGCCTTTATGGGATAAGTCATCAGCACACTACTGTCTGTGATGGGCAGCTTAAAAGATGCACATTTTTCCTGAGGGGTGTGGCATCCTTGGGTACATCGCGGGGATGGGCAGGATCCAAAACGTGTAATGTTTCAGAATATGGTGGGCACGGGGCCATCCAAAACGTTTATCCAGCTGGATAACGTTTGCATGTGCTTACTGAACACATCTATCTTCCTGATTTTGGCCCGTGAGCATGTCCAGGCCCACAGATGCAAAATTAGGGGTAAAGGGGGCCCATTTTGATTTAGAGGTGTCTGCGCATCGGACATGCATAGTTTGATCTGTGATCCCTACCACCTCCCTAGTGAGATATAATGGAGAGAGTGACTGAAAAGTGTGATTTAAGTCATTGACACAATGATTTGCAGCAAACCAATAATCCACAAGAGGTGTTCCCAAGCTCTTAGCAACAAGGCAACTCCATTGTTCATCTAAGGGCAAACAAATCTTCTGTTTTGTTCACCCAGCCTACAGTAATGGGCATAGACATATGATGAAACCTGGAACGATGAAACCTGGAAACAACACAAGCACTGGCAGGTCAAATGCAAGGCATTGATAAAGAAGGCAAAGAGAGAATTTGAGAAGAAGCTTGCTGCGGAAGCAAAAACGCGAAATAAAGATTTTTTCAAGTACATTCGTAGCAAAAAACCTGTGAGAGAGTCAGTTGGACCATTAGATGATAGAGGAGTTAAAGGGGCACTAAGAGGCGACAAGGTGATAGCGGAGAGACTGAATGAATTCTTTGCTTCGGTCTTTACTGAGGAAGATGTAGGGATGTTACCCATGACTGAAGTGGTATTTAAAAGGTGCGGAAGAATTGAAGGAAATATCGATACATCGAGAAGATGTATTACAACTATTAGATAAACTGAAGAGTAGCAAATCACCTGGGCCGGATGGTATACATCCAAGGGTGTTGAAAGAACTGAAATATGAGATTGCAGACCTGCTATTAGTAATCTGTGAACTATCATTAAAATCATCTCTAATACCTGAAGATTGGCGGATTGCCAATGTAACACCAATTTTTAAAAAGGGTTTGAGGGGTGATCCGGGAAACTACAGACCGGTGAGCCTCACGTCAGTACCTGGAAAAATGGTAGAAACCATCATAAAGAATAAAATTACTCAGCATGTTAGATAGTCATGGCCTAATGGGAGACAGCCAACATGGCTTTAGACAAGGAAGATCTTGTCTTACTAATCTGTTATGTTTTTTTGAAAGTGTGAATAAACAGGTGGACAAAGGTGAGTCGGTTGATATAGTGTATCTGGACTTTCAGAAAGCCTTTGACAAGGTCCCTCATCAGAGACCTTTGGCAAAACTAAAGAGTCATGGGATAGGAGGCAGTGTACTACTGTGGATCAGGAACTGGTTAAAAGATAGAAAGCAGAGGGTAGGGCTAAATGGCCAATTTTCCCAATGGAGAAAGGTGAATAGTGGTGTACCCCAGGGATCTGTGCTGAGTCCGCTGCTTTTTGACATATTCATAAATGACCTGGAAAGTGGAATAACGAGTGAGGTTATCAAATTTGCAGATGACACAAAACTATTTAAAGTTGTTAAAAAACCAAAGAGGATTGTGGAAAATTGCAAGAGGATCTTGATAAATTGGAAGACTGGGCATCAAAATGGCAGATGAAATTTAATGTGGGCAAGTGCAAAGTTATGCACCTAGGGAAGAACAACCCAAACTATGGTTACACGATGCAAGGTTCCACATTAGGAACCACCACCATTCAGGAAAAAGATTTAGGCGTCATTGTGGATAACATGTTAAAACCCTCGGCCCAGTATGCAGCGGCAGCCAAGAGAGCAAATAGAATGCTAGGTATCATAAGGAAAGGAATGGAAAATAAAACAAAAGATATTATGCCTCTATACCGTTCCATGGTGAGACCGCACCTTGAATACTGTGTGCAATTCTGGTCACCGTATCTTAAAAAGGATATAGCGTTATTAGAAAAGGTTCAGAGAAGAGCCACCAAAATGGCAAAGGGGATGGAAGGATACTCCTATGAAGAAAGGCTAAAAAGGTTAGGGCTCTTTAACCTGGAAAAGAGACGGCTGAGGGGAGATATGATAGAAGTCTATAAATTCATGAACGGAGTGGAACGGGTAAATGTAGATCGACTGTTTACATTATCAGAATATAGGAAGACTAGGGGACATGCAATGAAGCTACAGAGTAAACTATTTAAGACTAATAAAAGAAAATATTTTTTCACTCAACGTGTAATCAAGCTCTGGAATTTGTTACCGGAGGATGTAGTAAAGGCTGTTAGTGTAGCTGGTTTTAAAAAAGGTTTAGACAAGTTCCTGGAGGAAAGGTCCATAAACCATTATTAAGAAGGGACCCAGGATATCAATGCTTGACCTAGTGCAAGCATTGCAGAACCTGTGTCTTTTGGGGAAACTGCTAGGTACGTATGATCTAGATTGGCCATTGTTGGAAACAGGATACTGGGCTTGATGGACCTTGGTCTGACCCATTATGGCATATCTTATGTTCCTATGGTACAGTAAATCGCATAGTTTGATTTACAGTTTGTGCATTCATGAACCTTGCTTTTAACTTTAGTAACAGTTCCCAAATAGAACCTTCAAAAGTAGAAGAAAACTATCCACGTTGACCACATGCATTAGTCTGATTGGGTGGGGGTTTGGGGAAAAGACCATTTTGGGATGTTTTCTGAGGGGGCAAGAATGGTTCTGCAGGGAGGGGGGGCTTGATTGGTGGGATGGGCGATATAGGGAGGGTGTTGACATATCACAGCCACACTACCAGCAACCCTGTAGCATGGCTGCACATAATGTCACTTCTTGAGGCGACCTTAGATGCAGCCACACTATCAAATGTCATGACAACTAGCACACCACAATATCCTGTGTACTAGCTGTCACGAGCTGACATGCCCACGCTCTGTCCCAATACTACCCTGTGGCACACTATGCAGATAGCATGAGGTCACTTTAACATGTGCACTGTTAATGTGGGTCAGTAAATGCTGAATAGCTCATGCTTGAGCCCGTGTTAACAGTGTTGCTTAGTACATATACATCTTTGAATACTGTGCACAATTCTAGTTGCCAAAAAGATATAGCAAAATTCGAAAAGGTACAGAGAAAAGTAAACAAAATGATAAAGGGGATGGAAGGGCTCTTCTATGAAGAAATGCTAAAGAGGTTAGGGCTCTTCTGGTTGGAACTGAGGAGAGATATGATAAAATCCTAAGTAGAGCTTAACGAGTAAAGGTGAAGTGATCGTTTGCTTTTTTAGAAAAATACAAAGACACGGGGGTCAAGCCATGAAGTGTATTTACTTATTTAACAGAGTTACAGAGTAGTAAAGCTAAACCCAAAAGGAGAAATATGTTTTCACTCAATACACTCGTTGTTGGAGGATGTGATAAAACATTTAGCATAGCTGGGTTTGAAAAGCGTTTGGACACGTTCCTGAAAATAAATTCAAAAGACTTCTTAGGGAAGACCTGGGGGAAACCACTGCTTATTTCTGAGTGTAAGTAGCACTGTTGAAAACAGCATACTGGGTTTACTGGATCTTTGGTCTGACCCTGTATGACAATTCTTTACCCTACACTATGTATTCTCTTTTTTAATCATTTCCCAATCCACAATAGAATATTGCCTCATATCTAATGACTTTTTAATTTCCTCAGCATTTTGTCAAATGTATTCTAAAAATCCAGATACATTATTGGAAGGTATTTTAGAAGCCCTATCCATGTGTTGGACATCTGAAAATGGGCCCTTAGACGTGCAAATCATGGAGATATCCCCAGGGCCATTTTAGAAGCTGGGTATAGAGACATTTGCAATGCGAGAATGTCCATATAGCACAAGGGCGTGGTGGAGACATTCCCTGGACAAAGCAACGGAGATATATGTCACAGTTTGATTTCAGAAAGGCACAAGCATGCCTGGCCCTGGTTGGTGAGATGTCCATGCTTTGTCTGCTCCTGACCATACATAAGGTGAAAATAAATGCTCTTTTCACGGATGTAACTCTTCCAGGGGAAAGTACATAACACACATACACCGCCACACTTATTTCCTGCGCAAAGAAATCTGGGCGTAAATACAAACTGCAAACATACAGCATTACTGGCCCACCACTGCAAGTCTGAACAGCTGAAATGGCAGATCGGGATGTGTAAATCTCATGGTTGAGTTCCCCCCCCCCATTCTGCAATGCCCCTGCCAAGCACGTTCAAGTGCACATACCCAGCCTTGCACCTGCTCATGGCCCGCCACCATAACCTGTTACATTCATTTTTCGTGGTTGTGATGGAGCAGTTTCAGAAGGCACTTATACATGCCTCCCTTCTCTGCTGCCACCACTCCAATTTTTGGACATTCGGCACTGGACATTCCAGATTCTAACTAGACATCCCTTTTAAAATGCCACTTTATATCAACTGGGCCATCTGCATTTGCATGTTTATTCATGCCTTAAAAGAAATGTAGCAAATTGGTGAGGTAAGAATTCTCTTGGCTAAATCCATGCTGACTTTATGCCATTTAAACCATGTCTTTTGTTTCATTCAGTAATTTTTTGTTCTTCATAATAATTTCAATCTTTTTACTTGGCACTTGCATCGGGCTTACCAGTTTAGTTTCCCTTATCACCACTGGAACCCTTTTGAAAAATTAGTATTGGACATCATTCAATCTGCAGGTACAGAGACAATTTCATGACAGATAACATGAGGAAAGATCTACAAAAGCTGGAAGATTGGTCTAATGCTTGGTAGTTAAGATTTAATGTGAAGAAGTGCAGTGGAGGAGTAGCCTAGTGATTGGGGCAGGGTACTTCAGGCCGGAAGATCGGGGGTTCAAATCCCACTAGAGGACAGCAACCTTGGACCGGAAGGACTGGGGTTTCTGGTCCCACAGGTACTCCTTGTGGTCTTGTGCAAGCCACTTAACCCTCCATAGCCCATGTTCCCTGTAAAATAGTTATCTCCAAGTTATAGTGCCCTGTTCAATGTAATTTCAGTTTGTTCATTGTAAACCACCTTGATATCATGAAAGGCGGTATATAAGAAATGTTAAATAAATAAAATGCACTTGGGAAGAAGAAATCCAAGGGAATTAATTGTATGCGATAGGGGGCGAGAGGTTGGTGTGCACAGATCAGGAGAAGGACCTTGGAGTAATTGTTTCTGAGGATCTCAAGGCGGCAAAACAGTGTGACAGGGCAGTGGCAAAAGCCAGAAGGATGCTGGATTGCATACAAAGAGGAATTACCAGCAGAAAAGAAGAGGTACTAATGCCACTGTACAAGTCGCTGGTGAGACCTCACTTGGACTATTGTGTTCAATTTTGGAGACCGTATCTCACAAAGGATATAAAAAGACTGGAAACGGTTCAGAGGAAGGCGACCAAAATGATTTGGAGCCTGCACCAGAAGACTTATGAGAAGAGGCTTGAAGACCTAAATATGTACACTCTGGAGGAGAGGAGGGACTGGAGAGATGATTCAGACCTTTAAATACTTAGAGAAATAATGAACAAACCAACCTCTTCCAAAGATGGGGAAGCTGTAAAACTAGAGGGCATAACATGAAGCTGCAAGGGGGTAAATTGAAAGGCAATGTCAGGAAATACTTTTTCACTGAAAGGGTGGTGGATGCTTGGAATGTCCTCCTGCTTGAAGTGGTGGGGGCAAATACAGCGACAGAATTCAAAATGGCATGGGACAGACATAGTGGATCCCTTATAGCAACAGGACAAAATTAAAACAAACATAACTATCTCTTATATCTCAACAAATAGGGGTGACCTACATGGAGTGGTGGGTATAGCCCTAAACAAAGGCATGGGGAGGGGTGACCTTCACAGAGTGGCAGGTGCACCTACTATTGCTGCCTTGTTGGGCAGACTAGATGGAGCATACTGGTCTTTATCTGTCATCATATGCTATGTTATTATTACAGATTTGATAGTCTATATGCAATTATATTTTTCCATTCTTTCAGCACTCTGGAGTGTGCACCATCTGGTCCAGGTGATTTGCTACTCTTTAGTTTGTTGATTGGCTATTATATCCTCTATATTCACAGAGGTTTGTTTCAGTTCTGCCAAATCAACCCTGTTAAAATACCATTTCTGGCATGGGTAATTCCCTTACATCTTCCTCAACACTAAAGCAAAGAAATCATTTAGTCTCACTGCTATGGCCTTATTCTCCTTGAGTGCCCTTTCTACCCCATGTTCATCTAATGGTCCAACTGATTCCTACACAGGCTTCTTGCTTTGAATGTACCTGAAGAAGTTTTTATTATAGAGTTTATTATAGAGCTTGACTCTGCGGCAAGCTTCTTTTCAAATTCCCTTGACTTGACAGTGCTTATGCTGTAAAAACTAGAGGACATACGATGAAACTGCAAGGCAGTAAACTTAAAAGAAACATAAGGAAATGGGGGGCGGAGCTTGGCTGGCGAGCAAGATGGCAGCTTGATCCCCGAGCTCCCTGCAATCCTGCTATAAATCCTGCACTCCCCCGCTGCTACTGGAGTCTTTCCCCCATTCCATGCCTGGTACGAGGGAAGGGATGGCTGCAGTTAAATCCGGCAAGTTAGATTTCAGCTCCCCCGGCTCTGGCGGTACGAAACGGCAGAAGCCAGACCCGCCCTCCCCGCAGAAGGCAGCTGGGCCCAGAGAGCACATGGACGCGATGCAGGAGCTGCTCACGGAGATCCGAGCGGTCCGCGGGCTCGTAGAGGCCAACAGAGCAACGCTCTCCGGAGTACAAGCTGATATCGTGGAGTTAAAGGAACTGAAAGAGCAGCTCGTGGGCCTTGCGGAGAAAATCTCGCGTGTGGAAAGCCAGGTAGAATGCCATGAAGAGCGTTTAAAACTTACCCTGGTCAATAGTAAACGCATTGCGTTATTGGAGCGCAACCTGGAGGACTTAAACAATCGCACCCGTCGCAATAACGTGCGCATTATCGGAGTGCCCGAGGGCGCTGAAGCGGGTAACATGCTGGCCTTCCTGTCTGCGCAATTGCCGAAGCTTCTCCGTCTGGATTTTAGCCCCCCTCTGGAATTTGAAAGAGCGCACCGGGTTCCTTTGCACGCCGGGCCGCAGGCTAAACAACCGAGGCCTATTATACTGCGAGTGCTGCGACACCAACAGGCCTTGCAAATCATGTCGGCTGCAAAGGCCTTGGCGCCGATCAACTTTGAGGGGCGGAATATTTCCTTTTTCCCTGACTTCAGCAAGGGGACTGTAGAGAGAAGACGGCAGATGTTGGCTCTTCGTCCAAGGCTACAACACCTTCAGGCGCGTTATGGCCTCTTCGCTCCGGCGCGTTTTCGGGTGACTCTACACAATCAAACGCGTACGTTTGAGGATCCTCAGTTATTGCTTCAATTCGTGGAAGAACAGGAAGCCATGCTGATGCGTTGATCCAGAGTGTTGTCTTTTTGGGCTCCCAGACTGTCGCTGTGCTCGGTGCTCTTCAGAGGCTCTATGGAGGCCTTGTGGAGGCGAAGGGACATTTTTGTTTTTCTTTTTTTTTTGCTCTTGTTCTCCATTCCTTTTGACTTGCGGACCTTGTGCTCTGATGATTCCAGGTCCTGTGTTTGCAGGATGGCCCCGGATTGGGGGGCCCGGTTGAGCTCTGCGGGGGGCATGGGGCATGGAATTTATGTTATGTGGTACCCATCGGGTAATTGACTGAGGCTCATGACCATTGGGGCTGTCTCCTTGTGGCTCCCTCCTGTCCTCTGTTCCCCTTAGTGCCCTCCCCTGGGCTCTCTTCCTGTCCCCGGTCCTCTTCGGTCTTCCTTAGGTAGTTGATTGGGGTGTGTATGCGTGTCGGGTGGGAGGGGGGGGGTTGTACTTTTGTGAGTGTGCATGCGTGTGGGTCGCGGGGGGAATGTGAGTGTGGATAGGTATGAATGAGTCCCGGGATGGGGTGGGGGATTTGATCATGATTCTGATTCTGCAGTGTGGGGGGGGGGGAGTGCGTGTGGGGTATCCGGGCGGTGGGGGGGTTAAGCTGTAGCCTTGTTCGGGATGGTTCTCCCATACAGTTTTAGTCTTACGGTTGGGTTGGGGCTTTACTGGTTTACTTGGGATGGGGTATGGTTTATTGAGGGGTCTGGGTCCACCTGGTTGATTGTTCTGTACTCTGTCACGTCAAGTATGTTAATAATTGTGTGCTCTGGGATCACTTAATTTTATGTCACTGAACGTAAAGGGAATCAATAACCCCATGAAGAGGAACAAGATCTTGCTCTATTGCAGAAAGGTACGGGCTGACGTTGTTCTGCTCCAAGAGACCCGCCTACCGTCAGAGGAGGCACATAAGTTGGGTGGGGGGCAGTATCAGTTGATCGGGGTAGCCGGGGCTTGTCATAAGAAAAATGGGGTGCTTATCATGGCCCGGAAAACTCTCCAGCCGGTTGTTGAAATGACTCGGGCGGATCCACGGGGGAGATGGGTGAAAACTCGTCTACGCATACGAGACCAGACTTTTGTTATAATGAATGTATACGGCTCGAACGTTGACGATGTTTCCTTTTTCCACGAGATTGCGGGGGAGTTACAAGACCTTAGTCATGCTAGGCTTGTTCTAGGTGGTGACTTTAACCTAGTGCTGGACCCTCTCATTGATCGTCAATCTTATCGTTCGGTTAGGACCAGCCGAGCGGCCAATGTGCTCAATAGTATGGCCCAGGAGCTGGATTAAGTAGATGTCTGGCGTTTGCTACACCCCTCGCAGAAGGAGTTTTCCTTCTATTCCCTCCCGCACGGGTCACACTCCGGGATTGATTTCTTTTTGATCTCCCGGGCTCTTGTGGCTCAAGTGGAAGATGCACAAATTGGGGCGTGCACAGTCTCAGATCACGCGGCTGTTTTCCTTTCTTTTCTACCTGATCCTTCTCCTGATAGGAGCTCAGGGTGGTTCTTTCAGAGATCTCTACTCTTGGATCCGGACTTCTGTGCATTTCTGCGGGGTGTTATTAAAGAATACTTTTTGGTGAACCCTCCCGAGGCAACTTCTGGTTGGGCATGGTGGGAGGCTTTTAAGGCCTCCCTGCGCGCTAGAATCACCAGTTTTGCCATTGGGGTGGAAAGACGTCGAAAGCTTGTCTTGAGTGAGCTAGAGTCCCAAATTCGGGCGGGAGAGCGCCTGTTGCGAAAGAAAGTGGATCCGTGTGTTTTGTTGCGGTTACAGAAACTTAGGTATCAGTTCAATAACATCTTAAGTATGGAAGCTGAAAAGTTGTCCCAGGCTTCTAAAGCACGCTTCTATAGGGAACAAAACAAGGCGGGTAGGCTGCTGGCAACTACTTTGGCCCCCAAGGCAGAGAAGGCTAAAGTGGCTGCTCTCCAGCAGAGTAACCAGACTTTGCTCACAAAAACCCCGGAGATAGCCGACGCCTTCAGAGCCTTTTATGCTGGCTTGTATAGTTCGGAGGTGGGGAAGAATGGGGAGGAATGCGATGCATTCCTGGAACACATCCCCCATCCTAGTCTCACGGCCCAACAGGCGCTGGATTTGGATGTTCCCTTCTCTTTGGGTGAGCTTCGCTTTGCTCTTAAGGCGGCTAAAAGAGGTAAGGCCGCAGGCCCGGATGGTATTCCCATAGAACTCTATCAGGTGTTTCAAGGGGAGCTTTTGCCTTTTCTACGTCAGTATTTTCAGCTTCTGCAAGACCAGGCGCCCGTAGTGGGGGGGGTTTCAGTGAGGCCACGATTGTGGTATTACCAAAGCCGGGTAGAGATGCCCTTAAGGTGGAGAATTATAGGCCGATCTCCCTCTTAAATGCGGACTACAAGCTGTTCGCGACTGTCTTGGCCAATAGGCTGGCGAAGGTATCGGCTGATCTGATTCACCCTGATCAATGTGGCTTTATGCCCGGGAGGGCGACGTCGGATAATGCCCGGTTGCTACTAGATATCCTGGCCGTCTCAGAGCAAGTTGGATCCCCTTTGGTGGGGATCTCCTTGGACGCAGAAAAGGCCTTTGACCGGCTTGAGTGGGTCTTTCTATTTAGGGTCCTGCGTTGGTTTGGATTCGGAGAGGGTTTCATCCGTTGTATTCAGGTGCTCTACTCTTCCCCACGGGCTCGTATCCTTGTGGACGGGCTTCTGTCTGCCCCCTTCTCTTTATTCCAGGGGACCCGGCAAGGCTGTCCCTTATCGCCGATTCTCTTCAATCTGGCTTTGGAGCCGCTAGGGCTATTAATCCGGCATTCAGAGAAGGTGAGGGGTGTTTGGATCGGGGATCTTCAGGTTAAGCTCGCAGCTTACGCGGATGACCTGTTGCTCTTTTCTCAACCCAGCTCTCTAGATGAGATTCTGAGGGTCATAGGCCACTACTCAAAAGTGTCTGGCTATAAAATAAACTGGTCGAAGTCTGTTGCCTTCCCCATTAACAGAGTCACGTTTTCGGAGGCTGTAAAGGACTTTCCTTTCGTCTGGGAAAAGAGGGCGGTCAAGTATCTAGGTGTGCGTTTTTGTAGCTCTCTCGAAGAGACTTTTCATCTTAACTGTAAGCAGATTGAGGATATAATCCAGACGTTTACGACCAAGTGGTCGCCGTTACATCTATCATGGTGGGGCCGTATGGAGTCTATCAAGATGGTCCTCGCTCCCAAAATAAACTATATTCTAGAGATGCTGCCGACTTCCTTCCCTCAGAAGGTGTACAAGGGCTGGGAGAGACAACTAGTGGCCTTTTTGTGGCAAGGGAAGCCCTCTAGGATAGCTCTCAGTAAGTTAAAGGCGACTAAAGACAGGGGGGGGGTAAACTTTCCGGATTTTCGTAGGTACCACCTGGCATTCTTGCTTAAACAAGGGGCGTTGTGGTGCCCCCGCGAGTGTGGGGGATCGTGTCCAGTCTGGGTAGAGGTGGAAAGGCGGCTAGTAGAGCTGATCCTCTTGGATCTTCTGATTGGCATGGCATGCCCGTCATCCTCCCCTGCTTTGGCAATAATAGTGGCGACCCAAGGGGCATTTCAACACCTGGCTGGAGTAATGGGTTCAGAAAACTCGGTGTCCCATCGGATGCCGATTTGGTGGAATCCTCGATTCAAGATTGGCCGCAAATCCTTTGGGTGGCGGCAATGGCAAGCCAAAGGTATCTGGACAATCGGGCAGTTGCTTCAGGACGGGCGGTGGAAACCCTGGGATAGGTTGCAAAAGGAATTCTCGCTGCTTCCTATGTGTCAGTTTCAATGGATTCAACTAGTAAGCTGTTTATCCTCAGTGGGGGTGTCTAACCGGTGCCTGGCCCCGACCTGGGGTTTGTATGAGCTGGCCCTCTCATACTCTAGAAAGGCTGGTGTAGCCTCTAGGTTTTATGCATACTTGAGGGAGGGCAGCCCTTCTGTACCGGCGGGCGGTGGCAATTGGGAGTTGGACTTAGGTGTATCAATCTCCTCTCAAGACTGGTTGCTCCTGTGGTCTAGGGTCAGCAGGGTCTCTAAAGCAGCCGCCATAACGCAGTCCTTATTCTTCTTGCTCCATCGTGCTATTATCACTCCTAATCGGCTCTCCAGATGGAAGCCCGATTCTGGCAACATGTGCTGGTCTTGTTCTCTCGGTCCTGGTACCTATAAACATATGTTTTTTGATTGCCTTTACGTACATTCTTTTTGGCTCCTTGTCTGGGATAGGATACAACAGATCTTGTGCTTTCAGTCTCCCTGTACTTGGCAGGTAGTGATCCTGCGCTCTTCCGCAAGTGGCCTTCCTGATTTGAAAGGAAAGCATTTTCTGTTGGACTTTTTAGTTGCCATAGCTCTGAAGCACATCTTGGTATGTTGGAAGGATTCCAGTAGACTGGATGTCCACCATTGGTGGAATATGGTGTGCCTCTATGCCAGCTATGAGAAGGCGCAGGATCATGCTGCTATCATTAGCGGGCGCAGGGGTAATCATGTGGGGGGGTTCTGGGTTGGATAAGTGGCGATGTTTAGATGACTATGTCGCAAAAGCTAGAGTGTGTGTGTGAGAGTTCACTTTGTACTGTGGGGATTTGGCTCTACTGCTCCCATTGTATCTGGGTAGCTATGCATGAGAGGTGTCTTGCTAGTGCTCGCCATGGAGATGCATAGCCTACAGGGGATGGGATTGTGTTGCTGGTGGGGGTGGGGGAGGGGCGGTTTCTTTGGGTTTGTTTTACTGTATTTGTATGTTTGTATGTTAAAATTTTAAATAAAAGATTTAAAAAAAAAAAAAAAGAAACATAAGGAAATACTCTTTCACTGAAAGGATGGGCGATGCTTGGAATGCCCTCCCAATGAAGGTGCAGTGGGAAATACAGTGATGGAATTCAAAATGGCATGGGACAGGCACAGTGGATCCCTTTATAGCAAGAGGCTAGGCCATGTGTTCTTTTTCTGTCATCATATTTCTATAGGATGAAATCAATGCAAACTTAAATATTGTTTTATATTTCAATAAATAGAGGGGGGTTGACCTGCACAGAGCAGCAGTTATAACCATTCTAGTCATCATACTGGTCTTTATCTGCCATCAAATAATATGTTCCTATGCTCCTATTTTCTTCATTTGGATCCTTAGTCCATTTTTAAAAAAATGTTCCTGTGATTGTAATAGCCTCTTTCACCTCATATTTTAACCATACTGGCTATTTGACTTTCCTTACACCTCTTAATGCATGAAATGCATCTGGTCTGGTTTTCTAAGATGGTATTTTTGAACATCAGCGCCTGATGTAAACTCTTAACCTTTGCAGCTGCTCCTTTTAAGTTTTTTTTTCCCTAAGCATTTGCCTCATTTTGTCCATCTCCTTTTTGAAAGTTAAGTGATAACACAATAGGTTCCCTTAGTATGCTCAGTGCAGTTATTAAGTCAATTTCTCACTATTGCAAAGGTTTCCCAACAATATTACCTTTCACAAATCCTATGTTCCATTAAGGACGAGGTCTAAAATAGCTTCCCCTCTAGTTAGTTCCAGAACCAGCTGCTCTATGAAACAGTCATTCATTTCATCTAGGAAGTTTACCTCTAGCATATCCATATGCGACACTTATCCAATCAATATTGGGGTAATTGAAATAGCCATTCTTATTCTGTTTTCAAAATTTGTTAGCTTCCTCAAATTCTGTTAACATTTTATCGTCTGTGTTCATTCTGGCCTGTTGAGCAATAGTATTCTTTCATAATAATTCTTATTCCCTTCATGCACGGAATTTCCATCCATATAGATTCCACAGTGCATTCTGTTTCCTGCAAAAATTGTATTCTGTTTGACTCAATACCCCCTAACATAAACAGCAGTGGTCAACAATATTGGCACACTTGCATTTTAGGTATGCTGTGTACAATATCTTGAGAAATAATTGAATATATATTCCAATTGTCTCCTCATCATACTATTTTAATAGTATGTTCAAAGGTATACAAAAAAAATGTCCGTGCAACTTAGATTTAGTAATTTCTGAGAAAAAAAAACAAAAATATGAACTGGACAGGATTAATGGTACCCTTCACTAGTATTTGGTTGCACAACCCTTAGCAGTGATGACAGACTTCAAATGTTTCTTGTAGCCATCTATAAGTTTCATACATCTGTCTGCTGGTAGTTTCTCCCACTTGTCAACTGCGATTTGTTCCAGCTCATGAATGTTTTCAGGATTCCTTTTACCCAGGGCCGGCCCGTCCATTGAGCAAGAATGTTTTTTGCACAGGGCCCCGCGTTTCAGGGGGCCCCGCGCAAAGAACATTCTGCTTTTTTTTTTTTTTAATTACATTTTTAAAAAAACCCTGTCTCTGGCTGCTGCCGCTGCCGCGTCCGTTGCAGCAGCGGCAGAATGGAGTGTCCCGCGGGGCCCCCTCTCCTCGTTGAGCCCTCTGCAAGGGCTTTCAGATTCGCGAAGGGAGAGTGCTCCCTCGCGTCTCTGTAAAGCCCGCAAAGGCTAATGGGAAATTTCCCATCAGCCCCTCGCGTCTAAAGGGGCAGATGGGAAATTTCCCATTAGCCCCTGCGGGCTTTACAGAGACGCGAGGGAGCACTCTCCCTTCGCGAATCTGAAAGCCCTTGCAGAGGGCTCAACGAGGAGTGGGGGCCCCGCGGGACACTCCATTCTGCCGCTGCTGCGACGGACGCGGCAGCGGCAGCAGCTAGAGCCAGGTTGTTGTTTTTTTTAAATTTGCCAGAAGGGAAGAGAAGGGAAGGGAAGGGGGGGTTGGGTTAAGACTGGTAATGGGCTGGGGGGCTGATGGAGGCTGTCTGGAAATGTGCTGGGGGGGGTTAGGACTGGAAATGTGCTGGGAGGGGGGTTAGGACTGGAAATGTGCTGGGGGGGGTTAGGACTGGAAATGTTCTGGGGGGTTAGGACTGGAAATGTGCTGGGGGGGGGTTAGGACTGCTAATGGGCTGGGGCTGATGGAGGCTGACTGGAAATGGGGTGAGGGGGGGTTAGGACTGGAAATGGGCTGGGGGGGTTAAGACTGCTAATGGGCTGGGGCTGATGGAGGCTGACTGGAAATGTGCTGGGGAGGGGGGTTAGGACTGGAAATGTGCTGGGGGGGGTTAGGACTGGAAATGTGCTGGGGGGGGGTTAGGACTGCTAATGGGCTGGGGCTGATGGAGGCTGACTGGAAATGGGGTGAGGGGGGGGGTTAGGACTGGAAATGGGCTGGGGGGGAGGTTAGGACTGGAAATGGGCTGGGGGGTTAAGACTGCTAATGGGCTGGGGCTGATGGAGGCTGACTGGAAATGGGGTGGGGGGGGGTTAGGACTGGAAATGGGCTGGGGGGGTTAGGACTGGAAATGGGCTAGGGGGGTTAAGACTGGTAATGGGCTGGGGGTTGATGGAGGCTGACTGGAAATGGGGTGATGGGGGGTTAGGACTGGAAATGGGCTGTGGGGTGGTTAAGAATGGAAATGGGCTGTGGGCTGATGGGGGCTGTCTGGAAATAGAGTGATGGGGGGTTAGGATTGCTAATGGGCTATGGGGGGTTAGGACTGCTAATGGGCTATGGGGGCGCTAGGACAGGAAATGGGCTGATGGGGAGGGGTTAGGACTTGAGGTGGGCTGATGTGGTTAGGACTGGTAATGGGCTGTGGGCTGATGGGGGGGTTAGGACTGGCAATGGGCTATGGGGGGCTGACTGGAAATGGGCTGATGGGGTTAAGACTGGAAGTGGGCTGATGGGGGGGGTTAGGACTGGTAATGGGTTATAGGGGGGGCTTAAACTGAAAATGGGTTGATGGGGGGCTAGGACTGGTAATGGGTTGGGGATTGCTATGACTGGAAATGGACTGAGTGGACGGGGAGGCTTGAACTGCAAATAGCTGATGGGGAGGGAGCTTGGAATGGAAATGGGCTGTGAGGGAAGGGAGCTAGGACTGAAAATGGGCTGATGGAGCAGCTAGGATAGGACTGGAAATGGGCTGTTGGGGGGGAGCTAAGATTGGAAATGGGCTGTGGTGGGGGCTTGAATTGAAATGGACTCATGGAGGGGCTAGAACTGGAAGTAGGCTCATGGGGGGGCTTGGACTGGAATTGGGCTGAGTGGAGGGGAGCTAGGATTTGACATGGGCTGATGGTGGGGCTAGGAAATGACTAGAAATGGGCTGATGGGGGGCTAGGATTGGAAATGAGCTGATGAAGGGACTCAGACTGAAAATGGATGGGGGAGCTAGGACTGGAAATGGGTTGATGGGGGGCTAGGACTGGAAATGGGCTGATGCAGGGACTAGAAGGGAATGGATGCTGGGTGAGACTGGAACTAGAAGGGAGCTGATGTTGAGGGAGGATTAGAATGGGATGGGGCTGGGAGAGTAAAATGGAGAGGGGAAAAATATTTTGTGTGGGAGGGATGAAAAATCTACAATTGGCCGGGTATTGGGAGAGTAAGTGGGGATTGAGGATGGAGGGGTAAAATTTGTGTGGATGAAATAAGAATGAGGAAAGAGCAAAAGGAGAAAGATTAGTATGTTAAAGCAGATGTAGAGAGAGAGGATGGAAAGAAAACTAGAAGAGAGAAGAAAGGACAAATGGACAGCAGACGATGGAGAGTTAGCAGAAAACATGAAGAAACCAGAAGAAAGTGGCTGGAGCAATTGCAACTGAAAAAACAATGCACAAAAGGTAGAAAGATATCTCTTTATTTTGAATTTATTAACTGGAATATGAAAGCTCTGGGAAATGTGCATCATTAACGTCTGCGCTTTGTTTGGTACAAGAGGAAATTGATTTATAGTTTTATTTCTACAGTGTTGTTGTACATTCCAAGTTTGGCTTTTGGGGTTCCCAGTTTAATTATTGCCTTCCTGTTTCTAAATTGCGATTCCTTGTTTGGTGATGGTCTATGTTCTGCATGTGTAACTGAGCTGAGGTATTCTGTTTATGTAATTCCTATTTGACATTGCCACTTGTTCTCTTTCCCCAGTATTCTCTGAAATGTACTGGTTTAATATTTGCAGTGTTTCCTTTTGATAGGTAGGGTCTGGTGCTTTGTGAGTCCTGGTAATGCTGTCAGGATACAGCGGGTTTGCTATGGGTTCTAAATGGGCAGCGTTTGTAGTAGTTCCTAATGTGCCTGGCGGTTGGCACTGGATTATAGTAATGTAGAAATCTTTTAGTCTTTCTTT
The DNA here is from genome assembly GCA_033557465.1 of Ichthyophis bannanicus. Lineage (NCBI taxonomy): Eukaryota > Metazoa > Chordata > Amphibia > Gymnophiona > Ichthyophiidae > Ichthyophis > Ichthyophis bannanicus. The sequence goes on along the minus strand of CM066049.1, from coordinate 77,649,142 downwards.
ATCCATACACTCATTAAGAGACATGTTTACTAAAAGTTAGTGAATGGTAACATTATGCAAATATTTATGCAAATAAGACCACTTATGCAAATGAGGCCCCGCACTGAGTCTCCGCACATGGCCCCGCACCCCCCTTGGGCCGCCCCTGCTTTTACCAATGGCAGATTTCAGCTCTTTCCAAAGGTTTTTGATTGGACTGAGATCAAGACTCATTGCTGGCCAGTTTAAAACAGTTCATTTTTTCCTTTTTAACCATTGTTTCATACTTTTGAATGTATGTTTCAGTCATTGTCCTGCTGGAAGACCCATGACCTTTCACCTAGACCTACCTTTCTGACACTAGGTAGCACATTTTGTCCAAGTTAGTTACTCTTTAACATATGTTATTTGTAATTTAGTTACCCTGTTAAAACTGTACATTTCCCCCAGTCATTTCAATTTGATTTAAACCCAAGGGGTCTAAGCTTATCCACCCCAAGAGACCAAAACATATCTAGTACACCTGCTCGTTTATGTAAAATGTATATATGTATATATGTAATTAGTGCCCTTATCCTCAAATGTATATAAGTATTCATGTATATATGTAATTAGTGCCCATATCCTCAAACAGAACCCGCTTGTGTGATGTGCCTACCCTCCGAATCAACGTGTACGCACCCCAAATTTTACTGTACTGATTTGACAGTTCTCCTTATGTAATCAGACCGCTGCTGATCGCTGGAAGTAGCGGTATATAAATGTTTGTCAAATAAATAAATAAATAAATAAAAAAATGTAAACCATGCTGATGCTGAATAGTGCAGTATATAAGAAAAATAAATAAATAAATAAATAAAAATGCCTTGGTAGTCCTCTGACTTAATGATTCCTTTAATTTGTTACAAGCCTCCAGTTCCTGAGACAGTAAAACAACCCCACAACATTATGGAAAATAGAAATTACACGTACCTGATAATTGTTGTTCCTTGAGGAACTACAGTTTAGTCCGCCACCTCCGGGGTAGTGCACCTCCTCCTGCAGCTTGGAGACTGCGCATGTCAAAATCGTGACATCACTGGATATAGCCTGCTGGTCTCTCCCATCAGCCCCCAGTGAACTATTGACAAAGCAGACTCAAAAGAGCAACAAATAAGTAGCTATCACATTAAATTCAACCTTAAACTCAACCGAACGTATAACCTGACGTGTTTAACCACCAAACGTCTGCTCCACTCTATGCCTAGCCAAGAACAAGAGAGAGAAGAATAGACAGAAAAGAAAGATGAAGAATAGAGTCAATTAAGACCCAATTAAATGTTCTACTCACCTGAACTTCTCTTGCACGTCTCCCAACTGAACAGCTCCTGTAAACCAATCCATCCCCGGGCAGGAATGAGGACTAAACTGTAGTTCCTCAAGGAACAACAATTACCAGGTAAATGTAATTTCTATTTCCTTATCGTTCCTACAGTTTAGTCCTTCACCTCTGGGATGTATCAGAGCAGTAATCATTGGAAGGGACCTTTCCAGCTGGAGCGCAACACCGCCGACCTGAAACGGGCATCGATCGCCGCCAGGACATCCAGGCGGTAGTGCTTACTGAAAGTATGAAGTGAAGACCAGGTGGCCGCTCTACAAATCTCCACCGGTGGAACCAAACTGTGTTCCACCCAAGATGCCACTTGCACTCTAGTAGAGTGAGCTCTTAAGCCTTCTAGCACTGGACGACCTTATTTATTTTATTTATTTATTACAAGTTCTTATATACCGCACTATTCGGCATCAGCGCGGTTTACATTATAACATAAAGACCATAACAACAAGCTGTTTGGTTTACATCGAACAGGAGTACAAACTTGGAGAACCGGGGTAAACTATATACATGAGATAATTACATAGAACAGAATAGAGTCTTAATAATATCAAGAACGGCATGGTGTGTTCATGAGTGGGTCACTTCCTCTGGTTCAATTGCTGGTAGGGTAGTATTGAAGGAAGAGGTGGTATTTGAGTGCCTTCCTGAACTGGAGTAGGTCAGTAATGGCCCTTATGTCGGAGGGTAGAGCGTTCCAGCATTTGGGTACATAGAAACTGAAGGCTCTGTTTGAGGTTGTCATGTTGCACTTTGTCAACGCCTTCGAGGTTGTCAGTAGGTTTACGGCTGTTGTTCTTCTGGATCTGTTGGGGGGTACAGTGTGAATCAGATCTGTGAGTGAGGAGGATGAGATACCCTTGATTGCCTTGAATGATAGGACTAGGGTTTTAAAGATGCAACGGATATGCTGATGCAATTGCCTCCCTAACCCATCTGGAAATGGAAGCTTTTGCAGCTGCTTCCCCATTGTGGGGACCTCTGAACACCACAAATAGATGGTCCGACTTGCAAAACGTTTCCAAGACTTTTAAATACTGCCGCAGAACCCTTTTTATATCTAATCAACGTAAACTACGGTCTGAAACGTTCCCCTCCGCTGAGTTCAAAGTAGAAAGACAGACCGTTTGGTTTAGGTGAAAACGGAGACACTACCTTTGGTAAAAATGACAGCACCGGTCGTAACAGCACATTTTCCCTGGAAAAGGAAAAAAACGGCTCTCGACATGACAGTGCCTGCAACTCCGAAATTCATCTCACTGAACAGATGGCAACCAAAAACACCATCTTTAAGGTTAGATCCTTAACCGACACCTGGTGTAAAGGCTCAAATGGTTCCTTAGCTAACACTCCTAAAATCAAGTTGAGATCCCACGGCGGGACTGTGATTCTACATGAAGGCCGCAGCCGGGATACTGCCTTAAGAAAACGCAAGACATCTGTGTGTGAACCTAGAGCCACTCCCTGAACTTCGCCTCTAGGATGATAGGGCTGCTAACTGAACTCTCAGGGAACTGGGTGCCAGCCCCTTATCAAAACCATCTTGCAGAAAATGTAACACCAAGGGGACGGATACTGTAGCCCCGTGTACTTGCCTCCATGAGCACCAGCCCTCAAAAATACACCATATGCGCACAAATGCTAGAGACGTGGACTTTTCCTTGCTTGAAGTAAAGTAGCGATGACTGCTCCTGAGTACCCTTTCTTCCTCAACCTTGCCCTTTCAATGGCCATACCGTAAGCGAGAACCGATCCACCTGAGGCATTTGAAGCGGACTCTGTAGCAACAGATTCTCCAATGCTGGTAACCTCCAGGGATTCCTGTTGAGCAGCTAAATGAGATCGGTGTACCACAGGTGCCGTGGCCAGTCCGGGGCCACCAACAATACCTTCCCCCGATGAGCTTTGATGCGCTGCACCACTCGACCTATGAGCGCCCATGGCAGGAAGACACAGAGGAGACCTGACGACGGCCAATTTTGTAACAGGGCGTCGATTCCTTCCGACATCCTCTCTCGCCATCTGCTGAAAAAATGACCTGTCTTTGCTGACTGAAAGGTTGCCATGAGATCCATTATCGGCGGTCCCCATCTTCAAACTATCTGCGCAAACACCTCTGGATGTAACTCCCATTCTCCGGCATCCACTCAGACCCTGCTGAGAAAATCTGCCATCACATTGTCCTTCCCTGTAATGTGTGCCGCCGAGATCGCTGGCAGTCGATGCTCTACCCAAGAGAACAGTGCCTCTGCTTCTTCTTCCATGGCCACACTTCCTGTACCGCCCTGTCAGTTGATGTAGGCCACCGTCATGGAGTTGTTGGACAGCACTCGAACCGTCTGACCTGTCACTGCAGCTTCGAATGTTTGCAACGCTAGGCAGACCGCTCTCATTTCTAGCCGATTGACCATTCGCTCTCTTGACCAGTCCAAGTGCCCTGCGTGAAGAGATCTCCGCAATGAGCTCCCCATCCCACAAGACTTGCATCCATCAGCAAGGGCAGCCACTCCAGCAGTTGGAGAGGCATTCCAGCCTCCAGCGATCCTGGGAGCAGCCACCACTGCAGGGACTGTCTGACCCGAAGTGGACAGGGGAGCTGTTTGTTCAGTGAGTCGGACTGATGCGACCAACGGCGGAGCAGTGCTCTCTGTAATGGCTGGATGTGGAATCTGGCCCATGGGATCACCTCCAAGGTCACCGCCATTGTCCCCAGCACACGAAGATAACTCCACGCAGTGGGCGCCGGAGCGGACCTGAACTTGCGCACCAACTGTCGAAGCACTTGTACATGACGAGTCGGCAGAAACACCGCTCCTTTCTGAGTGTTGAACCGTAACCTAGATATTCGAGATTCTGGGATGGCACCAATCGGCTCTTGGTCGAATTGACCACCCAGCCAAGACTTTGTAGCAACTTCACCACCTTGTTGGTAACTCGCATGCTCTCGGCCTTGGACTTCACCCGAATCAACCAATCGTCGAGATAAGGATGAACCAAAGCTCCTTCCTTTCGTAACACTACCGCTACCACCACCATGATCTTGGTGAAAGTCTGTGGGGTTGTCGCTAGACCAAATGGCAATGCTTGGAACTGATAATGTCCCCAAGGAAGAGCAAACCACAGAAACCTTTAATGAATTTCTCTGATTGGGATGTGCAAATATGCTTCCATGAGATCGAGAGACATCAAGTACTCCTTGGCGCACCGCCACAATGACCGACCTCAATGTTTCCATTCTGAAATGCAGTACTCGGAGACAGCGATTTACCCCTTTCAGATCCAGAATAGGCCGTAGAACGCCATCTTTCTTTGGCACCATGAAATAAATGGAGTAGCGCCCCGCTCCGTAGTCCGCTAGTGGAACCGGCATGACTGCTCCCAACTTCAATAGCCGATCTAACGTACGACGAATCGCCAGTGTTTTTTGTGGACCTTTGCAGGGAGACATCACCAATGAGTCTACCACCAGTCTTGCCAATTCCAGCGCATAACCATCGCGAATGATCTCCAACACCCACTGGTCGGACGTTATCTGGGTCCAGGCAGGAAGAAACTCCCGAAACCGCCCTCTGATCGGTTGGCCTCCCACCGGGACCCACCTCCTTTCATTGTGGTTTATGAGTTGTCACTGCGGACGCAGCTGCAAAACCTCTATTTGCTCCCCAAAACCCATGAAACCCCTGGGCTCTAGAAGCAAATCTGCCCCTTTGAAAAACCCCCAATCGAGAGGTATGAAATCTCCTGAAATCTCTAAAATGTTCCTGAAAGGCCAGCAAAGATTTCCCTTGTTTAGGTTTATCCTCCAGGAGCCTTCCACCCTTGACTCTCCTAAATCCTTAATCAGCTTGTCAAGATCTTCTCCAAACAACAACTTTCCTTTAAATGGAAGCTTACTGAGACGCGACTTAGAGGAGCCATCGGCCGCCCAATTCCTCAACCACAAGGATCTCCGTGCGGCCACCAACAAAGCCATACTGTTCGCCAGCGCTCTAATCAAGTCATAATACACATCAGCCAAATATGCCGAACCAGACTCTAGATGATCTAGCTCCCTTATGCTGTCCTGCTCTAGCTGCGGAGCCTGCCGCAAGTGCTGAGACAATCTGAGACGCGCTCTCCCCATCCAAGCTCCACAAATGGACGCCTGCAAGGATAAAGCATTAGCCTCAAATTATTGTTTCAATAAACCATCCACCTTTCTATCCTGTGCATCCTTTAAGGCTGCGCTACCTTCCACTGGAATAGTAGTCTTTTTTTGTGACCGCTGAGACAGCTGCATCCATCCGTGGGGAACAGAACCTCTCCTTGTCATTATCTGCCAAGGGATAGAACCTGTTCATAGCCCTGACCCCTCTTAGTCCAACTTCGGGCTGATCCCACTCCTCCTGGATCATCCAATCTACCACCCGGTGAACGGGGAACACTACCTGGGATTGTCTCACTGCTTGAATGATGGGATCTTCCACTTCTTCCTCTTCCATCGGCTGTGCCATAGAGAGATTTAGCGCCTGTAGGGATTCTGTTATAAGTGCTATCAGTTCCTCCTTCCGGAATACCCAAATAATTTTTGCCTGATCTTCAGGCTCAGGGATTTCTCCTTCCTCCAATTCATCCACTCCAGTCTCGAGTTCTATGTCAGCCTCATCTGTCTCGTGCCACTCCAAATCTGGAGAACGGTCACGAGACCTCCCCCTCTTCGGGGCCCTCGGGGAAACATCACCCTGCTCTCCAGCTCAGAATTGTTGCATAGGCTGCGCCAGGGGCAGTGGCTAAGGCAACTTCCTTTGATGCCGCAAACAGAAGGTCTGATGCATGATTAACACAAAATCCGGGCAGAAATCCCCCAGCTGCGGCCCAGCACTGACCATAGGCAATGTACTTGAAAGACCTGTGATGCCTCTTGAGAGGACCCTGGCGGCGTGACCAGCAGTGTCTCTTCTGCGGATGCAGCCAGTGGACTCCGGGAGTCTGACACCACAGTATTCTCCATCTGCTGCTCCACGCTGGTAGAGACAGAAGCACAGCCGCGGCAGATGCCGGTGTCAGCAACTGTGTCTCTGCGGGTACCGCAGACCACACACTGTGGCCACAATTACATCAGCTGAATCCCCACCCACAAGTCAGGTGGAAGAAGAAGCCATATCGTTTATTTATCTATTTTTTTTTAAATGTTAAAATGAAGTCTTAAACAAAAATAACTAACCTAGTCCCAGAAAACCCCGAGCAATTAAAGGTAACCAAAAACCAAATAAAAAGGAATTAAATTAAAGTAAGCTGTATCCAAATAAATTAAAACACAAAAGAACGCCTTCTTCCTATGTTTTCCCCCAAGGGTGGGCCGCTGCAGCTTCTGCCATGCGGCACCAAATGGAAGCAGAAAATGGCGCCAATTCTCATCGGGGATTTGGCGCCAAACTGCAAGGTAACGTTTTCGCGCCCGAAGGCCTTACCTGTGGCGCATCAACTCAGGAGGAATGCTGCTCTCTCTGTGCACAGTGCGGCCCTCAAACTGCAATGCTGCCGATGCGGTGAGGGCTGCTCCTACTGCTGCAGCAGTCCAATTCACCACCGGAAAATAAACTGTCACCGCTTGCACCCCGATAGAAAAGGGAGAGTGCCGGTGCAGCCCGCGGAGCTCTCCCCCGTACAGTCCAGGGGGAGAGATTCCAATCGGAGCAGTGATGGACACGAAGACAGTCAAATGAGAGAAGGCTAGGAGGGAGCTGCTTTTTTAAGGTACAGGACCTTAATTTAAGGAGCTAAAACAAATTACTATAAAGTAAGGGAAAATCACTAAAGTAATTAAAGAAATGAAACCATTAAAATGGAAATGAACAAACATTGTCAATTTAAATCAGAAACAAGGTAATTTAAGGGATAGAAGTCTAAACCCTAACTAATGTGCTCCTTATCTTTTCCTCAAGTGAGCCCAGCACACCTATGCTCACTACATTCTCCTGCTGAATGGAAACTGCACACACTGGGGGCTGATGGGAGAGGACCAGCAGGCTATATCCAATGATGTCACAATTTTGACATGCCCAGTCTCCAAGCTGCAGGAGGAGGTGCACTACCCCGGAGGTAGAGGACTAAACTGTAGGAACGATAAGGAACGCCACCATATTTAACTGTAGGAAGGGTGTTATTTTTCCTTATAAGTTTCATTTCTTTACCTGTAAATATATCGCTGGTCTGTACTGCCAAATAGTTCAAGTTTGGTTTCATCTGTCCACAGAACATTTTCCCAGGTGGTTTCTCATGGGTTTGGGCAAAGATCAGGCGTGTCTTTGAGCAGTGGAGTTCTCCTTGGTCTTCGCCCATGGAGTCCTTCTTTGTTTAGTACATGGTATATTTTGCAGGGTGAAACCATCACTCCAGATTGCTCCAGGTGATCCTTAAGCTCTTTGGATGTTGTATGTAATGTATGTGAACTGTAGACATACGATTCCCAAGGTCTTTGTAGATGGCCTTTTACCCCTTTGAAGTTTGATGTTTGATGATAATGGTTTTTCTGATGGCCTCAGGAAGCTCTCTTGTCTTCACCATTGCAAAAATGGAACAGGGGTGAATGTGGCCATTTTAAACATTAGAGCCATCATTCATTGGTTGATTGAAGTCATGTGAGTACTGACAATTGATCACAAATGTGTCTAATTTTACAGCAATGGGAATGTGGTTCTTCTGTTCAAACTAATTTGTATTGTTTATAAGGGTACCAATAATCATGTCTTGGCAATGTTTTTATACTAATTTCCTACTATTTCCTTTTTTAATTGGACTTGTTTTATTTAATTTGTTTATATGTCAAATATGTGTGCATATATAGACCAGAGGCATTTTACAGGCCACTCTTTTTTTTTATCAGATCTTGGACATTAAGAGGTTGAACTGCAAGGGTGCCAATATTGTTGACCACAACTGTAGCACCACCAATTTGATCTAGCATCTCATTGCAATATAATTTATATGCTGATAGCCCAGTATCACACTAGTTATTCTATCTACCTCTTCGTTCAGTGCTATATATTTTAAGTCTCCTGTCCTATTTTAAGGCTTTTAGCATTTGAATGTTTTCCAAGTATGTTTTTTGTTTATATTTACAACCTGTTTAGCAATAATCTGCCATCTTTCAACTCGGGCTGTTCTTTACTTAAAAGCATCTGGTCTACTTTTAACTCTATTGCAGCCAGCCATTCTTGGGATACCATAACTTCCCTCTTTTGATAGTATTCTTCAACCCAAAGTTCTGGTTTAAAAGCTGCTCTATTTGCTTTGCAAATGTTAGTGCCAGTACCTGGTCCTATCCTTGTTAAAGTGGAACCCATCTTTTTGGAATGGATTTCCCCTTCCCCAGAATATTACCCAGTTTGTAACAAATCCAATACCTCTTTCCTGCACCATTGTCTCAGCCACACAGTGATACTCCAGAGCTCTTGGGCCCTGTAGATGGAACGAGAAGCCTTTTTGAGAATGCCATTTCAGAGGTTCTGGATTTCAACTTTCTACCTAAAAGCCTAAATTTAGCTTCCAGAATCTCTTTCCTGCATTTTCCTATGTCATTGGCACCCACTAGGGTTGCCAACTTTTTGAAAGAGAAAAACCTGCCACCTGTGGCTTGTCACGCTCCGCCCATGCCCACCCCTACCCCATCCTTTCCCTGCCCCCTGCCCCGTCCTTACTCCTCCTCCTGTCCCTGAAAAAATTGCAGAAATGGCAATGTGCAAACTGAACAAGCAAGACTTCTACAAATTCTTAAGCAGAAATTCTATACTGACAGAATACGCAGCATTGGTTGTACACACACACACACACACAATACAGACAGGTCTTCATCAAGAAATGAGCACAAAACAAAAAGAGAAATATATAGACAAAAATTAAACTGAAACCCCAAGACAGACAGACTCTGCATGCAGTGCAATATCAGATAAATAAGAGATGCAGTTCCCCATACAGTGTAAAATATAAAGGTAGTACAAAGTTCAATCATTAAATTGAAAATAAAATTATTTTTTCTACCTTTGTCGTCGGACCATTTTATTCTCTGATCATGCTGGTTCCAATCTGAGGCTTCCATTTTCCCATCTTCTCTTAGCTCGTTTCCTATGGTCTATAGTCCATCTGCCATTTCTTGTCTCCCTTTCTTTTCTTAACTTCTTTCCATCAGCCTACTTCGCTCCTTTCACCTTGCTGCACCTTACGCCTGGAACAGTCTACCTCTGTCTGTACGCCAAGCACCCTCCCTGGCCCTCTTCAAATCCAGATTGAAGACCCACCTCTTCACTATCGCTTTCAGATCCTGACGTCTATCCTTTATCTCAACCTGACTCCCATCAATTTTCATGACCGAATTGTAACGACCATATTGTGCTTTGCACCAAATTGACCAATGCTCTGTATTGTTTCGACTTAATTGTAAGCTTGTACGAGCACGACTCTTGCATTTTTGCCTGTACAGTGCTGCATGCGTGGTGCCATATAAGTGTTAAATAGTAGTAGTAGTAGTCCCAGTGCCCCTCCCCATTGCCCAGTCACTTACAAGTATCATTCCCAGATGTCAGCTCCCTTTCAGCCCCCTCCTTACCTCCTTTGTCAGCTCCTTTCAAGCCACCTCCTTCCCCCCTTTTTCAGCTCTCTTCCAGCCCTCACCATCCACCTGTCAGTTACTTCTGCCACCTCTTTCCTGTTGCAGCCACTGCTGCTTCACCCCTCCCCCCTTAGTGCTGGTTCACCCCTCCCCCTTAGTGCTGGTTCACTCACCTCTCCTCTCAGTGCTGGTTCACTCACCCCCCACCCCGTGCCGGTTCACTCACCCCCCACCCCGTGCCGGTTCACTCACCCCCCCCTCAGTGCTGGTTCACTCACCCCCCCCCTCAGTGCTGGTTCACTCCCCCTCCCCCATCTCAGTGCTGGTTCACTCCCACACCCCCCTCCAGTGCTGGTTCACTCCCACACCCCCCTCCAGTGCTGGTTCACTCCCACACACACACACACTCTGTAAAAAGCAGAAGCAGCGGCTTCAGAAGGGGGTTCTGAAGCCGCTGCTTCTGCTTTTTACAGAGCAGCGGCTGCAATAAACTTATTTTGAAAACTAAAAACAACCTGTGAGGAGCGCTCCAGTTATCGCAGCACCCGAGGAAGTGATGTCATAGGGGGCGGGCTCCTCACAGGTTGTATTCCCTTTTCAAATTAACTTTATTGCAGCCGCTGCTCTGTGAAAAGCAGAAGCAGCAGCTGTACTGCCACGGGGGATCGAGTTCGTGCCGCGGACTTCTGGAGTCGGGAGAAAAGCCAGTTTTTTGCTCTGGCCACTCAGGTCTTGCAGCCAGAGCACAAAACAGGCTTTTCAATGGACGGTTTTACATCTGTGCCAGCAGCCGGCCTGGCCAGACCGGCTAAAAACCAGCCGGTTGGCAACCCTAGTGCTCACAGGTATTAAGACAGCCAGCTCTTTGCCAACACTGTCCAAAAAATGCTGAGTCAGGACCCTTTGCCCTGCCTTTTCATGACGCAAGGCTTACCTCAGCAATGATGAAAAATCCAGTAGGAGGTAGGAGCAATCCTCATTTGCCTTTATCCTGGGCAGCCATTTTGAAAAATGATAGCTCCTGGTCTCTATTTCACATCATTGGGATAAGTGACAACGAAAGGGAAGCCAAGCAGGCATCCCAGTCCCAGCACTTTTTTTTTTTCCAGGGGACAGGAATTTTAAGGGAAGGATGGGTTTAGTGGGGCATATAGCATAGTTACTCACCTGTAACAGGTGATCTCCGGGAACAGCAGGAATAAGTCTTCACATATGGGGATCTTTGGTACCAACGGAGCCTGCGTAAGAACGCACCCAGCATCCAATAGGAAAGCTTTTGGGAGCATCGCACAGCACCTGCGTGCTGCCTTACCATTTTTCCAACTCTCCCTCTTTGGTTGAGTTTATAGCTGAGACCAAAGGAGAGAAGTAGACAAAGAGAGAGAGAAAGATAGAGACAACTCCTAGGGGAGGTGGGTGGGTGGGTTGTGAAGACTTATTCCTGCTGTTCCCGGAGATCACCTGTTACAGGTGAGTAACTACGCTATCTCCAGGAACAAGCAGGAATGTATTCTTCACATATGGGGACTCCCCAGCTGAGAGATGCCAGGGGATGACCCAAGCAAGCCGCGAACCCAAGGTGAGATGGGTCATGATGATGAAATGCTCAAAGAAATCAAGGAAGCTAACAAAAGTTACAGCGCAGTAATAATAATGGGTGATTTCAATTACCCTGGTATCGACTGGGTCAGTGTCACGGCAGGACATGCTAGGGAGATAAAGTTCCTAGATTACATAAATGACTGCTTCTTGGAGCAGCTGGTTCATGAACCGACCAGAGGGGAAGCCATATTAGACCTGGTCCTTAGTGGAACACAAGATCTAGTGCAAGAGATAAGGGTGTTGGGGCCACTTGGCAATAGTGATCATAGCATGATTGCCTTTGATTTAATTAGTGGAGGAGGGATAGTACGGAAATCCATAGTACTACCTTTTAACTTTCAAAAGGGAGACTATGATAAAATGAGGAAAATAGTTAAGAAAAAACTAAAAGGAGCAGTTGCAAAGGTTAAAGACTTACATCAAGCTTGGGTGTTGTTGAAAAATACTATCTTGGCAGCCCAGACCAGCTGTATTCCACGCTTTAAGAAAAGTGGAAGGAAGTCCAAAAAACTGCCAGCATGGTTTAAAGGTGAGGTCAGAGAGGCGGCAGTTGCCAAAAAAGCATCTTTCAGGAAATGGAAAAAAGAGCCAAACGATGAAACCTGAAAACAGCACAAGCACTGGCAAATCAAATGCAAGGCATTGATAAAGCAGGCATAGAGAGAATTTGAGAAGAAGCTTGCTGTGAAAGCAAAAAGGCAAAATAAAGATTTTTTCAAGTACATTCGCAGCAAAAGCCTGTGAGAGAGTCAGTTGGTCCATTAGATGATAGAGGAGTTAAAGGAGCACTAAGAGACGACAAGGCGATAGTGGAGAGACTGAATGAATTCTTTGCTTCGGTCTTTACTGAGGAAGATGTAGGGATGTTACCCATGACTGAAGTGGTATTTAAAGGTGCGGAAGAATTGAAGGAAATATCGATACATCGGGAAGATGTATTACAACTATTAGATAAACTAAAGAGTAGAAAATCACCTGGGTCGGATGGTATACATCCAAGGGTGTTGAAAGAACTGAAATATGAGACTGCAGACCTGCTATTAGTAATCTGTGAACTATCATTAAAATCATCTCTAATACCTGAAGATTGGAGGATCGCCAATGTAACACCAATTTTTAAAAAGGGTTCCAGGGGTGATCCGGGAAACTACAGACCGGTGAGCCTCACGTCAGTACCGGGAAAAATGGTAGAAACCATCATAAAGAATAAAATTACTCAGCATGTAGATAGTCATGGTCTAATTGGAGACAGCCAACATGGCTTTAGACAAGGAAGATCTTGTCTTACTAATCTGTTATGTTTTTTTGAAAGTGTGAATAAACAGGTGGACAAAGGTGAGTCGGTTGATATTGTGTATCTGGACTTTCAGAAAGCCTTTGACAAGGTCCCTCATCAGAGACTTTTGGCAAAACTAAAGAGTCATGGGATAGGAGGCAGTGTACTACTGCGAATCAAGAACTGGTTAAGAGATAGAAAGCAGAGGGTTGGGCTAAATGGCCAATTTTCCCAATGGAGAAAGGTGAATAGTGGTGTACCCCAGGGATCTGTGCTGGGTCCGCTGCTTTTTGACATATTCATAAATGACCTGGAAAGTGGAATAACGAGTGAGGTTATCAAATTTGCAGATGACACAAAACTATTTAAAGTTGTTAAAACCCAAGAGGATTGTGGAAAATTGCAAGAGGATCTTGATAAATTAGAAGACTGGGCATCAAAATGGCAGATGAAATTTAATGTGGACAAGTGCAAAGTTATGCACCTAGGGAAGAACAACCCAAACTATGGTTACACGATGCAAGGTTCCACATTAGGAACCACCACCCAGGAAAAAGATTTAGGCGGCATTGTGGATAACATGTTAAAACCCTCGGCCCAGTGTGCAGCGGCGGCCAAGAGAGCAAATAGAATGCTAGGTATCATAAGGAAAGGAATGGAAAATAAAACAAAAGATATTATAATGCCTCTATATCATTCCATGATGAGACCGCACCTTGAATATTGTGTGCAATTCTGGTCGCCGTATCTTAAAAAGGATATAGAGTTATTAGAAAAGGTTCGGAGAAGAGCCACCAAAATGGTAAAGGGGATGGAAGGATACTCCTATGAAGAAAGGCTAAAAAGGTTAGGGCTCTTTAACCTGGAAAAGAGACGGCTGAGGGGAGGTATGATAGAAGTCTATAAATTAATGGACGGAGTGGAACGGGTAAACGTAGGTTTACCTTATCAGAATATAGAAAGACTAGGGGACATGCAATGAAGCTACAGGGTAAACTATTTAAGACTAATAAAATATTTTTTCACTCGTGTAATCAAACTCTGGAATTTGTTACCGGAGGCTGTTAGTGTAGCTGGGTTTAAGAAAGGTTTGGACAAGTTCCTGGAGGAAAGGTCCATAAACCATTATTAAGAAGGGACCCAGGATATCAATGCTTGACCCAGTACAAGCATTGCGGAACCTGTGTCTTTTGGGGAAACTGCTAGGTACGTATGACCTAGATTGGCCACTGTTGGAAACAGGATACTGGGCTTGATGGACCTTGGTCTGACACAGTATGGCATATCTTATGTTCTTATGTTCATGCTTCCTCCCATGGATCTCTGGCATTGAAACCTGGGATGGCGGGTAGGAGTTGTACTAAGTCTGAAAGAGATGCTGGAGCACAGCCTTGCCAAATGAGGCATCCCAACGGGAATCCTTGTCTAAGCAATAGTGGGCTGTAAAGGTGTGTACCGAAGCCCAAGTGGCGGTTCTACAGAAGTCATCAATGGACACAGAATGAAGATTAGCCATTGAGGCTGCCATTGCTCTCACATTGTGAGCTGCGACATGGCCTTCGAGAGAAGGTCCCTTACTCTCATATGCAAAGGATTTGCAAGTTCTTTTGGAAACTGGAAGTCCCAAATGACTAGAATCAAAAGCAACAAAAAGCTGAGAAGATTTTCTATGTTGCTTAGTTCTTTGAAGATAAAAAGCCGAGGCTCTTTTACAATCTAAAGTATGAAGGTTCCTTTCTGCATTAGAGGCATGAGGCCTAGGGAAGAATACAGGAAGGTAAACCGCTTGGTTTAAATGAAAAGACAAAACCACCTTTGGCATAAAGTGAGGACGAGTCCTAAGAACTACCTTATCATGGTGAAATCTTGTGTAAGGAGGATCCGCCACTAAAGCCTGTAACTCGTTGATGCATCTTGCAGAAGTGAGGGCAACTAGGAAGATGACCTTCCATGAAAGAAATTTTAGAGCTGTAGTGGCTAAGGGCTCAAAGGGCAGTTTCATGAGCTGCCTGAGAACATAGATTTAGATCCCATGCCACCGGCGGTGGCTTAATGGGAGGTTTTGTTAAGAGTAGACCTCTCATAAATCTTGCTATGAGTGGATGAGAGGAAATAGGTTGTCCATCCATAGGTTTGCGAAAAGCAGCAATGGCACTAAGATGAACTCTTACTGAATTGGTTTTAAGACCAGAATCTGATAAATGGAGGAGATACTCCAGAAGCAATTCCACAGGCACTGTATGGGGGGGGGGGGGGGTTAAGTCCTCTTTGAGAACACCATACGGAGAATCTCTTCCACTTAAAATCATAGGATCGCCTTGTGGAAGGCTTCCTAGAAGCCACAAGGATATCCTTTACCTGTTGAGACAGGGTGATATCTGGGAATCCTAGGCTTTCAGTAACCAGGCCCTGAGGTGCAGGGACTGGGGAT
The DNA here is from genome assembly GCA_033557465.1 of Ichthyophis bannanicus. Classification (NCBI taxonomy): domain Eukaryota; kingdom Metazoa; phylum Chordata; class Amphibia; order Gymnophiona; family Ichthyophiidae; genus Ichthyophis; species Ichthyophis bannanicus. The sequence goes on along the minus strand of CM066049.1, from coordinate 77,633,892 downwards.
TCGGGTGTAATAGCGTCCCGTTCTCCTGGGAAAGAAGATCTGGAACAGATCACAACTACAGAGGTGTGGCTTGAGAGAGACGCAGAAGCAGGAGGATACCACATCTGCCATGGCTAACGTGGAGCTATGAGTATCATATGACCTCTGTCTCTCTGAAGCTTGAACAAAGTTTTGGGAATGAGTGGAATGGATGGGAAGGCATAGAGGAAGTCCCGACCCCAGTGGAGGAGGCAAGCATCCCTTGCCTGACAGTTCTGAGCTGGAATTCTGGAACAGAATCAGGGAAGTTTGGCATTCTGTGGACTTGCAAAGAGGTCTATATCTGGCGTTCCTCAGATTCGAAACACTCGAGCAAGCTGGTCTGAGTCCAGAGACCATTCGTGTGGCAGCAGTATTTGACTGAGTTTGTCTGCCCAAAGATTTTGAATGCCCGGAAGATATACCACTAGAAGGTGGATTTGAAACTCTCTGGTGAGGGCCCACAGTCGCAAAGCTTTGTTGCATAATGACAGAGAGCCTGTTCCGCCCTGCTTTGTTCACATAGAACATGGCTACTTGATTGTCGGTCTGGACCAGAACTGTCTTGTAGCTGAGATGGGCCTGAAAAACTCGGACAGCATGGAAAATGGCTCTGAGTTCTAGGAGGTTTATGTGAAGACAAGCCGCCTGTGGGGTCCAGAGACCCTGAGTTGATAGATCGTGAAAGTGAGCCCCCCAACCCAACTTGGACGCATCTGTTGTTAGGGTGGTTTGCCGTAGAGGCTGCTGGAAAGGAGAGCCCACGAGAAGGTTGTCCAGTGACTGCCACCATTGCAGGGACAAAATGAGATGTGGAGTTTCTCATTTTGCCTGTTAGCCGACCCGAGGCCTGTGTACACTGGAGAGGATAGGGTCCACTGGACTGCACGCATATGAAGGCTAGCATAGGGAACCACATGGACAGTGGATGCCATATGCCCCAGAAGTTGAAGCACCTCCTGAGCAGTCAGGAAGACTTTCATAGCTGCTTGGGAGGCCAGCTGTAGTATACAAAGACAACGTGGCTGTGGCAGGAAAGCCCTTGACTGCCTTGTGTCTAAACTAGAGACTGAGAAGGGGTGAGATGAGATTTTGGGAGATTTATGACCAGTCCCAAATACCAGAGGATTCGCATAGTGCGAGAAAGAGCGAAGCTGGCTTCTGGAGCTGTTGATGCTTGAATGAGCCAGTCGTCTAAGTAGGGGAAGACGAATATTCCTGGAGTTCTCAGGAATGCTGTTATTACTGCAATTCATTTTGTGAAGACTCTTGGGACGGAAGCCAGACCGAAGGGAAGAACCCTGTGTTGGAAGTGTCTTCCCTGGAAAAGGAATCTAAGGAATTTCCTGTGATCTGCATGGATGAGAATATGCGCATATGCATCCTTTAGATCTAGAGAATATAGCCAGTCCTGAATCTGAAAGTATGGCAGGAGTGTTCCGAGGGAGATCATCTTGAATTTTTCCCAGAACAGATAGGTGTTTAATTCTCCAAGGTCCAGAATAGGCCTGTGCCCCCCTGTTTTCTTTGGGATGAGAAAATAGGGGGAGTAGAACCCTGTACCCTGTTGGGATATGGGTACCTCTTCTATTGTTCTCTGAGCAAGAAGTGATGTGACCTCCTAACCCAAGAGATTCGTGGCAGGGACCTGAGAATTGAACTGTCTTATGATTGTTGGAGGGGCATGCTGTGAAAATGAAGTCTGTACCCCTCTCGTTCAATGGACAGGGTCCAGTTTTCTGATGTTATTTGTTGCCATCTTCTTTCAAAATGGCATAATCTCCCTTGGATGTTAAGGAGTTCTGGACCTTTCAGGGGCAGAAAGACTAAGTTCTCTAGGAAGGAGTCAAAGCCTCTGATGAGGCTGAATCTGCCGAATCGGTTGAGCTCTAGAAACATGTGGCTTCCTCTGTGCGGTCTGTTGCTGCCCCTTTTGAGGAACATGAACTGGACAGTGGCCCTGATGGGTGTAAGGTGGGTAAAACCGCTTTTTCTTGTTGAAAAAGGGTTTCGACTGACTTTTTCTTTGCTGGGCTGCCTGTAGACTTTGATAGTCTGTTCAAGGTAGTGTTTTCAGATTCAAACTGATTAGCCTTGTCTTGACAATCCTTGCCAAAGAAATTTTCTCCTGTGCAAGTCTGATGCCTGAAGCCAGGCAATACGACGTGCACCGATGGAAATAGCACAGGTTCTGCTAATGCATTCAAAGCAATCAAAGGTTGCACAGTTTACAAACTTAGACATCCAGGGCATGTTTGACCAGAGTAAGCAATTCTCCCCCCCCCCCCCCTTTTTGCCTCAGGGAGAAGAGGGCTCATGAGCTCCAAGTCTCCTGCAACTTCTTTGAGGAACATTCCCATATAGAGAATGTAGGAGCTAATCCTGGCTGCCAACATGGAGGACTGGAGACATCGACACCCAAAGGCATAGAGTGTCCTCGATTCACGGCCCGGAGGATTGGAAGAATGTGTTTTAGCACTCTTAATCCTACGCATCGCTGATTCCACTACCATTGAATGGTGTGGTAACAGTCTTTTGAAAGCCATGACAGCTTGGAACTCGGTACATGGGTATCGAGTCGTCCAGAATGTGGAGATACCGTTAAAGGAGTTTCGCACATTCTTAGTATAAGATCATGCAAGATTCTATGAATGGGCAGGGTAGCTGCCACTTCAAGAGCCTTAGGGTACTGAAGAATTCCTAATTCTTCTGCTCTGGGTTCCTTCTCTGGAGTCACCGTGATTGCAAGACCCCAAGCTAAATCACGTATAAAATCCTGGAAGGACATGTCTTCTGGAGGAGACATTCTGCACTGAGGAGAAGGAGATGGATCCTCTGGAAGGATAGCTCTGGTACCGGCAGAGTCAGAGTCATTGGAATCGGAGGATTCAAAGTATCTCTGCGCCTGGTGTTCCTGCAACGCACCGTACCGGTACTGCTTGAAGTCGGAATCGGGGTGTCTCAGTACCAGTCCATCGATACCTGAGATAGACTCAAGGCTCAGCATGGGAGGAGGCATACCCACTGAGGCACTCGGTACCGGTACCGGTGTCAGTACAGATACCTGTGGATCTATCTGTCGCGGTTTTAGCAGTACCGAAGCTGCTAAGAGGGCCGCTAGACTGCGTTTGATAGCGAGGATTCTCTGATCCATCTCTCCTGCCGATGCCTGGGTGTTGGTACCGGTGGAAGCGGCTACGACCCCAGAACATGGCACCAGTAGTTCTGCAGAGGTGGAAGCCTCTGGAAAATTCTGGAGCCCTGTTAATGCTTTGGAAACCGAGGCCTCCTGCTGGGGCTGTTTAGCCGGTGAACTTTCCTTGAGGGCAACGCCAATGGCATCTTGATACTTGGAAGGAGATCTACCCTTTGATGACCGGCCAGTCTTAGAAGACTTTTAGGTTTTGTTACCTGAGATCCATGGGAGGAAGATGAAGCCCTGGAAGACATCGATGCAACTGACATTGTATCTGCGGCAAAAAAGGTACCAAGTTTTGCAGCTCTGTTCTGCAGGCCCCTCTTGGTCATCTTTCTGCAGGAAAGACACTCCGATGCAGAACGGTCAGGACCTAAACACTTAAGACACCAGTCATGGGTGTCGGTGATGGATATGGTACTGCCACACTTAGAACATTTCTTGAAACCACTAGCTGATTTCTCCATGTTTGAAGAAAATTGGGCCTAGTGCCCAAAATGGTGCCTAGCACCAAGAGGGGAAAGGCCCCTGAAAGACAAAAATCTTTTAGAAAGCTAGGGTTTTTTTTTTGGGTTTTTTTAAAGAAGAAAAGAGAATCACCGGTAACGGTAGGTGTCGAATGAAGGCAGACGTGACCACAAAAAACAAAAGAATAAGGATACATTTTTCTGCGGTGACAGGGTATGCGTCCTGTCGGCTCTGCGGAAAATGAAGAATTGAAGAGGGATAGGTGGAAAGGTGGGAAGGCAGCACGCAGGCGCTGTGGGATGCTCCCAAAAGCTTTTCTATTGGATGCTGGGGAGCGTTCCTGCGCAGGCTCCGTCGGTATCGATACCCATATGTGAAGACTACATTCCTGCTTGTTGCTGGAGATTATTTTTTATACTGTAGCTCAGAATGAGGTAGGGGGAGGACTTTGCAGGCTTTTGACCACTGGGCATATAAGGTCTCCTTGGGAGCCTCTGACCCAGAGCTAACGGCCGATGTTGAGCAAAGGGGTATGTCTGAATCAATTCTGTGCACCTTCCGTTTATTTATTTGTTTAATACTCTTATATACCGCGCTATTCGACATCAGTGCGGTTTACATGGAACATCAAAGAAGTTTTACGGTGGGGGTTACACCGTAAATTACAGATAACAGGGAGATTAACTTGGATAACATGTTAACTATATACACAAAAGGCATAAGGCGGATACCCTATGTACATCACAATTGTGGAATGATTACCGGGAGGCTAAGGATCTGTGTTGCGTGTGGGGCACTTTGGCGTACCTACTTCAGGGTAGTACTTGAGGAAGAGGTGATGCTTCCGTTGCCAGGAACGTGTTCTGTTTGTACTCCTAATGTGTAAAAGTTCTGTTTTATACTGCTTTATCATTTCAGTCAAAGTGGTTTACATTGTAACTTAAACTTGGTAAATATACTTTAAACAGAGACATTGATAACTTGGATTTTTCTCAGGCAAGTGACTTGCCCAAGGCCACAAGAAGTGCTAAGGGGAATCAAACCAAGAAAGCAAACAGAATGCTAGGTATCATAAGGAAAGGGATGGAGAATAAAACAAAGGATATTATAATGCCTCTGTATCGCTCCATGGTACGACCGCACCTTGAATATTGTGTGCAATTCTGGGCACCGTATCTTAAAAAGGACATAGCGTTATTAGAAAAAGTACAGAGAAGAGCCACCAAATTGGTGAAGGGGATGGAAGGCTACTCCTATGAAGAGAGGCTAAAAAGGTTAGGGCTCTTTAGCCTGGAAAAGAGACGGCTGAGGGGAGATATGATAGAGGTCTATAAATTAATGAATGGAGTGGAACAGATAAACGTGGATCAATTGTTTACGCTATCAGAATATAGAAAGACTAGGGGACATGCAATGAAGCTACAGGGTAAACTATTTAAGACTAATACGAGAAAATATTTTTTCACTCAACGTGTAATCAAACTCTGGAATCTGTTACCGGAGGATGTGGTAAGGGCTGTTAGTATAGCTGGGTTTAAAAAAAGGTTTGGACAAGTTCCTGGAGGAAAGGTCCATAAACCACTATTAAAAAGGGACCCAGGATATCAATGCTTGACCCAGTACAAGCATTGTGGAACTTGTGTCTTTTGGGGAAACTGCTAGGTACGTATGACCTAGATTGGCCACTGTTGGAAACAGGATACTGGGCTTGATGGACCTCGGTCTGACCCAGTATGGCATGTCTTATGTTCTTATGTTCTTATGTTCTTAACCCTGGTTTCTTGGCTCCCAAGCCAGTGTTCTAAACATTAGGCTACTCCTCCCCTCAGGGTACTTAGCTATGGGATATAGATGAGCACAAATAAGTAAAAACTGCCACATACTCAGAATCTTTTCATCAGCCTTAAAGAGAAAATACAAAATAAAAAGGACATGTTCTATAATTCAAACTTGGTGGGCCAGGATAACCTTTGCTTCCTTCTTAATAGCGCTCTCTCTTTCTCTTTTCCCTCCCCAAATAGGCTCAGCAGGTATAACCTAGACAACTCCTTGAGCTGGCAAAGTTGAACTGTCTCTTTAAGTGCGCACACTGTGCCTTGTAGTGACAGCTGAGACAGGTGCCCCTGCATCAAGTGCCCTAATCAGGAGCTTTATCAGCCCAACTAACTTATAAACCAGGAGGAAAAAAGGCCACTGAATGAACAGTGCCAAAGCCTCTTCCTGGAAGGTGTATTATTAACTACAAATAGCTACTGGCATCCATCACACTCGTTGCTCATCGCATCAATGCTTCTGCTAAACTGAAGAGATTATTTCCCTGTAATTGCCTTCCACCGTTCATTCGCTAGCAGCCACAATTCATTTCCATTAACACTCAAGAGCACCAGTTCGCTTTTTTTTCCCACTCTTCCCCCATTTCACAAATTATGCATTTATGCATCCCCTGAACTATAGTAGATAATGCTTCCTTCCCTCGGATGTACTGCCCACATGTAAGTAAATAAAGGAGAGGAATACCAGGTACGTTGGAATTTTTCTGTGCTTTATTATAGGTTAGTCAGTCTAATTTGTATCCAAAAGGAAAAAAAAAAGAGCCACACCATGTTCTCTAATTATACAGAAAAAACTAAAACGAGGGGTAGGTGGGTAAAACAGTTGTTGAGGTTAAGAGGACAAGAGACAAACTCAGGGAGCCTTAGTGGATAATATGATAAGAGCAGAAAGCACAACCGAGCATTCATACTCGTTGATTCAACAGTGGGTGTTGGGACTACCAGACTGTATGGAAAGCTGTCTAGAGCACCGGCCCTCCAGGGTACCACTGCCGCCCCTCTCCAGATCTACAGCACAACTTAAACACTCAGCAATATGTGAACGTCCCGAGTAGTGAATTCCACTGGACTCACTTTCCCCATCTGGACCACTTGATTCCCATTATGACTTTAGCTCCTGAATCCACATCTCTCTGTCATCCTAACTATACCCCAGTTACATGGTTGAATGTTAAACGTTGAATGTAAATCCTAAGTCATGAAATAAGTTGATATATACCTATATAACATGTTCCCTGTAATGTTACGTTATGTTTCCAGTAAATTGCCTTGTTCATTGGAAATGTGGTATATAAGCCAAACAAAATAAATAAAAGTAGACATGGCAGAATGCTTATCTAAGGTGGTTCCTGTGCTTTACAATGTCTTCCGTTCCACCCCCCCCCCCCCACCGATGCAGACTTCAAAACCAGAAGTAGTGTTGGGGAGGTGGGGGCAGAAGAGACATCATAAAGCACAGGAACCAGGGGGGGGGCAGCGCTAGCAACCTGAGCTAAGCCCCCCTCCCTTTACTAAGCCACTGCGGCTGCAACAGGCCTCAGAGAGAGGCAACAATGGTGATGGGCGGGGCAGCAAGAAGGGCACTTTCAATCTTTGCACCAGCCCTGATGGCAAGGAATATAAAATATTTGAAAGCCCATCTTTCCGCTAGGATTTCTTGTAGCCAGGTTGTCCGACATACTGCAGTGACAGTACTGACTGAAATCTGGGTTTGTCTGGCAGGCTACAAGTTCTGTAATAACTACGAGGTAGAAGTCCTCTGGTAAAGCCTGATGCTCGCTGAGATATGTCTTTCTGGAAGGGGAATGCGAGGGGCCTTAAGAGGCTGGCTAGAAATTGAAACTGTATAGATTATAGTGTGAAGGCACTATAATCGCAGCTATGATTGTCTGATGAGCTGCGATTTCTCTACAGAACTAGAAATCCATGCAGAAATGCAGCCACTGACATAGAAGGCAAATTTAGAAGGCCTACCTGTATAGAAAGTTGTTGGCATGTGTAAATTGGTGTGCACATACACGTGGGGATTTCAGAAGAGGCACTACTTATAAGTAACAATTTAGAACGGCCGTATATGTGATTGCAGCAATGTCCCAGTGAAAAAAAATCTGCAAATCAATGTCAGTTTTAGAGGAGAAGGTGGGCAGGTGCAAGTCTGATGTAAAATCAACATCTCTCTTTATTTTATATCAAAGCAGCACTGGAATGCACAGGGGCTGAGCATTCACATACAACGATAGGAGCCGTTTTACAAAAATAAACACGGGAAGAATCGACACCAGAAACCTGTTAACTTGCACATGTATGCGATGGAATTTTACAACTGGCGTGTGTAAATGTGTATCTCTTGCAGATTTAGACATGAAAATGCTGCTAAATACAGAGGTCTCTATCTTGTGATTAAGAGAGGTCAATAAACATTGGGGATGAAGGAGGAGAGCCCCCCCCCCCTCCCCTTAATCTCCCTGTAAAGGGAAGAGGAAAAGGAGCACTTTTCAGGTGCATTTCACCAAAGCAATAGTGCCTATTGTGGAGACTGCAACTGTCTGCCAATATGCATATACTTGTCTGCGCTTCTGCAGACAAACCTATTCTAAGAACAAGCAGAAGGAAGGAGGGAGGCTGAAACTGAAGAGGGGAGTGGAGAAGTCAGGTCTTATTACCTGAAGATCAGTGACTGCCACTGGGGACCTGACTCCTGACAGCAGAAAGAGGGAAGAGATACTGTAGGCTTCAAGTAATGAAGGAATGATGAAAAGAAGAGAGATGGGAGGTGGGTATGGAATAGGGCTGTCAATTGGCTCCAGATTCGACCGACAGGTTGGATCCGGTTCTGGGTTTACGACAGTGCATGTAGGTTCTTGTAATCATGTTTATAGGGTGCAATAGAGGAATTAGAACTACAAGTCTATGCATGCAATGGGGTAAACCCAAAACTGGATCCAGCCTGCTGGGTGAATCTGGAGCCAGTTGGCAACCTTAGTATGGAAGGGTGATTCAAGGAGTGGAAAGAGGAGGCAAGGAGGGGGGATAAGTGCTAGGAGTAAGTGCAAATGGGAGGGAAGCACCACACATATGTGCATGCATACACACAGACATACAGGCACCTACGGACATGCACACAACTCAACACACATGCACACACAACATACACACTCACCCCTCAGTGCACACACACACACAGCCCCCCAACATACATACACACACAGAGCCCTTCAACACACATGTGCACACATGCCCAGAGCCCCCAACACATAGATACAGACACACACAGAACTCCATCAACATGCACACATGCACACATACACACACACACATCCCCTCAACATACACAGGCACATGCATGTGCCCACAGAACCCTCAACACACATACAGATCACCCCCAATACACACACAGAGCCTCCAACACACACACATAGCCCAATACATGCACATACATGCATATACAGAGCCCCCCCCCAAAGCAGACAGAAATGTATACACATAAGGTACGCTGAGTCCCTCAGCACACACTTATACCACCCGACACACACACCACATCCACCAACACTCATACCGCCTGATGCTCACACAGAACCTTTGACAGCCTACCTTTCGCATTGCCACAAGAAAAAGTTCCATTTTCCTTGTAGTAATAGATATGCACTTTCATACCATTGATTCACAGATGCATATGCACCTTCACATACAACATCAACTACTGCCAAGCTCTGTCCATCCAACCGGACCCACATTCACATATGCCCTGCCACTCTACTGAGAGACACTTTAGTATAACTGTGTCAACTGAGTCCGTCACAAACATGCCTGAGTCTGTAAACAGATGAAAGGGGAAATGAGCCTTTATGGCACACTGTGATTGAGTACTTTTCAATGTATTTATGTCAGAGAGTAGGTATAAGTCCAGATGTGGACGCACATAGATTTTGGTCCTGCCCAGGCCATGCCACTGACACATCCCTTCTCTTCCCCATGCAACACAGATGACACATGAACATCCACATGTAAAATGAGACCTTTTTAAATGGCCTTTTACATGTCAATGTGATCATACGGTATTTACACATGTAAATAGCAAGTACGGCTTATGGAATAACTCCCTACATGTGTAAATGCAGATGGTATGCAGAGGTTTGAAGGTGGTGTGTTCTAAGTGTGGTTTGAATCAGCGGCATTCCTACACACGTCACCCAGGGTGGGTATCACCCCAGTGCTGCTAGTGCCACCCCCAGCACACAGCACCATAATGCACGCCTCAAAGCCCAGCCAGTCCCACAGAGGCAGTGCAACAAACTTACCGTTAAGCTGGTTTGCCATGGTGCCTCATGCTGCCGTGGCCAATTGCTGTGCTCTCCCAGTCAAAGTCTCATGAATCGCGAAATTTCGGCTGGAAATGCAGAGCAGCCCCGTCAGTGCGGGGCACCACAGCAAACCACATTAATGGTAAGTTTGCCACATTGCCTCAGTGGGGCCACTTTCTTGGCTGGCACCTGGGGCAGACCACACCCACTGCCCCATCATTGGTACATCACTGGTTGGGGTGGACCTTTAGAGGGTAATTTTGTAAGGGGATGCCTAGTTAAAGTGCATTTTAAGGTCCCTATGTGAATCCTTTTTAATAAAGGCAATTTGTGCCCTATTTTCAGCTAAAGTTCTTTTGGAGCTTTAAAGTTGTGCTTCTAAATTTAAACCTGCCATTCATTTGCCTAGATTTATGGGCCTAATTTAGGTGCCTAGCACTGAAAATCAGTGTTAACCTGCTAACTTTTTTTCCACTCCCTAAATCCACTCCATTGCCACATTTTGTGCTCCTAAATTTAGGAGTTTAGAGAAATTTTAAGAAAATATTTAGGCACTCAGCCCTAGTAAACTTTCAAAGTGGCCAATATAGGAGCACAATTCTCAAAGTTAGGAGCATGAATTCTTTGCATATTGGGCCCTCAGATTTTATTTTTTAACCTATGAATCACTTCAGTTTTCAAAGTGACAAGTGGAATAGGTCTTGCAAAAACTGTGGAAAAGAAAAAGTAGAGTATTAAAGGTCAATATAAATTGTTCAATTCAAACATCACTAACTTAAATGGAATTTCACCTTAGGAGATAGTTGAATTTAATCAAAACAGATGATGCCCCTGGGTAGCAGAAAAGAAACTGCCATTGACACAAAGAGCTACACTATTGTTTAGGCCCACAGAAGCCGACATTAACTCTACAAAGATCCATTAATAGGGAGATGAGAGGTGCTCAACTTGCCACAATGCTGGCAGGAAACAGGAGGTACTAAGGCAGAAAAAGCATTATCCAGGAGGAGGAGGAAGAATTTATAGCACCACTAAATTAGACCAGGCCACAAAGGTCTTTCTACTTCAATTATCACTTCTACGGTCAATTCCCCTAGAGTTCTCCATTATTTCTCAACTTGCTACTTTATTTAAAAAAAGAATACTGTTCTGTCGGTTCTAACTTGACAGGTTTTGCTATTTTTAAAGAACTGAACAATACAGTCTCTCTACAGGGTGGCCCAAAAAAAGTAAGAACATCTCGTAGCATATAAGTTATTTAAAATTTCAAAAAGACAGATGTAAACGACTGACAAATTTAAAAAAAAATGGTGACTGGAAATTGTCAAAATAAAGACGTTATATAGCTAAAAAAGGTAAATAAGTAAACTATTTAAGCTTTTAATTTACGAGATGTTCTCACTTTTTTTGGGCCACCCTGTATACTATACTTTGCTGTAGGTCACCAAATAAATAATTCTTGAAATTATTTGGACTTCTTCCACAGAGAGAAAGAGAAGTCATCTGTGTCGTTAGGAGATGGATGAAGTAAACATGTCATTCACTTTGGGGAATGTTTACTAAGCTGATCTAATTGTTAACCCAGCAGATAGGCCCAGATAAAGCATGCTAACAGCACAGAAAAATGCAGATAGTGCAGAAAACGTCTGCACTATCTGCGTAAACTGCATTATCCGTGCAATAGGGTGGGGAATGGGCAGAGTGACTGTTTTCTGTGACACATGGTTACCATGTGTGTCAACAGTGCGCAGTAACCACCAAGGTCGCAGTGTCGGTGCAGATAATACCAGTTCAATGGGGTGGTGTTAGATGCATCCAAGGTGCTGTTGCATGACATGCTCTGCCCTTTCAGTATGGTATCCGCTGGGGAAATGCTCTGCCTGCCCCTAATAGATACTGCACAGCTTTTGTGGCTAATGCCATGGTGTTTGCACAAAAACGCCTTATTTGCTAAACTGCATTAGGTTTTTATAACTAACAGACCCCTCTATAGTTTTTGCTTTAAATAGAAAATGGTATCACCCTATGCAGGGTTGAAAGTAAACATCATCTCCGCTATCTTTGCTTTGTCGGAACGAGAGGTGTACAAACAATTCGAGGTTGAGCATCTCAGATATTTTTGCCCAATTCGTTCATCAAGAAAATTAGATTTCCCCTCTATCCACGGCGAAAGTCCATAAGATTTTTCCCAGCACACCAGTGAAAACTCTACAGCACATTCACACAAAAACAGGAGATGGATTCTAAAAATCAGATAGTCAATAGAAATTTCAATGAAGGATTCATAATAAATCCCAAAGACTAGAGAGGACATTTCAAAAATCACATTCTAAATCGCTATTAAATGCATAAAGCCATTTAAACTCACAGTTAATTTGAAAGTATGCCTTTTTTGTTTGTTTTATAGGAAATTTACTTCCTATTTTCTATCACATTATTTTTAAAGATTTGCACAACTGCACTCTGAACCCTAGCACAATTTGGAAAGAGAAAGGTTAGCATGTATTTTCTGATTCCCAATATTCCATTTACTTCTTATGGAAATAGGCTAACCCAATGAGCATATCTAAGAACTGAAGTGTGGCTTAGAATCCATAAATTATATGACTAGGAGGAAGGAGTTTTAAAAAGAAATCTATACAATGTCCACGATGTGGAGCTATTAGGATTGTGCATTCACAAGCACACATTCAGTTCACTTCTGTGCCTAAAACATTTGCTGCTGTTAGTTGATGCCGGCTCATGGCAACCCTCTGGATAGTTGTCCTAAACTGTGTTTGGTCTTCAGTCGGGTGGCTAATTGTTAATAGAGTGGCACCCATAGATGCTGTTATTGTATTGATCCATGTCATTGCTAGCCGCCGCCTTCTGCGTAGACCTTCAACCTTGCCAAGCATGATGTCTTTTTCTAATGATCTCTCCCTTCACATGATGTGTCCAAAGTATGAAAGTCAAAGTCGTCTTATCTAAACTTCAAAAGAAATTTTAGGTTTGATCTCCTCTAATATCGACTGGTTTCTTCTTTCGGGCAGTCCTTGGTTCTTCACCAGCACCATAATTCAAAGGCATCAATTTTCTTCCTGTCTTATTCATATGTTGCTGAAAATACTATGGCTTGGACATCTTGGGAATCTTTTCTCGGTCCTTCATAGCTATTCTGTAAGAGCAGTGTGTCGTCGGATTTCTTGCCTGCTTGTCATTTCTTTATTGATTATTGATCCAAGCAGGTTAAAGATGTCCACTATTTATATTTCTTCTCCATTAGCGATGAATGATTATGCCAGTTGTCAGGATCTTTATGTTCATTTTAAGATGCAGACTCATTTCAAGACTGTTTCTTGATCTTGAGAAGCAAATGTTTCAGATCATTTTCACTTTCAGCCAGTAATGTGGCATCATCAGCATAGCAAAGGTTGTTAATGAATTTCCACTAATCTTCCCACCTCAGTTGTCTTTGTATAGTCCTGCTTCTCTGATGATTTGTTCTGTACATAAATTAAACAGGTAGGGGGAAAGTATGCAGCCTTGTTGTATACCTTTGATGATTTTAAACCATTCTGTTTCTCCTTGTTCTGTTTGAACTGTTGCTTCTTGATCAATGTAAAGATTGCTTATGAGAACGATCAGGTGTTCTGGTATATCCATGCTTCTTGATGTGGCCCAGTGTTTCTCATGAAGTACGCTGTCAATGGCCTTGCTGTAGTCAATAAAACACATACAGCTGTGGTCAGCATTATTGGCACCCTCACATTTTAGGTATGTTGTATACAACATCTTGAGAAATTATTTCAAATATTCTATCTGCATGTCATCATCATATTTTACTAGTATGTTCAAAAGGTATACAACAAAACAAAATGATGTCAGCACAACTTAGACATACATAGTAATTTCTGAGAAAAAAAGCAAAAGATGACCTAGACAGGATTAATGGCACCCTTCACTAATATTTGGTTGTACAACCCTTGGCAGTGATGACAGCCTCCAAACATTTCTTGTAGCCGTCTATAAGTTTCATACATCTGTCTGCTGGTAGTTTCTCCCACTCTTGAACTGTGATTTGTTCCAGCTCATGAATGTTTCCAGGATTAATGTTACCAATGGCAGATTTCAGTTCTTTCCAAAGGTTTTTGATTGGATTGAAACTCATCGCTGGCCAGTTAAAAACAGTCCTTGTTCCTTTTTAACCATTCTTTTGTACTTTTGGATGTACGTTTTGGGTTATTGTCCTGCCGGAGGACCCATGACCTGACCCAGACCTAGCTTTTTGACACTAGGTAGCACATTTCACTCCAAAATATCTTGGTACTTCTTTGACTACTTTATTTATTATTTATTTAACCAGTTTTATATACCGTTTTTCTGCAAGGCAAAACGGTTTACATTGAACAATAAGGAACATTTACATGGAACAGTTAGAACTTGATTCCTTTAATATTCTCCAGGCCGCCAGTTCCTCAAGCAGCAAAACAGCCTCACAACATTAAGGAACCTCCACCATATTTAACTGTGGAAGGGTGTTTTTTTCCTTAAAAGCTTCATTTCTTCACCTGTAAATGTATCGCTAGTCTGCACTGCCAAAGAGTTGTTTCATCTGTCCACAGAACATTTTCCCAGAAGGATTGTGGTTTTGGACAAATATCAGGTATGCCTTTTTATGTCTGTATTTGAGCAGTGGGATCCTCCTTGGCCTTCATCCATGAAGTCCTTCTTTTTATTGTGTGGCATATGGTGCGGGTTGAAACCAATCACTCCAGATTTCTCCAGGTCAGCCTTAAGCTCTTTGGATGTTGTATGTGGTGTTTTTACAACAGTTCACACTTCTTGAATTAATTTTCCTCTTCACACAATATCCTGGGAGATTCTTGACAGTTCCATGAGCAGAAAACCTATTAACAACATTGTGAACTATAGAGACAGGTATCCCAAGAATTTGGAGATGGCCTCGTACCCCTTTGAAGTTTGATATTTGTTGATAATGGCTTTTCTGATGATCTCAGGCAGCTCTCTTATCTTCACCATTGTGAAAATGGAGCACAGAGTGAATGTGGCCTTTTAAAACATTAGAGCCATCATTCATTGGTTGATTGAAATCATGTGAGTACTGACAATTGATCACAGGTGCGTCTAATTTTATTGTAATGAAAATATAGCTCTCCTATTCAAACTGATATGAATTGTTTTTAAGGGTACCAATAATCAAGTCCTAGCTTTTATACCGTTTCCTAATATTTCCTTTTTTAATTGCTCTTGTTATATTTGATTCTTTTGTATGTCAGATGTGTGCATATATAGTCCAAAGCCATTTCACTGGCCACTTTTTTTTTTAGGAGATATTGGACATTAAGTGGTTGAACTGCAAGGGTACCAATAATGTTGACCATCATTGTAGATATTCTTTTGATATTCTTTGCCTTTTCAAGGATCCATTCACAATGATGTCTTGTTCCTTGGCCTTTCCTGAACCCTACTTGCACTTCAGGCGGGTATGGTTTTAGTCTCCAATGAATGATCTTTGGAATCTTACTGGCATGTAGGATCAGAGCGATTGTGTGATCGTTTCCAGTCAGTTGGATCACCTTTTTCAGTATTGTTATAAACACAGATCTTTTCCAGTCAGTTGGCCATGATGATGTCTTCCAAATTTCCTGGCAGAGCCTTGTAAGTACGGTAAGAGCCACATGTGGTTGCTATAATACTTCAATGGGAATGCCATCAACACTCGGTGCTTTGTTCTTTGATAGTGCTTTCAGTGCTGCTTCACTTCTTTTCATCACCAACAGTTCCTGATCACAAGGTACAAGTAGAAACGACAGTTGGTATACTTGATCTTTACGATGTGACGACTGTGTATTCTTTCCACCTTGTCTTGATCTTCTCAGCATCATTTAAGATGGATCCTTGAGAATCTTTAAGCATTCCAGTTCAAGGCTGGGATTTTCTCATTAACTCTCATAACTTTGGAAAAGTTTATCTTTTTGCTCTTGTTTCTGATTCTATTTCCTTGCATGCATCATTTAGCACTTTTCCTTGTCTCGTTCTCTGATTACCTCTTTCTTCTCTGGCTTTAGCTTCTCTGCACTTCTGGGCAATTTTCAGTTTCTTTTGTTATCTTTTTTGGCCATTTTTGCTTTTTCACCATGTGTAGAAACTTCTCACTTTCTTTGATCACAACTTTCTTGATGTCATTCCATAACTCTTCATCCATCATTTGTATCCAAAGCAGCATATTGATTTCATAGGCAGTCTTTAAATTCCGGTGGTATAATCTCAAGGTTATATTTTGCTGCATTCATAAGTGGCTTGCTCTTTTCAGTTTTAGCTTGAGTTTACATACTAGTAGCTGGTGAACTGTACCACAGTCAACTCCAGGTTTTGTCTGTGTCAATGCTATTGAACTTTTCCATCGTTGACTTCCAAGATATAGTCAATTAGATTTTTGTATAATCCATTGTGTGACGTCCATATGAACAGTCATCACTTGTGTTGTTGGAAAAGTCAAAATTTTTTGGTGTGCTCAAATCGCTTGTACATCCATACACATATGAATTAATGTGTAAACAATCGATTTGCATGTTTAAAAAAAGTTCTTATGAGCATACTATGTACACCTAAAAATGAATGTGTCAAACAAACCAAAGAAAATGCCTAACACAACATATTTGTTTTTTCTGTGTTCATACCCTTACTACGTATTAATCACCAATATATTGATCATTGATAAATAACTGATTTATTATTCTTTTTCTAGGCATTATTCATGTCCTCTTTCAACTAGGAAGATTCTTAGGTAAGTTCCAGGAATCTGGAGTTAAGGACACTTGGAAGGGAGGGTTTGAAAGATTGGGCAGGGGTGGGGTTTGGATGCAAGGGCAAGGTTATGACCTTGAAGACCAGGCTTGGATCCTGGGTAAGGTAGAGGAGAGAATGATGTGACCAAAGGTTGCTTTAAATTTATCAAAACACATGTGGTACCTTGTTCTCTTCGGCCTTGCAACAACCATTTGCTTTTGTTTGAATGTGTGTAAAAACAGTTTAGTACTTTTGTCCACTAAAGAAGAGCGGGACCTAGGCGTGGTTGTGTCTGATGATCTTAAAGTAGCTAAACAGGTAGAAAAGGCAACGGCAAAAGCTAGAAGGATGCTTGGGTGCATACGGAGAGGAATGGCTAGCAGAAAAAAGGAGGTGATAATGCCTCTGTATAAGTCTTTGGTGCGACCTCATTTGGAGTATGGTGTGCAATTCTGGAGACCGCACCTTCAAAAGGATGTGAACAGGATGGAGTCGGTGCAGAGGGTTGCTACTAAAATGATTAATGGGCTTCATTATAAATCATATGAGGACAGACTTTAGGATCTTAATATGTACACTTTAGAGGAAAGGCGGGATAGAGGTGATATGATTGAGATGTTTAAATACCTCCGTGGCATAAATGTTCAGGGAGAGAGCCTCTTTCAATTGAAAGCAAGTTCTGCTACGAGGGGACATGGGATGAGGGTGAAGGGAGATAAATATTTCCGCATATCACTCCTGAATCTCTTTACAGAAAGAGTAGTGGATCCATGGAATAGTCTCCCAGTGGAGGTGGTAGAGATGAGGATAGTAACTGAATTCAAAAAAGCATGGGACCAACACAGAGGATCTCTAAAGGTAAAAAGTGGACTGTTTTAGTTGTTGTTATGGAAGGACAGACTAGATAGGCCATGTGGTCTTTTTCTGTCATCATGTTTCTATGTTTTAGTAAAAGGACCTCAAAGCGTGTGTTTGCTTTTACTGCACCTTAACAGGCAAAATGTTAAGGTGAGGTAAGTGCAAAGCCTGGTGGTAAATGCAGGGAGCATGCCCAGTTATCTGCCCTACATTTAGTGCATGGTCAGACACTCACCACAAGGGAGCCACACTACTTGCTGAGCCAGGGAATGCGGCCCCAAGCAGAAAGACAAACAGGCGTGGAAGTGTTACATGGTGATGCATCTGATTCCCCCTTCTCTCATAGTAGCGAGCACCCCAAATCAACGTTCTCTCTCTTGGAAGAACCTCTCCCAGTAGTCCCCCCACCCCAAGACCCTTGGGCGTTCTCTCAGAAGCAATCCACTTTCACCCCTCCCCCTCCATCACTGTTGAGGTTCAAAATGGTGGATCTGACTCTTAGCATCATTACCTCAGTTCAGGAAGGCACTCAAAACCCACCTCTTCCTCCAATACTTCCCAGCCAGCAATTAAACCTAGATACCCCTCTCAATAAATGACCCACGCTAGACCCCTCTAGAAATGCCCTCATACTCATTTTCTGATTTTTACCTATCCTTGCCGTGTAAATAGCTTATGTACATAGTTTACCCTGTTATCCAAGTTTGTATCCCTGTTCGATGTAAAACCTGACAACTTGTCGTTATGGTAGTTATGTTATGATGTAAACCGCGCTGATACCGAATAGCGCGGTATATAAGAAACTGTAATAAATAATAAAATAAATAAATTACCATGAGATTAGTGCTAAGAGTCAATCTGTCATATCAATCTGCTAAGAGTCAAATGGCAGATTACCACTAGGGTTCAGATCCACCATTTTGAACCCCAGCAGCACTGGAGGAGGAGCAAAATGGGGATCGCTCCTGCTCTGACCACTAGACACCAGGGAGTGCTTCTGAGGGACTGGATTCAGGGACTAACTGTTGTACGGAGGGTCTGATACTACAGGCTATTGTGCTCAAGGAGGGGGAAGGTGGACACTTTTTCTCATCACTTTGAAAGGCACTGAGGTGCAGCTGTGGTATCAGCATGCAGCACACTAATTGTCACCTGCTGACAAGCTCACTCTCCACTGCAATTCCATCTCACCATGCTGGATTTTCACCACCTTGGCTGCTCTTAGCCGTTATTGTGCGTTGTTAGCATGTGCTAGACACTATGGTAGCCATTACCTCAGTTTAGTAAAAGAGTCCCTTTGGGTTCTTGAGCAAGTCTGTTGGGTACAAGCTTAGATTGTAAGTCCTCCAGAGAGAGGAATAATACTTCCTATATCTGAATTTAACTTACTGTAAGCTACTACCAAAAAGACATGAGCTAAATCCATAAACCCCAAGCTCATGTTTTAGTAATTCATTATCTTTTCTCAGTCTAATGCTCTGGTCCATCGAGGTTTATGGCAGCCTGAATTTAGACTGTAAATGCATATTTTTTTTGTACTTTTTTTTTTTTTAGAACATTTATGTAAATCACCTTGATGTGCTTCATATTTGAAGGACTGGGAAAAACTGTGTTCATTCCATTCTTTTAATGTTTCCAGGGGTATTTTCAATATATGCTTCTAAATACTGGGTTATATAGAAACATAGAAACATGATGACAGAAAAAGACCACATGGCCTATCTAGTCTGTCCTTCCATATCAACAACTACAACAGTCCACTTTTTACCTTTAGAGATCCTCTGTGTTGGTCCCATGCTTTTTTGAATTCAGTTACTGTCCTCATCTCTACCACCTCCACTGGGAGACTATTCCATGGATCCACTACTCTTTCCGTAAAGAAATATTTCCGCATATCACTCCTGAATCTATCTCCCTTCACCCTCATCCCATGTCCCCTCGTAGCAGAACTTGCTTTCAATTGAAAGAGGCTCTCTCCCTGAACATGTATGCCACGGAGGTATTTAAACATCTCAATCATATCACCTCTATCCCGCCTTTCCTCTAAAGTGTACATATTAAGATCCTTAAGTCTGTCCTCATATGCTTTATAATGAAGCCCACTAATCATATGCTTTATAATGAAGCCTTCCAACTCTGTGCCCCAAGTCTATGGAATACCTTACCAGCACATATCAGAGCAATCCCCAACTTGAGCCAATTTAGAAAGGCCCTTAAACATTTCCTCTTCACCAAATATCTCACTGACATCTCCGATCCTCAGTCCCACTCGAATAACGAGCACCTCAACAATAATAGTAGTCAACTAGGCAAGCCCTCGCAACAGGCGTCCCCTACAATGTAAACACCAAACATTATCCTTTCTCAGTACACCTCATATGTATATAATGTACCCTTTTTCCAAGTTGCATTTCCTGTTTAATGTAATGACCAGACATATTTAAGTTGTCGGATGTTTCTGTTCCATGTGAACCGCACTGATTGCAAATAGTGCGGTATATAAGAATTATAAATAAATAAATAAAAAAATCATTTTAGTAGCCACCCTCTGCACCGACTCCATCCTGTTCACATCCTTTTGAAGGTGCGGTCTCCAGAATTGCACACTATACTCCAAATGAGGTCGCACCAAAGACTTATACAGAGGCATTATCACCTCCTTTTTTCTGCTAGCCATTCCTCTCCATATGCACCCAAGCAGCCTTCTAGCTTTTGCCGTCGCCTTTTCTACCTGTTTAGCTACTTTAAGATCATCAGACACAACCACGCCTAGGTCCCACTCTTCTTTAGTGGACAAAAGTACTTCACCTCCTATACTGTATTGCTCCCTTGGATTGCTGCAGCCCAAATGCATGACCTTACATTTTTTAACATTAAATCCCAGCTGCCAAATTCTAGACCATTCTTCAAGCTTAGCTAGATCCCTCCTCATGTTATCTACACCTTCCTGGGTGTCTACTCTATTGCAGATTTTGGTATCATCCGCAAAGAGGCAAACCTTACCCGACAGCCCTTCCGCTATATCACTAACAAAGATGTTAAAAAGAATCGGACCAAGGACAGATCCCTGGGGCACACCACTGGTAACATCCTTCTCCTCAGAGTGAGCTCCATTTACTTGTACTCTTTGTTGCCTCCCACCCAACCAATTTCTAACCCAAGCAGTAACTTTAGGATCCATCCCTATGGTGCTCAGTTTGTTTATAAGTCACCTGTGAGGAACAGTGTCAAAGGCTTTACTGAAATCTAAATACACCACATCTAGAGCTCTCCCTCGGTCCAACTCCCTGGTCACCCAGTCAAAGAAATCAATCAGATTTGTCTGACAAGTCCTGCCTCTGGTGAATCCATGCTGCCTCGGATCCTGTAATCCGCTGGACTCCAGAAACCTCACTATTTTCTCTTTCAGCAGAGTTTCCAATAATTTACTCACCACCGAAATTAAACTAACTGGCCTGTAGTTTTCAACCACATCCTTACTTCCGCTTTTGTGTAAAGGCACCACATGAGCCTCTCTCCAGTCCTTTGGCACCACTCCCGATTCCAATGAGGCATTGAAAAGGTCAGTCAGTGGAGCTGCTGGAACGTTCCCTCAGTATTCTAGGGTGTATCCCATCCGGTCCCATCGCTTTGTCTACTTTAAGTTGAGCTAGTTTCTGACGAACACAGTCTTCTGAAAATTGTTCAATATGTCCCTCACTTCTGTTCCTATTTGTGGGTGTTTTCTGAGGTCCTGCTCCTGGTTCTTCATCTGTGACCACAGAACAAAAATATTTGTTAAGCAATTCCGCTTTATCCTTATCAGCTTCTACATATTCCCCCCCTGCACCCTTGAGTCTGACAATACCACTTTTGCCCTTCCTCTTCTCACTAATATATCTGAAAAATGTCTTATCCCCCCATTTTATTGCATTGGCTATTTCCTCCTCCTTTTGAATCTTTGCCTTCTTGACTACTTTGCTAGCTTCTCTAAGTTTTTCCAAATACAGATGCCTGTCTTCCTCTCTCTGTGATCTCTTGTATTTCATGAAGGCCTCCTTCTTTTTCTTCACTTTTTCAGCTACTTCCTTAGAAAAACCATAGCGGTCTCCTTTTCCTTTTGCCTTTATTTACCATTTTAACAAAAAGGTTGGTTGCCCTTAAAATATCCCCTTTCAGTTTTGCCCATTGTTTTTCTACATCCCCCAGCTGTTCCCATCCCACTAACGACTCCCTGAGGTATTGGCTCATCTTCGCAAAGTTAGTCTTCCTAAAGTCTAAGATCCTCACCTTGGAATGGATTCTAACAGCCCTAGTCCTAATACTGAACCACACCATCTGGTGATCACTGGATGCAAAATGATCTCCCACTACAACATCAGAAACACTTTCACCATTGGTAAGCACCAAGTCCAGTATGGTCCCTTCATGTGTGGGGTTTGTTACCAATTGCCTGAATAGTTCTCCCTGTAGAGAATCAAGGATCTCCTTACTTCTAGATGATACTGCAGCAGGAATGTGCCAATCAACATCTGGCATATTGAAATCTATCAGTAGCACTTCCCCTTTCCTAGCAATTCTGCGTATGTCTTCAATTAACTCTCTGTCCACCTCTTCCTCTTGTGAGGGAGGTCTGTATATTACACCAATGAAAATAGATTTCCCTTTCCCTCTTTCTAGTTTAACCCACAATGCCTCCTCTCTCCCTTTTAAGCTCTTTAATTCCAAAGCTTTAATAGTAGTTTTTACATATAGTGCCACTCCTCCTCCCCTTCTTCCTACCCTGTCCTTTCTGAATAAAGTATAGCCAGGTATAGTTACATCCCAATCATGGTTTTCTGTGAACCATGTTTCTGTAACTGCCACTAAATCCAAGTCAGCCACTCCCACCAAAGCTTCAACATCAGGGATCTTATTTCCCATGCTACGGGCATTTATGCACACTGCTTTCCATATGTTACCGCTGTTATCCATTTCCATAAAGGTATTTAATGTATCACCTACCTGGGGGCTTTCACTGAAGGTTTGAAGTGATTGGGAGGTAGGCTTCATCTCTGGCCCTTTTCAAATCCAGGCTGAAAACTCACCTCTTCGAGGCTGCTATTGGATCCTTATCAACTTAATCTCCTACGTGTTTCCTTATTAGTACCCTAGATGTATCCCTGTCCTCAACTTTTGCGTTTGTCCTGACTAGATTGTAAACTCTGATGAGCAGGAACTGCCTCTTACATGTGTCGGTACAGTGTTGCATATGCCTTGTAGCGCTATACAAATAATCAGCAGGAGTAGTACAAGGATAACTTTTGTCCCTGCATCTGGCTAAAGTATACTAGGTGTGAGGAATTTTCTAGCTGGTTTCACAATATGGAAAGATAGAAGAAGAGTTAGGAGATGCAACATGATGAGGGAGGGAGCCCTAATCTTTTGCTTCCTTTTTTCCAAACTGGCGGCGTAAGGTGCAGAGATGCCTAGTCAGTGGGGTCCTCAGAACTGACTTACAGCTCCATAACTAAGTCATGAAAGGATGGGATAGGTTGATGCATTTTCATTTGTAAGACTGGAGTGAGAAATAGCACAGTGTCTATGACCAGCTACAGGAGAGCTGGTAACATTGGCAGACTGAAAGTGGTACTAATCTAACCCGCTAGCAGTACTGGGGGAAAGGATTTGCAGCCAGAGGCAACTTGCTGATGGGCCTATTATTGAAAATTCTCAGGAAGATGAAGACTAGCAAAATTTTTGTGTCGGAGTTCTTGGCATCTAGAAAATATATTAAATTGCGTACTCCCCTGTGTTAAGGGAACCTATTACTTGTGAGAGTGCGGGAGTATCATTTCAGATCCCAGAGAGAGAGAGAAATAAGTCCTATTAAGGGATTTCCAAGGAATCTGAGACGAGGAGAGAAGAGAAGAACTGAGAGGAGGACTTCAAAGAAGAATGGAAGTGTCTATTTTTGCATTTTGCTTCTTGTTTTAGGCATATTTTGCATCAGATAACACCTAACGTGGGCCAATCCAGACATCTGTTTCTGTTTGTCTATGAATAGGGAAATGGGCAACAAGGCCATCAGAAGGAACTGTTTTATTTTATTTAATAAATATTTCTTATATACCGCCTTTCATGATATCAAGGCAGTTTACATTGAACAAACTGAAATTACATTGAACAGGGCATTATAACGTGGAGATAACTATTTACAGGGAACATGGGCAATGGAGGGTTAAGTGGCTTGCCCAAGACCACAAGGAGCACCTGTGGGACTAGAAACCCCAGTCCTTCCGGCCCAAGGTTGCTGTCCTCTAGTGGGATTTGAACCCTTGACCTTCTGGTCTGAGGTAACTTGCCCCAACCACTAGGCCACTCCTCCCTCTGAACTGTGAACTGCCAACTATCCACCAAGAGGCAGTGGGCTGAAAAACGTGAGCAGAGTAGCAGGGGAAGCAATGAGAAACATTAAGATGTGAGCAGCAGAGTAGTCAGCCGAAGGAGAGGCGATGGGAGGTCCTTGCTTCTTACGTCTTCATGGATAAAAGTATTAATAAAAGGTAACCCTACTATGAAACGCCCTGCCTGTTCCTGCTACCCATAAAAGAACAATGCTGGATGGGGAGAACTCTTCCTGCTCTGCTGTCCTTTTTTGGACACCACGTAGAAAGGGGTTTCCTCAGTGGCGCTGTTCATTTATGGGTAGCAGGAACAGCCAAGGGGATTTCATAGGAGGCTTTTCTTTCATTTTTAGGCAGATTTTGCACCACATGGGGAGGGTCTTTCCTTCTGTTTTTCTTTCCATCAGTATGCATAGGTTTGTTTGCTCTTGCTAATGTGCAGTGTAATTTTTTGAATGTTTATACTTCTATTTTTGAGATGTTATGGGAATGTAGTTTTATAAATTACATGGATGATCAATAAATAAATACATTTAAAATTTTGCTCCTACGTGTCTAAGATCTACCTAAAGAACTATGTTGTAGACTCCCAAGAAATTTCTATACAAGATTAAACATCAGACCTTTCGATCATTTTGCACTCTAGGGGGTATGTTTACTAAATGAGGCCGCGGCTCTGATATTGCATGGAAGCTGCTACTGCTGTTTAGTAAACATACCCCTAGGATTTCTTATGCAGTGTTTTCCTAATGAAAGCAACAGGATAATATTGCCAGAATAGGTTGCTAAAATGCAAGTGTTCCCTTTCCTCCTGAGGAACCGGCCACTGGGAGGCTATTTGAAAAATGTTGGCTATTTTCTTTGACATGGTTCATCTCCTCTCCCACACTCTGTCCAACATTTCTCGCCCTCTCTCCTATACCCACAGCATCTCCTCCTCCTCTCTCTCTCTCTCTCTCTCTCCACCCCAAACAGCATCTCCCTTTCTTTTCCCATTTGCTCCTGCCCCGAGTCCCTTCCCCCCATCCCTGTCCAGTATTCCTCTCTGTCTCCTTCTTCCGCAACCCCTGTCCAGCATCTCTCTATGCTAGGTATGATAAGGAAAGGAATGGAAAATAAAACAAAGGATATTATAATGCCTCTATATTGTTTTATGGTGAGACCGCACCTTGAATATTGTGTGCAATTCTGGTCGCCGTATCTTAAAAAGGATATAGCGATTTTAGAAAAGGTACAGAGAAGAGCCACCAAAATGGTAAAGGGGATGGAAGGATACTCCTATGAAGAAAGGCTAAAAAGGTTAGGGCTCTTTAACCTGGAAAAGAGACGGCTGAGGGGAGATATGATAGAAGTCTATAAATTAATGAACGGAGTGGAACGGGTAAACGTAGATCAATTGTTTACCTTATCAGAATATGGAAAGACTAGGGGACATGCAATGATGCTACAGGGTAAACTATTTAAGACTAATAAAAGAAAATATTTTTTAACTCAACATGTAATCAAACTCTGGAATTTGTTACCGGAGGATGTAGTAAAGGCTGTTAGTGTAGCTGGGTTTTAAAAAAGGTTTGGACAAGTTCCTGGAGGAAAGGTCCATAAACCATTATTAAGAAGTGACCGAAGATATCAATGCTTGACCCAGTACAAGCATTGTGGAACTTGTGTCTTTTGGGGAAACTGCTAGGTACATATGACCTAGATTGGCCACTGTTGGAAACAGAATACTGGGAATGATGGACCTTGGTCTGACCCAGTATGGCATATCTTATGTTCTTATGTTCTACATGTTTCCTTCGGGCTCTTTCTTTATCTCCCCCCTTCACTTCCTTTGGAGTGTTGCCCTCCCCCCTTACTGCCCTCTGCCCAGCACCTTGTCTCTGTTCACCATCCAGCAGCAATCACACCTTTGTTTATTCTTCTTACCATTCTCTCAGTGACTTTCCTTCTCCATGTGGCTTTGCTGATTCAGCACACTAGGTCTACAATATGCGGGATCTTTAGGCCACAGCGGCAGTAATACAACAAGAGAATGTCCTTGTGAGGCCTATCAGACCTGTTCGCTGATTCACACTCACAGGCTCTACAATACACCAGAGCTACCATGGAAAATGGATGCAGGGTCCAGTTGCCACTCTGGAGACCAAAAGTGGTCCTTCATGCTCAGTGGTAATCTACATGACCATGCAGCCCTGCAAGCCATACCATCTCTCAATAAACCCCTAAGGCTCTGCTAATTGTGAGGCAGGCCACTCGGGCACAGATGCCCTGGTTATCTGCCGTATCTGTGCATGTGGCATGGACGGGCAGTGGAAAATCTCTAATGATGAAAAGGCAACATAAGGAAAATCAGCTGTTTATGGGGAACGTTTACAACTAGTATCATAAATTAAATTTTCTAAAGGTATGCAGTTGTCTGGCTACTGTTAGATGCAAAAAAAAAAAAAAAAAAAGTGAAGTTGCTGAAAATCCTCCCGTTTAGCTGTCCACTTGAATGAACTTGGCGGCTTGATGATGCTTTGCAATGTGCTCAGCGGAGTTGGTGCTAAAGATTCTATTGATCATAGCTATAATCTGTGTCATTGATCACATCAACAAAATCACAAAAAATGGAGGTACATCCCCCAAAAAAAGGTCCAGGAAAGAAAAGAGCAGGGATACTAGAGAACAAATTCTTAATAATGCCCTAAAGAAAAGAGGATTTTGATGTGTAGGTACTTAGTGATTTTATAAAATGGCCTTTCTGCAGATAAAGCACTGCTCTAGCCTCAGGAAAGGCCATTGCACAAGAAGCAGGACGGGATTCAGAAAGCAGCGCAGGAATGAAATCTGATACTGCAAGAGAAAGAAGGAATCCGGAAAAAGAATGATGGAGGACAGAGAAAGAGGAGGCTCGGAATAGGGCACTGGAAGGAAGGCTGATGTGGAGATGAAGATAGAGGAGTCAGGAAGATGGGAGAGTGAGGTAAGTGATGAACAGGCTTCACTTTAGGCCCAAAAGTGTGTAGGTGCTCTGTATTCCATCCCATTGGCCACATTTCGAAACGGAAACAATTTAAGGGGTACCTATGGGCGTGCAGTCTCTTCAAGGGGAAGATAGGGTTGACTATTAGCCTCTCCATAAGTGCACTTTACTTAATGAGGATGCAGTGCCCCCAAATAAAATTAAGAATAAATCGTCATTGTATGCATCCAGTAATCTTCTCTAGTTTTCATACCCAAACAAAAGGGAAAGGAGACGGACCCACACCCACAGACACAGAGCAGAATTGCAGACACACACACACACACACATGACAGACATGCTTACATTCCTCAAGAAACAAAATTGAATGTTCTGCAACACCAAATTACAGAATCTGTCACCTTTGAAAAACACCGTCTGCCTTCTGTTCAGCTCACGAATAACAAAAAAATACTTCCTCTAAAACAAACTGCACTGATTATAATGCAAAGCTGAACAAGGAGAGAGACTATTGCCTACCAATAGCTCCATTTACCTCCTTGTACATCATACAAAAAAAAGTATATGTCCCTTGTTTGAAAACATCAATACATCAGTATTGCACATTTATTATAATACATAAATAGCATAATTATACTACAAAATCACAAATGTTGAGTACAAAATACTCTAAAGCAAAATTTAAAAGCTAAAATGAAAGGTGCAGTTCTTTATACAGATCATCCACCACCAACCCTATTCAGAATAGGCCCATATTATAGTAGCTACCGTACCAGCAAAGTTACAAATGAACATAACACTATATCAGAAGGTGTAACAAATATAACAAAATGTTACTACAATGGTGCTGGAGCCTTAATGAATGTCAATTCTGTGGGAAAGACCTGGAAACACAAACTCGCCTCATAGCTGACTGTGAAGTTCTGATGGCAGAAAATTTCTATACAGAAAGGCACAATAAAGTAGTACACTTCATCCACTGGAAACTCTAAGCACTATAACATCACTGTGCCCGACAAGCACTTGGATCATGACCCTAAAAGAATTACAGAGAATGAAGAGGTTATGATCATCTGGGATACTCTCATTCCGAATGATAAAAAGCTGGATGCAAGTTAGTCAGATATAGTGGTAAAGGAGAAAACCACATGAATAGCATCAATTATAGAGGTCTCAGTTCGAAATGACTATTCTGTGAATCGCGTCGAGAGGGAGATCTGCAAGTACCAAGAAATGCAGCTGGAGACCAAGAAACGTGGCATAAAGATACCGAGTTATTTCCCATCATGTTGGATGCCACAGGCCTACTTAGGAGGGCATTTCCAAGCCCACCTTGATAAAATTACCCATACATGTAACATCTGATATGTGCAAAACTCACCCATTTGCCCCAAAAGAGGAATTATATACAAAATGTAAATAGTTACAACAATTAATGCACAGTTATCTGTATAAAGTTAGAAAGTTATAAAGTTACTAAATATTATCTGTATAAAGTTACTAAATATTATCTGTATAAAGTTAAAAAACTATGTTCCATGTAATGTATACATTAGTGTACAAATTTGTTTACTTTGTTCCATGTAAACCGCCCCTGATCTCTGGAAGGGGCGGTATAGAAGAATTAGATAAATAAATAAATAAATAAATAAATAAGTTATGATCACCTGGGGTACTCTCATGCCAACCGATAAAAATCTGGATATAAGGAAGTTCAATATAGTGCTAAAGGAGGAAAAACATCTGAATGGCACAGATTATAGAGATTATAGAGATGTCCGTTCCGAGTGATTATTCTGTGAATTGTGTTGAGGGGGAAAATATTCAAGTACCAAGAAACGCATTCGGAGACCATGAAAATGTGGTAGAAAGATACTGAGTTATTTCCCATCTTGTTGGGTGCCATAGGCCTAATTAAGAGGAATTTCCAAGCCCACCGTGATAAATGACCCATACACTGAACAACGTTACAAACTCCAGAAGGAGGCTCTCTTTGGCACAATGCCAAGCATTAGCAGTAAATTTAAGAAACTGAGATCATACCCCACATACCTTGGCGCAAAACTCACCATATGGAGAAATTTCCCCCAAAAGATAGTCCTGAGAGCAAAGAATGCTCCCAGTTATTCATCTTGTAGCTTTCTTCATTGCCAATGTCCTAGATGTTCAAAACAAGCAATGTGTCACCAACACAGCAATGCAACAAATAATCGGATGCCTTCCTTCACCTGGCCTGCCTGCAGGTTTCAGATCACTGTTTCAGAGGCAGAGCAGTCTCCCAGTATAATCTGGTGTCTAACACAAAACAAGTATACAGTGCAGTTTTGCAATAGAAAGTCTTAAGTCACTAAACCCACATTGCCCAAAACCCCCAGTGGGCTCCCATAAAACCAAAACTACTTACACAGCTGGATTTTTTGCATTGCTGTGTTGCTAGCACATTACTTGTTATTTTGAACATCTGGAACATTGACAATGAACATCTGGAACATTGACTATGAGATGAACAACTGTTTCAACCCACAGCTAAGTAACTTTATTGTGCTTAGATCACATCTTATAAGCGGACTTATTGCAGCTTTGTGACTATTATTGACCACGGCTGTAATACCAGTGGGAGCTTTTTTTGCTCTCAGGACTGTCTTTTCATTAAGGCTCCAGCGCCATTGTAGCAATATTTTGTGTTATGTGTTATACCTTCTGATACAGTGCTATGTTCATTTGTAACTTTGTTGCTACAGCAGCTGCTATAACATGGTTTACAGTTTATTAAAAACTTGATATACCACCCTTTGTTATAGCAGAGAAGATAAAAGAACACCATTAAAAATGAGAGAAAAGTGAGACAGAAGTGGGGGAAGGAGTAGGGAAGGATGGGTTAGGGGTGATTGCAGAATCCTAGGGTATCTATGGGGGTAGATCGAAGGCAATTTTAAAGAGGTGTGTTTTTAGGGAGGACTTACATTTAGGATATGATGTCTCGTCAGTGGGGAGAGAGTTCCAGAGGTGGGGTCCCAAGAAATAGAAGGACGCATGTCATGTAATTTCAAGCGATCTGTGGAGTAGAAAGGTGTAAGCGGTTCCCATGAATCAAACAAAACACCTGGGGATGGGTGTGCATAATAAGAAGAGGACAGATAGGCAGGAATACTAGAATGAAGGATTTTGTGCAAAAGAGTGGGGATCTTAAAATGGGACTGATGACTGATGGGTAACCAAAGTGATTTAATGAATAGTGGAGTGATGTGGTCAGATTTGATGGCACAATGGAGAAGATGGATAGCAGTATTTTGAACAGATTGGAGTCGGCATTGCAATAATCTATTCCTGAAATGAACAGGATAAGAAGCAGGGTGAGGATAGATGAGTCTGATAAAAATGACTGGATGGAACACATCTGAGGGCGGGTGTGAAAGGAATGTTTCACCATCATGTTGATGTGCTCGTGGAGGGTGAGAGATGCGTCCAGAATAATGCTGAGATATCGTAGGGAAGAGATGAAAGGAATGGACATGTCACCGAGTATAGGGGACAGTGACGGAGTGGTGGGAGAGCTGGTTAACCATAGGGCAGGGGTTTTGATGGGTTTAATTTCAGGCAGCTAGCTAAGCTGTGACAACAGAAAGACAGTTATTAATGATAGTCAGGTCAGGTGAGGTCAACTAGGGTGTGTATGAAACAGCAGCAGGATGTCATCCGCATAGTAATATGCAGACACACCCTGCTGCTGGATGATAGTGGCCAAGAAAGCTAGGAAAAGGTTGAAGAGGAGAGGGGCCAGAACAGATCCCTGGGGAACACCACAAGAAAGGGGAAGAGAAATTGATATGGACTCCTGGAAGAAGACATGATATGAGCAGTCAGTGAGAAAGAAGTCAAACCATTATAGGACAGTACTAGGGAAACCAGCAGAATGAAGACATGAGAGAAGGAGAAAGTTATTAACAAGATCAAATGTGCAAGATAAGTTGAGTGAAATGGCAAGTAATATATTACCTTTATCCAAGGAGTGCCTACCCTGAATGAGGACAGATAAAAGAATAGTCTCAGTACTGTGTCCAACCCAAAAACCTGGTTGTCTAGGGTGCAGGAAATTTGTGTTCTCAAGGTGGTCAGATACCTGGGTGAACACTAGTTTTTCTAAAAGTTTTGAAAGGAAGGGGAGAATGTAAACTGTACAAAAATGATTTGGAATGGATGGATCAAGAGTTGGTTTTTTGAGGAGCGGGAACACCCCACTAGCCACACTGTTGAAAATTGTGAGGGCATGGGCATGGAAGAGCAGAGCCAGCGAGGCCTTGGGAACTCATGAAGAAGAGCAGGTTGTTTTAGACAAGGTAGCAGCAATCAGATTAAATTTTGATTAGGAAAGCAACTGAAAGTGTGTGGAAGTGAGAGAAGCATTTTCTTCGGCAAGAGTAGGAGAATCAAGCACAGGGAGTTGAAAGGGTTTTACTCAGGGTAGTTTCTCCTAATGGGTTAGTTTTGTGCATACTATGGCAGTCGTGGACCTCACTTCTAAGCCAGGGTATGTGGAATATGATCTTAATCTCTCAAATTTACTGCCAATGCTCGGCGTAATACTTGCATCGTGTCAGAGATCCTCCTGCTGGAGTTTGTCAGGCGTAACATGTATGGGTAATTTGTCAAGATGTGCTTGGAAATTCCTGTGGGGAAAAGAGTGTTGAAGTTGGGTAACCTTAGTCTGAAAAAAATTCAACAAGCTGCTGTGCAGTGGGCATATATTTGTGGGGCACAGAGACAGGTCGTGGGAGGCGGGAGACAAATGAAAACACGTTTTTAGGACATTTTTCTGCCCTGGTGATGAGATTAGTAGAATACTAACTTTCGACTGATGAGACAGCAGATCTGTAGTTAGGGTGATGATATTGATAATGTGGATGGTGATGGTGGAAGGTCCTTCTCTGAATAGGGTTTGTGATGGATGATCAGTATAAAGAACGGCACCTTGCCTTTTAGCTTTGAAATTTTCTACTAGACATTTGTGATTTTGTATTTATTTATTTCTGTGCATTTGCAAACTGCTTTTCCAGAATCATAGCACTTTACATTGAACTCAAAACAAAGAAACAAACTTACATGGAACAGTGTTAACAGAGTTTGTCAGATAACTGATACATAAAGCATTAATCACATTGTTTATAATTAGCTTTCTTGCTTTTTTGCATGTAACATGAGTAACATCTGATTGCTACAAAGGCTAACTAGAACAATCACTTTAAATTTACAGATTAATTTCTTGAACTTATTTATATGAGGTGTTAAACACCTCTGAACAGCGTACTAGTTCACAGTAATAAATGTGCAGTACTGATGTATTGCTGTTTTGAAACATAAGGGACATATCCTTTTTTTTGTATGCGGTACAAGGATGTAAACAGAGTTACTGATAGGCAATAGGCTCTCTCCTTGTTCAACTTTGTATTATAGTCCATTTGGGTCATTTTAGGGGAGGTATAGTTTATTATTTTTTTGTTGTTCTTGGATATTATTTAAGAACATAAGATATGCCATACTGGATCAGACCAAGTTCCATCAAGCCCAGTATCCTGTTTCCAACAGTGGCCAATCTAGGTCATAAGTACCAAAAGACACAGGTTGTTCAATACTTATATTGGGTCAAGCAGTGATATCCTGGGTCCCTTTTAATAATGGTTTATGGACCTTTCCTCCAGGAACTTCTCCAAACCTTTCTTAAACCCAGCTACATTAACAGCTTTTACTACATCCTCCATTAACAAATTTCAGAGTTTGATTACACTTGAGTGAAAAAATATTTTCTCTTATTAGTCTTAAATAGGTTACCCAGTAGCTTCATTGCATGTCCCCCAGTCTTTTTATATTCTGATGATGTAAATAATTGATCTACTTTTACCCGTTCCATTCCATTCCATTCATTAATTTATAGACCTCAATCATATGTGCCCTCAGCCATCTCTTTTCCAGGTTGAAGAGCCTTAACTTTTTAGCCTCTCAGGGTATCCTTCCATCCCCTTTACCATTTTGGTGGCTCTTCTCTGCACCTTTTCTAATAACACTATATCCTTTTTAAGATACAGTGACCAGAACTGCACACAATATTCAAGTTGCGGTTGCATCATGGAACTATATAGAGACATTATTCTCCATTCCTTTCCTTATGATACCTAGCATTCTATTTACTCTCTTGGCCACCACTGCATACTGGGTGGAGGGCTTTAACATGTTATCCATGAAGACGCCTAAATCTTTTTCCTGGGTGGCGGTTCCTAATGTGGAACGTATAATCTCATATTTCAGTTCTTTCAGCACCCTTGGACGTATACCATCTGGTCCAGGTGATTTGTTACTCTTCAGTTTATCAAATAGTTGTAATCCATCTTCCCGATGTATCAATATTTCTTTCAATTCTTCCACAGCATCTCCTTTAAATACCATTTTAGTCATGGGTAACATTCCTACATCTTGACCGAAGCAAAGAATTCATTCAGTCTCTCCACTGTGGTCTTGTCCCCTCTTAGTGCCCCCTTTACGCCTCTGTGCAACTGACTCTCTCACAGTTTTTTTGCTACGAATGTACTTGAAAAAGACTTTGTGTTTTTGCTTCCACAGTAAGCTTCTTCTCAAAATTTCTCTTTGCCTGCCTTATCAATGGCTTGCATCTAACTTGCCAGTGCTTGTGTTTCCAGTTTGTCATTTGGCTCCTTTTTCCATTTCCTGAAAGATGCTTTTTTGGCTATAACAGCCTCTCTGACCTCACCTTTAAACCATGCTTGCAGTTTTTTTGACTTCCACTTTTCTTAAAGCATGGAATACAGCTGGTCTGGGCTTCCAAGATAGTATTTTTAAACACCCAAGCTTGATGTAAATCTTTAACCTTTGCAAATGTTCTTTTTAGTTTTTTAACTATTTTCCTCATTTTATCATAGTCTCTCTTTTGAAAGATAAAAGGTAGTACTGTGGATTTCCTTAATGTCCTTTCTTCATTTATTAAATCAAACGCAATCATGCTATGATCAATATTGCCAAGTGGCCCCAACACCCTTATCTCTTGTACCAGTTCTTGTGTTCCATTAAGGATTAGGTCCAAAATGGCTTCACCTCTTGTAGGTTTGTGAACCAGCTGCTCCAAGAAGCAGTCATTTATTTCATCTAGAAACTATCTTCCTAGCATGTCCTTCCATAACACTGACCCAATCGATACCGGAGAATTGAAATCTCCCATTATTACTGTATTGTAACTTGTTAGCTTCCCTGATTTTTTGGAGCATTTCATCATCCATTTGTTCATTCTGACCAGGCAGTCGATAGTACACCCCCACTGTCATCACTTTCCCCTTTTTACATGGAATTTCAATTTATAGAGATTCTATAATGTATTTTCTTTCCTGTAAAACTTTAGTCCTGTGTGACCTCAATGCCCTCTCTAACACAGCGCAACCCCTCCATCAATTTGATCTACTGTATTATTGCAATATAGTTTCTACCCAGGTATCAGTTTCCACTGGTTGTCCTCCTTCCACCATGTCTCTGAGATACCAATCATATCTAACCTCTCATTTAGTGCTCTATATTCTAACTATCCTATCTCATTTCTTTAGACTTCTAGCATTTGCATACAAGCATTTTAGAAACTGTTTTTTATTCATATTAAATTTGGTTATCAGTAGGCAGGGGTAATTTTGAATCTTTAAGCTCTGTCGACTCTGTACTTAAGGGAATTTGGATTACTTTTGTCTTTATTGGAAGCTCTCTGTTGATATGCCCTAACTTCAGTCTTTTGCTAGTATCCTTCAAGGATACATCCTTATGAACCATGCACTCTTGGGTGACTGTCGGCTTTCCCCTATTATCTAGTTTAAAAGCTGCTCTCTCTCTCCTTTTTAAAGGTTGATGCCACCAGCATTTTTTCATTCAGGTTAAGGTGAAGCCCATCCTTTGGAAAAGCCCCTCCTTTCCCCAGAATGTTACCCACTTCCTAACAAATCCAAAACCCTCTTCCTTGCACCATTATCTCATCCATGCATTGAGACTCCAGAGCTCTATCTGCCTTTTGGGTCCTGTGTGTGGAACGGGAAGCATTTCAGAGAATGCTACCCTGGAAGTTCTGGATTTTAACTTCCTACCTAAAAGTCTAAATTTGGCCTCCAGAACCTCCCTACCAAACTTTCCTATATCATTGGTACCAACATGTACCAAGACAGCAGACTTCTCCCCAGCACTAAGACCTTGTTGAGCTGGCGTGTGAGGTCAGCTACCTTCGCACCAGGCAGGCATGTTACCAGGCGATCCTAATATCCACCAGTAGCCCAGCTATCTACATGCCGAATGATTGAATCACCAATCATAACAGCTGTCCTAACCCTTCCCTCATGGGCACATGGTCCTGGAGAAACCTCTTTGGTGAGAGAGGGTTTTACATCATGTGGAGGACAGGTCCTAGCAACAGAATTCTTCCTGCCACACCAGGGTTATGGTCTCCTGTCACGTGAGTTCTTTCCTCCATGGCAACAGGGATGCTGCAAGACTGGAGGTGGGACTTCAGTACTTTGTCCCTGTAGGTCTCATCTATGTACCTCTCTGTTTTACTTATGTCCTTCAAGTCTGTTACTCTAGCCTCCAGAGATTGGACTCGTTCCCTGAGAGTATAGAGCTCCTTGCACCTAGAGTACACGCAAGACCCCTCACCAACTGGGAGAAAATCATACATATGACACTCATTGCAACAGATTGGAAAGACCCCATCTTGCTGCTGTCTGCATTTTAGTTTTAAGGTTGTATTTAGATATTTAAGTTATTTACTTATCTAGGTTTGTTGGGGATATTTATACTAATAAAACTATACCTATTATGTTTAATGGACTGTGTTTACCTCAAGATTAATTTAGCTTAGGTCCTTAAGTATGCCTGATAAAGGATAAAGAGTTGCACCTGAGTGTGAATATAGGCACTCCCTTTAAGAGATTTAAGTGCATATAAAGGTACAATTATCCCAGGGGAGGGAGGGAGGGAAAGAAGACTTATTAAAAGTTGACTGCTACACTGTGCTCTGTCCTGTGCTTCTAAAGTAAAAAGGCTTACCAATTTCCTGGGTGATTCACCCAACCCTTGGTTTTGATAGAAGGAGCCTTTTAAATTGCCCTTTTGATCTGTTACTTGCCTTTAACACCTATTTAAGACAACTTTGCAGTCTTTTGCCTCCTGACTGGAAGGCCTCTTTATAAGGGTCACTTGAAACAAGTTTATTTTTTCTTTCTACTCTGAGACTATTTTACTTGTATGCTAAGCTCTACTCTGATTTGATTGAAATAAAAAAGCTCTCTAGAAACATACTTTCAGTAACTATTTACTCTATTTTACTTTCTAAATTAAGCTATACTCTGATTTGTTTTAAATGAAAATCTCTCTAGAAACAAATTCATTTGTCTATTTTACTCTTATTTTATATTCTATGCTATGCTATGCTTTGACTTAAATACAAAGCTCTCTGGTGGCACTAAGACTTGACTGACTCAGCAAAAACACCAAATTCTAAAATACACAGATTTATCAGCTTTAACCCCAAGCAGTCCCCTTTACCCCAAGATTTAGAGTTTATTCCAGATTATTATACTCATATGTGTAGATCTACTTCCAGCTGTAGCAGTCCCTTTGATAGTCCTTCAAGATTTCTTCTCTGGTTGAGTTTTTTTGGGGGATTCAATTCTGTTCAGATTTGATAGTTTAACCAAACCTGGAGGCGGGGGAATGATCAGAGCCAGTGCAAGGAAATTTGGAACTCTAAGCAAACCTTTAGCCTTATACCCACCTCAATTCATTCTCAGGCCTCTAGCACATCTCTCCCCAAGATTTTGCTAATTCTCCTAGGACAAGCAGGATTCGTCAGCCACACCAGGTGTCGTCCACCGATGGCGCCGTACACGGAAGTGCTCTCTAGAGCTCAGAGTCCTTCTGAGCATGAGCCAGAAAGCCCCACCCCACTAGCCCGCCCCTAGCTAGCCAGTCTTTTTTCTTCCGCCGTGCCTACTACACACGGATCCTATCTCTCTCAGCCAGAAAATATATATAATTTAAGATACTCACAAGAAGATGCCTTCTACAAAGCCTGGATGCAAGAAATGCAGTTCCTGCTCGAGGAAAATGAGCAGCTCCGATGCTCATGACCGCTGCGTTCGATGCCTGGGCTCAGGCCATCAGGTTCAGGACTGCCAGCACTGCTCCCAGATGTCCCCCGGAGCTTTAAAATCGAGAAGCCATGCCTTGAAGGAGTTCATCGCTTCCCTGAATGAGGAGGCCCCAAAAATCCTCTCGCCGGCACGGGATGCGTCCTCAGGGTCCGCCATCCCCGGCTGTGCAGTTCCAGAGTCTGCAATTTGCACAGGAGCCTCCGCAAATCAACCCGGAACTCCTGCAGCACCAAAGACCACCGGGAAGCAGCCAGCATCAAAAAGGACAACCGGGGAGCAGCCAGCGTCGAAAAGGACAGACTCCCGCAAAACTAAAGGTACTCAGGGGGAAAAGCGGCACCCTTCCCTATCCCCCTCAGGCCTCTGCAACCCTCCCGACGCCATTATGAGCCCCCGGGAGGTCCCATGCTGCTCTCACCACGTTGTCTCTGGAGGCGGCCATCTTGATGATGTCGTTGCCTCGAGCTCCGCCCAGTCAGCTCCTATTGGACAGCGTCAGGGGTTACTGGACTCCGCCCCCTTGCTCCAATTGGCCATCAACGCAGGATCTCCCCAGAGCATCACAGGGCTTCCCCTACCCTCGGGGCAGACACGGACCTGCCTCCCCGCGCCGGCTCCAAGTCATCTACCAGAAGTACAAGCAGGGACAGTAAAGGGAGCAGCAAGCACAGGCACCATCGCGAACACCGGAGCAGAGAAAGCGACCCTCATCGCCAGCACCGGCATCGGAGCAGGGACCACAGCAAACATGGGACACAGCACAGAGACGAAGCTCCACAGAAACGGAAGCAAAGGGCTCCCCCTCTCAGCCCCGATTCCAGACCGTCAAAAAGACTTTCCCCTCGGTCTGCACAGCATCCAGCTGTAACTCCTCCTGCAGGGACTCTCCCCAACCTAGGGACAAACCTGCAAGCTGTTTCTTGCTCCCCTGCAGTGTCTCTCCCCAACCAAGAGACCATACTGCAGCTGCTCTCCAGCCTCACCGAGCTTCTTCGTAAGGGGTCAGCTGTTACACGAGATGGGTCCACAGATGCTACCGCCCAGATCGTTGCCTCGGGAGACCCTCTTGATCATACAGCAGAGCCTGCTAACCAATCATTCAGCAGCATCACCTCTGCAGATCCAGAATCAACATCCTTCCTTAGCCTAGAGGAGGAGGAAGTAACCACGCCGCTCGGATGCGAGTCCCCCAAGGACAAAGCGACCTCTGTATAGAGCGAGGAGTCCCAGTCCACCAGGCCATCTGCAGGAGCTGATCCAGCCTCATCTGTCACGGCCCACGAAGACCTTACATATCCAAAATTCTTGCGTAAAGTGGCGGCTACCCTTAACCTCACTCCCCCAGATCCTTTACAGGATGACCCAGAGGTTTTCAAATATCTCGACGCTCCGAGGACACCCATCTCCTTGCCAATACATCAGCGCCTCAGAGACACGCACACTAAAAACTGTGGCAAAGCCCGGCCTCCTCACCGGCGTGCCCCAAGAAACTGGACGCTAAATACCTAATCCAGCAAACTCCTGGATTCGGAAAAAGCCAGCTGCCTCATCACTCCATTGTTGTGTCCTCTGCTTTAAAGCGTGTTAAGTCCTCACGCAATCATGCCAACTCACCTCCAGGAAAGGATCACAAACTCCTGGACGACGTCGGCAAAAAAGTTTTCCAAGGCGCCATGCTGAATGCGCGCATTTCTGCACACCAGTTTCAACACGTCCTCTTCCAGGACACCTCAACAATGCTACCATCCGAAGAAAAAGCAAAAGTTTCAGCCATTATTGCCGACCTAAAAGAATGCGGAAAGCACCTCATCAGCACGATTCATGACTCCTTTGAGGTTGCTACACGCACGGCAGGCACCGCCATCTCCGCTAGGAGGCTAGCATGGCTGCGAGCCTCCGGACTACGCGAAGACACTCATGAACGCATTGCCGATGCTCCCTGCAATGGTGAATCTCTCTTCGGGGACAAGGTGGCAGACACCGTTAACGATATGAAGGAGCACTGCTCCACCCTGCAAACCCTTGCCGAGGATGGCCTGGAGCGCAACCCCAGCACCAAGGGATCTTACAACAGAAAATCGTACACACCTTACAAAGGTTATCCCCCATACCGCAAATGGCAGCAGCCCCGCTACAAGCAGCCAGCCTACAGACCCTCTTATGGAGCCCAGCACCAGCATAAGCAACAACGAGACAGGAAACAAAAGAAACAGCCACCTCTATCGGGCAAAAACAATCCATCTTTTTGACAACCAGTCCACGCAGGGACGGGCAACCCTTCCAGTGGGAGGACGGTTGACAGCTTTCTGGGACTCCTGGCAAGCTATTTCTTCGGACACTTGGGTCCTGCGGATTATTCAGGAGGGATATCGCCTGCGCTTCATGCTTCGCCCTCATGGCCGCCCCGCGAAACCTCAACCCCACGACAACGAAACGTCCCTGCCCATGCACATGGAAGTGATGCATCTATTGACAACCCAAGCCATCGAACCTGTGCCTCCGGAACAAACCAACCAGGGCTTCTACTCCAGATTCTTCCTAGTACCGAAGAAATCGGAAGGAGTACGCCCTATCCTAGACCTGAGGAACCTCAACAAGTTCATCCTCAAAGAAAAGTTCCGCATGTACTCCCTGGACACGATCCTCCCCCCTTCTCCAACCCGGGGACTGGATCGCTTCCTTGGACCTTCAGGACGCATATACACACGTCCCGATACACCCCCAGGACAGACAGTATCTACGTTTCCAAGCACTTGGGGGCCATTACCAATACAAGGCCCTCCCATTCGGCCTCTCGCCAGCACCTCGGGTGTTCACGAAGTGCGTGGCTGTGGCAGCTGCACATCTGCGGAAACAGGGCATACACGTCTTCCCCTACCTGGACGACTGGCTTCTGTCATCACCATCACCGGAAGAGACGCGGTGGGCCATCAAACGAACCATCGGCCTTCTCACTACCCTCGGCTTCCTGGTGAACCACCAGAAGTCACAACTGGTCCCCACTCAGCGTCTGGAGTTCATAGGGGCTTGCATAGACACCGTGGAAGGGAAGGCATTTCTCCCAGCACTGAGGGCGAAGAAATTGGCCTCCCTTGCCACAGCAGCCTCCTTCCAGACAACTTCAACGGCCCGATCCCTCCTCTGCCTCCTGGGCCATATGGCCGCTACCACCCACGTTCTGCCTCTAGCACGACTGCACATGCGAACCCTCCAGTGGCGCCTACGCTCGTGTTGGAATCAGCGCACGCAACCGCTCACCTTCCGCTTCACCCTCGACGTCCACACCAAGAAGAGCCTTCGGTGGTGGACAATCAAACGGAACCTCATGGTGGGGAAACAATTTCAGCAGTCCAGTCACCAAGTCACTATCACCACAGATGCATCCCAGACGGGGTGGGGAGCCCACATGGGCCATCTGCATACGCAAGGAGCCTGGACATCGGCAGAAACCAGCCTCCACATAAATCTTCTGGAACTCAGAGCCATAAGATACGCACTGCAGGCTTTCCAGCAACACATCAACAACAAGTCTCTTCTAATGCTGACAGACAACCAGGTGGCCATGTTCTATGTCAACAAACAGGGGGGAACAGGCTCCCGACCGCTATGCAGAGAAGCACTCAAGACATGGTCGCTGATCCTAAAGAACCACTGTTGGATAAGAGCATCCTATCTCCCGGGTGTACAGAACTCCCTGGCGGACAGACTGAGCCGACAGCTAAACCCGCACGAGTGGACCCTCAGTCCCCAAGTCACCGCCCACATCTTCAACCGCTGGGGTCAACCGGAGATCGACCTCTTCGCTACGGACCGGAACAAGAAATGCCCCCTATTCTGCTCCAAGCGACCGACAGCCAACAGCGTAGCTTCGGATGCCTTCGCCGTGTGCTGGGGGGAGTGGTCTCTTGTATACGCCTTCCCCCCCATGCCCCTGATCTCCAAGGCACTGCAGAAGATCATCCAGGACGGAGCCCAGGCCATTCTTGTGGCCCCCTACTGGCCCCGGCAGATGTGGTTCCCAGCGCTACTACGCCTCTCGCAGGAGCCACCCCTCCGCCTCCCTCTCCGCCAAACCCTGCTAACCCAGGACGAGGGACACACGCTACACCCCAACCTGGGGGCCCTGGCACTGACAGCATGGAGATTGAACGGAGGAACCTCTCCGCGATGAGCGTGCCAGAGGAGGTACAGCACATCATCCTGGCGGCCAGAAGACCATCCACCAGAAAATCCTATTCCTTCAAGTGGAAGCGCTTCAGCCTCTGGTGTGACCTCAGAGGGCTCAACCCCTTCAGCTGTCCTGTTCCATGCGTCCTTCAATACCTCGCTTCACTCTTGGAACAGGGGCTCAAAACCAACTCCATCAGGGTGCATCTATCAGCCATCGCTGCATTCCATGAGCGCACAAGCAACGGAACCATTGCCTCGCTGCCCTTGGTTGTAAGCTTCATGAAAGGGCTGAACAATCTAAAGCCTCCCATACGGGCTCCCGCGCCGGCTTGGGATCTAAACATTGTCCTCCAACAGCTGACCAAAGCGCCTTTCGAACCACTTCTCACGGCCACCATGAAGCATCTAACATGGAAGACTCTTTTCTTAGTGGCTATCACCTCTGCTCGCAGAATCGGCGAACTTCAAGCTCTGGTGGTTCACCCACCATACACACAACTGCTGTAAGACAGAGCCACCCTCCGCACTCACCCCAGGTTCATCCCCAAAGTGTCTTCGGAATTCCACATCAACCAAACCATCGAGTTGCCCACATTCTACCCTGAGCCCCATTCCTCCCAAGAGGAGGAGAGGTTGCACACACTCGACTGCACCAGAGCCCTCCGAATTTACATCCTCAGGACAGGCCCTCTACGGAAGGGTTCTCAACTTTTCGTCTCCTACGACCCCAACAGACCCGGCCGCCCGGTCACTTAGCGCACCATGGCACAATGGATCTCGGCCTGCATAGGCCTCTGCCACAAATTGGCAGGCGTGCTAACGGCCCCAAACGTGGGGCCGCACCAGCTCAGGGCACTGGCAGCCACTATTGCGAACCTACGCTCCATTCCCCTGATTGAAATCTGCAGAGCGGCTACTTGGTCTTCCGCCCATACCTTTCAAAAGCATTACTGCCTAGACTTGGACACGCAGGCTCGCTGCGCGTTTGGACAAGCAGTCCTTTCCACTGCTAATGCAACAGGACTGCCACTCTACTGACTCTGACTGTGCATCCATGTGGGCCTAGCTGCTCTACCATATGAGTATTGATATACGCCTATGTGGGCCTGATTGCTAGGCCTTGTGGACATTGCTGTTGGCCATGTTGGCCCTCTTCCTTGTTTGGCCATGTTGGCCTTATTGTTGCCCACGCGGGCATTGTTAGTCGGCCATGTTGGCCTCATTGTCCGGCCATGTCGGCCGTGTTGTTAACCTACCAAGTTAAACTGCACTATGTGTGAACAAAAGTTATGTGTGAATAAAAATTATTTAAATATTTCACTTATCCTTGCCTCGGCCTCCCTCTCCACTGCTATTCCGTGCTATCGCGCAGCTTGGGAGGCACCTGGTGTGGCTGACGAATCCTGCTTGTCCTAGGAGAAAGCGTAGTTACTTACCTGTAACTGGAGTTCTCCGTGGACAGCAGGATGAGTCAGCCACACATTCCCACCCTCCTCCCCAGGCCGAGGTCGGCCTCAGCACGCCCCTAGCCACGGACACGCCGGGCACAGCTAGAGACTCACTGGCTAGCTAGGGGCGGGCTAGTGGGGTGGGGCTTTCTGGCTCATGCTCAGAAGGACTCTGAGCTCTAGAGAGCACTTCCGTGTACGGCGCCGTCGGTGGACAACACCTGGTGTGGCTGACTCATCCTGCTGTCCACGGAGAACTCCAGTTACAGGTAAGTAACTACGCTTTACAGTAACTCAACAATCTTGATCATCCCAAAACAATCCTATAAAAATACATAAAATTGGACATCATAGTTTATATATTACACTTTGTGTTGCCTGATATCAGACACTGAAAATTTTAATATTTAAAAGTATAATGTTTGGTTATGCCTCAGGTGTAAACTTAGGGCATGTTTACTAAAGGGTGTTAGCTGTTAATGTGGAGGATAGCGCTTGCCAAATGCACTGCATTAAAAGTTAATGTGTCGCAAATGCAGATAACACAGAAAATCACTAGGCTATCTGCAGACCACCTGTAAGCTGCGTGCATAGGCAAGATATGGGTAGAGTGTGTGGAGAAATTTAAAGTTAAATGTGGAAACCTTTTACCTGGTGACAGGAATAAAGCTGAAGAAGCTCTGTAATTCATTCAAGCAGTTTTAATTCCAAGCTGAATGAGGATTTGAAGTGATTTATTTGAGATTGAGAATGTGACGTGATTTATTGAAGAGTGAGTTTTAATCAAAACAGTGCTCACAATTAAAGTTCAACAGTGTGTAACTTCCTTTCTATAGCATTGGAGTCCTTCAAACAATGAAAGAAAGGTAAAGCTGAAGGTATAAAACTCCCAATGCAGTGAGAGAAACCCTGAAAGTGAGTTGTTTTAAACCAGTGTACTGCTGACAGGATTTATTTAAACCTGAAACATATTGAACTGTATCAGTAAAGAAGACCGTGTATGTTTGAAAGTATGAAGGACTGAATGTGTGGATGAAAAAAAACATTGCCTTATTTAAAGAATTAAATTTATTGGCAATTGGTATAGTTTTTCCTGAACTGATTGGCAGTTATAAAGGATTAACTTTGGTATATACCTAAAGAAAAAACTGATTTTTGCACAGAGAGTTCTGTTGGAGGAAGAGAGGGAATTTATTGTTTATTCTGGGGGAATAGCCAGCCTCACAAGTAACAGAAATAGAACAAAGAAAAAAATAGGAATAATTTTTAGTTTTGCACACAGCTAGGGATGTAGGGCCTAATATTAATTTGGGCAGGCTATGTGCCCCTATGGCGCATAGCCCTGCCCGCTGACCCTTAACCCCAGATATTCAATGCCGAGGTTATATGCGGCCCCGGCCTTGAATATCTGGGGATGGCTGCACACGTCAGACGCCACAGTAGCTAACTGGGCAGCAAGGACATTGCATGCTGCCCGATTAGCTCCTGTGCCTTAAACCTTTAGGTGCAGCGATCCCCAGATATTCAATGCCGGGGCAACAGTCTCCGGCCCGGAGCACCCCCCAACATGCCCCGATGCTAACCACATAGTATCGGGGCGTGTAGGGGAGTTAGACGGGGATATTCTACGTCACTAACTGTGTAAGTGCTGTTGAGTATCCCCATTTAAGGCATTTACACAGGTTACTGGGCTGTAAACCATGTAAATGCCTGTCGAAAATCGGGCCCCTAGTTTCTTTTATTGGTTTGCAAAAATAGGTAGTAGGTATCCTGACAACAGCAGGACATTGCTGGAGTACAGAGGATCCTAAGGCACCCAACATTCAAGAAAGCTGCAAGACCCGGAAAGACGAATGAGATAAGTGACTGACACACCACAGTGACTATTTTTTGGCAAAACACTATTGTGCTAGTGGTTGAATTTTTTGAAACAAAGGTGTCTTTACCTGCATGGCAATACTCATTCCCCTGCAAAGTTACAGATACAAGACCGTGTTAGTAGAAAAGAAATTTAGTTCTAAGGAGTAAAGAAAATTTCAAACTTTCAACTAGGGGGTCATTATGAGGCACGAATAGCGGGGATGGACATCCCTTTTGGGACGTCCATCCCTGCTATTCATGCTGGCTCCTGCCCCTGTATAACTTCCTCGCCGGTTGTGCGGGAAAGTTAGATGGGGGTGGGGAAGAGGCAGCACAGGGGTGGGCAGTGGCTGGTCGCCAGCCCTGGATGTACAGGGCCGATTTTGATGTTGGCCCTATATGTCCAGGTTTAGTGAATTGGCCAGGGAAGTTAGTCCGCCTCCAAGGTGGAATAACTCCCCTG
The DNA here is from genome assembly GCA_033557465.1 of Ichthyophis bannanicus. Lineage (NCBI taxonomy): Eukaryota > Metazoa > Chordata > Amphibia > Gymnophiona > Ichthyophiidae > Ichthyophis > Ichthyophis bannanicus. Next base: position 77,588,969 of record CM066049.1, on the reverse strand, counting down.
GGTGTTTGTTTTTGGTGGAGTCAGTGCGCAGAAGGGGTTGGCGTGGGTAAAGTTAATGCCCCACAGCCTGACCCTAGCCTTAGGAGGCCGGATCCGTGGTTGGGCTGCGGGGAATAAACTTTGTTAGGCAGCGGCTGGTATCTCAGCTTTTAAATGGAGCCACGGTGCCATGGGAATGGGACGCCATAGCTCCATTAAAAGCCCTGGCTGAGTTAGCTGGGCTATCACTGTACATGCAGGCCCGGGACTGAATTGCAGTCCTGGCCTGCATGCACAGGCCTATTCGCGATTCTGATCCTGCAGAGTTAAACGTGCCCCGCAGGATCAGAATCGAACTCCTTTGTACGTCCAGGTCTGCCCGGACGTACAAAGGAGTTGCACGTCGTGATCAGAATCGGGCCCTTACTGTTTTTGAAAGAGACAGTGCTATACCACTGTTGAATAGAAGCATTTTAAGAATTGTTCACAGAAAATACTTGACTAACATTTATAAAGATGGTTATTGTTTGTTTACAAAATTTGAATTTGCTCTACATTTACAAATTAAAAGTACAAAATTTTGCAAAAGTTAAACTTGTTCATTGGCTCATTGTGAGAAGAGTTCTCATCCTTGGTAAGCCCTGATTTGAAATTTGAGGTTCGTGACACTCATAACAACAAGTTAAAGTAGGGCAGTGCCCCTGTGAAGTCCCCAGTTTACAATAAGGTAGATCTTACTGCTTTACAGCCTAAGTTAAAAGAAGTACCACTGTCTGATTCTTACTATTCACACTGCCTGATATGGCTCACTGGGCAATGATCCATTCATCTGTGCTAGCGGTTTAGCATACAACAGCAGGGAAGCATAGCGAGCAGCCTCGAAGCACAGCAAATAATAAGGTCAATGAAGAAATAAAGTGACACTTCCACTCATCCTTAGCTCTTATCTTCAACTTGAAGCAATTGGCTGGGTCTTCCAAAAACCAAGGCAATTTTGATCCAAAATTAGAACTTCTCACTGTATTTTTGCTACTTTCACATTTCCCATACCGTTCATAATTTTCCATTTCCTTTCAGGGAAAATCAGGCATGTAATGATGCATGAGAAAAGCAGTGGATTTCTTTCCAAATGCACCTTTCACTTGCCAGTGCAGGCTATAGTGGCAAAATGATAATTACACTTACCTGGTAATTGTAGTTCCTTGAGTGATGACAGTTCAGTCCTCCACCATTGGGTATTGTACCTCCTCCTGCAGCTTGGAGACTGGGCATGTCAAAATCGTGACATCACTGGATGTAGTCTGCTAGCCTCTCCCATCAGCCCCAGTGAACTATTGACATAGCACACTCAAAAGAGCAACAAATAAGTAGTTATCATATAAATTCCAACCTTGCACTGAAACCTGCACGTACAATTCCCTATATACAAACACCACTTTTTCTTTTTTTTTTTTAATTGAAAATTGAAAAGAACTTCTTGTACCTTACCCTTTCGCCTTATTCAGAAGATGCAAGAATACTAGAGAAAACGAAACAGAAAACAAAGTATGAAAATCCTTTATAGACCTTTAATGCTCATACCTACCGGTAGTGCTACTCTTCTCCCTTCTGACTGTCTACTGCCAATGACACCACCCCAGGTGGGAATGAGGACTGAACTGTCGTCACTCAAGGAATAACAATTACCAGGTAGGTGTAATTATCATTTCCTTATTGTTCCTCCAGTTCAGTCCTCCACCACTGGGATGTAACAGAGCAGTATTCCTTGGGAGGGACCTTTCCAGCCGGCTCATCATACGGCTGAACCGAAACAGGTGTCATTTGTCGCCAAAACATCCAGACGATAGTGTGTACTGAGTGTATGAAAGGACTACTAGGTGGCCGCTCTACAGATCTCTACTGGCGGCACCCAACTGTGTTCCATCCAGGAAGTCGCTTGCGCTCTGGTAGAGTGAGCTCGTAACCCCGCTGGGACTGAACGACCTTGCAAAAGATGTACTGACGCAATCGCCTCTCTAATCCATCTAGAAATGAATGCCTTCACTGCTGCCTCTCCTTTGCACGGACCTCCGAACAACAAGAACAGGCGGTCTGACTTGCAAAAAGTTTCTGAAACCTATAAATACTGGCACAGCACTCTCTTTATGTGCAAACAGCGTAAAATACAGACCGATATGTTCCCCTCCGCTGAACCCAGAGCTGGAAGAGAAACCATTTGATGTAGGTGAAACAGAGAAACCACCTTTGGTAAAAAGGACGGCACTGGGTGCAATACCACCTTTTCTCTGGAGCAAGACAAAAATGGCTCTCTACATGACAATGCCTGTAACCCCGAAATTCGCCACGCTGAACATATGGCTACCAAAACCTTAACTGACGCCTAATGTAAAGGCTCAAATGGTTCCTTAACTAACGCCCCTAAAACCAGGTTGAGATCCCTCGGCAGAACCATGATTCTTTGAGAGGGCTGCAGTCTGGATACTGCCTTAAGGAAATGTAACACGTCTGCATGCGAACCTAGAGCCACTCCCTGAACTTAGCAGCCCTGTCTGGCTATAGAGGCAAACTGAACCCTCAGGGGACTTGCTGTCAGACCCTTATCAAACCCGTCTTGCAGGAAGCTTAACACCATGGGAATGGATACTGCAGTCGTGCGTACTTGCCGCCGTGAGTACCAGCCCTCAAAAATACACCATATACGTATATATGCAAGAGATGTGGACTTTTTCCTCGCTCAAAGTAAAGTCGCGATGACCGCTCCAGAGTAACCTTTTTCCTTAACCTTGCCCTTTCAATGGCCAAACCGTAAGCGAGAACCGATCCACCTGAGGCATTCAAAGTGGCCCCTGAAGCCACAGATTCTCAGATGCCGCTAACATCCAAGGATCCCCGTCGAGCAGTCGAATGAGAGCGGCTTACCACGGGCGTCTTGGCCAACCCGGGGCTACCAACAGCACTCTCCTCTGATGAGCTTCAATACGCTGGACCACTCGCCCCATGAGCACCTACGAAGGGAAGACAGGATTTTGGAAGGAATTGATGCCCTGATACAACATTGCCCATCGTCAGGGCTCCTTTCTCTTGCCGTCTGCTGAATGAAAGGTCACCATGTGATCCATGATCGGCCGTCCCCATTTGCGGACAATTTATGCAAAGACACCCAGATGCAACTCCCACTCCCCGGCATCCACCTGGACCCTGCTGAGAAAATCTGCAATCACATTGTCTGTTCCTGCAATGTGCGCCGCCGAGATCGCTGGTAGTTGAGGTTCTACCCAAGAGAATAGTGCGTCTGCTGCTTCTTCCATGGCTACACTTCCTGTACCGCCCTGCCAATTGATGTAGGCCACCGTCGCAGAGTTGTCTGACAGCACTTGCACCACTCGACCTGTCATCGTAGCTTTGAACATCCGTAGTGCTAGACAGACCGCTCTCAGCTCTAGTCGGTTGATTGAGCATTTGCTCTCTTGGCCGGTCCAAGTGCCTTGCGCGAAGAGATCTCTGCCATGTGCTCCCCACCCAAAGAGACCTGCGTCCGTCCACAATAGGAGCCACTCCGGCTGCTCCAGGGGCATTCCTGCTTTCAGAGATCTTGGAAGCCGCCACTGCCGAAGGGACTGCCTGACCCGGAGAGGGCAGGGAAGCCGTTTGTTCCGTGAATCAGACTGATGCGATCAGCAGCGAAGCAGCACCCTCTGTTAAAGATGCATATGAAATCTGGCCCATGGCCCTACTTCCAGGATCACTGCCATTGTTCCCAGCACGTGAAGGAAACTCCACGCTGAGGGTGCCAGAGCGGACCTGAACTTGTGCACCAACTGTTGAAGAACTTCAACTCGACCTTGGACTTTGCCCAAATTAACCAATCGACGAGATAAGGATGAACCCGAATTCCTTCCTATTGCTGCACTGCCGCCACTGCCACCATGATCTTGGTGAAGGTCCGTGGGGCCATCGCCATACCGAAGGGCAATGCTTTGAATTGATAAAGTCGGTCAGGAAGCGCGACCGTAGAAACCTTTGATGAGTCGCTCTGATTGGCATGGGTAAATACGCCTCTGTGAGATCGAGGGAAGTCAAGTACTCTCCTTGGCGCACTGCCACAATGACTGACCGACCTCAATGTTTCCATCCTGACATGCGAAACCTGAAACCAACGATTCACACCTTCTAGATCCAAGATAGGACAGAGGGACCCGTCTTTCTTTGGCACCATGGAAGAAAAGGAGAAGCGCCCCATGCCGTAATCTACTATTAGGACTGGCGCGACTGCCCCATCAGTGACATCCAGCGTCTGGTGGACTGCTAGGGTTTTCAGTTGACCTATGCAGGGAGACATCACAACGAGTCTAGAACTGGTCTTGCCAATTCCAGCGCATAACCTTCGTGAATTATTTCCAACAGCCACTGGTTGGGTGATATTTGGGTCCAGGCAGGAAGAAATCCCAAAGCCGCCCTCCTATAGGTTGACTTCCTACCGGGACCCACCTCCTTTCATTGTGGTTTTCTACTTGCCGCTGCGGAAACCGCTGTGAAACCTCTACCTGCTCCACAAACCCACGAAGTCCCTGGGCTCTAGAAGCAAATCCTGAAATCTCTAAACTGGCCCCAAAAGACTGGCAAGGACTTCCCTTGCTTAGGTTTATCCTCGGGGAGTCTTCCGTCCTTGGACTCTCCTAAATACTTAACCAACTTGTCAAGATCTTCTCCAAACAACAAAGAGAAGTTACACTTACCTGGCAAGTAGACAGCGGACCAGGCAGAGGAGTACTTGGAGAGTACAATGTACTTAAACCCGCACATGATCCCAAAAATGCTGGGGCAGCCCGCAATCCCAACTATGCTTGGAACTGCTCCAGGCCTAAATGGTCCCTTGAAAGTGCTGGCCTAGCCTAAGATCAATGGAGGGGAAGAAGACCAGAACGCTGGTCCTCCTGATCCCAAGTCTCTACCTTAACTATTAGGCTGTTAGGCCTTCCAATTACGAAAAACCATCCCAGTGATCTCCATGTGGCAGCCCATATAGCACACCCTGTCCTTTAAAAAAACATGCCAGAACTCGCCTGTGCCTGTTTGCTATTCACATATTCCAGCGTACCTGGACGTTTCTCCTAAAACGTGTCCTCCTGTTCCAGAGCTACTAATCATTCAACTTGGGATCCCCCAGAGAAAGGAACCAATCATTCAATTACATAAAAGAAATAAAAACACCTTTAGGCAATTCTTAAACCCTTATGAGAGACTCACCAACTGCTGCATATGTCCTGCTTTTGAACCTGCCAGTTACCTTAATAGTTGCCGACATTGCACCTAGCCATGCAAAACCAAAATGGAAGAAAACACAGGTCTGCGACTAAAAAGCTGTTTGATTTACATGCGGCCAGTATTCCATGGATGATAGGTGACTCACATTCCAATACTGGTCATATTTTACTCCTGTTTGAATCTTATAAATCCAGAAACCAAAGGGAAGACAGTAGCTCCAATATGGATTTAATTTACTTTGTTTTTCTTTTTTTTATATATTGAATCAACTCCTGGACTAACATTCTATGAGGCATTAACTTACTCAGAGCCTTACCCCAAGAAGCCCATTGGATGTGTGCAACCGCCTGGATTAAGAGACAAGCACCTATATCCCTGGTGAATTCATAAGCTTCTATGTATGCGCTTCTCCATCCAGAGAATGATGAAACATAATGTAATGTAAAACTCCATTGCACATGCATTAGCCATGTCTTAAATCATGGAAGCCTTCCCCCACTGGTCTTAGTGTCCTTACGAAATGGAGGAACTAATCCAGTAGATAGTGGGAGAACTAGAAATAAAGTTGAAATAAAATAAAATGAAATCAAAACTCTAGCGTGTAAGGTAACCACTTGGAGGCACGGACCCCTCCGCGAACTGGACTGCGCTTGAACTGAGAAGCCATGTAGTGTCAAGCCTGACCAGCACTCGGGTGGGACACCCCCTGCAGCACCTGACGCTGACAAGCGTATCAATGTCCACTCTTCCCAACGTTGCCTGCCAAGAAATCCAGGGAATGAAAGGTGAGGCTGGCTAGAGGGAAACCCTGAGCAGTCTGTCTCTCATGAGCTTCCCCTCCCCCTTTTTTTTTGTTTCAAACCTACTCGCTACTGAACCAAAAATACAGCAGCTGACCCCCCTGATTCCTAACAAAATTAAATGTAAACCCCCACAGAGTCTATCTGCCTAAACCAAGCACCAGTGATTTCTCCATGACCACGTGTCGCTCCACGCTGCTGCTTGCCTGAGGCAACGGAGCGCGGGAAACGATCCAGGCTTCAAATGGCTGATTCTCGTGCTAAATTTATACTGCCTGAAGCTCTGGCAGAAAACAAAACTCCGCTTCAGAAACGGCACTCACCTCAGCGAATACAGCCTCCAGTGTTTTGCTCCGCAGCGGGCCTAATCGCTGCCCTGAAAACTGCTATGCTGCTCGCCTCCGTTGAGAGCAGCATTTGCGGTGAGGGCAGGCCACGCCAACTTGCTGGTCTCCTCACCGCCCTGAGCAAACTGGGACAACGTGTGGGCTGCTCACTCCTTCCCCTGCCGGCCTTCCCTCCGTGCAGTCTGGGAGGGGAGAGCCCACCAATGGCATGCTGGTAGAAATATATGGGAAGAATACAAAAGGCACTGGATCAAGGCTGGGGCTGTATAACCCCCCCCCCCTTTTTTTATGTATAGCACCCTAAAGGAGAAAGAAATGCAAACAGTAATTGGCCAAACAAACCAAAAATCCAATTTAACCCCTAACTAACTGCTCCTTATCCGTTCCTCAAGTGAGCCCAGCACCTAGGCTCACTAAGTCCTCCTGCTGCATGGAGACTGGACACACTGGAGCTGATGGGAGAGGCCAGCAGACTACATCCAGTGATGTCATGATTTTGACATGCCCGGTCTCCAAGCTGCAGGAGGAGGCATACTACCCAGTGGTGGAGGACTGAATTGGAGGAACAAAAACCCCTAGTCCAGTTGGGGTTTCAGGGTATCCACAATGAATATGCATGAGATAGAGCTGCATACAATGGAATTGGTGGTGCCTCAGCTCTTTGGTCTATAAGGGCTGGTAGAAGAACAAAAAGAATTTCTGGAAGCCTGGTTTTCCACACAAAATTGATAAACAGATACAGTATATCAATATAGACCCGATCTATCAATCCCTGCAGACCAAAAAGCTGAGACACCACCAATGCCCGGGAACAAAAAACACACCCCGGCAACCCTCGGGGAAATCAACCAATCATACCCTGTGGACCAAAGAGCCGAGTCATCACCAACACAGCTCAGAAACAGAATTGTATAAGTCTTTGGTGAGGCCATATCTGGAGTATTGTGTACAATTCTGTAGACCACATCTTCAAAGGATATAAACAGGATGGAGTTGGTGCAGAAGGTGGCTATTAAAATGGTCAGTGGGCTTCCTCATAAGGCATATTGGGACAGATTTAAAGATGTATACTTTGGAAGAAAGGCAAGATTATTTTTTTTCTATTTTTAGTGCTGTCAAGTCAGTGCCGACTCCTGGTGACCCAACTGTCTCTGAATTTTTTTGGCAATATATCACCGGAAGTAGATTGCCTGGCCTTTTCTTCAAAGGCAATGGAGGGCAAAGTGATTTGCCAAAGAGTGCCAGTTGAAATCAAACCCTTGATCTTCTGGGTACTAGGCAGTTGCTCTAACCACTAGGCTACTCCTCCACATACACAAAAAGCAAAATAACCTATTGCTGTTATTATGCAGAGAGCTCACCAAAGGTAGTTACTTACCTGTAGCAGGCGTTCTCCATGGACAGCAGAAATACGTCCCCATGTATGGGTGACATCCCCGACAGAGATATTATATGATAGAGACATGTAAATAACTCTGTAGTGAAAATGCACAGGAGAAGAGCCTATTTCAATAGAAAGAAAGCTCTGCAATGTAGGGGCATAGGATGAGAGTGAAAGGGGATAGACTCAGGAGTAATATGCAGAAATATTTCTTTATGGAAAGACTGGTAGATGAATGGAACAGTCTCCCAGTGAAGGTGGTAGAGACCAGGACAGTATCTGAATTTAACATGGCATGGGACTATAATAGTTGGTATGGAAGAGCAGACTGGATAGATAATATGGTGTTTTTCTGCCATCGTGTTTGTGCGTTTCTATGGACTGCTTTCATCTACTATCTACCTACCATGGTGGAGTAACTTAATAGATAAAGAAGCAGGTGACAGCCCAGGGAAGTCAGGGTTCAAATATCATTTCTCCTACTAACACTCTCAGGCAAATCAATCCATCATCCATTTTTTTCAGATATACATAGGCTGTAAGCCTAGTCAACCAGGGAAATAACTCATGTACCTACACTTCTAACTTTGTCTTGAGCTTGGATTTGGAAAAGGCAAGTAATAAATCTAAAACCCAAATCCTGCTCTCTGTATAACATCAGGAAAGCTTGGAAGAAGGATCAGAAAGAGCTTAGCAACGGTAATTTTTTCATTTCTTACAAAGAGCCACTCCTTTGTCCATACTACAAGCCAATTCCTTCTCTAATCATACTTGTTGCCAACTAACCTTTTGCAACTATCGTTACAGTGCCTAGGCAGCCATTAAAGGAACCGTCACTCAGGGCAACGTGAGGTGGATGCATGTTATTGCCATGCTCACAGCCTTTTCATTTCTTGTGGCAGAGGCACCGAGGTAGATCCTAGGTATCAAAGTATAAATGCCTGTAGCATAGGAAATAGGATCCCAGATGCTGAAGCTTTAATGGGAGTGGCTGACTTGGATTTAGTGGCAGTTACAGAAACATGGTTCACAGAAAACCATGACTGGGATGTAATTATATCAGGCTATACTTTATTCAGAAAGGACAGGGTAGGAAGATGGGAAGGAGGAGTGGCACTATATGTAAAAAATAATATTAAAGCTTTGGAATTACAGAGCTTAAAAGGGAGAGAGGAGGCACTGTGGGTTAAACTAGAAATAGGGAAAGAGAAATCTATTTGCATTGGCGTGATATAGAGACCTCCCTCACAGGAGGAAGAGGTGGATGGAAAGTTAATTTAAAACATACACAGCGTTGCCAGGAAAGGGGAAGTGCTACTGATAAGGGATTTCAATTTGCCAGATGTTGATTGGCACATCCCTGTTGCAGTATCATCTAGAAGTAAGGAGCTCCTGGATTCTCTACAGGGAGAACTATTCAGGCAACTGGTAACAGAACCCACATGTGAAGGAGCCATACTAGACTTGGTGCTTACCAATGGTGAAAGTGTTTCTGATGTTATAGTGGGAGATCACTTTGCATCCAGTGAATCACCGGATGGTGTGGTTCAGTATTAGGACTAGGGCTGTTAAAATCCATTCAAAAGTGACAGTCTTAGACTTTAGGAAAACTAGCTTTGCCAAGTTGGCCAATATCTCAGGGAGTCATTAGTGGGATGGGAACAGGTGGGGGATATAGACATGCAGAGGGCAAAACTGAAAGGGGATATTTTAAGGGCAACCAAACGTTTTGTTAAAAGGGTAAATAAAAGGAAAAGGAGACCGCTATGGTTTTCAAAAGAAGTAGCTGAAAAGGTAAAGAAAACAAGGGAGGCCTTCATGAAATACAAGAGAACACAGAGAGAGGAAGATAGGCATCTATATTTAGAAAAACGTATAGAGGGGGGCGGAGCCTGATGTCCAGCGGGATGGTCGCATAACGCTGAGGCTCCCGAGAGGCCTACTCAGAATCCTGAATTAACACCTCACATACTTGGAACTTCTACTCTGATCTTGCCGGGGCACCTTGGTGAGATGGCGGGGACCAAACCAACGCGCCTGGAATTTGGGTCTCCAGCGGCTTCTCACGGCAAACGTTCCAAAACTGAACCTCCGTCCCCGCAGAAGGGGCCGGCCTTGTGCGAGGGCCCCGAAATGCAGCAGGAAATCCTCGTAGAGATCAGAGGGGTCAAAAACCTTGTGCAGGCAAACGGTGAAGCACTCCGAGCGCTGCGGGACGATTTTGGTGTGCTGCAAAGCAAGCTAGAAGGGCTTTCTTCGCGTCAGGACAAAATGGAGAGCATATTGGACTCCCATGCGGCCCGGTTGTCCAAACTCGACAAAGTTGAACGACAGGTGCGGGCCTTGCAGAAAGAGGTGGAAGATGGCAATAATAGAGCGCGCCGCAACAACATACGACTCGTGGGCATACCGGAGGGAGCGGAATCGGGAGACATGAAAGAGTTTTTATGCAAAATCCTCCCTTCCCTGCTCCAAATCACCTTTACCAAAGATTTGGAGATTGATCGCGCTCATCGTGTACCCACAAGCATAACGCTCAACAGGAAGACCCCGCGGCCTATCATTTTTCGACTATTGCGATATCAACACGTGGAGCAAATTCTAAGTGCCTCTCGGGCAAAGGGCCATATGGAGTTTGAGAGCCACAAGATCTCCTTCTATCCCGACTTGGCTAAACCCACAGTCGACCGCCGAAAGCGCTTTCTGGAATTCCGGCCGAGGCTTCAACAACTACAAGCACGCTATGGCCTGATGTACCCGGCCAAGCTCCGAGTCACGCTTCACAATCAGACAAGAACATTCGAGGACCCTGATCTACTAGCGGAGTTTTTGGATTCCAAAGAAGCCGACTTGATGCGCTGACTTCCAGAATATTCCTGCAAGTCTCCTTATATCTGCTGTACCTGCCATATTGGATCTGCCGCAGCCTAGCAAAGAGTCTGGTGTGGGCAGTCTGTTGCCTTACTCTTGATGGTATCTGTGACCCGACTCCATCTACCCACAGTAGCCTCGATGAGTATCAGAGACAGTGTTATTATGGACTCTGGTGTTTCTTTTCTTTTTTTACATGTCTTCTATTTCCTCTCTAGGGTCTCCTCCCGCAGACATATGGTCGCCATATTCTTTGGGGGTTTTGCTTCTTCTCTAAGATACGTTGGTACATACTTTTCAATATGGGGTGTATTAGCCAGAATACTCGGTGATTATGACATTGTTGTACAGATTCTGCTTATGTTCTATGTTATCAAGCGCCCTTACCTAAAATGTCTACTACCGATTGATGGCACCATGTAAGATTTTTTCATTGAACGTAAAAGGCATCAATAATCCGATAAAACGGAAGAAAATCCTAAGCTACCTCAGTCAGGAAGCAGCGGATCTGATTTTTCTCCAAGAAACGCACTTAAATTCGAAGGAAACTCTTAAACTCAATATTAAACCTTACATGGTGGCCGCTTATTCCCCAGCCGTTTCTAAGAAATGTGGGGTTGCCATACTGGTTAGGAAATCTTTGCATGCTACTGTTATTGCGACCAGCTCAGATACAGAAGGTAGATGGTCTAGAGTTCACCTCAAGATAGATAGCCTAGAAGTTACATGTATATGCCTTTACGCTCCTAATGTTGATGACCCTGCCTTTTTTGCTACCATTGCTCAGGTTGCGCAGGCTTCTGCTAATACTTCATTGATCATTGGGGGGGGGATTTCAATCTAGTCCTTGATCCCCTGATTGACAAACAGCCGCCTAGGACGAGTGGTCCCCCCAAGAGTCACGCCACGCTTACCTCCCTGATCAAGGATCTTGCTTTAGTTGATCTATGGAGGTTACTACACCCAATTGAGATTGACTTCACCTTCTTCTCCTCCCCTCATAAATCTCAGTCTCGCATAGACTTCTTTCTAATCTCAAAACTGTTAGTTCCTCAGGTGGACACTGCAAAGATTCACTCCCAACATATTTCAGATCATGCTGCCATTTCCTTTCAATTACACACTACTGCACCCCAGGGAAACTCGGGAGCCTGGTTCTTTGATAGAGCCCTGTTAACTCAGCCAGAGTTCCAGTCAGAAATTCGAGTAGCCATACAGGATTACTTCCATTTTAATCTACCCCAAGATACTGCGAATTGGGCTTGGTGGGAGGGCTTCAAAGCGGCCATTCGGGCAACGATCACTAGCTATCAAATCCGCCTGCGGAAACAACGTAAACAGCAGCTGCTCATACTAGACCAACAAATAAAAGCAGGCGAACGAGTTCTAACTTCACGCACTGACCCATGTGTATTAATTCGATTACAGCGTCTCCGTTTTCAATATAATTCAATCCTCTCAACTGCAGCTTCTAAGAGTATTGAGCTTCAGCGAGGGACATATTATCGTGAAAATAACCGAGCCGGTCGACTTTTAGCCAATGCCTTGAAAGGTCAAAAAGAAGCCAAACGCGTTGCGGCCCTTCGAGCTCCACAGGGAGGGGGCATAGTGACCACAGACTCTGATATTGTAGAGCTCTTTCGGGATTTCTATACCCGCCTATATCAATCTGAATGTGAGTTCTCGTCAGAGACATTCGAGCGATTGCTCTCTGGCATCCAGCGGCCGACCCTCTCTGAAGATGATAGAGATGCGATGGATGAACCCTTCTCTACTTCAGAGATCCAATCTGCCCTAAAACGAACAGCCTCGGGCCGTGCCGCAGGGCCCGATGGTCTCCCGACCGAATTCTACAGAACGTTCAGTGCAGATTTAGTTCCCTATTTAAAACTCTATTTTACTGCCTTTGCGGTAGATACATCCTCTTTGGGATCCTTTTCTGCAGCTAATGTGGTTGTATTTGAGAAAGAAGGCAGAGACCCGCTACTGACCGCCAACTACCGTCCAATCTCCCTACTTAATGCCGACTATAAGATCTTCGCAACGATCTTGGCCACCCGGCTATCTGACATGATGGCTACCCTAATTCACCCCGACCAATGCGGTTTTATACCCGGCAGATCAACTGCTGACAATGCTCGGACCTTGTGCCATGTGTTATCTAGTGCTGCCAATCTCGACCATCCATGGGTGGGTCTTTCCCTGGATGCCGAAAAAGCCTTTGATCATCTAGAATGGCCCTTCTTATTTGCAGTTCTCCGATGGTATGGCTTTGGAGAGGGCTTCCTTCGATATCTCCAAGTCATGTACACTCAACCCGTCGCCAGTATTTGTGTAAACGCCATCAAATCTCAGCCATTTAACCTCCAAAGAGGCACGCGTCAAGGTTGCCCCCTATCACCAATGCTTTTTGATCTCGCTCTTGAACCCCTAGCCCTCCTTATTAGACAGTCTGCACGTATTCGAGGTGTCCCCTTTAGTCATAGGGAGATTAAACTCTCTGCATATGCAGATGACCTTATGCTCTTCGTTTCCCTCGATTCGGTTCCAGCTGTCTTGGATCTGATTGACGGATACTCACAATTATCGGGCTATAAAATTAACTGGACCAAATCTGTAGCATTCCCACTGAACCGCTGGGTACATGAGGCTGACATGCAGGCCTTTCCCTTCCTTTGGCAATCCCGCATGGTGAAGTATCTCGGGGTCCATTACTGTTCTCCTTTAGAAGACACTATCAGTTTTAATGCCAAAGAGGTAGTCTCCAAAGTCCGTGAACTCACAAATCGTTGGTCTCCCTTATCTCTCACATGGTGGGGCCGCTTAGACACTGTGAAAATGATGATAGTCCCCAAAGTGAACTACATTTTAGAAATGCTGCCATGCTTACTTCCGTTACATACTTATAAAGATATTGAGGGCCTTCTCGTCCGTTATCTCTGGCAGGGCAAGCCACCAAGGATAGCTAAACATAAACTGCAGTCTGCAAAGGAACGAGGGGGTACCAGATTTCCTGATTTTCTTAGATATCATCAAGCCTTTCTACTTAAGCAAGGTGCCCGATGGCTAGATACCTCAATAGACCGCCGACCAGTTTGGCTTGACATAGAAGAGGAGCTTAGTAGCCCAATTCCGTTGACCCATCTCCCCGGTATGTCCTATCAAGTAGACACCCGCCATCCACCAATGATTGTCGATACTCTTGCGGCCTTTAACACTCTCATTCTATCACTGGGCCCGAATGTATGTCCTCAGGACGGACTCCCGCTATGGAATAACCCCAGAATTCAAGTCCTAAATAGAACAATAGCCTGGAAACCCTGGTACTCCAGGGGGATCTGGACACCCCAACAGCTTTTCTCTGCAGCTCGTTGGAAAACCTTTTCGGATTTACAAAAGGAATTTGCGTTACCAGCGAAACACTACTTTCAATTGATGCAGCTTCAACACTGCCTCAAAAGTGCTCGAATCCTGCCGCCCTCTGCCCCTACTGAGGATGGGCTATTAGAGATAGTTCACTCCATTAGTAGTACACATGGGGTAGCCTCTAATTTTTATAAAATAATTTCTCAGGGTACAGATACGGACACTTTTAGAGCCCAACAAGCCTGGGAGCACGAACTGCAAACCACTCTAACCCCTGTGCAATGGAGCGTTTTTTGGAGTAAAGTTGTGCGGGTTTCCCGGTCTGCCTCTGTTACCCAAACTCTCTTCTTCTTTGCACACAGATGCTTTTATACCCCAGAAAAAATAGCCAAATGGAACCCAAATGCTAGGGACCTGTGTTGGTCTTGCCATACTGCTGTGGGAACCTTCGCTCATGTTATTTATGAATGTCCTCAACTGCAGGTCTATTGGAGGCGGGTCTGGGGTCGTATTCAATCTATCTTACACTTTCATGAACCTCTCTCTTGGAAGGTCGTGGGACTCCGCTCTGTGGCGGAGGTCCCCTCTCTTCCTAAGAAGGGTCGCTTTCTCCTTGATTTCATGCTGGGTATAGCCATATGCTTAATCACGAGGAATTGGAAGGATAGCTCCCGACTTACTGTCAATGAATGGTGGAACCTCGTCTGCTTATATAGTAAATATGAGCAGATACCTCGGAGAGCTATTCCCCATGTCCAAACTCACTCTTGCTTGTCTAAATGGCAGATGCTTAATGATTATGTACAATCTGCTCATTGCTCCAACATGCCTGTATAATGTGCACTCATCATGTTTTAGATCACCGTTAGGTTTTGTAATACAATAATGTAAGTACACGCCCGCTTCGGGAATGCTTAGTTTTCTAGAGAAGAAGCAGGGGGGAGGGGGGTGGTAGGGGTTTACTTTGGTGTATGTATTACACGTTCTGTATTTGTCTTTTAGCTGTATGTCTTCCTTTCCTTTGTTGTTATAAAACGAAAATAAAGAATTAAAAAAAAAAAAAAAGAAAAACGTATAGAAGCTAGCAAAGTAGTCGGGAAAGCAAAGATTCAAAAAGAGGAGGAAACGGCCAATGCAATAAAATGGGGGGATAATATATTTTTCAGATATGTTAGTGAGAAGAGGAAAGGCAAAAATGGTATTGTCAGACTCCAGAATGAAGGGGAGGACTATGTAGTAGCTGATGAGGATAAAGCAGAATTACTTAACAAATATTTCTGTTTTGTGTTCAGATGAAGAACCAGGAGAATCACCTCAGAAAACACCCACAAACAGGAACAGAAGCGAGAGGCATCTTGAACAATTTTCAGAAGACTGTGCTCATGAGAAACTAGCTAAACTTAGACAAAGCGATGGGACCGGATGGGATACACCCTAGATTACTGAGGGAACTTGGGGACGTTCTAGCAGCTCCATTGACTGACCTATTCAATGCTTCGTTGGAGTCGGGAGTGGTGCCAAAGGACTGGAGAGAGGCTCATGTGGTGCCTTTACACAAAAGCGGAAATAAGGATGTGGTTGAAAACTGCAGGTTGGTTAGTTTAACTTTGGTGGTGAGTAAATTATTGGAAGTGCTGTTGAAAGAGAAAATAGTGAGGTTTCTGATTACAGTATCGGAGACAGCATAGACTCACCAGAGGCAGATCTTGTCAGACAAATCTGACTGATTTCTTTGACTGGGTGACCAGGGAGTTGGACTGAGGGACAGCCCTAGATGTGGTGTATCTAGATTTCAGTAAAGCCTTTGACACCATTCCACACAGGCAACTTACTGCTTTGGTTAGAAATTGGTTGAATGGGAGGCGACAAAGTGTACAGGTAAACTGAGTTCACTCTGAGGAGAAGGTGGTTACCAGTGGAGTGCCCCAGGGATCTGTCCTTGGTCCAGTTCTTTTTAATATCTATGTTAGTGATAAAGTGGAAAGACTGTCGGGTAAGTTTTGCCTCCTTGTGGATGATACCAAAATCTGCAACAGAGTGAACATCGAGGAAGGTTCTAGCTAAGCTTGAAGAATGATCTAGAATTTGGCAGCTGAGATTTAATGTTAAAAAAAATGCAAGGTCATGGATTTGGGCTGCAGAAATCCAAGGGAGTAATATAGTATAGGGGGTGAAGTACTTCTGTCCACTAAAGAAGAGCGGGACCTAGGAGTGATTATGTCTAATGATCTTAAAGTAGCTAAACAGGTAGAAAAGGAAAGAGCAAAAGCTAAAAGAATGCTTGGGTGCATAGGAAGAGGAATGGCCAGCAGAAGAAAGGAGGTGATAATGCCTCTGTATAAGTCTTTGGTGTAACCTCATCTGGAGTATGGTGTGCAATTCTGGAGATCACAGCTTCAAAAGGATATAAACAGGCTGGAGTCAGTACAGAGGGTAGCTACAAAAATGGTTGGTAGTCTTCATTCTAAAACATATAAGGACAGAATTAAGGATCTTAATATGTACACCTTAGAGGAAAGGTGGGATAGAGGTGAAATGATAGAGACATTTAAATATCTCCGTGGCATAAATGCACAGGAGGAAAGCCTCTCAATTAAAAGCAAGCTCTGCTACATGGGGACATGGGATGAGGGTGAAAGGGGATAGATTCAGGAGTGATATGTGGAAATATTTATTTACAGAAAGTGTGGTGGATCCATGGAATAGCTTCCCAGTGGAGGTGGTAGAGATGACAGTATCTGCATTTAAAGAAGCATGGGACCAACACAGGAGGATCTCTAAAGGAAAAACGGGGACCGTTGTAGTGGTCGATATGGAAGGGCAGACTAGATAGAAACATGATGACAGAAAAAGACCACATGGCCTATGTTTCTGTACTAGGTGCACTCAGGCCGATGGAGAAAGCCAGTGCTGAAGTCGTGCCCTATTAGCTATGTGCGCATTTTCATAACGCAGGTATTGCGAGACAGTATGCAGTAAAGGGCATGTATGCAAATATGCTACACACAAAACGTTGGGATAAAGGTGATAGAAGGGGAGCCAATGCATGCAAAAGCAGACACGCTACAAGTGGCCTTGTACACATGCACGTAAACGTCAAATGCTCATGTTTTGCACACAGGCCGTGGAGGTTCTTTTGGCACTCACCCCATAATAAAAACTATTTCACCCAAAAACATCTTTTTATGACATCAGAACAAAGACCTAAAATAACAAATAAACAATATAAATGAGTGCAAAAATCACACAAGGACAAGAAGAAAAAAATTGTTCTTCTTGAATGCTGAGCTGAAAGGTACAGGCAGAAAATGTTCATGTCAAAGGTAACTGTTCACCGGTACATACCCTGAAACAGTCTTTCCTTACAAGCACAAGAGATTTGTCACCTCAGACCAGGCGTAGAGATATTGGCGCTCCTGCTGGTCAGATAATTCTCTGAGCATTTCTCTGCATTCAGTGCAGATCTTATTAATATACTATTTGAATATACACAGCTCATTTGCATATTATTTAAATACACTTGCCATTACTGTGTACACATACTTTTCTTTTGCTGTTTATGCATGCATCAATCTTTTTTATGCATTTGTCGTGACGGAACTTGACTTGTGCGTATAAGTTGCATTATCTGCGCGCAAAGGGCACACTAGTCTTTCTGCATCGGTCCGATTATTAGCAGAGGCTAGTTTTTCCTGTTTCCTCAATCTTCCTCTTTTCCTGGGGTTGGACAAAAGAATGAACGGCTAAGGCTGGAACAGTTCTTTTCATACAGATGGATTTTCCAGCTCTGCATGTATCTGAATCGAAATTTATTAGTTGGTTTAAATGATGGGGGTAGAAGCTGCAAATTCAGGGACAACTTTTTAGTACATTGAATTGTAACCACGTTTAGATGCAGAGCCAGATTGACTATGGGGCCATCAGTGCCTGATTGTGCACCGTGGGAGCAAGACCGGTGCTGGGAGATGGTCCAGCTGTCCCACCATTGCCATGGGGATGTCTTCCCGTGGCACTACCTATCTGATGCCCACCTGGACCGCGATTCCCTGCTGCCTGACCCTGATGGGGGCAGCAAGGGCCCTGATCAAGCGGAAGAGACCCACATTGGCTTTCCTGTTGTTCCGTGGGTGGAGCTGCCGATCTTTGGGGTGCGGGGGTGGCTGCCAGGCAGGATCGGAGGAGCGTCCCCCCCACCCCGCTTATTCCACCTCAGTGGTGAAATACTCAGGGCATCCCCCAGACATACAGGGTTGTTACTGGAATTGACCCCATGCATCTGGAGGTCGTTCCCACTCATGCCCCGCCCAGATCCCCTGCAGCATGCACAGCAGCTCTGTGCATGCGGGGGGGGGGGGGGGCAGCGGGCAGACCACTAGCAAGGTGGATAGCAGAGCTGCACGTCCTGGTGGGACATGCAGCCTCGCTCTCTGCCTCAGAGAATCAGGACCAGGTGTATATTAATTTCAAAAAACAGGGTCACTATTCACCCGATGTACTTAGTCCATATATTCAGGACAGTTCTCCATAGACGGTATTTAGCAGACTGCATATACATGTGGTGCAGTCACCATGTTGCTGCTATTCATTTAGGTCTGTTATTAAGCAGACAAACTAAATGAATAACTTATCAGGGTAGTGGCTGAATATCACAGCTATCAGTATCATCTTTTAGCCTACCTTTGCTTCACCTCCAACCCTGCCCACAATTATATAGACAATATCTTTTCATGTAGCTATTTAAACAGCTCAATATTGTCCCTATCATTTTTTTTAAATCTAACAGACAGGCTAATAATGAATTTGATGGTTACTGTTGAATACATAAATGGTTCTCAACATCAGCGCAAATACTGTATTTCTATTAGTGTTTCTGGTGTTTATTTATTTAGCTAAATTTATGTACCGCAAATCTAAAAGTCTAAGCGGTTTACAAAAATAGAACAAGGTCAGTGAGGTTTTACATAGAACAAGGCCTTAAAAAAAAATGTTACATAAAACCTTTAATTACCAGCTCTTAATTTGTCTATTTAAGAAATGTTCCGTATATAGGTGTGTTTTTAGTTTCCTTTTAAAATCACATGGTTCATTTTCTTGCTCCTAAAATGCTTTGATTCATTTTAGTTTGTGATTTCATTTATAGGATGAAAAGGCAAACTCATTACATAATATAGGCATTCACTTCTTGCCCAATTGGCCACTCACTAGTCATGCTACGCCTGCACACAAAGTAACTCAAGACCCGCAAAGCAGTGGCAGAGCTTGGCTTCACCATTATTAATTCTTATCAATATAACAGATAACAGCAGCCTTGATTAATACAATATATTATCACTCTCAGACTGGCGTAAAACTTTGGATTAGATAGTGCCAGTCCAATCACAAGGACATTCAGTACCATAGCAGAAGTCCACCCATTCCCAACCTGCAGTGATGCTAAGTCAAAGTGTATTCTTAATGAACCAACAAATTTCCAAAATCATTCCCAGCCACACAAAGCAGCGATGCCCATGCTGCGGAATCATATGACTTTGCTCCACTTGCATCACGCCTCAGCCAGCATACCTGACAGCAAAGGTAGAGGGATATGTCAAGTCCTCCTTCAACACCACCTCAAAAGCTATGACAACAGCACCCTACCTAAACATAGAACCCCAACATCAGCAAACCCCATCAAGAACAAGGGAAGGGTGGAAAGACAATAGCAATCCATCAGAGCACTGCCCACCCATCACACAGAAGAAGCCTGTCTCAGAGGACCTTGGGTATTTTCCTCCCCAAAGCCCACCACCAGCTCCCTCCTGCTCACCACAAATCCCACTCCTCCTCCCCTAAGGAATGAGCTACTATGGTGCTCAGCCATGTTATGTTCCCTTTCTGAATGCCTTACCAGGGTAGGAGAGCATAACTTAGAAATGCATGTGTTTATTCCTTGGTCTTTCAACTTCATGGATTAATTCAGCTACTTGAATCTGATATCCAAATATGAGGTTAAGAAATCTGCCCAAGATTACTCAATGAATAGTAGTAGGACAAGATGTAAACATGGGCTGAAAAATCCAAAATTCATTTTCCCCTTCCAGTTTCATCACAGGCTGGCTTCAAACCAGTAACCTTGGGGATAGAAGGCAGCCATCATGCAGAAGAGCCATCACATCTCCATCAGAGATAGTTCTAGCCAGCCTACTCTTAATTCTGCTGATGATTTTCTTTCCCGATGGGCCCAAAGTTTGTCTGGTATGGAGCTCTATGGAAAATGCCAATTGAATGTTTTGCCTCGTGACTATTGACACCTGCTCTAGAAATTTACTCTAGATATTGTTCTTTTACCATGTTCTTGTGCCAGAAATTCTGCAAAAACATGTGTAAATAAACTTTCAGAAACATTTACCAAGTTTAATCTAGATCCTGGTTGTCCAATTAGTGATGATCAAGCAAGATCTGGATTAGGCTTGGCAAATGTCTCTGATAAAGGGTTTTTTTTGTTTTGTTTTAATTTGCCTCAAACCCCCAGTAACCTTTCAACTATGTTTTTCATTTAGGCAACAGCCACATCTACCTCTTTAATTAACAAAATAAAAATGAACATTTATAAAAACAAAACAAAACAAAACTCTTGTATTGCTGGTAGTGATATTCCCTCCTGTTTCCTGATTGGCCCAACGTTTTTCAGATCTAGCGTTCAATAAAAATGCAAATTTGAATTTTTTTATTGCCTTGTGAGTCTTCTAGTGTTAACGATACTTACTGTGAAAACAACTCATGCAGCAACTTAAAACCCAACATTACCCATGAAAACAAAAATATGAGTCAAGCACACATAAAATTATAGCTGCATTTAGAACAGACAGATCGGCTGGTTCTTTTTGTTTATGGTGCTACGCTTTCCACGCAGGACGTTCAGGCAGGAAGGACAAAAAAGTCAGTGAAAGAGTGATCATCCATTATATGTGCTGCATTAAGCAACAGCACCGACGGTTGACTTTTTCTTCCATCTCTGTACGCTGCCATTGTGTGCGATAGAAATGCAATTACTGTTGACATAAGCAATGACTAAAGCGAGTGCCTAAATGTTCAGAAAATAAAAACTCGGGAGGGGGGGAGGGTAAGGTGGGAAAATGCCAAGAGGAAAAAGTTGCAGCCGAATACTTTTTCTATCTGTGATAGATGACATGGTGTCAAATCAAGGCAGAAAACAATTATAATAATCGTTCAGAGTGGAACAAAGTGGCTGAGTAAGTGATGAGGGATGGAATACATTAAGTGCTTGAAATCTGCTTTTAATTTTAACTTAACAAGATAGTTTATGTATGGTAAGCAAAAGCAAACAAGATGAGAAAAAACATTTAAGATAAACAGCGATCACAATAAATATTCATACTTTTCAGTACACTTGAGTATTCAACCTCATTCTCATAATAATCTCGCACAGTTAAACCTTTATAAAACAGCACTTTGGTCAGATGTACTAAAGGGATTTTTCACCTTTTGGGGGTAATTTTTTAAGTTTATATTTATGATTTACAACTAAAAAAAAAAATAAAAAATTCAAGCATAACACTAGTAAAAGGAAAAGGGAAGACAACAATAATCCAGCTACAAAAAAAGCAGAAATACAATTCAGCAACAAAGGAAATAGGACATTAAGGGCCCGGATTCTGCGGGGAGATATGGACAGGGGCAGCACAGGGGCGATTCAGGTCATGACCCTGTACATCCACTGGCTGCCACCAGGACCTGGCGGCCCTCTCAACCCATCACATGGCCAGCAGAGGAGCATGTGAGTCCCTGCCCCATGATCCAGGCCTCGGCTGCCCCCGCCAAGAGTCAGGAGGTGGGGAAACTGGGGTTGGCGTTGCGGTGGGCTGGACGAGAAGCGGGAAGGATGTCTCCCATGGATTTGAAGGGGCACACCGGGCCGTCTCAGTGCCCGATCCTGCACCCGCGGGAACATCTAACTCCTGCTGTGCAGACTCGGGTACTAACGGGGCCATTCTGTTCAGGGGCGTCGGGAAGGCCCGGACGTGCCCCTTCCTTCATCAGGGTCTAAGTGTCCTAAACCCACTAGCCCAACAAGAGGATCCAAAACGAGGAAATTATATAACCCCAAATACATAAAGCATACAGACTGCCTAGTCAGCAACCCTCGTCATATTGCTGCAGTATCTTAAGCTATACAGCTAAATCCTGAGCTGCAGACAGATGGGAGGGGTATCAAAGAAAACAAAAAAAACCCTTTCAGATTGTAATTTAATAAGACATTTACAGGGAAATGTCAAGAAAAATCCCCCTCCCCCCCGCCCCCCTTTGGGCCAAGGCCGGTTTACATACTAGAAACTCTTGACGCCTTCCTTGAGTCTCATGGGCTAGATCAGGATAAATTCGGACCTGAAGCCCCCCTAAAGGGTATGGAACATTTGCAGAAATATAACTTAAAATAACACTCTCAGTCAGTAGATAACGCAAAAGAAATGAACATTGTGGCTGGCACAACAGACTCAGAATCCAAAGACTCAAGTATCTCAGACACATTCAATATGTGTCTACCTGTTGCAACTCAGGAGAAAAAGACTGCTGATTACAGCTGAACCTTTCCTCCTGGGAGAAACATAATATATTTTAGATAATGGTGGCAAAGAATCATTAACTATCTCCAAAGTCTCAATTATTTAACATTTCAACATATCCGTCAAAGAGATCAAAGGAGAACGAGGAAAGTTCAAAACGAAGATTAGAATGAACTTGATTTTCCAGAAACTCAGCTTTCACTTTCACCACAGCCAAATCCTTAACCAGCAGCGAATAGTAATTTTCATGCGTCTGTACATCCAACTGTAAAGTCTTCACAGACTTTTACCTTTGCAAGTTCAGTAAAAGCTGTATGCCCAGACACAGAGTTAGCCAACACTTGAGAAGCTAATTTATTAGTTTGCTGTACCATTACTTCACCCAAAGATGATATAGCTGACCAAACTGAGTCCAACAAAGAAATGGCAGGGCATTCCAATGTAAAGGAAAAAGAAAAAAGTCTGATCCAGACTTCAGCAGCCCATCAAAAGAAAGGAGGATCCTGCTGCTCCAGCTGTGGATGTCTCAGCAGCCCCGTGCTCTCCATGCCCCTTGGATACTCAACCACTCCTGTGGCAGGCTGAAAGTTCTTCAAGGCCTGCCCAAACGCCAGAACCAGCACAGGAAATCTACCCATTCTGAGGAGATTGCACACTCCTACTTGGGGTCAGCTGCCCCAGAGACTCCTGACAAGGCAACCCCAACAGAAAGAACAGGAGGGATGTGCAACACCAGAGACAGGTTACAGCTGGAATACGAAGCCGAGCTCCCCAGCCCTGGCAAAATGCTGGTTTTCTCTCACTGACTCCCCAGATGAAAAAACGGATCCAAAAGGATCAGTGGGCAAGGGGGTTCCCCAAGAAAGAGGAGGTTTCAAATGGGTCTTCCCCTTCCTCTTTGGCATCTCTGAAAAGCCACCCAATGACACGACAGTCTAAGCAGCCATCTTGGATCCCTATTTGGGGGTAATTTTGAAAGAGATGGAAAGAGACTTAGTAAAACCATTTTACACACAGCAGTGGCCTTTTCTAAAATTCTCTGGAAGATATGCAGGGCCGGCGTAAGGATATGAGATACCCTAGATGAACCCTCACTCCTGCCGCCTCCCTCCCTTGCTTTCTGGGACTTGCAGTTTTGACAATGACATTAAAAAACAGTGCTTACCCAAACCCTCAGACACTGCTTTGACCAGCCACTTACACCCCCATGTAAAAAGGAAATCTGCATTGGAAAACGTAAAAGCAGTTGGTTAAAGCACAGCATCAGAGGTAAGCACTGTATTTTAGTGTCACTGCTGCAGGTCCCCAAGAAGGAGGCAATGGGCCATCCTCAAAGTGTTGGTGCTCTAGGTGACCACCTAGTTCACCTAATGGGTAGCACCAGCCCTGGGTATATGTGCTCAAACTTACCTGCATACATCCTCTATATGCAAACATTTATCTGATCTGGGCAAGGTGTTCTGTGTGTGGAGTGGGAGCCGAGTTTGGACTTATGCACTTAGGGGCCCTTTTACTAAAGCACGGTAAGTTTTTGCACTTAGCATGTTAGGAGCAAACCCAGTACATAATAAGAGCAAAAACTGTTCAGTAACTCTGAGGCATGGCCAGCAATGTCTCCTACAGTTACCACACAGAAAAGTCCCTTACCATATGTTAAGTTCATTATCGAAAACATAGGTACTCGCACTTCCTTCCGCACTCCATCTGCTACTAATGACTACTCTGAAATCCTCAAATATTTGTGGCTGAACCTATGATCACAGCTTTATTTAACTTAAAACAGTAGAACTTCCCTAACAATACACAAACACGAACTTCTCCCAGTTCAGTTTCAAACATTACATGGCACTTAAACGGCTTGTCAATATCACCCCTCATCCCTTGTTCCACAGCTGCACTTAGCCACCCGGCTATTCAGTGTTGATCTAGCCTTCATGAGGTCCACTGCACTTTCTGGGTTTCCCCCCTCCCCCACATACACAGCCTAAGGTGTCGCCAAGTTTTGCCCCCTGAAGGTCACAGTAGTGTCGCATGCCAGCTTCCAAAAACCTTTACCTACCCCTCCCCATGCCCCAGTTACCCTCAGCACAGACCAATCCTGGGAATGTCAACTCCCAAACACTGTCATAAGTGAAGACAGCATCCAGCTAGTCACCACTTCTCCACTCAAGCTGTGGTCCCACAGCCATCAAACGATGCTTCTGGAGAGGACGTGATGTCATCGGCATGGATGACTGGCTAAATGGAGAGCTCTGTGAGCAGAAAATGCTTTCCCTTCACTCCTGGTGGGAACTCCCAAACATACTGCAGCAACGATGGAATGAAATGGGGGCAAAAAGAGACTATGATTGATTTTAAAAGCTCAGCTCCCGCAGCAGTGAATGGAGCCAAGATGGCAGCCACTGGTGCAAAAAAGAGTGGGAGCAGCATAGGTGAGAGCATGAGTTACGATTAGGGAGTTGTGGGAGACCTGCCCCAGCTCCACAAAGATATTAACTCCTGGCTTGGGGAGCTCAGGCATGAACTGGGAACATTTCATGTGGAGGCTCAGGCCTGGATAAAAGACCTCCAGGTGTATGTGCTGAACAATGGGCAGCAGCTGGAGGACATAGAAAATACAGTGAAAGAACATGAAAAGGCACTGGTAAGCCTGCAGCATAAAATAGGGGACTATCAGCAAATATGAGGACTCACCAACTAAGAGGACTTGGAAATAGGTCCCATAGGAGCAACATACGCATCAGAGGCCTCCCAGAAAAGGATGAAGAGTTAGATTATCAGTTCTTGACCAAGCAGATTTGTAAAGCGTTGTTGAGGGCCACAGACAGATATCACACAGCTCTGCTTTACTGTGGAACAGGCACAAAGGACGTTGGGGTCACGAAGCTCTGAAAAGCCCCTCGTAGTGTGCCTGCCTGAGTACCATACTACAGCGTTGGTCATGCAAGCTGCCAGAAAAATGGACAAAGTGCATTGGGAAGGAGACTGCTTGGAAATCCTTGCTGGCCTCTCGTTGACCACTATTAAAAAGCAGAGAGGCTTTCAAGATATTATGAGGCGACTAAGGGCAAAAACGTTCAGTATCGTTGGCTCTACCCTTTTAGTCTGCATTTTACTGTGGAGGGGCAACATTTTCAAGTACATAAAGTGGAGGATGTTGTTGCTGTTCTTCAGAAGGCAGGCTGGCAGAACTTACTAGAGATTCCAGGATGGGAGGAGAGCAATAAGCGACAGGAGAAACTACAAAGACCACGATGGCAGAGATCCAAGCAAGGAGATGGAAGACTGTGAAGACCGGCAGAGCCAACCCTGGCTACCTCAGATGAGCTATGCTGATAGCTCCTGAAGGGACTAGGGCTGTGGACTGCTATTGTTGCCCGCTGCTGCCTGGGAGGTGGACGTCTATGTTGAGATTGGATGTGTTTGAGTGCTTTTGATGCTGTGAGTGCTGCTGGAGAAATTGGGTGGATGGAGTGTTGTTTGAAGGAGATTGCTGGGAGTGATTGGGAGTAGGGAGGTTAAGGGGGGTCCAAGGGGAATATGAGTGGCTTGCTTCTGGGGAGTGAGGGGTAAGGAGTTATGTGGAGTTATTAGGATTTATGTGGGGCCCGGGAGATGCAGCTATTTTTCCTCTATAAGAATCTGCTGAGAGGACAGATTCTAGCATTGATGGGGAGGGGGATGGGGAGGGAGGAGCACATTCTTGCTTGCAACTATGGGGGGGGGGAGTTTTGATCTTAGATCTGGGTATGGCTGACCTAAAGGTGGTCTCCTATAATGTGCGAGGCCTGAACTCCTTTCAAGAGAGGCACCTTATGTTTAAGGAACTTATTAGAATGCAGTGCTCAATTACGTTCATTCAAGAGACCCATCTGCTCACCAAAGATGAGCACTGTATGGTTAATCCTAAATTCCCAACTCAGATTTTTGCTTCTAATAGAGAGGGCTGGAAGAAAAATTGTGTGGGGCTTTTTATTGGCTGGGATGTCCCCTATACTGAAAAAGAGGTGATTTGGGATGCTGCAGGCAGGTATCTCATAGTGAAGTTGGAAGCGAGTCCTCAGTTATATACGTTGGTTAATGTTTACGCCCCAAATGGAGGACCAAGGCGGCTTTTTTGCAGGTTTAGGGGAACATATTGTGAGGACCACCTGGTCATAGGGAGTGACTTTAATATGGCCCTGAACATGACCCTTGATACATCTAGGGGACATACGGTTGGGAATAAAAATAAGTGAAAAGAACTGAAAGGGCTGATGGGGGTGCTGGACACATGGTGGGAGATGCATAAGCAGGAAACGGATTACTTCTGCTTCTCTATGGTTCACAATACCTATTCTCGCATTGATCTCCTATACTAGATAACATTCTTTCACCGTCATATGGGTCTGCTTATGTGGGTGATTGATTTTGGTAGGACCATGCTCCCGTGTGGTGTGTGCTATGCAGTACATTGCGGGGAGGAGGGGGGGGGGATCGATATTGGAAACTAAGTGCTGCACTGTTAAATGACAGTGAGATCTGTGCAACCCTTATGAAGCATATTGTGGAGTACCTGACCCTCAACAATGATGATCTGGTGAGTCTGGTTACAGTCTGGGAGTGTCTGAAAGCACTGGTTCTGGGGACTCTCGTTGTGGTGGGTACTGCATGAAAGAGGGAAAGGGAGAGAGTGTGGGAGGAATTGGGGAGCAGCTGTCATGCCTGGAAGTGGGAACATTTGGACCTGAAGAATAAGAGGACTTTGGCCGAGATAGGGGCCAAGCTAAAGGAACTCCTATTGAATGAGATGGCACTGGGCCTCAAAAAATTAAAACAATCATTTTGAATATGGAAATAAATCTAGCAAATTGCTGGCCCATAAATTAGAGAAGCTTCAAACAAGAAATTATATAACTCATATCGGGAGTGCCATGGGGGAGGAGATTTGGAGTGATGAAGGTATTCAAGGACAATTGGTAGAATACAACAAAGAGCTGTACTGCCCTGAACTGAGAGCCACAACAGAGGATGCAGATGCGTATCTCAATACAGTTAAATGTCTTAAAATTCTGAGCAAGATAGCCTATTTAAAATAGGCTGATTACAACTCATGAGGTCTTGCAGGTTATTAAAGAGCTCCCCTTCAGAAAGGTGCCAGGCCTGGATGGCTATACAAATAGGTTTTACAACATTTTTCAAAATGTACTAGTAGACCCCCTGACAGAAGTGTTTAATGCCCTCTTAGAAGAAAAATTGTTGCTGTCCAGTATGAGGTTGGTGGGTGCAGGACCATACCTAGCCCTGTGCGAGCGGTGCGGCCGCACAGGGTGCAAAGGCTTAAGGGGCGCATTTCGGCTGCCTGCTGTTGCCTTTCTGCCACCACTTTTTCTTCTCTTAACAGTGGCAGGGCAACAACAGGCAGCCAAAATGCACCCCTTAAGCCCTTTCGTGGCACTTTAAGCAGGTCTGGTCCCTTCCTCCTCTGACACAACATCAGAGCAGGGAGGGACAGATCTGCTTAAAGTGCCGGCGCCTAGCACATTAGGCACGTGCCCTCTCTTCCATCTCGGTCCGTCCACTTTCTGCTCTTGCTCTGCTGTCGGCACCATTGTGGAGAAAACAGAGGGCAGCAGCAGCAGCACGGTAAGAGCAGAAATTGGCTGGATGGAGGTGCAGAGGGGAAGGGGGCGCACGCCCGATGTGCAAGTTGCACAGAGCACAATTCTGGCTCGGCACGGCCCTGGGCAGGTGTAACCATCATTCCTAAAGAGAGAAAGACCTGGGCCTGTGTAGCTCCTACCATCCTATATTGGGAATGACTTAAAGATATTTATGCGAGTCCTGGCCAATAGTCTTTTGCCCCTTATGCCTACCTTGGTCCTTGAAAATCAATACGGTTTCATACCAGGCCGACAGACACCAGACAACATTTGGAAAGTGTTGAATCTCATGTGGCAAGTCCAGAGGAGAGGGGAACCCGCACTCCTGCTGGCGGTAGATGCCAAAAAGGCATTTGACAGGGCCTGGGAGATAATTTTGTGCATTAGATACAAGTTTTATACACCCAGCTCTTGGCTTGTCTAACGATTAATGACTCTTATATCACCCTTTTTGAATTATAGCGAGGGACTAGGCAAGAATGCCTGCTATCACTCTTGTTTGTTTTGGTGACGGAGTTACTAGCACATTGCATTAGAGACAACCCCAAAGTGCGAGGGGTGCAAAGGGCTCAGGATGCTATAAAATATCCTTTTTCGCTGATGATGTCCTATATACTGTGATGAATCCAATAGATACTCTCTGAGAACTAAGAGCAGAAATGGAGCAGTAAGGGGGAGTGTCTAGTTTTAAAATTAACCTTACAAAATCTGACATTTTGATTAGTTTCCTCTGAATAGCTCTGTCACACTGTGTGTGTGGAGGGGGGGGGGGGATGGCTCACCCTTTTAGGTGGGCTAAAGCAGGCCTCCATTATCTGGGCATCCAGCTGTCCTCTAGGATCTCTCGCCTCTTTGATCTCAGCAATGGGCCTCTTTGGAAGAGGATGTGCCAGGACTTAGACACTTGGCAGAGACTGGATCTGTCCTGGATGGACCGTATAGCTGGTATCCAAATGACGATAAATAAATATAAACATTTTGGAAGTAACACTTTGCCAGTAGAGGTTCCTCAGTGTTATCTTGAGAAAAATGCGGATTATGACTTGTATTTGGGATGGGACAAAACCATGGGTTGCAAGGCAGATACGCTTTTAAAGTAGAGAGAAGGTAGGTTTAGCAGTGTCCAATATTCTCTGGTATTAACAGACAGCCCAGCTCCGTGCGGTGCTTCAATGGCAGACTGCAGAGCAGAAAGAGTGGGTGTGGCTAGAGAACATGTCCCTTGAGGGAGGGGCCCCATGTCATCTTTTATGGGTACTGGGATTGTGAAGAAAGAGCAAAGGAGGGGGTAATCTGTTCATTAATTAAACACTGTGGGTATGACACAAATGGAAAGAAAAGTGGGTGGGTAAATCGGGGGTTTTCTGAGTTTATTCCATTGAGAGGAAACAGAGGTTTTGCTCCTGGCATGACAGGCCCCACCTTTACTAGGTGGGAGCGTAATGGGCTTTGATGGCTGGGTCAATTTCTTGGGGAGGAGGGATTTGTGAAATCTGAAGACCTTAAAGAAGATTTTGGAGTGTTGGAAAAAGATAGAATCCAATTCCTACAGGTTAAACATTACTATCTCACCACATTGAAGAGGAATTGGAAAGAAGAGCCTTCGGGGATGGAGGCTCTGTTCACTTTGAGGGGGGGGGGGGGAGATATCTCCAAATTGTACCAGCTGATGGATTTAGATCTGGAGGAGAAATCCTCATTCCAGCTGAAATGGGAGCAGGATTTGTGGGTTCAATGGGGAGAGCAAAAAGTTGGTCCTCCACATATAAAAGCTTGTACATGGGATATATTACCAGTAATCTAGTGGAACAAAACTATAAAATGCTTTATAGATGGTATTATACCCCTGTGCAATTGTATAAAGCTCAGGTTATAGCCTCAGAGGCCTGTTGGAGGAATTGTGGAGAACTGGGAACATTCTTGCAGATGTGGTGGGATTGTCCGCAGCTACAGGGCTTTTGGAAGGAGGTCTTGGGCTTTATAGGCAGCATGCTGGGGATGGTCCTACAACTGTGTAAGGAAATAGCGTTGTTAAATGCTAGGCTTCCACCCCTGACAATGGAGGGCCATCACTTTATTGGAATGGAGTATGTAGCAACCAGGCTAGTGATAGACCAGGCCTGGTGGCAACTGATAACACCAAAATTGGTGGATAAGGTAGGTAAATTATGGGCCATCTACTTGATTGCTAAATTAATTGTACTGAAAAGGCATAAACTGGACCACTTTGAGATTTGGAGGGGTTTTGCTCAGCGGCAAGGGGGGGGGGGCGGGGCGGGGCGGGGCAGCCACAAAATAATATTCAAACATGGGTCACCCCAAGCTGCCTTTGAGACTATATTCCTGGTTCTGGCATGCTGGGTCCATTAGCAACTCTGGATTGCACTACACAAAGCTGCCTTACATACTTCTTGAAAAATAAAAAATGCTTCCGAAATATCCTGAACTGTGCACAAAAAGAGATCTAAACCAATATCCTAGAGGTGTATCCCATTGTCATGACAGAACCCCAGACAATCGGTTGTTAACATCTCATGCGACAGTACCAACTCTCCCATTACCCCTACAAACTTGACAACATCTGCATTAACTCTCCATCGAAGCCTCTCTATTGCCTTGGGCTTTTTAGCATCCCTCCAAACCAATCTGGGAATCTGAGATCAAATCAAATGGGCATGAGGGAAAGAGCACTTCACCATCAAACAATCCCTCATTCATTTGTCGAATCAAGTCCACTCCTTTTACAGTACAGAGATCATTCCCCCCTCCCCCAAATGAATCAATATCACTTGCAGAGATGAGAAGCATCTTGCTTGCAAGAGGGAAGGAATAAGTTGGTTTCACAGCATGTCCTGGATCCCCAGCCATCAGATACAAATCTCTAATGCTGCCAGTCCCAGACGCACACCCAGCTGGGACTCCGCAGCTCACTTCTGAGCCCAGAAGATGAAGGAATGGCCACACAGCCACATGCATACTTCCAAAGGTGGAATAACTGAACTAGAAACTGGCAAAGAAGAATTGTGAGACATCAACGCCCTGGTTAACACACATAACCAAGGTAACTGTTAGAACACCAGCACCCTAACTGAAAGCTAGTTAACAGCAAAGCATTGCCATGCATTAGCCAATACAATCTGTCCACATGGCGCACCATGAGTACTCAAGAGCAGGGCAGGTGGCTAACCCAGGAGTACACCATATCCATGCTCCTCTGTCAACCTGATTGGTCTTAGATCTACGAATCCATAAGTGGAGTTTCTGCTTCTCCACCCATAAATCATCCTGCAAGAGCCCAGTTATGCCATAGGCATGCTTGGAAGGGGCCACCAGTTCACTCGCTTGTAAACCCCCATAAAAAGCCAACAAAAATGCCACTTGGAACACCACCACCTCAAAGGTTGAGGAACAAACATGCTGAACTGCTTCCAGAAGATGCCCCAGAATGGCATGGGTTATTGTAAGACACACTAACGGCCCCTCGATAGGAACAAGGCAGATATAACTCCACACCAAACGTCTAACTAAAAAGGAAGTGTTAGGGTCCTTGCACCCATTTAAATTGATGATCAAAACAATGCTCGCCAACGACGAAGCCACAGCCCATGCCGACACACTGGCCTACTTCACCTGTGCTACAAACTGGACTACCCGTCACCCCTGAAAATGAGGATGCACAGAAACTTTCCTCTGCCTGAGGAAGGCCATAAAATGTCACCACTCAGCAGAATAAGCATGCCACTTATTTGCCGTCAAGGAAATTCTCAACTATCAAGAATTTCAAGACCATCCAGAAGTCTGCAGGCATCTGGATTGGAAGGTCATCTAACTGAAGAGCCAATGCCCAGAATCACACCCACTGGAAATGAGAAAAAGCATCTGCAATCTCATTACAAATTCCAGGACATGTTTAGCTGGCAAGGTTAAGTTCAATCGCAAGCAGCGCAATGCCATTAACTACCTTAACTCAACCATCAATGGGCAACATGCTGCCTTCTGACTGATCTCCTGAACTATGGCCATATTATCAGATTGAAGTATCAGTCTATGATGAGACAAACTTTCCCCCACCAAAGTATCAGTGCTGCCCATACTGGGAACAATTCAAGAAAGGCTATGTTCCGACACTGCCCCTACTCCTGCCAAGCCTGCACACACCATGCTCTGTGAAAATATATTTCAAAGCCATGACCTCCCAGAAACATCAGAAAACAGGGGGGTTTGTTAATGGGGAGGGGGGGACTGCCACATGAAGACCTCGCTGGACTGCTCCAAAAAGGAACCTCATACCTACAAATCTTCCGGTACCCCTCGCGACATCCTAACCTAATGATGCATCCGTGTGATCCCACGCTTCAAATGGGACAGGTGATACGTGGAGTGGTCTAGTGGTTTGGACAAGGTACTTCAGGCCGGAGGGCCGGGGGTTCAAGTCCCACCTGGGGACAGCAATCTCAGGCCGGAGGGACTGGGATTTCTAGTCCTATAGGCACTCCTTGTGGTCTTGGGCAAGCCACTTAACCCTCCATTGCCCATGTTCCCTGTAAGTATTAACGTATGTGTGTCATATCCCCTCGTGTTAAATGTATCCCCCAATTGACCGCTTTGACCCGGTGAAAAGCGGAATATAAATACAGATAAATAAATAAATAAAACACCCACCCCACTGGAATCACACGATTCACCTCCCTACGTCCCACCTAAATCTCCGACTTTGGCTTCTCATGCTACTCCATTCTCCTCCTCTCCCTGCTCCAATCCCTGCTTACCTACTATCCCGACCTCTACCCTCCCTCAATACCCCCACCCAGTGCTCCAGCGGCTCGGCCATTTTATGGCGCTCCCCCTCCCACACCATGGAGGGGCACTGTTTAGCACGGGTGTATTAAGGCCTCTTTTTGAGGTGACATTAAATGCTCCCATGCTAACTGTAAAACTGACAGCTAGCAAACTAATTACTGTGCAGTCCACGCCCACTCTCCACCCAAAACTCACCCATGCCCCTCCCTCATCCTGCTTTAAGAAGTTAGCATTGGATTCTTATCATGCTGGCTGCTTTTAGTGCATGGCAGCCATTACCATAGGTGGGATCTAATGGTTACCATGTGATAAAACCCGCATTAACTCGCTTAGCACGCTTTAGTAAAAGGGCCCCTTATGTATTTTATAAATTGAGTATACGCATAAACTAAAATGAGAAGTGTGTGCATGCCAAAAATCGGGGTAAATAAATGTAGACATGCATTTTCCATGGGTTAATTTCCAAAGAGAATTTAAACCCGCAGTGTGAGTTAAGAAGCTTATAACATTGTCCTCCCTATATCTCTCAGGAAAATGCTTGGCATATGTGGCCCTTTGTGGCTTACATTCTAGGTATTGCTGTATTTGGACAACTTTGCTTCTATCTTCATTTTTTCTATAATGAGAAAAGGCTGCAGGTCCTAAATAGAAAGTCGCCTTGCCCATTGATGAAATAGTGCACGATAGTATGTACTCTTCATGAAACTGCCTCCAAAAGATCAAGGAGAGATACTCAGCGGCAGCAGCTAGTATGATGATAGCGGCTAACCATCATCGCTGAAACTATAGTAACACCCGGATATTCCACGCCGGGTCATATCCAGCCACTGACATTGAATATTTGGGCTAGTTGGAGAAGCAGGAAGCGAAGCGGGCAGTGGTAGTATTCAGCTGCTGGCCAGTTAGCTTCTACAGTGGAAATTAGGCCACCCTTTCAGGCACCTCACGTTCACTGCTTAGAGAGTAGGGCCACATCTGTCATTACACTACTGATGTTCCTACACAGAACGTATACATGGAGACATCTTTGCTAGTTGGGCATTTTCGTTTTGAGTTCTTAGCATGCCGTCATATATGCCATTGTGTATGAACACCAATATAATTAATGATGTTCCTTTCTTTAGCCAATATAATTACTTTCTGAATCCTCCCTGACATTTCAATTTTTATTTATTTTTTATTGCGTGAGATTGCTTTATTCTTATGGGAAAGTGAAACTTTCAATACATTTTAAAGAGATTTCAATATCCATTGTATTTAACAAAACTCATTTGACCTAACAGCTCCTTTTTCCACCCGTTTCTGGATTTCTGCCGAGGCTGTTTGCAGCAGTCTATGTGCACAGTGTGCAAAGGAAGAATAAAATAAAATAAGGAATTTGAAAACACTTTCCATCCAAGCATACAGTACAAAAGATTAGAAATAAAGTCAAAGGTTAATCATATCTATTATGTGCTGTATTTACAGAACTATGAATAATAAGGAGAGGGACCTGGCAAACTGTCTTTTAGGGATAAGTAAGGAGACTAACACACAGCTCAGGTTTCAGTGTAGACCTCTGATGTCACAGGCTGCCCAGTTCTCTGAATGTCATAACCCAGGTGTAATGGAGTGTATAGGAAACTCCCCATCTCCTGCAGAGAATCTCTCTAGCCAGGCTCAGAACCTGTGAGGCATTTTCCCTGTAGGAGCCCAACCACCTGCCCCTTTAAGAAACTAGGTTGGAGAATACCTGGGGAGGGTGTGGTTGGCTGGATGGTTGGAGACAATGTGGACCACATATCTGGGAAACTTGCTGATTGGAAGCAGTCAAGCAGCCTTCCAGGAAGCCAACCCTGATGGTCGAGCCCCCTATACAGCAGTATATACAGGAGTGGAGGAGTGGCCTAGTGGTTGGGGCAAGGTACTTCAGGCCAGAAGGTTGGGGGTTCAAATCCCACTAGAGGACAGCAACCTTGGGCCGGAAGGACTGGGGTTTCTAGTCCCACAGGTGCTCCTTGTGGTCTTGGGCAAGCTACTTAACTATTTTACAGGGAACATGGGCTATGGAGGGTTATCTCCAAGTTATAATGCCCTGTTCAATGTAATTTCAGTTTGTTCAATGTAAACCGCACTGATGCAGAATAGCACGGTATATAAGAGAATATAAATAAAAGACCACCATACCAAAGCGAGCTGGGTGTACACCAGAGGCTTACTGGCAACAGTTCAGAAAATGAGCTCTGGGTCCTAAAGAAAACCCCCAGAATTTCTTCTATAGTGTCACCAGCAGTGGCTGAACTGTGACGTAGGCAGCCAGTCACACTGCTGGGCCTGACCTATCTTTGTGAAAAGTAGTAGTTGTGAGTCCGAGTAGTCAGGTTTTCAACAAGGATTTTTATTCCCCTCCCGGGGTTGGATTTTCAAAAGTAGTACCAAACACAAGAACTTAAAATGCAGCCATGCCTCTGGCAAACTGAAGAAGAAAACAAAGTACAGCTTCTTGCTTTAACCAAAAATCATGAATTACATTAAACAGAATCAGCTGATATGCTGGCAGTCTCTTCTATGCTTTCCAGCTCTCTACAAGGCACTCTTGTCTTTAGCTAACGCAGAGAAGAACAGATATCAGCCATCAATAAAGAGCAATCCATTTCTTCAACACATGGAGTTAAACTACTTGGTTCTGTAATCATCGGTTCATCAAACACAGTATTTTCTCTAGGACAGAAAGTCTGAAACTTCCTCAATTCAGTCTCTCTCTCTGAGCTCTCAGGACAGCCCTCTTCACAATAAGGCAAATACTTATCACACAGCTTGTAAAAGCAGGACGGAGAAACAGCTCTATCTAAACAAGCTTTTTCCTTGTAACTTTTAAACCTCCTGCCTCTTGTACTTGACGGCAGCTCATAGCACTGTCCTGTTCTGGTAATGGAAGACTTTTCTTTTGGAAGTCTCCTGCAGGGTTTTAGGAGCATACATTCATCCTCATCAAGCATACAGATATCCTCAACAGGATTACTTTCCCTCTCACAGGGTTGTAAGTATTTTAAGCAGCTCTGCTTCTCAAATACAAATGGCTTGTTACCAACTGCCTCACGTTCCTTCCACTGAGCTCGGTGCCTGGGAAAATCACACTGCTTCAGAGGTGAGTGTTTCCTGTAACTAACCTCTCTTGGTGAAGGTAACTTTGTTTCCTTTTGATAATTCCTCCGTGGCTTTCTGCTCCAAGGTTCAGGCAGTTCAGAGTCAGTATAAGAGTACTCTGAGCCTTCGTCTGAGACCTGCAAGTGTCCTCCAACTTGCCAAGCTCCTGCAGCTTTCTGGTCTCTGTCTCCATCTCGGTCTTGCTCCTGGTCTAACTCTGTCTGCTTTGGACATTTTTTATACAGCTTTAGGGCGTTTTCTTGCCCATGTGAAAACTGTTTTCCTGATCAACTGGGGAGTGTTTGCTAACTAGGCGTGACTGCAGACCTCGTGTCTCAGCTTGTTTTGGTTGCCTATAGTAACTAGGAAGCTTCTGATCTACCTGCCTGTCAGAATCTGAGCTATACACAGCAGATTTCTGTGTTTTTAAGGCACAGGGCAGATCTTCCGTGTCACAATAGACAGAAAAAAAATTGCCTGGAAATGGTTACAACCAGAGGAGAAGACTGGAGTGGAGGTGGCCAAGATTGTTCTATTGGAACAGTTTCTAGAAAGCTTGACCTCCCCCATGAGACCTGGATGCACTAGTTCTCTAAATTGGAAATAGCAAAAGGATTTTATGAAGCTCAGCCTGTAACTGAAGCACCCAAGATAAAGGAAACAAGGCCAGCCATAGCCCAAGGGGACTGGGGAGGAAAACCTGAGCCTTTGAGGCCCCCACACCAGAGCCTCTATGGTCCCCAACTTCCCAAGGATCCAGAGGCGGCTATTTGATTTGCTTCAAGTGTGGGAGCAGAGGCCACTATGCTCGTAACTGCTCCATGGCGATGGGAGAGCCAATGGATACAAATGTTATGACCTCCCATGAGTGCAGAATTGTGGAAGTGTCCCTAGCAGAGGGGGGATGTTTATGATACCTGTAGAGCTGGAAGGCACTTGTCTGCAAGCCCTGCTTGACTCAGGAAGCATGAATACTCTCATCAGGCAGGATACCAGGACAAGGCATCAGATCAATTATGAGAAGCTTGTGACCTTAGTTTGTGTCCATGGAGATCAAAAGGTCATATCCGATGGTGCAGGTTGAATTTAAAAAAAAAAAACACATGGGAATGGAGACTCTTGAGGTGGTGGTTGTACCCTGGCTGATTTATCCAGTGATTATAGGCTGAGATTTCCCAAACTTCAAGGACATATGGAACCCAGATGAGGGGATCCAGGAGGATTTTCCTTAACTCTTCCAATTGAGAGACCTGGACTTGTTTGTGAAGGACCCCAAAAACCTCAAGCCTCACAGGCCATGCCACTTAGAGAGGGCCTGTTATAATTCAAATATGGGGGCAGCTGTAGAGGAGGGTTCTGAGGGGGAGGAGTCCCCAGAAAGGGCTGCAGATGATGCTCGAGAAAACCCAGCACCACTACTAGGATCCCCGGGAACCGGGAATAGCTCATCTGAGTGAGGTGGCATAGAGAGTCCAGATCAGTTTAAGAGAGCCCAAAGGGGAGAAAACACCCTTAGGAATGCCTGGGACCAGGTTCAAGAGCTAGGAGGGGAACCCATAGGTAACCTGGACCCTTCCCGGAAGGGATTTCCCTACTTTTTGGTGTGGGGAATACCTACTGTATAGGGTTACCAGGGAGACAATAGCAGAAGAGATGGAGCAGTTGGTAGTTCCACAGCTGTATTGATAGTAGGTAATGGAGTTTGCCCATAGTCATCCCTTGGATGGACACCTCTGGGTGGAGAAAACTCAGTAGCGTGGCTGGGGCTTCATAAACATGTACAGCTCTTTTGCCAATCTTGCTCCATGTGCCAGCTGCATAGTCAGTATACATCAAAATCAGACTAGACAATAGAAACATAATGCATGGATATACTCAAAAGGAGAGAAAAAAAAGAAAATTACAACTCAGAATCACATCAGCTTAATCCACTGTAAAAGAAAAAAAAAAGAGGCATCAGGAAAAAAATCTAAGGCTTAAACTCTAGCCTAATAAATAATCATCAAGCCATATGAGAAACCACATTACATACTCAACATGCACAGCTCTTGCCAATCTTGCTCCATGTGCCAGCTGCATAGTCAATATACCCCTCTAGTACCAATGCCTGTTGTTGAGACCCCATTTGAAAGAGTTGCAATGGATTTAGTGGGATTCTTGGAATGCACTCCCCATGGAAACAAATACATCCTGGTGGTAATAGGCTATGCCACACGGTATCTAGAAGCGATACCGATACGGAACACTAAGACCACAACATTGACCAATGCACTATAGGAACTCTTCTCCTGGTTTGGAATACCTGCTGAAATCCACACAGAACAAGGAACACAGTTTGTCTCCAATGTAATGTAGCGAATATGCATCTTGTTGAAGATCAAGATCTTGCGGACATTGGTGAATCATCCACAAACCAATGATTTGGTTGAGCTCTGTGATCCTCTGTCTTGAAGGACTAGAAAAAGGGACTGTTACTTCTGAAGAGAGATCTGCAACTGTGAGTATATACTTCTGGTAATTTTCTAAAAGGAATTCTTTGTATTAAAGCTAATTAATCTGTGAACCCACTATTTTTTGTTAAATCAGTCAGGGCCTAGTAGCAGCAGTTTAAGTTTAAATATAAAACACAGAGGAGAACTTTCTGGTTAAATTTCATACCCAGCAGAGAGCTTGAAGTTTAAATTTAATAGTCACTCAGGGCCTAGTAACAGCAAAGTACTTTTAGTTTAAATTTAAAACACAGAAGAGAGCTTTCTGGTTACATTTAGAACCCAGCAGAGAGCTTGTAGTTTAAATTTCATAAGAAGTTAGAGCCTAGCAGCAGCTAAGAGCTATAATTTAAATCAAATCAGAATTTAGCTTACCTCAGCAGCACAAGACAGGGTACTGTGTAGCAGCCCTCTTTTAATAAGTGTTATTTCCCTCCCTCCCCTGGGATAATCGTAGCTTTATAGGTACTTACACATCTTAAAAGACAGGAGGTGCTCTCAGGTGAAGCTCATTACCCAAATCAGTCATACACTAAGGACCTGAGATTAGTTAAGCTTCAGGTGAACAAGGTATATTACACGTATTATGTACAGTTTTATTAGTATAAATATCCATAGCAACCCTTAGTAAGTAAAGAACTTAGATCTAAACACAAACTTAAAACTAAGATGCAGACAGCAGTCCAGCAGCGGGATGGGGGCTTTCCAGTCTTTGGCATTGAGTGTCACATGTATGATTTTCTCCCAGTTGGTGAGAGGTCTTACGTATGCACTAGGTGCAAGGAGCTCTTTGCTCTCAGGGAACGAGTCCGTTCTCTAGAGGCTAAAGTAGCAGACTTGGAAAGCATAAGACAGACAGAGAGGTACATAGATGAGACCTACAGGGATATAGTCCTGAAGTCCCATCTCCAGTCTGGCAGCACCCCTGTTGCCATGGAGGAGAGAGGTCACGTGACAGGAGAGCATCACCCTGGTGTGGCAGGAAGTGATCCTGTAACTAGGACCTGTCCTCCAGGTGATGTAAAACCCTCTCGCACCGAGGAAGTCTCTCCAGGGCCATGTGCCCATGAGGGAAGGGTTAGGACAGCCGTTATAGTTGGTGATTTGATCATTAGGCATGTAGATAGCTGGGTGGCTGGTGGACGTGAGGATCGCCTGGTAACATGCCTGCCTGGTGCGAAGGTACAGACCTCACGCGCCACCTAGATAAGGTCTTAGATAGTGCTGGGGAGGAGTCTGCTGTCTTGGTACATGTCGGTACCAATGACATAGGAAAATGTGGTAGGGAGGTTCTGGAGGCTAAATTTAGGCTTTTAGGTAGGAAGTTGAAATCCAGAACTTCCAGGGTAGCATTCTCCGAAATGCTTCCTGTTCCACGCGCAGGACCCAAAAGGCAGGCAGAGCTCCGGAGTCTCAATGCATGGATGAGACAATGGTGCAGAGATGAGGGTTTTGGATTTGTTAGGAACTGGGGAACATTCTGTGGAAAGGAGGGGCTCTTCCGAAGGGATGGGCTTCACCTTAACCGGGATGGAACCAGGCTGCTGGCATTAACCTTTAAAAAGGAGATAGAGCAGCTTTTAAATTAGATATTAGGGGAAAGCTGACAGTTGCCCAAGAGCGGATGGTTCGGAAGAATGTATCTTTGAAGGATACTACCAAAAGCAAAGAGGTTCCACAAAAGAGTAAAGTAGCCCAAATGCCCTCAAGTATGGAGCAGACTGAGCTTAAAGATCCCAAATTACCCATGTCTAACAATAACCAAATTAATATGAGTAAAATACATTCTCTAAAATGCTTGTATGCAAATGCTAGAAGTCTAAAAAATAAGATGGGAGAGTTAGAATATATAGCACTAAATGAAAGGTTAGATATGATTGGAATAATAATGAGTGATTTCAACTACCCCGGTATCGACTGGGTCAGTGTCACTTCAGGACATGCTAGGGAGATAAAGTTCCTAGATGAAATAAATGACTGCTTCTTGGAGCAGCTGGTTCATGAACCGACCAGAGGGGAAGCCATATTAGACCTAGTCCTTAGTGGAACACCAGATCTAGTGCAAGAGATAAGGTTGTTGGGGCCACTTGGCAATAGTGATCATAGCATGATCACCTTTGATTTAATTAGTGGAGGAGGGATAGTAAGGAAATCCACAGTACTACCTTTTAACTTTCGAAAGGGAGGACTATGATAAAATGAGGAAAATAGTTAAGAAAAAACTAAAAGGAGCA
This sequence comes from Ichthyophis bannanicus, assembly GCA_033557465.1. Taxonomy (NCBI): domain Eukaryota; kingdom Metazoa; phylum Chordata; class Amphibia; order Gymnophiona; family Ichthyophiidae; genus Ichthyophis; species Ichthyophis bannanicus. The sequence goes on along the minus strand of CM066049.1, from coordinate 77,548,105 downwards.
GTTGCAAAGGTTAAAGACGTACATCAGGCTTGGCTGTTGTTGAAAAATACTATCTTGGAAGCCCAGACCAGCTGTATTCCACGCTTTAAGAAAAGTGGAATGAGGTCCAAAAAACTGCCAGCATGGTTTAAAGGTGAGGTCAGAGAGGCTGTTGTTGCCAAAAAAGCATCTTTCAGGAAATGGAAAAAACAGCCAAATGACGAAAACTGGAAACAGCACAAGCACTGGCAAGTCAAATGCAAGGCATTGATAAGGCAGGCAAAGGGAGAATTTGAGAAGAAGCTTGCTGCAGAAGCAAAAACGTGAAGTAAAGACCTTTTCAAGTACATTCGTAGCAAAAAACCTGTGAGAGAGTCAGTTGGTCCATTAGATGATAAGAGGCGACAAGGCGATAACGGAGAGATTGAATGAATTCTTTGCTTCAGTCTTTACTGAGGAAGATGTAGGGATGTTACCCATGACTGAAGTGGTATTTAAAGGTGTGGAAGAATTGAAGGAAATATCGATACATCGGGAAGATGTATTACAACTATTAGATAAACTGAAGAGTAGCAAATCACCTGGGCTGGATGGTATACATCCAAGGGTGTTGAAAGAACTGAAATATGAGATCGCAGACCTGCTATTAGTAATCTGTGAACTATCTTTAAAATCATCTCTAATACCTGAAGATTGGAGGATCGCCAATGTAACACCAATTTTTAAAAAGGGTTCCAGGGGTGATCCGGCAAACTACAGACCGGTGAGCCTGACGTCAATACCGGGAAAAATGGTAGAAACCATCATAAAGAATAAAATTACTCAGCATGTAGATAGTCATGACCTAATTGGAGACAGCCAACATGGCTTTAGACAAGAAAGATCTTGTCTTACTAATCTGTTATGTTTTTTTGAAGGAGTGAATAATCAGGTGGACAAAGGTGAGTCGGTTGATATTGTATATCTGGACTTTCAGAAAGCCTTTGACAAGGTCCCTCATCAGAGACTTTTGGCAAAACTAAAGAGTCATGGGATAGGAGGCAGTGTACTATTGTGGATCAGGAACTGGTTAAAAGATAGAAAGCAGAGGGTAGGGCTAAATGGCCAATTTTCCCAATGGAGAAAGGTGAATAGTGGTGTACCCAGGGATCTGTGCTGGGTCCGCTGCTTTTTGACATATTCATAAATGACCTGGAAAGTGGAATAACGATTGAGGTTGTCAAATTTGCAGATGACACAAAACTATTTAAAGTTGTTAAAACCCAAGAGGATTGTGGAAAATTGCAAGAGGATCTTGATAAATTGGAAGACTGGGCATCAAAATGGCAGATGAAATTTAATGTGGACAAGTGCAAGGTTATGCACCTAGGGAAGAACAACCCAAACTATGGTTACACGATGCAAGGTTCCACATTAGGAACCACCACCCAGGAAAAAGATTTAGGCATCATTGTGGATACCATGTTAAAACCCTCGGCCCAGTGTGCAGCGGCGGCCAAGAGAGCAAATAGAATGCTAGGTATGATAAGGAAAGGAATGGAAAATAAAACAAAAGATATTATAATGCCTTTATATCGTTCCATGGTGAGACCGCACCTTGAATATTGTGTGTAATTCTGGTCGCCGTATCTTAAAAAGGATATAGCGATTTTAGAAAAGGTTCAGAGAAGAGCCACCAAATTGGTAAAGGGGATGGAAGGATACTCCTATAAAGAAAGGCTAAAAAGGTTAGGGCTCTTTAACCTGGAAAAGAGACGGCTGAGGGGAGATATGATAGAAGTCTATAAATTAATGAACGGAGTGGAACGGGTAAACGTAGATCGATTGTTTACCTTATCAGAATATAGAAAGACTAGGGGACGTGCAATGAAGCTACAGGGTAAACTATTTAAGACTAATAAAAGAAAATATTTTTTTTCACTCAACGTGTAATCAAACTCTGGAATTTGTTACCGGAGGATGTAGTAAAGGCTGTTAGTGTAGCTGGGTTTAAAAAAGGTTTGGACAAGTTCCTGGAGGAAAGGTCCATAAACCATTATTAAGAAGGGACCCAGGATATCAATGCTTGAAGCAATACAACAAGCATTGTGGAACCTGTGTCCCTTGGGGAAACTGCTAGGTACGTATGACCTAGATTGGCCACTGTTGGAAACATAATACTGGGCTTGATGGACCTTGGTCTGACCCAGTATGGCATATCTTATGTTCTTATGTTTTAACAAGACGTTGAAACAGCTGCTAAAGAAATTTATGAACAAAGAGGGAAAAGACTGGGATCTTTTATTCCCCTATCTTTTGTTTGCCATCAGAAAAGTACCCCAAAGTTTGACTGACTTTTCCCCTTTTGAGTTGCTGTATGGACAATAACCCCAGGGAATCTTACAGACACTTCAAGAGACCTGGGAAGAGAAACTCAGCCCCTGCCGAAATGAGTAGACATTGTACTTCGGATGCAGAAGCATTTAAGGAAAGTGGGGACAACAGCAAGACGACACCTAGAGAAGGTTCAGAAGGGCCAGGTCTGTGCCTATGAATTGAAAGGCAATGCAGCAGACTTTCCAGCCTAGGGACTGGGTCTTAGTTTTGCTCTCTATCTCAGAGAGTAAACTTTTCTGTAAATGGCAAGGTCCCTTGTAGATGACATGCCCCATCTGCTCTACCATCTCAAAGATTGAGAGTTTCTACCTCTTATCCAGCTGTGCAATCTACCATGTGAATCTGCTGAAGTTGTTGAATCCTGTCCTGCTGCAATTGTCCAAGAGGAGTTTGGGCCCGAGGTATATCCACCTTCTGAATCAGACTAGGTTTCATTCAGGGAACACCTGTCAAACACCCAGATGCAGCATCTAGAATGTCTAGTTCAACAAAATAGAGATGTGTTCTCCAATGTTCCGGGGTGTACCCATTTGCCTACCAGGACATTGGCACAGATCCTGGGGTGATGGGGCACCAACAGCCCTACCAACTTCCAAAAGCACGAAGACACGCCATGGCGAAGGAAATAGAGGACATGCTTAAATTGGGAGTAATAAAAGAGTCCCTCCTTAAAGTCCATGGAGAGAGGCAAGATCAGGCCAGGGAGCAAACTTGGGGTGGTTGTTTGAGCTAACCTGTCTTGAGCCCTTTTAGGACTTTCACTTCAGCCATGGGGCATCATAAGTGGAAGCAAGCCAGCCTACCCTCGGGATTGGCTGGGAATAGTGTCCCTGGGCAAAAGAGCTTGACAGAGTGTGGCTTCACCATCTCAGAGGTGGGAGCAGCGTCTTTGGTGGGGCCACTATATGAGTCTTCAATAGCCCTGGGTGCATCTGGAGTTTGGCTCTCCAGAGCAACGAACCCCCCCCCCCCCACCCAGATCCAGAAGTGTTCGTCCAGCTGACGGAGTGCTTCCCCCTGGCATGCCAATGAGCATGTTAGCAAGGGGGTGAAGAGGGATCCACAGCTGATTTGTGTCCCATTCTTCCCACTACTGAGTCCCTGAAGAACTTTGGAGGAATTGCGGGATTATCTATTTTAGTTTGTGGAGATCACTCAGGGGCAAGTGGTGGTCGAGTTATTGTATCCTTATGAGAAATTATACAACGTTTCTGTTTTTTATTTTTAAATCAGGGCAGCTCATGGAATTCCTAGTAGAAAGGGAGGGAGATGTAGTTAAAGTGGTTTCTCATATGGCTGACGTGTAAGTCCACCCTGTTTGAATTGATGATTGTTTAAGCCTTAGGGTTTTTTTTCCTGATGCCTCTCTTTTTTCCTTTTATAGTGGATTAAGCTGATGTGATTCAGAGTTGTAATTTTCTTTTTTTTTCTCTCCTTTTGACTATATTCATGCATTATGTTTCTATTGTATAGCCTGATTTTGATGTATATTGAAAATTTAATATAGAATTAAAAAAAAAAAAAAAAAAGTCCCCCCAAAGCAACTGGTTGTCCCCCATTATACTGGTGCCTAAGCCAGACGGGAGCATCCGGTTTTGCATTGATTTAGGAAGGTATATGCAGTTTTCCTACCCCAGGCCCAGAGTGGAAGACCTTATTTAATGTCTTGGGGGAGCCCAGTTCATTTCAGTGTTGGACTTGACGAAGGGGTATTGGCAGATTCCTCTAACTCCGGCAGCCAGGGAGAAGACCATATTCTCTAAATCCCAAGGGCTATTCCACTTCATGGTGATGCCTTTAAGACTACATGGGGCTCCCTCTACATTTCAGTGCCTGGTTGACAACCTACTGAGACCCTGTGGAGGGCATGCGGCAGTCTACCTGGATGATATTGTGATCTATAGTCACAACTCGAAAACACACCTGCTACATCTACCAGCCATGTTGATGAGTTTGAGGAAGGCCGATCTGACAGCCAACCCATGAAAATGTTTCCTGGAAAGCCGAGAGGCCTAATTCCTGGGATATATGGTTGGTAATGGTCAAGTGTGGCCTCAGCTTAAGAAGCTAGAGGCCATTTCTCAGGTACCAGTTCCTAAAACTAAGAAACAGGTTTGGGTTTTTTTGGGAATGATTGGCTGTTATTACAGATTCATTCCACATCTGGCAGGAATAGCTGAACCCTTGACCTGGCTCCTCCAGAAGAAAACCCCAGACAAGATCCTCTGGACAGTTCAGTTGGAATAGGTCTTTAGGTACTTAAAGAAAGCTGTGTTCTGAACTGGTCATGGTCAGTCCAAACTTCACACGGCCATTCATCATTCAGACTGATGCCTCGGCTGTTGGTCTTGAGGCTGTCTTAGCCCAGGACATGGAGGGGGAAGAGTATCAAGTGGCTTTTATTAGCTGAAAATTACTGCCCCGGGAACAACACTATGCCACAATCGAGAAGGAGGCCCTGGCAGTCAAGTGGGGTCTATAGACTTTCCAGTACTACCTGCTTAGCTGCTTGTTTACATTGGTTACGGATCATCAGCCACTCAAGTGGTTGGCACAGAATAAGGAGACCAATGGATGGATCATGCTCTGGTTCCTCAGCCTCCAACCCTTTCTGTTTTGAGGTCCAACATCGGGCTGGTAAGGCAGACTAAAATGCAGACTCCTTGTCCCACGTGGAAAGCCTGGGGATGTTGGATGCTCAACCTCCTAGGGTTGAGCTGAGGAGGAGGGTATGTGATGGAATCAGGGGCAGCTCAAGGAATGTGCTGCCTGAGGCGAAGGATGAGATGGTTCCCCCCCCCCCCCCCCCCCCCCCCGTAGAGGGAGGGTGGGCCTTTCTCAAAACTCCAGTCAGGGACTGAACCAAACCAAAAAGTCAATTAGATTATATAGAGGAAATGCAAGATGTTTGCTGTGGTGAACAGCGCCCTCCTGAGCCTATGGAGATAGTAGAAAATCCTGAGGGTCAGCAGGATTTATACCAAAATGACAGGGCAAGGAAAAAAGAGAGACTCTATTCCTCAGAGCTGAGTAGGGAGACCAGCCCAGGGGAGGAGCCCTGCAGTTCTGATTGGGCACACCCAGCCCTAGGAAGGGGCGTGTCCAAAAGAGAATGTACATTTAAACCAGAGCATGGCTCTGAAGAGAGAGAACGAGTAAGGGAGCGACGGATAAGAGATCCGAGTGAAGGACGGATAAGAGATCCGAGTAGAGGACGGATAAGAGACCCGAGTAGAGGAAGCACGAGTGGAGGTGGTACAAGGAGTACAAGAAGTACAAGGAATACAGGAGGTAAAGGAAGGAAGGAATATTGGAAGAAGAAACAAGGGGATGGTTGGAAAGCCAGTGGAGTGATTAATGATACTTTGGAACCTGGCATAAGAAGAAAACCTGCACAATCCTATTCCAGGGAAATAAGCAGAAGTCCCACGCAGAGAGGATTTAACCTTGAAGTGGATAGCCCTTGGAAGGCATCGCCTTGGGGGAGAAAGACTTCAGGACAAGCACAGGTGAAAGAGCAATCATTCCCTGAAACGTCGTTTGTGCCGGAGAGCAACAAACAGATCAGCTGGAGAGCCTGGGAGCCATCTGCAGGCAGAAGTGCTGCACAAACAGTGAGTAATTGGCCACCCGGCTGCCAAGCTGAATATAGAGATAATTCTTCCTCCTATAAGTCAATTGCTAAAGAAACTAGCAATTATCCTAATACCTTTATCTTAAAGGAAGAGAAGACAAACAGCCTTGAGCAGAAGGGAAAAACTATAGCAGATAGTAGTGCCCTCTCTCATAAGGAACAGGCTGAATTGCTACTTCAGAGCTTCCAACAGTTTTTAGACTTACAGGCTAGAAAACAGCTAGTATCACAAGAGGCAAATAATTCAGCACAGCTTGAAGGAGTAACCCAGGGAAATACAAGCATACCTGAGTGTGAACAAATGGACTGTACATTCTGTTGTATAGGAAAGCCAAGCTGAAGGGAACTGCCTTTATCGTGTGTAAGCTGAGTTCTGTAAAGCTGTTGTATTGCCGTGAAAATGGAAGTTCTAATTACCTCCACCTGATTCTCAGCATAGTGAAAGTAACTGTGGCTGTAAGAGGTGCAGTGAAGCCAACTGACCTCTGGAGGCAAAAGAGAGCAATTTGCTGGAAAGAGAAAAAGCAGCATTTGTATTTTGAGTTGCATTTAACCTGAAGTTTCTGTTTGCCTTTTTGAAGCACCCTTGTTTGCATGTGATGGAACATTAACCTTTTTGCTTTAATAAAATACTTATTATAAAGAAACCACAACTACAGTTTCTTAATTCGGAGTGAGAAGAGCTGGAACTACAACTCCCAGCATTCCTGGGGGCAAAGGTTTCCTCCTTCCCTCACGAAGTACAGCGGCTGCTCATGTCCTTAACCCCTTGAGCCGGGCAGGGTCGCCGCATTGCACATCAAGGAACTAAAAGAGCGAGAACCACAGCACAGTATATAAAACTAAATAACTCATTTTTATTTTGCTGTTATAAACCATGTTATGGTTCTTGCTTTTTCTTTTAGAACATATATTTTGCATCCACAGAAGCCCCTTCAACAGTGGGTGCAGAACAGAACCAGGACATTCTCTCACAGAACTCAGTATCTTAAAAAAATAATAATCTGATTCTAATCATCTCACTAACAATCATTCTCCAGTACCAGGCATATTGTGAACTAAAACAAAATCCTAGAACAAAGTCACCGAGTATCTTCAGAGCAAATCTACCATATCATACCATACCATATCAGCACCAACTTCCAAAACTCACATAAGGAGTCCATCCAAAAAAAGCATCACTGTAAATACTATAGTGGGCCATGGAACATCCAAAGACCTATTTGAAAAGCTGAACAATTCAGGTTACTATAGTACAGATCTCTACATATAAACTCCATGTTAACAGAATACCTGGGCTTGGTCACACACTCATAACACAGACCCTCATCAAGTTCAGAGTAAGTGATAACCTAAAAATTAACACGTGTTTAAAAATTAAAACTGCAATCCCAAGAAGCCAAATTCAGCATGCAGTGCAATACCAGAGACATAGAGAGAGATGCGTTTCCATGTACTGTATAAAATATAAAGATAGCACCAAGTCAGAAAATTACACTGAAAATAAAATTCTCTTCAAAACTTTGTTGTCTGACCATTTTATTCTCTGATCAAGTAGGTCTCAATCTGAGGTTTCTGCTTTCCTCTATCTCCTAATAATGCAGGGCCATGTGCAGAGACTCACTGTGGCATCATGTGCATAAATTTAGTATACTGTATTTTTAAATGTATATGCCACCCATCTAAAATCCTAGGTGGCTTCTAAACATACACATGCAATTTAGAATAACAGATGTTACAATAAAACATACAATAAAACATTAAATTTGATTGATGAAAAGCCACTTACACAGCCCTTCCCCCCAATCAGGCCATCACCAATCTGCACATCAGATTTATTTTGCTATGACTCTTATTGATGAGGAGGGAAGATATAACACGAGAAACTAATCCTGGTAGCCATGAATTCAAACACTGGATTGGATTGTGCTAGAGCTGGAAAAGTCTGGAATTCAGCAGCGACGAAGTTATCAGGCTACTAAACAAAATTAAACTGAGATGTTCCCTTAAAATTTGAAATTTCCTTGAATATGAACTGACAAAATATTTTAAAATTTCAGTCTGACAATATAAAGAGTGCAAAACTGCAAATCTCAAAAACAATATATTCCAGTTCCCCCTCACCCCCAAACCAACACCCTACAGTTGACCTCACCAAGAACCCAGAGTACAGGACCCGTACAGCAAATCTACTATTCCATAACACCACTAACTACCAAAACTCACACAACATGGAGTGTACCCAGAAAAGGGCAGCGACATAAATATTGCAGTGGGCCCTAGAATATCCATATTCCTATTCAGAAAACTGAACAAGCTGGATTTCTACAGCTCCCTATATAGAAACTCCATGCTAACAGAACATGTAGCCTCAGTCACACATGCAGAACAGAGACAGATCTTCACCAAGTAGGGATCATATTAGTAAAACTAAAAAGACATATGTAGTCAAAAAAATACTTTTACCGATTTGACTGTAGGTTTACAGGATTTCTTTCCCAGAATTATACTTTACTGCAGAGTGAGGCAAGAGAAAGAACTTACACATAGGCACCTGCATTGTCAGCAGAAACTAACATAATGACTCAGCGCAAGTAGCGTGAGTGCAACTAATGCCACCTCAGTGGGTGACCTTATTTGCACTGGCAGCTGTTTTGCCATGCTGAAATGCGATAACTGCAGGGGGATATAACTGCTTCCCTGTAGTTAGCCTATGGTGTTGCATAATCATACTCTGGAATTAGTTATCAGAGGATGCAGTAAAAGCTGTTAGTGTAGCAGGGTTTAAAAAAAGGTTTGGACAAGTTCCTGGAGGAACGATCCATAAATTATTATTAAAGAGGACCTGGGAAATCCACTGCTTGCCCTGGGACAAGCATTGTGGAATCTGTGTGCCTTTTTGGGAACCTGCCAGGTACTTGTGACCTGGATTGGCCACTGCTGGAAACAGGATACTGAGCTTGATGGACTTTAGTCTGACCCAGTATGGCATTTCTTATGTTCATATGTTACCGTGCAGAACCTAGGAAACATGCTGCTAAATAAGCCAAACAAGAAGGGCTCAACAGCATCCATGCAGCATCTTCCACTTCCACAAAAACAAGAGTGATTTGGTACCCCAAAACAGCACTTCCCACTCTCTGAAAAACAAGAGGCACTTTGTGACCCCAACACAACACCTCTCACTCCACCACAAACACCAAGAAGGGCTTAGCAACCCCACCATAACTCCCAAAACTGCGCACTGGACCAGTAAGGTGTTCATGTAAATATATATATTCCATAAAAAAATAAAGGAAATGGAGGAAGTGACGTCACCGACCGAGATGGCGGCCTGAAGTAGGAGCTCCCTTCGGGATATAGAGTAAATAGCAATATTCTTTAGCATCGGGTCTTCCCCCTGGCGAAAAGAGCATTTTGGGGTTGTGGTGACTGAGTGGATGATGTCCACCAAGAAAAAGCTGGAAAAATTTTGGTCGAACTATGCGCCCTTGCGCTCTCAGAAAGAGAGGGCCGAGAAGGAGGATACAGAAATGGAGGATGAATTGGAAAACGCTGATGAGCATTACACTAAAGGCGACCTTCGACGATGGTGTCGGGAGATAAAAACGGAAGTCCTTGGTGTTAAAAGTGAGGTGAAGGAATTATTAGCGGACTTTCGCCATGACATGCAGGCCTTAGGACACCGTGTAGAAGTTCTGGAGGAGCACGTGGACGAGATGGCCACGGCCGCACAGACGGTGCGCAGCATGACTACTCGGTGGCAGGAGGCAACGGAGGACTTGCGAGGAAAAATCGAAGACCTAGAAAATAGGTCTCGACGTTGCAACATTCGCATACGAGGGGTCCCCGAGGAAGAACACTATAAACAAGCTGACATAGTGGTACGTGAAATCTGTGAGGCCCTGCTAACTGTGGACGATCAGGCCGAGTTGGCCCCTAAAGTGGAGATTGGCATCGAAAGGGCGCATAGAGCTCTCAGGGCTCCCCCAGGGAATAGGCCCAGGGACTTCATTGCCTGCTTGACTAGTTTCCCCCAAAAAGAAGCGATTATGAGAGCGGCGGCTAAGCGGGGAAAGTTGCAATGGCACGGCTTCACGATCGAGGTCTTTCATGATCTGGCACCGCAGACCTTACAACGTCGCAAGTTGATGCGGCCGGTTACTGAGTACCTACGCAGCGAAAAAGTTAAATATAAATGGCTTTTCCCATTTGGCATTCAATTTGAAGTTGCAGGGGCGACGTATCGAGCTAAATCATTATCCGAAGCCTGGAAGTGCTTGGAAAAGGCCAAAGCCCCAAATTTACCTCAGATTCGAACTGTTTCGGAACCCTCAGATCAAGATCGAGAGCAGTCCCTCCTTTTGGACAAGTTGAAGTGGCAACGGCTCCCAACGAAAGGACATCGTCTTCACCGTACTTCTGGAGATATCCTTTCAACTGCGGACTCTGAGACGGACGGGATATTGAAGCCGACATGAACTTGTGGACCTACTTTATGGATATGGAATATGTCTTTGGTGAGTGGTTCTTGGCCCCGGGGGTGAGGGGCTGAGAGTCTGCTCAGTGATTTTCATGGCCCTCAGTTTGGGGTGCGATAGATGATCTGCTCAGCACTTATTTGCCTCCTTGTTGGACTTAGTCGTATTCCAGTCGGTGGAGGCTGGATTTCCAAATGTGTGCTTTATTCCTGTTGGGGCTTTTTTGGGGGTTTTTTTGCTGTTATATCTTAATTTTCATGGTGAGGCACGGCAGCACTTCTACCTGGGGTTCCTCACTTGTTTTCATGAACATTTATAGGGTTCTAAAAGTCTGCAGAGCTAAGTATTTTCTAATGCATGTGTTTATAGTAAGGGGGGCTCAATGGCTTTCCTCTGTTTGGTTGCTACTGTTATGTTCTGTTCGTAGTTGGAGAGGGTATGGAGGGCGGGGGCAATGGAGTAGAATGATCAAGGGGGTTTCTTGGTTTTTTTTGTTTTATTGGTTTAATAGCGGGGGGGGGGGGAGATCCGGTATAACGGACGTATAAAGCGTCTCGGAAGGTGTGTCTCTTCCTCTGGAGAGGTGACACAGGATGTGGGCCTGTGGAGAGATATCTGGAGGGGGGGTATGGACGGGGAGGGAGTCTACAGAAGAAGGGTGGGGGGAGAGGGGTGGGGGCTGGGTGGGGGAGGGGAGATGGAGGGAGGGGGGAAAGGTTTAGGATTGATCATAACCTGGGGTTGCCAAGGTTAGAATTTCTGGTATTGTCTGATGGCGGGACTTAGGGTAGGATCTATTAATGTTAGAGGCCTTAACACTCCCCAAAAGCGGAAAGCGTTATTTCAGGAAGTCAGGCTGCAACGCTGGCAAATAATCTTTGTGCAAGAAACCCATCTATTGCCGAAAGATGAGCACCTTCTGCGCCATAGTGCTTATAAAGATATTTGGTTTAATGCTGAAGGTTTACATAAAAAGGCTGGAGTGGCTATTATGGTTCGCCAGGACGTCTCCTTTCAATTAGGGGGGGTAATTAAAGGAATTAAAGGACGAGTTTTGTTAATCTGGGGTGTGTTGCAGGGACAAGAGGTCACATTTTTGAATGTTTATGGCCCCAATGACCCCCATACTCATTTTTGGGCTACACTATCTAGCTGGCTTTCCGATAAAATCCATGGGGCTTTATTGATGGGGGGCGATTTTAATGAGGTGCTGAATCCACGGTGCGACAGATCTCTCGGGGGCCATAGAGGAGACACTAAAGGGCGGGTACAATTACGGAGATTGATGCAGACCTATGGGCTGTGGGACCTTTGGCGTCAGGTGAATCCGCAAGGGATTGATTATACACACTATTCCCAGGTCCATCATAGCTATAGCAGAATAGATTTGTTTCTTGGGGATTCCTCCTGGATCTCAAAAAGTTTGAAAGTTGGTATTGAGCCTAGGTCTTGGATGGACCATGGCCCGATATGGGTGGAGTTTGGAGGCGAGAGAGATACGAGCGGACGGTCTTTTTGGCGCCTTAATGAAAGTCTTCTGCAGGATTCTGCAGTGGTGGCGAGTGTAGTGGATGAAATTCGAAACTACTGTGCAGTGAACGATACTGGGGACGTCTCCCTGGGGATTCAATGGGATGGGTTAAAAGCGGTGTTACGCGGAGTTCTGATACAACGGGCAGCCCGTAAAAAGAAGGTTGCAGGGGAGAAGAAGGCCCAGCTGCTCCAACAGGTTACAGAGTTGGAACGCCGGCATAAGCAGGGGGGTGGAGCCCGGATTCAAGCGCAATTGGCACATGCACGAGCCGAATTAACCTCCTTGCAGATGGAGACCATTAATTTTCAATTACGCCGCATTAATCAGCGCTATTATGAATTTCATAATAAGGCGGGTAGACTGTTAGCAAGGAAGTTGCAGGACAGAGACCGGCGTTCCACTATCTTGAAGGTCAAGGGCCCGGGCGATAAGCTTCTTTTTCATACCAAAGATATTAGAGAGCAATTTCGCCAATATTATCAAACATTATATACTAGTGAGATGGCAGGAGATCACTTAGGAGCTATCACGTATATCCAGGAAGGCGGAGGTCTCCCGGTAATTTCTGAATTAGATCGTGATATTCTTAATAAAGAGATCTCCCTGGAAGAGATCTGTCAAGTAATTAAGGGTTTACCCTCGAATAAATCCCCGGGATTAGACGGCTTCTCTACGCTGTTCTATAAAAAATTACAGACATCATTAGCTCCGCTGTTGCAGCGCTTATTTAATGCTGTTCTCCAGGGGCAACCGTTGCCGCCTTCAATGAGTCAGGCGGGGATTACGGTGATAGCAAAGCCGGGTCGGGACCCCACCGTTTGTGGTTCCTATCGACCCATCTCTCTTTTGAACACGGATGGGAAAATACTGGCAAAGATATTAGCTAACAGATTGGGGCAAATATTGCCAAAAATTATCCATTCTGATCAGACGGGATTTGTTCAGGGGCGGAACAAGGGGGATAATATCCGAAGAGTAATTCAGGTAATGTGGACCGCTCAGCATCAGAAGCAGAAACTACTTGTCTTGGCGATCGATGCTGAAAAAGCATTTGATCGAGTAGAATGGGGGTTTATGTTTGCGGTATTATAGGCGGTGGGGATAGGCCCCAATATGATGTCCTGGATAAAAGCCTTGTACACCTGTCCGGTAGCAACGGTCAAAATAAATGGTAGACATTCCGAGTTTTTCTCCTTAACGAGGGGCACGAGACAAGGGTGCCCACTCTCCCCCTTGCTGTTCGCTTTAACCATGGAGCCATTGGCGCAGCATTTGCGACAGAATTCAGATGCAACGGGTCTAACCAAAGGATCGACAGCACACAAGCTGGCGATGTTTGCAGATGATCTGTTGCTTTTTCTCACCCGTCCGTTGTTGGCTTTGCCTATTTTTATGGCAGAGTTGAAACGTTTTGGGGCGGTTGCAGGATTTAAAATTAACTGGGATAAAACGGAGGCACTGAACGTTAATCTGCCCGGGCATTTAACTTCGCATTTACAGGAGTGTTTTCATTTCGTTGGGCTACCAGTAAGATCAAGTATCTAGGGGTGTATTTAACTCGTAATCTCGATCAGTTGTACGGGGCTAATTATCCTGTGCTGATTGACCGGATAAGCAAGGACCTGGAGAAATTGAACCATGAAGGGATCTCATGGTTAGGCAGGATAGCGACGCTTAAGATGATGGTGTTGCCTCAACTGTTGTATCTTTTTCAGGTATTACCTATCAAAGTTCCTCAAAAGATCTTGCATAAGTTTCAACGGAAGTTGTTTTTGTTTGTGTGGAGACACAGACCCCCGCGCATTGCCCGGACTGTCATGTATAGAGCACGGGAGAAAGGGGGGTTGGGAATGCCAGCGATTGCGGACTATTATCTAGCGGCGCAAATGCGACAGGTGATGGAGTGGAGGGAACCCGTACGGTGGAAAGGGTTTCTGGCTATTGAGCAGCAAGCGGTACCCTCTTATAAACTTTATTGTTTACCTTGGTTACAGAAGGGAATTTTGCAGGGTCAGTGGACGTACAATCCCTTTATACGTCACCTTTTGGGAGAATGGGCCAGAGGGTGGCGGAGAGTAAATGTTAGCCCAGGGACGTCTTTGCTCTCACCGTTGACAGCCACTCCAGCCTTTGCACTGGGCCGGGAAAGGATATTCCAGGTTTGGGAGGAGCGGGGACTGACTCAATTTGTGCATTTAATAGAGGCCGACGAGGTTAAGTCCTTCGATCAATTGAAAGCGGTATTTCAGCTAGACAAGCGCGATTTTTTCGCCTATCTGCAGATTACACATTACCTGCACCAAAAAATTCTTCGTGAACGCATTGACGAAGGACTTAATGATCTTGAAGCCCTGTGGGTGGGCCACCATGCCTCTCGAGGGTTGATACGTTTACATTATGCTAGTTTGCGAAAGGCCCTGGAGGTGGAGCCCAAATTGAAATATATGGTAGAATGGGAAAAAGATTTGGGGCTGAATTGGGATGGAGAGGGGTGGAAGGCTATCCTTAAAGCAGCGTCCCGATCCTCTATTTGTACCTTGATTCAAGAGAACACTTATAAAATATTAATGCGCTGGTACTACACTCCCGAACGATATCATAAGATGTTCCCAGCGGTTCCGGCTCTTTGCTGGAGGGGTTGTGGGGATAGGGGAACCTATTTTCATATGTGGTGGGATTGCACTTGGGTTCGTTCATATTGGACGCAGGTCCGGGATCAGATGACAATTATTTTTGGGGTCCGGTTAGAACTATGCCCTTCTTTGTTTCTTTTGGGAGTCTGGCCAGCTAATCAGTCGCAGAAATGGTCCCCGCCCCATGCGGTCTTGTATAGTGGCGGCGAGGTGCGAAATAGCCTGGAAGTGGAAGCAGGGGGGCCACCTGGGGCTTCATCAGTGGGTAGCTCGACTATATAAAGTTTTGCATATGGAGCGTCTGACCGCCATAAGGAAAAATCAAGGGGAGTGCTTTGATCGTCAATGGCAACCGTTGCTGGAGTACTTGGCAATCTCAGGTATGAGATGAGCTCATTGTGGGTGGGGGGGCATTGAGGGGGATTGCGGGGGAAAGGGATTTCACAGTTATGCGGATGTTATTTGTAAAGGGTGGGGGTGGGAGGGGAGAGTGGGGGGGTGAAAATTGTATAGCTTATATCCTTGTATCGTTGGTATTTGTAATTGCAAGAGGAGAGGCGGATGGTTTATATTTACATTCTTCTTTTGTACTCTGCTCTGCTCCGTGTTTTGCTATGTCTGCTTTGGAAAAATTAATAAAGATTAAGTTTAAAAAAAAATAAATAAATAAAGGAAATGCAAGATGCTCACACACAAAGGAACTAAAAGAAAAGAAGTGAGAACCACAGCACAGTTTATAAGACCAAATTTTAACTCATTTTATTCTGTTATAAACTGCGTTATGGTTCTTATTTTTTCATTTTGAATTTATATTCTGCATCCACAGAAACCTCTCCCTCAACAATGGGTGCAGAGCAGAAGTAGGACATTCACCCACAGAACTAAATATATTTTTTTAAAAAATCTGATTCTGGTCATCTCACTAACAAACATTCTCCAGTACCAGGCATACTGGGAACTAATATAAAACCCTATAGAAGCCACCTAAGATCTACAAGGCCAAATCTACCATACCATACCAGCATAAACTTCCAAAACTTATACAAGGGACCTGCCCAGCAAAAAGAGCACTATAAATATTGCAGCAGGCCCTAGAACATCCATACACCTATCTGAAAAGTTCAACAAGTCAAATTACTACAGTACAGGATAGATCCCTATGTACAAACTCCATGTTCACAGACTACCTGGCCTCAGTCACACACTCAGAACACAGACCCTCAAGTACAGAATAAGTGACTACAACCTAAAATAAAAATATGTAGACAAAAATTAAACTGAAACCCCAAGAAGCCAGAGTCCACATGCAGGAGTCCCCCATACTGTGTAAAATATAAAGATAGCAAAGTCCAGTCACTAAAATTAAAATAAAATTATTTTTTCAACCTTTGTTGTCTTACCATTTTATTCTCTGATCATGTTGGTCCCGATCTGAGGTTTCTGCTTTCCTGTCTTCTCTTAGCTCTCTTTCTGTGGTCTATGGTCCATCTGCCATTTCTTATCTCTTCTTTTGTTTTCTTCAATTCCATCCATCAGCCTATTTCCAGTCCCAGTAACCCTCCCCAATATCAGGCCCCTTTCCAGTCCTCCCCTCCCAGTACCTTTCAATGTCAACTGCCTTGCATTCCCAGGACTGCCTCTGGTGTCCATTCCCTTCCAGTCCCCCTCCTTCCCCACTGTCCAGCCCCTTCTAGTCCAAATACCATCCCAGATATTAGCTCACGTCCACTCTCAGTGCCACCTCCTCCCCCCCGTCAGCACCCTTCCAGTCCCTGTTCAGTAGCATCCCCATGTGTCAGCTCTCTTCCAGCCCCCTACTTCCCCCATGACAGCTCCCTTCCTGCTCCCACCTCCCCCCCATGTCAGCTCCCTTCCTGCCCCCACCTCCCCTCCCCGTGTCAGTTCCTTTCCTGCCCCCTCCTTCCCCTGGCAGACCCTCTCAGTATCTACCCACTTCCAGTCCTATTCTCTCATCCCCCCACCTCAGCCCATTTGTAGCCCTAGCCCCTAGTTTTCTTCCAGGGCCAGCAGCACTCTCCTTCCCTCCCCCATCAGCCCATTTCCAGTCCCAGCCTATTTCCAGTCCTATCCCCCTTATCAGCCCATTACCAGTCCTAGCCCATTTCCAGTGCTAGCCCCCCAATCAGCTCATTTCCAGTGCTGCCCCCCATCAGCCAATTACCAGTCCTAACCCCACCTGATCAGCCCATTTCCAATTCTAGCCCTCCCCATCAGCACGTTACCAGCCCTAGCATGCCCCCCCAAAAGCCTATTTCCAGCCTTAACCCCCCTCAAACTATTTCCAGTGCTACACCCCCCCACCCCCCCTTCAGCCAGGTCCAGCCCAGCTCCAGACCTCCTCAGCCAATTTCCAGTCTAAGACGCCCCGGGGAAGAGCCCTCCGTGAGACAGGCAATGCTCTCGACCCTCAGCGCGCCGGCGGGCTCAACTTTAACAGAGCCGTGGGAAAGAAGGGAAATGCTTTCCTTTCACGGCTCTGCATAGCTGAGCCGGGCACTGGTAAAACATTGGCAGGGCTCTTCTGGGGCAGGGTGCTCGAGTCTGCTGCTGCAACAGCAGCTTCTTCAGCCCTTTTTTTTGTTTGTTTAAATTTTGAAGGCTGAGTGAGGCAATCGTCTTGGGGGCATTTTTGCCGCCCCAAAAAAGTTGCTGCATGAGGCCACTGCCTCACTCAGCCTCATTATAGAGCTGTCCCTGGATGGAGTGTATAGGAAACTCCCCATCCTCTGCAGAGACATTCCCATGTCAGGTTCAGAACCGGTGAGGCATTTTCCCTGTAAGAGCACAACCACCTGTCCCTTTAAGAAACTAGGCTGGAGAATGCCTGGGGAGGGAGTGCCCCGGCCTCAGGGTTTAAACCAAGAAGCTGGAGACCTGAGGGGGGGGGGGGGCGAAGAGAGAAACCTGCAGTTCTGGAGCCTCCTGGAAGGCTATTTACCTGGTTGCCCAAATAAAATAGATTTTCTTGAAACCTCTCTTGGCTGTGGAATCCTATATCGTGCCTCACGCTGGTCACATCTAACACACAAGGGCATGCTGCAAGGGTCATCCGGGCTCTGGTATTGCCCTCTCCCCCTCCCCTTGACTGAACCCAAGAAACCACACTTCGCCATTTGGTACAACATGTTTTAATAGTGGGATATGGGGGAAAGTCGAACTGTTTTCTGAATCGGCTGCCCACAGCTTTTCTTCAGGCCCAGTATATGTAAGAATGCCCCACTATCCACACTGACGTCACTTTACTTATAGGAGTAAGATAAGAGAGAAGTTACCCACTACTTCATATACAGCTTATACCTGTCAGATGCCCACTGTCCAATGGCTTTGATCTGACCAGCCTCCAAGCTCAACCCGTGTGCTGTAGTAGCTGTGCCTATCCTAAATGAATGAAGGGTTAAACCCTCTCTTTCAAACCCAATTCCCTCTAAAGCCCTGAGCCACAAGGCTCTGAAGTGAAACTATGACAGGCAGGCACCATCCCGGTGATGCAGGAGTGCCCTCCCCCAGTGGCAGGTGTGCCCATAGATATTCTTTCATCGCTCTTCCTGGGCACAGCTCCTGTACCTCCATTGCATTGAGCCACACCATTCTGCCTTTCTGGGTCTGATCCATCTTGGACCTGTCCAGGAAGAGCCCAATCCTGTCCCCCTTTACTATGTCTTCCACCCTCAGCACGGTGCCCACAATGTCCATTCTGGACTGGGGGAGGGCCTCACTCATTGTGAAGTCACCGAAAAAGATAATCAATAGGGCTACCCTAGATAGCTTCTCCTCAAAGCCAACCTGTGTCACCTCTGCAGCCATTAGGATGGCACCCATCAGCATAGAGAGAGTGACAGGTCAGTGCCGATCCGTCCTCTGGGTGGCCTCTCTTGCCCAGCCCTCCATTACCTTCCTGACCAGGAATATTTTTGTCACGCCCCCTGAGTTTCAGGAAGGCCATGACTTAGTATGTCTGAGCGATGTTCCTTCCCCCCACAGCCATGTAATAAACTCCAGGGCGCATCCTGGGACAGCTACTGGTCCAGGCTGAATCCTCGTTGCTCAGTGAAGCTCTGCAGGCTCCCTCAGGCCCTCCAGTATGCCTTCCATGTGCCAGGTGACAAGGAAGCCATCAACATTCCGCTGGCACTCAGCATCCAGTGTTCTACATCTCTGCTGGCATGCACATTGCCCTGGGAGATTCAGGCCAGGACAAACGCTTGAAGCACTTCAGCTGAAAGTGAGAGAGAGCATCAGCGATCTCATTAAATTCCCCAGGCACATTGCTAGCTGTGATAAAAACATTCAGCTCCAGGCTCAGCCAAACTAGCTTCCTGACCGGCCCCATTCCCTCCCAGCCCTTGCTGACTGCTTGTTTATGGCGGCGTTGTCAGACTGGAAGATTATCCTCTTGTTGCAGAACTGGGGGCCCCCACACACCATAGCTGCCACAATAGGGAACATTTTGAGGAACGCGATGTCTTTTGTGACATCCTGCTTGTGTCCTCTTCTGGTCATCTCTACAAGCACCACTGCCCCCCAAAGTAAATCTAGAACCCGGTGCCACCTGCAGAGACTGTGAATAGCTCCATATCCCTGTTGCTGGTGGTGGCTTCCTCCATATATCCCTACCATTATCTCTCCCTAGGAACTCCTGCCACACTGCTTGGTTCTCCCCCATGCTCACGCTGAGCCTGATAAAATAGTGGATCTTGCAGATGTCCTTAGTGGCATCGGACATCTGCCTTATAAAAGCCATGCCCATAGGCATCACCCAGCATATGAAGTTCAGATGCCCGATTAGGGCTAGCACCGTCATCTATACGGTTTCCTTCAGGAAACCGTCTGCCTGGAGCCATGCCACCATCTCGATTGTATCTTTTTTGATACCCATGAAAGACAAGTGCTGGGCTGGCCCTTCTATCTTATTTCCCAAAAGCAGAATCCCCAGCTCTGTGGCCTTGAGCTGGAAGATTTCTAGGTTCCCCTGGCAGGCGTGTTGGTCACCTGCCAGCAACAGAAAATCATCCAGGTACTGCAAGATGTTGCCCTGTCCGATTATTCATTCCACTATCCACTCTACGGCTGAACTAAACTCTTCTCAGTACATGCAGGACACCAAGCACCCCAGTGGGAGACATTTATCAAAGTAATACTGTCCCCCAAAATGGAAACCAAGCAGCTGAAAGCTGTCCAGATGGACCAGCATCAGACGGAACACTGTCTCCATGTCGAACTTCACCAGCCATGCCCCTTGTCTGTGTGCCCTCACCAAGTCTAACGCTTGGTCTACAGTGGCATATTTGATGGAGCAGATCGATTGCACTAAGTGGTTATTAACTGAATCACCAACTGGATAGGTCAGGTGTTTATGTTTATTAAAAACTTGCTATACCGCCCATAACCAGGGCATCTGGGCGGTTTACAAACAATTTTTTTAAAACAGGCTGCAATGAAAAGAAAAAGAACGCCATTAAAATTTCAAAAGGACAGACAAGATAAGACCAAGAAACAAGTAAAGAGCTGGAAATCAACGAGGGGGGGGGGGAGAAAGGAAACAGAAGGGGGGAGGTTGAAGGCAGAGCAAAATAGATGGAGTTTTTAGTTTAACCTTAAAGGTTTTGAATGAGGATTCTAAACGGAGGGAGGGGGGAGCGAGTTCCAGAGATGTGGACCGAGGAAATAGAAGGCAGAGGAGTGCGTGGATTCCAGGTGGGCTTGGGATGGGGAGGAAAGGGACATGCAATTGGCGTGAATGGATCAAAGGGAACGGTGTGGGGTGTGAAGGTGAACTTGATCGGCAAGGTAAAGGGGGGTGCCGGGTGAATGGACCTGTGAACAAATATGAGAATCTTGTACTGGACCCGGAAGGAAATAGGGAGCCAGTACAGATAGAGAAGGAGGGGAGTTATATGATCAAAGCAAGAGGCGTGAGTAAGACGAGCAGCAGTATTTTGAATACGTTGAAGACGGATGAACTGGGACTGAGGGAGACCGGCCAGGGAGACGTTACAATAGTCAAGGCGTGAAACAGCAAGAGAAAGAAGCAGAGTGGTTAAAGTGGAGGGGGAAAGAAAAGGACGGACTGCACAAGTTGTTTCAGAGAGAAGAAGGAACGCTGTACAACAGAGGAGATATGATCTTTGAAAGAAAGAGAAGAGTCAAGTGTGAAGCCCGGATACCAAAGGGAAGAAACGATAGGAATAGGTGAAGAGGAAAATGATGGAACAAGAGAGGGGGGTGTGGCTTCCAAAGGTGAACCAGATTGCAGAGGTCTTAGAAAGATTAATGTGTAAGAAATTAGAAGAAAGCCAAGCAGCCACTGCGGAAAGGCAGGTGTTGAGAACTGAAATATCGGGAGTGGAAGAATCCGTGTGGTGCAAGAGAAAGATATCATCCGCGTAGTAGTAGGCAAAAACACAGTGTTGTTGAATCAAGAGACAAAGGGGTACAAGGAAAACATTGAACAGAAGGGGGCGAGAACGGAATCCTGGAGGACAACGCAGGGGAGGGAGGTGGAGGGAGAAGAAGAGGACCCGGAGACAACTGAGAAAGACCGACAGGAAAGAAAGGAATGAAACCAACGAAGAACTGTGCCAGTGAGACCAGCTTCCCGAAGCTGTGTCAGAAGAGTGTGGTGATCGACCAGGTCAAAAGCAGCAGACAGACCAAGAGAGACAGCAAGGGAAAAAAGACCGTGATCGTGAGGTGGTGTATGAGTCGAAACTCCCCCGGCTCCTTCTTTGAGACCAGGACCAGTGGTGAGATCATCATCTTAGGAATAGGTCTATGCCCAAAGAGGCCCACTGCTCTGCCCAGCATCAGCTCTTTCTTTATCTCTCTGCACCACTCCTTTTCATTCCAGCACTGATCTGAGGTTACCCGCCCCCCCCTTGCTGCCCAACCAGGCCACTGTAGAGGATGAGAAAACCAAACAAAAATCCCTGAATTAATCAAGCTCCCTTGCGTACATCGTAACCCACCAGGTTCCACCGCAATGCCTCAATCCAGATGGGCGTAGTAGATTGCTATGGTGCAAGCGTCCTTATATTTGCAGCTGTTACCGAACCTACATGAGCCACCATTGAATAACATGCACACATCTTGCTGAGCGCCCAGGATGAGGAGTGGGGTACTGCTGCTCTCTCAGTCCCTGCTCCCCGACTTACCCTGAAAGGGCTGCTGTGATTTTTCCTGTCCAGTGTGTTGTGTGCTTGAGACCACTCAGCTCCTCCACTGGCCCTGCATCATTAGCTTAATCCATAAATCAATGTTTCTATCCCATCGAACAGCTTTTGCCCCAGCCATGTTTTCCCGGAACTGTTTGTTGTAGTTCAACCAAGCATTACCCGTTTACCCTGTAGGCCTCTCAAATACCATCTTGGTATTTGAAAAAGCCCCTACACTGTTCTGGGTACTTCTCCCCTATAACACTGGCGAAGATACGGAAAGCAGTACACCAATTCACAATTGTTCTAGGTGTGCTGTCTGCTCTTTTGCTGACCAGTTTGCACTTGGCACAGCATCCTGTGCAGTCACAGTTATTGTCAGCCCGCCTAATCAGTAAGGAGAATATATTCGACATAGTCACCTTAACCGCGCCTCAGACACCAGGTGTCCCTCACCACCCCTCTCCTCTGCATACATCCCCATGGGAGTTCCCTGTGACCTCCCACTGGGGTGTCTATTATGGTGTAGCTCCCACCACCACTCTCGGGTATGAGGACCGGGCTCCTCTGCGCATTTACTCCTGCTGGTGCTGTGCTCTGTGTCCCACCGCTAGCTGCTACCATCTATCTAAACCAATGTTTGCAATAACCCCAGTAGTCCTTGCTGCCTTTGCCCCAAAATCCCCCAACCTGGGTCACCACTGTAACCTCCTCACACCCACCACAGTATTGTCCTGCTTTGTGGCGCAGAGGCCTGCCCCCCCAGATCTGGGGCTTTTCGCCTCCCCCACACTATCGCCCCCAGCTGTGTCACCTCCCCAAACCAGCCTGTTCCTCCCCCTACCACATCCTGTATAGTACCAGCAAATTGTTCATACTCATCCCTCTGGCTGGGTCCCCCTGGTGTTGCCGTTGTGTTGACATCCTCTGCTCCCAGCATCAGGTGCACTGTGCCTTCTGTTACCTCAAGTGAACTCGGTAGAATCTGCATGTGTCCCATTCCATGGACCGCAGCCAGGCTCAGACTTTGTTCACAAGATCTCACACTCCTAGCTCCTCTTGCCAGTCACCTCCATGCAAGGACGCCACTTCTGGAATGTTAGGGCCAGCCCAGTTGTCTGGAAGCCTCTGTGTAGACCCTTTGCGCTGTGTGCCTATACTCTCATTTCCGTTAGCTCCCTTCTACTGCCAGGTTGCTCCTGCCACTATCTTCCTGCTGCTCTCTACTGGTCCACCTGCCTTCTTTTGTCTCTTGTTCACTTGTCCTCCAGTCCCGACCATGCTGTCCTTCCTTTTGCCTTGGTTGGTAGTCTATTTCTTGTCCTTTTCCCTAGACTCCTGCCTTGGGGCTATTCGTCCTCCATGGCATTAAAACCCTGTTTGGTAGTGTTCTCTTCTGTCCATAGCTGCAGATAGCTGCCATCAGGTCCTGGCCCTTTAGGAACTGGCCTACTACTACTACTAAGCATTTTTATAGCACTACCAGATGTGCACAGTGCTGTACAAAGCATGTAAGGGACAATCCCTGCTCATCAGAGCTTACAATCTAATCAAGAAACACAGAAGGCATAAACAGGGGGAAAACAGGGTTAAGGAAAGGAGATCATGTGAGTCAAGATTGAAAGGCAGCAGCGAAGAAGTGAGCTTTCAACCTGGATTTGAAGAGGGTTAGAGAAGGTGCCTGGCATACAGACACAGGTAGTTTGTTCCAGGCGTAAGGTGCAGCAAGGTGAAAGGAGCAAAGCCTGGAGTTGGCAGTAGGAGAGAAGGGCATAGATGGAAGCAGCTAGTTAGAAGAGCGGAGTTCCCGGGAGGGGTTGTAAGGAGAGATAAGAAATGAAAGGTACTGAGGAGCTGCAGAGTGAATGCATTTATAGGTCAGCAGGAGAAGTTTGAATTGGATGCGGAGACAGAAAGGGAGCCAGTGAAGTGACTTGAGAAGAGGCATAATATGGGTATGATGAGGCCGGCGGAAAATTAGGAGTGTTGAACAGATTGAAGAGGAGAGAGATGACTCAAAGGAACACCAGCAAGGAGTAGGTTACAGTAGTCAAGACGGGAGGTGATTAAGGAGTGGATAAGCATTTTAGTAGTGTGTTCAGAAAGGAAAGGATGGATTTTGCTAATGTTATAGAGAAAGAAGCAGCAGGTCTTAGCTACGAGATGGATATGTGTGGAGAAAGAGAGGGAGGAGTCAAAGACAACCCCCAGATTGCGGGCCGAGGAAACAGGAAGTAGTACAGAGCTGTCCACAAAAACTGAGAAAAGAGGAAGGGGAGAGGAGAGGAGGTTTTAGGGGGAAAGATAAGAAGTTCAGTCTTGGCCATGTTCAATTTCAAGCGGCGGTGGGACATCCAAGCAGCAATGTCAGAAAGGCAGGCAGAGATCCGGGTCTGGGTTGCTGGAGAGAGTTCAGGCGTAGAGAGGTAGATCTAGGAGTCATCAGCATACCGATGGTACTGAAAGCCATGAGAAGAGATAAGGACACCAAGGGACTGGGTATAGATAGAGAAAAGGAGCGGAACCAAGACAGATCCTCGGGGTACACTGACTGGGAGCGGGGTAGCAGAGGAGGAGGAGCCACCAGAATACACACTGAAGGAGTGCTGGGAAAGATAGGAGGAGAACCAGGATAGTACAGAGCCCTTAAAGTCAAGTGAGGACAGGGTATAGAGGAGAAGGTTGTGGTCAACGGTGTCGAAATCAGCCGAGAGGTCAAGGAGGATGAGAACAGAGTACAGGCCCTTGGATTTTGCCAGGAACAGGTCACTGGAGACTTTGACAAGAGCCGTTTCAGTAGAGTGTAAAGAATGAAAGACAGACTAAGGGATCCAGGAGGGCATGAGAGGAGAGGAAGTCAAGGCAGCGGCGGTGAACCGCTCATTCAAGTAGTTTAGAAATGAAGGGGAGGAGAGAGTTGGGTCGATAATTAGAAGGACAGGTGGGATCAAGTGAGGGTTTCTTGAGGAGAGGTGTGACCACAGCATGCTTGAAATCTGCAGGGACAGTTGCAGTGAGAGCGAAAGGTTAAGAATATGAGAGATGGAAGAGACAACTGTAGAGGAGATGGTGCTTAGGAGATGGGTGGGGATAGGATCAGAGGAGCAGGTGGTGAGTTTGCAGGAAGAAAGAAGGTGTGCAGTTTCCTCTTCAGAGATGACAGGAAAGGAAGAGAGGGTAGCAAGGGATGGGGGTGAGGGGAACTAGCCAAGTTTGTGGGGAATTGTGGATTTTGTCATGGAAAAAGTCAGCAAAGGCTTGGCCAGAAAGGGAGGGAGGGATCGATCATAGGCGGAGGCACTTTGAGGAGAGAGCTGAGTAGTAAAGAGACGGCGATGATCAGAGGCAAGAGAGTTAGTCAGATGGACATAATAGTCTTGTTTGGCAAGAGCTATGGCTGATTGGAAGGAGGCAAGCATGAATTTGAAGTGTAGAAAGTCTTCTGGGGAGTAGGATTTGAGCCAAGCACGCTCAGCAGAACGGGAACAGGAGCATAGATAGCGGGTCGTGGCTGAGAGCCAGGGCTGGGGTGCAGAACGTCTCACAGGACGTGGGCTGGGTGGAGAGAGAGCATCCAGAGCCAAGGAGAGTGCAGCATTATAGGAGGTTACTGCCTCATTGACAGACTTGGATGACATAGTGGAAGAAAGAGATGGAGGAGAGAGTCAAGGGATCAATAGTATGAAGGTTCCTGAATAGGTTGGAGGAGAAAGGGTGAGGCTGAGGCAGCGGGAGATGAAGATTAAAACTTAAGAGGTGATGATCAGATAAGGGAAGAACTGAGCTCTCTGTCCTGTACTCTCTGCCCTCTGTCCTGTGCTCTGCCCCACTTACTGTAGTATGGTTGGAGGGAAGATGGCTGCCATGTGTACTTGGAGCTCTGTCCTCATGTTTGCAGGTGATCCTGGGGATTCCACCTGCAATCAGCTGCTCTAGGTAAGCGACTGCTTGCTCATTTTGTCAGCTCCTTCACAGCCACACAGACTGACACTGTGCTTGCTTTGTTGTTGTTTTTTTTTTTATTTAACATTCTTCCCCTTGGCTAAGCTCTGTCCCTGTGGGCACTCCTGCTGCCCGTTGACAATGATCGGGTGCCTGCAAGCCCCCCGATCCACTGGTCTGACGGACCCAGTAGTGGCCTTTTATGTGCACGGTGGCAGCCTTGATCCGGGCAGTGCGGCAGCCTCAGTGTGTGCTGCACTTATATAAAATGGGCAGAGAAAGTTTGATATTGACCTTCCATCTCAATAAATATGGTTAACCATAACTTAAATATTTTATAAGCTTGAATAGGGATCAACTTGTAGGGATAAGCATTCATTTCAAATGAAATGGGAAAAAAGTTAGCAATATTTCCCATTCCGTAAATAAAAACAACAGAAAAAAATAATGAAATGTCAATACTTCCAGGTTTTTGTTCATAGTGTGCACTATTATGCAATACTGTGCACTATTCACGCATATACAATACAAATAGCATTCACTATTGTATAACAGGGCATACTATTATATATATTATATATACTTGACGTGCTGTGAGGGCTTGTGTGCATCAGTGATGCTGAGAGCTAAACTATCGGTAGTTTAACTACTGGCAGAGTCTCCCAAGATGGACAGGTCTCAGCTGAGGTGCCAGACCAAGACAAACCACCCATCTGGGCAGCAGCAGAATGGGATAGTGTTGAAAGCAGAGGATCACATTTCTGTGACAACGGCAACACCACCAAACTTAAACTGCGCGGAAGAAAGGCCTGGCAATCTACTTCTGTATCTTGCCATGAAAACCCAATGGATAGTTACAAAAAAAACATAAGAACATAAGATATGCCATACTGGGTCAGACCAAGGTCCATCAAGCCCAGTATTCTGTTTCCAACAGTGGCCAATCTAGGTCATATGTACCTAGCAGTTTCCCCAAGAGAAACAAGTTCCACAATGCTTGTACTGGGTCAACGAATTCTGCAAAATTGATGATAAGCAAGCAGTGGAAATAATAACCAGCATAAATACCACCACTTCACTGCTTGATCCATGCCCAGACACCTGGATTAAAGCGGCAAAAAAGGACATTGGCCACCAAGTCGCTCACATTGTGAACCAATCACTGTCCCAAGGAATCATGCCTAACCAGCTCAAAAAGTCTATAATAAGACCAATACTAAAAAACAACTCACTAAACAAAGAAGATCCATCTTCCTACCGTCCAATCTCCAGCATATCGTTTTTAGCAAAAATCATTGAAAAAGCAGCCCTCATCCAACTGCAAGAACACCTTGAAGACAACGAAATACTGGACAAACAGCAATACGGATTCAGAAAAAATCATGGGGTCGAAACCCTGCTTTTAGCCCTGTTTAACAACCTCCTCAAGGGGCTGGAAGACAGGAAGAAAATGTTTATCCTCATTTTCATCGACATATCCGCTGCATTTGACACTGTCCATCACTTAACCCTCCTGAACAAGCTGGAATCAATTGGAATTTTAGGAACCGCCTTGAAATGGTTCTCCTCTTATATAACAGGCAGAAAGCCACAGGTCCAGTTCAACGGTGAGAAAGCTGAACCGTTCATCCAAACACAAGGCATTTCTCAGGGCTCGGCACTCTCGGCGCTACTTTTTAACATTTACATGCAACCACTCAGTGAAATATTCAGGAAATATGGCATAAACTACCACATATACGCAGACGATATCATGCTGTACACCCAACTAGAGACCACCGACCCGAACTACGCCCAGCTTGAAACCTGCATGGGAGAGATGTCGGGATGGCTACAACAAAATAACATGTCGATTAATCATAAGAAGACCGAAGTAATGTTTATATCAAATACCTTGGGCTTCGAACCACCTCCAACAATTACATTGTGCAACAATACATACAATACTAAGAAAGAAATAAAATATCTGGGAGTCACAATTGATAACAAACTGAAAATGGAAAAACACCTCAACAACACCAACAAAGCCATCTTCCACAAACTTAAAGTGCTACGACCCCTGCGTAACATACTAGATCCGTGCGATTTCCGATCAGTTGCTCAGGCTCTCATCATGCCCCACCTGGACTACTGCAACGCCATCTTGCAGGGGCTACCAAGGAAAACAACCAACATACTACAGATGGCCCAACACGTAGCAGCAAGGATCATCATGAGAACTAGCGTCACCGAACATATCACACCTGTATTGATGGAACTACACTGGCTTCCAGTCGTTGCAAGGATTCAATACAAAACATTGGTAACTACATTCAAGTTAATTCACAACCTGGCCCCCTCATTCCTCTCCACCCTGATCTCCATGCAACCTACAACCAGAAGCAGGAGAACCATTAACTCTGACACACTAAGAGTTCCAAACAGCTTTAGGCACGTAAAGGTCAGTACTAGTCGCAGAGCGTTCTCCTTATCTGCCCCCACGTTATGGAACCAGCTCCCACACGAGCTGAGAGAAATTAAAGACATAAGCAACTTCAGAAAACAACTGAAGACGCACCTGTTCAATTGTCATTATACCAGATGAAAATCCAAAAGGACAAAAGAAATTGAATTGCTGTATGTACAAATGTAAATAGATGGTGGTTAGTGCCTGTGTAAATGTATGATAATAACTAAGGTCTTTATATGGACCCGCATATGTGTGCTGTGTATTCCCCCTGATCTCTCTATCTAATCCCCAAATAATTTTGCCTGTAATTTATGACAAATCCCGTACTTGTAATCAAACCGCTTCTGATCGCTGGAAGGAGCGGTATATAAGTCCTTACTAAATAAATCTTTTTCCTGGGTGGTGGTTCCTAATGTGGAACCTTGCATCGTGTAACCATAGTTTGGGCTGTTCTTCCCGAGGTGCATAACCTTGCACTTCTCCACATTAAATTTCATCTGCCATTTTGATGCCCAGTCTTCCAATTTATCAAGATCCTCTTGCAATTTTTCACAATCCTCTTGGGTTTTAACAACTTTAAATAGTTTTGTGTCGTCTGCAAATTTGATAACCACACTCGTTATTCCACTTTCCAGGTCATTTATGAATATGTCAAAAAGAAGCGGACCAGCACAGATCCCTGGGGTACACCACTATTCACCTTTCTCCATTGGGAAAATTGGCCATTTAGCCCTACCCTCTGCTTTCTATCTTTTAACCAGTTCCTGATCCACAATAGTACACTGCCTCCTATCCCATGACTCTTTAGTTTTGCCAAAAGTCTCTGATGAGGGACCTTGTCAAAGGCTTTCTGAAAGTCCAGATACACAATATCAACCGACTCACCTTTGTCCACCTGTTTATTCACTCCTTCAAAAAAACATAACAGATTAGTAAGACAAGATCTTCCTTGTCTAAAGCCATGTTGGCTGTCTCCCATTAGGTTGTGACTATCTACATGCTGAGCAATTTTATTCTTTATGATGGTTTCTTTTTTTTTTTTTTTTTTTTATTTACATTTTACTTTTCCTCAATACAAACTTATCAAATAAGTGTACAGGCAACATAAAATAATACAAACAGGAAATAATCTAAACAAGAAACATAAACACATCCTTATAGCCCACAAATTGGGGAGATATATCAAGAATCCAATTCCAAAGGAAACACCGAGAACAACTCTCAATACATGCCAAAATATAATTCCCGCCCTTATCCCTCATCCCACCCCCAGTCCCTCCCTACCTGACAAAAAGGTCTCCAATTGTAAAGAATCAAGAAAAATATACTTAACCCCTTTCAGTGTTACCACACACTTACAGGGGAACCTAAGAAAATAAGATGCACCAAGCGCTAAAACCCTGGGCTTAAGGGCCAAAAAGGCTCGCCTACGCACCTGGGTTGCCCTGGATACATCTTGAAACAGTTGTACTTTTGCACCACAAAATTCCACATCCTTATGTTTAAAGTAACTTTTAAAAACTGAAACTTTATCAAATTCAGAAACAAATGAAGCCACCAAGGTGGCTCTTGTTGCAATGGTGTCATGAGAGTCTTCCAGAAATTGGGTAAGATTATCCAAAGACTGAGGTTGTAATACATCGTATTCTCCCGAAGTCTCACATGCAACCAAACGTGAAGAAATATAAAACATTTTTGAAAAGGAAATTGTTTCTGAATTTTATTTATTTATTTATTTATTTAACAGGTTTTCTATACCGCCTTTTCCTTAAATCAAAGCGGTTACCAGACACAAGAAGGGAGAACAGAGACAGGGGGGCATACACTGACTAAACTAAAGAGTGAAGGTAAAATTGGGATACGCAACATCAAGGAACCGTTACAGTAAAACAAGTTATATGCAGGCTATAATAATAGAGACTGTTAGATGTCTGTGCCATAGTACTCAGTGAAGAGTACAAATTTCAGTTGTTTTCTGAACTCCTTTAAATCATCCATGGATCGCACATCGGGAGGGAGAGAGTTCCATATAAGTGGGGCCGATAAGGAAATTGCCCTTTGTGTAGTACATTTACACGCTTTTCTGAAACTACTTGGGGTGCTGAGGGTGTTTGATGTAGTTATTCGTCTTGGCCTGTTGTTATTCTGGAGTAAGAGGTTATGAAGGCTAAAAGCAGAGCATTTATGTCTGATCTTGAATATATTAATTATTATCTTGTATTTGACGCGCTGGCTTATTGGAAGCCAGTGGAGCTCTTTGAGAGTAGGGGTAATGTGATCTTGAGATGCTGAGCCAGCAATAATTCTGGCTGCCGTGTTCTGAGCCATCTGAAGAGGTTTAAGTGAGTGTTTTGAAAGACCGTAGTAGATAGGATTACAAAAGTCCAGAATAGGAGTTATTAAGGCTTGGCAGACAGACCGGAAGTGGTCATATGAGAGTAAGGGTTTGAGGCGTCTAATCACTTTCATTCTGTAGTATGCAGACCTCACAGTTTTTCTGATGTGTGACTGGAGGGTTAGACCTTTATCGAGGGTAATTCCAAGATATCTAACTTCATCCTTAACTGGTATTGTAATGTTGTTGTATTTAAGGAAAGGTGGGGGGTTGAAGTCGGTGTTTCGAGTGACAATAAGCGCCTCTGTTTTATTGTAGTTTAAGGCAAGGTTATTGCATGTGAGCCAGGAAGACATGTTGTCAAGGCAATTTGTGATCTTGCTGTAGTCGGGGTTAATGAGATCAATCGGTGTATAAATCATGATGTCATCTGCATAAATCGTATAACTTATTTGATGGGCTGCCATAATTTGACAAATTGGCTGAATAAAAATGTTGAATAGAAGGGAAGAAAGCGCAGATCCCTGAGGTACTCCTTGCTTGATATTTGTAGGCTGTGAAGTGTTGTTTCCAATTTTAACCTGAAACTGCCTGTTTGTTAAATAAGAGTTAAACCAACTAAGGACAGTACCAGAGATACCGATACTTTCCAATCTTGATAGGAGGATAGTGTGGTCAACTGTGTCGAAAGCCGCTGAAATATCTAAGAAGATCAATAAAGATCCTTGCCTGTAATTGTCTATGGTCTGGGTGATATCATTGAACAGATATAGCAGCAGTGTTTCAACTCCATGGTTGGGGCGAAAGCCATGTTGATGTAGATCGAGTGGGGCATGGTCGTCAACATGGTCTTGGAGTTGTAGCTGTACTGCTTTTTCTATTACTTTGGCTAGGAATGGTATGCTAGAGATTGGCCTATAAGCCGCTGGATTGTTCTTATCCAGGTTTGTTTTTTGAGGATAGGCCTTATTGAGGCTAGTTTAAGTTGTTCGGGTATTATTCCTTGAGATAGGGATATGGATACGATATTGTGTATATAACTGAGGAAGTTATGCTTGGTTGCTTTGAGCCATTGAACTGGGCAAGGATCAGTAGGGGCAGTGCTAGTATTGAGAGCAGAGATGATATCCGAAATCTGTTTGGTTGAAGGAGTGTGGAAACTGTCCCAACTTGTTGTTATTGTTGTTGTTGTTGTGATGGAGCTGTAGGTTTCGGTATGTATTTGAGTCGGTATGTGACCTATTTTCTCATGGAGAAAGTTTGCAAAGGTTTGAGGGTTGATTTGTATGTCTTTGTCAGGACTTGGTTCTTTAGTTAGGTCTTTTACTATCTCAAAGAGTTCTCTGGGTTTATTGTAGGCTTTCAGAATGGTGTTTGTGTGATGCTCTCGTTTTGTATCGTTAATAAGATCATTATATCTTTTTTGCTTTGTTAAGTAAGTGTTTTTGACAATTCCAACACTTCTTTCAAATATTTCCGAAGTAATATTTCTGGAGATAACAAATGTGTAACAGGAAAATTTAACAGCCGAATATTTTTCATCCTATGAGCATTTTCCAAGTATTCTAATCTACGATGTATAATTAAACTATCTTTAACTGAGGAGACACTCATTGTTTGAAGGGAAGCATATCTGGTATCACATCTCTGAACCTGAGTTACAAGGGAATCTAGCCGTTCCTCAACTGCCTCCAACTTTGTCACAGTTCCCTGGGAAAACTGACAAAGTTGGGCTACTGTGGCCGCCAACGATACCTCGGTACGTGTAACCACCTTCCAGATATCCAACAAGGACACCTGAGAATCAGGAATATCCCGAGGGACGCTCTGAGAAGGCAGCCAAATAACCGGTAACAAAGACCCACCCTTACACAAGGGAGAACTTTGTAATACCGGCACGCCACTAGCCAGCAGTTCCGGCGGCGTTTGCAATGACGGGGGAAGTGGCGGGGAGCGCTCAGGGGAGCTCAAAGATGCTCCCTCCGGAGGATGCACCTGGGTCACAGTTCCTGCAGGGGGAAGAGTCACATCAGCCCCAACCTTAACGTGTCTATCCATAGGGCCAGACTCTCCCGGTGCCAACGGAGATATTTTCTTCTTTCTTTTACCCATCCAAACAGAGGAAATCTACACCCAGCTCCTACGAGACTCCTAAGGGGCTCCCAAGGGGCCTATCCTCCCCTTGTGGCACGCCCCTTAGGGCACGCCACGGCCGCGCGCCAAGGACGCGCGCCTATGGAGACAACGAACTTTAAACCCCAAAAATCGCCTGGGGCAGTCCCCGCCGCAGCCTGCTCACCCGGGATTCCTCCGACGCTGTGCGACTGGCTCCAAACAGCTCTCCCACTGTGCACAGGGAGCAGCCGCGTTCTTAAGCCCCCAAAATCACCTGGGGCAGTCCCCGCCGCAGCCTGCTCACCCGGGATTCCTCCGACGCTGTGCGACTGGCTCCAAACAGCTCTCCCACTGTGCACAGGGAGCAGCCGCGTTCTTAAGCCCCCAAAATCGCCTGGGGCAGTCCCCGCCGCAGCCTGCTCACCCGGGATTCCTCCGACGCTGTGCGACTGGCTCCAAACAGCTCTCCCACTGTGCACAGGGAGCAGCAGCGTTCTTAAGCCCCCAAAATTGCCTGGGGCAGTCCCCGCCGCAGCCTGCTCACCCGGGATTCCTCCGACGCTGTGCGACTGGCTCCAAACAGCTCTCCCCTTATGATGGTTTCTACCATTTTTCCCGGTACTGACGTCAGGCTCACCGGTCTGTAGTTTCCCGGATCATCCCTGGAACCCTTTTTAAAAATTGGTGTTACATTGGCGATCCTCCAATCTTCAGGTATTAGAGATGATTTTAATGATAGTTCACAGATTACTGATAGCAGGTCTGCAATCTCATATTTCAGTTCTTTCAACACCCTTGGATGTATACCATCCGGCCCAGGTGATTTGCTACTCTTCAGTTTATCTAATAGTTGTAAGACATCTTCCCGATGTATCGATATTTCCTTCAATTCTTCCGCACCTTTAAATACCACTTCAGTCATGGGTAACATCCCTACATCTTCCTCAGTAAAGACCGAAGCAAAGAATTCATTCAGTCTCTCCGCTATCGCCTTGTCGCCTCTTAGTGCTCCTTTAACCCCTTTATCATCTAATGGACCAACTGACTCTCTCACAGGTTTTTTGCTACAAATGTACTTGAAAAGGTCTTTATTTCGCGTTTTTGCTTCCGCAGCAAGCTTCTTCTCAAATTCACTCTTTGCCTGCCTTATCAATGCCTTGCATTTGACTTGCCAGTGCTTGTGCTGTTTCCAGGTTTCGTCGTTTGGCTCTTTTTCCATTTCCTGAAAGATGCTTTTTTGGCAACAACAGCCTCTCTGACCTCACCTTTAAACCATGCTGGCAGTTTTTTGGACTTCCTTCCACTTTTCTTAAAGCGTGGAATACAGCTGGTCTGGGCTTCCAAGATATTATTTTTCAACAACACCCAAGCTTGATGTACGTCTTTAACCTTCGCAACTGCTCCTTTTAGTTTTTTCTTAACTGTTTTCTTCATTTTATCATAGTCTCCCTTTCGAAAGTTAAAAGGTAGTACTGTGGATTTCCTTACTATCCCTCCTCCACTAATTAAATCAAAGGCGATCATGCTATGATCACTATTGCCAAGTGGCCCCAACACCCTTATCTCTTGCACTAGATCTGGTGTTCCACTAAGGACTAGGTCTAATATGGCTTCCCCTCTGGTCGGTTCATGAACCAGCTGCTCCAAGAAGCAGTCATTTATTTCATCTAGGAACTTTATCTCCCTAGCATGTCCTGATGTGACACTGACCCAGTCGATACCGGGGTAATTGAAATCACCCATTATTATTACTGCGCTGTAACTTTTGTTAGCTTCCTTGATTTATTTGAGCATTTCATCATCCATTTGGTCATTCTGGCCAGGTGCTCGATAGTACACCCCCACTGCCATCGCCTTCCCCCTTTTATATGGAATTTCAATCCATATAGATTCTACAGCAGATTTTGTTTCCTGCAAAATTTTAATCCTTTCTGAGTCAATGCCCTCTCTAACAGAGTGCAACCCCTCCACCAATTTGATCAGCTCTATCATTACGATATAGTTTGTACCCAGGTATCACAGTGTCCCACTGGTTGTCCTCCTTCCACCATGTCTCTGATATTCCAATCATATCTAACCTTTCATTTAGTGCTATATATTCTAACTCTCCAATCTTATTCTTTAGACTTCTAGCATTTGCATACAAGCATTTTAGAGAATGTATTTTATTCATGTTAATTTGGCTATTGTTAGACATGGGTAAATTGGGATCTTTAAGCTCTGTCTGCTCCATACTTGAGGGCATTTGGGCTACTTTACTGTTTTGTGGAACCTCTCTGCTTTTGGTAGTATCCTTCAAGGATACATTCTTCCGAACCATCCCCTCTTGGGCGACTGTCGGCTTTCTCCAAATATCTAGTTTAAAAGCTGCTCTATCTCCTTTTTAAAGGTTAATGCCAGCAGCCTGGTTCCATCCCGGTTAAGGTGAAGCCCATCCCTTCGGAAGAGCCCCTCCTTTCCCCAGAATGTTCCCCAGTTCCTAACAAATCCAAAACCCTCATCTCTGCACCATTGTCTCATCCACGCATTGAGACTCCGGAGCTCTGCCTGCCTTTTGGGTCCTGCGCGTGGAACAGGAAGCATTTCGGAGAATGCTACCCTGGAAGTTCTGGATTTCAACTTCCTACCTAAAAGCCTAAATTTTGCCTCCAGAACCTCCCTACCACATTTTCCTATGTCATTGGTACCGATATGTACCAAGACAGCAGACTCCTCCCCAGCACTATCTAAGACCTTATCTAGGTGGCGCGTGAGGTCCACTACCTTCACACCAGGCAGGCATGTTACCAGGCGATCCTCACATCCACCAGCCACCCAGCTATCTACATGCCTAATGATCGAATCACCAACTATAACGGCTGTCCTAACCCTTCCCTCATGGGCACATGGCCCTGGAGAAACCTCCTCGGTGCGAGAGGGTTTTACATCACCTGGAGGACAGGTCCTAGTTACAGGATCACTTCCTGCCACACCAGGGTGATGCTCTCCTGTCACGTGACCTCTCTCCTCCATGGCAACAGAGGTACTGCCAGACTGGAGGTGGGACTTCAGGACTATATCCCTGTAGGTCTCGTCTATGTACCTCTCTGTCTGTCTTATGTTTTCCAAATTGTGCTATAGTGCTGGAAGTTGAAACCCCCAGGTCAGAAGACACTCAACTAGCTACTTGGGAAGAGCTGAATACTTTTCAGAGTAAAGTCAGCATTTATGATGTGGTTGGATCAAAGCCCTCGGGACATCTGACTGCTGATGTAGCTGCGCATGAAATGAGAGTCAGAAGCTGTAAAGATGTCTTACACATTGGAACGTACAAAGCATGAACCAAGGGAAGTTGGGAGGTGGTCAAGAATGAAATGGAACGTGTACAACTTGATCTGTTGGGTGTCAGCAAACTGAAATGGACTGGCATCGGGCACTTTGCATCAGATGATCACATGGTCTACTATGCTGGAAAAGAAAGACAGAAGAAATGGTGTTGCATTTATAAGAAAGAAGAAACTTGCAAGAACTGTAATGAAATACAATGCAGTCTATTCGTCTACGAGGAATGCCTATCAACACAACTATAATTCAAGTATATGCCCCAACAACAGCTGCAGAAGAGAATGAAATTGAAGAGTTCTATGAACAAGTACAAGCTGAAATTGACAGAACATGCAAACAGGATATCCTGATAGTCATGGGTGACTGGAACGCAAAGGTTGACAACAAAGAAGAAGGCAAAGTATTTGGAAAATATGGACTTGGCAACAGAAATGAAGCTGGAGAAAGACTGATAGAATTCTGCAAGACCAACGATCTATTCATCTCAAACACCTTCTTCCAGCAACACAAGCGGC
Organism: Ichthyophis bannanicus; assembly: GCA_033557465.1. Taxonomy (NCBI): domain Eukaryota; kingdom Metazoa; phylum Chordata; class Amphibia; order Gymnophiona; family Ichthyophiidae; genus Ichthyophis; species Ichthyophis bannanicus. The sequence continues at coordinate 77,511,616 of CM066049.1, read as the reverse complement.
GACTGTACACATGGACTTCACCCAATGGATTGTATAAAAATCAGATTGACTACATCTGTGGAAGTCAACAATGGAAAAGCTCTGTAACATCAAAGACAAAACCTGGAGCTGACTGTGGTACAGATCATCAACTACTAGTATGCAAACTCAAGCTAAAGTTGAAAAAGAGCAAACCACTCATGAATGTAGCAAAATATGACCTTGAGAATATACCACTGGAATTTAAAGACTGCCTGCAAAATTGATTTGCTGCTTTAGATACAAATGACAGAACTCCAGAAGAGTTATGGAATAACATCAAGAAGGTTGTGTTGGAAGAAAGCGAGAAGTCTCTACAAAAGGTGAAAAAAGCAAAAACGGCCAAAATGGATGACGGAAGAAACTCTGAAAATTGCCCAGAAACACAGAGAAGCTAAAGCCAGAGGAGAAAAAAATAATCGCAGAACTCAGAGATTTCCAATGTGCAGCAAGACAGGACAAGGAAAAGTACTACAATGATCCATGCAAGGAAATTTATTTTATTTATTTATTTACATTCTCTTATATACTGCGCTATTTTGCATCAGTGTGGTTTACATTGAACAAACTGAAATTACATTGAACAGGGCATTATAACTTGGAGATAATTATTATTATTATTATTATTTTTTTTTTATAGGGAACATGGGCTATGGAAGGTTAAGTGGCTTGCCCAAGACCACAAGGAGCACCTGTGGGACTAGAAACTCCAGTCCTTCCAGCCCAAGGTTGCTGTCCTCTAGTGGGATTTGAAACCCCAACATTCTGGCCTGACGTACCTTGCCCCAACCACTAGGCCACTCCTCCACTCCAAATAGAAGCAGAAACTATTAGAGGAAGAACAAGATTGGCTTTCCTAAAGTTACGAGAGTTAAAGAAAAGGTTTCAGCCTTGAATTGGAATGTTACAAGATGCTCAAGGTTCTATGTTGAATGATGCTGAGAAGATCAAGAAAAGGTGGAAGAAATATACAGAGTTTTTATATGCTAAAGATCTAGTGGACCAACAGCCGTTTCAACCTGTACCTTATGATCGGGAACCATTGGTGATGAAAGAAGAAGTTGAAGCAGCATTGAAAGCCTTATCAAATAACAAAGCACCAGGCATTGATAGTATTCCCATAGAAGTATTACAGCAATCTGATGCAGCTGTTACTATACTTACAAGGCTCTGCCAAGAAATATGGAAGACAAAATCATGGCCAACTGACTGGAAAAGATCTGTGTTTATACCAATCCTAAAGAAAGGTGTTCCAACTGACTGTGGAAATTATCACATAATCGCTCTGATCCCACATGCCAGCAAGATTCTACTGAAGATTATTCAAAAGAGACTACAACCATACCTGGAACAAGAACTACCTGAAGTGCAAGCAGGGTTCAGGAAAGGGCAAGGAACGAGATGGATGGATCCTTGAAAAGACTAAAGAATACCAAAAGGATATCTATTTGTGCTTTATCGACTATAGCAAGTCTTTTGACTGTGTAAACCATGAGAAACTCTGGGCCACATTAAGAAGCATGGGTATACCAGAACACCTGATCTTTCTCTTGCACAATCTGTACATTGATCAAGAAGCAACAGTTCGAACGGAACAAGGAGAAACAGAATGGTTTAAAATAAGCAAAAGGTGTAAGACAAGGCTGCATACTTTCCCCCTACCTGTTTAATTTATATGCAGAACAAATCATCAGAGAAGCAGGATTGTATGAAGACAACAGAGGTGTGAAGATTGGTGGAAGACTCATCAACAACCTTCGCTATGCTGATGATACCACATTACTGGCTAAAAGTGAAGATGATCTGAAACATTTGCTTCTCACAATCAAAGAACAGTCTCAAAATGGGCCTGCACCTTAATGTAAAGAAGACAAAAGATCATGACAACTGGCATAATCAACAGGTTCATTGTTGAAGGAGAAGAAATTGAAATCGTGAACAACTTTAACCTACTTGGATCAACTATCTATAAAGAAGCAACAAGCAGTCAAGAAATCAGACGACGCATTGCTCTTGGCAGAATGGCTATGAAAGACCTAGATAAGATTCTCAAGAGCAGAGATGTCTCTCTCCATACAAAGATTCAACTTGTTCAAGCCATGGTATTTTCAATAACATCTTTTGGATGTGAAAGATGGATAGTGAAAAAGATAGACAGGAAGAAAATTGATGCCTTTGAATTATGGTGCTGGCGGCGAATACTGTGTATACCATGGACTGCCCAAAGAACAAACCAGTCAGTATTAGAGAAGATCAAACCTAAGCTTTTTTAGAAGCTCAGATGACAAGACTTCGATTTACATACTTTGGACACATCATGCGAAGAGAGAGATCATTAGAGAAAGACATCATGCTTGGAAGACAGAAGGTCAATGCAAAAGAGGAAAGCCAGCAATGAGATGGATCGATACAATAACAGCAGCTACGGGTACCAGTCTGTCAGCAATGAGCCGCCTGACTGAAGACTGAACACAATTTAGGATAGGTATCCAGAGGGTCACCATGAGTCGACTCCGACTCGATGACACTTAACAACAACTATTGCTCAATATTGCACACTATTTGTCAACAGTGCGCAGTATTGACGAAAACTATGAAGTCACAAAAAAACCCCAAAATAAGATGAGTGTTTTAGCAGTGTCATTGGAAGAGGAAAAAATACTAAATATTTTTGCCTACACACCCCTATCAAATTGTAGTTGTTCTGCTAAATAGAATGGAAGAACTTCAGATATTATTAAATTACAAATTATTCCCTTTTGTACATATATATTATGCCTACTGGTTTTGTATGTTCTTACCAATGACAGCTGGGTTTTTTGTGTAACAATCACATAAACACCATGTCAATATCACCGCCCAATCTTTTGCAGAATGAAGGAGATTTAAAATGGGAATACAAAATATTACTCCAGGAACCCTTTTTCAATCAAGAATGGACACATGAATGGTTCAAGAAAGGTGAACTGAAACCAAAAGATGAGAGATTGATAGCCGCAGCCCAGGACAGCAGATTATGGACAAGATGGTTTACAGTGAGCATTGAAAAAAATAGCAAAACTGTTGCCTTCAGAACTCTGCTAAGGAGTGTAGCACAGGGGACTGAAACCCTCCAGATTTGAGAGAAAGGAAGGTCCACAGCCTCTGTGAAAATAACATAGCAGCATGCATTGTTTTACCCGGGTCCTCCCAAATGCCAAAGCATATTGCCCAAATACAACACCTCCACCGACATACCAAAATCCCACAAAAATGTATTTTTATTAAAGAATTAGTTTTAAATTGTCGGAGCCAACCGAGGGAGGGCTGAAGTTGTGTAAACAACCCCCACCAGACGGTAATTTAAGGAGGTTACCGTCTGGTGGGGGTTGTTTACACAACTTCAGCCCTCCCTCGGTTGGCTCCGACAATTTAAAACTAATTCTTTAATAAAAATACATTTTTGTGGGATTTTGGTATGTCGGTGGAGGTGTTGTATTTAGTCTAATTTTCCACAACGACTAGGGGTTTTGTAGGGTTGTTTCATAAAAGCATATTGCCCAGCATGCAAGGTGATGTAAGAAGTCCACAACATCATCAACCCATACTGCAGCGGCAACTGATTCTTAACCTGCTCTGTTCTGCGATTTGCACTACCTAATGCTACTGTTTAATAGCTGTATTAAAGTGTATCTTATCCCAACTCCTAGGGATGCAGTGTTATACTTGGGATCTCCCTGATGCCAAAGTGTATTGCCCTACACATCAAGGTCATCTTGCAAGGTGACATAAGAGGTCCGCAACATTATCAACATGTACTGCAGTGGGAATCACGCCATGGCAGCATGCGCCATAGGCGCGTGCCCAAGAAGCAGGACCTGCTCCTTGGATGTGCTCCTTGGAGCATCCCCTGGGACAATTATGCCTTTACCTGCTTTCATTTGGTTAGTACTTTTTCTGCACTCAATCTTTGTCCTAGCTCCTCACACGATCATACCCCCCTGCTCCTGGAGATCATCCATCTCAAATGTTTACAACCCCAGTAATCTAGACCCCTTACTGTCTTCCTGGGATCTTCTACTCTGCCCAGCATCAGGTAAGGACCTTAACACCATGTCCCTTGCTTCACCTAATTCCTGGTTGGCCAACTTCCCCCAGCTGACCTTTGTGTTGCTTCCTCAATTGTAGCTCCAGTAAAACTAAAACTACTCTGATTGCAGACCTCCTACTCCAAGACAACATGGACGTTCTTTGCCTCACCGAAACGTGGTTCCATGAGGGGGAGGATGCCTACCTATATTGATGTCTATCCACAGGGTACTCTGATTTTTCTGCCCCTCAGACTTCCCATTGAACGGGGGTAGGCTGTTGCCCTCTTGTATAAGTCCTGTTTGCCTCTGTCTGAACTTCCAGAAACCATGTTATCAGGCCTTGAGACTCTGTTAATCAAGGTCTGTTCACCTTTCTGTTGTTATTTCCACCTCTTTTTTGTCCCCCCATGCTCCATGCACCCGCATGGGAAGCCCTGCAATCATCAATCACCTTTGTAGACCACAGCCTCTCTCCACAGTGTTATTATCCTGGGCAATTTTAACATTCATTATGGCAATCCAACTAGACCGTGGGATAAAGCTTTTGATCAATTCCTCACGGATCATGGTTTCACCCAATTTGTTAATGAATCCGTCCACTGAGGACACACACATGATTTTATCCTCACTCCATCTGATTTCAGTCCACATCCTTCTCCACTATCTCCCATGGTCCAATCACCGCCTCATTCACTTCTGCCTTCCACCACTCTTCACCTTGCTACCAGCTCCTACCAACTTTCAGACCACTCTTTGCCATAAGATCACCTCTGCATCATGGATCCAATTCCCTGAAACAGATTCCCTGTTCCCTACAGACTTTTCTTCCCTTTGTAAGACCAAGTCTCTCTCTGTTCATGCAATCTTTTACAAACTTTAGACTCCATAGCCCCAAAAAAGCACTTCCTTGGTACCATCTAGGGCTGTGCTTGATCAAGCAACAGCTTAGAGCAGCTGAAAGATCTTCAAGAAGATCTTGGCTACCTTCCATCTTCAGGACTTTCCATGAATGCCACTCCTTCTATTGCAACCAGATCAATACAGTTAAGCATGATTAATACTTTTCCCTAGTGGCTCAGGCTGCCCATGCTCCAAAAATAGGCTTTTTGCTATTGCCTCCCCGCTCTCTTCCTTGAACTCCTTTTCACAACCCCTTCCTGGCTCTGGCCCGTCTGTCAAGACATTAACCCAACAATTTTCAGAGAAGCTCAACTCTTGTAGAGAGAACCTCCCTCTCTCTGCCCCATTTTCACCCTCATCCCCTCCCCAAACAGCCCAGCATTATTCCCAACACATTCCTGGTCAGAATGTCCTCTATAATAGCATCCATGTTGGATGGGACTGTTTCCACTATAAGCAAGACCACCTGTGAACTAGATCCCATCCCCTCAACATGGCTTACTGAGCCATCCCTGGGTCTCTTGCCTATAGCACATTCAATTATCACCAAAAGTCTTCACGATGGCCAAATCCATCTGGATTGGAAAATGGTCATCATTAGCACTATCCCAAAAGGCCAAAAAATGGACCTTACTATTCCCTCAAATTATCAACCAATCTCAAATTTACCGTTTCTCCTGAACAACTGAACAAATGCTTCATCCTTCCCCAGCTTAGATATCATTTGGAACACGCCTCCACCTTATACCCATGTCAATCTGGTTTTTGAAAATACCACAACACAGAAACAAACAATCACCTCAGTCTTGAGTGAGTTACACAATGCACTTGACCGGGGCCAAATTGCACGCACCATCTCCTGTGTTATATACTATAAGAGGCTTCCAGAAATATTGCTAAGATCATTGCAATTATCTCAAAATGCAACAGCACATATCACAAAAGGGCTCCAAAGAAATGATCATATTGCCCTGGTACTTAATAACATAGTAAATGATAGCAGATCAAGACCAGTATGGTCTATCTAGTCTGCCCAGAAAGGTAGGTAGGGTTGTAAGAGTTGCACCTGCCACTCTGTGCAGGTTACTCCCCTACTATGTTTTTGCTTAAGGTTGTACCTGCTGCTCCATGCAGGTTACCCCTCTCCGTTTATGAAGTTATATATATTTGCTTTGATTCAATCCTCTTGCTATGTAGTGATCCTCTGCGTCTGTCCCATGCCTTTTTGAATTTTGTCACTGTTTTTGTTCCCACTATCTCCTTTGGGAGGGCATTCCAGGCATCCACCACCCTTTCTGTGAATGTTACACTGTATGCAATTAGGAAATACACAATTTGTAAATATTTATGCTTGTGCATAAACTTCTAAATAATGATGGTGAAAATGAGTTGGTAACATTATTGAAGAGGCATGAATCCCAAAGACTACTGAGACTAAGGGGTATATTTACCAATCGGCGGTAGTGGCTTCCATGCGATATCGGAGCCGCTACCGCCGATTAGTAAAACATACCCCTAAGTCAAAATGATTCTTTATATGTACCTCCAGTAACTGTTTGAAAAGTTCTTACCAGAAAAGGGTTTTACAGGTTATGGCTACCAAATTAAATTCAAACGAAACAGAATTATTTGCTCTTTTGAAAAAAATTGAAAACCTATTTATTTCAACAAGCCTTTTCTGAGAACTGAATTAGTTGGAAGAGGAAGTTTAGATGAAACTATTCTGACCTCAGGTCTTATCTGTTTTTATGTTTTATATATTATTGTTATGTTAATGACTTATGTAAAATTATGTATGTATTTTAAATCACTTAGGAAAAAGGATAGATTGTTTATAAATAGTCTATTTATTTCATTTTATGTCCCTACTATGCCTTGATAAAATATTCACCCAATCAATATGGAGATCTCTTATTATGTTGCCAATTGTATTATCCTGTCTAAATGATAATTACACTTACCTGGTAATTGTAGTTCCTTTAGTGACGACAGTGCAGTCCTCAACCTCTGGGTTGTCAACCTTCACCTGCAGCTAGGAGACTGGCATGTCAAAATTATGACATCACTGGACATAGGCTGCTGCTCTCGCTCCTCCTCTCCAGTGTGAACTATTAACAAAGCAGACTCAAGAGAGCAACAAATAAGTAGCTACAATAAACATGACTAACTAAACTGAACACTGACCAACCTAGGTAAGGCGGTCTTAAACCTTCCCTGCAGTACGCAGACGCAGATACTGATACTGATACTCCGAAAGCCGAGGAAACTGAAAACGACTGACAGGGAACCTACCTGAAATTCGTCTCCACTTGACACGAATGCTGAGCTGAACCTGAAAGAACTCCGGGCGGGACTGAGGACTGCACTGTCGTCACTAAAGGAACTACAATTACCAGGTAAGTGTAATTATCATTTCCTTATCGTTCCTCCAGTGCAGTCCTCAACCTCTGGGATGTACCAGAGCAGTAATCATGGGGCGGGACCTTTCCATCCGGCAAGTAAAACCGCCGAACCGAAACAAGCATCATTGGCCGCCGCTACGTCAAGATGGTAATGCCTACTGAAGGTATGCAAGGACGACCAAGTCGCCGCCCTACAAGTTTCCCCTGGGGGTACCAAGCTGTGCTCCGCCCAGGAAGCCGCTTGAGCTCTAGTAGAATGAGCTCGGAAACCGACGGGCACGGACCGTCCCTGAAGCATGTAAGCGGACGCAATCGCCTCTCGGATCCATCTGGCAATAGAGGCCTTAGCAGCCGCCTCCCCTTTGCGAACACCTCCAAACACAAAGAGCCGATCCGACCTACGAAAAGGCTGAGTCACCTTCAGATAACGCCGCAACACCCTTTTAACATCCAACCGGTGCAAACAGCGATCCTGATCCGAACCGCCTAGCGAACCCAACACCGGCAAGGTAACCGCCTGATTCAAGTGGAAGGACGACACCACCTTAGGTAAAAAGGATGGAACGGGCCGCAAGACAACTTTCTCCTTAGAAAAAGACAGGAAAGGATCCCGGCATGACAAGGCCTGCAGCTCCGAAATGCGCCGGGCAGAACATATAGCCACTAGGAAAACCACTTTCAAGGTTAAATCCTTCACCGACGCCTGACTCAACGGCTCAAAGGGAGAAGCGGTCAAGGCTTTCAACACGAGATTGAGATCCCAAGGCGGCACCACCACCCTGCACGATGGTCGCAAGCGAGAAACCACCCTGAGAAACCGCAAAACATCAGAGTGAGCCCCGAGAGCCACACCCTGTACCTTGCCCCGATAACAAGAGAGGGCCGCCAGCTGAACTCGCAAGGAGCTGGCCGCAAGTCCTTTATCAAAGCCATCCTGAAGAAAATTGAGAACTACCGGGACAGAGGCAGTCGCAGCCCGAATCCACCGCCGCGAACACCAATCTTCAAATATACGCCAAACGCGCACATAGGCCAAAGACGTAGACTGTTTCCTGGCTCTGAGCAATGTATCCACAACCGAAGGCGAATAGCCCTTTTTCTTCAGCCGAGCCCTTTCAATGGCCAGACCGTAAGCGAGAACTGATCCACCTGCGGCATGAAGAGGGGGCCTTGCCTCAACAGATCCGCCCTCTCCAGCAACCGCCACAGCTCCCCGTCCAGAAGACGTATCAGATCAGCATACCAAGGGCGCCGCGGCCAGTCGGGAGCTACCAGCAGCACCCTTCCGGGATGAGCTCCGACTCTTTGAACCACGCGGCCTATCAAGGTCCACGGAGGAAACATGTACAGGAGACCCGACACCGGCCATCGCTGCAACAGGGCGTCTATGCCCTCGGATATTCTCTCCCGCCTCCTGCTGTAAAACCGATTGGCCTTCGCAGAGTGAAAGGTCGCCATCAAATCCATTATGGGTGTCCCCCAACGAAGGACGATCTGATCGAACACGTCCGGATGCAGCTCCCACTCCCCTGCATCCACGTGAACCCAGCTGAGAAAATCGGCCCGTACGTTGTCTCTCCCCGCTATGTGCGCCGCCGAAATTGCCGATAAGTGACCTTCTATCCAAGAGAATAGAGGAGATCCGCCTCTTCTTCCATCGCTGCACTTCTGGTGCCGCCCTGGCGATTGATGTAGGCGACCGTCGCCGAGTTGTCGGATAGAACCCGAACCGACCGACCCACTATGAACTGCTCGAACGCGAGAAGCGCCCGAGCCACCGCCCGAAGTTCCAGGCGATTGATCGACCATGAAATCTCCAGAGGAGACCAACGACCCTGCGCAAACCGGCCCTCGCAGTGGGCCCCCCAGCCCATCAGGCTGGCATCCGTCAATAGCGGAAGCCACTCCGGAGGTTCCAGCAGCATCCCGGCCTCCAGAGACGGCAGCTGCAGCCACCACCGCAGGGACTGTTTGACTTTGGACGGAACCAGCAACCGTCGACCCAGGGAATCCGACTGATGAGACCAGCGACGAAGTAGTGCTCTCTGTAGTGGACGCATATGGAACCGGGCCCAAGGAACCGCCTCCAAGGTCGCCGCCATCGTCCCTAGCACCCGAAGGTAGTCCCATGCCGACGGTGAGGGAGTGACCGTGAACTTGCGCGCCATACTTCGCAGAGCTTGAGCTCTCTTGAACGGCAAGAAGACCTGCCCCTGCCTCGTGTCGAACCGGAACCCCAGATACTCCAGCACCTGAGAGGGCTCCAGATAACTCTTGGTCGGGTTGACTACCCAACCAAGACTCTGTAGAAACTCAACCACCCTGCTTGTCACCTGCCTGCTTTCCGCTGCAGATTTGGCTCGAATCAACCAATCGTCGAGATAGGGATGCACCAGAATACCTTCTTTGCGTAACGCCGCCGCCACCACCACCATAATTTTGGTGAATGTGCGGGGCGCTGTGGCGAGCCCAAAAGGCAAGGCTTGGAATTGATAGTGACCCCAAGGCAGAGCGAACCGCAAAAACATTTGATGCATCGGACGAATCGGGATGTGTAAGTACGCCTCCATCAGGTCGAGCGACGTGAGGAACTCTCCCCGACGGACCGCCACAATGACGGATCGCAAGGTTTCCATATGGAAATGAGGAACCCGCAAACAGCGGTTTACGCCCTTGAGATCCAAAATGGGCCGCAATGCTCCGCCCTTCTTTGGCACCACGAAATAAATAGAGTAACGACCCAGTCCGCATTCCACCTCCGGAACCTCTACGACTGCGCCCAAGCGCAGCAGGCGTTCTAAAGTGTTGCGGACTTCCAGGGTCTTCCTGCAGCCCCGACAGGGGGACAGTACAAAGGAATCTCGCACAGGCCGCGCGAACTCCAACGCGTAACCCTCTCGAACTATTTCCAACACCCACTGATCGGAAGTGATGTGGGCCCAAGCAGAGAGAAACTCCCGAAGCCTCCCGCCTATGGAAGGTTCCCCTGCGAGGACCCGCCTCATCTCATTGTGATTTGCAGGCTGCTGGAGGAGCAGTCGAGGAGAAACCCCTATTGGCTCCTCGAAACCCCTGGGCCCGTGAGGAAAAGCGGCCCCTCTGGTAGCTGCTGTACCGAGAAGTACGAAACCTCCGAACGTCCCGAAACTGGCCACGAAAAGTTTGCGGCCCCTTACTCTGTTTTGGTCTATCCTCCGGGAGCCTACCAGCTTTGGACTCAGAGATCCTTCACCAATTTATCGAGATCTTCCCCAAAGAGCAATCTCCCCCGAAAGGGGAGTTTACTCAACCGGGACTTAGAAGAACCGTCCGCCGCCCAGTTGCGCAACCAGACCGACCTACGGGCGGCTACCACTGAAGCCGTACTATTAGCTAAAGCCCTGATCAAATCATAAGGGACATCCGTCAAGTATGCAGTACCAGACTCCAGCCTGCCGAGCTCCCGCAGCTCCTCGGAAGCCAAATGCGGAGACTGGCATAAACGCTGAACCCAGCGCAAACACGCCAAGGCTACCCATGCACCACAGATGGAGGCCTGCAAGGATATAGCATCCGCTTCAAAAACCTGCTTCAGTAACCCGTCAACCTTCCGGTCCTGAGTATCCTTTAAGGCAGCACTGCCCTCTACTGGAATAGTGGTCTTTTTAATGACAGCTGACACCACCGCGTCCACCCGTGGAGCACGGAACCTATCCTTATCCTTGTCAGCCAGCGGATAGAGCCGATTCATGGTCCGAATACCTCTGAGCCCCGCTTCCGGCTGATCCCATTCGTCTTGAATCATTTTGTCAACTACTCTATGCACAGGAAACACAACCTGCGTACAGCGCACTGCTTGGATCACCGGATCTTCAAGCTCCTCCTCAGCAGCGGCCGGCTGCTGTAGGTTTAAGATCTGCATCGACTCCGTTATCAGAGCAGTCAGTTCTTCCCTACGGAAGACCCGGATGATCTTGGCTTGATCTTCGGTTTCGGGAATCTCACCGTCCTCGAGATCCTCCAACCCCTCCTCAGGCTGCCAGTCAGCATCCTCGACGTCTAGCCGTTCCCCGTCCGTCTCCCACGACGACTTCGCCTTTTTAGGTGCGGAGGGGCCCTCGCCCCCCAGCTCCGGTCCTTCGAGGTGTGGTGGTGGGAGTAAGGGCGGTAACATAGACGGCAGCCTACCTTGACGGCACAAGCAAAAGGCTTGGTGCATCAACAATACAAAATCCAGGGAAAAATCCCCAAGAGCTGCCGGCTGAGTACTCGGGAGCGAATCCAATGGCCCCCCGCGTCCTCAACCGCGGTACTGTGCTCCGAAATCTGCAATGGGTCCCCCCCTGCCAATTGCGGGGTAACATGCAGTTCAGAGGGCTCCTTAAGGTCCATCTATTGTTCCACAGAGGATGAGAGGGATTCACAGCCGCGGCAAACCACGGAGTCCGCAACTGTTCCCTTCCGAGTGCCGCAAACCACACACTGCGGTCGGGAGGTCATAACCGCTAAAACGTCCCCCCTGGGTCTGTTTCTTCTTTTTTTTTTTTTTTTGGCACCTTATGTAGTTAGGTATGAATGCTAACCCAAAACCAAAGCTGTACAAGTAAGGGGTAAGAAAGGCAGTAAGCTTAGGCTCCCAAATCCTGCCCTGCACACGGTACATCCGAAGAGCACAGTCCCGCCCCCCAGACTGAAGGCAGAAACGCCAGAACAAAGGCCTTCAACGCGACGAGAAGAACCCGCCAAATAAAAGAAATAAAGTAAAACCCAAGAAAAGAAAGGGACTAAACTGCACCACTGCCCCCCGGAGCAACAGCACTGAGAGCGCAGACAAACATGCGGCTCTCTGCCCCGTTCAAAATGGCTGCCGCAGGACCCGGAGGGAAGAAAAAAGGGCGCGAAAAAATGCAGCAGACCAGCTGGAACGGCGGAATATAAAGCCCCGACTCGCACGTACCAGACGCCGCCTGAACCGGTGACTAGCTTACCGGACAGGTCTGCGCTGGGGTAAAGCTGCCTCCCGGCCCTCCAATTCAGCTCGGTTACACCACCACGAGCCTGCAGGAGTACCGCGAAGCTCAGCTCCTCTCAGCCGGCATGCACCAGCCGGGCTCAGGAGATGCGGTTTTCGGAGGAGTCACTGACCTAAGGGAGGGCTCTCACCCGAAAGTCCTGGGTGAGAGATCCGTCGGTCCTCGGGAAGGCACTCAGGAAATCAAGACCACCTTAACACTGACAGGGAAGGTGTAAGAGCCGCCAAAACCTTTCTCCCACCTCCCCTGTGTGAGAAATCTTCACCCTTTAATAAGGCCTCTACTTATTGGTGTCAATTTACTTTTTTTTTTTTTAAAGTGACAGAAGCCACAGCATTAGCCGAAAATTAAAGTAGCTACCCTAGCCTATATCGCTCCTTATCTGTTCCTCTAGTGAGCCCCAGAAGAGGCTCACAACTTCCTCCTGCTGCAAGGAGACTGGTCACACTGGAGAGGAGGAGCGAGAGCAGCAGCCTATGTCCAGTGATGTCATAATTTTGACATGCCAGTCTCCTAGCTGCAGGTGAAGGTTGACAACCCAGAGGTTGAGGACTGCACTGGAGGAACGATAAGGAATCTTTGTTTCAACATCCTAGTCAGGTGGACAGTAGTATTACCCCACTGCTATACTCTTCTCTCTCTCACAGGAATTTCTATCCATAGAAATTCTAGGGCACATTTTCTCTACTGCAGAATATTATTTATTTAACATTTTTTTTGCTTCAATAGCATTCTTAACACACAGAGCTATTCCATCAGCAATTCAAGATCCCCCTTCCATTTCAATATATATCGCAGCCTCTATCGCTCATTACTTATCTGAAATGCTGCAATGGTGCCACATACACACTTGATCAAAAATGCCCAGACATCAGGTTTTGCAATGCTGTGTAAGGAATCAGCACTGGCTTCATTTATAGTGAATGATCATGGAATCTTCAGGAATTGCAAACAATAGTAATTGAAATGCTGAACTTCCTGGAGCAAAAACTGTTTTTTTTTTAAAATTTGCTGCAATGGATCAAGCACTTTATTATTTTTAATATAAGAATCCAGCTGCTAGTAATTAAAAATTTTTAGTACCTTGGTTAAGAGTGGCAAATTAGAAATTGGCTGAAATTTATTCACATCTTTTGTTACTAGTCCAATACTTGCTTGTTTCAAAGTTAATGGAACATGTCCAGTTTACATGAAGTAGTTTAGAGGCATATTTACTAAAGGTTAACATGCATTAATGAAGCTAACACATGTTAAATGCCACAGTACCCATAGAAATATAAGAGATGTGGACACTTAATGCACGTTTTCTAAAGGTTTTAATGCCTGTTAATGAAGTTAACATGTGCCTTAATATTTGGCATATATATATATTGGGAAATGTGAAGGGACATTATAGAAAGGTCGTCTAGATGCAATGTGGGATGTCTAGGTCAAAATATCCTAGATACCGTGGAAAGAGTGGCTATGAAAGTAGCCATTTGTACAGTTGTGGTCAACATTTTTGGCACCCTTGCATTTTAAGTATGTTGTGCACAATATCTTGAAAAATTAATGGAAATATTCCAACTGTATGTCATCATAATATTTTAATACTATGTTCAAAGGTATACAATAAAAAAGTAGATATCTGTGCAAATTAGACGTAGTAATTTCTGAGACACCCCCCTCCCCCCAAAATACGACCTGGACAGGATTAATAGCACCCTTCACTAATATTTGGTTGCACAACCCTTGGTAGTGATGACAGGCTCCAAATGTTTCTTGTAGCCATCTATAAGTTTCATACATTTGTCTGCTGGTAGTTTCTCCCACTCTTCAACTGTGATTTGTTCCAGCTCATGAATGTTTCCAAGGATTCCTTTTACCAATGACAGATTTCAGCTCTTTCCAAAGGTTCTTCACTGGATTGAGATCAGTAGTTATTCTCGCGCTCACCTCGAACAGACACGGCATGCTGCCTTCTTCTTCTTGGGTCCTTCACTCTGGAATTCTCTACCTTCTTCACTCCGTTTGGAATCTTCTTACCAACAATTCAAGAATCAGCTCAAAACCTACCTGTTTCAACAGGCTTATGACCTTCCCTCCCAATAGTTTTGTTCTTTTGTCTTTGTCTGATTATGTCTCATTTGTTTGTTTGGTCTGTCTTTTGTTTGATGTGTTTTGTGACCTCTTTGGTCCATCTTTTCTCTATTTTAATGGATTTCTTTTCTGTTTTTAATACTTTTATTTATATTATTTTATTGTAAACCGCCCTTACGTTTCGACAAGGGCGGTATATTAAATGTAATTAAAGATAAAGATAAAGATAAAGATTCTTTCTTTCTGCGTCAAATCCGAGCTGTCCGCCCCTTCCTCCCCTCCTTAGTTGTCTCCCTAGTTCTCTCAAGGCTGGACTACTGCAATACAGTTTTAGCGGGCCTTCCTCAATATCAGCTTCGACGTCTCCAACTGGTTCAAAATACGTCTGCACGTCTGCTCACCTACTCCTCCCCTCGCGATCACGTCACTCCCTTGCTTCTTCAATTACACTGGCTCCCACTCAATTTCCGCTTTCATTACAAGCTCCTCATACTTACTCATAAAGCATTGCACACTGACTCCCCTCAATACCTAGCTGATTCCATCCATTTACAACCTTCTCCCCGTCCACTTCGCTCAGCACATGGTTATCGCCTCTACCTCCCTGCCCCATCCTCAGCTCACCTGGAAACTATACGTCACTCCGCTTTTTTATTCCTGGCCCCGGCCCTTTGGAACTCGCTCCCATCCACACTCCGCACTGAATTGTCCTTCCAACGTTTCAAACGCTTACTCAAAACCCATCTTTTTCAGCAGGCCTTTGACCTCCCAGACTCTTAGTACCATTTTCCTCACCACTAACTTCTGGACCTCTCTCTTTCTTGCTCATCTGTTCTTCGCTGCTTCTTCCTGTCCTGTCTGAATTAATGGCGTTCTTTTCCTTTTCCTACCTATATTGTTCATATTGTACACCGCCCTGACGCATATGCTTGGGCGGTATATCAAGCAATAAATAAAGATAAAGATAAAGATATTGCTGGCCAGTTTAAAATAGCCCATTTGTTCTTTTAACCATTCTTTTGTACTTTTGGATGCATGTTTTGGTGGTCCTGCTGGAGGACCACCTTCGACCCAGACCAAGCTTTTTGACACTAGGTAGCATTTTTCACTCAAAAATACCTTGGTAGTCCTCTGACATCACAATTCCTTTAATACATTCCAGGCCTCCAGTTCCTGAGGCAGCAAAACAGTCCCACAGCATTGCAGAAACTCCACCATATTGAACTGTAAGAAGGGTGTTTTTTTCTTTATCAGCTTCATTTTTTCTCATGTAGATGTTTTGCTGGTCTGCATTGCCAGGAGTTCAAATTTGATTTCATCTGTCCACAGAACATTTTCCCAGAAGGATTGTGGTTTCTCAAGGTAGGTTTAGGCAAAGATCAGGCCTGCCTTTTTATGTCCATCTGTGAGCAGTGGGGTCCTCCTTGGCCTTCACCTATGAAATTCTTCTTTGCTTAATGCCCAAGGCATAGTGCAGGTTGAAACCACCACTCCAGATTGCTTCAGTTCAGTTTAAGCTATTTGGATCTTGTAAATTGTGTTCTTCCAACAGTTTGCACTAACCTTTGAAGACCTCTTGGATTAAATTTTCCTCTCCCACCATTGACAGTTCTATTATCAGAAAATGACCTAACAACATTGTGAACTGTAGATAAGGAACCCCAGGGTCTTTGTAGATGGCTTTGTACCCCTTTGAAGTTTGATGATAATGGCTCTTTTGTCTTCACCATTGTGAAAGTAGAACAGGGAGTGAATGTGGCCACTTTAAACATTAGAGTCATCATTCATTGGTTGATTCAAGTCATGCGAGGACTGACAACTGATCACAGGTGCATCTAATTGGACCTGCAATGGGAATGTGGTTCTTCTATTCAAACAAATTAGAATTGTTTATGAGTGCCAATAATCAATTTCCTGACAATGTCCCAGTTTTTATACTATTTCCTACTATTTCCTTTTTTAATTGGTCTTGTTTTAGTTGATGCATTTATGTGTCAAATATGCGTGTATATATAGTCCAAAGCCATTTCACTGGCTACTTTTTTTTTTTAGGAAATATTGGATATTAAGAGGTTGACCTGCAAGACTTCCAATAATGTAGACCACAATTGTATGTGTCTTCTAAAACTGCTCCCTATTTGCTCCTGAAAATTAAACGTTTACACAAACACTAAAACTGATAGGCTGGCCTCATTCATGTTTCAGCACGATTTTAAAAGACCTGTACGTACCAATGTAGACTCTGGTGACCACAGCAACATAGATGTTCCTGTGACAAAATTTTAGGATGGGAACATCTATCCCATGCTACATACACGTTAGAGCCTACTCAAGTGGAGACGTCTAGTAGTGTGTCACCCACATGTTTCTTTACCATTGGGAAAATTCTCTCCATTATGTGAATGTCTTCTGTACTCCCCACAAGCACTTTTCTGATGCCTATCTGTGTCCTAGAGTAGCTATAGAGATGGATGGCAATGCCCACAGGGGCAGAGATGTGCAAGCATTTCCTGAAATTTTGCGTACACGTGTATCATTTCAGAACCATCCGTTGACACCTATACCACGTCCCTGCGCGACATGGATGTGATCATGCCAGCCACTTGTAACTTTGCAGGTTCTGACAACGTCTCCTGAGACATTTATGCGATTTCCACAATCTGAATGGCTGATTTCAGACATGGACATCATGAATTAAAGCTTCAAAAATAACCACCATTCTCTCTCAATATCGTTAAAGTAGAAGCTGAAGTATTATAAAGGCAGCAAAACCTTGAATTTAACTTCATTATGATCTCGACTGCTTCTAGAATCACCATAGTGAACATTTGCCATTCCATTCTTCATTCTCAGTACCCTTCAGCCCATCATCTATCAGTGCACTTAATACCATTCTGCAAATTTTATACTAAATTGCTAAAATCCATTGTAGCACACAGCTTATTTTTCCTTTTCTCTCACTTATAAAACCTCATTTTTATTCATTCTCAATTTAATAAATTTTATCTTGTAGGAAAATCAGCATAGTCCTGTGAATTCCGTAACATTTTCTTCAACTTTCTTGGGAAGATCATGTCAATTCCTGAACTGTATAAAATAATCTTGCTGGTCTACTTAAAGCTTAGTTTATCTTATTATGGAAAGAATATGTACAAAGTATCCCAAACTCCTCTATATCCTTTCAAATTTGCATGATATCCCTCCTGATTTTCAGGTAGCCTATATTTCTTCCTAGCCCTTTCAATTCAATGTGACTTTCTTATCAATATTCAAAGTTTACTGTTGTACCAAGGTGTTGATTTTACTTGTACAGACAGCTCTGGCTTAGCAATTTGTAATTGGGTGCAACATGTTGAGATCAATCAGTTCCAACAATCAGATAAACCTTCCAAACTAAGAGACATTAGTTAGTAGTGTGGGGTTTAGCTTGTGGTTGGCACATGATTGGGCCACGCAATAGCAAGGAGCATACAGCCCAAAGCAATGTGCGCGACAAATCCCATAATAATCCAGCAGCATGCGAGTAGATGGGGTTAAGGTGGAAACAGGGCAGAGGCACAGCACGCAGTGGGACTGGCGTGTTAGTCACCCGATAGCTACACAAACACACCACTAGCATGGGTGCAGCTAATGCCAGCCTTTGGCCAGGCCCTAGCTGAACTCACCATGCTCACATGCTCTGGCTGTGCGGTTCGAATGCAAGTGTTACGAAATATGAAGGATAGAAGTAGGACAAATACATTAGAAGAGGATAGGGGCAAAAGGAGATGAGAGGAACAACAGGATGCCCGTCATGGACACCAGTTTCGAAGGTGGCATGGTGCAGTTGACAGGGCAGTGGATCACAACAGCCTGACAGCCACAAAACCAAGGACTGCAGGTTAGGGGTGACCCTGTTGGGACAGTGAGCAAACATCCACAAACACAATCAACAGCTGAGCTGCCCTGATGGACTGCTGTTCACGACTGCATATGTAGGGAATAGATGTCAGAGGGCACCAATGTTGTGTGCTGTGGAGGTGTCAGGAGATGAGGACTGTGCTCTGTGTTGCAGTCAGTGCTGGTCTCATAGGCAGAGTTGGAACTGTCAGAGAACAGTGGGGGGGGGAGGGACATGCAAATTAGGTGATGCACTTACAAGCAACATGACATTGAGTCAGCAAAAGAGCCGTCCAGCCCCTGCCTCCCCTGAATGGGGGGGGGGGGGGGAGGTTGTTGCAGTGCATGCATGCACCAGGAAGCTCATGCCACTGTCATGGCCAATATTCCTGTAGGCAAATAGCCTCTGGCACACCCTCCCTCTGTCAGGGTGAGGGGCTATGTAGCTGTTCGGAGCCTACCAGCTCTGTGCAGCTACATAGTACTACTGTCACAGAATGTGGGCCTCCGGTTTTGGAGTCCACTGATTGCCTCAGCCCCTGGCCAAAAAGGAGACATCAATCAATGGACCTGATGAGCTGTTCCCATAACAGCTGACACACTCAGCCTGGGGTTCCCCCTCCCCCCCCCCCCCCCCCAAGGGCTCTGTGCTATCCTAGTTCTCTTCTTATCTCTCCCACTGCACTTTGTGTTTGTTCTGGTGGATCTGTCTCTACTGCTATCCTGCTCTCAGTTGGTGTACCCCAAGGGCCTGTCTTGGGTCTACTCCTTTACTC
Organism: Ichthyophis bannanicus; assembly: GCA_033557465.1. NCBI lineage: Eukaryota > Metazoa > Chordata > Amphibia > Gymnophiona > Ichthyophiidae > Ichthyophis > Ichthyophis bannanicus. Next base: position 77,492,480 of record CM066049.1, on the reverse strand, counting down.
TCTATATATCCAGTCCCTTGGTGCACTCTTCTCCTATGATTTTCAGTACCATCTGTACCCTGATAACTCTTAGATCTACCTCTCTACACCTAAAATCTCTCCGGCAATCTCTGGTTACCTATCTGACATTGTTGCCTGGATGTCTTACTGCCATTTGAAATTGATCATGGCCAAAACCAAGCTTCTTATTTTTTCCCCTAAACCCACCTCTGCCCTTCCTCCTTTTCTCAGTCTCTGTGGATAAAGCAAGGTTACTTACCTGTAACGGGGGTTCTCCGTGGACAGCAGGATAAGTCAGCCACACCTGGTGACGTCCTCCGGGCGGCGCCATACAGAAGTGCTCTCTAGAGTTTAGGGCTCTCAGGCCATGCCCCCAGGTAGCCCACCTCCCCGACCCGCCCCTGGGCTGGTCAGTATGTTCCTAGCCAGGTTTCCCCCGGCAAGGGGCGAGTCGCTGCAGAAGACCTCCTCCAGGGAGGTGGGTGGGATTGTGTGGCTGACTTATCCTGCTGTCCACGGAGAACCCCCGTTACAGGTAAGTAACCTTGCTTTCTCCATGGACTGCAGGATTGCGTCAGCCACACCTGGTGCCTCCCTAGCTGCGCGGAGCGCCAGAGGTGGAGGAGTCGAATAAGGACCTTTGAGGCAATGTAGGGGCATGACTTTAATGAACAACCACATATACATAACAGCGCAGTGCACTGCGGACTGTGGAACAACAACAACAACCGTGCAGAAAAACAGTGCAATATAGTGTAGGCAACAGTGCAATACAGTGCAGGTAAACAGTGCAACATAGCGAGTAAGGTGCAGGATAGTGCAAGGTGCAGTAACCATACAACAGGTGCAGCAGTAGTAAACATCGATGAACAGTCAGCATGAGGTCACGCAACCGGCAGCCTCTGTAGCGGTACCGGACACTTCAGCGACAAATGAGGCGAGAACTGCTGCGCCTAACGCACAGTCCTCTTTGGAGCGCAGGTCCAGGTAATAATGTTTCTGGAAGGTATGAGGTGTAGACCATGTGGCTGCCTTGCAGATCTCCGTGAGTGGAACAGAGCGCAGGTTGGCTAGGGAGGTTGCCACCGCCCGGAGTTTGTGTGGGCCGATCGTTGGCGCTGACGGGTCGGCTGAGGCATTGAGGCAGAAGGACACGCAGGAAGACACCCACTTAGAAAGAGTCCTCTTGGAGACGGGCATGCCCGGCCTGTTAGGGTCGAAAGAGACGAAGAGCTGGTCCGTCTTTCGGACCGGGAGCGTCCTCTGCAGGTAGATCCTGAGGGCCCGTAGGCAGTCCAAGGTATGCAAGCGCTGTTCTTCCATGGATGAATGGGGTTCCGGGAAGAAGCAGGGGAGCTCGATGGATTGATTGATGTGGAAAGATGAAGCGACTTTGGGAACGAACTTGGGGTTGGTCCGCAGGGACGCCCGGTTGTGAAGTAGCAGTGTGTAAGGAGGGTGTGCCATCATGGCCTGTAGTTCACTGATCCTCCTTGCGGAGGTTATGGCCACAAGGAAAAGAGTTTTCCAGGAGATGAACTTAATTTCCGCTGATGTCAGAGACTCGAAGGGCGACTGTGTCAGCCGCAGCAGGACAGAGTTGAGGTCCCAGGGCGGTATAGGGGCCCTGACCGGGGGTTTGAGGTTGTTGAGTCCTTTCATGAAGCGGGTGGTTATGGGCAGCGATGAAATGGGGCTGTTACCGTCCGCCGGCACATGAAGTGCCGCTATGGCAGAAAGGTGTACCCGGATGGACTGTGTCTTAAGGCCACCGTCGGGCAGAGTCTTGAGATATCGAAGGACCTGTGCGATGGGGCAGGTGGACGGCTCGAGGCCTTGCTTTTCGCACCAGATGCAGAATCTTCTCCATTTGAGGCCATAGGATTTCCTAGTGGAGGGTCTATGAGCGGCCAGGACAACGTCCTACACCTCCACTGGGAGCTCGAGGCCGGAGAGGCCTACCCGCTCAACCTCCAGGCAGTGAGAGCGAGGGCTCTGAGGTTGGGGTGGCGAGTGGTGCCCCCGTTCTGAGTCAGGAGATCCGGCTCGGGGGGAAGGTGTACGGGTCCCTCGCAGGCGAGACGTTGTAGCAGTGTGAACCACATCTGGCGTGGCCAGTGGGGAACCACGAGGATGGCGTGTGCTTTGTCCTGGACGATCCGCTGTAAGGTCGCTGGAATGAGGGGAGTGGGTGGGAAGGCGTACACTAGAGACCACTCCCCCCAGCACACGTCAAATGCATCCGCCTCCAGTCTGTTGGGTGAAGGGTGCCTGGAACAGAACAGGTTGCACTTGGTATTCAATTCCGTTGCGAATAGATCTATTAGGGGTGGTCCCCATCGCTGGAAGAGGACATTGACCGCCCTCTGGGAGAGCGACCACTCGTGAGGCCTCAGTTGTCTGCTGAGCCTGTCGGCCAGTGTGTTGAGGTCCCCTGGTAGGTATGTGGCCCGGAGTTTGCAGTTGTTCTCCAAGGCTAGGCACCATAGTGCTCTGGCCTCGATGCAGAGGGAGCGGGAGCCTGTCCCTCCCTGTTTGTTCACATAGAACATCGCCACTTGGTTGTCCGTTTGAATGAGGATGGACTTGTTCGCCAGGTGTTGGATGAAGGCTAGGAGCGCATACTTTATGGCCTGCAGCTCGAGAAGATTGATGTGCAGTCTTTGCTCCCTCAGTGACCATGCACCTTGAGTGCTGAGGTGCTGGAGGTGCGCGCCCCAACCGGTGTTGGACGCATCGGTGGTGAGAGTCACTTGGTGCAGCTGCTGATGAATGTCCTTGCCCCCGGACAAGTTGGATGTGTTAGACCACCAGCGAAGGCAATCTCTGATGCTCTGGGGCATTGGGACCGGAGTGGACAAAGGTTGGGAGTGCTGGTTCCAGGAAGTACGCAGGTGCCATTGGAGTGGTCGCATCATTAACCGCGCCGAGGGCAGGACAGAAGTTGTAGCTGCCATGTGACCCAGAAGGCGGAGTAGGGCCCGAGCCGAGGTGACTTTCACTGTTGTGGCAGCGGCCGCAAGGGAGGTGATAGCGAGCTGCCGACGCTCTGGTAGGTAGGCTCGTGCTGTCCGTGTGTCGATCAGCGCCCCAATGAATTCGAGTCGCTGAGATGGCTGTAGCTGTGACTTGTCGAAGTTGATGACGAACCCCAGCGAGGTAATCACATTGGTTGCCTTCTGGAGGGACGTCCGTAGGTCCTGGGCCGAGGGAGCTGTGAAGAGCCAGTCGTCCAGGTATGGGAAGACGGAAATCCCCATCCGGCGGAGGTGCGCTGCGACCACGGCTACACACTTCGTGAAGACTCGGGGTGCCGGAGACAGGCCAAAGGGGAGGACTCGGTATTGGTAGTGGCGACCCAGCACCTGGAAGCGGAGGTATTGCCTGTGTGCCTTGTGGACGAGGATGTGGGTATAGGCCTCCTGCAGATCCAGAGATGCCATGAAATCGCCGGCTTGGATTAAGGGTAGGATGGCATTGAGGGAGTACATCCTGAACTTTTCTTGACGAGAAACTTGTTGAGTCTGCGTAAGTCTAGGATCGGGCGCATGCTACCTGTCCTTTTTGGAATGAGGAAGTACCTGGAGTAGAATCCGGAGTTGGTCTCGTGAGGTGGTACCTCTTTGATGGCTCGGGAGGCCAGGAGGTGTATCAATTCCATAGCTATGGGCAACTGCAGGTGGGCAGGGGTTCTGCTGGATGGTTTGTTGCGCTGGAATGGGGTTGTATGAAAATGTAAGCGGAACCCGCTTTGGATGATGCGGAGGACCCAGGAGTCAGAAGATATCCTTTCCCACTCCTCGAGGAAGCTGGACAGGCGACCCCCTATCCGGGCAGGCGCCTGTGAGGTGACGTCAAAAGGAGGAAGCGCCCTTGGTGGCGGGAGTGGAGGTGACCTTCCTTTGTTTCCGGTCCCTCTGGGACTGCCGCTGTTTGGAGGGTCCCTGGTAAGAGTTGCTCTTGTACCTCGGTGCTTGCCACTTGCGGATAGAGGAGTACCTCTTGTTGGAGCTGTAGTTGTAGGAGGAGGAGTAGTAGCCTTTACGCTGGTAGCCCCCTTTCTGAGGCGCGCTGCGGCGCTCAAACCCTTCTTCGGCAAGTGTTTGTAGTGTGGTGCAATGCTCTTTCATGACATTTACAGCGTCCGTGACTTTATCTCCAAAGAGTGACTCGCCGGAGCAAGGGGCGTCCGCGATCTTGTCATGTGTGTCGTCACTGAGTCCAGAAGCTCTGAGCCACGCCTACCGCCTGGCAGATATCGCCGTGCCCGCTGTACGTGTTGAGCTGTCAAAGGCATCGAAGGCCGTGCTAGCCAGAAGCTTGCTGCACTCGGAGAAGTCGGCGAGGGGACCAGCCAGTAATGCCTGTGTCTCTTTGGGGAGTGTTGCGACCGCACTTTGTATGTTGGCCACGCAGGAGTCCTGGAATAGGATGTGCTGGAACTGATGCGTCACGATCTTGGCATTAAGCATAGCCCCCTGGAAAACCTTTTTGCCGATATCGTCCAGGAGCTTGGGGTCACGACCAGGCGGGTGGTTGGCGTGTGAGCGTGAGGATCTGACCCTTTTTAGGGCTGAGGAGACAACGATGGATTGATGTGGTAGCTGAGGTAGCGTGAATCCTGGCGCGGGCTGGATCTGGTATTTGAAATCCAACCTCCTGGGAAAGGGGCGCCCTGAGGCAGGGGTCTGCCATACCTTGAGGTAGTTGTCCCGCAGCTTGCGATGCATGGGTAAACTGAAGGGAGTCTTGGGAGCTGAGAGGTAGCTCAGGACCTCCGGGTCCTGCTCCTCCGCCTGCTCAGGGGGGGCCAGCGCCAGGGCGGTAGACACTTTCTGTAGAAATTTTGTGTAGGAACGGTCCTCAGGAGGGGGAGGGAGGCCCTCAGTTTCGGGAGGGGGTCCTGAGTCAGGCACACTCTTGTCGTTGGAGGCGGAGCCCATGACAGCTTCTATGTCTCGCTCTTCTGCCGTGCTGTCCGGCGAAGGGTTGACTGGGGAGCGAGGTGAAGATGCCACTGCTAGCCTGCGATCCGGGGATGCTCTAGCCAGGGATCTGGAGGGGGACCGGGCAGAGGGAGCAGCCACAGGCTCTGGAGACCGGGCAGTGGGAGCAGGTTTGGAAGGAGCGCTGATAGTCTGAATAATCTGAGTTAACAGCTGTAGAATTGCAGTGTTATTGTTAGGTTCAGCCACATGGCTGCAAGCTCTGACCTGGCGCGTCCTGTCGTGGCGTGTCCTGGATCTGGTAGGGCTGCCTCTCCTGCTGTCTCCGTGGCGACGCTCCCCATGGTGCCTCTTGCGCGATGGTGCAGGGCTCCGAGAGGAGGAAGAGGAGGAGCGGCGCTGTCTGCGGGGTTTCCTGCGCTCGGGACTCCGACGTCGTTGCAGCAGGGGAACCCCGAGAAGGGAGACTGGGTCGAAGACGGAGGCTCCGACTCCCGAAGCAAGGCCTTGGAAGGGGGCGGAGCTTGCCACCGCATGGACTGCTGGGCCATAATGGGAGGAGCTGGAGGACTGCCGGGTGCTGCTGGAGGACTCGTGCCGGGCGCCATTGTAAAACTCCACATGGCCTCGCGGGGAAGAAGTGGAGGGCCCGGGAAATTGCAAGTCAGGCACGGATGGGTAAGCCGCCGTGTTGATTAGGGCTAAGCTTACCTCAGTGCCGCCGCGGGCAACGGAGGAGATTTCCAGAGCTGCAGGCTGCACAAAATTAGGAGCGTTGGCCCAAACAAGCGCGTCCCGTGCCGCGGGAGCGTCCTCAGGGGCAGCGGTGGCACGGCTGGGGATGGAGGCCCGTACAGGCACATCCCAAGCCGGCAGAGGGTCAGCGGAATGCAGGGGGCCGGGAGCGGAGCCTGGAGTTGGTCCATGCTGCCCTTTTTTTCTCTTGGTGCCGGCCCCGCAGAGCTTACAGCCTTTGATGGTGTAGGAATTGTTCCCACATTGTGGGCATTTCTTCGGGTTGGATTTAGTCATTTAAAAATGAAAATAAAGAAATAAACAAACAGAGAGAGCAGGGTCCGTCTTGCTGGCAAGGCGGAAGGATGAAGACTGACCGGCCCAGGGGCGGGTCGGGGAGGTGGGCTACCTGGGGGCATGGCCTGAGAGCCCTAAACTCTAGAGAGCACTTCCGTATGGTGCTGCCCGGAGGACGTCACCAGGTGTGGCTGACGCAATCCTGCAGTCCATGGAGAATGCTCTACTCCTTCCTGTTTCCTTGGCTCACAACCTTGCGGGTCTTCTTCACACACATTCAACTGATAGCTAAAACCTGTTTATTTCTCTATAACATCAGCAAAATGTATCCTTTCCTTTCTGAACACACTACTAAGACACTTATCCACTCTTTAGTCACCTCTGGTCTAGACTATTGCAACCTCCTCCTTGCTGGTCTCCCTCTGAATCATCTCTCTTCCCTTCAATGTATTAAAAAAAAAATCAGCTGCACAGCTAATCTTCCACCAGCCTCAATATGCTCATATAATCCCTCTTCTCAAGTCACTTCATTGACTCCCTATTTGTTTCCATATCCAGTTCAAACGTCTCCTACTGACCTATAAGTACACTCATTCTGCTGCTCCTCACCACCTTTCCTCTCTTGTCTCTTCCTACACCCCTCCTTTGCAACTCTGCTCTTTTGGCAGATCCCTTCTATCTGTGACCTTCTCTTCTACTGCCAACTTCAGACTATGATCCTTCTACCTTGCTGATCCTTATGTCTGGAACAAACTACCTGAGTCTGAACATCAAGCTTCATTTCTGGCCCTTTTCAAATCCAGGCTAAACAACTCACCTCTTCAAGGCTTCTTACTTTATGTGTTTCCTTAGTATTCCTAGATATATCCTTGTCTTCAGTTGTTGTGTTGTCATCATTGACTAGATTGTAAGCTCTGAGGAGTTGGGACCATCCTCTACAGTACATGTCTGTACAGTGCTGCATATCCTTGTAGCGCTATACAAATGATCAGTAGTAGTAGTGTTTGGGATTCATTACCTCCATGAGGTGTTCTTCCAGAGCCTGCATGGACCCCCTCCTTTTCCCCTGCATATGCCTTGTAGCACTATACAAATGATCAGTAATAGTAATAGTAGTAGTAGTAGTGGTGTTTGGGCTGTAAACCGTGTAAATGCCTTTCAAATATTGGGCCCATTGTGCATAAAATGGTCCCTTTAATAAGCTTTCAGTATCTTCCTTCTATGACTGGAGGAGTCGCCTAGTACCCAAGCGATCAGGGTATGATTCCCACTGGAACGTCTTATGAATTTGGGCAAGTCACTTTACCCTCCATTACCTCAGAAGAAATGGCCCAGCAAACTACTTCTGGTCATACCTTGCCAAGAAAACCCAGGAGCTGCTGAGTCAGTATTGACTTGACAGCATTTAAAAAAATAGATTCCTTCTGTTTGGGAACTACTGCAGAGACAGAAAAATACAGCACAGAGAAATGAAGCATCCTATAAAGCCCCTTTCATTTCATTTTCTTTACCTAATACGTATTGGCATCTCAGCCTTGAAGCTGCTAAAAAAAAAAATCTTTTGCAGAATCAAAATAATTCTGGCATAATTTATGACTTCCACATTGCACAGTTAACTTTAATAGTGCTATATGCATTCATAAATAGTAATGAAAAGTATGTATCTTGACTCATAAAGTCATTTTTATTGTGGAACTTGAATCACGTGACCCTTCCGAAGCTGGCAAAAGAGGCTGGTGGCTCTCAGCCAGTCATCCCATCAAAGCAGAAAGAAGAAAAGAAAGGGAACATTTCCCAAAGTCAATTGAGGTTTGGCAGAGTATTTGCAGAACAGTTAAAGGGAAAGCGAGAAGTGCTGATATGTGTGGGTTTTATAGAGAATATATGCTGATTGCAGCAGCAGATCATAAAAAAGGTGAAGCAGATGAGACAGCGGTTCCATTTGAAATAAAATGTGTGATTTTTTTTTCTCTCAGAAGTTTTGAGGTTCACAGAAGAGCCAGACAGTGTGTAACAAAATGAAGAAACGACACTATAAATGCCACCAGGTAAAACCCATTGCTCTTTCTGGCCACTTTTCCTTTCTCCCAGTGGTGCAGACTTGCCAGTTGGTTAGTTTAATCTGAAATCCGTAGTAAAGCCCTTTCAGATTCTAGCGGAGTCTTTATGGGATTGAAGGCGGAGCACAGCTCCATCATGAGGAGAACAATAGTGGGAAAACGGTCAGAAGATTATGTCTACTGGATTGTCCTTCTCAAGTACACTACGTAGGCGTTGAAGTGCATTCTCTCTGAAGCCTTACTGTCTTTTCTGTTATCTTCCCTATGCATCAGTAGTCACCACAGGCCCCAGCTACTCAGCCTACCCAGACATAAGAATAGGAGGCAGAGGCTGGGAGGAGGCGGCTGGGTCTGTGGCCCCTGCAACTTTGTAGCATTGAGGTCCTCCAGCCAATGGCACCCTGCAGGGATTCCAGTATTGCCAGCACACTCTAGCTACCTTCGTTGGGCACATGGATTATTGAGGACAGAGCTACTTGGGGAATGTAGTTCCACCTCATAAGAGCCAGATCTTGAAGTTTTTGCTCCTATTTCTACAAAGTTATAGTTAATTTTTGTATATAAATTTTTTTTAAAAACTACGGTAATTTTCCCATTATTTCTGGTCTTTCTTACCTTGAGTTCATATGTGAGGGTTCTAGACATGCTCCCATCTCGGTAGGTATCTTGTAAGCCAAACATTGCATGCCTTTGCCTTGTTAAGAAATTTGACAAAACTATGTCAAGAGAGGTCCTCTGAGATCAGATGTTTTCATACTTCAGAAACAAGAAGGGTATTGGCCAAGGGAGCCACAAGCATATTTCAAAAGGGAAAGGCAAGAAAAAAATAGCATAGATCAACACCTTTATTTAACCACAGAGATGAGATACAGTATGCATCATTTCTGTGTTCTTGCCCAAGGTCTAACTTTCAGAGAAAACACAGAGCAGAGCAGATAGGTCCCATTTCTGCCTGCTTGTCTTCTTAGCCCCCCCCCCCCCCCCCCCCCCCCCCGCAGGGCTGATTGGGTGGAATTTATGCCAGTGCCAGAGGATGTAGGAAAATCTGTTGGTGTAGCTGGGTCTAAAAAAGGTTTGGACAAGTTCCTGGAGGAGAGGTCTGTCTGTACACCATTATTAAAGAGGACCAGGAAAATCCACTGCTTGCCCCGGGATAAGCATTTTGGAACCTCTGTACCTTTTTGGGAACCTGACAGGTGTTTGTGACCTGGATTAGCCACGGTTGGAAACAGGATACTGGGCTTGATGGACCTTAGTCTGACCCAGTATGGCATTTCTTATGTTCAGATATCAGGTATGGTAAAGCACATGGTACCAAAAGACATGGGCACTTTACAGGTGTCCTCAACACACTGATGTAACATTGACATTCCTCACTTCTGTAACACAAAGATACAAAAGGAAATGACAGCAGTTTGAAGAGTGCCCATCCCACTGTCCCTGCCCTTCCAAAACATTCTCAAAACGGACATACCTGCAAGAATAGCTAGCACATTCCCTTAGGAGCAGGACACTTATGTAAATAGCTATACAACTGCAGCACACTCAACCTAATGTCTACCTCAATTGTATCCACACTGCAACTGTTCAAGGATATGTCTTACAATCACTACTTGTATCCATGAGACTGCAACTTCTGCCATACTACTACATGTATATATATAGGGAATTTGATACCTCATGGTTAAAACCCCAAAAATCAGAAGGATCGTGAGGATTAATGGATAAACAATCCAACGCTTGTGAATTCTGCTTCACAATGATAGGAAGAGCTGACACTGAAGGATCTAAAAGTAATGTTGTCAATTCCTATCATTGTGAAGCATGTATAAGAACAGCTGATCTCGTGTATTTGGGGTCATTTCATCACTCTTTCAATAAGATGGGAGATGGTCCTATGCATATCCCTAACAGTGACGCTATTACAAGTACAGTAATTGACCAAGACAGCACAAGGTGACCACAGTTTGTACGCCATGCCTACATGCTGAAAGCCAGGTAAGAGGAGGGGTGGGAAAGCAACAGCTCTGCCCCAAACCCAGTGTCATTAGGAACAACAGTGTCCAGTTGAAACCAATTTGCAAGTGAATTTATCCATTATCAAAATCCAATTCTGGAGGATCATATAAGCAGTTAGTACCCGCAGGCAACAGGGGGAGCATGATACAGTTCTTTACGAGCAGCACTCTTCAGACAAGTATTATTAATGTATAAATAACTATTGGCCCAGACTACCTAAAACTTTCAGGTCCCCTATGTAGCAACACAGAAGAAAAGTCATCGTTATCAGAATCATAAAAACTGATAGCATAGAAAACCTTTGTATTCAGGTGAGCCTGCAGACAACGAGGAACCGGGAGCTAATATTTCACGCCTATATGAAGGCAAGTCACAACCCATCTAAATATAGTATATGACGGCAGATAAAGTCCAGTATGGGCCATCTAGTCTGCACAGCAAGGTGGCAAGAGTAGGTGCAACTGCCGCTCCATGCAGATTACTCCTCCCGATGTCTTTGTTTAGGGTATACCCACCGCTCCGTGTAAGTCACCCCTATTTGTTGAGAAATAAGAGATATATATGTGGCCACAAAATTGCTCAAGCCCATCCATGCATAGTGATAAAAACAGCAATTTAAAGCCTTATCTATAGATAAGAATAAAAGTAATCATAATGCTAGCTTTGTTCACACACCTCCACAAGCCCCATGGCTAGTACACACAAATTATAATACTTTATCTACAGGAACAAGCAGGAATGTAGTCTTCACATATGGGGTATCGTCGTTACCGACGGAGCCTGCGTGGGAACGCTCCCCAGCGTCCAATAGGAACACTTTTGGGAGCATCCCTCAGCATATGAGCGCTGCCTTCCCGCCTTTCCAACTGTCCCTCTTCAGTTTTTTGTTTTCTGTGGAGCCGACAGGTCACATACCCTGTCACCGCAGAAAATTTCTTCTTTAAACTTGTTTTCTTGTGGTCGCGTCTGCCTCCGCACGACACCTACCGGTACCGCCGGTTCTCTTTTTTTTTTTTTTTTTTTTTAGAAAAGATATATATAGATTATATCTATCTCTATATCTATCTCTATATATCACTATCTATATCTATAATATCTATATATCTATATCTATATATATCTTTTCTAAAAAAAAAAAAAGAAAAAAAAAGAAGAGAACTAGCGGTACCGGTAGGTGTCGAGCGGAGGCAGACGCGACCACAAGAAAACAAGTTTAAAGAAGAAATTTTCTGCGGTGACAGGGTATGTGACCTGTCGGCTCCATGGAAAACAAAAAACTGAAGAGGGACAGTTGGAAAGGCGGGAAGGCACATACATACATATACATACACACACACACACACACACACACACACACACTTTCTGAAGTGTTTCTCTTCAGAAACGTTTTCTTTTTGGTGCTAGGCGCCATTTTGGGCATTAGACCCCATTTTCCTGAATAATGGAAAAACCAGCTAGTGGTTTTAAAAAATGTACCAAGTGTGGTGGTACCATTTCCATCACCGACACCCATGACTGGTGTCTCAAATGTTTAGGCCCTGACCATTCTCCATCAGTGTGTCCCTCTTGTATGGGGATGACTAAAAGAGGAAGACAGAACCGGGCTGCAAAGCTCAGTACCCTCTTTTCTTCAGATGTGATGTCCATTGCATCGACATCTTCCAGAGCCTCGTTTTCCTCCCATGGATCTCAGGTAACTAAACATAAGAGCCGGTCCTCAAACGGTAGATCTCCTTCTAAGCATCGAGAAGCCATTGGCATTGCCCTTGAGGAAACTACACCAGCAAAATAGCCCCGGCGGGAGGCTTCGGCCTCCAAAGCACCACCGGGGCTCCAGGATGTTCGAGGCCTCAACCTCGGCAGAATTACTGGTACCATGCTCAGGGGTTCCAGCCACTTCTATCAGTACCGACGCCCAGGCATCAGTAGCGTCGATAGACCAGAGATTCCGATGGTTCATTGGGCTCCAGTACCGACACCGGTTCCAGCACCGATGGTACCGGCCCCGGTGGGAATTCTTCCCATGCCGGCTTTTTTGAGCATCAACAGATTGGTACTGGACCAACTCCATACCGACTTCGATCAATATCAATACCGATACCATGCTTTGCATGAACATCGGGATCAGAGATACTTTGAATCTTCCGATTCCAATGACTCTGATAACTCTGCCGGTACCAGAGTGCTTCTTCCGGAAGACTCCTCTTCTCCTCAACGCAGAATGTCTCCTCTGGAGGACATGCCTTTTCAGGATTTTATTCGTGATGTGGCCCGAGGCCTATCAATCACGGTAGCTCCAGAAAAAGAACCTAGAGCAAAGGAATTGGAAATTCTCCAATACCCTAAGGCTCCCAAAGAGGCAGCTACTCTGCCCATTCATGAAATTCTTCATGATTTGATGCTCAGAATGTGGGAAACACCTTTGACCACATCACCTCATTCTAGGAGACTCAATACCATGAATCGAGTTCCACCATGTCCTGGCTTTCAAAAGACTCAGCTGCCACACCATTCAATGGTAGTGGAATCAGCCATGCGTAGGATGAAAAGTGCAGAAAGACATGCATCCAATCCTCCAGGTCGTGAATGCAGGACTCTTGACGTCTTTGGGAGCCGAACATTTCAGGCTTCCATGCTTTCAGCTAGGATCAGCTCATATATTTTATATATGGGAATGTTCCTCAAAGAAGTCACAGGAGATTTGGAGCTTATGAGCCCCCTTCTCCCTGATGACAAATGACAAGACTTCCTTACTCTTGTGAAACATGCTCAAGACGTTTTCAGGTTTGTAAATCGTGCAGCCTTTGACTGCTTTGAATGCATCAGCAGAACTTCTGCTATTGCCATCAGTGCACTTCAGATTGCCTGGCTTCAGGCTTCAGACTTGGAGATTTGGGTACAGGATAAATTAGGAAACATCCCTTACACAGAAGAAAACCTCTTTGGCGAGAATTGGCAGGAAAAGGCTAATGAGATAGATGCTGACAATATCACTTTAGACAGATTGTCAAAATCTACAGTCACTCCAGCCAAAAAGAAACCCTATAAAAAACCCTTTTTCAGCAAAAAGAGGAAGTTTTATCCGTCCTATACCCAGCAAGGGCAAGGTCAGGGTCAAGTTGCCCAAAAGGGACAACAGCAACAATCCAGACAACAAAAGAAGTCAAAAGGCCTGAGAGTTCAACCAGCTCCACAAGCTCAGCCCCCCTCAAGGGCTTTGACTCCTTCCTAGAGAGCTTAGCATTCCTGCCTCTGAAGGGTCCAGAACCCCTAAACATTCCAGGCAGGTTGTGTCATTTTGCCAACAAGTGGCACCAAATAACAGCAGAAAACTGGACTCTGTCCATTGTAGGAGAGGGCTACAAGCTTCATTTTCACAGCACCCTCCCTCCTACAATCGTAAGACAGTTCAATTCCCAAACCTCTGCAGACAGTCTACTGGATCAAGAGGTCTCAACCCTCCTTGCTCAGGAAGCAATAGAGGAAGTATCCATTCTTCAACAGGGTACAGGGTTCTACTCCCCCTATTTTCTTATTCCAAAGAAAACAGGAGGACACAGACCCATTTTAGACCTCTGAGAAATGAACAAATATCTGTTCCAAGAAAAGTTCAAAATTATTTCTCTGGGAACTCTTCTGCCATACCTTCAAAGTCAGGTTGGCTTTGCTCTCTAGATCTAAAAGATGCATATACTCACATTCTGATCCATCCAGATCACAGGAAATTCTTACAATTCCTTTTCAAGGGAAAACACTTCCAATACAGGGTTCTTCCTTTTGGTCTGGCTTCGGCACCAAGAGTATTCACGAAATGCATGGCAGTAGTAGCTGCATTCCTGTGAACCCTAGGGATATTCGTCTTCCCTTACTTGGATGACTGGCTCATTTGAGCCCCCATGGTTGCAGAAGCCAGCTTTGCACTGTCTCACACAATGCGAACCCTCCAATACTTGGGATTGGTCATAAACTTCCCAAAATCCCAACTTGTTCCTTCGCAGACCCTGGAGTTCATAGGAGCCTGTTTAGATACCAGACAGTCAAGGGCTTTCCTCCCACAGCCCCGCTGTCTTCGCATAGTGCAACTAGCTTCTCAAGCAGCAGGAAAGTCCTCCCTAACTGCTCGAGAACTGCTGCAATTACTGGGACATAGGGAACTACATGAACTGTGGATGCCATATGCTTGCCTCCACATGCGAGCAGCCCAGTGGACCCTATCCATACAGTGGACACAGGCCACAGGACGTCTGTCAGACAAGATATCAAACTCACAACGACTGATCTTGTCCCTATAATGGTGGCAATCACTGGAGAATCTTTTAGTGGGGTCTCCTTTCCAACAACCCCTATTTCAGGCCAACCTAACAGATGCATCACAGGTGGGATGGGGAGCACACTTGCACCATCTCTCCACCCAGGGTACCTGGACGCCTCAGGAGGCTTGTCTTCACATAAACCTCCTAGAACTCAGAGCAAGCTAACTCTTCGAGTATTCCATGCCCAGCTCAGCTACAAGACAGTCCTAGTCCAAATGGACAATCAAGTAGCCATGTTCTACATGAACAAGTAGGGCGGAACAGGCTCTCTGTTATGCAACGAAGCTTTACGACTATGGGTCCTCGCCAGAGAGCATCAAATTCACCTTCTTGTGGTATATCTTCCAGGCATTCAAAACCTTTGGGAAGACAAACTCAGCCGAGTAGTGCTGCCTCACAAATGGTCTCTTCACCTAGACCAGGTGACAAAGATATTTCAAATCTGGGGAACCCCAGACATAGACCTCTTTGCAAGTCCACTGAATGCCAAACTTCCCCAGTTCTGTTCCAGAATTCCGGCTCACAATTGCCAGGCAAGGGACACCTTACTCCTTCACTGGGTTCAGGACTTCCTCTATGCCTTCACACCCATTCCCCTCATCCCCAAAACACTCTTCAAGCTTCAGAGAGACAGAGGTCGTATGATCCTCATAGCGCCATGGTGGCCACAACAAACGTGGTATCCCCTGCTTCTACTTCTCTCTCAAGCTGCATCTCTTGAGTTAGGCTGTGCTCCAGACCTTCTCTCCCAAGAGAATGGGATGCTATGACACCCGAATCCCCAGTCCCTACATCTCGGGGCCTAGTTGCTGAAAGCCTAGACCTGCAGGATCTTAACCTTTACCAACAGGTAAAGGATATCCTTCAGGCTTCATGAAAACCTTCCTCAAGACGTTCTTACGCCTTTAAGTGGAAATGTTTTACTATATGGTGTTCTCAAAAAGGGCTTAAACCCTCTTGTGATACTTTTGGAATCGGTACTAGAGTACCTACTTCATTTATGAAATTCTGGTCTAAAGACCAATTCAGTAAGAGTCCATCTTAGTGCAATTGCAGCTTCCTATAAGCCTCTAAATGGACAGCCAATTTCCTCTCATCCACTCATAGCAAGATTTATGAGAGGTCTTCTATTAACAAAGCCTCCCATTAGGCCACCATCGGTGGCATGGGATTTAAATCTAGTTCTCGGAGAGCTCATGAAACCGCCCTTTGAACCTTTATCCACTACAACTCTAATGTTTTTATCCTGGAAGGTCATCTTCCTAATAGCAATCACCTCCACATGTCGCATTAGTGAATTGCAAGCTTTAGTGGCTGATCCCCCTTATACAAGGTTTCACCATGATAAGGTTGTTCTCAGAACTCATCTACATTTTATGCCAAAGGTGGTTTCACCTTTTCATTTAAATCAATCGATTTACCTTCCTGTATTCTTTCCGAGGCCTCACACCTCTAATGCAGAAAGGAACCATCATACTTTGGACTGTAAAAGAGCCTTGGCTTTTTACCTATAAAGAACACAGCAACATAGAAAGTCTTCTCAACTTTTTGTTGCTTTTGATTCTAGTCATTTGGGACTTCCAGTCTCCAAAAGACCTCTGTCTAAATGGATTGCATAATGCATATCTTTTACTTATGAGAGTAAGAGTCTTCCTCTTCAAGGCCATATCACAGCGCATAATGTGAGAGCCATGGCAGCCTCTATGGCTAACCTTCACTCTGTCTCTCTTGATGACATCTGTCGAGCAGCCACCTGGGCTTCAGTGCACACCTTCACAGCCCACTACTGTCGGGATGCCTTTTTTGGCCAGGCTGTTCTTCAACATCTCTTTCCAACTTAATTCAACTCCTACCCACCAACCCTGGTAGGGTGCCAGAGATCCATGGGAAGGAGCATGGCCCACCTGACTATAGGTGGCAGCTTCCTGGGGTCATCTCCCCGGCATCTTCAGCTAGGGAGTCCCCATATGTGAAGACTACATTCCTGCTTGTTCCTGGAGATAGTGTAGTTACTCACCTGTAACAGGTGATCTCCGGGAACAGCAGGAATTTAGTCTTCACAAACCACCCACCTCCCCTAGGAGTTGTCTCTCTATCTCTTTCCTCTCTCCCTCTATCCTTTCACTCAGCTACAAACTTAACTGAAGAGGGACAGTTGGGAAGGCAGCGTGCATGTGCTGAGAGATGCTCCCAAAAGCATTCCTATTGGATGCTGGGGAGCGTTCCCGCGCAGGCTCCGTCGGTACCGACGATTCCCCATATGTGAAGACTAAATTCCTGCTGTTCCCGGAGATCACCTGCTACAGGTGAGTAACTACACTTTACACCCCAAGAGGAAAATCCTTTTCTCATCAAGTGCTATTTCTTTGGTGATAGAAAATCTTTTTCAAGTCACTTAATCCTCCATTGTCTGAGGTACAACTTTAGATCATAAGCCCTCCAAGTGATAGGAAACTACCTACCATATTATTATCTGTTTATCCACTGTTTTGAGTCCATGATTAGAGACTTTTATACTGCTTCCTAGCTTTTATATTTCTTGTTAAAAATGTATTGATTTACTTATTTGATTTGCCCTGCTACCATTCACTCAAGACCTTAGAGTGGTTGCATTAAGACAAACTTAATACATTTGGTAATTCCAGCAGTGTAGAAATGCAGAGCTACTCTTTCTAGAGTATTCTGGGAGTTTCAGGAGTGCTCAAATTTACAGATGCCTGTTTGAGAAAGAAGAGTCCACAGTGATCATCAAAGTCAAGTGAGACAGTTGATAACTGTTTTTATAGCCAAGTCAACCAAATCTAAAATTGCTAGAGTTGAAAGTCCCTATGCAGAAAGAAGTCTGAGAAAATTATAAACTCATATTCCCTATAGCAGATCCAAGCAGAAGATGGGGGCTACTTGAGGCCGCACTTAAGCAGAAAGACAATACTATCACATTTACTAAACCAATTTCCCCTGTTTTACCCAATAAAAAAATAAGTATGGGGCTAGCCAATGTTATTTTACCCAGCTGGAAACCATACCTATGGGACCTCCCAGAATACTGTTTTAAGTCTGCTGAGTGTGAGATCACTCCCTAATTGGAGAGTCCAGTTGAAATTAGAGAGGTTAAACATGTAACATAGAAACATGATGACAGAAAAAGACCACATGGCCTATCTAGTCTGTCCTTCCATATCAACAACTACAACAGTCCCCTTTTTACCTTTAGAGATCCTCTCTGTTGGTCCCATGCTTTGTTGAATTCAGTTACTGTCTTCATCTCTACCACCTCCACTGGGAGACTATTCCACGGATCCACTACTTTCCGTAAAGAAATATTTCCGCATATCACTTCTGAATCTATCTCCCTTCACCCTCATCCCATGTCCCCTTGTAGCAGAACTTGCTTTCAATTGAAAGAGACTCTCTCCCTGAACATTTATGCCACGGAGGTATTTGAACATCTCAATCATATCACCTCTATCCCACCTTTCCCCTAAGGTGTACATATTAAGATCCTTAAGTCTGTCCTCATATGCTTTATAATGAAGACCACTAATTATTTTAGTAGCCACCCTCTGCACCGACTCCATCCTGTTCACATCCTTTTGAAGGTGCGGTCTCCAGAATTGCATACTATACTCCAAATGAGGTCGAACCAAAGACTTATACAGAGGCATTATCACCTCCTTTTTTCTGCTAGCCATTCCTCTCTGTATGCACCCAAGCATCCTTCTAGCTTTTGCTGTCGCCTTTTCTACCTGTTTAGCTACTTTAAGGTCATCAGACACAACCACGCCTAGGTCCCGCTCTTCTTTAGTGGACAAAAGTACTTCACCTCCTATACTATATTGCTCCCTTGGATTGCTGCAGCCCAAATGCATGACCTTACATTTTTTAACATTAAATCCCAGCTGCCAAATTCTAGACCATTCTTCAAGCTTAGCTAGATCCCTCCTCTGTTATCTACACCTTCCTGGGTGTCTACTCTATTGCAGATTTTGGTATCATCCGCAAAGAGGCAAACCTTACCCGACAGCCCTTCTGCTATATCACTAACAAAGATGTTAAAAAGAATTGAACCAAGGAGAGATCCCTGGGGCACACCGCTGGTAACATCCTTCTCCTCAGAGTGAGCCCCATTTACCTGTACTCTTTGTCGCCACCCACCCAACTAATTTCTAACCCAAGCAGTAACTTTAGGGTCCATCCCTAGGGTGCTCAGTTTGTTTATAAGTCGCCTGTGAGGAACAGTGTCAAAGGCTTTACTGAAATCCAAATACACCACATCCAGGGCTCTCCCTCGGTCCAACTCCCTGGTCACCCAGTCAAAGAAATCAATCAGATTTGTCTGACAAGACCTGCCTCTGCTGAATCCATGCTGCCTCAGATCCTGTAATCCGCTGGACTCTAGAAACCTCACTATTTTCTCTTTCAGCAGCGTTTCCAATAAATTTACTCACCACCGAAGTTAGACTAACCGGCCTGTAGTTTTCAACCACATCCTTACTTCCGCTTTTGTGTAAAGGCACCACATGAGCCTCTCTCCAGTCCTTTGGCACCACTCCCGACTCCAACGAGGCATTGAAAAGGTCAGTCAGTGGAGCTGCTAGAACGTCCCCAAGTTCCCTCAGTATTCTAGGGTGTATCCCATACAGTCCCATTGCTTTGTCTACTTTAAGTTGAGCTAGTTTCTGACTAACACAGTCTTCTGAAAATTGTTCAAAATGTCCCTCGCTTCTGTTCCTGTTTGTGGATGTAAGAAAATAAACTGTCATTAGAAATCACTCTCCCTACTAAGGTGGGCCTGAAATCAAAAATATACCATCAGCAGAACCCAGATGACACTGCGATTTCCACTTGTGTTGCTTGAACATAATAGATTGGGTTGCACAACATAAGCTTACGGCAATGGTATATGCATTACTCCTATATGCCAATATGAGTTATGAATAAAGTGAGAACAATGAGTCTGGCAGGTTGTTACTGCTCATTTAAAAGAGGATCCCAGTTACTATGATATAAGAATAGACCATTCATCATTTAGAGGAGTCTTGACAAGACCTGTATGATATGGGAAATAGAACGAACCAAGTGGAGGAAACAAGAACTTCAGTAGAAAAAAACCTTGTTGAAATACACAACTGTTGACAAGCCTCATCCAAGGCATTAGGAGGCTAACTTTATAAACTCCCATGTAGCTAACATGCATTTTCTGCCCATCACAGGCCTAAAGTACACGCATGCTTTCCTTTATAAAATAGGAGCATAGATGGTCAAAAATGTCCATAAGAGCTAGGCACGAGTACTTACACCAGCCCTACGGTTGGTCTAAATTTATTTATTTATTTATATTTCTTATATACCGCACTATTTGCAATCAGCGCGGTTCACATGGAACAGAATGATCATGTCTAGATTTTTCAAGAACACATGCAAATTATAGAATTGTATAACTTATGCATGTAATTTTGTACTTTGCCCATGTGTACACCCACAGTGAAAGCCCACACAATTAGCTCCATGCACATGCCTACACAATGACGACTTCCTAAAGTACACATTCACATGCTTGAGCCATTGAAAACATGGGATTTATGCATGTAAATGGCTCATAACTTTCCACGGCTCCTTATTAAATTGCTCCCTAGGAGGGTATTATAAAGTTGCACCTAATCAATTTGCAGTTTAATATAAGCCAGTTGCACCTATTTTATAAAGTCAAGTATGCACATACTTTGTAAAATAGGGAAATGGCGGGATAGGTGCAACAAATCGAAGTGTGATCAGTTAACGTGACTAGATTTTGAACACGCATGTAAATTATAGTATTTTATAATGTACATGCATGAATTTGTGCTCCACTCATGCTATATCTAAGTTTGATGAGCAATGCTTACAGAATAAAGACTGGCTAAAATATACATATAAAATCACAAAAAATAGCAATTTCTGCACATTGATGGTACGTATCTTTGGGTGACTCCTTATAAGGACCCTCAAAGTAGTTCTAAAAGTAGGCGTCAACTTAGGTGCCATTTCATAAAGAAAAGTTGGTGTCTGTTTTTCTTTATAAAATACTAGTGTAAGTGGTGGAAATCACATGTTCACTTAAGACACAATCACTCACCCCAGTCCTAGGGCTGGTGTAAATGTCCATGCCTAGATTTGTAAAGAATGCACGTAGGTTATAAGATTTTATAAATTACATGTTCTGCCCATGCCCAAACTCCGCCCATCTGCACACCCACAGTGAAAGTAATGCGTGAGCTTATAAATTCACAACTGTGTTACCTACACACGTAAGTGTTCATCTATGTGCATAGATCACTAAAATACTGTGATTTCTGTGCATTGATGGCACCTTACATTTGCATATTCCTTAGACGATTACCCCCATGGGCATAATTTTATAAAGGAGCCACCTAGATTTATAGAGCAAGAATGTGTCTTAGTAGTAATTCATGGTATTTTAGACATTTACATCTATGTACTGTAAATGGCTACTCGCGTGTACGTAAATGATCTCTTTTACTCTGGGCACTATTTCAGAAGCACACTTGCAGATTCGATGGTGTATTGTGGGAGTGCACATGGGCGAAGTTTGGGCATAACAGGGGTGAAGCACACAAGCGCATGTGTAAGTTATAAAATCTTATAATTTAGGTGTATTATTTATCAATCCAGGCAGGATGACAGGCTCTAGAAATGGTGTAAGCGATTGCGCCTTAAATCAAGGCACATTTTTGGCCATTTCGGCACCTACTTTTCTTTATAAAAACAAGCTTAAAATAGGTGTGCTTTGATTGCTTTACACCAAGTGCCTGATTGGAAAATTACCCTCCTCATGTGCTGATATTTAACAACCGTGGTCAGTGATTTTTTTTAAGCTCCTTCCACAGCTGTTAAACATAACTGCATATATTTAGCACCATGATATTCTTTTGTTATTAAAAAATCTATGTAAATTTTTTTTCAGTTTTGATGTTTCTTTTCTAATTCCTTGTACTGGTTTCTCCCTTCAGTGTCTTCCCTTTCTGGTACCCTGCCTCTGCTTTGGCTCTATAAGGATAATTTTATAAGCAGGTGCTTATTTTTAGGCATTAAGTTCAAGCATTAATGCCGGTATTTTATTCATTACATGGATAAGTGGCCACATATGTGCATTAATTTGATGGCATGTAATTTCACTATGGGAATGCACATGGGTAGACTTTGGATGGAACACTGGTGGCGTGAGCAAGTACACGAATTCATGTGTGCAAAATGTATGAGTGGCCATTTACATTAGGGCTGGTATAAGTAATTGCGCTCTAATTTAAGGCATCTTCTCTGCCACATATCCCAGTATTTTCTAAAGACAGGTAAGCACCTATTAGTCCTTATAAAATAGGCTTAAGTTGGGCATATTCAAATGTGCTTTCATTAGGGGGGATGTTTTCTAAAGAATTTAATGCTCGTTAAGCGATGTTAACGTGTGTTACAGTAAGTGTCCAGAGTCCTGAATACAGTGGCACTTAACACCCATTCATGAAAGTTAACGCATGTTATAGGGTCCGATGCTGTCCCAGATGTAGATCCCCTCTCTATGTCCGGCCTGAACCGGAGGTACAGAGGAGAATCGCGATTCTGATCCTGTGGGACACGTCTAGCCCCGAGGGATCAGAATCGTGAACAGTCCTGCACGTGCAGGCTGGGACTGTGATTCAGTCCGGCCTGCAAGTGCAGGCCTGTCCCCAACTAACTCATCATGTTGCCATGGCACTGCAGCTCCACTGAAGAGCCACGATGCCGGCCTTCGGACAACAAATGCTTATTCCCTGCAGCCTGACCCCCGATCAGGCCTCCTAAGGCCAGGGTCAGGCTGAAGGGAATGTCCTCCGGCCCCCCTACCCCATCCATACCCCAGGTTTAAATAAAATCATGTCCAGGAAAGTTATTCCACCTCAGGGGTGGAATAACTTCCCTGCACCTGTCGCCAGCCCCAGACGTACAGGGCCGACATTAGAATCAACCCTGTACGTCCAGGGCCGACAATTGCCCAGACTCCGCCTCCAAGCCACCCCCATCTAACTTCCCTGCACAACCGGCAGGGAAGTTAGTCATGGCTGGGTGAAGGCACGAATAGCGGGGATGGACGTCCCGTTGGGCCATCCATCCCTGCTATTCGTAGCACAGAATAACCCCCTTAGTAAACATGAACCTAGGTGTCACTTTATGAAATCATCCTCTATGTGGGTAATTCTGTAAAGGGTGGCTGGATTAACTTGCAGGAATCGTACCTATTCCATAAAGTCAAATCTGCGTGGAGTTAACTTTATAGAATAGCAGCGTAAAGGGCCACTAATGCACGCAGATAAAAAAACGGCAGCCACCTGTACCATCATTAGAGCTGGTGTGAATGACTTATACATATTCGGCTGTATTCATAAAATACATGTGTAAATATAGATTCTGCCTATGCTTTGCTCATGTAACACCCACACTGAATGTATGCGTGATCAGCCCAATCTCCCCAGAATGGTGACTGCCTATCTTATACACATAAGACATTATTCATGTAAACCAGTAGAATACAATGATTTACACATCTAAGCAAGGAAACACCACCCCCTATAGAATTACCTCCTATACATATAGGGGTTTCTTCTGTCCCATGAATAGCAGGGATGGACGCTCCTTTGGGACGTCCATCCCCGCTATTCGCCCCCTTCCAGGTCCGACAGCAGCCTCCCCGTAGGAACAAGGAGTTTGTATAGGGAGACTTAGAGGGCAGGAGGGGGCATTGCGAAGGTGGAGCAAGGTCGGTCTGCGACCCCGGATGTACAGGGCCACTTCTGAGGTTTGCCATGTATGTCCGTGGTTGGCAAACTGGACAGGGGACTTATTCCACCTTGGAGGTGGAATAGGTCCCCCTGGTCATTGAGGGATGGCAAGCCCAGGTGGCGTCAAAAAGGTGAGAGGGTGCAGGGGATTCCTGATTCTGGGCTGCAGGGAAAGAAGAATATGGTCATCAGCTGGAGATTGTGGCTCCTGTATGGAGCTGCGGTGCCATGGCACCGCGACTCCATTCGGGAGCCTGACAGAGTTAGGCAGGCAGGGGTCTGTATGTGCAGGCCAATTGGAATTAAGTCCTGGCCTGCCCATACAGGCCCAGACTCAATTCTGATCCCGCGGGGCACGTCTAGCCCCTGTGGGATCAGAATTGGGTCTGTCTCTGTGCGTCCTATTCCAGTCAGATGCATATGGGCCTGGACACACTCTATGGAATGTGTCTCATATTATTTAACAAGGCTTATATATCGCTTTTTCTACCAAAACGGTGTACATTCAGGTACTGTATATATATTTTTCCCTTGTCCCCGAAGGGCTCACAATCTATGTTTTTGTACCTGAGGCAATGGAGGGTTAAGTGGCTTCCCAAGGCCGAAAAAAGCACCTGTGGGACTAGAAACTGGCCCAAGGTTGCTGTCCTCTAGTGGGATTTGAACCCCTGGCTGAGGTATCCTGCCCCAACCACTAGGCCACTCCTCCCTAGAGGTCAATACTGTAGCTACCTAAATAGTGATCATAGTGTGCATTTCTGGTTGCCATATCTTAAAAAGGATATAGTGTTATTGGAAAAAGTACAGAGAAGAACCACCAACATGGTAAAGGGGATGGAAGGATACCCCTATGAAGAGAGGCTAAAATGTTATGGCTCTTTAATCTGGAAAAGAGTCTGTTGAGGGGAGATATGATAAAGGTCTATAAATTAATGAATGAAGTAGAACGGGTAAACTTAGATCGATTTTCTATATTTTGATGGCATAAACAGACTAGGGAACATGCAATGAAGCTACAGAATAACCTATTTAAGACTAATAATAGAACATATTTTTTCGCTCAACGTGTACTCAAAACTCTGGAATTCATTACCGGAGGGTGTAGTAAAAGCTGTTAGTGTAGCCGGGTTTGAAAAAAGGTTTGGACAAGTTCCTAGAGGAAAGGTCCATAAACTATTATTAAAAGGGACCCAGGATACCGACTGCTTGCCCCAATACAAGCATTGTGGAACCTGTGTTTTTTGGGGAAACTGCTAGGTACTTGTGGCCTAGATTGGCCAGTGTTGGAAACAGGATACTAGGCTTGATGGACCTTGGTCTGACCCAGTATGGCATATCTTATGGTTTTATATTTAGGCTGCTTTCCAGATAACTATCCAGATATATTTAGGACAACCTTTCATCTCGCCTAATTTTAGCCATATAGTTACAGTGCATCCTCGGATCAATGGACACTGGAGCAGTAGACATAGGAAAAAAATGGCCAGCAGTCATATATCCCTCTCTCTTTATCTCAAGCCTGCAGGTGTGGCACAGGCCACAGGTTCCAGCACTGAAGCCGCTTGTGCTAGGCCCCTGCCTCTTCTCCTCCATTTCACAGCGGGCAGGTAGACCTCTGGCAGCCCTGTCAAGGGACAGGGAAGAATCTCTTTGGTTTTTTTGGCCCCCTTGGGAACAGTGGACTTTCAGAGCAATGGACACTGCCTCAACCCATCTTGGCCATTGCTCAGAGAATAAACTGTATCTGAATAGAGGACTGAATATTGTTGCTGTCCTAGGCAGAAAGCTCTTGCTCCATCTCATCACTATCCGGATTGTGTCAAGGCTGTCTGCAATCAGTTTTAGTGGCACTATATCCATAGAGGCACTGGAAATGCATGGTTAGAGCTGGCTAGGGTACTGCTCTGGATAATGGCTGCCATTATTCAGAGAAGTGCCTTGGAATATTGACCCAGTAGTTAAACAATCTGCTGCAGGTCTAATACAACAAAAATGTGAAAGGACCAAAGAAGATGGTCTAGGTTTTCTATTTTTTTTTGAAATGTGGTTTGTTTCATTTAAAAATAAAACAAAATGAAACAAATAAATAAAGCTTAAAAATATAGAGAAACAAAATCAAATTAATGCATACCCCTACTATATATTGCTTGTCAGTTACGAGGGGGGGGGGTGCTGAGAAGTCTCTGGCCTTGTAATGAAACAGAAAGCTACGGGCGCACTACAGTTCTCGTGGTCCGAATGATCTCTCTGAAGTGTGCCCTTAGCTTTCTGTTTCATTACAAGGCCAAAGACTTATCAGCCCCCTCCCCCCTCGTATCTCTTATAGATTTCCGGTTTTGAAAGAAAGAGTTGCGGAAATTTAAATGACAAAGGTTGCTCCAGAGCCCTTATGTGTAACATTCCATCTAGCCACTAAAACAGTTTCTTTCCATGCAGCTTGGTTATTTTCAGCCCGTTGTATTAATTCATGGCCTGAAATGCCTTTTTGCCATGGCTTTCAAGCATGTAAATGTCTCATGTTGTGTTTGCTGAGAAATGAATTAATTTACTTCATTAGCTTTCAGATGTTTGTGCTCCGCCGAGCATGAGATGCCTGGAGGTTCATGTCTATCCAGGGGTGGTGACAAGCAATGGTGGTGGTCAAAAGAATAATTCTTACAGGCAGATTATTGAAAACTCACTTCTCTGTCACTAGCAGGGAGAAGATCTACGTATTATATCATTTAAGCTCCAGCTGTTGGAGCCTATTCATTCTTCAAATAATTAAAATTCATCTCTCCTGTTAAATATTTTCAAAATACATGGCCAATATCTTTTATGAATCAAGGTGAGGTTTTTAAAGGGGTTTGCAGAAATTCTGCATGCCTCTTGGAAGCGACCAAGTAGTGCTGCCTGCAGGCACCTGGATCTGATTAGGTCATGAAGGACGTGTTCTGTCATTCTGACATGCTGTTGGTGGCCACTGGACAAGAGACTCCAAAGTCAGCGACTTCGGCCCCCTTTAAACAGCCGATGCTTTACGGCACCAGATTTCTTTGCACATCCCTATGAATGATTTCAGCTGCCTCATTGAGCAGCAGCTTGTAATTGAAAATTGCTGAAGAACAAATCAATATTTGCTGGGCCTTGATTACTGCTTTAAAAACATATCAGGAAGAACTGGTGGTGGTGCATCCTGTTTGTATTTCTGGTAGTCGGTCCATACATGGAAAAGGCTCTGCTCATTTCGTACTGCTTGTGGATAAATCTGTTGACCACTGACAGCACCCATTGACTAATACTATTAACCAGGGTGTAATTTGTAGGCAAAGGAGAAAGGAGAATTGTGGAACCAGGGGAGGGGGTACACATATCACCTCCTCAGTAGGTGGGAGTGGGGACAGTGCCCATCTTGGCCACTGGCACCCAGCAGAAATAAAACTATTGGTGGCCCAGTGGGTCCCGATCCCAATTCCCCCTCCCCTCTCTTCCCAGAAAAAAAAATCATTGGTGACCTGTGGACCTCCATAAACTCAACCATGCCCTCTTCGCACCCCTCCCCCCCCCCCCCCCCCCCCCCCCCACAGTACCTTCCCCGATGCCTGGATCATTTGAGGTGACATATCAAACTTCACCTCAGATGACCCTTTCTCAGGATACCATGCCAAATTTGCACAGCATACAGGGGGGCTGCTAATGCAGACTCCAGTTCATGCATGCGTTTGGCTTGCTCTCCCAGTTTAACGCTGACTTTTTTGCACATTCATTTGCACGCTGTTTGCTTACAGCATCACTGTGCAAAAAGTCAGCATTAAACTGGACTTGCCCTTTGCTGGAGCTTTAATTAGTGCGCTCTAGTACAGAGTTTCTGCATTAGCCCCACTGAGTTTGAAAACTGGTTTGCGAGTAAATTAAATTAATAGGTGTACATTTAGGCAAAGTTAGAGGTGTGCTTTTTCACTCCTCAAATCTGACAAATACTAGTAACTTTGCTTTGATTATTGTTCCTACAAAAATGATTTACAATTTTTTTTAAAATTTAGATCATTTCTGTCCTGTCAATAACTCCTAGATGTAGGTAGAGTTCCAATAAACATAATAAAACCATAAAAACCAACAATATAAACATCTAAAACATACTGAAAAAACAATAAACACATCACTGACAGAAAGTTCTTGGAACTGAAATCACATTCTATAAATCAGGGTATTTTATATACTTTTCTTTCCAAATAGCTAAGTAAAATAATGGGTAGCTAACTGTTGGGGATTTGGCTAACATTTCCCACTCAGTTACTGTGAGGAGACACACCTCAAAGCACTAACCTGCAAGCGCACTTAGGGTGGGTGCACATACTCCCACCCACTGAGGAGATAAGTGTGCCCACATTAGCAGTAGCATTCAATGATTAACATGACCCAGTGATGCCTGAATTAAGCACAATGTGCCTTCAATGCTCACACATTGGCACTAACCCACCTAGTCACCACCCCATCGTGCGCTAAGCACTAGGTGCAGAGTTTTACTGTACCTATACGCGGTAGGGGTGAACACAGCACACTTAGAGCATGGTAAACATGCTCCCCAACATGGTAAACATGCTCCCCAATAGTGCTCTTTAGTAAACATGCCCCCATTATCTCTTAACTGCTTTCCTAAAATCCACCAAAGTTGGCAACAACTGGACATTAACAGGCAAAGTATTCCATAAATGAGGATCTGTTACTGAAATCATCAGTTTGTGCATTCCTACTCCATGTGAAAATTGCAGAGCAGGGACAGTCCTCTGTGCTTGACCTCGAGATCTTAATGACCATGTTGGCTGGTGGAATGACAATATCATTTTGAGTGGTAGTGACACCGTTGATCTTAGAAATTTGGAAGCTGCTTTGCTGTGCTATAGCAAACCCGTGTCGAGTGTAAAGTACGAGATGCAATCAAAAAGTATCAAGACTTGTAAATTAACACAAGTAGTATAACACTGACAGTTATTGTGCTTAGTCTCCTTCAAAGTAGTTCCCTTCTGATAAAACACACTTCCTCTAGCGTTCTGCCACTGCCGGAAAAAAGTTTGAAATGCCTCTTTCATTGTGCTGTGAAGCTGTTGTGTTGAATTTTGCTTAAATGGTCTCCAAGCCATTGAATTCCCTTCCTTTCAGTGGTAATTGCAGTTTTGGAAACAAGAAAAAAAGTCACAGAGTGCGAGGTCAGATGAGTATGGAGGCTTGCTTGATTTGGTGTTTGGACAAAATGGGATGCTTGAGCTGGGGTGTTATCGTGATGAAGCAACTCTGGCCTCTTATGATGAGCTGCATCTCTCAGACTAGTCAGAACTTGGACATAGTACTCCTTATTGATTGTTTGGCCTTTTGGAGCATAGTCATGGTGAACAATACCCTGGTAATCAAAGAAAACTGACATTGCTCCTCACCTGATGGTCTTTCTTGGACATGGGAGAGTTTGGAGTCTTCATTGAGAGGATTGAGCCTTAGTGACGTCCTGTGAGACATTCTGCACCCCAGCCCTGGCTCTAATCCACTACCCGCTATTGTCGCTCCTGTGCCCATTCTGCTAAGCATGCCTGGCTCAAACACCGCTCCTCGGAAGACTTTCTACACTTCAAATTCATGCTTGCCTCCTTCCAAACAGCCACAGCTCTTGCCAAACAAGACATGTCCATCTAATTCTCTTGCCTCTGATCCTCGCCACCTCTTTACTACTCTCAGCTCTCTCCTCAAAGTACCTCCACCTCTGATCCCTCTCTCCCTTTCTGCCCAAACCCTGGCTGACTACTTCCATGACAAAATCCACAAGATCACCCTCCAATTCCCCACAAACTTGGCTACTTCCCCTCCTCCCCAACTTCCCCCCCCCCCATCCCTTGCCACCCTCTCTCCTTTCCTGTAATCCCTGAAGATGAAACTGCACACCTTCTTTCTTCCTCCAGACTCACCACCTGCTCCTCTGACCCTATCTCCACCCGTCTCCTAAGCACCATCTCCTCCACTGTTGTCCCTTCCATCTCTCATATCCTCAACCTTTCACTCTCCACTGCAACTGTCCCTGCCGCTTCAAGCACGCTGTGGTCACACCTCTCCTCAAGAAACCCTCACTTGATCCCACCTGTTCTTCAAATTAATTGGCCCATCTCTCTCCTCCCCTTCATTTCTAAAACTACTTGAATGTGTGGTTCACCACTGCTGCCTTGACTTCCTCTCCTCTCATGCCCTCTTGGATCCTCTACAGTCTGTTTTTTGTCCTTTGCACTGTAC
This sequence comes from Ichthyophis bannanicus, assembly GCA_033557465.1. Taxonomy (NCBI): domain Eukaryota; kingdom Metazoa; phylum Chordata; class Amphibia; order Gymnophiona; family Ichthyophiidae; genus Ichthyophis; species Ichthyophis bannanicus. The sequence goes on along the minus strand of CM066049.1, from coordinate 77,463,048 downwards.
TGAAACAGCTCTTGTCAAAGTCTCCAGTGACCTGTTCCTGGCAAAATCCAAGGGCCTGTACTCTATCCTCATCCTCCTTGACCTCTCTGCTGCTTTCAACACCGTTGACCACAACCTTCTCCTCGATACCCTGTCCTCACTTGGCTTTAAGGGCTCTGTTCCATCCTGGTTCTCCTCCTATCTCTCCCATCGCTCCTTCAGTGTGTGTTCTAGTGGCTCTTCCTCTTCCCCCACCCCTCTCCCAGTCGGCGTACCCCAAGGATCTGTCTTGGGTCCTCTCATTTTTTTTCTCTCTATGCTTATCTCCTCCCATGGCTTTCATTACCATCTGTATGCTGATGACTCCCAGATCTAACTCTCTACGCCAATCCAGACCCGGATCTCCACCTGCCTTTCTGACATTGCTGCCTGGATGTCCCACCGCCGCTTGAAATTGAACATGGCCAAGACTGAACTTCTTATCTTTCCCCCAACACCTCCTCTCCCCTTACTCCTTTCTCAGTCTCTGTGGACGGCTCTGTACTCCTTCCCGTTTCCTCAGCCCGAAATCTGGGGATTGTCTTTGACTCCTCCTTCTCCACACATATCCATCTTGTAGCTAAGACCTGCCGCTTCTTTCTCTATAACATTAGCAAAATCCGCCCTTTCCTTTCTGAACAAACTACTAAAACGCTTATCCACTCCTTAATCACCTCCCGTCTTGACCACTGTAACCTACTCCTTGCTGGTGTCCCTTTGAGTCATCTCTCTCCCCTTCAGTCTGTTCAACACTCCGCTGCACGGCTAATCTTCCGCCAGCCTCGTCATACCCATATTACGCCTCTTCTCAAGTCACTTCACTGGCTCCCTTTCTGTCTCCGCATCCAATTCAAACTTCTCCTGCTGACCTATAAATGCATTTACTCTGCAGCTCCTCAGTACCTTTCTTCTCTTATCTCTCCTTACAAACCCTCCTGGGAACTCTGCTCCTCTAACCAACTGCTTCTATCTTTGCCCTCCACTCCTACTGATAATTCCAGAGTTCGTTCCTTCCACCTTGCTGCACCTTACGCCTGGAACAAACTACCCGTGTCTGTACTCCAGGAACATTCGCTAACCCTCTTCAAATCCAGGCTCACCTCTTCGCTGCTGCCTTTGGATCCTGATTCACCCGATCTCCTTCTCCTTCCCCCTGGTTACACCTTCTGTGTTTGTCTTAATTAGATTGTAAGCTCTGATGAGCAGGGACCGTCTCTTACATGTTTCTGTACAGCGCTGTGTATGACTGGTAGCGCTTTATAAATGCTCAGTAGTAGTTTCCAGGTCATAACCATAAATCCATGATTCATCACCAGTAATAATCTTTTTGATAAAATCTGAGTCATTTTCAATGCATTCCAACCACGGCCGTAACAAGCATATAATTGTGCCCTGTGCTATTTACAATTCTGGCACACCTCTGCCCCCACCCGATCCTCCCCCCCCCGCCGTCCCCCCGCGCCACCCCCGCCCCCCCCTGCCGCCCCCGCCCCCCCCCCCGCCGCCCCTGCCCCCCCCCCCGCCGCCCCTGCCCCCCCCCATGCCCCCACCGCCCCCCGCCCCCCTGATACTGGGTCAGACCAAGTTGCCCCAGTCAAAGTCATGGAACAAAATTGACACTCCCCACACAGAGAATGACCTGTAGAGCCCACTGCTTTAAGATAAATGCTATTATTTATAAAAAATGTTCTACAAAACCATTTTTTGAACCTTTGCTGATTAAAAGGGATATTGCAGTCGTGTGTGGGTGATTAATGGTTCTCCCCTCCCTCGGCATTATCCAACAAAACGTTTCAAATTCTAAAGGACACCATTGGTGATTACTTTATTTTCATTCACGGACCGATGACTGGCATACACTTTTGTTGAGTAGATCATAGTTAAGTAACTTCTGTATGAATAGGACACCTTCAGTTATGATCTCAATATTTATTTCTAGCTGTTGTATACATCCTGAAGATTGTGATGGTACAGTAATACTGATAAATGGACACTCCCTGAGGCAGCCACAATGGCGAAACGGGACCCATTAGAGTGAAGTCTAAAGGATGGCTGAAATGCTACAGTGTTGGGAGCGAATGGCTCCCGATCAATAAGATAAGAACCTTTATGTTTTCAACACGATAGTTAATGATTTAATGACTCTTTGTTAAAGAACAAAAAAAATTAAAAAAAAGATAAAAATACATTCATTATATAATGTACGTGCATTGAGACTGAATGTTCCATTGGTACTGGTGAAAGGTTTTGTTTATTTTTTATGACCAATGATGTAGTACTGCAAAGGTCAGTGCATACTGGCAAGAGTACTGAGGTCTTTTTTCTTTTTAGAGTATGTTGGTATTGATATGAAGGTGGGAGAGTGTAGTCATAATGAGTAAATAAGACTAATAATACCACATGATTTAGAAAGGGTACTTTTTTTTTTTGTGGAGGCTTTTCCCTTTCTGGGGTTTCTAAGGTGGTATTGAAAATGTAAAAGACATGCACGCCTGGAACAACCTTATTTTCATATGGCCAAATGTGTGTGCACAGATGCCTTCAGGCTGCAAGAAACCCATTTATCAGCTATCTCCAACAAGGTGCGTTCTCTGGCTTCTGATACACAGTAGTCTCAACTCAAAATAAACCGGTAGGCTGGCTAGCCTTCAGACCAGCTTCTCAGTGCTACAATTTGAGCCAGAGCTAGGGTTGCCAACTTGCTCCAGATGCACCTGACAGGCTTGCTCCAGTTCTGGGTTTACTCCATTGTATGCAGTCACTTGTAGTTTTCCTTTTCTTATGGTGTACAATGGAGAAATCAGAACTACATATCCCTGCATGCAATGAGGCAAACCCAGGACTGGATCAAACCTGTCAGGTGCATCTGGAGCCAGTTGGCAACCCTAGCTAGAGCTCAGTTTTGTAATCATTTCATCAAACATACCAATCACATTTGTGCAAAAACCTCTACATGGGCTTTAAGTGCTTACTATGGTTGGGATATCAGTATTCCATTCGCACAATTTTTTCCAAACACAGCTCCAAGTGGCACAGTTCCAGGAGTTAACTCTTTTGTATTTTTAGAGTCAGAAAGACAGTATTTAAAACAATAAAAGTCTCACAGTTTCCTGCCACCAGCCAATAGCACTTTCAGTTCCTGAAAAGCACAGTGTAGAACTACAACATCCACAGACTTCTTCCCTTTGGGCTGGTAATGAACTGGCTACTTCTACTCCAGTCCTCAGATTCCAGGTAACCCAGCAAGCTCAAGACCTTCATATTGCTTCTGCACAGGGAGAGTCAGTTCCCATCCCCCCTCTGTCCCTCCCTCCCTCCCTCCATCCATCCATCCATCCATCTGGGGGTTTATTCTCTGTAGGGAAGGGCAGCAGTTAACAAGGTAAGTCTCCTGCATAACAGTGCAGCAATCAAAGAGTAGGTTTCTAAACAGTCCCTGGGTTTTATCTCCTGTAGAGCAGTGCAGCAGTAAGGCAAATTCCTAAACAGCTCTTAAGTTCACAGTGTCTTTTTACCTGGTCATCAGACAACACCCAAGTCGTTTGACTAAAGAGCAGTCCATAGGCTCATAACCTTGAGGTGGAGTTTGTTCCATGTCCACCTGCTGTTCCTCACTTCAGATGCTCTCCACCCATCGGTACCTCTGTCCTAGCTATCTCAAAGCTGGTGAGCTCATTTGAATCACCTGGGACTTTATCAGTGGCAGGGACCTTCCTCTCACTTACCCAAGGGATTCTGGGATTTGTAGTGTGGCTTATGTTCCTAACCCTTCCACACTACCTATGGACTAATTACATGATTTAACTCTACTTTTACCAACGGGTAGAGTTACTAGCGTGCACAGCCATGTTAGCATATGACAATGCCATTAGCTTGTATTATTAATAACTATGCCCAAGTGTATAAAGTAGCACTGGTGTAAAATAACTCAAATTAAGGATGTCAGTGCATGCTAGTAACTCTAGCTGCTAGTTTTTCAGAACCATCCTAATAGGTGGATGTCTGTAAGTTATCCCCCAAATCAGACTCTGCATTACAATTTTCACTAGGACAGATGCAATCAGATGAAATTTAAGCATTTTAGCATATGTTACAAGCAATTCCAAAATAGTAAAAGTTAACTGAAAACAACTAGCTTCGCAACTGGCAATTTGTTTTTGGTATGAATAGAGGAAGAGAACCAAAAGAAAAATGCAGTTGTTCATTTCTTTTCTGTGAAACTATAGCTGATTTAGTATGTGAAATGTCAGGCGTGTGTAAAACGCAACATCTAATTAACTGCTTAAAGACAGACTAATTGGCATGTTGCCAAGAATGATGGGTGTGTTCCTAGTGAAGCAGAATTAATCGATTACAAATATATCATCCCATGAAATGATGCTATGAAAATGAGAAATTGCAAGTGTCTCAGGAGAAAGACAGTCATAATGATGGTTTTACTCTTCGGGTTCAGCTATAGTTGAGAGTTAATGGTGATTGTTCGGATTGTGTCATGGTTCAGATTCAAGCCAGCTAACCGAGAGAGCTGGCTCCACTTTCAGATCTTTAGGGTAGTCAGTGTTGGGCAATGTATTCTTTCCCCGGACAGCATCATAGCTACTTAAAAAAAAATCAATGTCCTTCCAGTTCCCTCCTTCTCCTGGCCTTCCCTCCCAGTTCCCAGGCCAGCTTTAGGCGTAGGTAACCCAGGCCCTGTCACTGGCAACAAACTTTCAAAGGCGCTGGAACGCCAGTGTCATGCTGTTATCCAGTCCTACAACTGAGGTATTGCGTCTCCTGTAGATTAGTGTTGGCCCTACAGTAGCAGAAACCTCAGCCAGAAAATTCAGCAAGGGGCCTCTCATACGGACCTAATCATTACCATGGCTTAAGTGCTGAGTACTATCCTAAAATGCAATTGTGCTCATTCATGAGGAATCACATCTACAAGCTCATGGGTACATGAGCACGGCTTGCAAAAGTCACATTAATGCTGCCAGTGAGCAAAAGTAAACTGCAATGCAAGAGTTGCAATTAATCTCAGACTGAGCATCACACGCTGACATGTACCCTACTCAACCCTGCCCTTCTTGTGAATGTTTAAAAGGGCCAGAAGCCCCACGGTTGCACCATCCTTCAAAGTACAGCAGTGTCCGCCTATGTGGCACATTCATGATTAAAATACCACCAAAATAGGCATGCACATTTTAAACTAAAAGTACGCACCCCCTCATAAAATTAGCCCCTTAGAGGGTAATTTTTATAGCCAGTCCTGCATACATGTAGTCACATACACATATAAATGGCCTCTTGAAAAATACTGACCAGAATAAACGTATGTGCAACGGCATGGTGGTGTGTACTTTGCTGGTAGGTGTAGCTGGGGTGTGGCTTGGACAGAGGGTGAGTGGAGTTTGCATGTGCAAGCGTAGATTATAAAATACCTTAATCTGTGTTCATAAATATATAAAGTATATATGTTCTTTTACACTTTCTCTCAAGCAGATGGAAGTGATCGTACCTATATTCAAGGGGCATAATCTGCCACATACACTACTGCTTTATCAAGAGCGCTATCCATAGCATTTTGTTTTAAAAGTATCCTCCACACGTCCTACATAGATGCAAGCTCCACAGGTCTTTTTTTTAATCTCCGGGCTTTGAAAGTAATCAGAGCAAAAATACTGCATGTTTTATTTTGATTTTTGACACAGGAAAAGTACCCACAGAGATCTGCCCCAGCTTTTCCTCATGTTGTTTTACAGACAAAAAATTGTGCATAGTTTTCAAAACCCAAACTAGGCATACTGTTGCTTTCCTTACCCTAACCTTATCCCTGGCAATAACACACATCCTTACCTACACTGAGGACATGCAATTAAAAGACTGCAAAAAATCTGTGGGTGAACCACTGTATATCGACTAAAATGGCTTTCATTGTTGTCTCATTCATGACTAAATTAAAAAGAGGATAAATCCGTCTGCGATAATTTTACTTTCGTTTTGAAGACACTCTCTTAGTCCACACCAGAACGTTCAGTCTTATCAGTCCCCAGAGCTTCCTTTAGGAGTGATAGATTTTCCATTTCCCAGTGAGCGGAGGAATGAAAGAGAGGTAAACTTTGCATAATTGCGTCCTGCAGTGACAGCGTTATCTCCATAAAAATATGATTTGATTCCCCGGAATAAAAGGCTGCTCTTAGATATTTTTCTCCCCTGCCGGCAGAGAAATTGCATCAGATAAACTTCCCTGGCAAAGTCCCATCCTTCTAAGCAGACCTGCAGCCTAGTTCCTCACAGAATATGCATTGGAGATGATTATTAAGAAGAAATATCATCATTCAAGACAGGGAAAATAATACCACTATCCAAACACAGCTAAGTATACTGTACCCCATTCTATCTGGAATCCCTATGCTTCGGGATACGTTTCATTGGATGAACTTTGAAATGTTTTAGTATATTAACTTTAGACCTAACGTTAATATACTGCTGAGCCTATTCAGAGCATTTTTACCAATAGTCTGATTGTTTATATGATTTTAATCCTTTGTTGTTGCACATTTGCCCCTGACGCAGGTATTCACCACTGAAACATAGCCATGTCAATTTTATTCTCCCACTTCTTTCTTATCTGATTAAATACTAATCAGTTCAGCTCTGGACTGAAGCACAATTAGATTTTGGGGTTGATATTCAATAAGACAATGAGTAGGTCATTTTATAATAGGGCACTGATGTGCGAAAGCCATGGAAGCACTGATTTGTAGGTGCCCGCGTCTTTATAAAATGCTAATACAACTCCAGAAGAAATTGCAGCTAGATTGAAGCCGCGTACATTTCTATCTGCCTGGCGTAACTGTTGGTGCGTAAAGTTTGTGTATAAATCATAGCACTGTCCAAACTCTTTCCAAAAATGCCTTCTCTAAAGTTGAATGCAAGTATGTACCTAATTGCATGAGAATGTTTTCCCATGTAACTAAAGTTACTCCGCGATGCGGAATGAATTTTTGCTCTTGCTTCCTGATGTTTTGCAGCTGGGGGCTATATTTAGCCATACAAAATGAATACATCACACACACACAAGAAATGCCAGGAAATTGGGAAACACACATTTCAAAGGAGCATGAACCAAAGATTCTGGTGGCTGTGAAAAAGGGGCAGCAAATGGATGGAGACAGTGACTTACAGTTAATGCATGGTACTGTCAGAGCAGGGCCCTGTGCTGAAAATCTGTTAATGGCACCTGTAGAAGTGTAAGAAACTGTGTCACGTTCTCTATAATACAATTAATGTGGTAAAGACATTTCCTCTGCATTAACTGCATGGTAAGATGTTGGGAACACAGAGGTTGAACAGTTAAGATGTCCTCAGTTTAGCAATAAATGCACAGTAACTGCAAAATCTTATTGCACTTTAGAAAATAGGTCCCCAGTGTGCTATTGCCAAGAAACATGTACTATCTGGCAGCAACGTACATTATTTTAAAATAGTGGGACATGTTTACTAAACCGTAGTAGCCTGGAGCGCAGGAACAAAGCACACCCTGGCCCCATTGTAGATAGGAGTGCAAAACAGGAGAGAGGTGAAAGAATGAAACAACCCACCAAATTGAACTGAATATTAATCATAAGTTTTGATGCCCTTTCTGTTGGTCCACCTAGGTACCCAAGTTGCATGTCTACAGGAGAGTTTAGGGAAGATCTGTGGTGGAGAGTGGGTGGCACTTCAGACCATGAAAAATACCATAAGAATGGACGCAGACAACGTCAGCCTCTGACCCAGGCACTAATTGCACTCACCATACCGGCACTCTGCAAACATGTGGTACAGGTGTGATTCCCATACAGTTAACATCCCGAGGCCATCCTACACATCCTATACAATCATGGCCGGCCCTGTCAGTAGGCAAACCAGGCAGTCACCTAGGGCATTGTCATCTGAGTGTCAGCAAAGTGCAGCAGCTATGGCAGCAAAACAATAGATCCTGATAGCCATAAATCTAGAACCGTCAGCATAGGATTGTCCTTGCTGGGAGGGCAGGCACACGTATACATACAAAGCAACACTAGCTTGAAATTCTGATGTTCAAGTATGCATATGCACTGGATAGTTGCTGGAGGGTTGCTGCTGTGATGAGCTAGGGAAGGGGTATAAGGCTGGAGCTTCACCTAGGGCACCCAATACCCCTGCACCAGCCCCACATACAACAGAGGTGAGGCTGCACCCATGGACTCAGCTGCCATGCCATCATCTGCAGCAGGGTGATTCAGGGTGAGAGGGTTTCATACTCCAGTGCCCACATGCTAGGCAAGGCATACTGCCTTCAGTAGAAGAGGACCCCCTGCTTACATGGATGCAGCATTTCTGTCCTAACACCCACAGATACCGGTGCAGCACAGACTCTATCCATGGGTTTGTTACACTAATTGCATGCCCTACTCCCTTGTTCTTTGACTCCTATCTCTGTGCTGTGCCGCTGGGTGCACATATTCCCCAGTCAGCCTTCTCCATCCTTCACTGGCTACTTGCACTATGATCTGTTGGTGACCGTGTATTATTGCCTGTTCTTTCTGCTGGGATGTGTTGGGCTGCGTCCACCCATATCATTACTCTTGCTTCTCTCTTAGATATTCTATGGTATGGAATGGTATGCTATGGATTCCATTTGCATTGGTGCAGTCTTGTACTGCAGCTATCTCCTGGGGGTCCCATATGCAGCCCCCTCTGGTTCCATGACATGTTGCAGCTACCTGTCTCATCCTGTAGGCATCTGCAGGATGCTCTGAACCCATCACACACCACAGAGCTAGGGTCACAGTGACATACCCGTGTCTAGGGGGGTTGCATGGGTGTTAGCCTGCAAGCATGGGGATCAGGTAGCATGCAGTTAGTGCACTACTACTGCATGTGTGACATGTCTAGGGTGTCATTACTTCCCTATCACGGCCTCATCCCCTGCTAACCGAGTGTTAGTCGCGTACCACTTACAGCACTCTAGTAAACATGCCTCGATGTGTACTATTCCTGAAATGAAATGAAGTAAAACAAAAATGAAATACACAAATTGGACCCAAAGCTAGATTGAAAGAAATCATACAAATGAAACAAAAACTAGGTGACCATAAATACCCTTAATGCATGATTTGAGACTGACCATCATACAGTGTATGGGGCAATTTCCAAAACTGTCTGCAGCTAGTTTTTCTGTCTTTGAAAATGAGCTAACGTAACATATATCTGTTAAATGCATCCATGTACTTGAACCGGATACTTGGAGAGACTTATTCAGATAAATGCACTGCTGATTATATAGAAACATAGAAACATAGAAATATGACGACAGAAAAAGACCACATGGCCTATCTAGTCTGTCCTTCCATAACAACTACAACAGTCCACTTTTTGCCTTTAGAGATCCTCTGTGTTGGTCCCATGCTTTCTTGAATTCAGTTACTGTCCTCATCTCTACCACCTCCACTGGGAGACTATTCCACGGATCCACTACTCTTTCCGTAAAGAAATATTTCCGCATATCACTCCTGAATCTATCTCCATTCACCCTCATCCCATGTCCCCTCGTAGCAGAACTTGCTTTCAATTGAAAGAGGCTCTCTCCCTGAACATTTATGCCACGGAGGTATTTAAACATCTCAATCATATCACCTCTATCCCGCCTTTCCTCTAAGGTGTACATATTAAGATCCTTAAGTCTGTCCTCATATGCTTTATAATGAAGCCCATTAATCATTTTGGTAGCAACCCTCTGCACCGACTCCATCCTGTTCACATCCTAGAATGGTTATCAAGAACTTTTAAACCATCTTTTGTGTGGACCGATGGGTCTGACTAACAGATATTCTGCTGTGGCCTGAGGAAGCCTGTGAACCTGCCTCTTTTTTTTGTCTAAATTTGATGAGGAAAGACTATTCCCTTATTAGTTGCCTTAGTACTGCTTAGCATTATATCTGATTTTAAATGCAGAAATGTTGCCAAATTTGCAATATATCATCCTGTTATGATAGTTCTACAGGGGTTCACAAGCTAGTATTTACACTATGAAATACTAAATCTGCCACGAAAATTCATTGAATATAATGGGATATGTGACAAAATGGCCAGCACGGCAACTTATGTTTCTTCTGTAGCTCATATTGTAGTAAATATAAATCTTTAGCTTCTATTGCTCTTGCTCGCTGTGATCTTCAGTGGAATATAAAAGAATGATAGTTCCTCGGGCTAAGAAAGTTTTCCCAACTGACAAATTCTAGTAAGTTAGTTTGTGAAAAACCTATACAGTTGATCATCTCCTGAGGACAGGTTTCTCATGTTCTCTTGAAGTCCAGTGAAACCACATGAATTATATCCAACCAATGCTGCTAATCCAACCAATGCTGCTAATCTTCTTGGTTTATGTTGAAGATGTCCAGCATAGATGCCATCTCTCTACTGTATATACTCCCCTTTTCTTATGATAATCTTTTCAAGCTCTTACCCCCAGTCTCACGAATTTCCATTACAGATTAACTTTCTTTCCTTGATAGTCACAATGGGATTTCATGGGTGGGGAATTCAGATATCACATGGTAGCTGAAACCTTTCAAGAAGATATGGGGAAATAAAAGCAGCCCATTCCACCAGGTTGCTCCAAATTATTCTATTGCCCTCTCTGAAATATCCTCCTCTGCTCTCCATTATGCTGAGACTCTCTTGGTCTGCCTACATTCCCTCCCCCCCCCCCCCAACCTATTTTCTCCTTCTCTACTGCCCTCCTACTCTCAGCTCTGCCCTATGGGATTCTTTTCTCTTGACCCTCACAGAGGCATCTATCTACTCTCCCCATCTCTATGTCTTAGGTGACTTTAATATTCATTTTGATACTCCCCGTAGGGCCCCTAGACAGATCACTCCTGTAGCATCTTCTCTCCCCAATCTTTGTTTGCCACACCCCATGACCTATTCCCCCTCCCTTCTGAACTCTACAGCCATTTGGATATGGAAACTCACTCCTGAGGCTCCAGCAACTTTTCTTCTTCTGATGCAGTTCTTCCTGCTGACTTCTATTCATGTCCACTTGTGGCACTCTCAGCTTCATCTAGATCAAGTAGCTCCCCTCAGTCTTAAATGGTTCTTTACAAAGCACCATTGCTCCTGGTACTATTCTGGACTATACACACACCATACCCACTTGTTCCATGCTGAGCGCCCCTGGTGCAAACAACATACTGCTGATTCCCTATCTGCTTTTTGACACTATCATCATCTCTACAAGGCCATGATAATTTCTGCAAAAAAGGATTCTTACTTTAATCTTATCAGTTCCTCTTCTAACCATCCAAGGGCCCTTTACTCTTTCTCTCCCAGTTAGCAACCCCCCCCCCCCCGTGTCCTGCATCTCCCCCATTTCCTTGCCAACCACAGATCAATTCCTTCAAGCCTTCCTTAATAAAACCAGTCGACTTCGCTCAGCATTCCCACCCGCCCCACCTTCCAAGGTCTCAATCTCTGAGACCACGGGTCCCCCATCCCATCCTTCCTTGGCTCACATCTGGAGTACCTTCAACTCTATCTCATCTATTGCCCTTTCTGAACAAATCTCCTCTACCCATAAAACCACTTGCTCTCTTGACCCCATTCCATCCTCTTGGCTCCTAAATACCGTTCTTGCTCTTCTCCTCCCTGCACTATCCATTGTCAACACTAGTCTCTCCTCTGGCATCTTTCCCTCACCTGATCTCTCTGTGCTCAACACCTGTCTTTCTCATGTGGCCGACTGGCTCCATGTAAACCAGCTTGCACTTAATCCCAACAAAACCTCAGCCATCTGGCTAACCGGGCACACCTCCTCACTCACCACTGCACCCCTTCTTCTCAGCACTCCAATTCCTCTGGTCTCCTCCCTCCAATACCTTGGCATCATCCTAGACTCAGCTCTGACTTTTTATGACCACATCACTTCTATTGTTCGTAAGTCTCTTTGCTCACTGTGCCAGATCAGAGCTGTACACCTGCTCCTATCTTTCTCAGTCCTAAGTACACTGATGCTCTCTCTTGGGATCTCCCATCTGGACTACTGTAATGTTTATGAAGGACTTCCCAAACATCAGCTCCATAGGCTTAAATATATTCAGAATACTGCCATTCGCCTTCTCGCTCATACCTCCATTATGAACATGTCACCCCATTTCAGATGCACTTTGACTGACTCCCCATACAGTATCAGATTCATTTTAAGATTCCCACACTGGATCATAAAATTCTCCATACAGATATTCTCTCTTACCTTGCTTCCTTTATCATTCTTCACGCTCCACATCATTCCCTCCACTCCAATCACTTCCACCTCCCTTCCACCTCCCAAGCCAGATACAAAGCCACTCAACACTCTGCCTTCTGTTTCCTCAGCCCTCATCTTTGGAATACTCTCCTCTCTGACCTCCAACTGGAACTCTTCTATACTGCTTTCATATCTCAACTCAAAACCTTTCTGTTGGTTATAATATCCAGATCGCATGACATGCCGGGCCCCCTGCCGATGATATCTGTTCCTCCCTGGCCTCCTTCCCTCTCTTTTACCTAGTATGGCTGCATTTTTCTTTCCTATAGTTTTATGGAGTTTTCTTCTTTGCCTTTTAACCAATTTTTATTGTAAACTTCTCTGCTATATTTTTTGAAGGGCAGTATATCAAATTTTAATAAATATAAACATAAAGAGGAAAGTGCTGTGTGATGGCTGCAAGGTAGCACATCTCACTTGCTTGTGGTGGGCAGCTATGACCCAAATCTAATTTGCATGGCAGATGAACAGCAGAGCCTTCTGATAAAAGGAACAGAATGAGGTAGAACTCAAGAAGAATGTAAAAATAGAGGGCAGAAGGAAGCACACAGAGAAGATAGGACAGAGGAAGGGACAGAAAAGGACAGTAAAATTCAGAAAGAGAGAAGGTAGGATGAAATAAGAGAAATGGTTCTATGCAGGAAACAACATTTTTCTGTTGCTGTTTTCAGCTGCTAGGCTATAGTTTGTTGGCCTACAAAATGATTAAATTACATGATGGGATTTCCTGCTAGAGGAAGGGAGGTGATTCAAGGTGGGAATTCCTGTGGAAGTGATCCCTCCCCCCATCCAGCCCCTCTAAGAATGGCAGCTTACTGCAGGAAAGGAGATCCCATGATGTGTGGACAATGTACAGTTGATGCTGAGATTGTACAAAGGAGAAGAAAGATGTAATAGGAAGATATAGAAGAAAAGAACAAGAAAGTAGTAAAAAATGGAGAAAAGAAAAATAAATCAGAGAGGGAAAGAGGAAACGAGAGAATGTAAAACAAGAGGGACTAAAGTAGACTATATGATAGGATGGGGGTGCTGAGTAAGAGAAATTCCTGCATGAACGTTGGCATGTATATTTGTTGCCTATCTTTCTTAAAGTCATTTTATTGATTCATTTCCCAACAGAATATGTATACGTAAAGGAAAAAAAACAATGATCAATAACTTTATAAGGTATAGTTCGCATCAATAGTGTTCACTTTCATGAATAAAGGATTAACTTCTGTTATATGTTGCCCTCAATGTAAGGGGAACCAAAAATTACCTGGGACATCATAGAGGTCTGAACAAGCCCTTCACTGTGTTGGGCTCTAGGGCTAATTTTGATTTGTTGCTAGGTGCTAGCCAGTCAAGGGATGGAGGGATGGTGGCAGGAAGAATTTATGTTCAGTTGTGGCTGTACACTCTGGGTTGGATGGTTGGGTTTTGGGCTGTAGAGTAGGGGTTTATTGCAGCTTTGGCACGATCAGCCCTTGTATGTTCCAGCCTGAGATGGGAGCTACATTCATCTTTGTAGGTGGGGGTCTAGCAACATGCTAGCAATACTACTGGGGAGTTGGCAGGCTTTCATTTGGTCTTATCAGTAGGGCACTTACCTGAGCAACATGGCATTGCTGCAGGTTTCAGGTGGGTCTAGGAATGCTGATTTAATTGATTGGAGGCTAGGACATCACCATCTAGTTGGGGATAGTTTGGTAGATGACAGCCTGCTCTGTATTTATCTATTTATAAGGTTTTGTATACCATCTTTATAACACAAACTTATGAAATATGTAAATGTATCTATCCAATGCCAAAAAGGAGACCAGTCCTAGCACAACCACTGAAAGCTCTATATTTCATATATCTGTCCTCTTGGTACTAAAACCAATATCAACAACATATGGGAATCAGCAAGGTTTTCAACCCCTTTCTAAAATTCAATAAATCTGTTTCCTCTGTTAAATATATTGGCAGGGCATTGTGCCGGACCAGCCACACTGAAGGTTTTAGCCCTCCATGTTGTTCCATGGAGATATACTAATCCTGATATTTCCAACAAATTTCCCTGAGAGGAGCGAAGCACTGCCCCTGGATTTTCTGGGTGATAAGCACTACTTTGTTGTTCAGTAGGGATGTGCTTTCATTTTAAATGAATGCCGCAATCTCAGCAAAATAGGAAATGAAATGATGATATTGTCATCATTTCCTTTTTCCTGTCAATAGCTTGCGCTATTTTGTAATAATGCATGCTATTGCATAACAGCATGCATTCTTGCAAAAGAATACACACAATCAACATTATTCTACAACACCCCCCCCCCCCCCCCCCAAAAAAAAAAAAAAGAGTTTCCCGGATCCTTTACAATCTGGCTTTCGTCCTTTACACCAGTGTTTTTCAACCTTTTTTGTGCAAAGGCACACTTTTTTCATAAAAAAAATCACGAGGCACACCACCATTAGAAAATGTTAAAAAAATTTACCTCTGTGCCTATATATAAAGTAATTCTCTTGAATAGGAATCAAACACTCACACCAACCCCGCTCCCCTGCTGGTTCACACCAACCCCCCTCCCCTGCTGGTTCACTCACACCACCCCCCCCCTCCACTGCTGGTTCACTCACCCACCCCCCTGTCACTTACTCACCCCTCCTGCTGGGTCACTCACTCACTTACCCCCCCTCCCCTGCTGGTTCACTCACACCATCACCCCCCCTCCCCTGCTGGTTCACTCACACCATCGCCCCCCCCCCTTGCTGGTTCTCTCAAACACCCCCCCCCCCTCCACTTGTGTTTCACTCACACACCCCCCCCCCCTTGCTGGTTCACTCACACTCCCCCCCCCCCTTGCTGGTTCACTCACACACACACACACACACACCCTCTGCCCAAGCCGCTGCTTCTGCTTTGTACAGAGCAGCGGCTGCACTACACTTACATTGAAAAGTAAAGAGAAACTGTGTCAGGAGCCCTCCGGTCATCGCAGAGCCCGAGGAAGTGATGTCATGGGGGCAGGCTCCTCACAGGCTGTCTTTCCTTTTAAAATTAACTTTATTGCAGCTAAAGTTAATTTGAAAAGGAAAGACAGCCTGTGAGGAGCCCGCCCCCATGACATCACTTCCTCGGGCTCTGCATGATCGGAGGGCTCCTGACACAGTTTCTCTTTACTTTTCAATGTAAGTGTAGTGCAGCCGCTGCTCTGTACAAAGCAGAACCAGCGGCTGCACTGCTATAGGGAATCGCGATCGCGTTCGCGCCGCGGACTTCGGCACAAAAGCCGGTTTTTTGCTCTGGCCGCTCCCGATCTTGCAGCCAGAGCAAAAAACCGGCTTTTCAATGGCCGGTTTTACAACTGTGCCGGCAGCCGGCCTGGCCATGGAAAAACCGGCCAGGCCGGCTGAAAACCGTCCATTTGGCAACCCTAATTTGTGAGCCGAGGCCACATGTTACGGATGAAATTGGAATTTTTCCCACGGCACACCAGACAATATCTCACGGCACACTAGTGTGCCGCGGCACAGTGGTTGAAAAACGCTGCTTTACACTCTACTGAAATGGCTCTTGCCAAAGTCTCCAGTGACTTGTTCCTGGCAAAATCCAAGGACCTTTACTCTGTCCTTATCCTTCTTGACCTCTCTGCTGCTTTTGACACTGTTGACCACAACCTTCTCCTTGATACCCTGTCCTCGCTTGGTTTTAAGGGTCTGTACTATCCTGGTTCTCCTCCTATCTCTCCCATCGCTCTTTTAGTGTTAGTTCTGGTGGCTCCTCCTCTTCTGCTATCCTGCTCTCAGTTGGTGTACCCCAAGCATGTCTCTTGGGTCCACTCCTTATCTCTCTCTATACCCAGTCATCTCTTATCATGGCTTTCAGTACCATCTTTATGCCGATGACTCCCAGATCTACCTCTCTATGCCTGAAATCTCTCCGGCAATCAAGACCCGGATCATTGCCTGCCTCTCTGACATTGCTGATTGGATGTCTTACCGCCACTTGAAATTGAACATGGCCAAGACTGAGCTTCTTATCTTTCCCCCCAAAACCTCCTCTTCTCTTTCTCCTTTCTCAGTCTCTATGTATCCACTCTCTACTCCTTGTTTCCTCAGCTCGCAACTTTGGGGTTGTCTTTGACTCTGCTCTCTCCTTCTTCACACACATCCATCTGAAAGCTAAGACCTGCTGTTTCTTTCTGTATAACAAACAAAATCTGCCCGTTCCTTTCTGAACACGCTACTAAGATGCTTATCCACTCCTTAATCACCCCCCATCTTGACTACTGTAACCTCCTCCTTGCTGGTCTCCCTTTGAATCATCTCTCTCCCCTTCAATCTGTTCAACACTCTGCTGTGCAGCTAATCTTCTGCCAGCCTCGTCATGCCCATATTACCCCTCTTCTCATGTCACTTCATAGGCTTCCTATCCATTTCCACATCCAGTTCATACTTCTCCTGCTGACCTATAAATGCATTCACTGTGCAGCTCTTCACTACCTCTCTTCTCTTATCTCTCATTACACCCCCCTCCTTGGGAATTCCGCTCTTCTGGCAAACTGTTTCAATCTGTGCCCTTCTATTGCTAACTCCAGACGTTGCTCCTTTCACCTTATGCCTGGAACAAACTACCTGTGTCTGTACGCCAGGCACCTTCTCTGACCCTTTTCAAATCCAGATTGAAAACTCACCTATTCGCTGCTGCTTTTGGATCTTGACTTACCTGATATCCTTGTTTCTTCACCTCCCCCCCCCCTTGTTTTATCCCTGTCCACACCTTCTGTGTTGTCTGTCTTGACTAGATTGTAAGCTCTGATGAGCAGGGACTGTATCTTACATGTCTGTGCAGCACTGCATATGACTTGTAGCGCTATACAAATGCTTAGTAGTAGTAAATCAAACAAAACAAATATTTTTGGGCTTTACATACCTATTGTTCAGGATGACCAGGTTGTTTCAGTTATGTTGATGTTAACTTGTTGCTTGACAATTAATTGATGTATGAGTTGATATTTAACAATAAAGCTGCAGCCTTGTTTCATCATACTGTTGTATTTTGGTTTTCTTTGTGTAAAGGTGAAGGGTGTGGGTGAACGGCTATGTTAAGGTAAAGCTAGATGTTTCTATAAACACAATGTCATAACTCTAATCAGTAAAATTGCCTTTATACAGTGTCTTAAATGCACTTCCCTTTCTTTCTTCAGGCATGCAATAAAACACCAACACAGTTCTCTTAGGAAAACATGGATCTCAATCACAGATTTATTGTATGGATTTTGCAACACAGCCCATATTACAAACAGGTTTTTGTTTTCTGGGAACATTTACAAGAATAAATAAGATGGACTTGCCGTAGTTGTAAAAAAAAATTACACCAACCTAATGTACAGTCAAAAAATATATTTGATATTCATTGACTTAACATTATTTACCATCCTTTTTATAATCTAGAAAGAAAATAACACTGATTGGACAGTGTTAAAGGTGTTTTTTTTATTTTGATTTTTTATACTTTTGTATTTTTTGTATTGTTTTCTTTTTGCACGTGCTTTATCTATCAAACATTCAAACTGTACAAGTGAAGTTGATTGGTGAGGTCAAGGCTGAGGCAATGGCAATGAGAAAATTAGCTCTCAGGCTGCAAATTTACTCCCAAATGGTTTTCTATGGAGGCCAGAGACCATCAAGCTACACTAGGCTTTGGCCTGGCTCTGGCTCTGGCTCATTGCACGTTTATTAGTGGGTGAAAGCCAAGAACGAGTTTATGCAGAACAGATATTCAGTCCTTACAGCTTTGGCTGCAGGAGGGAATTTGATCTTGTACTACTGAGGCAATGGAGAACTAATATGAACAAGATTTTTAAGCTCAACCATTTGAAATATCCAAAAGTTATAATGAGAATTTAGTGAGTTGATGCACCAGCAGGAGACAACTATATTTGGCATTCTTGCTTTCATGCTGCATGTGAATTACATGTCCAGTCACTGACAGCATCATTAAGCTCTCAAGTGTCCCACATAAAAACCAAAGAGATGAAAACTAGAAGCTAAACAAGTTCTGACAACTGACACATAGAATCTAAAAATATTAATTGATATTGCCTATAAGAAAAGCTCTTTGAAAGAAAACACAGCACAAACTTTCAAAATCCAACACTATTTTCTATAGTCTGTAGTCTGAATTCTGGACCTGATGTGACACAAAACTATGGTGTGATCACCAGAAGTTCTGAAATGCAGTCTGGGACGCAAGCGGTGTGTACCAGCTTGTTTCAGACACTAATGTGGTCTTTTATTAAACTACTGTATGGTATTTGTTTGCTCCTAATGTGCATTTTCAATCAAAATCAATGTGTGTTAGGTTCCATCACAACATGGTAATTTTGGGGGATGTGGCTGACATGAACTTCACAGTTACCAGGCAGGCAAGCCCCTTAGCACACATTCAGGACATTGCCAATTACCAAGGGTGCACATAACTCCACTTATTGAGGTGGTATTAGGTGCTTCCACACTAATTGCAACATTGATAAAGTGTGATATGTTCCCCCATGCTAACTGCAATGTATTCTCCATGCCCACTTTTCGCCCATAACCCCCCCATTACCTACGCTAGAGCATGATCTGGAGTTAGTCTGGGAATTAGGGTGCAGTAACTGTCATGCCCACACACTAAGTTACTATACACAAAAATGCATGTTAACTGCTTAGCGCACTTTGGTAAAAGGGCCCCTAAATACACAATACTGTTCTTCAATTGTTCACTTAGACTCCTTTCCCACTGCAAGAAAACTCAGCCAACAATCCTTTGTCACCAGATACTCCGAGTTTTCTTATCAGCAGTGAAAGACTGTCTATAGTGTCGTAGGGCTTAGTGACTCAGACCCTTGCATAAATACGATTTGTATGCTGATATTAACGGACCATAGCTCACTGTCATTCAAGTTGACAAGCAGTGCGTCCATTGCAAAAATTCTGAAAATGCTCCTTTGTAAACACCCAAAAGCTCAACAAATTGACACTGCATTCCATGGATAACGAAGAAATCAGAGATGCGGCTGTCAGCTTATGATTCCTGCTAAAGGCTAGCAGCCTTTTGTGTCTATGCGGCCACAAGGTTCTGTCTGGCAAAAAATGAGAGAGATGTAGGAAGAGATTTAGAAGCTAAGTTTGAAGTGAATGAGCAGAGTAAGCGTATAGATGTGGGAGGCAACAAGAATGAAGTTAAGAGAAAGTGCATAAAAGGATGAGCATGTGACCCGGCCAAGAGGCATGAAATGCACCATGACGTGGAGTGGACAACTCTGGATGAATCCGAAACAGGAGTTTTTGCTGCCTATACCTCTGCCAATTGTAGATATGTTACTTGTTAACTCCCTAACATTTACTATGAATCATGAGCAAGTAGGTTAAATGAACAAAAGAGGCTTATATTAAGTGGGTGTATAGATAGCATCAATTCTCTCTCCCATTTTGGAAGATTCTGTCTGCTCCATGTGCTAACAAACTCTACCACACGTTTTCTGCCTGAAGTGACTCTACCTGTATTTCTCAAGTACTATAAAGTGGGCAGGGATCATATCTTAATGAAACTCACAATAAAGATCCATATGACAACATTAGAGAATGTGATTAACAGTAGAGAATGTGATTACAATTTATTTGTAATAAGGCCTTGACCTCTGTTAATATATGAGAAGTGGGAACCTCAAAACGCTGCAAATTTTTACTCTTCCTCAGGGTGAAAATGTTTTCAACTCTTCTACCATGGAATTCCAGATCATCCAATGTAAAAAACAATCAGAATATTACTTGTGCATTATTTCAGAATAGCAGAGCCTGAATAGCACCATGTAATTATGACCAATCATACACAGCATATACTATAGAATGTCTTACCACTTAATTAAACTTATTTCTTGCTTTCTTAAAGATGGTCTTTCAAGGATACAAGACCAGTGCAAGGGATTTTCCCACTCCAAGGTAGCTTCAAAATTTGGCACTTCCACCATCATCCAGACAGATATGGCCTCCAACCCTATTCCCTTTTCCCTATGTACACCTCCATCTACTTAAAGTTGTCAACAACCCTGATGAAAGATTGACTCTGCCCCAGTCCCTGATGCACCTCCCCCTTATGTCCCCTTTCCTGAACTGCTCATGGTTTTTCTTCGCTATCAGTGCAAACTGAAGAGTTCTCCTAGGAGCTAGGCCCTGTAATTTGCTACATGCTCAGTCTTCACGGTGGCCTTACCTTGTTTTGCTCATGTTTCTGTTTCAAGCAAGAAATTCCCATGGGATGGAGACTTGAGTAGCCCTGGATTTCAGTCCAACACACATGCATGGAGCGCTGTTGCTGGTGTTGTGTACTGACAGCAAAACTACTTTGAATATGGGGAGAGGCGAAAGGGATGCTAAATGTTTGGAAATAGGAGGAAAAAAATAGAAAGGGGTGTGGATAGAGTGGGATGAGACTGTAGGGGACACTCTGGAGTCACACAGATGGGCAGTTGCAGCCCACAGAGAGAGTAGGGACAGCAGCAATGGAGGCTCATGGGAACTTTCCACCCAGAGATGTAACATTTGCTGCCAAATAGGTCATATTGGCCCTGAATGGTAGATGAATTATATGAATGAGCTCATAAGAACAAAAGTATATCATCTGACACAAAATTTAAATCCCTTTCCCAGCTTTTAAACGTCTTGTTTTTATTATATCAACCACTGATAACAAATATCAGAAAGGCTACATAGCATCAGGTCACACTTTTGCACTCACTTTACAACATTCTTTGAATCAGTGAAAACGTTCAGCTCGATATTCCACCATGAGGTGAATGCATGATTTGAAACATCTAATCTGCCTGCTATTTGTGTGGCCTGATTGACCATCTGTCTTATGCCTTTAGGATAATTTTATAAGGAGACGCATAAAGTTATGCACCACCAATGTTTGTAAATCACATATTTTCAGTAACTTACCTGCATCGATGAGCCTTTACATACGTATTTTAGCCGGTCGCTCTTCCATAAAAACGCATATTATGTCAATGACACTTTCATGTGAGTGTGCACAGGGGTGGAACTTGGGCGGAACGGAAATCTGTGCACATATGTTATCAAATAATATAACTTACACGCATTTCTTAAAAATCTAGATGCAGATATTTGCATGGGCCTTAGGGTTGTGTAACTGATCATGCCTAGATTTGCTATGGGTATCTCACCTTTTATGCCTCTATTTTATAAAGTTAAGAACACAGATATTTCACGTTATAAAACAGGTGTGATAGATAAGCAGCAACCCATGCAATAACTATGTGTGACTTTGTAAAATTACCTTCCATATGGCTGAATAGTAACACCATACCTGAAATGTCCCAAATCCCTCCCCTTTTTGGATGGATAATTATGGCCATAAATCTATTTGCATAGCCAACATTATCCATTCAAGTGGTCCAGAGTTTGCTAAAAAAACTACTTTTTGTGGTCTGGCTCACCACCAACCACATATGTGTTTTTGAATATTGACCCATTTATATTTCACTGGTGAAGTCTTATTGCAGTTCAGCATTTCATTTTCATTGTCTCTAGATCACCAAAATGATCTAAAACCAAGGAGAGACTTTGGAAGAAATCACTATTACATCTGCTTCGGCATATACTAGGATCTGTGGTCTTGATATTCCACTGAGAAAACCATGGCTACAAACCCCAAAATGCATTAGCAGATGTTAAAACCTTGGATAAGATTTCACTATCTTTACTGAAGTTGTGAGACCACTTTAAAAAGTTGGGTGTAACCGTTTTCCCTTTTAATCAGATTCTTCTCATCAACTGTAATATAAAAAACATATGGAAATGCCTAAAAATTACATGTGAGGCCATATCTAGAATAGAATTGTCTGATCACAAAACTTTGGACATTCGTAGACAGCTTAGACAGGAGAATGATGGAACAGTTCATGAACATGTCTGGGGAACATTGTGATTAAGGTGAAAATGATCCCCCATCATTGCTATCACAGCAGGATAGGTAGTGTGGCATACTGGTTGTAACCACTATATAAGGGTTCTTTCCAATAACATTGACTTTCTACATTTGTTTCATGTTCTGCCAATTGTTGCATGAGATGGAAAGTCAACCATTGGGATGTTGGGATACTGCAGTCAAAAAGCTTTATAAAATACAGAAACTCACATTTTCTCTTTTTTTTTTTCTTGTTTCATGTACAAAAATCAAAATAAATATGTATGACATGGGAGTAAGCATTGGTGAGGGATCTGTTTCAGAAACCGTTTCAGATCCATCAATCTATTGGTAAGTCATTAAGGAGGTGCTGATGTTCCAACAGTAAAAAGCAACTAGTAGGGCATTTTCTTCTCCTCTTCCTTGTATGAAATGCCAGGATCCCACTAATGTTCAGTCTTCCTTCCTTCTTTAAAAAAGAAATATATATATATTTATATTTATATATATATCCTTGAGGCATTGGGATAGATTCTCTGTGCTCCACCATATTAAAAGGAATTCAAGTATTCCAGTGCAACCTCGTAAACAAATCTGTACTGATCCTGGAAAAAGAATGAAAGAGAAGAAACAACAGATTATTGAAGAGAACTATTGTACTGATATAAAATATTTATAAAATGGTGCAATTGAGGGTCTAGTTGGGTAATATATAGTCTGACTCCATCCTGATGTCTCCTGGCTCAGGTTAGACTCATGTTGGCACCTGATCTTTCTAAGGGCTTCATTGTTATTCTAGTTATGGTCAACTCTAAACCAAAGGATTTGTAACTAGATTAGAATGACATAGTACACAATGTGGAAGTTGGAAATGAAATGTGGAGACCACCATGTTTAGAATTCTGATGTGAGCATCAGCTATTCCCTATAGTGAGGTTCTCACTAAATGTAGGGTATAAGCCATCCTGAGGTCATTTTTTGCCTTTAATTAGTGTGTTGGGTTGACTTCAAAATATTAGTATTGGTATTTGATTTGAGTAATTCTTCGATTGAGAGCAGGCATTATTTGTAGTTTGTATTTGCTCTTGTACAGCTATTTCAGTGGTTCTGCTAAACATGGAACCATATCTAAAATACATATACACATGCAATGGGAGCGGCCATTTTATAAATCTGCACATGAGAAAAACAGGAAGAAGCAGCCCAGCAACGTAAACGTGGAAGTTTCAGCATTTCGCAAGTTTCAGAACTCACACGCGTATCCTATACAGTACATGTAGATGCCACTCGTGGGCTATGGAGGACTCTATCTTCAAATTGTTTCAATTTGGAGGGGACAATAAACATTTGGAGGATTAAGAGGGAAATCTTTCTTAACCCTTCCTGTAAAGGAATGGCCAAAGGGAGCACTTTTGAGTTACTACTTCTACTACTAATCATTTGTATAGCGCTACAAGGCAAATGCAGCACTATATAGAGGCATGCCCTCCTCATCAGAGCTCACCGTCTAATCAAGACAGACAACACAATAACTAGGGACTGAATATATCTAGGCCCTAGGGGAATGATAAGGAAGCACATACTGTAGGATGTGAACAGGAAACTAGTTACCTATTCACGTCATGGAGCAGGTTTCAATTTAGACATGGGTAATTTCAGACATATACGTTCATCCTTGATATGATATGGAAGACACATGTGCAGATTTTTGCCCCACCCGGGCTGCCCCCCCCCCCCAAAAAAAAAAATGCTCCCAGAACGCCTCCTGGAAAAAAATTTAGAGATGGGCATATCTGCAAAAACGTGTAAATTGCAGCATTTCCAAAATTGCATTTTACACGTGGATGCGGCCTGCACATTTTTCTGCTGCCACATCCGTGTTTAATATGTCATTAGGCTTCTAAAATAACCCCCGTAGCATCTGAATATCACCACTCTACTGAAAAAACATTTTGTTTTGCTCTTGGAATGCTCCTATTCCTACGGTGACAACATGGAGAAATTTGGGCCATTGAGGGGGAGGAAATTGTACAAATCTTTTTCTGTGTGTACAGCTCATTTTATACACAGAAAATGTTTTTTTACAAAACTGTGTGATCATATATGCATGTAAAAAGTTTTTGTTCCCACGCCAAATCCCACTCAGTTTAACTCGTATACATTTTGGCCATATGTTGACTTATTGAACCAAAATTTCTTTGATCTGAGGCTATGAAATTGATACAAACTATTTTTTATTTGCTAGTTCCATGCAAAGTCAATTAAGACCCTAGAGCAGCTTATAATAAAAAAACATGAAAAGCATTATAAACAAGGAAGCATGACGGCTCTCCTGGAAGGTTATCATCCTGCTATACAAATGGTACAGGTTTGAGACCAGGTAAAGTCATGATGGGGCTGGGGAAAAAACAATTTCTATGTTTCTATAAGCCTGGGTCTCAAAAGGGAAAAAAAGAACTACAGTAGTTGATATTGAAGGGCAGACTTTATAGGCCATTTGGGGTTTGATATTCAACTAGGCCGCTAAGCGCCATAGCCATTTAGCCCTGCCCGCCCACCCCCCCAAACCCCAGGTATTCACTTCCATGGCAACGGAAGTGAATATCCAGGTCTGACTGCACTGCCCAGAAGCCACAGAGATTGATATTGGATGCTGCATGGTTAGCCTCGGCACCTATAAGATAAGCAAGGGTTTTCTTCGCCTATCTTATAGGCGCTGAGTGCTAACCATGCAGCTTCCAATATCATTGCTGCATGGTTAGCACTGGTCCCTGTCTCCACTCCTCCCCGGAATGCCCTGATGTTAGTCGGCTAGCATCGGGGTGCCTAGGGGACTGACTTGGGGATATTTGACGGCACTACCTGTGTATGTGCTGTCGAATATCCGGTTATCAGGCATTTACATGGTTAACTGGCTGTTAACTGTGTAAATGTCTTTTGAATATCGGGCCCATGGTCTTTTTCTCCCATCATGTTTCTATCTTCCACAGTACATCAAGATACATAGACCCCCAGAACTCCATAACTACGCAGCATTGATCCACCCTAACCTAGCCCTGGAGTGGAGCAATAGTCTAGTGGTTACAGCAACAGTCTAGCACCTAAAAAATCTTGGTTTGATTCCCTATGGCCCTCCTTGTGACCTTGGGTAAATCATTTTACTTTCCATTGCCTCAGAAGAAAAGGCCTGGTAATCTACTTTGGATCACACCTTGCCAAGAAAACCCAGGGACTGCTAGGTCACCAGGAGTCAGTATTGACTTGACAGCACTTAAAAAAAATAAACCTGGCCCATCCTCCCTCTCCCAGGCGACAGCCTCCTCAAATATCCATGACTACAAGTTTCCTGAAGTGCAGATAGTTCCTCTCAGCGTTTACATGATCTGCAATTGATTCTATAAATCTTTTGCAAAACACTGGACACACC
This sequence comes from Ichthyophis bannanicus, assembly GCA_033557465.1. Classification (NCBI taxonomy): domain Eukaryota; kingdom Metazoa; phylum Chordata; class Amphibia; order Gymnophiona; family Ichthyophiidae; genus Ichthyophis; species Ichthyophis bannanicus. The sequence goes on along the minus strand of CM066049.1, from coordinate 77,437,353 downwards.
TAGGATCAGGGCCGGCCCGTCCATTGAGCAAGAATGTTTTTTGCACAGGGCCCCGCGTTTCAGGGGGCCCCGCGCAAAAAACATTCTTAAGCATCCCAAGTTAAAAAAAAAAAACAACAAACCGGCTGCTTCTGCCGCGGCAGCTTCAAGAGCTCTGCCGCGGCAGCTTCAAGAGCTCTGCCGCGGGGCCCCCCCCTGCCCGGCAGAGCCTCCGTGCATCTTCAGCTCTTCACGTCCAAAACGCGGGCTTCTTTCAGAGCCGCGAGAGTTTCTTTTCTCGCGGCTCTCTTAATCCCGCGGGGCTGATGGGATTTCCCATCACCCTCGGCGGGATTAACAGAGCCGCGAGAAAAGAAACTCTCGCGGCTCTGAAAAAAGCCCGCGTTTTGGACGTGAAGAGCTGAAGATGCACGGAGGCTCTGCCGGGCAGGGGGGGGCCCCGCGGCAGAGCTCTTGAAGCTGCCGCGGCAGAGCTCTTGAAGCTGCCGCGGCAGAAGCAGCCGGTTTGGGTTTTTTTTTTATTTTAATTTGGAATGATAGGGGGGGGGGGGTGGTTAGGACTGGTAATGGGCTATGGGAGGGGGGGAGGCAAAACTGTAAGTAGGCTTATGGGAGGGGGAGGCTAAAATGGAAGTGGGCAGATGGGGGGGGGTGGTGAGGACTGGTAATGGGCCAGGGGGGTGGGGTGGTTTAGGACTGGTAATGGGCCGGGGGGGGGGTGGTTAGGACTGGTAATGGGCCATGGGGGGAGGCTAAGACTGGAAGTGGGCTGATGGGGGGGGGGTTAGGACTGGTAATGGGCTATGGGGGGGGGGCTAAGTGGGCTGATGGGGGGGTTAGGACTGGTAATGGGCTATGGGGGGGCTAAGTGGGCTGATGGGGGGGTTTGGACTGGTAATGGGCTATGGGGAGGGGGCTAAGGCTGGACGTGGGGGGGTCGGACTGGAAATGGGCTGAGGGGGGGGTTAGGACTGGTAATTGACTATGGGGAGGGGGCTAAGGCTGGAAGTGGGGGGTAGGACTGGAAATGGGCTGATGGGGGGTTAGGACTGGTAATGGGCTATGGGGGGGCTAAGTGGGCTGATGGGGGGGGTGTTAGGACTGGTAATGGGCCGGGGGGGGTTAGGACTGGTAATGGGCCATGGGGGGGGGGATTTAGGACTGGTAATGGGCCATGGGGGGTGGACTCAAGGACTGGTAATGGGCCAAGGGGTGGGGAGGCTAGGACTGGTAATGGGCTGATGGGGGGGGAGGGTTAGGACTGGTAATGGGCCATGGGGGGGGAGGCTAAGACTGGAAGTGGGCTGATGGGGGGGGGTAGGACTGGTAATTGGCTATGGGGGGGGGCAAAGACTGGAAATAGGCTGAGGGGGGGGCTCGGACTGGAAATAGGGTGATGGGGGGTTAGGACTGGTAATGGGCTATGGGGGGCTAAGACTGGAAATGGGCTGATGGGGGGCTAGGACTGGAAATAGGGTGATGGGGGGGTTAGGACTGATAATGGGCTATGGGGGGCTAAGACTGGAAATGGGCTGATGGGGGGGTAGGACTGGTAATTGGCTATGGGAGGGGGGCTAAGACTGGAAATAGGCTGATGGGGGGCTAGGACTGGAAATAGGGTGATGGGGGGTTAGGACGTAATGGGCTGATGGGGGGTAAGGACTAGTAATGGGCTATGAGGAGGCTAGGACTGGAAATGGGCTGAGTGGAAGGAGGGCTTGAACTGCAAATAGCTGATGGGGACGGGGGCTTGGAATGGAAATGGGTTGTGAGGGGGAGGGAGCTAGGACTGGAAATGGGTGAGGGGGGGGCTAGGACAGGAAATGGGCTGATGGGCTAGAATAGGACTGGAAATTGGCTGTTGGGGGTGCTAAGATTGGAAATGGGCTGTGGTGGGGGTTTGGATTGAAATGGACTCATGAAGGGGCTAGAACTGGAAGTAGGCTCATGGGGGGCTTGGATTGGAAATGGGCTGAGTGGAGGGGAGCTAGGATTTGACATGGGCTGATGGTGGGGCTAGGAAAGGACTAGAAATGGGCTCATGGGGGGCTGGGATTGGAAATGAGCTGATGGAGGGACTTGGATGGGACTGCAAATAGATGGGGGAGCTAGGACTGGAAATGGGCTTATGGGGGGCTAGGACTGGAAATGGGCTGATGCGGGGACTAGAAGGGAGCGGATGCTGGGTGGGACTGGAACTAGAATGGAGCTGATGTTGGGGGAGGATTAGAATGGGATGGAGCTGGGAGAGTGAAATGGAGAGGGAAAAAATTTTGTGGGTGGGAGGGAAGACAAATCTACAATTGTCCGGATATTGGGAGAGTAGGTGGGGATTGAGGATGGAGGGGTAAAATTTGAGTGGATGAAATAGGAATGAGGAAAGAGCAAAAAGGAGAAAGATTAGTATGTTAAAGCAGATGTAGAGAGAGAATGGAAAAAAACTAGAAGAGAGAAGAAAAGACAAATGGACAGCAGACGATGAAGAATTAGCGGAAGACACGAAGAAACCAGAAGAAAGTGGCTGGAGCAATTGCAGCTGAAAAAAATGCACAAAAGGTAGAAAAATATCTCTTTATTTTGAATTTATTAATTGGAATATGTCAGCTCTGGGAAATGTGCATCATTAACGTCTGCGCTTTGTTTAGTACAAGAGCAAATTAATGTATAGTTTTATTTCTACAGTGTTGTACATTCCAAGTTTGGCTTTTGGGATTCCCAGTTTAATTATTGTCTTCCTGTTTCTAAATTGTGATTCCTTGTTTGGTGATGGTCTATGTTCTGCATGTGTAACTGAGCTGAGGTATTCTGTTTATGTAATTCCTATTTGACATTGCCACTTGTTCTCTTTCCCCAGTAGGTCATGTATTGTTGTTCTCTGAAATGTATTGGTTTAATATTTGCAGCGTTTCCTTTTGATAGTTAGGGTATGGTGCTTTATGAGTCCTGGTAGTGCTGTTAGGATACGGCGGGTTTGCTATGGGTTCTAAATGGGCAGTGTTTGTAGTAGTTCCTAATGTGCCTGGCGGTTGGTATTGGATTATAGTAATGTAGAAGTCTTTTAGTCTTTCTTTATTCATACACTCATTAAGAGGCATATTTACTAAAAGTTCGTGTATGGTAACATTATGCAAATAATTATGCAAATGAGGCCCCGCACCGAGTCTCCGCACATGGCCCCGCACCCCCCTTGGGCCGCCCCTGCCTAGGATGTGCAGTGTTCAACCATATCTGTGGAAAGCAAGGAACCTCCAACAGACCTTTCTGGGTTGAGCACAAAACCCTTTGCATTACATAGGTTTGAAGCAAGTTTGCCAGATACAATGTTTGACCAAATACCGAAAGATCAAGAATCGAGTCTTAAGGGTTTTTTTTCAGAATTTCTGGCAAACAATACAACTCCTTTAAAATAGGCATCGCATGATCATGTTTGCATTTCACTGAGATCACCAAAGCAGCACTGCAGTAATGTATGTGTGATGGTAGCAAAGCACGGGTAACTGTCAAAAGATCATTCCTATCGACCAAAGGACACAATTTGCATATTTGCCATAATGATGAGAATGTACCATGCACAACCCTTGACACTTGCCCATCCATGCTCAACTGATCATCTATTTGAACATCCAAAATTTAAATACATCACTTAGGTTCCAACTGCACCCTTCAAAATTTGATTTAATCATCAGCAATCGACCTCCTATACTACACTATGCCATTTTAGTCTTATTAGGATTTAGCCTCAGCAACCATATAGCAACCTCCTGCAAATCTCTGTTCAATAAAGCAACAACCTGTTGCTGATCCTGGCTTGACTCAGAAGGAACAATAAGAGTCACATCACATCTGCATGCAGGTGATATTCTATCCCTCATCTGTCAGTCAACCCAGACAATCCACGTGGAGAACAGCCCTCTCCATATATGCTCCCTCGCTATGGAATGACCTACCTCCAGACATACAAGCTATAAAAGACCTAACGGACTTTAGAAAAGCTATCAAGACCCACCTATTCATAGAATACTATGGTCACACACATTGACCATACAGTACACCATACAAGACTCTTGGACAGTTACAATGTCTCTAACAACCATGAAGCACCATAGACCAATCACATGAAAACTCTTACTCCTCTGCCTCACCCATACCCCATAAACATACTCTTACCCTTAATCAGATGTAATACTCTAAACAGTTCCAGCAAAGCACTCATGTATATAGTTTCGTTATACCCTATATAACCCCCAAGTTCATTATCAGGTCTATGTAAAAGTTGTTGTTGCTGTGATGTTCATTGCAAACTTCCCTGAATTAATAATAGGGCGTTATAGAAAATCTGTTAATAAATAAAAATAAATAAATGCGTGCCATGAAAATATTGAATAAAACTGGCGATAGCACAGATTCTGGGATAATCTCACAATCCAAAGATCTTGGACTTGCATACTGACCCTTCCCTAATACTACCTGAGTATGCTCCTCCAAAAAGGAGCCATGGCAGCATCTCTCCCTGCCCCACCCATGAGGAACAGCCTCATAGGGAGTTGTCAGATCATATGCAATTATCAGTCAATTCCGCGATCAGCATAATGTCTTAATGAGTCCAGCACTGCCAACATAACTGGTTTTGTGATATGATAGGAATGATAAGCTGATTGATTGGAAGACAAAATAAACTGATCCCTTTGCTGACAGAACACAACACATTCAATTATTTACTTAGAAATGGAAGTAAAGACACAGGATGGAAATGCTGTGCAACAGAAAAATCCTTGTCATCATCCTTGATAAGCACTCATAGGCAAGGGACCCGATTCAAAATACCTATTCACAGTGACAACTAGCCATTGCTGGAGATAGTGATTCCCTTTCCTTTCATAGCTCAGCAGTTGCACAAGATGCTGTATCTCTACTCTGTTCATCAACTTCAACACTTCCAGTGAACTGTGCCCTACTTGAACACATCTATTACCAATATCACCACTGCCACCATCACTAAGGAAATCCATTCCATTATCATCATCAAGGAAGCTATTCACTATTGATTTAACCTTTTGATCAAAAAACTTTGCAAACTCTTCACAAGCCCGAGATGACACCTGCTGGCAACTGCATCGGTGGTTTTGATTATCGATTTTCTAGTATCTTATATTATTATTACTTACATACTGCATCATTCCACACACCCAACGTGGTTCACAATAGAGTGTTTACAATAAAGTAAACATATAAAATACTCTAATCTTGTTAGAACAAAAAAGAAGGGAAAGGAAGCCTTACCAGTGTTTCCACCATGTTGGATTTGTTATTCCGCAATGTTTTCACCGTATGGAACACGTCAATGATATTCTGCTGTTGAATCATTTCACAAACACTGTAGATGGCACAGAAAGTCCCACTGCGACCGCCACCATTACTAGACATTTGCAATGATAAAGAGGGTCATAAGGTAGCGTCCTTCAAGAATCCTTTTAGCTTCTGTTTAGGGAAGCTGTGTCACTCAAACCTAAACACATTTGTTTGTTTATTTGACTCCTGCTAATTAGGAATGTGAATGGCGAAATATTTCTGTATGCTTTCCAGTTATTTTTGGACTATTTCCACAAGTTTGGGACTTATTTTGTTTGGTTTCACACATTTTGTTTAATAAAAATTGTTTAACATGTGTTAGAACATTTTAATGTGTGTGAATTGACTTAATGTGCATAAATTCATAAGTTCAATCAATTCATTTTTTTAAAGCGTGCTAAAAGATGGAATGTGCGCATTTCTACTGCTAAAAACGGCTTTAAATCTGCCTCACCAATGGGGCTGGTGCAAAGATATGAGATGTTCTTGACAAACCTCATTCCTAGCACCCCTTCTCCAGCCCCTGCTCCCGTTGCTGCCGCTGCCACCCTTCTCCGGGATGTACAGTGGTGATAAACTTTGAAAAGAGTACCTCAGCACCAGAGTTACCTCCCTCTCTGGTACTGTGATGCCTTTCAGTTTTCCACGCTTCCCTGATTCCACTTCCTGTTTGCATGGGAGAGAAAGCGTCAGTATCCACTTCCTCTCCCATGCATGAGGAAGCAGAAGTGGAGGGGCACGGAAGCATGAATGGCACAGCAGTGCCAAAGTTAACTCTGGCACGTCAATGCTATTTTTAAAGCATTGCCACCAATGCATGTCTCAATGAGGGGCGAAAATGGTGGCAATGGGTGTCCCCGAGAGCCAGAGCTCTGGGCAACCACCTAATCATAGCATCAACCCTGCATCAGGTACACCAATATCTGATAGCTATTAAGAGGAAGATTGGAATAAGAGAAGAAGGCAAACTGTTAAAAAGGGAGAGATCAATGACAAGGTCATTCATTTAAAGACTTACGAAGGAATCTCTCTCCGGGGGGTTGATAGGAAAGGAAGTAAATTTGCAACTCTGATACTGAGTGCAAAAAATTAACATTAGTGCAGCATAAATAGGACATATACAAGACAATTTTCATCCAAGCCTGCTCAGAATAGGTGTCCACATTTTGACAAACTAGGAGGCCAGAATTTTGGCTGAAAACTTCCCTAGGCAGCTAAATGTTGGCCAGACGGATTCAAAACTTCCAGTCTTGGCTAAAAAATAGACACTCATCTCCTTGCAAGCTGTGATGTCCTCTTTTCTGCTGCTGCATTTCAGAGTTGAAGACTAGAAGTTCTTGGCCAACAACCTGAGATTCTATGACTCATTCTTTATGTTTCGCTCAACTAGTACACGGCCCTTAATTATACCCCCTGTGGCTTAGTAAGGAAAGGGCTTCTGCTTTCACCTAGCAAATCCTGTTTTTAGATTTCTTTACCAGATCAGATAAAAATGAGGGGGTATTACTTAGAATTCAGCTAGTAGTGGGAGGACATTTTGTTTACTCAAAGTTTGGTGATAATGCGTGATGTGCAATGTGTGGATTAGGAAATAATCTTATGGTTTTAATTTGGGTTATTTTGTAAGTTTGGGTGGGTAAGCATAACTGTATGCATATTTGAAAGACTTCCTGGATATAATGATAAACAAATTCCCAGAAAGTTCCAGCCTACAAGATAAACCCAGAAAAATATAGCCTAAAAGGCTTGAAGAGCAGTAATACCAAAGGAAGGCATGTGAGTACAATAAATTGAAAATGAAATAACAAGATTTGCACATGTTATAAAGTTCTAATGCATTAAAAAGGTTAGTAAAATGAAAAATATCAGAACATCAGAGACAAAAAGGCCAAATGAACAAAAAAGAAACCAAAAGGTTCAACCGGTGCATAGTTCCATTTAGATACCAACCTGCTAACATATTTTTTTGCCAGCTGTGATTTATTTTCTACCATAATGAGATCTTTTTTCTAATCCAAGACAAATATAAGATCTACATATCAGATAAAGCATAGCTACTCACCTGTAACAGGTATTCTCCGGGAACAGCAGGAATTTAGTCTTCACATATGGGTATCATCGGCACCGTTGGAGCCTGCACGGGAACGATCCCCAGCGTCCAATAGGAAAGCTTTTGGGAGCATCCCACAGCGCCTGCATGCTGCCTTCCCGCCTTTCCCAACTGTCCCTCTCCAGTTGAGTTTAAAGCCGAGACAAAGAGAGAGGGAAACAGAGAAAAAGAGAGAGATAGAGAGATACAACTCCTAGGGGAGGTGGGTGGGCTGTGAAGACTATATTCCTGCTGTTCCCAGAGATCACCTGTTACAGGTGAGTAACTATGCTATCTCCAGGAACAAGCAGGAATGTAGTCTTCACATTCAGTCAGCTGCAGATGCCAGGGAGAAACCCCAGACGTTGTGTGCCCTTGTGAAAGGGCTCCACTTCCCCCCAAGGATCTCTGGCATCCTACCAGGGATGGTGGGTAGGAGTTGCTTAAGTATGGAACAGGTGTTGAAGAACAGCCTGACCATACAAGGCATCCCGGTGGGAGTCTATGTCTAAGCAGTAATGGGCTGTGAAAGTATGAACCGAGGCCCAAGTAGCTGCTCGACAGATGTCGTCGATAGACACAGAGTGAAGATGAGCCATAGAGGTTGCCATGGCTCTCACATTGTGAGCTGTGACATGGCCTTCAAGAGGAAGGTTCTTACTCTCATAGGCAAAAGAAATACACTGTGCAATCCAGCTGGACAGTGTTCTTTTGGAGACTGGAAGTCCCAAATGACCAGGATCAAAAGCAACAAAGAGTTGAGAGGACTTTCTATGTTGCTGTGTCCTTTGCAAGTAAAAGGCCAAAGCCCTTTTACAGTCCAAAGTATGAACATCCCTTTCTGCATTTGAGGCATGAGGCCTTGGGAAAAATACAGGAAGGTAAACCGCTTGGTTTAAATGAAAAGGTGATACCACCTTTGGCATAAAGTGTGGATGTCCTAAGGATTACCTTATCATGATGGAACCTTGTATAAGGAGGATCAGCCACCAATGCTTGCAATTCACTGATGCGATGTGCTGATGTGATTGCAATAAGAAAGATAACCTTCCAGGAAAGGAATTTCAAAGAGGTAGTAGCTAATGGTTCAAAAGGCGGCTTCATGAGCTGCCCAAGAACCAGATTTAAGTCCCATGCCACCGTTGGTGGCTTAATGTGAGGCTTAGTTAAAAGAAGGCCTCTCATAAATCTCGCTATGAGAGGATGAGAGGAAATAGGTTGACCATTTAGAGGCTTGAAAGAAGCTGCAATAGCACTCAAATGAACTCTCACTGAATTGCTCTTAAGCCCTGTATCAGACAAATGAAGGAGATACTCCAGTAATGATTCCAGAGGTATCGCAAGAGGGTCAAGACCCTTCTGCGAGCAGCATATGGTAAACTTTTTCCACTTGAAAGCATAAGAGCGTCTTGTGGAAGTTTTCCTGGAAGCATAAAGGATATCCTTTACCTGCTGAGAAAGGTTAAGACCATGAGGTTCTAGGCTTTCAGCAACCAGGCCCTGAGATGGAGAGACTGGGGATTTGGATGCCACAGCATCCCGTCCTCCTGAGAAAGGAGATCTGGAGCAGATCCTAACTCCAGAGGCAGAGCTGGTACCACATTTGCCGTGGCCAATGTGGAGCTATGAGAATCATATGACCTCTGTCTCTCTGAAGCTTGAACAGGGTTTTGGGAATTAGGGGAATGGGTGGAAAGGCATACAGGAAGTCCTGGCCCCAATGGAGGAGGAAAGCATCCCTGGCCTGACAACCCTGAGCCGAAATTCTGGAACAGAACTGGGGAAGTTTGGCATTCGGCGAACTTGCAAAGAGGTCTATGTCCGGGGTTCCCCAAATTTGAAAAATTTTGGCCACTTGGTCTATATGGAGAGACCATTTGTGTGGAAGCAGAACTCGACTGAGTCTGTCTGCCCAAGAGTTTTGAATGCCTGGAAGATACACCGCAAGGAGATGAATCTGATGCTCTCTGGCAAGGGCCCATAGTCGCAAAGCTTCGTTGCAGAGCGACAGAGAGCCTGTTCCGCCCTGCTTGTTCACATAGAATATGGCTACCTGATTGTCCGTTTGAACTAGGACTGTCTTGTAGCTGAGCTGGGTGTGAAATACTCGAAGAGCAAGGAAGATTGCTCTGAGTTCCAGGAGATTGATGTGTAGATAGGTCTCCTGTGGAGTCCAGGTACCCTGGGTAGAGAGGCCTTACAGGTGAGTTCCCCAACCCACCTGTGAGGCATCTGTTGTCAGAGTGGCTTGGGGTGGGGGTTGTTGGAAAGGGGACCCCACCAAAAGGTTTTGGGGTCACTGCCACCATTGGAGGGACAAAATAAGATGATCTGAGTTTGTTATTTTGTCTGATAGGCAACCTGATGCCTGAGTCCATTGAGTGGATAAAGTCCACTGGGCTGCCCTCATATGGAGGTGAGCATAAGGAACCACATGCACGGTGGATGCCATGTGGCCTAGCAACTGTAACATTTCCCGAGCAGTGAGGTGAGGCTTTAGCACTGCTTGGGAAGCTAACTGCACAATGCGAAGGCAGTGGAAGATATGCCCTTGTCTGTCTGGTATCCAACAGAGCTCCTATAAACCCGAGAGACCGAGTGGGAGCAAGGTTGGATTTTGGGAGGTTTATGAAAAGTCCCAAATACTGAAGGATGCGCATTGTGCGAGAGAGAGAAATCCTGGCCTCTGCCTCTGAAGGGGCTCGAATGAGCCAGTCATCTAAGTAAGGGAAGACGAATATTCCCAGGGTGTGAAGAAATGCTGCCACCACAGCCATGCATTTTGTGAACACCCTTGGTGCTGAGGCCAGGCCAAAAGGAAGAACCCTGTATTGGTAGTACTTCCCTTGAAATAGAAAGCGAAGGAACTTTTGATGAGCTGGATGGATGAGAACATGAGTGTACGCATCCTTGAGATCTAGAGAACAAAGCCAATCCTGACTCTGAAGGTATGGCAGCAGAGTTCCTAGAGAAATAATTTTGAACTTCTCTTTGAACAGGAATTTGTTGAATTCTTTGAGGTCCAAAATGGGTCTGTCCCCCCCTGTTTTCGTTGGAATAAGGAAATAGGGGGAGTAGAACCCTGTACCCTGTTGGAGAATGGGTACCTCTTCTATTGCCCCCTGGGCAAGAAGCAAAGTGACCTCTTGACCTAACTGGGCGTTGAGAGAGGTCTGAGAATTGAACTGTCTTATCATTGTAGGAGGGGGCATGCTGAGGAAATGAAGCTTGTACCCCTCTCTTACAATGGACAGAGTCCAATTTTCTGCTGTTATCTGCCCCCATCTGGGGGCAAAATGACATAACCTTCCTGGAATGGTGGAAGGCTCTAGGCTGTTCAGGGCCAGGAAGGCAAAGTTCTCTAGATAGGAGTCAAAGCCCCTGTGGAGGCTGAGTCTGCTGAGCTGGTTGAGGCTTAGCTGCTTTTGTTTTTCTTTGCCTAGGTTGTTGCTGCTGTCCCTTTTTGGCAGATTGACCTAAACGATGCCCCTGCTGGGTATAGGAGGCGTAAAACTTCTTCTTACTGAAAAATGGTTTCTTGTAGGATTTTTTCCTTGCGGGATCAGCTGTAGATTTAGACAATCTATCCAAGGTGATATTGTCAGCATCTATCTCCTTAGCTTTTTCCTGCCAATTCTTGCCAAAGAGATTCTTTCCTGTGCAAGGAATATTCCCCAGTTTATCCTGTACCCAAAGTTCCAAGTCAGATGCCTGGAGACAGGCAATCCTACGTGCACCTATGGCAATAGCAGAGGTTCTGCTTATGCACTCAAAGCAGTCAAAGGCTGCACGATTTACAAACTTGGAAACATCCTGAGCATGTTTGACAAGGGCAAGGTAATCCTGCCTCTTATCATCAGGAAGGAGAGGGCTCATAAGCTCTAAATCTCCCGTGACCCCCTTAAGGAACATTCCCATATATAATATATAGGAACTGATCCTAGCAGAAAGCATGGAAGCCTGGAAGGTTCGACGTCCAAAGGCGTCAAGAGTCCTACACTCACGTCCTGGAGGAATAGATGCATGTCTTGTTGCACTCTTGATCCTTCTCATAGCTGATTCCACCACCATGGAATGGTGTGGTAGCTGAGTCTTCTGAAACCCAGGACAAGGAGGAAGAAGATACATGGTGTCGAGCCTTCGAGAGTGAGAAGTGGTTAGAGGTGTTTCCCACATCCTTAACATGAGGTCATGCAAGATCTCATGAATAGGTAAGGTAGCTGCCTCCTTGGGAGCTTTAGGGTATTGCAGAATTTCCGATTCCTTTGCCCTAGGCTCTTTTTCAGGAGCCACTGTGATGGAAAGACCTCGAGCCACATCTCGGATAAAATCCTGAAAGGACATATCCTCTGGAGGAGACATCAAATGCTGAGGAGAAGAAGAATCCTCAAGAAGTAGTACTCTGGTATCGGCAGAGCTTTCAGAGTCTTCAGACTCATCCGAGGATTCAAAGTATCTCTGATCTGGGTGATCGTGCAAGGCACGGTACCGGTACCGACCGAAGTCGGCATCGGAGGGGTCCGGTACCGACTTGTCGATACCGGATGGATAAGCATGACTCGGTCCCGGTAGAATACCTGCCGATGTCGATGCAGTTGGTGCTGGCACCGGAGTCGGTGCCGGTACCGGTTGAATTGTCTAAAGCAGTTTCAGGGGCATCGAAGCCGTGAGAAGAGCCGCCAGACTGCGTTCAATAGCCAAGAATCTCTGGTCTATCGACGCTGCCGATGCTTGGGTATCAGTACCGGATGAAGCAGCCGGTACCCCAGAGCATGGCACCAGTAGTTCTGCCGAGGTTGAGGCCTCAAGAACATCCTGGAGCCCTGTTAGTGCTTTGGAAGCCGAAGCCTCCCGCCGGGGCAATTTTGCCGGTACAAGTCCCTCAAGGGCAATGCCAGAGGCATCTCGATGCTTAGAAGGAGATCTACCCTTTGAGGACTGGCTACTTTTATGTTTAGTTACCTGAGATCCATGGGAGAAAGATGAAACCCTGGAAGACGTCGATGCCACGGAAGCTGCATTGGAGGGAAAAAGGGTGCTAAGTTTAGCAGCTTGGTTTTTCTGGCCCCTCTTTGACATCATCCCACAGGCAACACACTCGGAAATAGAGTGGTCAGGACCTAAACATTTGAGGCACCACTCATGGGTGTCGGTGACGGAGATGGTACCGCCATACTTGGAACACTTTTTAAAACCCGAAGCGGGTTTTTCCATTTTAAAGGAAAAGTTGGGCCTAGTGCCCAAAATGGTGCGTGGCACCTGAAGAGAAAATACCTGGAAAAGACTCCAGAAGAAAAGGGGTTGTTTTTGTTTTGTTTTAAGAAAAAAGAAAGAAGAACCGGCGGTACCGGCGTAGCGTCGAGGGAAGGCAGTCGCGACCACAATAAAGAAGAATAAAAGGGAATATTTTCTGCGGTGACAGGATGTGCGACCCGTCGACTCCGTGGAAAACGAAGAATTGGAGAGGGACAGTTGGGAAAGGCGGGAAGGTAGCACGCAGGCGCTGTGGGATGCTCCCAAAAGCTTTCCTATTGGACGCTGGGGAGTGTTCCCACGCAGGCTCCGTTGGGGCTGACGATACCCATATGTGAAGACTACATTCCTGCTTGTTCCTGGAGATACCATGTTACATATATGTAATTAGGCTAATTAGACCTACAGAGACAGACAATTCCTTTCAAATTTCCAGTTTTTGTTTCAAACGAAAACATATCTCTGGTAGCAACAACAGGAAACTTGTGTCCTCTTGTACTGAGAGATTGCATTACTTCTACTGAATTTCAACACAGAAAATAGTCATTTCCAAAATATATTTTGCCTGTGTCTATGCCCCTCTCTGCTTCCCAGGAAACTACCCCAGGATCATTATTTGTAGAATGCTAGGTAGGAGATTTTATGCACAAGGCATCCCTTGAACAACCTTATGTGCCAAAGGGGGTTTCCTATTTAGTGGAAAATTGTTTATTTGCATCACACCTTTGAGATACGTCTCAAATTGACTTCAAAAGACAAGAGAAGTGAAACTTCTTCCTCAGGCAACAAGCAACACCGACATCAAGCAACACCGACATCAAGCTACTGGTCCAAACCCATGAGTGTTTTCGATACTAATACCTACTCCCCGTATAAAGCTGCCCTGCTCTCTGTGTTCCCAAAATCTCTCTAAGCTTAACAAGTAGCTAGCAGTTGCATGAAAGTTGCATCTAAATTATACCCTTTCACTATATATCAGTTTCAATGTTGTTTTCTTTTCCAGTACTCACAGGCAATGAACAACGGTACGTCCATCTCTGCTGTCATATTGCTCCTGCCACTTCTCCAACCGCCGAACCACCTTTAGAATAGAGCGCTTGGAAGGAGGCGTGTCCCTGTATGCAGGCCAGCCAATGTATTGCAAGTGCTGGACAATGCGATATCCATCCTGAGGCTAACACAAGAACTGGCTTATTTAATATGCTGCAATAAGAGGGTGATTTAAACATTTAACATGCATATAATTCACCCTCAGCTATTACTGTAAAGGCATGAACTAAATCCAAAATCCCATTATTGCTACTAGATTTTCCCTTATTGCAAACATGCCAGTGTTATTTCCCACCATGCATGCAAAGCAGCTCAATTCCATGCCAACAAATAGCACAGCATGCAAAGAAATTTTCTGCACTGAGTTACTCCAAAAACATTGGCCACACCTCCAGACAAGTCTGATGATGACCTCAGAGCAGCCATCTTAAAAGGACCACAAGCCCCTGCTGAATGACATCTCTGAACTCCCTTGTAAGAGCAGTAAACTGCCAAATCCCCCTCAACCCTCAGCTCATTAACATTCACTGTAAAATTCCACAATTAATCCTCTCCCTTTGAGGAATAATCCAGCTCCTGTGTTACAAAGCCTTTAGCGATTTAGTTTATATCTCCAAACGATTCTGCATATTATAATCTTTTTCTCATTTTTTTAAAATACGGACTGAGAATCCCAATGAGAATTGAAGAGAGAAGAGTCATTGGTCTTACCCTGGCCATATTGCAGATTCTAAATATCCTGTTGATAATATCCTCATCGATGTCTGCAGAAACAAATTCTACCTGTATGGGTCCATAACAACAGGATGTTTTTTCTGGCCAATACTGCATACAGAGCTGGTGAAAAGAGCAATAGAAACAGATACCACATTAGTGACAACTGTTGAAAAATGCCATCCTCAAAACAGATTTTTGAGTCACCCCATTCATTTTTTTTCCCGTTCCAACTTACTATTATACAGGATGCAGTTTTTAAAAGGAATGGAGATTATGTGCAGTCGGTGGTAGGGAGTGAGCTAAGTGTCCTTAGATATAGCTGGGTTTAGGACAGAAAAAATAGAATGGTCCAAAAGTTATCTGGATAGTTGTTTGGATAGTGAACTCAATATCACCACTATCCAGATAACAAGTGGTGCTATGGGGCATGTTTACTAAAGCTCATGCTGGTAATGCATATGGGGACCCGTGCCAACTTCAGGGGGCAGGTGCATCAATTGTCTTGTAGCTATCATGGTACAAAGGGTCAGTACCATACAAGCTGGCATGCGGGTGCGCTAGCAGCATCAATTGAGGTGCAAATGGTAGCAAGTGTGGTTAGCACACACTATTAACACCCATGCTAGCCACTATTTGCCATCAGTGCCTCTGTTATGCCCCCCTTGCCTGCCTCATTGCATGCTACCCAGTTAACATATGATTTTTAGCGTGGGTGCCCATGCTACGCTTTGGAATGGTGCTCATACTACACACTAAACCCCATGCTACCAAGTAGTGGAGGAGTAGCCTAGTGGTTAAAGCAACTGCTTCGTACTCAGACATTCAAGGTTTTGATTCCCACTGGCACTCCTTTTGACCTTGGGCAAGTCACTTTATCCTCCAATTCCTTGGAAGAAAAGGCCTGGCAATCTACTTCTAGTGCTACATTGCCAAGAAAACCCAGAGGCAGTTGGGTTGCCAGGCGTCAACAATTACTTGACAACACTAATAAAAGGAGAAAAAAAAGCATATACCCCTATACATATATTCAGATGGTGCTGCTGAATATACTTTTTCAATTTATTTTAGCACCATGGCCAACATGCTTTCATGACGTTAAATTTCAACCCATGCATTATCCACAGGAATGGCTTTGAAAATTGCCTTCAAAAGAGCCATCATGTTGGTGAATGGAAGCTTCCAGAAGAAAGAGGAGGAGCAATGTTAATAAAGATGGATCATTTCTCCATGAACATCAGTAAAGACGGCCACAATTTGTTTATGTTTATCAAGTTTGCTTACCCGCCTTTCAAACTATCAAAGCAGGATACGTGAATAGTAAAAACTGTCGTGCTAAAATTAGATCAGAAATCCATTCAATAAAAGGAAGAAGAAAAGAAGCAACTCAAAAATTAAATTCAATGAAAAAAGGTTCATGCTGATTATCCCTATTCCAAAATACAGCCTGTTCAAAAAAGAAAGCCTTCAATACTTTTTTAACTTTTACAGAGGAAGCCTCTACCCTTAAAGAATGCAGAAGGCTATTCCAAAAGGTTGGAACTAAAGAAAGCCAACTGTAAGGAATGAGTACATTTGAAAGTCACATCTTTACATTTCTTTACCTTTTTTCATATGGTTTGTACCACTGACTCACTTGGAAGATGAAGACTTAGGGCTAGATTCGCTAAAGTGGTGCTATCAGGTAAGTACACACTAATACACATTGGCAGGCATTATTTATGTTGTGGGACCTATTTATTTATAATATACATTAACAGCATTAGAGTGCGTTAATGCAGTAACACACTTTAGTAACTCTAGCTCTCAGTGAAGAACTCCATGTTATACTCATTGAAAAACAAAACAAAACTGTAGTTCCAACCGGCTGCCGGTGGTAACTGATTCCATAATATCCATGATGGCAGACCCCAGGATAAGTTATAACTATGACCGGTCCATACTTTGAGTCACTGGTGTTATTCAGAAGTAGGTTATGAGCACAATAAGAGCAACAGAGAAATGCTTCTCCCCTGTGAAGACCCAGAAGAGGGGAGGAAAGGCTGGGGGGATCGGGTGGATGAAGAACAGCCCCCAGAGGATTTTCTACAATGGTTTTTCATAGCAGGGAGGGGGCTTAAACTCTTTCTAGCTACATGGGGGTTGATGGAGAGAGAACCTGGAAAGGTTTTTCTCATTGCGAGCCCAAAAGGCTTTTCTCTATTTTTTATTTTTATTTTACAACAGGGGCGGGGCATTTAAACTAGGGTCAGCCAACTCAGCCGGCTGCTGGCAGAGATCAAAAACCAGCCCTTGAAAAGCTGTTTTTTGGCTCTGGCCGCGAGACCAGGAGCGGCCAGAGCAGAAAACCGGCTTTTCATCTGTGTTCCCGGCCCCCTGTGCAGCCGCTGCTCCTGCTTCTGACAGAGCAGCGGCTGCAATAAAGCTAATTTAAAAGAAAAGAAAACCTCTGTGGAGCCCTCCAGCCCTATGAAACCCCTGCTGCAGTGCCCGCGCTCAAAAGGAAGTGATGTTACAGGGGGCGGGTGCTGCAGCAGGGGTTTCATAGGGCAGAGGGCTCCACACAGGTTTTCTTTTGTTTTTAAATTAGTTTTATTGCAGCCACTGCTCTGTCAGAAGCAGGAGCAGTGGCTACAAGGGGAAGGTGAAGCTGCACAAAGGGAGAGGAAGGTGAAGCTGCCCTGGGGGGGGGGGGGGGGAGTTAAGCTGCACTGGTGGGGGGGAGGTGAAGCTGCACTTGTGGGGGGGGATGGAAGGCTCCATAGAGGTTTAATTTTATTTTTAAATTAGTTTTATTGCAGCCACCACTCTGCAAGAAGCAGGAGCAGCAGCTGCAAGGGGAAAGAGGTGGCAGAAGTGACTGACAGGTGGAAGGTGAGGGCAGGAAGGGAGCTGACAGAGGGGGGGAGGTGGCTGGAAGGGAGCTGACAGAGGGGGGAGGTGGCTGGAAGGGAGCTGACAGGGGGAGGAGGTGGCTGGAAGGAAGCTGACAGAGGGGGGAGGTGGCTGGAAGGGAGCTGACAGAGAGGGGGAGGTGGCTGGAAGGGAGCTGACAGAGGGGGGAAGGGGGGAGGTGGCTGGAAGGGAGCTGACAGAGAGGCTAAGGAGGGAGATCAAAGGGAGCTGACACCTAGGGATGGTACTGGTAAGTGACTGGGTAATGGAGAGGAGGCTGGAAGGGAGGGGGCATTGGGTCCGGAACGGAGCAGAAACATAGGGATGGCACTGGAAGGGGGATGGACAGAGGGTAGGGTGACTGGAAGGGAGCTGACACGGGGAAGGCACTGGGAGTGGAAGTGAGCTGATACCTGTGATGGTGTTTGGACTACAAGGGGCTGGACAGTGAGGAAGGAGGGGGACTAGAAGGGAATGGACACCACTGGCAGTCCTGGGAACACAAGGGGATTGGCACTGGAATGCAATGGGAGGGGAAAACTGGAAAGGGGGCTGATGGAGGATTACTGGGACTGGAAATAGGCTGATGGAAGGAAGTGAAGAAAAGAAAAGAAGAGACAAGAAATGGCAGATGGACTATAGACCATAGGAAACGAGCTAAGAGAAGACAGGAAAACAGAAGCCTCAGATCAGAACTAGCATGATCGGAGAATAAAATGGTCAGACAACAAAGGTAGAAAAAATAATTTTATTTTCAATTTAATGACTGGACTTTGTACTACCTTTATATTTTACACAGTATGGGGGACTGCATCTCTTATTTATCTGATGTTGCACTGCTTAAGGAGTCTGGCTACTTGGGGTTTCAGTTTAATTTTTGTCTATACATTTCTCTTTTTGTTTTGTGCTCATTTATTGATGGCCTGTCTGTATATTGTGTGTATGTACAACCAATGCTGCGTATTCTGTCAGTATAGAATTTCTGTTTAAGAATGTGTAGAAGTCTTGCTTGTTCAGTTTGCACATTGCCCTCTCTGCAATTTTTTGGGGACAGGGGGTGGAGCAAGGGTGAGGGCGGGGTGGGGTGGGCATTGGCGGAGCATGACTAGCCACAAGTGGCAGGCTTTTCTCTTTCAAAAAGTTGTCATACCCTAATTTAAACCCTCTCTAGGTTTCCATCTTAGTAGCCCAGAGTCAGATGGGGAAGTAACTGAGTTCTGACTTCCTTCCATGGTTCAGAAAACATGTAGAACTGAGGCTGCAGATAACAAGAATTCACAAACTCACTTCAATCCATGGATCTTGGACAACTGGGGCCTGATAGTCAAAGGATTTATGCTTCAACTTTGAGAGTTATGCTCCTAAACTGGCCACTTTGAAAATCTACTAGGACTGAGTGCCTAAATATTTTCTTTAAATTTCTCTAAACTCCTAAATTTAGGAGCATAAAATGTGGGTGGCAACAGGGATGGATTTAGGACAGCGAAAAATGTTAGGAGCTAAGCACTGATCTTCAGCACTGGGCATCTAAATTAGGCTCATAAATCTAGGTAAATGAATGACAGGTCTAAATTTAGGAACATAAGAACATAAGATATGCCATACTGGGTCAGACCAAAGTCCATCAAGCCCGGAATCTTGTTTCCAACAGTGGCCAATCTAGGTCATAAGTACCTAGCAATTTCCCCAAAAGAAACAGGGTCCACAATGCTTGTACTGGGTCAAGCAGTGATATCCTGGGTCCACTTTAATAATGGTTTATGGACCTTTCCTCTAGGAACTTGTCCAGACCTTTTTTAAATCCTGCTACACTAACAGCTTTTACTACATCCTCCGGTAACAAATTCCAGAGTTTGATTACACGTTGAGTGAAAAAATATTTTCTCTTATTAGTCTTAAATAGGTTACCCTGCAGCTTCATTGCATGCCCCCTAATTTTTCTATATTTTGATGGTGTAAACAATCTACGTTTGCCCGTTCCACTCCATTCATTAATTTATACACCTTTATCATATCTCCCCTCAGCCGTCTCTTTTCCAGGTTGAAGAGCCCTAACCTTTTTTAGCCATTTTAAGCTCCAAAAGTAGGATGAATTTTCAGCTGAAAACTTAGGATGAATAAAGGGCACAAACTTAGGGGCCTAAAGTTAGGAGCTTGGCTTTTTTTGAATATCAGGCCTCATGTGTAAATTTTGGCACTTACATGGGCAAAACCCAAGTGGTGCCATTCTTTTTTGGATGTGTTAATAAAATGATGGTTCCTGCTGGACGTACTGCATCATACACATGTATTCATGCACACCCTTATATGGATTTTATAAAAGGCTCTGCATTCAGCGTGCCCTTTGTAAAATACCTGTGAAATTTTGAGTGCCCTGACTTAGATGTCCCTTTTCGGACCTAGAGCTCATATGCCAAATCTGCCTTCATGAGAGAAAGCACCTGTAGAGGCAAACTGTAGGCCAGCAAATATGAGCTTTGGTTCCCAATAGCACAAACAGGTATGATTTACAGGTTAATTGCGATAAAAAAATGTAAGCTATTAGAACAAATATCTGCAACTATTTTTCAGGTATTTCCACCATGGTTATTCTGAAAGTCAAACCAATCTGAAAGTCTCAAGGACTGTAGTTGAAAATCGCTGTTACAGATCTTATTTCCAGTTCTTGGTGATGTTAGTTGGTTAAAGTTTAATACATTAAGAGGCTGTGGGGTGACTTCAACACAAGTGGGTTAGGCTCGGCCACAGTTTCCTCTTCAAGTCAGAAGAGTTTTAGCTTATATTTCATTTTGTTGTTATAAGACTTGAAATTCAGTCTATTAGCAAAATCAGGACCATACATCTTACTAGCTCATTGATCTTCGATAGCTCAGGCTCATCTTATAACTTAATTTATGGAATGTTTGCACAGCTTCATTTGCTACTAAACCCTAAATTCATATTTAGCTACAATAACACACATTGCCCAGCACAGATTTATGTTTAAGATTCAGTGCAGATGGCAATGCAGTATTCAGGCTCTCTTTGCTCTCCAGTAATCAACTGCACTTCTTCTAAACAGCCTTCCCGAGCTGTTGAAGACTCATTGATATGCAAACATTCCAGTCCTCACAAAGATTTTAAAGTCCTCCTAAGACGTATACCCTGTTTCTGGTCTGCCAATATGATGTCTGCTGGCGGTTCTTATTCAAGATTTGTAATTCTCTTAGTACCACTTACTTGTGCGGCATCCATCTCATTCAGCATCACAATAGAGGAACAGTTGTAGTCGAACACCAGTCTCCATAAGTCTGCAACGGTGTTTGGCAAAGGATGCTGGGTAACAATGAAAGCAGCGGGATGTTTGTGGCTCTAGCAAGAAAGGAAGGAAGAAAAGATATGGAAAAAGAGATAAACAAAGGGGTACGTACTGTATGCAGTTTTATACTGTGTCCAGAATACAATTAGCAAGACCTTTAACTTTTTAACTTCAGGTGTGGCGTGATCTCAGGAGCTCATTTTATGTTGCATACCTTTTGTTAAGTAAAGTAAAGCACAGAGAAGGGAATTTTCAAAGCCAACTAGAAAGCTTTACTCGCATCGACTGTCTGAAACTTGCCCTCCTTCAAAGCATTTAAAGGTTCACATGCTGTTTCACAAAGCGCCTACTCTTAGCCATTCTGAGGGGAGACATTCCCAGGGGCATTTTTAGTTCGGTGGAAGAAAAGTACTTAAGTAGACTGCACGCAGATTATTCACTTACTGGATGTACTCTGTATCTATGGCAAGGTTCAAAGTGAAGGTACACATGCACTCTCTCTTTGAGACTTGGTCTAAGAGAGATCCCCAGTCGCTCCTGCCCAATCAGTGCTGTCTCTCCTAATGGCCCCTATGATGGGAGACTATAACTTATAGCCTCTCTGCATAATCCCGAGAGCCACTTGAATCATCAGGGTACCCCATCCCATTCATCTTCTATTGATGGGAGAGGGAGTGGAAGGTGGGTTTGACGTTTGCTAAATTATTTGCTAGTTATTGTGCCTAGGGTTTCTATGCCAAAATGCTCGTTCATCCTTGTCTTTTGCCAGTGCCTACTAGTAGCCTCTGTATTTCTTCCAGGAATACCTTCGCCGCAGCCTGTAATTTTTTTGCTCCAGGCTCACTTGCCTCATCCTTCCGTTAAGCTTTATTCTGTAGCCTCGTTTCACGTCTCATCACAGGCACCTGCAAATCTTCTTTACGTTCTTTCATAGGGATGTAGGTTAGATAAAGATTGATTTGTTCATTTTCAATTCATTTGCCCTTTTTCCCAATTTTTGGACATTTTTTCAGATCATTCCAGACATTCATATTAATAAAAATTGCTTGATACATGTTAAAACGTTTTAATAAACATGAAGGGCCTGATATTCAAAAAGACTGATAGTCAAACACCATGGTGGTCAGCAACAGCACTTATGATAGGAGCTGCCACTGAACACCTGGGCTGTGACACTATCGGGATAAGTGCTGCTACTTATCCGGTCGGCTCGATATTCAGCCAGCACTTATCTTCCTCTTCTTGCATCCCAAATTGTCTGGATACTGGTACTTATTTGCATAGCACTGGCTTGCTCTTGTCCATCCACGGACGGCCTCTGCAGTACTGGGTAGTACCAGAGTAGTCTGTGGAGATATTTCAGTGCCACTATCTGGATAGTGCTGCTGAATATTGCAGTCAGCACTCTTATCTGGATAGTTTCCCTTTGGCAGGCCGGCTATGGCTTCTGAATATTGGTCCCTAATTGACTTGATCTGTAAGGTAACATAAGCTAAATTGATTTAATGCAGTCTAATTTTTTTAAGGCACATTAATGATTTATGAACCGAATACACACCAACAGAGGTACATTCCTACTTTTTAGTCCTATAGGACCATGTTTGCTAACACTCAGCATGGTTAAAGGGCCTATTTACAAAGGTGTGCTAAATAATTAGCATGGGATCTAGCATGTAATAACCATTAGCATGAGCCCACCCTAATGACTATCATGCGCTAAAGCATTCAGCACTGCAAACATCCCATCATTAACTGCTTAGTGTAGTTTGGGGAGGGAACAGAATGGGGCAATGGGCATGGACAGCACTTGCAGTTAAAGCACAGTAAGTTACCATGTGCTAATCAAGGCTATTGGTAATGTGAGTGCACTTAATGCCGCTCCAAGAGGAGGCGATGTCAGCATGAGTTAACATGCTAGAAAATCAAACCCACCCATCCTCCCGGCATCATCTCAATTCTTCTGATCTCCTCTGAGTCACATCAGCATTGGGACCCTCCCTGACCCCTCTTATATCAGTAGTTACCCCCCCCCCCCCATACCTCTTCTCTCCAGCACTTACCAGGGATTTCAATAGTGGAGGGACAGGAGCAATTCCCCGATGATCTTGCTCCATTGCTGCCTAGGAGCAAAATGGTAGCTATGACCCCCAACTGGTAGTCTTGGAGAACGACTGCCAAGGGTCAAGTTGCCAAATGCAGGGGTCAGGGAAGTGAGTGAAGATTGTCTCTTTGCGGGGTGGGGGAGGGGACTTGCTGATGTAACTCTTGGTGGGGAGATCAAAAGGGTTGGAATGTTGATGTGACTCAAAATGGAGATAGGAGGACCAGGGATGCTGATGTGACCTGGTAAGATCAGAGGGTTTGGTATGTTGCCAGAGGTACTGGGTGGGTTTGATGTTCAAGCTAGGGGGCTACAATAAATACATTGGCAGATAGCACTGATGCAGCCACACTATCTGTTGAAGCACTGAAATGAAGTCCTGTGCACTGTGTCTGTTCTGGTTAATGCAGGGTAGATTCTGGCCACACACCGAACATTTACCACATGTTATTTTTTACACATAATGCATGACAAGTGTAAGAACTTAGTGCACTTTAGTGTATTATCCATGCCCATTTTACTCTTATGGCAATGATGGCATTTGGTGCACCTCACGGTCTATTTGCACATGCTAGGTGATAGTAAACATGGCCCATAATGTATTATACCACTGCTTCCTAATACCATTTTTGGAGGTGTTGCTTCTCGCCTACAGCAGTAGAGCAAGTCTACACTATATGTCTCATACTTTATATAAGGATTGCAATTCCTGATGAGGATGGGTACACCTAGCATGGCAAAGAAAATGCAGCCTTCAGAGAGCCCTACATCTGATCCACTCCACTGCAAACAGCAGCTGTGCCTTCAAGCTCCTGCCGGCAGAATGGACAAGATACATCAACTATTTAGTTGGCTCAGCCTAGATAATGGAAAAATTGAAACCCTGTGGCTGGAATGTGATAAATGGAAAATCAAACGTA
This sequence comes from Ichthyophis bannanicus, assembly GCA_033557465.1. Taxonomy (NCBI): domain Eukaryota; kingdom Metazoa; phylum Chordata; class Amphibia; order Gymnophiona; family Ichthyophiidae; genus Ichthyophis; species Ichthyophis bannanicus. The sequence goes on along the minus strand of CM066049.1, from coordinate 77,413,684 downwards.
TTAGCAAATGAATTTATGTGAATGCTCACCTGGCACCGACTTGAATTTCCTAACTGCAAAGCTAAGTGGCTTCAAATGTGAAATTTTCTGACTTCTAGGATTTGTTTTGCCAATAATCTTTCAGTTTTTGTTTAAAGAAAAATGGCCTTGTTTACTAAGATGAGCTGTTATGTATGCAGGTGTATTGATTGAATTAACATGGAAAGTAGGTTTTCTCAGAAGGGCTATTTTGTTTGCTACAGCCCCACCCACCTCAATTTCTGCTGGGTGGAAGACAATGGAGGGTAGTTTTTTTTCTTTCCTGAAACCTTGCTTAGTCAAATTTACGTGAAAATCTAAGGGATTTGGAGGACTGTTTACAAACATACAGATGTTCCACATATAGATTTGACACAATGGCAATTGGTTAGGCATACTACCTTGAAATTTAGAGCTTGCGCCATCTATCTGCAGCTCTCTGTAATGCAGAAAGAGCTGATGCAACTCAAGGCAACAAAATTCCATAAATGCAAGCGCCAAGATATGACCACATTGGGCCATCATCTGTTCAGGAAGGAAAGGGGATGGTAGAAGAGAGGGATAGCTTTTTATATAAAGACTAATATCAAAACAACAGAAACTCAAGGAGCTTGAGGAAAAGAGGGGGCATGGTGGTTATCTTTGAAAGGATAGATGGCACTTCCTTTTAAACCAATGTGATCTTTAGGTAAAAGTGTGAATGAAAAGGGAGGTGTTGCCGATAGGTAATTTTAGCTTGCCACATGTGGACTGCATTATCATGTTGACAGAATAGATTAGAAACATAGAAGACCCTGACTCCCCTTCAAGGGGATTTCCGCAGTGAATAGCTATAGAACTCAAGAGGGAAAGAGTGATATAGAGAAATGTTTCTAATGTCCAGGTAGATGGCCACTTGAGGACTAATGATCTTCAGAGGGTATGATCTGAGATAAGACTAAGACAGAAGTCCCATGAAAATCCAAGCTCTGGGTTTCGAAAAGAACAATTTTGCTAAAATGGAGTACTTTAAGAAGGTAGAACGATGTAGGTGAAGTGGACAAACAGTGGTCTAAACTAAGAGGAGCTTTAGCAAGAACAAAAAACCTTTATGCTTAGAGCAAATGAAAGCAAGAGGAAAAAAAGTGATACAGTCTTCAAAAGAGGTGGCTGTAAAGATAAAGGCCAAATAAATCAGAACGATAAACATTCAAGGGATTTCAGAAAGATGAAGCCAGGGAAGGCTAGTTGAAAAACCCTTTTGAAAGAGGAAGGGTAAATATGCAAATAGAAGAAAATATTCTGTAGTTAAAGAAGTAAAGTGAGGTGAAAACATTTTTCACAAATTTCAGTTAAAGGAGAAAGGGCTAGAGGTGAGATGTTCAATTAAGAGAAGACAAAAGGGCATATTTAGCTGTTAACATGACAGATACAGTATGCTATCTGTCCGCTCTGTGCTAATGCATGCAAAATGCAGATAATGGAGTGATTTTTATGCTATCTGCAGATAATGCATTATCTGCAGGAGTGGACAGGATTAGGGCAGAGAGTCGGCGATTCTGTAACACATGTTTACTGTGGGCCTCAACAGTGTGCTGCAACCATCGGATTTGCAGACTGCATGGGTACTACTACCAACACTTCAATGGGTGGTGTTAGCTGCATCAAGGCTGATGTCCAACTTTGTTCTCTGCATTTCGATGTGCTATCTGCTGGGGAAATGCATAACACACTTAGCAAACATGCCCCAAAAAGAAATATGTGGAGGGGAATGAAAGAAATAAGAACATTAGCAAATACTTCTGTTTGGTGTTTACTAAAAAGGGAATAGAGAAAGACTGCCAATTATTGGAAAAGACAGGCATGGTAGTGGGATAGAGGTCACACAATTTCTGATATAAAATACAGATGCTAGATTGATTTTGAGACGATCTAGATGGGAGAGGGGTATTCCCTTATTATATTATAAGTTTAATGATCTTTCTGTTATATTGTAATTCACTAATCTGTTCCATACAATTCATGTTATAATGTAATATAGTTTATAATGTTCTATGTATCTGTTTTGACTTTTTGTTGTAATGTAAACCGCTGCTGATCCTTGGAAGCAGCGGTATATAAAAGCTGTTCAAATAAATAAATAAATAAAAATAAAAATATGCTTTATATTGGCTCACGCTGGAATCAAGGACTGAGTTTGAAGAGTTATGCCTTCTTTTCAGAATTATTCATGGTCAGGCTTCATCATATTTGAACTCTAGGATCCAGATTTATAAACCAGTACATATTTTGCATTCCAGACAAAATAGGAATTTAGGTCAGTTCATTATTTTCAAATGGTGAATACGCAGGTCAGAACATTTGCTAGAAATTTGCCTGGTTTATGTCATTAAGCTGCTTCTGGTGCTTAAAATGCTGACTGATTATAATCTTTAGGGATGTGCACAGGGCAAACATTTTCAGTTCATTCTGAGTTCTTTTGGGCTTCCCTTAATTTTCAAACTTTTCTTCGGTCATTTCACACATTGCATTTAATACAATTTTTTATATATATCTGGACATCTGGGGAGACTTGATGGTCTAGTTGATGTTTTTTCTACTGTTATCCAGTATTTTAGTATACTAAATTTACCTTAATAGAAAACAATAAAAAAGAAAAAGAGAAAAGAACTAACAAAAAAAACAACAAAATACAACAAAGAAAAAGGATGGCAAAGAAAATAGAGAACAAAGTTGAAGGAAAGAGAAGAACTTTAAAATTAGCAAAGGAAAAATTGCCATAGATTGTTGAAAGTATGACCTGAGGACACAGTTAGATAACATACTTTCTTCTAATGAAAGAAAGATTTCTTTTTCTTATGAAGGCTGTGACTGGAATTGCATTTTAGGCCCGTGAATGGTACAGCAAAGTGTTTGTGCTTAGTGAAGCAAGAAACTTCTCTCTGCAGCCTTAGATAATGGAGATGTACCTCGTCTGACTGCCTCAAATTCACTTGGACAAAATTGGATATTGTGCTTGATTCCATTTTGCAGGCATCTCTCAGACCGAGCCACAGATTGCATCGCCACTGGTTAGCTATGTGATCAGCTAAACTGAACAAATGTAAACATTGACAGACAGATCTATTTGTGGTTTCTCTTGCTCCTGCAAGACTTTTCTCGCAAGCTGCATCATATCTGCTACGACCATAAACCATAAAACCATAAAATAGTTATCTCCAAGTTATAATGCCCTGTTCAATGTAATTTCAGTTTGTTCAATGTAAACCGCACTGATGCAGAATAGCGCGGTATATAAGAGAATGTAAGTAAATAAATAAATAAATAAACCATAGCAATCTGATCGATAGTCAAAAGACACCAAGACAATACCAAATTCAGAATCAGAAAATGAAGTCAAGGAAAAGCACCTTTTTTCCTTCTGCGAGACTTTGGAACTTCCCATTCTCTTCAATGTGTCTATGAATACTGACGTCAACAAATCTCTGAACACAGGCCTATCAAACTTATCCCCAGCAAGGCATGTCTTCCTTCCCCAATCCAGTTGTCAATTCACATATTTATTTAAAAATAATTGTAACGCTACACTACCAAATCTCACCCTCCAGAAAAAGGAGAAAATTGTTACACACTCATTGATATTACTCAGGCATTATATCTCTGTCTTAATCCTGCAGTAGAGAAGATAGAACTCATGTGACTCAAACAGTGCAGGCTAGGAGCAACAGACCATATGGGGAAGGCTGTGTCATTGCTCTGAAAGTCTGTTGTTCCTGAGGGAGCCCAAAAAACCCAGGAGACCCTTCCCTGTACCTGAAAGGGTTGCCTGAGGCATGCCCGTCGGCTGTGGAGATAAGGTGGAAACGCATCTGACTCCTGCTGAGCAAACGTTGCACAGCTTTGGAGAAGAGATAATGAAAGACTCAACAGAAGTAGAATTCTGAGATCATTTCTACATGTTTGTGGCCTAGGTCATGAAGTAGATCAGTCAATACAGAAGGGTTTCAGTGTATTTAATACTGTTTTTCTGGATACGGTTACTGTCTAATAGGGTAATACTTGTCTTTGTAAATAAGGGGGATTAAATACAAGGAGTGGAGGAGTAGCCTAGTGGTTAGAGCAACTGCCTAGTACCCAGAAGATCAAGGGTTCAATCCCCACTGACACTCCTTGTGACTTTGGGCAAGTCACTTTACCCTCCATTGCCTCGGAAGAAAAGGCTGGCAATCTACTTCCAGTGATACATTGCCAAGAAAACCCAGAGGTAGCTGGGTCGCTATGAGTCAACACTGACTTGATGGCACTAAAAAAAAAAAAAAAATACAAGGAAAGTGGAATATGCAACTAGCTCTTTCCAAGGGAAGATGGCCAAGGGAGAATGGTGAGGCCACCTAAGTTTTACATTGTGGTGGTGTTAGAAGGAAGAGCTTGTCTCTTCTCTGCCTCCCTTAAGCACACTGAGGGGGTTATTCTGAAACACGAATAGCGGGGATGGACGTCCTGTTAGGATGTCCATCCCCGCTATTCGTGCCGGCGGCAGCCCCCGACTAACTTCCCTGACGGTTGTGGAGGGAAGTTAGTTGGGGGCGGGGAAGAAGCAGCCTGGGGTCGGAGAGTGGGCGGGAAGTGGGTGGTCACCAGCCCTGGACCTCCGAGGTGAAAGAACTCTCCTGGTCGTGTTTTTTTAAGTGACCCGGGGTACGGAATGGGCTGGGAAGGGCAGAATTAATTCCCTGCAACCCGATCCTGGCCTTAAGAGGCCGGATCGGCGGTCAGGCTGCGGGGAATTAACTCTGTTTGCAGGCGGCCAGAATCACGGCTTTTAAATGGAGCCACAGTGCCACGGCAACATGACACTGCGGCTCCATTCAAAAGCCCTGGCTGAGTTAGCCAGGCTCTGGCTGTACATGAATCAGAATTGCGATCAGAATCGGGATCAGAATCGCAATCTCATTTGTACATCCAGGTCAGCCTGGACTACAAAGGAGATGTACCTGTGGAACAGAATCAGGCCCTGACTGTACAAGGGAGACAGCTTCACACTAGAGAGTGGACCCTTAAATATCAGAACATAGCTTTGGGTTAAAGGAAAGACTGAGCATTTGGGTCTTAATCTCCTTCCTAACCAAGGAAAGAAAGTGGATTGAGGTCTCCAGACAGTGACTTGCCAAGATTGGACATCACAAGCAAGGAAAGTGCCTATTAGAGTGTTACATATGAATGGACATACCACAGGTGAGTGACTTTTGTGGAAAGGAGCATGGAATGTACTAAGAAGCTTGGGATTTGCCTAAACTGGAAATCTTTGGGTATTCTTATACTTACGGGTTCATCTTTTAATGTGGAAACATAATAGCTCTTCCTACAAGATTCCTGCTTTTTAATTCAAGGGTCACTAGTTTGAGGCCAGGCTGTGACAACAATTGGAAGTGGAAACACCCCCCTCTCCCCAGCATTGGAAAGTGATAAGGGAAAAGTAGAATTGCTAAACAAATACCTCTGTTCTGTGTTCACAAAAGAAAATCCTGAAGAAGGGCTACATGTGATTAACAAGAGGACTGGAGTAGATATAACACTATTTATAGGAGGAGATGTTTGTGAACAGCTTTCAGAACTGAAAGTGGGCACAGCAATGGGACTGGATCAGATACTTCCAAGGATATTGAAGAAGCTCAGGGAAGGTTTGGTTGGACCTTTAGAAGATGTGTTTAATAGATCCCTGGAGACTGGGGAGGTACCACAGGATTGGAGAAGGTCTGACATGGTCCCTCTTCGCAAATGTGGCAACAGAGAAGAAGTGGCAAACTACAGGCCAGTAAGTCTTACCTCGGTGGTAGGTAAAGTAATGGAAACACTGCTGAAAGAAAGGATAGTGTTTTTATGGAAGCTAACAGGTTGTGAGATCTGAGGCAATATGGATTTACAAAGGGAAAATTATAACAATCTGATTGATTTCTCAGATTTTTTAGGCTTATATAATCAGGAAGAGATGAGCTTTTTTTTTTTTTTTTTTTTAAATTTTATTTTTACAACTTTTAAACAAGTTCAACAACACACATACAAATGAAAAGAAAGAAAAACAGCTGTGGAATTACAATTGTCATTACCCAGCCAACAGCAACCAAAAAGAAAGAAACACAACCCTGAAACACATCACTTTACCATCTCCTTTCCCACCCTGCACCTTGCAAGTCTCTGCCACTCACCCCACCGATCGACTGTCCCCTTAACGGGTATAATAGTCCAAAGAGTACCATTTATAACTAGACATCACAATACCTCTACTTCTATCATATTTCTCTTGAGCCTTTTCATATTTACAGTATAAACATACAGTATTCCACCATAAAGGTCCATTTAGCAAATGAGGATCTTTCCAATGTGATAAAATAAGCTTGATAGCGACAGTAATCATGAAGTTAAACAGAAAAAAGTCCTCCCTACGTAACCTAGGAATGTCTGTCAATGATCTCAATACTATGATCCTCCAGGACAGAGGAAGTGAAATATTTAACACCTTTTGAATCTGTGACCATACTGATGACCAAAATCCCTGAATGAGAGGGCATTCCAGAAACATGTGCCTTAGGGAGCCCAGGGCAGTGCGACAGGACCAACACTGAGGAGAGCCAGCAGCGCTCCACTTAGCCAATTTAATTGGAGTAATATATGCTCGGTGAGCGAAAAAGAACATAGACTGCGTTAGCTGTGCTGATTTCGAAACACGCACTATAGGTCCCCACATTAGGCTCCACATCCTAGGAAGCATCTTAAATTCCGTCTCTTCTTCCCAAATTTTGTGCAATCCCGAGAGTGGACGCAGACTGTGTGACCGAAAATATGCATATAATCTGGAGATGCTACCCTCTTTACACAGATCTCGGCCATAATTTTCTCTAGACCCCAAATATCTATGAGGTCGCTTGGTTTCCCCCAAACTTGAGATATGCAATGCCGAAGCTGCATCCACTGAAAATGGCTGGAGACAGGGAGCCCGAACTCAGTATGAAGTAAATGAAAGCATTTCCACTCCGTGTCTCGAAAGAGTTGTCCCACCGTCCATATGCCACATTTTTGCCATGTCTCCCATGCTACCGAAACTTTATTTATTTTGATCAGTGGGTTGTGCCAGATAGGAACTTGTCGGGAAGGCGGGTTCTCTTGAACAAGAAGAGGGAGCAGACTCTGAAAGGCGACTTGTGTAGATGCAATGACGCGGCCAACTTTAGATGCTTCCGCATGCCGCATACCCATCAGGAGCCCCAGTGGACAAGGATAACAGAGCCATTCTTCCAGGACCATCCAAGTTGGTTTCTGTGGGCTATGAGCCAGGACACCCCATAACCCTCCTTGCCGAAGCATCGCTGCAAGATGATACCAGCGGAAATCCGGAAAATGCACTCCACCGGAACCTTTTCCAGCCTTCAGTTTCCATAAGGCAATTCTGGGCGGCTTACCATTCCACAAAAAGACACTTAAGATTCTCTCAATCTCTCTGTACACCGATAGTGGAAGCAAGATAGGGACCATCCCCAGAATATAGTTGATCTTGGGCATAAGAGTCATCTTGATGGATTCCATTCGCCCCCACCAGGTAAGGTGCAGTGGAGACCATTTTAACGTAAAGGATCTGGCAATCTCCTTTATCTTTACAATGTTTACACGAAGAGTTTCTTCTAATGGGGCAGCAAAAAGGACTCCAAGATATTTAATGGCCTTTATTTCCCATTGGAAGGGAAATTCCTGCACCATGCTACTAGTTGCCAGTTTATTTAGGGGGAAAGCCAGTGATTTCTCCCAGTTTACTTTATAGCCAGAGAGCCGGGCATATGACGTTATCAGCTGTAGCAATGGAGCTATAGAATCTGGTTGCAAAAAAAATAGAAGGTCGTCCGCATACGCTGATAACTTAATATGAGAATCTGCTACTACAACCCCCTGGATCTCCCTTGTCTGACGAACAAGTAGGGCAAGTGGTTCCAAAGCCAAGTTAAAAAGAAGAGGTGACATCGAGCATCCTTGGCGCGTGCCTCTATGTAAAAAAAAGGAGCTGGAAAGCACCCGGTTAGCGATAATTCTTGCTGAGGGGCGAGAGTAGAGCACCCGTATCATGTTCACAAATTCCTCCGGAAGCCCGAACCATTGCAGGACTGCAAACAAGAAAGGCCATTCAAGCCTGTCGAAGGCCTTCTCAGCATCCACAGATAACCCAACAAGGGGAACTTCCATGCGATCTGCTAGTCCGATGATATTACAAAGTAAACGCGCATTGTCCGACGTGGATCTTCCAGCAATGAAACCACATTGATCGGGATGTACAAGCAGGTGCAGAACTTGGTTAAGGCGCTTGGCTAAAAGAGCCGAATACAACTTGTAGTCGGCATTTAGTAGCGAGATAGGTCGGTAATTCCCCACTTGTCGTGGATCTCTGCCAGGCTTTTCAAGCACTACAATTGTGGCTTCCGCAAAACCCCCTGGGGTACTGACTTGGTCTTGCAGATGAAGGAAGTATATCAGAAGATGGGGGACCAAGCTCTTTGCGAACATCTGAAAGAACTCGATCGGAATCCCGTCGGGACCCGCTGCTTTCCCACACTTCATCCCCTGAAGCACCTCCCGAATCTCAGTCGCGCTAAGTGGTTTCTTAAGATCCAGTGCTTGCTCGGCTTCCAACACCGGATGACTGATCGGAGCAAGAAAACCTCGTATCAGGGCTTTCTCGCTAGACACTTCTGAGGTGTACAGTTGCTGATAGAAAATTCGAAAAGCCTCCGCTATCTCGATATTTTCCTCATGAGAGATCCCCTGATCGTCAACTATAGACACAATATGCGATTTAGCACTACGCGGGTTCAGTTTAGAGGCCAGCAGTTTTCCGGCCTTGTTCATCTCTGTATAATACCGGACCTGATGGACAAAAGAACTATGTTCTACCTCCCTGCTTAGTAAAGTATTATATTGATATCTTAATTTCTGGAGCCGGTTAAGGACCCCAGGGCTGAACCGTCCTTGTAAGATTCTCTCGCCGGCTCTAATCTGGCTATCCAGGTCTTTAAGTTCTGCTTTCGCCTTCCGGTTATCAGCTATGACATAACTAGTTATCTTTGCTCTAATAGAAGCCTTAAAGGCCTCCCACCACGCCCACGTGGAAGTATCTTCTAGATGATTGAGATCAAAATACTCCTCTATGGCTTGTTGGACATAGAGCTTGAAAGGTTCTTCTGCGAGGAGAGCTCTAGGGAAAAACCAACTGCCTCCCTTGATCGGCACCATGCCCACTCCCACATCCAGAGTAATCGCCGCATGGTCGGAAATATGTGTACTTAGAATTTCAACACCATCAACTTCACTGGCAAAAGCCCGGGAGACCAAAAAAAAATCAATCCTGGAATGAGAATTGTGTGGATGAGAAAAAAAGGTATAATCACGTTCTGAAGGATGCCGCACTCTCCAGATATCCACCAAACCGATATTTTCAATGATGGAATCCAGCACCTCAGATGCCCGACCCCTCCTAGAGACCCGAGAAGGCTGGCAATCAATAAGGGGATCTCTCACCATATTGAAATCTCCGCCTAACACAATGGGATGCGGAGAAAAATCAGCCAGCATCTCTGCAAGAGATTGAAAAATTTGGGGCAATCACAGTTGGGGGCATAAAGATTTACTACCACCATCTGTCGTTTGTCGACTATGATCTGCGCACTTGCCCATCTCCCTTCAGCGTCTGCTCTGGTAGAGATAACCTGCGCCTTGCAGGCCTGTTTAATTAGAGTAATCACACCATTCTTCCCACTTACCGCAGGTGCATGAGAAACCAGACAATATTTACCCCCAGCTAGCTTCACAGCCTCACTAGTAGGCAAGTGCGTCTCTTGGAGCATAACTATATCCGCTCTTTGCTTTAAACAATACGTCAATATCTTTTTTCTCTTTATGGGATGTTTGATGCCCTTCACATTCAGGGATAAAATCTTAAGTGAGGACATTGGTACATAAGCACATAGTGACTAGATATTGAACTCCCACACTGGTACTCTCCAGATCCCTTTTAACGGGCAAGGTTGATACTATCCAGAATAACTGGTGAGGCCTGCAAGGTGACAGCACTCCCCCTGACTTACAGGGGCTAAAAATAATTGGGTGGGCCAGCGACGGCCACAGGAAGACAACACGGTGCCCCCACTAGACAGTTAGGTTACATCCCAACCCCAATTCCATAAATACCCGGGATCCCCGGCAGTGGGCAGCCCACAGTATAAAAGACATACCAAGCCGGGTAGAAGCCCACCCTTCAGATTGTACATCCATCCCCTAGCATCTACCATATTTGAAGAGAAAAAGAAAGAAAAGAAAAAAGTAGAGGGGGAAGAAGACACAAGCATTTTATATCAGGAAACATAACATCAGCCATGTATTTATCCCATACCAGCCATACTCCAAGAATGATAGTACCCTCTCACAAGTAAATCAACAAGAAGTACAGTATACCATCACTCTCTAAACACTGACAACCCCAAAACCAGTGCCTGGAACAAGTCAATGCATTTGAAGAGCCTCCTGTTCTTCTATGAATTTCAGGGCTTCATCCGGATCCTCAAAAGCCTTTGTACGATTATCCAAGGTGATTTTCAGACGGGCTGGATAAAAGAGTCCATACCTGGCTTGAAGATGTAGTAGTCGGGGCCCGCATCGCCAAAAACTGCTTCCTCTTATCTACGGTTGTTTTACACAAGTCCGGATAAAAAGAGATGTTTTTGCCCTCATAGGTGAGCGCTGGTTGAGATTTAGCAGCTTGCAGGATCTGAAGAGCTTGCTGATGACGCAGCATACAAAAAATCACTGGTCTAGCACCCTTTGCTTGAAGGCTCCTCTGCGCGGGAACTCGGTGCGCACGTTCAAATTCCAAAGGGCCCGACTGCTTCATTTTCAATATTGCCGGAATCATTTTCCCCAGGAAAGCAAATAGATCAGCACCCTCCGCACCCTCCGGGAGGCCTACCAGGCGCACATTGTTCCTTCTATTGCGATTGCTGAGGTCCTCCACTTGCAGCTCCAGGCGACCCATCTTCTTATAGGCCTTACCAAGCTGCTCCAGCTGCGCAGTATGTGAGGCAAGAATGGATTCCGTTTGATCCATCCGGACCGTGAGTTCTTTAAACTGCCCCCGCATTTCGCTTAGCTCCGATTGCACCCGAGCCAGTGCGTCTCCATTTGCAACCACAAGCTCTTTAACTGCGCGGATTTCCCCCAGTACCTCCCGTAAGGAGTCCTCTGCCTCGCGCAAAGGGGCCGACTTGTGCGGAGAGAGAGGATCTGATTTCACTCTCTTGGTTCCCGTGTTAAGCGCCGCAGCAAAGTCTAGTTTAAGCGGCTTTCCACTCGCCATGCTTTCCGACACTCAAATCGGGTATTAGCTGCAAAAGTCGCTTGGGGAAGTCTTGATTTTATCAGGATTTAAGCCAAGGGGGCACCGGAGCTTCACTCTTACGCCGCCATCCTGATTCCTCGCTGGCCCCGCCTCCAGGAAGAGATGAGCTTTGAAGTCTCTCTTGATGGCAGAGTAGTACATTGAAAAGATTTTGGGTTGCTAAGGATGGTGATGCTCTGTTGAACTGTTCCATGTGACTTACACACGCACACACACTGACTGGAATCACAGACCCACTGCTGATCAGCACCCTCACTGGCATCAGAACTTGCACCACTAGCCTCAGTGAATAAAGACTGGACAGCAGCAAAATGGCGGGAAGGTAAGCTCCTTCCCGCTGTGGAGACATCATCTGCCTGCACCCTCCTATAGCTCTGCTTTACACTGGCTCAACTCAGGAGCTCCCATGCCTTGCGGGTCTCGCCAGAGGGAATTTGGCGTGGCCATTAGGCGAGGACCTCCTCCCAAGAAGAGTGACTCTTTTACACTGGTTCAACTAACCTCCTCCAATCATCCATCTGGGAACCCACAATCAAGGACTGAACGCAAGTAGATACTTCTTCTAAGAAAATGCTACTCCTGTACTTCATGCTATACACCCTATTGGCAATAATCCTACTCACAGCTGTCTACAACCAACATACCAATAACACACCCCATCTATAGTTTGGCCCACACTCACCCAACATGACACATCCCCCATATCTGCATTCCACCCACAGAAACCCCTAACATCACATACACATACCCACCTCACAGAACCATACCTCCACGACCACAACCAAAATTCCTCCCATCAACACACTCCAATGTGCACTCATCAATGCCCACTCAATCTGAAATAAAGTCCCCACCATCAGAGACCTACTTTCGACCGAGCGCATAGAAATTTTATGCATAAGGAGACATGGATAACAGAAGCAGACAATGCCCTCCTAAACCAACTTACTCCAAATGGATACTCTACCTTCCACTGCCCACAAACAAAGATGGCACAAAACATCAGATCAGGATAACAGTGTCAACTACCTAAGGATGATGAAGGAATATCATACCGCAACTGACAATGCAAAGTGCAAATACCACTCAAAACTGATCAACTCCTCAATCGATTGTACAAGAAAACTCTTCGACATTGTAAACTGACTGACAAGAACCCCATCTACCAACAACCAAGAAATCACGATCACCCATTAACAACTGGCAAGACACTACAAACAACTCCACTCTCAACCAGTTTCAGCACCCTCCCCCACCATGATGACAGCGTCCATCTGAACCCATGGTCCTCCTTTAGTGACATCAACAAAGAACACATCAAAGGCATCATATCATCTCTCAACATTACAACATCACCCTGAAGGAACTTAGTCCAACACTCACTGAAATCACCCAGGCTGTGCTCCAAGGAAAAATGCCTGACTTCCTAAAAAATTAATCCATACACCTCATCCTGAAGAAACCAAACCTCAGCCCCTCTGACCAAGCCTCATACCATCCTATTGCCAGCCTCCCCTTCAATGCTAAACTCATAGAAAAAATAGTCTAGCACCAACTCCAGGACCACATTGATAGAAACAACCTTCTTGACCCACAACAACATGACTTCCACTCCCTTCATGGAGTGGAAACTCTACTAGTCACCCCAATAAACAACCTAATACAAGGGATACAACCTGCCAGTCAAGGTTTCCTATTAATTTTCCTGGATCTCTCCACGGCCTTCGACACTGTTAACCACAATATCCTGCTTCAATGACTCAGGTCCACTGGAATTCAGAGCACAGTTCTACAATTGTTCGCATCATATCTAACCAACAGGTACCAACAGATAAAAATCAGACCAAACACATACCCCATACCACCAAACCCAAGGAGTACCCCACGGATCCACACTATCAGCATTCCTTTCAACATCTACCTACGACCCCTATGCTCAATCATCAAGTCCCATGGCCTCACCTTCCACATCTACGTGGATGACATCATGATATATGGAACGTTCAACACAAGGCAACCCTCCTACTCTACCCAACAAGACTTCTTCACAGATGTTGACAACTGGTTAAATCCAACAACTTGGAAATCAACTACAAAGAAACAGAGTCCCTCTTCATAACGAAAACAACACTTTCTCCCCCCCTAACACCTTAACTCTGAACACCATCAAAGTCAAAGTCAAGAAAGAACTGAAGTACGGCATCACCCTGGACCACCACCTCTCCTTCAAGACACACATAAGCAAAATCACCAGATCAATTTACTACAAGGCAAAAACACTGCAATGTCTCTGCCCACTCCTAGAAACATCAGATTTCTGCTCCACCCTCCAAATAATGATACTACCGCAATTGGACTACTTCAACTCTTATCTACCAAGGCCTCCCACAAACCACAACAAACCCATTACGAATCACACTACTCACAACAGCACGCATCCTCCAGGGAGCAGCCCGCCAGGAACACATCACACCGATCCTCAAACATCTCTACTGGCTACCGCTCCCCAGTCAGATAAAATACAAAACCCTCCTCCTGATACAGAAAGCCATCCATGCTGACCCCCCCACTCACATCCACATGCTGCTTCAAACCTCCCAACCAAGACAAACCTCTACAATGAATACCCTGGTAATCTCCCACACCAGAAGAAAATTCAACCAACAAACCTGTATCCAAATTTTCCAACTCTACACACCCTCAACCTGGAATGCTCTGCCGGACCCCCTAAAAAGCATCACTGACTTCAACACCTTCCAGAAGTGCCTAAAGACCCACCTCTTCACGGAATACTTCAGCCCCACCACCTAACTCCCCAGGTTCACTCTGACTGATGTATGTTATCTGATGCTCTCGTATATAACCCCCCCCCCGAGCTCGTATACAATGTACAAATTTGATCAACTGTATATTTAACAAATGCATGCTGTACATATTTAACTGTTTCAATGTAACTGTAAATATCCTTGTTTCGGGTAAACTGCTTTGATCCGGTGAAACGCGGTATATAAATCCAGCTACATTAAATAAATTAACTACTACTACTACTGAACATTTGTATAGTGCTGCAAGGCATACAGAGCGCTGCACAGACACATGTGAAAAATGGTCACTGCTCATCGAAGCTTACAATCTAATAGCTGGTAAGAATCGAGATGCTTCCTGTTGGCTATGCACACATACAATTTGAGTATAAGAAAACTGAGATAAATAAATACTGTAAAGTCAAAAACCACATTCATAAAAAATAAAGTTGCATAGTCCTGATAGTCAATGCAATCATCTGATGAGAAACGTATGATGCTTGACAGCTAGCAATACACATATTTAGTCCAATAAAAAGGCGTCACCTAGAACTTTGTTGGTTGACCTCCATTTCTGCTTAATAAAGCTGTAAAGCAAAGAAGAAAATCATATCTGAAGTTTTGTTCTTATAACACTTTTAAAATTAGATGAGGGAACAATAGCACATTTATGATGACCAGCAGAGAGGTGAGAAAATGTTTCCTTGTCCTAATAATAGTGATACATCTCCTGGCTGTTTTAGTAAGCACCTCAAGAGCTCCATCAGAGTTACAGAACAGACTGAGATTAGCATGTCAGGCAAGTCTTGAATGAATACAAAAGGGGATTGCTACTTCTGGAGAGAGATATCTGCAATTGTAAGTATTTACTTCTGGGAATTTTTCTAAATCTTGGGGAAAAAGGAATTCTTTAGATTAAAGCTGATTAATCTGTGAACCCAGTGTATTTGTTAAATCAGTCAGGGCCTAGTAGCAGCAAAGAGTTTTCAGTTTAAATTTAAAACACAGAAGATAGCTTTCTGGTTAGATTTAGAACCCAAGACTCCCTCTATCCAAGCAAGGGCTATGGGACTCCCCCTGGAGATTGGTCACAGATTACCTTAGAAGCACAGGACAGGGTACTCTGTAGCAGCCAGCTTTTAATAAGTCTTTTTTCCCTCTCTCCCTGACACCCACCCACCCCTGGTATAATTGTAGCTTTATAGGTGCTTAAACCTCTTAAAGGAAAGGAGGTGCCATATACACTCTCAGGTGTAGCTGTTTATTCTCATCAGCATACATCAAGAACCTGAGATTAATTAAACTTCAGGTGAACAAAGTACATTAAATGTATAAGGTATAGTTTTATTGGTATAAGTATCCCCAGCAACCCTTAGTAAGTAAAGAACTTAAATATCTAAACACAACCTTAAAACAAAGATGCAGACAGCAGTCCAGCAGCGAGATGGGGGCTTTCCAGTCTTTTGCATTGAATGTCACATGTATGATTTTCTCCCAGTTGGTAAGGGGTCTTTCGTGTGCACAAGGTGCAAGGAGCTCTTTCTTCTCAGGGAACGAGTCTGATCTCTGGAGGCAAGAGCAGCAGACTTGGAAGACATAAGGTTGATAGAGAGGTACATAGATGAGACCTACAAGGATATAGTCCTGAAGTCTCACCTTCAGTCTGGCAGCATCCTTGTTGACATGGAGGAGAGACATCATGTGACAAACAGCATCACCCTGGTGTGGCAGGAAGTGATCCTATAGCTAGGACCTGTCCTCCAGGTGATGTAAAACCCTTTCACACTGAGGAAGTTTCTCCAGGGCCATAGGCCCATGAGGGAAAGGTTAGGACAGCCGTTATAGTTGGTGATTTGATCATTAGATAGCTGGGTGGCTGGTGGACGTGAGGATCGCTTGGTAACATTCCTGCCTACTGCAAAGGTAGCAGACCTCATGTGCCACCTAGACAAGGTCTTAGATAGTGCTGGGGAGGAGTCTGCTGTCTTGGTGTACATGTCGGTACCAATGACATAGGAAAATAAGATAGGGAGGTTCTGGAGGCTAAATTTAGGCTTTTAGGTAGGCAGTTGAAATCCAGAACTTCCAGGGTAGCAGGAAAAGAGAGAATTTGAGAAAAACTTACTGTGGAAGCAAAAATGTGTAATAAAGACTTTTTCAAGTACATTTGTAGCAAAAAATCTGTGAGAGAGTCAGTTGGACCATTAGATGATAGATGGGTAAAAGGGGCAATAAGAGGGGACAAGGCTATAGTGGAGAGACTGAATTAATTCTTTGTTTCGGTCTTTACTGAGGAAGATGTGGGGATGATACCCATGGCTGAAGTGGTATTTAAAGGTGATACTGTAGAAGAATTGAAAGAAATATCGATACACTGGAAGATGTATTACAACTATTTTATAAACTGAAGAGTAGCAAATCACCTGGACCAGATGGTATACATCCAAGGGTGTTGAAAGAACTGAAATATGAGATTATAGACCTGATATTAGCAATCTGTGAACGATCATTAAAATCATCTGTAATACCTGAAGATTGGAGGATCGCCAATGTAATGCCAATTTTTAAAAAGGGTTCCAGGGGTGATCTGGGGAACTACAGACCAGTGAGCCTGACATCAGTACCAGGAAAAATGGTAGAAACCATAATAAAGAACAAAATTACTGAACACATAGATAGTCATGGCTTAATGGGAGACAGCCAACATGGCTTTAGACAAGGAAGATCTTGTCTTACTAATCTCTTATGTTTTTCTGAAGGTGTGAACAAACAGGTAGACAAAGGTGAGTCAGTTGATATAGTGTATCTGGACTTTTAGAAAGCCTTTGACAAGGTCCCTCATCAGAGACTTTTGGCAAAACTAAAGAGTCGTGGGATAGGAGGCAGTGTACTATTGTGGATCAGGAAATGGTTAAAAGATAGAAAGAAGAGTGTAGGGCTAAATGGCCAATTTTCCCAATGGAAAAAGGTGAATAGTGAAGTACCCCAGGGATCTGTGCTGGGTCTGCTGCTTTTTGACATATTCATAAATGACCTGGAAAAGGGAATAATGAGTGAGGTTATCAAATTTGCAGATGACACAAAACTATTTAAAGTTGTTAAAACCCAAGAGGATTGTGGAAAATTGCAAGAGGATTTTGATAAATTGGAAGACTGGGCATCCAAATGGCAAATGAAATTTAATGTGGACACGTGCAAAGTTATGCACCTAGGAAAGAACAACCCAAACTATGGTTACACGATGCAAGGTTTCAGATTGGGAACCACCACCCAGAAAAAGGATTTAGGCGTCATCGAGGATAACATGTTAAAAACTTCCGCCCAGTGTGCAGCGGCGGCCAAGAGAGCAAATAGAATGCTAGGTACCATTAGGAAAGGAATGAAAAATAAAACAAAGGATATTATAATGCCTCTGTATCATTCCACGATGCGACCGCACCTTGAATACTGTGTGCAATTCTGGTCACTGTATCTTAAAAAGGATATTAGAAAAGATGCAGAGAACAGCCACTAAAATGGTAAGGGGGTGGAAGGATACTCCTATGAAGAGAGGCTAAAAATGTTAAGGCTCTTCAACCTGGAAAAGAGACAGCTGAGGGGAGATATGATAGAGGTCTATAAATTAATGAATGGAGTGGAACGGGTAAACGTAGTTCGATTGTTTATATCATCAGAATATAGAAAGATTAGGGGGCATGCAATGAAGCTACATGGTAGCCTATTTAAGATTAATAAGAGAAAATATTTTTTCACAACGTGTAATCAAACTCTGGAATTTGTTACCGGAGGATGTAGTAAAAGCAGTTAGTGTAGCTGGGTTTAAAAAAGGTTTGGACAAGTTCCTGGAGGAAACGTCCATAAACCATTATTAAAAGGGACCCAGGATATCAATGCTTGACCCAGTACAAGCACTGAGGAACTTGTGTCTTTTGGGGAGACTGCTAGGTACGTATGACCTAGATTGGCCACTGTTGGAAACAGGATACAGGACTTGATAGACCTTGGTCTGACCCAGTATGGCATATCTTATGGTCTTATTTAACAGTTTGGCTTGTCCCACTGCTCAGTGCTAGAGATAGAGACATAGACATGGGTTCTCAATCATTTTGTGCCTAACAACTGATTCAGTCATCACTGATTTCAATACAATTGTCATGGACATTTCATCAGTACTTGAAGTCCAAAAGATTCTGAAAGTAGCAATTAATCACTAAGGGGATCTTTTACTAAAGGTGTGCGCTTACTGCACAATTAGTAGCAATACCAGTGCGTGCTAAGTGCACCCATCATGTGCTAACTGTCCAAGCCATGCACAGAAAATTCCCTGCAGTTAGCTTATAACTGTGAACCCTAACACGAGGTGCAATTAGCACAGACACATCAAACGACACCCATTAAGGTATTGTTATTTATTTTATTTGCAAAGATAAAGGCGGTTTACATGGAACGTAACTTTAACATTACAGACAACAGGAAAACAAGGTTAACATAACGTAACTATAACTTAACGATGCTGAGAATGGGGTAGCAGGGGCGAGGGAGGAAATAACTCAGTAAGAAGAGGATATGGTGAGGGGGTGGGGAGGGTTTAACAGTACAGTGGAAACAGTACAATTATGTGAACTCAAGATAATTTCCATATTGCCACTGAGCAATTGCCCTTGTGCTTATGACAATGTGCTACCTAAACTCACACTCCACCCCTCAGCTGCCCACTCTTCACCCTAGCACATGATGGCCAATTACCGTGTTATTTGTGGTTAGTAACTGGCATGCATGCACATTAGTGTTCACCACTGCCAGTTACTTCATGCTAAAATGCACATTAACCGGTTTAGTAAAAGGGCCCTCAAGTGCGATAGGACTATCAGTCCCTGTACTAACAACGAACTAGGCTAAAGCTGGAAATGGCTGCTAGTGAGTGAAAGTACAGCAGAATAAGCCTGGGAAATCTGACCAGTGTGGTATGTTGGGTCCTCAGGCATCTGGGCTCAAGGAATAACAGGTCAGGTTCCTTCCAGCTGAAAGACATTAGAAATTAAAAGCAGCATAAAAGTTCAGCTTTCAGGCTATGGCAGTAATTCTGTAGCAGCCTGCAAAATGAATATACTTGGAAAATTATCCCGACAAAAAAGCCCCCAGCTACACCTGCTATCTTTTGCGAAAGGTTTTTTCCTGAGATAATTTACTTGCATGGGTGTAACCTTCTCCTGAATGCCTCTCAGTTGTGTGAATACCGCGAGAGTATTGAATTTTACTCCTAAGCAAGGGTATGTAGAGTAGGGTGCCTAGGGTGGCAGAATTTTGTGGTAACAGCATTACTCACCACTTTCCACCTGCTGCTGCCACCCCCTTAACTCCATCTTACTGCTGGACTGAGGCTTCTTGCATTGTGCCAAAGAGAATCTTCACCTGGAGTTCATAGGATGTAAAATATACAGGCAACTTCTCTCTCCTATGGAAATAAAACTGCACATGGGAAGAGAGGCAGCTACAGAAGCACAGGGCCGGTGCAAGAATTGGAGTTACCCTACATCCTGATGCCCCTCCCCCCACACCCATTGCTGCTGTTGCCACCACTCTCCCCTGGCAGTGGCAGCAATAGATCAGAAAGCGCAGTGCGATGCTTACCTACAGTCTCCTGCACTGCGTTGCTGTTTTTCTCTTGCGCAATCTGCCACTTCTGTATCAACTGGAAGTCTGTGTCAGAGGGGTGTGTTAGCGGCAGATTGTGCAAGAGAGAAACTGTGACACAGTGCCGTAGACTGTAGTTAGGCATTGCGTCGCAGTTTCTGAGCTATTGCCATCACTGCTGCTGGCTCCAGAGAGGGATGGCAGTGGTGGTAAAGCACAGCAGGCAAGTGTTTCTGGAGGACTGGCATTCTAGATGACCGCCTAGCAGGGCCGGCCCGTCCATTGAGCAAGAATGTTTTTTGCACAGGGCCCCGCGTTTCAGTGGGCCCCGCGCAAAGAACATTCTGCTTTTTTTTTTTTTTAATTACATTAAAAAAAAACCCCTGTCTCTGGCTGCTGCCGCTGCCGCGTCCGTCGCAGCAGCGGCAGAATGGAGTGTCCCGTGGGGCCCCCTCTCCTCGTTGAGCCCTCTGCAAGGGTTTTCAGATTCGCGAAGGGAGAGTGCTCCCTCGCGTCTCTGTAAAGCCCGCAGGGGCTAATGGGAAATTTCCCATCAGCCCCTCGCATCTAAAGGGGCAGATGGGAAATTTCCCATTAGCCCCTGCGGGCTTTACAGAGACGCGAGGGAGCACTCTCCCTTCGCGAATCTGAAAGCCCTTGCAGAGGGCTCAACGAGGAGAGGGGGCCCCGCGGGACACTCCATTCTGCCGCTGCTGCGACGGACGCGGCAGCGGCAGCAGCTAGAGCCAGGTTGTTGTTTTTTTTTAATTTGCCAGAAGGGAAGGGAAGGAGGGGGGGGGGTTTAAGACTGGTAATGGGCTGGGGGGCTGATGGAGGCGGTCTGGAAATGGGGTGATGGGGGGTTAGGACTGGAAATGTGCTGGGGGGGGGGGTTGTGAAGGGAACTGTGCTGGGGGGGGGTTAGGACTGGAAATGTGCTGGGTGGGGGGGGGTTAGGACTGGAAATGGGCTAGGGGGGGGCTGATGGAGGCTGACTGGAAATGGGGTGAGGGGGGGTTAGGACTGGAAATGTGCTGGGGGGGGGTTAGGACTGGAAATGTGCTGGGTGGGGGGGGTTAGGACTGGAAATGGGCTGGGGGGGGCTGATGGAGGCTGACTGGAAATGGGGTGAGGGGGGGTTAGGACTGGAAATGGGCTGGGGGGGGGTTAGGACTGGAAATGGGCTAGGGGGGGTTAAGACTGCTAATGGGCTGGGGCTGATGGAGGCTGACTGGAAATGGGGTGGGGGGGGGTTAGGACTGGAAATGGGCTAGGGGGGGTTAAGACTGGTAATGGGCTGGGGGTTGATGGAGGCTGACTGGAAATGGGGTGATGGGGGGTTAGGACTGGAAATGGGCTGGGGGGTGGTTAAGACTGGTAATGGGCTGTGGGCTGATGGGGGCTGTCTGGAAATAGGGAGATGGGGGTTAGGATTGCTAATGGGCTAGGGGGGGGTTAGGACTGCTAATGGGCTATGGGGGCGCTAGGACAGGAAATGGGCTGATGGGGAGGGGTTAGGACTTGAGGTGGGCTGATGTGGTTAGGACTGGTAATGGGCTGTGGGCTGATGGGGGGGTTAGGACTGGCAATGGGCTATGGGGGGCTGACTGGAAATGGGCTGATGGGGTTAAGACTGGAAGTGGGCTGATGGGGGGGTTAGGACTGGTAATGGGTTATAGGGGGGGCTTAAACTGAAAATGGGTTGATGGGGGGCTAGGACTGGTAATGGGTTGGGGGATTGCTATGACTGGAAATGGACTGAGTGGACGGGGAGGCTTGAACTGCAAATAGCTGATGGGGAGGGAGCTTGGAATGGAAATGGGCTGTGAGGGAAGGGAGCTAGGACTGAAAATGGGCTGATGGAGCAGCTAGGATAGGACTGGAAATGGGCTGTTGGGGGGGAGCTAAGCTTGGAAATGGGCTGTGGTGTGGGCTTGAATTGAATTGGACTCATGGAGGGGCTAGAACTGGAAGTAGGCTCATGGGGGGGCTTGGACTGGAATTGGGCTGAGTGGTGGGGAGCTAGGATTTGACATGGGCTGATGGTGGGGCTAGGAAATGACTAGAAATGGGCTGATGGGGGGCTAGGATTGGAAATGAGCTGATGAAGGGACTCAGACTGAAAATGGATGGGGGAGCTAGGACTGGAAATGGGTTGATGGGGGGCTAGGACTGGAAATGGGCTGATGCAGGGACTAGAAGGGAATGGATGCTGGGTGAGACTGGAACTAGAAGGGAGCTGATGTTGGGGGAGGATTAGAATGGGATGGGGCTGGGAGAGTAAAATGGAGAGGGGGGAAATATTTTGTGTGGGAGGGATGAAAAATCTACAATTGGCCGGGTATTGGGAGAGTAAGTGGGGATTGAGGATGGAGGGGTAAAATTTGTGTGGATGAAATAAGAATGAGGAAAGAGCAAAAGGAGAAAGATTAGTATGTTAAAGCAGATGTAGAGAGAGAGGATGGAAAGAAAACTAGAAGAGAGAAGAAAGGACAAATGGACAGCAGACGATGGAGAGTTAGCAGAAAACATGAAGAAACCAGAAGAAAGTGGCTGGAGCAATTGCAACTGAAAAAAAATGCACAAAAGGTAGAAAGATATCTCTTTATTTTGAATTTATTAACTGGAATATGAAAGCTCTGGGAAATGTGCATCATTAACGTCTGCGCTTTGTTTGGTACAAGAGGAAATTGATTTATAGTTTTATTTCTACAGTGTTGTTGTACATTCCAAGTTTGGCTTTTGGGGTTCCCAGTTTAATTATTGCCTTCCTGTTTCTAAATTGCGATTCCTTGTTTGGTGATGGTCTATGTTCTGCATGTGTAACTGAGCTGAGGTATTCTGTTTATGTAATTCCTATTTGACATTGCCACTTGTTCTCTTTCCCCAGTATTCTCTGAAATGTACTGGTTTAATATTTGCAGTGTTTCCTTTTGATAGGTAGGGTCTGGTGCTTTGTGAGTCCTGGTAATGCTGTCAGGATACAGCGGGTTTGCTATGGGTTCTAAATGGGCAGCGTTTGTAGTAGTTCCTAATGTGCCTGGCGGTTGGCACTGGATTATAGTAATGTAGAAATCTTTTAGTCTTTCTTTATCCATACACTCATTAAGAGACATGTTTACTAAAAGTTAGTGAATGGTAACATTATGCAAATAGTTATGCAAATAAGACCACTTATGCAAATGAGGCCCCGCACCGAGTCTCCGCACATGGCCCCGCACCCCCCTTGGGCCGCCCCTGCCGCCTAGTTCACCTAATGGTGGCACCAGCCCTAATGGAAGCACCTATGTAGACGCTATTTTAGATGTGGCACAGGACCTTGAATGTAGGTCAGATCACTTACACCCAGGGCCGGCCCGTCCATTGAGCAAGAATGTTTTTTGCACAGGGCCCCGCGCAAAAAACATCTTGCATCAGCCCAGCTAGGTTTAAAAAATACAAATCGGCTGCTGCCGCTGCCGCTGTGGCAGCGGCAGAATCGAGCATCCTGCGGGGCTCCCCCAATGCTCTGCAGTGTCCTCCATGCAGCCTCAGTGTTGGCTGTCAGAGCCGCGAGAAAGGGAAACTCTCCCTTCGCGCGGCTCTGAAAAGCCCGCGCTGAAGCCGCATGGAGGACACTGCAGAGCAGGGGGGGGGGCTCCCGCGGGATGCTCGATTCTGCCGCTGCCATGGCGGCGGCGGCGGCAGCAGCAGCCATTTTTTTTTTAACCTAGCTAGGCTGATGGGGGGGGAGGGGGTTAGGACTGGTAATGGGCTATGGGGGGGGCTAAGACTGGAAGTGGGCTGATGGGGGGGGAGGGGGTTAGGACAGGTAATGGGCTATGGGGGGCTAAGACTGGAAGTGGGCTGATGGGGGGGTTAGGACAGGTAATGGGCTATGGGGGGGCTAAGACTGGAAGTGGGCTGATGGGGGGGTTAGGACAGGTAATGGGCTATGGGGGGGCCTAAGACTGAAAATGGGGTTATGGGGGATTAGGACTGGAAGTGGGCTGATGGGGGGCTTAGGACTGGTAATGGGTTATAGTGGGGGGCTAGGACTGGAAATTGGCTGATGCGGGGGTAAGGACTAGTAATGGGCTATGAGGGGGTTAGGACTGGTAATGGGGTGATGGGGGGTTAGATTGGAAGTGGGCTGATGGGGGCTTAGGACTGGTAATGGGCTAAGGGGGGCTAGGACTGGTAATGGGCTATGGGGGGCTAGGACTGGAAATGGGCTGAGTGGAAGGGGGGGCTTGAACTGCAAATAGCTGATGGGGAGGGGGGCTTGGAATGGAAATGGGCTGTGAGGGGAGGGAGTTAGGACTGGAAATGGGCTGAGTGGGGGGAGGCTAGGACAGGAAATGGGCTGATGGAGGGACTAGGATAGGACTGGAAATGGGCTGTTGGGGGGTGCTAAGATTGGAAATGGGCTGTGGAGGGGGCTTGAATTGAAATGGACTCATGGAGGGGCTAAAACTGGAAGTAGGCTCATGGGGGGCTTGGATTGGAAATGGACTGAGTGGAGGGGAGCTAGGATTTGACATGGACTGATGGTGGGGCTAGGAAAGGACTAGAAATGAGCTGATGGGGGGTCTGGTATTGGAAATGAGCTGATGGAGGGATTCGGATAGGACTGGAAATGGATGGGGGAGCTAGGACTGGAAATGGGCTGATGGTGGGGCTAGGATAGGATTGGAAATGGGCTGATGGGGGCTAGGACTGGAAATGGGCTGATGCAGGGACTAGAAGGGAGTGGATGCTGGGTGGGGCTGGAACTAGAAGGGAGCTGATGTTGGGGGAGGATTAGAATGGGATGGAGCTGGGAGAGTGAAATGGAGAGGGAAAATATTTTGTGTGGGAGGGAAGACAAATCTACAATTGGCCGGATATTGGGAGAGTAAGTGGGGATTGAGGATGGAGGGGTAAAATTTGAGTGGATGAAATAGGAATGAGGAAAGAGCAAAAAGAGAAAGATTAGTATGTTCTCTTTTCCCAGTAGGTCATGTATTGTTATTCTCTGAAATGTATTGATTTAATATTTGCAGTGTTGCCTTTTGATAGGTAGGGTATGGTGCTTTGTGAGTCCTGGTAGTGCTGTTAGGATACAGCGGGTTTGCTATGGGTTCTAATTGTAAACCAAAAAAACATGATTCCCCTATATTCTATCACCAACCCAAACATCTACAAATGTTACCCTAGACTCTAAGACCAATAACTATCCCCACAAAGAAGTGTCAAATTTTTTGTCGGATCGTTCACCGTGAGACGAAACGTTTCACCTCCTGAAGTGAACCCTCCTTTTTAATCATAATTGAAAATGGCTGTTCACCAGCCTGGCCGACCAAATCAGCACATTGCTTTTGTCTGCAAAAATTCTTAATGTTAAAACTTCAAAAAGAGTCTATTGGATCCCACAGGTCCTCGGGCTAACAAAACCCAAACACACAGCTTCAAAAAGTCCCCCTTCATACACAAAGATATTTTAGAGGACTTAGCTGTTTAAAGAACTTAGCTGTTATGGAACGGGTCCCAGTCACTCCGTCGTTAATAGTCTCCAAAATTCACTCCTCTTGCCTTGAAGAATTAAGGACTCATACAATAACTGACAAGTGAACTACACCGCTCCAGCACTCCACTCAACGAGGTTCAAGCGCGACACCAAAGGTGTTTCAAGCCGTCTGTTCTTCCTCCTTCCACAGCTCTTGCCTTGCCTCGTTGAGTGGAGTGCTGGAGCGGTGTAGTTCACCTGTCAGTTATTGTATGAGTCCTGAATTCTTTAAGGCAAGAGGAATGAATTTTGGAGACTATTAACGATGGAGTGACTGGGACCCGTTCCATAACAGCTAAGTTCTTTAAACAGCTAAGTCCTCTAAAATATCTTTGTGTATGAAGGGGGACTTTTTGAAGCTGTGTGTTTGGGTTTTGTTAGCCCAAGGACCTGTGGGATCCAATATACTCTTTTTGAAGTTTTAACATTAAGAATTTTTGCTGACAACAGCAATGTGCTGATTTGGTCGGCCAGGCTGGTGAACAGCCATTTTCAATTATGATTAAAAAGGAGGGTTCACTTCAGGAGGTGAAACGTTTCGTCTCACGGTGAACGATCCGACAAAAAATTTGACACTTCTTTGTGGGGATAGTTATTGGTCTTAGAGTCTAGGGTAACATTTGTAGATGTTTGGGTTGGTGATAGAATATAGGGGAATCATGTTTTTTTGGTTTACATTGGGTTGATTTCCAGGGGTGTATTGGGTAGGATGGGTTCTAAATGGGCAGTGTTTGTAGTAGTTCCTAATGTGCCTGGCGGTTGGTACTGGATTATAGTAATGTAGAAATCTTTTAGTCTTTCTTTATACATATGCTCATTAAGAGGCATGTTTACTAAAAGTTAGTGTATGGTAACATTCTGCAAATATTTATGCAAATGAGGCACCTTATGTAAATGAGGCCCCGCACCGAGTCTCCGCACATGGCCCCGCACCCCCCTTGGGCCGCCCCTGCTTACACCTTCTCATGAAGAGGTATAAATGTCTTTGTGTACTTTACACATGTATGTGCATAGATTAAGGTATTTTATCATCTATGTGTGTCTGTGCAAATTCCACTCATGTTTCACTCAGAATGCACCCTCAGCTATGCCTACTGACAAAGAATATGTCTTCATGCCAAAGCATCATGTGGTATTTTATAAGAGGTTATTTATGTGCATATGTGGCCACTTATTTATTTAGACAGTTTTGTATACCACCTTATCCTTCACTTATGTGTGAGAATGACTTTATAAAACTATTCCGCAGAGTAGATGCACATAATTTTACTAGCATAAGGGGTGGGCAATGTTCAAAAGTGCAATTTCTGTGCAAGAACACTGAAACCCCTTTGAACACTTGCTATATGGGGAATGCTGCTTGGAGACTGATGCAAAAGGAAGTTTCTAGAATGAAGAGCTATTGTAGGAGGAGGCAAAGGCAGCGGTAATTTTCAGGAAGCAAATGCATCAGGTTGGGAGCCAACGTTAACCTCCACATCCTACTTCAACTGCAACAGGGGAAAGAAAATGTAATTACACTACTAATCCTGGACAAAAGGGAACATTTGAGATCTGCTGGGCAATCATGCAACTTAAGGGGCTCATGGAGTCAGAGCCAACCCTACCACTAGATAAGCTAGGCACTTGCCTAGGGTGGCAGAATTTTGTGGTAACAGCATTACTCACCACTTTCCACCTGCTGCTGCCACCCCCTTAACTCCATCTTACTGCTGGACTGAGGCTTCTTCGAAAAAGGAAACTTAGCACAGCATCGGGCCTTTCAACACTTGTGCAGACTATGTCATCCCTCTAATGGAAAATCAGAACAAACCAACCAAACCAATGGCTCTGACAAATCTATAGTCCAAAACAGATCAGGCCAACTATTAAATAGCAACAGACAAAAAATATAAAACATATTTTTTGTTGGACTGTTTGTGATCAGGGAGTTAATCCCGGTGAAATAAACCTCCCATTTTAATCAATTTATTGCATAGACTTTATATTTAAAAGAAATCCACTTAGCTGAATCAGTAATGTTGCAAAGTCCTTTCATGGAGCAAAATCAGATGACTTGAAATTGATGCAGTACCCGGTTACGAACCCAAATAAACTTGTGGATTCTGCATCAGGAAAATCATACAAGACGCTCACAAAGATCAGCTTCTCCCACAGACTTCTTCAAATGAATGACAGTCCCGAACTAATTCATAAACGTTGGTGGCTCTTTTTTAAACCACATAGCATCCGACGTCAATCAAAGCTCCCAAATCCGATTGGGGAACAAAGTTAATGTTGCTGAGCAACGAGCAACCAATCAGCAGTAGAACTGATCTGATCGTGGAAGCCCAGCTCTCACAGTAAACTGTGCCAGTCCAATTCCAGATTAAGACCCCGAGGGGCCACTGTTTTAAGGGCAAAGATCCACCGTTGTTCATAATTGTCAACTCTCCTCTAATGGAAGCATTAGATGGGACAGGAAAAAGCCAGCCTCAAGCATGTGCAGCTGCCGCAATGCCCACTGCTGTGCTGAGTTCCATTTTTTGAAGAAGCCTCAGTCTGGCGGCAAGATGGAGTTAAGGGTTGGCTGCAGCAGCAGCAGCAGAAAGAAGTGAACAATGCTGGACACGGCAAGGTTGGTGAGAGAGAAGGAAGGGGAGATACTGGACATGGCAAGGAGAGGCACAGAGAAGTAGAGATACTGGGGGCAGAGGGAAGGAGACATTCTGGATATGGCAAAGGGGTGAGGGAAGGAGAGATGTGGACATGCTCAGCCTTCTTTAATAAGTTGGGGGCCTATTTTATAAGAGGCATGGCAAAAGTTACACATGTTTGCAGTTCTGTGCACACATACAGAATAGTGATTAGCCAATGTGTGTGCATGTAAACGGCGCATAACGTTTGGCGCACTCCTTATAAAATCAGTCCCGAATGATTAAAGAAGATTGATCAAATGCTAAAGAAAACTTGGAGCAGAGACAAGGACACAGCCTGTGAAGGGCTACGAGTCATGAACATAAGTACCAGAAGGCTGCGAGCTCCCAGGAGGTCTTCATGAACATTTCAGTTTGGGTCTGTGATTGCAGGGTCCTGCATGAGGCAGGATCCAGAACTGTGCTAATGAAGAGGTAGTATCTAGTACTGAGAGAGGACTAGTATACCCCTTATTTATTTATTTACTTATTTATTTATTATATTTTATTTAAAACTGCCTATAAACTACAAATATGTCATAAATTCTCTGCGGTTTACATAATGCTAAAATTCACAAATACAATGCAAACAAAAAAAGCCCTGTGACTCCATCTCTCCCCCTTCTGTCTGCCCATCCATGGGGTCCCCAGCACCAAATTAACCATGGAACAAAAAGGTCCTTAAGGCCTTTCAAAACCACCCCCTGCCTCTACCCCGGGGTAGTATATTCCACCAGGGAGGCGCAACACTATTAAACTCTCTCCCCTTCCATTTCTGCTGTCATGCTTCTTGGTACTCTGGAATCACCAATAAACTACCCTGACTAAATCTTAGAACACGGCCTATCTGGTACCACTACAGCACATCCATCAAATAACTGGGCCCACCTTCTCTCAAAACCTTAAAAGTTAGTGCTAGCATTTTAAATACACAGCACTCACATATAGGGAGCCAGTTCAATTGTTCCAGAACTTCTCTAACTGATTCCCTTCAACCATGACTCAACACTACTCAAGCTGCGGTGTTTTGGACCACCTGCAGCCTCCGCACTAGTGTCTCCGGCAAGCCCACATATAGGAAGTTGCAGTAATACAATCCTGTATTACCATCCGCTTAGCCACATCACTCGAAAACAGACAGAGCTGATGCACCAACCTCACGTGGCCATAGGCTGTACAAACCACCTATTATTTTGTGTTATTTGGCTAAAAACAGAAGTTGGCCTAATTTACAACTCAATTGTTATAAAGAGCTTGCATTTTAATTCACAAGACAGAGAAGATTAACACAACTAGGAAGAGCATGTATTTAGGATTTTTATTATTTTAGAGTTTTATGTTATGTGTAATTTATGCATATGTTATATTCCTTTTATTGTCTTGGGTTTTTGTGAATTGCCTTGAGTTATTTGTAGAAAAGGCAATATATAAATTAAACAGATACAAAATAAAAAGAAATAAAGGCATAGCCCTGAATCTGTATGTGTTGAGTACAGGCCAATATATATTCCATAATCTCTATTTCCCCATTCTAGCCATTCCCCCCTTGAGATCTGTAATACTATTTTCAAAAGAAAGTATGGTTTTGCCACCATACAAAGAAGAAATGCACAAAGGGGATCTTTTGCTAACTGGCATGGGGCCATGACAGTTACGAGGGAGGGCCGATAAGTCTCTGGCCTTGTAACTAAACAGAAAGCTACGGGCACACTTTGGTTCCGGAAGTCTGAATGATCTCTCTGCAGTTTTGTTTTATAAAGGAATCTGCAGAGAGATCATTCGCACCTCCGGAACTGAAGTAACATAGTATATAATGGCAGATAAAGAAAAACATGGTCCATCTAGTCTGCCCAGCAAGACAGAAACAGCAGGTGCACTTGCCGCTCCGTGCAGGTCACCTCTCCCCATGCCTTTGTTTAGGGGTGTACCCACCGCTCTGCATAGGTCACCTCTATTTGTTCAGATATAAGATATAGTTATGTTTATTTTGATTTTATCCTGTTGCTGTAAAGGGATCCACTGTGTCTGTCCCATGCTATTTTGAATTCTGCACAGTGTTTGCTCCCACCACTTCCATCGGGAGGGCATTCCAAGCATCTACCATCCTTTCAGTGAAAAAGTATTTCCTGACATTGCCTTTCAGTTTACCCCCTTGCAGCCTCATGTTATGCCCTCTAGTTTTACAGCTTCCCCAACTTTGGAAGAGGTTTGTTTGTCCATTAATACTCTAAGGGGTATGTTTACTTAACTGGGCTAACGGTTAACCCGGGCTATCTGCAACTAGGTCCCATGTTATTCAATGGGACCTAGTGGCAGATAGCCTGGGTTAACCATTAGCCCGGTTTAGTAAACATACCTCTAAGTATCTAAAGGTCTGAATCATATCTCCCCTGTCCCTCCTCTCCTCCAGAATGTACATACTTAGGTCTTCAAGTCTCTTCTCATGTCTTCTGATGGAGGCTCCAAATCATTTTAGTTACCTTCCTCTGAACCACTTCTAAGCCTTTTTATATCCTTTGCGAGATACAGTCTTCAAAACTGAACACAATATTCCAAGTGAGGCCTTACCAGAGACTTGTACAGTGGCATTAGTACCTCTTCCTTTCTGCTGGTAATTCCTCTCTGTATGCAACCCAGCTTCCTTCTGGCTTTTGCCACCACCTCGTCACACAGTTTCGCCACCTTGAGATCATAAGAAACAATCACAGTGAGATCTTTCTCCTGGTCCGTGCACATCAATCTCTCGCACCCTATTGTATACAATTTACTTGGATTTCTGATTCCCAAGTGCATTACACTGTACTTCTTCACATTAACTTTTGTAGATCTTTCCTCATGTTCCCCACTCCCTGAGGGGAGTCCACTCTGTTGCAAATTTTGGTGTCATCTGCAAAAGACAGACACTTACATTCAGCCCTTTGGCAATATCACTCACAAATATATTGAACAGTACCAGTCCCAAGACCGAACGCTAGGGCACACTGCCAATCACTTTCCTTTCATCCGAGTGAGTTCCGTTTACCATCACCCTCTGTTGTCTGTCAGTCAACCAATTTTTCATCCAGTTCACCATCTTGGGACCCATCCCCAAGCTGTTGAGTTTATTGATAAGCCTCCTATGAGGAACAGTATCAAAGGTTTTGCTGAAATCTAGGTAGATCACATCCATCGCAAGCCCTTGATCTAGTTCTCTGGTCACCCAAAGAACTCAATCAGGTTTGTTTGACAAGATCGTCCTTTGGTAAAACCATCTTGCTTTGGATCATGCAACCTGTTAGTTTTGAGGAAATCCACTATTCACTCTTTCAGGAGTGCCTCCATTACTTTTCCCACCACCGAGGTAAGACTTACTGGCCTGTAGTTTGTCACTTCTTCCCTATTACCACTTTCGTGGAGAGGTACCACATCAGCCCTTCTCCAGTCCTGTGGAACTTCTGTCTCCAATAATCTATTAAAAACATCCTTCAAAAGCCCTGCAAGAACCTCTCTGAGCTCTTTCAGTATCCTGGGATGTATCCCATCCGGTCCCATGGCCTTGTCCACTTTCAGTTTTGCAAATTGTTCTAACACATCACCTTCTGTGAATGGTGTGGTATCTACTTCATTCCTATTTTTATATTTGGGAGTCACAGCTGGTCCTTCTTCAGGATTTTCTCTAGTGAAAACAGAGCAGAAGTATTTGTTTAGCATTCTTGTTTTTTCAATGTCACTTTCCATGAATCTGTTCCCTGCACTTTTGAGTCCTGCAATTCCACCCCTGATTTTCCTCCTCTCCCAAATATACCTGAAAAAGGTCTTTCCGCCACACTTCACATCTTTAGCCATCTTTTCCTCTGCCTTTGATTTGCTAGCCTTATTTCTCTTTTTGCCTCTTTTAGTTTGATCTTGTATTCTTTTCTGTGCTCCTCTATTTGTGAGCTTCTGAATTTTGTGAAAGCTGTGTTTTTTGCCTTTCTTTGTGCAGCTACTTCTTTGAAGAACCGAATAGGTTTCCTTTTCCTCTTGTTTTTATTTACTTTCCTTACATATGCATCTGTCACACCTTTTATTGCCTCCTTTAGTTTAGCCCACTGCAGTTCTGCTTCCCTTACCTCCTCCCACCCTGCCAACTCCTCCTTCAGGTACTTGGCCATTTTACTGAAATCAACTTTTTGAAGTCTAATACTTTGAGTTTGCTGTGATTGGATTCCACCTTGGCTTTTATCTCAAACTACACCGTGTGATGATCGCTGCTGCTCACATGGGCACCCACATGGATATTAGACACGCTATCTCCATTGGTGAACACTAAATCCAGCACGGAGCTCTCCCTGATCAATTCCATCACCATTTGTTTAAGTAACGCATCTTGGAAGGCATCCACAATTTTTTTTACTTTTTTCTAGATTTGCAGAAGGAACACTCCATCCTCATTGTGCAGATTAAAGTCACCCGATATGATCACTTTCCCTTCATGTCTATCTTTGCAATATCAACCATCAATTCGCTTTCCACTTCTTCAGTTTGAGTTGGAGGCCTGTAGACCACACCAATATGGATGACAATACCATCTCCTCTTTCCAGGAGTGGCGGCTCAGTGGTTGGGACAGGTTACCTCAGGCCGGAGGGCCGGGGGTTCAATTCCCGCATGGGGACAAGCAACCTCAGGCCGGAGGGACTGGAGTCTCTAGTCCCATGGCCACTCCTTGTGGCCTTGGGCAAGTCACTTAACCCTCCATTGCCTCAGGTACACTTAGATTGTGAGCCCTTCAGGGACAAGGGAATAAAAAGTACCTGTTAGTATACACGTAAACCACACTGATTCTAAAGAGCGCGGTATAAAAAAGAAATAAATAAAATAAAATAAATAAATCCAGAGTGCTTCTTCTTTTCCCCACGTCTCCTGTATTTCAACAGCTTTAATATTGCTTTTGACATACAGGGCTACTCCTCCTTTTCTACCCTCTCTGTCTCTTCTAAATAGATTATAGCCAGCTATGGCTACATCCCATTCATGTGACTAGATAAACCATTTTTCTGTAATGGCCACAATGTCCAAGTCCATTTCCACCATTAGGGCTTCCAGATCAGGAACTATGTTGGCTAGGCTTCATGCATTTGTACTCATTGCTTTTCAGCATTTGTTTAATGGCTTGCCTGCCTTTTTCATGGTTTTTGTTCTACACGCCCCTTTCCGCTTGCCACTGATGTGTTTGTTGTTCAAGTGTGTGGCTGTTTCCAATGTTGTTTTTCTTTTGCTGTGGGTGACGTACTGAACTTGTCCTCCTCCATCCGTCACTCCCTTTCCCTAGTTAAAATGCCTGTCCACAGAATGCCTGATTTTTTCACTTAGGATCCTTTTCCCTGCGGCAGAGAGATGTAGTCCATCAGTACAGTATAGTCTCTTGCTGATCCATATGTTTCCCCAGTTGCCTATATATCTAAATCCTTCTTGTTTGCACCAGGTTTGGAGCCATGTATTAAAGTTCTTTATGCGATGCAGCCTTTCTTCCCCCTTACCATGAACAGGTAGAACTTCTGAGAATGCTATAGTGTTAGCATTGGGCTTGAATTTCTCTCCCAGAGTCTGGAAGTCCCTTTGAACTGCAGAGGCACTGTTTCTAGCCAGGTCATTTGTACACAAGTGGATGACAATATCAGTTTTGGAGTGCTCACTTTCTGCACTAACTATTCCAACAATTTGGTTTATATTCCTGATGGCTGAAGAGTCTGGGAGGCATTTGACCATCCTCTCTCCTTTGAGCTGTGTTCCCAAATTGGTGCCTCTGATGATGGAATCTCCAATGAGTAGTAGTTTTCTGTTTTGTGATTTTTTTCTTCCTATTTGGTACATTATCTGTAGATTTGGCATTAAGTCTATTATTTAAGGGCACTTCAGTTTCCATCAAATGGGCACCCTCATTTTCCAAGGCAGAGAAGGAATTATGCAGGGATATCACTTGATGTATAGGGTGTCTCTGCGTTACAGGTCGCGACCTACTAGAGCCCACTGTGATCCATTTGTTCCTGGGTTGTTTGATTCTTTGTGGGAGCGGTGGTGGATTTTGTTCAGTTTGTAACCTAGAGGAAGTGTGTTTAATTGCAGCTAATTCTTCCCTTAGTAGAGTCAATTCTTTATGCATAGCAGCTAACTTGAGGCCTATAGGGCAAGTTCTTAGAATCCAAATGATTCTTCTTGGAATGAAAGCACCACAGTTATTACATTGAATACACGACATTCTGACTCAGCTGTCCTAGAAGGAGAAAAGAAGAAAAAGTGGGCGTAACACCTAATTAAATACAGAAGTCAATGTATATGATGACTATATAGGCAATACAACCCAGGGTGGGTGGGGTGAGGGGTAGGGTGGGTGGGAACGTAAGTGTGCCCATAGCTTTCTGTTTTGTTAGGCCAGAGACTTATCGGCCCCCCTCGTAGCATGGGACAATTCCATTGGCACGGGTTCTCCTAATACTACCTCATTAGGTGGAGTTATGTGTACCTCTACTAGTGCAACCTATGTTAGAGGAAAGAACTCCATGTTAACTGCCAGGGAAATGCTTTCAACACTTCCAACATGTAACGTGGTGGTATTGCACCTAACACACAATTGTTTAGGCGTTTTTGGCATTTTAGGTGCAACATCCTAAAGCCCTTTAGCAAAAGGCCCCCCAAAAAAGTATATGTGTAGGGATATGCCATAATAGTTTAATTTAAGGCAATAAAGACCAGTATATTTATTAATCATAAAATGATACAGAAAGCACAGAAAAAGGGCATTTGTGAAGCTGAAGTCTTAGTCATTTCTGTCCCTCAAGTTAGCAGCAACTGAGAATAAATAAACAAGTTAAGTGGACTTTGTTCTTATAGCCATTATTTTCTCTCCAGTCATAAATGCACTAATGGAACAATATGTCAGAAAGGCCATTATCTGTAGTCCTGCTCACTTGCTTTGCTCTTACTGGCCTTATGAAATGGGCCAGCAATCTGTTTTCAAGGTAACATAATCTTTTACTGAGCAAAACAGTAAAAATTATCCTCTAGGACTTGATATGTCTCCATGTGGATGGAAGGTGCTGTCGCTCCAAGATAATAGATTTCAGAACTCATGAAAAGCAGAATTATGAAAAGCCCAAGGCATAACAGAGCCAAATTAGAACAGAGAATTTAATTCGATGAGGCCTCCGATAAAATGTGGGTGCTTGAAAACCTTCAGCAGTATGAACAAGCAAGACGTAAGAAACCAAACCACTCTGCGGTGCAGTTTAGTTCTGTAAATGCTAACCGCAAGAAATGCTGAACCCTACAGCCTGATTTTGCACAGGGCATCTAGGTAGATTCATGTCAGGACGTACCCAATTTTCAGTGTAGTTTGTAAAAGGTATGGCAAATGTGGAGCCTTTTGTAAAATACATCTAAGGACTGCAGGAAATACATGGGTGGATTGAAGGACGACCAATAGAAACAGCCATTTTCTGAAGGAGCACATTCCATAAAAACAGTGGCATTGCTTGGGTTTTGAGGGTGCAAGTACCAGATTTATAGCCTACGGGTGTAAATGTTGACATCTACACAAAAGTGCCAGATTCTATTTCTTTCTTTTCTTTTATTCATTTGATTACATGCGTTGCCAAATTTTAAAGAAACACCCAGAAAGAGCCAACTAAGGAACTGTGTGAAAAAACAACCTACCTCTTTATTTTTTAATAACTGAGGTGGTGTTAAACATCAAAGAGGTAAGCAAAATTGTCCCCTCCATCACTGGTGTCAACTCTAGATCTAAATGAGCAGCTCGCTGACACTTCTGTCTACCTTGCAGCCGGTGCAAATGCCGATATCCAGTTGTAAAACTGGAAATACGTGGATACATTTCTGGTCTGCTCAAAACATGCCCACAGCATATCCACTTCAAAATGGTGCATACTGCACACCTGCATATGTGAATAGTGGATTTCTAGAACAGCTACTAACACATGTTGGTCATTTGCACATGCAAATGCTGCTCTTTACACATATCAGTTCATCCAAGACATCCAAAATGACCTCTTAAGGTGTCAACGCCTTTGGAAAGTGTTAATTCCTGTCCTCCTAGGCCTATATCATAGTACAATTTAATGGAAGAGGAGGAAGTAAATTACTGGATGCTTTGTGAGTCATTTCTGTGACAACGGCAACAACACTTGCATTATCTGTGCGGAAGAAAGGCCTGGCAATTTACTTCCGTATCTTGCCATGAAAACCCAATGGATAGTCACAACAAAACAAATTGCACTATAGTGCTGGAAGATGAGACTCCAGGTTGGAAGGCACTGAACTGGCTACTGGGGAGGCGCTGAAGACTTTTCTGAATAAAGCCAGTATTTATGACGAGGTTGGATCAAAGCCCTAGGGAAGTCTGACTGCTGATATAGCTGCACATGAAATGAAAGTCAGAAGCTGCAAATATGTCTTATATATTGGGACATGGAACATATGAAGCATAAACCAAGGGAAGTTGGAGGAGGTCAAGAATGAAATGGAACACGTACAACTCAATCTACTGGGTGTCAGCGAACTGAAATGGACTGGCATCAGCACTTTGCATCTGATGGTCACATGGTCTACTATGCTGGAAATGAAAGATAAAGAAGAAATGATGTTGCATTTATAATTAAGTTATAATATTGATAATTACAGTTCTTGCAAGCCTTTTAATTATAAATGCAACATCAGTAGCCAGTTCAGTGCCTTCCAACCTGGAGTCTCATCTTCCAGCACTATAGTGCAATTTGTTTTGTTGTGACTATCTGCTTTGGATACAAATGACAGAGTACCAGAAGAGTATGGGATAGCATCAAGAAAGTTGTGCTCAAAGAAAGTGAGAAGTCTCTGCAAAAGGTGAAAAAGCAACAACCACCAAAATGGATGACCGAAGAAACTCTGAAAACTACCCCGAAATGCAGAGAAACTAAAGCCAGAGGAGAAAGAGAGGCAATCACAGAACTCAACAGAGATTTCCAATGTGCAGCAAGATGAGACAAGGAGAAGTATTACAATGATGCATGCAAGGAAATAGAATCATTTATATTAGAGGAAGAACAAGATCGGCTTTCCTAAAGTTACGGGAGTTAAAGAGAAAACTCCAGCCTTGAATTGGAATGCTACAAGATGCTCAAAGATCCATGTGAAATGATGCTGAGATGATCAAGAAAGGTGGAAAGAATATACAGAGTCATTATACCATAAAGATCATATGGACCAACAGCCATTTCAAGCTGTACCTTATGATCAGAAACCATTGGTGATGAAAGAAGAAGTCAAAGCAGCACTGAAAGCATTATAAAAGAGCAAAGCACTAGGATTTGACGGCATTCCCACTGAAGTATTACAGCAATTGTATGCAGCTTTTACCATACTTACAATGCTCTGCCAGGAAATTTGGAAGACAACATCATGGTCAATTGAATAGGAGAGATCTGTGTTTATACCAATACTGAAGAAAGGTGATCCAACTGACTGTGTAAATTATTGCACAATTGCTCTGATCCCACATACCAGCAAGATTCAACTCAAGATCATCCAGCAGAGATTATAACCATACCTGGAATGATTACTGTCTGAAGTGCAAGCAGGGTTCAGGAAACGGTGAGGAACAAAAGACATCATCACAGATATGAGATGGATCCTTGAAAAGACAAAAGAATACCAAAAGGATATCTATATCTGCTTTATTGACTACTGCAAGGCTTTTGACTGTGTAAACCATGATAAACTCTGTGCCATATTAAGAAGTATGGGTATATGGGAACATCTAATAGTTCTCTTGCACAACCTTTACATTGATCAAGAAGCAACAGTTTGAACAGAACAAGGGGAAAAGAATGGTTTAAAATCAGAAAGATGTATGACAAGGACGCATACTTTCCCCATACCTGTTTTATTTATATGCAGAACAAATCATCAGAGAAGCAGGACTGTATGAATACAACTGAGGTGCGAAGATTGGTGGAAGACTCATCAACAACCTTTGCTATGCTGATGATACCACATTACTGGCTGAAAGTGAAGACAATCTGAAACATTTGCTTCTCAAGATCAAGGAACATAGTCTTAAAATGGGCCTGCATCTTAATATAAAGACAAATATCCTGACAACTGGCAAAATCAATAAGTTCATCATTGATAGAGAAGAAATTGAAATAGTTGACAACTTTAACTTAGTCAGATCAATAAGCAATAAAGAAATGACAAGTAGTCAATAAACCCGTCAATGCATTGCTCTTGGCAGAATGGCTATGAAGGACCTAGGCAAAATTCTCAAGAGAAGAGATGCCTCTGACCATACAAAGATTTGACTTGTCCAAAACATGGCATTTTCAGTAACGTCATATGGATGTGAAAGTTGGACAGTGAAAAAAGGTAGACATGAAGAAAATCGATGACTTTGAACTACGGTGCTGGCAAAGAATACTGTGTATACCATGGACTGACCAAAGAACAAACCAGTCAGTACTAGAGGAGACCTAAGCTTTCTTTAGAAGCTCATTTGACAAGACTGACTTTCATACTTTGGACATATCATGCAAAGTGAGAGATCATTGGAGAAAGATATCATGCTTGGCAAGGCTGAAGGTCAATGCAAAAGAGGAAGGCCAAAAATGAGAAGGATTTATACA
The DNA here is from genome assembly GCA_033557465.1 of Ichthyophis bannanicus. NCBI lineage: Eukaryota > Metazoa > Chordata > Amphibia > Gymnophiona > Ichthyophiidae > Ichthyophis > Ichthyophis bannanicus. The sequence goes on along the minus strand of CM066049.1, from coordinate 77,374,981 downwards.
ATAACAGCAGTTATGGATCCGATTCTATCAACAATGAACCACCTGACTGAAGACCGAACAAAGTTTAGGACAACTATCCAGAGAATTGCCATGAGTCGGCACTTAACAACAACAACGTGCAGGGCAGTTTTCAAAAGGGATCTACCTGGCCTAGTGGCTCAATAACAATACTGCGCATTGCTGTATAATATGGCCTAGATATGGTTCCAGTCTCTGATCTTCTGTTCCCCAGTATGGTCAGAGCTGTAAAGCAACATTTGCAATTCCTGATGAGGAGCAGAGTGATAGCCAATATACAATGACAACATTTATTGGCTGCACTTAGGGTCCATGGCTGTAGAACTCTGAAGAAATCCCTAGTACATGGCTCCTGAATGAGAATGCTTTCTACAATAAATGAATTTGGGAGGAGATAAAAAACCAGAGGGGAAATGCCCAGGTTGTTGAAGATGAAGGTCCATGATGCTATTTCCCACCCTTGGTTCTGACCGAATTGAAAATCCTAAGCAGCAGCAGCAGGAAACTTCCAGGTCGAAAAATGAGCTAGTTGGATCTCTTGTGTGAAAACTCTGTAGAATAATGACATCTATGCAGCTAGTTTCACTAAGTGCTCTAAATCCTTGGTTGATAAGAAAACTATGCACGTCTACTAAATATTTCAACAGATGTATGTAGTTTTCCATGTCTAATTTCATCCGTGAATATAGTGAGGCAAAGCATGTGCCAAATTTTATAACCATGTAAGTGTTAGCAAATTTTTGAAGAGAAACTATCCTGGAATTTGCAAAACACACATGCAAAAGTATCCATGTGCTCTGCTGCTAGGCACCTCAAGGAAACATTGCCCGACAAAGCACAATAAATTAAACAAAAGCATAGATAGCAAGACTTCCAAAAGCGAGGCTTAGGAGAAAGGCACATTGCAAAAAGGTTTAGTAATATGTTACTTTTACTTTGATGATTTACAGTTAAATTTCATGGTGAACAAGTCTCTCCTTAATCCCTAGTAGACATTTGCAATGCATTATCCATTATGACAGAGTGCAGGGAGATTGGCGGCCTTTAATACAGAAAGCCAGAAACATAGCTAACAGCCAGGATTCGGGTGCAGAGAGAGGCGCAAGAGAACCGTTCTGTGCTCGGCAGTGGCAGTCATCCAGTAAATAAAGTATGTACTGATTTGACACTGCTAACATTTCGGATGCTCTGAAATATAACACTACACTAGCAAGTGGTTTAAATAGCTGCAAGAGATTAAGGGAGGTCCATCGCATGCATTATAATGAAATTCATCTTTGTGTCTAGACCATTTTGGTCCTATCTTGTTGCGGCATCTGTTGAATAGAAATAATGAAGTAGCTCTCTATCCTTCATGCAGATTAGAAGTGAAAACCTAAATATGTTCTATTAACAGTTAATGGTAACTACCACTTCAGTATGTACTCCAGTTTAATGAGTAGTGCTGTGTGCGCCGCTTTGCAGAAGCAGAAAGGTTTGCACATTGATTGTGCCTATAAGAATAGCAAATCTAATCAAACCTGAGCTTTATAAAAATGGAAAAAAGATCACACTTTAAAAGCACTGGGCCCGATATTCAAATGATTTATGCTGCTAACTTTGAGAGTTCTGCTCCTAAATTGGCCTCTGAAAATTTGCTAGGGCTAAGTCCCTAAATATTTTCTTAAAATGTCACTAAACTCTTAAATTTAGGGGCATAAAAAGTGGGTGGTAACAGGGCAAATTTAGGGCAGGGGTAAAATATTAGGAGCTTAGCACTGATTTTCAGTGCTAGGCACCTAAATTAGGCTTGTAAATCTAGAAAAATGATTTTCAGCTGCCCGCCATTTGGAAGGGCTATGCGCCGATGAGGCGTACAATCCTCCCCGCCGACCTTTAAATCGGATAATTCAATGCCGCAGCAATAGCATCGAATATCTGGTGATCGCTGCAGGAACAAGAAGCCACCGAGGCTAACTGGGTAGCAGCAATATTGGCTGCTGCTGTTTTCCTCCCCTATCTTTAAGGCGCCAATCACTAACCGGGCAGCATGCAATATCGCTACTGCCCAGTTAGCACCATTCCCCACTTCTGCTCCATCCCGGAAACACCCCCCCCCCCCCCAACATGCCCCGATGCTAACCGGCAAGCATTGGGGCACGTAGGGGACATAGACAGGGATATTCAACAGCATTAACCATGTGTGTGCCATTGAATTTCCCCATCTAAGGCATTTACAGTTTACTAGGCTGTAAACAGTCTAAATGCCCTTCTAATATTGGGCCCATCAGGCCTAAATTTAGGAGCATAAATTTTAAGCGCCTAGATTAGGATAAATTTTCAGTTGAAAAGTTAGGCTCCTAAGTGTGGCTGAAAATAGGGCACACATTTAGGAGTGTAACTTTGGAGCCTAAATTTAGGCACTCAGCTTTTTGTTGAATATCGGGCCCATAATATTTATAAAGATGAGCAAGATACGCACTGTGATAGATTAGCAGCAAATCTTCCACTTACATCCATGAGTGCTGCATTGATGTAGTTGCTGGACTCTCCATCCACAGAGATAAGGAAAGGCAAGCACCGATCCAAAGGCAAGACATCCAAACATCGGTTCTTGTCATGGTTCCTTGGCAAGAGCCCGATGCTGCAGTCCTCTGGCCGAACTCTCAGGGTCACAATGTTGAGGGTCTGTAGTCAGAGGATACGTGAGGAAATCATATGAATGTATCACCAACAAGAGGTTTCCCAAGGACTTAAAGAACCTTGTCTGGTTCCTTTACTACGAAATGTGAGAAAAGTTGGTGGGGGGGGGGGGGAGGGAGCATGGAGGTAGGGGGAAAGGAGATGTTCTTAACAACTGAAAATGTACAAAACAGGAAGCCGAAGAGAGGGGAGGAAAGAGAGGATTTCCCCACTATCCTTCCTCTTCTTTATGGTTTTGTCATTGTATCACTCTAAGGGGAACTGGATTTTACGATTTCTTGTTCTGGATTCAACATTCTGTGGTAAGATGGCGTATTGATTAACATATGATATAACCTCTTGGTTATTCCATAGAACAATGAGCAGATTAAAAATAATAAAAATGGATCTTAGAGGTCTGTCTACTAAATTGCTTAGCTGCTACCATGGGGCTAACACTGACATATCACTCAGTAGTAGCAATTACAGTAATGCGGAGAAAGTGCAGACACGGCGGAGCATTTCCAGATTGTCTGCTCGTTCGGTGGTAGCTGCAGGCAAAGGCACGATAAGCACAGACAGTGGACAGTGTGTGGGCGGGCCTGTTGGGTGATTGCATTGCACGGTAGCGGCTCCGATTTGCAGGCTTCGTGGATGCACCTACTGCCAACTGAATGGATAGTCAATAGTTGCATCTGCGAAGCTGACCCTCATGAAGCCAGCGTTTCCTCTGAGGTATCTGCAGGGGAACCACTGGTTATGGCCCTCTCTTTGGCAGCTAACACGGAGCTTTTGCAGCAATCGCAAAAGGCTAACATGGTTTAGTAGACAAACCCCTTTGGTCTTCTGAATACAATAGAAGAGATTACATATCACATTATATCAAAGGCTATCCAAAATGTGCATCCATAATAAAATGGGAACTACAAGACCGAGAAACCATACAAATCTGTCTTCTGCAGTGATGCCTTTATTTTACTTAATTTGATTGCTTGCATCTTTAAGATAGCTTCTATTAAACCGTGAGTAAACTAAAGAAGAACAAACTGATTTTGTCTGCACCGAAGCCCTGGCTGGTTCTGCAAATTGCTCAGGTTCACACAGAGTCAGAAGATACTGGAAAATAGGGGTGTGCAAGTCAAAAGTTCTTGTTTTGTTTAGTTTCAAATGCCATTTATGGGATTTTTTATTTATTTATTTGGGTTTTTCAAAACTGTTCATGGGGAGGATGTCAGCAATAAAACACATGTGTGTCCTGTTACTCAAAAGTGCTTTCTAAAATAGCTATTTACACGTGTTGGTCATTAGCATATGCAAATGCCAATATTTATTAGGGATGTGTAAGGCAAAAAAATGTTTTGTCTTTCTATTTTTTTTTGTTTTGTTTTTTTCATCTTTATTTCATTTTTTTTTTAATATTGTGCGATAGCATGCACGGTTCGTGTTCATCCCTGCTATCTACACATGTAAATCGATGACACAGAAAGCCCCCTCCCCAACTTCAGTTTTTCTTACCTGTCATTTCTGATTAAAAACAACTTGGGAAACGTTGACGATATTGCCCATTCGCATGTGGTACCTCCCTGCTAGTAAAAAGAACTGAGGGATCCTGATTCCCAATATTATTTCAAGCACCAAAACACTGGTTTAAAATTCTAGGGGCCCATATACAGTGGTGACGGCCAGGCAATTTTAAAGTGTCTGGCAACTGCCACCGCTTTAATTAAACCAGATATTCAGTGCTGGAACTTATCTGACGTCCAACGCTGAAGATCCAGCTTCACAGGGCAGTGCTTTTTTCTATATGGTTAGCGGCAATTTTCAGCTGCTAACCAGACACCACAAACTGGATCAAGTTAGAACAGCCATTGACGTTTCCTAACTTTATCCAGTTTAGCTATATGGTCAGCAGCTGAAAATCGATGTTGACCAGATAGCTGCTGGGACCTCCCCACCCCGATCTGCCCAGAGACCACCCTGGTTTTAACCAGGCATCTTTTCTGCAGTCTGTGGGGTATTCAATGGCACCATCCGGACGGCGCCGCTGAATATTGGGATCGCCGCAGTTTCGTCGGTTAGCAAGTCTTGATAACTTGCTAAATCCTTTGCATATGTCCCCTCCCCCCACCCATTTTCAAGCAAAGTCTTTCCTTCTTCCTAGTTATCAAATCAGTTAATCATGTGTCTTCAATTATGAGCAAAGGCTTGTGTCTGTTGTGTTATTCCACTTGAATGCACAGAAATAAAGGTTACCAAAATAAGAGGTTAATGGCCATAAAACCTATTTTATTATTATTACTATTTATTTATTATCCTTTATTTTTATTCATCATAGACTGAAAGACGCTGATGGAAGAAAGTACAGAATGGTTAAATTATGTGTAAAACCGTGATGAGTGGCAGTCTCTTGAGAAGAACTGACCATGCTGGAGAGACAGAGGAAGCATCAGATCTATGATTACAATGCATTTCTTGTGTGAGTCTACAGTGTCCTGGCAAGGGTTCAGACAGACAATGTTAGCTTATGGCAGGGATAGGCAAATGTTTTGGCCTGAGGACTGCACTGGGGGCTATGACTGGGTTACATAGCCAGTACAGTCTGTGCTTTGAGGAGCTTGGAGGGAGGATGGAGGCTGACTATCATACCAACTATTCATTGGAATACAACAGTAGGTTTTCTCAGATTTCCAGTGCCATATGCATTCATTTTTATGCTGAAAGAATCATTGCTTGGCGATATCAGTGCATCATTAAAGAGAGACATACAGTGGAAGAGTAACTAACAGGCCACTGCAGCTCTCCTGCCTCTTCTTAGCGGTGGTGAGCCAGAGGGACTATGAAGACTGGAGGTGTAGAGTAGGATGGAAGTTAGATGTCCACGGGCTGAATTTGGCACACAGACTGTAGTTTGGTCATTTGCCGCCACACCTCCCCCCCCCCCCCCCGTTCCTTTTCTGTTTGAAAAAAAACCATTTACCTACAAATTTATGTTGCTCAATGAAGTCTATTATAGCTGGGTCCTGGGTCATCCACACTTGAAATGCTCACTAATGAGAAGTACCCAAAATTGCATATACTGGGGACAATCACAGGAGCAAACATCCATCATACTGAAAGGGAATATACCATGGAACAACAATCACAACCTCAGCAGAGAACTGTGCCTCATAGACAAGGTTTGCCCCAGATATACTTCACTATACCGTGTGTATTTTAGCATAAGGTAACTGGCAGTGGTGAATACTAATTCACAGTCATGCCAGCTACCAGCCATTGAAATACTCATTAACTGGCAATCTTGCGCTATTGTGGAGAGCAGGTGGGTTAGGAGTCGAGTGTGGACATGGACAGCACATTGTGGTTAGCACAGGTGTCATTAGTGAGCGCTCACTGCCAATGTGGGTGCACTAACAATACCTTTATGAGTATCATTAGGTGTTGCCATGTTAATTGTGTTGCATGCTAGCCTACGCGCTCATGCATCATATGCTGGTCATGCCCCTGACAGTTGCTGCGGAGGCTGCGCACTTACCATGCATTAAGTGTACATTCTCAACAGGATTTAGTAAAAGGGTCTTTGGTTCATTATTGTTGTTAAGTGCTGTCGAGTCGGAGTCGACTCATGGCGACCCTCTGGATAGCTATCCTAAATCGTGTTCGGTCTTCAGTCAGGCGGCTCATTGTTGACAGACTGGTACCCGTAGCTGCTGTTATTGTATCGATCCATCTCATTGCTGGCCTTCCTCTTTTGCGTTGACCTTCTATCTTGCCAAGCATGATGTCTTTCTCTAATGATCTCTCTCTTCGCATGATGTGTCCAAAGTATGAAAGTCAAAGTCTTGTCATCTGAGCTTCTAAAGAAAGCTTAGGTTTGATCTCCTCTAGTACCGACTGGTTTGTTCTTCGGGCAGTCCATGGTATACACAGTTTTCGCCGCCAGCACAATAATTCAAAGGCATCAATTTTCTTCCTGTCTGTCTTTTTCACTGTCCAGCTTTCACATCCATATGATGTTATTGAAAATACCATGGCTTGAACAAGTCGAATCATTGTATGGAGAGAGACATCTCTGCTCTTGAGAATCTTATCTAGGTCTTTAATAGCCATTCTGCCAAGAGCAATGCGTCGTTTGATTTCTTGACTGCTTGTTGCTTCTTTATTGATAGTTGATCCAAGTAGGTTAAAGTTGTTCACAATTTCAATTTCTTCTCCTTCAACGATGAACCTGTTGATTATGCCAGTTGTCATGATCTTTGTCTTCTTTACATTAAGGTGCAGGCCCATTTTGAGACTATGTTCTTTGATTGTGAGAAGCAAATGTTTCAGATCATCTTCACTTTCAGCCAGTAATGTAGTATCATCAGCATAGCGAAGGTTGTTGATGAGTCTTCCACCAATCTTCACACCTCTGTTGTCTTCATACAATCCTGCTTCTCTGATGATTTCTTCTGCATATAAATTAAACAGGTAGGGTGAAAGTATGCAGCCTTGTCTTACACCTTTGCTTATTTTAAACCATTCTGTTTCTCTTTGTTCCGTTCGAACTGTTGCTTTTTGATCAATGTACAAATTGTGCAAGAGAACTATCAGGTGTTCTGGTATACCCATGCTTCTTAATGTGGCCCAGAGTTTCTCATGGTTTACACAGTCAAAAGCCTTGCTATAGTCGATAAAGCACAAACAGATATCCTTTTGGTATTCTTTAGTCTTTTCAAGGATCCATCTCACATCCGCAATGATGTCTCTCGTTCCTCGCCCTTTCCTGAACCCTGCTTGCACTTCAGGTAGTTCTTGTTCCAGGTATGGTTGTAGTCTCTTTTGAATAATCTTCAGTAGAATCTTGCTGGCATGTGGGATCAGAGTGATTGTTCGATAATTTCCACAGTCAGTTGGATCACCTTTCTTTAGTATTGGTATAAACACAGATCTTTTCCAGTCAGTTGGCCATGATGTTGTCTTCCATATTTCTTGGCAGAGCCTTGCAAGTATGGTAACAGCTGCATCAGATTGCTGCAATACTTCTATAGGAATGCCATCAATGCCTGGTGCTTTGTTCTTTGATAAGGCTTTCAATGCTGCTTCAACTTCTTCTTTCATCAGCAATGGTTCCCAGTCATAAGGTACAGGTTGAAACGGCTGTTGGTCCACTTGATCTTTATCATATAAAAACTCTGTATATTCCTTCCACCTTTTCTTGATCTTCTCCGCATCATTCAACATAGAACCTTGAGCATCTTGTAACATTCCAATTCGAGGCTGGAACTTTTTCTTTAACTCTTGTAGCTTTAGGAAAGCCGATCTTGTTCTTCCTCTAATAGTTTCTGCTTCTATTTCCTTGCATGCGTCGTTGTAGTACTTTTCCTTGTCCTGTCTTGCTGCACGTTGGAAATCTCTGTTGAGTTCTGCGATTGTCTTTCTTTCTCCTCTGGCTTTAGCTTCTCTGCGTTTCTGGGCAATTTTCAGAGTTTCTTCCGTCATCCATTTTAGCCGTTTTTGCTTTTTCACCTTTTGTAGAGACTTCTCGTTTTCTTCCAACACAACCTTCTTGATGTCATTCCATAACTCTTCCAGAGCTCTGTCATTTGTATCTAAAGCAGCAAATCGATTTTGCAGGCAGTCTTTAAATTCCAGTGGTATATTCTCAATGTCATATTTTGCTGCTTTCATGAGTGGTTTGCTCTTTTTCAACTTTAGCTTGAGTTTGCATACTAGTAGTTGATGATCTGTACCACAGTCAGCTCCAGGTTTTTTCTTGGTTGATGTTATAGAGCTTTTCCATCGTCAATTTCCACAGATGTAGTCAATTTGATTTTTATACAATCCATTGGGTGAAGTCCATGTGTTACAGTCGCCGCTTGTGTTGCTGGAAGAAGGTGTTTGAGATGAATAGATCATTGGTCTTGCAGAATTCTATCAGTCTTTCTCCAGCTTCATTTCTGTTGCCAAGTCCATATTTTCCAACTACTTTGCCTTCTTCTTTGTTGCCAACCTTTGCATTCCAGTCACCCATGACTATCAGGATATCCTGTTTGCATGTTCTGTCAATTTCAGCTTGTACTTGTTCATAGAACTCTTCAATTTCATTCTCTTCTGCAGCTGTTGTTGGGGCATATACTTGAATTATAGTTGTGTTGATAGGCAATCCTCGTAGACGAATAGAGATTAAGCGTTCGCTGACTGCATTGTATTTCATTACAGTTCTTGCAAATTTCTTCTTTATTATAAATGCAACACCATTTCTTCTTTGTCTTTTATTTCCAGCATAGTAGACCATGTGATCATCTGATGCAAAGTGCCCGATGCCAGTCCATTTCAGTTCACTGACACCCAACAGATCAAGTTGTACACGTTCCATTTCATTCTTGACCACCTCCAATTTCCCTTGGTTCATGCTTCATACGTTCCATGTTCCAATGTGTAAGACATCTTTACAGCTTCTGACTCTCATTTCATGCGCAGCTACATCAGCAGTCAGACTTCTCGAGGGCTTTGATCCAACCACATCATAAATGCTGGCTTTACTCTGAAAAGTCTTCAGCTCTTCCCCAGTAGCTAGTTGAGTGCTTTCCGACCTGGGGGTCTCATCTTCTAGCACCATAGCACAATTTGTTTTGTTGTAACTATCCATTGGGTTTTCATGGCAAGATACAGAAGTAGATTGCCGGGCCTTTCTTCCGCGCAGTTTAAGTTTGGTGTTGTTGCCGTTGTCACAAAAATGTGATCCTCCGCCTTCAACACTATCCCATTCTGCTGCTGCCCAGATGGGTGGTTTGTCTTGGTCTGGCACCTCAGCTGAGACCTGTCCATCTTGGGAGACCCTGCCAGTAGTTAAAGTACCGATAGTTTAGCTTTCAGCATCACTGATGCACGCAAGCCCTCACAGCACGACAAGCTGCAAACCAAGTGGTTCATTAGTACATCCTAAAACGTTTAGGGGTACTTTGCCAGTAGGCATACATAGTTTTTCAGTTAATGTGATGTTATTGTGCATATAGCATCATGTTAGCTGCAAATCACGGTGCACTTTCTGTTGGGGGCATTTCCCCAGCAGATAAAGCACCAAATTTGCAAAGAGCGTGGCCCAGTAATACCGTGGATTTGCATGTCACCACCTATTGAGGTAGTATTATCTGTACCCGCGCTGTCTCCAACTTTGATGGTGACCGCGGACTGCTGACAACTGCAGTAACAGCGCATTGCAGACACAACCACTCTCCGCCCATATCCCACCCATTCTTGCATTTACCATGAGCTCTGTAAATAGCATAGAAAATTGCTACGCTATCTGTTTTTCCCCTGTGCTAGCTGTTAGCATAGCCCAATAGAGCATTCTATCGGCCACATTAACAGGTAGCACAGCTTAGTAAGCATACCCCCTAGTGTGAGTTAAATCAATTTAACACATGTTGACGTATGAATTAAGAAAATTTGTGGGCATTAAAATATTTTTATCAAAATGAATGTGTGAAAACAAAAAAATTGGAAAAATATCTGAAAATCTAGGGAAACAAAAAACGAATAAAAAATGTTCACCCGGTGCACAAATCTAGTACTGTGCTGCATGATAGCCTTTACATAGTTGAAAACTAGGAAGAGAAGCATGTCTATACCTGAAACTCATCTTTGATCTGGCTGGAATTGGTCTGTGGATCCAGTCTGCTGATGTTATAATATAGGGATCTAAACTCACACACTGGAATTGCAGTGTTACCACACAGACAGGCCTCCAAGATAGCATCATGAACAAAGATATACTGTTCCTGGAATGAACAAAGGACAAGAAAATAAACAGCAAGGCTGAGGCCTTCTCCCTACACGTACATTCAGATAGCTGCTACAGCTAATGCAGAGATTAAAATGAAAGGCAAGCAATAATTGTAGGGTGGCAAATAAGAGCGATTTCAAAGCTAAATAAGAGATTCTAACAGCCGGAGGGGGGTGGGTCATAAGGCTTAAGGTTTGCCTAGGGCGTCAACATCTTGAACCAACTCTGGGGCCAGCCTTGGGACCAGCAATAGTGTTATGTACTCTCAGATAGCGAGAAGGATAATAAACAGTTCTATCCAAACATGCTGGAATTGTGTGCTATTTACCTTATGTTCTTTCTAAACAGAAAGAGAATCCAGTGCATTCAGGGAGTTTACACTTACCAGAAAAAATGTTCTAAAATGTAACTCATTCTAGGGAAGATTTTCACTGGCACAAAGCTAGGTCTTGGCTGAAACTTCCCTAAATTTAATAAGCAAAAAATGTAGCTCTTCCTCTGCAGAGGCACAGAGGCGTATTATAGAAGAATTTCCATGTGTAAATAAAGGCTTTTAAATGTGATGATATTGGATACACTATTTGCACAAGTTGATACACATCATGCAGAGATTGTACGAAGACGTGTTTAGAGAGGGCCTAAAACATCAACATGTTTTTCCCATTTTGCAAGAGAAATACACGTAGATATGAGAAACTCTACATGTCGGCATTTACACTTTCTTGAGGCATGCATAAGTGCCTGCTTGAAGGGGCAGAGGCAAAAGCCAAGGCCGGCATGCCCGATCCACCCCATGGCATCCTCATGCCCACCTGACCTCCCCTGACATCAACCCATCCCACCTGATGCCCCTCTCAAATCAAGACACCCACCTAACCCCCTGAAATCAACCCTCTCACCCAACTCCCTCCTTATCATCAAGCATCCCCCCCCCCAATTGCTCCCTGATTCCCACTCCTCTCACCCCCTGATCTCATCTCTGGCTCTTACCAGGGGTCCCGATAGTCTAGTGCAGTGATGGCTAACCTTTTTGAGCCCGAGTGCCCAAACTGCCGCACAAAACCAAAGAATTTCCTCAAAGTGCCAGCACGTCATTTGCATAAGTGGTCTTATTTGCATAAATATTTGCATAATGTTACCATACACTAACTTTTAGTAAACATGTCTCTTAATTAGTGTATGGATAAAGAAAGACTAAAAGATTTCTACATTACTATAATCCAGTGCCAACCGCCAGGCACATTAGGAACTACTACAAACGCTGCCCATTTAGAACCCATAGCAAACCCGCCGTATCCTGACAGCATTACCAGGACTCACAAAGCACCTACCCTACCTATCAAAGGCAACACTGCAAATATTAAACCAATACATTTCAGAGAATACTGGGGAAAGAGAACAAGTGGCAACGTCAAATAGGAATTTCCTCTTGTACCAAACAAAGCGCAGATGTTAATGATGCACATTTCCCAGAGCTGACATATTCCAGTTAATAAATTCAAAATAAAGAGATATCTTTCTACCTTTTGTGCATTTTTTTTTCAGTTGCAATTGGTCCAGCCACCTTCTTCTGGTTTCTTCATGTTTTCTGCTAACTCTCCATCGTCTGCTGTCCATTTGTCCTTTCTTCTCTCTTCTAGTTTTTTTTTCCATTCTCTCTCTCTCTCTCTACATCTGCTTTAACATACTAATCTTCTCTTTTGCTCTTTCTCATTCCTATTTCACACACAAAATTTTACCCCTCCATCCTCAATCCCCAATTACTCTCCCAATACCTGGCCAATTGTAGATTTTTCATCCCTCCTACACAAAATATTTTTCCCCTCTCCATTTTACTCTCCCAGCCCCATCCTATTCTAATCCTCCCCCCAACATCAGCTCCCTTCTAGTTCCAGTCTCACCCAGCATCCATTCCCTTCTAGTCCCTGCATCAGCCCATTTCCAGTCCAAGTCCCTTCATCAGCTCATTTTCAATCCTAGCCCCCCCATCAGCCCATTTCTACTCATTTCCTAGCCCCACCATCAGCCCATGTCAAATCATAGCTCCCCTCCACTCAGCCCAATTCCAGTCCAAGCCCCCCCATGAGCCTACTTCCAGTTCTAGCCCCTCCATGAGTCCATTTCAATTCAAAGCCCCCACCACAGCCCATTTCCAATCTAGCTCCCCCCAACAGCCCATTTCCAGTCCTATCCTAGCTTTTCCATCAGCCCATTTTCAGTCCTAGCTCCCTTCCCTCACAGCCCATTTCCATTCCAAGCCCCCTCCCCATCAGCTATTTGCAGTTCAAGCCTCCCCTTCCACTCAGCCCATTTCCAGTCCTAGCAACACCCCAACCCATTACCAGTCCTAGCCCCCCGTCAATCAACTTCCAGTCCTAACCCCCATCACCCCATTTTCAGTTTAAGCCCCCCCCTATAAACCATTACCAGTCCTAACCCCCCATCAGCCCATTTCCAGTCAGCCCCCCATAGCCCATTGCCAGTCCTAAACCCCCCATCAGCCCACAGCCCATTACCAGTCCTAACCACATCAGCCCACCTCAAGTCCTAACCCCTCCCCATCAGCCCATTTCCTGTCCTAGCCCCCCCCATAACCCATTATCAGTCCTACACCCCCATCAGCCCACTACCAGTCTTAACCCCCCCATAGCCCATTACCAGTCCTAACCCCCCCATCAGCCCACTACCAGTCTAACCCCCCCATAGCCCATTACCAGTCCTAACCCCCCATCACCCCATTTCCAGACAGCCCCTCATCAGCTCATAGCCCATTGCCAGCCCTCATCAGCCCACAGCCCATTGCTAGTCTTAAACTCCCCCCCATAGCCCACTGCGTCTTACTCCCCTCCCCCAGCCCACTGCCAGTCTTAACCCCCCCTCCCTAGCCCATGCCAGTCTCAACCCCCCTCCCTCCCTCCCTCCCTAGCACATTGCCAGTCTCAACCCCCCTCCCTCCCTAGCCCATTGCCAGTCTCAACCCCCCTCCCCCCTCCCTAGCCCCATTGCCAGTCTTAACCTCCCTCCCTCCCTAGCCCAATTGCCAGTCTTAACCTCCCTCCCTCCCTCCCTAGCCCATTGCCAGTCTCAACCCCCTCCCTCCCTCCCTAGCCCATTGCCAGTCTCAACCCCCCTCCCTCCCTAGCCCATTGCCAGTCTCAACCCCTCCCTCCCTCCCTCCCTAGCCCATTGCCATTCTCAACCCCCTCCCTCCCTAGCCCATTGCCAGTCTTAACCTCCCTCCCTCCCTAGCCCATGCCAGTCTTAACCACCCTCCCTCCCTAGCCCACTGCCAGTCTTAACCCCCCTCTCTCCCTCCTAGCCCATTGCCAGTCTTAACCCCCCCTCTCTCCCTCCCTAGTCCATTGCCAGTCTTAACCCCCCTCCCTCGGCTCATGGCAATAAAAAAAAAAAAAGCTGCCCGCTGCCGCCGCGGCGGCATGGAGTGTCCCGCGGGGCTCCCTCTGCCCGGCGGGACTCTCCCGGCGCGCTCAGCCCCTCTCTGCCGGCTTGCAGAGACGCGAAGGGAGAGAGAGTCTCCTCGCGTCTCTCTTAAGCCCGCAGGGGCAGATGGGAAATTTCCCATCAGCTCCTGCGGGCTTAACAGAGACGCGAGGGAGACTCTCCCTTTGCGTCTCTGCAAGCCGGCAGAGAGGGGCTGAGCAGCGCCGGGAGAGTCCCGCCGGGCAGAGGGAGCCCCGCGGGACACTCCATGCCGCCGCGGCGGCAGCGGGCAGCTTTTTTTTTTTTTTTTAATGTGCGACCTTCCCGCGTGCCAGCTGCAAGGCCTTCGCGTGCCACAGCTGGCACGCGTGCCATAGGTTCGCCATCGCTGGTCTAGTGGGAGCTGGGTGAATCCCTAGTTGTTTCTGCTCATGGCAACTCCAAGTTCCAAAATGGTACCAGTGACCCCTAGTGGTAATCTCAGAGTACAACTGCAAAGGATCAAACTCCCAAATAAAGGAACCATGCTGGTGGGGAACTGATGCAGGGGGGAGGTGTCAAGGAATGAGCGGGATGGACTGTGTCTGGAGCAGAGATTCTGCATAGCTGCTCCCATGTACCTTTGGGGAAAACTATATGATTTTTTCCCCATGTGCAGCTTTGTAAAATTGTTGCTGCCATTGGACATGGTGAGGCATCAGTACACAGTCCTGCACATTCTTACGAAGAGTTTACAAGAGGCTCTCTGTCTGACAGAACCTTTGTAAAATACAGTGGAAATTTTTCATGTCCTGACCTAGATGTCTTAGTACCCCTGTCCCTGTCCTTTCTAAAACTTTGTCTTAGAGCCACCTAACTTAGCCAACTAGCGCTACTACTAATCCTACTGCTTCAAAAATGCTACCAGGTTCAAGTGCTGGAACTAGGCATCTACATTAACGCGCACACGCATAATCACATAACAGTCAGCTGGGGCTGAAACTCAGTGATGGTGGATTTTCAAAGGAGGCCAGTGCAGCCCCCTAATCCTAGAGTGAGGGGGCTAGATCACTTTGAAAATCGACTCCTTTACATTCAGCACTACTTCTTCAGTTAAATATGACACATGCTTGTGGGTAGATTTAGGTTGGCTATATAACTAGCTGAAAACAGGAACATTAATATCACTTTACACAACTTTCAAAAACTATGAGCTCCAGGGTCTTATTTACAAGGAGGACAAATTTCAAAGCAATTTATTCATGGAAATAGCAACTTTTACATGTAAACTCATAAAAAGTGCCTTGCCTCATTGAGGGGTAATTTTACAAGGGGCACATACTTTAAGCTATACTTTGCCAGTAGTTTTAGTCATTTATGAGCATATCTGACCCATACGAATGTAAATACCCGCTTATGAAATACAGACCAGAGTAATACCATGCGCGTTTACACGCTAGTGTGTACTTTGCCTGTGGGCATGCATAGTTTGGGCGAACCATAGGTGGTGCACACAGTGACACGTGTAGATTATAAAACAGTATCATTCAGATGTACTCAAGAAAATTTTACGCATGGGCATTTGTAGCAGCTCTGGGGCCGCTATAAATTGTCCATGCCTTAACTCAAGGCACATTGTCTGATACGTTCACTAGCATTTTATAAAGACAATCACAAAATGCAGTTGTGAAGGAAGAGAGATGCAACCGCCTTTCTAAGGTGGCATCATTTTCTTATCAGACAGCTACAGAATAAAGTTTTGCCCGTGGAAAGCAGGTGGCAGTAGGCACATGTGACGTCTGGATGTTAACAGCTACTGCACTGCTAGCATAACACATGTTAACATCCACCTGTTGCCCAGGGCTCCCTTGATGGTATGCACTGATGAACACCATAAGGCTATTTGGTAACAGGGGTTGAGACATCCCTTTTAGAAATCGTCCAGCCAATCACTATGGGCTCAATATTCAAAGCAATTAGCATGGTTAATCGTGGTGAATGGGATATCCAGAGATACTGGCATGGCTGGTGCCTCTGAATATCTGATCTCCCACCGCTGTATGTCCCGGTGCTAACCTGTTAGCATCGGGACATTTCGGGGGCTGTACCTGGGGATAACCAGGCAGCAGCGATATTGAGCCATTGGCAGCAAAGGTTAGGCTCGGAACAGGCTGTCCTGATCATTGCTGCCATAGCTAACCAAGCAATGGCTGAATATCATCACTGTCTGGTTAGCTTCCAGGTTCTGTGGCCTACCTGCATATTGAAAGCCGATGGCCAGATATGATGCCACCATCGAATATCCAGGTCGATGGTTATGCGCTGGCAGCTAGCTACTATCGGAGGGCTAGCTGCCACCACTGACTATATTTATAGTGTCATAATAATGTTTTATAGTCATTAGAAGGATAAGCTCATTCTGCCTAAGATGATACCAGGTTATTATCCTCTTCAGATCTTCAGCTGGTACCACAGACCTAAACTGCAGGGATCTTCTCGAAAACAGGTTGATGAATGGAAACGAGAGCTAGGCAATGCGGTCGCTTACCTCTGTTTGAACCATATTGACTCGCTGGGATCTAAGCTCTCGCACACAGTTGAAAATGTCCACCACACCTTCATTTTCTGCCATGTCCAGCATTATATCAATGGCTATAAAGCAGCCTGTTCTCCCGGCACCAGCACTATAAGCAAGAGCAGAGCCCTCGATCAATGAAGCCCAAAGCAACAGCAATATCCGAGTGCTGACACTTTCTTAATTACAGGAGGAAAGAAAAACGTACAGTAGTTGGGTTCTGGGCCACAGATACTACAGAGGAAATAATAGAGAAAGTGTAAATAATGTGGTAAGCAGTGGCATTACCTGCAATGTACGGCTATGGGCCCAGCCTCTGGTGGGTTAAGGAACTTCACCTGGCGAACGAAACCCAGGAGACCTGTGGCATAGCAGGGAACCCCATGGTCAGGCCAGCTGGTGAAATGAAACTGCCGTATTTCCCGGATCTCATGGTAGCCTTTCTGAGAAGACAGCATAAAAACGGAAATGTTTTTCTCCATCACACAGCACCCAAATGTAGCTTAACTCACTGCATCCACATTAACTGTAGCTGGAGCTTATCTGACTTTGTCCATGCTACCGAGAAAAATCATAAATGACAGCTGACTTAGTTATAAGTCAACTGTATTTATGGGGCTTATTAAGGAAATGACTGAAGGGAGCTATCATAGTTCATAAATGCTACCTTTATTGTCAACTCAGTTGCAACACTAGCCTTGAATAGTGCAGAAATGACTAAAGGCTTATTGGCGGAGGCAATATGGATTAATCTGGAAAGATGGAAAAAAGTATTTATTTATATAAGTGTAATATACAGACCTTCTGTGCGTGCAGAAGAAATTGCTAGTGAGTTAATTGAAGATATTCACAAAAATTGCAATGAAAGGGGAAGTGCGATTAGTAGGTTGATTGGGATATCCCTCTGCAATATTGTCTAGAAGTAGGGAGATCCTAGATTTTCTACAGTAAGAATTGTTCTGGCAACTAGTAAAGGAACTGACATAAAAGAGGGTGATATTAGAGCTGGTGCTTATGAATGGGAAGAGTGTTTCGAATGTCATAGCGGGTGATCATCTGGAATCTAGTGATTACTGGATGATGTGGTTCAGTATTAGGGTACAGGTAGAAATGGTTCATTCAAAGATAAGAGCTCTGGACTTCAGGAAACGTTTTTAAGACAGGGAAGTACTTCACGAAATCTTTAGCTGGATCAGAAAATCTAGGAATAGTAAAAGGGCAGAGGGAAAAAGTGAAAGGAGCAATTGTAAGAGAAATATGCCTTTTGATTAGGAAAGTGAATGCAGATAAGTGGAAATAAGGTAGCTATGATTTTTGAAATAAGTAGTTGAAAAGGCAAGATAAAAAACACATCAATTAAAAGAGACTACAGACAGGGGAAGATAGGCACAAATATTAGACAAACAAAAGAGAAGTTGAGAAAGTAGTCAAGAGAGTGAAGATGCAACTAGAAGAAAAATAGCTGAAATGGTTAATGGGGAGGGAGGGCAAGCCTGGCTTTAGGGATGCTAGTGGCGGGAAGTGGTGCAAAAGTGTCAAAATGAGACTCAACGGTGAAGGGGAGGAATATGTAGAGATTGATGAGGACAAAACAAAATTGCTGAAGAAATATTCACTGAAGAAGAGTTGGGAGTAGGAATGTGGACAGAAATAGAACTGAGGTAGATCTCAAACCAATTTCAGGAGACTTTGCTCAGCAGAAGCCAGCAAAACTAAAAGCAGCCTAAGCAACTGGGCGAGGCAGGATCCATCTGAATGTATGTGGAGCCCCATTCCGGGAGGGGGACGTCCGGGACGTCTGGATGTCCCCACTGAAGACAGGGCCGTTAGGACCATATTCTGGTCTTCGGAAACAAAATGCTCCTGCAGGAGCCAGAATCGGGCCCGAGGATGGCCCGATATGCCCCCTCTCCCTGCAGGCGCCCATTGCATCTTTGGCTCCGGCCCCCCAAAACCCCACCACCCAACTTACAGCTGTCCTCCTGTGGCCTGGATTGGGCGGTAGGGACTCCCCCGCACCTGGCCCTGGGGGTGGTTCACCTGCCCGATCTGCCAACTTGTGCTTCTTATACCACCTCTGAGGTGGTATAAGCAGCACATCCCAGCAGGTCTGGCAGGACATAGAGGGCCATGATCGCAATCAGCCCTGTATGTGCTGCTTGATGGCCCTCCCCCACTCTGCTCCTGTCGGCTCTCCCTGTCTTGAAGCACAGGACATATTGGGAGAGCCAGTGGGGGACTAGGGTCTAGGTGGATTGTGGGGCTGCACGTGCAACCCCACAACCCGCATTCGTGAATGAGGGCCTAAAGAACTACAGGAAATTCTGATTGTTCCACTGTCTGATATTTTCAATGCTTCTGTAATCATCAGTAGTTCCAGAGATGGGAAGATGTGGACATGGAGAGGAGACTGCATACTGTGGGGCAGTCAGTCTGACCTTAGGAGTGAGTGGTGAGTAAATTATGGAAGCCCTGATAAAACCGTAGATAGTGCAGTTTGTGGATTCCAATGGACTGCAAGATCCAAAGCAGGATGATTTTATCACAGCTAGGTCTTGTCAGACATTACCTGTGTGACCTCTGAGTTGGATGGGGGGGGAGCACAAGATGTGATTTATTTGGATTTTAGAAAGACTTTTGACATAGTACCCCATAGGCAACTAATAAATAAACTGAGCACCCTTGGTATGGGCCCAAAAGTGACTAATTGGGGTAAAACCTGGCTGAGTGGGAGGTGACAACAGATACTGGTAAAAGGAATTCACTCTGAAGAAAAGGTCGTTGAGTGGTGTGCTGTAGGGAGCGGTAGTCTGTTTCTTTTCAATATAAGCTTGCCATAAGTGACCAAATATAACTGCTATACAGATAGCTGATGGTTCTCACCCTTGCTCCATCCTACATAACCCCTATATGATACAGATAGCCATTCAGAGAATGACTACTTCTGTCTATCATAAGTTAAAAACTCTGAAACATCTTCGACCCCTACTAAATCCGGAATTATTCTGAACCATCTGCAGGCTATGATTACACCTACCCTGTACTACTGCAACATTATTTATCAAGGCCTACCGAAGCACACCCTTCATGCACGTCAGCTGCCTCAGAATACTGCAGCGCAAATCATCATCAGAGCTCCCCGCTGAGCACACATTACCCCCATACTAATGCAACTGCCCTGGCTTCCCATCTCTGCTAGAACCAGATACAAGCCTCTCATCACAATATTCAAGATATTACATAAGAAATCTGGCACCTGTCTTCAGACCCTTATAAATCATCCCCCCGATTGAAATACTACGAAGAAATAGTACCCTCAACGTACTTGTGATCCTGACCCAGAAATCTAAGAGCAAGCAGTCTACTTGCAATTGAGCATTTACTCTCTATACCCCCACATTATGGAACTCTTTACCCCTAACCTTAAGAGGATGCTTGGACTTCACCGACGTCCAAAAGAAATTAAAAATGCATCTCTTGCAAGAGGAATATAACATAACCTTGAAACCAGAAACTAAACCGCCCTAGTCACATACTGTCAAAATAACCCTTTTTCACCTCGATAATAGGATACGTTGGTCTTTTGGTTACGCACCCTACATTCCCACTGTAAACAGTTCAGAGGGTTAATGCATTTTACTGTTAGACTGCTTGTTTTCACTGTTTAGCTCCCTGTAAAACAGAGTGCTTCCTAAAGCCCTGTTACATATGTTGGTTATCTGTAAATGGCTTTGAATTGTAGAAAGGAGGTATAAAAATAAGTTTAAATAATTACATACATTTTTAGCAGCACTAATCCAGGCCTACACTTATTTGTGAGTGACTTGCAGCCACTATACACCTCTTCAATATATTTGTAAGAGCGGCCACAGGACCTTTTTAAAGACGGTATCAACATTTGCAGCACGAGGAGGAATCTAGCCAAGCTTGAGGAATGGTGTAGAGTCCATTTGGGCTGTAAAAAAAAAACCCCAAGACAGTAGCACAGTTGGGAGTGAAGTTCTTTTGTACTTGAAAGAAAAGTGAGACCAGGGAGTGATAGTATCTGATAATTTCAAGGTGCCCAAACAGGTAGAAAAGGTGATGGGTACAGCCAGAAGGATGCTTAGTTGCATTAGGAAAGGAATGGCCAGTGGGAAAAATGAGGAGATAGTACCTCTCTATAACTCTGTACTAAGACCTCAGTTTCAGAACTGTGGAATTCAGGATACTGCATCTTCACAAGATATCAACTGGATGAAGCTCGTTCACAGTCACTACTAAACCAGTTGATGGTCTTCATTGTAAAGCATTTGGGGACAGATCTAAACATGTATACTAGAGATATGCAGAGACAAATAAAGTTTGGGGTTTTTTTTCCTGAAATTTTCTGATTCATGAGCATTTTTAGGGATGTGCTTTTGTTTTAACATGAAACTGGCAATAGTGCATCCTATTGCATAATAGGGCACGCTATTGTTCAATAAAGCACGCCATTTTGTGAGAACATGCACTACTGCACAATAGTGCATACTCTTTCACAAAAGTGCACACTATTTAGCAATAGGGCGAACTGTTTGTGTATGTGCAAATAGTGCACACTATTCATGCATGCATGAAGTGCAACCTATTGCTAAATAGTATGCACTCTTGTGAAAGAATATGCACTATTGTGCAATAGTGCATGTTCTCAGAAACAGTGTGCTCTATTGGGCAGTAGTGCACCTATTACACAATAGGGTGCAATGTTTAAAAAAGGAAATTAGCTTTAGGTTAGTTTCACATATTTGTCTCAATAGGTAATTTTTAGTATACACTAAATTGATTTAGCATACACTAACTGACAAATTAAGGAGTGCTAAGTTGATTAGTGTGCATTAAGTCAATCTTGCACACATTAAAGTTTTTAAGGTGCACTAACGAACCAAAAGCGGACTAATGTATACCCTGAAGAGAGACAGGAAAGGGGAGATATGGCACAGACATTTAAATACATTGAAGGTATAAATACATGGGAGGCAGTCCTTTTTCAATGGAAAGGAGGATTTGGAACGAGGGATCACAGGATGAAAGTGAAAGTAGGCAGACAGGAATAATCTATGGGAATATTTATTTACAAAAAGGGTAGTGGATTCTTGGAACAGCCTCTCAGTGGATGTGAACATAAGAACATAAGAACATAAGATATGCCATACTGGGTCAGACCAAGGTCCATCAAGCCCAGTATCCTGTTTCCAACAGTGACCAATCTAGGTCATACGTACCTAGCAGGTTCCTCAAAAGACACAGGTTCCGCAATGCTTGTACTGGGTCAAGCATTGATATCCTGGGTCCCTTCTTAATAATGGTTTATGGACCTTTCCTCCAGGAACTTGTCCAAACCTTTTTTAAACCCAGCTACACTAACAGCCTTTACTACATCCTCCGGTAACAAATTCCAGAGTTTGATTACACGTTGAGTGAAAAAATATTTTCTTTTATTAGTCTTAAATAGTTTACCCTGTAGCTTCATTGCATGTCCCCTAGTCTTTCTAAATTCTGATAACGTAAACAATCGATCTACGTTTACCCGTTCCACTCTGTTCATTAATTTATAGACTTCTATCATATCTCCCCTCAGCCGTCTCTTTTCCAGGTTAAAGAGCCCTAACCTTTTTAGCCTTTCTTCATAGGAGTATCCTTCCATCCCCTTTACCATTTTGATGGCTCTTCTCTGAACCTTTTCTAATAACGCTATATCCGTTTTTAAGATACAGTGACCAGAATTGCACACAATATTCAAGGTGCGGTCTCACCATGGAACGGTATAGAGGCATTATAATATCTTTTGTTTTATTTTCCATTCCTTTCCTTATGATACCTAGCATTCTATTTGCTCTCTTGGCTACTGCTGCACACTGGGCCGAGGGTTTTAACATGTGGTGGATGCAAGGACAGTATCAGACTTCCAGAAAGCATGGAGCAAGTACGAAGTGTGTCTGAAGGGGAGGCTGGGCCATTGGTTTGGATAGGAAGAGTGGATAGGCTGTATGGTCCTGTCTGTCTGTCTTTGTGTGGTAGATCATTTCATAGGATAAAGATGGTATAATCTGCAGTAAATTTCCTTCTGCTATATAAACGCCACTATGAAATCCTGGCATGGTGATCTTGTCTAGGATGGGTGCCAAGACGGAAGGACTGCAAGCATTATCGTATAGTGATACAACCTATTAAGTTCTCCAAGTGAAAGCTTGATGGCTAGGTTATTAGCATAGGAAGACCGAGCAACAAAGGCAGTTTTAGGATGTCCATTAGGGATTGCTAATATTTTATTTGAAAAGCCTTCAGCGCCTTTAGTTACAAGAAAGACAATATAGGGGGTGATTTCTAGAAGTTTCATATGTTTACCAACTGCTGCTAAATCTATGGCTCTTCTATCCACTGATTTTAAAAGCACTATGGGGGGCATTCTTAGCTGCGAACAGTGGCATGTGACGTGCAGGCTGAGCTCCCCAGCCTGGCTCTGCCGCCAGTGCTCCCTGCACGTACAGATTTCGTGTGGGGAATACTGTACGTGGGCAGGAGGGGGTGGTGCAGGGGTGAAGAAGGGGAGTGGCCCGCTGATGGAACATACAGAGCCTATTCAGGAAAGGCCTCTGAACATTCCCCGGCACCACCATGGACGACCTCAGCGGTGGAATAAGTGCCAGACGATGCACAGTATGCTGTCTGCAGCCCCCCCCCCCTGTCCGCAATGGCGATGGTCTTCCGGGGAACCTGCCACCATGATCCTGCACATATGGGCTACCAGTGCCAATTGGAGGATGGGCTGCAAGGGCCAATGTGGTCCATGGCATTCTGGAAAGGGATGGGCAGCTTCCTGTACATTGATCTCCTCGGCATAAGGGAAGCACCCGGACATGCATCTCCCCAATTCTGCCGTTGTGGGTATGTCCAGGCTCTGTGGCGACACAATTGGGTCTATATCGGGCCCATCTACATTTTGGCAGTGCAATGCAGCAAGGCATACAGTGACCTGAATCAGCCTCTATTCGGATACGGCCAGCTGAAAATCACTCTAAGTGACCTGACACTATTTATATAGTCTAGAAGTGGAGATAGCTGATGGTTCTCGCCCTTGCTCCCCCCTATATGTAGAGCAGTGATATCTGGCCACTAATGGAAAGCCTATGCATTCAGGATTGCTGAAAAACCTGCATAGTCTGTCCATGCAGCAGCTGAATATTGCCACGATGAGGCTTATTCTATAACAGGATGCCTAAGTCAAGTGGATGGCAGGCGCCTACAGTTGTTTAAGCCTATTTTACAAAGGCAGGTAGGTGCCTACTTGTCTTTATCAAATGCCAGTCTAAATCCTGCACAAGCTGTGGTTACATCCCAGGCCTGCATCTACATTATGAAAGTTGACATGAAAATTAAGGGATTTCCTAGGCTATGTTTGCACTTCGTGATTGTGCCTCGCATTCCGCACAGACTGCTGCGCCCCAGCAATGCCCATAGTCACATTACACACATGCATGCCATTGGTACAATTACAGAAGAGCCATTTTGCATGTGTGCACTGTCATACGTGTGATAAAATGACTTTATAAACTTACCCCCCCCCCCCAATGTATAGTGGCTGGAACTTGTTGCATTTCACATATATTTAGCTCTGCCACCTGTCCATATAGCAGTGCTGAACAGACATTTTATTAAATGTCACATCTGGCATTTAAAAATGTGGCGGCCGCTATGGCTGAACATAAACCAATATTGTTTTCCATTACATACAGCAGCTTATTTAAAACTCGATATACTGCTTTTTGTATCACCACTAGAGCGGTTTATAAATTAAAATCTAATCTGTTGGGTCAAGAAACTATATGCTTAATGAGTGCTTTTAAAATAAATCAGCACAAGCCACGCTTTCTGAAACGAAGAGCATGGCATCTGCATTTCCAGTTAGACAAGCTCTAAAAGCAAGCACCGGGCATTATATTGTTCATGGTTAGCAGTGCATCTATCTAGGCGCTCAGTTCAATATACCAACCCCGCACCTGACAACAATTTCAATTTCAAGGTCTTTCTCATCTCTGAGACATTTGCAAAGCTTATTTTATAAAATTCATTTTTGTTTTCCTTAAATACCTTAGGGGTATGTTTACTAAAGGCTGTGCTGGTTGGGTATGATTGCCGCGCCATGTCTGTGTGAAAGCCTCTGCGTGTGCCTCTTGTCTCACATACTGCTAGTGCCCACTGAGGAGGTGTTAAGTGCACCTATGCCAACAACAGCAGTTGAGGCTAGTGCATGCCCATAAGGGCCGTGCCAATGACAACATGCCATCAACACCGTTGTTATGTCCCTAACCCATCCTGCCCCCGCCCATTCACGTGCTAGCTGGTTAGTACGGGAGATTTAGTGCAGTGCGCTGTGCTACTGTAAACGTCAGTGCGATGCACTTGGTGCGCAGTGAACCCCACACTTCCTAGTAGCGTGGTTTAGTGAACAGGCCTCTTAAAAAGGTGAAGGTAAAAGATGAATATGATTAGTATCCGGCTTTAAGGGGGTTTCCTTAAAAAAAAATTTAAAAAAAGTTCCAACCGAGGCTAGAACTGGCACCCAGAGAGAAGCATTGCTTTTGCACAACTGATATTCCATGCTCATTGGTACTTTTCATGAAAGAGATTTTACTAAAATTATTTCTCTGAAGGAATCCATAAATTGCTAATTATTCGCCTGCAAAATTATTCATTATACCTTTCTATAAAATAATCACAGATGTTGAAAAAGCAGATTTTTTTTTCCTTCAAAACACGTACACACACGCACACACACACAGATAGGGGCATGTTTGCTAAAGTTCTCAATGATCATTAATGACGTTGGTGTACGTTAAGTGCCTGTAGTCCTTTTTGTTTCTATGGCTGCGATATCACATGCAACGCGTTAATTTCCTTAGCGCTCATTAAAATCTTTATTAAACATGTCCCCCATCTATATATCTAGAGAGAGAGAAAGCAAAAGCATCAATATTCAGCTGCATGGTTTCAAATTACACATATATTTTTCAGTGGCGCTACTCGCTTAAACAGTGTCACTGAACATACACATAAAACTTGAATCATCCAGATTAGAGATCTGAAGTTGCATCTGCTCTCTGTGTGGCCTATTTAGATGTTCAGGGGATGATTTTATAAGGATCTACCTAAAGTGCCATCAACAGTGGTGGCCCAAGAATTTCTGCAGCCCTCGGCAAACCCTCTGTGCTCCTCCCCCCAAAACTGCGCTGTCCCCCAAGTCTGCGTGGCCTCTGGCCTGCCAGGCTGCCCCCCTTGCACTGAAGTAGTGGCTGTTGAACTGCTGCATTAGTGCTGCGACAGGCCTTAAAGAGCCCACGCATGCATGCCCGCATTCCTACCGCTCCTGGCCCCCATCCGATGCAACTTCCTTGGAGGGGGCAGGAGCGGCCGGTCAGAACTATGCGCATGCACAGAGGCATTTTAAAGCCCATTGCAGTGCTGAAGTGGCGGTTTAGTTGCCACTTCCTGGTGGGGGAGGGGGGGTAGCGATGCTGCCCACCAAGGTCTATCACCCTAGGCAACTGCCTAGTTTGCGTACTGGGTGGGCCGGCCCTGGCCATCAATATGCATAAATCTTGGCATTTTACTGGTTTATAGGTGTACATAACACAGAATTTTATAAACATGCGTGTTGCCCCGATGGTACTTTCACAGTGGGTTTGTGTATGGATGAAATTTGGTTAGCGTGTGGGCAGAGCGCACTAGTAAACGAATAAATTATAAAATCTCATAATCTACATACGTTCTTTTCAAATCTAGGTGTGGGTCTTTATACTGGCTCTATCCAGATAGAGACTGTCTTGGCCACTGAATCTAGATAATCGGCACTGAATATCCAGATTAAATTTAACCGTGGCAGCTGATGTTTAAAAAAAAAAATAGACCTGCACTGTTGAATATTGACCCCTTAATTTCCAAAATGCCGCAAATCTGGCCTTCATTTTGGATGGTTAACTTTGGTTGTGCAATTATCAGTGTAGCCCGGAAGCATTTTTTCCCTTAAAGAAAAGAAGTTATGTAGCCAGTGCCACCACCGACCACATAAGTGCTTCTGAGTATTCATCTCATGACGTCTGGAAGGAAATGGAATGGAAACCTTATAAGAACATAAGATATGCCATATTGGGTCAGACCAAGGATCCATCAAGCCCAATATCCTGTTTCCAACAGTGGCCAATCTAGGTCACAAGTACCTGGCAGGTTCCCAAACGGTATACAGATTCCATACTGCTTGTCCCATGGGTAAGCAGTGGAGTTGCCCTGTCCTCTTTAATAATGGCTGATGGACCTTTCCTCCAGGAAAACTAAAGTTTGTTGAAAGTTGTATATGGTATATAAGGAACCAGCAAGCATAAGAGTTGCTCAGCATTTTCGCTGTCTTTCAATACAATTAGCCTACTGATTCAGCTGGTGTTGAGAGACAAAAACCCAGACAATCAACATATAATATGGGCTTCAATTAAACTCTAGATCAAGGCTTTTCTAGCCAGTCAGATTTTTAGGATAACCACAATGGAGGCAGTGCATACAAATCTCTCTCATGCATATTCATTGTGGTTATCCTGAAAACCTGACCGGCTAGGTGTGTCCCCAGGACTGGGTTGTGAGAACCCCTGCTCTAGAAAGATTTCCCTTCTGCAACACTGTAAACAGGAGTAAATGCATTGAGTTCCAAAATACATGCCTTTTGCTTTTTCTATTTTTAAACCTAAGTATGGATAAATGCAAATGTCTGGTTTAACAAAAGCTATATCTAAAGGACACATTCCTCAAAACAATGTGGCCCCCATCACCAGTGCTCCAAGGTAATTGCCGACTTTGGGATGACATTCCATAACATTTACAAGGCAGGTCATTACCTTTTGAACAGTAAACGTGCGTATAACATATTCAGCCAAGGGCTCTGTCTCGATCAATGTAACTTTAATGTCTCCATAGACCTCTGTGTCGTCTGGCCAGTATCTGACACATTTCACCTACCGCAGAGAGAGAAAGTAAATATACAACATGCTATATTATCCCAGGGAAAACATGAACCGTGGTTGAGGAAACCAGATAACTGAAGGTCAGCAGATGTGAAGGTTCAATTTGTTTTCTGTCAATCCTTTTTGCTGTGATGACCAGACTAGGTATATTAGAGTGGGGGTAGCAGGCAGAGGAGGCACATTAAGAGTCATGTCTACTAAACCGCACTATGCTTTTGTAGCTAATGCGGCGTTATAGTGCCAATAGTGCCGCATTAATTGCAAAAGCCATGTGCTATCTATGGGAGCAGGCACAGCATTTCCCCAGGAGACAGCACATTATCAATGCAACTAGCATGGCCCAGAAGCACCGTGCATGCCCATGATGACACCCATTGAGCTGGTGTTATCTGCACGCTGCTGTCTGCAACTTTGACGGTTACCATACCCTGGTGATGCCTACGGTAACTGCACATTGCAGATACACCTATATTCCACCCATATCCCATTGGTTAACATGGGCTATGCAGATAATGCAGAAAATTGCTGCTCTATCTACATTTTCCTTGCACTGTTAGCGCAACCTGATAGCAAGTTCTGTCTGTCACGTTAACAGGTAGCGCAGCTTAGTAAAAAGGGGAAAATCTCTCTAGTGGTAAAAAGGGAAAAAAATGAAGGTTCATGTTATCAGATCCCAACCCTGGTTCTGATTGATCTGGAGACTGAAGGGAGAACGGGGAAACTGCAGGCTGAAATAACTGTTTTAGGGGGCAACGTTTTGCATGTAGTGTATGTTTTACATGAGGAAGGTGAGTCATATATGCATGTATTCAGCCATGCAATTCTATGTGTGCCAACATATGTGCAACATCTGCAGGCATTTCTGAGGACTTAGTTTGGGCACAGCCGGGACAGAGTTGTATTTTGTAATGTAAACATGTACATGCATAGAGTTCATCCCCACATGTACTATATTTTTAAATTGTGTTTAGAAGTGTATATGTGGGTACATGAAGATGCTGGGCAGGAGGACTGACTACAATTTTGTATAGTCTGCCTGTACCCTGGCTGGTATAAATATTTATTGCAGTGATCTACCCTTGCTTTGTGCTCATGAAAAATGACATCTGTCTTTTCTTTGGAAAATGACAATATAATCAATTAAAATATTGATAGCTAACTGGAAGAAGCTGAACAACATGACCAAACAAACAGGAACACTTGTGAATTGTAAGAAATCTGCCTTATCTGACATATGATGCTCTACACCTATTGATTTGATATTACATAGGGGCTTGTTTACAAAGCCGCGGTAGCGGTTCGCGGTCGTTATCGGAGCCCCCATTGAAATCAATGGGGTCGCGGCTCCGATAACAATCGCGAACTGCTACCGCGGCTTTGTAAACAAGCCCCATAGTGTTATCCTGTGTGGGAAAAATTAACCTTGCAGTAAATCATAATTTGTTGAGTAATAAACTCAAGAAAATCTCCACTGGCCAAGATTCCAGCAGATATGGTTTCAACAAAGTTGAATAAGATAGTGCTGATTGCTGGAAAATACTTGACATGTTGTGTCTCTTATTTCTTGCACAGGACATCCTACATAGCTTCTACCCATATAGACAGTCCTCTACTGCAGTTGTTTCAGAAGACCCTCCAGAACTGTGAAAGGGAAGAGCCCAGAGAGCCCTTATTGCATCAAGATGGCAGAATGGGGAGGATCATCAGTCTGCAGATTGTCAAAGTAGCAATAAAATGTTGTGATGGTGGAAGAGAAGGGATGGCTTGTTTTGCAAGTTGCTCAAGGTGAGATCAGGCTTCAGAGGATGGGAGGAGAGGAGTAGGAGAACATCAGTCTGCTCTCTCATTGAAAGAGAGATTGGGACTTTGGGGAATGGAAAACAATTGTCAATCATATGTCATGGGGAAAACACCAAAAAATCTCATCTAGCCTTGTGTCTAAGGCACTTAGCACTAAGAAAATCTGTGCTAGGTGTGTAACTTCCCTCTTCTAACCTGATCCTGCTCTAGGACTACTCATATTCATAGATGCTCACTATGATCTGGCTAGCTACGGCCATGTCCTTATTTAGCTAGCTAGATATCTTTGAAAACTTACCTGAAGCACATTACTTTCCAGTAACCATGAAATTAAGGAATTTACCTCAATTTATGGATCAATGGATTTCGAGATATACAAATATTCTTTTTGTGTTAAACGCGTTTGTTTTTGTCATTGTGAATAATTTACAAGCCTAAGCACTTCCCACATCTGCAGGTCTAAAATTAGCACTAAACTAATTTATACAATTGGAATAAATAAAATGCACACAAGGTTTTTTGTGGTCGTGTGGCTGTCCTTTGTAGAAGGAACACCTGCCTCAGAAGTTCCACTGAGTACCATTTTATTGACAAAAAAAGTACAACATGCTCTGACAACCAGAAAGCTTATTAATGTTTGGGGTCTTATAGCATCTATCTCAATAACAACCTACCATTCACTATCTCTATGGCAGCTAATGAAGAAGCCAGTATAGGGAAAATCAAAGTATATCCCCAGTGTATAACCCGCAAGATAATGTCAAAAAACACCAACTGTGCTTTGCTTTTGTTGTAAAAACTAATCTAATTAGAAGAAATTAAAAATCATATGTAGTTGATAGACAATACACAAAGCACTTGGGAATTTAAAAAATAATAATTCATTAGATTGCAATATTAATGGGCAGAAAATAAATGGGATCGATGATTAGTACCATTTTCTGTATTAACCAGTAGGGTACAAAAAACAGACAGCGCAAAATCAACCATTTTGAAATTGTTCCAGTTGAGAGGGAAAAAGTGCGAGAGAAGACCAGTAGAAAATCTTACCCTTCCAACTTCCACAAGATTGGTAACCATGACAATACTGGCAGAATTCTCTTGCCAAATCATTCTCCAAAAATCTTTGACTGTCTCTTGCATAGGGCCTGCAACATGAAGCAAAACTAAAGATGAAACAGAAGACATCCACATAGACAATACTTGTTAAGATCTCCTGCGAGAATGCAAGGGATTTCCGGGTTGCCTATTCTGAGTCACAAACGTTAGCATCAAGGGGGCTAAGTGATATATGCATTTTGCCATGCCCTTATGCTATCAGCCAATGAAGGGAGTATAACTCTTGCAAGCCAGTCACAAATCTGTTAAATAAGTATAATCAAAAGGTATCATCTAAAACTTGTTTGTCGACTTGTAAAATTGTGTCAGCCTGTTTGTTGTCCATTATTTCTAGGTATCTCATCGAATGCATATTGCAACCAAGCAGCTTTAGTCATATTTCCTGTAAGGAAGCTGTTAAGGGTACAATATAAGGAAAAAATTAGAAAGGATAGCCACCACTCTCAGGAGCATGTTTACTAAGCAGTGATAATGGTTAGCATGCACTATATCTTTATCTTTATCTTTATTTACATTTAATATACCGCCCTTGTCGAAACGTGAGGGCGGTTTGCAATAAAAAAATACAATAAAAACGTTAAAAGGAAAAGAAATCCATTAAAATAGAGAGAAGATAGACCAAAGAGGTCACAGGACAAAGCAAACAATAAACAATCAGACAGACCATGGGTAAACAAAACCAAACAAAACCAAACAAATAGACAGGACTATTAGGAGGGGAGATCAAATGCCTGTTTGAACAAGTTTATGTTTATGTTTATGTTTATTGTCTTGATTGACCGCCCTTCATTGGTAAGCAGAGCGGTTTACAAAATATATCTTCAGTACAGTGGGCGCAAGGCCGGAAAAGGGAAAAGAAGTTACAATTCAGTAAAAGTAAAGAAACAAGGACAAGAGAAGAGGGTCAATAAAGGAAAAGGAAAAGGAAAGGCTAGGAGGGAGAGAGGTTGAAGGCAAGGGAGAAGAGGTGGGTTTTCAAAGCGTGCTTGAAAGTGGGGTGATGGGGCTCCAGGCGGAGAGTGGAGGGAAGGGAGTTCCAGAGGGCCGGACCTACAAAGAAGAAAGCAGAGGAGCGGGTGGATTGGAGATGAGCATGTGAGGGGGGGGGGGAGAGTGAGACGGTTGAGGTGAAAGGAGCGAGGAGTGTGCCGAGGGGTATGGAAGTAGATGAGGTCGGCAAGGTACTGTGGCGTGGTGGTGTGAAGAACTTTATGAACGAGTGTGAGAAGCTTGAATTGAATCCGGAAGGTAACGGGAAGCCAGTGGAGATGGAGGAGGAGGGGTGTGACATGGTCCCTGTGGGAGGCGGAAGAAACGAGACGAGCGGCGGTGTTTTGGATGCGTTGTAGACGAGAGAGGTGGAGCTTTGATAGGCCAGAAAGAATAGAGTTAGCAAAATCGATCCGGGAGATGACGAGGGCTAGAAGCAGGGTGGCAAGAGCGGAAGGTGAGAGGAAGGGGCGAACAGCACGGATCTGCCTAAGATAAAAAAAGGAAGATTTAGACACGTGAGAGATATGGGAGGAGAAGGAGAGATCAGAGTCGAAAATTACCCCAAGGTAAGTGAGTTTTCAGTGAGCTTTTAAAGAGTTGATAGGAAGGCTCTAGGCGAAGAGGGGCAGGAAGAGAGTTCCAAAGCGAGGGGCCCAAGAAAAAGAAAGCAGCGTGACGGGTTTGTTCAAGGTGAGCTCGTGAAGGTGGGGGGAGAAACATACGGTTAGCATGCAGTGACCGTAGTTGCCGATAAGGAGTGTGAAGAGAGACCAGGTTTGCTAAATACTGCGGATTGGAAGTGTGAATGACTTTATGCACTAAAATAAGAGCTTTGTATTTAAACCGAAAGTGCAGAGGAAGCCAATGAAGGTGGAGCAGAAGGGGAGTAACATGATCTGATTTCCGAGCAAAAGTGACAAGACGAGCGGCTGTATTTTGCAGGAGTTGAAGACGTTTGAGTTGGTACGCGGGGAGATTAGCATAAACTACGTTACAATAGTCCAGTCTGGACATAACTAGTGCAAGCACTAAAGTGGTAAGTGAATCAGAGGGCAGAATTGAACGGACTGAACGGATCTGTCGAAGTGTAAAGAAAGAGCGACGAGATAGGTTAGATATGTGCTCGTGAAAGGATAGTGAGGAGTCTAAGATTACCCCCAAATACCGGAGGGAAGTAGTAAGCGGAATAGGGGTGGAGTTTATATGAGGCGCAATGTCAGGGCAAGGAGAGCTCAAAGACACCCACATTGCAGAAGATTTGGCGGGATTCAAGTGTAAGAAATTGGATGAGATCCAGGAGGCAATATGAGAGAGGCAGTCATTGAGAGGAGAACAATATCATCAGCGTAAATGTAAATGGAGAACAATATCATCAGCGTAAATGTAAATGGAAACTGGGAATTGTTGGACCAGTAGGGGAAGTGGGGCTAGAAAAATATTAAAGAGCAGAGGAGACAGAACCGACCCCTGGGGGACACCACAGAGCAAAGGAATGGAGGACGAGGTTTGGTGATTAGCATGTACAACATAGGAACGGGCAGTAACTAGGTCCCATGTTATTCAGTGGGAACTAATTAAAAATAGTACTAACCATTAGCCCAGCTTAGTAAACATTCTCCATAGTATGAATGCTACAGTTGTCTACAGTTATAACCTAAGGAATCGTGGACAGATCATCTGAGTCATACCTATTTTTTCCTTCACTTTGCCTACCCAAATACAGACCTTAAGAGATTGAGGAGCTAGGCACATGATTGCTTTTAGTAAATTTTCCACCCCTCTGTACTTATAACTTTTGGGCATATAAGTCACTGCACTGCAAAGCGTATGGTGCTAAAGTAGGGGAAGGATTAGAGACATATCAGGGTTAGACCAAAAATAATATGGATTGGGGCAATATGCAGCTGTTATCTATATAACATCCATAGCATATTCAGTGGTTGGACTTCTACACCTATTAGAGGTATGCATTTATTTATACGTATTTGGTTCATTTATGCACCTAGAAAATTTTTGTGTGTGCATATATCTACAAATAAACGTGTGCAATCAATTTGCACATACAAAAACATTCTTGTCTGCATACAATGTGCGCAAAAATATGCAAAAGCTGGACTGATTAGTTAATTGTGTATTTTTACGAGATTGTTGGCTACTGAATATTGCCTCTATGGGTTTTTATCTCGCACTGTGCAGTGCTCTGTAAAAAAAGGTTTATATTTGTAGCTAAATTGTACTTGCCTTGAGTTGCAATGTAGTGATGAGGTTGATGGTACCCCTAGGAAGGAAATGCAATAAACAGAAAAAGAAAATCATATGAAATACTTGTTCTGTGTTAAAGATTGTTGGTCACTTATGTTTAACCTTTAGATTGTACACCGGTGGGCTGATTTTCAGCAAGTCCAGATAGTCAGAAAAACTTATCTGGGTGTAAATTTCCCACTGAATAGGCCCAAAGTTATCTGGATAGCTGTAGGACTGGTTTTCCACTTTAGTCTAATGAACATAACTTTATCCAGCCAGTGCTGAATATTAACACTAAAATATTATTACCTCCCCACCAACTGCACAAGAACAATTCCTACTATCCTTGAGGACTGAGCCAATGATTGAGGATTGAGCCAATGACTGATTTTAGCAGGTAGCTTTCGGGTGATACTGCTGCTCATAAATGGTTATTATTAGTGAGTGAGGTTCTCAGCCCCGTTCTGATAGCTCTTTTCTTTGATAGTAGGAATTGTTCTTAGCAGGATGTTTTATTGATGACCTTTTAAGGTTTTGGCTTGCTAGTGTGCAGTTGGTGGGGAGGTAATAGTATTTTAGGTATCTGAGTGCTCCTACCCTTTTTTGGGTTTTCCTCTGGTGCGACTATTAACACTAAGCATGTAACATTTTACCTTGACCCTGGGATGACATTAGCCCCCACCTCTTTTTATGTGAGTAAAGTTTGTATGCAGAATGATTTATAGGACAAACCTCTTGAATATTGGTGCAAGGAAGAACACAACCATATTGATTTAACTGTGTTCACTGTAATACATTTCCTGTGGGCGTGGAAAGCACATTGCAGTTAGTGCAGGAGAACTTACCGCATGCTATCGATGTGGCAATTACTGCGGGTGCACATAAAGATACCTGCATTCATTGTGCCACATGTTAGCACATGCATCCGTGTAATAACTGCTGGGAACATGCTGATGGCACCCCCGACAGTTGCCATGGAGGCTTTGCACTTAATGCACATTAGGTTTCACACTAGACCCCAGTGGGCTTTAATAAAAGGGTCCGTTAATGTGACTACATGACTCAGTTTTGTGACAAGCCAGCATGTTTGGAATCCTCTAGGACACCTCAGCCAAGTTAATTCCCTGACTACAATTCAAGCAGGTCAATATTCAGCCAGTGTGATGAGTGGATTTTTTAATGCCAGCAGTATATTTGGCGTTGCTATTTGTAGAGTCAGTGGTGTAGAATATATGGGCAGACTGCTGACTGCCACCAGCTATACAGGTAGGGAGTAACTTCATAAGAGTGCACGCAAGGTACACACCATTCATGCATGTACATCATGGTATTCTAGTGACATGTGCATGGATGGACACTACGCGTATGCATCGACCAGTCGCTATTCTGTAAACACGCGTGTATATGCCGTCATGTGTGCTTGTGAGG
Organism: Ichthyophis bannanicus; assembly: GCA_033557465.1. NCBI lineage: Eukaryota > Metazoa > Chordata > Amphibia > Gymnophiona > Ichthyophiidae > Ichthyophis > Ichthyophis bannanicus. The sequence continues at coordinate 77,339,931 of CM066049.1, read as the reverse complement.
TGGGCATGGACAAGGGCAGCACTGGGGAAGAGCATGGGAATGTGTACGGCTTATCTTCTGCCAGTGCCGCTAGGCTCATGTGACCCATCTTCTCAAGTCACATTGGCTCCCTATCCATTTCTACATCCAGTTCAAACTTCTACTTACCTACAAGTGCATTCATTCCGCGGCCCCTCACTACCTTTCCTCTATCTCACTCTACACTCCTCCTCGGGAACTCCACTCTTCTGGCAGATCCCTTTTATCTGCACCCTTCTCTGCCACTGTCAACTTCAGACATTGCTAATTCCACCTTGTTGCTCCTTATGCCTGGAACACACTACCTGAGTCAGTGTATCAGGCTCCTTCTCTGGCTCTATTTGTCCAGGCTGAAGACCCCTTCTTTGAGACTGCTTTTGGATCCCGATGCTCCTCATTCTCTTGTTCACAATGTATGTGTATCTTGCCATACTCTAGTCCCCAGTATTGCTATGTTTTTTTCATCTTGATTAGACTGTAAGCTCTGATGAGCAAGGACTGTCTTACATCTATATGTACAGCACTGCGTAAACCTTGTAGCGAAATACGAATGATTAGCAGTAGTAATATAATAACCTATGCATATATCTTCCAAAATCTTGGTGCAAGCTTTTATACCTGCTGTAGGGCTGGCTTAAGTGCTCACGTCTAATGTAGGCATTGGGGGCCCCTTATGTCCTATTCTATAACATAAAGCACACGCGTACTTTAGTTTATAGAATCAGTGGGCAGGCTTGCGCATGTATAGGTGTGCCTCACACACACCATTATAGAATTACTCTCATAGTAGAGATATTCAGCCACTATCAGTATAGCTATGCAACTGAATTTAGGAAGCCTATTTATTGGCTTAAATTTAACCCATAGCTTTATGGGTAGAGGCCAATTCAGATCATGGGATGTCTGAGCCATCCAAATGTCCAAAAATTTGATGTTCCCCAAAGACAGCCAATTCTGTAACTGTGGGAGCTGTATGTTCCCACGGTTGCAGAATCGGGGCACTTGGATGCTCCATTTCCCGCTGCAGGAGATGTCCTTTGCCCTGCATGGCCAGCCCTCCCTATGCTCCTGCTGGAGTACTGGTGCCATGGACCCAGGATGTCTTCCAGGAGCTACGATTCCCTGCACCTTTGAAAAACAGCATTTCCCCACTGTAAGCCTCCAGGGCCGGGATCAGGCGGAGAGGAACCTCCTGCTGCTGCTCACCTCATGTAGGGGTCTGCTGGTGCCAATTGCCATCTTCAGGGGGACTTATTCCTACCCCGAGGTGGAATAAGTCCCCCGTCCATCTTGGCATCCCCAGACATACAGGATCATGATCTGAATAGGCCCTGTATGCCAGGGTTATGGGCCCGCCTCTGCTCTGCCCACCTTCTGCCTCTGGTACTCCCCCTCCCGTCCCCACCAAGGTCTCCCCACACAAACTCTCCCTAGGGCTGGCTCTAGAATCACATCCAGGGTCTGTTCGGGGGTTGGACGTCCATCCTGGACATCCAACCCTGCTATTCATGGGTCAGAATGACCCCATAGTGGTTGACTATCACTGGCTACGTGCCAGCTAGGCAGAACACTTGTGCTCTGCCACAGATAGTATCATACAATACAATACAAAGAAAAGGTCACACGTTGTGGCATTGCTATGGGAGCCTCAGATATGGAGGAAAATATATTTACTCCTCAGATAGTTTTCAGTTTATCCCTCTATGGCTAGGATTCCTGGATGACATAGTCTTCCTTTGGATCTCACAATATAATTACAGGTCCTTATCAAAGCCACAAAATGATACTTCATCCAATAAACTAATTGGCTTTACTTAAGCATATTGAAGTATACTCTAATTTAGCAAAAGCAAGGTGGAAACAAGACCAGGGGATTTTTTAATCTGCTGCTTTAGGATGCAGATCATGTGCCATTTATGAGATATATATATACAGATTGTAAAAAATTGTTTGTAAAATGTATTATGGCTATTGAACTCTGTTGATGGAAGGTGGTTTCTATAATTGCAGACCGTTGATATATTCTACTCAATGCTTTATCCCAAATTGTTGGTAGGAAACTACTGGGGGTTTAGCTGAGTTTTCAGAGGTCTGGTTTCCACCTTGCTTTTGCTAAATTAAAGTATACTGCAATATGGTTAATTAAGTAAAGCCAATTAGTTTATTGGATGAAATATTCCTTTGGATCTCGACAGCTGAGAGCCTACAGTCATTTATTTTATGACTCAATACTATAAAACCCAACATCCAGTTTAAGGCACACAGTCATGAGCATCATATTGATTTTTTGGATGTCTCTGTATACAAACATGGAAGCACTTTATTTACTACCTTATTTCGTAAATCGAGCCAACGCAATAACTTATTGAGATTCCATAGTCATCACCCGGCTCCATTGCGTAGGGGACTTCCCCTTTGGTCAGTTTTTGCAGCTTCACCGCATTTGCTCCACATTGGAAGAATTTCATCACCACGCACATCTTTTATGCAATCATTTGTTAGAGAGAGGATACCCTGTTAGAGTCATTAAACAAGCCTACACTAAGCCTGATTTGTCCATCATGAGTGGCTATTGATGGATTCTGCACCTGACACCTGTCAAGCTAGGGACCAAATGGTGGGGGTGTTGCCCTTTATGGAACATACTTCGGAGGTGGATCATTTACTAAGGAGACATTGGGGAGTACTTCACTTACACCCTGGTTTTTGCAAGCCTTTGTCTTTTGCATACACCTGGGGTTCCAATATACGGGACCGACTGGAGCGGTCTGCTTTACCACCTGATCATCCGAATCTGACATCTCACCCCGCGGGCTATTTTGCCTGTGGAACTTTCAAATTTTGCTATAACATCTTGGAGGGCAACACTTGGATCCACCCCATCACAGGTAACATTTATACACCTTCTTGGACAACCACCTGGTCTTACCAGTTTTGTGGTGTATTTATTACAATGTCCTTGTGACCTCCTTTATATTGGTCGAACCATCCGTTCCATCAAAGCCCGTTTAGGAAAACATGCTTCTCAGATTAAGATGTCTACAGTCACAGCTCCCATTGTGGAACATTGTATCACATACTGCCACTCTTTTCCTGATCTTAGGTGGAGGATGATTGATCTGGTTCCAGATGTTCCAAGGGGTGGCAACCGCTTCTATGGGTTACAATGGTTGGAAAAAGGTGGATTTTCCGCTTACAAACTGTATCACCCAATGGGTTGAATTTGGACAAAGACTGGTGGAGGCTAATTTAATTTAATTTTCTGTCCTTCAAGTTTTCATTTGAATCCTACCAGGCTATCTTTGTAGTCAGGGATTCCCTTCTGGGTTGGCCCCTCCTCTGCAGTTGACGTCAATTTTCCAGCCTAACACGAAGGCCACAGGCACTACATATTGTCATGTGACTACTGGCGTCTTCATACCCGGATATTCACAGATCCCAGCTCATAGCCAGTGTCACACTTGAAGCAGGGCCCTGTGTTGGCCCGAAACATGCATGTTGTGTATTGGCATTTGACTGCTACTGAAGGGATGTTTCGACTATGATGTTCATCACTTTAAGATAAGTTTTTCACGATATATGAAAATTATCAAAAGGGTTTCACAAATATACAGTATGAGCAGAGCATTTCCCCAGCTGTCCTCCTGATTGTTCAACCCGACAAATATTTAGGCACACATTTGTAAACTTAGTACACTGCTGCATTTCAGGTGACCTGTTCTTTGTATTCTATTGCTGTTGTCATTTTGTCATTTGAGGTTTAGGGCAGATAGTGTCATGGCAGCCTGTAATGATCTTCGGCACCATGATAGAAATAATGGCAAGGAAAGGTCATGACATGGACAAGGTGATTTATACATTTGGCGGGTAACTTTATAAGCAGGCGCCTAGTTTTAGGCACCCAGAATGAGCTGATCGTAAGACTATTTTATGTAGAAAAACAGGTGCCTACTTTTCGTTATAAATAGGGGTGTTAGTGATCGAAAACACATGTCATATCTAGGCACAAGTACTTAGGCAAGCCCTAGGGCTGGTGGAAATGCCTGTTCCTAGAATTTTAAAAAATGTGCATAAATTATAGTATTTTATAAAGTAAGTGTGTAGATTTGCTCTGCACAAGCTGTGCCCCTAGCATGCCTACACCAAAAGTAAGCATTATCGGCCCGATGTGCAAACTTACAAATTAGCAACTAACAGCCCAGCTGTGCACCCGTCATTGAAAATCCATGACATGCACATGTTGAGGGAGTAACGATATGGGGCTCTTTATAAAATTACCTTGTCAGTGATCCCCTGCTAAACCTAGAAGCCCTTTTGAATATAGAGCTGAGTAGTGTTACCAAGCTCAGTTTTATGACCTACCCTGAAAGGGCTATGCTGTAAAATTGCTATAAGCCAAGACATGAGAAAAAATCTAAAGGGGAAAAGTCATGGAGAGCCTTGAATTCTGCAGTACTCATCGAGGTAGGTGAGCCATGTTGCACAAGATGCACGTGCAGCTACTCCACAAAGTTTGACCCAAGACACTTGTAATGACTTATGCCTTTTCTCACCATAGGGAGACGTTTCTAAAAGCTCCACTGCACATGGAAGAATAATGAAAGAAATCCGTTCATCACTACAACACCGAATTAAATGTTAAAAAATAGTCTAAAATAAGAAAAAGTGGATTATACACACCAATCAAAAAGAAAAGAAAAAGAAAAGAAAAGGGGGGGGGGATAAGGGGAACAATAAAGCATTTATTATTGGAGTGGAGGAGTAGCCTAATGGTTAGAACACTGGCTTGGGAACCAAGAGACCAGCATTCAATTCCCACTAGCACTACTTGTGGCCTTGGGCAAGTCACTGAACCCTTAATTGCCTCTGAAAAATCTAAGTTTTCAATGTCCCTGTTTAATGTACATTTACAAGTTTAAGTTACAATGTAAACTACTTCAACTGAAATGATAAAGCAGTATATCAAATGCCTGTTAAATAAAAATAAAACTTTACATGGGTAAAAGGTTGTTTTACCCATGGAATCTGACTTTTTGATTACTGTTGACTCAGCATGAGGTAAAAGCACGTGCATTCTTCAATGTCTTTATAAGGCTAACATTTAAATAGACAAGTTGTTGGGACTAATACAATTGCTTTGGGAAAGATGGCTTTATTTCTCCAAGGGAATTCAGAAGCTCTAAAAGCTTGTCTTAAAACATTTTTGAATCTTACAAAAACAAAATTTAGAACTAGCATACAGTACACCAACATCTTAAAGCTCCCTCTTGCTTCTCTTTATGACCCACTCCCTTTCTCCTAGGAATGCCTTTCCGTTCCAACAGACAATGAAAATGAGAACTAAACTTACATCCACATAGTTTGCATTTATGTAGTCTGAATGTGGATCTCCATCGAGTTCCTGGAGTCTTACCCTTGAATGATCATCTGTTGGTAAACAAACATATTTTCTTTTTAAGCATATCTTTAGATGAAGTCACGCAATAAAGTTCTCCTATACAATAAACTGGCAATCAGCTACAGTATATATATATATATTTAATTTAATTTAATTTAATGATTATTTATATACCGCTCCTTCCATTGATCAGGTGCGGTTTCCATATAACAACAATAAACAGAGTGATCTGTTTTTACATATAACAATTTGTAGTTAGGTAATTACAGTTAACAAGTAACAATTAACAATTAGAGAACTATGTATATATATATATATATATATATATATATGCACCTTAACATTTGCTGTTTTCTCCTACCTCCTGAAAATAAAAGTGGATAACGTGGACAATGCAGTCTGAAAGTCAGAAGAGAGACCACAAGTCCTTCATCTTTCTATGTTCACAATTTGCTCTTGGATCCTAGGTGAGTTGTCTTCACCACACAGTCTACACAGGTTTATAAGTGTTATTCTAACAGTGTTTTACATGCAGAAATAGGCACTTAATTACTCGTAAGAATATCCAAGTGAAAGTACACACTACTGATGCATGACGCATACCTTTAGACAGTATGAGGGTAATTTTATAAGGCGTGTTTTCTAACACACATTTCACCCGTATTTTATATAAAGTATGCATATACTTTGTAAAATAGGGGAATAAGTGGTTGAAAAAGTGGGTCAAATCTAGGTGCAAGAACGTACGCATCTGTATAGAAAGCATGCAAGTTATAGTATCTTATAACTTACATGTGTAAATTTTTGCTCAGTCCAGCTCCACCTTTAGCCAAACCCACAACAAAAATATGCATCATTGTCCTGACATGTATACGTTTAGAATAGTGCTGTATAAATGTTTATAAAAATTAAAGACGATTTTTTTTGTATTCGCTCTGTCTTGTCAACCCATCCTCCTCGATTATTCCGTATTTTACGCATTTGATTTTGCATCGCCACACTCAGAATATACGTGCTAGGTAAGTTCCTGGTTTATTCCCCTGTATAAAGAAATTATGCCACAATTTATTTCATTGATAGGTCCATTCTTCTGCTCATATTCTATTCAACTGCCCCCTACCAGTCTCAATCTGGCGTCTCGGTTTATGTCCCCATTTCTTCTTACGCTGTGCCTTTGGGGGTTACAATTGTTTCAATAGCTGATCTTTCCTTTGTACCTTTAATCATTTCTTTTGAGAAGCCACCAAGATCTAATGCCCCCTTAATTCTGCTTTGAGCCCATCCCACATTCCTGCAAGTGATACTTTCTGTTTTTATTAATGAGTATACAGTATACTCTTTAATCACTTCCCGCACTTTCCCTACATCCATCGGGTCATCTAGCAAGGATTCATTTAATCTCCAAAACCTTAACCCTGTCTTATTGTTACTCAATTGTATTTCTGTTCCCACTGGTCTGTGCAGGGTATCTGTCCTATCTCCACTTTTTGAACTCCACCCACCAACCTCCCCATCTACCCAGAACATATCCAATCAACTATATACATCATGTGGGTAGGAATAGAATATATACTCTTTCTGATTTTCCCGCAAGTACCTCCATGTATCCACTACTCCCAGTTTCTCCATTAATCTTTTTAGCTGCACTCTCCCTCTTCGAGTGATCTCCCCCTTGCTCATTGTGTCTAGTTTGGGATCTATTGTGGTATTAAAGTCTCCTCCTACTATTAGGGGATCCCCTAACCTACCCTCTATCTGTGCATAGAACTGTTGTTATTCATTGGGTGCATACACACAGCACAAGTTCATTGACTGCCCCTCTATCACCCTTTGCCATAGGAGATACCGGCCTTGGGAGTCCCTGACCACCTCCTTGTCTTCCAGCATCAACCCTTTGGCAAACAATATTCACATCACTTGTCTTTTGGGTCGCTCCTTGTAGGTGGCTAAGACAGCCCGCTCATATTTACACTGTACAGGGTGGACCAAAAAAAGTGAGAACATCTCGTAGCATATAAGTTATTTAAAAATTCAAAAAGACAGATGTAAACGATTGACAAATTAAAAAAAAAAAGATGGTGACTGGAAATTGTCGAAATAAAGACGTTATATAGCTAAAAAAGGTAAATAAGTAAATGATTTAAGCTTTTAATTTACGAAATGTTCTCACTTTTTTTTGGGTCACCCTGTATAAGCCAATGTCCTTGTGATCTCTTCAAATGTTTTCTTGTATAATCAGAATATCCACTTTCAATCGTGTTCCTTCTTTTATCACTGCCCTTTGTTTATGCCCTGTATTGAGCCCTTCAACATTTAATGTCACTATGTGTATCCCCCTTATGGTGTTTTGTGCCTTAGTGTATAGGGCGAAGGGTCAGCTGGACTGTTACGTTGCAATACCGCTTGGGTGGAGACTGTTGTCTATCTGCTCTTGAGTTGGCGAGGGTAGTTGCAATACCACTCGGGTGGGGACTGTTGTCTATCTGCTCATAGGTTTCTGTAAAGAGCAGGGTTTAAGGGCCTTGCAGAAGTCTGTGATGTCTTCTAATGCCCTTAGGCTCATTGGGAGGGAGTTCCATAGTGTGGATGCCAGTAGTGAGGAGCTCTTCTTGACGTATTTTGTTTAGTCTTGTGGTATCCCGCAGGTGTGCTGATCATGTTGTCATTATTGTTCCTTCTTGGTCTATTACTGATGTTCCTTGTTATGATTTCTTGTAGTGCATCTGCCGAGAGATGGTGGATGATTTTGAAGATAATCAAGATTATTTTAAATTTTGCTCTGGCCACCATTGGGAGCCAGTGTAGTTGCTGTAAAATGAGGGTGATGTGTTCAGATCTTGGAGTGTCGGTTATGATGCGTGCTGTAGTGCTTTGTACCATTTGGAGTGCATGTAGGGTCTGCTGGGGGAGGCCTTGATATAATGAATTTCCATAATCAAGCAGAGGTGTGATGAGTGCTTGGCACACTGTGCGGAAGTGGTGCTGGCGGAGTAGTGGTTTAATCTTTCTTATGGTCCTCAAACATCGATAGGCCTTGTTTGCGGTTTTGGCGATATGAGATTTCAGGTTCAGAGCTCTGTCCATTATGATGCCCAGGTACTTAACTTCATCTTTAACTACTATGAGTTTGTTTAGAATGCTGATATTCTGTGGTGGAATGAAGGTAGGGTTCCTGGTGACAAACATTGCCTCAGCTTTATCGTAGTTGACCATCGGGAGGAGAGTAGGAAGGCTTGTGATTGGGCACGCCCCAAGGGGAGGCGGGCAGTGCAGGCTAGAAGCACCTGGTTAAATACACAGGAACCAGGAAGTGAGAGGCAGATGCAGATCCACGGGCAGACGCAGATGCAGACGGGGATCCAAGGAGAGATCCAGAGAGAGAAGACAAGAGAGCAATGGAGGTTTCCTGGCTGTGATAATTTCCCTAACAGTCTGCAGCTGGAGGATAGCTTGGAGCAGCATTCAGATGAGGAAGGAAACTGCTGGAGGCAGAGCTCCTTTAGAACGCTGAGAAACCCAAGGCCACAGGACCAGGCAGAGCGGGGGAACAAAGGCAGAAGAATAAAGAATCCTCCCAGGGAGAAGCTCCTGCATAAGGTACCCAGAGAAAGAGGAGTTTATGCTCTAAAGCCAGAAAGTCTATGTTCTGCTTTTAAAAGCAAAGCCAGTCAAGATGGTGGCAGCTGGTGTCAGAAAAGAGAAGCTTTGAATGACAATAGTTATTCTTTTAAACTAGCTGAGTCACCTAGCCAGGACAGGGCTGATATACATGCTTTTAAATATTCTCCTAGCACTGCTAAGTTTGAATGTACAGCACCCACGTGCAGGGAAAGGTGGGGAGCTAATGAAAGCCCAGCACATGTTTGTTTTCCAAATGCAAACAAACCTGATAAGGAGCCTGAGATAGATAGGCTCAGTCAATACCTATTCACCGAGGGGACAGGAAGACAGCTCAATGAAGAAAAGTTTCATGCTGAATCACTTCTTAAAGAGTTCCAGGATTATTTAGAACAGAAGAAGAGTTTTAACCACAGTGTTCCAGTTACTGGCTGTAAGGAAGAAAACTCTGTTCATAATTCTGTGTTTTCCCCTGCTGATGATGATGAGATGAGATGATGATGGACTGTTCTACCTGTTTAATTGATAAGAGGCAATTAAGCAGAGAGAGGATTGTGCTGGTATATGAAGTAATATAACAGTGACGTAACTTTGACCGACACAAGAAAGCTTGTGGAGGGAAACTGAATTAGAGCACTACTAGTGATTGATAGAACTTGAGCTTTATTAGTAAAGGACTTTTCTGTTATCAGCCTGTAGGTTGAAAGCACATGAAATGAATGTGAAGAAATACAGCATTTAAAGCCAGTCAGGCAAAGTTTCAGTTAATCCTGTTTTATTTGGTTTAAACTTCTGCACCGTCTGTAATCTTCTTTTGAACTGCACAATGGCAATATGAGCCACATGAAAAATAAACCTCAGGTAAATAAATAACTCTTGCCAGCCTTACTGCTCGAAGCATAACACAACTACAACTAACTGCCTCAAGGGCATCAAAAGGCAACCCCTCCTTAACCCTCAAGGTTAAGGGGCGGGCGGTGTCATACTACATAGCAATTTATGGGGCAGGACATGCACTATAATGTGTGAAATTAGCTGGGATGCTCTTACCGCCTTCTAAATGAAAGGCGAGAAGTGTATGCAGCTAATTGTCAATATAGTTACTGCTTGGTAAAGTATTTTGTGGTAAATGTGGGGGAGCATGGTGAGAACAACCCCAAAAGTTAGCACAGTTAGCTAATTTTGCATTTAGGGGGCAATTCTATAAACAGCATGTGGAAAGTTATGAGCTAGTAATGCACATAAATTCCTCTTCTAAAGGACTTGCGCTTGTGTTTTAGGTGGTCATTATTCTGTAAATGTGCACTTAAGTTCTGTCATGCATTCTTTCAGTCTAGGTGTGCACGGGGCGAAGCTTGCATGGAGGATAGATGGGGCCTAACATTATGCATGCAAGTTCTAAAATATTAAGCATGTTACTCATCAATCTAGGCATGGGCATCTCTAGAGGAGGCATAACTGCCGTGACTAAGTGAAGGCACATCTGCACTTTACTTTATAAAACAGGTCCCACATTTGTGCATAGCAATGCGCATTAACTGCATAGGAGTTTATAGAATTGCTCTCTTAATGGGTGGTAAGTGCAACCCTTTCCCACTATTTAGCAAAGGGGCCTGTAAGTCCATTGGAGAAAGGAAATTGGATTTAGCGCATGCCTTTCTCAGAAGTTCAAGTAGATATTTTTCTGTCTCTGGAGGGCTTATAATCATACAGGGGCATGTTCAAAGCATTTTAGCCAAGTAGTGGACCTGCAAACTGGTTAAAATGTGCTCAGACCAATATTAAGTGGTATAACCAGTTAGTGCTGCTAATATCTGCACAGCTCAAGTAAAAAAGGCCTGGTTAAAACCGGGATGGTCTGCGGGCGGATGGGGTGTGATGACGGTCATTATCTGATTAGTGGTGATATTCAGTTGCTAATCAAGGCCACGACACCTGAATAGCTATCCAAAATGTAACTGGTTTTCCCTATTCAGTTAGCAATGAATATCACCATTAACCAGATAGTGACGCTGCTGTCCGATGAAGTCGAATATTCAGCGCCAGGAACCAGGTAAGTTCCAGCGCTGACTATCCGTGTTTAATTAAAGAAGTGACAGAGGCTAGGTGCTTTAAGTAGCCTAGCCGCTGCCGCTGGATACTCATATCCCCCTTTAATTTGTACCTGAGGCAATGGAGAGTTATGCGACCTGCCCAAGGTCACAAGGCACAGCAGTGGGCTACTTCTCCACACCTTTAAAAAGGTGTAATGCGCACAAAAACGTTTTATTAAATTATTTTGTTAATTAAAATGCATGTGTGAAATGAACCAAGACAAGACTGAAAATGAGGAAAAAAAAGTCCAAATGAACTGAAAATGAACTAAACATTTTTACCCTGTACATATCCTTACTGGGTTTGCAAAGTTCTGTGGTCTATTTTAGTACCTGTACATTTTAGCCACATTTGGGAGAACAATTTTCTCTCAGGTCATTTTACCTGGATAACTGTCTCTAAAGGTTTTCCTCTGAAAGTGTGTCATAATTTACAAAATTAAATTTTCTCAAGGACCTACACTATAATCACTATTATATATTCTAACTTCCTAGGGACTCAAATAGTGATTTACAGCTAATGATGAGGGTACTGAAGAGCTCTCATGGCTGAACCTAAAAGTCTCTGTGATGCTAAATGACATTTTAATTAAGAGTTCTTATAATAGCAAAGGATCAGCCTGGGCTCTAAGGTTTCCCGCATTATAATTTAGATAGTCTTGAATACCTTAATTAGGGCACGGTAGCGTATTGTCTTGTGTTCTATGTTCTGTGATGCACATGAATAAGTGCTTTTGTGTATTTTGCCTTGAACTCTCCATGGTTTGTTTTGGCAGTCACAGTAATATTCAACTGATTATACCATTATTTGCATCCCCTTATTTTCCAGCAGACATACTGTATGCAGTATATGAGCAAAATGAGTTGACTGAGTCTATAACCCTCGATAGTTGTCATTGATTGTAATTAGACAGACGTATTCACCCACTCCTGATGATGCCCCAGCGTCACTAAAAAGAGAGCTCTCTACAGAGACAGCCATGATGATACATTGCAGAGGCCTGCACTGAATAAGCAGGTCCTGTCTTTGAGTTGCTCCTTCAGACAGCCCTTCTTTTAAACTTACAGCACCTCTTCCTTATCTTTTTTTTTTTTTTTTAAGTGCCATCAAGTCAGTGTTGACTCATAGTGACCCAGTTTTCTTGGCAATATATCACTGGAAGTAGATTGCCAGCTTTTTCTTCTGAGACAATGGAGGGTAAAGTGACTTGCCCAAAGTGTGCCAGTGGGAATCAAACCTGTGATTTTCTGGGTATGAGGCAGTTGCTCTAACCACTAGGCTAGTCCTCCACTCTATGTTTTCTATAGGTTTACTAATTGAAGATCCGCGCCGGCAAAGAGCCCTAGGCTCTTCTATGGATTCCTGACACTTTCTGGTGCTGTAGGGATGACACTGGAATGCTCCCCATCGTGTAGGTATGACTCCTTCAAGCCGTATCCTTGTGCAATGCAGTAAATACCATGACGATTTTCTTTGCTTATATCCACCTACCTCTTGAACACTAAGACTCCTTAATATTAGGTCTCTGCAGCATAGACAACTTCACTTGTATGATGTTATCGATATGGGCAAGTTCAGAAACATGGCTACGGGATTTGATTTGATTTACATTCTCTTATATACCGCGCTATTCTGCATCAGTGCGGTTTACATTGAACAAACTGAAATTACATTGAACAGGGCATTATAACTTGGAGATAACTATTTTACAGGGAACATGGGCTATGGAGGGTTAAGTAGCTTGCCCAAGACAACAAGGAGCACCTGTGGGACTAGAAACCCCAGTCCTTCCAGCCCAAGGTTGCTGTCCTCTAGTGGGATTTGAACCCCCGACCTTCCGGCCTGAAGGGATGGGAAAATAACTTATTTAAACCAATGTTTGCCAATGGGATACTCTTGTATCTCAAAACAATAGAGCCGATCAAATTGGAGGGGGGATAGCCAATGTATGTCGGGAGTCTCTGTGTATTAGATTATTGAATATTCCACAGTTCTCTTACACTGAAATATTGTTAGTACAAGCATGCATGGCACCTGAATTCTATCTTCTCCTGCTATATTGCTCCCCTTCCTTGACTGTTTCCTCTAGGGCTCAAGTCATACAATCTTTTAGCCTTAACCTCTGTATAGTAACTTAATTTTTTTGGAAGATCTGAATATTCAGGCAGAGAATCCTATGGCCACACCACTCCTGAATGAGCCTGATCTTCTCTGATCTTGGAGGCTAAGCAAGGTCAGGCCTGATTAGTACTTGGATGGGAGACCACCTTGGAATACCACATGTTGTAGGCTTACTGCATAGAAGAAAGGCCTGGCATTCTACTTCCTGTCACACCTTGCCAAGAAAACCCAGGGGATGGGTTGCAAAGAAGTGGTATCAATTTGACAGCATAACAACAACAATCCTAGCAGAACTAGAATAAGGATTTCCTTGATTTAATGTCCGACACTGGGTACTCCTTATGTGCCACAATCTTTACTTACTGAATAGGGTAAACTTTGGATATGGTATTTGTTCATGAAACTAGTTCTTTACAACCTGAAAACATTTTTATGTGCTCTTGATAGACCATTATTTGGGTCCTTTCACACTTTATCTTGAAGACATAAGCACTGATATCGCCTCATCCCCCTCCTGGACAAGGAGCTTATATAAAATAAATGTTACTTTTTTTTCAGATAAATGTCCTAAATCTCCTTCAGACGTTTCTGTCTTAGGTCCAGACAAGCAAAGTGAAATTTGGAATTCTTTCCTAACTATTGCCGTTGATGAGGAAGCTCCCTTAATCCCAAAAAAAGTGCGAGAGTACAACAAATCAGCAAGTACTTCCCTAGTTTCATCCTGCTTTGCTCCTCCCTAAAAGACAGACCCATAGAACCGAGAGACTTTGGAGGAAGCACAAGACAGAATGGTTTCTTCTTAAATTTAAGGAAAGATCATCTCTTTATCACAAGGAAGTTAACAAGGCCAAACATCAAGATTTTTCAAATATTATTCAAACAAATGATAATTGTGCAAGGAAGCTTTACAAAATAGTTTCTCAATGATTCAGCTCTACTCAAGATTCCCTCTCCCTTATCTATTGAACATTTTGCAGTTGGACTTTGAGAATAAAATCAAAGCCATCTGCTCTACTTATCCCCTGATTCTTCTTAAGAAAAAAGTTCTGAATGTCTAGAATTAACCAAGAATTTCAGATGACTCTTTAGGTCATAGCTTACCAAGCACTACTTAGTCCCTGGTCTGTATTTAAACCCACTATGAATTTCTCAATGAGGAAATTATTAGATGGCATGAAGTCCCCCATATATCCTGGAAGACCTCTTCCCCCCACCTCACTTGATTAAAAATATAACTCTACAGGGCAAGTTTATTAAGCAGCACTGTTAGTCACAGCCTTGAACGGTACAGAAAGTTTTATTAATAATAATAATATACTGTAGTGTGGGCTAGCTATGATTCACCAAACAGCGTTAACAACTAGCATGCCTGCTAAACAGACAGTGTGGGGCTATTTCCATGTTATTTGCTTTGTGGGGTGGAATTCAGGCGAAGCATGTGTGTGTGTGTGTGTGTTGACTGGTGGCAGCTAGCATGTGGGATATTGTCGTGCACTAGCTGTCACAACTGCTAATAGTGTGGTTGCATTTAATGTCACAACAAGAGGTGGGATCAAGTGCATCTGCACTACTGACAGCCCAGTAGCAGGGCCGCTGCCCATAAGAAAACCTATGCTCATGCCATGTCAGCTCTCCTCTTTCCTCCCGAAGAGCCGAATCTGCTTTCAAACAAGCCCCCCATCAACTCCCCTGCTGACCAGTCCCTCCTCAATCAAGCCCCCCCCCTTCAGAACCACCCTCCCCTGGACAGCATTCCAAAATTGCTTCCTTCCTCTCCAAGACCCCCAACACTCCCACCCAATCAGGCTCCCTCCCCCAAGGCCCCACCTGCCCTTCCCCATCCCATTCAGGTCTTTTCTGGGAGCTTCCTGTTGGTCCAAACAGTGAATGGGACAGAATGGTCCTCTTTCACTTCTGTCCCAACTCTGGCAGTTTTCAAATTGGTGCTGGTCTTGTGGTTCTGATCCCTCACAGTTGTACAAGCCAAGATACATAGTTAAAGGAGATTATTTTAGAAGTATTATTTGTGTTTTAAATGTAGACATGGAAGAAAAGAAACGTGCAAGATGTATCTACATTTAAAATGCAATATTTGAAAGTCCGCAGTTGAAGCATTGTTGCCCCAGGCATATCCATATAGAAATGTTTGGCCTGGTTGTTTTTCAGGTGCATTTTAGAGTGTGGCCTGGATGGGGCAAAAATCTAAACGTGTAGCTCCATATAAGTGATGCATGTGTATGACTGGAATTGCCCAGGTCTGAAGTTACACCTGCCCCTTGATGCTAACATATTTCCAAAACGGCTTCTTTTGGCCATCCAGTTATAGGAGGGCTTAAGGGGGATATCTTCCTTAATTCCCCCAATATTGATTTCCCTCTCTAAAGAGAAACTCTATCTACAAAGAGTCTTCCATAGTCCATTAGTGGCATCTACATGTCTGGATTTCCAAAATGGCCACAGTAAACGTGTAAGTTTTGATGAAGAGAAAACTCAAGAAAGCTCATGAAAGATATATTGTCAGTCCAATAGAAATGTATTATTTACAACTTCTTTCTTGACCCTTATTTCCACAAATCTCAACTCTAAACTTCTCAATGAAGGTGGTGAGAATAGGAATGGTACAGGAGAATTCTAGAAGTTATAGGACAAATACAGAGAATGCTGGGAAAGGTAGAACAACATCAGAGATCCAGGAGGGCCTGCAGTATGATGCCAGGTAGGTAAAATTGCAAACCACATGAGCCTGATTCCATTGTCTAGGTCAGTGATTCAAAAACCTTTAGCCAACATGACCCTATTTTAACACTTAAAAATTCATGTGACTCCAGGTGATGGTGATTAAAACAAACTACCAGACCTCTCCTCCCTCCCTTCTCCTACCCATTTTTTCCACACACCCTCAACACTTCCAAAGCATGAAGAGAAGAGAGCGGCAACAGCAATGGTAGCAACATTAGAAAAAGTCAGTACAATTCCCTGTATGTCAAAGTACACTCACCTATTCATTGACTCAAAAGCACCATGCTGACTGCCGCTATTGAACACAGGTCACAGTGCAGATCCAGAGGAAGGAGGAGAAGCTCTGTTTCCGTGACCTCATTTGCGGGTTCGAACATACAGTTTGGGAATCCCTAGTCTAGGTGAAGGAAATTGTCATGGAGCACTAGCCTATTCTGGTAGTCTCTTTCATGGTCTGCCAGAGAAAGGGTTAAAGAGTAAAGTCATGCATGTAAAAGCGTGACTCTCCCCCACTAGCTATTAGTCCTCCGAGCTGTATATGACTCAGCCTTAAAGCTTATTTACTCTATTAGCTACAGAGGAGACTCAGAATCATCCATTGTCTCCTGCTTATGCACTCAGTGACTGCGCTTAAAACAAGTGAGACATCAGTAATTGCGTTTGCTCACACACACAGAGAGATAGACAGATAAGAAAAGATAGCTCAAGAGAATAATTTACAATAGATCAAAGATTCAATTATACAGTACATTCGCAGCTAAAAAAAAAATAATTTAACCGTAGACGATTCTTCACTTTCCATTCTGGGCACAGAGCCAAGCTTCCAAGAGACAGGTGGGAAAAGAGTGAAAGGACAGAGGTAATGGAAGAACTTAAATAAACATCCCTTTAGTAATAGAAGAAAGTGTTTTTGGGTTATAAACATTTGATAGTCCAGGATAGCAGAGGTGGGGAAAAGAACGCGGGCTTGTGTGGATGTAAATGGCAGTTATATTTACATAATTATTGAAACAGTGTGGTTGAAGAGCACTTAAAATGTTCTTGCTGTTACCGGTGTAATTGAACTGAGATGAGTTAGGTGTGAGAGATTAAAGTGGCAATTTTACATAGACAGCCAAAAACTAAAGAATAGTAGGGGGTGCTGACTTCTGGAGAGTACCAAAATTCAGAAAAAATAAAAATGAGGAAATAACATCAAAAAATGCAAAATAAAATATATAAAATTGGGAAAAATAAAACAGCATAATATGAGAGACACATTAAAAGTAAAGATGCTATCAAAAACAGCATCACAGGTATAGCCACGAGTTATCAGATAATAACAGAAGAGGGCACTAATGACATTCAATTAGTGTGCCCATGCAGCACTCATGAGAGGAAGCGGAGTCAGGAATAAAACCTATGCAAAAGAGAAGCCAGCCTACCAAAACGTGCTGGAAGGTAATGAGCATGAATGCTCACAGTCTAGGTAATGAAGTTCCTGACCTGTAAGCCCTAATAGTGGAAATGGACTTGGACATTGTGGCCATCACGGAAACATGGTTTAATCAGCCACATGAATGGGATATTGCCATACCTGGATATAATCTATTTAGGAGGGATAGAGAGGGTAGAAAGGAGGAGAAGTAGCCCTCTGTCAGAAACAGTATTAAAGCAACTGAAATGCGGGAGACTCCGGGAGAAAAAAAAGAAGCATCGTGGAACGATTTGGAAAGAGGAGATTGTACTGCCATCCATACTGGTGTAGTCTACAGGCCTCCATCTCAAATGGAGGAAATAGACAGAGACTTGAAAAGGGCGAGGCAGTGATACTGGGTGACTTTAATCTGCCATATATGGATTGGAGTATTCTGTCTGCAAATATGGAAAGAAGAAAGATAGATCAAGGAGCTCTACAAGAGGCTTTGCTCAGGCAACTTGTGAACAAACTCACCAGGGATGGGTCAACGCTGGATCTGGTGCTCGCTAACGAAGATAGTGTGTCTAATGTCCAGGTGGGTGCCCACTTGAGCAGCAGTGATCACCGCATGGTGTGGTTTGAGGTAAAAGCCAAGGCAGAGTCCAATCACAGCAAACTCAAAGTCCTAGATTTCAAAAATGTGGACTTTACAGTAATAAATGGGAAAGCACCTGAAGGTGGAGCTGGCAGGGAAGGAAGAGATCAGGGAAGTAGAACGAGACCATAGCAATTGTAACAGATCTATATGTAAGGAACATATATAAAAGCAAGAGAAAAAGAAAACCAATATGGTTCTCCAAAGAAGTGGCTGCAAAAATAAAGGCAAAAAATGGCAACATTCACAGTTTTCAGAGGATCACAGAAACAAATACTTGATAAAACTCAAAGAGGCAGAGAGAGAAATCAGAATGTCAAAAATGGCTACAGTTATGAAGGGAGGTGTCAAGACCTTTTTCAGATACATTGGGGGAAAGGACGAAGACTCAAAGATGCTGAGAATTGATTTGTGGAAAGTGATAAGGGAAAAGTGGAATTGCTAAATAAATACTTCTGATCCATGCTCACAAAAATAATTCTGGAGAAGGGCCATGCATGCCTGACAGAAGTAACAAGGATACTGGGGTAAATGTAACACCATTCATGGAATATGATGTTTATGAAGAGCTTGCAAAATTGAAAGTGGACAAGGCCATGGAAATGGATCAGATGCATCCCAGAATACTGAAGGAGTTCAGGGAGATTTGGGCATGATCTTTAAAAGATGTGTTTAATAGATCCCTGGAGATTGGGGAGATATTGCAGGATTGGAGAAGGGCTGTTATGGTCTCTCTTCACAAATATGGCAATCGAGAAGAGGCGGCAAATGATAGGCCAGTAAGGCTTACTTCGGTGGTGGGAAAAATAATGGAGATGCTGCTGAAAGAAAGGATAGTTATATTTTCTGGGTTGCGAGATCTGAGGCAACATGGATTACCAAGGGAAGATCGTGTCAAACAAATCTGATTGATTTCTTTGACTGGGTGACCAGAGAACTAGATCAAGGGCATGCAATGGATGTGATCTATTTAGATTTCAGCAAAGCCTTTGATACTGTTCCTCATAGGAAGCTTGTGAATAAACTGAGCAACCTAGGGATGGATCCCAAAGTGGCAAATTGACTGGTTGACTGACAGTGGAAGTCACTCTGAAGAAAGGAGGATGAGTAGTAGAGTGCCTCTGGGATCGGTCCTGGGAGTGCTACTGTTCAATATCTTTGTAGGCGATATTGCCAAAAGGGTTAAAAGGGAAAGTTTGCCCTTTTGCAGATATGAAGATTTGCAACAGAGTGGACATTTCAGAGGAAGTAGATGACATGATAAAAGATCTACAAAACTTAGAAGAATGGGCAAATGCTCGGCAATTGAGATTTAAGGCCAAGAAGTGTAGAGTGGTGCACATGGGATGCAGAAACTCAAAAGGAGCTGAATGTGATAGGGGACAAGAGGCTGGTGTGTATGGACCAAAAGAAGGACCTCAGATGATAGTGTCTGAGGATCTCAAGTTGGTGAAGCAGTGTGACAAGATGGTGGCCAAAGCCTGAAGGATGTTAGATTGCATACAGAGAGGAGTAATCAGCAGGAAGAAGGACATATTAATGCCCTTGTACAAGTCATTGGTGAGGCTTCACTTGGAGTATTGTGCTCAATTTTGGAGACTGTACTTTACAAAGTATATAGAAATGGATCAGAGGAAGGTGACCAAGATGATATGGGGCTTGGTCCAGAAGGCATATGAGAAAAGACTTGAAGACCTAAATATATATATCTCAGAGGACAGGAGAGACAGGGGGTATGATACAGACATTTAAATAGTTTAAAAGAATAATAATGAACAAACTGACATCAGGAAATACTTTTTTATGGAAAGGGTGATGGATGCCTGGATTTCCCTCCCAAAGGAGGTGGCGGGAGAAAACACAGTGACGGAATTCAAAAAGGCATGGGACAGACATAGAAGATCACTACATAGCAGGAGGATGGACTAAAAGCAAATGAAATAACTTCTAAATAGAGAGAGGTAACCTGCCTGGAGCGGCAGCTATAGCGTTACAAACTCTAGTCACCTCATGGGGCAGACTAGATGGACCATGCTAGTCTTTATCTGCTCTCAAGCACTATGTTACTATAGGTTACAGGGGGCACCAGAAACTCTAGCACCAGCCCTGACCAAAGCTCACGTACAGATATCTATACAGAAACTGCAGTGCATGTTGCAGAGCAATGGAGGAGCACAAGGTGGAATAACTTGAAAAGTTATACATAAGCCATTTTTTTCTCACAGAGCCATCTAGTTTCTCTGGTCCTCAAACACCTGTTCGTCCTGTAGAGGTGACCACCATATTTGCCAACACAGTGCCTAGTAACCCCTATGATTAATGAACATGGGAAATTGAATTTCCGTTAAATGAAAACATATTATAAGGAATTATAAGAAAAGGAAAGGAGAATAAAACCAAGGATATTACAGTATAATGTGTCTGTATCGCTCCATGATGCGACCGCACCTTGAATATTGTGTGCAATTCTGGTTGCTATATCTTAAAAAGGATACAGTGGAATTAGAAAAGGTACAAAAAAGAACCACCAAAATGATAAGGGGGATGGAAGGATACCCTTCCAAGGAAAGGCTTAAAAGGTTAGGGCTTTTCAACTTGGAAGAAAGATGGCTGATAGGAGATATGATAAAGGCCTATAAAATAATGAATGGAATGGAACAGGTAAATGTAGAAAGGTTGTTTACAATGTAGCATATTTATACTAATTGGAGAAAATGTAATTTTCATACAACACGTAATCAAACACTGTAGTTCATTACCAGAGGATGTAATAAAAATGTTAGTGTGGCTGGATTTAAAGAGATTTGGACAAGTTCCAAGAGGAAATGTCCATAAACTATTATTAAAGAGGACCAGGGAAAAACACTGCTTACCCCTGGGACAAGCAGTATGGAATCTGTCTACTTTGGGAACCTAACAAGTACTTGTGACCTGGATTGGCCACTGGAAACACGATACTTGGCTTGATGGACCCTTGGTCTGATCCAGTATGGCATATCTTATGTTCTAATTAGCATAATAGATAAATACTCCTGTTCACCCTTCCAAAGATATATATAAATGTCATCTGCAAGTCATAGGAGATTGATTGCTTGTAGATATCACTTTTTATGTAAATCAATTTTTGTTTTACCTATTGGTTCCCTGTCATCCAATTCAAATGAGCACACAAGATCCCATATGCAATCCAACACCTTGCCTCTCACCATGTCTTGTAGTAATCTAAAACTGCCATACCAGTGAGGTTGTTGGCCAAACATCCAGCTTCCCATGTCCCTGTGGCCTTTCTGGATAGTATGCGACTACCAAGAACCTATTGTTAATGATCTGATTAGCTTCTATTTAAGTAACTTCCAATCTGATTTCTCCTGAGCAGAGATTTGCAGTTGCCATATTAGTCCACTTGGATGTGTGCAAATAACAAGATGTAAATGATAACTTATAACTGCACTAACGTAACGTAACTTTGCCAAGCTTTCAAGAGTCATTCTCTCTTCAACAGGTCTATGAAGAAATAATGCAGTTGCAGTGGGTTTAAATAAAACAAACTCGTCTAGGCTCTCTGCATCTGCCATTTTATTTCAAGGCAAGAGGATGGGCGAAAGTGACAATTTACAATACAAAAGTCTTATCCGATCTTAGGTTGCCTGCATATGTCATTGTGGTTCAATGAAAGACAGAGATGATGACACAGTAATTAGACGTGGGCATTTTTGGCTCATTTGAGCATTTATTTGTGCATCTAAAAATTAAGCATGCATGTAAATTGCCTATGTACACATATATCAATTGTGTGCACATAAATTTAAAGGTATAACCATGCATAAGCAATTTGCATGCACAGTAAGTGTGTAAATATGAATTGGTTTGTTTGCAAGGAAAATGATGAAAATTTTGGGCTTGCATATGCCTAGACGCTTTGCATCTCAAAGGTCTTATATCTGATAATGGGTTTTGCTACTACTGTACAACTAGTTTTGCTTGAATGTTGCATATGTATGACCAAAATTGTCCATGTCGAGATTTACAGTTGCTCCTTGGCACATATGGGTTTCTCAAAAATGCTAATTTTGGCCAGGAGAGATTAAAGGAGGTATTGTTTATTTCTCTCTCCAAACTAAAATGAATTGTAAATCAATAACTAAATGAATTAAAGATAGTGGCATCCACAGTTAACTGATGGCATTTAACAAACAGATTTGCAAAATTTTAATTTACACAGTAAGTTACACATGTAAGTTTACAAATACAAATGTACACATGCAAGTGTGCTTCTTATATGTGTAGGTTGCCAAGTTGCCTCTCTTGATTTTTCCCATGTGTAGATTGATAAAATAGCTACTTTGGCTCTATGTATTGACAGGTGCACTCCTCCATGTCTTGAAATGTATTTTAGAAAAGGTTCCACATTTGCAAAAGCCCTTTCTAAAATGCTGCCGGAACTGTGTATATCCCAACCTCCACTCCCCATTTCAGTCTCCATGTACTACCTAAAATTTGCCTTTACAGCAAACCTTTTAGCTGGCTGGAGGAGGTCGTTTGACACTGTCCCCCAGTACTTTTCTATAGGCTTGTGCTTTCTAACCCTGTCCTGGGGATCTCACAGTGATCAATTTGCATATCCTGGCTCTCCTATATATGCAAACTGATTTTATGCATATACTTTGGGGAGGTTATGAAATCTTGGCTTGTTTAGGAAGTCCTGTTTTTAAGCAACATAAGCTGCCACACTAGTGGCTGCTTTGCTGGAGCTGAGTTTGTTGCTACTATGACCCATCTGAATCCCATCATTCATATCAGACACAGACAAGCATATACGCACTGTGCTGTAGCATGCAGGAAATGAAAAAATACTTTAGACTAGCAATACATTGCCTTTCATAGCCCTTGTAGTTATCAGCACTTGACTGTACTTGGAAACTGCAGTTTGTGGCTTGCGTTGCTAGAAACCCAAGTGGTTTAAGAGATGGTATGTAGGAAGAGCTTTATTTTGCCTGCTGCTGAAGGCAAAATAAATGCATTAGGATATATTTGATGGCCTTCCTTTAAAAAGTATCCCATTAATCCCACTCTTAAATGATAGATGTTTTGCAAAATGGAGAAAGGAACACTGTTCTAAGTGAAAGATTGAGGCACGATCCAGCTGAGTGGTGTTATTTAGTATATTGGACACCTATTAAAAAAATTGAATTGTTTGCATTTTTAGAAATAATCATTGGGGGGGATATTCAAAGGGATTAACATAGTTAGCAGACCTGCTAACCGTGTCAATTCCCTCCTCCGGGATATTCAGCAGTATTAACACAGTTCGTGCTGAGGAATATCTTAGTGCTCCGCTGTGGCACATCCCAATGCTAACCGGCGTGGGGTCTTTGCTGCGCCTGACCTTTGCTGCTTTGCAATAACCAGGCAGTGGATCAATATTGCCACTGCTCAGGAATCACCAGGTGCCGCCTTGCTCCGCATAGGGGCATTTTAGGGGTGGAGTGAGGTGACACCTTGTGATTACCTGGTAGTGACAATATTGAGCTGCTGCCCAGTTATTGCAAAGTGGTGAAAGTCTGGCCTAGGTTTTGCTGCTGGAGCTAACCGGGTATCCCAGACATTCATTCTCAAGGCCCAGATATGGCCCGGTATTGAATATCCAGGTCAAATGTATAGCTAAATATTGGACCCATTGTTTTTTTAGCTGAAATACTGTTTAGATTTTATTGGCAGAGCCTACAAAATGCCCAATTCAAAGAAGGAGACCTAGATAGTCCCTGAAGAATTTACATTCCATTGCATTGTGGTATTCATAGTCTCTGTGCCCAACATTTGAAATCAGTACTGTAGATAAAATGTATCAAAATGGGGCTGAAGAAAACCATATCTTCAAGTGATAAGTCCAGTAGTACTGATTTAAAATTAAGGCTTATTTTGGGCTAGCATGTCGGCTCATTGATAGCATGGGTGCTGGGCTGGACAAAGTGTTTCTACTACCCCCTTCCTCACCAAGTCACCCCCGCTGCCACTGATTCCATCTTGCCACCTAGCTCACCTAGAGGACAGGTTGGCCCTGCACGGATGTGATCTTCGGATGCCTTGACTGGCTGGTGCAATGGCAACATCTAGTAGCAGAATTTAGGGCCCATGGTTACAGAGTTCCAGAAAGAACCCTATTGCATTGCACTCCAGCCAACAATCATCTGGCTGCTTTGAGGCAGCCCGCCCCCAACAACACTCCTGCCCAATCGGGGCAGTGGGAGTCCGTCCGGGCAGCTCCAGCCCTCCTCAAAAGCGGCGTCCCTGCACCAAGGGAGCCGCTTTGAGGCAGCCCGCCCCCAACAACACTCCTGCCCAATCGGGGCAGTGGGAGTCCGTCCGGGCAGCTCCAGCCCTCCTCAAAAGCGGCGTCCCTGCACCGAGGGAACCGCTTTGAGGCAGCCCGCCCCCAACAACACTCCTGCCCAATCGGGGCAGTGGGAGTCCGTCCGGGCAGCTCCAGCCCTCCTCAAAAGCGGCGTCCCTGCACCGAGGGAGCCGCTTTGAGGCAGCCCGCCCCCAACAACACTCCTGCCCAATCGGGGCAGTGGGAGTCCGTCCGGGCAGCTCCAGCCCTCCTCAAAAGCGGCGTCCCTGCACCGAGGGAGCCGCTTTGAGGCAGCCCGCCCCCAACAACACTCCTGCCCAATCGGGGCAGTGGGAGTCCATCCGGGCAGCTCCAGCCCTCCTCAAAAGCGGCGTCCCTGCACCGAGGGAGCCGCTTTGAGGCAGCCCGCCCCCAACAACACTCCTGCCCAATCGGGGCAGTGGGAGTCCGTCCGGGCAGCTCCAGCCCTCCTCAAAAGCGGCGTCCCTGCAGGGCGGGCCCGTGCCTGAGGGCCTCGCCAGAGGGCCCTTTGGCGTGGCCCTTAGGCGTGGCACAGAGGCGCAAACAACTTAGCAAAATCAACAGGAACGCCGGAACAAATACGGCAAAAAGGACAACAGGACACCACAACCCACTACAGCACCAAAGACACAGCAACGATAACCGACGACCTCTCCGCCCTGTGCAATCAACACCGGGGCCCAGCCTGGTCTCAAACATCAGCAAACTACATTTACTCATGTGTACAGCAATCTACATCTGACTGGCGTGCAGAAGGAAACAACCAAAAGAAATAGCAGCGCCGACAGCATCACAGCAGAACCCAACAAGGTGCAGACAGAAGTGAAGGACGACAGAACCGCAAGTAGAATACTCGCAGAACATCACACATATCCCACCACCAAACTCTCACCCCCACGAGCCACACCCGAATAGATCCAGCCCATCCCCCTTGGGACAGGCTTCCGCACCAAGACACCCTCCGCAGATCCTGCTCTCCCTCCATGGGACAGGCTCCCTCCACGGGACAGGCTCCCTCCACGGGACAGGCTTCCGCACCAAGACGCCCTCCACAGTTCCGGCTCCTCCTCCACGGGACAGGCCCCCTCCACGGGACAGGCTCCTGCACCAAGACGCCCTCCACAGTTCCAGCTCCTCCTCCACGGGACAGGCTCCCTCCACGGGACAGGCTCCTGCACCAAGACGCCCTCCACAGTTCCGGCTCTTCCTCCACGGGACAGGCTCCCTCCACGGGACAGGCTCCCACACCAAGACGCCCTCCACAGTTCCGGCTCTCCCTCCACGGGACAGGCTCCCTCCACGGGACAGGCTCCCTCACGCAGACGCCCTCGACAGTTCCGGCTCTTCCTCCACGGGACAGGCTCCCGCACCAAGACGCCCTCCACAGTTCCGGCTCCTCCTCTACGGGACAGGCTCCCTCCACGGGACAGGCTCCCGCACCAAGACGCCCTCCACAGTTCCGGCTCCTCCTCCACGGGACAGGCTCCCTCCAAGGGACAGGCTCCCGCACCAAGACGCCCTCCACAGTACCGGCGCTAACTCCAAGGGACAGGCTCCCTCCACGGGACAGGCTCCCACCAAGACGCCCTCCACACTTCCGGCTCGGCCTCCCCGGGACAGGCTCCCTCCATGGGACAGGCTCCCGCACCAAGACGCCCTCCACAGTTCCGGCTCTCCCTCCACGGGACAGGCTCCCTCCACGGGACAGGCTCCCACACCAAGACGCCCTCCACAGTTCCGGCTCCTCCTCCACGGGACAGGCTCCCGCACCAAGACGCCCTCCACAGTTCCGGCTCCTCCTCTACGGGACAGGCTCCCTCCACGGGACAGGCTCCCGCACCAAGACGCCCTCCACAATTCCGGCTCCTCCTCCACGGGACAGGCTCCCTCCATGGGACAGGCTCCCGCACCAAGACGCCCTCCACAGTTCCGGCTCTACCTCCACGGGACAGGCTCCCTCCACGGGACAGGCTCCCACACCAAGACGCCCTCCACAGTTCCGGCTCTCCCTCCACGGGACAGGCTCCCTCCACGGGACAGGGTCCCACACCAAGACGCCCTCCACGGTTCCGGCTCTCCCTCCACGGGACAGGCTCCCTCCACGGGACAGGTTCCCGCACCAAGTTCACCGCTCACCAATCAGACAACAGACGAAGACTTAAGAAAACAGGCATCACCCTAACAGAACTTCACAAAAGACCAACATGCACGCCACATACTTCCTCCCACTCTACCTACTCGTCACACAACTCCTCCCACCAACTACACACCTCCTCTACCCACAATCAAACACAACATGGCACACACCAACTGCATTGCCATATTTAGAACCACAACACACACACAAAGAGACACTCAGAACTTTCCAGACAAAGCGGACAAACAGATACAAATCAAACTCCCACACCTACACAAAGGAAGCACATGTAACAGCAACCCCAGCAACAAAGACAATAACGATTGAGCTTATAAACGCCAGATCTGTCTGCAACAAGATATACACCCTTGTAGACCACATAGAAGAGCGACAGCCCGACGTAATATGCATCACAGAGACATGGCTCAACCCTACCGACAATGTACTACTCAACCAACTAGTACCGGAAAACTACTCAGCGTACAACTGCCCACGCACCCACAAGCGTGGAGGAGGAGTCCTGATAATAGCGAAAACAAAACTAAAGTTCAAGACACAGAACCTCACCGATACACAGCAATGTAACACAATTAGCATCAAGAACAAGAACATTACAATCTGCCTAACCTACAGAGCACCCAGAGCTCCACCCGAAGAACTAGCCTTCACACTCGAAGAAGCCTGTGCCATAACCTCAAACAAAAAACCAGCGCTACTGATTGGTGACTTCAACCTGAAGTCCACCAATGCCAAAGACGCAGAGGCCTTCCTTCAAGTAATGACCTCACTCCAATTCACACAGATAATCAATGCACCAACGCATAAACATGGATCATCCCCAGACCTCATCTTCGCATCCAATTACCTAACATCAAGAGACCTAATTTCCCAACCCTCCATTACCCCAGTGCCATGGTCTGACCATTACCTAATCGAAACAAAGCTGCGATCACCAGAGGACCAGACAAACGAAAGAGCAAACAGCTCACACACAAAGACGATTCAAACATTTCGACAGGGACGAATTCATACAGGACACAACACAGCACTTGAACATTACTACAGATGACCTGGAGGAACAAGTTTCCAGCTGGAACAGCATTCTAGCTAACACCGCCAAACCAGCTGGTAGCTGGACCAAGAATCCACACCACAACAAGAGACAAAACAAACCATGGTACTCAGCAAAAATACGACAGGAAAAGAGGGAGCTCAGGAAGATTGAACGGAGATGGAGAAAAACAAAACAACTGCCGACCAGCATCTTTACCTAACAAAGCAAAAACAATACAATACACACATCAACCAATCAAAGATGGAATTCAACACAAACATGATAAATTCCTCCATCAACAAACCCAGAGAGCTTTTCGAAATAGTAAGATCCTCACAAAAGAGCAAACAACAGAAGGGGAAGTACAAGTTGATCCACAGGAATTTGCCGACCACATCAAAGACAAATTTCACTCCACAGAACGAACAACACATAGTGGGAACAACAGGACGGACGTTCACTCCAAAACCTGGGGCACATTCTACACACCCTCAACAGAACAGTTATCTCACATCATCTCTACAATCAACACAAGCACTGCTCCTACAGACCTGTGCCCAGTGTCATGGGTCAAAGCCATCAAATCAAGCTTCATCCCCACCATACACAAAATGGTACACAACTCACTCACTCAAGGACTCATGCCAAAGCAACTAAAACTTGCCACAGTAAGACCAATCCCAAAGAAAACAACTCTCGACAAAAAAGATCCAGCAGCATACCGACCAATTTCCAGCATACCCTTCCTCGCAAAAATCATCGAAAAAACGGTTCAACTACAGCTTCAGGAACACATCAACAAACACGAAACACTTGACGACAACCAACGCGGATTTCGTCCCAACCATGGAGTCGAAACACTACTGATATACCTCTTCGATAGCATCCTAAGAATAATTGACAACACCAGGAATGGAATCATAATGATCTTCATCGACATCTCCTCAGCCTTTGACACAGTGGACCACAACACGCTCCTGGAAAGACTAAAGAACACTGGTATACATGGTATCATGCTGAAATGGTTCCAATCGTACCTAACCGAAAGACAGCTACAGGTCAAGGTGGGACACAACACCTCCCGACCCATAAATGTCCGACAAGGAGTACCTCAAGGATCCGCACTCTCAGCACTCCTATTTAACATCTACATCCAACCAATATGCAACATCATGAAGGAGAGCAACATTCAATACACAGTATATGCAGACGACATCATGATACACCCCGATAGCTATCGACAACCCGGACTTCTCTAAAATAACAGACTGCCTTACCCAAATGACGAGTTGGTGCCAAACAACAACCTCGCAATAAACTACAACAAGACTGAAGCCTTAATCATCACTCGGAACCAAAGCTTCATACACCCAACAAATATAAGGATACAAAGCACCACTATACCAATAAGATCAGAAGCAAGATACCTCGGAGTTACTCTGGACAATAAACTAAAGCCACACATAGACAAAACAATCCAAAAAGCCTACTATAGGATGCGAATAATCAGGAGACTGAAACCACTCCTCGCCCCAGATCACTTCCGTACCATCTGTCAAGCATTGATAACACCAATACTGGACTTCTGCAATCCGATATACCTTGGACTACCGAAACAAGCCCTCAAACCACTCCAACTGGCACAAAACACTGCAGCACGAATCATATCCGGAACTACAAGACAAGAGCACATCACACCTATCTTAAAGGACTTACATTGGCTCCCAATCGGTGCACGCATCAGATACAAAACTATCATAAAACTATTCAAGATAAAACAGCACACATCAGCCAACAGCCTGCACGCCCTCATACAACCAGACACCAGCACACGTCCGAGAAGAAAACAAACACACAACCGAGTCAGCACCCCAAGTGAATACAAACATACACGCAAGGACACAACAGACAGAGCACTCTCCATGGCTGCTCCAACAATATGGAACAAACTACCGGACGACCTGAGGGCAACTACTGACCTCAAAGACTTTAGAAAACAGCTTAAAACCATGCTATTCATAGAACACTATGGACACATCACATAACCTTGGAGAATGTACAACAGTACATGATACCACCCAAACAATGGATGTAAGAAAACGTTTTTAGCACCACTGTATATAGACCACCTTGTATATAGCTCAAACCAATCTAGCACACAATACAACACACACTCAACTAAATTTCACCCTCACTGCATGTATAACACACACACTTTACCTGATTGTTTGCTGTGATACCACCTTGATTATTAAGATAAGGCGGTTTAGAAATACTGTTAAATAAATAAATAAATAAATCATTTCAATAATCGGCCTGGTGATATGAGAGAGGATATAAAATTAGGGAAAATGTCCAGAGAGTTGCAAATAGGGTTGCCAACTGGCTCCAGATGAGCCCGACAGGCTTGATCCACTCCTGGGTTTACCCCGTTGCATGCAGGGATATTTAGTTCTGAATTTTCCATTGCACTCCATAAGAAATGGAAAACTACAAGTCCCTGCATGCAATGAGGTAAACCCAGAACTGGATTAAGTCTGTCGGGTGCATTTGGAGCCAGTTGGCAACCCTTGTTGCAAATGAAGACTCATGGAATCAGATTCTTTTCCTGAACCTGACTGAGCTGGAAGATCAGAGGATAAAGAAGAATCTACCCTCCCTCCAAAATATGGCTGGGAATGGAAAATGAACATGTATGCATGGAGGGGGGGGGGGGTAATTTCATAATAGAGCACCTAAACATTTGTAAATATAAGTGCCTATTTTGTGCTAGACTTTAACATAGGACACTTGTGTGAGAAACCCAAAAGAAAATCTATTTCACACCTGTTTTATTAAGGTAACACGGGCTTCTATGTGCCTTTATAAAAAGGGCTCCCAGAACCAGCCAAAATAGTGCACAAATGCTGACGCACACCCTCAAACCAGTTCCGTGTCCATCATAATTCCGTCCCTGCTCCAATTCAACAATACCAGTGGGAATGTCTACACGTGACGTATATATTAGTATGCACTGTCGTCGCACTGTGCTTATTTACACATGTATATACTGTGGCACAATGTTATAAAAAGCCTTTATTACATTTAAAAGAGGCTTAATGGGACATGTTTACAAAAGTGACACTACCTAGTAATGTGGAGCTTAGCATGAGTTATAAGCACCGTAATGAAAGGCAGCGCAGGCCGGCGCACTAAAACTCCCCTGCTAACCTGGTTCTGCGCGATGAGGCAGGGGACTGGTCAGGCCAAGGTTGGCACAGCAATGAGTAGAAAAGAGCAGTTACTATAGGCCCTAGCTCATGCTAAAGGTGCCTTAGAGCAGGTGCACAAGCCACTTCAATGGGCGGCATAAGGTGCGCCCACCCCTTAGCACCTTACTATCTGTAGGGCGATGGATCCGCACGCACCCTGCAATTACCATGGGCTCCCACACTGGTAATGGGGCTCCCATGCTCATTATATGCCCCTATAAGCAAAGAAACCCTTTAATATTCCTCACCACATTGCTACGCAAATCACAGAATTATCCCCAATAGCACACAGATGCTCACACAGACGTCTGTTCCAAGGCAGGGGAAAATGTGTGTGTGTGCAGTCTCTGTAGGCACTGGGTAGATGTAATAATGTGCATGTGTTCATCGCAACACTATCCCTGCTCCGCCTAAACTATGTCCTTGGGAATACCTATGCACAGATCTTGTAATCGCAGACTCTCTCTTTTGGCGTGCCTGCTTTTACATGTCTATGCAAAATGTGCTGTCTCCTGGGTTTTCTCAGCAGTGTAACGAAAGGTTTGATTGCCAGGGCTTTCTTCTGAAGCAATGGAGGGTTAAGGGACTTGCCCAAGGCCACAAGGTGTTCTACTGGGAATTTGAACATTGGTTGCTGGAGTGTCAAGCCAGTGGTTTAACCATTAGAGTACTCCTCCACTCCTTGTCTATACCCTTGTGCAATTTTACAATAGCCAGTTGCCACGTGTACTACATGCTTTATGTACAGAAAATGCTTTAGAACATTTCCCTCGCTATGTCCATTGAAATATGCCCTGAATGTTCACTTACAGGAAATTATATTTCCATATCTGTTCTTATTGCGGTTTTCATCCTCCTTGGCTGTATCCCAAGATGCTGTCTGCCCCTCAGGTAGTGCCTGAAAAATAAACAGTACAGAAAATGGAATGAGAAAGTGTAATACTTAAAGGTGGTTAGCAAAGCAAAGCAAAGCAGGGGAGGAAAACTAACATACTGCATAATTCAGTGTTCTTCCAAGTTAACAGCTGCTCTGAAAGAAAAGGCCGCTAATAATAAACGCAAATGCCACAGCACCGCAGAGACTATTAACGATGCATGGCTTGTGCTGTCTAAATATTGCCTTCCTTGTAAAATAATAGAAGCAAAACTCAAGCCAGCAAGCAGCCTGGGAAGTTTATTTCTTCTGTATGCAAATATAGATGCAAAAATATATATTTAGTTGTATGCAAGCACCTTATGACGGAGTGATTGAAAATACAACTCCTGGGTGATGGGAAAGAAAGCACTGATTGCTAGCTGAAAGATATTCTGCTTAGGGGCCTGTTTACTAAACTGTGTTAGCTGCTAAGGCCGCAGATAGCACATGCTAAAGGTAACGCGAGGCAACTGTAGATAACACAGCAATTTTCTGTGCTATTTGCAGAAAGTGTTTTATCTGCATGAGTGGGCAAGATTAGCATGGAGAAAGCACAGTTACTCACCTGTAACAGGTGATTTATGGGAACAGCAGGAATAAGTCTTCACATATGGGTATCATCGGTACCGACGGAGCCCGCAGGGGAACGCTCCCCAGCGTCCAATAGGAAAGCTTCTGAGAGCATCCCACAGCGCCTGCGTGCTGCCTTCCCGCCTTTCCAACTCTCCCTCTCCAGTTGAGTTTATAGCTGAGACCAAAGGAGAGAGTAGACAAAGAGAGAGAGATAGATAGAGACAACTCCTAAGGGAGGTGGGTGGGTTGTGAAGACTTATTCCTGCTGTTCCCGGAGATCACCTGTTACAGGTGAGTAACCACGCTATCTCCAGGAACAAGCAGGAATGTTGTCTTCACATATGGGGACTCCCCAGCTGAGAGATGCCAGGGGGATGATTCCAGCTAGTTGCGAACCCCAGGTGAGATGGGTCATGCTTCCTCCCATGGATCTCTGGCATTGAAACCCGGGACGGCGGGTAGGAGTTGTACTAAGTCTGAAAGAGATGCTGGAGCACAGCCTGGCCAAATGAGGCATCCTGACGGAAGTCCTTGTCTAAGCAATAGTGGGCTGTAAAGGTGTGTACCAAAGCCCAAATGGCTGCTCTACAGATGTCATCAATGGACACAGAACGAAGATTAGCCATTGAGGCTGCCATTGTTCTCACATTGTGAGCTGTGACATGGCCTTCGAGAGAAAGTCCCTTACTCTCATATGCAAAGGATATGCAATTTGCAATCCACCTAGAGTGAGTTCTTTTGGAAACTGGAAGTCCCAAATGACTAGAATCAAAAGCAACAAAAAGCTGAGAAGATTTTCTATGTTGCTTAGTTCTTTGAAGGTAAAAAGCTAAGGCTCTTTTACAATCTAAGGTATGAAGATTCCTTTCTGCATTAGAGGCATGAGGCCTAGGGAAGAATACAGGAAGGTAAACCGCTTGATTTAAATGAAAAGGCAAAACCACCTTTGGCATAAAGTGAGGATGAGTCCTAAGAACTACCTTATCATGGTGAAATCTTGTATAAGGAGGATCCGCCACTAAAGCTTGTAACTCACTGATGCGTCTTGCAGAAGTGAGGGCAACGAGGAAGATGACCTTCCAAGAAAGAAACTTTAGAGCTGTAGTGACTAAAGGCTCAAAAGGTGGTTTCATGAGCTGTCTGAGAACAAGATTCATATCCCATGCCACCAGCAGTGGCTTTAAGGGAGGTTTTGTTAAAAGTAAACCTCTCATAAATCTTGCTACGAGTGGATCAGAGGAAATAGGTTGTCCATCCTGAGGTCCGCAAAAAGCAGCAATGGCACTAAAATGGACCCTTACTGAATTGGTCTTAAGACCAGAATCTGATAGATGGAGTAGTTACTCCAGAAGCAATTCGACAGGCACTGTATGGGAGTTAGGTTCCCTTTGAGAACACCATACAGAGAATCTCTTCCACTTAAAGGCATAGGATCGCCTTGTGGAAGGCTTCCTCGAAGCCACAAGGATATCCTTTACCTGTTGAGATAGGTTAATATCCGGCAATCCTAGCTTTCAGTAACCAGGCTCTGAGGTGCAGGGACTGGGGATTCGGGTGCAATAGCATCCCGTTCTGGGAAAGAAGATCTGGAGCACACCCCAACTCCAGAGGTGTGGCTTGAGAGAGACAGAGAAGCAGAGGATACCACATCTGCCTTGGCCAGCATGGAGCTATGAGTATCATATGACCTTTGTCTCTCTGAAGCTTGAATAAAGTTTTGGGAATAAGGGGAATGGGTGGGAAGGCATAGAGAAAGTTACCACCCCAATGGAGGAGGAAAGCATCCCTTGCCTGACAGTTTTGAGCTGGAATTCTGGAACAGAATCGGGGAAGTTTGGCATTCTGTGGACTTGCAAAGAGGTCTATAACACTCGAGCAAGTTGGTCTGAGTGCAGAGGCCATTCATGTTGCAGCAGTATTCGATTGAGTTTGTCTGCCCAAAGATTTTGAATGCCCGGAAGATATCCCACTAGGAGATGGATTTGAAGCTCTCTGGCGAAGGCCCACAGTTGCAAAGCTTCGTTGCATAATGACAGAGAGCCTGTTCCGCCCTGCTTGTTCAAAAAGAACATGACTACTTGATTGTCGGTCTGGACCAGAACTGTCTTGTAGCTGAGATGGGCCTGAAAAACTCAGACAGCATGGAAAATGGCTCTGAGTTCTAGGAGGTTTATGTGAAGACAAGCCTCCTGTGGGGTCCAGAGACCCTGAGTTGATAGATCGTGCAAGTGAGCCCTCCCACCAACCCAACTTGGACGCATCTGTTGTTAAGGTGGTTTGGCATAGAGGCTGCTGGAAAGGAGAGCCCACGAGAAGGTTTTCCAGTGACTGCCACTATTGCAGGGACAAAATGAGACATGTTGAGTTTCTGATTTTGTCCGTTAGCCGACCCGAGGCCTGTGTCCATTGAGAGGATAGGGTCCACTGGGCTGCTCGCATATGAAGGCGAGCATAGGGAATCACATGGACCGTGGATGCCATATGCCCCAGAAGCTGAAGCATCACCCGAGCAGTCAGGAAGATCTTCATAGCTGCTTGGGAGGCCAGCTGTATTATAATAAGACACCATGGCTGTGGTAGCAAAGCCCTTGCCTGCCTTGTGTCTAGATGAGCCCCTAAGAATTCTAGAGACTGAGAAGGGGTGAGATGAGATTTATGACCGGTCCCAAGTATCGAAGGATTCGCATGGTGCGAGAAAGAGCGAAGCTGGCTTCTGGAGCTGTTGATGCTCGAATGAGCCAATCGTCTAAGTAAGGGAAGACAAATATTTCTAGATTTCTCAGGAATGCTGCTATTACGGCCATGCATTTTGTGAAGACTCTTGAGGCAGATGCCAGACCGAAGGGAAGAACCCTGTATTGGAAGGATCTTCCCTGGAAAAGGAATCAAAGGAATTTCCTGTGATCTGCATGGATGAGAATATATTCATATATGCATCCTTTAGATCTAGAGAACGTAGCCAGTCCTGACTCTGAAGGTATGGCAGGAGTGTTCCAAGGGAGATCATTTTGAATGTTTCCCGGAACAGATACTTGTCTAATTCTCTGAGGTCTAGTATAGGCCTGTGTCCCCTTGTTTTCTTTGGTATGAGAAAGTAGGAGGAGTAGAATCCCGTTTCCTGTTGGGGTATGGGTACCTCTTCTATTGCTCCTTGAGCAAGAAGTGATGCAACATTCTGACCCAGAAGATTGGTGGCAGGGACCTGAGAATTGAACTGTCTTATCATTGTAGGAGGGGGCATACTGTGGAAATGAAGTCTGTACCCCTCTCGTACAATGGACAGAGTCCAGTTTTCTCATGTTATTTGTTGCCATCTTCTGGCAGAATGGCATAACCTGCCCAGGATGGTAAGGGGTTCTGGACCTTTCAGAGGCAGAAAAACTAAGTTCTCTAGGAGAGAGTCAAAGCCCCTCAGGAGGCTGAGTCTGCTGAGCCGGTTGAGCTCTTGGAACTTGTGGCTTCCTCTGCTGTCTGTTCTGTTGTTGTCCCCTTTGGGGAATACGAACTGGACAGTGTTCCTGATAGGTGTAAGATGGGTAAAATTTATTTTTCTTGTTGAAAAAGGGTTTCTTGACTGACTTTTTCTTTGCTGGGTTGGCTGTAGACTTTGATAGTCTATTCAAAGTAGTATTTTTAGATTCAATCTGATTAGCTTTGTCTTGCCAATCCTTGTCAAAGAGATTTTCTCCTGTGCAAGGAATATTTCCCAGTTTATCTTGCACCCATTGTTCTAAGTCTGATGCCTGAAGCCAGGCAATACGATGTGCACCAATGGAAATAGCAGATGTTCTGCCAATGCATTCAAAGCAATCAGAGGTTGCATGGTTTACAAATTTTGAGACATCCTAGGCATGTTTGACCAGAGTAAGGAATTCTGCCCTTTTTTCCTCAGGGAGAAGAGGGTTCATGAGCTCCAAGTCACCTGTAACTTCTCTGAGGAAAATTCCCATACAGAGAATGTAAGAGCTAATCCTGGCTGCCAACATGGAGGATTGGAAACATTGACACCCAAAGGCATCGAGCGTCCTTGATTCATGGCCCAGAGGATTGGAAGAATGTGTTTTAGCACTCTTAATCCTATGCATCACCGATTCCACTACCACTGAAAGGTGTGGTAACTGAGTCTTTTGAAAGCCAGGACAGCTTGGAACTCGGTACATGGTATTGAGTCGGCAAGAGTGTGGAGACACCGTCAAAGGAGTTTCCCACATTCTTAGCATAAGATCATGCAAGATTCTGTGAATAGGCAAATTAGCTGCCTCTTTAGGAGCCTTAGGGTACTGAAGAATTTCTAATTCTTCTGCCCTAGATTCCTTCTCTGGAGTCACTGTGATTGCAAGACCTCAAGCTAAATCACATATAAAATCCTTGAAGGACATGTCTTCTGGAGGAGACATTCTTCATTGAGGAAAAGGAGATGGATCCTCCAGAAGGATAGCTCTAGTACCGGCAGAGTCATCCGAGTTATCGGATGATTTGAAGTATCTCTGCGTCGGATGTTCTTGCAAGGCACGGTACCGGTGTCGCTTGAAGTTGGTATCGGGGTGTCTCGGTACCGATCCGTTGATACCTGAGATAAACTCAAGGCTTGGCATGGGGGGGAAGCATACCCGCCGAGGCACTCGGTACCGGTGTCGGTACCGATACCTGTGGAACCGTCTGTAGCTGTCTTAGCGGTACCGAAGCTGCTAAGAGGGCCACTAGACTGCATTCGATAGCGAGGATTCTGAGATCTATCGCTCCTGCCAAAGTCTGGGTGTCGGTACCGGTGGAAGCGGCTACGACCCCAGAACATGGTACCAGTAGTTCTGCAGAGGTGGAAGCCTCTGGAGCATTCTGGAGCCCTGTTAATGCTTTGGAGACCGAGGCCTCCTGCCGGGGCTGTTTTGCCGGTGAACTTTCCTCAAGGGCAACGCCAGTGGCATCTCGATACTTAGAAGGACATCTACCCTTTGAGGACTGGCCAGTCTTAGAAGACTTAAGTTTAGCTACCTGAGATCCATGGGAGGAAGATGAAGCTCAGGAAGACGTCGATGCAACTGACATTGTATCTGCGGCAAAAAGGGTACAGAGTTTTGCAGCTCTATTCTGCAGGCCCCTCTTGGTCATCTTTCTGCAGGAGAGACACTCCGATGGAGAATGGTCAGGACCTAAACATTTAAGACACCATTCATGGGTGTCGGTGACGGAAATGGTACCACCACATTTAGAACATTTCTTAAAACCACTAGCTGGTTTTTCCATGTTTGAAGAAAAATGGGCCTAGTGCCAAAAATGGCACCTATCCCCAAGAGGGAAAGGCCCCTGAAAGAAAATTTTTAGAAATTTTTTTTTTTAAAGAAGAAAAGAGAACTGGCAGTACCAGTATGCGTTGACCACAAAAACACAAGAATAAGGATAAATTTTTCTGCGGTGGCAGGGTATGCATCCTGACGGCCCCGCGGAAAACAAAAAATGGAAGAGGGAGAGTTGGAAAGGCGGGAAGGCAGCACGCAGGCCCTGTGGGATGCTCCCAAAAGATTTCCTATTGGGCACTGGGGAGCGTTCCCGTGCAGGCTCCGTCGGTACCGATGACACCCATATGTGAAGACAATATTCCTGCTTGTTCCTGGAGATTGGGCATGTCTGCCACGGGTCACAATAGAGCATGGTAACCATTGGATTTGCTGACAGCATAGGTACAGCTAATGCCATCTCAATAGGAGAGAGTTGCTTTATTAGATGTGCTTCGTATCTGTTTATCTGTACATGCATCTGCTAGTTTGCATATAGACAAACAGATAAATAGGGGACTAAGCAAGAAATGGAAGGAAGAGCTAGCAAAGCAAAGATGATAGGAGACTATAGGGAGGCAAATGGGTGACGTGGGGCAAGGAAGAGTGCAGGAGGAAGAGTGAAGGGAGTTGGGAGAGTTCAGGAGGGAGGTGAAGGCAAGAGAAGAAGAGAGCGCAAGGGAGTGGGAGGAACAAGGAATGAGTACAGAAGGACAGAGAAGAGTGCAAGGAGAAGGGAAGCCTACCTGTCTACAATGACAGACATGCCATCCCAAAATACCCTCCTAGACAGACAAATATACATACACACACATATCTGACACACGTGCACTCACACCAACACACAACCATGACACAAACCCACACCCTACAGAGATAAACAT
Source organism: Ichthyophis bannanicus (assembly GCA_033557465.1). NCBI lineage: Eukaryota > Metazoa > Chordata > Amphibia > Gymnophiona > Ichthyophiidae > Ichthyophis > Ichthyophis bannanicus. The sequence continues at coordinate 77,301,428 of CM066049.1, read as the reverse complement.
ACACATCATACCACTATAAACACACACACGTCACATACATGATCACTCACTACTCACACCCCATACCCACTCTCCCAACATCCCCAGCTAGCCTACTGAAACACACTTTGTCATGGTTGTTCCCTGCATGTCCCCACACAACCATGCTTAAGTCTGTGAATGGATAAAAATGGAAACATGTTATTGTGCTACACCTTATGTGTGAAATTTTCAGCTTGCTTATATATTTATTTAGTAGATGTTTGGTCCACTGCACTATTCAAATCACTCAGGGTGCTCAGTCCACCAATCAGAATCATAAGGGAGCATCTGCTAACAGTATAATTCATGGTCTGTTCCTAGTTACAACTACAGCTTGGCTCTTTTCCAAGGCTGCATCAGAACTCATCTGTGACATGCTGACCCTAACCTGGGGGCACATAATTGAGGAGGAGCTACTGTTAGTCTGTGGGCATTAGGGTCTACAATGAGGTAATAATTGGATACCATCCATGACTTTATTTAATTTAATAGCACATTTATACCACTTTAATCAATTATCTAGTAAAAGGCAGTTTATAACAATAGATCATGAAATAACAATATATAACAATTATAACAAATAAAGACATATATATCAAACAGGAACATTTAACAGAAATTTATACTCTATATATCACCATAAAATGATAATAAAATGAATTGCAATCTTGTTCACTTACATATGTAAATATTATAAACATCTCTATTTACCATTCCATCAAAACTGATTGAAATAGCAAGGTTTTTACTGTTTTCGGAATACTATGCAATTAGACTCTGTTTTAACTCTAAAGGCAATGTGTTCCAAACTAGAGGTGCACTACCTTGCATGGTAGACTTACGAGCATTTGCAAACCCGATGCCCTTTGCTGAGGGAAGCTTTAGCAATGCTCTGCCTGGGACTTCAATAGTCTCAGAAGTATGCACTGTTGAACAAGATGTGTGGGTCCAATACCACAAAAGATTTTAAGTACAATAATAAGAATTCCAAACCTAATGGGTAGTCAATTTAAGAAGATCAGAATGGAGATGGCTCTATGTCATCTTTTACCACCCATAATCATGTTGGTGACCTATTTTGTTTCAGCTGGAAACAGGCCATTATGTTCATTCTGTATCACTTAAATTCCATTATAAAGTCGCAGGCTAGTAAACCATCCTCGGGTTGGGATAGGAGTCATCTTAGAGGTGGGTGGACAATTTAGTTGTATAGTGGTAGGTAAAGGAATAATCAGCTCTACAAGACTTTATTGACTGTAGTATTCTTCCAAAATATGTGTGGGCTTGTAATCGGGCCTAGATTAAGCCCTCAAAAGTCATGCCTATACACCTTACTGCTCAGATGTCGTGTTCTCTTTTGTTTAGTTCTATGTTGCTCTGTTTCATCTTGCTCAGGCAGAAGAAAGAAGTGTAAAAACAATCTACAATAAAATAAGAATACTGAAAAATCTCCACCCCCTTCTCGGAGATGATGATTTCAGAACAGTATACCAGGCCATGATATTTCCTCATCTGGACTTCTGCAATAACATACTCCAAGGTCTACCCAAACACCCTCTTCACCAGCTCTAGCTAGCACAGCACACAGCTGCAAGAATCATAACGAGAGCAAAGAGATCCAACCATATTATACCTATATGAAAGCAACTACATTGGCTCCTGCTAGCAACTGCATAAGATACAAAACAATAATTATAATACTCATAACAATCCACAATATATCAGCGCCATGCCTGAGATCCTTAATTCACAGTCACCAGAAACAAAGAAACAAGAAAATGCATGCAAAACCTGCCAGCCTGCCCAACTGAGTTATCAAAATGCAAGAAACTCGCAAAATGCAAGAAACTCGCAAAAGAGACTTCTCATTCTACGCCCCGGACCTCTGGAATACACCCCCACAGAATTAAGAAACATCAAAGAGCTCCCAGATTTTCACAAGAAGTTAAAAATCCACCTATTCAAAGACTATTTTAAGGACTGACACCCCACCCTCACAGCAGCAATGCAATATTCCACCCATAACTGTATATATGTATATAAAAAGGATGCTTTTAATGCAATATTAAGCTCTTTGTTCAAAGTAAAGGTTGAGTTCTTCATTCTTTGTAAACTGCTAAGATTTCTTGATTTTACCAGTATAGAAAAAGTTAAAATTAAAAACTAATTAAATTAATTAATTAATAAAAAAAATCATCACACTCTCTTTCACCGAGGCGCACTTCATGAAGCTGATTATAAAGCTGAAGGAGTAGTATATGGTTTCGGAACTACTTAATGTAGGAATTGAATTGCATCAGGCCAATTGCTCTTAAAAGGGTTTTTTGTATATTTTTTAAAACAAGGTTACTTTCTTTTTGGTGCTTTAGGGGAACTTTCCTTGAGCACAGTAGGTTGCTGAACTCTAGTTACCTCCTCAAGATTAGAAACTGCTAACACCTAATCAGGAGTTAGTGGGCCTGATTTCCTGAGTGCAGCTGAGGCCTGCATAAAAGGCTCCAGTGCCCTGCCCTGTTGAGGCTTTCCTAACCAGGGCTCTACAGATCAACAAACAGTAAGGATTTGAGGGTTTGTTTGTTTGTTTGTTTTTATTATATTACATTGCTAGCTATCTGACTGGGAGCTCTTAAAAGGATTTTTTTGTATATTTTTTAAAGCAAGGTTACTTTCTTTTTGGTGCTTTAGGGGAACTTTCCTTGAGCACAGTAGGTTGCTGAACTCTAGTTACCTCCTCAGGTTTAGAAACTGCTAACACCTAATCAGGTGTTAGTTCCCTCCGTACCCACCCCGGCTCCCACCCACCCCTAGTGAGCAGTCTTGCTTTATAGGGCACCTCCCCCTTTAACAAATCACAGAGAATTGGACCAGCACATTTTGAATATAATTAAAGAGATTTAACTGCTTGTTCTCTGAAAGGAAAGCTGGGAAACCGGCTGGTACTTGGTAGATCTCTCTCTTTTGCTTTAACAGATACCTAAGCTCCACGAACCAAACAATGGCTGGGAAAAATCATATTGCTAAAGCTGTTGCCCCCGTTACAGCTTCTGCCTCGGTTCAGACAGAGGTCCTAATGCCAGTTGAAGGACCAGTTCCATGTGCAGGGTGCCTGCATGCTGAAGCTCTGAGGAAACAAGTGGAGGAACTCAGAGAGGAGGTGGCGAGGCTGAGGAGCATTCAAGACAGTAAGAAGTACATTGATGAGATGCTTCTTGCAGCAACCAAGCTCTCCAGCACAGGAGAAGATGGGTGCCAACAGAATGTCGATGGTTGGACACAAGTCACCATGGCCTGCAAAATCACCAATTCAACTTCTCCAGCCCTCGAATTGAAGAACCATTATGCAGCCCTGGAAGTGGAGGAGGTGAAAGCATCGCTATAAAGGGAAGAACTAGAGTTCAAGTACCCCAAAGCTGCAGAATCAGTGACCAGATGGAAACAAAGGGTAGTGGTGGTTGGAGACTCTCTTCTGAGGGGTACTGAGGCGTCCATCTGCCGACCAGTCTTGATGTCCAGAGAGGTATGTTGTCTGCCTGATGCCAAAATCCAAGATGTTACGTAGAGTTTGTCGAGACTCATCAAGCCCACTGATTATTACCCAATGTTGCTAATCCATGTTGGAACAAATGATACTGCCAGGTATACCTCAGAACATATCAAAAGTGACTTCATGGCTCTGGGACAGAGTGTGAAGCAGTTAGGTGCACAAGTGGTGTTCTCTTCAATCCTCCCTGTTGAGGGTAAAGGCCAAGGCAGAGAGGCTAGCATCCTGGAGATGAATGCATGGCTGCGTGGATGGTGTCATCGAGAGAGTTTTGGTTTCCTAGACCATGGGATGCTGTTCCAAGGGTTGCAGAGCAGAGATGGCACCCATCTGTCCAAGAAAGGTCAACTCATCTTCGGTAGTAGACTGGCTAATCTACTGAAGAGGGCTTTAAACTAGATTCGTTGGGGATGGGTGAAGAAAGCCCCCAGGTAAGTGAAAGCCCCCAGGTAGGTGATACATTAAATACCTTTATAGAAATGGGTAACAGGGGTAACATATGGAAAGCAGTGTGTATAAATGCCCATAGCATGGGAAATAAGATCCCTGATGTTGAAGCTTTGGTGGGAGTGGCTGACTTGGATTTAGTGGCAGTTACAGAAACATGGTTCACAGAAAACCATGATTGGGATGTAACTATACCTGGCTATACTTTATTCAGAAAGGACAGGGTAGAGAGAAGGGGAGGAGGAGTGGCACTATATGTAAAAACAACTATTAAAGCTTTGGAATTACAGAGCTTAAAAGGTAGAGAGGAGGCATTGTGGGTTAAACTAGAAAGAGGGAAAGAGAAATCTATTTGCATTGGTGTGATATATAGACCTCCCTCACAAGAGGAAGAGGTGAACAGAGAGTTAATTGAAGACATGCGCAGCATTGCTAGGAAAGGGGAAGTGCTACTGATAGGAGATTTCAATATGCCAGATGTTGATTGGCACATTCCTGCTGCAGTATCATCTAGAAGTAAGGAGATCCTGCATTCTGTACAGGGAGAACTATTCAGGCAATTGGTAACAGACCCCACATGTGAAGGGGCCATACTGGACTTGGTGCTTATCAATGGTGAAAGTGTTTCTGATGTTGTAGTGGGAGATCATTTTGTATCCAGTGATCACCAGATGGTGTGGTTCAGTATTAGGACTAGGGCTGTTAGAATCCATTCCAAGGTGAGGATCTTAGACTTTAGGAAGACTAACTTTGCGAAGATGGGCCAATACCTCAGGGAGTCGTTAGTGGGATGGGAACAGCTGGGGGATGTAGAAAAACAGTGGGCAAAACTGAAAGGGGGTATTTTAAGGGCAACCAACCGTTTTGTTAAAATGGTAAATAAATGCAAAAGGAAAAGGAGACCGCTATGGTTTTCGAAGGAAGTAGCTGAAAAAGTGAAGAAAAAGAAGGAGGCCTTCATGAAATACAAGAGATCACAGAGAGAGGAAGACAGGCATCTGTATTTGGAAAAACTTAAGGAAGCTAGCAAAGTAGTCAAGAAGGCAAAGATTCAAAAGGAGGAGGAAATAGCCAATGCAATAAAATGGGGGGATAAGACATTTTTCAGATATATTAGTGAGAAGAGGAAGGGCAAAAGTGGTATTGTCAGACTCAAGGGTGCAGGGGGGGAATATGTAGAAGCTGATAAGGATAAAGCGGTATTGCTTAACAAATATTTTTGTTCTGTGTTCACAGATGAAGAACCAGGAGCAGGACCTCAGAAAACACCCACAAATAAGAACAGAAGCGAGGGACATCTTGAACAATTTTCAGAAGACTGTGTTCGTGAGAAACTAGCTCAACTTAAAGTAGACAAAGCGATGGGACCGGATACGATACACCCTAGAATACTGAGGGAACTTGGGGACGTTCTAGCAACTCCACTGACTGACCTTTTCAATGCCTCGTTGGAGTCAGGAGTGGTGCCAAAGGACTGGAGAGAGGCTCATGTGGTGCCTTTACACAAAAGCGGAAGTAAGGATTTGGTTGAAAACTACAGGCCGGTTAGTTTAACTTCGGTGGTGAGTAAATTATTGGAAACACTGCTGAAAGAGAAAATAGTGAGGTTTCTGGAGTCCAGCGGATTACAGGATCCGAGGCAGCATGGATTCACCAGAGGCAGGTCTTGTCAGACAAATCTGATTGATTTCTTTGACTGGGTGACCAGGGAGTTGGACCGAGGGAGAGCTCTAGATGTGGTGTATTTAGATATTAGTAAAGCCTTTGACACTGTTCCTCACAGGCGACTTATAAACAAACTGAGCACCCTAGGGATGGACCCTAAAGTTACTGCTTGGGTTAGAAATTGGTTGGGTGGGAGGCGACAAAGAGTACAAGTAAATGGAGCTCACTCTCAGGAGAAGGATGTTAGCAGTGGTGTGCCCCAGGGATCTGTTCTTGGTCCGATTCTTTTTAACATCTTTGTTAGTGATATAGCGGAAGGGCTGTTGGGTAAGGTTTGCCTCTTTGTGGATGATACCAAAATCTGCAATAGAGTAGACACCCAGGAAGGTGTAGATAACATGAGGAGGGATCTAGCTAAGCTTGAAAAATGGTCTAGAATTTGGCAGCTGTGATTTAATGTTAAAAAATGTAAGGTCATGCATTTGGGCTGCAGCAATCCGAGGGAGCAATACAGTATAGGAGGTGAAATACTTTTGTCCACTAAAGAAGAGTGGGACCTAGGCGTGGTTGTGTCTGATGATCTTAAAGTAGCTAAACAGGTAGAAAAGGCGATGGCAAAAGCTAGAAGGATGCTTGGGTGCATACGGAGAGGAATGGCTAGCAGAAAAAAGGAGGTGATAATGCCTCTGTATAAGTCTTTGGTGCGACCTCATTTGGAGTATAGTGTGCAATTCTGGAGACCGCACCTTCAAAAGGATGTGAACAGGATGGAGTCGGTGCAGAGGGTGGCTACTAAAATGATTAGTGGGCTTCATTATAAAGCATATGAGGACAGACTTAAGGATCTTAATATGTACACTTTAGAGGAAAGGCGGGATAGAGGTGATATGATTGAGATGTTTAAATACCTCTGTGGCATACATGTTCAGGGAGAGAGCCTCTTTCAATTGAAAGCAAGTTCTGCTATGAGGGGACATGGGATGAGGGTGAAGGGAGATAGATTCAGGAGTGATATGTGGAAATATTTCTTTATGGAAAGAGTAGTGGATCATGGAATAGTCTCCCAGTGGAGGTGGTAGAGATGAGGACAGTAACTGAATTCAAAAAAGTATGGGACCAACACAGAGGATCTCTAAAGGTAACAAGTGGACTGTTGTAGTTGTTGATATGGAAGGACAGACTAGATAGGCCATGTGGTCTTTTTCTGTCATCATGTTTCTATGTTTCTAGTCAGTATTCATGGTTTGTACATTGAGGCTACAGCAGTCACTAGGAATCCTTGTGATTAGGCTGTAGCCTGTAGATTTAAATTTAATTATCCTAGGTTTTTAACAAAATCTGTAGATAACTAATTTCTTTTTGATTGGCTGCTCTCACATCAGTCCTCTCATGCCATGGTGCAAATAATTGCTATTATGATGCCAGGCAATTATTTATTTGATTTTTCCCATTGTTCTCGTTGCCTTTGAACCCTCTACCCCCATTGCCCACTCCAACTCCCAACCCTAGCCAGCATTCTTTGGCGGCCATGAGGAAACTTTCACTGGATAGAAGGCTGGAGGAGAGACTCCTCTAAGACATATCCTTGGCAATGCCTTATGGCCAGCAGGGGCCACTACTAAAAGTGATAGACATTTCCCCTTCCTCCCTGGACAAGGAATGCATTTCTTCAATGGAGTGGTATAGCCAGGAGAAATATTTTGGTGTGGCCTGATGTTAACAAGGATGAGAAGAAGGCAATGGGAATGCCGGCACTGCCTTCAGTTCTCCTATCATTGGCCTGTACTGCTGCCACTGACCGGGTAGGCCTAACTCCAAAGAAAGAGGAGGAGGGGAAGGGGGAATGGTACACCAAAGCCTACCCATGACTTTGCCTCTGCTTCAGTGATGATTTTGGATGAATAAGAGATCCAAACCCACAGCACATGCCACTGTAGCCAGAGTTACGGGCCCGGCCTACTTGTGAATTTATGTTATTGGGACAGCATAAAAAATATTGGAGCATGTGCGTCTTTGAGTCTATATATTTAGATTCCAGGTAGACTTCTGGAAGTATTTCATTTTTGTATTCACAGATATAAGGCCCATTTTCATGGATGATAATTTCCCTTTTAAAATGTGCAAATCCTATGGGGCAGATTTTCACTCCTGGCCATGGGATTTAAGAAAGACTTAAAAGATTAGTTTAATTTTGCCTTGGAAAAGAGATGGCTGAGGGGAGAAATGATAGAGGTCTTTAAAATAACGAGTGGAGTGGAATAGGTAAACGTACATCAGCTGTTTATGCCTTCAAAAAGTAGAAAGACTGGGGGACATGCAATGAAGCTACAATGAAGCACATTTATGTCTAATCAGAGGAATTATTTTTTTCACTCAATGCATAATCAAACTCTGGAATTCATTGCCAGAGGATGTGGTAAAGGCTGTTAGTGTAGCTGGGTTTTAAAGGGGTTTGGACAAGTTCCTGGAGGAAAAGTCCATAAACCATTATTAAAGTGGAATGGGGAAATTCACGACTTACCCCTGGGATAAGCAGTAAGGAATCTATATGGAATCTGTTTACCGTTTGGGAACCTGAGAGGCATGTCTGACCTGGACTGGCCACTGTTGGAAACAGAATACTGGGTTTGATGGACCTTTGGTCTGACCCAGTATGGCCCATCTTATGCTCTTATGTAAGATGTCAACAATGTTTTAACTAGCTCTTTTAGTTTGGTTTAATTTAGTTTAGTTTAATTAAAATGTGATATACCATTTCTTGTGAACAACAAAGCAGTTTACAATAATTAAAATCAAAGAAAAATAGAACTAGAAAAGAACTCCATTATTGAAGGTAGACGTTACACATAAACCAAGTTGAACTAATGGACACAAAGGGGTCTGGTTGGGTGTTACAAGATATCAAACAATCTTGAAGGTTTATGAAAGGAGACAAAAGGTTGTCTGGAATAGATGCATTTTGAGTATAGCTTTGAATTTAATGTAGGAGGGTTCCAGATGGAATGCTGGGGGAGGTTATTCCATAAGCATGGTGCAAGAAAATCAAAAGTGGAGTGTCTAGTGGATTCATTTCTGCCTTGGGTAGAGGAAAGAAAGAAGAGGCGATTGGTGTGAATAGAATGAAGAGCCCTATGGGAAATGTGGGAATGGTTAAAGATGAAAGATAAGGAAGGTATGCAACAGCAGAGGGCTTTGTGCAGAAGTATCAAGATTTTATATTGTATTCTATAAATTATAGGTAACAGTGATAGTGAAGAAGCAGAGGTGTGATGTGGTCACACTTTGAGGCATTGGATAGTAATCAAACATCAGAGTTAACTTGCAGCTAAAATAGGCTGAAATCATCTAGTCAATGAAATATCAATGCACGATTAGATTAAATAGAAACCTGCAATAGTTGTGTCAAGGTTTGGCAACACAACATAGAAGCGAGTGGCATATGGAGGTCACAGGTGCCTTTATTGTAAAGAGTCCCCTACACATTTTGGCAGTTGCCGTCTTCAGGGGGTATGCAGTTATGCACTCTGTGAGAGTCCCTTGGAGAACCACTATTGTACAAATAGAACCTGTTACTGCTAGAGGTTCGTTCTACATGAAAGAATACAGAGATATATTTGCACAAAAGTGGTTCTCCAAAGGACTCTCACACAGTGCATAACTGCATACCCCCTGAAGAAGGCAACTGCTAAAATGTGTAGGGGACTCTTTACAATAAAGGCACCTGTGACCTCCATACGCCACTCGTTTCCTATGTTGTGGTTCTGTACTGTGAGGGCTTTGCTCTCCCTTTGTGGTTCTAAGGTTTGGCAAGATAAATTGGATGTCTAGCACCAGAAATCAGTGCTAGGCAACTAAGGGGCCGATATTCAAAATTGTTTTAAAAACAGCAAATAGGAGGCTAGGAGACCCATTCTGATCTGGGCATCCCCCGCCTTTCAGCAGGTCCAAATTGGGACATGCACCAGTAGCAACCAATTCTGATCCCAAATGGGCTAGAAATGACCACGGGATCAGAATCAGGTTTTCTGGCCCAGATGTGCAGGCCATGCCCTGATTCTGGCCGGCTGGACATCCAGCATATACCTGGCTAACCCAACCTGTATGGAGCAGCAGTGGCATGGCATCTTGTTGCCATGACACTAAGGCTGCATTCAGGAGCCACGACCCTGGCAGACTTCAAAACCTTCTTTCCCCACACCCGACCCCACGATTGGGCCTGCCATGGCCAGGGTCGGGCTTCAGGGAACCCCCTGCACCCCCTTACCAGTCTGGCAGGCACAGACTCTGGCATCCCCCGATGTCTTGGGGGACTTATTCCACCACAGAGGTAGAATAAGTCCACCGTTTAAATAGCTGACCCCAGATGTAGATGGCCAACCTTGGAAATGGCCCTGTATGTCCGGTGTCATGGCACCACCCACTGCCTACCCTCACGCCACCTCTGGCCCACCCCCTCCCACCCACAGAGCTCCCCCGCACAACTCGGATCTATGTTGGGAAGCTTTGTTCCTAGCATCGTGATCCAGGCGTTTAGTGGGTCTGGACGTCTGGTTCAGAATCTACCCTATGCACATGTATCAAATGTCTATATAGATGTCCCCAGGAGAATGTTTCAGAACCAAAACATCTAATAGCATAATGGTTAGAGTAGTGACTTAAGAATTAGGTGGCAGGAGTTCAAATCCCAGTGTAGGACTTTGTAATCTAAAGACAGTCACTTGATTCTCCATCTCTACACTCTCTGGATGTTTTAAGGTGAAAACAAACACTTCTCTGATGCCTATTCATTCCTGGAGCAGGAATAAACATGCATGTGCCTGCAGGCGGCTCCGCTGCTTCTGGGATTGAACCAGGACATATAAGTCCCTTCCCTAGACATGCCTCCACCATACCCCCATGCCCACTTGAACATCCTGGTACTGAAGACATTCACAAATGGCTCTTGAGGAATGGTTACAGAGATGTGCCTGTGATTTTGACATCCACATGCATGTCTGCAGATGTCCAAACCATGATTAAACCTTTTAGAATGATCCTTTTAGGGCCCTAGGAAGGTGAATGTCAGGGCTGTGCATCTCAGTGGGACATCCAGCCCTGCTATCTGCCTTCACCATATGCTGCCTCGGGGCACCCCTGCACGAACAGAGCCACAGTACATGCTGCGAGGTATGGGGGCAACCCTTTCATCCCGACATACAGGGCAGATTCTGATCATGGACCTGTACATCCGGGGAGCATTAGGAGAACATCCAGCTTATTCCATCTCAGAGGTGGAATAAGTGCTGGCTGCCCCTCCGGATCCGATGGCCAACCCCCCCGGCATCAACTGAGGCATGCCCGGTGAGTCCCGCCAACTGACCTGGGCCATGGCTACTCCCACCGGGGTTGGGCAGCGGCGGAAACCAGAGTCCCAATGGCAGTGGGTAGGCTGTGCCATCGGAAGGACATCCCCAAGGTGATGCAGGGGCACGCCAGGCTGTCTCCCAGTACCCGATCCTGCACCCTCGGGAACATCTTGCTCCCGCAGTGCAGAATCGGGCACTGATGGGCCTATCCTGCTTGGTGCAATCCAGACGGCCCTGACATGCCCCTAAGGGAATCGGGCTCTTTGTGTTTAGGCACTGAGATGTTTTTGAAAATTGTTCCTCTATGATTATTATTAGTTTGTACATATATACATGTAAATAGCTTGGATGAAGGTTATAATATGTATGTTTCATCATTACAGACCATGTTTACTAAAGTGCATAGGGAGCACATGCTAAGCACAAAACATTAGCTTGAGAGGTGTGATGAACCTGCACTAACTAATGGTGTGCCCAACATGTACTCATGCAGTTACTTTGGTGAGAAGTACCTTGCCATGCTAAACCATCGGCCGCAATTAACATGGGTGGCGGTAAGTGTACCCATGCTACTGCAACATTGAAATTTAGCATATGCCAATAACCCCCAAGCTAACTGCACTGTGCAATCAATGCCCACTCTCCTCCCCACCCAATCTCTGCTCCATCGCCTGCTAAGCAGTTTAGCATGGGATTTTTACTACGCGACTATTTTAGTGTGGGGTAACAGTTTCTGTGGCTTGTTTTATGCATGGTAAACCCTGTACTACCCTTCAGCACACTTTAGTAAACATGTCTGTATATTATATTCCCATCGCATGCTTGCTTCCTAAGATCTGGTAACTTGTTCATATAATCAGGATATTTTTCAAAGCTTTGATGACAACTATCATCGGAACTAAGTTGGAATGGTTTTGAATGTCACTAAAGTCCCATGAAGGAGCGGCCTACTGGTTGGAGCAGCAAATTGAAACCAGGAAAGCCAGTCACTTTTCCCCTTCCTCTCCCAATATCATAGGTGCCAGCTTAGATTGAAAGCTCTCTCTGGGGAAGGGACCTAGCTACTGTATCTCACCTTTTGCAGGGTTTTAGAAAGGCAAGTAATTAAATCCAAATTTAAGACAGAGAACTGTGATTTTGAATCATTACAAAATAGAGAATAATTTTTCATGTAGAAGGATTACAGTAATGGATCTGAATGCTTCCTGATTCATAGCAGTTACAGTTTCAGGCAAAAATATTTTCTACCATTTTAGCTCTGTGAGCATATAATATTAGGCGCTCTCCTGATGACCTATTATTGACAAAGCCTGGAGAAGTAATTTCTAATTGGAACCAAACGAGGATAAGGTAATAACAAACTAATTGGAAGAAGACTTTGATCATAAGGCTATTTCCTTTTAAAGGGATATGCTGCCTAATAGCAACTAATCTCTCAGGGAAAATAAGATTTGACAAATATATAATAATCATCATCATAAAAAGAATCTAGAGGCTCATTTTCAGGCAGCTTCAAAGAAGAAACAGAAAAAGTATCCACAATTTCGACATTAGCAGCTAGTTACACCAGACTGACCACAGAATACTGAGTCATTAGCCACTCGATTGGTGTCTTTTAAAAAAAAATAGATTGCTATTTTCTATTGCTGTTCCATTAGCAAGATTTGTTTTCACTTTTTTATTTTATGGGTCTAGTTCCCTCTTTCTTGTTTTCTTCCTACTTCATTAGAACCAGAGTGGAGATTCTGGTGAGCCCTCACATTTACCTGGAAATATTTTCCTTATTTTCTGGTCATTGAAGCAATAGTCCCATTTATCATGGCCTCTAAATTGGGCATTGCCCTTGATGATGATCATGGCCATCTCTCCCATAGTCTGTGAGCAGTGCCTCCATTGCATCCCCAGCTGATCCAGGGTGCAGAAGACCCAACTCAAGTTTTGAACTAGATGGCATCTGCATAATGGTATGCAGTAGTGCCACTAAGTCACAAGACTGGCCCTCTTATATAGCATCCCATTAACAACAAACCTGGAGAATAATTACTAGCTTAACTACGCTGTATTCGCAATACTAGGAATCCCTGTTATAGTGGGAGCATTGATAAAAACATTGCCTAAATTCCCATTTCTTTCCACTAAATAATCCCAGAATTATTCACTTTGGATGTACAACATTTTATTTATTTATTTAGCTGCATTTATATTCCGCTTTTCGCCGGGTCAAAGCGGTTGGGGGATACATTTAACACGAGGGGATATGAGACACATACACTAATACTTACAGGGAACATGGGCAATGGAGGGTTAAGTAGCTTGCCCAAGACCACAAGGAGCACCTGTGGGACTAGAAACCCCAGTCCTTCCGGCCCAAGGTTGCTGTCCTCTAGTGGGATTTGAACCATTTTAGTTTATTAAAATTTGGTATACCGCTGTATGTACCAGCAAAGCAATTTACAATAAAATAAATAAATTTGTAATAGAAAAGGCATAATTATATTGATGATGCTCATTGACCTGCCATGAATATTGTGACTGGTCTCCTTGAATGGTAAAGGAAAAGCTTTTGCTGTGAATGGCAATGGAAGAGTTTTGGCTTTTGTCTGCAATTTGCCCTTACAGTTCAATGTTAACTCTCTGTACTTCTTATTTATTTGAATTTATTATTCACCTATCTAAAAGTCTAGGTGGGCTACAATCAACATACATAATAAATAATAAAATCAAAACAAAAATGCAAAAAATCTATATAAAATAAACAAAACAGCATAAAAACATAACATAAAATACTCAACATACCTCAGCATTTGTAAATATCAATATATACAAAGGGGTAGATATACAACAGTGGCGGCCAACCCAAATAAAGCAGTGGGCTGTCACCATTTTAAATTAGTCCTGGATTTTCAATGTCAGGGTCATATCGAGCCATTGGTATCCAATATGCTCTGATAGCTTTTTAACTAACCAGCAGTGGCAACATTCAGTTGCTGCCCAGTTAGCTAAACTGGATAAAGTTAGGCCAACCTTTTGTGTACTTAACCTTAGCCTGTTTACGTTAACTGGTCATTGACTCGGTTATTGTGAGCACCGCCCCCAGAATGACCTGATGATATGCTGTTAGCACCACAGTATGCAGCGGTATTAAGAAAGGATATTCAAGGGCAGAAAACATCTATGGCCACTGAATATGCGGCTCACTGGGATTAACGCGGTTACCATGGTCTTGAAAGCTCATATATAATATCACCATCTTTGGATAATTCTGATGTTTATCCAACACATAGCATCACAGCTTGCAAAGAATCCATTTCTGTCCAGCAGCAGCCTGGGTACTAGAGGACAATTCTACCAAGAGGCTGTAAATATGTTCCAGGTCATAGTGAAGTGTCTGAATAATTAAGATCTTTCATTTTATTCTTATCATTCTGGGCCTATGGAAAAATCTCAGTTTAACCTGGCCATCAATTAAAAATGACATAATTCTTGTATAGTACATTACTTGTCTTATATGTCATATCCCCATATAGGTCCAGAGACAAGTGCCGGGCAAAGATGGTATAAAAGCCCACAAAGCCTGTTCATTTTAGTGAACTCTGTGCATTTGCGCTTAAGGATTTCATACAACTTCCAAAAGTGAAAAAATGGCACAGAGAAAAGGACTCAGAGGTTCTGCCCAGTGTTTGCATGTCCACACAAACTTTCCACAGCTCTTCATGCAGAAAAGTTTGCATGCACAGAGCAGTTAATTAATTAATTTATTTTATTTTATTTATAGACTCTTATATACCGCACTATTAAGCATCAGCGCGGTTCACAAAAAACAGTGAGATACACAATTCAACAGTACTTTGTGTTTACAGAAAACAGGAGAATATAACTCGGATAACAGGGTATATAATTAATAAACATAGTCATAATATCATCATGGCTTCAGTTTTGTGTGTATGTGGTCTGTGGGGTATCTGTATTGTATGTGTATGAGTGGAAGGTCTGTGGGTTGGTTGAGATGTCTTTATTGTTTACTGGATAAGATAAAAGGAAGAGGTAGTGTTTCAAAGCTTTGCGAAACTGCAAAAGGTCTGGTATTGCTCGGATGTTTTGAGGAAGGCTATTCCAACACCTTGGTGCACAGAATAAAAAGGCCCTGTCTGAAGTAGTTTTGGTACACTGTGATATTGATTTAGGGACTAACAGAGTATTGAGTGTTACTGACCTTCTGTCTCTATTGAGGGGTGGTGTTTGGATCAAGTCTGATATTGATGAAGATGAGAGTTCTTTGAAGGCTTTGAATGTAATTAGTAAAATTTTGAAAGTGAGTCTACTTTGAATTGGGAGCCAATGAAGATGTTTTAGAATAGGTGAGATATGGTCTTTCCGGGAAGCTCCATGAAGGACTCTAGCTGCAGCATTCATAGCCATTTGAAGTGGGTGTAAGGTGGTTTGTGGAAGACCTTGTAAAATTGAGTTCGCATAATCAAAATGAGGTATGATTAGCGCCTGATAGATGGTTCTAAAATCGTCTGGCTCTAGCAAGGATCGAAGGTGTCTAAGGGAGCGTATTTTGTGATATACCGCTCTTACAATATTACTAATATGTGCTTTCATATCTAATTTCTGGTCTAAAGTGACACCGAGGTATCTGATGGTGGTCTTGGTCTGGAGGTTAGCATCATTCACTTTCAAAAAGGATGGAGCAGTGAAATTTTGGTTACGTGTAATAAATAACACCTCCGTTTTCTTGTGTTGGATCCTTAGATTTTGGGATTGTAGCCAGTTGGATACTTCATTTATGCAGTTAGTTAATGGATTGAGATCAGGGTTCTCAGTTGTAAAAGGAAAATATAAAAGTACATCATCCGCGTATATCATGCAGTTAACTCTAAAGGATCGAATCAGGTTACAGATAGGCTGCATGTATATATTAAACATAAGGGCAGAAAGGGATGAGCCTTGAGGGACCCCTTGTTTTTGATGAAACTGATCTGATGAAGTATCGTTAGATCGTACTTGTTGCCATCTGTCAGAAAGGTAGGATCTACACCACTCAAGTGCTTTATCAGTAATTCCCTTCCCTTTGAGACGCTCAAGGAGGCGTTCATGGCTAACAGAATCAAAAGCGGCTGCGATATCAAGAAAAACAAGGACGAACCCTTGGCGGATGTTATCAATTCCTGATAATAAGCTGCTGAACAGAGTAGTTAGAAGCGTTTCCACACCGTGGAATTCTCTGAAACCGTGCTGGCATGAGTCCAGTGGGGCGTTAAGATCTATATGATCCTGAATTTGTTTTTGTACTTCTTTTTCCAAATTTTTGCTAGTAATGGAATACTTGAAATAGGTCTATATGATTCTGGTTTAAGAGGGTCAAGTTTGTTGTTTTTTAGTAATGGCCTTATGGATGTTTGCTTAAGGGTACGAGGGAAAGTTCCTGTTGTAAATGATTGAATCATGAGTCTGGATATGATGGGACTGAGATCAGCTCGTAGATCTTTGATCCAGAACGCAGGGCAAGGATCAGTATGAGCGGTGGTCATGTTTATGCAAGCAATGGTGTCTTCGATTTGTCGTTTAGATGGTATTGAGAAGATAGTGAGTAGAGTTTGATCTACTGGATCTAGGACTATGTTAGGAGCCGAGTTATTGTCAATTTGGCAGAGTTTGGATTGTAGATAGTTAGCAAATATTTGAGGGTGGATTTCATATTTAAGTTGTGAGGCAGGTTCATTTGTCAAACGCTTAACTATGGCAAACAGGTCATGAGGTTTGTTCAGAGATCTTTTTAAAGTGACTGCATGGTGACGTCTCATTGATTCAGTAACTGCCATGCGATGAGATGTGAGATGTTGGATATATACAGCTCTGTCAACTTCAGAGTGTGAGTGTCGCCATCGTCTTTCAAGTTTCCTTAGGGTTGTGCGCGAGGCCTTCAGCTCAGATGAGTACCATATAGCAGAGTGTCGCTTGCTTTGTAGTTTGTTGGTCGACGGACATGTGGCAATCGAACTGAAAGTACTATTCCAATTAGAAACTAAATCATCAATGCTGCACTCTGGTAAGTTGGTTAGTGGAAGTGTTGTTTTTAGGATTAGGTCTTTGTCAAATGGCTTGAATCTTCTCAGAGGGGTACTAGGATGGTCGTTTATTCCTCTTTCATCCTTTTGGTTACATCTAGCCTTGAATATAATTAGTTTGTGATCTGACCATGGAACTGGGTTGATTGATAGATCCAAGATAGATGGTAAATTGGCGGTTGTTTCAGTTGTAAATATTAGATCTAATATACCACCTTTAATATGGGTTGGATCTTTAATTAATTGATTATACCCCAAAACTTGTAGAGCTTCAAGAAAAGCTGTTACATGGGAGTCTTGGAGAGAAGGGAGATTAAAGTCTCCTAGCACCCAACTTGCTATGTGGGGGTTTTGTGTATTGGAGGCCAAGTCAATTATCATAGATAGAGAATCAGAATTGGAAGAAGGAGAGCGGTATAGTAAAGTGAAAGAACAACATTTATTTGCTATTGTAAAAGTATCTAGGAGTGATGAGCTTGTTGCTTCTTTAAGGTTGAAATGAAGGTCAGATTTGGTGATGGCTAGAACACCACCTCCCCTCTTGCCACTTCTATGACATGTATGTATAGAAAAATTAGAAGGCAAAAATTGGTTGATTAATACATTGTCAGCACAAGAAAGCCATGTCTCAGTGATTAGGAGAAGGTCAAGGCTATGTAATAAAATTATGTCAGAGATGATAGGCCATTTCTTGCGTATGGATCGGGCATTTATTAATGCACATTTCAGATATTGGGGAATTGGATTTCCTACTTGTTTCTTTTTTGTGGTGTTTTGTAATGCAGAGGCATAACTAACTCCAGTCTATGTTAGTGGCCGTATCATTAATGTATAATACTGATCATTGCCCTTCGGTACAAAAAGCAGGTGCCAACATTCAAGAAACTGTGACACATTTTGGATAGGAGATATTATAAACTTTGGGGGATGTTTTCAAAAGAGTTTAACTGGTTAGCAGATTTCGCACTTCACACCGGTTAAACCGTGCTCAGCAGGATATTTAGCGATGCTAAACCTTTTAGTGCCAATATCCCCTCATACCAGGTTTGAAAGCGCTTAGTATCAGGGCGTTCCAAGATCATAGCAGTGGCAGCGTTGGGGGTTAACTGGTCAGCGTCAATACTGAGCCACTGTCCAGTTAACTCTAACTGGCTAAAATTAGGACAATTGATCGGCTGTCCTAACTAGCCAGTTTGCAATTCAGCTAGCAAAGTTCCGATTGTGTTCATTTAAAACTAGCTTTTCCCGATTTGTGGCCATTTTTTCATCTTCACTTCACACATTGGTTCTTTTGGCATGCAGTCTATACACGCTAGATATTTTTTGAGTGAAAATCAATTCTACATACACTAAATCAAAGTATGCATCTGTACAAGCGATTTGTATTCACTGTAAATTTTTAGGCATCCAAATGAAGCAAACACGTGGAGCCCAATTCAGGAAAGGACATGTCCGGGCTGTCCAGATATCCTGGAGCAGAATGGGCTTCTTTGTACATGATTTTGCACCGTGGGAGCTAGACAGTCCCGTGGTAGCAGGATCAGGCACTGTGACGACCCAGCTTGCCCCTTCAGAGGCTGTGGGAGACAACAGGCAGCAGGATGGCCAGGCCCCCTCTGTTCCCGCAGGCTGGACACACCCCTGACCAGGTTTCCCACTGATCAACCCTCGGCGGGGTCCAGCAGGGCCTCACCTTCAACTACACTGTTGTTCCTGGGGGGGGGGGGCTGCCAGGACGTCCCACACTTATTCCACCTCCGAGATGGAACAAGCTAGGCGTCCTCACTCCATGGACATACAGGGCCATGACCTGAATCAGTCCTGTACGTCCGGGTGCCTGGCCCACACACACTCTCCCATACCTTGCCCTCCTACTGCTCCCATTCTGCTCTTCCCACACAGCAGCTGTGTGTGTGTGGGGGGGGGGGGGGGAGAAAGGAATGCAGAATCAGGGCAGGATGACTTGCAGGGCTGAACGTCCCACCGGGATGTGCAGCCCCACAGGTGGCTTTACAGAATCGGGCTCATAGTTATTACTGTACATTCCTAGGCAAAATTAAGTTAGAGAACTGCCCCATATTTTAAAAGAGCCATTACTGAATGATTTGTGGTTTTTTCCTATCCAGTAAGATTGTAAGCACAAACAGGACCCAATTTAAGTATCACTATTAAAAGCAGGGGGAAACGTTCAAAAGTCTGCTATCACTTGCCTTGCAAGAATTTAACATCAAATTTTAGTCAAGAATGTAAATAGCTTTGATCTCTTTTTAAGACAGAAAGGTCAAGGTTTTCTGCTCAGATCAACTACCTTTGGCTAAAAGAAATATTGCCTGTCAAGCTGGCTATGTGATCAGAATTATTACTAAACTCAAATGAACCACGCAATAGAAAAAATATTTTAAAAAGGAAAAACGTAAACAATATATTTGCCTTCTATGAAATAATAAAATACTACCAGCAAAGCTAATGACTCAATGGTATAAATGGAAGGAAGTGGCAGGAGATAAAAGATGAACCCAATTCTTGGAAATGTATTGGAAAAGGAAAAGTTTCTGACATATTGCTAAATGGTCTGCATTTATAATGCCTACCGGGAAGGGAACGACAAGAGTTGATTTGAAAAGGACAAATGCATTTTGTTCTTGATACCAGAGTCAAAGGTGATGCACATAAGGCATTATGGTAGCTAGCAATTTTAATTTTACAACAGGCTACAGTACAACCTTCTAGAAGCCATTTTGATCTTGCTAAAACAATACTGTTATTATTGCTATTAAAATAACATATGAATTATTCAAAGATGATTATGAACATGATCCCTTAAGACCACAAAGATTTCTTCTTTAAATGTGCCAAGAAGCTACCACAATGATTTTCAGAGACATAAACAGCAATGGAATTCAAAAAGGCATGAGCTAAATGCAACAGCTGCATTAACAGCAAGAACGTACTGTAGAAACCAAGCATTTATGCACCTCTCAGCTCAGAACAGCCCTGAAATAATTATTTGCACATCAAAGAAGAGATGGGATAACCTGAATGGGGCAGCAACTAAATCACTCAACAAAGGCAGAACCTAACCCCATTACTGGGCAGACTAAATTGGCCATTTCAGTCTTTATCTGCCATCAACTAGGGTTACAATGCATGGTTTTGTATGTATGCACAATGAATATTAATGAAGTTTATGCACATGCAAAGGTTTGACACTAGGGGGGTGTTTTATATGGAACTTGAGCCTGCAGAACAGATTTTGTGTGCTCAAGTAGGCTCTTATAGAATTGCCCAGGGGTATATGCATGTATAAGTAGACAGAGAGAAAGGCAGCACCTACTTTCACATGATATCCATGATATACTCCTAGGTGTTCCTGGGCATATAGAATAGGTGCAAAAGGAACAGCATGGGAAACATACTCATGCCAAAGAGGAACATGTCAAGATTACTTTTGGCCCGTGCTCATGTGCTATTTTGGTGGCTCTGTGGTCTTCCTCTGCTCCTCTTCTGACTCTCCAGTTTTTGGGATCTTTGTCGTAATCCTCCCCGCCCCTTGCTCTCTAAGATCTATTGTATCATGTTACCCACAAGCACTAAAGGAATGATATTCAGTTGGGCAGGCTATGTGCCACTACGGTGCATAGCCATGCCTGCCGACCAATAACTCCCGATATTCAATGCTGGGGTCATATGTGGCCCCGGCATTGAATATACAGGGATTGCCACACCCGCCGGATTTCTCTTCCTATTCATATATGCTACAAGTTCTCTTCTACAAAATTTGAAGCATTCTTGAAAACCCTCTTTTTTAATAAAACCTTCCAGTACTATCTGACCTAGGGTGGAGGTTGCACTCATTGGCGGCATGAGGGTTTCCGTTGCCCTTGGCAGGCCCTCTGTGCTGTTGCACCCCTTAAAAGCTGTACCTCCGTCCAGACCGCCATGCCGGCTCCTCCCTTGTGCTGAAGCGGTGGTGGCTAAACTGCCACTTCAGCACTGCATCAGGCATTAAAGTGCCCATGCACATGCATGGTCATTGCCTGCCGCTCCTGCCCCTCCTCTGATGCAACATTCGTTGAGGATGGGCAGGAGAAGCAGGCCATAACTGCGCGTACATGTGCAGGCATTTTAAAGCCCACCATGGAGGTGAAGTAGCGGTTCATCTGCTGCTTTCAGGGAGTTGGGATGCTGATGCTGCCCATCAGGGTCTGACACCCTAGGCAATTGCCTAGATTTGCCTAGTGGATGGGCAAGTCCTGGCTACACTCAACTGTTTGTTCCTATGGCCTTTCTCCCTACTCGATATCCTTGCTTTCCTAATTTAGTGTTCTTTTCTGCTCTTTGTCATTTTTAGCTAATGTAAACCATCTTGATATTATGTAGAGTAGGATGGTATAGAAAGTTTTAAACAAACATGTGCACCTACTTTTCTTGAGATAATTTTATAAAGACACATATATTGCCTTCACAAAAGAAGTACTACATATGTACATCCATGCTAAGAAACATTCCAGCATTTGAACTTCAACCTCCTTCCACATGACTGGCAATAACGAGAAAAAGCACTTAACTGTGGTGTGGGGTCAGATTCCTCTGTGTTGTGGGGTCATTGCGAGATGATCTGCAAGATTGACCTCATGTCACAGAGGAAACTGACATGCTGTTAAGCGTCTTTTCACATGTTGACTGCAATGTAGGAGGCTGAAGCCAATTAAGTCAATTAGAGTATAGTTTAACAGGCAAACTAAGTTAAATTAAAATCAGATAGAGTATAATTTAATAGTAGAAAATAGAGTATGGCAGATATTCTTCTTTGGTTATACAGGGATAAACTGTTTGCTAGAAAAGAAGTTGCAAAAAGGCCTTCCAGTTAAGAGGCAAGAGAACTGTGATATTGTTTAAATAAGTGTTAATTAAAATCAAAGAGACAAGTTGAAAAGCTCCCTCTATCAATCCAAAGACAGTATAAATCACCAAGAGAATTGTTAAAAGAAATTACCTTACATGCACAGATATAAGTAGGTCAATCAGAACTCAGTGATGGTCTTGAGGGACTGCTGAGAGAGGAGCTGCTACTGATGGGAAGGAATTTGCTGGGAAATTCTCAAAATCTTGGGAAAAAGGGAATTCTTTGGGTTAAGCTGATTCAATCCATGCCTATATAAAATTCTATGTTTATTAAGTCAGTTAGGATGTAGTTTAACAGGCAAACTTTCAGTTAGTGTTTATTTCTCTCCCACCTTACCCAGGCACAATCTTTGATTTAGAGCAGTGGTTCTCAACCTTTTTTTGTACCGTGACCCCTTTTACCATTGGTCAACTTGTAATGACCCCCAATGATAAAATCAAATGCGTCTCTCTTCCTTAACCGTTTAACGCATTGTCGCTGTAATCATTTGTTGAATAATTAATATATTATAGGCCTTTGCATTATGTTTTTATTTATAAAATTTACTTATTTAAACCACAATAATTAATCCCAATAACAAGTAACAATATTTGATTTCAAAATTATTATGATTTTGTAGTCAAATCACTAATATGAAATAAAATTATTTTTTCTAACTTTGCTGTCTGACCAATTTATTCTCTGATCATGCTGGTCCCGATATGAGGCTTCTGCTTTCCTGTCTTCTCTTAGCTCTCTTTCTGTGGTCTATAGTCCATCTGCCATTTCTTATCTCTTCTTTCATTTTCTTCACTTCTTTCCATCAGCCTATTTCCAGTCCCAGTAACCCTCCCCAGTATCAGCCCCTTTCCAGTCCTCACTCCCAGTACCTTCCAATGTCAACTTGCATTCCCATGACTGCCACTGGTGTCCATTCCCTTCCATTCCCCCTCCTTCCCCACTGACCAGTCCCTTCTAGTACAAATACCATGGCAGCCCCTCTCAGATCCACTCCCTTCCAGTTCCATTCTCCCATCCCCTTGTATCAACCCATTTGTAGCCTTAGCCCCCAGTTTTCTTCCAGGGCCAGCAGCTCTATCCTCCCCTCCCCACAATCAGCCCATTCCCAGTCGAAACCCCCCAATCAGCTCACTGCCAGTGCTAGTCCCCCCTCAACCCCATTACCAGTGCTAGCCTCCCCTAATCAGCCCAATACCAGTCCTACCCCCAATCAGCTCATTACCAGTCCTAGCCTCCACTAAGCAGCCCATTTCCAGTCATAGCCCCCCCGATCAGCCTATTTCCAATGCTAGCCTCCCATCAGTGCATTACCAGTCCTACCCCACCCAATCAGCCCATTACCAGTCCTAGCCTCCCCTAATCAACTCATTTCCAGTGCTAGTCCCCCCTCAACCCCATTACCAGTGCTAGGCTCCCCTAATCAGCCCATTACCAGTCTTACCCCACCCCATCAGCCCATTACCAGTCCTAAGCTCCTCTAATCAGCCCATTTCCAGTCCTAACCGCACCGATCAGCTCATTTCCAATGCTAGCCCCCCATCAGTCCATTACCAGTCCTATCCCCCTATCAGCCCATTACCAGTCCCACTCCCCTATCAGCCCATTACCAGTCCCAACCCCCCTTGATCAGTCCATTCCCAGTCATAGCCTTCCCTAATCAACCCATTACCAGTCCTAGCCCCCCATCTGCCCATTACCAGTGCTAGCTCCCCCATCAGCCCATTATAATCCTAACCTGCACTGTCTCTCCCCTCTGTCCAGCATTTATCCCCTGTCTGTCCAGTATGTTCCCCTTTCTCTCCCCTTTGTCCATGCCAGCCCCCTTACCTCCCTCCCTGCATGTCAGCCCCCTCTGTGCATGGCAGCCCCCTCCCTCCCTCCCTCCATGTCAGCCCCCTCCCTTCCTCCATGTCAGCCCCCCTCTATCCATGAAAGCCCACCCTCCCTCCCTCCATGTCAGCCCACCCATCTGTCCATGTCAGCCCCCCTCCCTCCATCCATGTCAGCCCATCTGTCCATGGCAGCCCCCTCCCTCCATCCATGTCAGCCCTCCTCCCTACCTCCCTCCATGTCAGCCCTCCTCCCCCATGTCAGCCCCGTTGCAGGTTCCCTGCTCCCCTCTCCCCATATCTGCCTCCTTCTTCTGCAGCCACAGCTCCCTGTCTCTTAGGGAACCGCGGCTGTGCCTGTGAAGCCATTGTGGAGCCTTTCTGTCTCTAAATGGGCTCCGTGCAGCACTGTCCCGCCTCCAAATGAAGTGGTTAACAAAATCCGTTGGAGGCGGGACAATGCTGCACGGAGCCCGTCGAGAGGCAGGAAGGCTCCGCAACAGTTTCACAGGCTCAGCCGCGGTTCCCTAAGAGACAGGGAGCCGTGGCTGCATTAGAAGGGAGGCGGTGAGTTTGCCACTGCCGAGAAGCGGACTCGGCAGCGGCAGCAACTTGTGCTTTTTTAAAAAAAGTTTTAACTTGGCAGAGTGAGGCGACCCCGCTAAATCCTGTGGCGACCCCTGTGGGGGTCACGACCCACAGGTTGAGAACCGCTGATTTAGAGGCTCTTAAGCCAGTTAAGGGGATAGGAGGGAACTTTTTTTTACTTTCCAGTTTAGCTGTTATAGAAAATGGAAAAAGGAGTCAAATGATGAAAACAGGAAACAACATAAGCACTGGCAAGTTAAATGCAAGGCATTGATAAGGCAGAAAAAAAGAATTTGAAAAGAAGCTTGCCATGGAAGCGAAAACAAATAAAAACATTTCTTCAGGTATATTTGTAGATGATAGAGGGGAAAAGGCACACTAAGGGAGGGCAAAGGCCATAGTGGAGAGACTGAATGAATTCTTTACTTTAGTCTTTACTAAAGAAGATATTTATTTAGCTGCATTTATATCCTGCTTTTCACTGGGTCAAAGTGGTTGGGGGATATGAGACACATACACTAATACTTACAGGGAACATGGGCAATGGAGGGTTAAGTGGCTTGCCCAAGGCCACAAGGAGCACCTATGGGACTAGAAACTCCAGTACTTCTGGCCCAAGATTGCTGTCCTCTAGTGGGATTTGAACCACTGACCTTCTGGCCTGAGGTACCTTGCCCCAACCACTAGGCCACTCCTCCTGGGAAAAATCCAATATATCACCTTTAAATATCATTTATGGAATTGCTATATTGAAACAAATCTCAATAAATCTGGACTACAGCAATTTGATAAATTAAAGGCAAGAAAATCACATGGACTGGATGGTATGAATCCCAAAGTGCTGAAAAAATTAAAAAATGAAATTGAAGACCTACTATTTGTAAACTATCATTAAAATTGTCTATAGTATTCAAAGATTGGAGAGTGGCCAATGTAACAACAATTTTCATAAAAGTTTCCAGGAGTGATCTGGGAAACTACAGATCAGTGAGCCTGACATCAGTGCTGTGCAAAATAGTAAAAACCATTATTAAGAACAAAATTACTGAACATATAGATAATCATGGGTTAATGAAACCAAGCCAACATGGATTTAGCCAAGTAATGTCTTATCTCACTAATCTGCTATATTTTTTGAAGTTATGAAAAAACAGGTAGATAAAAGTGAGCTGGTTGATTTGTGTATCTGGATTTTCAGAAAGCTTTGAGAGACTCGTAAGGAAATTAAAAAGTCATGGAATAGGAAATGGTGTACAATTGTGGATTGGTACCTGGTAAAAAGATTGAAAACAGAGAGTGGAGCTAAATGGCCAATTTTCTCAATAGAGAAAGGTGAATGGCAGAGTACCCAGGGATTTGTGCTAAGACCTGGAAATAGGAACAACTAGTGAGGTGATCAAATTTGCAGAGGACACAAAATTATTCAAAGTTGTTAGATCACAAGGGGATTGTGAAAAATTGCAAGAGAACCTTGAGAAACTGGGAGACCGGCTGTCGAAATGGCAGATGAAATTTAATATGGACAAGTGCAAAGTTATGCACGTGGAGGCCTATTCATGTCCAGGTCGTCCAAACAGTCAAAACATGACTCGATTCCACAACCGTGGGAGCTATACGTTCCCGTGGTTGCGGAATCAGGGCACTTAGATTGCCCAAGGTGCACACGATTCAGAGCAGGGAGATGTCCTGGAAGCAGACCATCCACACCGCTCAAGGCTCCAGCTGATATGCCTGTAAAGTAGTATCCTGTCGCCATGGCACCAGCACATCCAGCCAGAGAAACAGATTCCCCAACTCCATCATGGCCCCTTCACCCTGTCACCCAATCCTCGGGGGGGGGGGACCCAAGGCTGGGATCGAGCAGCAGGGGCACACCCACGGGGTCTCTGTGGTGCAGGGGAGGCTGAAATAGGCTGGGCGTCTAACTTGTTGGCGGCGGACATACAGAGTCATGGTCTGCATTGCCTCTGTACATCTTGCCATCTTAGCATACCCCCAGACAGCCCATGCTCCGCCACAGGACATCCCCTTCCCGCCCCCATCCAGCACTCCATGCACAAACTCTCCTTACATCTGGGGAGCCCTGGACCCAGAATAGTGTGCCAGGCTTAAACAGGGGTAGGACATCCAAACTGGGCATTCATCCCCACTATTCAGAATGACCCTGTTAGGGAACAGTAACCCAAAGTACAGTTACATGCTGCACGATTCCACATTAGGAATCACCATCCAGAAAAAGGATCTAGGCATCATTGTGCACAATACTTTGAAATTCTTTGTTCAGTGTGCAGAAAAGGCCAAGAAAGTAAATAGAATGCTAGGAATTATAAGGAAAGAAATGGAGAATAAAACCAAAGATGTTATAATACCTCTGTACTGCTCCATGTTGCGACCGCACCTTAAATATTGTGGTGCAGCTCTGGTAGCCATATCAAAAGAAGGATATAGCGGAATTAGAAAAGGTACAGAGAGGAGTGACCAAAATGATAAAGGGGATGGAAGAATTCCCAGTACAAGAAAAGGCTTAAAAGGTTTGGGCTCTTTAGCTTGGAAAAGAGATGGTTGAGGGGAGATATAATAGTGGTCTGTAAAATAATGAATGGCATGGAATGCATGTAGATCAGTTGTTAACTCTTTAAAAAGGTGTAAAGACTAGGAGTCATGCAATGAAAATACAATATAGCACATCTAAGACTAATCAGATAAAATATACGAGGGTTGAGGAAATCCACTGCTTACCCCTAGAATAAGCAGCATAGAAGCTGTCTACCTTTTGGGAACCCAACAGGTACTTATTTCTTGGATTGGCCACAGAAACAGTTTACTTAGTTTGACCCAGTATGAAATCTCCTACGTTCTTATGCTGGAACATTTATTAGCATGGTGTGACTGTCCCCAACTCTCCGTGCTGCCTTCCCTGCTGCTGGCCATCTGACACCCCAAAACGTTGGCTCTCTAGGTGACCACATATTTTGTCTAATGGAAATGCCAGTCCTGGTGGTATTTACCTAAGAGTTGGTTTCAATTGGAGCTGAGTAGGTGTTCAGTTATGCCTTCCGTTAAAAGTATGAGGAAGTCCAGTCTTTAGGACAGGATCGTCTTCACTGTGGCCCCTAAGTTGTTGAACTTACTTTCGATGGAGGTGTAGGCAGAGAAAGGTTATTGTTATTTAAGAAAAAAATTAAATGCATCTGTTTATAAGCTGCTTATTTAAAGGATTCTACTATAAAGAACTTACAACACCTTTGTGGGGAGAGAGTAGCTGTATTTCATCAGTTTGTTTTTATTTTTATTGTATTTTATTTGTATGACTATGGTATCTTTGAACTGTACGTTGTTATGTTTCGTGAGCTGCTTTGAACGTTTGTACTGGAAGATGATATACAAATGTTTTATAAAAACTAAATAGATAAATAAGGTAATACGACATTTGTAAATGAAGCTATATGTGGTGTCTTGGATAAAGATTAGGAATGCAGAAATATGAACACAGAAAATATTCACAAAGGAAAGCAACAATAATCCACATCTGTTCCTTTCCTGAAATGTGTACATCCTTGGTTTGTATCTTGCTAAAAGGAAACGTTATAAGGAGAATTCTTGTCATTTCCTTCAAAACAGTGGTTCATTCATATGACCATCTCAAGCTTAGCAGAGGAGGGATGCACTTAAAAAAATACAAGTTTAAGTTAAAAATTCAGACTGCTCTGGACAATTATATTCTTAGCTGCCAATGACCCACAACCTAGACAATGTTATGTAGTTTATTTGAAATGAATATGAATTTAAGTTTTGAGTACAGATCTGTTAGGGTAGGGCTTCCCAAACTTGTCCTGGGAATTCCACGGCCAGTCAGGGTTTCAGGATTCTCACAGTAAATATACATGAAGTCAATTGACATGTGCTAGATCTCTAATGTATGCAAATCAATCTCATGTATATTCATTGTAGATATTCTGAAAGCCAGACTAACTGTGGGGTCCCTCAGGAAAAGTCTGGGAAACCCTGCAAAGGTCAAATCACCAAAAGGTTCAGTAAATAACGCAGAACGCTAGCTGATAATCTGCATGAAAAGGCCATGAACACACTACTGTCTATAACTGGTTTTCAACACAAGAGTTTGCCCATCCAGAGCAGTTCTAAGAATATACTGTCAGAGTCATTTGGCCAAGTGAGTATACCTATGGAAGTATGCATGGAAGTATTTCAGTTGCTTGTTCTTTCAATCTGGTTGTCATTTACAAAGTACTACATTCACTAGAAAATAAAATACAGACCTGGACAAGAGCTGTGTGTCTGGGTACACAGCTATGGAGCAAACATACATAGGGAGCATTACAAACATTCCTCTTCATGAGGATAATGAATATTTATTTATTTATTCAAAACATTTGTAGCCTACACTATCTGCTATACCAGAAAAGTTGCATTCAACCAATTTAAGACAAATCAATAACAACATAAAAGACCCATATATAAAATAACAAAAATAATATAATAAAAATATAAAATAAAAACCAACAGGACTAACAAATCAACAGCATACTAACATTCAGCACCCCACCCTCCTTGTAAATGAAGAGATAGGCATTTAACCCCACTATTCATAACCATCACTTTCTAAAAGACAACATACTAACATTTGTTACACTGTCTAATAAAGGGAGGGAAGACAATACAACATTGCCCCACCTCATATTCCTCCTTAAAGCCATAACCTTGTCCCCTCTTCATCTGTGTAATGTGCTGTAGCAGGTCAGCTACACGAACTGCAGGCTGGAACTGACCCCTGGGATATGACATTTCCACTGGCTCACAGCTCCTGTATGGATGAGTTTGGATGGTCAACGTTGGTTGGTTCAGCTCCAAGTGGCTGCTGTCTGTTTGAAAGACAGAGGACATTTAAAGCAACACGGGCTATATCACCTACTTCTATTACATTTTCAGTCTCTCATTGTTCTACTGTATCCATCCTAAGAAAAGATATAACAGCCCCAAATTTTCACTTGGTACCATTGTTCAAATGTCTGCAACATTTCCACATTATTGCAATTTTATTTACCATAAAACTATACTACCATGTACCCAACTCGATATAACAGAGGACTGCAGAAAAGGGATAACGTAGAAGCAGCCTCAAGAATGCCAGATTTGCTGAAGAAAAATAGTTCTGCGAGCAGGTGAAGAATTCAACAGAGGAATGTTTTACCTATAATGCCAAAGGCAATGCTTAGGGGGGTTGGGACTAATTATAGTTCTGGTAAAGCCAAAGAGAGGAACCAAAATCTGAAAGAGATGGAGGATCAGATAGCAGCCCTGGAGGATCAATACATTCATACTCAAGACTGTAACTACAGTAAAGTATCAGTATAACTCTCTCAAGTACTATGGTGAGAGATTCCATTTTGATAAGCAAAGCTTATTGTTATGCTGAATCTAATAGGAGTCGTCATACCTTAGACAGTATCTTAAAAATAAAGAAGCCAGGGAGAGAGTGCAGATGTTGCTTAGGGATGATGGTGACGTCATCCGATGGTGCCGAGATGGAAGTCCTCTATATAGCTCAGAAGGGCTTTTTGCCCTTCTGATCATGAGCCCACTAGCCCAACCCCTGGTCCTGCCCCTAGAAGATAGGTTTGTCACTAGCTGAGGCTTTTTCGCTAGGGAGCGGGATAGCGAAGGCCAGGGCGGCCCCTGATAGGGGAGGACGGGCAGGATGGTGTGGCTGACTTCTCCTGCTGTCCCAGGAGAACTCCCGTTACAGGTAAGTAACATTGTTTTCTCCTAGGACAAGCAGGATGAGTCAGTCACACATAGGGAGGAGTGGCCTAGTGGTTGGGGCAAGTTACCTCAGGCCAGAAGGTCAGGGGTTCAAATCCCACTAGAGGACAGGAACCTTCAGCCAGAAGGACTAGGGTTTCTAGTCCCACAGGTGCTCCTTGTGGTCTTGGGCAAGCCACTTAACCCTCTATTGCTCATGCTCCCTGTAAGTATTAGTGTATGTGAATCATATCCCCTTGTGTTAAATGTATCCCCCGATTGTGTTGTGACCACTTTGATTGAAGGATAAGGTGGTATACAAAACTGTCTAAATAAATGGGAGGAAGATCATAAAGAATGAGGAAATTGGGAGTTGTTTTAAGGAATTTTACGCTCAATTATATACTCTATCAAGGGAGCCTGTGGGCTCTACAGACTAATTTTTGGAGTCATGATACCACTCCAGTTGAGTTTGATGGAATGGAATTTGTTGGAGGGAGACAGTACAGATGAGGAAATATGGACAGCAATTGAAGGGTTGTCACTGTGGAAGACTCCAGGCCCCAGTGGCCTCATGACTGAGTTTTATCTGTGTTTATAATGTTCTGATTCCTAAGCAGTGTGAGTTATTCCAGCATTTTATAGATATGGAATCACCATAGGTGGTTATTTCATGAAGGCTATAATTGTAGTCCTGCTGGAAAGAGATCCTGTCTATGTGCAAAATTATCACATCATATCACTAATAAATGCTGGTGCAAAGATTTAAATAAAGTAGTGAAGAGCTGCAGAGTGAATGCACTTATAGGTCAGCAGCAGAAGTTTGAACTGGATGTGGAAACAGATAGGGAGCCAATGAAGTGACTTGAGAAGAGGGGTAATATGAGCATGACGAGGCTGGCAGAAGATTAGCCACAAGCAGACTGCTGAACAGATTGAAGGGGAGAGAGATGATTCAGAGGGAGACCAGCAAGAAGTAGGTTGCAATAGTCTAGATGAGGGGTGACTAATGAGTGGATAAGTGTATTGTGTTCATAAAGGAATGGACAAATTTTGTTGATGTTGTAGAGAAAGAAGTGTGTGTGGAGAAGGAGAGAGAGAAGTCAAAGACAACCCAAGGTTGCAAGCTGAGGAGACAGGGAGGAGTAGAGAGTTATCTACAGATCCCGAGAAAGGAGGAAGGGGAGAGGAGGGTTTAGGAGGAAAAATAAGCAGCTCAGTTTTGGCCATGTTCTATTTCAAGCGGCAGTGAGACATCCAATCAGCAATGTCAGAAAGGCAGGCAGAGATCCTGGCCTGGATTTCAGGTACAGAGAGGTAGATCTGGGAGCCATCAGCATAAAGATGAAAGCCATCGGAAGAGATGAGTGTACCAAGGAAATGGGTATAGAGAGAGAAAAGGAGTGGACCCAAGACAGATTCTTGGGGTACACCAAATTATAGTTCAGTTCTACTCCCAATGATCCCAGAAGCAGTGCTGCTTCCCTAGACATTCATATAGGAGGTCATTCCAGAATACGAATAAGCCAGGTAGACATGCTGGATAGAGGTTTTTCTCACTAAAACAATGTATTCTGAAACCACACAGCCTTGCACATACATGGTGTTAGGACAGGGATCTCAGAACTTGGGCAAAAGGGGGGCAGAATGAGGGCTTGACAAGCTACGGAGACATAGAAAGCATATTCAGGCGCTGGTCCTGTCAAAGAGTGATATGTACCTTAGCCCATACGGTATTCAAATGCCCTAACATTCAGATTTTCTGGGACCCAGTTTGGGAGAAGATAACAGCAATCCTTTGCTTCAAAGCTACCTTATCATGGCAAACAGTGGCCATGCGCTCACTATTTGAGCTTCCTTCACTGGAGAAACATAGGGGCTTGTTTACAAAGCCGCGGTAGCGATTCGCGATCGTTATCGGAGCCGCGGCCCCATTGACGATCGCGAACCGCTACCGCGGCTTTGTAAACAAGCCCCATAGTTTCTTCCTCTTGCATTTTATGCTTAGCGTAGCATTGAAGATGGTCATAGCCAACTAGAAGTCCAGCAAGGCCTTAGACTGGCGTCTTTGGTGGAACCAGCTCTGTCTTTATGCTAAATATGAACAAGTGCATGAGGCCGCATCCTATCCAACTGGGAATCGTGCTTCTAGATGGGAAGCCCTTGACTGAGTTTGCTGCTATTGCAAAGTGTGTTTTTTAAACATCCGAGATCATCTGGCCTTTCTACATTGTCTGTAAACTATTGATGATGATGCTTGGTGCCAGTGAATTGTACTTTCAGACTCCTGCCAGCAGAGAATTGGGGGGGATAGGGGGATGGAGCATTTGTTGTATGCTGTTTTCTGTTAAGGATATTTATGTTTCATTGTATGTTTGAAAATTTAAATAAAAATTCAAAAAAAAAAAATAGAAAACATTTTTAGGAAAGGCCTATGTACATCCTGAGTGTTTCCTGCAGACACCTATGTTATACCATCGGCAACGTGGAATAATGCCAGGAATTAGAAATATTTCTGCTCTGATCTTCAACATGTCCCATGGAGATGGATGGCTGAGACACGTCTGTATTGAACTGGTGTGTCTGCTGTCTGGGAGGGCACAAGATGCAGTTGGAATGAATAGAATGCACAGGTGAGGGATGTTTGTAAGGTTAAGGAACAATAAAAAAAACACCCCCATAGAAATATAAAGCCCTGCAGTAGTCTTTATTCTGTCTATGCTGACAAGTACCGTACCTAGCTCTGTGCGAGCGGTGCAGCCACACAGGGCACAAAGGCTTATGGGGTGCATTCTGTCTGCCTGCTGTTGCCCTTCTGCCGCCACTTTTGTTCTCTCAGCAGCAGCAGGGCAACAGCAGACAGCCAAAATGTGCCCTTTAGCCTTTTCCATTCTTTCTGCAGGTCTGGTCCCGCTCTCCTCTAATGTGACATCAGAGAAGGGAGGGATCAGACCCGCTGCCGGCGACATGAACATTGGGCACGCCCCCCTCTCCATATCTCCATCCAGACTCTGCCTGCTCTTGCCCTGTTGCCGCCGCCGTGGAGAACACAGAGGATGGCAGCAGCAGGGCAGGAGCAGGCAGCGGCTAGATGGAGGTATGGGGAGGAGGGGGGGTGCGCGCCCTATGTGCAAGCCGCACAGGGTGTGATTCTGGCTTGGTACAGCCCTGATGCTGGGATAATCATAGCTTTATAGGTACTTACACATCTTAAAAGACAGGAGGTGCTTTCAGGTGAAGCTCATTACCCAAATCAGTCATACACTAAGGACCTGAGATTAATTAAGCTTCAGGTGAACAAGGTTTATTAAACGTATTAGGTACAGTTTTATTGGTATAAATACCCATAGCAACCCCTAGTAAGTAAGAACTTAAAGATCTAGACACAAACTTAAAACTAAGATGCAGACAGCAGTCCAGCAGCGGGATGGGGGCTTTCCAGTCTTTTGCATTGAGTGTCACATGTATGATTTTCTCCCAGTTGGTGAGAGGTCTTACGTGTGCACTAGGTGCAAGGAGCTTTTTTCTCTCAGGGAACAAGTCCGTTCTCTAGAGGCTAAAGTAGCAGACTTGGAAAACATAAGACAGACAGAGAGGTACATAGACGAGACCTACAGGGATATAGTCCTGAAGTCCCACGTCCAGTCTGGCAGCACCCCTGTTGCCATGGAGGAGAGAGGTCACGTGACAGGAGAGCATCACCCTGGTGTGGCAGGAAGTGATCCTGTAACTAGGACCTGTCCTCCAGGTGATGTAAAATTCTCTCGCACCGAGGAAGTTTCTCCAGGGCCATGTGCCCATGAGGGAAGGGTTAGGACAGCCGTTATAGTTGGTGATTCGATCATTAGGCATGTAGATAGCTGGGTGGCTGGTGGACGTGAGGATCGCCTGGTAACATGCCTGCCTGGTGCGAAGGTAGCGGACCTCACGCGCCACCTATATAAGGTCTTAGATAGTGCTGGGGAGGAGTCTGCTGTCTTGGTACATGTCAGTACCAATGACATAGGAAAATGTGGTAGGGAGGTTCGGGAGGCAAAATTTAGGCTTTTAGGTAGGAAGTTGAAATCCAGAACTTCCAGGGTAGCATTCTCCGAAATGCTTCCTGTTCCACGCGCAGGACCCAAAAGCCAGGCAGAGCTCCGGAGTCTCAATGCGTGGATGAGACAATGGTGCAGAGATGAGGGTTTGGGATTTGTTAGGAACTGGGGAACATTCTGGGGAAAGGAGGGGCACTTCCGAAGGGATGGGCTTCACCTTAACTGGGATGGAACCAGGCTGCTGGCATTAACCTTTAAAAAGGAGATAGAGCAGCTTTTAACCTAGCTATTAGGGGAAAGCCGACAGTCGCCCAAGAGCGGATGGTTCGGAAGAATGTATCCTTGAAGGATACTACCAAAAGCAGAGAGGTTCCACAAAAGAGTAAAGTAGCCCAAATGCCCTCAAGTATGGAGCAGACAGAGCTTAAAGATCCCAATTTACCCATGTCCAACAACAGTCAAATTAACATGAATAAAATACATTCTCTAAAATGCTTGTATGCAAATGCTAGAAGGCTAAAGAATAAGATGGGAGAGTTAGAATATATAGCACTAAATGAAAGGTTAGATATGATTGGAATATCAGAGACATGGTGGAAGGAGGACAACCAGTGGGACACTGTGATACCTGGGTACAAACTATATCGTAATGATAGAGCTGATCAAATTGGTGGAGGGGTTGCGCTCTATGTTAGAGAGGGCATTGACTCAGAAAGGATCAAAGTTTTGCAGGAAACAAAATCTGCTGTAGAATCTATATGGATTGAAATTCCATATAAAAGGGGGAAGGCAATGGCAGTGGGGGTGTACTATCGAGCACCTGGCCAGAATGACCAAATGGATGATGAAATGCTCAAAGAAATCAAGGAAGCTAACAAAGGTTACAGCGCAGTAATAATAATGGGTGATTTCAATTACCCCGGTATCGACTGGGTCAGTGTCACGTCAGGTCATGCTAGAGAGATAAAGTTCCTAGATGAAATAAATGACTGCTTCTTGGAGCAGATGGTTCATGAACCGACCAGAGGGGAAGCCATATTAGACCTAGTCCTTAGTGGAACACAGGTCTAGTGCAAGAGATAAGGGTGTTGGGGCCACTTGACAATAGTGATCATAGCATGATCGCCTTTGATTTAATTAGTGGAGGAGGGATAGTAAGGAAATCCACAGTACTACCTTTTAACTTTCGAAAGGGAGACTATGATAAAATGAGGAAAACAGTTAAGAAAAAACTAAAAGGAGCAGTTGCGAAGGTTAAAGACGTACATCAAGCTTGGGTGTTGTTGAAAAATACTATCTTGGAAGCCCAGATCAGCTGTATTCCACGCTTTAAGAAAAGTGGAAGGAAGTCCAAAAAACTGCCAGCATGGTTTAAAGGTGAGGTCAGAGAGGCTGTTGTTGCCAAAAAAGCATCTTTCAGGAAATGGAAAAAAGAGCCAAACGACAAAACCTGGAAACAGCACAAGCACTGGCAAGTCAAATGCAAGGCATTGATAAGGCAGGCAAAGAGAATTTGAGAAGAAGCTTGCTGCGGAAGCAAAAACGCGAAATAAAGACCTTTTCAAGTACATTCGTAGCAAAAAAACCTGTGAGAGAGTCAGTTGGGCCATTAGATGATAAAGGGGTTAAAGGAGCACTAAGAGGCGACAAGGCGATAGCGGAGAGACTGAATGAATTCTTTGCTTCGGTCTTTACTGAGGAAGATGTAGGGATGTTACCCATGACTGAAGTGGTATTTAAAGGTGCGGAAGAATTGAAGGAAATATCGATACATCGGGAAGATGTCTTACAACTATTAGATAAACTGAAGAGTAGCAAATCACCTGGGCCGGATGGTATACATCCAAGGGTGTTGAAAGAACTGAAAATGAGATTGCAGAACTGCTATCAGTAATCTGTGAACTATCATTAAAATCATCTCTAATACCTGAAGATTGGAGGATCGCCAATGTAACATCAATTTTTAAAAAGGGTTCCAGGGGTGATCTGGGAAACTACAGACCGGTGAGCCTGACGTCAGTACCGGGAAAAATGGTAGAAACCATCATAAAGAATAAAATTACTCAGCATGTAGATAGTCACAACCTAATGGGAGACAGCCAACATGGCTTTAGACAAGGAAGATCTTGTCTTACTAATCTGTTATGTTTTTTTGAAGGAGTGAATAAACAGGTGGACAAAGGTGAGTCGGTTGATATTGTGTATCTGGACTTTCAGAAAGCCTTTGACAAGGTCCCTCATGAGAGACTTTTGGCAAAACTAAAGAGTCATGGGATAGGAGGCAGTGTACTATTGTGGATCAGGAACTGGTTAAAAGATAGAAAGCAGAGGGTAGGGCTAAATGGCCAATTTTCCCAATGGAGAAAGGTGAATAGTGGTGTACCCCAGGGATCTGTGCTGGGTCCGCTGCTTTTTGACATATTCCTAAATGACCTGGAAAGTGGAATAACGAGTGAGGTTATCAAATTTGCAGATGACACAAAACTATTTAAAGTTGTTAAAACCCAAGAGGATTGTGAAAAATTGCAAGAGGATCTTGATAAATTGGAAGACTGGGCATCAAAATGGCAGATGAAATTTAATGTGGACAAGTGCAAGGTTATGCACCTAGGGAAGAACAACCCAAGCTATGGTTACACGATGCAAAGTTCCACATTAGGAACCACCACCCAGGAAAAAGATTTAGGCGTCATTGTGGATACCATGTTAAAACCCTCGGCCCAGTGTGCAGCGGCGGCCAAGAGAGCAAATAGAATGCTAGGTATGATAAGGAAAGGAATGGAAAATAAAACAAAAGATATTATAATGCCTCTATATCGTTCTATGGTGAGACCACACCTTGAATATTGTGTGCAATTCTGGTCGCCGTATCTTAAAAAGGATATAGCGATTTTAGAAAAGGTACAGAGAAGAGCCACCAAAATGGTAAAGGGGATGGAAGGATACTCCTATGAAGAAAGGCTAAAAAGGTTAGGGCTCTTTAACCTGGAAAAGAGACGGCTGAGGGGAGATATGATAGAAGTCTATAAATTAATGAATGGAGTGGAACGGGTAAACGTAGATCAATTGTTTACCTTATCAGAATATAGAAAGACTAGGGGACATGCAATGAAGCTACAGGGTAAACTATTTAAGACTAATAAAATAAAATATTTTTTCACTCAACGTGTAATCAAACTTTGGAATTTGTTACCGGAGGATGTAGTAAAGGCTGTTTGTGTAGCTGGGTTTAAAAAAGGTTTGGACAAGTTCCTGGAGGAAAGGTCCATAAACCATTATTAAGAAGTGACCGAAGATATCAATGCTTGACCCAGTACAAGCATTGTGGAACTTGTGTCTTTTGGGGAAACTGCTAGGTACATGTGACCTAGATTGGCCACTGTTGGAAACAGAATACTGGGCTTGATGGACCTTGGTCTGACCCAGTATGGCATATCTTATGTTCTTATTTGCTGTTTATGCTAAAGGGGCTATTCTTGGCTTCCCTAACAATTCCAGTGTTCGGAAAAATAGGAATGTAGATGTAGGGATGGTATGTGAGGTAGTATGGAGCAGAATCATGTTTAGCTGAGAAATACAGATCAGATTTGATGTCCCGAGATGCCATGCCATTATGTCTTCACAGCTGCTGTTTATAAGTGCAGGGCATGGTTTTGGCAGAGATATGTTATTTGTGACTGCAATTGAGTGTGTGTGTGTGATTTTAGTGTTGCACAGGAGGATCTGGTGTGCTCATCCGCAAATCTGGGGGGACATGAATGCCTGGTCAGTACCTGGACTGTAGGGATGACCGCAGTATGACCAGGTGCCAGTGTGATCAGACAGAATAAATCAAAATAGGTTCTCTATAGCAAAATGTCGAAACATATCTTTGTCACTAATAAGGGACCCTCAGAATGAGAACATTCAACAGTGCAAACAGCACTAAGACACACCCAGAAGCACCATCATTGGTCTCTTAAAATATGCACATTTTTAGAGACCAATGATAGTGCCTTTGGACATGTATTAGTGCTGTTTGCACTGTTGAATGCTCCCATTCCGAGAGTCCCTCATTAGTGACAGGGATATGTTTTGACATTTCACTATGAAGCTCTTCTGATTTTTTTCTGGTCCATACTTAGCATTGTACAGACTGTTTTCAGAGATGACCAATGCAAGCACAACTAAGGAAGGCTTCTACTGCCATGTATGTTCTGATATAAGGTATGTCATGACAAACATATCACTTCCTGCCTGCTTTTATACTATCTTAGAGTGCACTGAGATTACTTTGCAGAGTTCTGGGCATGCAACAGACTGGTATATATAGTCTAGCTTGCATCAACATTTATGTATCATCAGTTTTCATGCGTTGGTTGCATCAGAATAACACTGTCAGCGAGTGGAGCAGCTTAGGAGATGCATGTTTTACAGGGGGGCATGGCCGTTTGCGGGTATATAGCGGAGACGGCCATCTTTTCAGAACAAGCTGAGCTCTGAGACATACAAAGCCCCTTGCTGTATATAGCCGTGTCTTGTACTCCATAGTGCTTTGTTCATGCTGCACCGAAAACATCTATGTCCCCGATTCCAAAACCACAGGTGCGTCTATTCCCGCATTTGTGGAATCACGTTTACATCAGGCCCATTTTCGATTCAGACATGCCCGCGGGCCAGATGTACATGTTCTGGAATTGGGCTCAATTTCATTAACAAGTCATTGGGAGAAAGTAGCAGGCAAAAGAGGAATCATGGATTAAACTGACTGCAAGATGGTTATTCTATTTCTGGGCAACCAGAAAAGCCAAAGTTCCTTACACCCATGAATTGGGTCAATTTATACAGACAAAAAGATATAGATCTTACCATATTCTTCCAGGCTGTAGTAAGGAGCAAAACAGACAACCCAGTACAAACGTGGATAGCAACAAAAGGACGTATAAATAAACACTTTATTGAAAACCAACTATAGCCACTGGCCTGACACTGGCCGTGTTTCGGAAATCTTCTTCAGGGGCTTTTAATGGCTAAAAAACAAATATAAATAAAACATTAGTATAAAAAATATATTATAAAGGGTGAGGAACCAACCCTAAGACCAAATATATAAAATAAGTTAATGAATATGTAAAATCATAATCAATAAAATAAAGTACAGCCAATAAAAAACGGAGCAGAAAGACAATCCATAAACGACACTACCAAAATAAATACAGATACATACATTGAAGTGGTCGAATTATTGTATAAAAAGATACATTATGTTTTTAAGACAATAAATAAATAAATCATACATAAAACCAATAAATATACAAAAACAAAAAAACAAAAAAGCGTAATAAACTCCGTTCATACAGTAAAAATTGTAAATCTAAACATGTATAAATCAATAAATAAGCTAAAAACGAATAATTCACACACCACATGCAAATACCTGAATTGGTATCTCAAACATCATTACATCAATCCGAAATTATATAAATAAATAGTTCATAAATTAAAACAAATTTCTCACCATTTGAGAACACATAAATTAATGTCTCAAATACATACATTATAAAATAATAGATAAATTAACATTCAAAAACACATAAACTATTTTAATAAGTGAGCTCTTAAGGAATGTGGCATTTAGGCAAGCATTAATAATCATACCTGTGGTTATATGCTACTCTTATACGTGTTGCTTTTTTAGAAAAGGAACCTTTAACACTCCTAAGGAGGTAAAAAACATATATAAGCAAGTGATAAAGCAGAGAGATGAGGACAACAAACAAACGAAATGCTCTATATTTAGTGCAATCTTTAACCCTAACTAACGGACCAAAAACATAAGATACCTGTCCAAGGAGGTTCATATCCACATCCGGGGATGTGGGAGACAACTGATGACCACTAAACCTATAGGAAATAAATTAATATTACATATGTAAAAAATACTAAAAGAAATAAATAAATAATACCATAAAATATAAGTACTTGAAAACATGTGTGTTACACATCGAAGTGCACACACTCACACTATAATGAAGGTAAAGGCTAAAAAATTCCTTTAAAGATTTTTTTAAAAAGAACATTTAGAAACAAACTGGGACGTCCAGGATTGGACGTGATCTATCCAGATTTTGTCTGCCACTTTACTAAATTACAAATGGATAAAAAATGATGAAAACCAACCTACCCTTAAACCTGAGGGGCATTACAAATCGAAAGGGCAACATACACGTGATAATAATTACAAAACAATCGCACCCAACTAAAGTCAGCATGCTAGAAAACATACTAGACTCTACTGGCTGTGCTAATTGGATTAAAAAAATAAAAATAAATAAAACACAGACATTAGAAAGCGCATCCGGGACCATTTTATAAGTATCTAAACCCAGAGTCACACACCCGTGGATTCGGTAATATTTCACAACACAAATTGACGGCGGCCGAAGAATCACTATTGAATAAAGGACTCTCCTTTGTCCCAGTTAGAAATTACGATCCCTTTGAAACACAGGTTGACCTATACAAGTTTTTTAGGAAGTTACGTATAAAATGTTTTTTCAACAATCAGGCCTGTAATGGGACTGATCCATCTATCATTAAAAACAAGTCACGGTGGGTTCCCCCGTCTGTCACTGATCCCCTTGTAGAGGTGTTTGAAAAAATGGTTTCAAATGAAGTTGAAAAAATTAAAGATCAGGTTAAGGCTCCCTACTATAATCTTACTATAGAAGAAAAGGAAGCCATTAAATCGTTACAGTCTAACGATACTATTATTATAAAACCTGCAGACAAAGGGGGCGCAGTCGTTGTTATGGACAAGGCATTGTACATTGCTGAGATTCAAAAGCAGCTTTGTGACAAAAAATTTTATTTAAGGCTATCGGATGATCCCACCCTTTCCCTTAAGCGGTCTATTGATAATCATATTCAGAATGGGTTCGAATGTGTCAAAGAAAAAGATTTTTTGATTGTTGATTTTCCTATCACGCCGACTATTTACATTATTCCCAAAATCCATAAATCCATACATAATCCGCCAGGTAGGCTGATAGTCTCGGCCATTGGGTCCTTATTAGAACCCATCTCTCAATTCTTAGATGTTTTGCTTAGACCTTTTGTTGAGAAAATGTGGTCCTATGTTCGTG
The DNA here is from genome assembly GCA_033557465.1 of Ichthyophis bannanicus. Lineage (NCBI taxonomy): Eukaryota > Metazoa > Chordata > Amphibia > Gymnophiona > Ichthyophiidae > Ichthyophis > Ichthyophis bannanicus. The sequence continues at coordinate 77,260,094 of CM066049.1, read as the reverse complement.
ACTCCTCCCACGTTATAAACATTCTCAGTTCAGTTGAAGATGTCCAATCAGATATTATTTTAGTCACAATGGATGTAGAGGCTTTATATACTAATATCCCACAGATTGAGGCTTTAAACATCATTGAACAGTTTTTTGTTTAGGAGGGAGAACCACAGACGGATCCCCACCATATTTTTGTCGAGTTGGCTCGGTTCGCCTTGTGCGGGAATTACACAGGTACACTAAAAAAAATTTTTTTTAAACTGCCTCTAATGTTTCGATTGATTTTTACGTTTTTTGGTGCGCTGAATCCAAATCTGGTAACCAATTTGCTCCATCACGTACAGATGTTTGCTACATTGGGTTAGCAGTTTGAGGTGAACGTTTCAGATTGAGTGCGATCGAGATAAAAGTTTCTTGGATGAATTCTTTATACTAATTGTTTAGTAGTTATTCAAATAAGAATAAAGAAAATTGTAACAAGGCAGCACATAAGAATAGAGTAATGTCAACAAAACACACTGTGATGGTAGCAAAATTGTCTGCACTTAAAACAGCCACATACATGTGCACAAACATTGAGCATATAAGAGCAAGGTTAGACACAAAGCAAAGCAAAGAAATGTGCAAAAAATGTTGTACAGGTATGTATGTAAGAATAGAAAACACAAACCGCACCATTGCAATACATGAAGACAAACACCCGATGGTGTGAAAATAAAATTCTAATAAATGAGATCCGACACTGTGGTAATAACTAGCAAATTTTTATTTCAAAGTTTAGTAAAAACACGATATTTGTCAACACAGTTTAGATTTTAAAGTCATTCTTAGGTCAATCAATCTCCTGGTGGGCCCGTTTCTTCTTCTTCCCCCGAATGCTTCTCTTGGTGCGCTGCTTGGCGTATTTTTCATCTGGGGTTTCCCGCAGCAGCAACCAGCAGAAATCAGCCATCATAGTGGTGTTCCATCTTCCTTGGTACCTTCTCTCTGCGTCCTTGATGTCCTGGTGAAACCTTTCACCTTGTTCTTCACTGTACGCCCCCAAGTTTTCGGGGAAAGTAGTTCACATGGGAGTGCAAGAAATGGACTTTCAGGCTCATGTTACAGCCTTGTTCTTTGAAGGCATTGAGCATCCTGGCAACAATATCCTTATAGTTCTCATCCCGCCTGTTCCCCAAGAATTTGAGAACAACATCCTTGAAGGAATCCCAGGCTTCTTTTTCCTTCTCAGACATCGTTTCAGCGAATGCTTCATCTGAAATGAGTTTCCTTATATCAGGGCCAACAAACACTCCTTCCTTTAGCTTTGCTTCAGAAAGTCAGGGGAACTTTGAGCAAAGGTACCGAAAGCACTCACCATCTTTTGGAAGGGACTTGATGAATTGCTTAATGAGACCCAACTTAATGTGGAGAGGTGGTAATAGAATTTTATCACGAGGTACCAAGCTCTCATGAAGAACATTTTTCTCACCGGGTCTCAAATACTCCCGAATTGGCCAGTCTTTTTTCCCCCAGTGTAGGTCGCGGGCCCGGCTATCCCACAAGCAAAGGAAGCAGGGATATTTGGTGAAACCGGATTGCTGCCCTAATAGCATGGATAGAATTTTAAAGTCTCCACAAATCATCCACTTATGCTCATCATAACGAATCTTCTGAAGAATCAGGGCCAAATTCTCGTATTTTTCTTGGAGAATAACAGAGTGAGCAATAGGAACTGAAGCGAATGTGTTGCCATTATGAAGAAGAATATCTTTTATGCTGTCTTTTGACGAATCAATGAACAGCCGCCATTCAGCAGGATCATACTTGAGTTTAAACTTTTCCATCACTCCGTATATATCGTTGCAAAATACCAAATCTTCCTCTTTGCTGAAATACTTCAAAAATTGTGTCTCGCGGTTGCGGTACCAATAAAAAGTTGTTCCTGGTGACAATAGATTTTTCTGTTTAAGCCGAGAACCTAGCAGTTGGGCAGCATCTTTTGGGAGTCCTAAATCCCGGACTAAATCATTCAATTCAGCTTGAGAGAAAAGTTCAGGTTTCGGATCTGGTTCAGTTTCAAACTCGGAAGTACTGGACTCATCGGGAAAAGCCATCTGATGAGTCTCATCATGATCAGAACCGTCCACACAAATATTATCCAAAGATTTTGGTGGTTCAGGCACAGGTACTTCGTTGCTATGAGGCATAGGCCTAATTGCTGAGGGAAGGTTGGGGTAACTTATTACGTTCTTATTTTTTAAGTTGTATCCCTTCACAATGCAAAAGCAAAAATAGCAGTCACTGCTGTGGTCTCTTTGTTCACGCCACATCATAGGTATTCCGAAACGAAATGCTTGTTTTTTACCTTTCATCCATAAGCGTAGATCTTCCTCACATGTCTTGCACACTTTGTGAGGAGCCCACGGTTTGTCTTGATCGCCTAACTTCAAACCGAAATAGGCGAATAATACTTTTTTAATAAATGCAGAAATGTTCCTCTGCCGATTTTTCACGGTATATTCCCCACAAATAAAACAAAAACTGTCCGGAGAGTTGACGCAACCTCTGGCTCTGTGAGCCATCACAAATACACAGCACTGCAAACTACAACTGTAGTGAACCACTTCGGAATAAAGCTGGATTACGACTGAGCAAACAAAAGGTAATAATGAACTTGCAAGAAACTGAAATTTGACAGGAACGTTCATGTCGCAACCACCGTGTTTGAGCGAGCGCAAACGAGGCGAGGCAGGCGAACAGGAAAGAACATGCGCCAGCGCGAGTACTGGATTTAGCCCACCGCCTCCCATTGTCCTGTTAATGTATAAAATGAATACAAAACACTCTAAAATATCATGAGGGAGTGTTTCTAGTTAGTTAACCATTACAACCTCTATTTTGGGCCAAGAAAATAAACTGCAGTCGGCTAAAAAGAAATTATGTGAACATTCCTTATATGGGTAAGAAATCTAATTTTGCAAGAAAACGTGACGTGATGGAACATTTTGGCTATTTTTCCTGGATTCAGCACCCCAAAATCTATAGGAATCAGTTGCAAAACTGGAGGCAGTTTTTTGGTAGTGTACCTGTGTTATTTTTGCTTTCGTGAACTGTTTTATAAACAGATTAAGGGAGTGGCGATGGGCTCTTCCATGGCCCCGGACATGGCCAACCTTTACGTTTCTGATTTTGAAGACAAGTATATAAAAAATAATAATCCATTCAATCGTCATATTAAACAGTGGATCAGGTACATAGACGATATATTTATTCTTTGGCAGGGATCAGTGGATACATTAGAGGAATTTAATGTTTGGGTCAACCATTTTGATAATAATTTAAGATTCCAAATTACGTATGATTATGAACAGGTCTCATTTTTGGATTTATTAATTTTGAAATCTGGGGAAACATACAAACTTTTACAGGAAGCCAACCGATAGGAATAAATTGTTACATTATACTAGTTATCATAATGTATCTCTTAGGAATAACCTCCCAGTAGGGCAGTTTTTGAGAACCAAAAGAATTTGCACAACTAATGATGATTTTGAGAAAAATGCAATCATAATGAAGCATAGATTTGAAGAAAGGGGTTACCCACAACAACCGATTGAAAAGGCATATTATAGAGCTCGGAGCTCCTCTAGGACAGAGTTGCTCAAGACTCGCGAGAAATTGTCAGATACAGGGTTGGTCTTCTCCTTATTATACTCATACCACTCTAAGACCATCATTAAATGTTTACGGAAGTATTGGCATTTAATACAGGCCATTCCGGGATTTCAGGATCTTACTTTAACAGTGGCACATAGGCGTAACATCAATCTCCGGAATTTACTTGTACCATCAGCCTTTACAGATTCCTTTCTAAATACAAAGGATATTTTCAGTGCAGCCATTGCTCCGTATGTATACACGCAATTACTATTAAAAATTATTTTTTACATTCAGGCAATAATCGGAAATTTTATCTGGATGATTTTTCTAATTGCGATACTAGTCACGTGATATATGTAATTTCTTGCCCGTGCAATAAATTATATGTGGGGAAAACGTTAAGACCTGTACGGAATAGAATAATTGAGCACAGAAGTTCCATCAAAAGAGCAGCGATAGAGAAACCACTAGTTCAGCATTGGCAAGTAGCAGGACATAAAATATCGGATTTGAATTTTTTTGTAATTAAAAAAGTTAAACTTAATTGGCGCGGAGGAAATATTGATGCTACTATGTTGCGTTTAGAACAACGGTACATTTATTCCCTAAAAGGTTTACACCCAGAAGGGTTAAATATGGAAAAAGACCTTTCTGTTTTCCTCTAATAGGTTTTAATTTTTAAGTATTTGTCGGCTGCAGCACTATTAGTTTTGTTTTTTCCTTGCTTAGGAAATATAAATTTATGTTTTAATGTTGCCTTTTACCCTTTTGGTTGGCTTCCTGGCAGTTTTTATACGGAGTTAGTAGGGCTGTCTTGTTCATCAAAACAAAAAAGGAAACAACTTCATGGCTGGTTGCTCGGTCCGCACAAGTTATATGACATGCTTACGTCACCCAATGGGAATACCCTTTGCGCATGAGTGGGCGTTTTTTTGAAAGTTTGTTTGCACTGAAGCACTGCCGGCAGTTTGTCAGCTTGATCATTCCTATATTTACTGTGAGTAACCTCCCGGGGTAGTTCTTGTATTAGTTCAATGTTTCGGGTTCGGCGGGTTGGTTCGCAGCGTCTATGGTGTGTCTTTTTGTGTTTTTTTAACTATTTATGAAATGTTACTCAACGAACTTTTAATTATTTGCGCCTCATCTTGCTAGCTTTTATAATATGACGTTTTGGTTTTAAAGCACGTTTAGTGGCGTTTGATGCGATTTATAATTGTCACCCCTGTTTTTAATTTACTATATTCACTTTAAGGGATCAGTCACATCCCTTATGCGCATGAGTGGGCAATTTTCAGAAAGTGGTAAGCACAGAAGCTTTGCCGGTAGGTGATCGGCAAGATTGTATTTATACTTTATTATGAGTAACCCCATGTTTTTGCACTCATCCTTGCTTTTGGTGATCCTATCCACCGAATCCACGGGTGTGTGACTCTGGGTTTAGATACTTATAAAATGGTCCTGGATGCGCTTTCTAATGTCTGCGTTTTATTTATTTGTTTATTTTTTTTTTTAAATCCAATTAGCACAGCCAGTAGAGTCTAGTATTTTTTCTAGCATGCTGACTTTAGTTGGGTGCGATTGTTTTGTAATTATTATCACGTGTATGTTGCCCTTTCGATTTGTAATGCCCCTCAGGTTTAAGGGTAGGTTGGTTTTCATCATTTTTTATCCATTTGTAATTTAGTAAAGTGGCAGACAAAATCTGGATAGATCACGTCCAATCCTGGACGTCCCAGTTTGTTTCTAAATGTTCTTTTTTAAAAAATCTTTAAAGGAATTTTTTAGCCTTTACCTTCATTATAGTGTGAGTGTGTGCACTTCGATGTGTAACACATATGTTTTCAAGTACTTATATTTTATGATATAATTTATTTATTTTAGTATTTTTTACATATGTAATATTAATTTATTTCCTATAGGTTTAGTGGTCATCAGTTGTCTCCCACATCCCCGGATGTGGATATGAACCTCCTTGGACAGGTATCTTATGTTTTTGGTCCGTTAGGGTTAAAGATTGCACTAAATATAGAGCATTTCGTTTGTTTATCGTCCTCATCTCTCTGCTTATCACTTGCTTATATATGTTTTTTACCTCCTTAGGAGTGTTAAAGGTTCCTTTTTTTTAAAAAAGCAACACGTATAAGAGTAGCATATAACCACAGGTATGATTATTAATGCTTGCCTAAATGCCACATTCCTTAAGAGCTCACTTATTAAAATAGTTTATAAGTGTTTTTGAATGTTAATTTATCTATTATTTTATAATGTATGTGTTTGAGACATTAATTTATGTGTTCTCAAATGGTGAGAAATTTATTTTAATTTATGAACTATTTATTTATATAATTTCGGATTGATGTAATGATGTTTGAGATACCAATTCAGGTATTTGCATGTGGTGTGTGAATTATTCGTTTTTAGCTTATTTATTGATTTATACATGTTTAGATTTACAATTTTTACTGTATGAACAGAGTTTATTACGCTTTTTTGTTTTTGTATATTTCTTGGTTTTATGTATGATTTATTTATTTATTGTCTTAAAAACATAATTTATCTTTTTATACAATAATTCGACCACTTCAATGTATGTATCTGTATTTATTTTGGTAGTGTCGTTTATGGATTGTCTTTCTGCTCCGTTTTTTATTGGCTGTACTTTATTTTATTGATTATGATTTTACATATTCATTAACTTATTTTATATGTTTGGTCTTAGGGTTGGTTCCTCACCCTTTATAATATATTTTTTATACTAATGTTTTATTTATATTTGTTTATTAGCCATTAAAAGCCCCTGAAGAAGATTTCCGAAACACGGCCAGTGTCGGGCCAGTGGCTATAGTTGGTTTTCAATCAAGTGTTTATTTATACGTCCTTTTGTTGCTATCCACGTTTGTACTGGGTTGTCTGTTGCACGTGGATTCGTGCCTATTTGTTGGACTGTAAGGAGCAAAACAGACAGAGACAACCATTTAGGGAGGATAAAATCTATCTTACCACACGCACAGTGGGAGCTTGCTACTTATCAATGTTCTCTATAAGGTCCAGAAAGTGTCCATTGTAACAAGTAAGAATCATGTCAAGTGTCAAATGAGAAACCAGATAAAATGTATATTTGCTCTTGTTGCTTTATTTGGAGTGCTAACAACCTCAATATACATTTCACATCCACTTCACTCTAGATCTGTTATGTAGATGTTCTTGCTCTAAAGACCACTGAAAACCATTTATTGAACTATTGAATTTAAGCTTCATCAAGTCTTACCATTATCAAGGAAGTTCTATGTGTACAGGACAGTGTAATATCATGTACAGTAAGGGAGGACCCTCAGTGCAATACACATGCCATAGACAGAGAAGGGCAATCTCCAAAGCCATTTATCCAAATAAACCCAACATTTGAAACTTGCCTTCATTCTGACTGGCTAAAAATACATGTTGGTTTCCATAGCACACAAAATTCTTATCAAATTGAGAGGAGGTATTCCTGAGGATGTGTTTTTGGACATTAGGAAAATCATGTATGCACTATATTTTCAGATCAGCATGCTTTATTTTCCATAGATTTAACACAATGCAAAAGTTGGTGGGTACTTTTAATGTATGGCAGTTTTCAAATAAAAACTATGCACATAATATCTCTTGGAGAATTAGGTACAAAGTACCAGTGAACTCTGCCCTTGAGTGGGTAGTTTGACAATTACCCCCTGCTAGTAGGGCAGCGGATAAACTTCAGTGGAAAGGAATTTAGAAAACCCATTCTAGAATGACATACATATGATCCTTGTATTCCATAGTTCAAAAGAATGTTAAAAATTTTTCTCATCAGTTGGTTAAAAAGAGGCACAAAATTTGATATTCTATCTTTGTTCTTCAATACAGCGTCCAGCAGTGTAAATGGGAAAGGCCCCCTGGTGATATCTATCAAAGTTAGAACACTGAGCAATATAAAACTAGCTTGAACAATGGGAAGAAAACCAATAATTTTAGTCTAAGACACTTATCTCAATCTGTTTTTTCCCATTATTATTTCCATTCTAGCACATTTTGGTTTTGGTCACCCTAGTTCTCGTAAGAGAAAGCAAGATTGCATTTATAGCTATCGCTGAATTTCTTACTGTAGGTTGCGTTGCTACTTGCTACATTATCGGTAGCCAAGCCAGAAAGTGGTGTGATCCAAGGAATATGATTTCTATTCAGCTTGAATTTATAATTTTGTTAAACAAGAGGAAATCATTTTGTCCAAGCAAAGAGTAGGACTAAATGGTCATTTTTCCAGTTGAAAGAGGTAAACAGTGATGTGCCTAAGGAGTCTATGTTGGGTTAGTGCTATTTAACCTATTTATCAACAATTTAGAAAAGAGAGTAATGCATAAATGAATCAAATTTGCCAATGACACCGTAATATTCAAAGTAGTCAAAATGAAAGCAGACTGTGAAGACTTGCAGAAGGACCTCACCAAACACCCCAAAATGGCATTTAAATGACAGATGAAATTTAATGTGGACCAAAGCAAATAGTGAAAAGCAATCCTAACTATACTTATACAATGCTGGCTTTCATATTAGGAGGCATCACCCAGGGGTCTTGGAGTCCTTGACAATGTGATGAAATCCTCTGTTTATTCTTTGCAGCCGGTCAATAAAGCAAATAGAATGATAGGAATTAGGCACGGAGAGTAAAACAGATGATATCACAATTCCTCTGTATAGATTCATGTGTGATCATCACGAGTATGGCGATAAGGTTTCTCCAGCTCTAAAATGATATAGAGGATGTGGTAAAGGTATAGAGAAGGGTAACAAAAATGATATAGGAGAATGAATAGTTCCCTTATGAAGAAAGGCTAAACAGGCTAGGGCTCTTCAGCTTAGAGAAGAGTTGACTTGGAAAGGATATATGGCAGAGGTTTATAAAAATCATGAGATGGGTTAAACAGGTTAATAAAGAATAGGAATCTGCACTCATGTAAAACAATATGGGAAACTATGATTTCAGTAGTTGCAGTGTTGCACAATAGTGCACATTATAGCTCAAATAGTGCACTTTATTGCTGAATAACGTATACTATTAATAGGTATAGTATGAATACTACTTCACACTATTGAGCAATAGGGTGTATTACTGAGCAACAAGTACAAATTATTTGAGAAATAGAGGGCACTATTAACCTACAGGGTGTACTACTGCATGATAGTGCATACTACTGACAATACTGTACCCCCCCCCAAATGAAAAAATAACAGAATAAAATGAAAAATCCCGTAAACAATAGTATTAGTTCAAAGGGATACTCCAAATTGACAGGCAGCAGTTTTAAAATGAATCAAAGTGATTTCTTTCACTCAATGAATAATCAAGCTGCAGAATTGGTTGCTTGAGGATACTGTCAAGACATAGAGCACATCTGATCCAACACTTATTCCTTGGAGTGAGCTACAAGCAATGAATCTGATCTTAGGATATTAGGGATGTACATTCATTTGAAACAACATGGGAAATGTTAACATTTTTTAACCAGAAATGAGAACAAAGATCCCAGAATTTCGAATTTTTCCCATGTTAAATAGTGCACACTATTGCTCAATAGGCACCTACTGAAGTCTTCATTACGTGACTACTGATAAATAGAGAACGCTATTGAGTCATAATGTGCACTATTGATGTATTTGAATTATAGTGCTGGCGAAAAATACTGTGTATACCATGGAATGCATTAAGAACAAACCAGTCAGTACTAGAGGAGATCAAACCAAAGCTTTCTTTAGAAGCTCAGATGATAAGATTTTGTCTTTCATACTTTAGACACATTATGCGAAGAGAGAGATCATTAGAGAAAGACATGCTTGGCAAGGTTGAAAGTCAATGCCAAAGAGGAAGGAAAGCAATGAGATAGATCAATACAGTAACAGCAGTTATGAATGTCACTCTATAAGCTATGAGCTGAAGACTGAAGACAGTTTAGGACAACTATCCAGAGGATTACCATGAGTTGATACCGACTCGAAGGCACTTAACAACAACAACATTGTACAATACTGCACGCTATTAACAAAACTGCCTTGAAACAAAACTTTAAAAAAAAAACAAGAACAAAAAATCACACATTTTTTGCATGCATGCCCATATTGGGACTATCTTCTGACCTGGACTAGACGCTGCTGGAGAAAGGACGCTAGATTTGATGGACCTTTGGTTTGAACCAGCATGACATGTCTTAAGTTTTTAAATAATTGTGCTTGGAAGTTAGAAAGGATACTATATTATCTGATGCTTATTATGATGTTTGTAGGTAGTCATTAAGGTTTCAAGACCAAGAGGATTACTTTAGAAGCATCTCCATGTGTAAATAGTGGCATTTACCCATGTGCATTGGAACATATGTGCAAATGTGATTTTATAAAGATTCAATTTACACTTGGAGATCATGAGAACATAAGAAATGCCATACTGGATCAGACCAAGGTCCACCAAGCCCAGTATCCTGTTTCCAACAGTGACCAATCCAGGTCACAAGTACCTGGCAGATTTTCAAAAAGGCACACAGGATCCACAATGCTCATCCTGATGTAAGGAGTGGATTTCCTGGGCCATCTTTAATAATGGTTTATGGACCTTTCCTCCAGGAACTTTTTAAACCCAGCTACTGTACACTAACAGCTTTTACTACATCCTCTGGTAATAAATTCCAGAGTTTGAAGCCTAATGTACCAATTCAGGTAGTCTGTTCTGGACATATGGTGCAGTAAGGTGGAACAAATGAAATCTGGAAGAATTCCAAGGGGGTATGGTGGGGACATGATTTGGGAATAACTTGGTAGGCCAAAAATATGCATAGGTACTCCCAATTTTACAAAGGGAATCTATGGCAAAACATTTCCACATCTGGTTTTAAACCAAATCAGAGGCATGCCTAGATTTTAACAAAGTGCTCATTTTGGCCAGGGTTCTACACGAGGGAGGTTAAAGGAGTAATCATTCTCCTCCAAAATGTAAAAGTTGCAAAACTGAGGCTCTCTAATTGACAAGACTTACAAATATAGTTTTCTTTTTTTTTTTTTTTTTTAATTTAACATGTTTATTAAATCTATGTCACATATCATACAAACCTTTCTCTGTTCCAACAAATACACAACTTTTATACCATCAGTCTAATATTCGCTGACCTAAATTCCCCCTTGATGCTAATACAACACTGCAATAACATTTACTCCACCGTCCCTCCCCCTATCCCCCTCTCCATATACCCCCCTCTACTTTCACATCTTACGCTCCTTCTCCTTGCACCAGTAACGTTTAGGCATACCTAGGAATTTCTGCTATTTAACTCTTCCACCATTCCTTTTATTTATTCCGGCTTGATATGGTTATGTTCCCCTCCTACCCCCCTTTCCATTTCCCCAACCATGTCATGACCCCCTGCCAATGTTTCAATACCTTATCCCCTTTCCCATGTCGCAACCCTGTCAGTCTATGCATCAAACACAGATCCTCCATTCTTCTGGTAAATCCTATTCTCTGAGGCCTCCCCTCCCCCATCCAATGTTGTGCTGCTGCTATACAGTGATGCAATACCCCTCTCTCCCCTTCCTCCAGGTCCTCCCCCAGCATATGCAATAGGCACACCTCCGGTGTTTTTTGTAGGGCATGACCGGTCATTTCATAAATTAGCATTAATACCTCTTCCCAAAAGTGTTGAATCAGCTCACACTGCTACCACATATGTAACATGTCCCCTTTTCTCTGGGCATCCTCTCCAGCATCTATCCGATATTCCCCTCCCTGTCTTTTTTTTGCCATATCGGCATCCAATACCACCAATAAAGTACTTTGTAGGCATTTTCTTTAATGTGGGTGGCAATGGAAATCCCCGCTATCTCCCTAATGGCTTTTTCCCACCTTTCCTCTGTCCATTGCTGTCCCAAGTCTGCCTCCCATTTCTTCATGAACTCTAATTTGCTCTCTCCGCCTTCCATTAGCCCTTTGTATATTTTAGACAGCAGAACCTTGCATCCTAGATTGCCAGAACAAAGTGCCTCAAACCACCCTCTGTTACTCCACAAATCCTTCCGTACACTCTTCTGCCTCACGAAATGACTCACTTGGGCATAACTGTAATAATCGGTGCTGGGTAGGCCATACAAATCCTTTATCCCCTCAAATTCCTGTGATCCATCCTCTCCTACTATCTGGGAGATGTGTGTAAGTCCCCTTTCTGCCCATCTTCAGAGTATCCTCCCTTCCGGCACCTGTCCCCGCTCTAGGCACGCCTCCAGGGTCAGCCCCTGTATATATCTTTTTGCTGGTACCAATACTTTCCTATTTCTCTGCCAAATCTGCAGAGTATGCCTTACGAAGGGATTCGACATCCTACCAGTGCTTCCCCTCCATACAAACCTTCCCAACCCCTCTTCCCTTACAGAATCCTCTTCCATCTGAACCCATTGTTTATATTTTTCTCGGTGCCAGGCGTATAGTGTTTTCAATTGTGCCGCTACATAATATTTACTAAAATGTGGTACCCCAAGCCCCCCCCTCTTCCCTAGTTTTCTGCAAAGTAGACATAGCCACTCTTGGTCCCTTGTTGTTCCAGATAAATCGCGTAATGTTCCGTTGCAACTGCTTTAGCTTTTGCCAAGGCAGCTCTATCGGTAATGTTTGAAACAGGAACAAAAAGTGTGGCAATCTTTACTGTGGCTATGCAGCCAAACCATAATAAGAATCCCCTCCCCCACCCATTTAATAAAATTCTGACTTGCCCAAATAACTTTTTATAGTTGAGGTCATAGAGGTCTTCTAACCTGTTGCTTGCCTGGATCCCTAAATACCTAATGGGCCCTTTTGCCCACCTAAAGGGGTACTGTTTATTTAATCTCAACTGCGTCTGCGCTGGTACTGTCAAATTCAGGATTTCCGTTTTTGCCCAGTTAATTGTGAATCCGGATAACTTCCCATATTCCTCTAATTCCCACATTAGCATAGGTATTGTGCCCCTCGGATGAGCCACACTCAGTATGATATCGTCTGCAAATAGTGATATTCTATATTCTCTTTTCCCTACCACTATCCCCCACAGATCCTCCCTGCAAATGACTCCAGTGAGATTGCAAATAATAAGGGGGACAATGGGCAACCCTGTCTTGTCCCTCTCTGCTGCTCAAAAAAGCCTGAGTATGCCCCATTTACTCTAACACATGCTCTTGGATTCTGGTATAATGCTTGCACCCATCCTTTGAATTACCCTCCCAGCCCCATCTTGTCCATAACCTGAAATAGGAAGGACCAAGACACCTGGTCAAATGCTTTCTCCGCGTCTAAGGACATTAACACAGCCTCCTGGTCACTTTTCACCACTGCCCAAATAGTGTTCAGGATCTTCCGAATGTTATCCGCCACCTGCCTCCCTGGGATAAACCCTGCTTGGTCTTGATTAATCAACTTCCCAATAACCTTGTTTAACCGGGTTGCTAGTATTTTAGCCAATAATTTGGCATCTAAATTGATTAAGGAAATTGGTCTGTATGACTTACAGTCCTGCTTATCCTTACCCTCTTTGTGTATCACCGTGATCCCATCCCATCCCATGGTTCCTGCTAGTATCCCACCCTCCCTTGGGAGGTCAAACAACCTCTGTAGGGGCACTAACAGTATCTGTCCAAATTTTCTGTAAAATCTTGCTTTAAGCCCATCCAAGCTCGGTGCTTTATCTACCTTCCGTTGTTTTATTGCCTGTAAAATCTCCCCTTTCCCTATTACTATATTTAACTGATTTTGTTCCTCCGTACTCAATGCTGGAATCTTAATAGAATCCAAGTAGCTTTGTACTCTTTCCGGGTCTGGTGGAGACCGAATTGCATACAATTCTTGATAATATCTTTTAAAGGCCTCTCTTATATCCCCAACTTTATGAACCAAATTCCCCTCCTGGTCCCTAATTCGCAATATTTGAGATCTAAGTTTCCTTTGTTTCAATCTCTGCGCCATGTAGCGCCCTGCTTTATTTCCCCCCTCAAAAAAACCCTGTCTCAGTAATTGCATTCAAATCTGATAATCTCTGCCTGCATAGCATTTAATTGCGCCCTGACCGCCAGCACTTGGCCTCTGAACTTTCCTCTTCCATCTTGTCCATCCAGTTCTTCCAGTGCCCTTAATTGACTTCTCAGTTTCCGCTCTTTCTCCTCCTGCTCCCGCTTCATGCGCACCCCCATTTAAGAAAAATACCCCACACCACTGCCTTATATCCATCCCACACTCCCCCCCAGACCACCTCCCCATTGTCATTCCATCTAAAGTATTCCACTGTCTCCCGCTCTATCTCCTTTCTAACCCTCTCGTCCTCCAACAGGGCTTTGTTTAGCCGCCAGACCCTCATTCCTCCTCCCTCCCCCTCCAGTGTCAACCTGACCTCCACCAGAGCATGGTCGGACCAAGTTATGGAGTTCATATCAGTCCCCCTAACCCTTCCCGCCAGTTCCTTTGTTATCCAAATAGCATCTACTCTGGAGTATGATCCATGCACATGTGAAAAGAATGAGAACTGCCTTTTCCTGGGGTGATGGAATCGCCATGTGTCTATCAGACAGTGCTGTGTTATAAAGTTGCAATATTTGCGTCTGTCTGCTCTTTTGCCCTCCCGTTTCCCCATGGCATCCTGATCCGGGTTCCATGTTAAATTAAAATCCCCCCCCCCCCCGCAAATAATGTTTCCGTCACCCAGTTTTCCCACCTCAGCTTCTAGTTTTGTCCAAAATGCCCCCTGTCCCCCTGTTGGTGCATAAACATTGATTATACAGTACCATTCATTCCCAATTTGCATACGTACCAATAGGTATCTCCCCTCTTTATCTCGAATTACCTTCTGCACCATCGTTTTTAATTTGGAGGCTATAAAGACCGCCACCCCACCCTTCTTTTTTTCCACTGTGTTTGATGCATATAGACCAATCTCATATCCCATAAGCTTAACCATATATTCTGTTGCCCTTGTTAAATGTGTCTCTCCTGTATCAACACTATCGACGCACTTTGGCGTCTTACCTCTTTATATAATTTCTGCCTCTTGAATGGTGAGTTAAGCCCTTTAACATTTAGTGTTATAATTTTCAGCTCGCCTTATAGTTTTTCCCTGCCCCTTCCTTTTGTGCCTCCCCTCTACTATCTACCCCTCCCCTCCCCACCCCGTCCCTTCCCTTCCCCTCCCCTCTCCATCCACCCCCTCCTTCCCCCTCCCCTATCCCTCCCCCTCCAACTGCTCCACGGAGGAGCTTTGACTTCCATAATGGTGACCGAGTATCGGACCGCAACCTACCCCTGCCCCTCTGATTCCCCCTCCCTCCTTCCTCCTGTGCTCCCTCTACCCCTCCTAGCGCCTTAGCCCCCCCCAACTCTCTACCCCTATGCCTCCTCCCTCCCCCACGCTTCTCCTTGGCTACTCCCACATCCCCTACCCTACCCTGAAGCCCCCCTCCTCCTTCTCCAACCCCTCACACCTTCCTCTCCACCACTCCATCCCCCTTACTCCACCTTCCACCCTAACACACTCCTCTACCTGTTACTCATTACAACCACCCTCCACCTCTCCCATATTCAAGGTCATCTGATTCAAGTCCATATATTGCCCTTGGTTTCAACCTGCTTCTTTTTCAGTCTCTTTTCCACGTTGTCGTGCCTTGGTCAGTCTCACCAGTCTCTTTCCGCCTTCTGCTGCTCGATGCCACCTCATGCTCTCCGCCCTATTAGTGTTTGCATCAGTGCCCGTAGGTGTAGCTGGACTGCTAGTCGCTTCCGTGAGATTTGCTGCTCCTAAGTCTCTCAACACTCTCCAGGCTTCTGCACTTGTCTTCACTCTCCAGGAACGCCCTTGTACTGTGATCAGCAATCCAAACGGGTACAGCCATTTATATCTCAGGTCTGCCCTCCTCAAGTAGGCCGTAACCTTTTTTTATCTCCCTTCTACGTTGTAGCGTTCCCTGAGGCAGATCTTGAAACAGTTCCAGTTTGTGTCCTTCCCACTGGAAGTTTCTTAATTTTCTAGCGGCCCCCAGTATGCGTTCTTTTATCTTGAATGAGCTCAAGTAGACTACAGTGTCTCTCGGGCAATTATCTCTTATGGGCCCCAGCCCTCTATGTGCCCTTTCTATTTTCAGCTGGTCCCCCTTCATCCTTCTCTATTAGGGCAACCATTTTTAAAAGTTCCCCAAACACTTTTTGAGCCACCTCCTCGCTGTTCTTGTATTTGGGATCCTCCGGGACCCCTCGCACTCTAATGTTGCATCTTCTAGAGCGATCCTCCAAATCTTCCGTTTTAACCTTCATCTCCTCTTGAGCCTGCCTGAGCTCCTCCCAGCCTTTCTGGATTTGCTCCACAGTCACTCCTTGTTGTTCCAGCTGAGACTCTGCATCTTCCACCCGCTCTCCCAGATCCGTGATGTCTTGCTTAATTGTTTGCAGAGTTTCTTTTAACTCATTTTTTACTCCACTTATTTCTTCCTTTAGATCCTCTTTTAGTTCTATAAGCCACTGTTTGATTTTCTCAGCCATTCCCGAACACTCCTCTCCTTCCGTGTCTTCCTCTTTCTCTGGCGATGAGGCCTCCAACATTTTGCTGACTTTCTCTCCCTCCTTCCCTCCTCTTGGGGGCACATATGAGGAGCGAAATTCCACCAGCTTTTTCCTCAGAGCCCCTTCTCTTTTTGATTTATCCATCTCTTAATTCCCATTCCTCTCCACTGGCTGTGTTCACTTTGATTAGCTCTACGGTTCTCCTCCTTTCTGTGGGGTGTTCTGACTGGTCCCCAAGCTTCACCCTCGAGCCTGAGCTCTGCTAATCCTCCTGCCAGGCGTGGCCTCTGGCTTACAAATTTAATTTGCTTTGCTTTGCTCTCTTCGCCAAACTTACTTGCTGTGCTGCTCCCGATGCAGCCCTGCTTGTGTGTGCCTGAGCTGCATCGCTCTTCCAGGCCTCTTCCAGCCTTCTGATGCTCCTCTGTGGGCCTCCTTCTCTCTCCAAAGCGGCTCTCCCTTTTCCTCCTCACGCTTCTGCCGCTCACTACACACATCTGTGCTATCCAGCTTTCTTACTTCTCTACCGGGTATTGTGTATTTAATTCTGGCCCGGTTTGCGATCAATTGTTCTTCTCTCGGTGGCTCGCTTCCCCGGACACGTGTCTGCTCACTTGGGCACCTCTCTACCGCCGATGCATCTTCTCCCGGTCTCTTCCTTCACTCCATCTCCAGCGCTCCTCCGTCAGAATAGCCTCCTCTCTCCGCCGTTCGATCTCGTCACGATCCTCCTCCTGGTCGCATTCAGGCCGCACTCTCTCCCCGCAGGTCTCTCCGGCCTGCACTACTCCACCCGATCTTCTCCCCGCATGCCTGCAATGCCGCGGGTGAGTACCTTGGCTCGTGCCCGCTGCTATTTTTGTATATAGGGGCTTGCTCCCCTAGCTCCTTCTCATCCTGCTGCTCTGTTCGTTGTGCCTTTGGGGGATTATACCCCTCTTTGGCATGTCTTATTAGCGGAGCAGTTCCTCTACCCCACCATGCGCTCCGATGTCGTCACTGGAAGTCCCAAATATAGTTTTCTAAAATGGCCCAGATACACATGGAAGCATCGGCAGTTACACGTGGAAACTGCCGACTTGATGAAACAGTTTTCCCACATGTAGATTTGTAATACGGCTCCTCTTGCTGTGAGTAGAGGAAAATCCATGTGCACTCCTGCATGTCATTATACATATTTTGCAAAAGGCTTTGTGATCAGCATAGCTTTTGTAAAACACAGCTGGAATTTTCCACATCCCTACGTGGATGTCTTAATTCCCTCTGCATGCCGTTTTTAAAATTAACCATCAAATGTTGGGGGGGAAAACCACTGAGTGATAGAGATTTTCTTTCCCTCATGAGACCAGAGAGAAATGTTTGGCCCAATATTCAAAAGGCATTTCGGGAAAATGTTAATCTGGACAGTGGCGGTGAATATTCATAAATTATTTAAATGCTGCACGGATGTTTAAAGAAAAAGCTGATCGTGAGGTTTAAATATTGACCTCTGTCCTTTCCATCAAGATAGTACCAATAATAGTGGAATTTTCTAACCAGAGGCCTGTGTATTGAGAACACACCTGTGAGGACATTCTTGCTAAGAGGGATGTAGAAATGTTGCACAGTGTAATGTAAAATAGGCACATTTCCACCCAGTTGAAATTGGTGGATTTCAGGGAAATTCAAGGTGGACGTCCCAGACTGAAAAAATTCATCTACTTTAGATATTACTTCAGATTCTCCTGCAAGTGCGTTTTTTTTGCTTTAAAAAAAGATCCATCAGCCTGATTTAGCGAGCTCGTAGACCCGACCATGGTTTCTTGATTTGGCTGGCTAATCTATATTAAAGAGATTCAAAGATATTGGTTATTTTTAATTCTGATATGTGGAGGAATAAAATAAAAATTAAATAAATGAATGACCGCATAATTAATGTATCAAAGTTACTGTATATCCTTGGTGCCTTTTGTCAGACACCACTGAGAACTGAAAAAACGTACTGCAGCGTATAGAGTACTGCAGAATCTCGGAAAGGAGAGCTTCTGGGATAGGGAACACCAACAGCTGTGGAAACCTAAAGGACCAATCACTCAGTCATGTCCCACAAAGTATTAATTGACAACCCGACTGTTTGTTCAACATCGAAAAATGGTTTTATTAGAGAAAAATTAGCAAATATATTACAAGTAGTAGAAAACGCATGATCAATGATTTCATAAGGCCCGATATTCAAAGGCATTTACACGATTTGTTGTTGTTGTTAAATGCTGTCAAGTCGGTGTCAACTCCTGGCGACCCTCTGGATAGGTGACCTAAACTTTGTTCGGTCTTCAGTCAAGCGGCTCGTTGTTGATAGGGTATCCATAGCTGCTGTTATTGTATCGATCCATCTCACTGCTGGCATTATGTCTTTCTCCAGTGATCTCTCTCTTCGCATGGTGTTTTCAAAGTATGAAAGTCAAAGTTTTTCATCTGAGATTCTAAGGAAAGCTTAGGTTTGATCTCCTTTAGTACTGACTGATTTGTCCTTCGGGCAGTCCATGATATACACAGTATTCGTCACCAGCACCATAATTCAAAGGCATCAATTTTCTTCCTGTCTATCTTTTTCACTGCCCAACTTTCGCATCCATATGACGTTATTGAAAATACCATGGCCTAGACAAGTCAAATCTTGAGAGACACCTCTGCTCTTGAGAATATTGTGTAGGTCCTTCATAGTCATTCTACCAAGAGCAATAGATCATCAGATTTCTTGACTGCTAGTCCTTTCTTTATTGATTGGTTTACAGACTTCTAAAACATGTATATGGCGCTTAGAGGGATAACCAGCGGCACCAACATGGTTAGTGCCACTGAATTTACCCGATTATCTCTGCTACATGCCCCGATGCTAACCGCTTAGCATTGGGGTGGTCGTGGGTGTTCCAGGGAGTTCTAGGGGTGGCACCAACTGCTAACTGGACAGCAGTGATATTGCATCACTGCCCTGTTAGCACCCACAGGTAAAAGATAGGGGTGGCAATGTCTGACCTATCTTTGTCCATGGGAGCTAACCGGGCAGCAGCTCAATATTGCCGTTGCCTGGTTAGCTTCTGCGGGCTTCTGGGCTGTGCAGCGACCCCAAATATTCAATGCCAGGGTCACATATGACCCCAGCATTGAATATCCAGGGTTAAAGGTCAGTGGCGATGGCTATGGCCCATAGCAGCACATAGCTGTCCCAGAAGAATATCGGGCCCATAGACTTTATAATCCAAACTCCATCAAAATACACCTTCTCATGTACCTTGATTAAATAAGGAAATTGGAATCATTTCGGGGTATGTCTCTAAAGGGCATTAGTTGCTATCGTGGCACTGACATAGAAAGAGCTCTTCGCAATAGCAGCTAACATGGGAAACATGGAGCACTTTCTGTGGTTTGCTTTTTGCACATTAGGTGCAGGTTTGGGCGGGATTAGGGCAGAGTGTGGACATGTCTGCAAAATGCAATTATCGCAGATGTAAACATCACGTGGTAATTGCCACAGTTGCAAACACTGCAGGTGCACCTAACACCACCTCAATGGGTAGCATTAGCTGAGCCCACGGTGCTGCCTCCCCCCTCCCTTGCATTTTCGCTGAGTTGCTGTACATACCCCAACAGATATTGTGATGCTTTTGAAGCTAATACTGCATTATCTGCCCCAAAAGCCAATCACACTTTAGTAGACACCACCCCTTAATGTTCCCAAAGAGATTTTTCCTCTCTCTCCCTAGATACTCTAGACATCTCCTCTCCCATTCTGAGAAAGAAAAATCATATCAAATACCTTGTTGATGAACGATGCAGCATTAACCAAGTTTTTATCCCTGAAATATTCAGCCTCCTCGTCTCTCTCCAGTTGGTGTGAGGAGAACAACCCCTTTTCTGAATAGGAAGGAAAACCACAGCTCTTCCCCTCGCTGGAGTAAGGCAAAACACAGCAACCGCCTGCTTTTCACTTCTTCCCTGGTTGACAATTTCTCAGGCCGCCTTCTTTTTATATCTTTACTCCATCCTTGGGGATAGTTGGCACACTCCCCCATTATTATCTTTTCTGTCGGGAACCTTCATTCCCTGGGAAATTCTGCTAGACACATATTTACTTAAAGACCACAGCAAAGCCGTAGGGGTCTCCATAGGAAGAAAAGCAAGGTGGGCCAAACTTAGAGAAAGCAAATTTAGTTCCAAGGCAATAAGGCCTTGACATTTATCAAAATGACCAATAAAAATACATATATATGAAGCCGGTTACAAATGAGAAAATAAAAGCTGTTGTTTTGTAAGTGTTTGTAGGAATAACAAAGTTGCTAATAACAATAATGGCAACATGCAATGTTTCAAAATGGGAATTCAAGGCTTATTAATTCTCCTTCTTGAATGTGCCTCTTGCTTTTTCCCTCACCTACTCCCTATTAACCTCCTGTAATACAAAAGAGAGACATGCTTTTTTCTAGACCATTTCCAAGATAACACAAGACACTTAATTTTCTGTCATTAGGCTGGATACAAACCCAATTTCACAACTCGCTTCTCCCCGGAACCTTAATGTTACATTTTTATCAGCCTCAATTAAAACATGTTACTATCTCGCTATTCTGTGGGGAGCTTTAAAACTAATGCTCGATCTGATCTGCTAACACTAGAAGGCAGGGCAGAGGCTGCAGGTGGCTCTTAAAACAGAACTGAAATCATCTAAACGTCCAGGGATAACTAATCATTTCCCTGCCTTGAGCCCCTTCTTACTTTCATGTTACTTAACTTTCACATTGCAAGTTTGGCTGGCTTGAATAGTGGAAATGGTAGTTGCGGGTTTTGCTCTTTGTTCTCAGTTGGCCTTCGCAATTCAAGCACTGACCACAGTGATATGTCCTTGGAAATTCTGTATTAGAATAAAACTAAGTCAAGGTTGGGCCCAAATGAATATGAAAGAAGTTGAGTTTTTTTGCTAAAGCAGTATAGCTGTAGGGATGTGGGAATAATGATAGTGGTGCAGCTATAAAGCCTTTTTAATCCTTCTGCATAATGATCACCAAGGCCTCTGTCCTTCAAAATCAAGGGTTGCTGCTGCCGTCCAGCACCTATGCCTACTTACCTCTGGAACTATACAGAATTTCATTAAGCATGAATTAGATCCTCTGCTCACATCAAATGCATTTCATTCTGATGCTGTGCTGTTTACTAGGAACAGCCGTTTCTTGCTCTGTTTCTAATGGGGGATATATGCAGGGCTCAAGCAAAGGTATTAGGCATCTTAGGAAAACCTTCAGGAGGCAATTTCTCCAAATGTGTTGGTTGTGTGCCTACCATGACAGTCAGGAACCTCTCACTCCTAAGCCAGGGTATGTGGAGAATTTACTGCTAATGCACAGCGCTCTACTTACATCGTGCCAAAGAGAGTCTCCTGGAGTTTGTAAGATGTAATATGTACAATTTATCAAGGAGTGCTTGGAAATTCTTCTTAATCATGCCTGTGGCACCCAGGGGGCAGAGCCAGCTGTGATCCAAAATGGATGCCTAGAGAGATAGCTCCGGCAAAAACTAGTGAGAATCCTATATCCCTCTCCGACCCTACCCCACTTGGCACTGCTCTTTCTGCTTCCAGTACCTCAGTATAATGTTGGCAATCAAACCAGCTCAACTCGAATATCCTCAGACTCCTAACACAAGGAGCAAAAAGATCTAAGTCCGAGCCATCGTCCCCCCAGCAAAATGGTGGCCAGTAAAGATCATGAAGGGGTCTTTAAAGAACTACTCTAAGAGATCCAGCAGGTAAGGAACCTAGTAACAGCGAATGGGGAGTCTCTTGCAGCAATGCACTGTGAGTTTACTGATATTAAAGAACAATTGAGCTCTCTCATGTTCTGCCTGGATGCTGAGGATACCCAGCTGGCCAAACAATTCACTCAAGTCTAGCAAAATATCTACCATATACAGCAACTGGAGTGGCAACTAGAAGACAACAATAATAGGTTGCATTGTAGGCATGCCCGAAGGGTCCGAGGGTGCAGATATGATAGCATATCTGGAAATGCTCTTTCCTAAGCTGCTGCAGATTAACGTCTGCTGGCCATTCAAGATTGAAAGGCCCATAGAACACAGACCGTATTTCAGTCGGAGGGCTGCTCAATTGTCTTAAACATTTTAACATCTCAGTATAAACCATACAAAGTGATGCTATGACTGCAAATGGCATCTGCTTTTGCACAAGGCATGCTGGGAGCTGGCATGCATGCTTGTTTCAAACCCAGTAAAGACGTGGACAGCAGAAAGAGGGATATTCTTTATTGGTCACTTAAAGACTATGGCCCGAGTCCTTGGGACTGGTGGAGCTCTGGAGACTCCAGCATCCCACAGACAAAGAGTATACCTTCTCTTGTCTCACCCATGGCACCCACTCTTGAATCAATTTTTTTTCTATTGTCTAAATCCGTCCTTGGTGTCCTCCAATATACCAACATCAAGGCAATGACCATTTCTGATCACTCAGCCATTAGTCTCCTGATTCACCTATGCCATCAATCCCCAACCATACCCCATTGGCGGTTTAATAAATTCCTGTTAAAAAATGAGGCTTTCTGAAATACCATTCATAAGGTGATTACACAGTATTTTGCTTTAAATTCCCCTACCGATACCATGGGATGGGCTTGGTGGGAGGCTTTTCAGGCCTCTATTAGAGCAGTGGTTACCAGCTACTCAATAGCGGTCTTGAAACAATGGAAGACATGACCCCAGGACTTCGAATCCCAAATTTATTCAAACGAGCAAATACTCTATAAATGCATTGATCCCATGGTATTGATTCAACTACAGCAGTTATAATATGAGTATAACACTATCCTTGATGACCAAGCCTCGCAGGAAATATTTGTACAGCAAAGCCACTATTATGAAGGTGCCAATAAAATGAGGTGAGAATTCACTAGAATTACTGGAATCAGAGATGAGAAAGGCCACCTATACTCACAGACCCCAAAGATACTAACTCAATTCCAAGTTTATTATGAGTGACTCTATTCTTCTGAAGTAGATAGTTCAGCCTCTCCCTTTGAAGTATTAATGCATATCATCACTCACCCTACTTTAAGCCCCACCCAGGCTGCCAGGTTGGACTCTGACCTCACGCTAGCTGAAATTGTAACTATCAAACTCCCTTCAGGGAAAGCTGCGGGGTCAGACGGTCTCCCTCCAGAATTATATAAAGTATTTAGTTCTGAGCTTGTTCCTCATCTTCTTTTTTACTTCCAAATGATGGGCGACCAAGCTCCAGCCATAGGGGCATTAGCGGAGGCTACAATAGTAGTACATGAAAAGACAGAGAGGGACCCCCAGTTGGTAGGGAATTACAGACCCATATCACTACTCAACCTTGATTATAAAATCATGGCCAAAGCCCTATTGAATCGCCTGTCCCTAATCATGCCTATTCTTATCCACCCTGATCAAAGTGGGTTTGTCTCAGGACAATCTACATCCGACAATGCTTATCTCCTGTGCCAGATATTAGCCTCCTCTCCAGATCTTCCTATTCCTCTAGTGGGTCTCTCACTTGATGCTAAGAGGCTTTTGATCACCTGGAGTGGCCCTATCTATTCCAGGTGCTCAGATGGTTTGGGATACCCACTGGCTTTCTGACTCAGGTGGAGTCCCTTTATGCCTGCTTGATGGCATGGATCTTAGCCAATGGCGCCCTATCTCCATTCTTTGCACTTTGTGGTGGTACTAGGCGGGGATGCCACTATTCCCCTTGCTTTTTAATATTGCTTTAGAGCCCCTAGCATTAATGATATGGCAGAACCCTCAAATTAGGGGAATGCCCATTGGAGACCTTGATGTTAAATTGTTGGCTTATGCAGACGATGTCTTATTTCTGGAGCCATCATCCATCCCTGTTTTGCTATCTACAATAAATAAATACTCATCCCTTGCTGGTTATAAAATTAACAGGACTGAATCAATAGCTTTTCCACTTAAGGTGCACACCTGTTAAGCAGATCTTTCTAGTTTTCCCTTTCAATGGGCAGATTCCTTATTCAAATATTTAGGTTTCACTTTTAGCCATACCCTGCCTGAAATTCTCTTGAATAGCTCAGCTCATTTACTCCAAATAGTATGAGACTTGACACTCCGATGGTCACCCTTGCATCTCTCCTGGCAGGGAAGACTGGAATCCATTAAAATTGTTCTAGTACCACGGATCAACTATATTCTGAGCACACTCCCCATTCTCTTTCCTGACAGCCTTTATAAAAAATTGGACTCTGCCCTGGTCCCAATTTTATGGTAGAACAAACCTCCTAGAATAGTCACCTGTAAACTGAAGCTGGACAAATCAGCAGGGGGCATACATTTCCCAGACTTTCATAGATGATATCAATCCTTTGTCTTGCAACAAGGTTTCCAGTGGATAGTTGCACCTGCTAATACCACAATGCCCTCTTGGCTATTCCTAGAATAATGGCTTACTTATTTATTTAGCCATATTTATATACTGCCTTTCTCTGGGTCAAGGTGGTTACAATTGTGGGATACGAGACATATACCACTAATACTTACAGGGAACATGGGCAATGGAGGGTTAGGTGGCTTGCCTAAGACCACAAGGAGCACCTCCACTGGGACTTGAACCTCTGACCCTCTGGCCTGAGGTACCTTGCCCCAACCACTAGGCCACTCCTCCTCCTTATGACTCCCATATCATCTTATCTTCTGCCAGGTATGTCACATCCATACCCTTGGGGGAAATATGCAGTGACTGCCTCTACTCAATTGCCTTTCATGAATTCACTGCCCTCCTTAGACAAGAAAATCCACCCTCTCAATTGTAGCCAATATGGCTTAATACAAATTTTAGAATACAGAAATGTGCCATCAACTGGAAGCATTGGCAAACCAAAGGCATTTGGGGATCGGACAGCTTATGTCCCGAAACTCATAAATCCTTTCAGGATCTCAAGCAGGAATATGGTCTCCCAGCTAACTGGCACTTCCAGTGGTTGCAGTTGAGGCACTGCTTGGAAAAGGTAGGTGTGAGACTGAGTATCCTCTCTCCTTACTAGGGACTCCTTGTCAAAATACGTAAGTTGGCAGAGGATACCTGTTCGGCCTCCAACATCTATTCACTGTTTCAAGATTATCATGCCCCTAAATGCTGTGGGCAGGTAAAATCGTGGCAACTAGATCTAAATTTAAGTTTTGGGAATGGACCCTGTGGATATCTTGATCAGTATCCATTACTCAATCCTTGCTCTCTTTAGTGCATCTGGGCCTTTATCACCCCAGTCCTCCTTATCAAGTGGCAACATGATAGCAGTAACTAATGTTGGGCATGCCACACGCATTCTCGCATCTTTCGCCATATTTTGTTCCACTGTCCAAATATACAGTCCTTTTGACAACCTATCTGGCAGCGAATTAAGCAAATTAAGCAAAGGGAACCTCACCTATTAGATAGTTATATGCCGGTCTTGGCCAGCATCCCTAATTTACAGTATCAGGATACATTTCTCTTTGACATGTTGCTTAGCGTAGCACTTAAGTTACTAATTAATCATTGGCGGGACCTAATTAAAACCTTAAGGGCCCGATTCTGTGCCATGAATAGTGGGGATGGACATCCCAACAGTATATCCATCCCCGCCTATTCGTATCTTCTCTGCCTGTGTCAAACTTCCCCGCCGGTTGCGCAGGAAGTTAGACGGGGGCGGGGAAGGGGCAGCTCGGGAGTGGAGTCTGGGCGGTCGCTGGCCCTGGAGGTACAGGGCTGATTCTAATGTTGGCCTAGTATGTCCAGTACTGGTGACATGTGTGGGGAAGTTATTCCACCTCTGAGGTAGAATAACGTCCCTGGACGTGGTTTTTTTGTGATGCTGGGGTGCGGATGGGGCAGGTGGTGGCGGAAGACATTCCCTGCAGCTCGACCTTGGCCTTAGGACGGGGATTGGGCTGTGGGGAATAAGCTTTTTATTTTGGCGGCTGGCATCACAGTTCTTTAATGGAGCCACGGTGCCATGGCAACATGACGCCATGGTGCCGCGGCTCCATAGAAGAGTCTTGACTGATTATCAGGGGGCAGTCCTGTACGTGCAGGCTAGACTGAATCACAGTCCCGGCCTGCACGTACAGGACTGTTAAAAAAGATAATATTTTGCTGTCACATTTTCTTGGTCTTTGATTGCATTTCTTGGTATTTGAAGATCTCTCTCTCAGTGCAATTCACAAACTAACCGCTTGGAACTGACACCTCTGACTTAAGGGAAATTTCTCCAAATGGGTTAGTTTTATGCATACTATGACAGACATGAGCCTCACTCCTAAGTCAGACCATGTGCAGTGTGATCTCATCCTATCCAATTTATTGCTAATGTTCAGCGTAGTACTTGCATTGTGCCAAAGAGAGCCTCCTTCAGGCGTTCATAATATGTAACATGTATGGGTAATTTATCAAGGTATGCATGGGAATTCCTAGCAAGCAAGCCTATGGCACCACACATGATGGGAAATATCGCAGTCTTTTTGCCACATTTTCTTGGTGCTCTAAGATTTTCTTCCTCTCAATGCGATTCACAGAATAGTTGCTTGGGACTGGTTCTGGAGTTCTTCTCCGTTGCCACTAAGTCCAGCTTCCTAGCATTCACCTTTTTATTGTCAGAATGGGGATGATTCTTTGAGTTGTTTGTCTGTCAGGCTCTATTGTTTTGTTTTGATTGCAGCTGCTCTTTGCTGCCTCCCCCCCCCCACACCCCCCTCCCCACGGCTGCTGTCCTAGGCAATTGCCTAGCTTGCCTAATGGTTTTGAAGGGCCTGAATATATGGAGACATAAATGGTTGCATATGCTCAGAAAGATAAATACAATAACACAGTAACAAGTTTTATGTGTTTTAAATTGTATGCATTTTGATTTTGTGCTAATGTGATGTGCAATTTTAGATTATTGATTGTTTATGTCTTGTAGTACTTTTGCTATTTTATGCTGTATTTATTGACACTATTCTGATTGTAGCATCAAGTTAAAAATAAACAAATAAATAATAAACAATGACAGAAAAAAATCTAATTGGTCCTTCTAGGCTCAAAAGTTATGACTCTTCCACTCTGGGTTGATTTACAT
Source organism: Ichthyophis bannanicus (assembly GCA_033557465.1). Lineage (NCBI taxonomy): Eukaryota > Metazoa > Chordata > Amphibia > Gymnophiona > Ichthyophiidae > Ichthyophis > Ichthyophis bannanicus. The sequence continues at coordinate 77,232,782 of CM066049.1, read as the reverse complement.
ACTCAACCCAACACCGGCACCCCACCTACCACTGTGTACCATACCAGTAGCAATAAAGCCCAAATCTGTTAAAAGTCCCACCTCCACTGGCAGGCCATTTCTGACCTTTCCATCTCCCTCTGTGGCTCTTATAAGATGAACACTCAGGTCTTCCAACCAGGATTTCCAACAAGCCACACAGCTACCAAAACTAGTGTAGCTATTGTTCAAAACATCTCTTCCCCTCCCTATGATTAAAAAAGGTAAAAATAAAATATAATATGGTTTAGGCAGAAAAGAAAACTCTGTTTTCTATGTGCCAGGCAATAAGTCATATTATTCACGGCAAGCAGTAATGCTCGATTTCAATTATAAATTTTATTGTTGCCATTACTTTTGTAATTATTGAAGCAGCTCCTCTTCAATTGTGCTGAACCTCTGGGAGTAGCAGTGTTAGCATGAGAGGCTCAAATTAACTCACACTCAGAATACGCTTGGCCTTTGTTGGCAGTGGCTACACAAACCTCCTCTCATGAATCAATAAACTCTCCAACTGGCTCATATTGGCAAGGTCAGGGGAAAATGCCATCTAACACCCTGCATGAGTCAAATAGATTCTGTTTCATATATCGAGCAATTTCTACTATTCCTACTTATCATTTCTGAGCTCCACTGAATGTAGCATAATATAGCAAATGACGGCAGATAAAGACCAGCCTGGTCCATCCAGACTGCCCAGTTAATTGATGCTCCATGCAAGTTGCCTACGCCTTTGCTTCGAGTTGCAACCGTACAGTACATTCTTCTACACATAATTAATCCAAGGGGCTCAAGGAAGCTGGAAAGTCTGGGGAGAAAGCTACTGGCATAGTAACAGTTTTAATTGATAGCAGATGAGAAAGCACAGCAAACCATACAATCTTTTGAAGTACTGGCAGTACACAATGGGAACAGCTTTGTTTAACAGAAAGAAATACGTGCACACTCTATGCATTAAGGTTTCAAGATGCCACATAGCATGGAGCAACAGGCATCTCACCGCAACAGAAATGTTAAACCGTTATCGCAATTAAAATTGTCGAAGTCGCTCCCAGCAATTCCCCTGAACCCCCAGGACAGTCATAGTCAAAAAAGGGCGACTAATTAGCTCAAGTACAGTGTCAGCTGATTCGTTCATATGCAACATTACCAATTACATCATTGTCAATATGACCCAACAAATCACACCTGCTATCACAGAAGCTAAGGAACAGCAGGGAATCATGCTAAATAACACAAAACAATCATTTAATAGCATCAGTTTATTTAATGTGGGCTGGATGTTAAGACTTGTATGTACTTTTACAGGAGTGCACAATGCAGAAGGTTACAGCATGTAGTTTTTAATGAACTCCTATGCCGAAGAGTTTTGAATAATAGGGATGATTCACTAACTATTATGGAATTTCAATTCTGGAGCTCCTACACTATAATTTGAAAGTATACTACTGCAATTTAAGTTGATGACACAAAATAAAACAGCTTTTCTTTTTAGTGCTGTCAAGTCGGTGCTGACTCCTGGTGACTCAGCAGCCTCTGGGTTTTCTTGGCCATGTATCACTGGAAGTAGATTGCCAGGCCTTTTCTTCCAACGCAATGCCCAAGGTCACAAGGAGTGCCAGTGGGAATCAAACCCTTGATCTGGGTACTAGGTAGTTGCTCTAACTACGAGGCTACTCCTCCACTCTTCTGTTCATTACTAAGGATAAAAGTGCATAAATGATTCTTATGATGTTCTTACAAACTTTGATAGCTGGACTAGCATAAAATATTTGCATTTGAGTCGTTTATCAACAGCAGCTCTTTTGAATAACTGGGAACTTCAGTCTCTATAGTACTAGGAGTTTAAAAGAAAACGTTTTTCATCTTTTTTTTTATTTTCCTCTGATTTTCATTGTTCTTGTTGCTTTTCTTTCCTCTGTCTTATTTTCGTGTCATTCTGTTTTTATTTGTTCACATAATTTTCCAAAAGCATGCACTAAATTGTTTTAGAATATGATTTGGGCCAGTTGCACACACTAGAAAATTGCAGTCAGCCCTGCCCCCACTAACTAAATCTCCACCATAAAATATGTAACCTCCACCAGGCTTACTTGCCTTACACCCTTGACACCCCTTGACTTTACCCAAACCCCAGTATCCTAAGGCAAGAACTCTAGGAGGAAGCATGCCTTGAGGGCATATTTGGGTCAAGGGAGGCCAAGCACACATTTAAACAGAATTTTCAAATGACACTTTTCCAGTCAAATCTACCAGTATAAAAAGCAGATGCAGATGTCAAAGTAAACTTATATTTGTGCCATTTTTCAAAGTGGAAGTGCATACATTCTTTCTTTTATAAAGTGCCGCAAAAGCTATGAGGAAAAAGCATGTGTGGACTTTGCATCTTAAGCATGTAGACAGTATTTTAAATGCTCATGCAGGCACTTATTTATTTATTATTTATTTATTTATTTATTAACAATTCTTATATACCGCACTATTAGACATCAGCGCGGTTTACATTGAACAGAAAACATCCGACAGTTTACACATGTCTGGTCGTTACATTTAACAGGAAGTATAACTTGGCGAAATAGGGGAAACTAAATACAATGATACTTATGATACTGCATCATTGTACGCAGGCATACTAATAGCCCCTAGGAAACCACAGGACCTATTTTTATGCAATATAAGTGTGTGCATTCCTGTGGAGCGGAGGAGCGGAGGTGGGATAGCACTCATGCATGCGTGTTTTCAAAATGTCGCAGGGCTTGAATGATTTTCTAAAAAAGAATGGCACAATATTGAAAAATCTAGGTATGAAAAGTTGGCGAAGACTTATCCCAACAAGTCATAGCTACAATTGCTGGCAAAGGTGCTTCCACCAAGTACTGACTCAAAGGAGCGGAGATGTTCAATGGTTGCATTTTTGTTTTGGATTTTAGGGTTTTTTCTTTATTTATTTAACTGCCAAATTTATTGCACATTTCAAAACCACCGTAGATGAACTGTTAAAGGTCAGAGTCTGTTATAGCTAACCGAAAATCCTTCAGAAAATGGAAAAAGAGCTAAATGAGGAAAACTGGAAAGAACATAAGTACTGCAGTGGCAAGTTAAATGCAAGGCATTGATAAGGCAGGTATGAGAAAATTTGAAAAAACGCTTGTCATGGAAACAAAAGCCCATAACAAAAACTTTTTTCAAGAACATTTGTAGCAAAACACCTATGAGAGCACCATTTGGACCATTAGATGATAAACGAGTAAAAGGGGCACTAAGAGAGGACAAGGCTCTGGTGGCAAGACTGAATGAATTCTTTGCTTCAGTCTTTACTGAAGAAGATGTAGAAAACTTACCCATGCCAGAGATGATAGTCAGAGGAATTGAAACAAATCTCAATAAATCAGGAAGATGTAATACAACTATTTGATAAACTAAAGAGCAGCAAATCACCTGGACTGGAAGGCATACATCCCAGGGTGCTGAAAGAACTGAAATAAGAGATTGCAGACCTACTATTAGTGATCTGTGAACTATCCTTAAAATCATCGGTAGTACCTGAGGATTGGAGAGTGGCCAATGTAAAGCCAATTTTTAAAAAGGGTTCCAGGGGTGATCTGGGAAACTACATACCAGTTAGCTTGATGTCTGTACCAGGCAAAATGGTAGAAAACATTATAAAGAACAAAATTATTGAAGCCAACATGGATTTAGCCAAGGAAAGTTTTGTCTCACTAATTTGCTATATTTTTTTCCAAGGTGTGAATAACAGGTAAATAAAGGTGAGCCAGTTGATATAGTGTATCTGGATTTTCAGAAAGCTTTTGACAAGGTCCCTCGTCAGAGACGCTTGCAGAAATTAATAGGTCATGGGATAGGAGGCAGTGTATTGTGGATTAGGAACGGGTTAAAAGATAGAAAACAAAGAGTAGGGATAAATGGACAATTTTCTCAGTGAAGAAAGGTGAATAGTGGAGTACCAATCCAGTAATGCTTCTATACCGCAAGATCCCAAGCTAAGTGGTTCAATGCGGTTTACAATAAATTATAAAAAGAAAAAAGAGGAGTAACAAACTGAATCCATATTAAGAGTCAAAAAGCCATGTTTTTAAATTTTTCCGTGGAGTGGAGGAGTGGCCTAGTGGTTGGGGCAAGGTACTTCAGGCCGGAAGGTCGGGGGTTCAAATCCCACTAGAGGACAGCAACCTTGGGCCGGAAGGACTGGGGTTTCTAGTCCCACAGGTGCTCCTTGTGGTCTTGGGCAAGCCACTTAACCCTCCATAGCCCATGTTCCCTGTAAAATAGATCTCTGTGTGCTGTGCTTTCCTGTCTAATCAATGTGTTTATACCTCAAAAATTTCCTGTCATGATTTGACAATTTCCAATCTGTAATCAAACCGCTGCTGATCGCTGGAAGTAGCGGTATACAAATGTATACTAAATAAATAAATAAATAAATATAAACCATAATAGATTGGGAACCCTTAAGCTCCAACAGCAATTTTGCTCATAATTTAGCTGCTTTATAAGGCCAAGTTAAAACAAATCTAGATTTAAGGGAAATTCCCTTACAAGATGGAAATCACAGAGTACAATCTGATTGCAAATGTTGAAGCTTTGTGACGAGAAGTGGGAGTAAAAGCAAGGAAAAGCACTGGCACAATATCATGAAAAAATGTATATTTTTTCATGATATTGTGCCCTGAACCACAGCCACCAATTATGATCAGTACCCAATAACTCCATCTGACATGTACATAGTTACCTATTCAATACTCCGCATATGTATATAGTTCTCCCGGTTATCCAAGTTACTTGTTCCTGTTCAATGTAATGACCTGACTTTTGTTTATTGTCGGACACTGTTTGTTTTATGTAAACCACGCTGATCGCAAATAGTGCGGTATATAAGAAATGAAAATAAATAAAAATAAATATATAAATTATTTAAACGGCATTCTGTTAGAAACTTTGAGCCAATGAAGTTCCTGAAACAAAGGAGTCACCGTCTTATACCTGGAGATACTATATATGAGACGGGCCGCGGTATACTGACACAACTGAAGACGATGCAACTGAGTTTTTGAGCAGTTTATACAAAGTAAATTTCCACAATCCAGAGATACTAATAGTAGTTTGTACTAGTACCTGATATGCACGCGAATCAAACGTCTACATAGACGTCCGCAGGACAACATTTCAAAACCAAGACATCTAATAGACACCAGCCAAACTCTCAATACAAACACCTTTGAACAACAAGCATTTGCTGGATACCTACAATTAAAATGCCCAATGCCACAAAACATCTTACCTTCTCTTCCAACCTCTAGCAAACCTAAAGACCTACAGTGTGACAGTACACTTCTGCATTTCTTCAGGTCAATTTCAACAGCTCAGTTGTAGAACATAATTCACAGCATTAATGCCACAATGTCTCCTATTGACCCATGCCCTGCCTCTTGGCTTAGGAGCATGAAAGTAGAGCTTGCCCCAATCCTCCTCAAACCAATATCAACCTCCTTCATCCAACAATACTTCCCAAAATTCCTGAAAACAGCTTCCATCCAACCAATACTAAAAAAATCCTAAACTCGACCCAAATGTTCCTAGCACCTTCAGACCTATTTCCAGCGTGCCATTCATTGTGAAAATAATTGAAAAGATAGTCCTCCAACTCCAAAATCACATCAATATAAATTACTGATGCCCCTCTAAATTCGTAGCAACACGGTTTCCACAGTCACCATGGAGTGGAAACCTTACTAATATCCCTAATCGACAGGCTCATCAAGGGTATAGAAAACACTTCATCCACATCTTTTTGGACATTGCCTTGGCATTCAACACTATATGCCATGAGATCCTCCTACAGCATCTCTTCAACATAGGAATTCATAGCGCCGCCCTCGAATGACATTGCTCCTATTTCATAAAGCGTAATCAATTTGTACAAATTGGCCAAAAAACCTCCAACTCAGGGCTCAACCCTCTCTGCACTCCTATTTAACATCTATATAAGCTGGTCTGTAATATCATAAGCACATTTAACGTCTACTATCACCTATATGCACATGATATTATGATTTATGCTTCATATACAACCACAAGCAAAAACTACTCAACTATCATAAGCTGCTTCAATGCCATAGACCAGTGGCTATCAGGACATAAATGAACCATGAACTTTAAGAAAACCAAGGTCATATTCCTCACCAGGAATCAATTATTTCTCCCTCCAAAGGTGTGAAAAAACTGACCTAGAAGCTATATCTGAGGTAAGATACCTGGGATCTATCATCGACCAACATCTTACTTTCCAATCACACATAAAGAAAGTAACACAGTGCATCTACATCAATCTATGGTCACACCAACAATTACTACCCCTACTTGAGCCTCACAGCTTCCGTACAGTCTACCAGTCAATGATACTACTGCACTTTGACTTCTGCAATGCCATTCTGCAAGGCCTCCCAAAAAGCTCCCTATATCTGCTTCAACTCGCGCAACATACAGATCCGTGAATTCTGACACGCTCACCTTGAGTCAATCACATCACGCCTATTCTAAAGGAGTTGCATTAGCTACTTCTCCAGAGTTGCATTATTTTTTTTATTTAATCTTTATCATTTTATAAGAAATACAAGCATAATATGCCTGCATAGAAATGAGGGTACAAACAGAAAAAAAACATTGTATATTTACAATTAACATAAGTGGAAAATAACAAAAGACAATAAAACAAGTCTGTCTCTACCCCAGCCCACCACATGGGGAAAAACCAAAGTTAATTAATACACATTGTGAAGAAAATATAACAAGTGTCTAACAGTCAAGCCAAACTTTTGCAGTAGATTAATCTAGACCGCCTCAACGGAGCAGTGAGAATTCAAAAAAGTCAGCAACTGTGAGGGCTCAAAAAAATATATGAAGCAGACTGCAATTTAACCATACATTTACAAGGGAATTTCAAGAAAAATTGAGCACCTATAAGCAAAACTCCAGGACGGAGCAACAAGAATTCCTTCCTTCTCCTCTGGGTCTCTCTAGACAGGTCTGGAAACACATGTACAGATAGCCCCTGAAATAACAGAGTACGCTTGCAAAAAACATTCGCAAAAAATAATCCCGGTCAGAGGAGAGAGCAAAGGTTGCAATTAAGGTAGATGGAGAAACAGAATCACATAAAGAGGTATCTAAGATTCCCAAAACATCCAAAGAATCAGCTTGGTCAATCCCAGAAATCACCCCACCACCAACACCCTTTTTATCAGGAGGAAGATAATAGACTCTAACCATCGGGGGATGGGACTCATTTAGAACACCCAAAACCTCTATCAAATACTTTTTAAACATATCTTTAGCGCTAATTAAAGTAGACTTCGGAAAATTAATCAAACAGAGATTTTGATATCTAGATAAATTTTCCAACATCTTGATCCTTGTTTTTAATGCCAATGCATCCTTCTGAAAAGATAAATTTCCATCATCATAGAAACTGTTTTTTGTTGTATCTCAGTCACTGAACATTGTAGAGCAGACATTTCCAATGTATGCTGTTGCAATAAGTTAGTGTGAGACTGAGATTGGGCTGCCAAAGTTGAGACCTGTGGAGCCAACAGTTCCCTAAGCTTCACAATAGCTGACCAAATCATCTCCAATGTGAATACAGCTGGACACTCAAAGGAAAACGTTACCAGGTTTTTAGGCACTCCAGTACTGACCTCAGAAGACTGTCGCTCCATTACAAGGCTCCCAGATATAGAATGGATCAATTCAGACCCCTAAGACCACCTCTGTAATGGTGAAACCCCCAAGTAGTGAGGGAGAGGCAAAGAGATCTCTCCACTACCCAGCCGCGCAGTCAGCCCTCCGTTCTCACGAGACTCCACCGCATGGGAGGGCTGCAAGATCAATGACCGCACCAAGCTCTTCTCAAGGGGTGGCTCTTTCGTGGACGCCACTGCACCGGAGGGGAGATGTCTGGCCCCGAAACTCCCATTGAGCTACTCAGCTCTGGCGGGACGCTAATGAGGCACTGTTTCACTGGCTCACCAGACTGCCGCTGTGTCATGGAAACAAAGGCGTCAAGTGGACCAACCACTCGCGAAGGCAATGGGGAAAAGCAGCTGGGGTAAGAGAGGGTTTCTTAACCCCTTTAGCCTTCCATTTACCCATAAAGAAAGGACAACACTGCACACAACACTCATTAGATTGCCATCTTGGATTTTCCCGAAGACTCCAGAGTTGCATTAATTATAACACTTATGACAACCTTCAAAGTAATTCATCAACTATCCCCTAAATGTTTACAGTCAATTACCGCAAGAACACCGGAAAACTGCCTAAGGAGAAACAACACATCAAATTTACTAAACCTGCCTCCAGCACTAAACAAGTCAACTTGTTCCAGGGCATTCTCCCTGCATGCCCCACACCTATTAAATGCTTTACCACCACAAATCAGAGACCCCAACGACCTTGCAACCTTCTACAAACTGCTTAAAAAACACCTACTCAAGGAACATTTTAATTGGATAACACAACCCCCTCTTATCTATCTATACCTAACACACCCTTAGATGTAAGCAACCCTCTACCTGTACATAGTCACTCAGAGATGTGACTCTCTAATTATATATAATTACAGTTCTGCGTTATAAATAATTTTATCTGCCTGCTCCATTTATAAGAGTTAACCATTCCTTGTACACCTGTTTGACGTAATGAACTTTGTTCCCTGTAAACCACACTGATCCTTGGAAAGGCTTATCACTCAATTCTTCATCTTCTCTACCCTCTCCAGATGTTTTAAGGTGAAAACAGCACTTTCCTGATGCCTATTTGTGCCTGGAGCAGGTATAAGCATTGACACGTGCAAACATCTCAGACATTTCTGAGACTGACTTGGGACGTGTAAGTACATTGCCACTCCCTGGACACTCCACTGCCACAACCAAGTGCCTAATTGGTCATCTCCCGGCACTGGAGATGTCTGTAAATGTCATTTGTGGATGGCTACACATCTCTTCTGTCAAGCTTTTGATCTTTCCCCCACTACTGATGACGCTCTGCCCCCAGCCGCGCCCCCCCACCCTCCGTAGCTTTCCCACAAGTACTTTATTTTTTGTTTTGACCAACCCTTCCTAGCCATCTCTCCCGTCCCCTTCCCTCGTTTCTACTGTATGAAACTCCTCTATTTTCTATTTTCTCTCTGCACCTCTCTGTCCACTGTCCTGTCGTTATTGGCGTTCCTTTCCAACTTCATTTCTCAGTAGCTATGCTTTTTTTTTTTGTATTGTATACCGCCCTGACGCTACGGCTTGGGCGGTCTATCAAGCCTTACGAATAAAGATAAAGATGTGTCCATGATCTCAACATCCCTGTGCATGTCTAAATCACAACTAAACCTTTTAAAATGACCCTCTTAGGGAAGAACAACTCAAACTACAGTTACACACTGCAAGGTTTCACATTAGGAATCACCACTCAGGAAAAGGATCTGTGCATCATTGTAGATAGTGCATTGAAACCCTCTGACCAGTGTGCAGCGGTGGCCAAGAAAGCAAACAGAACGTTCAAAATCATAAGGAAAGGGATAAAAAATAAAACAAAGGATATTAAAATGCCTCTGTAGCACTCCATGGTGCGACCACACCTTGAATATTGTGTGCAATTCTGGTCATCATATCTTAAAAAGGATATAGCAGAATTGGAAAAGGTATAGAGAAGAGTGAGCAAAATGATAAAGGGGATGGAAGGGTATCCCTATGAGGAAAGCAGGGCTGACCAGTCCACTAGGCGAGCTGGGTGGCGGCAGCAGCATGGGTGGGAGGCTGGCAGTAAGGGGAATTGGAAAGATTGTCTTCTCGGAAGCCCATGCTGGCTCTCAGTGCCCCGGACACAAGGCAATAAATGATCCTTTGAGTCACAGAGATGTCCCTTTTGGAGCCACATTGGCAGGACACCCATGACCATCAGTGTCGTCAACTATGACATGCCTTTCCATTAAAAGTTAAGACGAGACACAACCAAAATATAATGCAGTCTAAAATAGAACATAGTACTTGTTGGAGTAATTTTCTAACTGCCTACATTGGGGAAAAGTATGTTTGCTTTCACTTTGAAATTGATCATAGAAACATACCCACACACATTTCCATCTGCTAACTTCTAAACTTCAAAAGTATGCACATAGTTCTCTATGGATAAGCAGTCTGAGTCAGCCATGCCTAAGTGTGCTTTCCCCAGGGACCAGATTAGCTTATGCTTGACTCAGAGTAATCCTTTATTTTTTCTTTAATTCTTCTGAGCGTGTTCCATCCTCTTCCTGATCCTGTCCCTGCCCTTCTTTCCTTAGTTTTTTTCATCCACCTTATGGAAGAGGAAGGTGAGATACAAGACTCTAAGGACTCATTCTGTGGCTCGGGAGATGATGGTAGTGCCCGGTCTGCATGGTATGCCTCCGGCACCCCCTCAGACAACACAACACCATCACAGACACTTGCTTCCCCACCTAAGGGCCTCATATATCCTACATTTTTGCAGAAGCTCTCCACAAACTTCGTACTATCACCTAAAGGCGTACTGGATCCAAGAAACGAAGTCCTGGGGATCCTAAAATACCTGGACTCCCCCAAGGCCCTCGTGGCCCTGCCGGTTCATCAGGTAATTATGGACTGTAGGGAGCAGCTGATTCATGAACAGACCAGAGGGGAAGCCATTTTGGACCTACTCCTTGGTGCAAGATCTGGTGCAAGAGATAAGGCTGTTGGAGACATCTGTCAATAGTAATCATAGCATGATCGCGTTTGATTTAATGAACGGATGAAGGACAGCAAGGAAATCAACAGTGCTACCTTTTTGACATTCATAAATGACCTGGAAAAGGGAATAACGAGTGAGGTTATCAAATTTTCAGATGACACAAAACTATTTAAAGTTGTTAAAACCCAAGAGGATTGTGGAAAATTGCAAGAGGATCTTGATAAATTGGAAGACTGGGCATCCAAATGGCAGATGAAATTTAATGTAGACAAGTGCAAAGTTATGCACCTAGAAAAGAACAACCCAAACTATGGTTACACGATGTAAGGTTCCACACTGGGAACCATCACCCAGGAAAAATATTTAGGCGTCATCGTGGATAACATGTTAAAACCCTCCTCCCAGTATGCAGCAGCGGCCAAGAGAGCAAATAGAATGCTAGTTATCATAAGGAAAGGAATGGAAAATAAAACAAAAGATATTATAATGCCTCTGTATCATTCCATGGTGCGACCGCACCTTGAATATTGTGTGCAATTCTGGTCACTGTATCTTAAAAAAGGATATAGGGTTATTAGAAAAGATACAGAGAAGAGCCACCAAAATGGTAAAGGGGATGGAAGGATACTCCTATGACGAGAAGCTAGAAAGGTTAGGGCTCTTCAACTTGGAAAAGAGACGGCTGAGGGGAGATATGATAGAGGTCTATAAATTAATGAATGGAGTGGAACGGGTAAACGTAGATCGATTGTTTACATCATCAGAATATAGAAAGACTAGGGGGCATGCAATGAAGCTACCGGGTAAACTATTTAAGACTAATAAGAGAAAATATTTTTTCACTCAGCGTGTAATCAAACTCTGGAATTTGTTACCGGAGGATGTGGTAAAAGCTGTTAGTGTAGCTGGGTTTAAAAAAGGTTTGGACAAGTTCCTGAAGGAAAGGTCCATAAACCATTATTAAAGAGGATCTGGGAAATCCACTGTTTGCCACAATACAAGCATTGTGGAACCTGTGTCTTTTGTGGAAAGTGCTAGGTACTTGTGACCTAGATTGGCCATTGTTGGAAACAAGATACTGGGCTTGAGGGACCTTGGTCTGATCCAGTATGGCGTATCTTATGTTCTTATTGTTACCCTAATGCCGTTGCATTAAAATTGCATCCTTTTTGCAAACCTCATGGTCTATGGGGTTTTTCTATGTTGCATCTGTATGTCTCCAGCATCATCCTACCACAGCATCCCGGTATGTGGACGGGAAAGAGATGGCCTCGGAAGGCTAAAAGTCTTTTCTCCTAACCCCCTCCACATCCCAGCTAGGTGTGCCTGAGTCAGACTGCTTGTTCATGGAGAAAGTAAGGTTACTCACTGTAACAGAGTTTCTTCGTGGACAGCAGGATGAGTCAGCCATCCCATCCTGCCCACTTTCCCCTTTGGATGAGCCTCCAGGCTAGGGAAGCACTGAGGAAGAAGGGGCAGGGACAGGAACAGGAAGAGGAGGGAACAGGCTCAGAGGAATTTAAAAAAAATAAAGAGGATTCCTCTGAGCTAAGAGAGAGCTAATCCGGTACCTGGAGATGGCAGACCTAGGCATAGCTGACTCATCCTGCTGTCCAGTCAGTAAGCTTACTTTCCAAACCCTGCCCCAGCCACACCCCAGCAGCTAAAAGTATGTGTGGAATGGCTTTGTAGTCATGCCTATACCTGTATATCATGCAGGCAATGCTCCCTTTAATGTATGTGGAAATTCTCTCTGAGCTGTAGCAATATTGTGGTTTCAATAGTGAGGGGCAGGAAAGTTCAGCACTATTTCCAGGAGACCTGTCCATCCCTTGCAAATGAAATTGCGATATTGATGCACCTAGAATGCGGAATGGTGGTTACAACCACTGTTCCCTCTAAGCTGTGCGCGTGTGCGCGCGCACACACCTCGCCGAGTGAGCGCACATACTTTACAACAGAGCGCACAAAAATTACGGTTCTGATTCTGATAGAAAACAACACAGACGTCTTAAAATTTAAAAGTTGTTGTGTATTTACGGTTTTCACAAGTTCTACAATATTTTCTAGTGCAATCAATGTGGTGTACATACTGTATTCTGACGTGTAGTCAAATTTTAAAGTATATAACTCCGAGTGTCGTTATGTGACGCACAAAAATTTAACCTTCCTTCAAAAGCTGCACAGCTGATATTTTATGCGCACACAGCCTACAGAAAGTTAGAGGGAACATTGGTTACAACCCTGAAAACCTTACTGGGCAGGCTGGATGGGCCATGCAGTTCCATGCAGGGAAGAAGCCATAGAACATAAGATGTGCCATACTGGGTCAGACCAAAAGTCCATCGAGCCCAGTATCCTGTTTCCAACAGTGGCCAATCTAGGTCACAAGTACCTGTCAGGTATCATCAACCTAAACAGATTCCATGCTGCACGTCCCAGAAGTAAGTGGAGGATTTCCCAGTCCCCTTTAATAATTTTTTATGAACTTTTCCTCCAGAAACTCATACAAACCTCTTTTAAACCCAGCTACACTAATAGCGTTTACTACATCCTCTGGTAACAAATTCCAGAGCTTGATGTGTTGAATGGAAAAATATTTTCTCCGGTTAGTCTTAAATATGGTACAATGTAGCTTCACTGCGTTCCCCACACAGTATGTAATTGTATTGCTGTAGTCCCCCTCGAATGAGTGTTTACATTATACCCATGATTTAACTGAATATTTTTGTTAGTATGTATTGTTTTGTGTTTTATGTTTTCTTTATTTCTTGTGTTTTCTGATGGTCTATTGTGATCTGCTCAGAACCGTGGATGTGTGTTTTTAAATAAAATTGAATAAAAACAGGGGAAATATCTTGGAAGTTATGACTGAAGGCTCAGAGTACTGATATCTCACAGAGCTGGTTCTGACTAATTCCCAAAAAAGCAAAAATAAGTTCTCTGGCCTATTCCCCCTTCCTCTAAATAAAATATCAAAATAGAAACTTAAGTGAAGAAGACCAGATCACATTCAGAACTCATCAACCATCCCTCTAATTAAATGGTTCAAATACTTATTGTTTCGTCAGAGAACTAAGTGCTTTGCTTTTTAGGATATCCATAATGAATAAGCATGATTTGGCTTTGATATATTGGCTTTCCAATAAATGCAGATCTATTTCTTGCATATTCACAAAACACTATAAGGACATCACCTGACCTGACCGAAGGCCCTCTCATCACCCTACCTCACCTCCTATCAATGCTGCCTCCCACCTGCCCCTCCCTGCAATGTATATAGATCCTGTACATAGATCTCATTGTATATAGCTCACCTGTACATAGATCTCATTGTATATAGATCCTGTACATAGATCTCATTGTATATAGCTCACCTGTACATAGATCTCATTGTATATAGATCCTGTACATAGATCTCATTGTATATAGCTCACCTGTACATAGATCTCATTGTATATAGATCCTGTACATAGATCTCATTGTATATAGCTCACCTGTACATAGATCTCATTGTATATAGATCCTGTACATAGATCTCATTGTATATAGCTCACCTGTACATAGATCTCATTGTATATAGATCCTGTACATAGATCTCATTGTTTATAGCTCACCTGTACATAGATCTCATTGTATATAGATCCTGTACATAGATCTCATTGTATATAGCTCACCTGTACATAGATCTCATTGTATATAGATCCTGTACATAGATCTCATTGTATATAGCTCACCTGTACATAGATCTCATTGTATATAGATCCTGTACATAGATCTCATTGTTTATAGCTCACCCCACAATCATCTTTTACACTATCGATTCTAACTGCATGCCCGCACCCACACACTTTTTGATTTGTTTGATGTGTAAACCGCTTTGATTTCAGGATAAAGTGGTATATAAAACCTTTTAAATAAATAAAATAAAAAATAAATTCATTATGGATATCTAAAAAACCTACCAGGACAAAGCTCAGAATAAATCTCATAAAAAAAAACATTGTTTTCTCTTTCGCTGCGCTTGATCCCTTCCTTGTTCCCAGTCAAAACCTGGATGATGAGACTCTCGAGCAGAGTACTAGAACATCTCTCAAGATGTACTGTTTACAGCAATTTCATTAGCAATTCCAAGATGCTCTTTAAAAAAAGCAAACATTAATTTCCAACTGTGACAATCAATCAGGGATGGAGGGTCAATGAACTGCATTATGAGCAGAGTTTACTGTGACAAGCTGTGGGAGAGAGAGGGAGCAAAATGTAGACTGAAAGAACAGCGTAATGACCAGCTGCCGTATCTGAAAGTTAGGCTGAGGTCAGTGCAATGATAGTAATGAGCTAGATCAAAGATAGCAGCCTCTAGGTTCTTCTTATCAATTGCCATTTGTGTTTATTGTTAATACTACTATTAATCATTTGTATAGTGCTACAAGGCATATGCAGCGCTGTACATATAAATGTAAGACACAGTCCCTGCTCATCAGAGCTAACAATCTAACCAAGACAAAAAGCATCGCAACACTGGGGACTAGAGTATGGTAAGATACAAATAAGTAGTGGACAAGGGGACATGGGATGAAGGTGAAGGGAGATAGATTCAGGAGTGATATGCGGAAATATTTCTTTACGGAAAGAGTGGTGGATCCGTGGAATAGTCTCCCAGTGGAGGTGGTAGAGAAGAGGACAGTAACTGAATTCAAAAAAGCATGGGACAAACAGAGGATCTCTAAAGGAAAAAAGGGGACTGTTGTAATAGTTGATATGGAAGGACAGATTAGATAGGCCATGTGGTCTTTTTCTGTCATTAAGTTTCTATGGTTGTATGAGAGTGAAGAGTATCAACGAGGTTAATACATTTTGGGGGAAATTATCAAACTGTCTACATTGGGACAAAGCTTTTGGGTTCTTTACTTATGGAATTTGCACTGATTTCACTAGTCAACAAATTTTTACAAAAGTCATGTTACTGAAATAAAAAATAGTCATTTCTTATCAATTTTTATATGCTGAACACGAATATGCTAGTGAAATTGCAAAGTTGGCTCTAGTTTTTTTGTAATCTACAAGAATTAATGTTTACATCACGAAATGCATGTCAATAGCAAATATAATAGGCCTTCGGTTAATACCTGTAAAAAACCAAGTCATAGACTACTACTTAGATTTTTTTGCCTGTCTCTTGTACAGCTGTTCAGGAGCTTCTCTGGGGAGTGTCCAGCAGTAGTCAGCCAGCACTGTAGTGGACCATTTTCCCTGGTATCTTTGCTCCATCGTTGCGATATCCTGGTGAAAACGTTCACTCTGTTCATCACTAACCATACCATAGTTGTCAGGAAAGAAATCGAGGTGGAAATCAAGGAAATGGATCCTTAGAGACATATTGCAGCCAAGTTTCTGATATTGCATCAGCATGTCTTTTATTAGTTCCTTGTAGTTTCCTGCCCTAACATTCCTGAGAAAGTTTGTTGACACTAGGCGAAAAGCATTCCATGCTTGTTTCGCATCACCCTGCAGCAAGTTGTTGAACCGGTCATCTTTGAAGAGCTCTCGAATCTGAGGACCCACAAAAACTCCCTCTTTAATCTTTGCTTCGCTGAGTCAAGGGAATTTTTCATGCAGGTATTGGAAAGCTGGCTAAGTGCAGTCCATGGCTTTCACGAAGTTTTTCATCAAACCTAGTTTGATGTGAAGGGGTGGTAGCAGGATTTTGTGAGCCTCAACCAGAGCTGGGTGCTGGATATTCTTCTCTCCAACTGTTACATTTTGTCTGCAATTCCATTCCTTCCGCAAGTAGTGCCAATCCCTTGCTCGGCTATTCCACTCACATAAGAAACACATGTATTTTATATATCCCTGCTGCAGTCCCATTAAAAGGGCAACTAACTTCAAGTCACCACAGAGGTGCCAGCTGTACTTATTATAGTTAATGGAAGTCAGTAGATGCTTTAAGTTATCGTATGTCTCTTTCATGTGGACGGCATGCGCTACTGGAATAGATGGAAGACGGTTTCCATTGTTCAAAAGCACAGCCTTCAGACTCAGTTTCGAAGAGTCTATAAATAATCTCCAGTCTTGTGGGTCATGAGTGATTTTTAAGACGTTCATGAGGCTTTCAATATCGGAACAGAATACCAGATTACTTTCCTTTCTGAAGAAAGGCTCGAACTGCTGGTGGCGCTTTCAATATGAAGTAATGTTGACATCTTCTTCTAGAAGATTCCATTGTTGGAGTCTTGATCCTAGCAATTCTGCACTGTTCTTGGATAAGTCCAAATCACGAACCAGGTCATTTAGTTCTTCCTGTGTTATTCTGTGTGGAGTTGATATGCATCCCAGTGAAAATGTGGGTCACTGCATGCTGACGGACCAGGAGAAGAACAGGTTAGCTCACCCTTGTCCTCATCAGATGAATCAAGGGAATATTCTGATGGAGGTTCTGGAATAGGAAGTCCCTCACCATGTGGAACTGATCTCAATGCAGATGGAATGTTTGGTTAGACTATGCTTGACTTCTTTTGTTTCGTTATTCCGCTGGAAAGAGGAGGAACCAAGCAGAAGTAACAGTCATTTATGTGGTTGCTTGGCTCTCTCCACACCATGGGGACTGCAAACGGCATTGATGGTCTTTTGCAATTCAACCACTGTGAAAGCTGTGTTGTACATGTAGTGCAGCATATATGCGGGGCCCAAGGCTTGTCTTCATCACCAATCTTGCATCCGAAGTAAAGACGATATGCCTTCTTCAGTTGAGAAGTGATACTTTTCTTCTGGTTGGCAAATGTCACTTCCCCACAAATGTAGCAGAAATTGTCAACGGTATTAACGCACTTTTGCGGCATTACTGTTCTGTATTGTACCTAAATGGCTACAATTATATGATTATATGATTAATAAAAGTTACATGTAACACTAGCTTAAACTGTCTTGCACACAGTCTGAAATATTTTAAATGCTCAACCTTTCCAACTGCATATAGTACACTGCTGACGTCAGATGGCTTCAGCAGCCATCTGGCAGTAGTATTGCATTGCATTGCATCAGAAAATGATGCAATCAACTCTGGATGATGTGTGCATGCTGGTATTATGCAATGTGATGCAATATTACATTATTCAAGGCTTATTTGGGATGTTGTTGATGTCTTACTGGATAAATTTACACGGTAAAACGTCAAAAATGAACTACATGCAATATCTTCAAAACGAGAGCCAATAAAAATTTTTTAATGTTATATTCGTGTTCAGCTCACCAAGATACTACAGATTAGGGCCTTTTAAAGTCATTAACGATTTCAATGTTGACCAGTGTTTTTAAAGAGCACATGTGTGCGTGCTTTCACTTTGAAACTTCCCGTGGCTACAAAATTCCCCCCCCCTAACCCCCTACCGATATTGGCACCTGCTTTCTAGCGCAGGTGCAAGTGTACTGTTGTCTAATCCTACCCAAAACACATCCACAGAAAGGCCTTCCATAAATATATTGTAGGATATGCATTGTAGGAAACCTCGCATCTCCTGAGCCATGTGGAGAACAGGCAGCTTTCAATAAGGCAATTTAGAGGGGTGTGCAGCAGTCATTTGAAATAATATAAGAAATGTTAGTGAAATATCCTATGTTGCTTTATGTTTTCTAAATGGAATAACTGAAACGCCGCGAACTTGAGGGGTGTTCACTGTGTGTTAACTATCTGACTATCTTGAATGCTTTTCAAAATAAATGTCTTTAAGCCTCTACGGAATTCTTTTAAACCTCCTACCCTCCTTAAATCCACATTCTACAGCAAAGGCGCCTGCACTGAGAAAGCCCTAGATCGGTGCCCATTCCTCTTTGCATGTCTAACACTGGGCGTCCCAAACGTTGATACATTATCATTTGCTAACAGTCATTAATGTGTGTTGATGGCAGGTCTGGGACCTATATCCTAATAACACACTAACTGCATTAGCACATACTAGTGCGGTAGTGCATTATAGGCAATCTGGGCCTCGGTGTGCACTATTCGTACCACTATTTAAGAATAGTGCATGCTAATAACAAAGAGCACTTTTATAATGGAACGTCCCAGTGCAATCTGGGACATCAAAGCCAGAATGTCTGGAAAAAAAAAGCAGGCACATGCAAGTTCAGGTACAGTTTTGGAAATGTGGACGGGCTCAATATGCACATTTTATTCATTTAACAGGGTTTTTATACTGCTTTATTTATTTATTTTATTTATTTACATTTCTTATATACCGCGCTATTAAAATCAGTGTGGTTCACAATGAACAGAACAATGCAACAATGCGTCGAATAGCACAATGCGCTTACAAAGAACAGGGAAGTAGCTTGAGGAGAACCGGGGAAAACTATTTACACAACATTCTTACAGGGTAATAACTATTTACAGGAAGTTAAGCAGTTTATCATTTTTAGTCAAAGCTGTTTACATTGTAACTTAAACATGTACATTAAACAGGGACATTGATAACTTGGATTCTTCTGAGGCAATTGAGGGTTAAGGGACTTGTCCAAGGGCCACAAGTACTAGTGGGAATTGAACCCTGGTCTCTGGGTTCTCAAGCTCTAACTATTAGGCTACTCCTCCACTCCAATGTACATGTATCAGACATCTATTTAAACATTGCATACTAGTTAGAGTTGTGGCTTAAGAGCAGGGTGGTCTGGGTTCAAATTCCAGTGTGGGCCTTTATGATCTAAGGCTAGTCACCATCTTTTCTACACTCTCTGGATGTTTAAAGGTGAAAACAAACAGCTATGAACATGGACATGCCTGCAGACCTCTCGGAGATTGAACAGGGATGTGTAAGTATATTCCCTCTGCCACACTCCTGCTTGGATGTCCCTGCACCAGAGACGTCTGTCAACGTCATTTGTGGAATAGCTAAGGAGACGTGTCTATGGTGTTGACGTTCATGTCTTCAGACATCAAAATCACAACTAAACCTTTTAAAATGACCCTCAAAGGGAATGTCCAAAATGAAACACTTCTTAAATGAAAAAAAAAAGAAATGAAACATTTCCTTTGCACATCCATTGAAAAAGAGCCAACTTCTAATTACACAGGTACACTAAAAAAAATTTTTTTTAAACTGCCTCTAATGTTTCGATTGATTTTTATGTTTTTTGGTGCGCTGAATCCAAATCTGGTAACCAATTTGCTCCATCACGTACAGATTTTTTGCTACATTGGGTTAGCAGTTTGAGGTGAACGTTTCAGATTGAGTGCGATCGAGATAAAAGTTTCTTGGATGAATTCTTTATACTAATTGTTTAGTAGTTATTCAAATAAGAATAAAGAAAATTGTAACAAGGCAGCACATAAGAATAGAGTAATGTCAACAAAACACACTGTGATGGTAGCAAAATTGTCTGCACTTAAAACAGCCACATACATGTGCACAAACATTGAGCATATAAGAGCGAGGTTAGACACAAAGCAAAGCAAAGAAATGTGCAAAAAATGTTGTACAGGTATGTATGTAAGAATAGAAAACGCAAACCGCACCATTGCAATACATGAAGACAAACACCCGATGGTGTGAAAATAAAATTCTAATAAATGAGATCCGACACTGTGGTAATAACTAGCAAATTTTTATTTCAAAGTTTAGTAAAAACACGATATTTGTCAACACAGTTTAGATTTTAAAGTCATTCTTGGGTCAATCAATCTCCTGGTGGGCCCGTTTCTTCTTCCCCCGAATGCTTCTCTTGGTGCGCTGCTTGGCGTATTTTTCATCTGGGGTTTCCTGCAGCAGCAACCAGCAGAAATCAGCCATCATAGTGGTGTTCCATCTTCCTTGGTACCTTCTCTCTGCGTCCTTGATGTCCTGGTGAAACCTTTCACCTTGTTCTTCACTGTACGCCCCCATGTTTTCGGGAAAGTAGTTCACATGGGAGTGCAAGAAATGGACTTTCAGGCTCATGTTACAGCCTTGTTCTTTGAAGGCATTGAGCATCCTGGCAACAATATCCTTATAGTTCTCATCCCGCCTGTTCCCCAAGAATTTGAGAACAACATCCTTGAAGGAATCCCAGGCTTCTTTTTCCTTCTCAGACATCGTTTCAGCGAATGCTCCATCTGAAATGAGTTTCCTTATATCAGGGCCAACAAACACTCCTTCCTTTAGCTTTGCTTCAGAAAGTCGGGGCAACTTTGAGCAAAGGTACCGAAAGCACTCACCATCTTTTGGAAGGGACTTGATGAATTGCTTAATGAGACCTAACTTAATGTGGAGAGGTGGTAAAAGAATTTTATCACGAGGTACCAAGCTCTCATGAAGAACATTTTTCTCACCAGGTCTCAAATACTCCCGAATTGGCCAGTCTTTTTTCCCCCAGTGTAGGTCGCGGGTCCGGCTATCCCACAAGCAAAGGAAGCAGGGATATTTGGTGAAACCGGATTGCTGCCCTAATAGCATGGATAGAATTTTAAAGTCTCCACAAATCATCCACTTATGCTCATCATAACGAATCTTCTGAAGAATCAGGGCCAAATTCTCGTATTTTTCTTGGAGAATAACAGAGTGAGCAATAGGAACTGAAGCGAATGTGTTGCCATTATGAAGAAGAACACCTTTTATGCTGTCTTTTGACGAATCAATGAACAGCCGCCATTCAGCAGGATCATACTTGAGTTTAAACTTTTCCATCACTCCGTATATATCGTTGCAAAATACCAAATCTTCCTCTTTGCTGAAATACTTCAAAAATTGTGTCTCACGGTTGCGGTACCAATAAAAAGTTGTTCCTGGTGACAATAGATTTTTCTGTTTAAGCCGAGAACCTAGCAGTTGGGCAGCATCTTTTGGGAGTCCTAAATCCCGGACTAAATCATTCAATTCAGCTTGAGAGAAAAGTTCAGGTTTCGGATCTGGTTCAGTTTCAAACTCGGAAGTACTGGACTCATCGGGAAAAGTCATCTGATGAGTCTCATCATGATCAGAACCGTCCACACAAATATGATCCAAAGATTTTGGTGGTTCAGGCACAGGTACTTCGTTGCTATGAGGCATAGGCCTAATTGCTGAGGGAAGGTTGGGGTAACTTATTACGTTCTTATTTTTAAGTTGTATCCCTTCACAATGCAAGAGCAAAAATAGCAGTCACTGCTGTGGTCTCTTTGTTCACGCCACATCATAGGTATTCCGAAACGAAATGCTTGTTTTTTACCTTTCATCCATAAGCGTAGATCTTCCTCACATGTCTTGCACACTTTGTGAGGAGCCCACGGTTTGTCTTGATCGCCTAACTTCAAACCGAAATAGGTGAAATATACTTTTTTAATAAATGCAGAAATGTTCCTCTGCCGCTTTTTCACGGTATATTCCCCACAAATAAAACAAAAACTGTCCGGAGAGTTGACGCAACCTCTGGCTCTGTGAGCCATCACAAATACACAGCACTGCAAACTACAACTGTAGTGAACCACTTTGGAATAAAGCTGGATTACGACTGAGCAAACAAAAGGTAATAATGAACTTGCAAGAAACTGAAATTTGACAGGAACGTTCATGTCGCAACCACCGTGTTTGAGCGAGCGAACAGGAAAGAACATGCGCCAGCGCGAGTACTGGATTTAGCCCCCCGCCTCCCAATTGTCCTGTTAATGTATAAAATGAATACAAAACACTCTAAAATATCATGAGGGAGTGTTTCTAGTTAGTTAACCATTACAACCTATATTTTGGGCCAAGAAAATAAACTGCAGTCGGCTAAAAAGAAATTATGTGAACATTCCTTATATGGGTAAGAAATCTAATTTTGCAAGAAAACGTGATGTGATGGAACATTTTGGCTATTTTTCCTGGATTCAGCACCCCAAAATCTATAGGAATCAGTTGCAAAACTGGAGGCAGTTTTTTGGTAGTGTACCTGTGTTATTTATTGAAAAGCATGGTGTATTTTATTGATTCTAGTGATTGCACTCTCTAGAAAGTGGGAATATGTTGCTCCAAAGTTACATGCCTAGTACACACGGAAATAACATTCCGTAAGCAAGGGATTGTCAGTGAGCCAGTGGAGTGTTAATGGACTTGCACATTGCATTAAAACTTTGTTATCTATTGCTGTGCCATTGTTTCAGTTCTGAAGAATATCATTACTGATCAATAACTAAGAGAATGAGAATCTGCGCTTAACTATAAACTTATATAGATTCTAATCTGGAAGTTATATGCAAAGTGGTACTTAGCAGAATCTTTTGGAGGACAAGGAACATCATCAGCCCTGCTACCTCTCTGTGGAGACAGACTTAATATGCAAACACCTGCTTCCCCAATGACTCTGCACAAACCAAAACTAATCTGAAAAATCTTACAGGAACACACAAACTAGGATACAGGCCCTTGATCATCTCTAAGCATTAAACAAGCAGTTATTAATTTTCTAGGGAAGGCAGAATTACAAGAGATCTTCAATGCTTTATGTTATAACAGAAAATTAGGCAGCTGCATAAAGGCATTATATAGGTATAAATCAGACAAAGGGTGGGATAGAAGACCTAAAATCACCTTCTCTGTCTCTTTCTCGCTCTACAAATCATCTCATGACAAGGCATGATGCCTCATCTAAAACTTTAAATACATCACATTTATTAGCAGTGTGTAATGAAAAAGAAAATCTACAAGCTGGCACAATGATAAATGGGTAGCGTTGGTGCTATGGATGATTGAACTATTGTTTTTCTTCTTAACAATAATATATTCCAATTTCCCCTATTTTCTAAATGTGTAACTTATAAGCCAGGTTTACCATATGTCTACTCATCTATTTAAATCTACTAAAGAAATTTGGATACCAAGAATAGGACATAAGATAAGGAGTGAATGATCCCACCAGTCCCTTCATTCTCCTTCATTTTGCCGTACCATAGATGCTGCTTCATCTGAGACTCTATCTCCCTTTCAGTCAACGATCCTGGTTTCCATAGGCTTTATGAAATCCTGTCTGTTTTCTGCCTCCAACAGCAATATTTGAAGGCCGCTCTGTCCATCCTCCTCCTTTTCTGTAAAGACATCTGGGACTTGAAGCCCTACAATTCTCAGGCAAATAGGGGGAGTGGAGGAGAGGCCTAGTGGTTGGGGCAAGGTACTTCGGGCCGGAAGGTCGGGGGTTCAAATCCCACTAGAGGACAGCAACCTTGGGCCAGAAGGACTGGGGTTTCTAGTCCCACAGGTGCTCCTTGTGGTCTTGGGCAAGCCACTTAACCCTCCATAGCCCATGTTCCCTGTAAAATAGTTATCTCCAAGTTATAATGCCGTTCAATGTAATTTCAGTTCGTTCAATGTAAACCGCACTGATGCAGAATAGTGTGGTATATAAGAGAATGTAAAATAAATAAATAAATAAAATAAATCCCACCCCTAGAGCCCTCCCACTAGGAAGCGGGATACTGGACAGAGGCCGAAACCTTTTCCAGGGGAGGAGGGCGGGTATGTGTGGCTGACTTATCCTGCTGTCCTCGGAGAACTCCTGTTACAGGTAAGTAACTCCGTTTTCTCCAAGGACAAGCAGGATGAGTCAGCCACACCTGGTGCCTCCCAAGCTGTAAAGCGATGCGGTGAAAAGGGGGAGGCCGAGATCAGGTTCTGAGACACGATATCAGGGCTGGATTTTGAAGATGTGCCCTGAATCCCACCCCTAGAGCCCTCCCACTCCCCACCAGAAAACATAACATATCTGTATGCAGATGATATTATGATGTACATCCCTTTCACAATTCCTAACATACCGTTGCAGCTACTATCAGATTGTTTTAATGAAATAACTTTATGGCTAAATGCCCACAATCTTCAAATAAAACATTCAAAAACCGAAGTGCTAATTGTCACTAAAAATCAAGACTACACCCCACCTACACATATAACACTTCAAAACCAAGAAATTAAAATAAAAAATGAAGTGAGATACTTAGGGGTCATTATAGACAAACACCTCACATTAGATACCCATATCAGGAACACCACAAAGAAAATCTATTTCAAACTCAAAACACTGAAACAACTTAGACCGCTTGTATACATACATGATTTCATCAGTATAATCCAAGCCACCATAACCCCCCACTTTGACTTTGCTAATCTTATATTATTAGGTACATCAAAACATAACATTAAAAGACTGCAAATTGCACAAAACTCAGCAGCGAGGATTATAACAAAAACACACTCTCATCAACATATAACACCAATACTAGCTTCACTTCACTGGCTACCAATTCAAAGCCGAATAACATACAAAACACTAATAACTGCATTTAAAACACTATTTGACATGGCACCAAGAACATTAAGTAACTTAATTACCAAAGAAAATCCAAAACCTACTCAAAGAAAAGGTCATCTGAATAAACTCAAAACCCCCAATGACTTCATAAAACAAAAAAATCAACAAACAACAGAGCGTTCTCTCATGCAGCCCCAATAGCCTGGAATGCCCTCCCTGTTGAACTAAGAATGTCAACAGAGATTAATGATTTCCGTAAAAAACTGAAAACACACCTTTTCACAATTCACTACAATAGCATAGACCAACCCTTAAAAGAACTAGATAATGGATAATCACTAACTCTATGCTCAACATCCCACTATATCAGAAAAGATAATCCCCCCCAATTGAATCAGAACTCAATACGGTTATACCTCACATAAAATATATATGTATATATAATGTATAAAGTGTTGCACCGTTATGTGCCAATTTGTTCAACATTTTCTGTTAAATTTACATTGTATATAGTTATATGACGTTACATGTAAAACAAACTATGCTTTTGTTGACTGTTGTTAATTGTGAACCGCAGCTGATCTCTGGAAGCTGCGGTATATAAGCGCTTGTTAAATAAATAAATAAATAAAGGCACCCTTCTCCCTGATAGATATCTGGCAGTTCTCTCTATACATCATTAATCTAGAACATGCATTCCAAACAACTGCAGAATAGAGTTGTTTTTCGGTCATCCAGTGTTCATTTATTTCAAATTTCCTATATTTTTCCAATACGATCTGTACCCTTTGTCGCCTTCCACTCAACCAATTTCTAACCCAGTCAGTCACTTTAGGGGCATTCAATTTATTTAGATAGTAAGTCTCTTCTGGAACAGTGTCAAAGGCTTTACTGAAATCTAGATGTGGTATACTTACATTTCAGTAAAACCTTTGACACTGTTCTGCAGTGGAGACTTACAAATAAATTGAATTGCTTCAATGGGAGGAGACAAAGGAAACAGGTAAACTGTGCTTACTTTGAGTGGTGTGTCACAGGGATCCCTCCTTTGTCTGATTCTGGAGACCACATCTTCAAAAGTATATAAACAGAATGGGGTCAGTGCAGAAGGCGGCTACCAAAATGGTCATTGAGCTTTGTCATAAGGCATATGGGGAAAGACTTAAAGATCTAAATATAGTAAAACATTTCCACTTGAAGGCATAAGATCTTCTTGTGGAAAGTTTCCTAGAAGCCTGAAGGATATCTTTTACCTGTTTGGACAGGTTAAAATCTTGGAGGTCTAAGCCTTCAGCAACCAGGCCGTGAGGTGCAGGGACTGGGGATTCGGGTGCCATAGGTGTCTCCTGGGAAAGGAGATCTGGATCATGCCCTAACTCCAGAGGTGCCGCTTGAGAGAGATGCAGAAGCAGGGGATACCACGTTTGGCGTGGCCATCGTGGTGCTATGAGAATCATGCGACCCCTGTCTCTCTGAAGCTTGAAGAGTGTTTGGGGGATGAGGGGAATGGGTGGGAAGGCATAAAGGAAGTCCTGCCCCCAGTGAAGGAGGAAGGCATCCCTTGCCTGACAGTTGTGAGCCGGAATCCTGGAACAGAACCAGGGAAGTTTGGCATTCAGTGGACTTGCAAAGAGCTCTATGTCTGGAGTACCACAGAGATGAAATATCTTTGCCACCTGGTCTAGGTGGAAGGACCACTCGTGAGGCAGCAGTACTCGACTGAGTTTGTCTGCCCAAAGGTTTTGAATGCCTAGAAGATATACCACTAGAAGGTGAATTTGATGCTCTCTGGCGAGGGCCCACAGTTGTAAAGCTTCATTGCATAACGACAGAGAGCCTGTCCTGCCCTGCTTGTTCACATAGAACATGGCTACTTGATTGTCCGTCTGGACTAGGACTGCCTTGTAGCTGAGCTGGGCATGGAATACTCGAAGAGCTAAATAGATTGCTCTTAATTCCAGGAGGTTTATGTGTAAACGAACCTCCTGTGGCGTCCAGGTGCCCTGGGGGTAGAGAGTTGATTCAGGTGTGCTCCCCAACCCACCTGTGATGCATCTGTTGTTAGGGTGGCCTGAAAGAGGGGTTGATGGAAAGGAGGCCCCACTGTCAGATTTTCTAGTGATTGCCACCATTGGAGGGACAAAATTGCTCAGTGAGAGATTATTATTTTGTCCGACAAATGACCCGTGGCCTGTGTCCACTGTGTGGAGAGGATCCACTGAGCTGCTTGCATGTGGAGGCAAGCATATGGGACTACATGAACTGTGGATGCCATATGTCCCATTAACTGCAGTAGCTCTCGAGCAGTGAGGGAGGATTTGCCTGCTGCTTGCGAAGCTAGTTGCATTATGCGAAGACACCGGGCTTGTGGAAGGAAAGCCCTTGCCTGTCTGGTATCTAGACAGGCTCTTATGAATTCTAGGCATTGGGAAAGAACTAGTTGAGAGGTTTATTACCAATCCCAAGTATTGGAGGATTCGTATTGTACGGGACAGTGCAGTGCTGGCCTCTGCAACTGTAGGTGCTCGAATGAGCCAGTCATCTAAGTAAAGGAAGACGAAAATCCCCAGAGTTCGTAGAAATGCAGCTACTACTGCCATACATTTTGTGAATACCCTTGGTGCTGAAGCCAGACAAAAGGGAAGAACCCTGTACTGGAAGTGTTTTCTCCTGAAAAGGAAACGTAAGACTTTCCTGTGATCTGGATGGATGAGAATGTGAGTGTATGCATCCTTTAAGTCTAGAGAGCAAAGCCAATCCTGGCTTTGAAGGTATGGCAGAAACGTTCCTAGAGAAATCATTTTTAATTTCTCTTGAAACAGATATTTGTTCAATTCTCTGAGGTCTAGAATGGGTCTGTGTCCTCCTGTTTTCTTTGGAATAAGAAAATAGGGGGAGTAGAACCCTGCACCCCATTGAAGAATGGGTACTTCTTCTATTGCCCCTTGGGCAAGAAGTGTGGAGACCTCATGATCTAGCAGATTGTCTGCAGAGGTTTGTGAATTGAATTGCTTTAGAATTGTAGGAGGGGGCATGCTGTGAAAATGAGGCTTGTACCCCTCTCCTACAATGGACAAAGTCCAATCTTCTGCTGTAATCTGATGCCATCAGTTGAAAAAGTGGCATAACCTGCCCGGAATATTGGGGGGTTGGGGACCCCTCAGAGGCAGGGAGGCAAAGCTCTCTAGGAAGGAGTCAAAGCCCTTGAGGGGGCTGAACCTGGAGAGCTGGTTGGGCTCTCAGGCCTTTTGGCTTCTTTTGCTGTCTAGTTTGTCCCTTTTGGGCAACTGGACATGGAGTTTGACTCTGCTGGGTATAGGAAGGATAAAACTTCCTCTTTTTGCTAAAGAGGGGTTTTTTAAGGCTTCCTTTTGGCTGGAGTGGCTGTAGACTTTGACAATCTAAGGTAGAATCTACTCGTTAGCCTTTTCCTGCCAGTCCTTGCCGAAGAGATTCTCTCCCATGCAAGGAATGTTGCCTAACTTGTCCTGTACCCAAGTCTCCAAGTCTGATGCCTGTAGCCAGGCAATCCATCGTGCGCCAATGGCAATAGCAGAGGTTCTACTGAAACATTCGAAGCAGTCAAAGGCTGCACGATTAACAAACTTGAAGACATCTTGAGCATGCTGAACTAGAGCAAGAACATCTTGTCTCTTGTCATCTGGGAGAAATGGGCTCATAAGTTCCAAGTCTCCTGTGACTTCCTTGAGGAACATTCCCATATATAGGATATATGAACTGATCCTAGCTGAAAGCATGGAAGCTTGAAAAGTTCTGTGCCCAAAAGCATCCAGAGTCCTGCATTCACGACCTGGAGGATTGGATGCATGCCTCTTTGCACTTTTCATTCTATGCATGGCTGATTCCACTACCATTGAATGGTGTGGCAGCTGAGTTTTCTGAAATCCAGGACATGGCGGAACTTGATACATAGTATCAAGTTTCCTAGAGTGAGGAGAAGTAGTCAGAGGTGTCTCCCACATTCTGAGCATCAAACTATGCAGAATTTCATGGATAGGCAGAGTGGCAGCCTCCTTAGGAGCTTTAGGATATTGGAGAAGTTCCAATTCCTTTGCTCTGGGTTCCTCCTCAGGAGCTACTGTGATTAAAAGACCTTTGGCAATATCACGGATGAAATCCTGAAATGACATGTCCTCTTGAGGTGACATTCTGCGTTGGGGAGAAGAGGGATCTTCTAGGAGAAACCCTCTAGTGCCAGCAGAATTGTCAGAGTCTTCGGAATCGGAGGAATCGAAGTACTCCTGACCCCGATGCTCCTGCAAAGCACGATCCCAGTACCGATCGAAGTCGGTACCGAGTTGACCCGGTACTGCTTTGTCAATTCCAGCCATCGGTACCGGTATCGTTGGTGTCAGTACTGGTGTCTGTACCGGTGTCGGTACCGGCATCGGTGTCGATGTCAGTACCGGTGCCCGTGGGACCACTGGTACCGCAGCTGAAAGAAGAGCTGCGATGCTGCGCTCGATAGCGAGGAAACTCTGGTCTATCGACGCTGCCGATGCTTGGGTGTCGGTACCGGTAAGGACGGCCAGAACCCCTGAGCATGGCACAGGTAATTCTTGCGAGGTTGAGGCCTCGAGAACATCCTGAAGCCCCATCGATGCTTTGGAAGACGAAGCCTCCCGCCGGGGCTGTTTTGCCAGTATGGTTCCCTCAAGGGCAACGCCAATGGCCTCTCGATACTTAGCAGGAGAGCTACCCTTTGAGGACCGGCTTTTATGTTTAGTTACCTGAGATCCATGGGAGGAAGAAGAGGCCCTTGATGATGTCGATGCAATGGATCTGGTATCTGAAGAAAAGAGGGTACTGAGCTTTGCAGCCCGGTTCTGTCTTCCTCTATTAGTCATCCCCATACAGGAGAGACATTCAGTTGGAGAATGTTCAGGTCCTAAACATTTCAGACACCAATCATGGATGTCAGTGACGGAAATGGTACTGCCACACTTAGTACATTTTTTAAAACCACTAGTTGGCTTTTCCATGTTTTAGGAATATGGGGCCTAGTGCCGAAAATGGCGCCTAGCACCAAAGAGAAAAGTTTCTGCCTAAGTTGTTTTTTTTAATGAAAAGAAAAGAGCTGGCGGTACCGGTAGGTGTTGTGCGGTAGGCAAATGCGACCACAAGAAAAGAAATTTAAAGACGGAATTTTCTGCGGTGACAGGGACTTGATCCTGTCGGCTCCGTGGAAAACGAAGAACTGAAGAGGGACAGTTGGAAAAGCGGGAAGGCAGCGCGCATGTGCTGAGGGATGCTCCCAAAAGCGTTCCTATTGGACACTGGGGAGCGTTGCCGCACAGGCTCCGTCAGTACCGACGATACCCATATGTGAAGACTACATTCCTGCTTGTTCCTGGAGATTATCTGGTTCAGCTGCAGAAGGCAGAAGCTAACCGGACAGCAGTGATATTTAGCTGAGGGATAACTGGACAGCAGCTGAATATTGCCACTGACTGGGAACCCGAGGATAACCGTTTTAGTACTGCAGCTGA
This sequence comes from Ichthyophis bannanicus, assembly GCA_033557465.1. Taxonomy (NCBI): domain Eukaryota; kingdom Metazoa; phylum Chordata; class Amphibia; order Gymnophiona; family Ichthyophiidae; genus Ichthyophis; species Ichthyophis bannanicus. The sequence goes on along the minus strand of CM066049.1, from coordinate 77,202,270 downwards.
ATTTCCCACTTAGGGGCATTGATACGGTTACAGGTCTGTAAACCATGAAAATGCCTTTGAATATTGGGCCCTATATGTTTAGCAGCTACAAATAAATGTATGTCCCCTTGTCTTGGATTTTCAGCAGCACTATCTGAACTATCTGGCGAAAATCCCTCTAACTGCCATGACATTGCCAGGATAGTCCCAGGGCAGACTTAAGGCAGAGCGAAGATGGAACCATCAAATATATAAAGAGATTCTATATTCAACCACTGTCCATCTTAGCTAAGCAGTTTAATTTAGATCTGTGAAAAAGTGAACCTAAATTAAATTGCCTAGTTATACGTATGGTGACTGAATATTGCCTTTTTAAGTACACCTACCAGCTGTCAGCGGTGAACGTATATATTCAACTGAATATGTCCCTACAAGACTCACAATTGAAGCTGACCCTACAAGACTCCCATGACTTCGACTTCCCATGATGCCTAGATGTAAATAGTTACCCCAAGTTATCCAAGTTTTAATACCTGTTACTTGTAAACACAGTGCAGCCAATGCAGTGTGTAAGTTTTATGTTTTATGTAAACCGCACTGATGTTGAATAGCGCAGTATAAAAGAAAATGCAAATAAATAAATAAATATAAATAAAGTGCATACTTTGCTGAAGGGTGTACACATAGGTAGAGTTTGGGAGGAGAAAGGATGGAGTGTGCAAGTACACGTATAGATTAGAAATTACTTTAATTTATGTGCATATATGAAAAATGTAGGTGCAGGCATATACAGCAGTTCTAGGCTAGTGTAAATGTCCACATCTGCTATGTAGACATGTGTTTGGCCATTTATGCTAGTCAACCGCCCTCTTACTTATCTATATATACTGCTTAACAGACCAGGGCACTGGCAACAACTTGGCCAAGGCTTTAACAACTCCTTACAATGTTACAACTTCCAAAAACAACAGTAACAAAACATTGACCACCAACAAGACTTCCACAAGAATAGACAATAACGTACTAGTCTCTTTGCCCAAGTTCACATTTCTCTTTATATCACCCCAGTCTGTAGTGATTGACCATTGAGTCTAACTTCAAGCACTGAGGGAGCCTTTTGTAACCTACTCCCTGCATGGCTTTAATACCCATGTCACTGGAAGGATCTCTGCTCCTATTCTACCCCCTTAAGCTGCCATGCGCTAACCAGCAGTGAGGCCTGTTCCCCTCTAGATACTGCCACTGGCAGAAGGATATATCCCAGCAGCCTGCGACTGAGACATGCACATTATGGGATATCACTCTTTATCCTCAGTTTTGTTCCGTTTTCTTCTCCTGCTACCCTGAGAACATGAGCATACAAGATACTGTACTTAACCCAACATCCTCTTTATGTCTTATCACTCATTCTTGCAACAATTCAGCCACAGACCTATTGAGATTTGTGCTTGAACATCTTGGCCTTGTGTTTAACCCCTTGAGCTCATCTGACTGTATCAACTTGCCAGAACCAATTCAGTCAGTTTCTACAGATTTTCAACTTAGCAACTCATGGCTTGGAGTATTCCCATGGCTAGCAGGCGCTGATTCCTTTAGTTTTGCCCTCTCCTTGCTTCTATTCTACAGGGAGTGTAAAGATAGCTGTTTGTAATCCTATAACCTTCCAAATCTATTCCTATCATTGTCACAAATTGTGACAGCAGATAATGGCCAATAGGGATATGCATGGCCAAAAAGGTTTGGTTAGTTTTCATTTCTAACCGTTTTTATGATTTTCTTGTGGGGTTTATTCATGTTATTCATACATTTATGGTTTTGCACACAATTTATTTTTTCACAAGCAAATTGATTGCACCCATGATCATTCTTAGGTATATGTGCAGGCAAGCAATTTGCATACATTTTAAAACTTTAGGCATTCAAAAAACTGAATGCATGTTCACATATGCACATCCTTAATGGCCCATCATTCCTACTACTATTACTGACCATTCCTGTAGCACTACAAGGCTTACACAGCACTCTACAGACACATGTAAAAGATGGTCCCTGCTCATCAGAGCTTACAATCTAGTCAAGAAAGACAACACAACAGCTAACGACAAGGATACATCTAGGGGAATGTTAAGGAAACCCATAGGAGACTAAGTGGGTCAGGATCCAAAAGTGTCCTCGAAGAAATGAATTTTCAGCCTGGATTTGAAAAGGGCTAGAGATGAAGCTTGATGCACAGACTCAGGTAATTTGTTCCAGGTATAAGGAGCAGCAAGGTGAAGGGATCAATGTCTGGAGTTGGCAGTAGAAGAGAAGGGCAAAGATAGAAGTGATCTGCCAGAAGAACGGAGTTCCCAAGGAGGAGTGCAGGGAGACACAAGAGAGGAAAGTAGTGAGGAGCAGCAGAATGAGCAGACTTATAGGTCAGCAGGAGAAATTTGAACTTGATACGGAAACAGATAGGGAGCCAATGACAGATTCCTCTTGATCTCTGGGTTTCTAGGTATATTAAAGATATGCAAGGTCCCACGGATATCCTTATCAATGGAATATGTCCCTCGAGAGAGTAGGTAATGGACTGCATCACATCCCAAAGTACCATCTGAGTGAAATTGCTAGAATGGTTCACTCCAGCACTATAATATAGTGACCCTTAGAGCTTTCCAGAGCATCATCTAAAGAAAGAGAGAGGGAGAAAATAAAAGTGGAAGAGAAGGAAACAGTCTTTTCCTTTCCCTCATAAGTGGCTTATAGAAGAGGTTTCCTCAGGGTTGAATCTGTGGCTCCGGGAATCTGTGGCTCCAGGAATTCATTTTTCTGTTTTTCGTTTTATAACCACAAGTCTAAATAAGAAGTGCTACACCATTCGACCCTATGAAATGGAAGTTAATGGCTCTAAGACCTGGGACTTATTTAAGGAGTTAACATTTCCCTAATCTTCGGACTTCTTGTCCTTTGTGGGAAAGAGTCCTGTCTGGAGTTTGGAGATTTTCATGCTTTTGGAAGCTTGCTTGCTGCTATATTCTGTGGTTGATTCATCCAGCAATTCTCCTGCCACTCATGCAAACCTTTGTGAGTAGGAAAGTGCCCACTGGGTACAACATAAGATAAGCAGCTCAAGAAAATTGCCCATCCAATATTGCATGGAGGAAAACGGAGATTATAAAGTCCACCAGCATTGGTAGGGTACCCACGCAGCCATCTTCTGGCAGAACAGAAAGAAAATACTAGACGTTTCTGCCTGTGATAGCAACCACTTGTTATCACAGATTCGCTACCATGAAAATGTATAACGTGTCAGATCTTTGCTATTGAAAGTAGTGATTTAAGTAAAAATATATTTGTTGCAAAACCATCCCAAGTGTGAAGAATACGTAACTGAGGAAAGTGACAGCACTACGTTAAGGGCTCCACAGTTTATTCTGCCTCCTCCATACCCCGTTTAGAAAGATGTCAGCATGAATGGCTGTGAGTGCTATGATTGTGCCAGACCTCTGCTGGTCGCTCAGCATACGCACCCTATTCACCGAGTGCATGGGAGAGGGATTACAGGTCATCAACTCAAGGAAATCTTAAGGAACATAAGAACTACCTTACTAGGTCAAACCAAAGGTCCATCGAGCCCAGCATCTTCTCTCTGACAGTGGCCAGTCAAGGTCATAAGTAGGATCCAGATTTCAGTGACTTGCTCAAGTCTATATGATTAAATATGGTTTATGAACATTTCCTCTAGGAATCTGTCATAATCTTTTTTTAAACCCAGTTATCTTAACTGCTTTCATTGCATCCTCTAGCAACAAATTCCAGAGTTTAACTGTTTGCAGATCTATTTTATTTATTAGTATTTAGCCAACACTGTTCCAGTAGTAGCTCAAGCAAGCAGTTCAAGTGCAGTAGTTAATTCTCTGTCCCTGGAGGGCTTACAATCTGTTTGTACTTCAGGCAAGTGTTGCCCAAAGCCACAAGGAGGGCTTGATGGGATTTGAACACGGATCTTTCTACTATTACTACTACTTATCATTTGTATAGAGGTACAAGGCACACACAGCACTGTACAGAGACATGTACAAAACAATCCCTGCTCTTAAGAGCTTGGGGCCCGATATTTAGTTGGTCAGACTATGCACCACTTTGGCGCATAGTCCGACCAGCTGATCTCTAAACCCGGATATTCAATGCTGTGGTGATGGCACTGAATAGCCAAGATTTGGCACAGAGGGAATGCAGCCGCGGTCCAATATTGCTGCTACCCAGTTACCGGTACGATAGGGACATAGCCAGGGATATTGAATGGCACTAACCATGTGGATGCAGTTGAATATTCCTCTCTAAGGCATTTACACGGTTTTCTTGGATGTAAACCATGTAAATGCCTTTCGAATATTGGCCCTTACAGTCTAGTCAAGACAGACAACAAGTAGGGACTAGGATATATCTAGGGAATGGTAAGGAAACACACAGAGGTGGTGAACAGGAGACTAGGGGATCAGGATCAAAAAGAAGTCTCAAAGAAGTGAGTTTTTAGCTGGATTTGAACAGAGCCACAGATGGAGCCTGGTGTACTGACTCCAGTAGTTTGTTCCAGGTATAAGGAGCAGCAAAGTAGAAAGATTGAAGTCAGGAGTTGGCAGTGGAAAAGGAGGGCACAGAAAGAAGGGATCTGCCAGAAGAGTACGGTTCCTGAGGAGGGTGTAATGAGAGATCAGTTAGGAAAGGTAGTGAAGAGCAGCCAAATAAAGGCACTTATAGTTCAGTAGTAGAAGTTTGAACTGGGTGCGGAAACAGATAAGGCGTCAATGAAGTAACTTGGGAAGAGGGATGACCTGAGCATAGTGACAGTAGCAGAATTAGCCGTGCAGCTGAGTTTTGAACAGATTGAAGTGGGGAGTGATGATTCAGAGGAAGATCAGCGAAGAGGAGGTTGCAATAGTCTAGATGGGAGGTAATGAGAGAATGGATAAGGGTCTTAGTAGTGTGTTCAGAAAGGACGGGACAACTTTTACCAATGTTATAGAAAAAGAAGCGACAGGTTTTAGCTGTCTGTTGGAAGTGTGTGTAGAAGGAGGGGGAGTCAGCACTGGCTCAAAGGCACACAATGAATTCAAGAATTTGGCAGCTGAGATTTAATATTAAAAAATGCAGGGTCATGCATTTGGATTGTAAAAATCCAAAGGAGCGGTACATTGTAGGGGGCAAAGTACTTCTGTCCACAAAAGAAGAGCGGTACCTGATTATTTATAATGATCTTAAAGTGGCTAAACAGGTAGAAAAGGTGACAGGGAATGCCAGAAGGATGCTTGGATGGATAGGGAGAGGAACAGCCAACAGAAAAGAGGAGCTGATAGTGCCTCTGTATAAGTCTTTGGCGCGACTTCATTTGGAGTATAGTGTGCAATTCTGGAGACCGCACCTTCAAAAGGATATAAACAGGTTGGAGTCAGTACAGAGGGTGGCTACTAAAATGGTTAGTAGTCTTCATTATAAAGCATATGAGGACAGACTTAAGGATCTTAATATGTACACCTTAGAGGAAAGACGGGATAGAGGTGATATGATTGAGATGTTTAAATACCTCCATGGCATAAATGCACAAGGGAAGAACCTCTTTTGATTGAAAATGAGCTCTGCTATGAGGAGACACAGGAAGAGGGTGAAAGAGGATAAATTCAGGAGTAATATGCAGAAATATTTCTTTACAAAAAGAGTGGTAGATGTGTAGAATAGTCTCCCAGTGGAGGAAGTAGAGACAAGGACAGTATCTGAATTCAAGAAAGCATGGGTCAAACACACAAGATCTCTAAAGGAAAAAATGGGGACTATTGTAGTTGATATGGAAGGGCAGACTAGATAGCCTTTGTTTCTATTGTAGATGTTTATGTTTATTTAGTCTTGATAGACCGCCCTTTACTTAATTTGCAGCAGGGCGGTGTACAAAGTAAAAACAAGCTTAAAACCAAAAGGTAGAAAGGAGCACCAATTGAGACAGGAAAGGGCAGGGCATTCATAACCAAGAGGAAAGGAAATAAAGAGGAGGGGCAGAGGGGAGGGCAAGAGGAGATCTAAAAACAAAGGGCAGGGGGGTATTCATGTGAAAGGCAGGTCATGTGCAATGTTAAAAAGGTGAGTTTTCAGAAGGGCCTTAAATCTGGGGAAAGATGGTTCAAGCTGGAGAGCAGAAGGAAGGACATTCAAAGACATGGAACCTAAAAAATAGAAGGTTAAGGAATGCGTTGATTCAAGGTGGGCCTGAGAAGAGGAGGGGAGATGAAGCCAATTTGCATGAACATTACAAAGTACTTGGTGCGGGGAATGGAGAAGCAGAACATCACAGAGATAGCAGGGGGAGCCGGTGTGAAGCATGTGGTGAACCAAGGTGAGGAGTTTATACTGAAGACGTTGTTTGATGGGTAGCCAGTGATACCAAATGAGAAGGTGGGGTGAACTGGGAAGCGATAAAAATAGTACTCTTGCTTGGCGAGTGGTATGGTAGACTGGAAAGAGATTAGCATGAATTTGAAACGTATGAAGTCTGCAGGGGTGCAGGATATAAGACAAAGGTGCTCTGCTGAGCAGGCACAGGAATGTGGGTAGCGGGTTTTAGAGGACAGCCGGGGCTGAGGAACAACACACCTCATAGCCATGAAGTAGGAGGGGAAAGAGCATCCAGAGCAGTGGAGAGTACAGTGTTATAGGAAGATACGGCCTCATCAACAGACTTAGCTGGCATGGTGGAGGACAGAAATGGTGAGACAGCACTGGAGACAGCTGATGGGTTGATAACATGAAGATTTCTAAAGATGTTGGAAGGATCTGGGTGAGAGTGAGGTGGAGAGTGATGAAGAGTAAAACTTAGCATGTGATGGTCAGATAAGGGAAGGACTGAGGTGCAGAAATTTGAGGGGGCAAGCAGTTAAAGAAGACAACAAAGTCAAGGCAGTGGCCTAGTTGGTGAGTAGAGGCAGTAGAGCATGGCTGGGATTGAATGAGGTGGTAAGGGAAAGGAGCGACTCCTTCACTCCTCTGATTTGTTTTAAAAGTGCTTCATAGAGTGTTCCCTAGTCTTAGCTCGACCCCCCTCATGATTTTATAAACCTCTATAATGTTTCTTCTCAGCGGTCTCATCTCCACTCTGTGCCACCCTAACCTCTTAAGCTTCTCCTCAGGTATATTTTCCACTCCTTTCATAATGATTCCTAATATTCTCATTGGGCCAGATATTTAAAATGATTTACAAAGTTAGCAGGATATTCAGCAGCACTTACTCAGTTAGTGCCTCTAAATATCTGTGGGTGCTACTGCTAGGCACTCTGAAGCTAGCCGACTAGCGCTGTGATATTCCAGGGGCAGACCCGGGGATAACCGGGCAGAAGCAATATTCAGTCACCACCCTGTTATCCCTAAGTGGCAAAATTTAGGAACAGTAAAGGTTATCCTAACTTTCACTGCCGAAGCAGATTCTTACCACTGCCTGGTAAGCTTCTGTGCTATCCAGCTGATCTGGATACTGTCACCAGTGGCCTACCCTGGGTCCTAAGGCACGCAGAGAGGGTCAGGCTGGTGACTATCCTGAGCCAGGAAGTGGGGGTAGTGCAGGCGTAGTAGTACACACCCTCTGGGTAATGAAGTCCCAAACACTCCCCAAGCAGAGGAATAGAAGTAACAAAAGTGGTAAGGTCAAAAATGAGATTTTATTTCCCTGTCCCGGGGTTTGGTAAGCACAAAGAACTTAGGACAAAATAACCATGCTTCTGGTACAAAGAAAAGTAAATCAGGAACTGAAGAAAAATAACTCCTTTTTCTTCCAGCTTTCACTATACAGTCCTTTAACACAGGAATCAATAAACGTTTCTTTTCCAAGGCAGCAATGCTCACTTTGCTTCTCAATGCTGTTCCTACAGCTTTATACATCCAACTCAGCAAAGTGATTCTACGTTATCTGCTATAGTCAGTGTACAATCCATGGGCTCATCAATTATACATTCCTCTATGGATTCAACTTGCATATCTTCCAGCCCTTCCCCCGCTGGATACATGGGAACACATTCACACAGGGATTTAAAACAATTCTCTTTACCTTTAAGAGAGTCCCAGAGAGCTTTGCTATCCCAGAGAAAACTGGTATTCTTTGTTTTCTCCCTGTTCCTTTTACAGAAATCACTTTCTGGCTTTTGCCTGTAAGGTTTACTTGGCAGTGCTTCTTCAATATCAGCAGAGTCTAGAGATTTGTACCTTCCTCTCACCGGAGCTTCTGGGCACACCCAAACTGACTTTCTGCGTGGCTTTTCTCTCCAGTTACCTTCAACACCAGGCTTTAACTGAGAGTAGCTTTCCTGTAGTCTTAGGGTTTGAGTTCTCTGTACCTTTTCAGCTGAAGGGTTCTCCGGGCTGCTTAAATCACTCTCAGCCTCTCTGCTATCAGTCCTTCTAACGGCTCTCCTTCCAGTTCCCGTTTCAGTTCCCCTTTCAGCTCTCCTTCCAGAACTGCTTCCAACTCCTACTCCAGATCTCTTTCCAGATCTCTCACTGCTTTCTAATGAGTGCTTTTTATCATCCTTAGGGCTTAGCTTCGTTCCTCCCCCACCCAGGTGAATCCTATTACACTCAGGGCACGGGGATTGTTTGCAACTTGGGCGGGGCTGCTGCACTCCTGGCTGGGTTTGTTTATATCTCCCCTGGCAACCTGTAGCCATGTGCTTTACTTGGCTGTCAGAATCTGATGTACTTTCCTCAGTTTCCTCTGACTGCATGGCAAGGGACGGATCTACCCCATTACAATACTCAATGCCGGCGGCTGGATATGGCCCCAGCATTGAATATCTGGGTGTAAGGTTCAGCGACAGTAGCTAGCTGCTTTAGAATAGCTAGCCGCCATGGCTGGATATTGGGCCCATTGGTTTCTTCACTGCTGCTGCATATTGAGCTGGGGATGTCAAAGTATTATCTGCAATGACCAAGATCCTCTTCTTCAATGGTTATGTCTAATATAGAACCCTGCATCCTGTATCCATAGCCCTACTCTCTATTTCCTATCTTTTATCCCGTTATCAGTCAGCAATAGGATGTTGCCAACTATCTCATGATATTTTAATTTCCTATCAAGTATCACCTTGTGGCTTTGTCAAAAGCCTTCTAAAAACCCATATACATTTTGGAAGCTATTTTAAAAGCACTATTCATGCTTTTGACATCTGCAAACGGGCATGTAAACATCCAAATCCCAGAGACGTCTGCAAAGATGTCCCCAAAGAGGACATCCAAGCCATGAAGGAAGCATGGCAGACACATGTCATGGGCATTCCCAAGAATTTGGATGTCCTCACTCGATTTCAGAAATGTCCTGCACATTCTGAGCCGCATCAAAGTCTGTACCTGCTCCAGGCATGAATAGGCATTGGAAAAGTGCTTGTTTTACTAGCCAAACATCTGGAGGATGTGGAGAAGGAGGTACATTTATCTCCCCTATATTTTCCATGTTGACAATGAACACTGGCAAGGAATGGGGGATCTTGTTTTCATTTTGCCATGCCGATGGATGCCCTGTATGCAAAGTAGCATGTGATAGATGTTCCCGCCGTACATTTTGGTAACAGGGACATCTATGTGGATGCGGGCACGGACATCCCTGGCGTTCTTCTGCATCTTTTTCCTTGGATGTCCCAGATTGCATTTGAACACTGTTTCTAAAATGCCACTACACATCTGCCATCTTGCCCTTGTCAATATGTATATTAACGCCTTCAAAAAAATAAACTGTCCACTAATCCGTTTCTATCCAGAAAAAGATATATCTATTATTTAAACATGTACAAGGAAAGCAAAGAAAAAAAACAGTGTCAATGGATTCATCTTCTTGGTGCATTAAAGACATTGGGGCATGTTTACTAAGCTATACTAATGTTCTGTAGGGTGTTGAGAGTAGAAATCAACGTGCAGTACATGCAACAATTGCAGCAAAAGACAAATCTTTGGAGTCTATAAAAGAGGAGTCAATAGATTCATAAGGCAAAAAATCCAGGAAGGACCAGATGAACTTTGGGCCACTTAGGAAACAGGAAGGAAGATAACCAGCAATACAAGACACACTTAAGAACAGGCTGGCTAGAGCCACTCTCTATGGAGATGAGATAGCTCTTCCTGTAAGATTTCTGCCTTTTAACTTAGGGCCTGATATTCAATTAGGCAGGCTATGCCCCGCTATGGCGCATAGCCATGGCCGCCGAACCCTGAGACTGATAATGCATCGAATATCCAGGGTTTGCTGCACATGCCAGAAGCCGCAACCTATCCTCGCCTATCTTTTAGGCGCAGGTCACTAACCAGGCAGCATGCAATATCGCTGCTGCTCGGTTAGGGATAGTCGCTGCCTCTGCTCCACCCCAGAATGTCCCCGATACACCCCGATGCTAAGCAGTTAGCATCAAGGCATTTAAGGGAAATAATTGCAGATATTCAGCAGCACAATCCCTCTCAGCGGCAGTTACACAGTTTACAGGCCATAAACTGCCTACCTGCCCTTCATATATGGGACCCTTAATGGTTACCAGTTTGAGGCCAGCTGGCCTGCCTGTGATAACATGAGTGGAATATAATTTCAGATTTTTTAATGCCGTGTTTGGATTAAAATCAAGATAGGAAATGTTATTGATATTTCACATTCTGTTTCAAATGAATGCACATCTGTGATGCATACACTAATACCAGGGCTGGCACAAGGAGATGAGGTGCCCTAGGTGAACCTCAACCCTTGTGCCCCCTCCCCCCATGGCATTCATTGCCACCATTGCCATCCCTCTCCAGGACCGACAGCAGTGGCAATAGCCACAAACAGCTTTGCGGAACTTACCTTCAAGCTTCGGTGCCAATGGTCTGTTTGCTTCCACTAGTCTCTGCCACCTGATGCAGACTTCCCATGCAAACAGGAAGTCAGCATTAAGAGTTGGCAAGGGGCAGAAGCAAACAGCCCTGCAGCGCTGAAACTTGAAGGTAAGCGTCACCGGGCTATTTGCATCTATTGCTATTGCTGTTGCTGTCGGTTCCGGAGAGGTGCGACAGCAGCGGCGATGGGTGATCCTGGAGGGACGGTGCTCTAAGCAACTGCCTAGTTCACCTAATTGTAGCACCGGCCCTGCCTAATAAGTTCACCTAATGCCACCTACTGAGGTTGCATTAGGTGCATCCACACCAATAGTTAACATTAACAGTGCATATAAACAGAGTGGAGGTAGACCATGTACCAAAGACAACATCAAATAGCACTGTAGAAGTCTTTATCAGACAGGTTTTGGCTGAACAGTCTTTGCCAGGGGTCTAAAAAATAGCAAATAATAATAAAAACATATATATATAAATCAAATGTGAACATATTAAAAAGAACAAGCAAATGTATATACAAAAAAGGAATATATCAGACTCCCAATGCGAAAAATCGAAAGAGCAATATAAAAAGGTTGGCCAAAGGCGTCATCAACTATACAAACCACTAAAGACCAATAGTGTTTTCCACTTCAAGAATGGGAGATTGTCACAAGTTAACAAATCAAAATTCCCCACCTTCTAGAATTTAAATTTGCACTTTTCCCACCTCATCTCCAAGGAATTTTCCTGCCAAAATTCAGATTTCCTGCCTCAACCCCCACCAATCCATTTGCGAACTACAGTATTATATATAAGAACAGACATCATAACCCTGAAGACAGCCACAGTACCAATGCTGAAATGTCAGTTCCACTTACTAAGCTGCAACATGACTCAGAAAACTGTAATCATTTCTATTATTTTATTTATTTTTAAAGGAACCTGTCTTCTGGTATTAAATGAAAACATGTAATATCAAATGTAATGCAATTTAAAAAATAAATAAGTAACATTTGAGCCAGCTATATGCCAACCAAACTATATAATATAGTCCTCCTGAAAGGCAGGGGGAGAGCTTGCATATGTATTCTCTTACCTATTAGAGTAGTTGAGGGAACAGTATCGGATGATACTTTGAGAAGAAATTCCACCACAGGATGTAGATCAATGAGAAGCAGCAAAAGGAGAAGAAATCCAACATAAAACAGGTCAGTGATCATGAGGCCCAGCATGTCAAGTAATGCACATGAGAAAAAAATAGTTAGACAGGAATACCTGAGTAATAGGAATTCAACAGAGATTTGCTCTGTAGGGTTTTGCTTTGGACAGAAAATGAACAAGGAGATGATGGTGCTAGGTAGGAAAGATATAAGGAACAGGGTTTAGACATGTAAAATCTATAAAGGACAGACATACACCTGCACAGCAAGAAAGATATACATGCACACATGCGGCAGTGGAAACATGCATGCACAAATACAAGGAGTTCTCTAACAACTGGAGAATGAAGGTGGGGAGGGGGGGGGGCAGAATTATCATGACTCCCATGCGCTTTCCCCAGCTCTGACGCCAACTCTTGGAGGTTACGGCCAAGTTGTTTCATTTTCCCCCATGATTTATTTCATCCAAATACAGAGGGGCAATAAAACCAACACCGCTTCTACTGACTTGATCTGCAGAATCTGACAGTCAGTGTGCATGTCCGGAGTCATTGCAGAGGAAGCTATGTTTGTGAAGGGCTGTGATATTTAAAACATGGGCAATCTTATTTTAGACAAAAGGAACCTTTAGAGAACTAATTATTATATCATTGTATAGCACTGAGACATGCGAGGAAGTCCATTCCCTAGCCAATACATCTTCTATAGAGTTTGAGGCTGAAAGTTGAATGACTCAAAGTATCCAAGAACTATGAAAATGTCCATTCGCGTGCTAAATGAAATGCCTTAGAAATATCAGAGAGGTTTTGCTTTTTTCTGAAATTTTCTTTTAAAATAGCGCTATCAAATTGGTGCTTTTTGTTTATCTCATCATTGTGACAACATGATTTTTACATCAAGTAGCTTAACCAGCCAATCACATTTTAGCTATCTTCTGCCAGCAGCCAAACACACCATATTTATTATTAGTTAAAGAATCTTATGTCCTACTTTACGATAAACTTAGGAATGTTTACTAACGAGCATTAAGGGAGCAGGCGTTAGCGAGCGTTAATGGCAGCAATAATGGGTTTTACATGCGAAATATTGGACATGTAGGAGGTGTTCCAGCGTTAAGGGCACTATGGGCCATTTAATGTGTGTCAATAGGACATCGGACATTAAGGTGTCAAGCATGCACCTTAACGTCTGAAAACGGCTGTAACCCTAATGCTAGATTTTATTTATTTATTTAAAAGTATTTATATCCCGCTTTATCCTTGAATCAAAGCGGATTTCACTGCCAACCAATCAATTAGGGTAATGCAGGGGTGTCGGCATGCAGTGGTTGTGAAGGTAGTGTTCGTGAGTGTGTGGATAGGTAAATCTTGATTTGGGGTGCAATATACATAGGTTGAGCTATCTACATTAGGCTATATACATTTTAATAAGAGTAATAGGATGTTTTTATGTTGTGGATGTCATGTCTTGTGTAACTTGTTTTGTGGGGTGGTTAGGGTGAATTGTTGGTCTTCATTGAATTGTTCAATGAATAGGGTGGTTTTAAAGGAGCCCCAAGGAAAGTCAATCTGAAGGTGATGGATGGAAGGACAGGTGGGAGCTGATGGACCTGGCATATTCGTGGGCAACCTATGTGGCAGCCAGTAAAGTGGACAAGCATGTGGGAGGCAGCTGTACCGATGCACAGGGGTGCCAATGTAAAATGGTGCAATGTCAGTGGGTGACATAGGATGGGGAAGATGTGTCTCCCAGCAGAGTCAGAAGTGGCAGGATGTGTGCAGCAACAGAAGGACAGAGTAGGAGTGGTGACATGCAGATCAAGCACAGGAGAGGTGTGCATAAAGAGCCAAAATGCAGAAAAGAGTACCAGTGTAGGCTATGGTATAGCAGCTTGCACAAGAAGACATGGCTGCACACAGCCGACAGAGGTGAATGGATGGGCTGAAGGAAGGATGGCGACTGAGAAGAGTGTGGTATGGGCTGGCAGCACCAATGTGCCGTAGGTGTCATTCCCAACGTATTTGTATTGTGCGTGAAAATGTGTGCAGTGCCACTTGGAAGGCCTGATAACAGACATGCGGTACTCACACCTGTCCCAGCCACACAGCCACCATACAACACCTCAGACAAATGTGCAGATAACAACTGCACAGGTGTCATCCAAACTGGGCAAATGGGCCATGCATGGACATGAGTTGATACCTGCAGGTAGCCCTCTGAGGAGTAGGATGTGTCTTTATGTACTGCAGAGATGTAATGGAGCCAAAGCTGTACAGTCACAGGCATGATGTCATACATGACTCATGTTGCCCAAGTAGGTTACAGCTGTATGCATGGAACTGCCTGTTAGTATACCACTGTAGCAGTGCAGTCACATTGGGGTACATCTTGCCGTCAATTTCTAATGTCTGATGATAAACAGGGACTGTATGTATCTGCAGTCAGCTGAACCATTGGTGGGTTAAGTGATCTGCTCAAGGTCACAAGGTGGTGTTGTCAGTCCATGTAGGTTGCGGCAGACATAAAATGTCACATTCCAAAATGTCACATACAGTAAGGAGTGGTTGAGGGCCTCAAACTGTGGTATCTTGGCCCCCAAACCACTGCTATGATCATCATGCCACGCCTCCAAGCAGGGGTCTGACATCTGCAGGGTGAACATGTCTGACCCCTGCAATGGGCTGCAGCAGAGCCAATAAAACCATGCTCTCAGAAGGCCATGATGGGGAATAGCATATTTGCTGACCCAAAGTGTGGCCAGAATGCATAAAAAAGTAGAAGGATGAGTGCCTGCAAGCCACAGCACAGCCAGGACTGTTATAAGCAGGGAAACGACTCAACTAGCACACAGGCACAAAATGACCAAGTGAGAATCAAACCCTTGCCCTCTGCTTATGGAGACATTGCACTAACCAGTAGGCTATGCCTCCACACCTCTCTACACAGCAATGTCTGAATTCAAAGAACCTGCAGGTCTCTGCCTAAACTGTCTGCTGTGTGTACCAGTATAGGTTAGCTCCTCCAGTACTCATAAGGCACTGCATATGCAGAATAGCAGTCTGCAGCTTATCACCAAATGGAGAATGCAGTGATACATCACTTCAGCTCAGTAAGACACATTGACAGTGTGTGCTACAAGCACATAACAGCTACAAACTGTGCTACTGAGAAGTTTTAGCAATCAACCTGAGGGACGCCCAGCACCTGGTCCCTAGAACTTGCATTGCTATGGATGGTCTCTGCTGGTCGTGCGGCAGGTATTATCTACAGTGTGTTATGCTGGCCATCTTCTTTCCTGCACAATTGCAGTATTCTGGAGGTGCCAGTCACAGCTGAACCTGTTGTCCTGCCCCTGTTGGACAAGGACTCTCCTAGAACAGTGAATGTCATTGCCCATTGTTAAAAAGCTCAAGCCATGGATGCCAAATGCAGTGGGGGCTTCTAAGCTTGCATGGGGCTGCTGCTAATATCCTGCTATGACCACAGTGAGTAGGCCAGGAACAACTGCTGTCCCAACCAATGTTCCCTCTAAGCTGCACTGGGTCTGCCAGCAACATTCCTGCTGGCCGGGGGGGGGGGGGGGTGTTGCAGTGTGATCGACACTCCGCCCCTCTCCCCACTAGCGGGAATGGCGGCGGAGGACCCGGCGCAGATTAAAGTGGACATTGCGAGGGTGCTGCGGCGTGTGTTAGACCCTCTAATACACGCCACAGCACCCTCGCAATGTTCACTTTAATCTGCGCCAGGTCCTCCGCCGGCATTCCTGCCAGTGGGGGGAGGGGCGGAGCATCGATCGCACTGCACTCCCCCCCCCCCACCCGCAGGAATGTTGCTGGCGGATCCCAACGCAGCATAGAGGGAACATTGGTCCCAACCATCTAGGACTAACAATCCACCATAGCAAGCACAGTCAGACTGCACCTGCTGCCCGCCACTGGGCTGCTTCAGCCAGGCACATACCAACTGCGGCTGGTCCACTCACAATACAAGTGCACAGAGCAACCATGTGCACCCCTGGCTTGGGATAAACTGCATGGATGCCAGAATTTGACTCAGTGATTGGGCTCCCCAGAAAGAGATTGCACCCACATCACTGGAGCCAGACATTATATCATACTATGTGGATACATAGCCATGCCATGGTCACTGCTCGGTCAGAAAGAGTGCCCTCTCAGTATGACATGCTGTGGCCACCCAGGTCATGCACATGGCAGACAGGCAATGCAAAGTCTCAGCCATCGACCCTACCACTGAGGCAGATACATCCTGGCCAATCTGCTCTGCTTCAGACCGTACTCACAATCCTCTGCTCCTCGTCATGCACATTTGCAGACTAATGTTGGGAACGGCTTAGGCAATGCGAGGCACAGTGATGTGCAGAAAGCCACAGAACAATGGAGAGACATATACACACACACACACACACACACACTCACATCACCGCGCTGTGAAAAAGTGGGTATGGTTGGCATTCCTGCCTGCCATTTTGGTTTCCATATCAACTCAAGCATTATTAACGTGTGCTCATTGTGCAGGCACTAGTAGTGTGCCCTGATATTGTGCAGGCACTAGTAGCGTGCCCATTGTTAGCGCCTACTCAGTGGGCTGGTGCTATCAGCCTGCCTCTCCATCCAGCTGTAGATAGTGGAGTCTGTCTCTGTGGCTGATGGGTGTTTGTACCCTTGCTGACCGATTCAATTGGGGTTGCACATGCTGGTGCTGTACCTGCACTGTAAACTAAAGTTTAGCCACAGGCACATGCAATACATGATCCACAGCCAGGATTTTAATCTGTGACCCTCCACTCACATACCCACCAACTGTGTGTGTTGAGCCACAGTGCTGCCATATGGATACAACAGTCCCTGGGACTGACATGCTCCCCCATCAGACAGATCTTGGCACATGCTGAAATACACACAACACACAGGACCAGGACATGTCTTTGGTCTGCTGCAGGCTAGTGCCGCAGTCCAGCTACTAACACCCCACACCATGCTGACATGTCCACGTGCTATCAGTGGTGGTGGTGCGCAGCCCAGCACGTCCAACATGCATGTTTGGCAGGTGCCTAGGGCACAATATCTGGATGGGGGGCAGGGCAGAGGCACACATGGATGGCCACACAGCCCCCCCCCCCAACCATATGCCTTTGCAGGGACCCCATCACTGTCTGCCACTGATATGTCTCAGGGGAGGATGACAACTACTGCTATCGTAGTCCCCGGGCACCTGCATTTTGCAGCTACCTGGAGGGCTACAGATGATGGAGCTATTGGCCTCTTCCTCCACAGCTGAGTTCAGTGGCAGAGGGGGGGGAGGGGGTCCAGCCGAGATCTCTGCCTGGGGTGCCAGGACCCTTGGACCACTGCATGTGGCACATCACCTTTCCACAGCACAGCATGTCTGTGTACCACCACTGTCATTGTGGGATCATGACAGACATCACAGATGGTAATGCGGATGGAAGGATTCCCCTACGAGGAGAGGCTAAAAAGGTTAGGGCTCTTCAACTTGGAGAAGAGGCGGCTGAAGGGGGGGATATGATAGAGGTCTATAAATTAATGAATGGAGTGGAATGGGTAAACATAGATCAATTGTTTACACCATCAAAATGTAGAAAGACTAGGGCACATGCAATGAAGCGACAGTATAACCCATTTGAGACTAATAAGAGAACATATTTTTTCAGTCAATACGTAATCAAACTCTGGAATTCATTACTGGAGGATGTAGTAAAAGCTGTTCGTGTAGCTGGCTTTAAAAAAGATTTGGACAGACTCCTGGAGGAAAGGTCCATAACCCATTATTCAAGGGGACCCAGGAAATCCACCGCTTGACCCAATACAGGCATTGTGGAACCTGTGTGTCTTTTGGGGAAATTGCTAGGTACTTGTGAGCTAGATTGGCGACTTGGACAAAGGATACTAGGCTTGATGGACCTTGGTATAAGCCAGTATGGAATATCTTATGATCTTATGTTCTTATGTGCCACCTGGGCAGCTACCTGGTCTGCCCTGTGCACCAGCAACCCCCACTGCAGGATCCACGTGCCACCTCTTTGCTCCATTTGCATCATCACCATAGTGCCCTGTCATACTTCGGCACCATGCTGTTGCTGCTAATGGAGCACTACTATCACTGTGTGGCACTCCCGTGTCAGTGTATCATACTGCAGACATGTAAATAGGCTCCCTCCACTCTAAATACACTCTTTCCACAAGGTTTTACTTGGCGTTATGTTTCCCAGTGTTAAAGGGCTCTTAAACATGTTGAGCAACAGGTGTTAGGGGAGCACATGCTGTTAACACCCACTCTCCGCCTACTGCACCCTTAATGCTGCTGGAGCCTTTAACACCCATTAAAGCAGTTTTTTTGCTGTGTTAAGGGTGCAAGGGTGCCGATAACAGGCATTAATGGCACACTGGCTCCCTTAATGTCCTTTAGTAAACATACCCCTTAGAGTGAGCAGTGAAAATGAGAACGCCTATGCTTTTTAACCCTTTCCTCACATCAGCAAAGTCAAGCAAGCCCTTCTGTGGATGTGACATCTTACATAAAGTCATATTTAAGGTAAAAATATTTTGGCTCTTTCACTTCAAGAGTTAATGGCCGAGGTCTACCATGCTCATATTGCTGGAGAATAAAGTAAAGAATGGATTAAATAGAGAAAATATAAATTGCAGAGCTGGGATACCCTTTTGGCAATATTTTCTAGAAAACCCTTAGAGCTCAAATGTGTAAAAACCAATCATGTTCACTTCTTTCTTCTTAGATAGAACTCTCTCTTAAAAAAGAATTGCATGAAACCTTAGAGTTCAGCTGCTCTACAAAAAACTTCAACAGTCCCACCTTCTTGATTCTCCTAAAGGAAAAGCCTGGACCTTTAGTGAAAGTCTTCTGCCATTTGTTCTCTTATTAGACGTGGAAGCACAGAGAGCTGGGGACGTAGTCCTGGCAAGTATGATTTCTGAAACCTCTCTCATAAAGAACTAATCATTAGAGATGTGCATTTGTTTGAAATGACATGGGAAATAGCAACATTTCATATGTTGTTTCATATCATTTTTAATCCAAGCATGTTATTATAAAAGCTGAAATTCTGTTTTCCTCCTCTTCCCATGTCATCACAGGCAAGCAGGCGGGCATTTCCTATGTTGTTTCATATCATTTTTAATCTGAACATGATATTTAAAAATCTGAAATTCAGTTTTCTTCTATGGACTCCTGTTCTTCTATAAACTTACTCCAAAGATTTTTCTTTTGTCATGTTTGTCTGCCAGAAAATCTGTGATCACGTGGAGCCCAATTCCAAAAGAGGTACGTCCGGCCCATGGGCATAGCCAAAGTGAAGATGGCCATGATCTACACCTGATTCTGCAACCACAGGTTTGGACTCACCTATGGAATCAGGGACCTAGACGCAGCAGGCATGGCACGCACAAACCACAATGGAGAAACACAGGCCCTCCCTGACAGTACTGCACGCGGGTATATGCAGCTAAAGGCCATGATGCTTAGCGCATTCTGAAAGGCTGTACGTTTCCGATTTAGGCCGTACATCCCCCGGCTCCCCCTCTCACCTACAGTGATGTGCTAATGGCAACTGCACAAGGAAATGACTGCAAAATAAATGCCGATGCATACTAGAGCATGATTATGTGTCTGTTGCATGAGGAGCACACTGCCAAGTAATCACAGTGCATGCCAGGATACTCGAAAGGCAAGCCGACAGCTGGATATTTGTCCTGCCATACCTATCAGTGGAACGGACATGGCAGTGGAGGAACGGCCTATAGGTCCATGTGCTCGACAGCTCAGAAAACAGTCTGTACAATGGAAATTATGGATTGGAACAATTGAAGGAGGTTCCCTACAGCGAGGTGTGAGTACATATCCAGCGAATACGAAGGGACCATTGAAATAATGGCATTCAACAGTGCCAGCAACACTACTACATGTCCTTAAGCACTTTCATCGGACTATGTATATATCTGTGCATATTTGTTGAGACTGATGATGTTGCCATACAGCATATATGAGTGCCGCTTGCACTGTTGCATGCTCTTATTCTGACGGTCCCTTAGTATTGACAGCGATATGTTCTGACAGATTGATGATGACATCCTCATCCGATGTGCAGGCCGTACTTGGCATCATCCTCCAGCAAGTGCAGGTAAGCACACCATAACTTCCCGTGCTTCCCTCAAGCCACACGCACATACGCAATGATGGGATGCACTGCAGCACAGAGCACAAAACTCTCTAAGTTAAGGCCTTATTCCACCTTTCTCCAAGTATAACAGGGACGTCCGGTGGAAGCTCTGTGTACATACATGCACCATCCCTGAATACGCTTTCTGCATCTTTGCGGCTGGCCATGGCCCCCTTTCTACCCCTTCCTGCCCACTGTCAGATGATCTCCGTGCTAGTAGCATGTACGTGCAGGTCTGCAGGGGTAGCAGAATAAGATATGGGATATTTTCAATTGCAGACTGTCTACCATCTATGTTTAACTGTCTTACTCGTAGTATGGAATGACCTCCTAATTGGACAAACAGGATCTGGATTAGGTTTGGTAAATGTCTCAGAGTATACTTAGACATGATTTCACAGAATGTCTGGCACAACATGACAAAAAAATATCGCCAGCCATATAAGACACAGTTAAGAACATGCTGGTTAGAGCTGTGCCCCCATGGAGACGTGCATGCTTTTCCTGCAAGATTTCTGTCTTCTAACCCAAAGTTCATTGGTTTAAGGCCAGTGCCAGATTGCGAAGGAAAAAAAAAGCAACAAGGGCATTTTATTTTTCTGAAATCTCTAGTAACCTTTCAGCTATCTTTTTTCATTTGGGTAGCAACCTCAGCTACCACTTTAATTAACAAAATTGCCCTGAAAAGAAAATTTATAAAATAAAACATTATAAAATGAAAATTTATTAAACCAAACAAAATAAGCCTGCAAACGACATAGGAAACCAAACCAACCCAAATTATTTTGCCTGCATACACTTAGTCATTATTGCATTACAACTGTACCCATGCATCAAGCATGCAAAATGACGAAGGAGTAAAATGAGAAAATAATATGAGAAAATCATTAGAACAATCAGGCCCTATTCACACCAGTCTGCTACATTCCCATAGCTGTTAACACACTCTTGTGATATATTCAACATCTGAAAAGTATCTCATTCTAATATCTAGGCAATGCAATATGAGCCTTTGAGCCCCTGCTGACTCCTGGGTTTCTTGGCAAGGTGTGACCAGAAGTAGATTGCCAGGTCTTTCTTCCAAGGCAATGGAAGGTCAAGGGACTTGCCCAAGGTGCGCCATTGGGAATCAACGCATGCTGCTCTTACCACTAGGCTACTCCTCCCTCTAATGTCAACAGCTCTACTTATATATAAACACATACAATTCTTGACCAAAGGCGGCAATAGCATGGCAATTGTGTTGTGAGTAGTGAGTTCAGCTTACTGAATCCATTCACATCCTGGGAACTGGAAGAAAATGCTTCATCATTATGGACAGCACCCAGTTTGCTAGAACTCTTATCTGATGTGGCAACTGGTCCCATTTCCCTTTGGGTGCTGCTCTGAGTCTCCTTCTGCTTCTTAGCTAGTTTTCTTGAGAGAGAGAGGGGGGGGGAAGAGAGTGAAATAAGAGTTAGTAATATATACATATAGGGTACAAACTGTAGTAAACATTTACTGCACACCCTGTGCCCTGTTGGTTTAGTTTTGTGTCATCATCTTCTGTATGTTTTGAGTGATAGTTTTGTTGGTTTCCACCTGATGAGTTTGTCACTTTTGAAGTTTTTTTAGATGAATTTTTATGAAACTGTGCTAACTGTTAGTGTGGGGTTTAGTTCATGGCAAACATGCTGTGCTAAAGGTTAGCACAGGACCCTACACTAAAAATCCCATGCTGAGTAGTGTGTGATTGGGCAGAGACTGGGTTGGTTAGAGGTAGAAGATGGGTGTTGATGGCACATCATGGTAAGTGTGGGCGTTTTTGGCGCTTGCTAACCATGAACGTTGTTATTAGCGTGGATGCACTTAATGCACCTCATTGGGTGTCATTAGGTGCATCTGCATACCGGTTAGCATGGTGCCACTCTTGCAAACACAGCAGCAGCAGGGAGACATATGCACGCATCCCCTGGAGTTGGTGCAGGTCTCCACGCTACATTCATGTGTGCTACTGGTATACTCTTTAGTAAACATGCCCCTAAAAGTTGTTTCATGAAGTTAGGTGTCATTAGGCATGTAAAGAGCTGATTGACATGTATAAGTAGTAATTTTAGAAAAGCCACAACTTACAAGTGCATATCCTCGGTGTGCCCAAATTTCAAACGATGTGCTCTGGGTGTGGTTTGACAGAACCCAAAGGAGGAAATTCTATAAAGGGTTTTTTGCATGTATAAACCTTTTCACATGTCTAAAAGAGGTTTCATCAAATTACTCCAGAGGTTTTATATATACAAAAGTACATGCAATGCCGGTGGGGTCACAAGTACTGTCTATTTACTTCAGTCTTACCAGTTTCTACTGGTTTGCCTCAAGCATTCTATAAAGGCACACACTGTAAGTCCTTATAGATTTTAATAGGCTACAAATATGCACCTTCTTGGCCATCACACACAAGCAACCTGTTATAAAATTACCCTCAATAGTCCTGTTTTGCGAGACATACCTACTTCACAGAAATGTCCCTGTTAGCATTTAGACGTGCTCTGAGGCACGCATAACTGTCAGCTACCTGCTGATATTGAGGAGGAAATGGCGCTTACCACTAAAGTCACCTAACAAAATTTGAGTTTTGCAGCACATCTCCTTAATTGGGTCCCATTGGACATGTAGTTAGGTAAGACCTACTATTGAGACACGTAAGTGCTTGCATTTCCATGCACAGGGGCTGCCTTTATCAAGTCATTGTAATGCGTAGATGGCCACGTATGTGCGTAAATGGCCTCACATAAAGTAGCCATGAAGGCACACGCATACTTGGCTGGCAAATGTAGCAGGAGGCGCGGTGTGGGCAGAGCACAGGCAGAGTTTGCAAGTCCATGGATTGATTAGGAAATAAATTAATCTATGCAAATACTAGCATACTTTACATGCACTCATGACACCTGCATTCAAGGCGCGATATCTGCTTCTTATGCTACATGAGAGCCTATGTAACTTAATAAAATAGTGCCTAAGTGCCTACTTGCCCCCTTAATCTAGGCACCTCCTTATCAAATTACCCTCACAATGCCATGTGATATTGGGGGAATTGGGGGTGGGAATGTTGTCCGTGGCCTTTGCACATGCCTAAATACCGTTGAATAGAATTTTTGATATCTGCATGCCTTACACTTGTAAATGGGGAATACATGTCAATATTTTCGCTTCACCCATATTGCTCCCTCTCCATGCCCTATTTTCACCTCCATGCAATCACTGCATGGTGTGGATTGCTACAGGTGGCTTCTAAAGTCACTGTTTGCAGGGGTAGGCTATCTATTTAACAGCTGCTATGCTTACTTTTAGATGGGCATAAAGTAGATGTTTCTACAAAGAGTTGGGTGGAATTTGTGAGTTTACAAATACAAAGCATATATGAATAACACAGCAGACATACAGGTTGTATTTACATCTATTCCATAAATCTACACGTGTGCAAGCTGTCATTAGTGGCATATGGAAATGGTGATTTAGAAAGGCAAGCATATGTATATTTTCCTTTTCTAATATTATTGCTCTTTAGACATAAATCAGTAGCATCCCTTATGTGTCCTTTTTTATAATCAACTTGTTCTGCAACAACTGTGTGCACAGAGAACCAGAGCAAAATTGGTTAAGTGTGCAGTCGATGCAGGAAGAGACACATTTTTCCATTAAAACAAGATGACTATACAAGTGAAATCGGCTGCGTGTTGGAGAAAGGACACACTGGATCAAACGGGCAGCAGTTCTTACAGTAACCTTTAAGTCTGGGGGTCTTGTTGATTTAGAACCAAGACTGTAGCTGAGGGCATTTAAAGTGACTCAATATCATCATGATGGATAACCTCACAAGCCTATCAGTCATAGTCTCAGTTTCTAGTTCATCTATCATGAACCAGTTTTTCCCCCCAAAAGACCCATTTCAACCAAGAAAATGCCACCATAGTTCTACCCCCTTGATGGGAAGGGCTGTACAAGACAGGGGCTTTTAGGGTTTCTTGAGGGACCCTTGTTATATTATTTTATGACAACAAAGAATATCGTACCTGAATTAAACTGGCAGCCAGTGGTGTACTAAGGGTGCGGCCTGCCCCCATGTGCCAGCCGGGAGGGGGTGCACCCCTGCCAGGTTGATGGAGGCAGCGTGGCAAATTTACAATTAAGTTATCTTGCCGCGGTGTCTTTCGCTCCAGGGGCTGGCTGCTCTTCTCTCTTGGCTGAAGTTTGGTGAATTGTGAGACTTCGACCAGAAGAGAAGACCAACTGGCCCCTGGACTGCAAGGCACCATGGGGAGCTAGCTTAATCGTAAGTTTGCCGTGCTGCCTCCATGGGGCTGGCTGCAGTTGGGGGGGTGCATTGTGGCATACAGCGCTACGCTGTGTAGGGGGATGCTGGCAGGTGGAGGATTATGGGAGGGCTAGGAATGTCACTGCTGATAGCAAATCACTGGCTGTCATTCAAAGCACAGCTGAATTTTCTTCGAGTAGGAGGCACTTCAACTATATGCAGGGTTGGGCTTCGACATGTAGAAGCACAAGGTAGAAACTGGGGAGGGGGCTCCAAAGCCTGCCTGCAAGTTATATCTCTCTCAGCTTGAAACAAACTTGGGGTCTCCCTGTGCCATGGGGGCCCAGGGCAATTGCCATCTTTACCATCCCCTAACGTCAGCCCTGGCTTTATGGAGGTCATTTTATGAAGAACTTGAATGTGCAAAACAGTGCTTTAATTATTTATTTCTTTTACTTAAAACATTTCTAGCCCACACTATCGAAAATACTTGATGGGTTACAGACTTACATATACAAAATTACACACAAACCCCAAAATTCTGCTAAAACACACATATATCTTTCTCCCACATAGCAAATCAGCAGGCCACAGTAAAAGCTAACCTAAAAAAGTAGGTTTTTAGCTTCTTCTGAAATAAAAGAACGCCCAAAATCATTCGTTAACACAGCAGGTAAAGATTTTCATAACTGAGGAGCAGCAACACAAGATGTGCAACAGTGGATTTCACAAAGGTGAGCAGTTTGCAGGGCTCACATAGCAGCTTTCAAAATTGCCCCAGTGCATAAAAGATGCTGAAAAAATACAGCTTATATTTATATGATAGGGGCTTGATTTAATAACAGGAAGCCCATGGGAGAAGTTCACAAAGACATCTATTTTAAGCCTATATGTTGAATGTAACATAAGCTACTATGTAGGACCATACCTAGCCCGGTGTGAGCGGTGCGGCCGCACAGGGTTCAAAAATCTAGGGGTGCATTCACAAAGGGAGCTGAAATTAAGCCTTTATTTCCGGTGGGGGATTCACTATTAGACCTTCGAACCGTCACCCTCTCAGTTACTCAACCCTTATCCTCCTGCCTCCTGGTGGACTGCACCTCTCCTTGGCACCCACTCACCACACACAGTCGCGGGACCGCTCTCCTTCGGTTCCGTGGCTGTACTAAACCACAACCGCTGGCACGACCGCATTGCCTTCACTCTTAAAAGTGAAACTGGGCAACTTCCCGTCTCTTGGAAGTTTCCCCCGATTCACTTTTAATAGTATGGGCAAAGCGGTTGTGCTGGTGGCTGCAGTTTAGTCAGTCGCGGAACTGAAGGAGAACGGTCCCGTGACTGTGTGTGGTGAGTGGGTGCCACAAAGAGGTTCAGTCCACTGGGAGGCAGGAGGATAAGGGGTGAGTAACTGAGGGGGAAAGGCATGGAAGGACTGCTGCTTGGGGAGGGGGGAAGGTACAGAAGGACTGCTGCTGGAGGGCAAAGACTGGGCGAGAGTTGATGCTGCGAGGGGCATGGACTGAAGGGGGGCTGATGCTGGGAGGAACAGGGAATGGAGGGGAGCATATGCTGGGAGGGACTGGGACTGGAGGAGAGCTGATTCTGGGAGGGACTGGAGGGGGAGCTGATTTTGGGAGGGACAAGGAATGGAGGGGAGCAGATGTTGGGCAGGGCTGGGACAAGAAGCGAGTTGATGCTGGGAGGGACTGGGACTGGAGGAGAGCTGATTCTGGGAGGGACTGGAGGGGTGATGATGATGGAAATGGTTAGGACAAAAAGCAAGCTCATGCTGGGAGGGACTGGGACTGAAGGAGAGTTGATGCTGGGAGAGACAGGGACTGGAAGGGAGCTGATGCTGGGAGGGACAGAGACTGGAGGGGACCTGATACTGGGAAGGGCTGGGGCTGGAAGGGAACTGATGCTGGTGGGACCTGGAAGAGGGTGATGCTGGTGAGCTGAAAAGGGGCAGATGCTGTGATCAGGGTGGAGAAAAAGGCTGGGGCAGCGAGGATGGGGAGGAGGACAGATATTTTGTTGAAGAGAAAAGAAACAAGGCGGATGTAGAGAGAGAGTGGAAAAAATAGAAACGAGGAAAGAAAGGACAAATGGACAGCAGACAATGGAGAGTTAAGGACATAAGATATGCCATACTGGGTCAGACCAAGGTCCATCAAACCAATATTCCGTTTCCAACAGTGGCCAATCTAGGTCATACGTACCTAGCAGTTTCCCCAAAAGACACAGGTTCCACAATGCTTGTATTGGGTCAAGCATTGATATCCTGGGTCCCTTTTTAATAATGGTTTATGAACCTTTCCTCCAGGAACTTGTCCAAACCTTTTTTAAACCCAGCTACGCTAACAGCCTTTACTACATCCTCCGGTAACAAATTCCAGAGTTTGATTACACGTTGAGTGAAAAAATATTTTCTCTTATTTGTCTTAAATAGTTTACCCTGTAGCTTCATTGCATATCCCCTAGCCTTTCTATATTCTGATAACATAAACAATCAATCTACATTTACCCATTCCACTCCGTTCATTAATTTATAGACTTCTATCATATCTCCCCTCAGCCATCTCTTTTCCAGGTTAAAGAGCCCTAACCTTTTTAGCCTTTCTTCATAGAGGTATCCTTCCATCCCCTTTACCACTTTGGTGGCTCTTCTCTGAACCTTTTCTAATAACACTATATCCTTTTTAAGATACAGCGACCAGAATTGCACACAATATTCAAGGTGTGGTTGCACCATGGAACGATACAGAGGCATTATAATATCCTTTGTTTTATTTTCCATTCCTTTCCTTATTTATTTATTTTATTTTAATTCTCTTATATACTGTGCTATTCTGCATCAGTGCAGTTTACATTAAACAAACTGAGATTACATTGAACAGGGCATTATAACTTGGAGATAACTATTTTACAGGGGAACATGGGCTATGGAGGGTTAAGTGGCTTGCCCAAGACCACAAGGAGCACCTGTTGGACTAGAAACCCCAGTCCTTCTGGCACAAGGTTGCTGTCCTCTAGTGAGATTTGAACCCCTGACCTTCTGGCCTGAAGTACCTTGCCCCAACCACTAGGCCACTCCTCCACTCCACTTATGATACCTAGCATTCTATTTGCTCTCTTGGCCGCCGCTGCACACTGGGCAGTGGGTTTTAACATGTTATCCACAATGACGCCTACATCTTTTTCCTGGGTGGTGGTTCCTAATGGTGATCCTTGCATCGTGCATAGTTTGGGTTGTTCTTCCCTAGGTGCATAACTTAGCACTTGTCCACATTAAATTTCATCTGCCATTTTGATGCCCAGTCTTCCAATTTATCAAGATCCTCTTGCAATTTTCCACACTCCTCATGGGTTTTAACAACTTTAAATAGATTTGTGTCATCTGCAAATTTGATAACTTCACTCATTATTCGCTTTTCCAGGTCATTTATGAATATGTCAAAAAGCAGCGGACCCAGCACAGATCCTTGGGGTACACCACTATTCACCTTTCTCCATTGGGAAAATTGGCCATTTCGCCCTACCCTCTGCAGAATATATGAAGAAAGGAAATGAGAGAGACTAGGGCAATTGTGACTGAAAAATAAAATGCCCAAACAACAAAAGGTAGAGAGAAATTATTTTATTTTGAATTTATTATCTGGAATATGTCAGCTCTGGGAAATGAACAGATACCCAGACTGGCAGAGTTTTCAGGTTTCAAAAAACCCTTTTCTTTATTTCCCTTACGCGTTTCGGCCAAGTGCAATGTTTACTCATGCGTCCCGGTTTCTATATGTCTTGATATGTGGAAATCATTACCTTTCACTCCTGTGCAGCGGGAAAACGCCATTAAATACAAACATACCACTGGCTCGGACTTCACTACTGCTATGCAGATAATCCTGAGCATTACGGTAAGACGGCTGTTCACTTCTGCTCACGTTTTACATCCTTGTGTAGGATTCATTGGCTTCTTTTTCATTTTAATTTTAAAGTTTGACAGATAATCTTCTTTAGATGTGTTTTGTTGAGCTAAATAGTACAAAAGGTACGTTCTCAATACCATGTATTTTGACGGAATGTGTTTTCGGCGGTGACGCCGATATAACAGAACTATTTGCTTTTTTCTCCAACTCTAAATGCATCATAGCTTGATACAATATTGTTTTTACATTATACATCTATAACATATGATCCCTTGTAGTTGCTTTGAAAAACACCAGTTATGCTGATATTTCAGCTGGAGTAGTCAGATTCACTTGTTTATTTGAGTCGGCGGGTAAACGCCACCGTAGCTGTTCTCCAATTTTTAAATGCATTGATATTTGGAAAGTATAGTTCTTCTATATTACAACCCCAATAATCATTTCATTGATACGTTATGTTATAACTGCATTATAAGAAAGAATAACAATTTTTTTTTAGTACATTGCTTATCCATGTGTCCCGTTTTGAGACAGCCATTTTTAAAGCTTGTAAATAAATCACCTCTCTAGGTTTGAAAATTTGTATATCATGATGTATTTTATTTTGATATTCCAACATGATACATTAATATTTGATACGATGCCTTTCTGAAAAACCTTTAGGATATCTTTGCTGGTTTTTCACAGTGCTCCTCCCTTATTATGGCTTTTTTTGAAGAAGTTTTTTGAGTCCTCTTGTCTTTTTGATATTGATATCATTTTTAGGGAGTTCTTTCACATATGTGTTTTTTTTCTTTTAAGAGGTGTCATCATATTTTTATTCTCTAAATTTTTTATTTAAAGATGCTTGTGTGATTTAGATGTTGACAATAAAATATTATTCATGTTTTTATGTGTTTACCTTTGATGATTTTCTTTTTAAATATTTTCTATTTATTTATTTATTTTCTTATAGCAAACTATTAATGGTCTTACATGGTATTAATATTATTATGTTATTGTCAATATTAATCTTTTTATCATCTGATATGCATTATTTATATGATTTTTTATTATTTTTCTAGTGTCATATGGTCCTTATGTAGCCTAGTGGTTAGAGCAACTGCCTAGTACCCAGACAATCAAGGGTTTGATTCCCACTGGCACTCCTTGTGACTTTGGGCAAGTCACTTTACCCTCCATTGCCTCAGAAGAAAAGGCTGGCAATCTACTTCTGGTGATACATTGCCAAGAAAACCCAGAGGAAGCTGGGTTGCTATGAGTCAACACTGACTTGATGGCTCTAAAAAAAAAATGGTCCTTATGTAATAGAGACCCTATACAAAGAAGGTATTGGTAGTTACAATTATACTCCAGTTATGTCCTCTTCATCTCATCTGTTGTCGTGCTTTTTAAGTTGCATATAGATTCACAGTATGGTTTACATGTATGTATTTTATCTTTGTGGTTATTTTTATGATTATGGATGTTAGTGGTATGTTTTTCCAGCTATTCTTTTATTGTTTTTAATTTTTATATTATTAATATATTAATTTTTATATTATTTATTAACCAATTAATTTGTTTTAACTGTTATTATTTTGTTCTTTTGAGGTTTGCACCCTCATAATACCCCCCTGAAGAATGCCGTCAGGCTGAAACGCATAGGGGAAATAAAGAAAAGGGTTTTTGAAACTTGAAAACTCTACCAGTCTGGGTATCTGTTCTTTTGTTCTATGGTATTTTACAGATACTTTGGTTGCTTTCTTGAGCTCTGGGAAATGTACATTACTGATGTCTGTGTGTGTTCAGTACAAGAGGAAATGAATTTGTAGTTTTATTTCTCCAGTGTTGTGGTGCATTCCAAGTTTAGTTTTTGCAAGTCGCACAGGGCACAGTTATGGCTTGGTATGGCCCTGTTCCTATGTGTCTTTATAAAATAGACACTCAGAACCAGCCACAATAGCACACAAAGACCGATGCACAAATTTAGACTAGCTTTGAAAAAGTATAAATATGTGCGTGCACTCAATAGAAAACCCCACATATTCTATAAAATACACATTTATCTCTCAATTACACTCAGAGAACACCCCTGGGAACACCTAGGTACAAATCACATGAAAATATGTTTTTGCTTTTTGTGTGCATACTTTTTACATGTTTATGTGGTCATGCAATGTTGTCGAAGACCTTTTCCACATGTAGAGTAGACCTTAACACATGCAAAAATTATTATAAAATTATCCCCCCATAAATGTAGGTGTTCCAGAAGGTGGGGATTAGCTGAAGCGGGGATGGGATCCTACCAGCACATGGAGGCACAAACTTACATCTGCCTCAGAGCAAGTATAACTTAGGGGCATGTTTACTAAAGTGCTCTAAGTGCGGGTTTTAGTGTGTTCTAACAATTAGCATAAGCCCATGCAAATAGCTAGACCACACTTAAAACAGCCATGCTGTAAAAATCCCATGCTAACTCTTGAGCGCGAGTTGGGACAGGAACTGGAAAGGTTATGGGCAGAGGTAGGATGTGGCCAACACTGACAGCTAACATGCAGTCGGGCCTTTCGATAGCTCAGGTGCACCGAACGCTACCTCAAGCACAGGCATTGCACAGCCGTGCTACCAGCAACTGTTTGTGTGGCTGAGGACCCTCGAAAAGACACCCAACCCTCCATAGAACCAATTACCTTCTGATTCAAGTTACTCACTCTCCTGATCCAAGCCCTGATTCCCCAAAGTAATACTTCCCTTGACCTCAGTTCCCCTCCACACAGCTCTCACTCCACCCCCACCCCGGGGCTTATCTGGGGGCATCCCATGGAGTCTAGTGGATGAGGTGAGAGCAATCTCTCTCTGCTCTGTCTCCATTGTCATCTGGATTCAAAATGATGGCCTCATTTGGTCAATCTACCAAATAAGGAGCAATTGTCCTTATTTGGCAGATTGAGTCCTAGTGGTAGTCTTATGGTACTACTGCTAGGGGCAATAGATGCAATTTTGAACCCATCCAGCAGCGAGGTAGAAATAGATGGGATTGCTATTGGACTAGCAGGCATATACTAGGATAAGCCCCAGGGGGTTGGAGGTAGAGAGAGGGTTGAGTTTTCATTTTTGGGAGGGGAGGTCTTGAATTAGAAGGACATCCATGTGTAACACGGGCACTTTCTGAAATGGCCTTTTACATGTGGATGCAGTCAACTTTATATTTGTAAATCATGAATAAGGTTTCTAAAATAACTCCCACATTCAGCATCACTGCTTCTGTGGATAACAGCACAGAGTATACAAAATAGTTTTAAATGCCATAGCTCGCATTTCAAAAAATAAAAAAACAAAACCACTGACTATCACTTTTTAATATGGAACCAAAGCACTTTATAGCAGCCTCCACTGTAGATACTTGCAAGAAGCCCCCAAAACAAAAAAAACCCACAAACCAAAAACTGTCATCACAGAACTGCAACTTCTGAATATGTACAAGCTACTGGCTCTATGACTGTGAAAAAAAATCCCAAGATATCTTTGGAGAGATGATTCTTTGGACAGAATCTTCTTTAACCAAATTCAAGGCAGGCCTCAAGGCCTATTTTCTTCACACAAGCTTCTGAAGATTAAGCACCCAAGCAATGAAGGGGAAGTGGGAAATAACCGCAACTGAACCTTCCAAATCTTCTCTTCTTTCCTTCTCTTTTTCTGTTCTTTCTTTCTAGTTTGACATGGTTGCTCTGATTTCTGCTATATTTTAATACTGCATGCAAACTGCCGTGATATTTTCGAATGAATGATGGTACATAAAGTACTGAACACAAATAAACATAATGTTTTCTTCTCTTGCTTTTTTAGAGAAGGCTCCTAAGAATGTGTTCATCTCTTCCACACACAGGGGCTGAATTTAGTTTATTTTTTTCGGTCTTTTTATATGGCCCCCTTTAAGCCCTACAGGGCAGCAAAGTACTTTACAACCTGCTAATGAAGCAGATGAGAGAGGAA
The DNA here is from genome assembly GCA_033557465.1 of Ichthyophis bannanicus. Taxonomy (NCBI): domain Eukaryota; kingdom Metazoa; phylum Chordata; class Amphibia; order Gymnophiona; family Ichthyophiidae; genus Ichthyophis; species Ichthyophis bannanicus. The sequence continues at coordinate 77,169,879 of CM066049.1, read as the reverse complement.
AAGATAAACAAAAAGGACTGTACAATTTGCCTTCAAAAAGAGAGAAAAGGAATGATAAAGGGGAGGCATCAATCTTTTTCCTATGTCTGCCGGCAGGGACGCATCATGAGTCTTCAAAATCTGAATAAATTAACATAAACTTCAGATAAAACTCCTAGAATTGGCTCCAGCTAGTACAGAGCAAGTGGAGAGCACAGCAGATATTCTTGCTTGCATCTATATATCTCCGTCAATATTCACATAAGTATTCACCCTTTTACTCCTCGTTCCCTTACCAATCATAGAGGAAGAGGAATTGGCAATCGCCACAGATTTGTTGTAAAACAACCAAAAAGGAAGGGATACAAAATCCAATAGCTTTCATCCCCCAGGACATTACCCCTTCCAGTCCAACCTTCTAGAACCACAACAGACTTCGGGAACATGTATATAAGTTCCTCTCCCTAGTTTTAGCTTGTGGTTACATTAGGCTGTGTTTTCCACTCTTAGCAACCAAGACCACCCTCCTGCATGTCCAGCAACATGAGGTGGTGACACATGTAGACCACAGCTATTGAGATATGCTCAGCTCTCCCATCCTTTCACCGTTCAGCCAACCAGGCGGTGGGAAGATGGGAACCCCTTAACTACCACAGTTGTAATAAAGAGATCCTCCCTTTCCCTCAACTCTACCCAACTGCCCCAAAGAGCTAGGGGGGCAGCCCATAAAACCAGAAACTGCAGTCCCACCATGTCTGCAATAATGCCACCAGCAACTTGTCTGTCCCAGCTCCCTACTTCACAGGTAGGGATTGGCTGATGCCAGCTACCCTTGTCTCCTCATGCCATTTTCCTGGATCCCCCCACCACTGCCCCTTTACCCCTGAAGGAAGCTGACTTTTGGGGATCAGCCATGTTAAAATGCTCCCCTAATCTTCAGAGAGGAGGGAGCAACAGAGAATCCTCAACTGGCATTTGACTCTTCCTTCTTTTTTCCACATCACAGAAGCAATGTGTGAGTTTAAAAACAGATTCCTAGTAAACAACTGCCGGGGGAGGGAAGTTTATAAATGCCAGCGTTAGTGGAAAGTACACGTATACTGGGCTTGAATTCTTGCAATCAGTGAAGACAACTCAATAAGCATCACTCGTGGGTAAATATCTGGATTAGATGAGGCAATGAAGATGGCAATCACTAGTTGTGGTTACCTGAACCACCTCCCATGCTGCAGTTCTCGTGCATATAATGTAGGACAAAATTGAGTGTGCATAAAATTATGTGTTTCCATGCTGAGCTCCTGGTTTATGGGCAACTGAAACCAGAACTTCTGCTGTACTGTTTGTCTCTTTCCCTTTATCCTAGGAATGTAGAAGACCATCTAAAAGTAAGATGACAACATTTTTACTACAGCAGAGCGCCATTATTGTTACTAATAAATGCTTACACCTGAGATCAGAGGTCTCTGGTGGAGTCTGAAGGCGCCTGTCCTCAGAAGGAAGAATTCTCCAACAGAATTGACAGTGTATTGTTCCATTAATTCAAGAGGGAATGCACTGGTGGACATACCCATTCTAGGGTCTGCAAATACCAGAATCCCCCAATATACTCAAGAGGGATGAGGAAGTGGTGTTGGGCACTTCTGTAATACTAATGATTTTTATAGTGCTACTAAATAGATGTAGTATTAGATCTTCAAAAATGGGTTTATATCCAGGTAAGAATCATTATTTTTCTTTTAGCATGTTTTTTCTTTATTTCCTCTCTCTTTTCTTTTTCTCCCCTACTTATTTATTTAACAGGTTTTTATACCACTTTATCATTTCAGTCAAAGTGGTTTGAATTGTAACTTAAACTTGGTAGCATACTGTACATTAAACAGGGACATTAATAACTTAGATTTTTTTCTGAGGCAGTGGATGGATAAGTGGGCTTGCCCAAGGCTACAAGGGGTGCTAATGGGCATAGAACCCTGGTCGCTTGATTCCTAGGCTAGTACTCTAATCATTAGGCTACTTTATTTTCTTTCTGATAGGTCTGTAGTGATATCTATAGGAGAGGTGTTGAAAGGAATTAATAGCATCAACCAAGCAGGTTGACAGCATCCCTATCAGAGCCAGTGGGTGTCACCACAATCCCACAGCACCCCCTAGATATAACTTTATGTTTCTTTTCTTTGCCTTTGGTGGTATACAATAGAAGTAAGCACTGCTATAGGATCTCTTTTGATACAGCAGCATGACGAGTTAGCTGCCTCAGCAAATTAATTTCTACCTCATTACTTGCCTAAAATTACTTCTGTAATTAATAGTTCTTCGTCCCCCAAACCAAGAAGATTTGCACAGATGCACACTAATGATTTTAGTGCAATCATTTAATTATGTAAACCAGATTCAAGTGTTTCTCATAAGAGCCCAACGTTTATTGTAGATGCCCATCATAAACCAATGCAGCGTTGGCATGGAGCATGATGTGCCATGGAGGAATGCCCGGGTCTACACACTATCATGAACAGGACCTCAGGCTACTACTCATTTATCACACTTTGGGAAATGAGAGAGGCTACAGTACCAGCAGAAAGTTATTCAGATAGTTCTTGACTTTAACATACTGTATATTTGGCTATAAGGTACACAAGTACAGACAGGCATCAGCATGGGAAGATGAGATGGGAATGGACTCAGAATGCAGTGTATTTAAGAGAGAGAGATGGCACCAGGAGTATGTGTGAAAAAAGGGACTGGTGCCAGGGGTGAAGGTGTATTTGAGAACATACCGGGGGTGGAGATGGGGGTGAGAAGGACTGTGACTGGAAGGAGGACTGGGGAGGGGACAGGATGGGGAACAAAGCTGTGGTCAACATTATTAGTACCCTTGCAGTTCAACCCGTTAATGTCCAATATTTCCTAAAAATATGTGGCCAATGAAAATGGCTTTGGAAAATATGGGGTTCATTCTGACTCCCGAATAGCATTTGGGTTGGATGTCCAACCCCCATTTAGTCCCAGCACCATATTCTGCTTTCCTGGCTCACCACACACACAGACAGCTTGTGGGGAGCACTGGATGGGGACGGGAGGGGGAGGACTGGAGGTGGAGAGTGGGTAGAGTGGGGGCAGGCTGATGCATCCGGATGTACAGGGCCTATGCAGGTCATGGCCCTGTATGTCCAGTGTGGGAAAGATGGACTTATTCCACCTCGGAGGTGGAATAAGTCTGAGGAATGGCAGTGATCAGGCCAGGAAACACCCCCTCCCCAAACACACAGCACAGAGGCAGGTAAGCACCCATCACCCAATCCCGACCCTGACACACCCTGCCGAGGGTCAGGAGGCGGAGAAACAAAGAATTTTTCATAGCTGGGCTTTCTGCACTCCTGCTGAGTGTCCCAGTGCCATGGAGATGGGACACCATGGAGACGGCTCACCAGCAGGAGCACAGGGCAGGCTGGATGGACAGAGCAATGGATGTCCCGTGCTGCTGAACCGGGGCCAGCCTGGGCCATTCTAAGTGCCTGATTCTGCAACTGCGGGAAAGTCTGGCTCCCCTGGTTGCAGAATCATGTCCAATTTGGGCCCATCCAGTTTTTGGCCTGGATATGCCCCAATTGGAATTGACCTCCACATGCATACATATTTGACATATAAAACAATCAAATAAAACAAGACCAATTATATAAGCAAATAGTAGGAAACAGTATAAAAACGTGGACATTGCCAGAAAATGATTACTCCAAGAAGGTGCACAATATTCAATCACTAATTCTCCCACCATAAATTCCTGTTTTTTTGTTGTTGTTTTTTGTCGGATCGTCTGTTTTGAGGATGTATAAACATACTCTTGCTACAGACCCTCCATTTTAATCACAATAAAAGGCCACCTGGGCCAAACCACGCATGAGGCTATATGGCCCTCTGGCCCAGCCACCGCAATCTTTCTAATACTTTAGAACGTATCAGTTCAATCAAACCTCAATGTCATATATTCTGACTTGATGTCAATGTTGCCCCAAAGATAGATATACTCATCTGATGTCACTGATGGAGAGCTTTGGCCAATAATGAACTGGTTCAAAAGTGGAAACATGTCGTTTTCCTTCACCATTCGAAAGGCCGCTCAAGCTATCCCCATTCAATTCAGTGCATTCTACAGCTGGGCATTGGAATAAGCCGTTGGGTACTGCAACACATGCCGTTGTGTTTCAAGCCAGTCATCTTCATGGCCCTTTATCAAGCACCGTACTCCCCAACTTCCTGTTCCGACATGGACGCCTTGACGGCATCTAGGGTTGATGGTAATCATTAGGGGTAAAATTAAACGGGAATTTATAGTGGGAGAATTAGTGACTGAATATTGTGCACCTTCTTGGAGGACATATTATAGTGTTTGCACTGTTTGGGTTTTTGAACTGATAGAAAATGATTACTGGCACCCTTATAAACAATTCAAATCAGTTTGAACAGAAGAACCACATTCACATTGCAGTAAAATTTGACGCACCTATGATCGATTGTCAGTACTCACATGACTACTGCTACAACTAATTATCATTTGTATAGTGCTACAAGGCATAGGCAGCGCTGTACAGACACATGCAAAAGACAGTCCCTGCTCATCAGGGCTTACAATCTAGTCAATACAGACAGCATAACAGCTGAGGACAAGGATACATCTAGGGGGATGGTAAGGAAACACATAGGAGACTAAGTGGATCAGGATCCAAAAGCGGCATCGAAGAGGTGAGTTTTCAGCCTGGATTTGAAAAGGGCCCAGAGATGAAGCCTGACGCACAGACTCAGGTAGTTTGTTCCAGTCTGGTGTTGGCAGTAGAAAGGAAGGGCACAGATAGAAGGGATTTGCCAGAAGAGCAGAGTTCCAGAGGAGGGGTGTAGGGAGAGATAAGAGAGAAAATGTAGTGAGGAACAGCAGGGTTTATATACCACTTTTCACTGGGTCAAAGTGGTGTACATACAACAAAAGCACAGTAGTTACATAGAACTATTAACTATGTACAGTAACACAGCACATTTAATTATATATAGCGAGTAGCTTAAAGGAGCAGTATAATGTATGTGCTGGGGAGTGGGTTGTTCTGAGGGGAAGGGTTTTGTGAAGTCAGGATGTGATATGTATACATCAGGTAGGTTTGGTGGGGGGTTGTTAGAATGAGTGTACTTATAGGTCCAGTAGGAGAAGTTTGAACTGGACATGGAAATGAATAGGGAGCCAGTGAAGCGACTTGAGACGAGGCTGGCAGAAAATTAGCCGCACAGCTGAATTTTGAACAGATTGAAGGGGGGGGAGAGATGATTCAGAGGGAAACCAGCAAGAAGTAGGTTACAATAGTCTCCCTTATTTCCTTCATTTCCAAACCTCTTGAACGTGCAATCCTTCGCCATTGTCTTGATTTTCTTTCTTCTCAAGCCCTGCTGAATCCACTTCAATCTGTCTTTCGTCCCCTACATTCTACTGAGACGGCACTTGCCAAAGTCTCTAGTGGCTTGTTTCTGGCTAAATCTAAAGGCTTTTACTCTATACTCACTCTTCTTGACCTTTCTGCAGCTTTTGACACTGTTGACCACCACTTTCTTCTTGAAATATTGTCCTCATTTGGTTCTCTTATCATCTCTCCCATCACTCTTTCAGTGTTTCTTATGGTGGTTCCTTCTCTACTGCTATCCCATTCTCAGTTGGTGTAGTCCAGGGATCTGTTCTGGGCCACTTTTCTTTTCTCTTTCTACACCGAGTCCCTTGGTGCTCTTATCTCCTCCCATGGATTTCAAAATCATTTGTATGCCAACGATTCTCAGATCTATCATTCTATACTTGATATCTCTTCCATCCTCCAGGCCCGCATCTCTGCCTGACTGTCCGACATCGCCACTTGCATGTCTCACCGCCATTTGAAATTAAATATGGCCAAAACTGAACTTATTTTTCCTCCTAAAACGTTCTCCCTTTTCTATCTTTGTAGTTAACATTCTTCTACTTCCTGTTTCCTCATCTGTAATCTGGGGTCATCTTTGACTCCTCCCTTTCCATCTCCTCACATATCCAACAAATAGCAAAAACCTGTTGTTTCTTTCTCTATAACACTAATAAAATTTGTCCCTTCCTTTTTGAACACACTACTAATTACTCTCTAATTACTTCCTGTTTCAACTATTGCAACCTCCTTCTTGCTGGTCTCCCTCTGAGCCACCTCTCCCCCCTTCAATCTGTTTAAAACTCTGCTGCACAATTACTCTTTCGCCAGCCTCGATATACTCATATAATCCCTCTTCTCAAATCACTTCATTGGCTTCCCTTCTGTTTCTGTATCCAATTCAAGCTTCTCCTTCTGACCTATCAGTGCATTCATTCTTCTGCTCATCACTACCTCTACTCTCTCCTTACACCTCATGAACTCTGCTCTTCTACTAGCTTGCTTCACTCTTTGCTCTTTTCTTCCTCTGCTAACTCCAGACTTCAGTCCCTTCACCTAGCTGTTCCTTATGCCTGGAACAAATTCCCTGAGTCCTGTACATCTGGCTTCATCTCTCCCACTTTTCAAGTCATGCTAAAGGCTCACCTCTTTGAGGCAGTTTTTGGATTCTGATCCCTTGTCTTCCTTGTGTCTCCTTACTCTTCCCTTTGGATCCTGATCTCTTATCTTCCTTTTGTTTATTTACCCTTATCTTTTTGTCCTTTTTGTATCTTTTGTCTTGTCTGTCTTAAGTAGATTGTAAATTCTAATGAGCAGAGACCATCTTTATATATGTCTGTACCGTGCTGCATAAGCCTTGAAGTGCTATATAAATGATTAATAGCAGTAGTAGTAGTAGTAGTAAGTGTCTTAGTAGTGTATGTAGAAAGGAAGGGACTGATTTTGCCAATGTTACAGAGAAGGAAGCAACAGGTTTTAGCTATCTGTTGGATGTGTGCAGAGAAAGAGAGAATAAAGTCAAAGATGACCCCAAAGTTGCAAGCTGAGGAAACAGGGAGGAGTATAGTGTTATCCACAGAAATAGAGAAGCGAGGAAGGAGGGAGCTCAGTTTTGGCCATTTTCAGTTTCAGAAGGTGGTGAGATACCCAAGCAGCAATGTAGGATAAGCAGGCACAGATCTGGGCCTGGATTCCTTGAGAGATTTCAGTTGCAGAAAGGCAGATTTGAGCATCATCAGCATAAAAACGGTACTGAAAACCATGGGAGGAAATAAGTTCACCAAGGGACTTCGTGTAGTGAAAGAAAAGGAGAGTTCCTAAGACAGAGCCCTGAGATACACCAAATGAAAGCGGGATGGTGGTAGAGAAAGAAGCACCAGAGCATACACTAAAAGTGCGATGGTAGAGATAAGAAGAAAACCAGGATAGAACAGAGTCCCTAAATACAAACGAGGACAGGGTATCGCGGAGAAGGTGGTGATCGACAGTGTCAAAGGCAGAAGAAAGGTCAAGAAGGATGAGAATCAGGTAGATGCCTTTGAATTTGGCGAGGAACAAGTTGCTGGAGACTTTGGTAAGAATCATTTCTGTGGAATGTAGAGAATGAAAACCAGATTGCAATGGATCTAGGTCTTGAGAAGAAAGAAATTCAAGACAGTGGTGGTGAACCACTTGTTCAAGTAGTTTTGAAGCAAAAGGGAGGAGAGAGATAGGTCGATAACTGGAAGGTCAGATAGAATCTAGTGAAGGTTTTTTGAGAAGAGGTGTAACCACAGCATGTTTGAAAGCCATAGGAACAGTGGCAGTGGAGAGCAATAGGTTAAGGATATGAAAGATGGAAGGGATGATGACGGAAGAGACAGAGCTTAGTAGATGGGTAGGAAATTTATCAGAGGAGCAGATAGTCAGTTTATGGTTTATGGTTTATGGTTTAGGCATTTGATAGAGGAGGAGAGAAGATTTGCAGTTTCCTCCTCAGTGATTTCAGAAAAGAAAGAAAGGGTGACCGAAGATGAGTCAAGGCTTTGGGATTGAAGAGGGGGAAGATAAGGTGGAGATGACCCTTCAGAGAATTCAAGACTAATCTTCTGTACTTTGTCATGGCAGTAGTCAGCCAAGGTCTGGGCATACAGTGAAGGAGGGATAGGGGGAGGGACGACCGTGAGGAGAGAGTTGAGTGTAATAAAGAGATGGCAAGGATCAGAGGCAAGAGATTTAGTCAGATGGGCATAGTACTCTTGCTTGGTGAGAGCTATGGCTGACTTGAAAGAGGTTAGCATGAATATGAAATGTAGGTAGTCAGCAGGGTATGTGATTTAAACCAAAGGCGCTCAGCTGAGAGGGCACAGGAACATAGGTAGTGGGTTGTCAAAGACAGTCAAGAATGAGGTACAGTATACCTCACAGGGCATGGAATCTGAGGAGCAAGTGCATCCAGAGCAGAGGAGAGTATAGTGTTATAGGAGGATACTGCCCCATCAATGGACTCAGATGACAGTGAGAAAAGAGGTAATAAAACAGCAGTGGAGAGAGCTGAAGGGTCTGCAGGGTGAAGATTCCTAAACATGTTGGTGGAGATAGGCAAAGGCAAGACCAAGATGGGGGGTGATTAAGGGTGAAGGTTAGTAGGTAACGGTCAGATAAGGGCAGAATTGAGGTGGAGAGGTTTGAGGGTGAGCAGTTGGAGGAAAGGACATGATTTGAATCAATCAATCAATGATGACTCTAATGTTAAAAATGGCCACATACACTCCCTGTTACATTTTAATAATGGTGGAGACAAGAGAGCTACCTGAGACCATAAGAAAAGCCATCACCACCAAACATCAACATCAAAGGGGCACAAGGCCATTTCCAAAGACCTTGAGATTTCTGTGTCTATAGTTTACAATGTCATTAAGAAGTTTTCTGCTCATAGGACTGTCAAGAACCTCTCAGGATGTGGTAGGAAGAGGAAAATTAATCCAAGAAGTCTTCAAAGGTTAGTGCACACTTGGAAAAACACCACTTACAATATCCAAAGACCTTAAGGCTGACCTGGAGCAATCTGGAGTGGTGGTTTCAACCCGCATCATATGCTATGTACTAAACAAAGAAGGACTTTAAGTGAAACGGACAAGGAGAACCCCATTGCTCAAAGATAGATATAGAAAGGCACACCTGATTTTAGCCTAAACCCAACTTGATAAATCACAATCCTTATGGGAAAATATTCTGTGGACAAATAAAACCAAACGAGCTCTTTGGCAATGCAGACCAGTGATATATTTACAGGTGAAGAAATGAAGCTTATAAGGAAACAAACAACCTTCCTACAATTAAATATGGTGGAGGTTCCATAATGTCATGGGGCTGTTTTGCTGCCTCAGGAACTGGAATGTATTAAAGGAATCATGAAGTCAGAAGACTACCAAGGTATTCTGGAGTGAAATGTGCTACCTAGTATCAGAAAGCTAGGTCTGAGTCAAAGGTCATGGGTCCTGCAGCAGGACAATGACCCAAAACATACATCCAAAAGTACAAAATAACAGTTAAAAAAGAAAAAAATGGATTGTTTTAAACTGGCCAGCAACGAGTCCTGATCTCAAAATCGAGAACCTTTGGAAAGAGCTGAAATCTGCCATTGGTAAAGGGAATCCTGGAAACATTCATGAGCTGGAATAAATCACAGTTGAAGAGTAGGGGAAACTACCAGCAGACAGATGTATCAGACTTACAGATAGCTACAAGAAATGTTTAGAGGCTGTCATCACTGCCAAGGATTGTGCAATCAAATATTACCGAAGGGTGCCATTGATCCTATTCAGATCATATTTTGCTTTTTTCTCAGAAATTACTACGTCGAAGTTGCAGACCTCTTTTTGTTGTTGTATATTTTTTGAACATACTATTAAGATATTATGATGACATACAGTTGGAATATTTCAAATTATTTCTCAAGATATTGTACACTACATACTTAAAATGCAAGGGTGCCAATAATGTTGATCACAGCTGTATATAGTTCCAATCACTTATCAAGAGTTTAGATGTTTTCATAGATTCCACATCATCTTAAAAGTTTTTTTTTTTTTGCCTAATACACGGTTAGACAAATTTGCACTTTGATGAGACTGATTTAAAGCAAGTAGTGCACACGGTTGTTCTTTGCCACACTGGATTATTGTAGTCTTCTATATATAGGTCTGCCCCTAAAAAAGTGTATACCCATATGCAGTTAGAATACAGCAGCTAAAGTGATCGATAAGGAGGAAAAGATGGGATCAAGCTGAACTTTTTTTTAATCTCTTTGCCCTGGTTACCCATAGAACTAAGGATAATTTTAAGTTGTTAATCTTTGTATGTAAAATTCTCCATGGTATTGGACCAAGATATTTTGCCAGGTTTGTTGTCCAATATCAAGCAACTTAATCTATTCTTTCTGCTAAAGGGTTAAGATTTCTTCTACAAGGGGCTGAATAATTTCTGATATTGCCTCCCCTCAAACCTAGATTAGATTCCATCAGACATTTAAAAATGAGTCCAAATATTGCTTAGGAAGAAGTTAAAAAAATGGTCATTTGAACACCTGCTAGAGAGACAATGGGCCTGATTCTGAGTCACAGCTTGCGGGGCTGCACGTCCCGCCAGGACATGCAGCCCCACAAGCCACCCTGCCCCGATTCCCCCTCCAGCTCTCCCTGCACTGCTAGAACAGCAGGACGGGGAGAGCTGGCGGAGATGAGAGGGGTGAAGCGCGGGCAGACTGAGGCAGCAAGACTTACAGGGCCAATTCTAGTCACAACCCTGTACATCCTGCGGGGTCAGAGGGGACATGCTGATTATTCCACCTCAAAGGTGGAAAAATCAACACTGACCCAGCAATCGGGACTGGAGATCTCCCCCGGGGCTGAGGCCGAGTGCAGGGGGGGGTCCCTGCTGCCCGATCCAGGCCCTGGCTGGCCTGCCGTGAGTCAGGTAGTGAGGAAGAGGGGGGTCTGAGCTGCGGGAGCCAGGGGAGCTTGCGGGAAGGATGTCACCGCAGGCATGCAGGGAACGCCGGACCGTCCTCAGGCCCGATTCTGTATGCTGCAGGAACGTTTTGTTCCAGCAGGACAGAATAGGGTCCTAATGGGTCCATCCAGCTTGGGGCCGTCCGGATGGCCAGGATGTACCCCTTTAAGAATTGGGCTCAATGTTTTATTTATTTAGCTCATACCTTTCTGGCGGCTGTTCAAGGCAAGTTGTATTTAGGTACAGTAGTTATTTCCCTGTTTGGCTAACAATCTAAGTTTGCACCTGAGGCAATAGAGGGTTAAGCAGCTTGCCTAAGGCCACAAAGAGTGTCAGTGGAATTTAAACGCTGGTCTTTTCTGTTCCAGGCTGTTGCCCTAACCACTAGGCTACTCCTCTACTCCAACTGATACTTTGAAGTACAAGTTAGACCATGTTAAGGAAGAGTTGCAAAGTCTCTATAAAGTGGGCAGCAGATTTTAGTTTGCCTGGAATTTGTATTTTTAATATTTGTAGTTTTATTTTTATGCATTTTTTATTTTTATTTGTACTTATAAGTTCTATTTATATCTTAAGTTTGTTACCCACTTCGATCCCAATGGGTATAGGGTGGTATATAAATACACTCTGAATTTAATAAAATTAAATAATAAATGTCCCCTTCACAAAGTTGATTCTGTCATATGACAATATGGTGCTGGCTTTGAGTCAATTGGTTCCATTTTGAAAACAGCAAAGGTGGGGCAGAAGTGACTAGAGATGGCTCTTGCCCCATTAAAGGTAAAGGGGTAACACTAAGCTGGGGATAGGGTTTTTGCTTGGGGGGGGGGGATGCCTGCCAATATTTTTCTTTTTTATTAAATGGAATGAAAAATGAATTAATTTTGTTTTTTCGTTTGTTTTATTTTCAGACTTGTCAAAATAAAAACACATTCATATCCTTTAGTACTATGGGATCGATTTACTAAAGGCTTAGGCACCTAAATACATGGTAAGTTGGTGCTAATGTAAATGTACCTGCTCTAATACAGAAAATACTAAAAGGGGGTGGGGGTCACTTGCAAATATAAACAAAGCAGGTCATGAATATTCAAATGAATTACCACAAATTGTATTAATCCAAACATTTGCACTAACCCATGGGGGTAATGTAAAAACTAAACAATGCACCAATTTCCTCATAGTTTATGCTTATTTTCAAGTTGACTGCACTTCTGTAATTCAGGTGGATGTCTATTGTAAATAGTGTATCAATAACTTCAGGGTTCCTACATACTTTTTTTTTGTTACATGAAAATCATGATACTCCCAATGTGTTCGTCGTAGAATATTCTTTAAGGGTCTTGATCTTGCCTTTCCCCATTAAGTAAGCAAATGATTCTTTCTGGGCTGATCCTCCACCTTCTCTCCAAGCTATCAAGTGGTCCCCTCCAGGAGAATTCTTTCACCTTCACCCTATCATGAAGTGGCTCATGCATGTGCATGGAAAAAGGTAATTAGATGACATTATAGTAGTCAACACCCACAGGGCTAGGAGGAGAACAGTGAAGGTACCCGGGATGCTGTGGTAAAGTTGCCCCAGGCACGTAACACTAACTTTGACTCAGGTGTTCATTTTGAACAGTTAAAAGTTGGTGACCTAGGCAGTTATCTATGTTACCTCTGCCTAACTCCAGGCCTGGATGAGGTAGGGGAATTAACCTGGAGGGATTGTTTCTTGTTTATCTAGAGAAGGGGTGAGGTGGGAGGATCAAATCCATGGTAGCCACTTTATGACTCAGGGACTAACTTAAGTTGTAGGGCCACCAATACTAACACCAACACCACTTAGGTGGATGCTTTGCCAGGAACAGTAACAAATGTGCATTAATTCCATTCTTAATGCTCACTTTATTAAAGGCTTAATGCTCAAGTATTAAAAGTGAGGTTAATATCAATAATCTCTGTTCCCGCTTTTCTAAAATTCAGTTGGTAAGGGAATATCCCATGTGATCCCAACTTCTTCCTTTTCTGCAATTCTGTCTGTCATTTCCTCAGTATTATTTTGGTACTGCAGTGTAACAGTGTTCAAATACTTTCCAGTGGATGAGCCATGCTATCTTATTGTGTCTTTCCATATGTTTATGTTTAGTGTTGAACTTTATATCCCTTCTGACATCAGTACATCACACTCAAGGGTATGTTTACTAAAGAGCATGCTAGAATCTGGGTTGGGATTCTAGCATGGAAACCCACTCCAATTTCAGGGATTAAGTGCATCTCTCTCACTGCCAATGGTGCATTGCTAATGCATGGCACTGTGGAAATCTGCAAGTGGGTGCACTTAACAGGTGATGATACGTGCACCCACGCTAATGGCAACATTCATGGTTAGTGTCCACCCATAACACCCATGCTAACCATGATGTACTGTCAATACCTCAAGTTTTGCACCTGTTCTCTGTTCTATGTAACTTGTTAATCATTTCATGTAAACCACTTTGATTTTGGATAAAGCGTTATAAAAGATCACAAAAATAAAATAAAATAAATCAAATACCTTTGTTTCATTCCTAACCTGCCCTGTCTCTATCCAAATGCACACTGCCCAGTTAGTGTGGGATTTTTATCAGTACTTTGCACTAACTTTTAGCTTAATGCACTTACCACACACAGTTAGCATGGTTTAGTAAATATGCTCCTCAATGGGAAACCATCCCTAGTTCTGCACAGGACCAGTGCAAGGATTGGAGGTGCCCTAGATGGGCCCTCCATCCTGATGGGCCCTCCATCCTGCTGCCCCCAGTGCCCATGGCCACCGCTTCCATCCCCCTCTGCCGTAGACTCCAGTTTGTACAAAACTGGAAGTCCAGGGTGGAAGTGGCAGATTAGGCAGAGAGAAATAGCAATATAGCCCCAGAGATGGAAGGTTGGTGCTGCATTGTGGTTTCAAGGACAATTGCCGCCGCTGCTGGCCCTGTAGAGGAGTGTGGCAGCAGCAATGGGCAGCAGCGAGTGCCCCCAGAGGGCCAACGCTCTAGGTGACCGCCTAGATTCTTAAGGGTAGCGGCAGCCCTGGGTCTGCACATAAGACTCTCCAGTTTGTTTTATACATTATTTAATACCCTAACTTGGTTTCTCCAGTTGCTTACATATGCTATGTCTATGTCTATGTTATTTTTACCTTCTTTTCTCACTTAACGTCTTGAGCATTCAGCTATTTTTGGAAACCAAAATTCAAGACTTTTGTGCGACTGATTGTGAATATAAATAAACTAACCAACATTAGCAAGAATCCGGCAACCAGAGAAGAATGCTGCAACCCTGAATCATAATGAAACAGCCATATATGGTTTCAGGTAGAAACATGAACATTTCTTTAAAAAAGTGGGTAGAGTTTTAAATAGCAGTGGCAGGTCTCCTCATAATGGCTTGTGGCCGGGGAGTTCTCTCTGGTAACCATGGCAGGAGTCCAGGTACTGCAACAGCAGATCATCCTACACCAAAACCAACTTGCTCTCACCGGGTGGAACAGCTGTAGAGTTTTAAATAGCAGCGGCAGGTCTCCTCATAATGGCTTATGGGCGGGGAGACCCCTCTGGTAACCAACCATGGCAGGAGTCCAGGGTACTGCAACAGCAGATCCTCCTACACCAAAACCAACTTGCTCTCAGCTTTTTTTTTTAAGAAAATTTTGAGGTGGATCTTAAAAGCAGTCTTCTCATATGGGTCAGTTTCAAAATTTCTTAATTGAATTGTTCAGATTCATTGTGGAATTTTTGGATTTTTCCCTGAGGTCTGCTGGAAAAATCCAGAACATTTCCTTATGATTTATGTTCATTTTCAAGATGATTATGCATTTGTAATTTAGGCTCATGTCTGTAGTAAATACCGTATAATCCATGATTTTTAGAGTTTCAACATTCATTTTGCTTTGTTATGTGAAAATCATGGTACTACTTACTTGCTTTGTCATAGGATAATAAGGGTTTTTACCACTGGATTGACTAAAATTGATATCTTACTACTGCACCCTTTTCTGCTATCCTTTCTCTCTACCTCACTTCTATAAATTTGCATCTTTCTCTTCAGAACTGCTAAAATCCAAAACATATGATTGCTTCAATGATTCAATTGCAAAACCTCTGCAAACCTTTCTCTTTTCCCCTTTCACTTGGTCATGGATGCGAAGGCAATTTTAACCGAAGAAGGGGGCAGCCCAAGGAGGCAGCCAAAGAAGAACGCAGTGCTAAGGACTGTGAATGGTGAGAGTGTGGTATTCTTCAACAGAATACTTATGGGAGAAGTGCGAACCAGGGAGTGAACAATCCTCCCCGGGGAGACAGGAGGCTGCATTTGGATCTGGAAAGATTTGGTCTGCAATGATAATACAGTTTAGTCAGTCTACAGAGGATGAGGATAGACTTGATTTAATTCCATGTTTGCAGAGGCCTCAAGTTATAATTTAGAAGTGATCTGGAAGGCTCTTACTACTATTTCTTTGCAAATAATTCTAATAGCTAAGCACTCTCAATCACAGTCCGACTTGTTGATGGCACAGCAGGAAGAGATTAAACTTGGAAATAGGATTACTACTATGGAAGTACCTGTAGAAAAAGAAGAGACTGAATTCCATCATAGAGGAGAATCTATTGTTGCAAGATAAAACTGAGGCACTAGAAAATCTAGCTAGAAGATGGAATTTACAATTAATAAACTTCCCTAAATCTAAGTTTGTGGCTACAGTAGAGATATTCAGGAAGTATCTGATAGAGATATTAGATAGCAGAGGCAACATGCCCTATGATTTCACTGGACAACAAAGATTGTGCTTCCTGAATACTTTTGAGTGTATCTTACGGATTTTGGGGTTGCTTATCTTAAAAATCACCTTGAAATTTTCCTATCATGCACCATTTTTTTGCAATTGCCTTTTTTGTGATTTTCTCGCACATTTCAAGTCTACTCATATGCTGCCTAGAAAGTAAGCTGTTTTGTTTGGTCCAGGCATGCCTGGGCATGCACTCCGTGCAGGCTCACAACATGCAATGGAAACTCTACTGCTTGGGAATGCTTGGGCATGCTTAGTCAGGATGGATGCTGGCAGTACAGGCTATAAAAGCAGCTTTCATACACAGATGCTATGCATGACGTTGATATCAGTTTGTGTACTTAACAATAGCATTTACAGGTAAGCTTCTTGTCTAGATGATTCGTTACAGCAGAAATGTCTCATCAATGTCACAACAGCCACGACACATTCTGTTGCATTGGTGGTGAGTATACGCTTAAGCCTCAAAGACGCAGCAAGACTACATTTATTAAGAAAGCGTATCAGCTCTACTTAGGTTGTAAAGTTGGCAATCACGACAAAGCCTACACTCCTCACATTTGCTGTGCAACATGTGCTGTCCATCTCAGAGCTTGGTTTAGATATACTCGGAAGTCAATGCCATTTGCAGTCCCGATGATATGGTGAGAATAGAAGGAGCAAGTGATGGATTGTTACTTCTGTCTGATCAATGTATCTGACTTCTCTGCTAAAAATAAGAAATTTATTGAATACACCAGTCTGCCTTCAGCCATGAGACCAGTGCAGCATACCAGTATACCAGTACCGAAGCCACCAGAGAAATGGGGCCTACATGAGGCAGATTAAGTTGCCACAATACACGGGCCAGATGTGGAAAACAACATGGATCTAGATTTTGAACCATTTCAGGCAGATATAGATCCTCTCTGTACGTCCAGTCTGAGCCAGACATACAGAGGGGATCGCAATTCTGATCCCGTGGGCCACATATAGCCCCGTGGGATCAGAATTGCAAACAGTCCTGTATGTGCAGGCTGGGACTGTGATTCAGCCCGGCCTGCACGTACAGGATATTAATGGTTAACTCAGTCAAGACTCTTCAATGGAGTTGCAGCAGCATGGCGTCATGTTGGCATAGCACCACAGCTCCATTGAAGAGCTGCAATGCCAGCCGCTAGACTCCAATGCTGCATTCCCCACAGCCCAACCCCCTATCTGGCATCCTAAGGCCAGGGTCAGGCTGTGGGGAATGTCTTTGGGCCCCCCTGCCCCATCCGCACCCCGGGCCACCGATTCTGGATGTATGGGGAGGTATTCCACCTCAGAGGAATAACAGGGCCGGCATTAGAATCAGCTCTGTATGTCCAGGGCTCGCAACCATCCACCGCCCACCGAGACTCCGCCCCCAAGCACCCCTTCCCCGCTCCCGTCTAACTTCCCTGCACAACCGGGTGGGAGATTAGACGAGGCGGGGGAAGGCAGAATAGCAGGGATGGACATCCCCAACAGTTCGTCCATCCCCGCTATTCGTGGCACAGAATAACCCCCCTTTATGTCTGGCGTGCCTCATCTGATAACACCGCCAGAATTGAATGACCTGGAGAGGGACTTAACTTTGTCAAAAACAAAAGCTGAACTACTTGGTTCATGGTGGCAAGAATGGGGTTTGTTGTCACCAGGTATGAAAATTTCTGTCTTTCGGTTCCACCAAGAAGATACAAAACATTTTTTGCACGGGTTGACAACTTCTGTTTTTGCACGGACATCGATGGGGTTGTTCAAGGCTTTGGGTTGTGGGCATGACCCACCACAATGGCACCTTTTTATCGATTCATCACTGTTAAGCCTGAAAGCTGTCTTGTTACATAATGGCAATGTCCACCCTTCAATACCTATTGCGCCTATGCAGTGCACATGAAAGAAACCTATGAAAACATGGAACTGTTGTTGAAACACATGCAATACAACTACAACAGGAACATCTGTGGTGATCTAAAAGTAGTGACACTGCTACTAGGAATGCAGATAGTTTCCAAGAATAACTGATGCCAAGATTAAGGAAGGCATTTTTGTGGGTCCACAAGTCAGATATGCCATCAATGACAAGCAGTTCAAAGATCTAATAGTGGGGCCTGAGAAAATCGAATGGAACATAAGAACATAAGATATGCCATACTGGGTCAGACCAAGGTCCATCAAGCCCAGTATTCTGTTTCCAACAGTGGCCAATCTAGGTCATATGTACCTAGCAGTTTCCCCAAGGGACACAGGTTCCACAATGCTTGTATTGGTTCAAGCATTGATATCCTGGGTCCCTTCTTAATAATGGTTTATGGACCTTTCCTACAGGAACTTGTCCAAACTTTTTTAAACCCATCTACACTAACAGCCTTTACTACATCCTCCGGTAACAAATTCCAGAGTTTGATTACATGTTGAGTGAAAAAATATTTTCTTTTATTAGTCTTAAATAGTTTACCCTGTAGCTTTATTGCATGTCCCCTAGTCTTTCTATATTCTGATAAGGTAAACAATCGATCTACGTTTACCCGTTCCACTCCGTTCATTAATTTATAGATTTCTATCATATCTCCCCTCAGCCGTCTCTTTTCCAGGTTAAAGAGCCCTAACCTTTTTAGCCTTTCTTCATAGGAGTATCCTTCCATCCCCTTTACCATTTTGGTGGCTCTTCTCTGAACCTTTTCTAAAATAGCTATATCCTTTTTAAGATACGGCGACCAGAATTGCACACACTATTCAAGGTGCGGTCTCACCATGGAACGATATAGAGGCATTATAATATCTTTTGTTTTATTTTCCATTCCTTTCCTTATCATACCTAGCATTCTATTTGCTCTCTTGGCCACTGCTGCACACTGGGCCGAGGGTTTTAACATGGTATCCACAATGACACCTAAATCTTTTTCCTGGGTGGTAGTTCCTAATGTGGAACCTTGCATCGTGTAACCATAGTTTGGGTTTGTTCTTCCCTAGGTGCATAACCTTGCACTTGTCCACATTAAATTTCATCTGCCATTTTGATGCCCAGTCTTCCAATTTATCAAGATCCTCTTGCAATTTTCCACAATCCTCTTGGGTTTTAAGAACTTTAAATAGTTTTGTGTCATCTGCAAATTTGATCACCTCATTCGTTATTCCACTTTCCAGGTCATTTATGAATATGTCAAAAAGCAGCGGACCCAGCACAGATCCCTGGGGTACACCACTATTCACCTTTCTCCATTTGGAAAATTGGCCATTTAGCCCTACCCTCTGCTTTCTATCTTTTAACCAGTTCCTGATCCACAATAGTACACTGCCTCCTATCCCATGACTCTTTAGTTTTGCCAAAAGTCTCTCATGAGGGACCTTGTCTTCAGTTTATCTAATAGTTGTAATACATCTTCCCGATGTATCGATATTTCCTTCAATTCCTCCGCACCTTTAAATACCACTTCAGTCATGGGTAACATCCCTACATCTTCCTCAGTAAAGACTGAAGCAAAGAATTCATTCAATCTCTCCGTTATCGCCTTGTCGCCTCTTAGTGCTCCTTTATCCCCTTTATCATCTAATGGACCAACTGACTCTCTCACAGGTTTTTTGCTACGAATGTACTTGAAAAGGTCTTTATTTCGCGTTTTTGCTTCCGCAGCAAGCTTCTTCTCAAATTCTCCCTTTGCCTGCCTTATCAATGCCGTGCATTTGACTTGCCAGTGCTTGTGCTGTTTCCAGGTTTCATCGTTTGGCTCTTTTTTCCATTTCCTGAAAGATGCTTTTTTGGCAACAACAGCCTCTCTGACCTCGCCTTTAAACCATGCTGGCAGTTTTTTGGACTTCCTTCCACTTTTCTTAAAGCGTGGAATACAGCTGGTCTGGGCTTACAAGATAGTATTTTTCAACAACAGCCAAGCCTGATGTACGTCTTTAACCTTTGCAACTGCTCCTTTTAGATTTTCTTAACTGTTTTCCTCATTTTATCATAGTCTCCTGTGGCACTGCAGACCAGCTGCAGGCAGAAAAGGTTTTAAACCCAGAAAAAAGAGGTAAACACCGGCTGCAGCATCACGAGGAGCCATATAGGGGGAGCCAGAGAGACCTTTGGAGGACTGAGGAACCACGCCCTAGAGCCAATGATGCAATACCAGCCAACACCCAATGTAGAAAGGGAAGAATTCCTTTTAAAAGCTCAGATGACTGGAGGAAGTCAGACCGGTACACAGAGTGGCCAAGAGAGTGGCAAAGAGAAGGGCAAACAGAGCGGTACGCAGAGTGGCAAAGAGAGTGCCAAAGAGAGTCGCAAGGAGATTCGCAAGCATATTGGCAAGGAGACTGCCAAGGAGACTGGCAAGGAGTGGTGCAAGGAGTTCCAGTTCCAGCTTTGCATGGATATTCGGAGGATCCAGGAATAGGAGTCCTGACCGAGGGAAACGGCCTAGCAGACTCAGCAGAGCCAGGTGAAGAAACTTGCTGTAAATGTTTTAAAAGAGGAAAAGATACACTTTCCAGGAGGGAAAGATACCATAAGGAAGCTGACCCTGAAAGGAGGAGGACTATACCAGAAAGTCCAAGGCCTGAGAGTAACAAGGGCCAGCCACTGTTGAAAGGTGCAACAAGGAATAGCAAACAAGGAGGTGAAAGGAGAATTGTGAAGGGTAACTTTCAAAGCCCTAGGAGAAAGGAGCTGTGGCACAAACAAGGCCTAACTCCAGCAGCAGGCAAACCTGAGAACCAGAGGCCTACCTGGACAGCTGAGAAACCAAGACCCAGCAGGAGCAGGCCTCAGCCCTCACCTCAATCTGAGAACCTTAGAAGAAAAGGTAATTGCCATTTTAATAACTATGATTTTAGGAATGATGTGATACAGAAGGAGCAGGGCACTAGAGAATGCTGTCCTTCTAGAGGCATTCATGAGACAAGATACAAACCTGCATTAAACAGGAAAATTGCTAGAGAAGAAACAGTATGCAGGAGAGACTGTTCCTGTTATAAAAGTATACAATGCAAGGACTTACCTTTTAATGCTGACCATTGGCGCATCATACAAGCGTTACACAGAAGGCCTGAAAGAGGACCCTCAGACATTCCGGACTGCGAGCCCATGCAGGTGGAATTCCCGGAGGATCCCTTGGATATTCCGATGGAATGTAGCTATTGCCTGACCAAGAGGATTGAGCCCTAGTAGAGGAATAGCTGTGGCCTGTATGTAAAGTTTGATGCTGTATTCCGTTTTTGACAGTACTGTGAAGTTAACAGATTTTTCAGTTCATGTTTTTCCTATAACCTGGAGCAAGGAGATTTCTTTTGTGTGTGCTGTTGTATTCTTAGCTTAGGAACCTATTTGCAACGTGGGAAATAAAAGCCTTATAATTTCCCTACCCTCGGACTGTTATTTCTCGGGAGCTCTTAGTTATCCAGAAGGCTACCAGGCCTGTGAGAACCTGGGCCCTGCATTTGAACTAAGCTCCTCCACAAAAAAATTCTTCTTCCATGTCCACCCCCTTTCTGTTGGGTTCCGCCACTACCACCAAGGGGGCGGTGTGACACTCCCTTTCGAAAGTTAAAAGGTAGTACTGTGGATTTCCTTACTATCCCTCCTCCACTAATTAAATCAAAGGCGATCCTGCTATGATCACTATTGCCAAGTGGCCCCAAAAACTTATCTCTTGCAGTAGATCTGGTGTTCCACTAAGGACTAGGTCTAATATGGCTTCCCCTCTGGTCGGTTCATTAACCAGCTGCTCCAAGAAGCAGTCATTTATTTCATCTAGGAACTTTACCTCCCTAGCATGTCCTGACGTGACACTGACCCAGTCGATACCGGGGTAGTTGAAATCACCCATTATTATTACTGCGCTGTAACTTTTGTTAGCTTCCTTGATTTCTTTGAGCATTTCAACATCCATTTTGTCATTCTGGCCAGGCACTCAATAGTACACCCCCACTGCCATTGCCTTCCCCCTTTTACATGGAATTTCAATCCATATAGATTCTACAGCAGATTTTGTTTCCTGCAAAACTTTAATCCTTTCTGACTCAATGCCCTCTCTAACATAGAGAGCAACCCCTCCACCAACTTGATCAGCTCTATCATTACGATATAGTTTGTACCCAGGTATCACAGTGTCCCACTGGTTGTCCTCCTTCCACCATGTCTCTGATATTCCAATCATATCTAACCTTTCATTTATTGCTATATATTCTAACTCTCCCATCTTATTTTTTAGACTTCTAGCATTTGCATACAAGCATTTTAGAGAATGTATTTTATTCATATTAATTTGGCTATTGTTAGACATGGGTAATTTGGGATCTTTAAGCTCTCTCTGTTCCATACTTGAGGGCATTTGGGCTACTTTACTCTTTTGTGGAACCTCTCTGCTTTTGGTAGTATCCTTCAAAGATACATTCTTCCGAACCATCCGCTCTTGGGCGACTGTCGGCTTTCCCCTAATATGTAGTTTAAAAGCTGCTCTATCTCCTTTTTAAAGGTTAATGCCAGCAGCCTGGTTCCATCCTGGTTAAGCTGAAGCCCATCCCTTCGGAAGAGCCCCTCCTTTCCCCAGAATGTTCCCCAGTTCCTAACAAATCCAAAACCCTCATCTCTGCACCATTGTCTCATCCACGCATTGAGACTCCGGAGCTCTGCCTGCCTTTTGAGTCCTGCGCGTGGAACAGGAAGCATTTCGGAGAATGCTACCCTGGAAGTTCTGGATTTCAACTTCCTACCTAAAAGCCTAAATTTAGCCTCCAGAACCTCCCTACCACATTTTCCTATGTCAAAGGTGAGGTCAGAGAGGCTGTTGCTGCCAAAAGAGCAACCTTCAGAAAATGGAAAAAAGAGCCAAATGATGAAAACTGGAAACAGCACAAGCACTGGCAAGTTAAATGCAAAGCATTGATAAGGCAGGCAAAGCGGGAATTTGAGAAGAAACTTGCTACGGAAGCAAAAACACGAAATAAAGACTTTTTCAAGTACATTCGTAGCAAAAGGCCTGTGAGAGAGTCAATTGGACCATTAGATGATAGAGGGGTAAAAGGGGCAGTAAGAGGAGACAAGGCTATAGCAGAGAGACTGAATGAATTCTTTGCTTCGGTCTTTACTGAGGAAGATGTAGGGGTGTTACCCAAGACTGAAGTGGTATTTAAAGGTGATACTGCAGAGGAATTGAGAGAAATATCGCTACACCGGGAAGATATATTACAACTATTTGATAAACTGAATAGTAGCAAATCACCTGGACCGGATGGTATACATCCCAGAGTGTTGAAAGAACTGAAATATGAGATTGCAGACCTGTTATTGGTAATCTGTGAACTTTCATTAAAATCATCTGTAATACCTGAAGATTGGAGGGTCGCCAACGTAACACCAATTTTTAAAAAGGGTTCCAGGGGTGACCCGGGAAATTACAGACCGGTGAGCCTGACGTCAGTACCAGGGAAAATGGTAGAAGCTATCATAAAGAACAAAATTACACAGCATGTAGATAGTCATGGCCTAATGGGAGACAGCCAACATGGCTTTAGACAAGGAAGATCTTGTCTTACTAATCTGATCTGTTTTTTTGAAGGTGTGCATAAACAGGTAGACAAAGGTGAGTCGGTTGATATAGTGTATCTGGACTTTCAGAAAGCTTTTGACAAGGTCCCCCATCAGAGACTTTTGGCGAAGCTAAAAAGTCATGGGATAGGAGGCAGTGTACTATTGTGGATCGGGAACTGGTTAAAAGATAGAAAGCAGAGGGTAGGGCTAAATGGCCAATATTCCCAATGGAAAAAGGTGAATAGTGGAGTACCCCAGGGATCTGTACTGGGTCCGCTACTTTTTGACATATTCATAAATGACCTGGAAAAGGGAATAACTAGTGAGGTAATCAAATTTGCAGATGACACAAAACTGTTTAAAGTTGTTAAAACCCAAGAGGATTGTGGAAAACTGCAGGAGGATCTGGATAAATTGGAAGACTGGGCATCCAAATGGCAGATGAAATTTAATGTGGACAAGTGCAAAGTTATGCACCTAGGAAAGAACAACCCACACTATAGTTACAAGATGCAAGGCTCCACATTAGAAACCACCACCCAGGAAAAAGATTTAGGAGTCATCGTGGATAACATGTTAAAACCCTCCGCCCAGTGTGCAGCGGCGGCCAAGAAAGCAAATAGAATGCTAGGTATCATAAGGAAAGGGATGGAGAATAAAACAAAGGATATTATAATGCCTCTGTATCGCTCCATGGTACGACCGCACCTTGAATATTGTGTGCAATTCTGGTCACCGTATCTTAAAAAGGACATAGAGTTATTAGAAAAAGTACAGAGAAGAGCCACCAAATTGGTGAAGGGGATGGAAGGCTACTCCTATGAAGAGAGGCTAAAAAGGTTAGGGCTCTTTAACCTAGAAAAGAGGCGGCTGAGGGGAGATATGATAGAGGTGTATAAATTAATGAATGGAGTGGAACGGATAAACGTGGATAAATTGTTTACGCTATCAGAATATAGAAGGACTAGGGGGCATGTAATGAAGCTACAGGGTAAACTATTTAAGACAAATAGGAGAAAATATTTCTTCTCTCAACGTGTAATCAAACTCTGGAATCTGTTACCGGAGGATGTAGTAAGGGCTGTTAGTATAGCTGGGTTTAAAAAAGGTTTGGACAAGTTCCTGGAGGAAAGGTCCATAAACCACTATTAAAAAGGGACCCAGGATATCAATGCTTGGCCTAGTACAAGCACTGCAGAACCTGTGTCTTTTGGGGAAACTGCTAGGTACGTATGACCTAGATTGGCCACTGTTGGAAACAGGATACTGGGCTTGATGGACCTCGGTCTGACCCAGTATGGCATTTCTTATGTTCTTATGTTCTTATTGGTACCGACATGTACCAAGACAGCAGACTCCTCCCCAGCACTATCTAAGACCTTATCTAGGTGGCGCGTGAGGTCCGCTACCTTCGTACCAGGCAGGCATGTTACCAGGCGATCCTCACGTCCACCAGCCACCCAGCTATCTACATGCCTAATGATCGAATCAGCAACCATAACGGCTGTCCTAACCCTTCCCTCATGGGCACATGGCCCTGGAGAAACTTCCTCGGTGTGAGAGGGTTTTACATCACCTGGAGGACAGGTCCTAGTTACAGGATCACTTCCTGCCACACCAGGGTGATGCTCTCCTGTCACGTGACCTCTCTCCTCCATGGCAACAGGGATGCTGCCAGACTGGAGGTGGGACTTCAGGACTATATCCCTGTAGGTCTCGTCTATGTACCTCTCTGTCTGTCTTATGCTTTCCAAGTCTGCTACTTTAGCCTCTACAGAACGGACTCGTTCCCTGAGAGCAAAGAGCTCCTTGCACCTAGTGCACACGTAAGACCTCTCACCAACTGGGAGAAAATGGATACCCAGCATTCAGGGATGTTGTTGAGAATTTTCCTGGCAATTACAGGGCATCAAACTATGTCCAGCTAGTTAACAACATACTTCAAGCATACAAAACCATGAAGTGCAACATGTCGCTGAAGATTCAGTTTCTGCATTCACACTTGGACGTTTCCCAGTTAATCTTGCTGTAGTCAGCGACAAAGATGGTGAAAGGTTTCACCAGGTCACTGCGATGATGGAAAAGTGGTATCAGGGCAACTGAAACCTATCAGTGCTGGTAGACTATTGTTGACACTGAGACAAGAAGCATCAGATGCTGAGTACAAATGAAAATCTCCTGAATTAGTGAAATATGTCAGAATCATTGTGCGATTAAACATGCTAAATTCATTCCAAATTTAATTTTATGTTTACCCAAATTCCTTTGTGATACAGCTAATCTGAAATTATATTTGTGTTCAGCTTGAAGCCATCTATCATAATCACCAAAAAACTTTCAGGAAGCAAAACTTTTGAACACATTTGTTTTCCAGTGTTTCAAGCTTATTATTTTCCTATCTTAAAACAACTGAATGTTCTGGAAATCAGTTGGAATCTGTTAATGAAGATTTGTTAGTTTTTCTTGATACTTCTACTGATGACAAATTTACTCATATGACCTTAGTGGTTTCACTGGATTTGGAATGATTGTGATTTCTTGCTGAACTTTTTCTTTTGTCATAAGGATGAGTTATTCCATGGAATGAAAATATGAATGTTTCCTGATGTATCTGAAGTGACAACTGAAGATATGTAGGGTTTTTTGTTGCGTCCTGGAGTGCTGCAAATGGGAGCCTTGTTCTGGTTAATTTTTTTTTGTACATGCATTATAAAATATCGAAATGCCATGTCTATTAGTGATATTTCAAGATGGTATCCCCTGTGCTACCTTTTTCAAAAGATTAACTAAAAAGATGTAATACATGAACTCTGAAGACTTCAGAGTCCTCATCGTCAAATGTCGTCATTACTACTAGTAACACCGCCTGATCTGGGGTGAAATTGAATTTTAGATAAGATATTTAATTATATTTTTACAGATTAGCTTAACCTTTGCTACACAGCCACTTTTTAAAGGGTGAATTTAGACCACTTTTTATTTATTTATTTAACATTTCTTATATACCACCTTTCATGATATCAAGGTGGTTTACATTGAACAAACTGAAATTACATTGAACAGGGCATTAGAACTTGGAGATAACTATTTTACAGGGAACATGGGCTATGGAGGGTTAAGTGGCTTGCCCAAGACCACAAGGAACACCTGTGGGACTAGAAACCCCAGTCCTTCTGGCCCAAGGTTGCTATTACTCCCAGGTGCATCACAATCCTCTATATCTTTCTCCTCCCTATCCTTCATTTATTTCTTCTGACTTCTGCTCTCCTCTCCATCTCTTTCTTATGGCTTCACATCACTTTCTCTTCCTTATGTTGACACTCCCTAATCTTCTCCCCTTATACCAATAACTTCAACCCCCCACCTCCTTATCATCCACCCTTTACCATCCTCACTTTTCCCACCATCTTGTCACCTACCCTATTATCGGCTCTTGAGCTTCACCTTTTTCTTCCTCTCATTCATCGTTCTATCCATCTGAAAGAACCTCACCCTCATTACCACTATGCTATTTCCTCTCTGCCCCACACTCTTCTGCTCCTTCTCTTTCTATCATCTGTAAAAAGAACCACAAGGGTTACTTCAGGTTTCCGCGGGCAGACATACATCTGAAGGGCTGCACAGAAAAAAGAAGACTGAGGTAAGATGGCTCCTTTGGGCAGGAAGACAGGCAAGCATACATGATGGACTTCTCAAAAGCTTCCTATGGAAGCTGGAGATCATTCCCGCATGGACGCCATCGATGTCGTCACCCATATGTATTTCTTTATTTAACTGGCTTTATATACTGCTTTATCAAATTGTTATTTAACTGGCTTTATATACTGCCTTATCAAATTGTTAAAGCAGTTAACAGACAACAGTTTGACTTAAGGTACATAGAACTGAATACAGTAGGTAAACTAACTGTATTTAACTTAATATAGGCAAACTATTTGAGGCAAAATATGTGAGGACTTGCTTTCTGCTTGTTCCTGGAGAACAATCCCAATCCTGGCCCCACTAGATTTTTCTCAGACTCCCAGGAGATATACTCATACAAACGCTTAAATCTTATTCATGAGGCTGCTGATGTCACCAGTCAAGATGGCTGCCTGAGCTGGAGCTCCAGCTGACCACATGTGTAAAAGCTGCCTAGATTCACCCTAAATGTTGCATAAACAACCTTCTATGGCCCAGTGAGCTGGGGAAGGCCACAAAAGGTTAAAAAAACCCCTCCAAACTCATTGAGTTTGCATGCACCGGATTCGCACCAGCATCGCAAAGACCCCCTGAGAAAATGGCGACCACAGAGCCGAAAAGTGGGGGAAGTGAAAGCCAGAGCCCCGGGAGCTCAAAACGTGGCTAACTGACTGTCACAGATGATCTGAGGGCTGACCTTTCTGCTGCTTTTGACACTGCTGACCACCACCTTCTCCTCAACACCTTGTCCTTGTTTGGTATCAAGGGCTCTGTGCTAACCTGGTTCTCTTCTTATCATAAGAACATAAGATATGCCATACTGGGTCAGACCAAGGTCCATCAAGCCCAGTATCCTGTTTCCAACAGTGGCCAATCTAGGTCATAAGTACCTAGCAATTTCCCCAAAAGACACAGGTTCCTCAATGCTTGTATTGGGTCAAACAGTGATATCCTGGGTCCCCTCTAATAATGGTTTATGGAAATTCCCCCAGGAACCCAGCTACACTAATAGCTTTTACTACATCTACTGGTAACAAATTCCAGAGTTCTCTCCCATCACACTTTCAGTGTTTGTTCTGTTGCATACTCCTCTACTGCTATCCCACTCTCAGTTGGTGTACCTCAAGGGTCTGTCTTGGGCCCACTCCTTTTCTCTCTCTATACCCAATCTCTTGGTGCATCCATCTCTCCTCCTATGGTTTTCAGTGCCATTTTTACACTGATGACTCTCAGATCTACCTCTCTACACCTGAAATCTCTCTGACAATCCAGGCCTGGTTTCTGCCTGCCTATCTGACACTGCTGTTTGAAATTGAACATGGCCAAAACCAAGCTTCTTATTTTTCCCCTAAACCCACCTTCCCCTTTGCTCTTTTCTCAATCTCTGTGGATAACACTTTACTACTACCTGTTTCCTCAGCTCATAACCTTGGGGTCATAAGAACATAATAACATAAGATATGCCATACTGGGTCAGACCAAGGTCCATCAAGCCCAGTATCCTGTTTCCAACAGTGGCTAATCTAGGTCATACGCACCTAGCAGTTTCCCCAAAAGATACAGGTTCTGCAATGCTTGTACTGGGTCAAGCATTGATATCCTGGGTCCCTTCTTAATAATGGTTTATGGACCTTTCCTCCAGGAACTTGTCCAAACCTTTTTTAAACCCAGCTACACTAACAGCATTTACTACATCCTCCGGTAACAAATTCCAGAGTTTGATTACACGTTGAGTGAAAAAATATTTTCTTTTATTAGTCTTAAATAGTTTACCCTGAGCTTCATTGCATGTCCCCTAGTCTTTCTATATTCTGATAATGTAAACAATCGATCTACGTTTACCCGTTCCACTCCGTTCATTAATTTATAGACTTCTATCATATCTCCCCTCAGCTGTCTCTTTTCCAGGTTAAAGAGCCCTAACCTTTTTAGCCTTTCTTCTTAGGAGTATCCTTCCATCCCCTTTACCATTTTGGTGGCTCTTCTCTGAACCTTTTCTAATAACGCTATATC
This sequence comes from Ichthyophis bannanicus, assembly GCA_033557465.1. Taxonomy (NCBI): domain Eukaryota; kingdom Metazoa; phylum Chordata; class Amphibia; order Gymnophiona; family Ichthyophiidae; genus Ichthyophis; species Ichthyophis bannanicus. The sequence continues at coordinate 77,140,952 of CM066049.1, read as the reverse complement.
TTTGATTCCTCCCTCTCTTTCTCCAAACACATCCAATTGATAGCTAACACCTGTCGTTTCTTTCTCTGTAATATCAGCAAAATTTGCCCCTTCCTTTCTGAACATACTACTAAGACACTTTTCCACTCTTTTGTCATCTCCCGTCCAGACTATTACAACCTCCCTCTTGCTGGTCTCCCTCTGAATCATCTCTCGCCCCTTCAATATGTTCCAAACTCATCTGCACAGCTAATCTTCTGTCAGCCTTGATATGCTCATATTACCCCTTTTCTCAAGTCACTTCATTGGCTCCCCTATCCGTTTCCATATCTAGTTCTAACTTTTTCTATTGACCTATATGTGGAATCATTCTGCTTCTCCTTACAACCTTTCCTCTCTTATCTCTCCCTATTCCTCTCCTCAGGAACTCTGCTCTTCTGGCAGATCATTTCTATCTGTGCCCTTCTCTTCCACTGCCAACTCCAGACTTCAATCCTTTCACCTTGCTGCTCCTTATGCCTGGAACAAACCATCTGTATCTGTACATCAATCTTCATCTCTGGCCCTTTTCAAATTCAGGCTGGAAGCTCACCTCTTCAAGGCTGCTTTCAGAACCTGATCTGCATAGACTCTTAGGTGTTTCCTTACCCCAGATGTATCCTTGTCCTCAGCTGTTGTGTTGTCTGTCTTAACTAGATTATAAACTCTAACGAGCAGGGACCATCTTTTACATGTACCTGTACAGTGCTGTGTATGCCTTGTAGTGCTATAAAAATTATCAGTAGTAGTAGGGGCACTTTAGAAAGGACGTCCAAGTGCAATCTGGGATGTCTAAGCCAGAACATCTGAAAAAAGCAGGAATATCCAGGTGCAGACATGATTTTACAAATGTGGATCTGCCTGATATGTACGTATGTGGAGGCACCTACATAGACATCCCAGAAAAGTATTTCAGAACCTGAATGTCTAGGAATAGCCAAATAGTTAGAGTAGTGGGCTAGAATCAGAGAAGCCAGGATTAAAATTCCACTGCTGCTATCATTATGATTGTGCTGAATCCTGGGGATGATGGATTGCTATCTTCTTTACACCCTTTGGATGTTCTTCAGCCAAAAGGTATACTTTCCTAATGTTTATTCTGCCTGGAGTAGGTCTAAACTTAGAGGTGACTCTTGACATCAGGATGTTTCTCAGGTTCCTGGGAACGCCCCAGCCACACCTCCACCATGCCCTCATTCAGACTTGGAGTTCTCCTGCTGCGGACATCTACAGACCCCCTAAATATGTTTTCCATGACCTTACTCAACTGACCCAATTCTTTGCAGAATATGGTTCCTTTGGGACATAGATGCAGATAGAGTGCCTGGTTAATCTGCAAAGTTTGTATACCTGCTAACAGTACACGTATTCTTATATAAGAGGGTGGATCCCTAATATTTTCTTATATTGAGCTTGCTTTGCCCCCTATTATTGGGGTCTATATGACAACACCACATAATTGATTTTCCTTGTTTATTTCTGATTTATGTTTTTTTCCCTTATATTGATAGTCATTTACTGTGCGAGAGAATTCTTCTCGACTTAACATGTATAATTTCAATAAACAAGCAATTTAACACCGTATAACATTAACCATTACTAAAAGACATGAAGGTTGGCATCCCTTGTGTCATTGTACACCTTGAATGCAAACCTGTCTTAAAAAGATACTGTATATATAGCGGCATGTTGGGAAGTCCATTTTAATCTTCCCGAACCAACTCTCCTCATAATGTCTGTTTAGATATAAAAGTAGGACACTTGATATCTCAGAGTAGCTTTCAGTTCACACATAATGACATCTCTCTTTCTGGCAGCCATAGTTGACTAACTTCTGAGAGCATGACAGCAGCTGTCTCCAGATGAAACTGCTATAAGCCTGTTAATGTCATTCTCAGGGCTCTTGATAAGATGCCTTAAGCTACAGTGTCCGTCACCAGACCTGAAAACACTGGATGAAGTGACTGAAAGAGCTAAGGAAATCATGATATTTAATTTTACCAGGAGGTGGAATAATTAGGGCTTTTGGTCAGCAGTGTCTTTCCTTCTTTCTTTTTTATGCTTTACTGTAATAAGTTGACATTCCTTTCTACCTGACAGTGTGCTTTTTTTATTGTAAACCATTTTGTTGCATTCCCATGTTTAAGGCGGTATATCAACATGTTAATAAACAAGCAAACATGATTTAGTAGCTTGTTATAGATCAAGACCAGGCAGGTATTGGGATAAAAACCTGGCATAATCAACACTGGATGAAGTGACTGAAAGAGCTAGGAAATAATAATATTTAATTTTACTAGAAGGTGGAAGGGAGATTGCAAGAATCCACACAATAAATAATTGTCCTGATCTGAAGAAGAAAGTATTGCTACTCCAATAAAAAGGAATCACCTTTTTTAGCTTCTCTTTCTTATTTAACATATGTGGTAAGGAGGGTGCAGCACAGCCCTGGGAAACAAAGAAAAAAGAAACTTTTTCTTCCATAAGGGGGATGGGCTCACCTAAGCACATGTTCCAAAATGAAAGCAGTGGAAAAACCCACACTTGCAAAGCTAGGCTGAGGCCACACCCAGACTCCAGGCAACTATAGGAAGTGATAGGAGACACCTGTGGGTGGGGCCAGGAGAGAAAGCATGCTTGCAAACATTTAAGCACAGGCAAACAGAGAGAGCAGGAAGCGTCAGCAAGACCGGCAGGAGAGAAGCAAGACATGGGAACAGCTTGAAAGACGGCAGTCAGGAAAGAGCCAGAATCCAGGCTAATTGCACTCCTTCCAGGAGAGAGGAAGCGAGAAGGCTAGCTGTGAGGAAGCTGGAGCAGGAGGTCTCAGCTCCATCTGAAGAGGAACAAGTCTTCAGGCTTGGAGAGCCTAGAAGGGCTAGAGACAAACACTGCAGTGATCCCCCAGGCAGCTCTGATTCAGAGGACGCTACTCCTAGGAGATGCCCTAGCTGTAAAGGGTCTATGGTCAAGCTCAGAGGTAGGAGGGGAAAGTTTGAGGGAGTTAATGTGTGTGACTCTGACTCAGAAATAAGTATACCCGATTCTGAGGAAGAAACTGTACCTTAAGATTAAAACCTGAAGCAGCTAAGGGAAGCTAAAAGGTTTGCTGGACTCTGCTGTTAAATACTAGTTCAATTATGTTTGTTTCTGGAAGAAGAAATTCTTTGTTAAAGAGCTGGAAGAAACTGCTCATTGATAACACTGCTGAAATACACTTTTTGTAAAGAAAGTTTATTTGGAGAAAACATCCTTTTTTTTCTGTTGTTGTGGTTGGAGCCTTCTACAAAGGTCTGTTTGCAAAGCTGAAATTTAAAACGAAAAATTTAATAAATTTTCCTGTGTTGGCCAAAAATACCACTTGGACTGCTTTTTGCACGCAACTACACATTCAGAGGTCTTAGCCCTGAAGCTTAAAGCAACATACAAGATGGCCCGCCGCTTTCACTAGGCAACCGCCTAGTGGGGGTGCCATCGCCACACATAGTAGCCATATTTACTTTATCCATAAAATAAGACAGTGAGGACCAAAACAGAAACATAGGATGAGACAGCCTAAAGACCCCTTTTACTAAAGCCTGCTGATTGCTTAATGTGCATTTTACAACATGGCAAATGGCAGCCAGGAACACTAAAGTGTGGGCATGCCGCCATTGCCCATTAAAACCTACATTAATCAGGCCATCACATGATGGGGTGGGGAATGGGTGGGCATGGAGAGTGCATTGCCGCTAGTGCTTAGGCAATTGCCCTGTGTTCAGCTGCAATGTGGTTCTTAATGTGAGTTCACCTAAGGACACCTCCTCTATGGGTGAACCTGCCTGGCTGGAGCTCATGTTAGCATTTGCAATTGAGCGTTAACATCACAGACATGCTGGTCACGCCCCTGATGGCTAATGTGGAGGCTTTGCACTTAGCGTGTGAAATAAACACGTACTATTATTATTATTATTTAGCAAACACTTTTATACTGCATCCTGCCAAGGATCGGATGCGGTTTACAAAGAACAAGTGATGCAAGGCATGACAGATGTGCATGTCTAGTCTTAATACATGGAACATTTGGAAACTATTTACAAGTAACTTTTTACATGTAACATAATAACTATGTACAGACAGTACAAATTACATTCCAGGTTGCTTGCGTGGAAACTAATCTGAATTGGTTAATTCACAAGGGAGTGGAGACTCATCTATGTACAGAGTGGGATGTTTGTTAGTTACCATGTTAGCTTGGACTTGCTTTTAGTTTCTTGTCCGTTGCCCCTTGTCTATTTGTGTTTCAGTGTTAGTGTTAATCTGTGTGCCATAGTGTTTCTTGTATAGATGTGTTTTTAATTTTTGACGGAAGTCCCTAATGTCAGTAAGTTGTCTGATGTCCTCTGGACTGGTAGCATCTTTTTTATCCAGTCTACTGGACATGGGTCTAGGTAGGATGTGGTAGTGTTTATATTGGATATTATTGATTTGAGGGTGTCCTTGGATATCTGGTTGAATTCTGACCAGGTATTAATCTTGTCAGGGTGTGTTTCATTGTGTGTTATTGGAGGAGGTGTTTGCAGTTTTGTCTTGTTCATGTAGTAGTGAGCTAGCGTCTGTGGTGATATATCTATTATCATTTCATTTGAGTTGTATGCGTTGTTGGTTAGGTTTTGTACAATGCTAAACAGTTCTCTAGGTCGATTATAGACTTAGCTAGCCTGCTGGCATAGTGGTCTTTCTTGGCACTGTCTGTTTTCTCTTTGTATATGTTTAGGGCATTTATGTATTTCTCATGGTTTGTTAAGGATTTTGTTCATCTCCATTTCTTTTCTGCTTTTCTTAGTTGTCTTTTCATTGATTTCATCTCAGTATTGAACCAGGGTGCATTTCTTTTTATGGCATTGTTATCTATATTATTTGTGTGGTTAGGATTTATTTTGCGTGTTGCCGCTTGTGAAATTATTTTGTGCCATTTGTCAACCGAGTCTTCAAGGTTTGATGGCGTGAGGTCTAGGTGGGGGATTATTTGGTTAAGGAATTCTTCTTCGTTGAATTTCTTGAATCTATTAGCTTTGGGCTGTTGTGATCTTCTGGTTTGGGTGTTGTCTGTGTAGGTGATACTGAACTTTAGGAGGTGATGGTTCAACCATGGAACAGATATGCATTCAAGTGATGCGGGGTTAAATAGTGTTTGAAGAGAGTATGTTAGGAAGACCATGTCTAATATATTGCCTTTGATATGGGTTTGTTTGTCTATGACAGTGATGGCTAACCTTTTTGAGCCCGAGTGCCCAAACTGCCGCACAAAACCAAAGAATTTCCTCAAAGTGCCAGCACGTCAATTAAAGCCCCATTTGCATAAGGTGCTTCATTTGCATAAATATTTGCATAATGTTACCATACACTAACTTTTAGTAAACATGCCTCTTAATGAGTATATGGATAAAGAAGACTAAAGGTTTTCTACATTACTATAATCCAGTACCAACCGCCAGGCACATTAGGAACTACTACAAACGCTGCCCATTTAGAACCCTACCATAGCAAACCCGCCGTATCCTAACAGCACTACCAGGACTCACAAAGCACCATACAAGGCTACACTGCAAATATTAACCCAATACATCTCAGAGAACAACAATACATGACCTACTGGGGAAAGAACAAGTGGCAATGTCAAATAGGAATTATATAAACAGATACCTCAGCTCAGTTACACATTCAGAGAACAGACCATCACCAAACAAGGAATCACAATTTAGAAACAGGAAGACAATAATTAAACTGGGAACCCAAAAGCCAAACTTGGAATATACAACAACACTGTAGAAATAAAACTATATATTAATTTCCTCTTGTACTAAACAAAGCGCAAAAATTAATGATGCACATTTCCCAGAGCTGACATATTCCAGTTAATAAATTCAAAATAAAGAGATATTTTTCTACCTTTTGTGCTTTTTTTTTCAGTTGCAATTGTTCCAGCCACTTTCTTCTGGTTTCTTCGTGTCTTCTGCTAACTCTCCATATGCTGTCCATTTGTACTTTCTTCTGTATTCTTGTTTTTTTTTTCCATTCTCTCTCTAAATCTGCTTTAACATACTAATCTTTCTCCTTTGGCTCTTTCCTCATTCCTATTTCATCTACTCAAAATTTACCCCTCCATCCTCAATCCCCACTTACTCTCCCAATACCCGGCCAATTGTAGATTTTTTTATCCCTCCCACACAAAATATTTTTCCCCTCTCCATTTTACTCTCCCAGCCCCAACCCATTCTAATCCTCCCCCCAACAACCAGCTCCCTTCTAGTTCCAGCCTCACCCAGCATCCATTCCCTTCTAGTCCCTGCATCAGCCCATTTCCAGTCCTAGCAGCCCCCCAACCCAATACCAGTCCTATCCCCCCCTCATCAACCCACTTCCAGTCCTAACCCCCCATCACCCCATTTTCAGTTTAAGCCCCCCGCTATAACCCATACCAGTCCTAACCCCCCACTTCCAGTCAGCCCCCCATAGCCCATTGCCAGTCCTAACCCCCCCATCAGCCCACAGTCCATTACCAGTCCTAACCCCATCAGCCCACCTCAAGTCCTAACCCCTCCCCATCAGCCCATTTCTTGTCCCAGCCCCCCCCCATAGCCCATTATCAGTCCTAAACCCCCCCATAGCCCCCATTACCAGTCCTAACCCATCAGACCACCTCCAGTGTTAACCCCCCATCAGCCCATTTCCAGTCCTAACCCCACCCAACAGCCCACCTCAAGTCCTAACCCCTCCCATCAGCCCATTAGCAGTCCCTAACCCCCCCCCCTAGCCCATTAGCAGTCCTAACCCCCCCTCTCTAGCCCATTAGCAGTCCTAACCCCCCCCCCATAGGCCCATTACCAGTCCTAACCCCCATCACCCCATTTCCAGACAAGCCCCCATCAGCCCCCAGCCCATTAGCAGTCCTAACCCCCCCTAGCCCATTAGCGTCCTAAACCCCCCCTCCTAGCCCATTAGCAGTCCTAACCCACCCCCATCACATTATCAGTCCTAACCCCCCCTCCTAGCCCATTAGCAGTCCTAACCCCCCCTCCTACCCATTAGCAGTCCTAACCCCCCCCCCCCAGCCCCATTAGCAGTCCTAACCCCCCCTAGCCCATTAGCAGTCCTAACCCCCCCCTCCCTAGCCCATTAGCAGTCCTAACCCCCCCCCCCCTCTCTAGCCCATTAGCAGTCCTAACCCCCCCCATAACCCATTACCAGTCCTAACCCCCCCTCACCCCAGTTCCAGACAGCCACCATCAGCGCACAGCCCATTAGCAGTCCTAACCCCCCCCTCCTAGCCCATTAGCAGTCCTAACCCCCCCAAGCCCATTAGCAGTCCAAACCCCCCCAGCCCATTAGCAGTCCTAACCCCCCCCCCCTGCCCATTATCAGTCCTAACCCCCCATCACCCCCCATTTCCAGACAGCCCCCATCACCCACAGCCCATTAGCAGTCCTAACCCCCCCCTAGCCCATTAGCAGTCCTAACCCCCCCCCTAGCCCATTAGCAGTCCTAACCCACCCCCCCCCCCAGCCCATTAGCAGCCCAACCCCCCCCCCCCCCCCCCCCCAGCCCATTAGCAGTCCTACCCCCCCCCCCCCCCCGGCAAATTTAAAAACAGAAAAAGCGGGCTCTGGCTGCTGCCGCAGACGCGGCCGCATGCAGGGGCCCGCGGGGCCCCCTCCGCCCGCTAAGCCCCTCTGCAAAGGGCTTTCAGATTCGCGAGGGAGACAGCGTCTCCCTCGCGTCTCTTGTTAAGCCCGCAGGGGCTAATGGGAAATTTCCCATCAGTCCCCTCGCGTCTAAAGGGGCTGATGGGAAATTTCCCATTAACCCCTACGGGCTTAACAGAGACGCGAGGGAGACCGCGTCTCCCTCACGAATCTGAAAGCCCTTGCAGAGGGGCTTAGCGGGCGGAGGGGGCCCCGCGGGACACTGCATGCTGCCGCGACCGCGGCAGCAGCCAGAGCCCGCTTTTTCTGTTTTTGCGGACCTTCACGCGTGCCAGCTGCAAGGCCTTCGCGTGCCACAGCTGGCACGCGTGCCATAGGTTCGCCATCGCTGGTCTATGACTTGGTGGAAGTCCATGTCTGCTATAGATTCCAGTCAGGGTGTTGATTGTGTGTTGGTTAGTGAGTGGATATTAATATCACCCATTAGTATCACTGGGTTTGGGTCCGTGGATGATCCTAGTAATTCTATTGAGGTGTCGGTGTTTTCCGATCTGTGTTCAGGTGGTCTGTAAACTAGACATAATCTAATGTGTCTAATTTTTAGGGTGAGGGTGTCCATGTTGTTGATGTTATCAGAGCATAGAAGTCTAACATTGAGGGATTCCTTTATTATGATGAGTACACCTCCCCCTCTTTTGTTAGCTCAATGTGTGTGGAAGATCTCGTATTCTTCTGTCTTTAAGTGGTTAATAAGTGGGTTTTAGTAAGAGGAGCCCTAAGGCCCTTCTAGCTTGCCAATTTTCTCTGTGTTGTTTCTATAGAGCCTTCAGCTAAGTAGTTTATCTGGCCAAAAGAGGGATTTCACATAACATCAAGAGCATTTTTGGTTCATGTAGCTTTTTTCCAAAATTTGTGTTTTTTAAAATTCATTTCACATATTCATTTTAATAATGAGCTTAGCACATACTAATCAATTGTTATGTTGTTAAGTGCTGTTGAGTCTGTGTTGACTCCTGGCGACCCTCTGGATAGTCGACCTAAACTTTGTTTAGTCTTCAGCCAAGCAACTCATTGTTGATAGAGTGGTATCCTTAGCTGCTTTTATTGCATTGATCCATCTCATTGCCAACTTTCCTCTTTTACGGTGACTTCTATCTTGCCAAGCATTATGTCTTTCTCCAATAATCTCTCTCTTCGCATGATGTGTCCAAAGTATAAAAGCTGAAGTCTTGTCGTCTGAGCTTCTAAAGAAAGTTTAGGTTTGATGTCCTCTAGTACTGACTGGTTTGTTCTTCGGGCAGTCCATGATATACACAGTTTTTGTCGCTAGCACCATAATTCAAAGGCATCAATTTTCTTCCTCTCTATCTTTTTCATTGCCCAACTTTCACATCCATATGACATTATTGAAAATACCATGACCTGGACAAGTCAAATCTTTGTATGGAGAGAGACAACTCTGCTCTTGAGAAACTTGTCTAGGTCCTTCATAGCCATTCTACCAAGAGCAGTACGTCAGATTTCTTGATTGCTAGTCCTTTCTTTATTGATTGTTGATCCAAGTAAGTTAAAGCTAACAACTATTTCAATTTCTTCTCCATCAATGATTAATTTATTGATTTTGCCAGTTGTCAGGAACTTTGTCTTCTTAACTTTAAGATGCAGACCCATTTTAAGACTATATTCCTTGATCTTGAGAAGCAAATGTTTCAAATCATCTTCCCTTTCAGCTAGTAATGTGGTATCATCAGCATAGTGAAGGTTGTTGATGAATCTTCTACCAATCTTCATACCTCGGTTGTCTTCATACAGTCCTGCTTCTCTGATGATTTGTTCTGCATAGGAATTAAATAGGTAGGGGGGAAAGTATGCAACCTTGTCATATACCTTTGCTGGTTTTAAACCATTCTGCTTCTCATAGTTCCATTCGAACTGTTGCTATTAGATCAAGGTAAAGGTTTTGCACGGGAATGATCAGGTGTTCTGGTATCCTTCTTAATATGGCCCAGAGTTTCTCATGGTTTACACAGTCAAAAACCTTGCTGAAGTCAATAAAACAGATATAGATATCCTTTTGGTATTCTTTTGTTTTTTCAAGGATCCATCTCACATCCGCAATAATGTCTCTCGTTCCTCGCCCTTTTCTGAACCCTGCTTGCATTTCAGGCAGTTCTCTTTCCAAGTGTGACTGTAGGCTCTGCTGAATGATCTTGAGTAGAATCTTGCTGGCACGTGGGATCAGCATGATTGTGCGATTAATTTCCACAGTTAATCGGGTCACCTTTCTTCAGTTTTACAATAAACAGAGATCTTTTCCAGTCAGTTGGTCAAGAATTTGTCTTTCAAATTTCCTGGTAGAGCCTTGTAAGTATGGTAAGAGCTTCATCCGATTGCTGTAATACTTCAATGGGAATGCCATCAATGTCTGGTGCTTTGTTCTTTGATAAGGCTTTCAATGCTGTATGCACATAAATTCAAAATTGAATTTATGCTAAATCAGTTTTGCACACAAAAATTGTTAAGGTGCATTGAAATGAATGCGTGCCCTGGTTAGAGACAAAAATATTCTTCACAGATGGATGGAACTTTTGGAAAACCAAGTGTGTCGGAATAACCTCACTTTTTGAACTGTCCCAGGTCATCGCTTATATCATCTAATGATATGGTTAAAAATACTTGACCAAGATTTTAGGTATGGGTGCTGGTTCTCTTTCCCCTTTAGTTAGGGTCTAGTACCTGTTCCCAAATGGCTCTGGTCCACCAGGTGGAAAGTGGGACTCTGTGGGGTTAAACCTCATGGAGTTCTTGGAGTCCTCTCTGGAGGTGGTCACCCAGCAGTCTGCCTTAATTGTTACATTTGCAATACTGTCTTAAAAATGTATTTCTGATCAATGAATATGCTTTTTCTAGGTTCAAATATCCATATATTTTCAGATTTGTCCAGATTCACACATAAGTAGTTCTTGGCCCTGCACCTAAGAGTGTTGTCCCTGGATTTAAGCTTTGTGTTACATTTTCCTTGTGTTTGTATGGTTGTTAGTGAGGGGGAAAACCTGTTATTTTTGAGCCTAGAAGTTATGTGAGCTCATAGTGGCCAGGGAGGAGATTAAGGTCCAACTTTGCACCCCCTTTGCACCACTGTAGGCCCATTGGGAATTGAATTACCAGAGGGTGCACTCTCAGGGTTTTGTATTATTATTTTGCCTGTAATTTCTTCCTGACCTGAATCCATTTACCTGTATTTGTTTGAACTTCATTGTGAGGAAACGGTTTTATTTCTGTTGTTTTATTTCCTATGACATGTATTTACAATTTTGTTTTTTCACTTTCTTTTTTGAAGTATAAGATTTGAAAATTATAAAAAGAAAATAAAAAAAAGAGAAAAGAAATGAATGTGTGCTAACAAATGCACAATCCTATTAGAACCTAGCCTCAAACCAGCCCGCCATTTCTTAGAAGGCACCAATCTTCAGGAGAAACAATTATGCTTCCTGGGGAGATAGCTCTACCCAGCCTATTCTTAGCTATGCATTGCATTTCTGGTAATATGATTTCCTGTTTTCTGACTGGTTCAAATTTCCATTTTGCTCTTGAGTTCCATGGAAAAGCCTTCCTGGACTATATGTGTTGTGACTCCTGCTCTAGAGACTTATTCCAAAGACCTGAGTCAAACAAGTGACAGACAGAGACATAACAGCAGAAAAAGACCACATGGCCTATCTAGTCTGCCCTTCCATATCAACCACTACAATAGTCCCCTTTTTTCCTTTAGAGATCCTCTGTGTTTGTCCCATGCATTTTTGAATTCAGATACTGTCCTCATTTCTTCCACCTCCACTGGGAGACTATTCCACACATCTACCACTCTTTCTGTAAATAAATATTTTCACATACCGTATTACTCCTAAGTCTATTCCCTTTCACCCTCATCCTATGTCCCCTCATAGCAGAGCTTGCTTTCAATTGAAAGAGGCTCTCCTCCTGGGCATTTATGCCAAGGAGGTTTTTAAACATCACCTCTATCCTGCCTTTCCTCTAAAGTATACATATTAAGATCCTTAAGTCTGCCCTCGTATGCTTCATAATGAAGACCACAAACCATTTTAGTAGCCACCCTCTGTACCGACTCCAACCTGTTTATATCCTTTTGAAGGTGCGGTATAGAAACAAACAATTGTAGTTACTATTGTTGATCCACAGGCTGGCATTGAACTTGCGACCCTTTACTCATACACACAGTGGCCTTAGGTTTGGAGCCACCGAGAGCAAAAAAATTATTATTTATTTGGCTAGGCTTATATATCAAATCAAAGCAGTGTACATTCAGGTTGTTGTTAAGTGCCGTCGAATTGATGTTGACTCATCACGACTCTCTAGGGCTCACAATCTATGTTTCTGTACCTGAGGCAATGGAGGGTTAAGTGGGTTGCCCAAGGCCACAAGGAGCACCTGTAGGGATAGAAACCCCAGTACTTTCAGCCCAAGGTTGCTGTTCCTCTAGCAGGATTTGAACCCTTGGTCTTCCAGCCCAAGGTGCCCCAAACACTAGGCCATGTTTCTATATTTGAAGAATCTGAAAAAGGTTGACTTTCTATGCAGGACTAGAAGTCTTGGAAGGCAGAGCAGAAACTGATTAAAATGTATATAAGTGTTCATTTTTCAGAGGGTTGAATGGTTTCCAGTTGCATATGATCCAAGGAAGACTATATGAATTTGCTTCTCAACATACCATGTTCTCTGATTTGGTATGTACTGTATCTACCTTATCGTACTTAATTGTGCCTCTGATGTTACCTCGTTACTGCCTCTTTGCCTGGAATCCTGTTCAGGATACCATTTATGAACATACGATTTGTTATACTGTTGTTGTTGTTGTTAAGTGCCGTCGAAGTCTGTGTCGACTCATGGCAACCCCTGGATAGTTGTCCTAAATTGTGTTCGGTATTCAGTCAGGCGGCTGATTGTTGATAGACTGGTACCCATAGCTGCTGTTATGTATCGATCCATCTCATTGCTGGCCTTCCTCTTTTGCGTTTACCTTCTATCTTGCCAAGCAGGATGTCTTTCTCTAATGATCTCTCTCTTCGCATGTTGTGTCCAAAGTATGAAAGTCAAAGTCTTGTCATCTGAGCTTCTAAAGAAAGCTTAGGTTTGATCTCCTCTAGTACTGACTGGTTTGTTCTTCGGGCAGTCTATGGTATACACAGTATTCGCCGCCAGCACCATAATTCAAAGGCATCAATTTTCTTCTTGTCTATCTTTTTCACTGAACAGCTTTCACATTCATATGATATTATTGCAAATACCATGACTTGAATGAGTCGAATCTTTAGAAAAAGGAAATAACAAAATCTATTAAAAAAACATGCGAGAAAACATGGATTGGATTAACTAATTAGTAATTAGTCAGGGCATATTTCCAAGAAGTAGTAGTCTTTAAATATGTATATCTTTAAAGCTTTCTTGAACGTTGATGCGTCTGTAGTACTCCTAAAACTGTCAGGGATAGATTCCATAATTGCAGTGCATAGAGAGAGAAAGCTCTTTTCGAGGTGGTATAGGAAGATTTTGTGAACAGCAGTGGTAGATGGAGTAGATGGAGCTTGTCCATCGATTTCTGGTGCAATGTGTAGTATGAAGTAAGGAAAGGAGGTGGGGTGATGACAGGTTGTTAATAATTTTGAAAAATGATTTGAACTTTAAGCGTTCAATTATCAGTTGCCAATTCAGTTGTTTAAGCAACAATGTTATATGCTTCAGTCATTTGGAATTGAGGAGTATTTGCATTGCAGTATTGAGCACAAGCTGGAGAGGGTACGTAGCTGTTTTTGGTAACCCTTGTAGGATGATATTGCAGTAATCAAAGTGTGGGAAAATGATCGATTGAAAGATAGAACAAAAATCATGGTCGTCTAAACAGGTTTGAGGTGTCTAATTGTTTTAATTTTATTACAGATATTTTTTGTGAGGTTCCTTATATTTGTTTTAAAGGTGAGGCCATGATCAATCAAGACTCTAGGGTATCTTATGTTCTTCTTCACTTGGATGTGGATTTTGTTCATAGTTAAAGAACTCGATGGTTTAAAATTATTGTCTCTGGTGATGAACATTGCTTCAGTTTTTTTTTTAAATTTATGGTCATACTATGTTTCCCAAGTCATTCACTAACTAGGGAAAAGCAACTTCTTATGGGTGTGATATCTAGACTGGCTGAGTTAATAGGTGTATAAATCATAACATCATCATCATAATTATCATCAGATGAAATTGAATGTGGACAAAATACATAATACTAGGCTCCACATTAGGAGCCGCCACCCAGGAAAAAGATTTGGATATGATAATAGACAATACACTGAAATCTTCTGTTCAGTGTGTAGCAGTGGTTAAAAAAAAAAGCCAACAAAATGTTAGTAATCATTAGAAAGGAATAGTGAATAAAACAAAGGATGACATCATAATGTGTCTGTATTATTCCATGGTGCAACCACACCTTTGATTATTGTGTGAAATTCTGGTCTCTGCTTCTCAAACAACATATTGCAGCATTAGAAAAGGTACAAAGAAGGGCCTCCAAAATGATAAAGGCGATGGAATGATTCTCCTCTGAGGAAAGACTAAAGATATTAAGCTTCATCAGAGATGGCTGAGGGGAAATATGACAGAGGTCTATAGTATAAAATCTTGATGCAAACCGATTGCTCTTTCAAAAAATACAAGGACTAGGGGACAACCATGAAGCTACCAAGTAATATATTTAAAACAGATAGGAGAAAATATTTCTTCTCTCAATGTATAATTAATCTTTGGAACTCATTTCCAGAGAAACAATCTACCACTTATCTCTGGAAATATTTAGCATGGAACTGGCTTCTTTTAGAATATGGATTGGCCACTGTTGGAAACAGGACACTGGGCTTGGCAATTCTTCTTTTGTGTGTGTTCGCTTATCATCTAGCAATGAATTCCAGAGCTTAATTATGCGAGGCGTGAAAAAAAATATTTTATCTGATTAGTCTTAAAACCTTAAATAATGTTAATAATTATTTGGGACAGTATTCAGTAGGATGGCTGCTGCATTTTCAGACTCTCCTATCTGTATAGACTGGGCTGCTGAATATCGCACCCTAAACAAATAGATAAGTTACTCATTTGAGGTTTGGGCTGCTATTTATAAAGCTGTCAGGATAATGATAGAATGTTGCTGCTCTCTGGCTATCGTTTTATCTTGCCTCTAAAATGTCCCAATCCCTCCTCAACATAAACAGCTAAATTTTGGTTGCAAATTGGCTTATATGGACCAGATTTGTCTGTTCACCAGTGGCAAATTTGTGGGCTGCTTATAAATATTGACAAGATTATTGGTCCCCAGAGGCAAGGGAAATAAAATATTCTCTTTTATTCTATCTTGTTAGATAGTCTGTCTTGTGTTAGGGTTGGATACTGTTAAAAATAAAGGTAATAAAAAGAACACTGACAAGTTCAAATCAGTGAAATTCTACCTCGAGCAGTGAAAATTCAGCATTTCAACTGTTAGAAAAAACTAAGAACACTAATATGTTGCTAGGCAACCTCCACTGATTTATTTCTGTTTCTGGAGGGAATATTTACAGGTTGATATTTAAACTCTATGATCAGCATTTTTTTAAAATGCCCTCTTGGGTTATTCCAGAAGTCGAACTGACCATTTGTATATGCATGGGAGATGGATATGTAGGGAAAACATCTACAGACGTATGCTGGTACCCAGCGCCCACGGACGTTTATCTTGTATTTAACACGTTTTTTTATACCGCCTTATCATAAAAAATCAAAGCAGTTTTTCAGAAGAACTCAACAATTTTACAAAGAACTCATGGAAAAGGTAAGGGTGGCATGTGGAACATGCTCAGAAGCATAACCTATATACATTTTAATATTTTCTGCATTGATTGATCAGAGCGTTAGGAGGGCTATGTTTAGGCTTGTCAGGTGTTTTGGAGAGTGGATTGCAGTGTTAAGTCATTGAAGTTTTCTATGAAGAGGAATGTTTTCAGCTTTTTTCTGAAGTCTTTTAAGTCCATGGTGATTCTCAGTGCTTCAGGAAGGGAGTTCCAGATGGCAGGTGCTGCTAACGATAAGGCTCTCTTGGTGGTGGAGTTGTTTGCTTTGGTGAATACGCTGGGTGTTTGGATGCTGCCATTGTTCCGTTGTCTTCGCTGTCTGTTATTGGGTTGGGTGCTGATTAGTTCCTGGAGCGTGAGTGCTAAGAGGTTTTGTTTGATTTTGAAGATGGTCAGCACTGTTTTGAATCTGATCCGCAAGGTGATTGGGAGCCAGTGGAGCTGGTGTAAGATAGGTGTTATATGGTCAGATTTTGTACAGCCAGCGATGATTCGGGCAGCCGTATTTTGTGCCAATTGTAATGGCTTGATAGTTTGTTTCGGGAGACCATTGAGGATAGAGTTGCAGTAGTCAAATATTGGAACAATGATAGCTTGAAATACTGTGTGGAAGTGGTCGTGGCTGAGGAGAGGTTTGAGTCTGCGGATAGTAGCCTTTTTGTAATAAGCATTTCTAGTGATTTTGTTGATGTGCGCTTTTAAGTTTAGGTTGGTGTCTAGGGTGATTCCTACATACCTTACTTCTTCTTTTACAAGGATGGAAACATTTGCCAAGGTGATTGATTCTGGGGGTATAAAGGAAGTGTTCCTCATGATGATTAAGGCTTCAGTCTTCTTAACCCTTTCAAGGCCAGGTTTAAATTTTTAATCCACATTCTGCAGCCGGGTTAATTTTTGCATATTTCAGGAAAATTGTACCCGTCTTATTCAATATGTTCTAATAGTGATTTTCCTTCTGCTATGGTCATGTATTATATACCATTTGATAGGAATATTTAGTCAGAATTTTGGATTCCGAAAGTTTTGGGCTCGGCCTGGAAAGGGTTAAAGTTGATGTTAAGGTTGTTATTTGATAGTCAGTTGTTTATTTCATGTATGCATGTTATCATGTTAGTATTGTCTGGTAGGTCAAGGTGGATTGGGGTATGTACCATTGAGGTATGACTGGAGCCACTTGAGAGTTGTGCCATGAGCCCAATGGCTTTGAGTCTGTCTAGAAGGATGCTGTGTGCTACTGTATCAAAAGTTGATGAAGATTCTTTATATCGTCAATCACTCTGATTAAGTTGTCAAATAGTTGCGTGTGCAGGGTTTTGATGCTGTGGTTGGGTCGAAATCCATGCTGGTGGGAATCAAGTGGGACATGAGAGTCAATGTGGTCCTGTAATTGATGATGTACTGTCTTTTCAATGATTTTTGTTAAAAACAATAGGCTTGATATCGGGCGGTAAGATGCAGGGTCTGTATTGTCTGCTGCTTTGTTTTTGAGGATTGGTCAGATGGTTGCCTGCTTGAGTGAGAGAGGCATATATCCTTGTGTTAGGGAAGAGCTTATTATCTAGTGGATAAATTGGAGCAGCTCATCTTTGGCTGATTTGATCCATCTTACTGGGCATGGATCAGTGGGTGCTATACAGGCATTTAGATCAGAGATGGTGCGTACGACTTGAATAATTGTGAGTATGTGAAACTTGCCCCATTTGTGTGTGGGGGAGGATAATGGGTGTTCTGATTGGCCCAGTTGTGGTAAGTCCTTTATAGGGGACTTGAGCCTGGCGAGAAGGAAGTTTGCAAAGGTTTGAGGGTTGATTGTGATTTCTGTAGTCTGGGATGGATCCTTTGTCAGTGTGTGTACAATTTCAAAGAGTTCTCTGGGTTTATTGCTGGATCTTAATATGAGGTTGGTATGATACTCTTATTTGTGTTGGTTGATTATTTTGTTGTATTCCTGTGTTTATGTGATATTGTTTTAATGTGGCAGCTGTTTTGTTTTGTCTCCAACGCTGTTCCAGCTTTCATAGAGTTTTTTTTCACTTCCCTTATATCCACAGAATACCAGGGAGCTGATGAGGTTCTTGATGTTGTGCGAAAGTGGTTGTTTTGCGGGGGAGTTTTAACCGCTGCAGCAATTATGGTGTTCCATGTTTCAATAGCCTCTTCTAGATTGATGAAATCTTGTGGTAGTTTCTGGAGGGATGCTTTTAGGAACCGTTTTTTATCAAAACCTTTGAATCTTCTTTCTGCTTGTGAATAGTATGATGGTCTGACCAGGGTATTGGTATGTCTTGGGGGGAGGGGGCATTATGTTGTCATCTTCAAGGAAGTTTTTCAGCACAAATATGTGGTCTAGGGTGGTGCCTAGTCAGTGAGAGGGACCCGTGTGTAGCAATGTGAATTTCAGAGCTTCCATTGCTTTGAGGAAAGCTGTTGAGTCTTTGTTGGGTACCGAGCTGAGGTTCAGATCTTCTAATATTATGACCGGGTTGTGAGCTGAGTTGTTTGCACACACCATTTCCAGTATGGTGGATAATTCCTTGTGTGCCCTGTATGTAAGGCAAAATAGAAAGGTGCCTATTTTCTATGGTTAATATATTGCACTGATCTGTGCTTATCGACTTGGAGGTTTTGATCGGATCTAGCTGGTATTAGTACCTCTCCTTCTCTTTTGTTGCTCCTGGGACAGTTGAATGAGTGTGGGTGCTAGGTGTTACTGGGTTCATGATGATCTGGTCAGTGTCTTTCAGCCAGGTTTCAGTGATGCAGAGGATGTCTGCATGGTGTGATTGGAGGTAGTCTATAATTGTGTTGGTTTTGTTACGTATAGATCTGGTATTAATGAGTACTATGATGTAGCAGGAATATTGGTGAGTGGATAATGGTTGTTGGTGTTGTGGTGGTAGTGTGGAAAGCCTTTGTGTGGTGGAGAAAGAGAATCAGGATCAGCAATGTGGTATATACAATATAGATTGAAACATAGAAATATGACGACAGAAAAAGACCACATGGCCTATCTAGTCTGTCCTTCCATATCAGCAACTACAACAGTCCCCTTTTTTCCTTTAGAGATCCTCTGTGTTTGTCCCATGCTTTTTTGAATTCAGTTACTGTCCTCATCTCTACCACCTCCACTGGGAGACAATTTATTTACGGTGTTTGGTTTGTTTTTCTTTTGAACCATAGGGTGTGGTTTGGGAAACTGGAGTGTGAGTTGGGAGGGCAATGGTATCACTTTTGTTTCTAGGTACACCATCCCTTTTGTTTCTACTTACAGTTTTTGTGACCTTTGCAGTTCTTTGTGGTGTGCTGGCTTCGGGGAGATGTTGATCTTCTCTATCCATGCTGCTTTGGATTCTTGTTCGGCTAAACTATAGTGCCCAGCTCAAGTGCCCCACCTAAGGGCCAACAGGCACGGGTGCGCCTAGGCACGCTGCTGATTTTAAAGTTCTTTTGGAACTGTGCAGCTGTGATTGGCCTGATGGACTGGGAGCAGGAGGAGCTCACCTGGGGATAGTTTCTCTTGAGAGCAATGATTGGGAGAAGAGAAAGGTTGCTGGTACGCTGCTGATTTTAAGGTTCCTTTGGAGCTGTGAAGCTGTGATTGGCCCAGTGGACTGGGAGCAGGAGGAGTTCCCCTGAGGCTAGTTTCCCTTGAGAGCAATGATTGGGAGAAGAGAAAGGTTGCTGGCACGCTGCTGATTTTAAGGTTCCTTTGGAGCTGTGCAGCTGTGATTGGCCCAGTGGACTGGGAGCAGGAGGAGTTCCCCCGGGCCTAGTTTCCCTTGAGAGCGCTGAATGGGAGAAGAAAAAGGTTGCTGGAATGCTGCTGATTTTAAAATTCCTTTGTCTGGAACTGTGCAGCTGTGATTGGCCTGATGGACTGGGAGCAGGAGGAGCTCACCTGGGGCTTATTTCCTTTGAGAGCGATGATTGGGAGAAGATGCATGGGTATGTCTGCATGTGCCCATGAGGGGGCAGAATAGGGTGTGGCCAGACCCGGAAACATGTACACTGTATTCCAGAAAGACCCATGCAGTTTATGGCATTTGCCGCAGACATGCCCGTTATTTCTGCCATATAGTTGGAACAAGGCCAGGACTTTGCCAATTTTCTGCTGTCTTCTAGGATTCATCCCTGCACATGAGTGTGTGTGTGTGCAGAGTAAGGCTGGAGGGTTGCACGGGAGGAGCTGGTGTTGGGATCTGCAAAGCCTAGAAGAAATGAATGCCTGGTTTGCAGTGGCCATGCACATATAATGAAGATTGGACCAAAGGAAACTGATGCTCATTTAAAGCACAAATGAAAACATATTTAGAAAAATCATTGATGTAAACTTAACCTAACCTTGACATCACTGAGCCACTAAGCTGTAGGATCGCTGCGGCCCTTCAAGCTCTGCAGCTATGCCATTGGATATAGTGGCTTAAAAGCTAAGCGCCATGTTTTACAAAGTTACATGTGACAAGTCATATTCATACTTTGATTCCCTACACGTGATTTGTGTATGAGAAGCTTTCTATGCACAGCCTTTGACATCAAACGAGTGATGATGAATTAATGGGAAAAGTGGGTGGCTATATACATCATCAGTAAGACCACCTTTTGAGCTCAGTGATGATGTCAAAGCCAAGGTCAGGTTAAGTTTGAATTGCTGATTTTTCTAGATATTTTTTTATATTTTGCTTTCAATTGAACTGTAGTTTTCCTTGGCCCAATCTTCATTACATGTGCTATCAGATATTTGGTTGTATGTTTTGTGTGAAATGATATTTTTGCAATGGCCATGCTGCATGAGGCAGATAGAGAAAGGAGGGGGGCAGTGAGGAGGCTACCCTATAAGAGGGCTCCTAGGTTGAGAAGCCAGTACATGGACCTGATAAATGCAATGTCACCCGATTGCGATTTGATAGGGCAGTCATACATCAGTTGTGCCAGGAGCTGGAACCCCACTTCAATGCAATGACACACAGAGGACAGGTCCTGCCTGTGCATCTAAAGGTGACAACAGCACTCACCTATCTCAGCAACAGGTACCTTCCAACCTGTGCTGACAGCCACTGCAGGTCTGACCCAAGTGGCAGTGTCCATGTGTATCACCCAGTTTCTGAGTGCTTTCCTGATACATGCCTCAGATTATATTGCATTCCCTCACACAGTGTAGCTACAGCAACAGACAATGCTTCAATGTCATAAGGTGACTGGGTTCCCTTCTGTGCTGGGGTTGATTGATTATATGCATGTGGTCCTAAGGCCCCTCAACAGAGCCCACATTCTGCAAACAAAGAGTATTACACTCCCTCAATATGCAGGTAGTGTGCAATGCACTGGAGAAATTACTAATGTTGTTGCAAGCTTCCCTGGATCAAGCCATGATGAACCTATCCTTACCCAGTCTGTGACTGACACAAGCTTTGAGAGTGGTGGATTCTGCAGAGGCTGCTACTTGGTAATCTGACACTGAGATCCCCCTCCCATGCCCACACAGGCCTGACCAGGGGAGCATTGCCACAAAGCAGACTGTGAGTTGGCAGGCAGGATTGCCTCTCAGATAGCAGATGTGTATAGACCAATATAAGCCAAAACAGAGTGTGGACATTTTATGGGATAGGTGGTAGCCACATGTATGGAGCTACTGGGAGAATTGTCAGTACCCAGATATGCTGGAAACAGATGCCATAGCAAGAAAGCCATAGTTTTTAAAATAACATACTTTTGTAGCTCAGCAATATTATGCATCCTTTGGGGAATTGCAAAGTTAGTTTAGGTTTTGTGAACTTGGTTAAGGTCCATATTTAGCATTTTAAATAGTATTTTTAGTGATGACCAATGAAAGAATGACTGAAGCATTTTTCTACTGCCAAGTAATTTTTGATGCAAGGTATGTAATGAAATACATGTTAATATTTACTTTATCTTTTAATATATTAGAGTGCACAGAGAATATTTAGCACTGTTTGGGGCATTAAAAAGACCTCTGTATATATATAGTTGTCATCAGCAAAATACTATCAGTGAAAACAGAAGTTTAGGAGATGCACATTTGAACCAAAGAGGCATGGCCATCCAAGGCATCCACTGGTATATCGCGGAGACAAGCAAGATCAGAGAAGCGCAACTGTTCTGAATGCGGTGAGAGCAGGGATATCCAGGACCATTTGGCCCATGCATGCACCCATGTGCGTTTCTCACTGTCAATACATGTATGATCTGGCTGAATTGTGTGTTAGGTGGGCCATGTCAACCACATCCATGACCCAATTTCAGAAACGCAGGTGTGACTCCACATGTTTAAAATAAATGTGCATATTCAATGTCCAGAGAATGGCAACGCTGAATACAAATATAAGGTGTCATTTTATAAGGTGGTAGTTACTGTACACCTGAAAGTGGGTGTCTCCTTAGATGCAAGTTTATAAAGCAAAGTAGGTGCTTACTTTTCTTTATAAAATGCCTCCATAAGTGGTCAAAAATTCATATTAATTTAAGGTGCAATCACTTATACCAGCTTATACCTGCATCTATACGTCTAAAGAACACTTATAAATTATATAGTATTTTAGAATTTGCATGTAACCTTGCAGTCTATTCTGTACTGCAAATAGCGGGGATGGATGTCCTGTTGGGATTATTTATTTAATTTACATTCTCTTATATACCGCGCTATTCTGCATCAGTGCGGTTTACATTGAACAAACTGAAATTACACTGAACAGGGCATTATAACTTGGAGATAACTATTTTACAGGGAACATGGGCTATGGAGGGTTAAGTGGCTTGCCCAAGACCACAAGGAGCACCTGGGGGACTAGAAACCCCAGTCCTTCCGGCCCAAGGTTGTTGTCCTCTAGTGGGATTTGAACCCCTGACCTTCTGGCCTGAAGTACCTTGCCCCAACCACTAGGCCACTCCTCCACTCCATGTCCATCCCCGGCAAAAGCCTCCCCGTACAAACAAGGAGTTTGTATGGGGAGACTTATATGGGGGTGGGAGGGGGCGTTGTGGAGGCGGAGTGAGAGCGGGCAGTGGGCAGTCTGAGGCCCCGGACATACAGGACTGATTCTGAAGTTGGCCCTGTATGTCTGGGGCCTTGGATCTAGACAGGGGACTTATTCCACCTTGGAGGTGGAATAAGTCCCTCTGGGCATCGGATGATGGCAGGCCCAGGCAGTGGCAGAGAGGTAAGTGGGTGCAGTGGGTTCCCCACAGTCCGACCATGGCCATGGAAGGCCAGATTGGGGGTCGGGCTGCAGGGAAAGAAGGCAGTGGTCGGTGGCCGGGGATCATGGCTCCTGAATAGAGCCACAGTGCCATGGCAACAGGACACCATGGCACCGCGGCTCCATTTAGGAGCTTGACTGAGCTAGCTGGGCAGAGGTCTGTACGTGCAGGCCGATCTAAATCAGGTCCAGGCCTACACGTACAGGCCCAGACTGGATTCTGATCCTGCAGGCCACGTCTACCCCAGCAGGATCAGAATCGGGTCTGCCTCTGTCTGTCCCAATTTCGATTGGATGCACAGGGGCCTGCATGCACTCATTGGAATGTGTCTCCACATGTCCAGCCACACTCTGCCTGACTTCACCCTTGTACATGCCAACAGTGTAAGTGCATGCCTCATATTTATGAGTGCACTTACAGATTTGGGGTGCAGCACGAGTGTGCACATTTACATGCTCTTGCTGCCTAAAACTAGGCCTGTCCTTATAAAATTAGCCCAAGAATATGGTCTGCCACAGAGTTTTCCCAGACATAGGCGCTCTTCAGTCCATTATTGGGATAATTTAAGGATAGCCTTATGCTGGCCTTGCAGGTCTTTGGCAGGTTATCCTGATAGCAGACTGAATATTGCCGCTATCTGGATAATTTTCAGATCTCCCACGCTCCTTCCATGCACTGCCCCAGAACGAAACTAATAATGCTGGGACAGTTGGAAATTATTTTCAGTTGCAATCTTTGGATAGACATTATCAGAGGCATATATACAACTAGCAGGTGGTGCTATCTGGATAGGTGCTTTTGAATATTGGTTCATTAAGTTTTATCTGCAACATAAAGTCTTCCCCTACCCAGTTCCTTAGTGTTCAAAGCTTTCCAAAATTTGATTTGGATTCAGTGCATGGCTCCAGCAGTAATGTGTTATGATATGAGATTCGGAAAGGAAGGATGGAATAAACACGGGAAAGAAAAAGAAGAGTGAAAAGCAAGATCGTTGATGGAATACATAAGAAAAAAATACTAGAAAAATAAAGGTGAACAACATGGTAAAATGTGATTTGTCAAAGAAATGCTACAGTACCAATGCTTTATCATGCAAGAAAAGCCAGGTAACTGGGTACTTACAAGTAATAGGAATACGAGTATGCATTTCTTCTATAATGTGGTAGACAGTCGGGTGAAGAAAATGTCCAAAAAGATGAGGAGAGGAGAAAGAAATAGAAAAAGAATTAGACTCCTATGAAATCTTAAATCTTGAAAAACATAGCCTGTGCTATTGATTCTAATGAGGTCTTTCATACCATTCTTTTCCCCTAGAAGGAGGGCAAAATCTCCATCAATTGACATGGTAAATGCATTATGGGCAGCAATGGTATATTAACCTCTGTACTGACTTTGGCCATATCTAGCACGGAACTTTCTGATGCTGAAATAGAAGATGCAGATCTCAGCTTGGCTGGCATCTATGGATTACCCTGAAATACTGGATTTTAGATTTAATTATTTGCCTTGTACAGATGTGCATTGCTGTATCATTTTCTTTTCTTGTTTTGAAGAGCATGTGCTGTGTATTTTGCGCGCTAACCAGTTAGCATGGGATTTCTAATAAGATGGCGTTTTACCGCACGATAGCAATTACCACGGTCCCTTGCTAACTGCTTATTATGTGAGGAAGCAGAAAATGGGTGGCTTTGGTGCAGAGAGTGGGTGTTGACTGCACATTGCAATTAGCATGAGGTTATTAATGCACACTAATTGTCAAGCTGCAATGTGGCGTTAAGAGCATCCATGTTAATTGTAAAGAGTTAGGGACTCTTCAGTGCACGCATTAGGTTTTGCTCCAAAGGTGCATTAAGTGCAAACCCTTAGCATACTTTAGCAAACATACTCCTAAGGGGCCCTTTTACTAAAGTGCATTAAGATTTTGCACTTAGCATGCATTAGGAGCAAAAGCCAACATGTGGTAAGTGCAAAAGCCATGCAATATCTGTTGGGTACATCAGTATGCCCCCCTGCACTTACTGCATGAAGGGCCGGCCCAACCATTAGGTAAACCAGACAATCACCTAGGGTGGCAGCTTCTGAGGGATGGCAAAGAACAGGACATTATAAACTAAACAACAGAGAGGGGGTGGGGGGGCTTAAGGTCTGCCTAGTATTCCAACACCTTGAACCAACTTTGGGGCCAGCCTTGACCACATGTTAAGTTCATTCACAATAAGTGTGGGTGAACTCAATGCCTCCTCAAGGTGATATGAAGTGCACCTGCACTAACTGCAACATTGACAGTGCCCACTCATACCAACTAAACATACGAGTACATTGTACAATGTTGTTAAGTACCCTCATGTTAAGTGTAACCCCCCAATTGTGATGTGACCACTTTGATTGAAAGTTAAGGTGGTATACAAATCTGTCTAAATAAATAAAATAAATAAAATGTGTCAATCACACCCACTCTGCCTATAACCTACCCAGGCCCTGCCCCATTTCACATTAAGCTGTTAGCATATGATTTAGTGTAACTAAGTTGCTCAGTCACATGGCAGCTCTGCTGTGGTAACTGCTTAGCACACTTTAATTAAAAGGGTCTTAAAGAAAGAAGACTATTATCATTCCTAGATAATAGTGTGTACTATCACAAAATGACATGGAACACCACAATCCAAAAATAAAGTAGAATGAAAAATAACAAAATTGAAAATTTTCTACCTGCACATCCCTATTGACTTTTCAAAATATGAGTCCAAAGCATATTACAGTTCAGGTGTTGCATTGTTTCCCTGCCAAGAGGGCATACAATTTAAGTTTTACCTGTATCTGTCATTGGGATAAGTGAGATTTGAACCCTGGCTTTACTTAGTTCTCATACTGTAGTAGTAACCATTAGTATACTCCAGGGGTTCTCAACCCAATCCTTGGGACATACCTAGCCAGTCAGAGTTTTCAGGATAACCACAATGAATATGCATGAGAGAAATTTGCATATATTGTGTTTATTGTATGCTGATCTCTTTCATGCATATTCATTGTGATTATGCTGGCTGGTTGTGTCCTGAAGACTGGGTTGAGAACCCCTGGTCTACTCCTTCCACCCCGCATGGTGTGAAGATCTAATACAGATTTGTAGAAATCTGAGCTAGATATTACTTGAAAGCAATGCCAACATTCTGATATCTTACTTCTATTTTGCAATGACTATTACTGGGGTCAAGGAATGCCTCATTAGAAACAGAGAAATTATTTAGCACCCTAACACCAATAATGATAGTGGTTTTATTGACGAGAGCAGAGAAATGGATGGAGATCGCAAGCTAGATAAACAATGAGAAGCCACAAGATGGTAAGACAGCTACTTAATGGCCAAGGATGGGTTTTAACTGAAGAATCTATGTCTAGCAATGCCTTGCTGTCTCTAATAATTTAGAATCAACTATCTTGTCAGTATATTGCTTATAATGTTTTCCCTAATATTTTATATTATGCTGTGTCTTGTTTGCTACCCAATGAAAGACTCATGCCACTTGCTTATTCTGCCATCAGGATTGCTAAAACTCATTTGTACAGCTGTTTTATCATTGAGAATGCTTGATGACCTGATGGACTGTTTTGTTGTACTAAAAGTCAAAGCAAAACAGTGAAACATCTTATTTAAGCAAATAAATTGCTCATACAAATTACTGTCCTTTGAAGGAAAAAAAAACATTGGGGGTCTTTTACTAAAGGTGCTAGAAGTCACCACGTGCTCTGGTGCATGCTGGAGCATTGCTGACAGCTAGCACAGGCCGATTTCTGCGCTGTGAATTGCATGTTGGGGTGGTAAGGGGAGAATTAGGGATGGAGAGTGGGTGTGTTGGGCATGGCACTGTTAGTACAGCGTAAACTCTGCATGCTAACTGTGAGCCTTGGAATCAGCACAGGGTCACCTAGTGCCAACTCAGCACGTGAAGTTAAGTGTGCTCATGCTACGCATTTGTATGATACAACACCATAGCATCCTTTAGTACAAGGGCCCCATTATTTACTATTTTTTTTGTTTTATTCAATAGCACGTTATCAGTTCAAGACCCATTAGGATTTTTCAGCTGTACAGTGAGTAATTGATAATTGAATGTCTTCACATGGCAAACACAGCACATTCAAGCCATACATACTTACAGTGACCTCATGACGTGTCCTCAGAATGGTCTGTCTGTAGCTATGCAGTGCTCATGAGACCATACCTCCTCCCCCTCAGTACTAGATAAAACACACTAAAAGCCCCTTTTACTAATGCTTAGCAAGTCAGGTTTGGCTGATGCTAGCAAGCAATATCTGCCACCGTGGTTCATTGTATTCCTATGGGCACAGCAGCAGATAGCATGCTAGATCCCAACTCTCATACAGGTTACAAAGGCATCACGTCATAAAGCAGACATTTTCAATTCATTTTTGATTTGGGTGTTTTTCTCTAATTTTGGACATTTTTTTTCTGTTCGTTTCACACAGTTGTTTCAATAAAAAAAAATTCTAACATGAGTTAAAAATGTTTAATGGATGCTAATGACTTTACACACATTTAATTCACAGGTTAACATGTGCTTCATCGATTTAGCATGTAGTGGATTTTTAAGGTGCACTAGTGAACCAAAGTCATATGAATGAATGTACATGCCTACCTCATGCAAATAGTTCTGCTTATCACTACAGCCACGTGCTTATAGCGCCATCTCCAGTTCTGGAGCAGTTCTGTGGCACATTTGCATGGGTTCCCATATAACACAAGGAACATTTGCATTTTACTTTATAAATATGAGGAGGGCAGTCATCAAAGCCATCTTTATAAGTAAAATGGCGTATTTACCTATAGATATGGAACGTTTGAGTATTACCCAAAGTGGGTGCAGTTAAAAGTGTCAGTACTGTGCAACCACACATACACCCTTTATCCGTGGCTGTAGATGTGGTACTGAAGCAGGTAATGAACAACATATATCATTTCTAGAATCACCACCACACTGTTGCTTCCAATGGACTGGTGCAATCTCTGTGGCTAATTTTTCTGAGGGCAATAATTCAAGCACCTACACAGGAAATCGCCCCAATGTTGCTCACTTTTCTAGTGTGTCGTAGTGTCCAGATAGTTTAATTTGGGGAGAGGAGGGGAGGGGGTAAGTGGGTCAGTGTATAGTCCTTAGAGGGGAGAAGAGGAAGAGAGAATAGGGCTAAAGGAAGGTGATTGGTGGGAGGAAGAGCATGGATAAAAGATCTCAGGAAGATGTGGAAGAAGAATAAGAGACAGAGGAATAGGGGAGCAGAGGGAGGGAACGAGAAGAGGGAATGTGTTGGGGATTGAGGAAGGAAGATGAAAAACAGGGAGGATTCTCAATCAGGATGGAGGGATATGGGATTGGAAGCAGGCTGATGCATTCTCTTCACAAAAACACACACACACAAGAACGGAAGACATTCCATACTGGGTCAGACCAAAGGTCCATCAAGCAAAGTGTGTTGTTTCCAACAATGGCCAATCCAGGTCACAAGTACCCAACATACCCCAAAGTAGCCAGTCCTATGCTTCTTATCCCCAGGGATAAGCAGTGGTTTTCTTTCAGTCTACCTTAATAATGGTTTATGTACTTTTTCCTTCAGGAATTTGTCCAAACCTTTTTTAAACCCAGCTACACTCCCTGTTTTTCCACATCCTCTGGCAATGAGTTCCAATACCTCTTTGATATCTTCATTCAGTCCACATTCCCTCCAGTTCCCTTACTCGCACATTCCATTACTCATGCATTCACATATCCTCTCCAACCGCGTTGCTATTACTCTCTGTACCCCCCATCTCTGCACTCACTCACACATCCAATCCACTTTCCTTTAGGAAAGTACATTCATTCGAAATGGCATGGGAATTGACATTTCTCATGTCATTTTAATCCTTTTTGACATGAAAAGACAGGAAGTAAGCTGACATTTCCTATGTGCGCTATTGCTCAATGGCATTCATTATCATTCAAAAGGTTGCACTATCGATGGATAGCATACGTTATTGCGCTCAGTAGTACACACTAAGGTACTTTCAACTGTGTTCTTCACATATTATCTTAAAACATCTAGGCTGGGAACTACACAATTCTGGCGGTGTTTTAGAAAAGGTTCTGTCAACCGTGAAGCCTTTTCTAAAATATGTATCAGGAACAGTAGGAGTGCGCGTGGATAGGTGTCCATGCATAGTGGGAGGAGTCATTTTACAGACCTGCATGTAAAAACACCAGTGGAAGAAATGCAAATTTGTATATGATTTGATTTCAATTTTAAGCGGGAAATAAACAACAGGAGATTAAGGAGAATACTCCCCCCCCCCCAATAAGTCCTTTAAAGAGCTGGCTGAAATGAACATTTTTTTAAACAACATCTATATGTGCCGGGGAGCAGCTGTAAATCCCGCGATCAGTTTTATTCATACATGTGCATTCTCCATATGAAATGGGGAATAAACATGTAGGGCCTGATATTCAAAGAGATTAAGATGGTTAGCAAATCTGCTAAATGTGTTAATACCGCTCTCCGGGACATTCAGCAGCCCTAACACGATTACTGCCGCTGAATATCTGCAGGAGCCGCTGCTTCATACCCCATTGCTAACCGGTTAGCATCGAGGTGTTCCAGGGGTGTTCCAAGCGTGGCACCCAGCCACTGCCCAGTTACAGCAAAGCAGGGAAAGTAAAGTGCAGCAAAGGTCGGCCTAACGTTTATCACAGAAGCTAACCAGGCTGTGGCTGAATATTGTTCCTGCTGCCCCGTTAACTTTCTGCCAATCTAGCAATCCGGATATTTAATGCCGAGGCCGGATATGACCCCGGCGTTGAATATCTGGGGCTCAGTTTCAGCGGCTAGCCGCTGCTACAGAATATCCTGCCCCGCAATAGAATGTTGAGCCACGTGGGTTACACTTAGGCCACACCCCCAATAGGTCCCCTTGCAATTTCTACGGATTAGCAGCATCCGTATGTAATCTTAGCCCTTTCTAAAATTGCCGTTTACATCTATATCCTACTTCCAAATGTAAATAACAATTTCCACATGAAAATCACATATAAGGCTTCTAAAACAACCCCCGTTAGTTATCAGCAGAGGCACTTCTGAAAATGTTCCCTTTGAAAACTGATGTAAAGTTTCCTGGTGAAAAACGCCACTTTCAAACACTGTTGATTGTCACTTGTGATCAGCCAATCTTAATGTACCACCTCCTATTTCCGGTGTTTGAAAGTGGCGTTTTGGAGTATATAGCGGTTCATGCTAGTAAGATCAAGGTCACTTGACACAGGGCTACGGGCCCGAAACGTGCACGTCGTGGGATTTGCTGCTTGGCTTCAACGCTGTGAAATTTACTAAAACAGCGTGACAATTGCACGATTGAGAAGAAAAGTTCACTGGAATAACGCAAATAGATAAGTGTTGAATTTTACTCTTATATTGATTAAAAAGGACCTGGCTGTCTGGTGTGGCCGGACTTTAATTCTTGCCGCCTCCAGCCCGCTCCGACAAAAATCTTATTTGAAAGAGGTGTGGGAAATACTTTTTAGGTTTGGTATATATTTTTTTGGGATTGACTTCTACTGAACCACTCGTTAGTAGCAAATGAAAACTCATACCACAATAGACTCAGTATGGGGCTGTATCTGATTGTGGTAGAAGCTCACAAGAGCAGAAGGAAACTGCTGGGCCAAAAAATGAATTATGTCCATTAATAATTAGCAATAATGCCTGGGGTGACAAACAGATGTCGTTATAATATCTTGCAGCTCCATCCAAAGGAAACTTCTCTAATTTGCCTAATTAAATTGCTTTTTTTTCTGCATCATTGCTTGGCTAATGGAAGCACATCTCATACAAGTTTGTGTGTGGCCTGAGAGGATTCAGAGACAGGTTATCACACACAGAGACTAGCATTTTCACATTTGAGTTAATGGCTTCTACTCAGCTGTGGTGCATACAGTATTTGCTTGAAGGAGCAGACTTGGATTCGATTTGCCCCATCTTAGGCTGCCATACTCCCTTTGAATAATGAAGCTGAAGGATGAGTGAACAGAGGTGGGGAAAGAGGGGATTGTAGGGGGTCATACAAGCAAACAAAAAGCAAGGGTTTCTCGACTAGAATATATGTTTATCCAGGGTATTCTATTCATTCTCCACTTGACCCTGACTTAACATAATTCAAAGTTTCCAATAATGATTACAAACCATATTTCATTTTTGATGGATGAAAAGTCAAAATGTAACTTTGACATGAAGAAGGCAATTTTCCAAAGTAAATGGGCTGTTTGGAAATTGCCCAACCCTTATTATGAGTGAGAGAAATGCACAAGGATCAACAATAAACATAGGCCCGATTCCATTTTGGACATGCCGGCCCTCTGTGCGCCCGGTCAGAACCAGACACACAGAGTGAGCAGGGATTCTTTTTTTTTTTTTAAACTTTTATTTTCATTTTACAACAAGCAAAAGAAACAACACACCAAAGGAAACAAATACAAGCATACAATAAGGAAAAAGCAACCCCAATTACCCCCCACCCCTATGCTTCTTCTCTAAGCTGATAAGTATCAGCATGTAAGCGCTTACAAACAACAGTAATTGTACATCAAAACAAACAGAAATAGTATCTGCGATACAGAATGATCATGTGACAGAGATTTACACAGATTTAAACAGTCAGATGAGAGCATTTAGCAGTTTGAACATAGTCGTTGAGCATCTTCCATTTAGACAAGTGGTGGGGGGTCTGAGCGGAAGAAGCTAACATACGAGGGATTTGCTCATATTTACTGTAGAGACAGACATGATTCCACCATTCATTGGGGCTCAGATGGGAGCTATTTTTCCAGTATTTCGTAATTAGAGAAATAGCTATGCCCAGCATAAAGTCTAAAAGGAAGTAAGCCGATTTGGGAAGAGAGGGGATCCCCGCAGCTGAGCGGAGTCCCACTATCTTCCAAGAGAGGGGCTCTTGAAAGTGCAAAATAGATTGAATACGACCCCAGACCCGACTCCAGTAATACTGTAATGCGGGGCATTCATACATAACATGAGGTAGTGAACCAATGGCCACATGGCATGTCCAGCATCTATTGCTCTGGGTGGCGTTCCATTTGGCTAACCTGTCAGGAGTATAGAAGCATCGGTGGGCTAGAAAGAAAAGTGTCTGAGTGAGTGAGGCGGATCGAGAGACCCGTGTCACCTTGCTCCAGACTAGGCTCCATTGCTCCGGGGTCAAAGTTACATGCATTTCCCGCTCCCAGGATTTCTGTGCTGTAGGAGTGCCTCTATTTACAGTATTACATAAAGTTTTGTAAAAGTTAGATGCCACACCCGATAAGCTCCCGATAGATCGGATAATCTCCGACAAGCCTTGGGTATGGGTTTCCGATGGCGGGAGCACCTTAGCACTCCGAAGACAATGCTGAAGTTGCACCAACTGAAAGTAGTGTTTCGCTGGGAGACCAAATTCAATTTGTAATTCGCTAAAAGTTTTCCAGCGACCATCATAGAATAGCTGGTTAGGGATCCAAATGCCCCTAGTGTACCAGGGGCTCCACGCCATCGGTTTATTTTGTATTTGAAATCGAGCATTGTGCCAAAGCGGGAGTCTATCTAGCGGACAAAGTCGGGAGTCTAGAGATTGCTCAAGGGTATTAAAGGCACCTAAAGTGTCTAAGAGCATTGGTGGATAGTGGGAGTCTGATGGGAGAGTCATACCAGGGAGATAAGTAAGAGGAATTGGTTTGCAAAGGTCCTCCTCTATATCTAGCCACACTGGTCTATTCGGTGTTAGGTCTTCCAGCCAACGAGCGCCTTGTTTGAGAAGAAAAGAATGGTGGTATTTCAGGAAATCAGGGAATCTGACACCACCATTTTCTTTATCTGCTTGTAACTTATGTTTCGCTATCCTGGGTGTCTTGTTTTGCCATAAGTATCTAGTCAGAAGACCCTCTAAATCTTTATATGTACGTCGAGGTAGGAGACATGGCAGCATTTCTAAAATGTAGTTCACTTTGGGAACAATCATCATTTTAATGGTTTCTAGGCGGCCCCACCAAGTAAGTGTTAAAGGAGTCCAGCGTTGAGTAAGCGCCCGGACCTTAGAGGTTAAGTCTTTGGCATTGAAGGTGATGGTGTCTTCCAAAGGAGAGCAGTAGTGCACCCCAAGGTATTTGACCATGCGAGGTTGCCAGACAAAGGGAAAGGATTGCATATCTGCCTGATGGATCAGAGGATTTAGTGGAAAGGCTACCGATTTGGTCCAATTTATCTTATAGCCCGAGAGTTGTGAATATTTACCAATTTGCTCTAGGACAGCCGGCACTGAGTCTAGGGAGACAAAGAGCATAAGGTCATCAGCGTATGCTGAAATTTTGATTTCCCTATGAGAGAAGGGGACTCCATGAATATCCTTGGATTGCCGGATTAGTAAAGCTAAGGGTTCGAGTGCGAGATCGAAAAGAAGTGGAGACAGTGGGCATCCCTGGCGAGTACCGCGTTGCAGGGGAAATGGCTGAGACTTTAAAGCATTAGCACAGATACTAGCTGTAGGCTGTGCATACATGATTTGGAGACAACGGAGAAAGCCTTCTCCGAATCCGTACCAGCGGAGAGTTGCAAACAAGAAGGGCCATTCTAAGCGGTCGAAGGCCTTCTCAGCATCAAGTGAGAGGCCAACCAATGGTCGATCAAGATTAACTGCGGCAGTCAGTACATGACATAAAGTCCTAGCATTATCAGCAGTTGATCTACCGGGAATGAAACCGCATTGATCTGGGTGTATTAAAGTAGACATCTTGTCAGAAAGCCGGGTGGAGAGAATGGTGGCAAATATTTTATAGTCTGCGTTTAGTAGGGAAATTGGACGATAATTAGCTGTTAGTTGCGGATCTCTCCCCTCTTTCTCAAAAACTACTACATTTGCCATTGAGAAGGATCCAGAAGGAGATCCCTCCTCGGCCAGAGCAGAAAAATAAAGTTTCAAAAACGGAGTAAGTCAGCGTTAAAAGTTTTGTAGAATTCAGCTGGGAGACCGTCCGGGCCTGCGGCTCGACCTGTGGCACATCTCGTGAGTGCAGATTGAATTTCTGATAAAGTGAATGGTTTGTCCATGGCCTCTCTATCTTCGTCAGATAGGGTCGGCCGTTGTACCCCTGATAGTAATCGTTCAAATGCTTCTGGCTCGAAGTCACATTCAGATTGATAAAGCCGAGTATAAAAATCACGAAAGAGTTCTAATATTTCTGTATCTTTAGTGACCAAGCTCCCCCCCGACGGATTGCGGAGAGCGGTAACACGCTTGGCTTCTTTTTGACCTTTCAGGGCATTGGCTAACAATTTGCCAGCACGGTTATTTTCCCGATAGTACATCCCTTGTTGTGATTCAATATTTTTAGCAGCAGCGGTATATAAAAGCTGATTGTACTGAAAACGAAGGCGTTGTAAGCGAAGTAAAATACATGGGTCAGTACGGGACGTGAGAAGACGCTCTCCAGCTTGTATCTGTTGTTCTAGAATCAGTAAATGTTGCTTTCTTTGTTTCCCCTGTCGAATTTGATAGCTAGTTATAGTTGCACGGATAGACGCCTTGAAACCCTCCCACCAAGCCCAGCTCGCAGTGTCATGGGGTGAATTAAAATGAAAGTAGTCTTGGATAGCGGCCTTTATGTCAACCTGAAAATCTTTTTGGTCTAGTAGGGATCTATCAAAAAACCAAGCCCGGGGATGTTCACCTTGCGTAGTGACATGTAGTGAGAAAGATATGGCAGCATGATCTGAAATATGGAGAGGATGAATCCTAGCCGTGTCCACTTGGGATATCAGTGCTTTGGAGATAAGAAAAAAATCTATTCTAGATTGTGAGTGATGGGGGGCTGAGAAAAAGGTGAACTCTAAGTCGGAGGGGTGAAGCAGCCTCCATATATCTACTAACGCAAGATCTTTCATCAGAGCTGTGAGGGTATCAAGACTCTTGGGTGGACCACTCGTTCTAGGCGGCAGTCTATCTATCAAAGGATCAAGTACTTGGTTGAAATCGCCGCCAAGTATTAATGGAGTATTGGCAGAGGCCTGTGCCAACTGCGCAATACTTGCATAGTAAGCAGGGTTATCCACATTCGGAGCATAAATGCAAATACACGTGAATTCACTATCTCCAACCTTAAGGTGTGCACGGGCCCATCTATCCTCCTTATCAGAGCTAGTATCCATTACAGTAGCTTGCAAAGACTTCTTAACCAAGATGGCTACCCCACACCGTTTGGAAACGGCAGGAGAGTAGGCAACCACCATGTAAGGCTTAGCATTAAGTTTCAGTGTTTCAGCGGAGTTTAAATGCGTTTCCTGAAGAAACACTAAATCAGCATGCTCATGATTAAGATAGCTAAGGATTTTCTTTCTTTTGATTGGACTATTGATGCCTTTTACATTCAGTGATAAGATCTTACATAAGGCCATTCAGAAGGGTTAAAAATTCTGAGAAAGAACATGATAACGCACATAATTTCACAATGTCCCTCATATTAACTGTATATAGCTGTACACATGACATGATAGAAAGTAAGCTAATGAAAAACAATGAAGCGCCCCACATAAAAAAATAAGCACCGAAGTGCATTAGAGAAGAAGCAGAACCCCAGAAATTACTGGCGACCATATGTCTGCGGGGAGAAACCCCAGAGAAGGCCTATATTGAAACATATAACCTGTATAGCTGTGCGTGTTCCGAATCCAACCGAGGCGCACATCATGGAGGGATAGAAGACCAAGAAAGTTATATATAGAAAGAAAGAAAAGTCCAGGCAGTCTCTGTTCCAGGCTGTGATCACCGCGTCGGGCCATTCAAAATGGCGGGCAGATCCGGCGGATTTACAGATCCAAGTTGTTGGATTAGCGCATCTGGTCTGCTTCTTTGGAATCTAAAAATGTTGCTAGTAGATCAGGATCTTCGAAGGTTCTAGTTTGGTTATGGAGAGTCACTCTGAGCTTCGCTGGATACAATAGGCCAAAGCGAGCCTGTAGCTGTTGAAGTCTAGGGCGAAAAGCAAGGAGTCTCTTCCGACGGTCAACTGTGGGCTTTGCCAAGTCAGGGAAGAAGGAGACTTTATGACTTTCAAACTCCAGATGATGATTCGCCCGGGCAGCATGTAGAATTTGCTCAACTTGCTGATATCTCAGTAATCGAAAGATGATAGGCCGGGGGGTCGTCCGATTGAGCGCCATGTTGGTAGGAACACGATGTGCTCGGTCAATTTCCAGATCTCTGTGAAAAGTAATCTTCAGCAAGGAGGGAAGAGTTTTGACCAGGAATTCTCTTACATCTCCTGCTTCCGCCCCCTCCGGTACTCCAATGAGCCTTACATTGTTGCGACGGGCTCGATTATTGCTATCCTCTAACTCTTTTTGAAGATTCTGTATCTGACGCTCAGCCTTGTCCAGTTTCACCAAGCGCACCGCGTGCGAGTCGAGGACCCCCTCCATGTTGTCCTGCCGTAGTGAAAGACCTTCAAGCCGGCCCTGAAGCATACCGAAATCTTCTCGCATGGCTCGGAGCGCTTCTCCGTTGGACTGTACCAGTTCCTTCACACCGCGTATTTCCTCCAAGATCTCCTGTTGCATTTCGGGGTTTTCCCGAAGTGGAACCATCTTTTGTGGGGAAGACAACTCTGTTTTGGAGCGTTTTCCGTGTGAAGAAGAGGGAGACCCGAAGTCTAAGCGCGCTGGTTTGTGGGCCGCCATCCCCCCCGAGGTACCCCGGTAAGTTCGGAGCAAAATATTAAGTTTATGTAGGTATTAAGTCAGGATTCTGAGTAGGCCTCTCGGGAGCTTCAGCGCGAAGCGTCTGACCCACTGGACATCAGGCTCCGCCCCCCCGTGAGCAGGGATTCTGAACCCGCGGGGCACATCTAGCTCCACGGGACCA
Source organism: Ichthyophis bannanicus (assembly GCA_033557465.1). Lineage (NCBI taxonomy): Eukaryota > Metazoa > Chordata > Amphibia > Gymnophiona > Ichthyophiidae > Ichthyophis > Ichthyophis bannanicus. The sequence goes on along the minus strand of CM066049.1, from coordinate 77,104,209 downwards.
GAGTCATGTTCAGGCCAGGACCCTGATTCGGGTTGGCCTGCATATACAGGCCTTCCCCAGCTAACTCAGTCAGGGCTTTTGAATGGAGCCGCGACGCCATGGCATCCAGTTGCCATGACACCGTGGCTCTATTCAAAAGCTGCAAATCCCAGCTGCTGGACCAAAATGTTCATTCCCCGTAGCCCGAACCCCGATCTGGCCTCCCAAATCCAGGGTCGCGCTGTGGGGAATTTCCTCTGCCCCCTCCCGCCTCTTTGAGCCCCGGGCCTGCCCGATACACCCGACTAGGGGAACTTATTCCACCTCTGTTCAGGTTGCCAGCCCCGGACATACAGGGCCAACATTGCAATCGGCCCTGGACGTCCGGGGCTGCTGCCCACCCTAACTCTGCCCCTGCACTGCCTCTTTACCGCCCCTGTCTAACTTCCCCTTACAACATGCGGCAAAGTTAGTCAGGGTAGGAAGAGGGGCTGAATGTCCATCCCCACTATTCACACCTTGGAATGACCCGGATACTGTTAGCCACATTCTTAGTAGGCATCCTTGGGAGGGGGCAGGGGTTGGGGGAGGCATTGAGGGTTATGTCGGGGCAGGAAGATAACACACATAGATGACATTTTCAAATCTATACATATTATTTCCAAGGGGAAACAGCACCTGCAAAAAAAGGAAGTGCAGATTTCTGCTGAAGAAGTTTTCAGTAGGGCATCACAAGCCTATATTGATATAAATCCACATACTTTTGGGCATATTTACTAAGCTGGGCTAATGGTTAGCAACACTATTTGTAAATTGGTCCCATGTTATTCAATAAAGGGAGAAATCCTAGTTATAGGACTAAGAGAAGCACCTGAGAGGGAAGAGGAAAGGGGGGCAGATGCCATATCTTCAACTTCAATAAGCCCAGAATGCAAATTGCAGTCCATATGATCCAATACTACCTTCAGAGTAGAGGTTCCTGTAGCAGGCTTCTTGTCCTTTCCTTTCCTCTTCCCAGCTCCTTAGGACATCTCCAAACACTCTGGGGCCCAAATGGCCCCAAAGTGGCATCCCCCTTTGGTCATGCACGCCTTTGGGCACACGACTGTGGGCTGCGACTGTGGACTGAAGCAACTGGGCAAGTTTTCGAGGTTGCTGGGCAGCTACCAGTGATGTCACTGAGAGGGGCAGAGTTTCTCTCCCAGTGCAGGTCCCTCAGGGTACACAAGCAGGTAACAATGGCAGATAACTTGCTTCACAGAGTCCCACAGTTTGCTGCTCCAAACTTGGGTTCTCCACTTCCTGCATGAGTTACAGACTCTTAATTTTCAAGGGTCCTGTCAGTGATGTGACCAGGAGGGGCAGAGCTTCTCTCCCAGAGCAGGTCTCTCAGAGTACACAAACTGGTAACAAGGCCAGGTAACTCGTCTCACAGGGTCCCACAGTCTGCTGCTCCAAACTCAGGTTGTCTAGTTCCTCAAGCCGAAGGGATTCAAACAAGACCGTGAGCTCTACCAATTTCCTAGAGCAGTGATGGCTAACCTTTTTGAGCCCGAGTGCCCAAACTGCAGCACAAAACCAAAGAATTTCCTCAAAGTGCCAGCACGTCAATTAAAGCCTCATTTGCATAAGGTGCCTCATTTGCATAAATATTTGCATAATGTTACCATACACTAACTTTTAGTAAACATGCCTCTTAATGAGTATATGGATAAAGAAAGACTAAAAGGTTTCTACATTACTATAATCCAGTACCAACCGCCAGGCACATTAGGAACTACTACAAACGCTGCCCATTTAGAACCCATAGCAAACCCGCCGTATCCTAACAGCACTACCAGGACTCACAAAGCACCATACCCTAACTATCAAAAGGCAACACTGCAAATATTAAACCAATACATTTCAGAGAACAACAATACATGACCTACTGGGGAAAGAACAAGTGGCAATGTCAAATAGGAATTATATAAACAGAATACCTCAGCTCAGTTACACATGCAGAACAGACCATCACCAAACAAGGAATCACAATTTAGAAACAGGAAGACAATAATTAAACTGGGAACCCCAAAAGCCAAACTTGGAATATACAACAACACTGTAGAAATAAAACTATAAATTAATTTCCTCTTGTACTAAACAAAGCGCAAAAATTAATGATGCACATTTCCCAGAGCTGACATATTCCAGTTAATAAATTCAAAATAAAGAGATATTTTTCTACCTTTTGTGCATTTTTTTTCAGTTGCAATTGTTCCAGCCACTTTCTTCTGGTTTCTTCGTGTCTTCTGCTAACTCTCCATCTGCTGTCCATTTGTCCTTTCTTCTGTCTTCTTGGTTTTTTTTTTTCCATTCTCTCTCTACATCTGCTTTAACATACTAATCTTTCTCCTTTTGCTCTTTCCTCATTCCTATTTCATCTACTCAAAATTTACCCCTCCATCCTCAATCCCCACTTATTCTCCCAATACCCGGCCAATTGTAGATTTTTTATCCCTCCCACACAAAATATTTTTCCCCTCTCCATTTTACTCTCCCAGCCCCATCCCATTCTAATCCTCCCCCAACACCAGCACCCTTCTAGTTCCAGCCTCACCCAGCATCCATTCCCTTCTAGTCCCTGCATCAGCCCATTTCCAGTCCTAGCAGCCCCCCAACCCATTTCCAGTCCTAGAAACCCCCCAACCCAATACCAGTCCTAGCCCCCCTCATCAACCCACTTCCAGTCCTAACCCCCCATCACCCCATTTTCAGTTTAAGCCCCCCCTATAACCCATTACCAGTCCTAACCCCCATCAGCCCACTTCCAGTCCTAACCCCCCCATCAGCCCACTTCCAGTCCTAACCCCCATCAACCCATTTCCAGTCAGCCCCCATAGCCCATTGCCAGTCCTAACCCCCCCATCAGCCCACAGTCCATTACCAGTCCTAACCCCATCAGCCCACGTCAAGTCCTAACCCCTCCCCATCAGCCCATTTCCTGTCCTAGCCCTCCCATAGTCCATTATCAGTCCTAACCCCCCATAGCCCATTACCAGACAGCCCCCATCAGCCAACAGCCCATTACCAGTCTTAACCCCCCATAGCCCATTGCCAGTCCTAACCCCCCATCAGCCCACAGCCCATTACCAGTCCTAACCCCATCAGCCCACCTCAAGTCCTAACCCCTCCCCATCAGCCCATTTCTTGTCCCAGCCCCCCCATAGCCCATTATCAGTCCTAAACCCCCATCAGCCCATTACCAGTCCTAACACCATCAGACCACCTCCAGTGTTAACCCCCCATCAGCCCATTTCCAGTCCTAACCCCACCCAAAAGCCCACCTCAAGTCCTAACCCCTCCCCATCAGCCCATTTCCTGTCCTAGCCCCCCATAGCCCATTACCAGTCCTAACCCCACCCAACAGCCCACCTCAAGTCCTAATCCCTGCCCATCAGCCCATTTCCTGTCCTAGCCCCCCATAGCCCATTAACAGTCCTAAGCCCCCATCAACCCATATAGACTTAGCTCCCCCATAGCCCATAGCCCCCCCATAGCCCATCACCACTCCTAACCTCCCCCAGCCCATCACCACTCCTAACCCCCCCATCAGCCCATTTCCTGTCCTAGCCCCCCATAGCCCAGTACCAGTCCTAGCACCCCCCAACAGCCCACAGCCATTACCACTCCTAACCCCCCAGCCCATCACCAGTCCTAACCCCCCAACAGCCCACAGCCATTACCACTCTTAACCCCCCCCAGCCCATTACCACTCCTAACCCCCCAGCTCATCACCACTCCTAACCCCCCATCAGCGCGTTTCCTGTCCTAGCCCCCCCCAGCCCATCACCAGTCCTAACCCCCCAACCGCCCACAGCCAGTACCCCTCCTAACCCCCCCCAGCCCATCACCAGTCCTACCCCCCCCCAGCCATTACCACTCCTAACCCCCCCCCAGCGAAATTTTTTTTACAAAGAAAGCTGTCGCTGCCGGGGCCGGGGCCGCCGCGGCAGAATCGAGTGTGCCGCGGGGCCCCCCCGCCCAGCAGAGCCTGCCCTCCGTCCCCGGTATCACCTCTCTCAGCTGCCTCCAGTCACACGCGTCGGCTTTCAGAGCGCGAGGGAAGTTTCTCCCTCGCTGCTCTGTTAAGCTCGCGGGGGCTGATGGGAACTTCCCATCAGCCCCCGCGGGCATAACAGAGCAGCGAGGAAGAAACTCCACTCGTGCTCTGAAAGCAGGCGCGTTTGACTAGAGGCAGCTGAGAGAAGGTGATACCGGGGACGAAGGGCAGGCTCTGCTGGGCGGGGGGGGCCCCGCGGCACACTCGATTCTGCCGCGGCGGCCCCGGCCCCGGCAGCGGCAGCTTTTTATTTTTTTATTTTTTAATGCCGCATATTTTGATTGCGGACCTTCCCGCGTGCCAGCTGCAAGGCCTTCGCGTGCCACAGCTGGCACGCGTGCCATAGGTTCGCCATCGCTGTCCTAGAGCATAGCTCTCTAGCAACAGAACTGATTCTGCTGAAAACTGGATACGTTACAGATTGTCAGACCTTTTATTGAAGAAATGTTAAGAGCTCTACATTACCATTCGAGATTGTATAGTAGCCAAAACAGCAGAAGGTGTAATAAGAACCAATGTAGCCCAATACATGATAAAGACATAAATCAAATAAGCTTTAATAACTTTGATTGAAACATAAAACCAAATCAAATCAAACTACAAAACAGTAAAACTCACCATGGCTTTGATTTTACTGCAGTTGCACCAGGACTAAAAGCACCAGGAGTGAAAGTAGTTTGACTTGATTTGGTTTTATGTTTTACATAGAGACCACACAGCCTCTCCGGTCTGCCCACGCATGAGAGCTATTAAACTCTGCAATCCCTTCCTCTGCCTCAGAGATTTCTGTACTTGTCCATGCTTTCTTTAATTCATATACAGTTCTCACCTCCACTAATATTATTAAAGTTTTATTTGACCTGTCTATCTATCATTCTATCTATCTACTTGCATCATTATCGTCAGCATTGATTCCTTACGTATTACCACCTTGGTGGTTTGCTGTTTTGGCTACTCTGCTCTTTGCAGACCTTTCTTGCTCTAGATTCAAGACTGTATAGACATCTGAAGAAAGGACCCATGTAGTATAACAAAAATCAGGCACATCATCTTTGAATCATTCCTATGGTAAGGTAATCAAATATATGGTGACCTACAAAGAGTTCTACTAATTTGTTGATGCTCTCCATTTATTTTATTGGACCATTAAGTCCAACCCTTTAATTGCCTAATAGTCCTCTCTATATGATAATTCTGGGAAGTGAAAACACACTTTATTTTGAAACACTGAAAAAAGGATTCCTTAATAATCTTAGCTAGGGTGATCAGTGCTATTGCCTAGCACAATGGTTCTCGGCCCAATTCTTGGGTCACTCAGCCAGTCAGGATTTCAGGACACACATAATGACTAAGCCTCGAATATACCGTAGTCATACAAACCGCCAACAAAAAAACAATCATGAACTTTGACAGGAACAGACCACAGAACATGAAATTTGGCAGATCATTTTTTATCTGCTTACAAATTTAACCATTGGTCTCAAAAATCTCCCCTAACTTTATATCTACTTGTTCTACATTATTGTGAATCCAAACTTAAACCAGTTCTCATTTAAAATATATATATATATATTTCTTTGAAATTATATAATCCATCAAAATGGATGCACCAGAGGCAGGTCTTGTCAGACAAACCTGATTGATTTCTTTGATTGTGTGACAAGGGAGTTGGACCGAGGGAGAGCCCTAGATGTGATGTACTTGGATTTCAGTAAAGCCTTTGACACTGTTCCTTACAGGCGACTTATAAACAAACCGAGCACCCTAGGGATGGACCTTAAAGTTACTGATTGGGTTAGAAATGGGTTGAGTGGGAGGCGACAAAGGGTACAGGTAAACGGAGCTCACTCTAAGGAGAAGGAGGTTACCAGTGGTGTGCCCCAGGGATCTGTCCTTGGTCCAATTCTTTTTAACATTTTTGTTAGTGATATTGCAGAAGGTATGCTTGTTTGCAGATGATACCAAAATCTGCAATAGAATAGAGACCCAGGAAGGTGAAGATAACATGAGGAGGGATCTAGTTAAGCTTGAAGAAAGGTCCACAATTTGTCAGCTGAAATATAATGCAAAAAAATGCATTTAGGCTGCAAAAAATCCAAAGGAGCAGTAAGTGTAGGGGGTGAGATACTTCTGTCCATAAAAGAAGAGCAGGACCTTGTGTCTGATGATCTTAAAGTAGCTAAACAGGTAGAAAAGGTGACTGCAAAAGCCAGAAGGATGCTTGGTTGTATAGAAAGAGGAATGGCCATCATCAAAAAAGAGGCGATAGTGCCTCTGTATAAGTCTCTGGTGCGACCTCATTTGGAGTATTGTGTGCAATTCTGGAGACCGCACCTTCAAAAGGATATAAGTAGGATGTAGTAAGTGCAGAGGGTAGCTACTAAAATGGTTAGTGATCTTCGTTATGAAGCCTATGAGGACAGACTTAAAGATCTTAATATATATACTTTAGAGGAAAGGCGGGATAGGGGTGATATGATATAGACATTTAAATAGCTCCGTGGCTTAAATGCACAGGAGGGTCTCTTTCAATTGAAGGCAATTTCTGCTACGATGGGACATAGGATGAGAATGAAAGGGGATAGACTCAGGAATAATATGCGGAAATAGTTCTTTATGGAAAGAGTGGTAGATGTGTGGAATAGTCTCACAGTGGAGGTGGTGGACACGAGAACAGTATCTGAATTCAAAAAAGCATGGGACAAACAAACAGACAAAGAGGATCTCTAAAGGTAAAATGTGGACTATTGTAGTTGATCTGGAAGGGCAGACTAGATAGGCCTTGTGGTTTTTTCCTGCTATCATGTTTCTAAAATAAATAAAAATATCTTAATTCCTCTGAATCCATATACGGAAATCCAAACACTGTTGGTATAGTCAAAGGTTCTCAAACCGGTTCTCGGGACACACTTAGCCAGTCAGGTTTTCCGGGTACTCACAATGAATATGCATGAACTGCCTCCATTTTATGCATCTCTCTCATGCATTTTTATGGTGATTATCCTAACTGGCTAGGTGTGTCCCAAGGACTGGGTTGAGAACGTCTGGCATAGTCCAACTTCGGTTAGTGTTTCTCTAAGCTGCATCAGGGAGTTGCCACCTGTGTGAGTTAAAAAAAAATATCCATGTAGAAACTCCGATGCTGCTTAGCGAAATACTAGTCAATGTCGGATTATAACAATAATGTTTGGAATTCTGTGTATGGATTCAGAGGAATTAAGACATGTTGATGTTCTTGGATTATGGATTGAATTTAGGAGGGCCTATTACTAAACTGCAGTACAGTTTGCACTTATGTAATAGATGAAGAAAATTAATGAGCGGTAAGTGCAGTGCCTGTGCATTAATTTTCAAGGGCATTCCAAGCACCTATCCATGCAGTTTCTGCACAGAAAGGTTCCTCACTGCGTTGTAAGGGCATGGAAAAAGTGTGGATGCACTCACTGTCTCCTATTTTTAGTGACAGCACATAATAAAATTCCCTGCTCTAACAGAAATGCGCAGTCCACAGCCATTCTCTGCATATAATCTGCCCGATAACACACTGTCACTGCTGCCAAACAGATAAAGTGGGGAAAGTCAAAGAAAAAATTGAGGACCAGGAGGCAACAGAACACATAAATGGTTTAATCCCTGAGGCAGGACTGTGTAAACCGAAGAACAGTCCAAAAGATAGCACTGTGTCAGAAAGTTACTGTGTCAGTATATTTTTAGTACTGAGTAGTAAGAATGACCATTAATTTGATCTGAAAACACTTGGAATGAGACTTGATAAAAGATACACAGAAAAGGACTAAAAAATACTTTATTGACCGCTTAACATTACTTGAATTAAAAGTTTTTTTTGTCCAGCAAAAATTAACCCCTTATTAGCTTTGCAGGACTTCTTTGTACTTTTTCTAACAATTAGGCAGGACTCTCTTGTATTTTTTCTAACAATTTTTCTGAGGATGAGTATTTAGCACTGAACTAAATTCTCAAACTGCACTGATAAATGCAGATTCATAAATATGTTTTTCCTCAGTTTACTAGTCCCAATATAAAACCATACAGCAAGGTTCAAGGGGACCGTTTGCAATCAGATTATGAAAGCTAAAGGAATGGTTAAAAAATGGTCAAATTTGCTTACAAACTATTTAATTTTGCTGCTACGAATAAATCTATGAATATCAGCATACTTAGAAAACAGCCTGTTTTCAGTGCAGGAATAACTAAACCTCCCTCCTTGTTTATTAATGCATGGGAAATTTATACACTTGGGGGTAAATATTCATCCACTACGGTGACCATGCACTTGCGCTTCATTTGACTTTTATTTAGTGCTGTTCTATGTACATGTATTGCCGCTGACCATATAGGCAGTGCAGACACCTTGCTGGCACTATCTGTTTTGTTTAGGCAGCAGTCACCTTGCTAGCACTATCTGTTTAGTTTAGGCCTGCTTTTAATCAAGCAGCTAAATGGATAACTTAACCAGATAACAGCTATCTCGATTATCTGGTTACGTTATCCATTTTAGCTTGCTCTTGTCCTTCTCTTAATCTGGGCAATACAAACAATATTTGGCTGTCTAGTGGTTTAAACAGCCCAATATTGTCTGCATAATTTTAAAATATTTAAGTATAAGCTAATTATGCATTCTCTGGCTGCCAATATTGGCCCTATGTTCCTTTCCATGAAGAATTGCCTATGCCTCCATTTTTTACGCTGAAGAATTCTATTGCTCATTGTGTACTCACACAACAAACAATGGGTTCCATTTTGCAGAACAAAGACCTTCATTATACAGTATTTATATGTTGGAGAGGGTCTTGCAGAGTTTATTTGATATCCACACAAGAGGTTATAATGGGTATTGTGTGGGCATTATTGTCTACAATAACCAAAAGCTTCATCACTGCTTCTTTTTTCTTAGCAAATAAATTAAATACTTCTATATGCCAACATGTTTAAGCAGCTTACCTTCTCTTGATAGTCAACATAGCTCCAAGGAGAATGATAATGAACATCAGAAGGCCTGCAATAACGCCAGCCATTTTTACGGTGTTGTCAACCTGCTTTTCTGGTTCTATTGAATTGGAATTCTGGGTGGAAGCTCCTTGAATAGGGGAAGAAAGACAAATAAAACATAAATGAAGCTTGTAGAAGAGTTCACGGTTACAAACATTTTGCCGTTTTCAAACACTGAGAAATAATAGGAAGACAGATCTTCAACCATGCTTGAATCTTAGGGTCATGATTTATGTTGTTTCAGCATATTCTCCGATTACTTCATTCTATCTTTCCCATTCCCATCCTATGACTCCTGGTTTCTCTTGGGCTGCTTTGGTTCCATCTCTACAGGCTTCATTAATGCAGGAATTATTCAGAAGTGTTTGATCCTACAAGGCCTACATCATTCAGAATGCTTTGGAACGTTCAACCTATGTCTTAGCAGTAAAGTTACTTTTTAGAGGTCAAAGCGGGGTCCTTTTAGACCACAGAATAATATGCATCTAAAGCTTAAGATTACCATGTAAATATTTACTATAGTTCTAGATTTAGCTGTCTGCTAAAGGGTATCACTCAATATAGGCTGAAAATCCACTGCTTTGGGATGTGGAACAAAAACCAACTTTTTGCTATTCTACATTATTGGAAATCTTTGTCCTAAACATAACTTAAACTGAGAGTTTGTTACTGGTCAGAATCAAAGTGGTCAAATATAGAAATAACAGGTGATACCTCTGAGGAATACAAGATGCAGAGTAAGTCAATATAAGGGTTAAGGGGTTATTTTAGCAGCTCTATTCCTGATTTGGACGTCAGAAAGTGAGCATTCAGACCTGCAAGTCACAAATATGTCCCTGGAGATATTTTAGAAAGTAGGATATATGAGTATAGACATCCCCAGCACAATCACATCCGAGTCACAAGGGGGCGTGGTGGAGACATGTCCTGGGAAGTGCTACGTAGATGCACGTCACCGTGCGTGCCCTAGCTTTTACATAGTAACTTGGAAGGTCATTTTAAAATGTTTAGTCATGATTTGGATGTCTGAAGATGTCAGAATCACAGATACATCTCTGTAGCCATTCCACAAATGATGCTGGCAGACATCTCAGGTGCAGGGATGTCCAAGTAGGCAAGAGGGTGTGGTGGAGGCATATGTGGGGAGGAGCAATGGATTTACACGTCTCGGTTTGATCTCATCTACAGGCACATCCATATTTATACCTGCTGCGGGCACGAAAAGGCATCAGGAAAGGACTTGTTTTCACCTTAAAACATTGAGAGCATAAAGAATTAAGTGCCTAGCCTCAGATCACAAAGGCCAACATTGGGATTTGAATCCTAGCCACCCCACTCTTAAGCCATTACTCTAACCATTACGCCATTAGATGCTTTGGTCCTGAAATGCTATCCTGGGGATGTCTATATAGACATCTGATAGACGTCCACATCAGAAACGTCCATGTTTCTGAAATGATGCCTGGACTTGCACGTGCCTGCTTTTCTTTCAGACTTTATGGCTTTGACATCCCAGATGGCATTTGGATATCCCATTGTGAAATGTATCTCATAGTAACATAGTATAAGACGGCAGATAAAGACCAGTATGGTCCATCTAGTCTGCCCAGTAAGGTGGCTAGAGTGGTTGTAACTGCAGCTCCATGTAGGTCACCCCCCTCATGCCTTTGCTTAGGGTTGTACCCGCCACTCCGGGCAGATCACCCCCCTCTATCTGTTGAAGTATAAAAGATAAGTTGTTTATTTTAATTTTATCCTCTTGCTATAAAGGGATCTACTCTGGAATTTGTTACCGGAGAATGTAGTAAAGGCTGTTAGTGTAGCTGGTTTTAAAAAGGTTTTGGACAAGTTCCTGGAGGAAAGGTCCATTAACCATTATTAAGAAGGGACCCAGGATATCAATGCTTGACCCAGTACAAGCATTGTGGAACCTGTGTCTTTTGGGGAACCTGCTAGGTTCTTGTGACCTAGATTGGCCACTGTTGGAAACAGGATACTGGGCTTGATGGACCTTGGTCTGACCCAGTATGGCATATCTTATGTTCTTATGTCCCATGCCATTTTGAATTCCATCACTGTATTTGCCCCCACCACCTCCACTGGGAGGGCATGCCAAGCATCCACCACCCTTTCAGTGAAAAAGTATTTCCTGACATTGCTTTTAAGTTTACCTCCTTGCAGCTTCATGTTATGCCTTCTAATTTTACAACTTCCCCATCTCTGGAAGAAGTTTGTTTGTTCATTAATACCCTTCAAGTATTTAAATGTCTGTATCATATCTCCCCTGTCCCTCCTCTCCTCCAGGTTATACATAGTTAGGTCTTCAAGTCTCTTCTCATTTCTTCTGGCACAGGTCTGAATCCTTTTGGTCGCCTTCCTCTGAACCGTTTCAAATCTATTTATATCCTTTGAGATATGGTCTCCAAAACTGAACACAATACTCCAACAAGTGAGGCTTTACCATTGACTTGTACAGTGACATTAATACTTCCTCCTTTCTGCTGGTTATCCCTCTGTGTATTGTGGTACTGCAGACCCTCTGCAGACAGAAGAAAATGCTTTTAACTTAGAAAAAAGAGGCAGACACCGGCTGAAGCATTGCAAGGAGCCATATAGGAGGAGCAAGAGGGACCTCTGGAGGACTGAGGAGCCACACCCCAGAGCCAATGATGCAATACCGGCCTGCACCCAATCCAGAAAGGGAAGAATTCCTTTTAAAAGCCCAGACACAGGAGACACAAAGCACACAGGAAGGAAGCTAACCCTGGAAGGAGAAAGGAGAGCTTTCCTGGAAGGAGAGAAGGACCAGGGAATAGGAGTCCTGACAGAAGGAACCGGCCCAGCAGACTCAACAGAACCCGGTGAAGGAATCTGCTTCAAATATCCCAAAAAGGGAGAGGGTACGCTTTCCAAGTGGGAAAGATACAGAGAAGAAGCTAACCCTGGGAGGAGAAGGACTGTGCCAGAGAGTCCTGGACCTGAGTCTGGCAGAGACCAGCAATCTTTGAAAGACACAACGAGGAGTAACCAAGAAGGAGGTGAAAGAGTTACTTTGAAAGGTAACATTCCTGGCCCAGAGAGAAAGAAGCTGTGGTGCGAGTGTGGCTTAACCCCAGCAGAAAGCCGGCCGGAGAACTGGAGGCCTACCTTGGTGTCAGAGAAGCCAAACCACAGCAGGAACAAGCATCAACCCTCACGTGGCCGTGATAAACCCAAAAGGAAAGGTAATCACTATTTTACGATTGTGATTTTATGAATGCTGTGACACAGGAGGAGCAGGGCCTAGAGGAATGCTGTCCTTCTAGAACTATTTGTGCTACAAAATACAAACCTGTGCCAAACAAGAAACTCTCTAGTATAAGAGCAGTAGGCAAGAGAAACTGTCCTCACTCTAGAGGTGTACAAAACCAAGGCTTACCTTTGGATGCAGCGCATTGGGACATCGTACAAACATTGTATAAAAAGCCTGAATGCGAGCCACTAGATATTTCTGACTGTGAACCAATGCAGGTGGAATTCCCGGATGACCTTTCGGACCCCGAGATGGATTGCAGCTATTGCCTGGCAGAAAGCTTTGAGCCCTTAACCGAGGAGGAGTAGAGCTGTGGTCTGGGGGAAGGTTTGAATCTGTGTTTCTTATAGTACTGCTGTGAAGTTAACAGGTCTAACTCAGTTCATGTTTCTTTTTCTTTCAACCTGAAGCAAGGACATTTTTGTGTTGATGTAAATTCTGAGCTATTGAACCTATTTGCAATACGGGAAATAAAAGCCTTTATTCTCCCTACCCTCGGACTGTTATATTCTTTGGAGCTTTGGTTACCCCGAAGGCTACCAGGACTATAAAAACCTGGGCCCTGTCTTTGAGCTAAACTCCACCATAAAATATTTTTGTGTCCACCCTCCCTGCTGTGACATCCCAGTGCCACCAGGGGGGCGTTGTGACAGTATGCAACCCAGCATCCATCTGGCTTTGGCTACCACCTTGTCACATTGTTTCGCCACCTTGAGATCCTCAGACACTATCAATCCGAGGACCTTCTCCTAGTCCATCCCCTATCTCACCCCCCCCCCCATCACACACAATTCCGTTGGATTTCTGCATCCAAAGTGCATGACTGCACTTTCTTGCATTAAATCGTAACTACCAAACATTAGACCATTCGTCCAGTTTTTGTAGATCTTTCCTGATGTTATCCACTCCCTCAGGAGTCCCCTCTGTTGTAAATTTTCATGTCATCTGCAAAAAGGCAGATTTTTCCCTTCAATCCTTCAGCAATATCACTCACAAATGCACTGAACAGTACCGATCCCTGGGGCAAGGTATATGCCCATGCATATATCTGCTCCTCATCATGAATAAATTATACAAAGATGCTGGTTTCTTGGCAGCACACTTCCAGGGGGGAAGAACAAAATGTGGTCTCACCACTGCAGTAAATTTCGCAGGGTCAAAAAAACTCTTTGCAAATTACTTTAACAGTCCATTCATTGTCCAACCCTGCTACTGCATATCTGCGGATCTGAAATGGCCTACTGGGATATACATGTATTATAGCTTAGACACCCTCATTCTGAACTACTTCAGCCAACACGTCTGTGTACCCCTTTCTGCAGCTGTGCATTACAGGGATGTTCACATTTCTAAAATGGCCTGCAACTGTGCAAATACCTGGCCTTACTAAATGCCTGGGCCCATTTCCAGAACTGGTAGCATGGATGTGCAACTTTTCAGGTGGAGATGGTGCGATTTCAGAAGACACGTGCCTCCCTTTACTGCCGCCATCCTCCCAAAATTTTGACATGGTAAGCTGGATGTCCCAATTTATTCCTAGATGTCCCTCCTAAAATCCCACTTCCTACCAGTAAGAGGGTAGAACAACTCAGGACTGGAGGAAAGAAACTTAGGGGATAATACTGAGTTTGGATGGGTCAGTGTCTTTTTTTAAAAGCTGGCCCCCTTGGATACAAAAAATCTGGATAGTCAGCAGCAGTGTCTTCATAGTGGCCGCCACTGAATATGCAGATAGAGCAGTGAGACGCCAGTGCTATCCAGACAGATTATTCAGCTAGCACTTGGGAGAGCTTTTTTTCAGTCTTGAAAATCACCGCTAACCGGATAAATCATGTCTTCATCCCAGCACTGTCCATGGCAGTTTCCGGAGATATTCAGCAGCATGTGGTAACCAGAAAAAAGTTCTTTAAATATTGACAACTTACAGTCTAATTTCACTACTGTATGAGTGGAGGATTGGCCTGTGACCAAAGACACAAGGGTTCAAATCCCACTGGCACTCTTTGTGACCTTGGGCAAGTCATTTAACCCTCATTGCCTCAGGTGCAAACTTAGATTGTAAGCCCTCTGGGGACAGGGAAATACCTGCTGTACCTGAATGTAACTTGCCTTAAACATCTACTGGAAAGGCATGAGCTAAATACTACTAAATAAATAGATACGCCTCCCTAGGAGTGCTCAGACTTCCATCTCCTCAAGTGAAAGAAGGAAGGGTGGAGGTGAGTTTGCAAAACTGAGAAAAGAAAAAAATATGTAGACAAAGAAAAAGCAGAAACATGAAACAAATGCTAAATTTAATATTCCCTAATGAAGAGATTGTAGAAAGACTGCTGCAGCAGACACTACACCATTTACGGAAGGTTTGCATAGAATTAGAAGTAAAAATACACAAGGCTTTGGTGTTTATGTTTATTGAGCTTGATATACTGCCCTTCACATTCGCAGCAGGGCGGTGTACAATTAAAACAAGTAGCAATGGAGGACAGGAAAAGGAACTCCATGTATGATAGGAAAGATAGGAACATTCATACTAAGGAGGAGATCAAGGTCAGGAGAAGGAGAGGTTGAGGGGAGTCAAGTAGCCAGTAAATCAAAAGCTTTCTGAAAAAGGTAAGTTTTGAAGAGGGCAGGGCGGCCCTAGAGTTGGTCCAAAGTGTTGACACCCTAGGCGATCCTCAAGCTTTATACCCCGTCTGGCTGTCAAAATCTATTATTTAGTTCTGAATGCTTTGCTTTTGCTGCTCTCCAAAAGTTGCTGCCCTAGGCTACTGCCTGGTTTGCCTAGTGGTTGGGCTGGCTCTGGAAGAGGGGGATCCTTCAATTGCCAGCGATTTAGATTCTTATCACTCTATTTCCCAGGTACCCTTTCAGGGAAAATTTCTTAGGAATGTTATCATCAATTGGGAATGTTTGAGGACCCAAAGAATATATTAAGCACCAGACAATCGGGTTTCTAGAGGGGGCATGGAACAGTAACTATTGTGGTGTTCTTATTAAGTAAACTATGGAGTCTGCCTACCAAGCAGTGCCAGATGGAATACAGCCTTCGATACTAAGAGAGTTAACAGAGGTTCTGGTGGGTGGGCTGAATGATCTATTCATAGATCTCTGAAGATGGGAGTCCTTCTGCAAGGCTAGAGAAGGGCAGATTCTTCCTTTCCAAGACAGCGGCGATAGGGAGAAGGTTGGAATGTACAGAGCAGTTAATCTCATCTCCATGGTGGTGTAATTAATAGGGACTCTTCTGAATGAAAGAACAGAGAAGTATCTTGAATTTCTCTGATCACGGGATCTGAGGTAGAGATGGACTATGTCAAAAAATTCTGGTCCATTTCTTTAAGTGGCTGACTAGATAATTTAATTTGGATGGAGAGCTGGATGTGGTATATTTTGATTTTAGAAAAGCTTTTGATACAGTTTTGCATAGGAGGTTTATAAATAAGCTGAGCAGTACTTGAGGTGCATCCTGCAGTAACTGGTAGAAAGATAGATTACAGAGAATGGTGGTAAATGGAATTTGCTCTGAAGAAAGAAAGGTGATAAGTAGAGTGCCTCAGGAATCTATTTCTTGATCAATTTCTGCCCATTATTTCTGTAAGCAATATTGTGGAAGGTTTAGCAGGAAAAGCTGCAACTTCTGTGACCAACAGTAAAGCCTGTGGTGAAGTGGAGAATTATAAGTGATATAAGAACGTTTAAGGAGGGGTTAAGTGCATAGAATATGCATGAGATAGATCTGCATGCACTGCTTCCATTGTATGCAGATCTATCTCAAAGTAGCACGGCAACATAGTATATGATGGCAGGTAAAGACCAGAATGGCGCATCTAGTCTGCCCAACAAGGCGGCAAGAGTAGGTACACACCTGCTGCTCCATGCAGGTCCCCCTTCCCCATGCCTTTGTTAAGGGATGTAGGTCACCCCTATTTGTTGAGATATAAGCGATAGTTATGTTTATTTTTATTTTAATATGTGGCTATCAAGGGATCCACTGTGTCTGTCCCATGCCATTGTGAATTCTGTCATTGTATTTTCCCCCACCACTTCCATCGGGAGGGCATTCCAAGCATCCACCACACTTTCCGTGAAAACGTATTTCCTGACATTGTCTTTCAGTTTACCCCCTTGCAGCTTCATCTTATGCTCTCTAGTTTTACAGCTTCCCCGTCTTTGGAAGAGGTTTGTTTGTTCATTAATACTCTAAGTATTTAAAGGTCAGAATCATATTTCTCCTGCCCCTCCTCTCCTCCAGAATGTACATATTTAGGTCTTCAAGTCTCTTCTCATATGTCTTCTGATGCAGGCTCCAGATCATTTTGGTCGCCTTCCTCTGAACCGTTTCCAGTCTTTTTACATCCTTTGTGAGATATGGTCTCCAAAAATGAACACAATATTCCAAGTGAGGTCTCACCAGCGACTTGTACAGTGGCATTAGTACCTCTTCCTTTCTGTTGGTAATTCCTCTCTCTATGCAACCCAGCATCCTTCTAGCTTTTGCTACCGCCTTGTCACACTGTTTCGCCACCTTGAGATCTTCAGAAACAATTACTCCAAGGTCCTTCTCCTGGTCCTTGCACACCGACCTCTTGCCCCCTATCGCATACAATTCCCTTGGATTTCTGCTTCCCAAGTGCATGACACTGTACTTCTTCACATTAAATATTAACTGCCAAGCATTAGACCATTCTTCCAGCTTTTGTAGAACTTTCCTCACGTTATCCGCTCCCTCAGTGGAATCCACTCTGTTCCAAATTTTCATGTCATCTGCAAAAAGACAGAGTTTTCCATTCAGTCCTTCAGCAATATCACTTACAAATACATTGAACAGTACTGGTCCCAGGACCGAAACCTGGGGCACACTGCTAATTCACCTTACTCTCTTCCAAGTGAGTTCAGTTTACAACCGGCTTGAGAATCACTGAAGTACACAGTGGAGGAGGGAGGGAGGGAGATGTTTATATGAGACTTTGTAGGGATCATATCTGCTAATCTCAGTAGAGCTAAGACAGTAGCCAGAGCCAGAGAGATGCTAGAGTACATAAGGAGACCAATAAAAATGATAAATAGAAGAAATATTGTGATATTGCCTCTGTAAAGCTCATTGGTACAACCTCATCTGGAATATTGTGTCCGTTCTGGAAGCTGAACCTCCAAAAGGATATGAACAGAGTAGAGATAAACCTGAAAGGGGTCAATTTTATAAGAAGCCACTTAGATTTACACATGAATACATGTAAATTCCAGGATTTTAATCATTTATGTGTGCAAGTGACAACTTATGCGCATAAATGACCTCTTATAAAATACTGACTAGCGTGAACATATAGTTGTGTCATGTGAATTTTCACTGTGGGTGTGCACCTGAGTGTAGTCTGGGAGGAGCATGGGTGGGGTAAGCAATCACACGCATAGATTATAAAATTCTGGGGGAGGAGTCAAGATGGCAGCTCATCTCTGCTGAGCCCTAAGACTGATGTGGTTTTTTTCCCTAAAATATTTTACCTTTTGCCTCTAAAAAGGAAAGGATAAACAATGGTTAAAGTATCTAAAACTGCAATTCTGACCTGGTGCAGCAGCATATCGATGGGCATTTAAGGGTCTCCTCTGGAAAATCTTTGGTTGCAAGTGAAGTCCCCACTGAATGATCTAAGGGCCTCTCTTGGAGCAAAATTATCTTTAATACCCCAGCTGCACTCTATGTTGCTACTGGAATGGTGAAACTTGCAAAGGTTTGGAGAAGTGGGAGGAATTATGGAACCTTTTCATGGTAAATAGTTGGGAACCATGAATGCCCCAACTACTCAGGAACTACTGGGAAGGTTACAAACTAAGGCTATTGAGCCAGGTAGACAGACTGTTCCCAAAAAGCAAGCTAGAGGGCTTATATCTGAGGAGGACTAGAAGGTATTGAGTGTTTTGGGAACATTAAGGTTAACCACACAGACTTAGTTTGCATTCAATATTGGAAATGCTTCTTAACCCTATCCAGGCCGGGCCCAAAACTCTCGGGATCCAAAATTCTGACTAAATATTCCTATCAAATGGTATATAATACATGACTATAGCAGAAAGAAAATCACTATTGGAACATACTGAATAAGACGGGTACAATTTTCCTGAAATATGCAAAAATTAACCTGGCTGCAGAATATGAATTAAAAATTTAAACTAAGCCTTCAATTAAGCTCTGCTGTTTCTCAATGCTCATCTAATATTGTTTATTTATTTACTTATTTATTTAATATCTTTTCTATACTGCGCTCTTTAGAATCAGTGCGGTTTACAGTCAATAATTTGTACAGTGCAGGCTGAATCTGTGCTGTACTTACAATGAACAGGGGTTGCAGCTTGGGACTAACTAGGGTAACTATGTACAGGCTGAGCAGCTGGTCGTGGAATAATGTATTGACCAGGTCTGCTTGGCAACTCTTTTAGCTAACTATCTACAGGCTAAGCAGTCGGGTCACAGATGTACAGTTTTGACAGAAGCTGCTTGGCAACTATTTACAAGATTAGGTGACTATATACACGTTCATACCAGGGTGAGCAGTAGTGCTAATGGGCGGGGCTGCATCTGTGTGCTGTGGGTGTGTTGGGGGGGTTGTCTTGGTGGTTGAGTATGGCTGGAAATGATGTGTCACCATTTTGGGAGTAGTGCTGGAGGAAGAGATGGTGCCTCATGCCTTCCTAAATTGGGCAAGGTCAGTGATGGACTGGATGGTGGGTGGGAGGGCGTTCCAACATGTGGGTGCATAGTACATGAAGGCTCTGTTCCTTGTTGCTTGTGAGCATTTCATAATTTTGCTATGGATTCTCAGTGTGTTGGCAGCGAATGACCTTCTGGCTCTGTTTGGGGGAGTGGAGAGGACGAGGTCCGTGATGGAGGAGGAGGTGCAGCTGTTAATGGAGAATGGCAAACGGCTGGTAATCTTATACAAAAGCAAGAGTCTATGGCTAAAGAAAATCAGGAAATGTTGCTGCTTTAGAGGGTGGAGCTAAAGAATCAAAAGATAAGATTAGTGCATTGGTTAAACATGGTCTTAATTCATCATAAAGTTGAAGACGTTTGAGAACCAGATGATAAGTTGAAACTCCATATTTTTTTTTCCTAAAATTCCTGGTTTGTCTCCTCTTGAAAGTTTTAAGAAATACCTAGTGGAAGTTCTTCATATTTCTTCTAATGCATTGCCTCCTTTGACTAAAATGTATTTTTTGCCGGTTCATGGAAGACAAGAACCACCTAGTACTGCTACACTGGATGTTTCTGCATTGATTGATACTATAGTACTGAAGTTCAGGGATGATCTACAATTCTGGGCAGTTTTGTCTTCATTTAGGAAGTTTGTATGGTTCCCCGTTTGTATTCCAACTTCCAAGAGAAATAAAGAACATACCCTGGTCAATGCATTTGGATATACCACTTGGGGCATGTCCAACTCAGGGAAGACAAATTATTTCTGAAGATGCGACAAGAAACTTTAGACTTGAGGGCCTCTGTACTATTGCAGTACACTTGCAAATGTATTGGTAAATTCCTGAACACTGGATATATCATGTTTTCTCCTGAGCAGCTGAGATCTTTTTGGGGGTTAAAATAATGACGACTTCTACCTCTTCCCCACAGTCTTCAGAAGTGATAGAGCATGAGTGACTATTTTATTTCCTAAGGTTTTACACCTAGGCCTATTTCTTTATGGAGAGTAATTTTTTAAACTCCCACACAGTCGATGTGCATTACCACATGTGCATTCAGGACCTATTTTATAAATTGGAGTACAATTGTACTTTACTTAATAAAACAGGGAAATCCTGATGCACCTTATCCTAGTTGTGGAAGTTATATCTGCTTTAGAGCAGCATAACTGCCCACACCTAAATCTGCAGAAAATGCTTGTAAGTGATAATATTCTATAACTTGTGTGTACAGATTGAGGCCTTGCCTATATTCTTCCCAGTCTCTGTGACCTGCACACCCCAAAAGAAAGTACATGCAACAGGACTTATGCAGATGCTTACAGAATGACGACTGCCAAAGGCACACACATGTGGTCATTCATGTGCGTAAGACCTTTAAAATAGATACTTATAACTGTACCCAGAAGTGGGATTGGAGGTTGTTTGGGAAAGCTTTAAGGCTTTTAAGTGGGGTGAACTTATAGCGTTGGGGGCACGAAAGAAGAGGGAGAAAGGTAAGGTGGAGGACCAGCTGAGGGCAGAGCTGGCCTATTGGGCCACCAGCCACAGGAATGAGGGGGGACGGGGGCTATTGCGGGAAATGGAGAGGATTTGAGGGGCCTTAAGGGAATTACATTTGGAAGAGTGGTCCTTTCAGCTGGAGAAACTGCAGCAACACAGTTTTGAACATAAGAACAAATTAGGAAAGTGGTCGGCCCGTAAATTACAGGCTTGGAGGGTTCAGCAGAGCATTTTGAAGATTCAGAACGTCAAGGGGGATGGAGTTCACCTGGATAGGATACAACAGGTCTTTGTGGAGTTCTATCATAAGCTGTATTCTTCAGAAGTAGAGCGAGGGGGAGGGGAAAGTGAGGGGAAGGTGTTCTTGCAAGATCTCCCCTTGGAATGCTTACAGAGGTGGACCAGGAGTTTTTTAGGGAAAAACGTCACAGTGGAGAAGTCCAAGTAGCCATTCGGGGGTTGAAAGAGAGGAAAGCCATAGGATTGGATGACCTTACCACACGTTTTTATAAGGTATTTGGTGGAGAAGTGGCAGAAGTTCTGGCAGCCATGTTTAATGCAGTGGTCCATGGGGGAAAGTTGCCAACGACAATAGCGGTTGCTGGTATTACAGTGCTGCCAAAGCCTGGGAAGGACATGAAATAAATAAAAATAAATAAATACTGTCTGATCTCGTTGATCAACTTGGATGCTAAGATCTTCGCAAAAATACTAGTGGGCCATGTGCATCACTTTTTCCCTCAGCTTAATGAGGCAGACCAAACTGGGTTTATACCTGGGTGGCACACGCATGACAATTTGTGAAAGCTACTTAATATTTGGCAGATCATGAAACAGAATGAGCTGATGGTACTGGTGGCTGTTGATGCTGAAAAAGCATTTGACAGGGTGGAGTGGGGTTTTATGTTTGCATACTGTGGAAATTTGGGAGTGCAGAATAGCTTTATGGCCTGGGTATGTACCGGTGTCTGTAGGGCAGGCACCCTCTCTAGCCCTCTTTAAAGCCAGGTTGAAATCTCACCTCTTCACTGTTGCTTTCAGATCTTGACTTCTGTGTCGTGACTAGATTGTAAGTGACGTGTTTTTTGTCTTGACTAGATTGTTAGCTCTGTGTTTGTCTTGATTAGATTGTAAGCTCTGATGAGAAGGGACTGTCTCTTACATGTCTGTACAGCACTGCGTACGACTGGTAGCTCTATATAAATGCTCAATAGTAGTAGTAGTAGTAGTAGTATGAACAATGTATCAGTATCCATGAGCGCAGATACGGATAAGAACATAAGATATGGAGGCGTTCACTTACTTCCTGTTTGATTCCTGTGTGGTCTATTTGCCTGCCCGGTGACCTGCTGCAGCTTCTCTGATTGGGGACGCTGTCTTATTGGGGCTATATCAGCCTGCCCCCTACGCGGGATACCGAGGTGTTCACTTACTTCCTGTTTGATTCCTGTGTGGTCTATTTGCCTGCCCGGTGACCTGCTGCAGCTTCTCTGATTGGGGACGCTGTCTTATTGGGGCTATATCAGCCTGCCCCCTACGCGGGATACCGAGGCGTTCACTTACTTCCTGTTTGATTCCTGTGTGGTCTATTTGCCTGCCCGGTGACCTGCTGCAGCTTCTCTGATTGGGGACGCTGTCTTATTGGGGCTATATCAGCCTGCCCCCCTACGCGGGATGCGTTAGCTGGTGCGTGTCCGAAGGGGCGTGACCAAAGGGGTAGGACACGCCCTTTTGGCGCTCGAGGCATTCGAGTAATCGCTGATGGGGAAACGGAAGAAGAAGCCCCCTCCGATCCAGTCGAAAGCCGTGAAAGTCACAGGCCCGATGGATGTTCATGTAAGATCCGGAGGGACAGTATCTGATGTTCCAGTAGTGGTTAATGACCCGGTGGATGTTTCTACCGTGAGTACTCCTTCTTCCTTGATATCCCCGCAAGAGACTAATTTATCCTCATCGGTTTTACCCAAAGGTACTGTGTCTGGAATCCCTTCTGTATTAGGACAAGTTCAGTTTGAGGTTGAGAAACCGGTATTATCATCATCGTTTTTACGATTGGAATCTCCACTCCCTGACTTGTCTCCTCCACTTCCGTCTGTAGTGGTTTTTCCTGAGTCTGTTGAGATGCCGGCTCCCCCGGATGATGTTTCCCTTAAAGATGTTTGGACTAAATTGTCTCGTATGGAACTGCTTTTTGATAATTCATTGAAAAAACTTTCTACCTTTTCTAAAGAAACGGTAAATAAATTGTCTGACCAGGAGGTTAAATTGGTTAATTTAGAAAATAGAGTTGCTCTATGTGAAGCGCAGGATTCTTCCACCCAAGGAGTTCTGGGCACTTTGGTGAAAGATGTTACCCTATTACGTCGTCAGGATGAAAGTTTGGAAAACTCCTTGCGTGCTAAGAATCTGCGCTTCCTAAATTTTCCCTGTACTCATTATTTGGACCCAATTATTTTGTTAAAGAAATACTTGAAAGAAATTTTGCTTTTATCTGATGTTGATGCTATGGGTATCTCAAGTATATATTATTTACCGGTGAGGGATTCAAATAGATCTGTTGATAAGGTTGAGGGAGGACAGAGTAGTGGGAAATCTTCTCCCCTGATGGATTTATCTGTTTTTTTAGAGTCCTCTCATGACGAGATACCTACCAGAGCAACTCTCTTGGTTTCCTTAGTTTCTGATTTGGATAAGCAAAAAATTTTTAAGGCTTACTTTAAGAAAAAACATGAAAAATTCTGTGGTCATTTTATTCAACTGTTTCCAGATGTCTCCAGGGCCACCCAAATGAGACGGAAAGCCTTTTTGGAGGTCCGTCCAAGGGTGGTGGCTCTGGGGGCTAAATTTTTCCTGAAGTTTCCATGTAATTGTCATGTGTTGTATCAAGGAAAGCGGTATATATTTGGGAAAGTTGAACATCTGTTAGATTTTCTGAAAGGGAATTCTTTTGTTGCTTCTTAAACGTTTTTCTTTTTGTTTTACCTTTGGGACCCTTGAGGTTCACTGGGTGGCTAGTGGGCCTAATGTTTAATTTCTTTATAGAATGCCTCCTAGATGTGTGTTATTTGCTATTATGATTGAATTATGCGATTTCCTATGTATTGTGGGAATGCC
The DNA here is from genome assembly GCA_033557465.1 of Ichthyophis bannanicus. Taxonomy (NCBI): domain Eukaryota; kingdom Metazoa; phylum Chordata; class Amphibia; order Gymnophiona; family Ichthyophiidae; genus Ichthyophis; species Ichthyophis bannanicus. Next base: position 77,080,516 of record CM066049.1, on the reverse strand, counting down.
TGTGATTGGCTTTTTCCAATCCTCTTTTTGATTTGTATATTTTGCTTTTCATAATATGTAAAATGATAAAGATTAAATAAAAAAAAAAAAGAACATAAGATATGCCATACTCGGTCAGACCAAGGTCCATCAAGCCCAGTATCCTGTTTCCAACAGTGATCTAGGTCATAAGTACCTAGCAGCTTCCCCAAAAGACACAGGTTCCACAATGCTTGTATTGGGTCAAGCATTGATATCCTGGGGCACTTTTTAATAATGGTTTATGGACCTTTCCTCCAGGAACTTGTCCAAACCCTTTTTAAACCCTGCTACACTAACAGCCTTTATTACATCCTCCAGTAACAAATTCCAGTGTTTGATTACACGTTGAGTGAAAAAATATTTTCTCTTATTAGTCTTACTAGTTTACCCTGTAACTTCATTGCATGTCCCCTAATGTTTCTATATTCTGATAACATAAACAATTGATCTACGTTTACCCGTTCCACTCCGTTCATTAATTTATAGACTTCTATCATATCTCCCCTCAGCCGTCTCTTTTCCAGGTTAAAGAGCCCTAACCTTTTTAGCCTCTCTTCATAGGGGTATCCTTCCATCCCCTTTACCATTTTGGTGGCTCTTCTCTGAACTTTTTCTAATAACGCTATATCCTTTTTAAGATACGGCGACCAGAATTGCACACAATATTCAAGGTGCGGTCGCACCATGGAACGATACAGAGGCATTATAATATCTTTGGTTTTATTTTCCATTCCTTTCCTTATGATACCTAGCATTCTATTTGCTCTCTTGGCCGCCGCTGCACACTGGGCCGAGAGTTTTAACATGTTATCCACAATGATGCCTAAATCTTTTTCCTGGGTGGCGGTTCCTAATGTGGAACCTTGCATTGTGTAACCATAGTTTGGGTTGTTCTTCCCTAGGTGCAGAACTGCACTTGTCCACATTAAATTTCATCTGCCATTTTGATGCCGAGTCTTCCAATTTATCAAGATCCTTTTGCAATTTTCCACAATCCTCATGGGTTTCAACAACTTTAAATAGTTTTGTGTCATCTGCAAATTTCATAACCTCACTCATTATTCCCTTTTCCAGGACATTTATGAATATGTCAAAAAGCAGCGGACCCAGCACAGATCTCTGGGGTACACCACTATTCACCTTTCTCCATTGGGAAAATTGGCCATTTAGCCCTATCCTCTGCTTTCTATCTTTTAACCAGTTCCTGATTCACAATAGTACACTGCCTCCTATCCCATGACTCTTTAGTTTTTGCCAAAAGTCTCTGATGAAGGACCTTGTCAAAGGCTTTCTGAAAGTCCAAATACACTATATCAACCGACTTACCTTTGTCTACCTGTTTATTCACACCTTCAAAAAACAAGTATTCAGGGAAATTTGAACTGGGCAGGGGAACCAGACAGGGGTGCCTCTTGCTACCTCTTCTGTTTGCCATGGTGATAATTATATAATCCCAGCTACAATACCTGTTCAATGTGAGTACAATGCAAGTCCATCCTGCATTGTACAAATAAATGTTAATTGTAAACTGCATTGATTTTAAAGGGTGCGGTATAGAAAAGCTATTAAATAAATAAAGAAAGAAAATAAAATAAAATAGAGCCCTTGGCGGCAGCTGTGCAGGCTTCACTAGATATACAGAGTGGAAGTGGGGGAGAGGACAAGGAATACAAAATGTGCATAATGGAATGTAACTTTATGCACCACTAATAAAATTAGCCCTTAGTGTAAAATATAGAATAACAGAAGAGAAGTGTCAATTCACAGTCCAAAGAAACAACAGAAATAAGTAGACCAAATGACAACAGTCAAAACCTCCCTATCCCTTTTTGTGCTCTAATGGACTGAGATTACAGTTCTTATGATTTCTTTAGCTTTTTATTATTTTACTTGCTTATTCGCCCCTCTTCTTGTTTCTTTCACAAGTGTATGCTTGTAAAATTTCTATAAAATTCAATTAATAAAACATTTTATTTTATTTTTGCTCTGCAAGTGGGGGCTGTCTGTTGGAGTAGTTCATTCTGCCAGTCAGTGCAAGCTCTGGGATTCGCCCCCTTTTCCAGCGTCATCAAGGGGAGTTGTTTCTTTGGCATTTAAACTCCTGCAGCTGTTTCGTGGACGCGGCCCACGGTCGCGTGCCTGAAGGGGTGTGTGACCAAAGGGGAACACCCCTTCGGTGCCATTTCGAGGTCTGGGGGCATTTGCCCCTCTTGATTTTTGCCGCACGGGATGCCTAGAGGGCGCGGTAAGAGGAAGTGTAAGGCAATAGAGAAAGATTATGTGACAGCAGTTTCGACACCAAAGGGTCGTGTTGGTCCAATGGACCAGCATGTGAGAGTGTTGGAAGACCTGAAACTTGGGTCAGAATTTCTGCGGCTTGATACATCTACCTCTGTTAACGCATCTATCCCGTGTCTCCCCAAGTTCCATTGATAGGACACCACCTCTGAATTCTGCTCCTTTGAACAGTGGCGTGGGTGGGGAGGAGGTAATCCTCTTGGTGGGCCCAGTAACTGCATTGGTGAATGCAGTTTCTGATGCCCCCCCCCCCCCCCCAGCCTCAGTGTTGGCTCTTTATTGTTAATTCCTATTCAGTTGGGTAAGCCTGAGACCTTAGGTTTATTACCTTCGGCCTCTTCTGCTGTTTCCTTATTTGGCATTTGGAAAGTGGTTTCTGAGACCAATGCTTTGTTATCTGGCTTTATTGATCAAACTGTGAAGATTTCTCAACAGGTTGCTACTAAGTCCCATGAGGTGAATGTTAGGATTGTTGCTTGCTCCCAGCGATTGAATGATGTGGATAAACGTTTGGGTTTATTGCAAGAGGGGAGTCATGTGGGAGTGAAAAATAGTTGTGTGTTGCTTAAACAAATTAAAGCCCTAGAAAACGCTCATCGGGCAAAGAATTTAAGGTTACTTAATTTTCCTAAGACGCAATTACTGTCTCCATTAATATTATTTAGGAAATATTGCAAAGAGATTTTATTAATTTCCGATTTCGAGTCTATTGGGGTTTATGATCTTTATTATCTGCCTACTCGATTAGTGACACGTGATGATGACGTTGCCCATGTTGAGACAGAAGAATCTTCTAATGAGGAGATCTCAGCTCGGGCAACGTTAATCGTGTCCTTATCTGCTGTGGTTGATAAGTCTTCAAGATTTTAACCTTATTTCTTGAAAAAAGATTTCCTTATTTTGGATATAAGGTTTCTATTTTTCCAGATGTGGCAAGATCAACTCAGGTGCGGAGGAAGTCTTTCCTGCAGCTTAGACCTCATGTCTTGGCTGCAGGGGGGACTTTCTTTTTCGATTTCCTTGTAAATGTTTAATCACTTTGAACAAGATTAAGTATGTGTTTACTGACCCTCTTCATTTGGAAAATCTTTTGACTAACAAGTAGAGTCTTACAGAGGTTTTGTGTTATGGTATATAATTTTTTAAACTTTGTTTAGTGGTTTCGTTTTGGATTGTCCTGTAAGTTTTTGTTTGTTTCTGCTTGTTAGAAGTGATTGTCCTCCCTTCATGAGGGCTAAAAAATCTTTCCTTTTTCTTTTTATTATTCTTTCTTTTGATTATGCATTTACTAAAAGGTGTTTTCATGGTGTTATGCTTGATGTGTATACATATAAAATTCGTAATACAAAAAAAACATTTTATAAAGATTGCACAATTCTTGAATTTATGCATGTAACTGCAAAACATAGGCATGATCATTTGCAGCAGCTGTGGCGCTGGTGTAAGTAATCGCGCCTTAACACGCACACACACTTTTTGCACATCTATTTTATTAAGTCACAGCACGCTTATTTGGCGCATAAAGTTCACGCGTGAAAACATGCATTCACTGGGCACAGGTTCTTAAGATTATCCTCCACAAGTGTCCGCCTGCTTTACGTTTCCTCTTTCTCCAAAAGTTGCAAAGGGGAATAGCGCACGTACTTTTGACGAGCACAAGTACCCATGTGGCTTTTCTCCCCCAAATGAAAACCACAGGCAATTATGCAGTTATTTGAAAATTTCCATCCAAAAGAATGATTTTCAAAAACATTTACCCAGGTAAACAGAGGTTTACCAGAATTAAATGGCCTATCTAAAACTGTTCACAATGGGGGTCATTCCGATTCGCATTTAGCGGGGATAGACGTCCAGGTTGGACATAGATCTCTTCTAAATGCCAGGGTGATGATTCCACTCACAGAAATGTGCGGGAAGCTCTGGACAGGGGTGGGAGGGTGTGGGCCGGAGGAGGAGTGAGGGCAGGGAGTAGGCGGGACCGTGACTTTGGACGTACAGGGCCGATTCCGGTGTCGGCCTTGTATGTCCAGGGTCAGCGATCTAGACAGGGGACTTATTCTTCCTCAGAGGTGTAATAAGCCCTCCTTCCCCCAATGGCAGAGAACATTGATGCCGCAACCCTAGGTCCAGGTGTGGAGGGGAGGTGGTTCCCCTCAGCCCGATCCCAGCCCTGGAAGACCCAATCGGGGTCAGGTGGCAAAGAAAGATATGATTTGGAGTTGTGTGGGTGATCGGGGCTCCTTCATGGAACTGCAGTGCGATGACACCATGCTCAATGCAGGAGCCCAGGCTGGGCTAGCCAGGCTGAAATCGCGGCACGTCTGGGATGTCCAGGGCCCTGTGCCCTGATTCTGCTCCCGCAGGGCCGTCTAGCTCCAGGGGAAGCAGAATCAGGTTCATATCTGGGCTGTCTAGATTTTGGATATCCGGACGGCCTGGACATGCTCTGATCGGAATTGGCCTCAACGTGTGTATGGTTAGCTGAATTAAAAATGGGTACTCTCAGGGATGCAGTTAGGTTGGGAGAGTATAGTACATATGCTGACTAGAATTTTTTAATCTGTGTGAACACTTCCCCCCCCTTTATTGTGCCTATAGGAAGAAGGGAGGTACAAAGTTCATGCTTACTTTTGCCACAGGGTGCCTCTTCAAGCAAATTTTTATAAAGAAGAAATGCATTTGGAATTCTCCTACCAGGTCCAGAGGCCCAAGGGTACCCACAAGACTCTGCACTTAGGAAGGCTACAAAAACTTTTCCACAAAAGTTACATTATTAGCCTTTCAGACAACATTGTCAAAAAAAGACTCTAAAATGTCAGGATTTGATTAGTTAAAAAAACAACATTTAACTGCACATTTTAGACCCTCTCCCTCATTACCCCATTTTAATTCACTTTTACTTTGCTTCACACCATTAAGTAATGAAGATGTCATTATAAGTACTAATGACTGAGTCCCTGGTGATAGCTGCTTCAGTTCTCAAATGAGTTTTGATATAGTCTGACTCTCTGCCGAATCACATGGTTAACTCTTGCAACTGATTAGCCTTTGATGTGCTTCATCCCCCTCTACCCCCATGTAATATGAATAAATAGGACGTTTAGTGGAAGTTCTCCTATATACATAGGCCGTAATTTTGCAAACTTGTTTCTGCATGTATGTGGCCACATCTGCACATAAATGACCGCTTATAAAATGCCAACTGGCATGAAAAGAGGCACGTTGGCATGGACCTGGCCAAGCCGGGGACACGGTCTATGGGCAGAGTTTGCACACGCACATGTATAAAATATCTTAATCTATGCACACATGTGCCTAGAGTATACAAATTCAGGCCTACAGTAAAAGCGTGTTCTCTTCAAATACACTGGTATTTTGAAAAGACAAGTAGGCGCCTAATTGTCTTTATAAAATAGTGCCTATGTAGGTGCTTATGTAGATGTTTATCCATGGCACCCTCATTGGTGCTGACCACTAGCCACTATATATATAGCAGTAATAACCAGTGCTTCACGTATCGTTTAGGCTCTTTACTTTAGGCCTGAATTCCTAAACTGTCTTTACAAATATCACTGCTATATAGAAAATTTTTGGTTCCCGCTCTCGCTCCATCTTAACTCTGCCCCAGCCTTATATGATTAGTGATGGACAAGTTAGATGGATTTCAACCTAGTATCATTCTTATACACAGTACTACCTTTTAACCACAGTACTACCTTTTAACTTTCAAAAGGGAGACTATGATAAAATGAGGAAAATAGTTAAGAAAAAACTAAAAGGAGCAGTTGCAAAGGTTAAAGACTTACATCAAGCTTGGGTGTTGTTGAAAAATACTATCTTGGAAGCCCAGACCAGCTGTATTCCACGCTTTAAGAAAAGTGGAAGGAAGTCCAAAAAACTGCCAGCATGGTATAAAGTTGAGGTCAGAGAGGCTGTTGTTGCCAAAAAAGCATCTTTCAGGAAATGGAAAAAAGAGCCAAAGGATGAAACCTGGAAACAGCACAAGCACTGGCAGGTCAAATGCAAGGCATTGATAAAGAAGGCAAAGGGAGAATTTGAGAAGAAGCTTGCTGCAGAAGCAAAAACGTGAAATAAAGATTTTTTCAAGTACATTCGTAGCAAAAAACCTGTGAGAGAGTTAGTTGGACCATTAGATGATAGAGGAGTTAAAGGGGCACTAAGAGGCGACAAGGCGATAGCGGAGAGACTGAATGAATTCTTTGCTTCGGTCTTTACTGAGGAAAATGTAGGGATGTTACCCCTGACTGAAGTGGTATTTAAAGGTGCGGAAGAATTGAAGGAAATATCGATACATCAGGAAGATGTATTACAACTATTAGATAAACTGAAGAGTAGCAAATCACCTTGGCCGGATGATATACATCCAAGGGTGTTGAAAGAACTGAAATATGAGATTGCAGACCTGCTATTAGTAATCTGTGAACTATCATTAAAATCATCTCTAATACCTGAAGATTGGCGGATCGCCAATGTAACACCAATTTTTAAAAAGGGTTCAAGGGGTGATCCGGGAAACTACAGACCGGTGAGCCTCATGTCAGTACCAGGAAAAATGGTAGAAATCATCATAAAGAATAAAATTACTCAGCATGTAGATAGTCATGGCCTAATGGGAGACAACCAACATGGCTTTAGACAAGGAAGATCTTGTCTTACTAATCTGTTATGTTTTTTTGAAAGTGTGAATAAACAGGTGGACAAAGGTGAGTCGGTTGATATAGTGTATCTGGACTTTCAGAAAGCCTTTGACAAGGTCCCTCATCAGAGACTTTTGGCAAAACTAAAGAGTCATGGGATAGGAGGCAGTGTACTACTGTGGATCAGGAACTGGTTAAAAGATAGAAAGCAGAGGGTTGGGCTAAATGGACAATTTTCCCAATGGAGAAAGGTGAATAGTGGTGTACCCCAGAGATCTGTGCTTGGTCCGCTGCTTTTTGACATATTCATAAACGACCTGGAAAGTGGAATAACGAGTGAGGTCAAATTTGCAGATGACACAAAACTATTTAAAGGGGTTAAAACCCAAGAGGATTGTGGAAAATTGCAAGAGGATCTTGATAAATTGGAAGACTGGGCATCAAAATGGCAGATGAAATTTAATGTGGACAAGTGGAAAGTTATGCACCTAGGGAAGAACAACCCAAACTATGGTTACACGATGCTAGGTTCCACATTAGGAACCACCACCCAGGAAAAAGATTTAGGCGTCATTGTGGATAACATGTTAAAACCCTCAGCCCAGTGTGCAGCGGCAGCCAAGAGAGCAAATAGAATGCTAGGTATCATAAGGAAAGGAATGGAAAATAAAACAAAAGATATTATAATGCCTCTATACCATTCCATGGTGAGACCGCACCTTGAATATTGTGTGCAATTCTGGTCGCCGTATCTTAAAAAGGATATAGCGTTATTAGAAAAGGTTCAGAGAAGAGCCACCAAAATGGTAAAGGGAATGGAAGGATACTCCTATGAAGAAAGGCTAAAAAGGTTAGGGCTCTTTAACCTGGAAAAGAGACGGCTGAGGGGAGATATAATAGAAGTCTATAAATTAATGAACGGAGTGGAACGGGTAAACGTGATCGACTGTTTACATTATCAGAACATAGAAAGACTAGGGGACATGCAATGAAGCTACTGGGTAAACTATTTAAGACTAATAAAAGAAAATATTTTTTCACTCAACGTGTAATCAAACTCTGGAATTTGTTACTGGAGGATGTAGTAAAGGCTGTTAGTGTAGCTGGGTTTAAAAAAGGTTTGGACAAGTTCCTGGAGGAAAGGTCCATAAACCATTATTAAGAAGGGACCCAGGATATCAATGCTTGACCTAGTACAAGCATTGCAGAACCTGTGCCTTTTGGGGAAACTGCTAGGTACGTATGACCTAGATTGGCCACTGTTGGAAACAGGATACAGGGCTTGATGGACCTTGGTCTGACCCAGTATGGCATATCTTATGTTCTTATGTTTAAATGCAGGAGTAGTCTAGTGGTTAGAACAACCACCTACTACCCAAAAGAGCTGGGATTACTTCCCACTAGCACTCCTTGTGACATTGGGCAAATCACTTTACCCTCTATTGCCTTAGAAGTCTACTTCCAGTCATACCTTGGCAAGAAAACCCAGCACAGACTTGAAGGCACTTAAAGAAAATAATAATGCTTATAGAGACTTAAAATTTATAGGGAAGATCCAAGGGGACTGCTGCTATATGCTCCAGTATTAATTGCTTAGCATCAGGGTGTAACTTGGTTGTTCTGAGGCAGAGCACAGGCTGTAACATTCAGCCATTGCCTGGTAGCAACACGTAGGTTAAAGTTAGGCAGGCCAAAGGCTAGCCTAACTTAAATAGTGGAAGCTAACCAGGCAGTGGCTCAATATCGCTGCTGCTGGGTTAACTTCCAGGTTCTGCAGCATCCCAGATATTCAATGCTCATGGCCAGATATCTGGGGACAGAATTCAGCTGAGATGGCTAAGCGCTTTACAAGCACTAGCTGCTGCTGCTGAATATCCCCCTATATACTTACCACCCACCAGTAAAAGCATCAGAACTTTGGAATATTCATATGACTATATACGTACATTAGCAAGCAATTTTTGTTAAATATTAGCTAAGAATAATGGCCAGTAATAAACACTGCATTTATTTAGAAAAATGAAAAGTACTTTATAAGAGAAAGAAAGTAGCAGAAGAGATATAGCTAGCTAGTTTTGGATAGCCAATATTCATTATAATGGAATCTGCAGTACCATGGTAAACAATAGGGCTGTGCACAGGGCAAACATTTTCCATTCATTTGAGTTTTTTCAGTTGTTCGGAGGTTTTTCCAGTTTGTTTCACATGTTTTTTATAATAAAATGTTTTAACGCTTGTGTGCAAATAAAGGCCAACAAATGTTGTAGGTGATACCTTTCTAATGGATTGACCTTATATGTTTTTTCCACCTTCCAGAATCTGAGATTGTCACAGCAATCTTCATGATGAAATTTAAAATTTCTCTCTCTTTTGTAGTCTTGAAGGATACAAAAGGGGATTGCTACTTCTGGAGAGAGATCTGCAATTGTAAGTATTTACTTCTGGGAATTTTTCTAAATCTTGGGGAAAAGGAATTCTTTAGATTAAAGCTGTTTAATCTGTTAATCCAGTGTATTTGTTAAATCAGTCTGGGCCTAGTAGCAGCAAAGAGCTTTCAGTTTAAATTTAAAACACAGAAGAGAGCTATCTGGCTAAATTTAGAACTCAAGACTCCTTCTATCCAAGCAAGGGCTGTGGGACTCCCCCTGGAGATTGGTCACAGATTACCTTAGAAGCACAGAACAGGGTACTGTGTAGCAGCCAGCTTTTAATAAGTCTTCTTTCCCTCCCTCCCTCCCCGACACCCACCCTGGGATATAGCTTTATAGGTGCTTAAACCTCTTAAAGAAAAGGAGGTGCCATATTCACTCTCAGGTGCAGCTGTTTATTCTCATTAGCATATATTAAGGACTGAGATTAATTAAACTTCAGGTGAACAAAGTACATTAAATGTACTAGGTATAGTTTTATTAGTTTAAGTATCCCCAGCAACACTTAGTAAGTAAAGAACTTAAATATCTAAACACAACTTTAAAATGAAGATGCAGACAGCAGTCCAGCAGTGAGATGGGGGCTTTCCAGTCTTTTGCATTGAGTGTCACATGTATAATTTTCTCCCAGTTGGTGAGGGGTCTCACATGTGCACAAGATGCAAGGAGCTCTTTGCTCTCAGGGAACGAGTCTGATCTCTGGAGGCAAGAGTAGCAGACTTGGAAGACATAAGGAAGACAAAGAGGTACATAGACGAGACCTACAAGGATATAGCCCTGAAGTCCCACCTTCAGTCTGGCAGCATCCCAGTTGCCATGGAGGTCACATGACAGGAGAGCATCACCCTGGTGTGGCAGGAAGTGATCCTATAGCCAGGACCTGTCCTCCAGGTGATGTAAAACCCTCTCGCACTGAGGAAATTTCTCCAAGGCCATGTGCCCATAAGGGAAGGGTTAGGGCAGCTGTTATAGTTGGTGATTCAATCATTAGGCATGCAGATAGCTTGGTGGCTGGTGGACATGAGGATCGCCTGGTAACATACCTGCCTGGTGCAAAGGTAGCAGACCTCACGCGCCACCTAGACAATGTCTTAGATAGTGCTGGGGAGGAGTCTGCTGTCTTGGTACATGTCTGTACAAATGACATAGGAAAATGTGGTAGGGAGGTTCTGGAGGCTAAATTTAGGCTTTTCGGTAGGAAGTTGAAATCTAGAACTTCAAGGGTAGCATTCTCAAAAATGCTTCCCATTCCACATGCAGGACCTAAAAGGCAGGCAGAGCTCCAGAGCCTCAATACGTGGATGAGATGATGGTGCAAGGATGAGGGGTTTGGATTTGTTATGAGCTGGGGAACATTCTGGGGAAAGGAGGGGCTCTTGCAAAGGGATGGGCTTCACCTTTACCGGGATGGAACCAGGCTGCTGGTATTAACCTTTATAAAGGAGATAGAGCAGCTTTTGAACTAGATAATAGAGGAGAGCGGACAGTCACCCAAGAGCGCATCGTTCAGAACAATGTATCCTTGAAGAATGCTACCAAACAAATGACGTTAGGGCACATCAGCAAAGAGGTTCCAGTAAAGACAAAGGTAGCCCAAATGCCCTTAAGTACAGAGCAGACAGAGCTTAAAGATTCCAAATTACCCTTGGCTACTGATAACCAGATTAATATGAATAAAATAGTGTCTCTAAAATGCATGTATGCAAATGCTAGAAGTCTAAAAAATGGGAGATTTAGAATGTATAGCACTAAATGAGAAGTTAGACATGATTAGTATCTCAGAGACATGGTGGAAAGAGGACAACCAGTGGGACACTGTGATACCTGAGTACAAACTATATTGTAATGATAAAGCTGATCAAATTGGTGGAGGGGTTCTGCTCTATGTTACAGAGGGCATTGAGTCACAAAGTTTTGCAGGAAACAAAATTCACTGTAGAATCTCTATGGATTGAAATTCCATGTAAAAAGGGGAGGTGATGGCAGTAGGGGTGAACTATCGACTGCCTGGCCAGAATGAACAAATGGATGATGAAATGCTCAAAGAAATCAGCTAATAAAAGTTACAGAACAGTAATAAGAATGGGCGATTTCAATTACCCTGGTATTGACTGGGTCAGTGTCATGGCAGGATATGCTAGGGAGAAAAGGTTTCTAGAAGAAATAAATGACAGCTTCATGGAGCAGCTGGTTCATGAACTGACTAGAGGCAAACCAATTTTGAACACCATATCTGGTGCAAGAGATAAGGGTGCTGGGGCCACTTGGCAATAGTGATCATAACATGATCACATTTGATTTAATTAATGGAGGAGGGATTGTAAGGAAATCCATGGTAAAACCTTTTAGCTTTCAAAAGGGAGACTATGATAAAATGAGGAAAATAGTTAAGAAAAAACTAAAAGGAGCAGTTGCAAAGTTTAAAGACTTACATCAAGCTTGGGTGTTTAAAAATAAAATTTTGGACGCCCAGACCAGCTGTATTCCACGCTTTAAGAAAAGTGGAAGGAAGTCCAAAAAACTGCCAGCATGGTTTAAAGGTGAGGTCAGAGAGGCTGTTGTTGCCAAAAAAAAAACTTTCAGGAAATGGGAAAAAAGAGCCAAATGACAAAAACGGGAAACAGCACAAGCACTGGCAAGTTAAATGCAAGGCATTGATGAGGCAGGCAAAGAGAGAATTTTAGAAGAAACTTGCTGTGGAAGCAAAAATTCCTAATAAATACTTTTTCAAGTACATTCGTAGCAAAAAACCTGTGAGAGTCAGTTGGACCATTAGATGATAGAGGGGTAACAGGGGCAGTAAGAGGGGCAAAGGCTATAGCGGAGAGACTGAATGAATTCTTTGCTTCTGTCTTTACTGGGTAAGATGTGGGGATGCTACCCATAACTGAAGTGGTATTTAAAGGTGATGCATCGGAAGAATTGAAAGAAATATCGATACACCGGGAAGATGTATTACAACTATTTGATAAACTGACGAGTAGCAATTCACCTGGACTGCATGGTATCCATCCAAGGGTGTTAAAAGAACTGAAATATGAGACTACAGACCTGCTATTAGTAATCTGCTAACTATCATTAAAATCATCTCTAATATCTGAACATTGGAGGATCGCCAATGTAACGCCAATTTTTAAAAAGGGTTCCAGGGGTGATCCGGGAAACTAGAGACCAGTGAGCCTGATGTCAGCACCGGTAAAAATGGTAGAAACCATCATAAAGAACACAATTACTCAACATGTAGATAATCTTGGCTTAATGGCAGACAGTCAACATGGCTTTAGACAAGGAAGATCTTGTCTTACTAATCTGTTATGATTTTTTGAAGGTGTGAATAAACAGGTAGACAAAGGTGAGACAGTTGATATAGTGCATCTGGACTTTCAGAAAACCTTTGACAAGGTCCCTCATCAGATACTTTTGGCAAAACTAAAAAGTCATGGGATAGGAGGCATTGTACTATTGTCGATCAGGAACTGGTTAACCCTTTCCAAGCTGAGCCCAAAACTCTCGGGATCCAAAATTCTGACTAAATATTCCTATCAAATGGTATATAATACATGACCATAGCAGAAGGAAAGTCACTATTAGAACATATTGAATAAGACGGGTACAATTTTCCTGAAAAATGCAAAAATTAACCCGGCTGCAGAATGTGGATTAAAAATTTAATGTAGGCCTTCAAAGGGTTAAAAGATAGAAAGCAGAGGGTAGAGCTAAATGCCAATTTTCCCAATGGAACAAGGTGAATAGTGGAGTACCCCAGGGATCAGTGCTGGGTCCGCTGCTTTTTGAGATATTCATAAATGACATGGAAAAGGGAATAACGAGTGAGGTTATAAAATTTGCAGATGACACAAAACTATTTAAAGTTGTTAAAACCCAAGAGGATTGTGGAAAATTGCAAGAGGATCTGGATAAATTGGAAGACTGGGCATTCAAATGGCACATGAAATTTAATGTGGACAAGTGCAAAGTTATGCACCTAGGAAAGAACAACCCAAACTATGGTTATACGATGCAAGGTTCCACATTGGGAACCACCATCCAGGAAAACGTTTTAGGCGTCATTGTGGATAACATGTTAAAATCCTCGGCCCAGTGTGCAGCGGCAGCCAAGAGAGCAAATAGAATGCTAGGTATCATAAGAAAAGGGATGGAAAATAAAACAAAGGATATTATAATGCCTCTGTATCATTCCATGGTGCGACCACACCTTGAATACTGTGTGCAATTCTGGTCGCCGTATCTTTGAATAGATATAGCGTCATTAGAAAAGGTACAGAGAAGAGCAACCAAAATGGTAAAGGGGATGGAAAGATACTCCTATGAAGAGAAGCTAAAAAGGTTAGGGCTCTTCAACCTGGAAAAGAGATGGCTGAGGGGAGATATTATAGAGGTCTATAAATTAATGAATGGAATGGAATGGGTAAATGTAGATTGATTGTTTACGTCATCAGAATATAAAAAAACTAGGGGACATGCAATGAAGCAACAGGGTAACCTATTTAAGATTAATAAGAGAACATATTTTTTCACTCAACGTGTAATCAAACTCTGAAATTTGTTACCGGAGAATGTAGTAAAAGCTATTAGTGTAGCTGGATTTAAAAAGGGTTTGGACAAGTTCCTTGAGGAAAGGAACAAACCATTATTAAAAGGGACCCAGGGTATCACTGCTTGACCTGATACAAGCATTGAGGAACCTGTGTCTTTTGGGGAAACTGCTAGGTACTTATGACCTAGATTGGCCACTATTGGAAACAGGATACTGGGCTTGATGGGCCTTGGTCTGTCCCAGTATAGCATATCTTATGTTCTTATGGTACAGAAAAATCCAGACCAACCAAACCCAATAAACGAAAAAAATTATAAACCAGGTGCTCACAGCAGTCCCCAATATGAAGGAGAATGATACACACTACCAAAGAAACTATGTAAAGAAAAACAAAGCAAGTACATGAAAACAGGAGTTACAATTATAGCCAATTAGCTTAGCCTAAACAAAATAGTGTTTGCTCTAGGGCTGCTGACCAATATCTGCATGGGTAACAGCCACGCTAGAGGAGATAAAGGCAGAGAACTGCTGGGGATCTAGAAAATCATAATTAATCCCAGCCAACTTGACTAGGCATTTACATGGGAAACAAAGAAAACACAACCCCCCCAGCTGAAGTACCCCAGGTTTAAGAACCAAAAATTGTTTCTTCCTTTTCTGTATGGCCCTGGAGACATCTGGAAAGATCCTAATGGTAGAGCCCATAAACTAACAACCAGTCGCGGTTGATGTCTAATGCCAGGGTGACCAATAAAGTAGCAATCACCCCGGAACCAGATCCCGACCACTCCAGAAAGCCAGTCAAATCCAAGCTATCACAGGATATGGTCGGGAATGAACTTAAAACCTGACCCAATCCCTCAGCCATCTTAACCTTAGCAGCAGGCAAATAATAAGCACGAAAAATTGGCGGAATAGATTCCACTGGAATCTTCAAAACAATCAGAAATTTCTTAAAAAGTTCCAATGGTGATATAGGCAAAACTTTATGAAAATTCAAAAGCCTTAGGTTCCTGCCTCTAGACATAGTTTCCAGACCTTCAGTTTTCCGTTGCAAACTTTCTGAATCACGCATAACGGCAGTCACTGTGTCCTATATATGATCCACCCTCTACTCCAATGTAGAAACTTTCACCGCCAGATCTCCCAAAAGTGATTCATGTGCTTCAACCTTATGTCCAAAGCTAGCAAACTGGCTGGAAATAACCTGTAGTTATCCTGACAAAGACTGTTCAAGATTAGAAAGCGCCTCCCATACTGACATACTGAAAAAAACTTCTGGACTCACCAATGCCACCCGAACCTCTGAAGCTGAAACTTGCTCTCCAGACGTTCCAAATTTCTGCACAGGAGGAGTCTGAAAATTATGCTCTCTCTGCAGCGGCTCCAGCTGATCCACCTCGGCCCCCACCTCTCCAGCAATGCCGGCACCAGACTCTGTCACCCGGGAATCCCTTCCAGGGCAGAGGGGCTGCCCAATCAGTGAGGAAAAACCCGCCACTTCCACCAGCGGGGCCCTGTTCACTGCAGCCTTGATGACCATGCTTGCCGGCTGAACTGAGGAAAATCGGCACTCTGGGATCAAGGAGACATCAAGCCCTGGATTACGCCGGAGTCCTCCTTCCATCCCCGCATCTGCCAATGGGTTGCCTGAAGTTTCCCCTCCTCCACCAGGCACCAGGTACACATTAGCCCAGTTCTCCCTGGGAGCTCTGGCATCAGCTGAGCTTTCTGTTTGTGCCCAGTATGAGGTATGAGGAAAATGCAGTTAGCAATGTGAAAAGCTGCCTCGGAGCTCCTCAGAGAGTGTCCTCATGCACCACCACTATCTTTCTTCTCTATCCTGCCTTTTCTCCAATGAATTTTCCTGCCAAAATCAAATTTCCCACCTTTTCTTCCAAGAATGTTCCTGCCAAAATTCAAATTTACCACCTCAAAACCACCATTCTCATTTGAGAACCACTATATAAAAGAACAGACATCCCCTGCATAAGCATTTCACTCTGAAGAACGTCACAGCATGATGGCTGAAACTTCATTTCCACTTACTAAGACACAGCATGACTCGGAAAACTGTAAAGACTGTTTTTGACATGCTTTTGAGAGCTTGTTAGAAACTGAAAATGCACATTAGAGTTCACTAAATTTTTTATACTATGCTAATGAACCTAAGAATAGCTTAATGGTTAGAGCACTGGCTTGGGAACCAAGAGCCCGATTTTCAACTGGGCAGGCTATGTGCCGCTATGCCGCACAGTCCTGTCCGCTGACCCCTAGACCTGGATAGTCAATGGCATGGTAAAGGCATTGAATATCCAGGTTTGGTGCTGAGTGGATTCACCCGCAGAGCCTAACAGGGTAGCAGCGATATTGGACCACTACCGGTTAGCATCCACGGCTAAAACTAGGCGAGCCAAAAGCTGGCCTAGTTTTAAGCGTGGATCACTAACCGGGTAGTGGTCCAATATTGCTGCTATCTGGTTAGCGTCAGTCATCATCTCCGCTCTGCCGTGGAACACCCCCAACACGCCCCAGTGCTAACCGGATAGCAATGGGGTGCATAGGGGACAGATGGGGACATTCAATGACACTAACCGTGTATGCGCCATTGGATATCCCCATCTAAGGCATTTACAAGGTTTACTAGGCTTTAACCACGTGAATGCCCTTCGAATATCGGGCCCAAAGAGACCAGGATTTGATTCCCACTAGCACTCCTTGTGGCCTTGGGCAAGTCACTTAACACTCCATTGCCTCAGAACCCCCCCCCCCCCCAAGTTATCAATGTCCCTGTTTAATGTACATTACCAAGTTTAAATTACAATGTAAACTGCTTTGACTGAAATGATAAAATGGTATTAAAAAAACCCTGTTAAATAACAAATAAATAAATAATGCACACCAACAAATTCACATCCCTGGTAAACAGCTTGCTCCTCCTACATACAGCAAAACATTTTTAGCACAGACAGCTGGTATAGGAGGCTCGAACACAGAATGGCAGGCAGGATCAGGTGCAGACAGAGTGCATACAGGGTGGGTATTAGACTGGAGGCCAAGATAGGAGCCAGAAGGAAGCCCTTTCCTTATTGGTGCTGTTCATTCCCTGCCTCCTACTTCTGATTGGCTTATTTTACTGGCCTGAACCAATCAGCAGCGTGAGGCTGGGAAACACTTTCTGACAATGATGTCTCCTGACTCTTAATGGTACATTCTGATGTAATGCTTAGGCAGTGTGAGTGGGAGGGAGGGGGGGGGGGATATATTCAGCAGCAGCAGCTAGCGCTTATAAAGCATCTAGTTGCCCCCGCTGAACTGTGACCCTGGATATTCAATGCCAGGACCATATCCGGTCACGAACATTGATGATCCAGGTTGGCTGGATAGTGCCGCAGCTAACTGAACAGTGACAATATTCAGTCGCTACCCGATTAGCTAAAGTGGTAAAAGGTAAGTCTTTCAGGTGCCTGACTTGCATCGATTTGGGATAACCAGCTAGTGGCTGAATATTGTCACTAGCCCGTTATCCCTGTGTGCCCCCTGGGCGTGGCATTTGGGAATCTTCCTCAAAACTAACCAAGTTAGTGCCACTAAGTAACCCACAAAGTGCTATTCAGGCAGTTTTCCGACATGCAAATCTCCTCAATGACTTTGGAAATTCCCCTAGGCATATTTCTGACTTGATGGTTATGTTTATTGACAGGCTCGATATATTGCCTGTGGATATACATTTTTCTCTCTCATAGCTGCCTCAAAAAATTACAGCTCTAGGCTTACATTTTCCTAATTTTACTGATATAGGTATTTTAACATTCATTTTGGGGAGATTTTATCAGAACTTGCATTATACTGTATTTTCAGGAATTCATGTTTATTCTCAATCATGTACAAATGGTATAAACAGTGACGTTTATCAAGGGGCATTTTCTGGATCTCGCGTTCCTTCGGGGACTGCACCTCTTGGGTTTGTAAGTTCAGTTGGTGGCAAGGTCTGATCATTGTTTGAATAGGTTTACACTAGATAGATGCTCAGTATACTTTGCATCAGAAAAGGATGATTTATTCAAACATATAAATACCATTCACATTTGCATTGTACATACAACGTACAGCTGTTATAAACATTTATTACAAAATAGTTCAGAGATATTATAAAAAATTTTCAACATGTAACATTCCCCCAATATCTACCCAGCCCCTCACAAACTTAACTATTCAAATTTCCTTCCCACTAAAATCCTCATCTTTAGACTCCTAAAGAATCCACCAGTCCCAAATTCTGCAAAATGCTGCATGGAAGAGGGAGGCTTTCAACTACTTCCTAAACCTTAAGTAATGAGTTTCTCGGAGCACTTTTTCCAAATGGGTTAGTTTTGCGGATACCATGACAGTCATGGACCTCCCTCCTAAGCCAGAGTATGTGGAGTATGATCTCACTCTCTCAAATTTACTGCTAATGCTCGGTACAGTACTTGCATTGTGCCAGAGAGAGCTTCCTTCTGGAGTTTCATAAGATGCAATATGTACCCAGAGCCGGTCCAAGCATTTCTGCCTCCCCAGGCAGAAGCAACGGCCATGCTGAACTGCCGTCCCTTTTAATAAGAACATAAGATATGCCATTCTGGGTCAGACCAAGGTCCATCAAGCCCAGTATCCTGTTTCCAACAGTGGCCAATCTAGGTCATACGTACCTAGCAGTTTCCCCAAAAGACACAGGTTCCGCAATGCTGTACTGGGTCAAGCATTGATATCCTGGGTCCCTTCTTAATAATGGTTTATGGACCTTTCCTCCAGGAACTTGTCCAAACCTTTTTTAAACCCAGCTACATTAACAGCCTTTACTACATCCTCCGGTAACAAATTCCAGAGTTTGATTACACGTTGAGTGAAAAAATATTTCCCTGCTGCTTTCGATTCTGTTGGCGGGGTGAAGTGGGGGATGGCTTGGCCTGGCAGTGGCCTGCAGCAGGCCATGTGCCTTGGCGCACATGGCCTGCCACTTCTGACTCCCCTCCGACGATTGGCAGAAGCAGAAGGCCATGTGTGTCAAAGCACATGGCCTGCCATGGCCGTCATGCCACCCACAGAGGTCTACTGCCTTAAGTGGCCGCTAGCTTGCCTAGTGGACAGGCCAGCCCTGCATGTATGGGTATGGCCGAATAAAGGTCTAAAATCGACTAGATTTTTAGAGGCCTCAGAGAACCAAGAGCATTTTTTGACTTCAACTGATGTTAATGAATTAGCATTGTGAATGAAACAATAAGACTGGTGTTGTGGTAGATAAGATTTATCTCCTTTAAAACAAATCTGTTAATTTTAATAAATATTCTCTTTGATATACTGATTGCCAGAATTTAAAAAAAGGTGGGGCCTTGGAGTAAATCAGAACACCTTCAGGATAGGGTTGTATATATGCAGCACTTGAAGGAGTATAATATTAGCATTATATCCTTAAAAGACTAGGTTTTGGGATCCCCATAATAAATCTAAGAGACTGTTTAGATCAGCAAATAAGTATAGAAAGCCCTTAGTAGTCATCCAGAATTATATGGCCTTCCCCCCTACAGCTTCTTTGACTAAGTATTATAAGTTCAGAAAGTTATTGTTTATTGCACACTTGATATACCGCCCCCCATTACATCGGGGCGGTTCACAATATAAATAATAACTAAATCAGAAAAGGAAAAGAAATTACAATAATTTAAAGGAAAGAAAAAGATATGGAGAGTAAGAATAGCTTAAGCAAGAAAGGAGAACGAGGTCATGAGGATTCACAGAGAAACGTTAAAGGCAGAGGAAAAGAGATGGGTTTTGAGAAGAGAGCGGAATTTGGGGTAAGATTCTTCCAATCGGAGGGCAGTAGGTAGGGAATTCCATAGGGAGGGGCCAAGGTAGAAAAATGCTGATTTCCGAGTGGACTATAGGTGGGCTTGAGAGGGAGCTGGGAGGTGCAGGCGTTTGACGTGAACGGATTGGAGGCTGCGAGTGGGAGTGTGAAAAATTAACAAATCGGATAGATATTGAGGTCTGTGGAGATAGATAGCTCAATGTACTAAGGTGAGAATCTTGAAGGGGATTCGGAATTTCAGTGGCAACCGATGGAGATGCTGCAAAATTGGGGTAATGTGATCCCGTGGGGAGGCATGCAAAATCATTCGGGCAGCTGTGTTTTGTAATAACTGTAACCGATGTCGTTGATATTGAGGAATGCCAGCATAGATGGAGTTACAGAAGTCCAATCTGGTTATGACCAAAGAGAGGAGGAGGGTAGTGAGGGCTTGAGCAGATAAGAACTGCCTGATGGCACGAATTTGCCTAAAGCAGAGGAAGGGGCGCCGAGAAACCTGGGAAATGTGGTCATTGAAAGTGAGATTGTTGTCAAGAATGACGCCGAGATAGCGGAGTTTAGAGACCAGAGAAATAGGGGTGCCTGAAAAGGAGAATCGAAAAGTTCAGGTGACTTTTCAGAGCTTAGTCTTACTAACTTCTTTAGATCCTGTGGCTCAAGAAGGGGGAAATGAAGATCCCACAGGCAGCATGGTACAAAAGAAACAATGTTTGGTGGCTATTTTCAAATATTTATTTGGCTGGATTTATATACCACTTTTCACTTAGGTCAAAGCGGTTTACATGAAACCTTGAACGTTTTAAACGTCGTTTACATTAAACGATCAACTTTATGCAATAATGAATGAAAACAGAAATTGTTGTTACAAATTTGGGCATGTTAAATTGCCTTTAACTATTTACAGAATGCTCTTCATGGGGGGGGGGGATTAGGAGGATGTGTGTCCAAAGTGGAGGGTGAAGAGGTGGGTCTTGAGGAGATTGCGGGAGGTGGGGAGATCCATAGTTTTTCTGATGGGGTCAGGGAGGGAGTTTCAGGATGAGAGAGCATATAGTTCAAAGGATCAGGCAGTAGAACGATGAGGGATTGGAGGTGGGTGGATGACTGGTGGTTGAAGGTTTTGTGTATTATTAGTAGAACTTTGTAGAGTATTCTGCTGTGGAGTGGAAGCCAGTGAAGGTGTTTGAGGATGGAGGTGATGTGAACATGTCTGGAGGTGCCTTGAATGGTCCAGGCTGTTATGTGGAGGGCTGTTCGTAGAGGAAGGAATATAGATTTTGGGAGTCCATAATATATTTAGTTGCAGAAGTTGGCATGTGGCATAGTGAGAGCCTGTAAGGCCAAGCGGAAGTTTGATGGGGCGAGGAGAGGGCAGAGGTGCTGGAGGGTCCGGGTTTTGTAGTAGATTGATCTTGCTGTGTTCTTTATTTGGGTCTTTAGGTGAGGTGACTGTCGAGGGTGATTCCTAGGTATGTTACTTTCGGTTTGACTTGGATTTCTGTGTGGTTGAGAGTGATGGTAATGGGAGGGTTGAATGATTCATTTTTGGTGACGAATAAAGATTCAGTTTTCTTGAGGTTTATGGATAATTGATTTGTATATAGCCATTGTGAGAGGTCTGAGAAGTATTGTTGGAGCTCTTGGTAGGATGGTTTGTTCAGGTTGAATGGTGTGTAAAGCATGATGTCGTCAGCATAGATGTAATAGTTGATACTGTGTGTTTGGGATGATGTTGCAGAGGGGTTGAAGAGGAGAACTGAGAGAGTGGATCCCTGGGGGATGCCTTGTGTTTGAGTGTATGGGGTTGATGCTATTGGTCCAATTCACATCTGCTGGAGTCTGTTGTGGAGGTAAAGTTTGGAACCACTTTAGTACGGTGCCTTGCAATCCAATTGACTAGAGGATGTGGTGGTTGACAGTGTTGAAAGCTGCTGAGATGTCGAGGAATATGAGGATGAAGCCTTGGTGAATATTCTGAGTTCCCTTTATGAGGTTGTTCAAGAGGGAAGTTAGGAGGGTTTCTGCTCTATGGTGTGGTCAGAATCCATGTTGCTGTGGGTTAAGCGGGGCGTGGGTGTCAAGGTATTCTTGTAGCTGGATTTGGATGACTTCTCAATTATTTTGGTTATAAAGGATAGGCTTGCAATAGGTCTGTAAGAGGAAGGGTTGGACAGGTCAAGGTGTTTCTTTTTTTTTTTAGCAGAGGGTGGATTGATGAGAATTTGAGACACCATAAGTCACCATACAGTAGGGACCTTTGCGTGAACTTTTCAAGGAATGAAGATAGTTCTGATTTGGTGGATTTGATCCAGCTGACCCAGACATGGGTCAAGGGGGAGATATTTTCAGCAGAGATATGTGTGAAGGTGGGCCATGAGTGTGTGGAGGGGTGAGTTGGGAAGATGAGTTTATCTGGGCTGAGGACTGAGGACGGTGGGCTGAGAAGTGGTCGGCGAGTTGTTGAGGAGTGATGAAGATGTATATATCAAATAAAGAAATAGACCAGGTTATGCATAAATTAAGGTCTATGGGGGAGATCTTCAAAGCCATTTAGACAGTTTGCAGACCTGTAAACCACCTAAATTGTGCTCAGCAGCATATTCAGTAGCACCAATGCAGTTAGTGCCGCTGAACATCCCTTGTTTTGGCCCCTAAGCACCCCCAATGCTAGTCGGCTAGTGTCGGGGCATTCTGGGGTGGAGCGGAGGCAAACCCAGATACAACTGGCTAGTGGCAATATTCAGGAAAAAGCTACAACTAGAAATAAGTGTTTTTTTCCAAAAAAGGCTTTATTTTTTTTTCTTTTTAATCAAGAGATAAATGAGCTTAAAGAATCCTCTGCTTCAATTCTATTTATTTTTAATGGAGGTTGAAAAGGCAAGAGGTATGCTGTCAGGTAGATTTCTATGGCATTTTCAAATCCTAAAAGAAGTCTTTTTTGAGGGTGGTGTACTAGGGAAAGAGGATATGGATGAGTGTTATTGCCAAAATGAATGCAAAGAATTGAAATAATAAAAGCAAAACAAAATAAAGGCCTTCACAAAAATGAGTGACAGTCTGATAAGAAAATGGCTTAATGGTGGCAGATAACTGGTACAGTAAATGGTATTTAATTAAGAGCTTAAAGAGGTTTTTGTAGATAAAAGACCTATTATGTTAATGGCAAAGCATATTTTTCGCTGAACTATCATTTTGAGCTGCAGCATTTAATCAATCAAAATATGGCTTTTATTAAGGGGAGAACATCTTTTATGTAATAATGCCTCATGTGCATTGAGTGGGCAATTAGGATGCATAGGAGAAGGATGGAAAGAGGGGAGACAGTGGCTTTTAACCTAGGGTTATATGAGGACCAACGGATGGGGTGTCTCTTGGTTATGTGCATCACTAAAATGTATATGTTATGAGTGTTGCATGTGTCCAGAGGTGGTAGGCAAGCTGGGCCAATATGGAGTGCAGGCGGTGGGCTCCACTCTCTGTCTACAGGCAGTGAAGAACATTTGTCATACTCGATTCATTCACTCCCTTACATTGATGTGGCATTACAGCAGGTTAGGGTGCTATGGCAGTTGTTCTAAGTGTTACGTTTATTCAAGGAGTAAATTACAAATGCTAATGCCCTGTAATTTAATTCCTGAACTCTGGATAACAGTTTACTCAACTATTACTTTCCTAAGAGACATTCAGGGACGTATTTACTAAAGTGTGCTGCACAGACAGCACAGGGCCCTATGCTAAAACTCCCATGCTAACCAGTTAGCACCTGTATGGGTGGGGACTGGGAGAGTTAGGGCATAGCACTGATAGTATGTCATTGTGAGGGTGGATGTTTTGGGCACATGCTAACTGCAAATGTTGAATTAGCAAGGTAGCACTTAACACCATCTCAATAAATAGCATTAAGTATACATGCTTTCTAGTTAATATGGTGGTGTGCATTTGAACTGTGCTATCAGCAGAGGACAGACGTACACACCTCCATAAATCAGCATAGGTCTCCATGCTAATTTGGCAGCATAATCACGCATTAACGGATGAAACCACTTACCAAGGTCGGGACAGGCAAGAGGATTTATGTTTTGAGCATGAAATCATGAATGCGGAAGACTTGCCATTATAGAAACATGGTTTAATGAGTAGCATGAATGGGATATAGCCATAGCTGGCCATAATCTATTTAGAAGAGACAGAGAGGAAAGAAAAGGAGGAGGAGAGCCCTGTATATCAAAAGCAATATTAAAGTTGCTGACATGCAGGGGGCGTGAGGAAAAGAAGCAATGCTCTGGATTGTGTTGGAAAGAGGAGATGGCACTGTCATCCATACTGGTGTGGTCTACAGGCCTCCAACTCAAGCCAAAGAAATGGATAGCGAATTGATTGTTGATACTGCAAAGATAGCCATGAAGGGGGAAGTGATCATATTGGGTGACTTTAATCTACCCGATGTGGATTGGAGTGTTCCTTCTGCAAATCTGGAAAGAAGTAAAACAATTGTGGATGCCTTCCAAGATGTGTTGCTTCAACAAATGGTGATGGAACTGACCAGGGAGAGCTCTGTGCTGGATTTAGTGCTCACCAACGGAGATAGCGTGTCAAATATCCAGGTGAGTGCCCATGTGAGCATCAGCGATCATCACACGGTGTGGTCTGAGATAAAAGCCAAGGTAGAATCAATCACAGCAAACTCAAAGTCTCAGACTTCAAAAACACTGACTTCAGTAAAATGGCCAAGTACCAGAAGGAGGAGTTGGTAGGGTGGGAGGGGATAAGGGAAGTGGAATTGCAATGGGCTAAACTAAAGGAGGCAATAAAAGGGGCAACAGAAATAAGTAAGAAAAGTAAATAAAAACAAGAGGAAAAGGAAAACTATTTGGTTCTCCAAAGAAGTGGCTTAACAAATAAAGGCAAATAACGCAGCTTTCACTAAATTCAGAAGCTTGCAAACAGAGGAACACAGAAAAGAATACAAGATCCAACTAAAAGAGATAAAAAGAGAAATAAGGATAGCAAAATCAAAGGCAGAAGAAAAGATGGCTAAAGATGTGAACTGTGGCGACAAGACTTTTTTCAGGTATATTTGGGAGAGGAGGAAAATCAGAGCTGGAATTGCAGGACTCAAAAGTGCTGGGAATGGATTCGTGGAAAGAGCAAATAGTGTACTTCCTCAAAGCCAACAGGTTGCATGCTCCGAGGCAACATGGTTTTACCAAAGGTCGATCTTGCCAAACAAATCTGAGTTCTCTCAATCGGTGACCAGAAAACTAAATCAAGGGGATGCAATTGATATGATCTACCTAGATTTCAGCAAATCCTTTGATACTATTCCTCATAGGAGGCTTATCAAACTCAACAGCTTGGGGATGGGTCCCAAGATGAACTGGATCAGAAATTGGCTGACTGATAGACGATGGAAGGTGACAGTAAACAGAAATCACTCGGATGAAAGGAAGGTGATTAGCGGTGTGCCCCAGGGTTCGTTCTTGGGACCGATACTGTTCAATATATTCGTGAGTGATATTGCCGAAGGACTGAATGGAAAAGTCTGTCTTTTTGCAAAATTTTCAAAAGAGTGCACTCCCCTGAGGGAGTGGGGAACATGAGGAAAGATCTACAAAAGCTGGAAGAATGGTCTAATGCTTGGCAGTTAAGATTTAATGTGAAGAAGTGCAGTGTCAGGCACTTGGAAAGCAGAAATCCAAGGGAAATGTATGTGATAGGGGGCGAGAGATTGGAGTGCATGGATCAGGAGAAGAACCTCGGTGTGATTGTTTCTGATAATCTCAAGGTGATGAAACAGTGTGACAAGGCGGTGGCAAAAACCAGAAAGATGTTGGATTGCATACAGAGAGGAATTACCAGAAGAAAGGAAGAGGTACTAATGCCACTGTACAAGTTGCTGGTGAGGCCTCACTTCGAATATTGTGTTCAGTTTTGGAGACCGTATCTCACAAAGGATATAAAAAGGCTTGAAGCAGTTCAGAGGAAGGTGACCAAAATGATTTGGAGCCTGCGTCAGAAGACTTATGAGAAGAGACTTGAAGACCTAAATATGTATAAACTCTGGAGGAGAGGAGGGACAGGGGAGACATGATTCAGATCTTTAAATACTTAACGATATGAATGGACAAACAAACCTCTTCTAAAGACGGGGAAGTTGTAAAACTAGAAGGTATAACATGAAGCTGCAAGGGGGCAAACTGAAAGGCAATGTCAGGAAATACTTTTTCACTGAAAAAGTAGTGAATTCTTGGAATGACCTTCCGAAGGAAGTGGTGGAAGTAAACACAGTGACAGAATTCAAAATGGCAAAGGACAGATACAGTGGATCCCTTTATAGCAACAGTTATGCTTATTTTGATTTTATCCTATCTCTTATACCTGAACAAATAGGAGTGACCTACACAGAGCGGTGGGTACACCCCTAAACAAAGACATGGGGAGAGGTGACCTGCACGGAGCGGCAGATGCACCTACTCTTACCACCTTGCTGGGCAGACTAGATGGACCATACTGGTCTTTATCTGTCGTCATATACTATGTTACCACCAATTCTAAGATAAGTTATGTTTTGGGATTTGTGTGACTGGTGAATTAACGAAGAACAATGGAATATGTCAAGATTTCACAATATGAATAAGAAGTGGATATAAGTGAAGTGACTTAAAATATATATTAAAAAAGAACTCAAGTTAAGCTATAATAAAAAAAAAGGTGGTGAGTGATGATGACGAAGGACAGAGGTTTCTGCTTGCCATATGGCTTACATAATTAAATGTCAAATATCAAATCGTCACTTCACAGAACTAGATGCTGTATAGCTCCAAAATAATGTGACTAGCTCTACTTTTTCACCATTGACCAATTCTATTATATGAGTGTTATATTTCTTCTATAGCGAACAGATCTCAGAATCGAATTGGCTATAGACTGCTGACACTGTCGTGATACAGCCAGATGCCTTCAACATATCACAATACAGATCATTGATGTGTTGAAGGCATCTGGCTGTATCACGACAGTGTCAGCAGTCTATAGCCAATTCGATTCTGAGATCTGTTCGCTATAGAAGAAATATAACACTCATATAATAGAATTGGTCAATGGTGAAAAAGTAGAGCTAGTCACATTATATGGCTTACATATACAAAGATTTTTTTTCACTTTCTTTAGTGCACTGCTGACCCAGAAGAGAGTGTACAGTAGCTACTCACAGAAGATTAACGAAAATGAATACAAAATTAATGTAGAGGATATTTCCTCAATTTATTTAAAAATGTACAATTTTTATTTATTTATTTATTGACATCTTTTGATATACCGCTAGGGCCGGAGCATAAAAATGGTTTACAACAATATGGCTGCTACAGGATGGAAAGAAGAAAGGAACGCCAATAAATTGATAGGACAGTAGAGAAAAGAAAAGGCAGTTAGAAGAGCGAGAAGAGGACATGAAATAATTGGACATAACAAAGGGAAACCAGGGTAGGATTATCACAAACCAACCAACCAAAGGGGGGGGGGGGGGAGGATGGAGGTTAAATGCTAACTGAAAAAGGTGTGTTTTTAGGACAGCTTTAAACTGAGGGAAGGATAGCTCAGAACAGAGGGTTAGTGGGAGAGAGTTCCAGAGGGCGGGTCCAAGAAAGAAAAAGGCCACCCTCCGGTCACTCAAGAGGGCCAAAGAAACAGATGGGAGAGCTAGCTGGTGAGTATGGATAGAGTGGAGGAGACGGTGGGGGTGATGAAAATGAAGGAGGTTGGCCAGATATCGAGGGGTATGGGCAAAAATGATGATCTTATATTGTAAGCAGAAGTGGATAGGTAACCAGTGGAGACGCATGAGAAGAGGAGCAACATGGCCGAAACATGAGGAATGAGTGAGTAACCAGGCAGCTGTATTCTATAGTAATTGTAATGTATGGATCCGATACTGAGGAAGGCCGACTAGAACAATATTGCAGTAGTCAATCCTGGAAAGAATGAGTGTAAGAATGAGTGTGATCAGGGCAGGCATGGAGAGGAAAGGACGGATGGCACAAATCTGTCGAAGGTGGAAGAAGGAAAGACGAGAGATGGCAGAAACATGCTCTGTGAAAGACAGGGATGAGTCCATGATGACCTCAAGATACCAAAAGGACAACACCAACAGGATGGTGGTGGATGCAAGTGTGGGGGCTAAAGAGGCTGGGGGCTCCAAAGGTGATCCAAGTGGCAGACGATTCTGCTGGGTTCAGATGAAGAAAGTTTGCGGTCAACCAGGAATGGATTTGAGCTAGACAGGAATTAAGTGGGGAAATATCGGGTGCAGAGGGATTCGTATGATGGAGGAGCAGGATATCATCTACATAGTAATAAGCGGAAATTCCCGATTGTTGGGTGAAAAGATAAAGGGGGGCAGAGAGGGGACAGAACAGATCCTTGTGGAACTCCACAAGGCAGAGGAGTAGAGGGAGAAAATGAAGCCTTAGAGAAAACAGAGAAAGAGCGAGTAGTGAGAAGAGAATGAAAACACCTTAAAGGAACACCAGAGACACCAAACTCAAAGAGGTGTGTAAGGAGAGTGCAATGATCCACCAGATCAAACACATGGATAGATCAAGTGAGACAGTAAGAGAAAGATCACCCTATTCATGCATAATGTGCAGTTCATTTAACAAAGAGAGGAGGACAGACTCAGTGCTATGGCCTTCCCGAAAGCCTGTCGGGGATGGAGAGCATGAGTGGACAAAAGGTGGGCAGACAGCTGGTCAAAGGCAAAGCACTCTAGTGGCTTAGAGAGGAAACAAAGATCAGAAACTGGACGCTAATTGGCGAGAACTGTTGGATCAAGTGATGGGTTTTTAAGGATGGGAAATGTGCAGTATCCAGAAATTCAGCTCCAGCCACTATCTGGATAATGGTGTTGAAAATTCAAAATCATTTTAGCCATGGTGGTCAGTGTTTAAAAGGAACACTGACCACCAGAGCTCAATACTGACCCACATTTCTTGAAGCTGTGTCTATTACACTTTCTTTATTCTATTGATTCATATTTAAATTGAAGGCATTTAGTAGAGATTTGCATTCAATAGCATGCATTCAGTTCATCAGCAGGCTTTAAAGAAATTTAGTGTGCACTATATTGGTTTAACAGGTGTCAGTCCGCAAATGAATGCACATTAAATTCACGTAGTATGAAAAAAGTACGAAAAGCAGGAAAAATGTTTGCCCTGTACACATCCCTAGTATGCAGTGATCCACATTTTAAACATATGCCATTTAATTTGCATATTTGGTCACTGACATTATTCCATATCCCATGGACAGCAATATATACTCCTGATGGAGCTGAGATTCTGTGAAATCCGGGCCTTGTTGAGTGAGCTGCTTGGTGATTTCACAGCGTGAACGTACTGTAAGTTCAGTTCTGTGCATGGGTGCATTAAACAATGTGTTAGCTAAAAAATTCATAAAATAAAAGTTGATGGGCATATTATTAAAGTGAATTTTTTTTTTTTGACCCATGAGGAACAGTTGGGTAACCTCTGGTAAATTCCTTGAAGAGTAACCTATGGTTAACAATGCATTACACAGGTACACTAAAAAATTTTTTTTTTAAACTGCCTCTAATGTTTCGATTGATTTTTACGTTTTTTGGTGCGCTGAATCCAAATCTGGTAACCAATTTGCTCCATCACGTACAGATTTTTTGCTACATTGGGTTAGCAGTTTGAGGTGAACGTTTCAGATTGAGTGCGATCGAGATAAAAGTTTCTTGGATGAATTCTTTATACTAATTGTTTAGTAGTTATTCAAATAAGAATAAATAAAATTGTAACAAGGCAGCACATAAGAATAGAGTAATGTCAACAAAACACACTGTGATGGTAGCAAAATTGTCTGCACTTAAAACAGCCACATACACGTGCACAAACATTGAGCATATAAGAGCGAGGTTAGACACAAAGCAAAGCAAAGAAATGTGCAAAAAATGTTGTACAGGTATGTATGTAAGAATAGAAAACGCAAACCGCACCATTGCAATACATGAAGACAAACACCCGATGGTGTGAAAATAAAATTCTAATAAATGAGATCCGACACTGTGGTAATAACTAGCAAATTTTTATTTCAAAGTTTAGTAAAAACACGATATTTGTCAACACAGTTTAGATTTTAAAGTCATTCTTGGGTCAATCAATCTCCTGGTGGGCCCGTTTCTTCTTCCCCCGAATGCTTCTCTTGGTGCGCTGCTTGGCGTATTTTTCATCTGGGGTTTCCCGCAGCAGCAACCAGCAGAAATCAGCCATCATAGTGGTGTTCCATCTTCCTTGGTACCTTCTCTCTGCGTCCTTGATGTCCTGGTGAAACCTTTCACCTTGTTCTTCACTGTACGCCCCCAAGTTTTCGGGAAAGTAGTTCACACGGGAGTGCAAGAAATGGACTTTCAGGCTCATGTTACAGCCTTGTTCTTTGAAGGCATTGAGCATCCTGGCAACAATATCCTTATAGTTCTCATCCCGCCTGTTCCCCAAGAATTTGAGAACATCCTTGAAGGAATCCCAGGCTTCTTTTTCCTTCTCAGACATCGTTTCAGCGAATGCTCCATCTGAAATGAGTTTTCTTATATCAGGGCCAACAAACACTCCTTCCTTTAGCTTTGCTTCAGAAAGTCGGGGGAACTTTGAGCAAAGGTACCGAAAGCACTCACCATCTTTTGGAAGGGATTTGATGAATTGCTTAATGAGACCCAACTTAATGTGGAGAGGTGGTAATAGAATTTTATCACGAGGTACCAAGCTCTCATGAAGAACATTTTTCTCACCGGGTCTCAAATACTCCCGAATTGGCCAGTCTTTTTTCCTCCAGTGTAGGTCGCGGGCCCGGCTATCCCACAAGCAAAGGAAGCAAGGATATTTGGTGAAACCGGATTGCTGCCCTAATAGCATGGATAGAATTTTAAAGTCTCCACAAATCATCCACTTATGCTCATCATAACGAATCTTCTGAAGAATCAGGGCCAAATTCTCATATTTTTCTTGGAGAATAACAGAGTGAGCAATAGGAACTGAAGCGAATGTGTTGCCATTATGAAGAAGAACACCTTTTATGCTGTCTTTTGACGAATCAATGAACAGCCGCCATTCAACAGCATCATACTTGAGTTTAAACTTTTCCATCACTCCGTATATATCGTTGCAAAATACCAAATCTTCCTCTTTGCTGAAATACTTCAAAAATTGTGTCTCGCGGTTGCGGTACCAATAAAAAGTTGTTCCTGGTGACAATAGATTTTTCTGTTTAAGCCGAGAACCTAGCAGTTGGGCAGCATCTTTTGGGAGTCCTAAATCCCGGACTAAATCATTCAATTCAGCTTGAGAGAAAAGTTCAGGTTTCGGATCTGGTTCAGTTTCAAACTCGGAAGTACTGGACTCATCGGGAAAAGCCATCTGATGAGTCTCATCATGATCAGAACCGTCCACACAAATATGATCCAAAGATTTTGGTGGTTCAGGCACAGGTACTTCGTTGCTATGAGGCATAGGCCTAATTGCTGAGGGAAGGTTGGGGTAACTTATTACGTTCTTATTTTTTAAGTTGTATCCCTTCACAATGCAAGAGCAAAAATTCTGGACTTTTGTAATCCTATCTACTACGGTCTTTCAAAACACTCACTTAAACCTCTTCAGATGGCTCAGAACACGGCAGCCAGAATTATTGCTGGCTCAGCATCTCAAGATCACATTACCCCTACTCTCAAAGAGCTCCACTGGCTTCCAATAAGCCAGCGCGTCAAATACAAGATGGTAATTAATATATTCAAGATCAGACATAAATGCTCTGCTTTTAGCCTTCATAATCTCTTACTCCAGAATAACAACAGGCCAAGACGAATAACTACATCAAACACCCTCAGCACCCCAAGTAGTTTCAGAAAAGCGTGTAAATGTACTACACAAAGGGCAATTTCCTTATCGGCCCCACTTATATGGAACTCTCTCCCTCCCGATGTGCGATCCATGGATGATTTAAAGGAGTTCAGAAAACAACTGAAATTTGTACTCTTCACTGAGTACTATGGCACAGACATCTAACAGTCTCTATTATTATAGCCTGCATGTAACTTGTTTTACTGTAACAGTTCCTTGATGTTGTGTATCCCAATTTTACCTTCACTCTTTAGTTTAGTCAGTGTACCGCTTTGATTTAAGGAAAAGGCGGTATAGAAAACCTGTTAAATAAATAAATAAATAAAAATAGCAGTCACTGCTGTGGTCTCTTTGTTCACGCCACATCATAGGTATTCCGAAACGAAATGCTTGTTTTTTACCTTTCATCCATAAGCGTAGATCTTCCTCACATGTCTTGCACACTTTGTGAGGAGCCCACGGTTTGTCTTGATCGCCTAACTTCAAACCGAAATAGGCGAAATATACTTTTTTAATAAATGCAGAAATGTTCCTCTGCCGCTTTTTCACGGTATATTCCCCACAAATAAAACAAAAACTGTCCGGAGAGTTTTATTTATTTTATTTATTTATACATACATTTATATACCGCATCTTCCAAAGTTCAGATGCGGTTCACAGTGAACAACAATTAACAAAGCAAGTTTGTTTTACAGGGAACGACATATTATAACAGAACATATTTACAGGAACATCATATTATATATATAGCGTGTACAGTCTAAACAATGTGAGATAATACAGAACAGATTAAACTATATACAGTTTTGTATTTAGTATATATACATGGGGGTGAAGGGAGATAAGTTGTGAGGTTATCAAAGGTATGTGTTGTCTGTATGTGTTAAGGGCTTTTGCTTATTGAAGACTGAGACCTGTTTAGCCTTTGTCTAATGCAGGTGCTGGGTTATCTTTGTTATAGTGTTTTGTGAACAGATAAGTTTTCAATTTTTTACGGAGTTCCATGATTTCCGTTAGTGTTCGTAGCTCCTCTGGGAGGGAGTTCCAGGTCATTGGGGCTATGTGGGAGAAGGCTCTGGTGTTTGTTGATTTATGGGCTCTTGTATAATCTTTTGGGATCTTTAGTCTGTTCAAATGTCCTTTTCTGTGTGTGGGCTTGGATGGTTCTTTGTGTATTAAGTTACATAGCATGGCTGGGGCCATATCATTTAAGGCCTTGAATGCTGTTATTATTGCTTTGTAGATTATTCTGCTTTGAATTGGTAGCCAGTGGAGGGAGGCTAGTACTGGTGATATGTGTTGGAGTGAGTTAATTTTCAATGTGATTCTGGTCGCTGCGTTTTGCGCTAATTGCAATCGTTTAATGTTTTGTTTTGATATGCCTATTAGAATTAGATTGGCAAAGTCGAAATGTGGAGTTATTGTTGCCTGGATTATGTTGATAAAATCTTGTGTGAATACTAGCGGACGAAGTTGTTTGAGGGTTTTAAGTTTGAAATAAATTTTCTTTATGGTATTGCTAATGTGTGTTTCCATCGTGAGATGTGTATCTAGTATAACGCCTAGATATCTTATTTCATTTTTTATTTTAATTTCTTGGTTCTGAAGTTTTGTGTGTGTTGGGGGGATATAGGTTTTGTTCTTGGTCACAATTAGAACTTGGTTTTGGTGTGGTTTATGTGAAGGTTTTGTGCTTTCAGCCATGTTGTGATTTCATTATAGCAGTCCGATAGGAGTTGTAGCGGTAGGTTGGGTATCGTAAATGGGATATACATCATAATATCGTCTGCATATAAATGGTATTTTACTCCAAAATTTTTAAAGATGTTGCAGACTGGTTTTATGTAAATATTGAAAAGTAGGGCTGACAACGCTGAACCTTGAGGTAATCCAATCTCTTGTTTATATGTGGTTGAGTTTTGATTTCCAATTCTTACATTTTGAGTTCTATTATTTAGGTAGGATGAGAACCAGTTATGTACTGTGGAGTCTAAGCCTATTTGCCTCAGGTTATTGAGCATTATTGTGTGGTGAACGCTATCAAACGCAGCTGAGATATCAATGAATAGTAGAATGAAGGCCTGTTTATGATCATCTGTCCTGAGTCTGTAATTGAACCACTTTTTCAATTATTTTCGCCAAGAAAGGTATACTTGAAATGGGTCTATATGATGCAGGCAAAGTTTTATCAAGTTTGCTATTCTTATGGATTGGCCGTATTTGTGCGTGTTTTAACACAGGTACACTACCAAAACACAGTTGACGCAACCTCTGGCTCTGTGAGCCATCACAAATACACAGCACTGCAAACTACAACTGTAGTGAACCACTTCGGAATAAAGCTGGATTACGACTGAGCAAACAAATTGAGCGAGCGAATGAGGCGAGGCGAACAGGAAAGAACATGCGCCAGCGCGAGTACTGGATTTAGCCCCCCGCCTCCCAATTGTCCTGTTAATGTATAAAATGAATACAAAACACTCTAAAATATCATGAGGGAGTGTTTCTAGTTAGTTAACCATTACAACCTCTATTTTGGGCCAAGAAAATAAACTGCAGTCGGCTAAAAAGAAATTATGTGAACATTCCTTATATGGGTAAGAAATCTAATTTTGCAAGAAAACGTGACATGATGGAACATTTTGGCTATTTTTTCTGGATTCAGCACCCCAAAATCTATAGGAATCAGTTGCAAAACTGGAGGCAGTTTTTTGGTAGTGTACCTGTGTTATTAGAAGGACACATTCTGAGGTTTTTTTTCCTCGATATTTAATTCATACATGTACTTTTTTTTTTCATTGGTATGATTTTCATCTGTTCAGTGATTTTGGGTGTGTGACAATTTATTTCACACCAAATTAGAGGGTGGTGTCCCCAAAAACATGCCTTGATTTTCAACCAAATCGACTACAGATCAAAAGAAAATTGCAGACCTGAAAACTTCCTAAATGGCACTGAGCAGGATATTCAGCGGCACTAATCTGAATAGAGCTGCTGAATACTCCTGGGCGCCATCACTGAATGCCCATACGCTAGCTGATTAGTGCCAGGGTGTTCTGGCAGCAGAGCGGGGGTAGCGCCCAGGAATTACCGGCTAGTGGCGATATTCAACCACGAGCCAGTTATCCCAAAGTGATGAAAGTTAGGCATCTGAAGAGCTCACCTAACTTTCACTGCTTTAGCTAACTGGGCAGTGAGTGAATATCGCCATTGTCTGTTTAGCCGTGGTGTATCTGGCCCACCGATATGACCCTGGCATTGAATATCAGAGTGCAATGTTCAGCGGTGACGGCTAGCTGCTATACAAGCACTAGTGTGGCGGTTGAATTCTGCCCCCCCCCCCATACTGCTAAATTTAGGGCTGCCATTCATTTTCCTAAATTTATAATCCTAATTTAGGTGCCTAGTGCTGAAAATCAGTGGCAAGCTCGTAACTTTTTTCCATACCCTAGATCCACCCGGTTGCCTCCCACTTTTTATGCACCCAAATTTAGGAGTTCAGTGAAATATAAGGAAGAAAAGTTAGGCACTCGGCCCTAGTAAATTTTCAAGGTCAATTTAGGAGCATAAGGGACCTCAATGCAGGTACTGCGTGTGCACGGCTGGCACCGCTTAGTAAACGTACTCTAAGAGGATCATTTTAAAAGGTTTAGTCGTGATTTGGATGTCTGAAGACACGCACATGGACTCCTCCATAGCCATTCCACTCCACACCTCTTGCGCAGGGACGTCTAAGTAGGCATGGGAGTGTGGCAGAGGCAAGTCCAAAGAGTGGCAATGTACTTACACATCCCTGTTTGATCTCAGAAACATTTGCAGACACGTCAATGTTTCTATCTGCTCCAGGCATGAATAGACATCAGGAAAGTGCTTGTTTTCACCTTAAAACATCCAGAGAGTGTACAGAAGATGGAGAATTAAGCAACCAGTCTTAGATCACAAAGGCCCACACTGGGATTTGAACCCTGACCACTTTCTTCTTAAGCCATTGCTTTAACTCTTATGCTATTAGACCTTTTGGTTCTGAAAGATTCTCCTGGGGACATCTATATAGACATTTGCTACCTAAGCATATCATGCATGTCCACGTTTCCAAAATAATGCCTAAAATTGCACGTGCCTGCTTTTTCTTTTCTGTTTTTTCCAGATGTGCTGGCTTTGACATTCCAGATTGCACTTGGATGTCCCATTGTGAAATGTGCCTCTTGGTCAGAAGCATAAATCCTTTGAATATCAAGACCAGAGATTTTATAGTCCTTTTTTGATAATATCAAGGTCAAAATTCAGATGCTACTGATTAAAGGGTCCTTTTACTAAGCACCAGCAGTAGTGCAGTGTGTGCTTTCAAGACTGTGCTGACCCAGCAGCTCCTGGGTTTTCTTGGCAGTGTCACCAGAAGTAGATTGCCAGGCCTTTCTTCTGAGGCAATGGAAGGTTAAGTGATTTGCCCAAGGCCACAAGGAGTGCTAGTGGGAATTAAACCCTGGTTTCTTGGCTACCAAGCCAGCGCTCTCACCACTAGGCTTCTCCTCCACTCTTACTGAGTACCACTAACCAGTTAAAGTGCACTATATCATGCAGTAACTGGCCTTGGCGAAAGCCAGTCCATGGGTATGGCAACTACTGATATTTATTTATTTATTTACATTCTCTTATATACCGCACTATTCGGCATCAGCGCGGTTCACATAGAACAAAAAGTCTCAGTACAATAACAAGCATGAGTTTACAGATAACAAGGGAAGGAACTTGGATAACAAGGGAAACTATTTACAGTCTATTTACAGATGTAATACTACTGCATGGATACAAGTTATTAGGAACAGGTGCTAAGAATATATTCAATAATCAAAGCGATTCATCCTATGTCTGTTATTGAGAAACCACGAAACTGAATAGCTGGGTGGAATCACTGATGTCAATGGGTGTCGATGGCTCTATAAGATGTTTGTTAAAGAGATGGAATTTGAGGGCTTTCCTGAATTGTGATAAACTGTTGATAGCCCGTATGCCAGGAGGTAGTGTATTCCAGCACCTAGGGGCACAGAGGATAAAGGCTCTATTGGCCGTGGAAGAAGAGCAGCTTGTAAGGGCCTTTGGGAGTTTTAAGGAGTTGATGGCTGAGGATCTTCTTGCTCTGTTTGGTGTGGTAGTATGAATAAGGTCAGATAAGGAAGGAGCGGAAAGCTTGTTGAGAGCTTTGAACGTGAGAAGTAGAGTTTTGAAGATAATTCTGGCCTGAATGGGTAGCCAATGTAATTGAATCAGCAAAGGAGTAACATGGTCAGTCCTGGCGGCCCCCTGGAGTACCCTTGCTGCGGCATTCATAGCCAGCTGTAAAGGGTTTAAGGTGGATTGAGGGAGACCTTGGAGAATGACATTGGCGTAATCGAAGTGGGGTATTATCAGTGCCTGGTAGATAGTCCTGAAGTCTTTTGGTTCTAGCATGGAGCGTAGGTGTCTCAGGGAACGGATCTTGTAATATATTGTTCTGACTGTGTTTCCTATGTGGGGCTTCATATCCAGGCGTTGATCCAGAGTGACTCCTAGGTAGCGTATTGAGGGTTTGGATTGTAGTTCAGCTTCCTTAGTTCTGATAGATTGAGGTGGGATGAAGTTGGGATTCCTTGTGATAAAGAGAACTTCAGTTTTCTTATGTTGATCATTAAAACACCCATTAAATGGCAGTCATGCACTAAAGTGGAGAGCGGATGCTGTATAAAACCAATCTGGAAGCAAGAAAGTGGAGAAACAAGTAATACAGAAGTCGCACCATGACTACATACATTATAAGAATATAGAAATATGTGGGAGCAATTTCATAACAAGGCACCTATGTGAAATGGACAAAAATTCATGTTTTTAATGTAGATAGTTGTAAATAGTTTCCCAGTTTGAAATTCAAGTTGTATCACCCGTTCAGTGTAAGTACATAACAGGCCCCTGTTCTGTACAAAAATGTTGTCTGTAAACCGCACTGATTTTAAAGAGCGCGGTATATAAAAGCAATAAATAAAATAAAAAATATCTATTTTGGGGCATGATTACTATATTAGGCTTTTGCAGCTAACGCCGAGAGATAGCTGCAAAAAGCTGATATTATCTGCAAAAGTCTCATGGTATCATTAGGTACCAGCTTTCTCCAGCAGATACCACAGAGAAAACACAGGGATCATGGGGTGGCAGTTTCTTATATGCAGCTAACGC
Organism: Ichthyophis bannanicus; assembly: GCA_033557465.1. Taxonomy (NCBI): domain Eukaryota; kingdom Metazoa; phylum Chordata; class Amphibia; order Gymnophiona; family Ichthyophiidae; genus Ichthyophis; species Ichthyophis bannanicus. Next base: position 77,042,588 of record CM066049.1, on the reverse strand, counting down.
CACCCACTGAAGTGGATTTAGCCACATCTGCAATGTCTTCATAACAAGCCATTGCCACACATTGTTGACGCTCGTGGTAATTGCATGTTACTGATATTCCCACTCTTCACCCATTCTGCGCCCACACCCTGCCCAGGCACATGGCTATCTGCAGACGTCATAGAAAGGCACTGTGATGTCTGCATTTTTTCCATGTTAGCTGCAGTAGCAACTATCTCCCTTTAGTAGGCATACCCATGTATGTTGGCAACAGAAGTGCCTCTGTGCCTTTGTAAAATAGGCTTGTTTATGACTATATTTATTAAAAACTTGATATATCACCTTTTCTGTGGATAGCAGCAAAGCGGTTTACAAAAAAAACTCACATGAAAGGAAGAAAAGAACTTGATAAAATGAATCGACAGAGAAAAAACAGAAGACTGCAAGAGACAGCTAAAAAATGGAACGGATAGTATACATTAGAATACGAGAGTAGGGGGGTTAAGTAAATATCTGGTGGTTAGCACGACCCCTCTACAGTGACCTATAGGATGCAAATGCACTTTTATAAATTTAAACTTGCTGCAAAGAAAGTGAAAATATGTGTGTGTATTGCATGTGTGTCTTATAAAATGCATGCATACCTCGCAACTCTGACTCAGCTCCCCCAAATTACAACCCCAGGAATGCTCGGCAGTAAATCATGTAAAAGGAAGTGCAGTCTTGCATGGTGTCTCCTTTTACCCAGGTACAGTTTCATATTATCTATTTTCCCTGTGTAAAACATGCTTTGCATGTAGGAAATGTTTCATATTATCCCCATAGGGATGACTTTTCAAATTCCCTGCAGAGCTTGCAGACACATGGGTAGTCTATACCTGTGGCAGAACAACACTGGGAGTTCTTTCAAAATCCCTTTCCCAGTGGTTATCATCGGTCCATACTATATGTTTATTTAAAATTTGCTACACCAGCTCCCATTATGAGTCCTGAAGCGGTTTATGTAATGAAAAATAAATAGAAAATAAGAAAGGAACACCAATTACAATGCTGGAAAGGAAAGTAACCTAGAGGGAAAGGTATATACACAAGATTAGCTCAGGTCCCACCCCTGCCCCAACCTAAAGGCACCTAGAAGGCTCTATCAAAGAAATAGGCTTTTAACAAGAATTTAAGGTCCTGATATTGGAATATTCGGCAGCACTAACACAGTTAGGGCCGCTGGATATCCATGGATACCGCAACTACATGCCCAGATGCTAACCTAGCACTGGGACATGTCAGGAGCCGGAGCAGAGGCGATTGCAAACCAGTCAATGACGACAGTGAGCCACTGCCCGGTTAACAATCTGCAGTGAAAGCCAGGCGCAGGAAACCCTGGCCTAACTTCTGCCGCATATCACTAACCGGGCAGCGGCTCAATATCGCTGCTGATCGGCAAGGGCGGCTAACCCAGATATTCAGTGCTGGTGCTGGATATGGCCCCGTCACTGAATATTTGAGCTTAGTGTTCGGTGGCAATGGCTAGCCGCCGCCGCTAAATATCAAGCCCTAAATCGTTTGTGTGAAGATTCCACACGAATTTCCAGGGAAGCCAAAAATGAAAGAATTGTGTGTCGTGCTGCTTCTAAACAGGCACGAGAAATGTGTGGAATAACCAGCAGATGAGTGCTTTGAGAATGAAGAGTACGAGTGGAAGAGTAGGGCGTAAGTAAAGTGGAGAGGTATAGTGGGAGACCTGTATAGTGAGCTGTGTGTGACAAGACCAAAACCTTGAATTGACACTTGTAAGGAACAAGCAACCAATGGTTTTGGTTAGGAAGAGGGGTTATTTATTCAAAATGGGACACACTGGTCGTACAGCTCTATTTGCAATTTTTTTTTATTGAAGGTTTGACAACACAGCACAATAGTCAATTTGGGAAGCGATGCGAGCATGAATAAGAGTGTGCAGAGCATCAAAGGACAGAAATGGCTTAATGGAGTGTATCCTGCAGAGAGATTAAATAGAGGAGTGGACTACCACAGTGACTTGGGCATCAAAGGACAGATGAGTGTCCAGTATAATATCCATGAGTAAGGGACTAAACTAATGGAACTGGAATCCCTAATATCTTCGGGCTACCAGAAAGGGAAGAATGGCTTCTGGTAATCCAGACCGCTAGTGATTTTGAGTATGAGATGATGACTGACAAGCCACTTTGCAATAGAGTCGAGACATGCATAAAAGGGAGTTTTGGTACAATAGATATTATCGTCAGCGTAGCAAAAGCTGCTAAAACCACAGTCTTGAATACGTGTGGAAAGAGGAGCAAGAAAGATATTGAATAACGCAGGTGACAGAATTGACCCTCGGGGGACCCTGCAAGGGAAAGAAGCAGGGCACAGAAAAGACATAAGAGGTTGAACCTTGAATGGGTGATCATGTAGGAATGATATAAACCAAATGAACACCGTATCCCTGAATCTAATATCTTATAGCCAATAAAGAAATGCCATCAGTAAATAGACAGGGGGGATAGTATAGGTCCTTCACCCACTCTAGCCCTAGCCTCATTTCCCCCTTTTTTCCTACCTAAGGGGAGGAGAAATTTCCAAAAGGGCTTTCTTCATGGGTAAAGGCTTGCTTAACCCTGAAGAATCCACTTGAAAATTACTTCCATTTTATCTATAATATGGTAGAAATAACATATTTGGGTAGGTCTCTGCTTAATGACTCCTAGATTATGGGGTCAAAATCTAGCTGCGCAGCAATCATTTTAATTTAAATGCTGCTGTTTAAATTAATATATACATTCATTGGCACTTATACAGGGTAATTTTTTAAGAAGCTGCCCTGATTTAGGTGCCGATGTTCTTAAATCTTGGTATTTTAGCCATTTAAATATGTAAATAACCACTTACACGCATAAATGATTTCTTACAGAATGCTACTCGTGTAAAAGTCTGCCCCGTGTTTTCATGGCACGTACATTCACTGTGGGCATGTACATAAGCGAAGTTTAGACAGAGAGTGGGTGGAGCATACAAGTATACATGCAGATTATAAAATACTATAAATTTATGTGCTCACTTGAAAAATCCATGCACGGGCATTTACACCAGCCCTGTCCACACTTGAATGCATGCACGATTTTGGCCATGTACACAAGTATTTCATAAAGAAATGGAAACTCCTACCTTGCCTTATAAAATAGATGCATTTTGTCTGTCTTAAACTAGGCATCTGGTTATAAAATTGCCTTCATTATTCAGTCACTGCACTGGCATTAACGGTTACTTTGGCATGCTACCCAGCAGGCATAACCTAAAGCAGATAAGTTATCTTGATAGCAGTCCAATATCTCTACTACTAACTCACTTTCACTGGGTCCCAAACCCAGCTCCATATTTTATAGGTAGTATTAGCTGTTCAGTTACTGTAGATCAGTGGTTCTAAACCCGGTCCTCCAGTACCACTTAGGCCGGTTGGGTTTTCAGGCTCTCCACCATGAATATGAATGAGATACATCTGCATACAATGGAGGTACTGTATGCAAATCTATCTAATGAATATTCTTTATGGATATCCAGAAAACACAACTGGCCCAAGAAGTTACTGGAGGACTGGGTTGAGAAACACTGAGTTACACTTTCATACTGATGCTATCCATATACATTCATCAGCTGCTGATGAACATATACTTTTGTATGAATATTGGGCTGCATATGTTTTTCATTTGACCACAGTAACGAATATAATTTTTGCATATTTTCCATTGGCTGCTGGAGTTCCAGTTATACTCTTCTTGCTCATGACAATATGTTGCTCAGTGTTCGTTGTCAAGATGAGTTAAAAAAAATACCATGTGAGCCTCTGTATGTCAGTCTTTTCATTGTTTAGAGAGACGGTAGAAAAATTAACCAATATTAACAATAGAGAATATAACCTTGAACATCAATGTACTGAACTCTTTTCTATAATATCCTCTCTTGTAAAAGGCTGCTGAATAGCACTTTGGTTCCCACCATAGCTGAAGTCCTCCCTTGAGCACGCATAGTTGCTGGTCTAGATCAAGAAATTTACAGTAAGAGCCTCGTAGTTGCAAGATCACATACAGTACTTTACCCACACTAACTTCAGGGGTATTGAAGCTGTTTCTATGGATGCTTTCCCTGGTTTTCTAAAAGCTCTGACCAAATCAAGGCGGCGATATCAATTAGTGAGAGGACCTTGAACTTACCTTTAGTTGCGAGCCGGACACAGTTGATTTTAGTTTCCTGTAATGAACAAAAGAGAAACAAATTACCTTTTTTGCTTGTATATGGCGAGGGCTCAGATAATAACCATTACTGTTCATTGATCATCTATGAATTCTGAGTTTAAAGTGAAAGTCTAAAATGGGCGATTTCTATGGCTCAGGACAACATCTCTCTAAAAAAACTGTTCCTGCTGGTTTAGACCATATTGAGGATAAGCATATGGGAAACTGTGCTTCAGTGGTTCAAAGCAGTCAATATAAAGTTGTGGGGTGCCCTCATTGATTTGGGAAGACTTGTTCAGCTACTCTTGCTGAATTTGCATCAAGCAGAAAATAATTGTTATCATTATAAGCAACTCACTAAGTAAACAGCAAGATTAAATGAATGAATATGACTAGGCGGAAGAAAGGACAACAGGTTTAATGATAACAAATCAATTATATCAATGCACATTGAATGGAAATTTCAAAGGCATTTATTCATGCAAAAAGTGATGCACAAAGGAAAAATGGCCTGTCTGAAAACTGCCCTACTTTGTCCTGCTAAAAGTATGTATGGACTTCCACAGTACGGACACCTTTAAACGATTTGAACAGAAGCCTTATTAGGTTAGAGGAGGAAAACACTAGGGTATGCAGGCAAACACAGTTTATTTCCTTTTCTGTTTCATTTTAATACATTTTTGTTTTGCTTCATTTTAATTTTGTAAAGTTTCATTTCGGAGCAATATTGTTAATTAAAGTGACAGCTGTAGCTGCTGCCCAAACAAAAAGCATAGCTGAAAGGTTACCAGAGGTTTCAGGCAAATTAAAAAAAACAATTTTTTTCTCACAGTCAGACTAGTTTCAAAACAGTGACCTATAGATTTAAAGGCAAACAACTTGCAGAAGTGCCATCATTTCTCCATGGAAGCAGGCTCCAGCCAGCCAGCCTTCTTTATTGCTGGTGATTTTCCTTCCTGTTTCCCAACTGGCCCAAAGGTTGTCTTATCTGGAGCTCTATGTAAAATGCTAACTGGATTTTTGGCCTTGTGAATTGATTGATTACTCCAAAGATTTTTCTTTTGCTATGTTCTTGTGCCAGAAATTCTGTGAAGCATGTAGACGTACACTATCAGAGATGTTTACCAAGCTTAATGCAGATTCTAGTTGATCATCACTAATTGGACAACTACGATCTGGATTTAGGGCGGAAGCAGCAGATAATAAAATACTGAAACAGTGGTGCAGCCCCAGACACTTAAGGTAAATGCTGCATTGTGGTTTCCTAGCCATTGCTAGAGAGGGACAGCAGTGGTGACAATGGGGGCAGGCAGGAAGCAGGATGGAGGCCCTGCCTAGGGCACCTTCAATACTTGAACGGTCCTGTCCATGACCTTATCTTTCCCCGTAAATCCACCTCCCTCCTTTCTCTCAGTTTGCAACCTCGGGGCATCTTTGATTTTTCTTGATCTCTCTTTCCCTACACACATCCAACAGACAGCTAAAACCTGATATTTCCTTCTCTATAATCTGCAAAATTCATTCCTTACTTCCTGAACACTTTACTAAGACACTTATCCACTCTATACTCACCTGCTGTTTAGACTAGTGCAACCTGCTCCTCTCTCCCCTGCAATCCATTCAAAATTCAGCTGCACAGCTAATCTTTAGCCAGCGTCACTATGCTTATGTAACTACTCTTTTCAAGTCACTTCACAGACTCCCAATACATTTCTATATTCAGTTTACACTCCTACTGACCTACAGAATGCATTCACTCTGTGGCTTCTCATTACCTCTCCTCTCTTATCTCATTCTACATCTCCTCAGGCAAATCCTTTTTATCTGTGCCCTTCTTTCACTGCCAACTCCAGACTTCATTTGTTCCACCGTGCTGCACTGTACGCCTGAAACAGACTACCTGAGTTGGTAGGTCGGACTCCATGCCTGGTCCTATTCAAATCCAGGCTTAAAACCCACCACTTTAAGGCTGTCTTTTGATCCTGACCCCCCCTTATTCTCCTGCTTAGCACCCATGTGTGTTAAAACCATGTCCCCTTAGATTTACCCTTGTCCCCTCTTTGTTGTGTTTTGTGATCTTTCTGTCTTGGCTAGATTTTAAGTTGCGTTGAGTAGGGCCTGTCTCTTATATGTATGTACATAGTGCTGTGTATGCTTCATAGTGTTTTATGAATGATAGTAGTAGTAGGGGTACACCTACAAACAAAAGAGATATAGATCTGACCCTGACCACAGAACATGTAAATGATCCATATCTCATGCACATTCATTTTAGATACCCCAAAGACCAGCCTAACTTGTGGCAGTAAGGACCAGAATTGCCCATCACTGTTCTGGAAGCAACATTCCAAATGAACTTATCTGCTGGGGCAATGTTTGCCCGTTGAATGTTTTCCCTGCATAGAGACTGCAGAAAGGAAGGAGCCTGGGCAAAAGATTCTTTATTTCAAAACTACATGCAGTGATTTGCAGGCTTTTGCAATCTTCAGCCCAGAACATAAATCTGGCACTTACAAGACAAACGTCACTGAGCCGTGTCACCAGCCTGTTGTAAAAGGAGTTGGCAGAAGTGAAATTCACATAATCAGAGATGAACAAGAGCCCAATCAGGAACAAAAACAGAATTTAAATTTGTATTATGTGTTTTTGAATGCACTCTAATTTAACATTTTGGTATTGCATGACCAATCCATTGCCCATAATTTTGCTATGTAATATAAAGTTCTCTATTAAAATAGATTTAGGCTCCAAGATGTTTGTAAGAAGAAAATAGTATAAATGCATTAGACCTGCATGCCAGCAGTTGAATATGTTTGAAAGGGACATAGGAAGAGGTGGGGAAAGGAAGGGTATGGCTACAATTCTTTGTATGATGCAGAGGATGGGGTTCCATTACTTTGGCTATGCCGGCTGTCTTTTCTTTCCACATTTTTTTGAGATAATTGTAACTAGCTCCAATAATACCACCCTGAGCTGGGGTCTTGATTAATAGTAGGATATGAATCTCTCTAGGAAGTTGCTCTTGGTGTGCAAGGAAAAATCTAATTTTGTTTAGTTTTCCTTGTCATTTGCAGGTTTTCTCATTTTGTTTTTTTGTTAATTTTTGTTTCAGCACTGTTTCATTAATAGTGCACACTACTATGCAATAGTTGCACTGTTCCTCAATAGCTGCCTAAGCAGCAGTCCAAGAGATGCCTACTGAGCAATACAGTACACTGTTCACAACGCTGGGAGAAACCGGAAATTTTGGCTTTTGTCCTGCTTTTTTCAGGTTAAAAATTATATGAAAAATGGGAAATGAGGTTTCACCAAAATCCAAGTGCAGAGTCTGAGCCGAGGGTGACCTTTTCTTGGTATCTGGGTTGAGAATGAGAATCTGAACTATAAAGGGGCTGGGGGATATATAACACGCTGCTGTCCAACTCCGTTGTGGATGCAATACAATGTAATTGACAGCTGGGAGATTTTAAAAAAGCCGTGGGCTTTAGAAGGCAATGCAAACCACTACATTATGGGCCATGTTTTCTAACGGTGTGATGTTCAGATATACTTTTTTTATCCATTTGGTCTGGAACGGATGCTGTTGTGATAATTGCAAATGAGTTTAATAATCAAAATCTTGGGGTGGGAGTGCTAGAGGTCTATAAGTTAACTGCAAGGGCCCAGGGCTGCGAGTTCACTTATGGTGCCTAATACTCTTGCACTGGCCCCGAGTCATTGAAACCTAGTAGACGATGATCATCGAAGTCTGTGAAACAAAAAAGGGACAATTTTCACTTTACCCACACTGTTGCAACATCTGTGAATACTTTTTACCCATGGACTTGGCACCAATTTTCTAGTAAAAATATGCAAAACTGCTAAAGGAAAAGTATGTACAGACACTTCCACCTTCTTTTAATGTGGATACTATATCCAACCAAAACACCACACAGACCTCTGAAAATACAAAATGACATGTAGGCTAGCTAAGCCAGGCTAATGCTTAGATTTAAATCATTTTTATTGTTGACCAAACAATACTAATACAGTTACCAATACAAACAGCCTCATCCGGCGTGCGGGTACACTTACACAACGCCCACGAGGCACTGCAACTTTATAATTACATACATTGGTCGTTTTCAACTTGCAACCAAACTGAACTTCCCCTTTCACCCACCCTCCCCCTCCCTTCCTTCCCTACTCCTCCTCCTTATAGTGGGCTGGTTCCATCTACTCTTGAGACAATGCTACCTCAATGCTTTAGTGCAATCAGTTTACTATAATAAACAAGATGATGCAGTTGTAAAATAATAGAGCCCCGAGCAACCGAGAGATTCCATAGCATGGACCTCTAACTCTTGTCCATATCATGTGAATACGCGATTTATGGCCATGGGAGAAAGAGACTGGATATAAGATTCCCAAATCTTCATAAATCGTGCACGCCTAGGGACTGATCCCTGTGCCGCTATATTCTCCATCTGCATTAATCAGTGGAGACTATTTTGCATGCCCAATAGGCCGGAGGTTCTTGATCCAGCCAAGATTTCAATATACTCTGCAAGCCTAGTAAACACACTTTTCGCGCAAATAATTTTGCCCTCTGTCCCATCAGTCGCAAACCTTTTGGGTCCCTGAGTACCATCCCCTTCACCTGAATACTACCATCTGCTTGAGCACAACAGCCACATACTTTCAAAGAGTCTTCTAAAAACCGTGCACCTTTGAGCACCCCCAAAACTGATGCCCCAAGGTGCTTCATACCACTGCACATTTTAAACAGTTGTTAGTTGCCATTAAACATAGTATATGACGGTAAAGACCAGTATAGTCCATCTAGTCTGTCCAGCAAGGTGGCAAGAGTAGGTGTAGGTGCACCTGCCGCTCCGTGCAGGTCACCCCTCCCCATGCCTTTGTTTAGGGGTGTACCCATTGCTCCGTGTAGGACACCCTTGTTTGTTGAGATATAAGAGATAGTTATGCTTATTTTGATTTTATCCTGTTGCTATAAAGGGATCCACTGTGTCTGTCCCATGCCATTTTGAATTCTGACACTGTATTTGCCCCCAAGTAGGCAAACACAAGAGACGAGGGCTGAGTGAGGTCACTGGTGCTAGTTTATTAATAAACTAGCACCTTGCCTCTTGTGTTTGCATGCTCCACTTTACGAAGGCCCAGCTCCCTTTGTATTACTGTATTTGCCCCCTCCACTTCCATCGGGAAGGCATTCCAAGCATCAACCACCCTTTCAGTGAAAAAGTATTTACCCTCGTGCAGCTTCATGTAATGCCCTCTAGTTTTACAGCTTCCCCATATGTGGAAGAGGTTTGTTTGTTTGTTCATTAATACTCTAAGTATTTAAAGGTCTGACTCATATCACCACTGTCCCTCCACTGCTTGTGCTCTCACAGGAGGGAAAATGCTCTCTGATTACCTTACATAGAATCTCCTGCAACTTCAACTCAGCAGTGACTTGAGACACCCTTTGCAGGGGACGCAAAAGGGTCTGCCCTTCCCAGCTCGTTCCTAACTCTACATTTATTTATTTATTTATTTATTAACAATTCTTATATACCGCACTATTAGACATCAGCGCGGTTTACATTGAACAGAAAACATCCGACAGTTTACACATGTCTGGTCGTTACATTTAACAGGAAGCATAACTTGGCGAAATAGGGGAAATTAAATACAACGCAGGGTTATCTGATGAAGGATATCCTGGTTAACTATATACAACAGTGGTACAATAGTATATGGAACAACTTGTTATTTACATTGTGAAGTTGGTGTGTTGCGGGGTCTATCTGTTCCATCTCTGCGCCAATTCTCGGTGTTCCTGCCATTGTGTCAATATCGCCCAGGCCCTCCACATCATTATATAGTCTTGCACCTGATGCAATGCAAAGCCACCGTCGGGTGGAAGCTGGCATTCCATTGTCAAATCCTGAGTTGGGTCCTGTGACATCTGACGGCAGAGAGCCCACCACACTCCCCTCATTGGTCTCACCAGCGGGCATGCTCAAACTCGAGAAGGCAGAAGCGGGGAGAGTTGAACTGGAGTCAGCCGTGCAGCGTCAGAGTTTCCCGGGGTGAGCAGGCCGCAGCAGGGACTGCCTCTGATGACATCAGGGTCTTTAAATGTCAGCAGAGCTCAGTGTGTAATAAAGAATGCTGGGGGAACTTGTTCAATATCCTTCCCAGAGCCCCAAAAAATGCTCAGTCCGAGATGTTGGGTCCATAGACATTACAGAAGGTGTTGTATGTGTTCAAGAGTTTCCCTGCCACAATCAAGTACCGTCCCTGCGGTTCTACAATATGTCTGTCCAGAGTGAAATTGAGACCCTTACAAATTAGAACGGTCACCCCAGCCCTTTGCGAGCAGGCTGCCACCCCAAAGGACTGCCCTACTCACCAGCGCTGGAGCTTTGCGTGCTCCTGTTCGTCCATATGGGTTTCCTGGAGAAGCACCACGATTCTCAGTTACTTTAACACTTTGTATCTTTTAATCGGGGAACCTATCCCACAAAAATTCCAAGATAGGCATTGAATCAGCTTATCATCCACACCCACTCATTGCATAAATGTTGATTTTCTTTAGACACCGTCCAGTACAGTCTGGGTGCCCGCCCAGTCTCAAGTCCCTGCTCCCTTCCTTCCTCAAGCTACCACTGAAGCTTAAAACGTTTCTCTCCCTGCCCCAACTCCTATGCCAGCCTACTCTACTCAATCTCTTCATCCTTCCATTCCCCCTTTCCCCTATACCCCCCTCTCCTCTACCCCCCCATCTCCCAACCCCCTTCCCCCCATCCTCCCCCTATATCCCTCCCACTCTCTTCCTAGCATCGTCCCCATCTACCCCAGGGGAATTAAGAGTGTAATGCAGTGGAGCCCCCCACCCTCCTCCAACCCTTCCCAGCCAACGTAACACCGCTATTTATTTTAATCTCCCCACCAAGAGTTCACTCCACTCCTGGCATAATTCCAACACTCTTAATGCCTGGCCAATACTACCTACCCCCTCCCATCGTCCTGAAATACAGACTCCCCACCAATACATGAGTCTATGCATGTCCCACAACATCAATTTGTGTATTAATATGGAGCCCTAAAATTTAACATAGCACAAAAAAAACAAAAAACAAAAAGAGCTCCAGCTTAACGGAGTCAAACTATTAACAACCATCCAGAGAGGGGGAAAGCCCCTAGTCCACCAAGCATGATGCGGCCATGGGAACTGGAGCTATACACATTGCCAGACTTCTCCTTCCTCAACACCAGCCTCTGCAAGAGTTTATAGTACAAGTAACAGAGGGAAGTTCTTTCAGTCTAACACCTTGTTTCCATAGCTGCTATTTGTCTCCTCTTAACAAATGTGTCGCTGGGGCTGATAACCGAAGTGTGACTTCCACCACGCAGTACAATTGTCCAGTTTGGCTCCACACTACTCCAAAATACCTATTTGCATTCATATCTATGTCTGAGCAACATCACATCTGTCTCTTCTCTTGTCTTATAGTTCGCCTTTCCCCAATTATTTTACTCTGAGGGAGTTGGCAAAGTGTTCAGAAAGGTGGCTGCAGCCTTGGGGGATTCAAAGAGTTGTTATTATTTATTTATTTATTTTATTTATTAGCTTTTATATACCATACTATTTAGTATCAGAGAGGTTTACAAGGGAAAGAAACAGTCAAGCAACTTTACATAGAACAGACATAGAACAGGCATCAACATCGAAACAGGCAACTTTACATTAACAGGCATGAACAGCAATTCTGGGTAACAAAGGGAGGGAGCTAATTAACATGCAAATGCTCCAACTAAAGGGGAAGGATGGAGGGAGAAAGGGGGCTAGGGGTGGGATCGAGGAGGGTGAAGAAGGGGGAGAAAGGAGAAAACTAAGTACAACTTCTTGTTCTATAGTCAGCATTAAGAGGGGCCATCGTTGTATTATAAAGTCAGAATTATGAGAGACCTACATTATGTTATGAGGTCATAAGCCAGTTGGAAATATTTATTTATTAGCTTTCATATACCGCACTATTTATTATTGTCCGTTATTGTGCGTTGTTTGACAGGATATAATAATGTGAAGCAAATATTCCATTGAATCAGCTTCCCGCATACCTCAGCGTATTCCTTGCGGCGCTTAGTGATCTCTGCTGAAATAACAAAACTTTGGTTCCACTGTGTTCTAAGTTCCAGTTTTCATGAGCCACACTTAAAATTGCTTCCTTATGGATGAAATGATGGAAACAAGCGGTAACTACCCAAGGCCTACCTTCCTTCTCCCTGCGAGAGCCCAGGCGATGAGCCCGCTCAATTAGCAGCTTTCCTTTGAGATAACTTAAGTGTGGTTGTGCCGGCAGCCACGTGTCCAAGAAACCCCACAGTTCAGCGTCTGCCACCGTCTCAGGGATACCCACCAGCCTCACATTTTACCTCCTTCCACAATTCTCTAAATCATCCAGTTTGCAGGCAAACTCCTCAAGTGGATCCACCAATTTTTTACGTTCATGCTTGTTTAACTGGCTCATGTCTTCCAGATCTGAAACATGTTGCTCTACGCTGCCCAGTCTATTTTGGAAGTCTATTACCGCCTGTGATAATTTTTCTAAGATTGACGTTAAGGGCTGTCAAGGGCCTGCACAACCGCCTGAGACACCTCCTGTACCATTTTATCAGACCGCTCCCCCTGGGCAGGACTCTCTGGGGGAGTTGCCACCATCTTAGCTTCGATTTCTCCAGTTTCTCTTTCCGTCCCAATTTGGTGGATATTGGTCACATGGAGTGGGTTGAGGCCGGCCTCTTAGTCTTTATGAGGCGTCCCAGCACTTTTGGGGGGGTATCAGAGGTAGGTTTAAAATAATGCTTGCATATTAAGCAGGAGTTCCAGAGCCCAAAAGGACACGTCTACTCAGGCTCACTGATCACATGACCATCCCAGACTAACGCTTAAGACGTGCTATTTGTAAGTAGGTCCTATGATATTCAATTAGACCTAGTTACAAATAGCACATCTTAACCATTAGCCAAGCTTAGAAAACTACTACTATTGACCATTTATATAGCGCTACACGGCATACACAGTGCTGTATGGAAACATGTAAAAAGACGATCCCTGCTCATCAGAACTTACAATCTAGTCAAGACAGACAATACAACAGCTGAGAACAAGGATATAAATAGAAAAGGTAAGGAGACACACAGGAGATTAAGTGGATCAGGATCCAATAGCAGCCTCAAAGAGGCGAGCTTTTAGCATGGGTTTGAAAAGGGGGCAGAGATGGAGCCTGACGTAGAGATTCGGGTAGTTTGTTCCAAGCATAAGGAGCAGCAAGGTGGAAGGATTGAAGTCTGGAGTTGGCAGTTCACGAGGAGTGTAGGGAGAGATGAGAGAAGAAAGGCAGTGAGGAGCAGGATAGCCCATATTATTTCTATCCTTGCCCTAACCCTGCCCCAGGGAAGACGTCTGCTAAATGTAGATAGACATATGCGTGCTGTGGATCAATATGCATCATTTTACCCTCACACAGGGCCAATCTCAAATAGTCCATTTCCATGAGTCAAATACAGTTTTGCTTGCAAGAATGGCTTTTAAAATTGAGCTCATGGGACTCATTTTATAACAGGATGCCTGTGTGGAATGTCCAAAAAAGTACCTATTTGATAAAGAAAACATAGGTACCTATGTGCCTTCATAAAACAGGAACCTACCTAGCCCAAGTAGTGTTCAAATCCTTAGGCACAATTTTACAGCTGCTATGAAGAAGTTATAAATGTGCTGTGTACTCTATGCAATGACTCTCATATTTAATAAAATATTTACTTACATCGAACTCCACCTCACTACGTCCAAACTATACTCTGGGCAGCTATATAAGTTTGCAGCATCTATACATATGTATTTGCCATGCAACATGACAAGATGCTTTACATTTAGAAAATGCTTTTTAAATTCCTCCTATAACATCACCACCATGCAATGTAAGTTTTAGAAAAGAGATGGGGTAAGGTCCTTGAGAGCGCAGGAAAATGACATAGCCTAGAGCTTACTCTTAATTGACTCGGCTCTTTCCAACAGTCTGCTAAAATATTGCTTGAATTTGTCTCAGACCATGCAACTCTTGACACTTCTACCATTCCAGCCAGCACAGGTCTAATGTGAATTCTTTCTGCATATATAATAATGGTATATATTTTCTCCACACGGTTATTATAGTTGTACCAATTAAGAGATTTGTTAGGTTTGTTTTTTTTTTTATTTTAGCAAGGACACAGAATATAACAAACACCTTACCGAATAACAGCCTTGTTTATTAAAGGAATTCATCATGGTGCAGTCACCAGCCCGTAAAAAACAGGCTTTGTTATGCAAGTCTTCCTGCTGGAAAGCCCCTTTCATTAACTCCTTTGTATTCTGATCTGTGCAGTACAAAGTGGCGCGGCAAGCCATAGAAAGACATCAGCAGTAAACAGTAGTGACATGCGTCACAGGTTAACTGCAAGCTTGTCACAATATTTTGATTAAATGTGACAGGAAATCACTGAAAGTAACTTATTAAAAGGTTAGCATCGGTGCAGACGTTTCTGTAAATTATATTGTAGTATGTATGGAGTATACAGGTGTGTAGCCTAAGGACACCCAAAGTGAACTGTATCCTAATTTGCTAAAAGGATTGGGACAGGAAACCTTTAAATGTTGCAGCTGCTATAGAGGACGCTGGGGGCTGAATATTCATTTTTAAAGCTTCTTGGGCCTCAAAGATGCTGCAAACTATTTAAAAGATCCAGGCCTCTGGAATGAAACCCCAGTATAACAGTGAGTGTTTGTAGATATGGAAATGTCGCTGCTGAGAAAAAAGCCTAATGTGTGGCAGTGAAGTTCACCCTTCCCTGCTTTATATCAAGGTCAAAACACATTCAGGCCAGTATTTAAAATGACTTATTCAGTTGGTAACAGGTGCTGACCGCATAAGTCGTTTATTTCTAAATTTGGGTAGTGTGAAATATATCAATTCTGACCCGATCTTTCAAGTGCCTAAATTTAGGGGGCATGTTTACTAAAGAGTGCACCAGTAGCACACGTTTGAGAAGTGAACTTCTGAAAGCGTGCGCATATATCCCCCCTGCTGTTAGCACATTGCAAATGTGTGGTATTGTGCTAACTGGCAGGCAGGTGCACATAATGCCAGTCACTGAGGTGGCATCAAGTGCACCCATGCGTAACAGCAATATTCGCAGTTATAGGCGCATACAATGAACTTTTGCCCAGTCTGCACCTGAATATCAGGTGTTTGTCTTTTTCTACTATTGCATGTTGCATTTTCTAGAGTTGCTGATACCAGATATCTAAGAGGGCTCCCCCATCTAAAACCATCGTTTGCCAAGACTTCCCAATAGCAGCAGAATCTCCCAAGGCTCACAGCTGACTCATTTCCATCAATACACCCTTTATTGCATCCCATCGCCGAGGCCGTTCTGCTCTCCCAGTGATAATGTATTCCAAGAACGTGCATGTAGTACAAGTCATTAGAAGCAAGAAATCAATAACAGACTCCGTGGAGTCCATCATTCCTTCAAAAAAAAATATTCCCATTGATTTCTTATGTGTTCCTATTCAGGCTCACGGCTTACAAGCATCAGTCACTGGGCCAAGCATAGGTCTGTGCCAACAGCTGACACCAGCTAACATCTGCTATTTATGTGTACAATCTCAGACTGAATTATAGGACACCTTCAAAGTTGGTATGGCTCCCATGAATATTGGAAACCATGGATGAAGCAGAAAGACATGTTCTTTGTTTTTTCTGCTATAAAATTGTAATCGCTATGAAAGTTAAAGCCAGCAATCTATATTATTACTCCTCAAGCTTTCAACTGACCCCTACATAGCCAAATTTGCAAGGAAGCTCTATAGCTATAGCATCACCTGTTCATTGAAGAAAAAAATGGGACGGGTGGGACAGTGCTCAAGGAAATGGTTCTTTCATGAGATTTCAGGACAGGAAATCTGTGAATTAGAATAGAAAGATCCCCCCATTGCCGTCTATTTGTTACTGATGGGTCAGTGAGTTAGCCCCTCTGTAGGCGCATTTCACTAAGCAATAGCGCCTATTAGGGAAGGTCTATCTGTCTGTTTGTCCATACATACATATAGGTTTATTTGCACATACATAGGTTTGCGCTGCACAGAGCAGAGGAAAAGAAGGAGCAGACAGCGGCAAAGAGAGCCCACACTCTGGGACACAAGAAGATTCAGCTTGCTGAAGCTAGAGTAGTAGGAAAGGTGGTGATACATGTGCCATGGGGGAGCCCAAGCCCCATAGTATCTGAGGAGGTGACCTACAGCAAAGCAGGTTGTGGGGAGCACCAGAAGAGGGGACCTGCCATAGCACCAGCCCTGACAAATTTGGACAAAATGTTCTGCAGGAAGACCAAGTCTCAGTGTTCAGAGGGGAAACTGGAGCACAGAAGAAGGGACGGTGTTAGAGTGGAGGAAAGAGAACAGATCATAAGGGTGAGAGGGGAAGACAGGAGGAGCAGGGCAGAGCAGAAGGGAAGACGAAGAGAGGGAGAGAGTGGAATAAGGGATGGGGAAAGGAAGAGGCGGCGGGGAAGGGAAGGCGAGTGCAAGACTGAGAGGAGGGGAGGAGGTAGAGTGAAAGATTATTGGTGCAGGAGGACAGGAAGTGAGAATAATGGAGAGAGAAGTCTAGATGCCAGTGAGCCACACACAGTCCTCCCAACACACACTAGCAACATGCATACAAACCCACTTCCAGCACGCATCCGCATGCAGCCCGTGACACACACTGACAAGATGAACACACACACACATCTTCCACCATTTGACATCCCACCCTCATATCTCCATGGATAAATAGCTAAACTCTGCTTGTGGGGAAATAGAGAGGCCAGGGCTGTACCAAGTCATAATTGTGCCTTGTGTGACTTGCAAATCTGGCATGGCCCCCTCCCCCCCCCATCTTACCCATCCCTCCATGTCCAGCCGGCTGCCAGTCCTTGCCCTGCTGCTGCCACTTTTAGTACATTCTCATCATCAGAGGCGCTGGCAGCAGTGGAACAGACCTGACTTCAAATAAAACAAAACAAAACGTGCAGGTCTTTCGACTCCAGATCTGATCCGTCTCTCCTCTGACTTAAGTTTGTGTCGGAGGAGGGAGGGACCATATCAGCCATTCAAACGCAGGTTTTTGCAACTCCGTGCTTGAATAGCTGGTCTGATCCCTCCCTCCTTTGACACAACGTACGTCAAAGGAGGGAGGGAGGGACCAGACCTGTGTGAAAGCACGGAGTCAGAAAGACCCGTGTGTTTTTTTTTAAATTTGAGGTCAGGTCTGCTCTGCTGCTGCTGGCACTGCCGACGATCAGAAAACACAAAAGGTGGTGGCAGCAGGGCAACGGCAGGCAGCATGGGGGGGGGGGGAGGTGAGGCCGGCAACCTGAAATGCGCCCCTAATCTTTAGTGCCCTGTGTGGCTGCACTGCTCGCAAAGGGCTAGGTACAGAGTTGAGAGAGGCAGAGCATAACATCCATTTACACTCACATACATCATTAGTCACTACCCACAATATGCCCAGACACCTATTCACTTCCCCAACTACCCTACTGAGACATACTTTATCATGGCTGTTTCAGCTGAGTCCCCCACACTATTACTACTACTACTTCTTGTCATTTGTATAGCACTACAAGGCGTATATAGTACTTTACATAGATCTGTAAGAGAAAGTCCCTGCTCATCAGGGCTTACAATCTAATCAGACAACACAACTGGGGACTAGGATATATCAAAGGGAATGGTAAGGAAACACATTCAGGCTCATTCCATCCTGGAAATACAATCCTCTGTGTGACCAGACTTACAGAGGGGTCGTGATTCTGATCCCACGGGGCACGTCTCACTGCTGGCTTTTCTCTTTTGCGTTGACTTTCTACCTTGCCAAGCATGATGCCTTTCTCTAATGATCTCTCTCTTTGCACGATGTGTCCAAAGTACAAAAGTCAAATTGGGTGGTGAAGGGGAAAGAAGACAACCCAAGATTGGCTTGAATCTCTAAACTTGAGTAATCTGAGAAATATACTGTGGTGATAAGGCTGTCAGTTGCACCGAGTGAACATGGGAGCTAAGGCATGGAGACCTCAGGAGTTACTGCAAATATATTTCAACTTTGATTGTTCAACAGAGGCACATTCCATCCATTTTTCTGTGCATCATATTAAAATAGGATTCTCAGGGCCTTCCTTAAAGATCTGGATAGGATAGGGAGGTATGAAAAGAGAACCTAAAGACTTCAGTTGAAGAAAAGTGTGCAAAGGATGCAAGAACACTGCAGATCTATAATCCACTTTAATGTGCACTGTAGCAATAGAGCTAGATGGGAATAATCAGAGGATAGGCAGCAGCAAACAAAGGAAAGAGAAAAACCACAGATACTGATCTGACAGATTAGAAGTGATTGTTGGGACCTCCCCATCATGCATAAGAACATTGTTGCTTAGTAAATTTGCCAATAGTGGAAACAAAAGATGATTAAAATGCAAACTGGTCTCGAGAGGAAATGACGTCACAGACTGAGACAGCAGCTTAGGAGTGGAGCTTTGTCGGTACTTTGCAAATACCTGCTAAATAACAATTCCCGGGAGAGAGGAAACGCCACGGGACAAGACCGGAGGTGGAGTACAAGCCCCGAAGATGGCAGCGGCGAAGAAAAGCACAGCCGATTTAAAAGCATTTGCTTTTAAAGCTGCGAGTGGAGGGGCAGCGGGGAAAAGTGAGATGGCGGCGCCATGTGCGATTTCGATGAGCATGGAAGAAGCAGAAGTAGTAGCGCTGGCAGATGGGCACTGGGACAGTGAAATCGCTGGCCTAAAAGGAGAGCTACAAGGGTGGTCTTCCACCTTAAGGCAAGATCTAGCCCACTTCAAGGGTGAAGTCCAAACGTGGATGGAGGAGCTGAGGGTGGATGTGAGAGAAGTGGGGCAGAGGCTGGACGATGTGGAGAGTAAAGTAGAGGAGCAAGAAAGTACAATAAAAGATATACAAATGAAATGCTGTGCCATGGAGGGGGAGCAAGAGGAGGTATGGCAGAAAATAGAGGATCTTGAAAATAGATTGCGACGGGCGAATATACAAATCCGGGGAATTCCTGAGAGTAAGGATAAAGAAAATTGTGTACAACTTGTGGAGCAACTTAGTCACCAGATATTGGATCAGGCTGGCGTGGATGGAGCTGGACTGAGTTGGAAAATAGAGCGTGCCCATAGAGCTCTTGGCCCAATGAGAGAGGGACGAATAAGAAATATAATAGCCTGTTTCCATGAGTACACAACGAAGAACGCTGTTATGAGTGCAACAAGGAAGCCGAATGGCATATCTTGGGAGAACCATAAAACAGAGCTCTACGCAGACCTGTCTGCAATTACTATGCGGAAAAGAAGAGAGATGGCAGGGCTGACAAGATGGCTGCGGGAGGAACAAATTAAATATAAATGGACTTTTCCATTTGGATTACAATTTAATAGGGAGAGTGTGTCCTCCCATTTACGCACTGTAGAGGAAGCGCACAAGTTTATGCGTCATGCGGGCTGGATGGAGGGGTCAGATTCGGCTGGCACTAAAGCAGGAAAGCGGTTGGAGGAGGAAGGCGGTTGGAGACGAGCACCCCTGGGGGACAGACGCCTGAGGAGACAGAAGAAGAGCGTGGCTGAAGCCGAAGAGAGGGGATGAGCAGATGGACAACCGCAGGGATGTTTTGTTAGAGCATGTTAATATGTTCACTATTGGATAGGGAATAAGTAGAGTGCTGAGGAGGATGAAGGATGTAATATACAGGTATAAATAGATGTGTATATATACTGGAGTAGGAGTCTGTTACGTCATGCCTTTCATGGTGGGGGAGATGGGAGAGGACCAGGATAAGGAGGGGGAGAGGGGCAAGGGGAGGGGGAGGAGGAGGGAGGAGGGAGGGGGGTGTTCCTGCCAGAATATGTGGGGGATTGGCTCACGGCTCAGCAAGGGAAATGGATAAAATAAGAGTAATGACCATGAATGTGAGAGGCTTAAACTCCCCGATTAAACGTAAACAAATGTACAAGGAAATCAATAGACTTAAAGAAGACATTATCTTTTTACAGGAAACTCACCTGAGGAAAGTGGATGAATGGAGGGTGGCACATCGGCAGTTTCAGGGTCAATGGTATGCATCAAATAAGATTGATTTGAAAAAAGGGGGGGGGGTAATCTTGATTAATGAGCAAATTCCCTATATAGTAATGGCAGTGCAGAGGGATAGGGGAAGAAGATTTTTGCTATTAAAACTTAAAATACACCCCAGGCCTGTTGGTCTTCTGTTTTTCTATATCCGCAGGGTTCGGTATGGCCCCCGGACATTGCCTCTCAGCTAGATAATGGGGTTTATGTATGTGTATGAGTGTGGGTTTTTATGTCTGCTTTGGGGGGGGGGGGTGGGGGGAGGACAGCTGGCTGGCAGTTTTGAGTTTGAGCACGTGTTATCACCTGGGGTTCTCGGAGTCAACATGCTTCCCTGGCCTATGCTGTTCCCCTTTGTGATAAATTGGCTTTTAATGTGTAATTTCTGATGTGTGCTCTCTGTTGTTTTGAACCTGTCAAGTAATTTCTGATGTTTGTTTTCGTAGCTGCTGGGCTACGGTGCACAATTGTTGTTGTTTTCACTGATTGTTACAATGTTGGACGATGGTAATGCCAGCTGTCTGGGATACTTAAAATACCAATAAAATAGATTGAAACATAAAACTTAAAATAGAAGAGGAACTGCTCACTTTGGTGAATATTTATGGCCCAAATACCCTACAAGGGGCGTTTTTTGAAAGCTTGGCCTTAACGGTTGAACAATTTGCGGAAAATCAGGTGCTCATGGGGGGAGATTTTAATCTGACACTTAATCCCCAATTAGATAACTCAAAGGGGTATAGTGAGGGCAATGCGAGAAGTAGGAGGAAGTTAAAACTGATGGGGACTCAGTTGGGGATTCAGGACACATGGAGAGAGTTGAGAGGGAGGGAAAAACATTTTACATTCTATTCCCCGGTACATAAATCGTGCTCAATGATAGATATGATCTGGGTATCTAAGTCTATGTTGGAGAAGGTGGAAAACTGTGAAATTGGTGAACGCACTTGGACTGACCACGCCCCTGTCTGGATTGATTGCGAGTTGGGGAGGCTGGTTCAGCCGAGGAGGGGTGGACTTTAAATGAAACATTATTGGAATGCCCTGAGACAATAACAAAAATAACGCAGGCGATTACAAATTACATGGAGATTAATGATAGGGAAGACTGTAAAATTAGTACCTTGTGGGAATGCTTGAAAGCAGTAGTGAGGGGAGAATTGATCTCCATAGGAACACATGTGAAAAAAGTCAAAGCGGAGCAAAAAGAATCCCTAAGTGCGAGGATTCATGAGTTAAAGGGACTTCAGAAGAGGGACATATGCAGTGAGTTGAATATACGGGAGCTCAAGAAGGCTAAAATGGACTTAGACGAATTGGACGTAGTGGAGATTAGATTTGCCCAGGACCAATTAAAGCAGCAATTCTTTGAACTCAGTAATAAACCTACTAAGTGGCTAGCCTATAGGCTGAAACAACAACGTAATAAAAACTTTTTCACTAAAATTCGGGATGCAGGAGGGCTGGAAGTAAGAGCGAGAGAACAAATCCAAGAGCGATTTGTGCAATTCTATAAACAGTTATATACGGCAGAAATTCTGAGAACGGGGGAAGAGACAGATGAGTATCTGCAAAGCACACTACCTAAACTCACGGGGGAGGAATCGGCCCAGATCTCGGAGCCCATACGAGAGACGGAAGTATGTGCGGCGATTAAAGTCCTACCTCCAAATAAGGCACCTGGGTTAGATGGCTTTACTAATAAATTTTACAAAGTCTTTCAAGATGTATTGTGTAAACCTCTGACTAGACTATACAACTCCTTTAAAGAAGGTGGGCAAATTCCGGAGACTATGCGAACAGCTGGTATCACAGTGTTGCCAAAAGAGGGGAAAGATCCCGGTGTGTGTGGGTCATATAGACCCATCTCACTACTGGGGACAGATTTTAAAATTTTTACTAAGATCCTAGCTAATAGAATTTTACCATTTATGCCGCGCTTGGTTCATGAGAATCAAGGGGGCTTCATGCCGGGGAGGCAAACAGCCGATAATATTAGGAGGGTATTGAATACCATATGGAAGGGGAGAGGGGGTAAGGAGCAAATGATCTTATTGACCACAGACGCTGAGAAAGGGTTTGGCCGGGTATCCTGGCCCTATTTGTTAAGAGTTTTGGAGTGCATGGGGATAGGGGGGGGGAATATTTGAAATGAACTGAGGCAATCTATATACAGCCAATGGCAAAAATTTCTATCAATGGAGAGTATACTAGAGCCTTTGAATTAAATAGAGAGACTAGGCAGGGGTGTCCGCTTTCGCCCTCATTATTTGTACTATCAATGGAACCCTTAGCGTAGCGGGTCCGGGAGTGTCCCAATATAAGTGGAGTAAGGGTGGGGGCACTTGAGAGTAAGGTGTCACTCTTTGCGGACGATATATTATTCATGTTGACAAAACCAGAGGATTCGGTATTGGCAGTCTATGGTATGTTGCAGGAGTTTGGGAAGTACTCTGGATTTAAGATAAATGCGGCAAAATCTGAGATATTAAATATCTCAGCAACAACGCAGACACAACAGAGAATTCAGGGGAAATTCCCTTTTAAATGGGCCCAGAAGAGTGTGAAATACTTGGGAATTAATTTAACATCCAATGTGGCTGAGTTGTTTCAGGCTAATTTTGGTAGTATGGAAAAGATGATGAGGAAGGAATTGGAGATGTGGGAGAGTAAGAGGCTGTCCTGGCTAGGACGGATCTCGGCGATTAAAATGATGATCCTACCCCAATGGTTCTATCTCTTTAGGGCCCTACTGGTGGGGGTGTGTAGGAAGTTCTTAATGAAAATACAGAGGTGTATTATGAAATTTATAGGAGGGGGGAAGAGAAATAGAGTGGCATGGAAGGTTCTTACTAAAAGGAGGGAGGAGGGGGGATGGCCATACCTGATATGCAACGATATTTGGAAGCGGCACAACTCAGTGCCATTGTGGATTGGGGTGCAGGAGAAGGGAAGGAGTGGGTGCAAATGGAAAATGCTGAGTTACCGGAAGGGAAGCTGGGGGATTGGTTGTGGATTCCCCAAGAGGGGAAGGGGGTGGAGCATTTTAAAAATCCATTTGTGCAACGGACCCTGTGGCTGTGGAGAAAGTGGACATGTAACTGGCTGGGAGAGAGGGGGATATCCATACTGATTCCTATGGGGAATTTTGACTTCCCTCCGTCGGTGGGGAAAAGTCCATTTGATAAATGGGCAAAGAAGGGACTGACCCATATAGGACAGCTCTTAGAGGGTAAGCGGATTAAGGAATTCCCAGGATTGATGAAGCAGTATGGATTGGATGCAATAGATAACTATCAATATCACCAGATATGTCATTATCTTCGACACAAAATACTACCTGAACTAAAGGGCGACCCGACGGAAATTGAAAAAGTAATTTTGATGGGGCAGAAGAAAAACCTTTTGACTAAATTCTATAGTATGATGGAGGGGGAAGGCTCCAAAAAGGGGTTCCAGAAACAGTGGGAACAAGATGTGGGGGAATGTTGGGATGATGCCCAATGGAGCCGTGTCTTCCATACCAGATATAAGGGGCGTCTAGCTGCTAATCTGATCGAAAATAACTATAAAGTAATGTATAGGTGGCATTTAATGCCTGAGAAACTGTGCCATATGTACAAAGGTATGGAGGATACGTGCTGGAGAGAATGTGGCAAGAGGGGGAGTTATTTCCATATCTGGTGGCAATGTGAGCCTATATATAAGATGTGGGTAGGGGTCTTTAGTCTATTGAGTGCAATCATAGAGAAAGACATCACTCCACACCCGGGGGTTGCACTGTTGGGGATAAAGTCGGGGAATATAAATAACTCAGAACATACATTCCTCAATCTAGGATGTGCAGCTTTTAGGTTATTAATCACAAGAAGATGGAAGCAAAAGTCAGTACCAACGATGGAGGAGTATCAGGCCTCACTGGGTAATGTTTACCTTTTGTGTAAGTTAACAGCTTTAAAAAATCATAGACCACAAAAGTTTTTCAAAGTTTGGGGGAATTATGTTCGGTGGGAAGCTATGAGCTGAAATAGGGGTATTAGAGATTAGGGCACGGATGGGAGGGGGGAGGGGGGAAAATGTTGTACAACGAGTTTAAAAATGTACCATATGGTAGATGTGGTTACGAAATGTGGGTCAATAAGACTCCACTGCGACGGAGTGATATTATGGAGCATGGTTATGGACTATTATTGTAATGTTTGGTTTATAAAATTTAAATTAAAAAAAAATGC
Organism: Ichthyophis bannanicus; assembly: GCA_033557465.1. Lineage (NCBI taxonomy): Eukaryota > Metazoa > Chordata > Amphibia > Gymnophiona > Ichthyophiidae > Ichthyophis > Ichthyophis bannanicus. The sequence goes on along the minus strand of CM066049.1, from coordinate 77,017,911 downwards.
AAACTGGTCTCTACCAGTATTTGCTGATGTCATTTCTGTGACAGCTTATACCCGCACTTGGATTTCTAGCAATACACAGTATATTCTGTTGCTTTTTTACCATACCATCAATCACTGACTTTTCCATTTTCTCCAAGGCAACTCTTGCAGGTAATACTGTCTCCAACAGACTCTCCATGCCTTTTACTAACCTTGTTCTGGTTTGCCTCCTAGCCTGAAAGAGAGCTCACAGATAATATGTCATCTTTAATCTCATGTTCTAGTTTCAGTGTCAATATGATGGATTTTTTTGTTATTTCCCTTTAGTAAACTTACGAAAGTTAATGTAATCTCCACAATATTGGTTTATTGCAGCTAGATTGGCAATTTAAACCACAAGTGGATCGATCCCTAAGTATCTGCCCTGACTGAACTACTTTCTTTTCACATCAGAGAGGTACCAAACTGCATATTAATTTCCAGGAGTTACAAGGAAATGTCATGCGACAATTTCAGCCACTGAGACAGTGCACATCTTTGGCTGCGGAAATTCAGCACAAGGACCCATAGCTTGCAATAAGATTACCTGGGGATCTCGGCAGTTTCAGATCAGATCTATTCTGCATTCAAAGATTCTCACTAATTTTGCGCCAATATTATCTTGAGCCATTCAAAATCATTATAGCAGAAGGAAGAAGATATTTTTAAAGAAGATTTTATCTTCATTTCCTACATAAAGATTATAAAACTATTTGGACCAATATGCAAAGCCCTATCCAGATAGCCAACCGAAGGCTACCTGGATGAGTGAATAGAGAGATTTTCGTTGGCATTATCCGGGTGCTGCCATTGAATATCTCCACAGACTATGCTGCCACAATCCGATTAGTGCAGGGGTAGCCCAAGAGCTGTATGGATGCTATCTAGATAAGTGCCAGCCTTTGGCACATTTAGGTCTGTCGATGCTGTTTAGCCTGGAGATCTATGATAGTAGCTCAATATGTATAATCAATTTCTATTAAGCTCATTCCTCCTTTGGCTCTAGGAATGCATAGTTTTGGCATGCACAAATTCTTATAAATTATCTCATGGGCATGAAGGGATTTCATTGCTCATACATTCAATTTTTCAAGATATTTACGAGGCCACTCTAAAGCTCCAAAGCTGTATGAGAGTACAGGAATTCTAAGATGATTGATGTCTTGTTTCTTATTCCATGATGTGGTACTAAAGAAAATGAAACACAGAACCATAGAAACATGATGGCAAAAAAAGACAATGTGGCCTATCTAGTTTGCCCTTCCATACAAACTACTATAGTCCCCTTTTTTCATTTAGAGATTTTCTGCGTTTGTCCCAAGCATTCTTGAATTCAGATACTGTCCTGGTCTCTATGTCCTCTTTCCATAAAATAAATATTTACACATATTACTCTGGAATCTATCCCCTTTCATCTTCATTTTATGTTCTCTCATTGCAGAGCTTTCTTTCAGTTGAAAGAGGCCCTCTTCCTGTGGAATTATGCCATGGAGGTATTTAAACAGCTCTATATCATCTCCTCTCTCCTGCCTTTCTCTAAAGTATACATATTGATTTCTTTACGTCTATCCCCATATGCCTTATGACGAATCCCACTGACCATTTTGGTAGCCACCTTCTGCACAGACTCCATCCTGTTTAGTGAAACATTAAATACCTCTATAGAAATGGGTAAAAGGGGTAACAACTGGAAAGCAGTGTGTATAAATGCCTGTAGCATGGGAAATTAGATCCCAGATGTTGAGGCTTTATGGCTTGAATTTAGTGGCGGTTACAGGGACATGGTTCACGGACAACCATGACTGGGATGTAATTACACCAGGCTATACCTTAATTCAGAAAGGATAGGATAGGCAGAAGGGGAGGAGGAGTGGCACTATATGTAAAAAATAACATTAAACTATAAAATGACAGGGCTTAAAAGGGAGAGAAGAGGCACTGTGGGTTAAACTAGAAAGAAGGAAAGAGAAATCAATTTGCATTGACTTGATATACAGACCCCCTTCACAGGGAGAAGAAGTAGACAGAGATTTAATAGAAGACTTACGCAGCATTGCTAGGAAAGGGGAAATGCTATTGCTAGGTGATTTCAATATGCTGGATGTTGATTGGAACATCCCTGATGTGGTGTCATCTAGAAGTAAGGAGATCCTGGATTCTCTACAGGGAGAACTATTCAGGCAACTGGTAACAGAACCCACAAGTGAAGGGACCATACTGGATTTGGTGCTGACCAATGGTGAAAGCGTTTCTGATGATATAGTGGGAGATCATCTTGCATCCAGTGATCACCAGATGGTGTGGTTCAGCATTAGGATTAGGGCTGATAAAACCCATTCAAAAGCAAGGGTCTTAGACTTTAGGAAAACTAACTTTGCCAAGATGGGCCAATACCTCAAGGAGTCATTAGTGGGATGAGAACAGCTGGGAGATGTAGAAAATCCATGGGCAAAACTCAAAGGGGATATTTTAAGGGCAATCAACCTTTTGGCTGGAAAGGTAAAAGGTAAAGGAGGCCGCTATGGTTCTCTAAAGAAGTAGCTGAAAAGGTGAAGGCCTTCATGAAATACAAGAGATCACAGAGAACAGAAGAAAGGCATCTATATTTGGAAGAACTTAGAGAAGCTAGCAAAGTAGTCAGGAAAGCAAAGATACTAAAAAAAGAAGAAATAGCCAATGCAATAAAATGGGGGGATAAGACATTTTTCAGATATGTTAGTGAGAAGAGGAAGGGCAAAAGTGGTATTGTCAAACTCAAGGGTGAAGGGGAGGAATATGAAGAAGTTGATGAGGATAAAGCAGAACTGCTTAACAAATATTTCTGTTCTGTGTTCACAGAGGAAGGACCAGGAGTAGGACCTCAGAAAACACCCACAAATGGGAACAGAAGTGATGGGGATCTCAAATAATTTTCGGAAGACTGTGTAGGGGAGGAACTATCTAAACTACAAGTAGACAAAGTGATGACACTGGATGGGACACATCAGAGAATACTGAAGGAGATGACCTTTTCCATGTCTCTTTGGAGTCATGAGTGGTGCCAGAGGCGTGGAGAGAGGCACATGTGGTCCCTTTACACAAATGCAGAAGTAAGGATGTGGTTGAAAACAACAGGCCGGTTAGTCTAACCTCTGTGGTGAGTAAATTATTAGAAATTCTGCTCAGAGAAAATAGTGAAGTTTCTGGAGTCCAATTGATTATGGGATCGGAGGCAGCATGGATTCACCAAAGGCAGGTCTTGTTAGACAAATCTGATTGATTTCTTTGACTGGGTGACCAGGGAGTTGGACTGAGGAAGAGCCCTAGACATGGTGTACTTGGATTTCAGTAAAGCCTTTGACAGTGTTCCTCACAGGCAAATTATCAACAAACTGAGCACCTTAGGGATGGACCCCAAAGTTAGTGACTGGGTTAGAAATTAGTTGAGGGAAAGGTGTCAAAGGGTACAGGTAAATGGAACTCACGCTGAGGAGAGAGAGCTTACCAGTGGTGTGCCACAGGGATCTGTCCTCGGTCTGATTCTTTTTAACATCTTTGTTAGTGATATTGCAGAAGGGCTGTCGGATAAGGTTTGCCTTTTTGGAGATGATACCAAAATCTGCAATAGAGTGGACACCCAGGAAGGAGTAGATAATATGAGGAGGGACCTAGCTAAGCTTGAAGAATGCTATAGAATTTGGCAGCTGAGATTTAATGCCAAAAAATGCAGGGTTATGCATTTGGGCTGCAGAAATCCAAGGAAGTACAGAGTAGTGGGGGGGGGGGGGGGGGCGAGTTCTTCTGTCCATAAAAGAAGAGCAGGACCTGGGTGTGATTGTGTCTGACAATCTTAAAGTAGTTAAATAGATAGAAAAGGAGACAGCAAAAACTAGAAGGATGCTTGGGTACATGGGGAGAGGAATGGCCAGCAGAAAAAAGGAGATGAGAGTACCTCTGTATAGGTCTTTAGTACGACCTCATTTGGCGTATCGTGTGCAGCTCTGGAGACCACACCTTCAAAAGGATATAAACAGGTTGGAGTCAGTGCAGAGGGTGACTACTAAAACGGTTAGTGATCTTTGTTATAAAGCATATGTGAAAAACAAAACTATAAAGCCTATATCAAAGCCTACAAATGATACCTCATAACTTTAAAGAAAAGACTTCAGCAAATCTAAACATATTGCAACATTCTAAACACAGCCGGCGAGTGAGAGCCTCAGAATCAACTCACTGATAAAACCAAATCAGGAGTATGAATAACATCAACGGTTCTCACTCGCTATACACCCACCATCCAACTTCACGATATTATAATCATAAACAATTTTCCATTAAAGCATCATTTAACATCATCACATCTCCAAAAGTTTTAGAATATCACCACAATCACAAATCGTGAGTAAAGATGGAATTGAGTGTCCCCCCATATGTGGACAGACTTAAGGATCTTAATATCTATACTTTACAGGAAAGGCGGGATAAAGGAGATATGATGGAGATGTTTAAATAAATGCACAGGAGGAGATCCTCTTTCGATTGAAAGCAAGTTCTGCTATGAGGGGACATAGGATAAGGGTGAAAGGGGATAGACTCAGGAGTAATATGTGGAAATATTTCTTTACAGAAAGAGTGGTAGATGGGTAGATGCATGGAATAGTCTCCCAGTAGAGGTGGTAGAGATGAGGACAGCATCTGAATTCAAAAAAGCATGGGACAAACACAGCAAATCTCTAAAGGAAAAGAGGGGACTACTGTAGTAGTTGATATGGAAGGGCAGAATAGATAGGCCGTGTGGTCTTTTTCTGCCTTCATGTTTCTATGTTTATATCCTTTTGAAGGTGCGGTCTCCAGAATTGCACACAATACTCCAAATGAGGTCTCATCAAAGATTTATACCAAGTCACTATCACCTCCTTCTTCCTGCTGGCCATTCCTCTCCCTATGCACCCAAACATTCTTCTGGCTTTCACTGTCATTTTGTCTACCTGTTTAGCTGCGTTAAGATCATCAGAAACGATCACACCCAAGTCTCGCTCTTCATTTGTGGACAGAAGTACTTCACCCCCTATACTGTACCGCTCCCTTGGATTTTTGTAGCACAGATGCATGATCCTGCTTTTATTAGAATTAAATCTGAGCTGTCAAATTCTCATTCAAGCTTAGCTAGATCCTTCCTCATGTTATCTACTCCTTCCTTGGTGTCCACTGTATTGCAGATTTTGGTATCATCTGCAAAGAGGCAAACTTTACCAGACAGCCCTTCTGCAACATCACTAACAAAAATATTAAAAAGAATCAGACCAAGGACAAATCCTTGCAGCACACCACTGGTAACATCCTTCTCCTCAGAGTGAGCTCCATTTACCTGTACCCTTTGTCGCTTCCCACTCAACCAATTTCTAACCCAGTCAGTGACTTTAGGGACCATTTCTAGGGTGTCCAATGTATTTATAAGTCGCCTGTGCAGAACGGTTCAAAGACTTTACTGAAATCTAAGTACACCACACCTAGGACTCTCCTTCAGTCCAACTCTTGGATTGCCTAGACAAAATAATTATATTTGTCTGACAAGATTGCCTCTAGTAAAACTATGTCACCTCGGATTCTGCAATCCATTGGATTCCAAAAACCTCACTATCCTCTGTTTTAGCGACATTTCCATTTATTTACTCAAAACAGAAGTCAGACTAACTGACTTGCAGTTCTCAACCTCATCCTTACTTCCGCTGTTGTGTAAAGGGACCACATTCGCCTTTCTCCAGTCCTCTGGGACCACTCCCAACTCCAAAGAAAATGTCAGACAGTGGAACCGCTAGAATTTCCCCAAGTTCCTTCAATAGAAGCAGAACCACCCCTTTCTTTACTTCCAGAATAAAGCAATGGGAAGAGGGGACTGGAATCCCAGTTAAAAGCTGAATTATGGCAGAGGCATACAATCCTTGATCATTTGGCTTCAAGAGCCCTACTTTCCAAGAAAAAAAATAGAAAGCAGCTATTGAGAAGAACTTTTTATTTATTTGTTATTACTATTTAGCTCAGGCCTCTCCAGTAGTACTTCAAGGCAAGTTATAATCAGGCTCAGTAGGTATTACCCTGTCCCCAGGGGGCTTATAATCTAAGTTTGTACCTGAGGCAGTGGAGGGTCAAGTGACTTGCCCAAGGTCACAAGCAGCAGCAATAGGGTTTGAACCCTGGTTTCCCCAGTCCTTAACCTATTTCTTTAACCGTTTGACTGCTCCTCCACTACGACTCTTCTCTCATTACAAAAAACATTGATATTAGCACATGTTTTTCCAGCTTCTTCATAAATTGTGGGATGAATTCTTTTGAAGTCAATCTCAAGTGGGTCAGAAGAGTTTTCTGGTACAGGGATATTTGGTTCCCTTGATCAGCAAGCTGATTTTGGATGGAAAACTCTCCACGGTGTTTCTCTTTCAAAAACTGCTTCGCTGTCGGTGCTGCAAGGAGTCTTAATTCCACATACTTTACAGATGCAAGGTATATGGGGAAAATTAGGAGAAAGCAGGCATAGGGACTTTAAAATGAAATCCCTGCATGCCCTTTTGAGAGCTCACCCAGCTCTGTCCACTTTCCGCACGGAAAGCCATTTTTAAAGCAGAGTCTTCTGTAGATAAGTTCCTGTTTCTCTACAAATCCTTTGAAAAATTAAACGTTTCTGGTCAATTTCACACGGACATATATGTTTAGTAACAGCCTCTAAATCTCCGAGGGGCATATTTACTAAGCTCCACACTGGTAACGCGCATGTGGACCACATTACCAGCATGGGGCTCCTTGCCCACTGCAGCGCTGCATGTACATCCATCCCCCTGCAGTTAGTGCAGACAAGCCATGCTTTACTGCAGCAAATGAGCTGCAGGTGCAACTAACGCCACTTACTGAGGTGGTGATAGTTGCACCCCTGCTGCCAGTGTCAAGCAAGATTAGCATGGGCAACTATTGTCTGTGCTACCCGCAACATGCCAAGATGCCCATGTCTTGCCCAGTCCCTCTTCTGACACACAACACCAGGGTAGCATGGGGTTTTTAACACAACAGTCCCATGCTACTGTATAGCATGGCACCAAAACCAAGCACTAACTCCGATACTATCCTAGTAGCACACTTTTGTAAACATGTCCCTGAGTCCCTATCCTTGGATTTTCAATGGCACCAGCCAGACAGTGCTGATGAAAATCCCTCTAACCACTGCGGCACTATCCAGACACTGCTTGGGTGGAGTTAGGGCAGAGAGAGGGCAGAATCTTTAGAGATGAGATTCACCCGCTATCCGTATAGCTATGCAGCTTAGTTTAGGGTGGTGGAAAGGATGGTGGATGCCTGGAATGCCCTCCTGATGGAGGTAGTGGGAGCAGAAACAGTGGCAAACTTAAATGACTTCATAAATGGAGGTGGTAACCTGCACAGAGTGGCTGGTGCAACTCTACCAAGCTAGCCAGCTTTCTGGGCAGACTTGATGGACCATACTGGTCTTAACTGCTGTCATTTACTAAGTTACTATGTTGCAAAAAAGGCAGTCCTAAATTAAGCCGCTTATCTGTATACGTGGAGGACAATTTTATAAGAGGTCATCTAGGTAGGGAGACCAAGCAGGTGTCCATTTTGGGCCAATTTTATGATGACACAGGAAGGACAAGTAAGTACTATTTCAAGTCTATTTTATAAGAACGCATAGGAGCCCTTTAACTAAAGGGTGCTAAGCATGCACCAACGCTGCACTGTGACCAAGCTCTTAGTATGGGGCAAGCGCAAATAGTGTGGCCTGATTTTCACGCTACATGTGCAATGCATATTGAGGTTACAAATAGCGGGTTAGGGGTGGATAGTGGGCAGGATAAGCGCCTTGTAGTCAGTGTGCCCTGTGCTATCTGTAAGGTGAACAATTAGTGCAGATGCACTTACCACTACCTCCATAGATAGAGGTAAATGCACCTGTGCTAATTTGGCCCACGTTAGGGCAGGGTGAACCACATTAACTGCCAAGAACATGCTTCCCCCCACCAACCCCCCGATAGTTAACATGGTGCTATTGCACCTAACGTGCTATAGTTTTGAATGCTAAGTGCACATTAAGTGCAATATCATAGCCCCCTTTAGTAAAAGGGCCCCATAGGGCCTACATGTTTTTCTAAAATGAGTCCAGCGAAGCTTCAGAAATTGCAGCTAAAATGAAGCTGTGCATACCTGCTTGGAAGGAGGTATACATGCTTTGCATAAAGTATGTGCATAAGGAGTCACGTGATGTGGTGAGATCGAGTGGACATGAATCACTCAAGCTCCGGGATCCCCCCCCCCTCCGTGCCGGTGAAAAACGCAGTGTTTCAGCCGTAGGGCTGCACTAAAAAGACAAGTGGAGTGGTGGAAGCGGCAGGCGAGCGAGAGCTGTGGAAAGCAGAGCATGGCAGCGGCAGTGAAGGCGGGATGACGGGAAAAAGAACGGATGGCCGGGCAGCACAAGATGGCGGACTCACCCCCGGCACCTAGCTCACCAGCCTCACCGGCATTTATAGAGGAGATCTTGGCGATGGTGGCTGGCATGCTGTCTGCTCAGTTTGATGCCCTGCATGGCAAGATGGAAACATTGCAAAATTCATTGGGATCTTTGGGCAGTCGGATGCAGGAAGCGGAGACCCGAATCGGGCAGAATGAGGAGAGCATGGAAGCGCTGTTGCAGGAGGTAGGATGCATGCGGGCAGTGCTGCAGACTCAGGAAGCCAAGTTGGATGACCTGGAAAACAGGTCCTGCCGAAATAATCTTCACTTCCTGGGCATTCCGGACAACATACTGGACAGAGATCTAAAGGCCTATTTAGAGACCCTGGTTGCACATATTCTGGAGGGAGGAGAGGAGAACGGCCAGATTATCATTGAAAGAGCACATAGAGTGGGGCCTAGGCAAATGAAAGTTTGCAGGCCTCGTGTGGTCTTGGCAGAGTTTTTACAATTCCCACAAAAAGAAGCTGTGTTGAGAGTGGCAAGGAAAAAGGAATTATTGTGAAGGACAATATGAAGCTGAGAATTGTGCAGGATTATTCTGCGGCCTTGAGCCAGCATAGGAGGGCATATGCGCCCATTTGCCAGAAGCTGGTGGAGGCCAACATTAAATTTACAGTGCAATATCCTTCTAGACTACACATTACACATGAGGGAATGCACCGGACCTTCGAAACAGTGACAGAGGCGACTCAATACATAGAGGAGCTAACGCGGAGCGAGACAGCCTCCATGGAGGAGCAAGTCAGAATGCCATGAGATTGGGGCCTGAGAAGACATCTGTGGTTGAGGAGCCAGATGATGGAAGAGTTTGGAGTGGAAGAAAATGAAAGCCTGGAAGGTTTGAGTAAGACTTGCCTGCAGCAGGTGTAGGTGCTATTGATGGGCAGGACTAGTTGTATAGCCCTCATAAAAGTGAACAATTGGAGTGGAGTGGAGAGGGTTGGGACTTTTTTTTCAGAAGGCTTGGAGCCGCACTAGGCCGAGAAATTGAAATGTTTGATATTTTGTAAGTTGATATATATCTGTGTGCATTATAGTACATGCCTGTTCTGTTTACTCACTGCTTTATGACTCCCCTCCTCGTGGGTGGGGTAGGCATAGTCCCTGGGATATGGAAGCTATGGGGTGTAAGATATAGATGGGCTGTTTTCAAGTCCGAGGTTGGTAAATGGGTGGGAGATAATAGGTAGGGGGGAGGAAGGAGGACACTGATATTATATTGGAATAGGCCTGGGTGGTTTAGTAGATCCAGGTGTGTGTGTGTGGGGTATCCGTACACATCCTTTGTGACTTAGATAGGTGAGGAGGGTTATGGTTAAAGGACTAAGATGAAAGGGTCCTGGAAGGGAACTTGGGGTAGGGGGAGGGGGTAGGGGGAGGGTGGGGGCGGGAATGGTCTAGATGAGAGGAGTCAGGGGCGGGGAGAATCGCAGTCAAGGGTGGACTTTAGAGTTGGAAGTCAGATATAGGAGTGAGGTAAAGGAGGAGCTTTAGGCTGGGGAGGCTCCTCCTTGGGTAATTTTAAGTATCGAGAGTTATGGACCTGGCATGCGCCTGCTAGCCTGAAGATTATTTCATGGAATGTGTGTGGGGTAGGGAGCCCAGGTAAGAGATATAAATTGTTGCGAGCTTTAGCTAGACAAAATTGTGATATTGCCATGCTGCAGGAGACCCACCAGATGGCCAAAGAACACCTTAAATTGCAGAGGGATTGGGTGGGACAGGGATGGGAGGCACTGGCGAAGGGGAAAAAAGGTGGAGTGGTCATTTTGATACACCAACGAGTAAGATTTGCTTTGGAGTGGGAATATAAGGACCCGGATGGAAGGTTTGTGCTACTATATGGGGTATTAGAGTGGAAGCCCATAGTGTTGGGCAACCTCTACAGTCCCAATGTTTTAGACCGTGTGCTGCACACGCGATTGGCCTCCACGGTAGAGCAAATGGCAGATGTCCCTTTATGTTTATTATTATTTGATAAAAACCGCCTTTCTACAAAAACCAAGGCGGTGTACAATTTAAAATTCAATAAAAGAAGGTTAAAAACCAGTGGAAAGGAAAAGAAATGTACAATATAATTATAGGATAGAATGAAAGAGAAAGCAGACAGACGAAACATGAGAAGAAGAGGAAGAGGAAGACCTAAGAACAAACAGAAGGTGGGGGAAAGGTAGAAGTCACACAAAAGGAGAGGGAACATCAAAAGCTAAAGAGAATAGATGAGTTTTCAAGTCTCGTTTGAAAGCAGAGTGTTGAGGTTCTAAACGGAGGGAAGAGGGTAGGGCATTCCAAAGGGCGGGTCCAGCAAAGAAGAAAGCGGTAGAACGGGTAGACTGAAGGTGAGCTCGGGAAGGGGAGGGGAGGGTAAGGCGGTTAAGATGAAATGATATTAGGTGGGGATTTTAATGGGGTGTTTGAAGTTGATCTTGACACGACTCGGGGGGGGGGATAGAACACATTCGCAAACTGCTAGATTGCTGCAGGGGTTTCGATGTAGACTAGGGGCTGTAGATCCATGGCGCTTGCTACATCCACTGGAAAGGGATTTTACTCATCAGTCTCGGGCGCATGGTTTGAGTGCTAGGATTGATTATATTTTGGTATCGCAAGGGCTCTTTGCCTGGAGAGCGGATGCATAAATTGGCCCAGAGATCTCAGACCACGCTTTGATCTGGGTAGAGTTAGAGTGGCATGATGCTAGCTCACAGACTAGAATCTGGCGGTTCCCGTTAGATTTATATAGAGACACAGAGTTTCACCTTTATCTTAGGCAGCGGTGGCAAGAGTTTGCGCTATATAATGAGAGGCATCAAGACAATCCTGAGTTGTTCTGAGAGACTGCCAAGGTTGTCCTGCGAGGGGACATTATTGGGTATGTGGCACGGTAATGGCACTTAGTAATGGAGCAGATCATTCAACTTGAAAGACAAATGGTTAAAGAGAGGCGGAAATGTGTGAGTTGCCCAAGTGCAACGAGCAAGAAGGGGCTATGGGAAGTTCAAACAGCCCTCAATGAATTGCTCCACAGGCGGGTTAATAAATCCTTTTTGTACTACCACTATCAGCTTTATCGTTTTGGGGACAAGCCAGGAAAACCGGGCGATCACCCAAGTATTTTGAACCTTTTATCAAAAATTGTATTCGAGGGAGGGGGGTCCCTGACCAGCATGGAGGAATATTTTCGAGAGTTGAAATTGCCCAAGCTGGTGGCTGACCAGAGGGCCCAGCTGGATAAACCAGTAATGCTCTATGAAGTGCAGCAGGTCATCCAAAAAGCCAGTTGTTATAAGACACCTGGTCCAGATGGCTTTGGTGCCGAATTCTATAAGCTACTGGGTGATTTGGTACCCCCTTCCTTGATGGCGGTGTATCATAAAAGAGCAGAACAAGGCATTTTTACATGGGGTGAGAACCATGCACACATTATATTAATACCTAAGCCGGGAAAGGATCATACGCAGGCTGCTTCTTATAGGCCAATCTCGTTGTTAAATTTTGATCTGAAGGTGATGTCTAAGATATTGGCAGATCATTTGGCTTCGGTGTTGAGTGATCTGGTGCATGAGTCGCAAGTGGGTTTTGTGAAGGGACAATATGCATTGCACAACCTGTGCAAAATTCTGGCATCGCTGGAATGGGTGCGGGAGCAAGAGCTACAATCTCTTTTGGTTAGCTTTGATGCGGAGAAAGCTTTTGACCGCGTGAATTGGCAATATTTGAAATTCCTTTTCCCATATTATGGCCTGGGAGATCTTTTCTTGCAATATGGTGGAACTTCTTTATATAGAGTCTACTGCGGGGGTGATATGTAATGGAGTGTTGTGGAAACGTTTTCCCTGGAGAGAGGTACACGGCAGGGATGCCCACTCTCCCCCCTGTTTTTTGTGCTGTCACTGGACCCTCTAGTATGGAGGATAGAGGCATCCAAGGAAATGGGGGGGGGGGGAGTGCGGATTGGAATGCAAGGGTTTAAGATGGCAGCGTTTGCTGATGACATGTTGGTACATTTGCTTTCCCCACTACAGTCGTTGCCTAGATTGTTGGAGGAATTCTCCTGTTTTGGAAGCTTTGCAGGACTTTGCATTAACATGGATAAGTCTGAGGCTTTGGATGTGTCGGGTAAACTTAGAGGGAGCTGGGGAAGTACCTTCCCGCTTAAATGGGCCGGTGATTCATTTCTCTACCTGGGTATTCTTTTGATTAGAGAACCGAAGGAGCTGTATAAGTGGAATTTTGAGAGGATCTTCCTCAGATTCTGAACACAGTTGCAGGCATGGAACCCTCTTCCTTTGTCATTGCTGGGCAGGGCAGCAGTGTTGGGGATGGTGGTCTTGCCTCGGGTACTATGAAAATAAATGGTTTCTGAGACAAGACTTAAGCTGCTTGGAGCTGGAGATCCAGGGGTTTTTATGGAAGGGAGCGAGGGCACGTATTCCGTTGAACCGCCTGAGAGGGGGGGTGGCAAAAGGGGGATATAGGGGTCCCGGATCTGTGACTCTATGCATTGACCTGTCAAGTATGGCACATAGGGGACTGGTTGGGGGACACAGAAGCGTATGCCCCCAGGGCTTTGGAGGAAGCCATGGTGGCCCCTCAGACATTGATGGTGGTCTTGCATTTGGAGGGGTCGGCTCTGCCAGGGAGAATGACTAGAAGTGTATTGTTGGCTTCAGCGCGATGGACGTGGAAACAACTGAATAATTACTGGGGTAGATCTCCAGCTGTCTCGAGTTGGCTGCCTTTGCAGGGCAATATTAAATTCACCCCTGGTTCTGATACAGCAATTTTTCGGAAGTGGAACAGACTCGGGATTCAGAACACTGGGCATGTGGTAGATTCAAGGGGGAAATGCAAAACATTTGTGACCCTCTGTAGGGAGTATGAGTTGAGTAACCGTCAGTATTTTGCATTTGCCCAGCTCTTTCACTATGTGGCCTCCCTCCCGGAGGGTGAGTTAATGCTGGAAAGTTCTGCGCAGATACTGGAATTTTTTGCGCTAGGAGAGGAGTCTCCACCCACAATCTTGGATCTTAAGAGAAGACTGGATCAGTACATTGCTCCGCCAGATTATTCGGTGGAGGAGGGCAAAGGAATTGAATCAGGAGGTGGCCCCAGGTTCAGTTCATAGAGCCTTGGGTCAGATTGCAGGACTGGTAGAGGGGGCTACATGGAGAGAGGTGCAGTTTAAGTGTACTATACAAGCACATTTTTCCCCAAGACAAGCGCTGCGGAGCCATCTCACCCTAGAAGGGGGTTGTCCAAAGTGCTCCTGTCCTCTAGCGGATCTGAGTCATATGTGGTGGGGGTGTCAGAGAATTCATCCCTATTGGACACGGATTAGTATTTATATGAGCAGTTTGCTCCAACAGTAGATCAGCTGGACTGGATCTCTGGTAGTTCTGCATCAACTTGGACCACTCCACCCAAAAGGGAGATGGGAGCATTTACTTGTGAGGAAGGCATGTCTGGTGGGGAAAGGTCCGATACTTCATAGATGGAGGGAACAGATACCCCCTACTTTTTGGGAATGGCGCAACAGTTTTCATCAACTGATGCTTTTTGAGAAGAGGGGAGCCAGGGGAAGTGTTCCATGCTGGTCTTCTTTTTTGCTGATATGGGAAGCCTACATCAAAAATTGAGGCCACGTACTCGCAATGAAATATTATAGGTGGGTTAGGGCCATGGTCCTGGTAGGTAGATAGATGGGTATAGAGAGGACACTATAAAATGGGTGAGTAGGTGGGTAGTATAATGAAAGTGCACTCCTTGGTGTGTGTGAGATAGAGGAGGGAGGGAAGGAGGGAAGGGGGAAGGGAAGGGGGAGGATGGGGAGGTAAATAGTGTATTGTTCCACAATTGATTAATGGCTAGCCTCCGAGGCGGTGGACAAGAGCCAACCGCGCCTGGAGGCGCTATGTATATACGGATTATTGTATGATATGTTTATGTGGATTAATAAACAGAGCTTAAAAAAAAAGTATGTACATAAATGTTGACTCTACCCATGATCTGTCCAAACTCCACTCTTGAACGCACCTACACTTGAGTCGCATAAAGTACACATGTTCTTGCCATTGTACATATTTAAACATAGAAACATGATGACAGAAAAAGACCATATGGCCTATCTAGTCCCCCTTTTTTTCCTATTTGTATACATGAGGTAATTTTATAAAGCTTCACCAAGAAATATATAGAAAGGAGCCAAAGAAGGGGACAACAATCATACACCAGTCACCACAAAAATTGAACCCAATGAATATGACCAAACTATCTAGCTTATCACTAAACATTTACAGCAAATCACACTCAATGTGATCTGTTGCCTTCAGTCCATTTTTCTTTAATATATGTATGAAAACTAAAAGACTATGCGTGTTCTTGCCATTGCAAGAATAAGGGAGTATGCAGAGATGCATGAAAAAGCCGTTATCAAATTATTCTCATCATGGCCGCTATAGATAGGCAGTGATGGTTAGCACATAAAACACATGCTCAGTGTCACCACCTATCTGTATATTGCTGCTTAATATACTGTACAGATATTTTTAAATGCTACAGTTGACATTTTAAAAATGTGGGAGGTCGATATTCAGAAGGGTTTATGCGGTTTTCAAAACCTGTAAACCACATAGATCCTGCTCAGCCCGATATTCAGTGGCACTAACCATTCACATATCGCCAACCAGGCCTTCCGCTACTTCCCATCAACTACAAGGTCCTTGTTTCCCCTACCCCCCGTAATCTTCTATGGACTCTTGGACACCCTCTGCTCTAACCATTCAGCCCTTACCTACCCCCACCCCGTCACCCCCCATTTCGCCCACTCTCCCTTATCTCTCTTTTGCTGTCTGTGTTGATACCTGTCCTGTTCTATCCTTCCTCCTTTTTCTCCCACTTCTTTCCTATCATTTTTTTGGCGTTCCTCTCTCTCTTTATTTTCCAGCAGTCTATTGTATTGTACACCACCCTAAAGGGCGGTCTATCAAATACTTTGAATAAAGATAAAGATAAGTACTGCTGAATATCCCCATAGACTGCCTTGGAAACATCCAGTTAGGCGTGTGGGCGGAGCTAGGGCAATCCCAATGACAATCTGGTCAGCTCTGATATTTAGCCACTACCCTGATAGACAAACCGCAGAAAGTTAGGACAGGCCAATGGCTGCCCTAAATTTATGCGGCTGTGCTATCTAGTTAGCGGCTGAATACTACCAGATAGCCACAGTGGATGGCAGCAAAACTGGATATTCAGCACTGAACATCTCATATGTTCCAGTGCTCTTCCAGTGCTGAATATTCAGGTCATTTTTGCCCGCAGCAGTCAGGCATTTCAGCAACACTGACCGCCATGGGCTGACTATCAAGCCCGTGATTGCTGTCACTTCTAAAAATTGACCAGTTTTTTGTTGTGCTTGACTTTTTGAAGTATCTGGGATGTTACTCCTGCAAGTCTGGGCCTCCAGCTAGAATGGAACAGATCTCTACTGGCCTGTAGTAGTATGATCTTTAAATTTCAGCCACCTGGGTCTTTATTACTCCAGTTTTATATTTCCTCTCTCAACTCTCTCGGTCCTGTCATTCCAGAAACTCTCTTTATCAGGGTCCATGCCCCAGGCACATTCTTACCCTGCAATCATGGGCTCTACGTTTAGGCCTTAGGTACTGTCACTGAATGATGACTGTGACCGTTACATCCCAGGAACTGTAAAACCCATTTCCTCTCCTTCCTTAGGGACTCAAGGAACAGAAAACCTAACAAGGATCGACCCCAGTAATGAACTATGCCTGGCTGGCATACTTCCTCTCAACTTGTATCCAAATAAGCTGTCGCTATTAAGTCAATATTTTTTTCAGTTCTTTATAGAGAGTCTTAGAACTTCCCCCAAACCTTTGAAAGCAGATGGGCTAAAAGGATCCAAATCTATCTCATGATCACTAGACGTAATATTAAACATGACATTATCAATGACATCAGAAACATACTCCACTGATCTATTGGATCCGATTCCCCTTGAAGACATGTAATATTGTGCCAAACACTGCCTGTCCTAGGGTTCCAGGGCCTTTTTATCATGTGGGTCCCTGGCTTAAGAATAGCAAAGTGTGAACTGAGAAGAGCTGAAGAGCAGGCTCTTGACTCTGGCCTTTGATCGGTTAAAGGAAATGGGAAAACTTGAAAATAATAATATTATAGTATATCGAGTTGGTTTACTAGTTTTTTTTCCTGTATGCCTGGAGTTCCCCAGGAGAAACATATACAAATGTAAACAAATGCATTTCAGAAGTGCTGTTAAGGCCACAAATGACAGTGATTAGGCACTTAATTGAGGATAAATTTTACTATAACATTTTTGCACATATGGTCATGTGCACCATGATACAGCCCTATTTCCACTTTTGTAGCAGATCAAGTTGTTTCTTGATAGCAGCGTTCGCATTGATAAACGGCAGCAGTTTCTGATATTTCTATTTCATACCATGTAAAAGCATGCAAGTTTTGTTTTTAATTGCAAAACTGACTGGCTCATTTATTCTCGGCATCTGTCCTCAATGATCCCTTTGAAGGAAATTCATGGTCTAGAAGCAGGTGTTGCATTAAACACAAACGAAAGACTCTTATTTTCTGCTCCATCCACTTACTATGATGTGTAAAACACGGCACTAGATTAGGCCTATCCCCTGTGACAGCAGAAGAGTTTGATAGCAGTGAAGAGACAGTTCTTTCTTTCCCATCTCCAATACTGCACAGCAGAAGGCAAGAAAGCCCCTGATCAGATTGTGTAGCAATTTGCCGCTCTTGTTTTCTGTCTAGTAGCTAATTACGTTCTTTTCAATGGAACAATCACCGCTAATGGCAACAGAGTACAAAACACACTGAATTCAGCTTGCATTTATAGAAAGCAGATAGAGAGAACAAGAATGCAGTAAAATCCCTGGCAGCCATCACTAGGCAGATGAAATGCTTTTAATGAGGTTCTCAAACTTTTTTTTTTTTTTTGGGGGGGGGGGGGTTATGAACAGAGAGGAGGAAAGGTTAACTCTGTATTTATCTAAAAATAAAATGGAAATGTAACCTGCTTTATAGCCCCTACACAGTATAGAGGGGGTGTGCAGGCTATCATGAATTAAACTCAACCGAGAGGAACATCAGTCTGGTTTACACTCTAGCAAGTTTACAAATTTCCTCTCGATCTGTGTGAATCTAGCTGTGCTGCAGATTTTCAGCAGAGATTGCTAATAACATGCATCTTTCAAAATTCTTCATTGAGATTTTGTATTGATATCGACATGGTTGCAAAGAAACGTCAGTTAACTATACAAATGAAAGGTGTCTGTGAAAGTTCAGATTAGTTTGCCAAACTATGCACAACTCCAGAAAAGTATCTCCTTTATGATAGTTCTGTTACGGACTGTTCAAAGGATTATCGCGATGGCTGATATTCTGCCTGCGAAGGTTAGAGCTCCTATAATCTATCCTGTTGGTCCAATGACTGCAGATCGTTCACATTTCCTGAATGTATTTAAACTCGAGGCCTTGCCTTAACAACGTGAAGTGGCATTTTAGAATCTAATCTAAACTAACCTAACACAGTTTTATAGACTGCAATGATCCCACACTATATAGTGGTTCTATGTGATTTTACAGCAAAGTGGAAGACAACAATGGAAAAATGATTAAAAAGTAAAAGATTAATTAAAATTAAACAACCATGTCTTCAATCTCTTGTGAAATTGAGGAAGAGAGAAAATACTTTTCAAAGGCTTAGGCAATGTCAACCAATGCTGTGCCTCCTGGTATGGAAAAGTATATGAAGCATATTTTTGAACTCATACCTCTACATGGTGGATACAATAGAGTACCAATCAAATTGTAGGGGCTTGGATCTACATATCGTTAATGGAAGCAACAACAATGAAAAATATTCAGGGACACAATCTTAAAAAATCTAAATTAAAAAAGTCAGAAATCTGAAATGAATCCAGTTAGAAACTTTTAACTAGTGCAATTTGTGAAGAAGAGAGGTTATTGCTATACATCGTGAAGCACCAAAAATCGGACGAGAAGCCATGTTTTGACACAGATGTAATTGATTATTCTGACATTGAGAACAATTCAGAAATAGTAAATTTCCATAATCCAAACACGATAAGATAGAGCATTGAACCACCAATTGAAAATGTTGATTAGAAAAATAACCCCTTAATCTACGTAATTGACCTAGTTTATAGAAGGTTTTCGAAACGATCAAACTGACATAGGTTTCAAAAGTCAAATCTGCATCTATCAAAACCCCTAGAATTTTTAAAACAGGCACTATCTCCAAATGCAATTGTGATAATGCAAATAGTAGCAAATCCAGAACGGGTTTGTTATTATTGAAACATATAACCTTTGTTTTGACAATATTTATTTGTAGTCGTAGCAATTTTGCCCACTCATCCAAGTTTGCCATCACAACATCAGTATAAAAATCCTGAGCAGATGGAGAAAATGTCAACAATACTGAAATATCATCTGCATATGTATATCATTTTGAATTCAATTGCTCAAAGGCGCATCCTAAGGTTATCATCATTAAATGAAAAAGAACTGGGGCCACGGGAGAACCCTGTGGAACGCCACAACTAATATTCCATTCGGCAGAAATGTCCTGACCCAATTGCACCCAATATAGTACCTCCTAACCTTCAAAAAGCCAAGAAACCAACTATGTACTGAACTTGCAATCCCTATACATTCTAATAAGAATATTAACACATCATGATCTACCAAATCAAAGGATGAGCTTAAATCAAACTGCAAAAGAGCTGCCAGGTGACCCTTGGCCAATGCTTTGTTTATATCAGTGATTAAAACTCCTAGTAACAGTTCAGTACTGTGAGCTTTCCTAAACTGAAATTGATATGACTTCAGAATATTAAATTTATCCAAATAAAGTGTCAGCTGATTTGTTACTATTGTTTCTAATTAATTAACAGAGGTATATTAGCTATCAGTCAAAAGTTAGTTACTTTGGCCATACTCAACGTTTTATCCTTAGGTGTTAAGAAAATATCTCCTAAAATCTCTGGGTAAATTCCTTAAGTCAAAAACTCAACCAATGTTCCATATTACCATATCTTAAAATCTAAAGGTGCCCACATAAAAAAGTATGTTGGACAAGAATCAGCTGAGGAGAACTTGTTAGCATTTTTATTAAAAATGTTGTTTACCTCTTTATAAGAAGGAATAGAAAATTCAGACCACATCAGGTCTATTAAACAATTATCCTATGTCTTATCAATTAAAAAGTTCCCCAACTTATCTATATTTAACTGCCCTACATCAATAACCACACGTATGTTCGCTATGTTTTGTTTAAAATAGTCCACAAAATGTTGAATCAAGAGATTTCAGTCTGGTCCCATTTTAATTGTGTCTCTTATTAATAAAGAAGTTATTTTAAACAAAGAACAGGGCTATGAAGAAGCAATGGCAATTATATTTGCATAATATTGCTTACGAGTGTAATGAATAGCCACCTTATATTTTTTATATTTATTTCACCAGTTTTACCATTGGAGTCATATATCTTCCTCCATTTCCTTTCTAAAGGCCTACATTCCTTCTTCAAGGCTAACAGCTCTTGAGAAAACCACGGAAGACCTTGCTTGGAAACAAAGAATTTTTTAGAGGTGATAGGGGCAATATACTCCAATATCAAGATGGTATTGTTTATCCACCTTGCAACAGAGTTCAAAGCTTACCCCTCTTCTAGAAAACCATTATTTCATATTCTATCCCAATAAATATCTGGAGTAGGCCTGGATCATATATACACCAATTCAGACGAGGGACGTGGGTGAACTTTAATACATGGTAACTGAAATGTAAATTCAATCAGATAATGATCTGACCAGATTGATGAAGATGTGCAGACATCTATAATATCACCTTGCAATGACAAAAAATAGCAAGCACATCTGTCCAGATAATGGCCTGATATCGTGTGTAGACTGCAGTGGTATTAGTCTAAACTCCAAGAAGTGTAGAAGTTCCATGTATGTTCGTACACTACCATCCTGCGGATAGTCCATTTGAAGATTAACGTCTCCGAATAAAATACAATTGGGATACAACAATACCCAAGTTGTTGGGAATTCAAAATAATGATCTTGCACATTACTCCAATTTCCCGGTGGACGATACACCAGAATACTAATATTTCTCCTTTAAATCAGTTGAGGAAAGTTCACACATAGCCTTAAAGAAAGAGGAAGTGATAGTATCCAATAGCAGTAAGTGTTAAATCTTAAATAAAATAAGTAGACACCCCCCTCCCCACAATTTCCCCTCACTAGGTACATTAATAAAATTATAGCCCATAGGTCATACTTCATATAAAATAGAATCATCTGGCGAGCGAAGCCATGATTCTGTTATAAAAACAAAGCCAGGTTCCTTAACTGATATAAGCTCAGTGATAAGAATAACCTTATTACACACTGATCTTGCATTCAAACCTAAACAAGGAATAGGAATTAACTCTTGAAAAGTTTCCTGGGAAGTTACATATTTTAAACCAGAAAGCTATTGTTCTTGTGACCTATCCTTATTAAACTTTTTTTAACTGTCATGAATTAGCTATCAAATAAAATCAGTGTGCGTCCCTATTTCTGATACGTGAGAGTTCCAATACCAACTATTCTCATTTGAAGACACACGTGCTGGCAGAGCCTAAGAAAAAAGGCCATAGATTACATGGTAGGTAAGAAAAACAACAAGACAAACAAGCCACATGTTCCACCTCTTAAACCCTTTGGCAAACATCTTTTTAACCACATTAAAAATGAATATACCCCAAAATGCCTCTGACTAGCCACAAGAATTCTAGTTCCCACTGTGCTAGCACAACCATACAACACTGTGTTTACAAACACACCCCCTGATAGAACATAATCCTAATATTATACATTTCTTACAACACTTTTCAGTCGTGTTCCAAGTGGTATGCTAAGTGGCACGCCCCTTGGTCGTGCCGCTTAGCTGGGACTCGCTTGGGTAACTCCAAGATTATAGACAGCCCCCAGGAACAACACGTTTGACATCAGTGGTGTCAGCGAGGCCTCTACCAGCCGCAGGAGATCTCAAACCTGTTATGAAGATCCTCTAGTGTAAAGCAGCTCAACAGGTTATAGTGCCACTAGCAGAAAACAGCAGCAGGGGTGTCTAGAAAAAATCTGGGACATCCGAAGCAGAATGGCCAAAAACCAGATAAGTGGCAGCAGAGCCTTCTAAAATCACTCCATCTCTACCCCTGAAAAATGAATGTCCCTGTAACCGGTTATGGAGGCAAGCCCCTTGCAAATTGCAAGGCTGGGATGTGCATGGATATAGGCTGTTTCACAAATGTGCATGTCCCCAAATTGCACAATCTGAGAACCAGATTCTTTGATGTACCAAAAGGGGAATTTCAGAAGGGGGGTGACTATGCTGTGAGACGTATACGCCCCCGCCTGCCATTCCAGATACTCAGACATGTGGCAGCGGGCCAGTAATATGTCTGGAGTTTGTACTTATGCTCTGGTTTCTTCAGGCACATATTTCTTCTTGCTTTTAATACGGGCACATTTTCTATAGCAAGTAAGGCATACTAATTTGAAAATGCATTCTACATGGGTTATTTTCTCCAAACACTTAACATATCCCTGGATATGCCTCCTCTCTATAAAGGTAATACTATACCCAGGCATTGGCACTGAAGCGGGAGCCCCAGCTATCTTGCTTTCATTCCCTGGAGGTTCTTTCTTCCTCTGTCAGGGTCTTAAACTAGATTTTTAAAGCACTGATTTTTATTATAGAGCTCTCCATTAATATGTAACTAGTGTAAAAGCTCATCAAAACTAACAGGTGAAACTCCTGCTCCATTCCTTTTCATTTTTAATGTTTAGTTGATATAACTCATATCTCAGAAAGAATCTAAGTGGTTCACAATAATAAAAAAGGGGGACAACAAGCAGATCCTCAAAAGAACCAGAGCAAAGAGTCACCAGACAGGACAAAAGCCTTCACCTTGTCCCAGGTCAAGCTGGACAAGAAGAAGCGCTGGACCCACCACTAGTCAGAAGGTGGCTTCCTCTTAGTGTGGCAAAAAATCAGGGGGCAGCAATTGGAGCACTTCCTTGACCCCTCAGAAGTCCAGTACTTCTCTTTCCCTATCTCCTCCTCCATTGCCATGTCCAGGATCGCACCATCCTCTCGTTGCTGCTGCCACCCTGCCTCAGTGCTTCTCCTGAGCTGCGGCTCCAAGTTACCTCTGTGTGGCACTAGGCCTCAGAGCATGTCTGTGTGCTCTACGTTGGCTTCAGCCCACCCTCTTTGAGGCAAACTTCCTGTCAGAAGAGACATGGCAAGGCTGGCTTAGAGAGCATGCTAGTGCTGTGAGGCCCACCACCATGGCTTAGGAGGAGAACTGAGGAAGGGCAATGATGTTGACATGGGGACTGGACATGACAAAGGGGTGAGGCTAGGGAAGAAGAAATCTGGACTACAAGGAAGGAGGTCAAGGAAAGGAAGGGGAGATGTCAGATACCTGCGGGGGGGGAGCAAAGAGGGAGAGATGCTGGACATGAAAAGGGACTAAGCCAGGTAAGGGGAGATGCTGCATGCTGCACTGAGGGGGGGGGGGGGAGGAATAGGGAAGGGGTAATGCTGGACTAAGGGGGAGCGAAGAGGAACATGACTGAAGGTTTGCCTAGGGCATCAGATACCATTAAGCCGGCTCTGCTAGGAAGTCATAAATTGCCCAATCACGTTTGCCTCGCTGGCACCAAAATTCAAAAGAATGCCTGATGATGCTGGTAAGCGCCACTTTGAATTTTTATGCCAGCAGGGCAAACGTAGCTAAGCATTATGCCTGTTCCTCAATACATTGCTTTGGTTTACCATGGGGAAAAAGGCAGGGTCAAAGATGAAGAGCCAAAAGGCCTAGAGTGCAAAGTGTTTGGAAGTCAAGTGGGCAGTGTGATGTGCTGTATTAGCTGCTGTGTGACTTGCAAATAGGACACAACTGGGCCAATATTCAAAGCAAGTTCGGTATTTTCCGACTGATGATGATCACAGAACTTGCTTATATTTAATGTGCTCTGTACCCTAATTTCAGGAGGGGGCACCATAACATGCCCGAGCCACATTCCGAGTTTGAGGGAGGGAGAAGGGGGAGTTAGGGTAAGCCGGGCAGCATGGAAGAAAGGGGGGAGGGGAAGAGAGGAAGCGGCAGATGAAAATCTGGTAATTGGTTGGTCAGTGGGGGAAGTAGCGAGAGCAGGAGAGTATAAAAGGAGCCATTGGGATATGGGTGGGCTTTTGGGCTAGGGCGATCCCACCCTATCTTGGGGGATCATTGGGGAAGTTGAGGAGGGTATTTGGACACGGTTGATTACTCCCAGGATTGGTCACAGTGGGGTATGAGACATATGAAAGGAAGGGAAAGGATATGGAAGTTTGCCTGCAGCGGTGCCATGAGCTTCAAGGAGCACAGCTGGGTATCACCACAAGATGTGCGGGGAGGGGAAAAGGAGGGAGAATGCCACTGGGTTCAGTGGAACCTCATCATGGCTAGATCACCGTACAGAGGCATTACACCGGCATTAATCCTTTTACTCTCCATTCCTTTCTTTATGATTCCCAGCATTCTATTTGCTCTCTTGGCCACCACTGCACATTGGGCAGAGATTCAACATATTATCCACGATGATGCCTAAATCCTTTTCCTGGGTGATGATTCCTAATGTGGAACCTTGCATCGTGTAACTGTAGTTTTGAATTGTGTGAGTTGTTCTTCCCTAAGTCCATAGCTTTGCACTTGTCCTCATTAAATGTCATCTGCCATTTGGACGCCCACTCTCCCAATTTATCAAGGTCCTCTTGCAATTATTTACAATCCTCTTGTGTTTTAACAACTTTGAATAATTTGGCATCATCTGAAAATTTGATCACCTCACTCATTATTCCCATTCCCAGGCCATTTTTAAATACGTTAAAAAACAGTGGGCCCAGCACAGATCCCAGGGACTCCACTATTCACTTTTCTGCATGAGAAAATCAGCCATTTAACCCTACTCCCTGTTTTCTAATTCACAATAGTACATTGCCTCCTATCCCATTATTTTCTAATTTCTGCAAGTCTCTCTCATGAGGGACTTTGTCAAAGGCTTTCTGAAAATCGAGATACACTATATCAACCGGCTCACCTTCATCTACCTGTTTATTCAAACCTTCAAAAAAAAATAAGAGATTGCTGAAACAACTTTCCTTGGCTAAATACATGCTGGCTTTCTGCCATTCAATCATAACTATCTACATGTTCAGTAATTTTATTTTTTAAAAGATTTTTACCATTTTGCCCAGTACTGATAACAGACTCACTGGTCTGTAGTTTCCTGGAACTCTTTTTATGAATTGGTGTTACATAAGCCATTCTCCAGTCTTCGGGTACTGCAGATGATTTTAATAATAGATTACTAATAGTAGTTCTATAATCTCATATTTCAGTTCTTTCAACACACTTGGATATATGCCATCCGGTCCAGATGATTTGCTGTTCTTTAGTTGATCAATTAGCTATATTACATCTTACTGATTTATCGAGATGTGTTTCAATTCCTTTGATACGTCACCTTTAAATATCATTTCTGACATTGGTAAGTTTCCTACATCATCTTCTGTAAAGACTGAAGTAAAAACATTCATTCAGTCTCTTTGCAATGGTTTTGTCCTCTCTCAGTGTATCTTTTACCCCTGCATCATCTAATGGTCCAACTGACTCTCTCACAGGTGTTTTGCTATGAATATACGTGAAAAAGCTTTTATTATGCACTTTTGCTTCCATGGCAAGCTTCTTTTCAAATTTTCTCTTTGCCTGCCTTGTATTTAACTTGACAGTACTTATGCTTTTCCCTGATTTCATCATTTGGCTCTTTTTTCCATTTTCTGAAAGATTCTCTCTTAACTATAATAGTCTCTCTGACCTCACAAGCTATTCTCAGTTAATGCATATTAATTGCAAGTAGTGCACTATTTGCAGTTCATACACACCAGTGGTGTAGGCAAGATTAATTTTTTGGTGGGGCCTGAGGTTAACATGGTTGGGTACAAGACAGTGTGGATATCGACACTGCCTCTAATTCACCTCTCATTAGCCTGTGTTGCTGCAGCTGCATGGAAGAGACTGACTCCAGATTGGGGAGACCATGGCTCACCCAGGTCCACTCGTGGCTACACTCCTGATGCACTCACATAGGAGACAAACATCAACAGCTCCAATCATGAAAATGTGCCTTTTATATTTAGAGAGATGTTGCTACCATAATAAGATAAAACTCTTCAATCATCATGATAGATGAATCCATGAATACAATTTTTTGTCATCACAGAAATGGATAAATGAAGAAGCAGTACTGAATGCCCCTTTCTGAAGGGTGATCACCTTGATGTCATTAAGACGACAATCGTCTTTTGCCAATCATAGGAAACAGAAGCACACAGAATACAACAGCAGAAATCAACAAGCAGGCCTACCTAGTCATCTTCACTGGCATCACCCTTTTAAATATCAGGCAGTCACAGTAACCTCACTTAGTAACAGTTCAATAAGATGAGAGCTATAGATGGAATCAGATCATCCCATTTATAAGACTGTAATAGTCTTTAGAACTGTGTGCCAAAAGATAATGACAAGCTACATTTACAGATCAATCCAAAGTTTAGCTGATGTAAAATGAGGGGAATGGCAATCAACTTGGCTCTGTTGATGGAAACCAACAATTTTATATATTCACATGGGTGGTGATGTGGTCTCATGGTCAGAAAAAGGCTGAATGTGAAGGACATGTGCAGCCCAATATGGACCGCTTGTTGGTACCTCCTAGACTTCAGATTAATAATTTGTATTAAAAACAAAAGAATATCTATATTTATATTTTCACATAAAACATGTTAAAATTAAATTATACAGAAATCTTTCTTTACTTTCTGCTCTGCAAACATTTTCAAACTCCATTAGCTCTCTTGACCCTAGTGCAGAGTTCCCCATAGGCACCAGGCTCCATTGCGTCAAATAGTTTCAACTGGTCTAACACTGATCCTGGACTCGGGTCTTCTTTCAATCTAAACTGCTATGTACCAGTCTCAAGCAAGCCTGGAACGGAAGAGTTCCAGTTTTTGGATTTCCATATACCTCATGACAGATGCTAGCAAACATTTTATCTTTCTCTGCTTCTCCGCATCCAATTACAGCTGGGTGATGATATGAATAATAGTATTACCATTCTGATCACTATTCAGCCAGCATTGTCAACATGTTTTTTTTTTTAAAAAACAGCCGCAATGTTAAAGAAAATAACTGGTGTTCAGCATCACTATCCATATAGCAGATAGTCCTGAATATACTGAGATCAGTGGCAATACTTATTGAGAGGGTGGAAATATTGAGTCTGCTATCCGGATAACTATCCAGATGACTTAGGGAGTAATTTTTCTGATATAGTTATCGAGATAGTGGACTGAATATTGCCGAATAATTTCTAGGACTGACCATGTTCTGCCCAGGCACCGCTGCAGATCTATCCAGATAGTACGGAGGCTCTGAATATTCATGGATAACTGCAGTTAAGGAAAATAGCCAGATAACTACACTAGCTATCCACATACTTCCCTTTGAATATAGACCCAGTTGCTTCTATCAGCCTCTCTGCTCTGAAACCTGTCCTGAAATCTGGCTGCTGGTAATATGCTATCTACCTCGACTAGCCACATAGATGAAATAGGTGAGTTCAGATTCTCGAGAGATAAACATCATTTCAGAAATAACCTGTTCTAATGAGATTCATCGAGTCCCTCTCCAGGACGTTCTTGCAAAGATCATCCTTTCGGGCAGTATCTCTGATAGGTACTTACTCCGTTTGCTTTGCTGAGAGCCTGGAAGTAAATGCTGTAACTTTTCAGGGGAGAGAGTGGTGCGTTCCAGTACCCATTGTAGGTTTTGTTATCTCCCACTGTGAAGGGCTGTGTCACCGGCAGGTTGGTGGGCTTCAGTTCTGCAGCAAAATAATGAGGCGAGTCGAGGATGGAGGCGTTCTTGTAACTCACTGGGATGGGGAAGCAACCCACAATGTCCGTAGCTCTACGGGCTTTCTGTAGCCTTTCCTCCTTCACGACAAGTTGGTATACACTAGGTGGGGAAACGGTGAAAACCAGGTATATGGTTAAAAACATAGAAACATGATGGCAGATAAAGACTATACCGCCTAGCCAGTCTGCCCTTCCATATATTTGTTTTCTTAATTTTTCCCTCTACTTATGCCTATTTCCTTTATTTTATTTTATTTATTTATTTATTTAACATTTTTATATACCGCACTATTCATTATCAGCGCGGTTTACAAGGAACAAGGAACTTCAGACAAGATACATTTATCTGGTTTTACAATTAACAGGAACATCAACTTGGATAACAGGATAACAGGAATAACTATATAGACAATAAATATGGCATTTATAATATTATGGTATTTCTGTACTAAGGTTATTCTTGATTATAATAATATTAAGCTTATATAAACAAAATTTAATAAAATTTAAATAAAGAGATGTGAAGGCACATTTTAGATAGGCCGTTTATGTGGTTACAGCAACACCCAAGTGAAACATCAGCAAATCTGTAAATTTTAGAGGAGAGGGTAGGCACCTGTGTGTCCTAAGTAAAATCAACATATCTCCACCCCTCATCACAGATGTGCTCTTTAGGAAGTGCAGAACACAAGGGGTTGGGCGCTCCACGTACAGCGGGAGGAATCATTTCACAAAGATACACATAGGAAAAATTGCAATGTCAGAAGACTAGCAGCTTACATATGTAAATGCAGGCATTTTACAACTGGCACATATAAATGTTGGCACTTACATGGGTATCTTTACCATTTTGCAAATCTAGACATGTAGGGCCTGATATTCGGTGGGGCGGGCTATGCACCTCATTGGCATATAGCCCTGCCTTCTGACCTTTAGACCCGGATATTTAATGCCACAGCGACGGAATTGCATATCCGGGGTTGGCACTGAGGGGATGCAGCAGCAGGCCCTAACCAGGTAGCAGCAATATTAGACTGCTACCTGGTTAGTATCTGCCGCTAGAACTAGGTGAGCCGGAAGCTCGCCTAGTTTTAGGCATGGATGGCTAACCAAGTAGCGTCCAGTATTGCTGCTACTCAGTTACCGGCAATCTCTGACCCTGCTCTGCCCTGGGATGCTCCCAACACACCCCAGTTCTAATCGGATAGCATCGGGGCGCGTATAGGGATCTTCAATGGCACTAACAGTATAGGTGCCGTTGTATATTCCTGTCTAAGGCATTTACACGGTTTACTGGGCTGTAAACCATGTAAATGCCTTTTGAATATCAGGCTCGTAGATGCCACTAATTAACTACAGAAGCCTCTATCTACAGAGGAAAGTAAACATTGGGAATGAAGGGGACGTACCCCTTAATCCCACCTTAATGGGAAAAGTACAAGGAATATTTTTTTTCATATTTCTGTTGGGCAGTAGGTATAAATCTGGACATGGACAATTTTTGTCTTACACATGTATCCCCTATATGAAACTGTGGATACAAGTGTAGACTGTAATGCTGTCCTGGTGACATCCCTGAGAAACCCTAACATGCCCCTACGCAACACAGACATGATAAGGACATTCACATGTAAAATGGGCCCTTACTAAAATGAAAACAAAAACACAAATCAGAAAACAAAATATTACAACACAAAAAACTTTTTGAAAAAAACTCAAGGAGGCATCAAATAATGGACAGCAGGACACACCATTTGTTCAACACCTGTTGTCCTCCATTTCATCATTTTTCTCCCGGGCAAGACTAAAAGTTCATTTTTCTATTTATGCTATAATTATTGAATTTCTAAGGCTGCAAAACTTTTATTGCAAAGAGAGCTGTTTTAGATTTACTATATTTACACTGCTGTTCCAGCTGGTCTGGATATGGACATGGAATGGTCAGCTTTTTATTAAGGAACTGATTTTCTGAAGTGTTCCCTTTTTGAACCGAGCCAATGAATGATATCCATGCAAATTAAGGGATGGGACCTCTCTGGGTTTTCATTTTGGAAACGTGGCCATTGTTGACAGTATTCTTTTACACTTTGCAGAAAGTGATGCAAAAAGTTAGCTTTTTTTTTTTTAGAATGAAACCTGGACGTCCTTATGGCTTTCAACCCCTGAGGAAAGGGATTTTTATTTTATTTATTATTTATTTGGTTTTATATTCCGCGCTATTTTAAATCAGTGTGGTTTACATTGTAACAACTTAGTACATAAAACAGTATAAATAGAACATTTGAACTTGTTACATAAAACATGGAATATGGAATATATGAACTTGACAAATAACAAGATATTAAACATCAAGAATTACAGAACAACAACTATTTACAAACTATTGGTATTGGGTAAGTTTGGGTGAGATCATCCTAGTGAGCTATGTTATATGTTCGAAATATAGCTGGAAGAGGTGTGTCTATCATTTTTCTAAAGGTGGATAGGTCGGTGATTAGTCTGATTGGAGCGGGTAGGGAGTTCCAGAGTGGAGGGGCAAATAGTGAGAAGGCTCTGTGTCTGGCAAATTGGGAGCATTTACTAGCCATTGTGGGAATAGTTAGAGTGTTAGTCAAGTTTATTCTTCTAACTCTGCTGTCGGGTATCCAGTTTACTATATTACTGAGGGAGGTAGTAGAAAGGTGGTGAAGGATTTTAAATGTAACAAGGAGGGCCTTGAACTTAATGCGACTGGTGATTGGAAGCCAATGTAGTTGCATTAGGAGCGGTGTAACATGCTCATGTTTGGAGACTCCATAGATGGTTCATGCAGCCGTATTCATGGCCATTTGTAATGGATTGAGGGTGTAGGCAGGTAGACAGTGTAGAATGTTGTTCCCGTAGTCAAAATGAGGAATGATGATAGCTTGGAAGATGCTGCGGAAGTCAGCAGGCTCAAGTAGAGGTCTTAGTTGACGAAGAGAGCAAATTTTGCAGTAAACAGCCTCGCTGATGTTGTCATTGTTGGTCCAATGTGATTCCTAGGTATCGCATCTCACTTTTAGTCTTCAGTTTGGCATCCTTCACCTGAATGGACTCTGGAGGTGTGAATGTTGGATCCTTTGAGATGAATTAAACTTCTGTTTTATTAGAGTTGACTTTCAAGTTGTGAGAATTTAGCCAGTCAGATACTGCATTAAAGCAGTCAATAATTTTAGTGTAGTTAGGGTTGATTGTGGAGAACGGTGTATATAGCAACACATCGTCCGCATAAATGTGGTAAATAATACCAAAAGCCTATACGATCTCACAAATTGGTTGGATATATATATTAAATAGCAAGACAGACAAGGAAGAGCCCTGAATATATGGGATATGCTGAAACATTGATGTTGGATCCAAGATTTGGTTTTCATTGTGTTTTTAATAGTCTTCAACAGCGGCTGTGTTTATTGAAGTGGCGAATGGCTAAGATACGTAGCACTGTTTTTCTGCTATAATGACTGTGCCTGCACACCCCTACTATTGACAAGCATATATAGCAAACCTACATCTTATCTGTGTATATATAGCGCTAATTATATACATTAACCCCAGTGTTGGTGCTCTTTATTTGGAATTGCTTTCCCTGTCGTTCATGGCACCAAATATGTGTGCTTCTTTGGCTGCATTATCCATAATATATAAAAAAGCTTTGCATTTGTTGATCCTTGTAGGCCTAAACAAATGATAAGTAGTAGTAACCAGAGCTTTTATAAACTACTTTTTTCTTTTTGCCATCAAGTCAGTGTTGATTCATAGCAACCCAGCTACCTCTGGGTTTTCTTGGCAATGTATCACCGGAAGTAGATTGCCAGCCTTTTCTTCTGAGGCAATGGAGGGTAAAGTGACTTGCCCAAAGTCACAAGGAGTGCCAGTGGGAATCAAACCCTTGATCTTCTGGGTACTAGACAATTGCTCTAACCACTAGGCTACTCCTCCACTCAAACTACTAGAACATGGTTATTTGCTAGAGTTTCTCAGAATCAAAGACTACTCTGAATTTTGATGCTGAGAACTACTAGCGGTTCTTTCATTTGCATGCAGGTGTTTTCTCTAACATAGCATTGTTACATTCGAATCTACCAAGCTACCCAGTTCCAAGAGGGAGACATATAGGTCAATCCTAGTTCTAAACGTACATTCCAAAGCAGTGTGAAATTTGTAGTTCTTGATTCTACTCTTTGCAGCAAGTTACATAAGGTCTTAGGATGTGGTTGTCAGACATCCAGAGGTGGCCTAAAATCTCTCCTTGGAACTGGGTAACTTGGCATCTCTGTTGATTGCAGTTGTGGTTAAAGATTTCAGAGCTATTATAAACTTGAGGAAGTCACTTTACCACTTCATCCTCTTCTAGTTTACTGCTAGACTTAGGTACATCAATAATGTGAGCTAACCCCATTAGTACGCATAATTAGTAAATAGGTCCCAAAGCATAAAATGGGAATGTGAGTAAAGAACGTATTCATGTGTGTTATTAGCATGTTTAGCATGGGGTTTAGCATGTGGTAAGGCTGCCATGATAAGTTATCATGGGGCCCTGTGCTAAAAATCCCAGGTTAACTGGTTAGCGTGCGACTGGGTGAGGACTGGGTGGAATGTCGATATTGATGGAGCATTGCGATTAACATGGGTATTCTGGGCATGAGCAACTTAACGCCACCTCAATGAGTGCACTCGTATGCCAGTTACTGCGGTGCCACAGAGCAATGGACGCATGTACCCCCTGAAGTTAGCGTGGTCCTTTGTGTTAATTTCATGGCTCCACTGCGAGCTACTGGAACATTCTTTAGTAAACATGCCGCTTCGTGCACTAACACAGCAGTGCATTTTCCTAAATCTCTCCTATTAAACTTCTATCACATCTATTAAACTTCTATCACATCATCAGCATTCAGTCTTGGGGTGATTTGCTGGCATGTGCATAAGTGCTGTCTCATTTCGACTTTAGAGTATGTACTTTGCAACACAGAACGAAACTGAATTAGAATAACATTATAAGATTCAGAGAAAGCCGTGCACGTCAAGAAATGCAGAATTTATGAGTGTTCTGGCGTCCGTTACCTCAGCAGCCATTTGCACAGCATAAATGATACCATAAATGTTTATGTGAAATAAGCAAAAGGTCAGAGCATTTTACCATGCAGAAATATAAACACAGTTTACTACAGCCTGATCTATTACTGCCTGTCGCAACCACTGGTACTGGTAATATTTTGCTGCTCCCTCTATTACTCAGAATGTAATTCATGCAGTTTCTATTGCATGCAACTTGTCATTGACTCCTTGCATTCTCTTAATTTAGTGCTTTACCCAAACAATGACTGTGCTTGGGGCACCTCTAACGTGAAGGATTTTTAGCTACATTTTCTTAGAGTCATTTCCAGAGCATTACAGTACTATCCACTCAATAAGCAGGTCAATTTGTGTGCATAACACCTCTGTATATAGGGGTGGAGCAAAAGCTTCCTGTGCGGGTGTCAGGGAAGGGTTAGTGTTTAGGCACAGAATATGCACTATTAATGAACCCAAAACATTTTTGAGGCATGGTTGTTAACATGAACTTTTACTATGGGGTTTAGCGCATGGTAAGCACACTATGCTCACAGTTAGCACAGACACCCATGCCATTATCCCATGATAACTGGTAGCACATGATCGGGCAGGGATTGGGTGGGTTGAGGAGGGGAATGTGGGTGGTATAAGCACATCACAGTTAGTGCAGGTGTTTTGGGCATGTGTTAACCTGCCTTCTGCCATTAGCATGGATGCACTTACCACCACTTCAATGGGTCTGTTAAGTGCACTCGTGCATAGGCAAGCACGGTGCACTGCGTTAACATCCCACTAACCACAAGGGAGAGGGATGCGCCTGCCTCGGAAAGTTAATACGGGTGCCCATGCTAGCTTTCCTCTTCCAGCATATGCTACTGGTGCAAGCCTTAGTAATCACGGCCCTGTGTTTGATTAAAAGCAGGTGT
Source organism: Ichthyophis bannanicus (assembly GCA_033557465.1). NCBI lineage: Eukaryota > Metazoa > Chordata > Amphibia > Gymnophiona > Ichthyophiidae > Ichthyophis > Ichthyophis bannanicus. Next base: position 76,984,282 of record CM066049.1, on the reverse strand, counting down.
AAATTTAATCCAAAAAATTCCCAGAGTAATTTTCAGAGTAGAAGCAATTGCATGACTTTGTTTTGAAAATTTAGTATTAGCATGTTCTTTACATGTCTTCAGTTATAAAATCATACCTGAAATATGCTTAGAGTGATGATGGATTTTAAATCTAATTTTAACAAAGTAACAAACATACAAAACTTCAGAAAATGCATAACTTCTAAGTTAGACTAGTTTCTAACTTTTTTTTAAATACTGAGGGTAATCTTAACTAAGCCATTAGCCAGGTAAAATAATGCATTGGTGGATTTAGGGCAGGATGTAAATGTCATGTGATAAGGAGGGCTGCCTCGAACCCTACACCAGATCTGGGTCCAAAGAAGGAGATAGAATAAGAACATTTGCAAACCAAAAAAGGAAATTCCCATTTCCTATGCCAAACTGCTGCCTATTTTTGGCATAACGTAAGTGCTTGCCTCAAAACAGACTTAGGGATATGTTTACTTAGCTGCGGTAGCGGTTTCCGTGCAATATCAGAGCCGCAGCTAAGTAAACATACCCCTTAGTCTCCTCTGCTTTAACATTGATACTTCTGACTATTCTAGGCAACTACTACTGTGATTCCCCCTCCCCCCAGCAAAATAGTGAATGAGGTTGTAAGTAGACCACTTGCAGTCAGCGGCAGTAACCAAGAGAGATGGGGCACCACTATTTCCAAAGGGATAGAGGTAATACTATGGACAGTTCTACCCAGGGCAACGCCCGCATCAAAGCTTGCCCTGCATACGGGCTTTCGTTTTGCAATCTCTACATATGATATAGAGTGCAGAGTTTCCACCTGTTGTAAGGTATAAGCAAAGTCTAGAGGAACGGCGGTCTTTGCAGGCCCAACATAGATATTGAAAACTTTCACTTTAAGGACAATTTTCAAATCCATTCCTGCAAGTGAAGCAACATTTTACATGTGTGCAAGTAAAAATATGAGTGTTGCTCAACCACACGTCTGTTCTTTACCAGGTTTTATCTCCTAGAGCAGGGTAAAGGAAGGAGATTTCAACCAGAGGCACCACCCTTCTGCATTTTCAACAATATGCACATTGCTCTGATCAAAATAAGTACCCACAGAAAATGGAAGTGGAAATGTCAGCAGGTATGTTTTTCTTAAGTGATTCTGAAAGTGAAAATCTGCCTCTACCTCCATTTTCCAAACTGATTCAAAATCTGCAGGAAAGACTATATGCAGACTTTGCAGTTATGCAGCAGTATTAATATGACAAGGGCATTTTCTAGTGATGTGTGTAGACAAGACAAATTTGATTAGTTTTCCTTTTTGTCATGAATTTTCCCTGATTTGGAGGTGGGTTGTTTCAGTTAGTGTCAGATTTACATTTGAATAGGGAATTTTTAGTGTGCACTAAATTTGTCTAATACACTCTAACACAGTAACATGGAGGCACATTCTAATATATGTGCCCAGGGCCCTGTGCACCCAATCGGATGTGCCCCGCGGGATCAGAATCGGGTCTAGGATCTGTACTTGCAGGCTGGGACCCGATTCCTATCGGCATGCAAGTACAGACCCATGTCTGGCTAACTCAGTCAGGCTCCTGAATGGAGCCGCGGTGCCATGGCATCTCATTGTCATGGCACCGCGGCTCCATTAAGGACCCATGATCCCCGGCCGCCGACCACTCTTTCCTTTCACTGCAGCCTGACCCCCAATCTAGCCTTTCATGGCCAAGGTCAGGCTGCAGGGAACCCCCTTCACCTCCTCACCTCATGGGCGCTGCCCGGGCCTGCCATCTCCCGTCCAGTCTTCCAACCCCAGGCGTAGAGGGCCGACTTCAGAATCAACGCTGTACATCCAGGGTCGCAGACTGCCCATGCTCCGCCTCTGGAATGCCCCCCCCATCCGATTAAGCCTTCCCATACAAACTTCTTGTTTGTATGGGGAGGCTTCTGCTGGGGATAGACATCCCAAAGGGACATCCATCCCTGCTATTCGCATTACAGAATAGACCCCACAGTATATGATGGCAGATAAAGACCATCATGGTTCATCTAGTCAGAAAAGTAGCAAGAGTAGGTGCACCTGCCGCTCCATGCAGGTCACCCATCTCCATGCCTTTATTTAGGGGTGTACCCACCACTCCGTTTAAGTCACCCCTATTTGTTGAGATAGCTGAGATAGTTAAGGTTATTTTGATCTTATCCTGTTGCTATAAATGGATCCACTGTGTCTGTCCCATGTCATTTTGAATTCTGTCGCTATATTTGCCCCCACCATTTCCATCAGGAGGGCATTCCAAGCATCCACCACCCTTTCAGTAAAAAAGCATTTTCTGACGTTGCCTTTCAGTTTACCCCTTGAAACTGCATGTTATGTCCTCTAGTTCTGCAGCTTCCCCATCTTTGAAAAAGATTTGTTAGGTCTATATCATCTCTCTCCTGTCCCTCCTCTCCTCTAGAGTATACATATTTAGGTCTTCAAGTCTCTTCTCATATGTCTTATGGCACAGGCACCAAATCATTTTGGTTGCCTTCCTCTGAACCGTTTCCAATCTTCTTATATACTTTGCGAGATATGGTCTCCAAAACTGAACACAATATTCCAAGTGAGACCTCACCAGCGACTTGTACCTCCTTTCTGCTGGTAATTCCTCTCTGTATGCACACCAGCATCCTTCTGGCTTTGGCCACCGCCTTGTCACACTGTTTCACCACTTTGAGATCCTCAGAAACCATTACTCTGAGGTCCTTCTGGTTCATGCACACCAACCTCTCTCCCCCTATCGCATACAATTTCCTTGGATTTTTGCATCCCAAGTTGCATAACACTGCACTTCTCTTCACAGTAAATCTTAACTGCCAAGCATTAGACCATTCTTTCAGCTTTTGTAGATCATTCCTCATGTTATACATTCCCTCAGGGGACTCCACTCTGTTGCAAATTTCATGTCATCTGTAAAAAGACAGACTTTTTCATTCAGTCCTTCAGCAATATCACTTACAAATGCATTGAACAATACCAGTCCCAGGACCACTCCCTGGGGCATGCTACTAATCACCTTCCTTTCATCCGAGTGAGTTCCATTTACCATCACTTTCTGTCGACTGTCAGTCAACCAATTTCTGTTACAATTCACCACCTTGGACCCATCCACAGACTGTTCAGTTTATTGATAAGCCTCCTATGAGGAACAGTATCAAAGGTTTTGCTGATTCATCGCATACCCATGGTCTAGTTCTCTGGTCACCCAGTCAAAGAACTCAATCAGATTTGTTTGGCATGATCATCCTTTGATAAAATCATCTGATAAAGGTCTGGACACATTGATAATCACAAATGATAGCATAACCATTTTCCTTGCCTACAGATCCCCAAAGGCTGACCCTGACCAACTGGACACAATCATAGAAACTATCTGCAACAGCAACATGAAGAAAAGCTACTTCATGTTACTAGGTGACCTCAAAATTGCCTCAATATCATCTAGCAAAGCATGAGACTTCCTGGAAGCCATGGAATCCCTGGACTATATGCAAATCATAAACCAGCCCACCCAAAGCAAAGGAAACACCCTCAACATGATCTTCTTGCCACAAAACTGACTCAACAAACACCCAATACCTCCTCCTACAATTGTCGATGTCCCCTGGTCAGATCACAAGATGATCACAATCAACAAAAGAAACCAAAGAAAGAGAACAGACAGGATGGATAGACAGAGGCAGGCAGACAGTCATCTACTACTTCTATTATTTATCACTTCTAAAGTACAACTTGGCATGCACAGCACTATACAGACACATATAAGAGAGAGCATCCCTGCTCCATAAAGCTCAAAATCTAGTCTGATTGAGTCACTATGCTTGGAATGGGTAGGCACGGGAATGGTGGCTGAAACATAGAAGGGATGTTAGTTAATGCTTAGTTGATGCTTCTAAGAGATCTAAGACTAAGTGAAGTGCTAGTATGGAGGAACAAAGAGGCTGGTTTCCAATCACTCATGAAGGCAAATGTTAGATAATACGTGGAGATCAAAATTGAGAAATCTAGGTCAGGACATATACAATTCTGGCATATTTTAGAAAAGGCTCTGCAAATTATGGAGCCTCTTCTAAAATACATTTTAAAGCATGCAGGAGTGCACATGTATTTGCTGGCATGTAGAATCAGAGGAGTCATTTTATAAATCTATATGTGGGAAAAATAAACTGAGTAAACTCAGCAATTTACACATGTATGTGGGTCAGTTTGCAAAACTATATGTATAAACGCATGCAAGGAAATAGAAGCAGAAACTATTAGAGAAACAACAAGATTGGCTTTCCTAAATCTATGAGAGATAAAGAAAAAATTCCAACCTCAAATTGGAATGTTATAAGATGCTCAAGGTTCTATGTTGAATGATGCCGAGAAGAACAAGAAAAGGTAGAAAGAATATACAGAGTTTTTATATGATAAAGATCAAGTGGACCAACAGCTGTTTCAACCTGTATCTTATGATCTGGAACCATTGGTGATGAAAGAAGAAATTAAAGCAGCATTGACAGCCTTATCAAAGAACAAAACACCAGGCATTGATGACATTCCCATAGAAGTATTACAGCAATCTGATGCAGCTGTTACCATGCTTACAAGGCTCTGCCAGGAAATTTGGAAGACAACATCATGGCCAACTGACTGGAAAAGATCTGTGTTTATACCAATACTAAAGAAAGATGATCCAACTGACTGTGGAAATTATCGCACAATGGCTCTGATCCTACATGCCAGCAAGAATCTACTGAAGATTATTCAACAAAAACTACAACCATACCTGGAACAAGAACTACCTGAAGTGCAAGCAGAGTTCAGGAAAGGGCGAGGAACGAGAGACATCATCACGGATGTGAGATGGATTGTTGAAAAGACTAAAGAATACAAAAAGAATATCTATTTATGCTTTATTGACTACAACAAGGATTCTGACTGTGTAAACCATGAGAAACTCTTGGACACATTAAGAAGCATGGGTATACCAGAATACCTGATCGTTCTCTTGCACAATCTGTACATTGATCAAGAAGCAACGGTTTGAATGGAACAAGGAGAAATCGAATGGTTTAAATCAGCAAAGGTGTACGACAAGGCTGCATATTTTCCCTCTACCTGTTTAATTTATATGCAGAACAAATCATCAGAGAAGCAGGATTGTATGAAGACAACTGTGGTGTTAAGATTGGTGGAAGACTCAACAACCTTCGCTATGCTGATGATAACACATTACTGGCTGAAATTGAAGATGATCTGAAACATTTGCTTCTCATGTCTTAAAATGGGCCTGCACCTTAATATAAAGATCATGACAACTGGCAAAATCAATACGATCATCGTTGATGGAGAAGAAATTGAAATAGTGGATAACTTTAACCTACTTGGATCAGCTATCAATAAAGAAGCAACAAGCAATCAAGAAATCCGATGGCACATTGCTCTTGGTAGAATGTCTATGAAGGATCTAGATAAGATTTTCAAGAGCAGAGATGTATCTCTCCATACAAAGATTCAACTCATTCAAACCATGGTATTTTCAATAACATCATATGGATGCGAAAGCTGGACAGTGAAAAAGATAGACAGGAAGAAAATTGTTGCCTTTGAATTATGGTGCTGGTGACGAATATTATGTATACCATGGACTGCCCGAAGAACAAACCAGTCAGTACTAGAGGAGATCAAAACTAAGCTTTCTTTAGAAGCTCAGATGACAAGACTTTGACTTTCATACTTTGGACACATCATGCAAAGAGAGAGATCATTAGAGAAAGACATCATGCTTGGCAAGATAGAAGGTCAACGCAAAAGAGGAAGGCCATCAATGAGAAGGATCGATATAGTAACAGCAGCTACGGGTGCCAATCTGTCAACAATGAGCCGCCTTACTGAAGACCAAACACAGTTTAGGACGACTATGCAGAGGGTCGCCATGAGTCGATACAGACTCGACCGCACTTAATGACAACAACAAATGTATAAATGCACCAATTAAGTTCAAAGGCTGTTATCTTTATTTCATTTCAGTTTCTATTGGGAGATAAAGGAGAATAACACACACTATGAACATGCCAAGGAACAACTGTAAATCCCCAAATGGATTTTGGTCATACATGTTAATTTCCCTATATGAAATGGGGAATACATGTTTAGTTTTCTTGACCAAACCAAATCATGCCCTTACCATGCCCCTATCATACTTCAATGCAATTTCTTTGTATAATGGACATCCATGTTTAAATTTAGCCCTTTTTAAAATCACCATTTACACATGGAAGCCATTTCCATGTGTAAATGCTAAATTTTCCAAATGGAGACTGTGAATAAGGCTTCTTAAATAACCACCATAGTCTACTGGCCGAGCTGACAGGTTTCTTTAAGAGTAAAGTACCAAATGGCTGCAGCTTCCAGTGGAAATGTGAAAGAGCAATTGTCAGCTTCCATCTCCACAGTATGACAAATGAAGGAAGAGTACGTGCAGGTTAGGCAGGAAACATAGAAACATGATAGCAGAAAGACCATATGGCCTATCTAGTCTGCCTTTCCATATCAACTACAGTAGTCCCCTGTTTACCTTTAAAGATCCTCTGTGTTTGTCCCATGCTTTTTTGAATTCAGATACTGTCCTCGTGTCCACCACCTCCACTGGGAGACTATTCCATGCATCTCCCACTCTTTCCGTAAAGAAATATTTTTGCATATTACTTCTGAGTCTATCCCTTTCACTGTCATCCTATGTCCCCTTGTAGCAGAGCTTGCCTTCAATTAAAAGAGACCCTCCTGTGCATTTATGCCATGGAGGTATTTAAATGCCTCTATCATATCACACCTATCCTGCCTTTCCTCTAAAGTATACATATCAAGATCTTTAAGTCTGTCCTCATATGCAACATAACGAAGATCACTAACCATTTTAGTAGCCACCCTCTGCACAGACTCTAACCTGCTTATATTCTTTTGAAGTTGTGGTCTCCAGAATTGCACACAATACTCCAAATGAGACTTCTACAGAGGCACTATCACCTCCTTTTTTCTGCTGGCCATTCCTCTCCCTATACACCCAAGCATCCTTCTGGCTTTCACAGTGGCCTTTTCTACCTGTTTAGGTACCTTAAGATCATCAGACACAATCACGCCCAGGTTCTGCTCTTCTTTTGTGGACAGAAGTACCTCATCCTCTACACTGTACCACTCCTTTGGATTTTTGCCACTCAAATGCATGACCCTGCACTTTTTAGCATTAAATATCAGCTGCCAAATTCTAGACCATTCTTCAAGTTTAGCTAGAACCTTCCTCGTGTTATCTACTCCTTCCTGGGTGTCTACTCTATTGCAGACTTTGGTATCATCTGCAAACAAGTGAATGTTACCCAATAGCCCTTCCTCAATATCACTAACAAATATGTTAAAAAGAATCAGACCAAGGACAGATCCCTGGGGCACACCACTGGTAACCTCCTTCTCCTCAGAGTGAGCTCCATTTACCTGAACTAATAGAGCTGGAAGGAAAGAATAGTTAAATAGCAATTCAAGAATATGTCTATTCCAGTTGAAAAATAGTGCTTCTCCTAGAACTGACAATGTATTACTCCTAAATAACAGTTCCCAAGCAAGATTTATCCCTGCAGATTGTATAGCTTATAGCTTATAGCTTATTTATTTAATATACCACAAATCAAAATTCCAATATCTAAGCAGTTTACAAAAATAAAATATAGGGAGCGGATACCAAATACTACAAGGGAAAATGGGGAAAACAAGAGAGGAAATTACAATAGCAACAAAGGATACAGGAGGAAAAGAAAAAACAAAGCTCAGCCAAACTAAGAGAAGAACAAATAACAAAATGTTTTCTTTCAAAAATCAGTCAGGCAGGAAAGCCTGCACAAAATAAAATGTCTTAAGAACAATCTTAAACTTACAACGAGAGGACTCCAACTGAATTTGAGAAGATAGAATGTTTCACAGAAAAACAGGGATGATGGTAGTCCACGGCATAGGAGGGAAGAACCAGCAGATTATGCTGTGAAGAACAAAGTAACCAGGAAGGAACATAAGACACCAAAGAGAGCAAAAAAGGAAGACCAGTTATGATAGACCTGATGGACAACTGAGAGAAGGTTTTTTTTATTTTTTTTATTTTCTGTTTATCAAATTTTACAAATACACCAAGCAAACTTGGAACAGGAAACACAAGTGATGGTCTGACACACAAAAAAAAAAGAAAATAGTCATAGGATAAATCACATAGCAAACCCAAAGCCCTAAATGGGAAATCAACCGAATAGTCCACAATAGGAGAGATCCAAGAAACACAATTCCAGAGGAATGGAAACAAAAAGGAAAAATCAATCACAAAAAAACAACAGAACTATATGGCATACATGCTACACTAGTGGTCCCCCAACATACCCACACTCCAACCAACCCCAGTCAGCCCTACAACTTCTTAGCATCCAAAAAGAAGTGCAATTGAGAAGGTTCAAAGAAATGAAATACAGAATTCTGGTAACGAACAATACATTTGCAAGGAAATCTTAATTGGAACTTCGCTCCAAGAGATAACGGAGCGAAGTTCCAAAAATTTCTTTCTACGGAGTTGTGTCCAACGGGACACGTCTGGAAAAATCTGAATCCTAACCCCCAGAAAGGAAATATCCGTTTTCTTAAGAAACAAGCATAATAATGCATTCTTATCGGAAGGAAAAACAGAAGAAACTAAAAGTGTCGCTCTGGATCCTACTATTTCAGAAGACTGATCCAACAATAAGGACAAATTCCCCAAATTCAAAGAGTCTAAAGAAACTTCTGCTTGAGGAACAGGACTCGTAGCAGTAGGACCAGCAGCAACAACAGATGGTATATAATAAATCTTCTGTGTTGGAGGAAATCCAGCTTCAGGGTACCCAAAAATGTCCTTTAGAAATCTGTGAAATAGGGTTCTAGCCGGAGAGCTAGACACTCGTGGGAAATTCAATATCCTCAAGTTCAAAGACCGGGAAGCGTTCTCCAAATTTTCAATCTTCCGAAGAAACAACAACTTATCTTGGGAGATTATCCCTTGCTGCCCTTGTACCTGCTGTTGAATTTGTTGGTCAAGCACAGTAAACTGACCCTGTTGCTCCACAAGGCTCTTCTCCACACTTTCCACCAGGGTAGGAAGCAGGGTCAGTGCCTGGAAAGCTGCAGCACAGACCTGATGAACTGACTGAAGAGCAGACCAGATGGACGCTAGAGTCACTTCTTGTGGGCTGAGAAGAGGAGGAAAAAACAGCTGGGAATTAGTAGTAGGGGTGGGAAGAACAGCACTCCCCTGCTCCAACGCACCAGCACCGGGTGCTAGAGACAACACCCCCGCCGAAGACACCGATTCCTCACCAGAATGGATATCTTCAAGCTCCGCTCTATGCATTGCCACCACAGTATCGGCAATTACTTTAGCGGGTGGTGGAGGAGTGGAGAGACCTGCAGGGCTCAGCAAAACATCGCTGCCCAAGCAGAGACTCACCTCCGCTGCTGCCGCTGGGACACTCTCCATTGCCACCGCAAAGCTATCGATAGTTTGCTGCCCCACCGGTAAGCCTCTCTTGCCCTTAGCCTTCTGCTTCGGCATAGGGCAGGGAGTAAGAAAATCCTTCCAGGAAAAAGAAACGAGAGTGAAAGGAGCAGCGAACAAGCACATCCTGCTATGCCGCCATCTTGCATCGTGCCCAAGAGAAGTTTTAAACAAAACTACCCGAGTCTATATGTCAGGCTTCATCTCTGCCCCTTTTCAAATCCATGCTCATTTCTTTGAGGCTGCTTTTGGATCTTGATCCACTTAGCCTTCTGTGTTTCCTTATCTTTCCTTAGTTGTATCCTTGTCCTCAGCTTGTGGTATTGTCTGCCTTAACTAGATTGTAAACTCTGATGAGTAGGGACCATTTTTTTATATATATTCTGCCTACGCCTTTTAGCACTATATAAATGTTAAATAGTAGTAGTAGCAGTAAACAAATACAATGACGAACTGGTAACCAGTGTTCAGTATATAATGAAGGAGTTACATTGTCACCTTCTTATTTTTCCCTCTAAACCCTCCTCTCCCTATCCCCCCTTTTCTCAGTCTCTGTGGATAATTATCTACTCCTTCCTGTCTCCTCAGCTCACAACCTCTGTGTCATCTTTGACTCCTCTCTCTCTTTCTCCACACACACTACTTTCTCTATAACAAAAATAAAATTTGCCCATTACTTTATGAACACACTACTAAGACACTTATCTACTCCTTAGTCATATCCCGTCTACTGTAGACTATTGTAATCTACTCATTGCTGGTCTCCCTCTGAATCATCTTTTTCCCCTTCAATCTGTTCAACACACTGCTGCGCGGCTAATCTTCCGCCAGTTTAGTCATGCTCATATTACCCCTCTTCTCAAGTCACTTCATTGGCTCCCTATCCATTTCAATTCAAACTTATCCTGTTGACCTATAAATGCATTCACTCTGCTGCTCCTCACTATCTTTCCTCTCTTATCTCTCCCTACACCCTTCCTCAGGAACTCCAATCTTCTGGCAAATCACTTCTATCTGTGCCCTTCTCTTCTATTGCTAACTCTAGACTTTGCTCCTTTCACTTTGCTGCTCCTTATGCCTGGAACAAATTACCTGAGTCTGTATTTCAGGCGTCTTCTCTGGCCCTCTTCAAATCCAGGCTGAAAACTCACCTCTTTGCTGCCGCTTTTGGATCTTGACTCACCTGGTCTGCTTTGTGGTTCCTTATCATTCCCCCTAGATGTATCCCATGTTTACAGCTACTGTGTTGTCTTTCTTGACTAGATATAAGCTCTGATAAGCAGGGACTGTCTTTTACATGTGTCTGTGCAGCACTGCATACATCTTGTAGCGCTATACATCTTGTAGCGCTATACAAATGTTCAGTAGTAGTAGAAGTAGCAGCAGTAGTAATTTGACTTCTTAGCACCATAGAGGAGCTTAACAGCCAAATGAGTTTCTGAGGTAAATCATAATACAGCGAATTACAGTAATCTATTGAGGGATCATCAAGGCCAGGAAAAGAGTGCACAGGGAAGAATGACCCAAAAGAGACCAAAATCTAACGTAACCAGGATAAAAGAAAAAAAGACCTTACATATAACATTTGAAATCTACTATTCAAAATAAGTTCCTTATCCAGAAGAACACCTAAAACCTTAATTGAATCCCTTTGGGCAAATGGAGTCCCAGAAATAGTGGGAAATAGAGATGAATCCAAAATAGTAGTGGAGCATGAGAAAAGCAGAATTAGATTTCTTGATATTGAACTTAAGAATATTAGCATGTAACCACGAGGCAATAATATCCAGCTTTGAAGAAACTTCAGAAATGAGTTGTGAATGAAGAGAGGTGAAGGGAATAGGAAAACAAATGTCATTAGCATGAATAAAAAAAAGTAAAGCTCAAAGAGTCCAATGAATAAGCCAAAGGAGCAAGAATCCCACAAATCGAGGAGAGAGAGGAGGAGGTGACTCCCTGCCAGTGAACCGAAAAGGTGTAGTTTGAAAGTTAAGAATGGAGACAATTTAAGACAATTTCTGAAATGAAAAAAGACACTAAATGATCAAGAAGAGAATGATTTACTTAATCAAAGGCAGAACTTAAATCCAAAGAAAGAAGCAAAACATCTGAACCAACATCAAATTAAAGGTGAACATAGTCTACCAAAGCAAAAAAACATTTTCTCAGTGAAATTATGGGCATTTGCCTAGGATGCAATATGCCTGATAACTCAAGAAAAGAGGTCAGTTGCATTGCTACAACCTTCTCAACAACCTTAGCCACAAATGGAAGAGTCAAAATTGGTCAATAGTTAGAAACAAGAGAAGGGTCCATCATCATATCCTTGGAGAAACAGCAACATGTTGCCAAACAGAAGGAACGGTCCTTCAATTTAAGCTAGAGGCAAGCACAGAATGAAGAATTGAAATAAAATGATCAATAACCTGTTTAATAAGAGGAATGGGTACTGAGTCATGAAGGGACGAGGGTGACCTCATAAAACCATTTACCTTAGTTATTTTGACACTATTCGGAACCCAAAAGGTTGCAAAGGAAAGCATTCAAAGTGAGTACAAATCAGGTGAAAACTCGTTGGATGGCAAAGGCAAAGGCTGAAAGAAGATCAAAGGTCCTCAACCTTAAGCAAAAATGCATGAGCCAACCAAGAGGCAATCAAATAAGAGGAGAAAACCGGAACAGAAGAAGAGCTAAGGCAGTCATCCAAATGGAAAAAGACTAGAAGATGTATGGTTTTTTTCCAACAAAAAAAAAGATATAATCCTATTTAGCTTCATAAATTGCAGATTTATACCTAAGGGCTGTGTTTCACCAATCCAGTTGCTATATAGGTGAAACATAGAAATTCTCAGCTTAAAACTCCAGCCTAGCCTATGAAAATATAGACTTTCTAACACTGAGAACCCAAAAGGAATACAAAAAAATGAAACTAAACTTAACTCAACTTACTGGCTCTACTGAGAGAAGTATGTTTTCATTTCATTTCAGGTTTGAGAGTTACTTAACCCTTTTTAAGTTTTGAGTATATACATCTATTTCTTGGAGTCAAATTTGTTTTAAAAATATATAAAATAAATTACAGGCATAATTATTAATGCTCGTATTATTAACCAGGTCCCATTATGGTACTTAGGAAACTTGCAGTAAAGTAACAGAGAACAAAATCAGTAGTGTCTGTCAGTAATTATGTGTATAAATGTGAAAAATATTGAGAGCATTTTGAGTAAAAAAATGTTATAAATGTAATGGTATTCCATGCTATTGTACTGTCATCTTCCAAGTGACATACCCAAAGTCGAGAAATTATTTCCATTTAGAAATATGCCACAGTTTTGTAGAGCCCTGATTGATTCAAAATATCTCAGGGCAGCATTTCATTTCAAATAAGCAGTCACAAGTGGTAGGTGGCAACCAGAAGTCAGCATAAGAGTCAGAGAAAATGTTGAATCAGAGAATTATGATCTAAGGAGAAAGATTCTACATAAAGGATACAAATGCATGAAGATGTCATTTCGGCGTCAACTGATCTAACTTTTCTGCATTCAAAGTTAAAAACTCTGGGGATGAAGAAATTACATTAACTAGTTTTTTCCAATTTTCTTTCAGTTTGCAGTATGTTCTCTAGTTCACGACGACTTCTTTCTGCTGTCACTTTGCTTATGACTCTGTCTTGGCAGCACAAATTATACTGATAAGGTTTCTCCACGCACATGGCCTGGCAATTCTCCCCTCAAGTTCAATGTTGTTTCATGCTGACAGCTTAAAGATAATGAGTACAGACAGGAACCGCTTTTGGTTACGACAGGAAAGTAATATTCTTGTTCCTGCTGGGCTTTTTCTACCTTATTCAGTCTACTGCTTTCTGCTCGGCAAAAACAAAAATCCCACATCGATGTCACCTTACATTAAATAGACCTCACACCCACCATAACCCTGATCATTTTCACTGAATAGAGGTACAATTTGTTTTAAAGAGCACCTTTCAAATGCATTGGAAGCATAAAATACATGTATTTATATAACCATTTACCTTTATGTATTTCCTGCAAATTTTACTAGTCATTTTTACATATTAACAGAGACTGAAGCAAAAAGTTCTCTTTCGTAGGCTATAATCTTCAATGACTTCAAGGAGCAAAACTGCAGTGTTAAATAGGATCTAGCTCTGCATAATACTTCAAGGTTTCCCTAAAAGTTTCCTTTTTTCAATAATTTTGTTTGAATTGATTAATGGTCAGTAGCCTTGAGTTAGTATATTTATGAAACATTTGACCTTGCAGCCTGCCCTTCATTCTCCAAGCAGTATCAGCTGTCTCGCATACTGCCGTAAAATTCAGATTGCATCACAGCAGTCCTTGCCAGCGGATGAGATAGTACTTCATCTTTCCTATCCATTTAATCCTGGACCTCTAAATGAATCATAGTTGGAGAAAATGTCAATTAATACTAATTATGGTGGGTTTTTTTTTGCAATGTAGGCACCTTTCCAATAAAAATTAGACTAAGGCAATCAAGTGATTTTGTATAGGCCCCTTAACAGCTATCAACTGGTAATGGAATCCCCTTCTAAAATGCAAGATTTTGTGAAGGAGTGAATTATTTATTCTGCACTTGACCTGTCTATCAAACTTTACTGTTCATTTGCAATGAGTTGGCTTTGAGAGTAAGTACTGAAAATGACAGCTGAGATGCTTAACACAACCTCATTACAGATGATATGTGTGGGCAGGACTCCTTTTAGTTCACTTGGTTGAAATGTTGTCTTAGCAGGCAAAGAGGCCTCAAATTCTAGCATCAGTGATTCTAAATCAAAATACACCAGAGCTTGGAAGGGTCTGTAATCTTGCTGTACTCAGTGGCTCTACCTGTTCTCCATGAGCTGTAGCCATCCGCTAATCCTAGACTTTAAGCAAGCCCCTTTATGCTCCCTTCCCTCAAGTACACATTTAGGGAGTCCATTTACTACACTCTATTATGCTATTAATACATGTTAATTGTCTATAATGTATCTTTAAATCAGGCCCAATATGTCCTTTTCTCTAAGGCAGGGGGTTCTCAACCCAGTTCTTGGAACATACCTAGCCAGTCAGGTTTTCATGAAAAACCATAATGAATATAATTAAGGCAATGCGTGCAAATCTCTCTCATACAATATCCATTGTGTTTTTTCATAAAAATCTGACTGGCTAGGTGTGTCCTGAGGACTGGGTTGAGAAACCCTGCTCTAATGGATTAGATGGACTGATTTAGTTAGGCAGGGGTACCACTTGCACCAGTACTTCTATAACTTTTAAGGATTTTTCTAGTCAGGTGATGTCATAAAAGTTATAAGAAGTATTTTAGAAGGAAATTGACTTTCTCTCACCAAATTTACCTGAAGGGTGAAGACCTTCTCTAGTCAATGAGGTTCCATGGGATAGATTAGGGGGTTGATACCAAGTCACCTTTTTCCTTCTTCCCAAAACCCAAGCTGGATTTCAAGAAGTGGAAATTTTATGTCCTTTCGAGGGTAGCTCCTCACCATGCCAACCTGGCAGAAGGGAAAAGGAAAAGACAAATGCCGTGTATGTAGGAGATTGCCATCTCCAGGTTAAAAGAAGATCCTCCACCCTTGTTAATTAAAAGATAAACTCTGTGAGCAGGATACTGCATAGGAGCCTCTGATCAGCCTAGAAGGAGCTTAAACGAGGATGTGTACCCTGAAGTATCCGTGAAGACCCATATGTAGGAATTCCCATTTAAGCGAGTGAGTGGTAATATCAGAGAATAAGAAGAGACTCTGCCACAGGATTGCCTGCGTGAAGAAAGGTGCAACGTGAAAGGGATCCTGATTCGAAGAACCTGCAGGCCTCGAAGCCTGGGATGACACAATGAGGGAGAAGACTCGTTGAGTTAAGTACCCATCGTTTTTTGTATACTTTACTTTTGGGTTTTTTTCTTTGTGTCTCTTTCTTGTGTCTGTAAAGTAGTAGATCAACTGATTCAACTTGATTCATCCAGTAAATTGTTTTAACTTAACCTTCTGGTCTGTGAGTTTGTGTGGAAGAGAATTGCATAAAAACAAGGTGGCTATGAGAAAACAGTCTCCTTTTTGGGGCCTTGAAGCGAAAACCCGTCCTCCTACCCCTCGGGTCCCAGAAATAAGGAGGTAAGGAGTCGTCTCCCCCTCCATATCTGTAGCCCTCGGAATTGCCATGCCACACTTCATGGTAGGGGGCCCTACATATGCAAATAAAATAACAGCTTATGATAAAATTCACAAGCTGCTTTATTTGAGAAAAGTGAACTACACCTGAAGAAGTATTGTTACTTTTCCCCATGAGTTGATGCAGGGTCCATGCAAGGACTGGAGGAGCCCTAGGAGGACCCTCCATCCTGTCGCCGCCCATGGTCCCCCCACTGCCACCCCTCTCTGGGACTTGCAACAGCAGCAGCAGCAATGGACAGCAGACCACGACACAGCGCTTATCTGCACATGCTGGCACGGTGTCACGGTTTCTTTTACTTTGTATCATTCTCATCTGCCCCCCTCTGGCACAGATTCCAGAGGTCTAGAGCTCTATGTGACTACCTAGTTTGCCTAACGGTAGTGCTGGCTCTGAGCTGATTCTCCTCTGCCACCATGTTTTAAAGTGGCCAGTAGGTGGTAAGTGATTCTTCTCACTCCATCTTTGCTTTAGATTTATGGTTTCTATGGTTCCCTCCCTCACATCTTGGCACCTCCCATTCATCCACAAAGGAGTAGTTATTACATAGTCTCATATGAGAGCTGCCCCTTTCCACAGCCCTGTACCTTGTCTATAAACTTGCCTCTGTGCAAGCTGAGCCCACCCCTGTCGTATACCAAGCTAACCTTCCAATCCCTTGGGTGTACTGGGGGGGGGGGGGCAGGAGCAATCCCCACTCTCTCTTGCCCATTGGACTATTTTCCAAAATGGAATCAGTTGAACCTAACTGCTACTTTATCCCACAAAGAACATATGTTGAGATCTTTCAAAAAAGGTTTGCTCCAATGTCCTTTTGACAACTGAAGGGAGACGAGATGGGACATTTGAGAAGGAGTTCTCAGTAACTGTCTCAAGTCTGCATGTTTACTAAAGAATGGTACGTTTTTGCACTTAAGACTTATTAGGAGCAAAAACTAATGTGAGGTAATGGAAATGACCCCATGCTGCCAGGGGCATGCCCACATGTTCCCAGCAGTTAAAGCACTGAAAAGCTCCCATAGTAACACAATTAAAGTGGGTGCCCATAATGCCACCCATTGTGATGGCATTAAGTGAATCTGTGCTCACTGTAACACTGAAAATTAGCACGTTAATTACACCCACTCTCAACCCTTAACCGTTCATTCCCTGCCCCATCAGATGCTAAGCAGTTTTCAAGGATTTTTACCTTGCTGACTGTTTTTTGCACATGGCAGCCATTATCACAGTTGCACGCTAACAACTTAGCACGCCATAGCGCATATTAACCATTGTGCACCTTAGTAAACATGCCCCAGAGTAATAATGGAGAAAGACTATAAGGAGTTTTGATACATCATTAAATCATGTCTCTTCCAACAGGCTTTTGCTAGAATTTTGGGGATTGCAGCTTATATTGAGGCTAGGGGTGGCTAGTGATGTCTGCAGGCTTATATTGTATGGCCAGCTAGATCCTGTAACTTTGTGAAATAATGAATATGATTGAGGTCCCATAGAGAATATCGTGGTATTTAGCATGTGTTAATATTATTTGCTTTTTTTTACTTGTGCTTTTGTTTGTATGCTGTAATGAGATTCTTAAGGTAATAGCCATGAATACTATTTATTTGGTGATAGCTTTTATGTGGCTGTTGCTATCTGAGATTAATCATATGATATTTTATTGTATCGGTTGATATGATGTAAATCATCTTTGGAAAACGAAAAGAAAATGGTGGATCAGTTCAAAGTTCCATCAAACACAGCAGTCTGTCCCTGACAGCAGCCAATCCAGTTGTCTAGAAAATACTCAATGGCTCGCAAAGAAAGATCCATTTCTTTGCAGTCATTCTCAGTGGCTTTCCTCAGTGTGCTAGCCTAATCGTCCCGTTCATTATCTTTTAAACTGCTGCCATATCTTCTCTTCATTGTGTCTTCTTCAGGCTGAAGACCCCTGATCCATTTAGCCTTGACTATGTTTGGCATCATTTTTACTGGATTGACTCAATTCATTTGTAATTAGCTTTCAGGAAATACGCCGTGTTCATCAGGTTCACCTTTATTTCAACATCCAAATGAACTAATATGGCAACCATATTATAATTTTTTGTATTTATTTATATATTTATAACAATTTACAATAAAACTTAAAAGGAAAATTATAAAGATACAGAAATGCACACTGGCACAAGGGCATAAATACATACATACACAAAAATACCCAGCCCACGTCAAGAGATGCACTTGAATATACAAAACAAGGAACCTCAGAAAAAGAAACTGTTACCGTCTTTTACATAACCAAGGAATATAAATTGAGAAAAAACAAAAGAAAATAGAATCCAACCTTTCCCCTGTAAGAAACCCTCCAATTGTACCGAGTCAAAAAAGACATAACTCCTGCCCTAATATGAAACAAGACATTCACAGAGGTACTTGAGAAAGGAGGAGGCCCCTGGGGCTAAGACCTTGGGTCTAAGCTTTCGAGCAAGCGTAATGCTACGCCTTTGATATAGGCATCATTTCTGCAGGATTTGTGCTTGTATTTTGAAAAGGAGGTCATTTTAGAAACCTTATCTGCCTTGTAAGTGGCAATTTTAGAACACCACTATTTACACATGGAGATCTACACCACACAGATTTCAATGAGGCGTTGTCGGGCGTGGCTTGGGTGGGCCAAAAATCTGCATGTGTATTCCTCCTTTCAGAAAAGGAATCCACATATACGAGGAAAAATGTCATAGTTGGATTTTATATTAGCTCAGAGGAAGTCATATTATCTATAAAAGTGCTTGTTTTGGCCAGGCCTTTACATGAGAGAAGAAGAGGGAAATTTGCCTTAATCCCTCATGATTTATTTCCACCTAAAACAACAAATCAAACTTGCCACTGCAGTATTTAATTGACAATAGTTATGGGGTCTATTCTGTAATGCAAATAGTGGGGATGGACACCCCCTTCCATCCCTGGCAGAAGCCTCCCTGTACGAACAAGGAGTTTGTATGTGGAGGCTTAGTCAGGGGCGTTTTGGAGGCAGAACGAGGGCGGGATAAGGGCGATCTGTGACCCTGGACGTACAGGGCCGATTCTGAGGTCAGCCCTGTATGTCCGGGGTCAGCAGACTGAACGGTGGAGGTGGAATAAGTCTCCCTGGACATCGGGGGATGGCAGGCCCGAGCAGCGGCAGAAAGGTGAAGGGGTGCAGGGGTTCTCCACAGCCCAACCCTAGCCATGGAAGACCAGATCGGGGTTCGGGCTCTGGGGAAAGGAGAAAGTGATTGGTGGCCAGGGATCGCAGCTCCTGAATGGAGCTATGGCACCTTGGCTCTATTCAGGAGCCTGACTGAGTTAGCCGGGCAGGGATCTGTATGTTCGGGCCGATCAGAATCGGGTCTCAGCCTGCATTTACTGGCCCACACCCGATTCCTATCCTGCAGGGCACATCTAGTCCCCGTGGGATCGGAATCGGGTCTGCCTCTGTGCATCCCAATTCCGATCTGGCGTACAGGGGCCTAGATGGACATATTAGGATGTGCCTCCACATGTATACATTTGGAGAATGGCCCAGATAAATGTGTAAATGCTGGCACTTACATGCGGAGATTGAAAAATCGCCGCTTACACAAAGAAATGCTGACACTTCCATGTGGAAACTGCTGAGTCGGTGATGATCTTTTTCAAACATGCAGATTCGGCAAAATGATTCTTCCTGCTGTGCATGCTGGCAACTCCATGCACATTCCTGTTCTGCAAAATATTCTACCGTCTTCAGAGCCTTTTGTAAAATACTGCCAGAACTGAGCACTTTCCAACCTGGACATCTCAATTCCCATCTCAGTATTGTCACGTAAAATGGGCCTTTATGTATCTTGATAAATAGGTTTAAACTAGGTGCTTTCCTGCCTTATTATCATAGTTATTCTTACTATCCATAGTTATAATGTTCCATGTAAACTGAATTTGTATATGTTGTACAATTCATTGTTGTTCCCTGTAAACCACAATTGATCTTTAGGAAACTGCGGTATAAAAATGTAAAATTAAAAAATTAAAAAAGAAAAATTCCTAGGCACCTTTTTATAAAGTTATCCCCTAAGCCAACAAAAACATGCATACAATCATTTTGCTCTTATTTTTTTGTGCTGCTTTAGTTTTAAATCTTTTCTTTGAGGAGCTCTACACAAGCTGATGTCATTTTCTGCCTTATTTATTTTATTTTTTATTTAGACGGGTTTTTTGCATACCACCTTATCTTTCAATCAAAGTGGTCACATCACATTGGGGGATACATTTAACATGAGGGGATATGAGACACATAGCTAATACTTACAGGGAACATGGGCTATGGAGAGTTAAGTGGATTGGCCAAGACCACAATGAGCACCATTGGGACTAGAAACCCCAGTCCTTCTGGCCCAAGGTTGCTGTCCTCTAGTGGAATTTGAAGCCCTGACCTTCTGACCCGAGGTACCTTGCCCCAACAACTAGGCCACTCCTCCACTGCTGAGCCAGAATTTTTTTTTAGAAGGGAACATTTTTTTTTAATACTGTTTGTCAGGTTGTTGGGTTATTTTCATTGCTTTATAGATGAGGATTTTTTTCAGCAGACCTTTAGTAGCATTATAGAAGAGAATTTTTATAAGAAGCTTTTTTGATGTCCGATTTTATTTTTCCAAGTTTTATTATTAGATGAGTACCCAGAACCCTTTTATCTCAATGGGCATGCAGCACTTAATGTGCATTGACTTCATTAACACATATGAACCGTTGGTAAACATGCCCCTGTATTTTTACAATTTCTTTCAACCGGTACGACAGCTCATAACAGCAGAAATATGATAGGAAGCACTGCATCATGAAAGCTGCTTCCTCCAAAAAGCAGTTTTTTAACCTTCTTATGAAATCACAAATATTTCTGTTCCATTCACAACTCCAATAGCAAAGAATGCCATAAGACAGGTCCATGGTAGTAGTACTTCTTATCTCAGATAATGATGGAACCTTTAATAACAATCCCTTGATCTTTGTGGTATGATTTTGGAGATTATACTTTCAAAAACAATATAAACCTTATGGAATAGTTGATGGTCTTCATCATAAAGCATATGGGGACAGGTTTAAATATCTAAAGATGTCTACCCTGGAGAAGAGGCAAGAAAAGAGAAAGAGGACAGAGACATTTTAATACCCCAAGGTACAGATGCTCTAGAATCAGACTTTTTTCAATAGAACGGAAGCCTTGGAATGAAAGGTCATAGGATGAAGGTAAAATGGAATAGGCTTGGGAGTGGTCTACGAAAAGGTTTCTTAATAGAAAGAGTAGTGGAAGCATGTAAAAGCTTCCCACTGGAGGTGGTGGTGATGAAGACAATATCAGAATTCAAGAAAGTTTGGGATAAGCACCAAAGATCTCAGAGGAAGAAGATGGGGTTGTATAGATCTGACTGTTGGTTTACATTGAGCAGACTGGATAACTCATATACTGTTTTTCTGTTATCGTTTTCTACATTTCCTAACGGTCTTTTATTCTTTATTACAAATTGCCTGGTTTCCAGTCCCCTTTGCTGTGAATCTAGGCTACTATAATCATATCTGTTACCAATTACTTTGCACAGTAACTAATCACAAGATCTTAACTTGCAACACAAAATAGCTGCACGTCTGATGCCATTTATGATGCTATTACTGAAATGGCAGCTCCCATTCAAGCGGAGAGTTTGCTGAAAAGCACTGTATTTAAAAATAATTGCAGAGTGCAAATTTCAGTCAATATCAAAAGAGTAATTCTGCAAGAATTTATGAAGATCTGACAGTTTTATTTCAAGTACAGTTTTCTTTTAAAGATCTTTACTAACATGACAGAATTTTTACATTTTAAAATTGAAATCTACGACTTTGTTTTTCTTTCAATTACTCTTCGAAAACTAGAACACCAGTCTTCTCACCTTCCATCTCTCTAAACTAAGAGAATGAACACTGATATGACAGCATGCCTTAAATATATATTTTTTAGAATCACCTAAGAAATTATGCAGTCATTAAAGAATGTATTAACACCTTAAAGCAAGGTATAATTAGAAATTCTTCAATTCGTTGGATGCTTTTCCAATTAAGCTCTCTATAATTTTAATCATGGGCGCATTATCGTGTTTCGGTAATTTAGATACATGTGGTATAATTAAGCTTTGAAATAAATTACCCTACAGCAGCCAAGTAATACTTTCCCAAACTCCCATTCAAGTAGTGTTTGCAATAAAAGTTACTGAGATGATAGTTGCTTAGCCATGCAGATAGAAAAGACAAAACTCTGGAGACCCCCAACTGCCATTGCAGTTTCCTATTTGCAAACAGACCCCTTTGGCTAAGAAAATGGGTTTCATTAGCTGAAGTATTCATTGGGGTGACTCATTATTAAACGATTCAAGCCTTATTGTTGATTTATCATTTATTAGAACTGTTGATTTGCTCAAGATTCATTAAATGGTAGGATAGAACATATCATAATATTAGCAGAATGGTGTCCTCCATGCAAGTACTGCACTAAAGGGGGAGGGGGTGTCTTTTACTAAGGGTCACTAGCGCGTGTTCTGACATGCACTGAAGGTGCACTGGGACACACATCGACAGTTAGTGCAGGGCCGTGACAGCATGGGCTGATTTCCGAGTTAACTATGAATTGTGCATTACGGTGGTAAGGGGATGGGGGTTGGGGCAGAGAGTAGGCGTGGTGAGCACTGCACAGTTAGCACGGGTTCACCTAATACCACCCCCCTAGATGGAGTTAAGTGCACCCATGCAATTGGTATGCCGTATTAGGGCACAGGGCTCCACGTTAACTGCGACGAACATGCTTTAAACTCTCCCAACAGTTAAAGACGGTGATGTTACATCTAACACAACATGATTTTGGCACTATTGGTGCAACACCATAGTGCCCTTTAGTAAAAAGGCCCCTAAAAACATGGGGTCTAACAACATGTTGTATACCTCTGCACTTAGCGGCCCTTTTACTAAAGGACATTGTGGCATTGTACCTAATGCACCAATACCAACATCATCTTAAGATCTGAACCTTCATACACAAACTAATACTCCTCTCTGTCTCTCTTCACTTTTAATTATGTTCAGCTCTTCACATCCACTCTGTGCTAGCAGGGCTAATCAACTCATATTCCCACTGCTTACAATGGGCTTCTCGATGTCACCACAGAAACCGCCTTCTCCTGCTACGGTCCTGTTATTTGGAACTGCCTCTCCCAGCATCTTAGGAGTGAAACCATAACGGATTCACAAATTCCCTTTTCACACTAGCTTTTGGAATGCTTCCTGATACGGCCTTAGAGTAATGCTAGATTTTTCTTCCATGAAGCTTTGCTGGATGCCTGACCCCTCTCTTTTCCCTTTACTTTTCATTTATCCTTTTTTGAAGACTGTAACTTTTTTTTTCATTCTCATTTTACATTTTTTTTAACATTGTAAACTGGTATGAAGCATCTGTTGTGAGCCTAAAAGCAGTATATTAAAGAATGAAAAAATTTAATTAAACTTATAGGGCCCTATTTTCAGCTGCCCACTGTTTGGAAGGGCTATGTGCCGATGAGGCACACAGCCATCCCCGACGACCTCTAAACTGGATATTCAATGTTGCGGTGACAGCATTGAATATTGGCTGCTGCCCAGTTAGCGATCGGAGCCTTTAAGACAGGCGAGGGTTTTCTTTGCCTATTGTTAAGATGCTGATCACTAACCGGACAGCATGCAATATCTCTGCTGCCTGGTTAGTGCCATTCCCCACCTCCGCTCCACCCCAAAACACCCCCAACATGCCCCAAAGCTAACCAGAGAGCATCGGGGCGCATAGGGGACATAGATGGGGATAATCGACAGAACTAGCCGTGTATGCACCATTGAATATCCCCAGCTAAGGCATTTACGCAGTTTACTAGGCTGTAAACCATGTGAATGCCCTTCGAATATCGGATCCATAATGGTCAGATTACCAAAGGGAGATCTCTGACAAGTAGGAAAGGTGTGGAGGCATTGAGAGTGAAGACACTAGGGGTGAGCATTTGGTCACGCACATTCAGTTCATCAATGCACATTAAAACTTTGACGTTATACTAATTTTAACACATATTGACTTAGGAATTAATTCATATTAACTTGATTAAATTATGTTAAAATATTTTTATTAAAGCAAATATGTGAAATGAATGGAAGAAATGTTCAAAAATTAGGAGAGAGTCCAAAAATGACTCAAAAATGATTTGAATGGACATCCCTAGAAAACACCATTATCATGGTAGAATCAAAGGCATAGCCCAAAGCAGGAACAAGGCAGGAGGGGAAGAAAGAAAAGAAGAGGGAAAATGAATACAGAAAGAAGGAGAATGCAAGGAAATGCAAAGGAAGGAAAAAGGAACAAAGTTAAAGGGGAAAGAAGATAAAGAAAAACGTTCTCAACTCTCTCCCCCTCCTCAGCACCATTCAACCATCTCTAGTGCTCATACACTTCCCAGACTTTTGAGTACAAGGAAGGAAGCGAGAAAGAGAGAGAGAAACTGCTGGGGTCAAGGAGGGATGACTGATAGACCGAGTGCTGAGGAACAGAAGAGGACTGAGAGGGAAAGAGATCTGGGTACAAAGGAAAGACAGAGAGGAAGAGAGAGAGAGAGAGAGCTGGCGATGAAAGGTGTTTGAGAGAAAGAGAGATCACTGGGGTTAAATGAGACAGAGACTTTAGGGTTAATATTTATGTTGGAGCTTAGTCTACTCTAGGCAGTGGGGAAGGGACAGAGGTGACTTAGCTGGAGTAAGGGAGTGAATAGGGACCTCTGTTGAATTTCACTATGTATCAGCTAGTATATAAATTAAGGAGATACATGAGTAGGATGCAGTCCCCAAGCACCTGAATGTGAGGTCCGGTAATACATGTTGACTTAATTAGTAGCATGCTATATTGTAGGGACTTGTACTGTACTATTCTCTTCTTAATGATATTTTTGTTAAATGTTTGCTTCAGATTAGCTAGCTGCCAAACAGCGAGTACCATAAGAGTACAGACAATAAAAAGGGGGAAAAAAAGTGCTTTGGGGAAACAACACAGCCGTGTCTTCAGGCTCATCCAGCGGACAGCTAGAAAAAGGTCATCAGATCATGCCCTTGGTGAGCTATGGATTGTTTCATGTGCTTTTTGTATACTTTGAACTACAAATCTGGATCTTTCTAAGAGCAAGTGACCAGGAACAGGACAGCTCCAGGCCCGAGGGGAAGGTATAAGTGCAATACTTGTACATGATGTCATATGAGATATATGACTGTACGCATTAATGCTAGACTATGAGAATTCAATGTGACCGACTTCTGCTTGCTAATGTAGCTGACCAAAAGGCTAGCACTATGCACCCTGTGATTTTCTCACAGTTCTAGGGAAACATATTCCTATCACTATATTCTGTATGCTTGAGAATATGAGTTTAATATACATTCAGACGTCTCCATGATGTAAAAAGTGTGTAGAGTGCAAATGTGAGACTGAGTATAACTCTGTGACTGCACAAAGAGTCTTAGCGTAGATGAGATAGGTAGGTTAATGTAGAAGGATGGATAACATAAAGGAGTCCGTTTATGAAACTGCATTAGGTTTTTGCATTTAATAGACATTTAGCATGAAAACTAAGGTGCACTAAGTGCAAAGCCTCCGTGGTGAATGTCGGAGGTGTGACTAGCATGCTCCTAACATGGATACATACTTTGACATCTGGCGCTACTGTGGCGGTTGCACTTACCTCTGTCTGCTGAGGTGGAGGTAAATGAACTCATGCTAACTGCTGCATTAACAGTGAATGACTGATAAGTCCCACCACCAATGAGCTCATCACACTTTCAACCCCTGGCATCCTAACTTGGGATTGGCAGTTAATGCAAACATCGTTGTGATCTCATGAAGGAGATTTTCGAAAACGGGGCTAATATTTTATATTATAAAAAGAGGGACCTGGGATTAAAACCAAAAAGGAAAAAATGAACAGACTTGAGAAACAATTAAGTTGATGCTTTGAGAACAACAGATACGTTGTCAGAACTGTTCTAAGCTATTTAAGCTATTGCAAAACTGTGAGAAATTATATCCATTATCCTGCAAGCCTATCTTTAAAGAAAAGCTGCCAACAGAGTTTCCCATTAAAAATCCATTACTGAGCTGGTACAGCAGGGAATCTGAATCGTGCATACTTTGTAGGTTCTACATATGTGGCATTAAGACCATGCAATAAATTAAATCCCAGCATATCTTTCCTCTGCCTTACCTTAACCCTGTCCCTTCGCTCACTTATTGACTCCTAGTGCCACCATTTTGAACCTTCTCCTCCCACTAGTCACCAGAGATGCCCCCTCCCCCCCAGTAAGAACCAGGTCATCTTGGGGGTGGGGGCATTTGCTAGAGCCTATCAAGGAGGTGGGGAGGGATTTTGCTATAGATGTGAGGGACACTGATGGGGGTGGGAAGGAGTGGAGGAGTGGCCTAGTGGTTGGGGCAAGGTACTTCAGGTTGGAAGGTCAGGGGTTCAAATCCCACGAGAGGACAGCAACCTTGGGCTGGAAGGACTGGGGTTTCTAGTCCCACAGGTGCTCCTTGGGGTCTTGGGCAAGCCACTTAACCCTCCATAGCCCATGTTCCCTGTAAAATAGTTATCTCCAAGTTATAATGCCCTGTTCAATGTAATTTCAGTTTGTTCAATGTAAATCGCAGTGATGCAGAATAGCGCAGTATATAAGTGAATATAAATAAAATTAAATAAATAAATAAATTATGTTATGCATGTTGGGGACACTGTTGGGTTACGATAAGTGCATCACTGATAGCTCGGATATACTTATCGCTTCTTCTTCCATAATATCTGTGGCTGTGACAGCGCACAGGAACTGCAAGCATTGTCCACACCCTTAACCCACCCATTCTCCACCCACAGTTATCCAAGGAATCAATATGTGGCAAGGGCCATGGTCATGCAATAGCTGTTACCTAGTGCAAATTCATATGGTAATTCTTTGATATGCTTTAGTAAACAGATCTCTAAAAAAGGACAGCCAAGTAAAAGCAAGTACTATCCCACCATTTCTCAGAGATGTCCATATTTGATCTCTCACAGTGTCCTAAAATGAGCTTAGATGAGAAGTCATATAAAAGAATCATCGAATCACTATTTCCCTATTTCTGCATGTATTTAAAAATAAAGGCGACAATATTCAGAAGCCCTGATCTGGATTACTATAGAAGGTATCTGGATAAGGGCGCTGAAGGAGGTAGTGCCACTTAATATCCACAGATCTCCAGTGGTGGGACAGTCTGTGGACGAAGTGAGAGTGGTGTTGACAACTACCTGTATAGCGGCGATATTTGGCCACTATCTAGATAAATTCCACCCTTATGCAGATAATTAATCCACATAACTTAGGACAGCAAAAAAAAATCTATCATAAGTGCTATACAGATAGGCTATTTGAGTAGGAGCTGAATATCATCACTATTCGAATGGTTGTCAGCACCGATTGCTCTATCCAGATATTCAGTACGATTACTATCTGTATACTGGTGCTGAATATCCAGATAGTTTAAGCAATGCGGCCAGCACGTAGCCCTTTAAATACTGCACTTTTTGAATATCAAGATGCTTGATATGCTAAGATGCTATAGAAATGCTAATTGTCTATTGAGTCTCTTGATTTTCTTTATTCAAAG
Organism: Ichthyophis bannanicus; assembly: GCA_033557465.1. Taxonomy (NCBI): domain Eukaryota; kingdom Metazoa; phylum Chordata; class Amphibia; order Gymnophiona; family Ichthyophiidae; genus Ichthyophis; species Ichthyophis bannanicus. The sequence goes on along the minus strand of CM066049.1, from coordinate 76,956,779 downwards.
GATCACCTGGGTTATGGAACTGGGGGTTTAATGGTGAAGGAGCTGTACCCTGTTTATTTGGGCTTGCAAGTTCTGATTACTTTAGATTTGTAAAGGCACTATTGGAGCACAATCAACGTCTAAACATTTTAACCCCCCCCCCCCCCCCACAACCTCCTCTGCTTTGAACAGTCCCTATGGTAGTAGCCAGGAATGTGGTCTATAAATATTTTATATAAATAGACGTAGCAACAGTCATCTCACTTATACCTGATGGGAATCCTGAGCAGGGCAACGAATACTAAATCAGTACAAGTTCTGAATTCTCAATCAATACATCAGCATTCATGCAGCATGCTTTATTGGGGTGCTAAAAGAAATTATGCACATGTAGTACAAAAAAAGTCCCTTTTCAATGTCATCATTCATAGAAGGAAAGAAGATGTGGGATTTTAATAGGGTACTATTTTTGTACTTTGCAGGCAGTATTCCTGCTTTTCAGTGTAAAACATTTATGGACATGCCACCCCGAATGAGTCCATTCTTGGCTGATCTTGGAAACTAAACAGGGTCGGGGGCTGGTTAGTA